>CM062804.1:213170417-215737001 GCA_031772625.1 Pinus tabuliformis | reverse complement strand
ATCTCTCATGGGTCTCGAAGCCTCTGGTTGTTCTTATTGTACACCTCTTGTCCCCATTCAAGAATGTTGTCTTGACGTCCATCTGGTGAATCTGCCATCCCATCTGAGCTGCTATGAATATAACTGACTGAATAGAAGTGTATCTGGCAATTGGGGCGAAGGTCTCCTCATAATCTATCCCTTCTTTTTATGCATACCCCTTTGCCATGAACCTAGCCTTGTACTTCTCCACGCTGCCATTTGTAGCATACTTGATCTTGTAGATCCATCGAGAACCTACAACTAACCTGTCCTCAGGCCTCGGCACCACCTCCCAAACATCATTCGTCATGATAGAGTTGTATTCTTCTACCATGGCATCCACCCAGACCTGATGATGCATGAATTCCTGAAACTGGAAGGTTCTGCAACTTAAGCTACCAATGATTGATATATGTCAAGTTGTCCGCACTCTCTCTTGTTCATCCTAGGAGCTCCAACGAACTCCTCGACATCTCTCAATGTCTAACGAACCTCTCTACTAGCTCAATCACTAGTGGTGGGAGGTTCAACTAGCTCCCCCTCATCCAGCCCTGTTGCTTCATCTCCTGAGATCTCACTAGATTCCCTACTCCTGAGGAAATGCTAGTACTGGTCACTGTATTGGATCCCTGTGACTGTCCCACTGGCTACCCTTGTTGTTGGACCAATGGAGCTTCAACTAGCTAATTCTAATCACCTACAGGCATCTCACGAGATCTCTTGAAAGCTTGGTCTTCCATGAACTTTATATCCCATCTCACTACAATATTCCTATTGTTAAGGATGCACATCTTGTATGCCTTGGAGGTTTCATTATACCCAATGAGGAACCCCTTCTCTGCAATTTGATCCAATTTGGTGCACTTCTCATCTGGCACATGACAATAAGCAATGTTGCCAAAGATATTGAAGTGACTAACTTCTGGCTTCTTCCAGTGAAGACCCCTTCTGGCGTTTTCTTCCCCAATGCTCTATGAGGAATCCTATTTTGAATATACATTGTTGTGTCACATGCCTCTGCCCATAGAAACCTAGGCAAGTCCTGTTCATATAACATTGTTTTTGTAGCCCCAACTATAGTTTTGTTATTTCGCTTCACTACCCCATTCTAGTGTGGATTAAATGGAGTTGTCCACTCTCTTATAATGCCTTCCTTCACACAAAAGTCTGTGAAGTATTTATCAATATACTCTCCACCATTATCTGAGTGAAGCACCTTGATCTTCTTCCCTGTCGCATTCTCTACGAGAGCCTTAAACTCCCTAAAACGATCCATGTTTTCCTGGAATGGTCATCAATAAAGGTGACGAAGTATTCTGCCCCATTGAGAGCTCTAGTGGACATCAAGCCACAATTGTCTGAGTGTATAAGTCCTAACACACTATCTACTCTATTCTCACTTCTTAGGAATGCTACCTTAGCATATTTCCCAAGCACGTACCCTCTGCACACATCATCGTGTTCCATGCCATGTTCTGGAACCCCTGTTACTGTCTCCCTGCACATCTTGAGTGCTCCATGATGTAAATGTCCCACTCTCATGTGCCATAGTTCATTCAATTCCTTCTAACTGCTATCGTCACTGCCTATTAGTGTCATTAGAGAGTCGAGCTGCAACATGTATAACCTGTTGCTTCGAACTCCAATCTGTCTCACCTTCTTCTAGCTCGAGTGTTTGACAAACACTTTCTTCCCTACGAAGTGAATATCATATCCCTTATCTTGTAACTGGGATATTGAAATCAGGTTCATACCTAATCCTGTCACATGCAATACATCTATAGCACTGGTACTAGCTCATGACTGCCTCTAAAAATCGATGGTACCTCTCCCTACTGGGGTGCACTTCTTCCTGTTTCCCATCTTAATCTGGAAATCCATCTGCTACTCCTTGTAGCTAGAGAAATATTCTCTAACCCCTATCATGTGAGTGGATGCTTCATTGTCTATATACCAGACACCCTGTGAAACTTAGCCTGATAGGCAAGCAAATTTGTCCTTCAACCTGGAAGATAAATCTGAAGCCCCTTGAATATCAACTCTGTCCATGGTCACACTAAAGAATTTACTAAAGACAATCCTAGTGCTATTCCTCTTCCACTCAACGCTGATTTTGTTGCTGCAAAACCCTCTGTGTCCAACCAAGGAATTTTCTCAACGAAAATCTAAGTTGTGCTGCTGCTCCCTCTGACTATCGAAATCACTATACTAGGCAATCCAAATTTTTTGCAACTCTGCAACTGAAAATCGAACCCTTGCCCAGCAATTCAATTTGCTGTTTTGGTACTGCGCAGCGCCAGAAAATTTTGGCCTACTGCTCCCTCTGAACAACGAAATTTTCTTCTGAGCTTCTCGGTTGGTCAATCATGCTCTGATACCATGTGAAAATTTCATCTATTGCAGTAACTGAAAATTATTCTCCTAACTATAATTTTAATTACACAGTTATTTGCTATGGCAAACAATGAATAAAATCACAACTGTAATTTTCACCATAAAATATCTGCGGAAAATAAAATGTTGGAAGCTGAAAAATTCTAGCACAGTTATTTTTGGACAAATGTCCCAGAAAAAATCCAACTTGGGAAAACCGGTGCAACAGTGTGAGGGTTTATTTTATTATGAAACAGCTAAAATTTGAGTACAATAATTTCGATGCTTTGTTGAAAATCCAATCTGAGAGAAATACTAGCAAAAATATTGTGAGGATTTATCCTCACCCCACAGCTGATTTATGTCCGCAGAACTACCTTCCCAGCCACACACAATCCCTTTTGCGTCAGCTTTTGCGCAGAGTTTGCGCAGATCCCGCTACAACTGCCTCCGAAAATCTTTGAAACCCTTAGCTCTGTCTATGGAACTGACTCATTGCCTCGTCTAACCAAAATCCTAGCCTCCGGTTGCTGAATCACTAGCTCCTCCAGCTAGATTAAACAGACTGTTGTTATGCCTATGCAATCCTTGCGCAGACCCTAGGGAATTTTGCACTCCCTCTCATTGCCTCTTCCAGAACTGGAAGACTTCCTCCAGAAATGCTACTGACTTCCTCTGCCACCTGTTACTCATCCTCTGACTCAATCTTCTCTGCTACTAAGAAAATCGAACTGCCTAGGCAACTGAGTATCTGCATTGGTGTGTTCTCCATATACCCATCGACTTCTTCTTATAATCTTTTGTTGGGGTACCAACGGCCAAGATTAGAACTTAATCAAGGGCCCAGATTAATTCTTTGTCGATCTGTGTGAATTTCTAGATGATTCTCACCTTATCTCAATTAATATTGATTAATTAACCATATTCCCTAAGTTTAGACTTAGAAAATATTTAAAAATCGGTTAATAATCTAATTGAACCATTTCTAAGTGGAATTTCCAGAAACAATTTCTATGTTTTGGATATCTCATGTGTTTTAGCCTCTTCACAAAGTCTTGAGACTAGAACACCTTCGATGCTACAAAAACTAACAAACAAGACCTTATCTTATAATTAGTGATATTATTCAGTGATTAGGTAAATTACCACTTATATCATAAACCAATGAAGCACATTAGATGACAATAGAGACAAAACTCAAATGAGATTGCTAATAGTGATAAACAATGGGTGATAATGAAATGATGCAAAAGAAAAGTCAAGAAAAGACTATTATCAAGATATCAATGCAACTTAAGACATTAGAGAGCTCCTTTTGCAATAACTCACTGTTATAGATCAGCAAACAAGTTACTCAATAGCAATCCCAAAAATCACTTGAAAACAATCACTATTTCAATGATAAACCTTTAGCAATTAGAGAGATGACCTTTAGACTTGTTAGGCTTATTAAAATTTGGTCCTAGGGACTGATCTTTAAATCTGATCAGACTTCTTTAACAGTGATAACAGTCTAATATTTTGATTGCAAACGAAGAAAATTAATGACCAATTCAACCCTTTAATCAAAATGATGATTTCTTAGTGTATTAGGCTTATTTAGATGAGTTTTTAAGAGCAATATATCAGCAATTATGTTGTTGTAACACTTATATCAGACTGCTGCAAACTTATATCAGATTTCTGCAATATATATCAGACCTCAAGAATACATAGGACAGCCAACATAAATCAACAAGATTGATGAATTAAACCCCTATAATCAAAGTATGATGTCTTATATGAGTTATTAGCTTATTAAGGGGTTACTTTGGCTTATTCTTTGATTTGTTTGCCACTGCTAACAGAAATTCAGATTGTTGTAGGTTATTATCCAATAGATGACAATCAATTATATGCCAATATGGACTCTTAAATGCAGATATAGAAAAGTCAGTGCGCAAAGAATACTTTTAATGCCAAGAAGAACAAGTTAGGCTAGGAAAAGACCACTGAAACCTCTAGATCAGATCTCTAAAATTTATATCAGACCTCTGAATATTCAAATCAGTCAATTATTAACAGAGAGATCAGCAACTTTTTGACAAGATCTATTCACATAAATGCATGAAAACAAAGCCAAAACACTTATAATGTTCTTGAGATTAATATGTGATGATTTTAGAGTGTTTTTAGGCTTGTTTCTCTCGAATTTAAGATCTGCAATAAAATGTTCAAGTGTGATTTGATTTATGCATAAAGTGAAAGAGAATGTAAAGAAAGAGATCAAACACTCAAGGCCTCTAGGCCTATGTCCAATGGCTGATTTAGCTAGCCAAGCCACCAATGAGGCTAGTTTTGGCCTTGAATTGCAAATTGTGGGCTTGCCAACACTTGCAACCACAAATGTCAGCCTGAAATTAAATGTTGTAGTTTCTAAGTTTACTTAGTTTAGAAACCCTTCATGCACTTTTTCTGATTTATTCCTACCTACTTGTTATTTTTCTTTAACAAGTTCTTTACAAAGTAAATACTGAAAATAAACACCAGTGCATGCTCAACATATTATAGATCAGCAACTAAAAGAAACAAGAACAAACACACCATATGACACCATTATTTTTGGACCAATGTCCCGGGAAAAAAACCCAATGCGGGAAAACCGGTGCAGCGATCTGAAGGTTTTCTTAAGGTTTTCTTATTAAGCAATATCAGAGTACAATCTGGGTGCCGAAACTGGCCTACCCAACAGAGAATTTCCTTAGCAGCTATGCCTCACAGTTTGAGAGAAATCTCCTGGCTGAAACCCTGAAAAATCCTTCCGGCAACTCCTCAACACAAAAATGCTCTACAACCCCAGCGTCTGCCCAATCTGGACTGCGTTAGCCCCTCTCTGTCTCACGCTGGCTCTGCGTCAACCTTTCTTGGCCTGCGTCAGCCCCAGGAGGCCCTCCGTCAGCTTCCTGGGCCTCTGCGTCAAACACGCTGGCCTCTCTGGTGCTCTGTGCAGCCCTTGGCTGCCTCTACATGAGCCCTTGCTGCCTCTGCGTCACTCTCTTTGGATGCTACGCTGCTCTCCCTACACAATCTCTGCCTTCTCTGTTTCTCTGTACTCAATGCCCCTCAGTTGCTCTCTCGATCACCGATTCTACCTCTCTTAGCAAACCCCACTCTAGAGAATAGAATGACTGATCACTCTGGTGTGTTCTCCAAATGACCCTCAAGCCTCCTCTTATACTTTTCCTATTGACATCTCAACGGCCGAGATTAAGTACCTAATCAACGGCTAAGATTAGATCTGGCTTGATCCATGTCTTTTGGACCACTCTGACACAGATTCATATTAATACACATTAATATTTTCTTTTCCCTAAGTTTAGACTTAGGGACTCCATTAAAAATATTAATTATTTTAATATCTCCTGATCTATTTAGATTCTTCCCAAACCCTTTATGGGTATTGGAGATCTCATGTGCCCCAACCCCTCTACCAAATTTCGTGGCTAGAGCACATCTGATGCTACCCCAAATCAACACTCCCTCTTAGCGAGGATTGTGCTCTAGCAATACTCCTCACTGAGTATTACTCTGATCATCCGGCATCGGTACCTGTGCCGATGCTAGGCCTTTCTGCCCAACATCTTCCGCACTATTGCATCTTGTACTGCTACCCATGGTTCTGCCATTGCCACTGCTGCATCTGTACGACAGCTCCCTCTGCATCCGTGTTGCTGCTGGTCCTTCCTCCTAGCACTGCATCTGCACTGCACCTCCTCTCATCATGTTGCATCGTGTTGCCCACTGTTGCACTGCAACTGAGCTACTAAGAAGTAAGTAATTGATCTCCCAACTGACCTCCCTTTGCGCTAGAAACACCCACTGATGCTGAAGCTCCCTCTGCCACTTACAAGTGCTCCCTCTCTCTGACCTCTACGCTGTTGCAACAACTCCCTGCATTTCGCATCATTGCACACCTCGCTGTGCCTTCCTGCACTGGTGCAACACTCCTGTGCCTCTCGCATTGTTGCAGCCTTCTATCTCTGCGCAATCTCGAGACTCCTGCACTGTAGCTCGCTCTGTCGCTCCATCCGCATCCGTCTCTACCCACTCAGCCAATCTTGCTACTCCTCGCTGGGGCTCCCGTAGCAAGGTCTAATCCAAGAGGCTTGGTACCTCGAGGATCCTGCCCCTCATCGCCTGTAGTCTACCTGACTACAGCTCAATGTCTCCCCACTTCCGCTCAAGTGGCGCATATGCACTCATGGCACAATCATCGTCTATCAAAACTTCCTTCTCTGCCCGTGTTGGCGCTACCTTAGTCTCGGAAGACTCTCCCTTACTCTTCTTCCTTGGGCACTGGGTCGCATAATGACCCATCTCCCCACAGTGAAAGCACTTGAGCTTGGAGAGATCTTTCTTCTTCTGCTTCTCTTGCTTTCCCTCAGATGTTAGGGCCACATCCTCCTCCTCCTGCTTGACCTTGATCCCTTTGCTGCTGCTACCTGTCTTCGATTGCCGTCTGATCTCTTCCTAGCGAAGAGCTGCCCACATCTCGTCCCACGGTGGGAGAGTCCCTCTGCCTAGGATACTCTAGACAAACACTTCCCAATCTTCTGAGATAGCATTCAGGGTTGTCCTCACCATAAGTTCTTGATCCGGTGTCGCTCCTATAGCAGTTAATTGGTCTCGGATCTCATTCAGTCCTCCGAGGAAGGTGTCAATCGATTGAGCTTTCTTCATCTGATACGACCTCATATGGTTCTTGAGCAGCATCCTTCTCTGCACAGAAGTATGTTGGTATAGGTTCTTGAGAGCCTCCCACATCTCAACTGTCGTTTCCTTCTCGGCTATACGTGGTACCATATGATCCTTGACCCCATCAAGGATAATGCACTTGGCCCTCGCCATCACCTCTTTGTACTTGTCGTTATCATTGGGGTCGACTGGGATAGCTATAACCTTCAAGGTGAAGTTCTTGACACAATTCGTGTCAAGCACTAATAAGATTCTGGCCTTTCAGACTGCAAAGTTCGATGCTCCGTCCAGTCTATCCTGGTCTCTTACCCCGTGTAGTTCCATGACGCTCCCCTACTTCCCTCCTGGAAGTTATCTGTTCGACTCCTCTGAGTCTCTACTTCCCGTCTGGAAGTTCTCTTCTGGACTCCCTTTGAGTCCTGATTTCCCTCCTGGAAATCCTTCTATCGCTTGTCGAGATGCCCCCTACTCTGATCGTCTTGTGCAACTGCACTGTTGATCCAGGTTCCTCGCCTAGAAACCCTCGGTAACAACTCCTCTGCCCTGCTCTGTCAGGTACTGTTCTGACTACAGTACCTCGCCGGCTCCACTCTACAATATTTATGCAGCCTTCTAGACTCTAGCAACTGCTTCACGCTGGGTCTGCGTCAGCCCCTCTCTGCCTCACGCTGGGTCTACGTCGACCCTGGGATGCCCTGCGTCAGCCCTCTGGCCCTCTGTGTCAGCAACGCTGGGCCTCTGCGTCAGACACGCTGGCCTCTCTGGTGCTCTGCGGAGCCCTTGGCGGCCTCTGTGTGAGCCCTTGCTGGCTCTGCGTCACTCTCCTTGGCTGCTGCGCTGCTCTCCCGGCACAATCTCTGCCTTCTTTGTTTCTTTGTACTCAATGCCCCTCAACTGCTCTCTCGATCACTGATTCTATCTCTTTTAGCAAACCCCGCTCTAGAGAATAGAATGACTGATCACTCTGGTGTGTTCTCCAAGTGACCCTCAAGCCTCTTCTTATACTTTTCCTGTTGACATCTCAACGGCCAAGATTAAGTCCCTAATCAACGGCTAAGATTAGATCTGGCTTGATCCATGTCTTTTGGACCACTCTAACACAGATTCATATTAATACACCTCAATATATTTTAGACTTAGGGACTCCATTAAAAATATTAATTATTTTAATATCTCCTGATCTGTTTAGAATTTGCCCAAACCCTTTATGGGTATTGGAGATCTCATGTGCCCCAACCTCTCCACCAAATTTCGTGGCTAGAGGACATCCGATGCAACACCAAATCAACATAAAATAGATCAACCACCAAAACCCCACATCCAAGCTATACAATGCCCTCTAAACCTAGCGGCTAGGCCAACAATGGCCTCTAGCCCTTGCAGGTAGGCCAAACTAGCAACAAAACACCAAAAAATACCTTCAAAATCAAGAATCTGCCTACAAAACAACTTCAGAAAATAATTTGCCCAGAAAAACCCCAATTACTGTAGCAGAAAGACCCTCTAAGGCTAGCGGTTTCCTCTTCTAGGCACAACGTTCATATTTGGTGATACGGGTTTTGTAGATCGAGGCCCAATAAGGACCTATATACTTTGAAGCCCCACAAAATCCTTTCCAAAATAAAAAAGCTAGCCAAAAAATGGGTAAAAACCCTCAAAACACCAGCCACTAGGCAAGAATCTTTAGATCTGCAAAATAACTCACTTCTTCAAATCAATGGGGCTTTCACCTGCCAAAAGTCTTTAAACACAAAATCCTCACAACTAAAAACTAAATTTAGACCTCAAACCTCCGAATATTCAAATCAATCAATTATTAACAGAGAGATCAACAATTTTTTGATAAGCTCTATTCACATAAATGCATAAAAACAAAGCCAAAACACTTATAATGTTCTTGAGATTAATATGTAATGATTTTAGAGGTGTTTTTAGGCTTGTTTCTCTCGAATTTAACATTTGAATAAAATGTTCAAATCTGATTTGATTTATGCATCAAGTGAAAGAGAAGGTAAAGAAAGAGATCAAACCCTGAAGACCTCTAGGCCTATGTCCAATAGCTGATTTAGCAAGCCAAGCCACCAATGAAGCTAGTTTTGGCCTTGAATTGCAAATTGTGGGCTTGCCAACAACTGCAACCACAAATGTAAGCCTGAAATAAAATAGATCAACCACCAAAAACCCCACATCCAAGCTTTAGAATGCCCTCTAAACCCAGCGGCTAGGCCACAATGGTCTCTAGCCCTTGCAGGTAGGCCAAACTAGCCTCAAAACACCAAAAAATGCCTTCAAAATCAAGAATTCGCCTCCAAAACAACTTCAGAAAATTATTTGCCTAGAAAAACCCAGTTGTTGCAGCGAAAAGACCCTCTAAGGCTAGCGATTTCCTCTTCCAGGCCCAGCGTCCAAATTTGGTGATATGGGCTCCGTAGATCGAGGCCCAATAAGGACCTATATACTTTGAAGCCCCATAAAATCCTTTCCAAAATAAAAAAGCTAGCCCAAAAATGGGTAAAACCCTCAAAATCCTAGCCACTAGGCAAGAATCTTTAGATCTGCAAAATAACTCACTTCTTCTTCAAATCAATGGGGCTTTCACCTGCCAAAAGTCTTTAAACACAAAATCCTCACAACTAAAAACTAGATTTGGACCTCAAACCTCTGAATATTCAAATCAGTCAATTATTAACAGAGAGATCAACAACTTTTTTACAAGATCTATTCACATAAATGCATGAAAACAAAGCCAAAACACTTATAATGTTCTTGAGATTAATATGTGATGATTTTAGAGTGTTTTTAGGCTTGTTTCTCTTGAATTTAAGGTCTGCAATAAAATGTTCAAATCTGATTTGATTTATGCATCAAGTGAAAGAGAAGGTAAAGAAAGAGATCAAACCCTCAAGGACTCTAGGCCTATGTGCAATGGTTGATTTAGCTAGCCAAGCCACCAATGAGGCTAGTTTTGGCCTTGAATTGCAAATTGTGGGCTTGCCAACACCTGCAACCACAAATGTAAGCCTGAAATAAAATAGATCAACCACCAAAACCCCACATCCAAGCTATACAATGCCCTCTAAACCTAGCGGCTAGGCCAACAATGATCTCTAGCCCTTGTAGGTAGGCCAAACTAGCCACAAAACACCAAAAAATGCCTTCAAAATCAAGAATCTGCCTACAAAACAACTTCAGAAAATAATTTGCCCAGAAAAACCCCAATTGCTGCAGCAGAAGGACCCTCTAAGGCTAGCGGTTTCCTTTTCCAGGCACAACGTTCATATTTGGTGATATGGGTTTTGTAGATCGAGGCCCAATAAGGACCTATATACTTTGAAGCCCCACAAAATCCTTTCCAAAATAAAAAAAATCTAGCCAAAAAATGGGTAAAAACCCTCAAAACCCCAGCCACCAGGGAAGAATCTTTAGATCTGCAAAATAACTCACTTCTTCAAATCAATAGGGCTTTCACCTGCCAAAATCCTTTAAACACAAAATCCTCACAACTAAAAACTAGATTTAGACCTCAAACCTTTGAATATTCAAATCAGTCAATTATTAACAGAGAGATCAGCAATTTTTTGATAAGCTCTATTCACATAAATACATGAAAACAAAGCCAAAACACTTATAATGTTCTTGAGATTAATATGTAATGATTTTAGAGTGTTTTTAGGCTTGTTCCTCTCGAATTTAACGTCTAAATAAAATGTTCAAATCTGATTTGATTTATGCATCAAGTGAAAGAGAAGGTAAAGAAAGAGATCAAACCCTCGATGCCTCTAGGCCTATGTCCAATGGCTCATTTAGCTAACCAAGCCACCAATGAGGCTAGTTTTGGCCTTGAATTGCAAATTGTGGGCTTGCCAACAACTGCAACCACAAATGTAAGCCTAAAATAAAATAGATCAACCACCAAAACCCCACATCCAAGCTATAGAATGCCCTCTAAACCCAGCGGCTAGGCCAACAATGGTCTCTAGCCCTTGTAGGTAGGCCAAACTAGCCTCAAAACACCAAAAAATGCCTTCAAAATCAAAAATTCGTCTGCAAAACAACTTCAGAAAATTATATGCCCAAGAAAACCCCAGTTGTTGTAGCAGAAAGACCCTCTAAGGCTAGCGGTTTCCTCTTCTAGGCCCAACATCCAGATTTGGTGATATGGGTTTTGTAGATCGAGGCCCAATAAGGACCTATATACTTTGAAGCCCCACAAAATCCTTTCCAAAATAAAAAAGCTAGCCAAAAAATGGGTAAAAACCCTCAAAACCCCAGCCACTAGGCAAGAATCTTTAGATCTGCAAAATAACTCACTTCTTTTTCAAATCAATGGGGCTTTCACCTGCCAAAAGTGTTTAAACACAAAATCCTCACAACTAAAAACTAGATTTGGACCTCAAACCTCTGAATATTCAAATCAGTCAATTATTAACAGAGAGATCAGCAACTTTTTTATAAGCTCTATTCACATAAACGCATGAAAACAAAGCCAAAACACTTATAATGTTCTTCAGATTAATATGTGATGCTTTTAGAGTGTTTTTAGGCTTGTTTCTCTTGAATTTAAGGTCTGCAATAAAATGTTCAAATCTGATTTGATTTATGCATCGAGTGAAAGAGAAGGTAAAGAAAGAGATCAAACCCTCAAGGACTCTAGGCCTATGTGCAATGGTTGATTTAGTTAGCCAAGCCACCAATGAGGCTAGTTTTGGCCTTGAATTGCAAATTGTGGGCTTGCCAACACCTGCAACCACAAATGTAAGCCTGAAATAAAATAGATCAACCACCAAAACCCCACATCCAAGCTATACAATGCCCTCTAAACCCAACAGCTAGGCCAACAATGGTCTCTAGCCCTTGCAGGTAGGCCAAACTAGCCTCAAAACACCAAAAAATGCCTTCAAAATCAAGAATCCGCCTGCAAAAAAATTTCAAACTATAATTTGCCCAGAAAAACCCAAGTTCCTGCAACAGAAAGACCTCTAAGGCTAGCGGTTTCCTCTTCTAGGCCCATCGTCCAGATTTGGTGATATGGGTTTTGTAGATCGAGGCCTAATAAGGAGCTATGTACTTTGAAGCCCCACAAAATCCTTTCCAAAAAAAAAAATCTAGCCAAAAAATGGGTAAAAACCCTCAAAACCCTAGCCACTAGGCAAGAATCTTTAGATTTGCAAAATAACTCACTTCTTCTTCAAATCAATAGGGCTTTCACCTGCCAAAAGTCTTTAAACACAAAATCCTCACAACTAAAAACTAGATTTAGAACTCAAACCTCTGAATATTCAAATCAATCAGTAGATTCGAACGCAGGAACAGAAGTCCTTCATGAAGAGGCAGCCGTTCCGGCTCCTCCTGGGCCTCCCGTACAAGCGGCGAACCTCCCCCCACCGGTCGGACCTAGGGCTGCCCCGTCATACCGGGTAGTTAATTCGATTATAGAGAACAAAGATGACGGACCGGGCCCTAGGTGTGGTCACACTTTGACGGTTGTTGCCTCGGTCGGCTCAGAAGGAACACCGGGCTATATTGGCCCTAGGTTGATTTTGTTCGGCGGTGCGACTGCGCTTGAAGGAAATTCAGCTGCTGCTGCTCCTCCGCCTTCATCTGGTGGAAGTGCAGGGACCAGTTAGCAGGAGCAATCGCGGATGTGCACTGTTATGATGTCTTAGCAAACAAGTGGACAAGAGACGGACCCGACAGTGCCCCGGAACAAGCTTACACAGTAACAATGGATGAGGTCTCGGACATCTGCCGTGAATTCCCACCCACTTCAACGGCCGCAGTAGTAGAGCAGCAACACAACAAGGACCCCAGGAAGCCGAAACGCCACTATCCAAAGATTTCAACAACAGAGGACTGTTGAAGTACTTACATCAATGCCACAATAAAAGTGAGAATGTATACAGCCCTACCAATATTGCATTAGAAATAGATTTTGCTCTCTGGACATCCCAAATTAAACAAATAATGAGGAAAATGGAACACCTAGAAGCAGAAAATCGCACGCTGCGAGCCAACATCGACACTTTGTCAAAAAGAGTTCTATCGGTAGAGGGAGACAACGCATCTATCAAAAAAACACAGCAGGAATACCGAGAACAAAGTGCGGGGCAGAATTCCAACGAGATTTTACAGACAGAGATCAGAGATCTTAAAAGCAAACAGGAGGAAATTAGATCCCAACAAATGTCCTTTAAACAGGAAACAAAATCGCATATCAGCACATGGGCACAGGTGGTCAAAGGAAAGGACAAGGCCCCTCTACTCATAGCGGTGGAGGAAGTAGTGCAGGAAAAGCTCATAGAGGAAAGAACTTGACGAGCAAGAGAATTAAATCTTAAGGTAAGAGGACTCCCTACACCTCCCCCCTTAACAGACCTAATGGAACTGGGGAACAGGTTCCTATGTGACACTCTCAACATACCAGACATAACCTTGGACAAAGCCTGGATGGGGCAGGACTCTACCCTCTTCCTCAGGTTCCATGACTCCTCGGATAGACTTCAGGTACTCCGAGCCAAGCGGAAGCTATTCTCTCTTTCGAATAAAGTGTTTTTGGACGAAGACCTCACAAGAGCTCAAGTTGTTGAATTGAAAAAGGCCAGGGAACAGGTTGCAGCAGCAAGACAAGCAGGGAAATGGGCAGTGATTAGAAACCTTCGGGCAGTTATTTGGGACACCTTCCCCCCAGGATGGGCATCCCGTTCAGGTAGCTCCAAATGACGGGTCCGAGCGGAGAGGATGCGGGGCACAAATCTCTCGGTTCACTACTGGAATGGCAATGGCTCCTTCTGGTCTTCACCAGGCCTACTTTTTGAAGCCCTTAGCTTAGCAGACATCCTCCTGGTTACCGAGACTCATGCGAGCCCAGTCCAACCTCTCCCCAACATTACAAGATACCAGTGGACCGCAGTTTGTAGACAGGAGACACGAGTTCAGGAGGTGTCAGGGGATCAGGGGGTGTTGCTTGCCTCGTCCGTGATAGCCTCAGGAGCAGAGTATCAGTGGTCGCGACCGATGAGTATGCCAGATTCATGTGGATTCAGATCAGAGCCAGAACATCACCTCCAAGAGACATTTATGTCGCAGTCTGTTACTTCCCACCTATCTCGTCTTCCTACGCTATTCACAATAGCTCAGACAAAGACCCTTTTACAGACCTATACTCTGACATCACCAGATTTTCGGCAGTAGGGGACACCATTCTCATGGGGGACTTCAATGCTCGGACCAAAGACCTCCAGACTCCTATGCACGACCAGACAGAGGACATATTTTGCACTCAGGGGATTGACCCGACCACGATCGGCATGCACCGAACCTCCGAGGATCACTTGGGACCCACCACAGCCTATGGGAGATATCTGCTACAGTTGGGAGAATCTCATGAGCTGGTAATTCTGAATGGCCTACCATGTTTCCCATCCTCGCACTTCTTTACTTGCAGACCATTTGGAGGCGGGGCTAGTGTGGTTGACTACGCTATTGCAAACCCAGATCTCCTCCCTTACATCAAAAATTTCTCGATCACCCCCATCCCTCTCGCAGATCATGCACTTCTCTCACTCTCTCTGCAGTTTGACCTCCTGAATCCATCTCCTATTCTTCCCCGCAGCCATCCCAGGACCACCTTCCGATATGAGGAGGTTGAACCTAATCTCTTCTCCTCTATCCTCAGACAAACACTCCCATCGGAGTCCCAATTCGCCTCTCTCAGCTCCGCCAAGGACAAATACCAGTGCCTCTCATATGCAATCTAGGAAGCTGCGCTCCAATCCTTCCCCCATTCTACCCGTACCACCACCACCTCCCGCAAACCAGGAAATTGCCCTATGAATAAATGGTATGACCAGGAATGCAAATCTATGCATCGGGACCTTCGACACGCATTCCGAAACTCCTTACCAACATACCCAGACCTTTGTTCAGCCTACCGTCGCCTCCTTCGCCGCAAGAAGCGCCTTTTCATTGCCCATAGGAGACAGGTTCTCTCTACTCTCCTCCTTCGCTCCCCAAAAGATTTCTGGGGGACCATTCTTTCCCGGCGCTCACCTACCCCAGTCGACCTTGATCTTGCCTCAATGTTCTCTCACACCTCCCAGCTATATGACATTCCTGGGCAGCCTCTGATTCAGGTTACTTCCCCCCCCACCTCCTGCCACCTTTTCTCCGACAAAGATATCAGAGAGGCAATATGGACAATGAATAGCAGCAGGGCAGCAGACGAAGAAGGCTTCCAAGCAGAATTCTTCAAGCATGGACTTCGCCCTCTAGTAGGATATCTAGTGGACCTTTTCAACCAAGTGGTTCGGGATGGATTTCCGGATGGTTGGTCACACCACATTATCTACCCGATCCACAAGTCAGGGCCTACTTCCGACCCCAACAACTACAGGACAATCATGGTTGGGCACACATTCTCCAAGCTATATGCTACAGCACTCCACAAGACACTCTCCCATTTCCTTGAGCAGAGACAACTCAGGGCCAAGGGCCAAGCAGGATTCCGCCCAGACCACCAGACGATCGACCACATCCTTACTCTTCGTGCAGTGATCGAGGAGGCTAGGCATCGATCCTCTAAAGTGTACTGCTGCTTTGTAGACTTCCAAAAGGCCTTTGACTCGGTCCCGAGGGAAGATCTTTTCCAAAGGCTAAGAGAGATTGACATTTCCTCGACTCTCCTGACAGCTATCATGCGCCTCTATGAGGCCGTCCTTGGCTGTCTCCGCACAGTCGAAGGAATGTCAGATTTCATCCAAAGCACCAATGGAGTCAAGCAAGGATGCCCCTTTTCTCCTACCTTATTCAGGATCTATATCGATGAGCTTGAGTCCTTCCTCCGAGAACATATCCAGGATACAGATGGGTGTCTACGTCACCAGGTCTTGATTTCCATCCTCCTCTTTGCAGACGATATTGCCCTTATTGCCTCCTCCCAAGAAGGCCTTCAGAGACAGCTGGATGCTCTCGTAGCTTTTTGCGACCGGAGGCATCTAACTGTGAACTTGGGTAAAACCAAAGTGATTATCTTCAATGGAGTCAAGAAAACCTCGGACTTCCACTTCCTATTTAAAGGAGATGAGATCAAGATTGTCAGCACCTATACATATTTGGGAGTTCAATTTTCAGGGCCTCGCTTCAGCGTGCGGCCAGCGCTTCAGCCTCGGATCAACAAAGGGTATGGCTCCCTAGCCCTTCTGGAGAGGCAGTGTTTCCGGCACCATTTCCAGGACATCTCGTCCAAAATGAGCATCATGGACACTTTGATTCGCCCCACAGTGCTTTACGGCTCAGAGATTTGGGGTCCCTCTCTCCTAGAGTCAGATTGGGCTTCAACGGAGCGGTCCAGACCCTTCTTTTGCGTAGTTTCATTAGGTGCAAGCAGACAGTTCCTCAACACATCATTCTAGTAGAGTTTGGGGCTCAACCTTTCCGCCTAGAGGTGATATTTAGGTTAGTGTTGTTCCTGCACATGCTTCGAGGCCTAGCAGGCACGAGGAAGGGTCGTGACATATACCCATATTTAGCATATTGCTCCTCAGAGAACATCGCCCATATGCAGACAGGCCGATCCAAATGTTGGTACACTGGTGTGACAGAGCTTCTGGAGGCTTCAGGAATCCAGATTGACCATCTCCCTCCTTTTCAGTACTCCCTGAATGCTCCAGGCCACCTCCTTCCCAATCAGCAAGCGCTGAATAAAATCATTAAGGAGGATATTTACAGACGGTACATTCAGACTACATGGACCAATCCTCCCAATGGGTTGCGTCCAAAAATGGCCTTCTACGCGGAGCATTGCCTGGAGATCAAGGATGGGCTCATCATCAGACCCCAGTACACGTTCCAGCATTGGATGCACGCTCTTAGAATCCCCCTCGGGCAACTCAAAGTTGGGTCTCACAGACTCCGGGTGGAGACAGATCACCACATCAATAAGGTAAATAAGATATGCCAGCGTTGTCACTTACAGGAGATAGAGACAGAGACACACTTCATCTTTGGATGCCCTACTTACTACGAGATTCGAGGTTGTTTCCATTGTCTCTTCAGGTCTTCTCAGACTTTGACCAGCTTCCTTAGATATGTTGATCAGAGATGCCTTGCACTTTATCTCCAGGAGGCCTTCAGACTTCGAGCCCGTGTTCTTCAGCCCCCCACCAAATCGGACACCACGCAGAAGATCACGGACTTCTTTAGAGCGCTACCATCAGCGCAGGGCACCAAAAGAACCATTGACCGACCCACAGACACTGAGACCAGATCAATGCAGTCGCGAGGGGCCGACCCACCAAACTGCACCAACACTCCAAGATTGGATCCACCCCTGGGAGGCACCCTAGAACCTCCAGGCGACAACAACGACAGCCCAGTATGCCCAAAGGACAACAGACTTTGACAAGCTTCTCTCAGTTTTCTTCTCTCAACCTCGAATGTTAGGAGTACGAACTGGGCAAGAGACTCCTTCCCCCCTTTTTCCTTCTTCTTCTTCTCCTTCTCTGCTTCATCGCAGTGCTTTGTTTCGAAGCCAAGAGCTTCTAGCTTCTACATTTACATTTACTTAGATTATAGATGTACTTTCTGCTTTTTAAAAGAAATGTTAAAGGGGACCGTTTGGTCCACCGGCTTGGCATGATGTAATCATTGTAACCGACAATCTCGTTGATCTATTTTGGTCATTTGTTGGACATTAATAAAATTATCTTATCTTATCTATCTTATCTTATCTAGCCCTTGCAAGTAGGCCAAACTAGCCTCAAAACACCAAAAAATGCCTTCAAAATCAAGAATCCGCCTGCAAAATAATTTCAGACTATAATTTGCCCAGAAAAACCCCAGTTGTTGCAGCAGAAAGACCCTCTAAGGTTAGTTGTTTCCACTTCCAGGCCCAGCTTCCAGATTTGGCGATATGGGTTTTGTAGATTGAGGCCCAATAAGGACCTATATACTTTGAAGCCCAACAAAATCCTTTCCAAAATAAAAAAAAGCTAGCCAAAAAATGGGTAAAAACCCTCAAAACCCTAGCCACTAGGCAAGAATCTTTAGATCTGCAAAATAACTCGCTTCTTCTTCAAACCAATGGGGCTTTCACCTGCCAAAAGTCTTTAAACACAAAATCCTCACAACTAAAAACTAGATTTGGACCTCAAACCTCTGAATATTCAAATCAGTCAATTATTAACAGATAGATCAGCAACTTTTTTATAATCTATGTTCACATAAACGCATGAAAACAAAGCCAAAACACCTATAATGTTCTTGAGATTAATATGTGATGATTTTAGAGTGTTTTTAGGCTTGTTTCTCTTGAATTTAAGGTCTGCAATAAAATGTTCAAATCTGATTTGATTTATGCACCAAGTGAAAGAGAAGGTAAGGAAAGAGATCAAACCCTCAAGGCCTCTAGGCCTATGTCCAATGGCTGATTTAGCTAGCCAAGCCACCAAATGAGGCTAGTTTTGGCCTTGAATTGCAAATTGTGGGTTTGCCAACACCTGCAACCACAAATGTAAGCCTGAAATAAAATAGATCAACCAACAAAACCCCACCTCCAAGCTATACAATGCACTCTAAACCCAGCGGCTAGGCCAACAATGGTCTATAGCCCTTGCAAGTAGGCCAAACTAGCCTCAAAACACCAAAAAATGCCTTCAAAATCAAGAATCTGCCTGCAAAACAACTTCAGAAAATAATTGCCCAGAAAAACCCTAGTTCCTGCAGCAGAAAGTCCCTCTAAGGCTAGCGGTTTCCTCTTCCAAGCCCAACGTCCAGATTTGGTGATATGGTTTTTGAAGGTCGAGGCCCAATAAGGACCTATATACTTTGAAGCCCCACAAAATCCTTTCCAAAATAAAAAAGCTAGCCAAAAAATGGGTAAAAACCCTCAAAACCCCAGCCACTAGACAAGAATCTTTAGATCTGCAAAATAACTCACTTCTTCTTCAAATCAATGGGGCTTTCACCTGCGAAAAGTCTTTAAACACAAAATCCTCACAACTAAAAACTAGATTTAGACAACCTACGTTAAAATAAATACAAAAATATATATGCAAAATATCAAAAATCCCAAAAACCCCAAGATCTACAAAAAATAAAACAAGGGTTAGAAATAATTTACAAATATTGACAAAATTTACAAACTAAAATTACAAGCTCTCTTTAGCAAAATATTTTTTTTTTTAGCCCAAGATTAAATATAAAAAAAATTGAGAATTTTGAACTAAAATTTATGGATGAATAATTTCTTAAGATAGCTAAGCCAAAACCCTCCTGCAAAATAATTTACCAAAATGAAAGCTTAGAGCCCAAACAAGGTCGATTCTTCTCCACAGTCTGTGAACTTGGAGCCCAAGGGCTAGCATACCTGTAAATCTCTATAAATTCTTAAGATAAACTGTTAGCTCATATGGTAAATCAGATCCCCTAAGGTACTTCTATCAATAGAATGTTCTTATCTCTGACAAATTAAATAATAGTTTAAAAAAAATAGCACAATAAATGATAAACGCATAGTCATCACATACCACAGATCAGCAGATAGAAGAACACCATGAACTGAACTCCAAAGTCTTTCTATTATGATAAAAAAATGTTCCCAACAAAACTGTAGCCCATTACAAAAAAAACCACCTCATCCAAAGATGGGAAAATAGAAACTAAATGGCTTCTTAATATAGAAAAACCCCTCCAAGTGGAAAATAATGGCTAGTTGGCTTGATCCTCGTCAAATTAATCTCCACCGTCAAATTTTTTATTTTGAGGAAAAATTCGAATTTCTCTTAAAATTCACTTTCTATTAATCCAAAAATTAATATTTAGGCTTAATCTCCTAAAAATATTGACTTTGACTTAACCACCAAGGTCCAAGGGCTCAATTTTTCTTAAAATGTTTATTTTTCCTTTGGTGAGGGAACTCCAAAAATTGACTTCTTTTTTATCCACGAATTTTTTATTATTTTCCACTTTGAGAGAAATTAATTTTTCTATAATTATTTTTTGACTCAAAATTAATTAATTTTCTGGCTTAGGATTTTTAATTTAATTTAGCCAGAAAAATTAATTAATTGACATTAGAGGGGATTAAAGAAATTTTCCACCCTCAAATATTTTAGCCATGGTTTCTGACTGTGAGGGACCATGCACTAAAATATTTTTACATCAAATAATTACAAATTCAACCCTTAGAAGGGGAAATACACATTTAGACTAGACCCTCAATAATTTACCCAATTTTGCGACACAATATGATCTAGTATGAAACCAAGTGTGCTTGTAATAAAATAATTTAGCCATGGTGTCTGACTGCGAGGGACCATGCACTAGAATTATTCTCAAACACACTTTTACAATAAACTTGATATAACACTAGGACTCACCTAAGACCTTGTCAACAATTTCCACCCTAGCTTTGGAATTTTAAGCTAGAAGAAAAACTTTGTCAATTATGCGTGTTTACAAAGACACGCAATTCGGGGAAGTTAAAAAACTTCCTAAAATGAAATCCTTTGCCAAAATCAAAGGCTTACCTTGGTGTTGTTACATAATTAAATGGTCATACTAGCATCATTTACAATAAAACTTGCAGAAATTGGGTTTACAGTGATATAATCATGTTGATTGATGACTTTGATCTTTAAAAAATTCTCTTGACTTCCTCATACATTCTAAGTCACCAGATTCGCCGAATTTCAACCATTAAATTCGAAATTCGGCGATTTTCAATGGCAAACGAACATATTCGTTCGAGTTCGCCGAATTTAATGGCGAACTCGAATTTCAAGTCGAATTCGATTTTTTTTCGAACAAAATCGCATGAAATTCGTTGAAATTCGCCATACATTCGATTAAATTCGCCTACAGTTCCATTAAATTCGTTTTTTTTTCGCGCGTTAGGTTGCGGCCCGCGGGTTTTATTGTTTTGTTTGGGTTTCATTGTTCCATTGTTTGGGTTTCATTTCATTGGCGCCGGCGGTCCAGACTCACCAGACTCCATACTCCAGTCACGACTCACAAGTTACAACATTCTTATACCGATACGTAAGGGCTTTGAACTGCAGTGACACGTAAAGGGCTGGTCTGGGCTAACAGTCTAAAGGGCAGAGCCTTTGGTGCGGAGTCCGGGCAAGTGCTGGAGGCCCGAGGGTGCAGAACTGCAGGCCGACAAAACTGCAGGCGTGCCGCGTGAGTCTACAGCCTTCAGGTAGGAGTCAGGACTTGTTCAAAACAAAACATTTCTTAAGTTTCCCACTACTATCCCTGTTGAAACTTGAAAGCATCACACGTAAGCTCTGATCTTTAAATATATTAAATTATAAATAATAATGCCTTTCTTATATCCATGATCTGAGTTCTAATCTGAGTTCATCCTAAGGCTAAAACCCGAGCTCTTGTGAGGCACACTGTGATCTGTCTGAGGCTACTTTTCCGGTCTATTTTTAAGCTCGCCCCTGAGGCCTCTTCTGCAACTGTCCTAGAGGCTGAATTTTAGGCTATATCTTTGTTCATAGTTCGGATTCTAAGGCATTTGTTCAATCCCCCTGTGAATGTTTCAGGGTGTTTTAAGGCAGATCCAAGACTATTTTAGGGTTATAACAGATTTCTTTTGGAGGTTGGTATAAGGCAGAATGAAAGTTGTTTTGATGGCAAAACAAATCTCTGTTTATTTGAAGTCATTCTTGGAGTCGCTCTTAAGCAGATCTTGAAGTCACTATTAAGTAGACATTAAAGTCACTATTAAGTAGACATTTAAGATTCAGATGTATTTTATTTTTTGAACAGTTATGAATGGTTGCTCACAGGACTTGCTGCCATACCATTTCTCATATGCATATCTATCTTTAATATACATTTTTTTTTTCGAATTTCTATATGTCGAATTTTATCGACAAAATTTTAGTTGCCGAACTTTATTCGAATTTCATGGGCGCCGAACTCGAACTCGAACTCGAACCTGGTGACTTAGCATACATTGCTTTTTTAGAATGATGAAAAAAATTTGGATAACAATCACACTCTTACAATCAATCAACCACATGACAATTAAGCACTTAACACTCAAAACCAACATGCATCCATTGAAACAACAACAAAGCGACACTTATTTCTAAGTGAAACTGTTGAAATGTAGCTTTGCAACACTTAGAATACAAGTTACGACACAAGTGTCTACTACAGTGAGAAAATGTGTTAAGTTGTGGGAGAGTGTCTAGCGCATATTCTTACTATATATATGAATAGCTAATGTAGAAGGATGCGCTAAAGCTGCCTCCAATATTGTGCTAAGGTGCAACACATGCGGGCATACAAAAAGTTAAAAGTGACACTTGCGACAGTAAGAAAAAGTGAAAACGAGATTTGCAAAAGCTAAAAAAAGTGAAAGCGACACATGCCAGAGCATGGAAAAAGAAAAAGTGACACTTGTTAAAGTGAAAGCAAAAAAAAACAACAGTCGCAGAAGTGAAAACAACACTTATGAAAGCAAAAGCGACAGTTGAGAAAACTCATTGAGATAATGGTACACTTGCAACTAACAGTGGGAGAGACTGTCAACTGAAATCGCACACTAACTATTCGTAGGGATTGCACAGTCTCTGTCTCTAAGAACTGTGCAATCACTATCACCAAAGACTACACAAGAAATGTCTTTTAGGAACTGCACAGTTATCGTCCATAAGGAACTGCACAATCATTGTCCTTAGGCACTACGCAATCATTGTCATCAAGATCTGCGCAATGACTATAATCAAGGATTTTGCAATGCTTGACTTTCTAGGGTGCACATTGACTGCTAGGCTTGCTAGAAAAGGGTGCGCTTATGAATGCATCAAAGGGTAAGCATGTGTAAGCAAGTGGTTTCGATAGTTAGAACCTCAGAAGAAGACTTAAACACTTAGCAAATCATCAATCAATCATGAAACGACTAAGAACTGTTGATTTGGGGTAGCATCGAATGTGCTCTAGCCACGAAAATTGGTGGAGAGACTATAACACATGAGATCTCCAAGACCCAGAAATGGTTTGGGCATAATCTAACCAGTTTGGGAGATATTAAAATAATTAATATTTTTAATGGAGTTCCTAAGTCTAAACTTAGGAAAAATAAAATATTAATGTGAATTAATATAAAACTGAGTTAGAATGGTCCAAAAGTCATGGATCAAGCCAAATCTAATCTTAGTTGTTGATTAGAGATTTAATCTTGACCGTTGATGAACCAACAAGAAAAGTATAAGAGGAGGCTTGAGGGTCAGTTGGAGGACACACAAGGAGAGATCAAAAACTCAATTTTCTGGGGCAAGGTTTGTTGAGGAAATTGAGTGAAGTGATCTAAGTTGCAGTTGAGGGGCAGTGAATACATAGCAGAGAGGTAGAGTTAGTACCGGAAGCATCAGCGCAGAAGCCGGGAGAGGGTTGACACAGAGGCAGCCAGGAGTTGCGCAGAGCCTAAGGAGGGCCAGCGTGTGAGACGCAGAGGCTCCGGAGGCTGACGCAGAGCCCGAGAGGCTGACGTTGGGCCAGATAGGCTGACGTTGGGCCAGAGAGGCTAACGTAGACCCTAGAGGTAGCGTTGGGAGATTTGGTGGGGTAGATTGGAGCTAGAGAGCTAGATAGGGTGATGCAGTGCCTATCAAGGTGACGCAGAGTAGTAGAAGTTGTATTGTTACTATGTGATCGTTTATCCGGTGATTTAGCCAGAATATTTGTCTTCGACTAAGAGGTACTACTGCCGAGGGCATTCTCTGTTGGGTGAGCCATTTCTGGCACCCTGGTTGTATTATGAAACTGCATAATAATAAAACCCTTTGAATAGCTGCACCGGTTTTCCCGCGTTGGGTTTTTCTGGGGACATAGTCCAAAAACAACGGTGTCACTTGTGTGCTTGTTTCTTTCAGTTTATGATTTGTATGTGTTGATATTGTACTTGTATTTATTTTCAGTATTTACATGGTAAATAACTTGTTAAGTAACTGAACAAGTAGGAAGAAATAAATCAGATAGTACATGAAGAATTTATAATGGATAGACTTAGAAATTCCAACAAGAACAATCAAGGAACAACAAATCATAGGATCACAAGGAGGCTCCAAAATTCAAGTGGAGGAAAAATTTTGGAGGGTGTTTGTCGCAGCAACAACACATACCTATCAAGAATGGTATCATCAATAGGTTTATATTGTTTAGGGATCTCCTTGAGTAGGTTTTCAAATCTTTCAGTAAACTCCTTCACATTTTCTTTGTCAATATACGAGGTGTAGCCCACTATCACCACAACCACTACCTCCTACTCTTTAGTGGACTTTCACCACAAGGGAGGCTTCCCTATATTAGGTCACCTAAAGGATTTATCAAGTACTAGGGATAAAGGTGACAAAGATAGGCCAAGGAGGGTTGATCTTCTTAAGAACATGGCTTAGCTAGCACAATAAGGCAATGTGCATCCTCCAAAAGGCCTAGTTAGGGCACAACGTGACCTAGGGATAATGAATAAGGTTAACAAGCTTATCTAGGATCACAAGGCCAAGAAAAGGCTTACAATAGATGTATATTCTCGATTTATGGCACAAGAAGCCTTCAACAAGCCTCAAGTTGAAGCCTAGGACAAACTAGGGCTTTTCTAGGGCACAATTTACCTAGGGAAAAGGACGTCAGCCCTAAAATGGAGAAATTAGCCATGGGAAAAGGTTGATTTTGAGGCAACAATCTCACAACCATGTGTTGAATCCCTCCACAAGGAACCATGATTAATCCTAGTTGAAATTGATGCCATATCCCTGGCTAGCAACTTTCCTTAAGAAGCTAAAATCTAGGTTAGTGGAAGAAAAGTGAAATTTAGTGTGAGTTTTCAAGGTGATCAACAATGTGACCAAGGTTAGTGCCTTGACCTTGGGTGATGGAGTCTATGGGATTTCTAACTTAGGAGAAAACAACTAAACCCTATCAAGGAGTAAGGGAAATATGAAACCCTGGGTTTCAAACCCTAGCTATCATTTTTGTGAGGGAGAAAAGTCAATGGTGAGAGCTAGTTGAAATATTCACCCATGGGATTGACAGACAAATTCTATAAGTGGGTAATGCATGCAATACTATTACTAAGATTCCATAGAATAATTTTCAACAATAACTAGCACATAGAAACCCTAGATAATTAACCATTCCATACAATAGCCACAAAATACAAAGATTTATCAAATACAAGGTACACTTACAAGATAGAATGCATGAACAAATCCTTTATTGCTCCAAAATGACATCTCCAAAGCCAAAGAATAGCTCCATAAGCAAAAATCCTCAATAGATCACATCTCCACAAGATACAAGATACAATTCAGCTAGGTTGAATTCTCTAAGAGGGTCGAATTAGATCACAAGTGATGATGAAAATGATTTGGGCGTACCTCTATTTATATGAGGTTTAGGTCTCCTAATTTAGCCTAATGAAGCCCCTAAAAACAAGTTTGATCATTAAATGAACTTGGGTTACAAGCCAACCCATTAGCTAATGAGAAAATAGACATAATAGCCCACACGTGTGAGTCGTAGCCTCCTAAATTGTTGATGTCATGCCTAATCAAGGCTCCAAATGCCATGCCAAAGTGTGTTGAGGTGTCAAAGAGTGTGAAGATGCCTAGATGATCCAAAATTTGAGGGTTGGCCCTCAAATCCACCTCAATATCTCCTGTGGGGTCCCAAGTTCCAGTTGGGGTGCCATCAAGTGGTCTCCATGGGTCTCCAACTATCAAATAAGGCCTCCTTCTCTCCAGCATTAGGGCTTCCTCTGGTGCAACAAGCCCTCCCTAGTCTCTCAATTGGAGACCATCCTCATTTGGGCTCTAAATCAACTCTTTCCCATTAGGTTGTGTCAAGGCCAACCTAGGCACATACTGGGTCCAATGGTGTCATCATGAAGAATCATAAAAACCAGGTCAAAGTTGATGATCAACTAGACTAAACATGCAACTTGCACAACAGTTAGAGAAGATCAGCGTAGGCCTTGAGGAGGATTTTATGTTGCCACTTCACAAGTTCCTACAACCACTTGGAGAGCTTGACCTCCTTGGGAACTCCACTCATTTTTCCACTTGGTCAATTGGTTCTTCATTGAGATTGTCATCATGTTACATCGGGAATTGCTCCCAAATTTGTATAAAGAGACTCATTGGGCTCTATCATGAGGATGGTTTTGAAGCTCAAAGCTTGCAGAAACGTTGCTTGTACAATTCTCATACTTCGATCAATAAAAAGGCTTTGGAGGTCTAGTCTTTGGGGTTGTGGGCTTTTGGCTTGACTTTTGTGAGGTAACTTTGGTATTGATTTCAATGTTTAATATGCACTTGTGTTAATGATTTATGGTTTTTCTTTGCAATCTATTTGCTTTAGTAGCCTAGCCCATAGGGGCATTGTTGCCTAGGGGAGAGGGATCCAACTATTTGGATCTCCTCTTTGGCATTCAATCATATCCTAGGCTTCATTTAGGCTTATTTATTCTTGATTGAACAATAATCCAACTCTTGCCATCATATGAGTGAGGTCTCAAGGTGTACTGATCTTTGTTTGCAAGTGTATGGTGTTAGTTGCAGGTTATCCCACATACTCAAAGGTGGTGAAGTCTTCGGTTAGACCAACCATCTCCAAGGAGGTTGAGGACTCCCAACCCAAAGTGGACAAAGACTCTCTAAGTTGTTCAAGAGACAGATCAAAAAGGATCCTCAATACTTCCATGACTTTTACCAATCAAAAAAATTCTAAGTCAATTTTGGTTACTTGTTTTGGGCTTGTTATTGAACATTAGAGTATTGGGCTCAAGCATAATTAATTGTTCCAACATTGACTTTCTTTGCTCAAAGAGAACAAGTTTGAATGTTCGCTTTGGGAAAATTTGTAAATTAATTTTAGTTTGCTTAAGTCTGCAAGTTTTGCAATCAGCTGCCCCTAAATCCAAGCTAGAGTTTGGTGCTCCAATTTGCATTTCCTTTTGATCAACTGATGTACTAATTCAGGACTAATTTTTGCAGAGAGCTTGGGCAGCAAAGGGGTATTCTTGACAGTCCATAGGACTGATTTTTTTTAGTCTCTTTGACCAGACTTCAGTCCCATTAAACAGAGTTTTTGGAGTTGATTTTTAGCAGACTCCAACTCCCTCTTGGAGCAGAGATTCGAACCCTGTTGGACTCTCATTGCTTCTTGAGGCAGAGTTGTTTTGGCTTGCTTACAAAGAAAAAGGGGGCATCTTGTCAACCTGATCGCATACACCTTCAACCAGCAGCTTTAAAGGGTTTTCACCTCTTCTCATTGTAACACCACATCTCTTTGAAATTTGCTTTGTTATTGGGTTTCCTTGTAAACACTTGTAATTTCACTCAGCTCATTGTAGTTTTGGGTGTGAGAGTTTGTACCCATTATTGTAACAAGATTTGGAAGAGGTCTCTTGTTCCCTTCAAGGGAAGCATTTGTAAACCTTTTCAAAAGAGTCTCCTACATCCCTTATTCAATCAAAAGGGGCCTAACCTTAGTAAAAAGTCGATCTTTCTTTAGGTAGCTTGGTGATTTCTCCCCTTGGCATCCATTTTCCCCAATTGGGGAAGGTGTCTTTTGCATGATTGATTGAGTGGTTCATTGTTTGGCTGCTTTAATTTGCTTAAGTGACTTAGATTATAAATAAGTTCCCTTTCATGGTTTTATTTTCATGTTCTTTACTTAACATGCAAATTTACTCTTGCTAATTCTCGTCTCATTTCACGTGACATGCAACCTAATCTCTAGTTGATCTTGATATATTTTATGAGCTAATTGTCTTACTGCAATTGTCTCTCCTTCATTGCAATTGTCTCTCCTTTTTTGCATATTATACTTTAACTTGACTTTTACATTGCTCTTGTAACATCATTAGTTAGTTTTGCTTTTAATTGTCATTGCAAAGCATTTCTTTTCATAGCTAGTCCATAATTGCACTAATTAAAAATTATCTCCAACATAAGTTGGTTGAAGTAGTTTAAGTTAGGGATCCTCTCCCTCTTATGTCTTATTATTCTGGGATTGGGGGAATGGTAAACATTTTACTTGCTAAATCAGGTTGGATCACCCAACATTGGATCTACTTGCAAGTGGGTTGCATGTGAGAATCCGGGGAGCACACGGAGCTTTAGCTTCCTCCTTTGGACCTCCTTGCATCTTTCCTTAATGCAGCGAGGATAAGGACGGAAGGGAAAGCTGAATTGAGACTTATTAAATTTGCATATTGTAACCTGGAATCAATCTAATTCCAAGTGACCTAACTCAAACTAGAATTAACCAAGATCATCTCATCACTCATCACAAAGCAAGTACATTTCAAGGTAGCATAATCTAGGTTTGGTTTCAAGTGTTCATATTTGGAATTGGGTTTTCAACTTGGATAGATCATATTGATTCGCGAGCATCCTATTTATCATTCAAATATTTCTATTAACTTGATGAGCACTTGTTTCCTTTTTTGGATTTGCTAAAATTGTTACTTGCCAGCATTATCTTTGAAAGCATCTATCTTGTGGCTTTTGGTTTACTTTCCAAGTTGTTTTGCAAAGTTGTATCTTTACTTGGAATCTTTAGCAAGCATCTACTCCTTGGCACTGGTCTCATCTCAATACTTGTGAATCTATATTTATTTATGTGTTCATTGAACTTGTACATTTATCAGGATGTCATATCTTGAAGTGTATCAATTTTGAAATTAACTACTAGGAAAACTAACTTGCTAGCTTGAAGCTAGCTGAACCTTAGACAACTTTAGGGTCCTCCCCCCTTCGCTTCGCTAGGAGTAAGCCTAGACGGAGGAGTTGAGAATTGAGTGACAGCCTCAACTTGAAACTTGCCCCCAAGGCCACACCAAGTGGAGTTAAAGACTTTCTCCATGATAATCCTAGGTGTGGAATAAGGCAGAAACATTTTTGGCGTCGTTGCCGGGGATAAGTCTGTTTAGACCCGCAATATGAAATTCTTCCTTGATTTGGTTTTAGAAGCTGGTTTGTGTCCAAGGGGCGACTCCACTAGATCTAAACACTGCAAGTTATTCTACTAGGAGACGTCCAAGTAGCTTGCTTAACCCCATCCTTGAACCTAAAAGGGCTTATACGAAGAGGTTAAACAAGCTCTCTTCTAGTAGGTTCTTTGCTAATCCTGGACAAGAAGCACTTTCTGACATCCTTCTCTTGTTTGAAGCTAACTTTGACCAGGTAGTCTTAGAAATGGATGATGTATACAATCTTGTTGATTTTTCTAACATCTGAGGTTATCCTCATGCCTTGCCCAACAAGGCCATTGAGAAATTGCCTACTTTCCAAGGCAATAATGCCATAAGTTCCAAGACACATATAAGGAATTTCAACATTTGTGTGGCCAAGTGGTATAGCGGAAAAAAATTCAACCATGAAGATGTAAGGATCAAGTTATTTGACTTTCATTGGAGGAGGATGCCATGGATTAGTTCTTGGAACATAATGCAAACACTTTCACAACTCGCAATGATATAATAATTGCTTTCAACACCAAGTGGGGTGAAAAGAAAGATGATCGCCGATTTTTAGAGTTTTTTCTGGAGGTGAGCTCTCGAGGAGGATCAATGGCGGCTAGGGTTTGAAGAATACCTGTTCAAGCTGAAGTCATAGTACCAATCTGGAGGAAGATAGTGCCAGAGCGGCAGAGCTTCGTAGAAGAGGGCAGGTTTTGACCCAACAGATGAAGAACGCGGGGTCCAACGGGACCCCATCTTATAAACAGGTAATGATGCACAAGGATAAAACTGCACTGGACGGGGTGCAAATCTCAGGCTCTAAGAAGACAGGAAAGGAGGATCTAACCAATAAAGGAAAGTTGAAAAGTGAGGGCAAAGATGCCCAGAAACAAAAAGAAGTCACAAGCAGCAACAACATAGTTGACAGAGACAGGAAAAACCATACCCCAGAACAACTATCACAAGAAAAGGAGCTTGAGGATGAACCATCAAGGAAAAAGGAGGATTCAAACCTAGATAAGGCAGGACAAGAAGGAACAGCTACGAAAGCCAGAAAGAAAGAGACCAAGGGACCATGCAAGCCTAAAGCAACTGAAACCCTACAAGTAATAATCTCTGACCCGAAACTATAGGCATACCGAGAACACATGGCAGAACATGCAATGATCTGCAAGTTTATGGGTTTCTGGCCAACAGAATGAGCCCTGTGCTTGTGGATCAAGCAGCAATGGAAACCCAAAGGGTAGGAACCAAAGGATTCTTCACAATGGTATTCACCAATCTGGATGACAAGGATCGTATCTTTGATGGAGGCCCTTATTTCTTCACCTCATCAGGGCTATACATCAGACCTTGGAAGCCCAACTTCACACTAGAACATGAAACCTTCAAACAGGTACCGGTCTGGATTCGCTTGTTTTCTCTACCAATTGACTATTGGGGACAGGCAGCACTTGAACAGATAGGAAATAAGTTAGGCACCTTCATCAAAGCCTCAGAGGCAACATTACAGAAGAGATACACCTCCTATGCTAGGATTTGTGTCGAGATGGATGTTTCGGGAGCTCTGCATTAGGGTCTATGGTTGGAATACAGAGATGTAGTGTATTTTCAAGCTATAGACTATGAGCAAATCCCATTTCGTTGCAGAAAATTTCATGAATATGGACATCTGATCAGAGAATGCCTAATGAATAGAACGATGGAGAAACCAAAGGAAAATACGAGGGTTAAGAATAAGGAAGCTTTTATTCAACCTCATGCTAGACAGCGAGCAAACAAAAGACAACAAAACAAAGCAGGTACCTCCTTCAAAAGCACAGGCAATGCTTTTGAGGTATTGGAATCAGAGACGGAACTAGAGGATACCACTCAAGAGCATAAGCCATTGCGAGAAAGCAAAACTACAACCACACCAGGGACACAAGAGCCCATTTCCAATCCATCAAACAACATCCCAATGGCTTCGGGACCAACAGAAGGACTCGAAGAGGATTCAGAAATGATGGCGAGTGAAATGGGACTCGAGGATATGGAACTAAGCGACATTCTGGAACAGGAAGGAATGGACCTACCTAACATGGTAGAACAATGGAAAAAGAAAGGCATTGAACACATATCGGAAGAGGAGGTGAACAGAATCAACACATTATTCATAGGAAGACAACAAGCAAAGATGGACATGCAGAGAAAAAACTTGGGAACAGCAAAAGGTCTAGGGGTGAGAGCTCAGGGGTTGCATCAAACTACAACAAACCCAAAACACCGGAAACAAATAAGACGAAGAACAAACAATGAAGCATTACAAGAGCTTGGTCAAATGCTCTTAAACTCAGGTAAGATGAAAGCCCTTGAGGCGTTTACACTAACCTCCTAAAAATTTGTTAATTATGAAAGTACTTTCATGGAATGCTAGAGGGATAAATAGCCTAAAGAAGCAGCAGTTATTAAAGAAAAAAGTCAAAAAGGAACAACGAGATATGATTTTTGTGCAAGAAACTAAATGCTCCAACAAAATAATGGAGAACATCAGTAAAAAATTGGGCAAAAGAATGGAATGCCTAGAAACAGCAAGCAATGGATGGATAGGGGGCTTGGCCATTCTTTGGGATCCACAGGTTATCCAGCTTATATCTTCTGAAGCTGCCAGATCTCACCTCTCAGTGGAAATCCAATTGGTAGGCAATCCTGACACCTATCTATGTACAAATGTCTATGGCCTTCAAAAACTAGAGGAAAAATTGCTATTGCTTAGAGGTCTATCCAACTTGCAGCAGAGATATCCCCTAGCAAAAGCTATCTTTGGAGGAGATTTTAATATGATCACTTCGCTTATGAAAAAAAAGGAGGCATCAGAACGCTCAACCGGGATACCGAAGCTTTCCAGGACTTTATAAAATCTGCCAAGTTGGTAGACATCTTCCCCAAGAGCGGAGCTTTCACTTGGAACAATAAAAGAGGGGGTGATAGGCAAATCGCCTCTAGACTAGACAGGTTCCTAGTTACTGAAACCATCCTTCTGGAAGGGATTACTGTGGATTCGGACATACTACCTAGTGGAGGGTCGGACCACTGGCCCATAATAATGAATGCGGCTATCCTGGGTACACCAAGGAATAAATCCTTCAGATTTGAAAAGTTTTGGCTCAGTCATCCAGAGTTCACGTCGAAAATAAAACAATGGTGGAGTGAACTGATAGGTATAAGAGACACTAAAATGTACATTCTCCAAGCTAGACTTAAACACATCAAAACCAGGTTAAAATCCTGGAATCAAGAAGTCTTCGGCAACATATTTAAAGAAAAGAAGGTGTTGGAGGAGCAATTGGAACAGATTCACAAGGAATGGATCTAGGGGAATATCAATCAAGAAACAATGAACACGGAACAAAAACTCATGCAGGATTGGCAAACCCGATGTCAACAGGAGGAAACTCTATGGAAGCAGAAATCTAGAATTCAGTGGCTTGAGGGTGAAAAGAACACAAAATTCTTTCACAGATCTGCCATTGATCACAGAAGTGCTAATAAGATATTAAGAATAAAGGATGATCAGGGGACCTCTGTGCAACTGTAAACTCATCATGAAATATCAGCCCTTCTCATAAACCATTTTAGCCAAATTGATGTGGAACCCAACATTGATAGAGAGGAAGCTATAAGGGATCTAATGACTTCTATTCCCAAGCTTATCACAGAGGATCAAAACAAGGCTTTAAATCGAGCAATCACCTTGGAAGAAGTGGAAGAAGCAGTAAAAGATATGCCCAATGGTAAGGCGCCAGGGCCGGATGGTTTCACCATCGACTTTTACAAAGCCTGTTGGGAAATAATCAAAACAGAAGTTTGGGAAGTGGTGGAGGATTCCCGACGCTCCTCTTCCATCCTAAAATCCCTCAACTCTACGTTCATAACCCTTATACCAAAGGAGGAGGAAGCAAACACTCCGTCGAAATTTCGACCAATTGCTTTGTGTAATGTTCTGTACAAGATTATATCTAAAGTCATAGCTAACAGATTAAAGACAATTCTTCCAAGGATCATCTCGGAAGAACAATCTGGTTATGTAGAAGGGAGACAGATTATGGATAACATATTGCTAGCTCAAGAGATGATTCATACTCTCCAAACTCAGAAAAAAGTTGGCATGCTTATGCAGCTGGATCTTTCGAAGGCCTATGATAAAGTCAGTTGGAACTACTTGGAAGCTATTCTAACTGCCTTTGGCTTTGCGAAGAAGTGGATAATTTGGATCCTAGCCCTGATTAAGTCTACCAGATTTTCAATTCTGGTTAACGGAGCTCCCACAGCCCAATTTACTCCTTCGCGAGGTATAAGGCAAGGGGATCCCCTGTCCCCCTTCCTGTTTGTAATTCTAATGGAAGGCCTAAGCCGGCTTATCAGAAAGGCTAAAGAGGATTGATTAATCCAGGGACTTCAACCCCTGCCCTCATGCCCTGCAGCCACTCATCAGCAGTTTGTCAATGATACAATGTTGCATGGCACACCTTCAGTCAAAGAAGCTCTCGGTTTCAAAAGCATTCTCAATCTTTTCAGCCTTGCTTCAGGTATGGAACTCAATCTAGCTAAATCTTCCATATTCTTTTTTAACACACACCTTGCAGTTCAAAAAAACCTCTCTAATGTCCTCGGATTCAAGAGATGTAACCTCCCTTCCAGATACCTAGGCATTCCACTGACTGACAAACCCTGGCAAAAAATTCATTGGGAAAAAATGCTCGCTAAGCTAGAGAAGCGTTGTCAGCATTGGACTCATAGAACCCTTAACTTTGCAGGCTGCCTAGTCCTCACCAAATCTGTCCTCCAAGCTATTCCTCAATTCATGCTATCTATTCTCCCGGCACCTAAAGGTGTTCTCCAGAAAATTCGACTCATCCAGAAAGCTTTTCTATGGTCGGGTAACTCAGTTAAACAGAAGTGGTCTTTAATGGCTTGGGACAAAATCTGCAAACCCAAACACCTGGGTGGGTTAAATCTTCAGGACCCTTACACTGTCAACCGAGCTTGTGGAGCTAAGTTATGGTGGAGATGGGTTAAAGAACTGAACATACCCTGGGCCAAACATTGGAAAGCTAAGTATGCAGTTCAATATAGCCCTCAAAATCTGATCAGGATGCAGGAACCGCCAAACGGATCTCCAATCTGGAATCTTGCTAGAAATAATCGAGGCATAATTCAGGAACAGAGTTTTTGGGAAGTCCGTAATGGACAAACTGCTCTGTTCTGGGAGGATGCTTGGCAGCAATTACCTAGGCTTGAAAGCCCAGATTTCCTCACCATTCAGAGAAGATACCAGGAACTAGGGAAGATAACCGTGGATCATTACTGGAAGCCTAACAATTCTAATCAAGCTTGGAAACAATGGATTTTCAACGACACATTACAACCAGAAGAGGAGGACAACAGTATGAGGGCGCTGCAAATAGAGCTAACTAAAAGGAAAATAAGAAATGCTCATGATGCAGATCAACTGCGTTGGGGCAAGCTCGAGGGGGGTAATTTCTCCCTCAAAGAAGCAAGAGGTTGTATCGAAGAAAGAGACCAAGGGGAAAAAGTCAATTGGTATAACAGAGTATGGATGTTGAACTATGGCCGAAGATTAAAACCTTTCTTTGGCTCTTAATGCATAGAAGAACTCTTACATGGGAGAACCTTCGAAAGAAAGGGTTCATAGGGTCCTCACGTTGCTCCCTATGTGACAATGAGGAGGAATCCATGAATCACCTCCTCAATATTTGCTGCTGGACAAAAAGCCTATGGAACTGGATGGAAACCATATTCAAAAGCTCGGACAGGGACAGAGACTCAATACAAGAAAGCATAGTGAATTGGCAAAGCAATTTTTCCAAATCCCAAACAGTCAATACATTATGGAAACTAGTTCCTGGGTTCATACTGTGGTCGGTCTAGAAAGAACGAAACAGAAGAGTGTTTCAAAATGAAGCTAAAACCATAGAGTTTATCAAAGCCACCATACTACAAAACATAAGGGAAACGGCTCTTATCAGATGGAAAGCAGAACAGAACAAGGATTTCTCAGTGACTGACTTACAAATTCTACAGGCATTTGGAATTGGAGCAGGCACTATCTCTAGCCCATCTAAAACGCGTCAACAGCAAGGCCCCTCCTTGAATGTCTGGCTTCCACCACCAACCGGCTTTCACAAACTCAACTTCGATGGGGCTTCTCGAGGTAATCTTGGACCAGCAGGTATAGGAGGTGTCCTTAGAGATTACAAAGGGGAAATTCAACATATTTACAGTCAATCTTTGGGAGAAGGAACCAACAATGAGATGGAATTCGCAGCTTTAGAACAAGGGCTCCGAATACTAATTCGCCTGGGAACAGGAGCTACAATGGTGGAAGGGGATTCTCTTTTGGCTATCAATGCCACAAGGAAAATGCAGATGGGATGGAAATCGGGTAAGGTGACGAGGCATTGGAGGTTGGCCAAGGTCACAGAGCTCATAGCAGAGCACCTCTCAAGCCTGGACGGAATCATTCTGCAAGTGGTAAGAAGAACGGCAAATGTGGTGGCTGATTGTCTGGCCAACTACGGGATTGATCACCACAGTACTTACCCGGACACCTGTTGGCATGATGTCACATGCACAGAACTTTGGGATAAGTGTTTACTTCTTTCGAGACAAAACATTCGTTATAGGGAGGAGGGGTGCAGTAGTACGACAGGACACACCTTAATAGCGAATGAAGACAGCCTTTAAAGCTCACTTCCGGGATCATAATACCCTGATATGGATGGGGGAGGGAAAACACCATCACCTGTAGTGGAAGATGAAGGAAATCCTACAGAAGAATGATTGTCAGAGAAATCTACGTTCAGAGGGTGACACATGTCCTATGACAAGAAACCTCAAGCAAGACAAATCCGCTGCTTCGCTTCGTAGGGAGGGGCAGGCTCGCCGAAAAAGAAAGAGAAGTAACTCAGCCAGAATCGGAGATATATGCAAGCCTTACTCAACCTATGCACTCATTCATCCACTATAACTATAGCGTCTCGCCTAAAAGCTCCCACATATTTTGCTCCTCGCCCGACTCTTTGTCCTGAGCGCTCTGCTTGTTTCTTTGTCTGGTTCTCTGAAGAGTCTCCATCAACCTCCTTCACCCACAACAGCACGATGTCAACTAGGGGTTGTCGCAATGAATCAGCCACCAGAGAGCTGAAAAGAGCAAGGGAGGCTTATGAAACGCAAGTCTCAGCCAGAGGGAAGAAGTTAATCGATGAGTTGGAAGCCGAAGTTAATGAGGAGCAAGAGAAACTAGAAATGCAATCAATTGAGGAGGAAATTGAGTGGATTGCAGATCCAGGAACCCAGGCCACTAGAGCCACGCAGTTTGTCAGGACACAGAGTGAGGCATGGCGCATGAAAACCATGCTAGCCAAAGCGTTGGTCAAGCAGGGGGAAGCCATGAAAGAAGCTTACTACACAACAACGCTGGCTTCGGCTAAAAACTCGGCCAGACTTGACGCTCTGGAAATATGCATGAAGTCGCTCACAAAAGAAATCAAATTACTGGCAGAGGATCTGAGGGCCTTCACCAGGCTTTTTAAACTCTCTGTCCAACGAGGTATGAACATCGCTATTGATATTCCAGCGGAAGTTATCAAAGCCCCGGTGGAGCATTACCAGAAGGCCCAGAAAGCCCCGAATTATGAACAGGTTAAGGCAGCAGCTGGCCCTAGTGCCACCTTCAAAGACTACGTGGAACTTGAGCTGTAGGTTGGTTTGAGTACTCTGCTCTACGCCAGCCAGCCTTTGAAGACTTCTTGGCTAGTCCATGTTTCTGGGTCTCAGGTCTTTATAGTCACTCTTTTGGTATGTTTTTAGAGTTAGGCAGCCCTGCGTGGCTGGCCCCTTCTAGTCTATCACACTAAATGGAAAGTTTAGTTAGTCTATTTTGTCTGTGTCTTGGTCAGGCCTGTCTTCCCAGTGTGCAGGCCAGGTTTCATTTAGTTTTCAGTTCAACTTTTGATCGACCAAGTGGAAAGCGGAATGGTCTATTGGGTCATTTTGACCTATGTATTTTATGTAATTTTGTGAATTAATATACTGTTACTGACTTACAAAAAAAAAGAAAAGAAAGATGATCGCCACCTCTTGGCAGCATTGAATGGAATTAAGAAAAGTGAAAACAAAATGATGGTTGAGTTCAACAAAAGGTTCAATGATGTGGTCAAGTGCTTTCCCCGAGATAAACAGCAATGTAACAAACATAAATACATATTAAATAATAATTAGTTAATGAAGAGGCATGACCCAAAGGACATGACTATTTGTGAAGAGGCACCTTGCCTAGTATATAAGCAAAGCCCTCATTGTAACATTCAAACAATTCAGTTATTTTATCAATATATATTATTTACAATACATCTGTGTATTTTAGATTTTAAGTGTAAACAGAACATTGTTTGTTTACAACAGTGGTATCAGAATGTATATGAAATTTGTTCAATACAATGTGCATAAATTTTAGGGTTAGTCAATGCTGGTAAGAAATCTTATTTACTTTAAGTAAATGTGATAAATTTTGGTAATAACCCATTCCAAGAGAGAAATTTTCCTTAGTGCATTATGTATATGAGAATATATGCATGCTTATAATCACTTATATTCATGAATTTCTCATATATGAAGGAGAAGGGAACTATGGGCAAGAATTTTTACCCAATCTACAACCATTTGAACTCAATACAGAGAATGTTGATCATAAATTTGAAAAATTTCTTCAATAGGGATAATCATCTTTGATATCTAATGCAACTTCTCTTAGATTTGTTGCAAAGCTTGCAAAAATCTATGCCATCAGTTATAGGGAGAATTCATAGGGCTTTTACCAAGTAAAAATGTTAATTTTGTTACAAGGCTGTCCCCTTTCCCCTTACCTGTTCATCTTGATGGCTGAGTCTTTCAGTAAAGCCTTGGACCACAATCGGCGTGTCGGTCTTATCACAGGTATTAAATTTGGGAATGGAATTAAAAACATAAACCACTCTCAATTTGTTGATGATACTTTGTTAATTGGAGGAGCCTCCAATATAATAGCCCGTCATTTCAAAGCCCTCTTAGACAAATACATGAGCTACTCAGGAGGTATGGTCAATCAACTCAAAAGTTGCATCTATGGTTGGAACACTTCCGCTCAAGTCCTCCATAACATCGCCAGCACTTTTGGGGTCCCTTGCAAATTAGACTGGGGGCATTTCACTTATCTGGGCATGCCAGTGAGTGCTGGTCCTCTGAAAGCTGAAGTATGGGATACTATCATAGATAAAATGAAAAGGAAAGTGCAGCAATGGGGTTCCACTTGGCTCAATCCAGCAAGCCGCCTAGTTCTCCTGAAAATAGGTCTTTCTTCATTACCCTTATACCAATTCACGCTTCTGCAAGCTCCTGCCATTTTTCATCACAAAATGGAAGTCATCCTCCGTCATTTCCTTTGGCAAGGGGGAAAAATGAAAAAAAGAAGTTCAATCTTGTAAGTTGGAAGCAGGTCATTCAAACCCAGGATCGTGGAGGCCTAGGAATCAGATCTCCCAAGCTCCTAAATCTGGCTTTTGGTGGCAAGATCGTTTGGAGATTCATTAGCGGCCATTCTGCTTGGTGGAAAAGTGTGTTGGAAGCCAAATATCTAAACTATCCAAGACAGCACCTCTTGGATTACGATATCCCTAACAGAGTTTGCTCTAAAATCTGGAGGTTGTGCAAGAAAGCAATCCCCTTCCTTGCCCAAAACATTTCCAAAGTTCCCAAGGGCGGCACCAACATCAAAATCAGAGCAGATAGAATAATGGGACAGCAGCCAACCTGGAACTGATCAAATTCTCTCCTTCTTTGACAACATAGGGCTTCATTACTTGGATCAGATTTCTCAGTGGGATACCCAATCTCAGATTTGGACAGGATGGACCTTTCCAGCCATACCCATAGACCTCAAAGCGAGTTTTGCTAATCTCCAAGCCCACCTTCATAGCATAGCTCCAATTAAAAAAAATGGCATTGATGGCTTCCGTTGGGATCCTTCAGGTTCCAATTACACAATCAAAGCTTCCCATCAGTATATCTGTAGCAGTGAATACCCCATGCCCATTTGGTCGCATTGGAAAATCGTCTGGAAATCAGAGGCCATCCCAAAAATAAAATTCTTCATTTGGGCTCTCCTAAAAGGGAAAATTCTCACTTCTGACAACTTGCAAAAGCGAGGCATAATTGGTCCTTCCCGTTGCCCAAACTGCCAAGCTGCTGAAGAAACCATCCAGCACCTCTTCATCGCCTGCCCCTTTGCCACCGCCTGTTGGAAAGAAATCTCTTTCAATGCCCATCTCTCCTGGAACCCCCATAACTCTATTGGAGAAGTTCTGCACCTTTGGAAGAAGAACTATCCGTGGCAACAAAAGAAGAACAATATTGCCAAAAGAGTTTGGGATGCTCTTCCCTATTCTCTTCTATGGAACATATGGTTGGCAAGAAACCGCATGGTCTTCAAAGACAAAGAAACCATCACAAGGAAATTATGTAACAAGGCAAGGAGTCTTACTTTGGAAACCATCTCAGTCAAAAGTCAAAAGAAAATTGACATCGCTGACCTCTGTGTTGAAGAAAGGAATTTCATAGGCTATTTGTTGGATAAAAGTAACAGCAACCAAAGCCGGAGTAACATCAGCAACCAGCTCAACAACTCTAATCACAGTTGGAAAGTAAGATTGAAATATGAGGAGTTCTCAACTTGGCTCAGAAACAGCAACACCTACTATCTCTTCTTCGATGGGGCCTCCAAATCTAATCCTGGAACAGCAGGGGCTGGTGGAATCATCTACAATGCCAACGGAGATATCAAAATGACTTATGAATGGGGGTTAGGCCCCCTCTCCAACAACAGGGCTGAAGCTCTCGCACTATACCAAGGGCTCGTCCAGCTTCAAAAACTTGGCATAAACACTGCAATGGTCCTTGGAGACTCGGCCGCCATCATTAGTCTAATGGTTCACAACCAAAATGCCTCCAATGTGCTCCTGCAACAAACTATAAATCGGTGTCAAGCTCTCGCACAACAAATGACAGGTCTCCGCTTCTTCCATGTCTTCCGAACTCTCAACAAGGAGGCTGACACTTGTGCCAATAGAACTTGTAACAGATCCATAGGCAATCTCCTATGCAACTCAATCGAATCCCAACAATATCTGCCATGATCAGAAACATATCAATGCTCAGAACGGCCCGCAGCAAATCAACTGACACTGACACTCGCAGCGTCCTCAAGAAGATTCAGGTCCTGGTCGCTGCTAAAATCCACCTTGATATTCGCCAGCATTATGATTTCTTCACCAAATCTCTGGAAACGATCCGCCTAACTCCTTTTTGTCCCATCGCCCATGCTGCTCTGCTCCGCCCACTCCTCTCCCGTGATCCTTCTCGTTTTTTTCCCGTGATCTCCACCCCATTCTCCCTTAACCCCTCGTCAGAGCCCGCCTACTTAACCGCACTCTCCTTCTCTCAGTTTCGCATCTCCTCTTCTCCCTGGCTGCATTCGCTCCTTCTGTCATTTGCTCTCGGCAGTTCCTCTACTCCGAGCCATCGCTCCCCTTCTCTCTACACTATCATTCCTCCTCCAAGCTCCCTCTTCCCAGGCTCGTTGGTTCAGCATTATTGCAACACTCTAACCTCTCAGCGCACTGAGAACACAGTTTGGCCTTCCACAATGGCGAGAAGTGAAGACTGCCTCCACTGCGTTGATCTGCAAGCATAATTGGAACAAATCTGTGCTCATCAGAAGATTTTGGACACCAAAATCGACACCCATGCCCGGATCACTAAGGAGAAGCATGAGGCCGACCTCAATCTTTTTCTCCACAGAGTTTCTTCACTTCAGGAGCAGTTCAATGATCTCTCCAACAGATGCAGCCATGTCCAGGAGTCCATCGACATTCTGAAGTTCATTATAAAAAAAAGAAACGCTCCCAGCACCAGCTCTTCAAATCTAAGGAATGTAGAAGCTGATGGCAATCCTGAAGAATCTACAGCCCACCAAATCAGTCATATAAACATAGACTAAGCATGTCGTGCAAATTCTGTTTCTTGTTATTTCAGTTCATTAAAATCTATACTTGTTCAGGTTTTCCAAAAGTCAAGAATGATATAAGCAAAGAGGAATTTTGTCTTCCCTGTAATATTTCCTTACTTTGCTTCCCGGGCATAATGCCTTGTAATACAGGAGCTTAGCCTCCCCAATCTTTTTTTGGAATATAAACAGCAACCGATTATGTAAAACAAAAAATGTTAATTTTGTTGATGACCAATAATACCATCGAGGGTTTGGTGAAGTTTCTAAAGGTGACACATCGAATTTTGCCTACGGTCGATAATACTATCTAAGGTTCGGTGGATTTAATGAAGTTTCTAAAGGTGACACATTAGGGGGTTTGACAGATTTGATTAAGTAAAAGTGACATGTTAAATTTTGTCGATGGCCGATAATATTTCTACAACTTACATGTTAAGTTTCACCAATTGCCAATGAGCTCAAAGGTTAGAAGTTTGACTCCATCATGGTTTTAGGTTTTACATTGGTAAATTTCAGATTTCACTAATGGCAGATGAAACCTTTAGTACTTTAAAGTTTAGAGTTCTACACATGGGTAATACTTTAGAGTTTTGCATGTGGGTAAATTGTTAATCTAATAATAGTTTGGTAATTAAATATATTAATATTAATATTATATTAAGATAATTATACGAACTTAAATTCATTAAGTCATTATACAAATATTAACTTAATTTAAACTTATGATAATCAATCCTTGGGCTAGTGGATGACATGGCAGGGCCAAGTGGCCCTAGTGTTGACAAGACACCACTGCCATGATGACATGTGGACCTGGGGTGCCATGTCATATATCACATAGCAGTTGCATAGTAATGCTAACATGGCACCAAGGATGAAAATCTTTAAATAACCATATCTTGATGGTCCAGAGTCTAGACTTTGTTTTTAATGAAATTTATATCGCCTGAAAGCTCTCAACAAGTAGCAGGTGATGACGATCTCAGAAAAGAGTTTTGATTTGAATCAAAAGAGCAAAATTTATGTACCCCATATCCTTAATGAGGCTTTAAGGGATTAGGTAGCTGTGTCACAAGGTTGGCATGAAACTGCTGAAGTGCACCATGCTGAATCAGAACAACTGCCAAGCAACTCGAGTACTGAAACTAACAGGACCTTGGTTTTGGGGTAGAGTTGGTCTCTTCTAGACACTTAGTACGCTGAATCCAACCTAGCAGCCATGATAGTCTCCTTGAACCCTGCCTGGGTAAGACTTTTAAATCTACCCATCAACTTCTAGCAGGAGGGGGTCATGAAGAAGATCTGTAACTCCCCGGGCAAATTTATCAGATTTGACAAAAGGAAAAGGATGGATTTTTCTCATTCGCAAGATCATGTGGAGAGTTGTATCCAAGTAAGGATTACCAAACAGTATCATCCTTGAATGGAACGAAATGGTCCTAAACATTGGACTACGAATAAATAGAGATTGGTGCAGACTTTGTCAGGATATTGACCATGCAATGCTAACTTGTCCAAAAGTTGTCTTAAAAGAAGAAGCCACAAAAGAAATATGCAGCTGGGGAGGAAGACCTAACAATAGTTGAACTGACGAGACAATTTAAAAGAAACACCATCTGTCGACGTCTCTAACCATTAAAAACAAAAAATTCAAAAAAGCAAGGAAGGATCAGGGTTAAATTGGATTACATGCTCAAGTATTTTGAGTGATGGTTTTTACGAGCCTTTTCTGCCTACAGGTATAGCTGGGGAAGCCTGTAGATTTTCAGCTTTTAATACATACCCTATTTCTCTTATTAAAAGAACAAAAAATTAAAAAATAAACTAATAATTGAGGGGTAGTTCAATTGCACCAATATTGGGTAGCTCAAAACCAATTCCCTGCATCAATTAAAAATAATTTAAACAACCAATTGAGGAGTTGTGTAAGGACGCCAATTTTGGGTAGCTCAAAACCAATTCCTAAATCTATGAATTGGCAAATTTCAACATAAAACTCACTGGTAATTACCTATCACCAATGTACTTCTCCTGTGTCGAGCATTGAATCATAAGGCTATCCACAAGTGCATTCTGCTTATCCAATCCTTGACGACCAGCTAACTCAATCAATCTGTGACTATCCAATGTATTCCCTCTGCACAAAACGCATTATAACTCCAACCTTGAGAGCACGATTCTAGACAAAAGAAAAAATAAAAAATAAATAAAAATAAAAATCCTCGTAAGTGCAGAGTACTGTTTGCGGGTACATCAGCTTTGGTGTTAAAACCTATGCTGTGTAAAATAGTAAGCAGATGGAATTGGAATGTGATGATCGAAACTTCGTAAGCAGACGACGCAAACCTAAGCATGGGTACATTGATGCGAATCCCTGAGCCTTGCTAGCTTAAAATTTAAAAAAAAAGGCAGGGAATGAATTGATTCCATGGAATTGTAATTACAGTTGCTGTTTGGCAATTTCTATTCAGTAACCACTAAAGCAGAACCCATGTTCGGACCAAGACAAGAATGGAATTGGAGCAAAGAGTACTCACATTAAACCACCACTTCCAAAGCGATATCCCACACCCTGAAAAGCCTGTAGAGCAATTTTTTCCTATGAGTAGAATATATAAATAAGTTCTAATTTACCATCCTAGTTGAAACAAATGTTGGGTCTTCCAAGCTGTCCTGGGTGGAATTCGGCCTGGCAGTTGGCCCCATTGCCCAGCAAAGTTAACTTGGTCCTCAGTTTAACTCTCTCAGCAGGTCAAACTTACTGGCAGTTCCACCCGTGGATTTGCAACTCCACTTCAAAAGCCGATGGAAAAACTGCCCAACAACAAATATAAAGGCCAAAAAGCAAATGAAAAACCCTCTGTGTGAACAATTTCTCCCCCGCAGGTTTTGTGAATCCAAACTCTTACACTCCGCCTTCCGGGCAAAGTTTTTCGAAATTGGTTAACAATGAAAGGATTTTGAACACAAAATTACCTGGTCTACAGTGTTTATCAAAGTTTGGGCACGTGACCCAAATTTCTTTCTATGAAATTCATTCTTATCCAGACCTTCCTTGGGAAGACTAGGATCCAGCATGAAAGGATGCCACTTCACCTGTCACAAAACAACAAGCGAAGTTACGTTTCCTATGATTTCAAAGCCATCAAACGGCTACCCCAATACATATAAGACTGATGAATTATGAAATCTGATTGCAGATATTCTGGATCAATGGACAACAATGTATTGAAAATGTCCACATTGCAAGATCTGGATTAGAAGAATGTTTTGTTTACCTCGAAGTTGTAGAGATCCTTGGTAGCATCCATGGCTTTCTCCAAGTTTTTCTTCCCAACGAAGCACCATGGGCAGATGGTATCCGAAGTGACATCAATTCTAATCAATTTCTTCATAACAGAGGGAGAGCCTACTGAACTCATTGTCCTGCAAAAGTAAATGTATGTGGAATACGATGATAATCAGACTGATTCTAAATCACAATCTGTAGATGCCGGACAAAAATTTAGGAACCTTGATTGTTGTTGAAATCTCATGAAAACTGAGCCCACAAACATAGCATTGACAGGGAGCGACGTAATTGACAGCCCACTTAATTGTTGTTGGTTTGGCCTGCCTAATCATTCTAGTTGGCAGGGCGAGAGCGGTTGACGCTGGTAGGACGGCCGCTCAGCGTTGAAATCGATTTATAAATTAAATTTATTAAAAATCATGTTTAAAACAGGGTTTTGAACATAAATAATGGCACACCTGTAGGAAAATATATAGTTTTATAGGTTAATTTTAGTTTTATGGATGTCAAAGTTTCATTAATATAGGTGGTTGGTAAAGGGAGGATAGAATAAGTATTTTTTGTTTTTTTTTTTTTTTTAAGGAAAAGTGGAAACAGATCAATATTTTATTTTTGTTTTAGAATGTAACGTTTTCAAAGATGATATGGAAAGTTATCCAGATATGTTGGCAGCTAGCTCTTGAGATCATCTATTTAGCGAGGGGTTTGTCGATAAGTTAGTAACATTTATTGTGAAGCTTCACAAAAAAAGACCGAATACATCCAGCAGAAGAAAAAGCAATCTGTCCCATAAACTAACATTAGCCTAGTGAACATTAAATAATTTCTTTCTTACTCGTTGTATATTCCATCTCTTTATATTTTTCAACAATAATTTTAAATCATATTTGAGGTAAATGTTTTTTTGATAAATGTTTCAATGTAATTATGATTGTGATTTTAAACACTTTATGATGTACTCATTATAATTATGATTTTAAAATATTATGAGATTTGAATTTCGTTTTTTTCCCTTTAATTGGTTAATTTAAATCAATAAAGTTAATATTTTTTTATGGGCAAGGAATTTAGTTTAAAGAATTAATTTAAATTTAAAATGTAAATTATTAAAATAAAATTAAGTTTAAAAGAAAGAAAAAAAAATTATAAATTTTATGAATTTGTTTAAAGAATTAATTTAAATTTAAAATATAAATTATTAAAATAAAATTAAGTTTAAAAGAAAAAAAAAATTTATAAATTTGTTTAATATAAAAGATATATAATATAACACAAGATTGAAACTAGAGGAGTATGTACAAACTCGGGGAAGTGGGTCTTATCTTATAAATAAAGGAAATATCAAGCATCAATTCTAAAAATTATTACAATTCAATGTAACGCAGAATTAGGTTGAACTAAGAAAATAAGAAAAACGAGTAAATATCAAATATTAATTCTAAAAATTACTATGTAATTAGGTTGAATAAAGAAAATAAGGAAAACAAGTGATTAAAAAGATAAATTAGAAAATATTTACAAAGTTTTATTGCATAAAGATAGTAAACTTCTTCATGGAAGAAAGTAATGTCAAACCTTATTTACCATATTCAAATGTTTAAAGCAAGAACAAATATATATTTGTAAAGAGAGGTTTAGTTAAAAATTGGAATTGGATTTAAAGAAAGTAAGAAAAACAAGTAAGTTAAAAAGATAAATGAAAAATATCCATAAGGATTTTTTTTGCATAAAGATAATAAATTTGTTTATCTAAGAAAGTAAACTCAAATTTTTGGAAAGCCAAAATATAAGTTATTGAAAAAGATGAGTTTACTCATTTAATTGAAATAAAGATATTTTTCGCCAATCGGGGTGAGACTTGGCATAGTGGTTTTGATGGGATCTGAGCCAAGGGCAGTGTAATAATGAAACATAAAGCAAGTTGGTCGATAATGAACGTTGTAAGGTGTTTTGGGAGGTGTGGGTTTCGATTATCAAGCTCAACTCCGAGGTTTTGCTCCATAATTGTTGTTTGGTCATCTGTTGCGAGTAAGCATCTCCTCCAAGTTCCGAGAGCGATTGTGGATAGGTGGCTCTTGCGCATCCTCGTCTCCAAGTCGGCAAATAATCGGTGCAGGTATGCTCCTTTCATTAGCTCTAATTTCCTCCTCTCAAGCCTGGTTCTCTGTCATTGCTTGAATATTAGGATGGTTTTTTCTAAATTGAGAAGTTTGGAAAGTTTTAAGGGACCCTAGATCGTTTTTCAGGCAAGTATTGTCAATTGTGAACCCCAACCCATTTTCCCTGATAGTCTGTATGTGCTCTATGGTATTCTACTTTCTTTGATGCCTTTACACTTGCAATTTTTGTTGAGGTTTCCTCTAATGTTATGGATTTATGGGCTTTTGAACAAGTTGTTTCCCTAATGATATACCAGCTGCTTCGGGCGGCATGGGTTATTTGCAAGAAGAATCACCTTGTCTGGTGGATAACCTTGTCTTCAAAGGATTTTTGTGTTCTAAAGGCTAACAAATATGGCCCACTGGGTCGAGGATGGGTCAAAGTCATGGAGGATTTTGGGTTATATAGATATAATGCTTACTTTTATTCTATATCATGTTTTCTCATATTTTCAGGTATATATCACTTTCGGCTTGGTAAAGCTCTTGTGCCTATCCATCTCTTTGTGGGTCAGGTGACAGCTTGGTCAAGCTCCTAGACGATTGGTATTGGAATTTGTTGGTTTTGTTTCTGAGCACCCTTATGTGGTCTACAATTTAACTCTATGGCTCGACCCTCCTCTCTCAAAAGGAACATTGGACGAGGAGGTCAGGCTCAGAGTTGCAACAGTGGTCGAGGGTGTCGTATTGGGCAAGCTCAACCTTTGCCAGTCAGAGTTAGAGGGCACCGTGGTAAGGTTGGGATGTCTCAAGAAGCTGCTCAGGCATACTATTGTAATACCCCCCCCCCTGTCCGTCAGTTGATATCTGGTTGGGAAATGGAGCTAAAGCAGCAAGCTGAGAACACCAATTTGGACTTGGAGGAATGGCAGTCTTTAGTCCAAGATCCTGGTTATTCTCGTGGCAGATATACTCAGTTCCAACAGACGGTTTATTTATATTGCCTTATGAAGAACATTGTGGCAAAAGCAATTGTGTCCAATTCTGCTAGGACATCCAAAATAGATTCAGACCGCCGAAAAATTCACAAGGAATTTCAATTGATCTAGCATCAAATCCAACTCCAAAATGTTTGCCTCAGCCGTATTGAGAAGGACATCCCTTGCCTTCCTCAAATAAAGTTGTCAGGTTCCAACACCAAAGATCCGATGCCTATTGACTCCTCTGATGAGTAATCAGATGATTAGCATGGTCATGTTTTGTGAAAATTTTGTGTAATTCATATGATGGCTTTGCAGTCTCTCAGTTTATGTTTTAGATATATAACTATTAGGAGTATTAAGGATATTCAAACTTATATTGCACTGCTAGACAATCTGAGAACCTTTAAATTTTGGATGGCTTACAATGTAGTTAGATGGCCAACAGACTCGGATTCCTAGTGGGCGGGTTGAGGCCATCTAAGACTGTTGGATGTGTATGTACACCTTGTCTACTTTTTGAAAAGGAATAGAAAGGATATGTCAAGCTTACAAAACAAAAATAAAATAAATATATTTTATGAAGTTAAAGTGTAATAATTAGTAAAAAAAATCCACAATGTTCATTGAAACTTAAAATCAAAGTGTCATCATTGACAAAAAAAAAAAGATAAATCAAGTAAAGTATCTTACAAAAACATAAATGCATAAGATTAATGAGAAGTATCCTATTGTGAAGATAAATCAAAAAAATTGCAAGATTCCTTACCACCATCTAAATCAAAAATTAGTTATAAAGATGATCAAATTTATCAACATTAACATTTCCCTAACAAAGACTAATGCTCTATTTACAATTTGATGAATCTATGAAAATCAATACAACTTTGAGTCAAAATAAGAACATACTTGCAATCATGATCTAAGGAGTTCCATTCCATAGTCTAATCACTTAATTGAAATAAAGATATTTTATGAATTTAAAGTGTAATCGTCATGAAGAAACATCCACAATGTGCATTCAAACTGAAAATCAAAGTGTTATCATTGAAAATATATATATATGGATAAATCAACTAAAGTATCCTACAAAAACATAAATGCATAAGATTAATGAGGAGTATCCCATTGTGGAGATAAATCAAACAAATTGCAAGATACCTTACCACCATCTAAATCAAAAAATTAGTTATAATGATTATCAAATTATCAACATTAACATTTCTCTAACCAAAACTAATGCTCTATTTACAATTTGATGAATCTAAAAAAATCAATACAACTTTGAGTCAAAATAAGAACATACTTGCAATCATGATCTAAGGAGTTCCATAGCCTTATCTACAAGCAGTGACAAAAAATAAATTTAGAATGGATTTATCATTTTGTAATGCAATATGAATGTTTAAAATTTTGGAAATCTTTTCATTTAATTGTACAAGGCTTTTTATTTCAACTTTAGGTGACTTTATTGATTCTCAAGGGAATATGTTCAACATATGCTTAGCCTTAATGTAGCATATGCTTAGTCTTAATGTTTATCAGACTGTGTTACAAAAAGGTTGCATTGACTTTAAAAAGAAAAAGAAAAAAATGTTGCAAGTGGTTCCCTACCCACCAATTTCCTAGGGAGTTGAGATTATTCCAATTCTAGTATGTTCATATTCTAATTAGATGGGGAAATTAATAGTAATCAAATTTTATTTAGCAAAATGGTCTATTTTATAATAAGATGTGTAATTCCTTTTTTTTGAAGAAGTTAAATTAGATTTGTGTCATGTGGCTCCCCGCCCACCAATTTCCTAGGGATTTGAGATTATTCCAACTCTAATAAGTCATATTCTAATTAGATGGAAAAATTAATATATAAAAAATTTTTATTTAGCAAAATGCCCCATTTTACAATTAGATGTGTAATTCTTTTTTTCTCTCAAGTTAATTTTGACCCATAATCTTTTTATATATGGTTAATCAGGTAAATGTGTGCATTGGTAACGCATTCTTAGTGTTACAATAGTTTTTTTGTTATATTTATGAAACCTTGAGATATATTAACCACATTAATATTTTTAATGTGATTGTACTAATTTACTCTTAATTACCTTAAAAATAAAGTATCATGAGGAATAACATATAATGTTATTAAATTACATTAATAGTAAAAACAATTATAAAAGTTTATGGTCATGAAATGGACATATCTCTTAAATAGCATATAAAAATGATCTTTTTAAATGCATATCATTGTTGCATCATTCACATGAATTAATTATGTTATATGTCCTTCCAATAAGACATTATGGTTTTTTCCTTTTCTTTAGACGTGCCTTGAGAACTTTCTCCTTTGGCTAAGAAACATGGTCTTCAGCAGATGAGATTTCTGATTCAGTGCTTGATTCACACTGGCAGTTGTCTGAACCAATGCAGTCACATTCATTCATGTGCATGTTTAATTATTCATCAGAGCATTCTAAAGAAGAACTTTCAAAGGTTCTAGATGTTGAATAGAGTTGTCGTTATTGTATATGTTCTCTAAATGAAATGTTTGGACAATTTTCAGATTTGTGATTCTTAGAACCACATTTATAACACAGGGTTGGCACCATGCCCTCTATTTTTACTGTCCTTTTCTTCTTTGCAGCTTCAAAGGATTTCTTTTCTTTGTTTCTCTTAGATTCTTCTGATAAAGGACAACGATTGGAGGTATGTCCAGGTTGGCCACAGAGCCAACAAATCAATTTATTCCACTAATCTTTCTTATGTGTCTGCAGATGAATATCCTTGGGTTCATAGTAATGTGTTTTTGGCACATATCTATAGTATCCTTTCTTGGTCCCTTTTCTTTTCCTTCGTGGATATTTTCTGTATTCTTGTCTTTTTTCTTTCTTGGCCTTCTTTTTAGCTTTTCTTCTTTTTACTATGGGGTCATCTATAGCAAGACCATACTTGTTACAAATGGATTTGCTATCTGGTAATCTTGACATCTTCTGTAGAGATTTATTAACTTTCATACTAGTGCATAAATTTACCAGAACTTTTGTTATGATGTTGTATATTTCTCCCCAAGTAAAGGATTCAAAAGGCAACTGAAAAGCATCTTGTTGTCTTAGATAATCTACAAATTTTGAAGGCAATGTTGCTAAGTAGATTTATTTCCACTAGAGATTTTTGCTATCTTTAAACTCATATATTCTCTTCTTCCCAGTTCTGTGTTTCAGAAATACTTCTCAGAGTCTCTGTATGTTGGGAAGGGTCCCATTCTGTTACTATCACTATGGTAGTGCCTTTCTGATTTAAATATTCTCTGCTCAGGAAGTCAGGCAGATGATTTTTTTCGCCTTTGATGTGTTCGACTTCAAAGTCGAAATTTGCAAATAGAGCCTGCCACCTTGCGAACTTAGCTTCTCCTGCTTTCTTTATAGCTTTACTAAGGACTTTCTTTAGTGCAGAGGCATCTGTTCTTAAGAGAAAATTTTTGTGTATCAGGTGGATATCAAATTTATCAATGCAGTTCCATGTTGCTTTGACCTCTTTTTCTATAGTAGAATAGTTTTTCTCAGGTGGGCTCCAAGTCCCTGAGACAAACTGAACTATTTGTTCTTCTCCTTCTTTCTTTTGCTTCAAAATTCCTCCCCACCCTTCATTGTTGGCATCTGTTTCAACAATTTTGAAAGAATCTTCATCAGCGATATGAAGAATAGGAAGAGTTTTTACCTTCATTTTAATTCTTCTGACAGCTTCAGTGTGGGCCTGAGACCAAGGTTTTGGATGTTTTTGCAATCTTCTGTTGAGTAATGATCTATCTTTGGCGCAATCTTTGTAAAAGTTGCTTACATAGTTTAAACATCCCAAGAATCTCTGTAATTGAGTTTTGTCAGTGATAATATCTGGAAATTTATCAACAAATTCCAGAGCATGTTTTTGCAGAGTGATCTACCCATCTTTAATTGTATGGCCAAGAAACTTGATACTTGTCTGAAATAATTCAATCTTTTTCTTACTAAGAACCAATCCATTGGTTTTGACAAGTTGTACAAATTTATGGATATGTTTAAAGTGATCATGGACATTTTTAGAGAATATAAGTATATCATTAATGTATACTAGTAACTAATCAAAATATGGTTTCAAAATATTATCCTTAACCTTCTAGAATTTGGAGGTGGCATGCTTTAGTTCGAAAGGCATGATGTTCCATTCATAGTGTCCTATTGGGACATTGAGAGCAGTCTTAAACTTATCATTTTCATTAATTGTCACCTGCCAAAATCCTAATTTCATATCAAATTTAGAAAATACTTTAGCCCCTGCTATTCTTTCTAAAATATTTCCTTTGTGAGGAATGGGGTAAGTATCATCTGAGAGGACAATATTCAAAGGTTTATAGTTTATGACCAGTCTTTGGATACCTATTAACTGTTTTGAATGTTTATTAACATAAAAATCATAGCAGTTCCAAGGACGGTTGGATTCTCTAATCAATCTTCTTTCCAGGAGGCTTTCTATCTCTTTTTGACAGAGATCTCTATATTCTTTGTTCATAGGGATTGCTCTGCTCTTGTAGGGTTTCCCTTCATACTTATCTTTGTAGGGAAATTCTACACAATGTTGTTTTCTATGCCAAAACGTATTTGGTTCTTCAGCACATCATTCTTTTTCTGTATGTGATCAAAGTTGAGATCCTTTGTTTAATTATAGGAGTCTGAAGATAGTCTCCTATCTTTATGGTGGTCTTTAGCTCCTTGAGCTCTTCAATTTTATTTTTTTCTTTTTTGATCTGCTGCATTGCTTGTACCATAGTAGACACTCTGAGAGTAGAGACAAAGGGTAACTTAATTGTTTGTAATTTTCCATCTGAGCTTAGTACAGATACAAAATAACCAGCCTTGCCATTTTTCAATCTGACTAATCCATGTGGCTCCACAGCTGCTAAAAATACATTCCCAAAAATACAGTCAACAGGAATGTCTGCAACAACAAATTTTAATTTGATGCAATGCTCTTTAAAGCAAATAGAGGCCTGAGGGACTTCATACAGTAGATCTTTGTTTCCTAACCCAATCACTTGTCTAAAGGATTTTACCCAGTACTTTGCAGGTACTATTTTTGAGTTCAGAATATTGACATCTGCCCCGAAGTCAATAAGTGTTCTTAGGGAAAACATTTCACCATTTATACATATATCTAGCATAACATGATGTTGTTGATACTGGATAGTCATTACTCTCATGTCGGTGAATCCTATAGTATCATCCTTTTTTCCTTCAAATATTTCAATGTAGTATTCATCATATGCATCCTCATTTTTCTTCCCTTTTTCTAACTCAAAGACCTGTGCTTTTAGAGAGACAATCTCTTTTTTGAGATGATGAATCTCTTGGCTGACTTCTCCTAATGTGAGGGCTCTGGTCTTAGATTTTTGTTGGCTTCTTTGGAAAGATCTTGTATTTCTTTCAAATGAGGCATCGATGAATAATGCCTTTGGTTCAGTTTTAGAGGCAGTCTTGCTACTGCTCCCCTGATTTTTGTGCATTGTGCTTAGAAAAGTTTCTAGTAACTTTTCCTTCATCTCTCCTTCTCCCAATGTTCTGATCTGGGCAAGTAGCTTTGTTTCTGCATCATCCATGGTTTGTGCCATGAGAACTTTCTCCTTTGGCTGAGAAACATGGTCTTCATCAGATGAGATTTCTGATTCAGTGCTTGATTCACACTGGCAGTTATCTGAATCAGTGCAGTCACATTCATTCATGTGCATGTTTAATTCTTCATCAGAGCATTCTAAAGAAGAACTTTCAGAGGATTTAGATGTTGAACAGAGTTGTCATTGTTGTATCTGTTCTCTAAATGAGATGTTTGGACAATTTTCATATTTGTGATTCTTAGAACCACATTTATAACACAGGGTTGGCACCATGCCTTCTGTTTTTACTGTCCTTTTCTTCTTTGCAGCTTCAAAGGATTTCTTTCCTCTATTTCTCTTAGATTCTTCTGATAAAGGACAGCGATTGGAGGTATGTCTAGGTTGGCCATAGAGCCAACAAATCAATTTATTCCACTGATCTTTCTTATGTGTCTGCAGATGAACATCTTTGGGTTCATAGTAATGTGTTTTTGGCACATATCTATAGTATCCTTTCTTGGTCCCTTTTCTTTTCCTCTGTGGATATTTTCTATATTCTTGTCTTTTTTCTTTCTTGGCCTTCTTTTTAGCTTTTCTTCTTTTTACTATGGGGTCATCTATAGCAAGACCATACTTCTTTAGATATGTCTCATTAATGAACCATTAGATTCATTACAATTGATTAAGACAATTGAAAAATATATCAATAATAAAAGAAACAATGAGGAATGAGGTAATGCACAAGCAATTTATGTTCAATAAAGAGGTTCATGGATAAGAGCTGTGGGAATGTGGGAATGATAGATAACAGTGGATAGCCACCTTATTGACTAATAAGAATGTTTAAGTTGTGAAAAAAGAAAAAATGAATGTTTATCAACTTGTCTCTTACCTTCCAAAAGTTACATTAATAATAGTGTAGAGAGTGTTTGGATGGATAACGTGAAGGGAGGTGTAGGCAATATTGACTATACCTCTTTTGAATCAATTAGTGTAAAGAAAGTAAAAAATAAAGCAATCACACCATTATTGTCCATATTAAGATGAAGAAAACAATAATGCCATCATATGGATGCGATCTGATGGATTCGACTAAGATGAAAGCAACAAAGAAAGTCTTTCCTACTTAGAGGATAAAAGCATCAAAGAAAATATTTTTATTTAGGTCCAAATATTTTACACAATTTCTTTCTAAATAAAACCAAATTATTTAATTATTGGAAAAGAGACAAGCCATTAATTTTGAATTTAGATAGCTTTTTTCCCTATAAGTAATTTCAGCCATATTAGAAATATTCAGTAATGAAAATATAGGAAGATGCACATTAGAAATATTTGGTAATGAGAAAAACGTTAGAGATTTGAAAGGGCTCAATTTCAAAAATATGTCAAAGGAAAGTATTTTTTAGATTAAAAAAATGTTAAAAGTTTTGGAGGAAATTACTATGATAAATATAATTAATTTGAGAGTTTAAAAATTCATAAATTATTTTTAATGTATATATCATTTTATTAAATAAAGACAAAATAGAGAAATTTAGATATTAGAAGGAAGTACAATGGCGAGAAAAATTTAGATATTAGAAAGAAGTACAATGAAAAGAGGGTAAAACTTGAGCGCCTTTACCTCCTCTCCTTTATATCCTAAACACGTCCATAAATGACCATTTTTAAAGCGATAACTGATTTGGAATGTGTTAAGAGTAAGTTTTAATAATTTGAAATGAGAGGATGGATAGCAGAGATGATATGAATAATATAATATTATCAATTAAATTATTAAAAAAAATTAAAATAAAAATGACAAGTAAAGTGGATTTTGTTGTTTGGTATGATGTAAGAGATGAAGATGTTTATGTAGTAGAACGAACAACTACTTGTATGAGAGGAGATAATCATTAACAAAAAGGAAATGAGAGATTCTTGTAAACACTTTTATTTAGAGGAGAAAAAAAATATCCATGAGTTATCCATTTTTGGTGAGTAATAAGAAATGTATTTATTACATGAGATGTAGAGATTGTAACATAGTTCATTTTGTAAAAGATTATGATCAACCAAAAATTTGGGTTGACAAGTCATGAATCTACTGTAGATGGCACCAGTCAAAGTTTGTCAAAACTTTGAAGCTTTTGCAACTTCTAAATAATTTGTATGAATGGAATTGAATTCTCTTTTCTTGTGTTTATCCATTTGCAAAAACATTAAGCATGGGTATTTGAGAAAGAATGTTGGTTATGAAGTCTATTGACATTTAATTTAATTGAAATAATAATAATAATAAAGTCTTAATTCTTCGACGGGGGTGATGAACATCGAGGGCAGCCTGTCGCGTGTGCCATGAAGGAGAACATTTGGCAGACAATATGGAGGATAATCATCATGTGTATGGTGAAGATTAAGGTGTTGTGTGTGATGTTTCATGTTTTCTATTTTCCCGATTGAGAGCGGGAGAGGGTGGTGGGTTTATGGCGCCTATTGGATTTCAGGATTGTTAATATGTTGTGATAATTTGGTGGCTAGTTGCTCATGGTCCGAGCTCTGGTAGTCGGACGGGTTTCTCTAGCCTTTGGTTAGTCTGGGACTGGTGGAGATTCCTTTATCGTCGTCTCCTCCATCGAGCCCAACTCTCAAAATCATTAAGTTCCTATCCCTTCGCATGTTTTCTCATTTTTTCATAGGCTTGTGTGACTTATGCATAGTAATTGGGCCGGCCTTAAGACTCATTATTGTGATGCCTGTTAACTCTCTTCCTTGTTGTTTTCTGTGCTCGGGAGGGTGTATGAGTCTCATGTTCATCGGTTATCTTTTGGGTCCCCTTATCTTTGTGGGTTTTTTGCGGATTCCTTAGATCTATTGTTGGGTGGGCATAATTGGGGTTCAGTGGTGGAAATTCGGTCTAAAGGTGTCTACAGAGATTGTTTATCAGGTTGGGTTCATACCTCTTGTGTTTGTGCCTGGGGGGCAAGCCTTTCTATCTGCAACTTTGTTCCTTGGAGCTTCCTCTGGTAGAGGTGATGACAAGGTCTCTATTTGGTTTGTTTGTTGCCTTTTCCTGGTTCCAATTGCAACTCCCTGGGCTGGGGAGAGAAGGTTGCCAATTTCAAGAAGTAGGAGCTTGCTGGACAATTCGGGGCTTCCTGTTGCTTTGTTGCAGTTCACGTTGCCTTGAGAGGGGTTGTTGTTCATTGTTATTTCTGCATTAGAGATGTATCCATGTGCCCTCACCATACAACCTTTGTTGTATAATTCTTATTCCCTTCCCCAGCGTAGAGGAGCTTCTTCCAACCAGGGTGGGGGCAGCATCGAGTCGAAGGTGGTGTTGGGGGGTCGGGTTTCTAAGCGCCCATCGTGGCGTGGTCGAACTATTGGAGGTTTGGTCTAGGCGACGTTGGGGGCTGTGGTGGCAGGGGTGGTGCACATGCAATTCAGGTGGTCATGCAGCTGGGGAGGGAAAGAAGGGTGGCGCGGTGCGTGGGGTTGGAGCAAGTGTGCGAGGTTGGAATTGAAGGTCCGAGTGTGCAAGGGTTGTTGGCTGACAGCATTGCTTTAAGACCTATTGTGACATGTTTCAGACCGTCCTAGATCACCTAGAAGCTTATGATAAGGTCCGGAAGGAAGAGCACGAGGTTGTTATTGCCACGCTCAACCAACTGCATTACTTTCAATGCCATGTCAGAGAAAGGATTGTGGTGGTGTGGCACGACCAAAATCTACTATCTGAAAAGTGGAAAACCTAGAATCGTGGATGGCTCACTTCGAGCAGCATGTTCAATGTACTTGTCGCCCCCCTCCACCTCCAAGGATTGGGCCCGACAACCCTGCGTCTATTATTTCTGATGATTAATCATGGTCACATGTGTTCTTCTAGTTCTGTTTGTCTTTTGGTGCTTTTGGCGTGTCAAGTTGTGGATTGTTCCTTTAGCTTTGCTACTGTTTATTTGTCATATGTTGCTAGCATTAGTCAACAAACTCAGTTGCGGTGAGACTACCTGCATTTTGATATCTATGTGCTCTAATTTTAAGGAATGAATAGAACTTTGATAAAAATAAAATAAAATTGGTTGATCCCTAGGATGTGGGTGATATAGTCTCATTAACTTCCCTCCCAGATTCCCATGGCTCCCCCTTCAAAGAGGCTCAATCCCAGCATCCAGTGGCACTCACTTGAGGCAGGTCTTAATGACCTTGCTAAACCATTACTCCAATAATCATGGCGGCCACCTTGTTTCCATGGAACATTAACTTCCACCCTCCACATGGCCTCACAATCCATTTCTCCCTCGATTATAATTCAACCTTTGTTTCCCTCTGTTAGGCATTTGATCTTCCCTGGTGGGCAAAGTTCTGCACCACTCCATAGTCGAGCTTGTATCTGTCCTCAAGCCATCACCCTTGGTTGTTTGCTCTCGCTCCCTTTAGATTCACTTTATTGATATCCTTCCTTAAGTGCACTCTATGACCTTCACTCCTACTGCATTCCATTTCTACCACAATCCTCCCTTCAGGGGTCCTCTGCAACCTTGTCATCCACCACCATGTCAATCACTCCTCAGTTTCATCCATTTGTCCATCTCACTCTGGCTCAATGGTTCGAGAGTGAGGTTGACCTCATCGTGGTGGGCATGGAAGAGGCAGGCCTCCACACCTACCCTGGTATCTCTTGGGCATAGAGCGATTTGATCTAAGCATCCCACAAAGACATCGGTGCCAAGTTGGAGACCTTGAAGTTGTCGAGCTTTGATTCGTGGATGACAATGCATGGGCTCTCAATAATGTCCTAGGCCACCTTCTCAAAGACCAAGAAGAAAGCTCGTTGTTGATGGAGGCATGAATCTTGGACCTAGACCACTTCCGAAGGAACCTCAAAGCAACTCTCATAGACATGGCGGGCTCTCTTGACATTAACTGTATTTTCTCTTCTCAGTTTAGGTTGCTTGGAATTGATACTGGCAATCCCTCACAGTCAACTCCTCATGGGGTTGACATGTTGCATGTTCCTGATCATCATGCAGAGGATATTCCCTCCACGTCTGAACCTCCTATCAAGCGTCAACGCACTGAATATGACCTTCATGCCACCATGAGCCCCCAATTTGGTGATGACAAGTATTATGGCCCAACACCTGTCGAGGAAGAGACACTTGTCCTGCAGAAGTAGCCATGACTAGGTGTTTTCCTTTGTTTTTGTCTTTTTTTGGCTCTCTAATGAAGTAGGCCATGCCATATCTCTTTTGGAAACATTTTGTTCTAGAACTTGTCCATGGCCCTTTCCCACCAACATCTTTTTCATGGAAATTCTCAATGTACTCTAGCTCACACCCTCTGCAAATCTATGGTTTACTTTGAGGGATTTTGGCTCACCATCCAAGGCAATGTAATCATTGTAAATTTCATGTAATACAAAGATTTTGAACTTAATATATATATATATATATATATAATTTTGATTGATCAGTTCATAAATATTGATATTCCAGTGATTATCATGTGAATTTACTTAATAGAAAAGTTTTAAATTTGTTTAAGATGATTAGATTATAGATTATAATATGGTTTTATTAATATTTATTTTAATCCCTAAGGGTTAGCTCAATTGGTCGAGTTCCCGTCATTAAAGCATCTCGCTAATGGGATGTCACAGGGTCATTTCTCCTCGACACCCTAGAGGTTAGACTCTGCAAATAAGCTGGCAGGATGTGATCCCTCAGGTAGATTCGCATGGATATTTCCTCACACACACACACACACACACACACATATATATATATATATATATTCGAAACTATAAAGATTTTGATCTATTTTGATTATATAATATTACATAGTCTAATTGATAGACAAAATGGTCCTTTTTCTCAGCAATTTTTCTAGTTAATTTTGCCAAAATCTAGTAGATATTTTTAAGAATCATAAGTTTAAGCTATTTAATTTGCAAAATTCAAGAGCCCTAGGTTTTTTCAAGGTGTTGAATCCATTTATGCATTCAAAAACGCATTCTAAACAACAAGAAATCACAATCTCGATCGAATTTGTATTGCCATATTCCAAAGAAAAGGCCATTTTGTCTGTTAGTTAGATTACGTCATATATAATAATATAAATAATTAACATTATATTATAAAACTTATTATTATTTTATTATTTATAATAATTAAATAATTTTCAATTTTCAATTTAGTAAACCATAAATAATTACATAACCATTTATGAATACAATGCTTAATCATAAAAAAACATAAGAAAAAAATCACAATTTGCAAGACATAAAAACTCCACTCTTTACTCTCTTTTATTTTCTTTTCCTTTCTTTTCATTCTTTCCTTTTATTTTTCTTTCTTCTTCTTCTCTTCTTTTTTTTTTCTTCATTTTTTTTCTTTTCTTTTCCTTTTTTGTCCTATGGGGTAAATCGATCCTTTCATTAATTAGAAAAAGTTACCCATAGCTTGGATTTCCAAAAGAGCACTAAAACCTAGGAGATTCTTGAGACTATCAAGCTCCCTACCGTTAACATATAATCAGAAATTGATTAAGTTATGCATGACTACATAGAAAACTCTTTGAAGGTTCAAGATTTCAAGAGGAGAATTGCCTATGACATTCGCATGATTTTCCCTGAGTTGACTAATTGTTCACCATCTTCTTGGATCAATGCATTATTGTTTTTGCAGCCTCATTTTTTTGTTTCTTTGTCTTGCATGGAGACTACCTTAAAATCCTTTGTTTGAACCACAAGACCAGATTGTGAAGAACTTGAGCCCAGTTGGTTTTTTTCCTTGTTTCGAAGATAAGCATTGTACAAAATCCTAACGAGATGATCTCATATGTCCTGCATATCATTTCCATGCCATTCTTCTGCAAGGGCAATCAGTCGTGGGTCATCCAGATCCATATCTTTTATTAGGGCTCCTACTTCAACTTTTTCTCGAAGGGGAGCTAACCATTTCTTATGGTATGGATGTTGTTGGTGCTCTTTAAGGGACTTTTGCACAGGATCTGTAGGATTTGATAGAGGGTTATGGTATTTTCCTTCTATTGATTGCATACTTAATTGAATGTTTTCTTGCTCTAGAGACACCTTTAGAGAGGAGAGAGGCTCAAACCTATTTCCATATTTATGGATCTGGTCAGGATTTAAGGTACCTTGAGGACTCAAATTTCTTCTTCTTTGGGGACTTTTCCCAAATCATTTTTCTCTTTCTGAGAAAGGTTTTCTCCAAGAGATTCAGCGTTCAGTGGACAATCCCTAATAAGATGCATGTATTCATGGCAACGTCTACATTTGAAGGGGGCATGTTCATAATTTAAAGATCGCTTCTAAACACTATCCTGATAATAAATATCTATGGAGACTAGAAGAAGCTGGGAGATATTAATGTAAACACAAATCCGAGGATATGATATTTACCTCCCTCTCTTAGTAGCCCTAGATATTTTGACAAAGTTTCCAAAGGTATCGAGGAAATATTCCTTCACTGGATTTATAGTGCTCCTTCCAAAATCACATGAAGAGCCTTGCATTAATTGAAAAAATGTTTTCCCCTTCAAAAAATCTCGTTATGTCTTCCAAGCTAGAGAAATGATTATGAATAATCCTATTATCCCTAACTCCAACTCTATTTAACCCTCAACTTTCCATTTATTTCAAAAACATCTAATCAAAGACTTTTTAGAGGACCAAAATCCAATGAATTTGCAGATCAAAGTGTGATCTTGCATAAATTGGATATTTTATTTGATCTTGCTAGATTTAACCTCATATTTTAGATCTTGCACTACTTTTGGCAGGAAACCGCCTAAACTTCTAGCTTGCCATGATGCACTAGAGAGTGAAGGTTTGGATATGAAACCAAAAACCCCACTTTGCCTAGTTGCTCTATGAAAAGGATATCAAAGATGAGGAGATTGAAGGGGAATACCAATAAATCTAGAATCATCATGAACTCCTGAAACAATCTAGATGAAAGAGGGACCAAATCCCCTTCTCACAGAGCAGAGCCTAAACAACTATGTAAAAGAAACCCTAAAATTTACAAAGCAAAACAATCATATCCAAGATTAAAATAATAATAATAAGAATTTTTTATTTCTCCATTTTACTCTTTTTATAAAAAAAAATAAAAATAAAATAAAATAAAATAAATAAATCTTATTTTCTTTTTTAAAAAAGAAAAACAAAACTTACTTCTAAAGGAAGAGAATTATTAACCTAAAAAAACATTCTTTAAGAAATAATCTCTATGCATTCTACTTCTAAAGGAAGAGAATTCTTAACCTAAAAAAACATTCTTTGAGAAATAATTTCTATACATTCCTTTTTTATATATAGATAGGTTTTACCTTTGTTCTCCAAAGGTTTGGCAACAAAACTAAACGTGGAGATTCTTCTTTATCGAGAGATAATGGTAGTTATTGATAAAACGATGTATATTGAGTTAATAAGACTAGAAAATTGGATTCAATGTTTAAGGATATCAATGTTGGAAGTGGGAGGCGTTAGTGGAATCTTTTCTTTATTATTAAATAATATCCTCTTTAATGAATAGGTAATGATTTTTGGATATGCAGTGGTACCAATGTTGGTATATGAAGTTTTTAAGCTTTTAAAATTATTTCAATTTTCATATTATTAGTTTTTGCCTTGTCACGGACTATAGCATTTGTTTTTCAGTGAAATTATATTGGTTGTGTATTATTTTGTTATTTTTTTGCTATTTTAACCAAAGTTTTGGGAAAATGTTGAATTATTCTATTTTTGCAAGAATTCAAAAATAATTTTCTAATTTTCTAGAAATCTTATTTCTAATTTATAATTTTCAATTATCCTGGTAACTTTCAATGGGACATAATTCCTATGGTGGATAGAGTTTTATTTTTGGTATTTGTCAGTGTCTGACAATTGAATTAAAAAATAATAATAATAATAATCCTTAGTGGCCATTTTGTCGATGAGTGCTTTGACATTAACACTGACACTGACATTGTTATGGTAGAATACTTCCCCATGATGACAGAATTGACGCAGTTTAACTATTGATGTTACGTTGAGCAGAGATATTTTTACAAGTTTCTAAATCGTATATATGTGTGGTAGAGTAGTTGCATATAGCTTTTGATTTTATAGTTATGAATCTTTTCAGAATGATTAATATTGTTGATTTTCATTGTGTAGGGTGGTGCATAGGCCATTGTTAAATTATTGATGTTAATCTGTGGGGTTTTTTTTGTGCTGAGTAAATAGTTATGAGTATTTTCGGAATGATTAATATTGTTGATTTCCATTGTGCGGGGTGGTGCATAGGGCATTGTTAAACTATTGATGTTAATCTGTGGGATTTTTTTGCGCTGAGTGGATAATTGGGTTATATTGGAGGCAAATGTGTTTTTTATTAACGATAAAAATTTGGAAAACAAGGTATGGAAGGAGAATGAGGGATGTTGTTGCTTTTCCTTTGTTTTCCTTGGAAGAAGCAACAACAAAAGCGACCTTAATAATACTGAAAATAATAACGATGTATGTATGTACGCCCACCATGGAGATTTTGTGCGGAGGAAGCGTTTTGTCCGCACTTCTGCACAATAAACTCCTTGCACCCAATAAAACAAAAACAAATGGCATCGATAACTTATGTAGAGATTTCACTATGTAGAAAGTTTCGCACAAGAGTAAATGAAATTACCAACCTTGGAAACAATGAAACCTCCACACAAAGTCTGACCTCCGCACAATGTCTGAAACAAGATTAATTAATTATATTATCATTAATTAATTGCTATAATATACTAAAGCTTTTATGGCCCACCATTATTTATTAATTCATATATAGTGTAGAATATACTAACGTGGTTGTGTGGAATGAGAAGGATAACTCTCTTTTGCACGAGAGAATTAACATTATTGTGGTTGTGTATTGTACTGTTAGCATTATTGCTTTTGCTTTCGAGGGAAAGTGTGTTATTGCACTGAGCATTGGTGTTAGAATTGAATCTTTGCATGCAATGAGGCTTGTGCGAGAGATTTCATTGTGTGGAGCTTTTATTAAGATGGGGTATTTTCGGGGGTGCATGTGGAAATTAATCTTAAAATATAAATGTCAATATGTTATTATTATTATTATTCTTCATTATGTGGAGCTTGGATTGTACGGAATATGGGGTATGTTTATTGATTTCCCGAACAAGTCTAATACTTTTACACACTTCCTCGTCGCATGCTTATGGAGGATGGGGTATTTGCAGGAGAGCGAGGAATATTATTATGTTTCGATGTACGGAAATTTCACTGTGCTGAGTACGAAGTACCTACGGAGGAGAAATTGTGTAGAGCTTTGATTTTACAACTATGAATCTTTGCATAGGATGGGGTACTTGTGTTATATTGGAAGCATATGTGTATTCTATTGGCGATAAAAAAATCTAGAGAACGAGCTATGTGTAAGAGAACGAAGGGTTTCATGAGTGCTCAGACTATGTTATTGCTCTGAATAGGGTATGTGCGAGACATTTCATTGTGCGAAGCTTTGACTGTGTGAAACAATTAATACTGTTAATTTTCATTGTGCAGCGAGAAAATGTCGAGTTATTTTATTTTTGCAGGAATTCAAAAATATTTTTTTGGAAATCTTATTTCTAATTTATTTCATATACGCATTGTTTGGCGTAAATCATAAATCAAAGGGTCTAAGTTTTATGAGGAAATTGTGACATATTTTTAATAATAATAATAGCAACAACAAGAAGTAATGTGCTTTTGCGGTTTTCTCTTTAGCTTATGAATCCTAAATAAAATGTTCTAAGTTTTATAAAGTTGGTGTGACCTAATATTAACATGAAACGTGCCAATAGTTGCAGTGGCTAGGTGTTATCATGCATTCATTTTTTGGGGATATATATTGTCAGTGCATATTGGTATATTTCATAGTTTTAGGGGAGGGGGGGGCTTGTTAAGAATGATTTTTCTCTTGTTGTTGGAATCGATACTCTGTTTTGAGAATTGTGTGTTTTGCTTGTTAGTGTAAGAATTGTACACAATATTTGATTCCGAAAGAAGATCAAATTTTATGATATCTGTATCAGGTATGTTACGATTCATTTGTTTTGTGACTCTGTACCTTATTCATATACAAGAGTTGTAGGTGAATCAATTATATGTATATCATTTTACTTGTTTTCTTGTACATTGTTTATGTTATGCTTGTCGTTGAGCAATAGTTCATAGTGAAATTAAAATACTCTTTCATTTTTTTGAAGCGTAATTGCTAAAGCAACAATGAACAAGCATATTTGAAACGTGATTGTTAAAGCATTGATGGAGAATGCAATTCAAGTTGGAAGAATGCATATTTCTTATTTGAGAAAACCATAAATTGTAATGAGCAAAAATTCACCAACAAAACAATGACATAGTGGATTGATATTGATAACATAGTTAATGAGCTTGAAAACAAAGAGAGTGAATTGTTTGAAAGAAAATTGTCTCCTTGTGACAAAATGGAAAATGAAAAATGTTATCAAGAATATGGTATCGAATCAGATATACAATGTTTGCAAAAGGCTAAAAATGACAATTCAATTATTGAGAGACCTTATGAACTTGTAAATCAGCCACAAGTATAAGAAGAAACAGAATTCTATAAAATCACGAGAACACTTAATCCAAAATAGGTAAGAATAGTGAAAGAATTAGTTGTTGAGAAGAAAAAAAGCCAAATGACCCATTGCATGTACTTGTAACAAGTGGCGCGGGGGTTGGAAAAACATTTACTGTTATAGAAATATTCCAATCTCTAATTCGCTTATACAATAACATGTTCATATATGACCCATGTCAATTAAAAGGAATCATCATAGCATATACAGGGAAGGCATTGTTCAATGCAAGCAATATAACATTACATTCTTCATTCCATTTACCATTTAACAAATCAGAATATCTTTCGCTTAAAGGTGAAAAATTAGACACATTGACAAAACATTACGAACAACTTCGTATTATGCTAATTGATGAAGCGTCTTTGATAGGTTCAACATTATTATACCATGTCGACAAACGCTTGCGTGAAATTAAGCATACTTCGTTGGCTTATTTTGGAAATATTGATGTTATATTCAAGTGACTTGGTCCAAGAGGAACCAATCAAAGATTCTATGATTTTTGAGCAACCAATTTTAGGAGGCGAAAAACTAGTATACAATTTCTAGAAAGAGAAAGTCAAATGCTATGAATTACGCATGATAAAGCGTCCAAAAAGATAACAAGTTCATTGAAATCTTTAATAAAATGCGAGTGAATCAAAAATATGATGAAAACATAAAATATATAAACGATAAGTGTTACAGACCTGCCCCAATGGATCCATTGTTTCCATATCTATTTTACAAAAATAGATATGTACAAAATCATAACAAAAAAATGTTGTCACATGTAAATGAAGAGCTAATAGTTTTTGATGCAATTGAAGAATCTCACAATAAGAAAATAGGATTTGATGCATATGAGAAGAAAATGAGATTATCGTCGATAATACTTATCAAATGCAATGTTCTTATTGAACTATATGCAGGGAACTGCAATACAGAAGATGGTCTCGTTAATGGTGTTGATGGCATATGCAAAATATATATGAAAAATAACAATAATGTTGATGTGTTATGGAAAGATTTTGTAAATCCAAATATCAATAAACTTCAAAGAAAAAAGTATTGTGAATTGTATGAAGAAAATGTTTCATTTGATTGTACTCCAATATTGGGTGTTTCAAAGCCATTGACATGTGATAGCAAGAGATTTACAACTATAGTGCACAAACAATTTTAGATACAGCTAGCTTGTGCTATAACAATTCATCGATCACAGGGTTTAATGTTAAATGGACTTGCATTTGATCCAAGTGGCATATCAACACATGGACTGATTTATACAGCATTGTCGTGTGTTAGAATTATGGAAGCGTTGTACCTTCTTCAAAGACTAACATAGAAAAACTTTTCTGTAAATAAGAAAGTATTAGAAGAAATGAAATGCTTAAGAACTGAAGCATCATGGAAATTGCAGTACATAGAGAAGTTGATAGCAAATGCAAATACTTTAACGATTGCAAGTTTGAATACGTGAAGTCTACGTGCTCATGTGAATGACATTGTGCATGATGAAGATTTAATGAATGTTATGATTCTCTGTATCCGTGGAACACATTTAAAATATCCACCATCCAATATTTAATTTTGGAAATTCAATTTTAATCTATCAAATTATCTTCATGGAGTACTTACTTGCATAGAAGAGAACATATAATTGCATCAATGAAAAACATTTGCAATAACATAATCGAACTTGTTGTGTTGGAAGTATATTTCCAATTTCGAATATGCATGATAAATGTATATGTTGCACCACTTGTACATGTTTCCGTAATGATTGAAGAAATAACAAAAGTAAAGGAACAATTCACATTTGGTGATTACATTTGTATACTTATTGGAGATTTCAATATCGACATTAATTCAAATAGCAACAAAAGTAATCAACTATTAGAATATATGTGGTTCGAATAGTTACAAGAAATAACGAGGAATTTTATTTCTACGAAAAGGAAGATTATTTATCACATTTGGACAAATTTCCTTCTTCAGTAATGTCATTCTCATTTTTCACATTGGTACTGGAGTGACCACGATGCAGCACATGCTTCGTTACACTTTGAATAATTGTAAGACTGCAAAATCTATACTTTTTTTTGAAGCAATAAAGTTCATAAGCAATTGTAAGTGCAATAGAGGACACTTTTGCAAATTTTAGCTATTTTCGTATAGGCAATAACCATAGATTTGTTTATTTGTTGTGATTCACAGTCCAAAATGAATAGGTAATTAATGTTAATGTTAATTAACATAACTTTGCTTTAGCTACGCAATTGCAGACAGAAATCACAGAAGTTAACAAAGAGATATTCAATCAAAGTGTCAAATTCCAAATTATAGTTGTTCCTATGAAACATTACATAAGGGAAAGTTAAAGAAATTGTTTCAAGAAAGTGCAAACTCTGAAAACAGTTAATAGTTAAGTAATAAGGACATATGCTTTTACATAGTGTAAGTTTTCTTAAACCTTACAGTGTTCATTTTTCTGTTTACTAGTGATCAAATGTTCAAAAAAATTATATATGTTATTATGAATTCATTTAATCTTTGAATTCAATTCTTTTATTTTTCATTACAAATGGATTTTTCATAGAATGGTTCACAAATTCCAATTCATTTACTTTTGGGCCTAAGTATAAACGTTTGCATAAACTCTTTAGTTATTGAATGTTATTTTCTATATCCAAAATTACCGAGATGGATTACATATCTATTTATGTATGCTATTTTCTATTTTTTGTCTTCTCCTTCTTCTTTTTTTCTGCCACGTAGCTTTATTTCAAAGTCACATTATCATTTGCTATATGTATTTAATTAACTGCGGACTAATTGTTGTTCTTTTGCCAAAATGCAAAGGCACAAAGTTAAAGAGACAAAAGAATCGAAATCGCAGCCGTGAATATGCTATGAACTAGGATATCAGAATTCGAATTATATACCTTATTGTTAAAAACCTCATTACTTTGTGCAAATTCTGATACAATTTGTTAGCGCTTGAATTTGGCCTCAGGCTGAAAAAGACAAAATCCAAGGCAACATCAAACCACTTAGCCTCGTAGCTAGCCCTACGGGGACAGGAGAGGGCTCTCTCCGGGTCTATCTCGGCAAAAGGTCTTCAAAGGGCTGAGATGACCAATAAAGAACACTGATTTTAGGCTAGTAAACTGATAGGGAAAGTTTGATTTTAGATTTTTAGGGTTTTGTTGGAAAACTGAGCACGACAATTTTGGGTGCGGGGATGAGACACAGTTTTTGCAGAGGTCTTTTTGGGGCAAGGTAGGAGATTATCTTGATGCCTTTGAAGGAAGTGAATGGATAGGTATGACTGGTGAGGAGCTAAGGAGAGCAAGAAACCTTCGAGAGTTCTCCTTAGACAGATGAAAACATACATATTAAGCAAACTTAAAGGCAGAGCATAGAAACCATGAATTCTACCTTAACACTTCATTTACTTAATTTGCAGAAAAGAGGAGTAGGGAAATGATACACATAACAAACTTACAAGTACATGAGAGAAACACACCATCAACACAAATCACCACAGGAATCCCAAATAGTGCTGCAAAACCCTGGTCTTTCCTTTGCCAAAATTGCAGAGATACAAAGAGTGAAACAGTCTAAGCTTATTCCTCAAGAGTCCAACCATGAAAATGACTAAGAAAATACATAATATAGGCAAGCTAACACATTCCCTTGCCTCTAGGGGTCGAGCTCATCATCCTAGGAGTTGTTTCAACCAATTCTAAACTGAGCACTACAATCTAGGCAATCAAAACAACTTGCCTCTATAAGCTAGGAAACCAATTCATTCATTAATTTTTTGCCATTTTATGAATGAATCTTCTAGAATAGGTAAAAAAGTGTCATGTCAACATTAAATTACATCAATTACATCAAAGAGGATGAAAAATCCCACCAAAAAGTCAAAACTAGTCAATGTTGCGTTTTCCTGAGCTGAAGGTGCAAAACTGGCAAATTTTCCCAATGCGTAGCGCGCCTTTCAGGCCACTTTTGAGGCACTTCCCGGCATCCAAATGAGGCACAAGTGGGCTTGCTGGAAAGTTCTGGATGTCTACTCTCCAGCCCAAGTGGAATTTTTCAATTTGGTGGCCATTTACCCCTCTAGAATTGCAATCTCCCAAGACTGCTTCCTCTGTGTCCAAAAAGTGGCAGAAGGTCATTTTTTGCTTGTTTTTTGACCTTTTGGGGGCTCAAATCTCCATGAAACTTCTTGGCAGTGGCTGAGCAAGTGTATTTTTTCATGACAAATCCAAAAATGCTGAGTTTTCGTGAAATGGACCTCCCCAACTTAAGGGTAGTGCACGGCGCGCTACGCGTTGAGGGCAAAAACCTGTTTTTGGCACAAAAAATTCAAAATTGACCAAAATTGCTCCAAATTTCCTGAATTTTGAGCTGGAGGTGTATCATTGAGCACCATGCTCCTTCAAGGTGGCTTCAGCCAAAATCTGAAGCGGATCGGGCCTTTTCCTCCGTTTTAGTGCCTTGGCCAAGCGTGCTTTGAGTACCTTCATTTTTGCTTTGCACACATGCATGCGGGCCCAATAATGATTCTTCATGTGGCGGAGCATGTCTTTGTCCCTGTTTGCCTTGGCTATCAACCTCTCTAAATGAGTTTTCACCTGAATGAGCATAGAGCTTTGCTCCTTAGGTGTCAAATCACCGGGTCTCTTGCGAGCCAAGTTCCGGTCTTCTCGGATCCTCCGCAACTCATCAAGAGTGTGTTCATCCTCTAATTGCTTGTTGCGCTGCTCTAAGTATGTGATTGTCCAATTTGCCATTTCCAACTTTTGCTGCAACAAGTCATTTTCAGCCCTTAGTTGCTGGATGATCTCCTTTGGCTCTAAGCTAGGAGAACTGATATCAAGGTCAACAATATCTATGTCTGGATCACCTGATGGCCCCTCATCAATCTTGGGCTGCTTGCCTCTCTCTTGTACCTGTGTTGCTGTCGAAAGCGAGGCCCCTTCCACCTGATGTGGAGATAACACTCGCTGTGCTGATGAAGAAAGCGATACCCCTTCCACCTAATGTGGAGATAATACTCGCCGTGAAGATGCAAATAAGACCCTGTGGCCTCTCTGATATGTAACATATGGAGGAGCGCTGACATGCTCTGGCTCAGGAATGTCAAACTGATGTGAAGGCCCTCCCTCATCATGGACAATCTCGGGAGGTGGCTGTGGCACTATGAAGAAGTCGCGAGAAATGAAATCCTCCCAAGCAATACCCTGTTGTGCCAACTGATGCATCACTATGATCTCGATCAGTGCATAATGATATATACTTTTGAGTTGCTGTGCGGGGTTCTTCCTTTGCACTACGGGCACCATCTTCTCTATATTTCGGCACATGAAAAATGGAATGTTCATCATTCGTACCCGGGTGAAATGCATTAACAAACGGATATGGTACGAATATAAACGTGAAAATCTGCCCTCACAAGTGAAATAGCGCATAATGAGCCTCATCAAGGGTGCATACTCATCCCTTAGGAATCTAAAAGGAAAAAAAGCAATAAGGTGCCTCATGCATCCGGGTTTGATGTATGGTTGATAATGAAATTTGTCTAGCAGCTTGCGCTTGGTCCACTCTTCCCCAACATTTGGTATCCCGGTGGCTTGAGCAACAATTTCAGGTGATAGGGTGAAGTCCACTCCTGCAAGGTTCACATGGCCATTGTGCAAATGTAGGAGAAACAAGCGGACCAATTCTCTATGGTGTTGAATTTGTGAGATCCTCTCACAATATCCAAAGCATGATTGATACTGAAAACATGACATTGCAAGTGGACAGGCTTGCAATTGAGCCAAAGAAGTGGGCTCTTCCCTGACATGCCGACCACCCTTACCACCCTTGTGATGCCTCCTTGGCACTTCTACCTCTGGTGTTGAATCACTGTCATAACTCTGCTCATAATTTGATTCGGTTTCTGACATGGTTTTGAAGGCAAGGTGGCTGAAATGTATTGCTGACTTTGCACCCAATTAACTGCTGTTTGACTTTTTCAAATGCTGTCACCAAGGGGACATAAATACAAGGGGATTGTTAGGGAAAGGGGAACATGAGGGAATTAGGGACAATAAACATAAAGAAGGAATTTAGGGAGGAAAGCATGGGAAATCACAAAATTATGGGATTTTAAAGTGAAGTAGGGTTTGGGAATTTAAGTATGTTTAGGAAATTTAGAGAGGAGAATTATGAAATTTCATCGGAAAATTTGAAGGAGAAAGGTGATGAAAATGAGGGAAAAAGGGATTTACAAATGGGCAACCTTCGACGGCAAGAGAAATTTGAAACCCTAGTACCATTGAGACTTTAAATTTTCCACAACAATATAGGGTTTTGATTTATCATTTCATAGCATTTGAACATATTAATTTTCTCTTTCATCTTGCAAAACCAAATCTAGGCATGGAGGAGAAGCCTACCTGCAATGTGCTTGAGAGAAAAATCGATTTGATGGCTTGCTGGCAATTTGTTGAGCAGAAAACCCAACGCGTAGCGCGCCTTGCCCAACGCGTAGCGCCCCTCTGACGTGTAGCGCACGTGCAAAATAACACTGAGAAAAGCTCCCTGACGCGTAGCGCGCCCTTCCTGACGCGTAGCGCGCCTCTGAAACTGCCCACTTTGCTCAAGAACTCCTAAAATCGCCTTTGCAAGGTTTCACTTAGCTTGTGAGAGGCAAATGAGTTGCTAATGAAGAATGATGTGCTTTTATAGGCTTCCTTTAGATTTTCATTTGCCCAAAACCCACTTTATAATGTTTTGAATGTTGACACTTTTTGAATTAATTGGCTCTGACTTTTGGTTTCTTTTCTTTGAAAAATTGGTTGAAATGATGATTTCTTCTGAAAATTTTTGCAGGGATAGCTTCTAGGATGCTTTGGCAAAGGAGACCAAGGCTGCACTTCGACATTTGAAGAATTTGAAATTTTGAGAATTTTTACAAAAATGAGATAATGACCTTTGTTTTCAAAAACAGAGTTTTTGAGAACAAGGTGAAAATTTAGTTGTACAATGATGAGAATTTTTGGAATAATGTTTAATGAAGGACATCCCTCTGGCCTGCTGGTCCTTTATGACCTCTCAAGATAAAAATGGACTCAACCCTAGACCTAAGACCTCAAAACTTAAAGCAAGATGAATGACCCTTTGAAGATTTTATTTACTTAAACAAATCTGAACCAGCAGTGCCAAACAAGAGGGGAATAAAAGACACAAACTCCCTCCACCAGGATTATGGCATGCCTAACGGAATGCAACATGATCACACTTATGGGACACCTAATGATGAAATGCAAAGAGTTTTGATCTCTGGTGAAGGGCTACTAGACCGACTCTAACATTGGCTCCAATGGGGATGGTAGCTCCGTGGAGATGCCAAGAACCTCAGTCTTCTGGGAGAGCAGACCAGTGCTTTCAACCATTGGGCGATGGAGTCATTATTTACTCATTTGACACAAACTCTGACAGCTTTAGTGACTACAGATCTGACTGAAAATTGGACACAACTTTGACCCAAACTAACTCAATTGTGGACAGAAAATGGACTGATAAAAACACCTTGACAAACCTCATACCAACCAATCTTCATCTTCAGAATTATAGCCTTCACCGCGGGCCCCAGACTGAGGATGAAAGATCAGTACACACATGCGATAAAACAGAAGTAAAACGGTATATACAATGATGGTGACAAGAACAGAAAATGCTCAGACATGGTACCTCTTTAGCAGCCGACCACTAATCGACCCTCCGGGATAATCATCTCCGTTCATTTCCTTGAGAAGAAAATCATTTTTGCCACGATATGCTGCGATCTTGTAGGGACCCTTCCATAAATTATCAAATTTGTCGTGCTTCCCTTTGTCTTCATTCCGAGCATCCCACTTCAAAACCACATCATCTATTTGGAAGTCATCTGATTTTGCTTTCCTGTCATAAATCTTCTTTATGCGCTCTTGCAACTTGAGAGTATTATGAAGAACCTCCTCCCGTGTCTGTTGTAAATGAATCATTTGATTAATCCGCCTCTGCATGGGATCTTCCTCACTATCAGCTTCTTGAAGCAATTTGACCACCGGAATAGCAAGCGAAGTAGGAAACACTGCATCTGTCCCGTACACCAGCTCAAAAGGAGACATGCCAATTGACTTTTTCTGACTTACCCTATCAGCCCACAGTGCATTCACTAACTTTTTATGCCAGCTCTTCTTATTGATTTCTAGCAACTTTTTAATGATATTTACCAAGGACTTATTTGAAGATTCTGCCAACCCATTTCCTTGCAGATGGTAGGTGGTAGAATGCCCCAAGTTGATATTGTATTTGTAGCAAAAGTCAACCATTCTCTTTGATTTAAATGCTGCTGCATTATCTGTAATTAACTTACTTGGACAGCCAAAACGTGACAGTATATTATTTTCAAGGAAAGAAATAATTACCGCATCCGTGGCCTGCCGGGTGGGAATGGCTTCAATCCATTTTGTGAAGTAATCTATAGCTGTCAATATCCATCTATGTTGTCCTGACGATGTCGGATGAATCTCGCCGATAAAATCCAAGCCCCACTGCTGAAATGGTGCGCTAACTTCAATTGGTTTGAGAGGCAATGGCTGTAATTTCTGTTTCCCTTGAAAAATTTGGCACTCATGACAACTCTTAACAGCTTTATATACATCTGAAAACAATGAAGGCCAATAAAAACCTGCCCTTAGGATCTTATTTGCTGTAGTCTTCCAAAACAAATGGCCCCCGCAGTCACCTTTATGAAAATCTTCCACCATTGTTTTGGCTTCCTCCTCGACCAAACAATTCAGCAATATTCCACCGGGGTCTTTCCAATATAGTGCAGATTTAAGGATGCAAAACTTGGCTGCTTTCAACTTCAATGTCCTACTTTTATTTCGAGGCATCCCGGGAGGTGAAGACAAATTTTGAAGTACATATACAATATCAGCATACCAAGGAGAAGAAATAAAGATGTCAGATACCTGTTGTGCTGAATTCTCCTCATCTTCATCGGACATGGCAGCTATCAAATTGATGTCTAGGACATGTAGATTTGTTTCAGCCATCAATTTGGCAAGACCTTGCCCTTTGATCAGCTTAGTGGGTTTAATTTCCACATCATACTCCAATAATGCAGCAATCCACTTACCCCGCCTTCCTTCCGGTTCTGCCTGTACCAACACATCCTTTACTGCCGCGTTAGGAACATATGCTATAATGTGAGAATGCAATATATACACACGAAAATCCTTCAAGGCCTTCACAAGCGCAAGTGCTTGTTTTTCAATGATGTTATATTTTAATGCTCCGTCTCTTATAATACGGCTGAAAAAAGCAATAGGCTTTTCAACTCCATCTCTTTTTTGCATTAGTACAGCTGCCAATGTGTGCTCAGAAGCAAAAGAAAATAAAATAAAGTCTTGTGTGTAATCCGGACTGATTAGAGTAGGGGCTGAAGATAGAACCAACTTTACCAAATTGAAAGATTTTACCGCCTCTTCGGTCCACTTTAGCTGGCTGTCCTTTTTCAGCATGTTTGTGATTTCTCTAAGATGCTCAGCAAGATTCGGAATGAAGCGACGCAGAAAATTCAGCTTACCATTAAAGGACTGTATTTCTTTTTTGTTCCGGGGCTGCTCAAGTTGTTGAATAGCTTCAACACGTGCAGGATCTATACGGATGCCATCTTTGTAAATGATGTGGCCCAAGAGCTTGCCTTCACTCATGGTGAAAAGACTTTTCTTTGGATTCAGCGAAATACCATATTTTTTGCACTTTTGAAAAACAAATTTCAAGTGATATAAATGTTCTTCATCAGATTTTGAAAATACAGTCAAATCATCAAGGTAAACAACTAAAAATACATCTTTCTCGTTGGCAAAGGCCATGTCCATCGCACGCTGAAAAGTGGCACCTGCATTTTTCAAACCAAATGGCATTTTTGCATAATGAAATGTTCCCCATGGAGTAGTGAATTCTATTTTGTCACGATCATCCTCATGCACCAAAATCTGATTGTACCCGGAATAGCCATCGAGTAGTGACATCCTTGATGCTCCAACTACTCGCTGCAATATATGATCCATTTTGGGCAGCGGATAATTGTCCTTTAAAGACACCTTATTCAAATTTCTGAAGTCAATGCATAAACGGATCTCACCGGTCTTCTTTCTTACGGGTACCAAATTGGATATCCAATCGGAAAATCTGATAGGTACTATGATTCCAGACTTGTACAACCTATTCACTTCTTTTTCTATCAATGGGAGCAATTTAGGATTGATTCTCCTCAACTTTTGACGGAAAGGTTTCTGATTTGGCTTTATAGGAATAGTATGCTGAATGATATTAGTATCATATGTTTTCAGATCTGAATAATCCCATGCAAAGACATTAGAAAACAAAGATAACAATCTGACATACTCCTTCTTTACCTTTGGTGACAATGATTTTGATAGCTTTACCATCTTGGGATTCTCAGCTGCTCCAATGTTTACCTCCTCAACACCCTCTTCAGTTGGTCTCAATGTCGGTTTGCGGGCCACATCATCTTGATCAAACAGCTCTTCCAAAGGAATCAATCCTTTAGGAATAAAATTGTCCTTAAGTTGCAGCACATCCATTTGATTTACCTCATCTGGTTCAATATCTATGGAGATGTCCTTAAACTCACCTTCAATTTGCAGAAAATCTTTGATTTCTTCATCATCCTGGAAGACTTGCCAACATCGTTGATTATCCGGAACTGTGGGGCGGTGTTTCACATAAATCTCAAATTTGTTGCTGGAATTCATTGGAATTTTTAAGTTACTTGTTGCCTTGGCCAATGCATCAGCAACACCATTTTGTATGCGGGGCACACATGTCAAAGTATGTTCAGAAAATAATTTCAAAATATCTAGGACAGCATTTCGATATGCCCTCATGCAAGGATGCTTGGCCTGAAACTCACCTTTAACTTGCTTTATCACCAACTCAGAGTCGCCATAGACTGCAATCTTCTTTACTTTCAGCTTGCGAAGAATTTTAAGGCCAGCAATAAGAGCCTCATATTCTGCCTCATTGTTTGAACAATCAAATGCTAGTTTATAAGAACACACTCTCACCTTGCTTGGGACTTTGTCTCGGGTAGAGAAGGGACTTCGAATCCACACACCAATACCAGCACCATCGCTGCCCACAGCGCCATCGAAATCCATGGTCCAAAGACCATCTTCATCTTCTTCCAACTGCTGAAACTGTGTTGCCTCTGTTTTTTCTGTTTGCTGCCCCTTAGCTTCAGCTGTTTGCCTCATGGCAGCTGACTTTTCTTCTCTTTCCTTTTGCAGAACTTCTCTAAAATTTTCAGTAATCTCTGGTATATCCTCTGCCTGAATTGACTGACTATCTATCTTATTAAAATTATCAGCAAACAAAACAAACGATTCCAAATCTGTATGTACATAATTTACAGGATGATTTATTGGCTTTTCTTTGCTAGTTATCATGTATTTCATCTTTTGCTCCCGATATAACTTTCTCATTTGACCGAAGACTGGAATTGTAGCATAAGAAAAATCTAGCTGAAGTGTACCTTTCAACTTAGCTCCCCAAGATCTTGAAAGCAACATACCAAAACGCGGAGGAATATCCGCCACAACCACATCCATCAAGACATTCTTAGCTGGAATTTGATCTAGGCTTACCACCAAGTCCTTGATCAATCCAATACACTTTACCCGGCTGGAATCAAATGAATACAAATCATGATATCTTCTTGTGATGTCCAATCCCAGCCTTTCCATTATTGCTTTCGGCATCAAATTATGCGAAGCACCCGAGTCAAACATAGCATTGTGCAAAACATACTCGTGCAACCTCAAACTGATATAAAAGGGAGGAACATCATTTTCAGGAGACTCACCATTTAAAGCAGGCCCAAAAATTAATTCCGGCTGATCATCTTCTACATTTACTGTGTCAAGCATTGGATCAATATTCAGAATTTTGGAAATTTGACCTCGGTAGCTGGTGTTTTTCATGATTTCGGTCAATGGAATAGATACTTTCAGCTTTGAAATTTCATTCTCCAAACTAAATGCTGAAACCTTTTCACCTTCTTTGGCCGGAAATTCTCTTCTTTCAAATTTATCCTTCATTGTGCTTGGTGGCTGATTTACCTTATCTGTTGAAGACGATTGACTTGCTGGGGGATCAATTATCTCTTTTCCTTTTTTCTGTGGGGAAGCTGAATCATTTTTTGCTGAAGTATCTTTCTTCTTCTGAATGGGATTTATAGGAACAGCTCGATTTCTTAATTGTCTCTGCTGAGCCGACAAAGCATTGAGATATCCTCTTTAGTACTCCTTCGATTCTTCCTCAAGTGCTGCATCATTTGATAAGATATAATTCTCATCTTGATGTATGATGGAATTTCTCACAAATTCTTCTTCTTCTGTAATATAGGTAGGCAGATCATCAGGAGTGAAAAAGTGATTTTCCTCTCCTATAGTATCACCTTCATCCTCGGATTCTTGGCTAACAAAATTCTGCTGAAGTGGAGGTTTTATTTGCTGCTGAACTGCTGTTTCTTGTGCCCTTGTTTCACGCTGCTTAATTCTGTATTGTGGCTGCTGCGGACCTCGGAAATTAGGATTACGGATCTGTGGTTCCGGCTTGTTGAGATGAGTGTTTTCGAGCAACCTTTCTACCCTTTCTACCTTGCGAAGGAGCTGATCTGATGTAGAAGCTTCTTCTTTGATTGTCACTCGCTTTTCGGCTTTCATCCTTGCTCTTTTATCATTCAAATTTGCTTCAACACTAACAGCGATTTTCTGCATATCCTCCAAGGTAGGCGGATCTCTATCTCGCAATGAATAAGCCATCTCCGGATCAAAGCCATCCGGGAATTTGAGAAGTGTTGATTTTCTAGATGGTCTTAAATCATCTGGAATAGCATTGTAAACTGTGTTAAATCTGATAATGTAATCTTGGACAGACTCACCATGATTACGTTTGAGATTGTTGTACTCGGCATTGATCTGAAGTGGATCCTTTCTGATTTCCCATCGATCTAGAAACTGCTTCTGAAGTTCTTCCAATGTGGGTATGCTTCTAGCTGTCAAACCTCTGAACCATTTTCTTACTTCTCCTCCGAATGTTTGTACAAACAAACGCATAGTTACATCTTCCTCATCTATCTCATATAGATCAAAGAAAGTTGTCATTTTGTCTATATGTTGCTGAGCGGAAACACCCTGAGGAGTGCCATCAAACATGGGAATTTTACTCTGATAATCAGCTGGCATATCATGCAGATTTTGAGGAAGAGCAAGTGGGGCAAACCGGGCAGCCATTGCTTTAGGTAGATTGGGTCTAGGAGTAGCAGGTGGAGTAGGTGTAGCTGTAGTATGAGGGGTATAGGGAGGTGTAGGCAGAGGAGAAGCGATATGAGATGAAGAGGGAGAATTGACTGTGGATTCAGGATGTGTAACTATAGGGGATATAGAAATAAAAGGAGGATTGGTCTGTTCGTGCAGAAATGAAGCCGTGATAGTAGATCCAATATTGCTAGATATAGTTTCGAGGAAATCAGCAAGATTAGTGACTTGGATATCTGTCTGAAGGTGTCTTAGGATGAAATTTTCAACCAATTTATTGTGTCTCTCGATTTCAAGGGCAGCAGCAAAATCAGGGTTGGGAACTAGAGAATCAAGTGCACTTTCAGATTTGGTTTTGAACAAAGACAACTCAAAACTCTCGTCAAAATCAATGTCTTCAAGATACTCAAAAACAGCTGGACATGAATGAGATTTGAATATATGACTAGAATCTGAAGCCAGTTTGGATATCAAGGAACAAATAACCAATCAGCCTGTGAAAACTCTCAACTAATCATCAAAAGTTCAGAGTTTACAAATGAACTGGGGTAAAATGCAATCGAAGTGTTGTATTCACAAGCTCACGGAGATTGACTGAAGCAACGTTTATCTACTTCCGCTTATGCAAAGCAATAGTGTTTTGAAGGTTACCTGGCATAACTTCAGGCTCCGTCTAAGACTTATGAAATAAACACATCAATCCACAAACAAGTTTGTTCTCCCCAGTATGGTCGCCAATATGTTAGCGCTTGAATTTGGCCTTAGGCTGAAAAAGACAAAATCCAAGGCAACATCAAACCACTTAGCCTCGTAGCTAGCCCTACGGGGACAGGAGAGGGCTCTCTCCGGGTCTATCTCGGCAAAAGGTCTTCAAAGGGCTGAGATGACCAATAAAGAACACTGATTTTAGGCTAGTAAACTGATAGGGAAAGTTTGATTTTAGATTTTTAGGGTTTTGTTGGAAAACTGAGCACGGCAATTTTGGGTGCGGGGATGAGACACAGTTTTTGTAGAGGTCTTTTTGGGGCAAGGTAGGAGATTGTCTTGATGCCTTTGAAGGAAGTGAATGGATAGGTATGACTGGTGAGGAGCTAAGGAGAGAAAGAAACCTTCGAGAGTTCTCCTTAGACAGATGAAAACATACATATTAAGCAAACTTAAAGGCAGAGCATAAAAACCATGAATTCTACCTTAACACTTCATTTACTTAATTTGCAGAAAAGAGGAGTAGGGAAATGATACACATAACAAACTTACAAGTACATGAGAGAAACACACCATCAACACAAATCACCACAGGAATCCAAAATAGTGCTGCAAAACCCTGGTCTTTCCTTTGCCAAAATTGCAGAGATACAAAGAGTGAAACAGTCTAAGCTTATTCCTCAAGAGTCCAACCATGAAAATGACTAAGAAAATACATAATATAGGCAAGCTAACACATTCCCTTGCCTCTAGGGGTCGAGCTCATCATCCTAGGAGTTGTTTCAACCAATTCTAAACTGAGCACTACAATCTAGGCAATCAAAACAACTTGCCTCTATAAGCTAGGAAACCAATTCATTCATTAATTTTTTGCCATTTTATGAATGAATCTTCTAGAATAGGTAAAAAAGTGTCATGTCAACATGAAATTACATCAATTACATCAAAGAGGATGAAAAATCCCACCAAAAAGTCAAAACTAGTCAATGTTGCGTTTTCCTGAGCTGAAGGTGCAAAACTGGCAAATTTTCCCAACGCATAGCGCGCCATTTCTCAACGCGTAGCGCGCCTTTCAGGCCACTTTTGAGGCACTTCCCGGCATCCAAATGAGGCACAAGTGGGCTTGTTGGAAAGGTCTGGATGTCTACTCTCCAGCCCAAGTGGAATTTTTCAATGTGGTGGCCATTTACCCCTCCAAAATTGCAATCTCCCAAGACTGCTTCCTGTGTGTCCAAAAAGTGGCAGAAGGTCATTTTTTGCTTGTTTTTTGACCTTTTGGGGGCTCAAATCTCCATGAAACTTCTTGGCAGTGGCTGAGCAAGTGTATTTTGTCATGAAAAATCCAAAAATGCTGAGTTTTCGTGAAATGAACCTCCCCAACTTAAGGGTAGCGCACGGCGCGCTACGCGTTGAGGGAAAAAACCTGTTTTTGGCACAAAAAATTCAAAATTGACCAAAATTGCTCCAAATTTCCTGAATTTTGAGCTGGAGGTGTATCATTGAGCACCATGCTCCTTCAAGGTGGCTTCAGCCAAAATCTGAAGCGGATCGGGCCTTTTCCTCCATTTTAGTGCCTTGGCCAAGCGTGCTTTGAGTACCTTCATTTTTGCTTTGCACACATGCATGCGGGCCCAATAATGATTCTTCATGTGGCAAAGCATGTCTTTGTCCCTGTTTGCCTTGGCTATCAACCTCTCTAAATGAGTGTTCACCTGAATGAGCATAGAGCTTTGCTCCTTAGGTGTCAAATCACCGGGTCTCTTGCGAGCCAAGTTCCGGTCTTCTCGGATCCTCCGCAACTCATCAAGAGTGTGTTCATCCTCTAATTGCTTGTTGCACTGCTCTAAGTATGTGATTGTCCAATTTGCCATTTCCAACTTTTGCTGCAACAAGTCATTTTCAGCCCTTAGTTGCTGGATGATCTCCTTTGGCTCTAAGCTAGGAGAACTGATATCAAGGTCAACAATATCTATGTTTGGATCACCTGATGGCCCCTCATCAATCTTGGGCTGCTTACCTCTCTCTTGTACCCGTGCTGCTGTCGAAAGCGAGGCCCCTTCCACCTGATGTGGAGATAACACTCGCTGTGTTGATGAAGAAGGCGAGACCCCTTCCACCTGATGTGGAGATAATACTCGCAGTGCAGATGCAAATAAGACCCTGTGGCCTCTCTGATATGTAACATATGGAGGAGCGATGACATGCTCTGGCTCAGGAATGTCAAACTGATGTGAAGGCCCTCCCTCATCATAGACAATCTTGGGAGGTGGCTGTGGCACTATGAAGAAGTCGCGAGAAATGAAATCCTCCCAAGCAATACCCTGTTGTGCCAACTGATGCATCACTATGATCTCGATCAGTGCATAATGATATATACTTTTGAGTTGTTGTGCGGGGTTCTTCCTTTGCACTACGGGCACCATCTTCTCTATATTTCGGCACATGAAAAATGGAATGTTCATCATTCGTACCCGGGTGAAATGCATCAACAAACGGATATGGTACGAATATAAACGTGAAAATCTGCCCTCACAAGTGAAATAGCGCATAATGAGCCTCATTAAGGGTGCATACTCATCCCTTAGGAATCTAAAAGGAAAAAAAGCAGTAAGGTGCCTCATGCATCTGGGTTTGATGTATGGTTGATAATGAAATTTGTCTAGCAGCTTGCGCTTGGTCCACTCTTACCCAACATTTGGTATCCCAGTGGCTTGAGCAACAATTTCAGGTGATAGGGTGAGGTCCACTCCTGCAAGGTTCACATGGCCATTGTGCAAATGTAGGACAAACAAGCGGACCAATTCTCTATGGTGTTGAATTTGTGAGATCCTCTCACAATATCCAAAGCATGATTGATACTGAAAACATGACATTGCAAGTGGACAGGCTTGCAATTGAGCCAAAGAAGTGGGCTCTTCCCTGACATGCCGACCACCCTTACCACCCTTGTGATGCCTCCTTGGCACTTCTACCTCTGGTGTTGAATCACTGTCATAACTCTGCTCATAATCTGATTCGGTTTCTGACATGGTTTTGAAGGCAAGATGGCTGAAATGTATTGCTGACTTTGCACCCAATTAACTGTTGTTTGACTTTTTCAAATGCTGTCACCAAGGGGACATAAATACAAGGGGATTGTTAGGGAAAGGGGAACATGAGGGAATTAGGGACAATAAACATAAAGAAGGAATTTAGGGAAGGCAAGCATGGGAAATCACAAAATTATGGGATTTTAAAGTGAAGTAGGGTTTGGGAAGTTAAGTATGTTTTAGGAATTTTAGAGAGGAGAATTATGAAATTTCATGGGAAAATTTGAAGGAGAAAGGTGATGAAAATGAGGGAAAAAGGGATTTACAAATGGGCAACCTTGGACAGCAAGAGAAATTTGAAACCCTAGTACCATTGAGACTTTAAATTTTCCACAACAATATAGGGTTTTGATTTATCATTTCATAGCATTTGAACATATTAATTTTCTCTTTCATCTTGCAAAACCAAATCTAGGCATGGAGGAGAAGCCTACCTGCAATGTGCTTGAGAGAAAAATCGATTTGATGGCTTGCTGGCAATTTGTTGAGCAGAAAACCCAACGCGTAGCGCGCCTTGCCCAACGCGTAGCGCCCCTCTGACGCGTAGCGCACGTGCAAAATAACACTGAGAAAAGCTCCCTGACGTGTAGCGCGCCCTTCCTGACGCGTAGCGCGCCTCTGAAACTGCCCACTTTGCTCAAGAACTCCTAAAATCGCCTTTGCAAGGTTTCACTTAGCTTGTGAGAGGCAAATGAGTTGCTAATGAAGAATGATGTGCTTTTATAGGCTTCCTTTAGATTTTCATTTGCCCAAAACCCACTTTATAATGTTTTGAATGTTGACACTTTTTGAATTAATTGGCTCTGACTTTTGGTTTCTTTTCCTTGAAAAATTGGTTGAAATGATGATTTCTTCTGAAAATTTTTGCAGGGATAGCTTCTAGGATGCTTTGGCAAAGGAGACCAAGGATGTACTTCGACATTTGAAGAATTTGAAATTTTGAGAATTTTTACAAAAATGAGATAATGACCTTTGTTTTCAAAAATAGAGTTTTTGAGAATAAGGTGAAAATTTAGCTGTACAATGATGAGAATTTTTGAAATAATGTTTAATGAAGGACATCCCTCTGGCCTGCTGGTCCTTTATGACCTCTCAAGATAAAAATGGACTCAACCCTAGACCTAAGACCTCAAAACTTAAAGCAAGATGAATGACCCTTGAAGATTTTATTTACTTAAACAAATCTGAACCAGCAGTGCCAAACAAGAGGGGAATAAAAGACACAAACTCCCTCCACCACGATTATGGCATGCCTAATGGAATGCAACATGATCACACTGATGGGACACCTAATCATGAAATGCAAAGAGTTTTGATCTCTGGTGAAGGGCTACTAGATCGCCTCTAACACAATTTACCAATTTTGTGAACAAGCCGAACATAATTTCTCTTTCGTTAATAGAAATGAAAATGCATCTTCAATAACTGTTTTTTATTATCAAAAATCTATTTCAACTTTGATGTTTATTTTAATCATAGTTATGGTAATTACAATTTGAATCTAGATACAATTGAATTGTTATACAAATGTCATATTTTAGTTTGTTATAACACTTCTAACAAAGTGCATTTTTACTTTGAATATTGTCACATGGCTTTGACCAATATTTGCAATTTGTTTTGTTCTCTTATTTATAGGACTACAAAAAATGAACATTAACAAATTGTTTTAACAAACAACAGAAATTGATATCTAATGTCTGAAATCATTTTGTATTATGTGTGATGAAATATATGCTTTCAACTCTCTGGCCCTCCTTCCCTCTCGTCTCGCCGTCATTTTTGCAAATAACTTGTAACTGCATTAATATTGTCATAATTGAGCAAATCATATGTGAAATGATGTTCAACTACTATCAATTTTAATGATATGAAATGACATTTAGCTACTCCACGGAAGCTTGTTTTATTAATAGGCTAGATCATTTTCTATGTTGATTAACCATAGCTCTCCTACCAATAAATACAAGTTGTTTTTTTGGCATTTATTTAGAGAACTGTAATCAAGACATTCACTGCATAAAATTGTTTTACTCTTTACTAATTATGTATTAGATAATTGCACATTTGGCCATTGTACTCATATTATTCAGTGTTAATTGAACTTAGTTCTTGAGACAAATAATAAGATTTTCATTTTATAAAGTTCCTTTCCACAAAGTAGAAAGGCACTTCTAATTGTAGAATTACAATTGGTCATATTTTCTTGTTTTCAAATATTTTGATGTCCTCTAATATAAATACGATGAGAATAAGAGTTGCGACTAGTAGTCCCAACAACTAAAAAAATTCATACATTGATAACATGTCCATGTTGAAGCTCTGTAGTAAACCGTTTAAGAAAATGGATAAATAATACTAATTACATTTTGTAAAGGTTACAATGTGAGCTTTGCAGAAAGAAGCTTTCCTATCGAAAAACATGAATATCAAAATCAACTTGAAAATATTTCCATTCCAAATGATTTAGACATTCGCAATTATGAAACTTGACATTGTAGCTAAAATTAACATTGTAACCGAGACATGTTTCATTAGCAATTATGAAACTGGACATTGTAGCACTAATTAACATTGTAACTCGTACATGTTTATCAACATTTGCAATTGTAGCATATGCAAAGTTATTTATGTTTATACGTATGCATTTGTTTTTCTCTGCACATGCTTACTTCGGACAACGAGTTCTGCACAACTATTTTTGCACAACTTTTTTCGCATAGCTATTTCCGTGGTTGTAAAATACGATCATAAATGATAATAATAATAATAAACACAAGACCTATATATATAAACTAAATTTTGTAGCTTTAATTTTCATTGTAACTAATACATGTTTATCGACATTTGCAATTGTAGCATATGGAAAGCTATTTATGTTTATGCATATGCATTAGTTCTTCTTTGCACATGCTTACTTTGGATAACAAGTTTCGAACAACCATTTTTGCACAGCTTTCTTCACATAGTTATTTTTGTGTTTGCGAAATACTCTCATAAATGATGATAATAATAATAACGCAAGACCTATATATTTGTGTGTGTGTGTGTGTGTGTGACAAAACAAAAATGGATATGTGCAGATTCACATAGCAAATTCATAATCTACAAAAATCTCTCGAGTTTTCATTGTACTAACCTTCACACTTCGCACAGTTAGAAAATAATAAAATAACCGTTGATTTTATATACGCACAACCACTTCCCCACAACTTTTTTGAGAAAGCTAAAACCAAATAGTGGTTCGCAACTGACCAAAAAAAGAAAAAAAAAACTAACCATCCATATCCATATTGCATCCTCATTTCAACAGAGTGTAATAGAAATGAGTGTCAAACTAGTCAACAAATATTCTACGCTACTAGCAACAACTACAATAGCAAGGGGCACACCAGCACCAATAACACTTCGAGCCAAATCTCATGTTTTTTTTTGTAATCCAGGACAACTCAATCGAATGCTAAATACCAGTCTTTTAAAAGCAATATATACCTGAATTCACGAAATAGATTTCGAAAAGGGTATTTTATAACGTCAATAGATACGGCCTTATCGATATCTTTGCAATTAACTATGATAATGTCATTGCGTGTGAATTTACTGAATGCATACTAATAGTAGTACTTGGCATTGATTAATTTTTGTATGCTAAGTGCGAATACCAAATCCTTTCAACAATTTGTACACTACTTGTTATTATTGTCATGATTACGAGATACAATATGTCATAAACATGAATATTAATTTCGCTAAAAACCGCTACAATACAGAACACTAAAATTGATAAATGAGATTTGATATTGTATATAGCTTTCATCTTTCTACACTTGCTCTCTGCATCCAAAGAGCAGTTTCATAGGTGTTCAAACAAAAAATACAGAGTGAAAATTACTTAGCGCATAAAAAAAAAAAAACCACTTAAGAGCATAAGAGCATAAACTTAAAGTTAATAATAACATGTCAATAGTCCATGAGCTCTTGTGCAAAGCTTTTATTGTGTGGAGCAACCTCAAAATGTGGATATGTGTGTCAGTGCGAAGGTTTATGTTCCTTGTTTCACACACCATCGTTCCACACATATTTATTGTAATAACAATTATTTAATAATAACATTGAATCTAATGAGTGTTGTATTCGGTGGAAGCTATACGAAGATGTATTTATTCTCCTGAGATTACGAGATGACCTAAGTTTTGTTCAAATGATGCATGTGCAGAGGACAAATGCACATGCAAATTTCTTTCATTGTGTCCACCGAATAACTTTATTGAATACCAAAGTAGCTATTCAGAAATGGTTGTGCATATCCAACAACAACTACAATATATATATATATATATATACACACACACACACTTTTCTTTAGTGGCATGCTTTTATGTATATAAAGCAATTAATAATAATAATTAAATGTACATGATCACAATGAACTCGTATTAATTTTATTTTGTACATCCTTTCTATTTAGTACACGTATATGAGAACAATAGGACAATAAGCGTTGCCAAAATAAGAAAACAAATAATTTTCGAATTTCGAGATTTATTTTACCAGCTAACACTAACATTCGCTTTGAAATTTTCATTTGTTATTTATTGAAAGTGTTAAGTGTGTCGATAAATCTACAAATTATATCTGAATCTAACAATGGCTAAGGAAAAATGGTGGCGAGGACTTCTGGAATTACACTATCAATCATGATAAATGGCTTTATTAAATGGCAATCTTTTTCAGAAATTAAGGGAAAATATATACACATCGAGTTGTAATGCGTTATGGCAATTAACTTTGTAGCGTGATCTTGAAAATCATGTATCAGAGTGTTCGTAAATCAAGTTTCCTTTACTGTTTTCATATTACGCTATCAAAATAAATCAAATTGTCAATGATTTAATGTTGGGGACTAGTTCAGTAACTAAATCAATTCATGATAGAAATAGCTAAAGATGTTTGCGCATAATATTTACTTACGATTGTTTACAGTTATTGTTGCCAGTTTCAAAGTTAATTGTGATAATTGTCATAAGATTTTTTATTATGGCATATATGCATTTAGTTGTTTTGAAAACTTGTACTATTGTGAGGTTGTGTAGAAATTTCAACTCAGAATCATGAATCCAAGAAATTGTTGACATATTTTCGGCAATTTAAGCTGGAAAATGCACTGGAAAACCTTTAAGAACATAGTGTCGATAGACAACGTCCTTATATTATATCGCAGATATCTATTTGTATGACAAGCATTTCAACGATATTAAATCAATAGCAAATTATGCAGTAAATGGACAAGATAGTTTTGTATTAACGATATTTATTTCCATTACTTCCCGTAAACGTGGGCTTTGATATTCTCAATTGTTATTTATTAACAGTGTCATATGTGGTAGTTTCCACGCGAAGAATAGCCACATCTAGTAATTGGGTTTGCAACACCAAATTGCAAAACTACGGGGCACTGGAAACGAATATAAGTAGCAGATAAATGAAGCAAGTTATTTGCACTTATACAATCAACCAAGCAATATTTAAATCTGCCAATGGAAAAGAAGAGAAACATAGACATCTGCACTAGCGATACTTTCCTAGTCTCACATGTCTGCGGATTCATCATTATTTAACAGTTCATTTCTCAATTGCTCAGGTTCTTTCGCAATTTTCTATACAATGTATTTCCTTTTCTATAGAATTGTCTAGGGATTTGTATTTGCTCATTTCGTAGTTTATGGACACAGTAACTTTAGCAAAAGTTTTAACACGTGTAGTAGTCATTGAATTGTATCAATTTACTATTGCTTTTTCTTTTGCCTCTCTTATTTGCATCTGCTTTGTTATAATAACCTAAATTGCATCTGAACAAAGAACCAATGCAATTTTGGTATGTCATAATGTCTAAGGAAATATTGCACATATTTCAAAATATGTTTACACAATACATAGTTTATTGATTTTCCAGAAAAATCAAGCACCCATTATCGAAAATGGACGCCCAAAGAGTAGATGAAGCAAGACAAAAACAAAAATCCCTAAGCCTTGCACAATAGTCTTCACCTTTCACACCTATTTTTGGTGCAACATCATTCACGATTCTAGGAAATAGGAAGAATTTTGGTTCTAGAAAACTGGTTATTGGTGAATCAATAAATCGTCGAGATGAGAAAGATAATTTTCACGAATTCTTTCCATACCAAACACATGCAGTTCAAACATCAAAGTCCAAAACTACAATGAATAGAGAAAGCATTGAACAAGCTATAGACGTGCAAAGTGATAGCAGTGAACCACCTAACTGGGTTGCTACTTGTTTAGTAGAGAATCAGAAAATAATGGAGAAAATTGCAAAAGAGGACATTATTTACAATGAATGTCTTGTCACATTGAAAAATACAAAATATTACGGGACCAACAAAAAAATTGAGAGTTGAAATGGTAAAGGTTGAAAATAGAAAGATTATTGATAAAAAAAACAAGTTGATATTGATATGTCTAGCGTTAACACAATGAGGCTCATGGTATTGCAACAATATACCAATGATGCAATTACTCAAAATGTTATCAACGTGCTTGCAGAAAATCAGATGTTGAAAAACAAATTAAAAGAACTACTACATATTGCAAATGTAGTTCCTCTGTTAATGACTCCATTATCAAATTTTGTTGCTACACTACCGCAACCATTTCACAAGGCTGTGAATCTGCTTAATGCAGTGAAAGCATATATCCTCGACAACATATGCCAAAGATTAGAAATTATTAATGATGCATGGCAAGCAATTTTTTATTTAACGTGCTTGTGAGAGCAACTAACGATATTTATGAACTTGGTTAACAATAATCTTACAGAAGACAAGAAATTTGTTGCCAATGAATTAAATAATTTCAAGCAGAGGCTAGAAATACTCTCTGCTTTTGAAAAGCAAAATCAACAACTACCAGATACTAAATGAGTGAAGCAATTGGAAGTTGGATGGGCGGAAAGGGTCACTACACTTGAGAATATCAATTATGCTTGTAGTGACCTATGCAAAAGGAGAGGTAATTCCTATCTCAAGGCAATGGATATTATAAAAGGCTTAGTTGGTTCATGTATGCTGCACTATTCTAAGTTAATTTCAAATGACATGATAAAAACTCAATCAGAGGAGTAAAAACAGAAAATGGCAGCGGACTTTGATAGCATCACTGATTTTACTGAAAAACATATTGACACATGGCTAATTACTTTTTCCATAGTCAATAAGAAAAATGTTAGGTGGGTTGTCAAGTGAAGAAGAAGATAGGGAAATTGAAAAAGAGGTTTTCACTAAAAAAATGAAAATGGAAGTTACAATTGCCCCCGATAAGGACTACATTAAAAAAATGGTGAACATGTTTCTCCAATGAGTTTTCAACTTGTAATACATGTTACAGATTTATTTATTTTTGCTACAGATGTCATTCAAACAAGCAAAACACCAATTACCACTACAACAAATCCATCTACTTTACAGTTTTCTTTGCATAATTGCGATTATATTCAGTGATTTTGCATTTTAAGTCTATGCTTTGAATATGATGTCGTATGAATCTGAGATATCGTTATAGTCATTGACATTTTATTTTAACTATAATTATTACTGAATCTTATTGTGTATCAATGTTACAGTGGTGTTTTCTATAACGTTGCAAAAAATGCTTTCAACTTTTCTATTGCATACAATGTCTTGTTGTTGTTTTAAATGAAATTGAACATCTGGAAATGGTTTGGCATCTTAGACATATATATTTTAAAAATAGAATACTGATACAATGTGTTTATACCTTCACGAATTTCATTATGTGTAGTAATCAACTATGACTCTGACACACCCTTTCTACCCACAACAAAATAACTCTCGATATTACAGTTCTGATACTATTGAGTTTTGTTTGCTAATTATGGGTTATTTAGTTTCTTGTACAAAGTTCTCATTCTGCAGAGGTTACAACTGAAGTTTCATTGTGCAAACCAAGTTTCTTATGCATAATGAAATCTCTACACAAAGCCATATCGTTAAAAAAAACTTTAATAACGGTAGCAATAGTGTTGGAAATGGATGCATCTTAGACATATATCTCTTAATAACATATTTATCGTACAGTGTCTTTAGAATTGCATAGATTTCATTTAGTGGAACAATTAAATAATTATGTTTCTGACACATCCTTTTCTAACTATAGCGAAAGAACACTCTCTGCAATATAGTTCCTTGTACACAAATTGACCTACAAGAACTATTTTGCATTCAAAACTATTTTACTGTATTAATTTTATGATAACCTTTTTTATTTGTATTCGAACACATGCTTTGAAACTTTGTTTTATGTTCTAATACTAAAACATTAGCAATAAAATCTTTTAGTACAGTCTGTGGACAACCACACAATGAACTTTTTCCGCACTTCATTAAACAAAGCTTTTGCTCAAAGAAATGTGCTTCTCCTTCCTATTCATCACGAATAGAAATTTATGACAAATAGAAAAAACAATTCACATAATGTAAACCCACCACAATTCTGGCCAGAAAACAATAGAAATTTCGACATAATTTTTAGAAAATCGAGCATAGTTTTTTTGTTTTGTTTTTGTTTTTGTTTTTGTTTTTGTTTTTTTTGTTTTTTTGTTCTTTTTTTGTTTTTTTTTTGTTTTTTTTGTTTGTTTTTGTTTTTGTTTTTTTTGTTTTTGTTTTTTGTTTTTGTTTTGTTTTTTTTTTTTTAATCGGATTATAGTTGTCAAACTGCAAGATTTTTCGCTACCAGAGTAATTGTTGATAGTGCTAAATTCTCATGTTACAATTATAATTAAAAAACAACAAAGCAGGCATTGTCGACAAATAGCACAAAAAGTATAAAAAAAATCTTGAAATTTGGAAATCAGCTACTCCATATGAAACAAATTAAATGTGAATGTTTTCTAATAATGATAGCTAGCTTACGGTTGTCCACAATCACATCCACTATTATATCGATGTTAGTGTAGAGGTAATAACATTTACATTCTCGATTACATGTCGATCCGTTCATTTTGCCAAAAGGGTACCAAACCGTTAATGTCATTATATCGTCTATGAAAATGGCAAAACCGCACTCCGCACAATGAAAACGTTTTGTTTTTTTTTATGTTTCTTCTTCTTCTCCTTTTTTCCTCTTCTACATAACGTAATTTTGCAATTCTGCCTCTTTTCCATATGCAGCATAAGCCTCTTGCATTGATTGCAATTACTAGTAAAACTTCAGCTATAACATTATTATTATTTATTATTTTCTGCAAGTGGTAAAATTTATTAAATAATATCATTTAATTAATAAAGCTCACAGTGAAATAGGTTTCTATATATAACATGAGTTATAGAAATACTTAATTTCAGAGATGCATTTGTTCCTTGCAAAGACTCTGCACATCCACAACCACTTTCGCACAACTAGTTTTGCATCTCGTAACTTTTAACAAATACTCATTTACCATTGACTATTGTAACTTTGATGACTTATAACATAAGCTTTAATATGGGTTTCACACAACAAAAAACTTCCCACAATAAAATGGGTTTCTATGTTTAATAGGACTTATTTAAAAACTTATTTTCTTTAAGCAAACAAATTGTATATGTCTATAAGAAAATTACTTAAAAACATTGGTTTACAACTAACCATTGCAAAACAAAAATATGGAACCTTTTCACAATGCTTCGAAAAAACGGATCTCATAGTTCAATTTATAATTATTATTATTTAATATTATGATCATATATTGTGGTGTAGAGATTTCACTCCAAGCAACTTCCCCTGCATTATGGAAACTCTTATCCTAATTTCGGCATGATGAAAACTACGTACAATGAAACACTGATGTATGCCATTTTCTCTTTTGTACATGCATTCATAAATAAGAAGACTGCAATAGAATAGTAACACTTTCTAGCCCAACAACCCTTAATAGTTATTAACATAGTGAATTGTATTCATATTCAAATGCTAATCACAACAAATGCAATAGATACAATTTCACATGTAAAACATAATCTAAGAATTATTGAAATAACTAGTAAAAAGTTTGAGTATTAAAACAGAGTAAACAGAAATGTATTTTAATTATTATTCATTACATACTTATTTAGGATTTATCTTGTTTCTATTTCATTCATCTGAGATAGCGTAATCGAAAGTGCATGTAGTGATATGCTTGTCTGGTAGCTAAACGAATGTGCAGAAGGCTTTGTGCAAGGGTTGTTAAAATAGTAAAAATTCAAGTCTCTTTTTTAATTATTACTAGTTGTGTGGAATAATCTAACGACATTACTAAGTACAGAAATAGATGTACAAGCGAAATTATGCGGACATGATTGTGCGTGTGCGGATCTAATCTAACATAGGGTGTTATTGAGTATGACAATAATTGTGCAAACAAAGTTGTGTGGAGGTGATTATGAAGTTTATACAATAAAAGCTTGAGATTTTTTTGCATCGCTGCAATATCTAAAATTTATATTTAAAAGCGTCAATTCCAAAGAGATTATTGTGCCAAAAGAGGTCCAATGTGAAGAGGTCCACACAATGAACTGAACTTCCATACATTGAACTTGCTTCCACACAGTAATTTTTCTTGCCTACTATCTGCTTACAGAAAACTTGAAATGAAATTTCGCATAAGAGACCATTGCATTGTTTAAATACCATATCCATATGAAGGTGGCAATCAAGTTGTGTGGAGGTAGTTGTGCGGAAGTACTTCTGAAGTGCATATAATGAAAACTTGAGAGATTTTTGCATAGTTGTAATAAGTAAAACTTATTTATAGAAACATCAACTCTGAAGAGATTATTGTGCGGAAAGAGGTTCAATATAAAGAGGTAAGCATGATGAGCCAAACTTCCACACATTGAATTTCCTTTCGCACAATAATATGCCTTGCTTGTTATCTACTTACGTGAAACTCAGTTTCTATATTCGAAGGGGCATTGAAATGGACAGAGTATTATTTACACTACGAAAAATTTCCTACTACCAATACTATGTAGAAAAAAATAGATGTTATTGAAACCTTGAGAAACTTCGAGACGCATGGCACATTTACAATAAACCATCAAAACATAGTTGTATGTATACACTGACATGTTTCTTTGTTTATGTTGTTAATCAATTTGGAAAGGGCACAGTGCTCGCTCATTGCATTGTCAGACATCCTAATAGCTCTTTCATTTTACTGGACATTTAGGATCTGATTTTACATTATCAATCAATATACTATACTCATGAAAACAAGATTAGCAATCTACTCATTAGAGCAACAAGACGATATTTTCTACCAATGCAAATGCTACTATGACATTGTACATAAACATAATGCAATGGACTATTTTTTGTCTCGGTTATATGTTATGCACTATGGTATGTATTTTTTTGTTTTTTTGTTTTGTCCGCATTGTCGTTTTGTACTGATTTTCCTGATCTTTAATCAGAAAATACTATTGTAAATTATGTTACTTTAAAACATATATGTTTTGCTTAAATTCACACGATTATGTTTCATCATTAATCTTCCTTATATGTTTCAGAAATCAATGTCAAGATACTATTTTATTAAAATTGTAAACAACATTCTATTTTCATTAACTGAAGCTTTTTTGCCGATCAATAAAAGCCTTTTCCATAATTATTCACTGAAATAACACGTATCCAACAAATTTACTGTCTAAACTTGCCTTGCTATTGGGCATCTTTTACTTTGCAAAAGTAATTTCAGAACCTAGATGTCAATTCGCCACTTGAATGTTTTTTTTCCTTTGTCGCATTATGCAAATATTAAATGAACTTAGATAGTTGGAAATGGAACTTCAACAACTCTGTCTCATTGAAGTTGCATTGTCGCTTCCAACTATCCAAACAAAATTTATAGTAATTTGATAATAAAATATGTTATAAACACTAATGTTATACTCACAAATAACGACTATAATATGCGATATCGAATTTGGTAAATGAAAATTGGTATTGCTCGTTAGGGATACTTAGATATTAAGTTGTTTCATTTGTATTAATTACGCAATAGTGCCATGAAAAAAATCTGCAAAGATTTTAATTTGAAATGTAGGGGTTCGTAGAATCCAAGCTTGAAAACTTCCTCTACACAATAAACTACATTTGTGCTTCCATACATCTGTTCCATTTTAGCAACATAACTATACAGAAGCTTGTGTTCAATGATTACCAATATTTGATAATACGAACATACATGCTACTTATAATTAAATGATTGGAAAAGAAAATACGAAATATTCAATACTCAAATATTCGGAAATATCCAAATTTGCATAATTTATAACTAAAATATTGCAAACAACAAATATGGATTATTCAATATCATTCACTTCAACTTGATATTTCCAAGCTCACTTCCGATTAGTAACCCCTACACAACATAGTCCTCGGCATTCACATTTCCATTGTGCGGAAGTTCATTGTGTCAACCTCTACACATCAATCTTCCATACAATGATTCAATTTATTATAATGTTCCAGATATCTCAATCCACTCTATTTTATAATTACAAGGAATAACATAAATTAATGTACAATGCTAATGCTCCTAATGATTAATCATTAATACATATTAACTATAATCATTTACTGTATTATTTTGTTGTAATATTAATAGATATGCATTTGGGAAAAGCAATGGATCAAAGGAATTTATAAGCATAATTGCAGTCATCATAAAACAGTCTCAGTACTTACAGTAAGAGTACTCACATTTTAGCTTATCTGAATAACTGGTGGAGTTTAGCTCACAACTCTTTCAGGGGAAGTTGAGTTGTGGATGAAATGTGAACCCCACTAAATTACAATCGTATAAGTCCAATGCTTGCTTCGATGTTATTGCGAACAAAAAATATGCATTATTTAATACTAAAATATTAGGAATAAAATCCTTTGATACCAAGTGCAGCAATTCCGCCATTTAAATATTCCTCCGCACAACAAAATTTCTCCGCACTTCCGCACATATGCTAATTTGAAACATGTTTGAAAATACGAACACATGCATTATTTACAATTAAAATATTATCAATAATATAAGCATAAACCTGCAATGTGAACTGTGGACATCCACATAATGAAGGCTTCAAAGCTTTCTCCATACAATGAAACAATTAAATAGCAATAGAGCATATTATTTACAACTAAAATATTATCATTAATATAGCAAATATGGATTATGTTTTGATATTAAAATATTAGCAAAAAGCCTTCAATGCCAAATGCAAAAATCCGCACAATGAAACTGTGAAAGCTTCCTCCGCACATCCAATAAGCAATGCTTTTGTGCAATGAGATGTTGTTTACTTAAATATCATAATATGTTCATAAACAATGTTATTATCCGCACAATGGAAACTTGAAAGCTTTTTACGCACAGTGAACATTTTTCGTGCTTCTGTATCCCCTATAAACAAAGCTTATGCTCAATGAAATGCAATTTTGTACATAACTTTATGTTCACTCCACACAACTAAGAATAATATTAACAATAAAAGCATTTAGTGCAAAGTGGGTATATCCTCACAAAAAACACTTTCGTGCAATGTTATTATCCGTATAGACATAAACAATGTTATTTTTTGTATAATGAAAACTTGAAATCTTCCGCATAATGAACATTCTCTCCACTTTTGCAAGCCCTATAAACAAAGCTTATGCTTAATGAAATCTACTTTTGTACACAAATTTGTGTGCGATCCGCACAAGTTTTACTCAATTAGCTACTAATATGCATTATTTATAACTAAAATATTAGCAATAATACTATGCGGACCAAGCAATGTGAAACAAGCATGCATTGAGATAGAAATGTGGACAAAATGCAGGCCTTTCTACATAGTGTACAAAAAAGGCTATACAGACATTGTTGTGCAGAGCAAGCATTAAAAAACGAGCATAGGTTGAGTTCTTTCGAACAATATAGTTCTTCCAAACTTCCGCTCATATGCTAAATTAGAAACATATATGGAAATATGAAAAAAAATATATTTAGAAATACGGAGATAAGCATAATTTACACTTAAAATATCAGCAATAATATCATATACATCAATTGCTTAGTAAAATATTAGCAATGAAATCCTTTAATACCAATGTATTTATCAATTAATAATACAGTTTCCACCTTAAAACAGCCTTAGCACTTACAGTAAGAGCACTCACGTTTTAGCCTATCCAAATAACTTGGGGAGTCTAGCTCATAATGCCTATGCGAACGTCATTGAGCGGAGCAAGCATGGGCTCAGATAGAAATGTGGACAAAATGTGGACCCCAATAAATTACAATCGTATAAGTCCAACGCTTACTTAAGCGTTATTGCATGCATTATTTAATACTAAAAACGGACCCAAACTTTTATAGATCAAGGATTTATAATCCTTATCAGCTTTGTAAAGGCGGTTAAGCGTCGCGCAAGTTCCCCGGCCGATATCATTATGAACCATTGGATCCAACGCGCCTTGATCAAACGGTGGAGGATCGGCGATTGGGTTTGTTGATCAGGTGGATCAACAACTGTCGGATTAATGATGAGATCAACGGTGGAGAATTAATCCGATAAGACTTGGGACTGAGTGGACCCGAGAAGTTTATGGACACGGGTTTAATTTTATTTGGGGTCTAGTCTTGTGCATTCAGGTGGGACCAACGTTCGTTTGCAGGATTAAAGGAATAACTCCGATTTTTCATGAAGTTGCGATTGCGATTAAAGGTAATGATGTGGCATGTGGGACCTCCATGTGGGTATAACAACTCTTATATGGATTTCCGTGAATAATCAAGTCTATGGATAAAAGACTCTCCGATATATATTTCTAATATACAAGTTGGCCTCCCTCCAATAGACATGTCCTTTGTTCATTGGTGAAACTCGTATAAAAATGAGTTAAAATGATTCAGCTCTAAGTATCTATCTCGGGCACAAAAATAGAGCATAAAGAAGTTCACAACTCATGAACTTGAAGAGACAGAGGAAGCTGAAGGAATAGTAGAAAGAAAGCCAAAGGTCGATGAACAAAAGTGGAAGTCGAAGGTCGAGTGGAAGAAGAAGGAAGCCGAAGGTCGAACACTCTGTTGACTGGGTTATTTATTGAAAAGCTCGGACCTATGTTTTAGCGTGATTCAGATAACAGTTCAAAAGGACGCTTTGTAGATCTAAGAAGATTATCTGAGTATGAATAGGGTTGTCTTTAATTGAACACAAAATATGAAATTGCGACAATCACTCCTGAAGCAATTACTCCTGAAGCAGTCACTCCTGAAGCATTTACCGTGACAGTGAGAACAGAGGCTTGAAACAGAGAGTTGTTTTTGTGCAGAGCTCAGTGCAGTTCATTGTAGACACATTGAAGTTGTGTGGAGACTATTGAAGACCATGATGTATTAGTCATCATGATGTGACTTGGAGATTTTGCTTGGGTATAATGAAGAGCAATGGTGATACCTTCTATGAGACAAGGTTGTCATTAATGTAGCAGTGAAGTTGTAGATTGACAGAAGTCAGTGAAGAAGATTTTGGGAGCAAAGAATTACTATCAAACATATCTAGACAAAATATAGCAGTGGGTTGGAGCCTCGAACAAACAAGGTAGGTGGTTTGACAAGATAGGGTCGGAGCCCTTGGGGTTGGTGCCTCAGAATTGCAAGAATTGGTGTCCTTGGAGTTGGTGCCCCTAAACACAAGGTTGGTGCCTTGAGAAGATAGGGTTGGTGCCCTAGAGGTTGGAGCCTTAAAAAAGACCAAGTTGGTGCTTGGAAACAGGTTGGAGCATGAGAGATTGAAGATCGGTGTCTTCATCAAGGGTTGAAGCCCTATATATATTGTACCTGATTTATTGTAAAGATTATATTAATAAAAGCATTTATTCCTATTGTTCATTTTGTGTTCTAAATATAAATGATTTAATTGGTAAAAATAACAATTGAAAAGGAATACTGATTCACCCCCACTCTCAGTATTTGAAACATATTCGAAAATACTAACACATGCATTATTTACAATTAAAATATTATCAATGATACAAGCATAAGCCTGTAATTCAAAGTGTGGACATCCACACAATAACGACTTCAAAGCTTTCTCTGAGCAGTAAATCAACTAAATAACAATAGAACATATTATTTATAACTAAAATACTATCATTAATATGGCAAATATGGACTATGTTTTGATACTAAAATATTAGCAAAAATCCTTCAATGCTAAATGCAAATATCTGCACAATGAAACCCTGAAAACATTCTCTACACATCCCATAAACAATGATATGCATTCCCTCTAAACAAAGCTTCTACTCAATGAAATGCAATACCATAGAGTTCTTCTGCACATACACTTAATTTGAAACATATATGGAAATACGAAGTTAAGCATAATTTACACTTAAAATATCAGCAATAATATCGTATGTGTCAATTGCTAGTAAAATAAGCAATAAAGGCCTCTAATGCCAACGTATTTATCAATTAATAGTATGAATAACCGAAAAGCGTTATTGAATACTGTTATGAAACCAGCTCACAAAAGATAGAAAAGATAGATCAACGCCTTACAAATCAGCCTCTTCAAGGGGGCAACCTCCTTTACGTTACACAAATGAACAATTCTTGGATGATACAAATGACAAAACCTCATTTCTATATATAGGAGTATAAGGGGTCACAATATAATCAAATCTGACATAACAATAATAATATAAGGGCACAGAAATAATAATAGTGGGCTCCTATGGGGCACAATGGCAACAATAGGGGCACAACAATAACAATAAGGGCTACAATGACAATAGTAATGGGGGACCTCTAGTATTATAGGGAGCTAACATGCCCCTCTCCTTCAAAAAAGTGTTGTCCTCAACACTTGAGTAGTTATGGATGCTTTTGTATAAAATTCTCATCCTCCCATGTGGAATCGTCAGCGGGTAAGTTCTTCCACTTGACGAGATACTCCGAAATTGGTCGATTTCGTAGATGTCGAGTTCTTGTTTCTGTGACTGCTTCAGGTTCCGATATGATTTTTCTTTCTTCATCAAGTTCTGGAAATATTGTTTGAACTGGGAGCTTGTCACCAATAACCTTCTTTAAGCATGAAACATGGAAAACTGGGTGCACTCAGGAAGATGCAGGAAGCTTCAATTTGTATGCCATGGTACCAATCTTTTGCAACACCTTGTACAGACCATAATACTTTGGTGATAATTTATTATCCTTCTTAGCTTGCTTGAGGGACATTTGTTTATATGGTTGTAACCATAGAAATACCCAGTCACCTACATCAAAACTTATTTCGTTGCGATGTTGATCTGCCTATTGTTTCATTCTATTATGTGCCAAATTTAGGTTATCCTTTAAGAGTTGGAGAACTTGTTGTTGATGCTCAATGTGATCTTCCACCGCTTGAACCTTAGAATTTTCTCTTAAATATGATATGATAGACGGTGGGTGATATCCATAAAGTGCCATAAATGGGGTCATTTTTGCTGCAGTATGGAAGGAAGTGTTATACCACCATTCAGCCAAAGGCAACCATTTGACCCATTGTGTCTATTTATTAGATACAAAGCAACGAAGATATCCTTCCAAACATTTGTTTACTCTCTCAGTTTTCCCATCAGATTGAGGACGATAAGATGAGCTATGAGCTAACTGAGTACAAAAACAAGAAAATAATTACGTCCAAAAATTTCTAGTGAAAATGGTGTCTCTGTCGCTTACAATAATCTTTGGGTTTCCATGTAGCTTTTGAATTGTTTCCATAAATGCAGTAGAAACTGTACTAGCTTTAAATGGATGAGATAATGCATAAAAGTGTGCATACATGGTAAGTATGTCAACTACCACCATGATGACATTCTTTCCTTCGAACTTGGGTAAACCTGTGATAAAATCCATTGAAACCTCCTCCCAACGTTGAATTGGAATGAATAAAGGTTGTAATAGACCTGGGGTCTTAATTGTTTCAACTTTATTTTGTTGGCAAACCAAACATTCCTCCGCAAAATTTTGAATATCAGATTTAATTCCATCCCAAAAAATTCCTTCTTAACCCTGTGGTAAGTCTCCAAAAATCCCGAGTGCCCTCCTAAGGGAGAGGCATGCAATTCCATAAGAATATTTTGTTTGAGTTGGGAATTCTGACATAGGTATAAGCGATCTTTGTACCATAATGAATCATTTTTCCAGCTAAATGTATCAGATGTACTGGGATCTTGTTGTATCTTTTGAATGAGTGCCCACACTTCTTCGTCATTCTTCCATTCATCCCTTGCTTTGTTTATCCAATCTGGTTGGATAATAGAAATGGCACAAAGCAATGCTTCCACATCCTCATCCTTTCTTGAGAGTGAATCTGTCATAACATTTTGCTTCCCTTTTTTGTAGATGATTACAAAGTCATAACCCAACATCTTTGTGACCCATTTTTGTTGCTCTTCTGAAGATAATATTTGTTCTAAAAAGTATTTAAGATTGCCATGATCGGTTTTTACCTTGAAGTGTCTTCCCATTAGGTAGGGTCGCCATTTCTTAAGTGCATGTAGTATTGCCAACATTTCCTTCTCATAAATAGCTTTGTTTAAATACTTTCCTTTGATTGGACGACTTTCGAAAGAAATGGGTCTTTCTTCTTGCATTAAAACAGCACCAATTCCATTTCTTGAGCCATCACATTCCACAATAAAGGTTTTTGTGAAGTCCGACATAGCTAAGACCGATGCTTGGCACATTGCCTCTTTAACATGTTCAAAGGCCTTCGTTGCTTCTGGAGTCCATAAAATTGCATCTTTCTTCAATAATGTTGTTAGAGGTGCTGCTATTCTCCCATAATTCTTAACAAACTTGCGATAATACCTTGTCAACCCGAGAAATCCTCGAAGATGCTATATGGATATGGGTATTTCCCATTCCTTAATGGCTTTAATTTTTCTAGGGTCTACCTTAACACCTTCATGAGATACAATATGATCCAGATATTCCACCTCTTGTACTCCATAGAAACATTTGGAGATTTTTGCATATAATTGTTTCTCCTCCAATAGTTTGAGCACCCTATCAATGTGTTGAACATGATCCTTCTAAGACTTGTTATAGATTAGTATATCATCAAAAAATACTAACACAAATTTTCTAAGCAAGGGTTTGAAAACTGAATTCATCAAACCTTGAAATGTAGAAGGTGCATTGGTAAGGCCAAAAGGCATGACCAAAAATTCATAATGACCCTCATGAGTTCTAAATGTTGTTTTCGGAATGTCTTCAGTCTTCATTCTTATTTGATGATATCCTGAATGAAGATCCAATTTGGTGAAGTAAATTGATCCATGCAATTCATCCAATAGTTCATCAATGACAGGAATGGGAAATTTATCTTTAATTGTGAGCTTGTTGAGCTCCCTATAATTCGGACACATGCGCCATGATACATCCTTCTTTTGCATCAATACTACTGGAGCAAAGAAAGAACTTTGACTAGGTTTAATTATACCAGCCTCTAGCATTTATGCAACCATACATTCAATTTCACTCTTTTGGGAATAGGGATATCTATAAGGCCTGATGTTTGGAGGAACAGTTCCTGGAATCAAATGAATAGCATGATCATGATCACGAATAGGTAGGAGACCCTTGGGAGTCTCAAATACCTTGTAATGATTGTCCAAGAATTTTTGGAGATCTGGAGAAATAGATGATTTCGATGTGGGAACCTCTAGCGAGAATAATTGTGCAATTACGCCTTGTTTTTCTTTCTTTAGAAGCTTTGTCATTCCATTAGAGCTAATTATCTTTCATGGTTTCCTTGCGATACCTCTTAATTCAACTTCCTTTCCTTCCGAAGAAAATTTCACGAAAAGTTCTTGAAACTTAAAAACTATTGTACCCAAGGATTGTAGCCATTGTACTCCTAGTACAACATCAGCACCACCCATTGGAATGGAATACATTGGGTTGTTCAATACATATTCTCCCATTGATAGCTTGATATTATGGCACTTTCCAGAGCAATTTATGGTTCCTCCACTTGCAACCATCACTTGACACTATGGTGTTGGATATAGGAAGCAATTCAATTCCTTGATTGTCTTATAATGAATAAAATTATGGGTACTGCACGAATCAATCAACATTATTACCTTTTTCTTCTTGATATGTCCTTCTATCTTAATAGTTTGAGGAGTGGTAATTCCAGCCAATGCATTACAAGGTATGGTCAGATTCATTTCTTCTTTCTCCAGGGTTTGTTCCTGGTGTATATCCTCTTCTTTTGACGTTTCCTGTTCCTTTTCTTCCTCCTCTTCACAATCTATGTAAAATAATTTCTTCTCGTCACACTTATGACCTTTAGTGTACTTGTTATCACAACTGTAACAAAGCCCTTTTGCTCTTTTTTCTTCCAATTGTTGGGGTGTCAACTTTCTAGTTTGTGGAAGGCTAGGGGAAAAAACACTTCCATCCTTATAGTTGTGAGTGGTAGGCTTCCTTGTTTCCATAATTTTGCTTTCCATTTTTCTTGCCAACTTGAATACCTTCTCCAATGAGTCAGGTTGCCAAAGGCAAATGTCATGTGGGATGTTATCCTTTAAAGTCCCTATGAACACATCAATACTATGCCCCTCTGGAATATCTCTTACCCTCATATTCAATTTTTGGAAGTCCTTAATGTGCTCTATCATTGAACCCCTTTGTTTGAGGTTTGTCAATTGGCTAAAAAAAGTGTTGTTTTTTGTATCCTCATAATGTGCTATCATTTCTTCCGTAAAAATTTCCCAAGTGACAATTTGTTTACAAGAGAAAATCCATCGATACCATACAAACGGATTTGGTTCCAAATATAAAGTTGCAATGCGTACCTTTTGTATGTTTTGCACATTATGGAGATCGAAATATTGCTCCATCTGTAGTATCCATGTTACAAGATCCTTGCCATCAAACTTCCTCGTATCGATCTTTGGAACGTGGTGGGTCTTTGTTCCAACGTTAGAGTCTATGAAATCATGATTAACATTTCTTTTGTTCTCATCATGAGTTTCCTTTACTACCTTTTTGCCATTAAGAAGCCTTTCTTGTGACAACTTGTTCAAACCTTCATTCAAATATTCCATGTATTTCTTCAAATCTTCAATGTTGTCATTCTTCTAATCATGATTAACATTTATTTTGTTCTCATTATGAGTTTCCTCTACTACCTTTTCACCATTAGGAAGCCTTTCATGTAGCAACTTTGTCAGACCTTCCTTCCAAACTTCCATGTCTTTATTCCAATCTTCAATGTTGTCTTTCATACCATCCATATTAGCTTCCATTCCTTTCTTTAAACCATCAATATTAGCTTTTGTTACCTTTTGTGAGAGTGAAATTTGTTGCACTTGGTCTCGTAATTTTGATACATCATGTTGCATTTCTTCCTCTTCTTCATGAGTCATGCTAGAGCTTTCAAGTTGCTTAGTAGGTGTTTCCATTTTCTTTCTTCGAGGCATCAATTAATGATAATTATGCTTCACTATGCCCTTTGAACTTCAAACTAATTTTTCAACCCAAACTTATGCAAAATTTTAAAAAGACTACACACCTTTTTTTTCACTTTGTAGAAGCTCGATATTGAATCTGTTGTATCTTTTTAATTTAGGATCTCAAAGGCCTGAAATTGCTTCCTGCGGTAACCCTCTGAGTCCTCTTTTGAATGCCACCAGTCTGATCAAAATTGGATTCTCCAAGAAAGATTTATGCCCAATCTCCCAAGATGACCTAATTATATAACTTTTCAGTATAACAAACTTGTACGACACGCCACGTGTCACTGTTTCGACCTTCAGATCTGACAAAAATACACAAAAAACTACAGTCCATCCTCATTTTACAACTTCTTATGGAATTTCAATCTGATGCTCGCAGAGAAAGTTATGACGATTTTCCCAAGGTCACCTGTTTGGAATGTAATTCGGGAGTCTGCAAAAACCCTAACTTCCTCAGATCACATCTCCGAAAATATAGTGAGACAAGATCTGAAATTCGGACCCAAGGTTCAAGACGATTTCGACTCAAATGGGGTTTTGTTTTAGCTTCTGAAGCTTTGTATAGAAAAAGTTATAGCGAAAATTCCATGATGACCTGTTTGGAGCAGCGAAACCCTAGAATCCAAAGTTGTGATACCAAATGTTATGAAACCAGCTCACAAAAGATAGAATAGATAGATCAACGCCTTATAAATCAGCCTCTTCAAGGGGGAAACCTCCTTTACATTACACAAATGAACAATTCTTGGATGATACAAATGAAAAAACCTCCTTTCTATATATAGGAGTCTAAGGGGTCACAATATAATCAAAGCCGACATATCAATAATAATATAAGGTGTTAGGCCCCTATACTACTAGTGTAACCCCTTATTGTTATTAATATAACCCACTTATTATATTGATGTACCCATGTAGTGCCCATATTGTTACTATTGTGCCCCATAGAAGCCCACTATTGTTATTATTGTGCCCTTACATTATTATTGTTATGTCGGCTCTGATTATGTTATGACCCCTTAGACTCCTATATATAGAAAGGAGGTCTTTTCATTTGTATCATCCAAGAATTGTTCATTTATGTAATGTAAAGGAGGTTGCCCCCTTGAAGAGGCTGAATTCTAAGGCGTTGATCTATCTTTTCTATCTTTTCTTGAGCTAGTTCCATAACATTTGGTATCAGAGCTTTGGATTCTAGGGTTTCGCTGCTCCAAACAGGTCATCGTGGCATTTTCGCTATAACTTTTTTCTGTGATGTTTCAGAAGTTGCAAAAAAAACCCATTTGAGAAGCAATTGCGCTGAACCTTGGGTCCGAATTTCAGAGCTTTTCGCGCGATATTTGCGGAGATATGATCTAAGGAAGTTGGTCTTTTTTCAAACTCCTGAATTACATTCAAAACAGGTGACCTGGGGAAAATCGTCATAACTTTATCTTTGGGGATCAGATTGAAATTTAGTAAGAAGGTACAGAAAGAGGACGGACTGTAGTTTCTTGTATGCATTTTTCAGATCCAAAGGTTGAAACAGTGACACGTGGCACTTCATACAATTTTTCTCTTCTGGAAAGGTCTATAATCAGGTCATCTTGGGAGATTGTGCATAACTCTTTCTTAGAGAATCCAATTTGGATCAGACTGGTGGCATTGGAAAGAGGACACAGAGGGCTACTATAGTTCACAATTTCAGAACTTAAAGATCTGAAAGTACAGAGTTACAGTCATTTCAAGGTCGAGCTCCTAAAATCAAGAAAAAGCAAGATGAGGAAGTTTGATGGCAAGGATCCGGTAAATTGGATACTTCAGATGGAGCAATATTTTGATCTACATGGTGTACAACTGTTACAAAAGGTATGTATTGCATCTTCATATTTAAAAGCAGATCAATATTTATGGTACAAAGGGCTTTGTTCTCGTAAAAAACTTGTTACGTGGTCAATTTTCACGGAGGAAATGATAGCACATTATGAGGATACAAAGAGCAACACCTTTTTTAGAGCAACACCACAACAATTGGAAAGAGTAAAAGGGCTTTGTGACATAGTGGAAAGAAAAATTAAGGAAACCAGGAAGCGTACCCCTCACAACTATAAAGATGGAAGTTTTGTTTCTCCTAGCCTTCCACAACCTACAAGGGTTACACCACAACAATTGGAAGAAAAAAGAGAAAAAGGGATTTGTTACAATTGTGATAGCAAATGCACTAAAGGTCATAAGTGTGTTGAGAAGAAATTATTTTACATAGAATATGAAGAGGAGGAAGAAAAGTATCAAGAAACATCAAAAGAATAAGATATACGCCAGGACCCCACCCCAGAGAAAGAAGAAATGAATCAGACCATATCTTGTAAAGCATTGGCAAGAATTACCACTCCTCAAACTCTCATGATAGAAGGACATATCAAGAAGAAAAATGTGCAAGAAGTGAAAGATCACATCCAGAAAGAAGAAATGAATCCAACCATATCTTGTAATTCATTGTTCGAAATTACCACTCCTCAAACTATCAAGATAGAAGGACATATCAAGAAGAAAAATGTTCAAGAAGTGAAAGATCACATCGAGAATCAAGAAATGAATCCGACCATATATTGTAAAGGATTGGAAGAAATTACCACTCCTCAAACTCTAGAGATAGAAAGACATATCAAGAAGAAAAAGGTTCAAGCAGTGAAAGATCACATCGAGCATCAACAACAAGTTCTCCAACTTTTAAAGGATAACGCCACTTCGGTGCAAAATCAAACGAAACAACAGGTAGATAAACATCGTAGTGAAAAATGTTTTGATGTAGGTGATTGGTTATTTTTACTGCTACATCTCAAGAAAGCTATTTATGAGAAGGAAATGTTGGCAATACTAGATGCACTTAAAAAATGGCGACCTTACCGAATGAGAAGACTCTTCAAGGATGAGGATGTGGAAGCATTGTTTTGTCCTATTTCTATTATCCAACCAGATTGGATAAACGAAACAAGGGATGAATGGAAGAAGGACGAAGAAGTATGGCCAATTATTCAAAAGTTGCAAAAGATCCCAATTCAAACAATATTTCCAGAAATTGAAGAGGAAGGAAAAATCATATTGGAACCTGGAGCAGTCACAGAAACAAGAACCCAACAGCTACGAAATCGATCAATTTCAGAGTATCTCATCAAGTGGAAGAACTTACCCGCTGAAGATTCCACATGGGAGGACAAGAATTTTATACATAAGCATCAAGAACTACTCAAGCGTTGAGGACAACGCTTTTTGAAGGAGAGGGGCATGTTAGGCCCCTATACTACTAGTGTAACCCCTTATTGTTATTAGTATAACCCACTTATTATATTGATGTACCCATGTAGTGCCCATATTGTTACTATTGTGCCCCATAGAAACCCATTAATGTTATTATTGTGCCCTTACATTATTATTGTTATGTCGGCTCTGATTATGTTATGACCCCTTAGACTCCTATATATAGAAAGGAGGTCTTTTCATTTGTATCATCCAAGAATTGTTCATTTATGTAATGTAAAGGAGGTTGCCCCCTCGAAGAGGCTGAATTCTAAGGCGTTGATCTATCTTTTCTATCTTTTCTTGAGCTGGTTCCATAACATAAGGGCACAAAAATAACAATAGTGGGCTCCTATGGGGCATAATGGTGACAATAGGGGCACAACAATAACAATAAGGGCTACAATGACAATAGTAATGGGGGAATCACTAGTATTATAGAGACCTAACAAATACGAAGATAACTTCCACTCTGCAAAAAGATTTATGCAAAAAGAATCTTTCCTCCGCACATCCCATAATCAATGTTTTTGTGCAATGAGACATCGTTTACTTAAATAGCCATAGTATACATTATTTAGAATTAAAATATTATCAACGTTGCATGAACTAGGTAGGAGTGTGGAGCTCCACACAATGCTCATTAGTTTACACCACGAGTGCGGAGCTAATTAACATTGTATGGATATCTGCCCTCCCACACAAATACAACCAAGAAACATAATGATTGAACTTTGGTTCCGTGTTTTGGTCTATGATGATGAACTGGGGAGTTATAGTGTGGGAGTGTTAAGCTCTGCACAATGCTCATTAGCTCACAATGAAATATGGACCCTACGTTGTTTTAATATCAATTAATTAGTAGACAGTATAATGACGGGGTATTTTCGAGAGAACTATGATTATGTATGCTGTGAAGGTTTATGGACGACGGGGTATGTGTAGGAGAACGAAGAATATTATTATGTTGTGCTATGCAGAACTTTTACTGTGCGGAGATGGAGTATGTTTCTCGATTTCTTAAACAAACCTAATACTTTTACAAATTTCCAGATTGCATATCGTATGAATGTTTACATCTTGCTTTTTTTTTTTTAACCAAAATGAGTAGATTATATATATATATATATATATATAACGCACCCATTCGCCTGCAAAATCGGGATTTTACAAGGTATTTTCAAGCCTACTAAGGACCATTGATACAACATTTGTTCTGCATTCCTTCTATATGAGTTTTCATTGTGCTTTTCACAAAAAATCCTCATTCTAGACATCCTATAACTATATATTCGACAAAACTAGAATAATAAATATTTACATTTGAAGTGTGTCATTCAAAAACAATAAGTAAAACGAGAGGGAGTATAGACTAAACATCCATTGGTGCTGGACTGTTTAGATCCAGGCCAGTGGAAACTTCTTCATTGCTCCTGTTCAGATCTAGCCTGGTGGAGTCTTCTTTGTTACTCTTGCTGCTCTCCTCCACCTTGAGCTTCAACTGCTCAATTTGATGCCGCAACACATCCACCTCATCTTCTAATTGGCGAATTCATTCCTTCTTCTCCAATTGTTGCTCCTACATGGCTAGATTCTCCAGTTGTTGTTGATGGATGCAATGATGCATCTTAGCCAACCCTTCTCATATCTCCAAGTGATCTTGCACACATTTATTACAGGTTTGGCTATTGCTACCTCCATCTAGATGGTTTACAACCTGCGGCCCCCTGTCCTCGGCCTATGACAGCCCCATGAGCCCGACAGGGAGCTATGCGCAATGTTGTGCACACTTGTATCCGTCTTCAGACTACCTCTGACTAGCTTCTCCAGAATGCCACAGATCCCACTATCACGCCCTCCTGACTTCGAGATACTCGTGACCCACCAATCCATGAACCCAACATCCTCCAAATCTAAAGAGTCCCTGAGGTTCTATTCCAGAATCCCCTCCCAGTTAAGCAGAGAATCAACACTTACACCTGCAGCCCTTCAGACAGGTAGCCCTTTGGATTGCAACACTCGAATTATTCCCAAGGTTTTGTTCCAAAACCACCTCCCAGTCAAGCAAACTAACAACACTCAATCCAAAATCCCTCACCCAAGCAACCACACTCAGACAGGCAACGCCTTGGATGTTGACACTCGAATACTTAGGCACACCAGAAATCGCCCTGAGATCCTACACTATAGCCAAGACCCAGCAGTTGACCCTCAGAGACCTCACCTTTAGCCACCTAGCCTTCACAGAGCCCGCATGAGCAAAAAAAACCTTAAACCTTATGATGATGTAGTACATTGGAGAGGTACTATTGGAGTTGTAATCCTAATGAACTTCCATAAATTCCCAACAGTCCACCATTATTTCCCAGCTTTGCTCCTGGCCCGTCATTATCATCCAAACCGTCCTCCCACGAGTGACCATAGAGTTTCTAAGCACGAGAAATAATTGCTGCTCTGAATTCCCCATTTAATTACAATCACACGAGATGATGCGTCGGCCTTTGCACCATGATCCAAGGTGTGGGAGTTGGGTACTCACACTTTGAAATCTACTAGGCACAAGTGTTGTACCAAGGTGATGAACATAGACACGTTGCAGCCACAATCAGAGGAATCCCATGCCACGAGGCCCAAGGACAGGCCAAGTCCCACATGGTGTGGTGCAACAAGGGCCAAGGTGCAGGGAATGAAGGATTCGGGAGAGGGGAACATGACGAAAAGGAGGGAAGGAGGTAAGAAATAGAAGAAGGGAGTATCAAGGAGAGAGGGGGGAGAATGATGGGGGATAGGGATGCGAGGGTTAAATAGGAAAAATGGAAAATGGAGGGAGGGGAAGCGAGGGGAAACAAGAGAGGGAGGGCGACGGGGGAGGAAGGGAAAGCAATAGGCTAACTTTAGAAACCAAATTGCGTAGTCCCAAATGCTAATATTTGATAACTTCTTAGCAAGATCAAGGATGTCATCCTCAACCCAAAACTTGAATCTCATGAACGCAATTAGGGGATGCAAATCGTTCCCTCAACCTCGTTCACAACACTTCTTTCTTCGCCCAACTGACAGGCCTGGTTTTCTTGTTTATCGGCTTCTTGATTATTCCCTCTAAGAATATGAAAAAAAATACACTAAATCAAAGGAGGGGATCAACCCTTGGGATCTCTTGATAACTTGATTTAGGATAATGTTTTTTGTTGATGAAGTATAGTTCATATGCCTAATGATAAACATGGAGTCCCCTAAGACCTGTATTTTTTTAATGCCCTTCTTTTGAGCCAATGTTAGACCTAGAAACAAGCCATAAGCTTCTACTTGGTTGTTTGTCTTCCTTCTAAGCCCCCAAGCATATCTATCTTCTATGATTCCTTCAGGATTAATGAGAATCCCTCCCGCTCTTGCCACCCCAACAACTTGCTTATTTTCAAGAGGCATTGTATGGGTCTTTTCACTCTTTGGCTATAGTAGAACAGGGAATATTATTATGTTTCATTATACGAAGCTTTTGTTGTGTAGAGTATGAAGTATGTGTGGGAGAGAAATTGCATAGAGATTTGATTTTAGAGCGGGACGGGGTTTGTGCAGGAGATTTCATTGTGCAGAGCTTTTATTACGATAGGAAATTAATGGTGAACTATTAATGTTAATATGTTATTATTATTATGTTTAATTGTATGTTTGTCAATTTTCAGGCATCAGGGACTAGTGAATAAGCATGATTTATACCTATTTAATAAGCAGAGGGTTTCTACCAATTACAGAATGATTAATAATGTTGATTTCCATTGTGTGGGGTGGTGCATAGGGCATTGTTCCAATGTTCTTGATGAGCCTAGGTATTGCAGCAAGAATGTTGCAACTCCCAGGGCCACCAGCTTTACTTATCAACCCGAGGTTCGTACACACTTGGAGGTGACTGTGCTATATACACAAGTAGAAGTGAAGGTGTTGCCTGTTGTCACTGCTCATCTGGCAAGAGACCCCAGGGGTTCCAAGCTAGACTTCTATAGGGTCAGAAGAAACTTGATTTTGATGGCAGGAGAGCAAACCTAGTCTAGGGGAGAGTTAATCTACTACAGAAATGAAGAAAACAATGTGCAATGTTGAACTCATACCAGACCCTAGCTAACCAATTAAACAACGATGCGAAGATGTAAGCAAATGGAACTAAGCCAAGTTTGTGTTTAAGCGGAAAAAGCAATCGAAGGTCAAACTGGTGAAAAGAGGATGTGAAGGAGCAACAGCGCATCAAGACCGTTGGATCAGGAGGGTACGTAGGTAGATGGCCAGCGGAGATCGCAGGCAAAAGGAATGTGCGGGAATGGTATCGGGTGATGTAATGGCCATTAGATCTGGCAAGGTAGATCGACGGTGGAGATTGGAGCATGAGAAGAAAATGTGTGGAAATGACAAGCAGGTTTGGAGGGCAGTAAGCTATATATCGCGTTCCCTCAAAGCGGTAAGTCGTTTCCCAAAATTTTACGCGATTAGCCTCCTCGGCCGACACGTATCACAGGGAAACCACCCATATCGTGTGCCCTCAACCCGATAACAATCGGACGAAAATCCACGCAATATCATGCGATAAACATCGGATTTGACAAGGCGGATCGACGGTGGGGATTTAAAGAGCGAAAAGTCAAACGCAAAAAGGAATTTGAGCAGTGATTGGTCGGGTTTTGCTGTGTAAAGCGATCGACGGTTTAAAAACCATTTGAACGTGGATCAACAACTTCCGCTAAGCTTTTTGTGCTGAAGGAGGATGACATGGGAACGTGAGTGAGATCAAATGACAAGGAGAGAGTGAAGGAGCAGATGACCGTTAAAGGAACAAAGCAATATGAAATGAACTTAGTGACTGCATCAAACAACAAACCCTCTGTGAAAACCAAAACCCTGTGTTTTTGGGGTTGCTGCAGGGTTTCTTCCTCACATCATGGTCCCAGAGGGAGGAGGTGAGGCCGAGACACCTGTGAGCAACCTTGTGGATCTTTTCTTTGCTACCAGGCTAATTGAAAGCATAAATGAAGCAAACTGGAACACAACTAATCTGCTCTACACTACTGTAATGAAACTGTAACTATTCAAGCAAATGAACAGAAAACAGGAAACTACTTAAGTCAATGAGCAGGAAAGCCATGAATCTGTGTTGAACCACTGTAATGAAAATGCACCTATTTAACTAGATGAACAATCAAACCATGCATCTATGCTAGTGCTGTAATGGAAATGAACTACTTGAGAAAATAAACAGAAAGCAGGACTCTATGCTAGAATACAATACAAGAAAGAGGAGCTTTTGCTACTAGGGTCGGACCCTAACCCTAAGAGCTTCAGCCCTCTGATTTAACTCAGTGTTGGCTCAAATCAAAACTCATCTTCATTATCAAAGAACATTGTATTACATCAAACGATTACAAGTCAAAAGGTCTGAATACTTGCTAATTGACTGACTGACTATTGGTTAACTAAAAAAACTGAGCTCCTAAGCCTATCTATTTATACATATGAAGTCTCAATGACTTCCCTCAAAATTAGGGAGGTACAACTCCTAACTTAATGGTAACTTGTCCTTTCACTTTCACTAGCTCGATTGCCTTCTAGTAGGGAGGCTGCTTGTACTTCCACTTGCTTGGCTATCTTTTAGAACTCCTGGTTTGGCTGTGTGTACTTTTAGCTGACGGAGGGATATTCGAATGGATGGGCGGTAAATGAGGAGGATTTGCCTCCTGTAATTCCTCTCCCTTGTCCCATCTAAGTTTTTACCAAGGTCTTTTACCATAGTTCCTTGCTTTTACCTTTTATCCCTGCATTTTGCTTGCTTTTATCCTTTATTCCTGCATTACATGCACATTAGACCACAAAGCAAAATATCCAACTCTAACTCATCCCATAAGCAAAATATAATCAAAAGTACGTAATATGTTGTGAGAATAGTTGGTTTGACTAAGCTAGGAGGTGAATTAAAGCCAATTAAGGCCCATATAATTACTCAATGATTAGGCTCATCATCACCCCCCTACTGAAAGTGTTGCTCATCCTTCTGAGCAACTTAGTGGCTCTGGTAGGCTCCCTGACATCTCATGCTTCTGCTGTGGTCTTCTTTTCTTGTTCATAGGAGCCTTCTTTCCTTTCTCCTTCTTCCCACTGATATTCTCTGATCTTCAAGCTAGGTGGTAGTGTTTCATCTCTTTTAGCAGGAATGTATAGTATCATTTCTTATCAGCCTAAACATATCCTCAAAATGTGTATTTGCTTGCCCTTGGGCAGCAAGATATCTAAGTGTCATTTGAGAATCATTTGCAATTAAATTATGGGTGTTGATTAAGGCCATGGGATTTTGATTTTTCAATTACTTCTCTGCCCCTTAAGCCACTTAGTTCTTTTATTTCTTGCCACTTCTTCTTCTTTGTTTCAATGCCTTCTTCCTCTTCTGTTTCAGCATCATGTTCCTTTGTGTTCTTCTTCATCATGTCCCTCTATATTAGTTTCTTTTTTTATCCATCTCATCCCCATCTAGATCTGTATCTTCTTTTTCTTGTTTTGTCTCCTCCTCGCTGATAGAAGGACTAACACCATAGATGAAGGTTTTGATGTCATCCTCTGCTGGTAAGTCATTGAAGACTGCCCATGTTATAGGGATCCTAAGGTTTTGAAGGGCATAGATTTTTTTTATAGAGGAAACTGGCCACCTTTTTACTTACAAACCAACTACCTCTTAACCTTTACAACCTTTTATCAAATTATGCAGATGAGTGCGTGAGTAGGATACTTACCTATGGCCTTAATGCCGCGCTGCAAGTGTTAAAGATCAGAGGTGTTGTTGATGGTCATTCTTCTTCCTCCTTTGTTGTCTACCGATGGTGTCTGTGACTGCAGATTTGATGCTACTGCTGCTGTGTAGTCATCTTTCTTCCTCCCCTATTGTCTGTTGATGGTGTCTGTGAGGATGCTGCAATGAATGGACAGAGGGAGTAGGAGTGTGTGTGAAGGCAGGGATGATGATAATGGATGAGGTGAGGGGTCCCTGTAGAAAATACAATTTTCACCTGAATTGGAGCAATGAAGTGAAAAACAATGGAATTTATGGAGGGATGCATGGTAAGGAGTGGAGGAGATGAAAATATGTGAGGCAAGGCCCCCTTTGGATCTTCTCTTTTCTCCTTGATTGTCTTTCTCGTCCTCCTGTAAATAACAATTTTTTTTATTTTTTTTAAACACCTAGGCTTCCTCAAAGAGGTTTTCACCCTAGATATTTGCCCTGGGTGCCTCAAGGAAGGTTTTCACCCAAGGATCTCCTTTTTCTTTCCATTTTTCTCATTCTTGGGCTGCCTCATGGAGGTTTTCAACCCAAAGATGGGACTCAAGCGCCTCATAGAGGTTTTCACTTGAATCCTTATTTTCTTTTTTTCTTTTTTCAGTGACCTAATGAGGGAGGAGTTGAAACTTGCTTCACCATCATCATTGTCTTATTGATGTTGTCAATGAACTCTTGTATAGATGAAGGCCTCTTGTACAATTTCAATATGTGTCCATTAACTAGTAATGGAATGGCTTCTTCATCTCACCACATATGGTCCGAGCCATCTTGTTCTTAGCTTGCCCTTGAAGTCTTTGTACCTTGAATCATACAATAATGCCCAGTCTCCTTCTTGAAATAGCTTCTCCTTAATATGCTTGTCATGCCAGATCTTTCTCTAAAGCTGAATTATCTCTATATGGAGGAGGGCCTGCATTTTGAATTCATCTAGGCCATTCAAATGGAACAACCTTTCTTTTTGTGCATGACTGAGATCTAAATCTAGTTGGGCTGCCATCCTCAATGTGTTATATTCAAATTCAATGGACAACAAAGCCTTTTTTCCATAGACCAGCTCATAGGGTGTAAATCTAGTGGTGGTCTTCCATGTTGTATTATAGGCCTAGGTGGCCTCAACTAGTCTCTCAACCCAGTCCTTTCTGTTGTTGTTCACTACCTTGGTCAGGATGTTCTCCAGTGCTCTGTTGGTCACCTCCACTTGCCCATTAGCTTGTGGATGATAAGGAGTGGAGGTCCTATGTTTGATCTTGTGATGCTTGAGCAGTTCTTCAATCATGCTAGAGGTGAACTGGCTGCCTTGGTCTATGACTAGTTCTCTAGGGTACCCAAATTTGTAGAATATGTTCTCCCTTAGGAAGCCACCTTTTCTTCTGTTGCTGCCTTGATTGCTTTGGTTTCTGCCCACTTAGTCAAGTAATCGGTGCACACAATGATGTGTTGTTTTTGCTTGGAAGGAGGGTTGATAGGCCCAATGAAGTCAATGCCCCACTTGTCAAATGGCTCGAAAGTCACTTGAGGCTGTAGGGGCATTTCATCCCTTGGAGTAGGCTTTCCCATCCTCTGGCACCGATCACACTGACTAACATACTTCTTCACATCCTGATGAAGAGTAGGCCAATAATAGCCTGCTTGCAGCACTTTGAATGTTGTCCTTTTTGCTGCAAAGTGGCCTCCACAAGGCCCATCATGACAGGTCAGAAGGATGTCAAAGACTTCCTCTTCCCTTACACATCGTCTCAAGATTTGATCTGGGCCAAGTTTGAATAGATTTCCCCCAATCCAGGTGAAGGGGGCACTCTTCCTAATTATCTTGCTCTTCTCTCTGGAGGGTAGGTTTGGTGGGAACTGTGCTAACACCAGATAGTTTGCTATATCAACAAACCATGGGGAGAGCACCAAAATATCAAACAAATGCTCATTTGGTAACTAATCATCCACCATTCCTTCTCCACTTGCAGGCAGATTTATTGTAGACAGAAAGTCAACAACAAAATTTTCTTTACCAGGCTTATCAACAATAGTTAAATCAAACTACTGCAATAAAAGTAACCACCTTATGATTCTAGCATTTACATCTGGTTTGTTCATTAAATATTTAATTGCAGCATGATCAGTATGCACAAATGTCTGATAGCCTATAACGTAATGCCTAAACTTGTTCAATGAATGCACAATAGCCAGCTGTTCTTTTTCTGTCACAGTATAGTTTAGTTCAGCCTTTGACAGGTTTTTACTGGTGAAGTAGATGGCGTGAGGCAATTTCTCTTCTACTTGACCTAAGGCTACTCATATGGGTTTATGTGAGGCATCAGCATGAATGTGAAAAGGGACGGCTCAGTTTGGGCCTTTAAGGATTGGTGCAGTGGTTACCTTACCCTTTAGAATGTCTAGGGCCTCTTAACAGCTCTTTGACCATATAAATTTAGAGTCTTTGGCCAATAATCCAAACAAAGGAGAGGCTAAATTGTTGAAGTCTTTTATGAATCTTTTGTAATATCAAGCTAGCCCTAAGAAACTCCTAACATCTCTCTACTTTTGTGGAGGTGGGACCCTTTGAATGATTGCTACTTTGTTTGGGTCCACCTGCAGTCCCTGCTGAGATATGGAATGACCTAGCACAGTCCCTTTAGTCATTAAGAATTCACATTTTTCTGGACTGAGGGACAGGTTCATCCACTATTTTTAAAACCGGAACCGGTGACCAGAACGGTCCACCTAATGGCCCGGTTTACCGACCGGAACTGGTCTAACCGGCACTGGTTTGGTCTAAATGAACCGGTTTTAGAAAAATACATTAAATAATTAATTTGTAATGAAAAAACTATTTTTAAGATTTAAAACCATGATTCCAAGTCAATAGAGACAAAATATGCAAAGATTGCTCATTTATATACCATGTAAAGGTGAATATATCAAAATGGCACCGAGTGCAATACATACCATCGACAAAATACATACGCAATGAGGCTCTAAAAGGCCTTTAGAGTGCAAAAACAAAGCCTACAAACTGTAGGGCCAGTGGCCTACTACAAGACTCAAGTCTACATATATGATAATACTATAATAGTGATCAACATTATCACTTGAAACTTCTCATGAGTCATCATGATCAAACTTAGTTGGTTGAGTCTTGACTCCCAAACTTTGCAATCACAAACTTCTCTATTGGTTCAGTGACTTGAGTGTCAAACTTCCGAAGGTATTCTGCCCTAATATGCCCTATTATTTCGTTTGGTGCTCCACATGGCTTTACATGGCCTCCTATCCCAGCCAAGTGTTGCTTGAACCTGTTAATACCCCCTCCTTGAATCGATTTTTGGCAATATTTGCATATCATTTTGCCATCAATCATATCACAATGAGCCCATGCAGTATCCCTGGCTTTTGGAGGCATGATGACTACTACTTAGCTTAAACTCTGTTGTTCCACTACTCCAACAAAAAACTTAACACTCTCCAAGCTCCAAAGCAAACTCACAAACAGTCCAAATGAGATGTGTGAGACAAATGAGAGGGAGAGGGGCCTCTTAAAGGCTTGGAGAGGGTGTTTTTGGAGGAAAAGCACCCTTAGTTTCCCTCCAAAACCCCTAAAACACAGTCAAAAAGTCACTTTTTTAGTTGACAGTGGGCGTGCCTCCTAACCAGCCAGTTTAGGACGGAACCGGCCGGTTAGGACCGGTTTTTTGCAAAAAAAGGAGAAATGGCCCCCCTGACCAGGTTTTTTGGCCGATTTTGACCGATGGGCCTGTTTTTTGCAAAAAAAGGAGAAATGCCCCCCCTGACCAGGTTTTTTGGCCGATTTTGACCGATGGGCCTGCTAACCGACCGGTTAGCAAGGCCGGTTTTGAAAAATATGGGTTCATCTCAATGAATTTACGTAATACTTTGCCTAGCTTAGTCAGGGCCTCTTGGAAATCACAGCCATAAGGTGTAAAATCATCCATAGAGATCTCCATAACATCATGAACTAATTCAGTAAAAATACTTAGGACTGGTCTCTGGAAAGTGGCAGGAGCATTGCACAGGCCAAAAGGAAGGACCCTATAGGCAAAGGTACCCCAAGGATAGGTTAAAGTGATCTTATCGTGGTCTTCTGGGCAGATTTGGATCTGGTTGTACCCATTGAATCCATCTAAGAAAGAAAAGAACGTCTTCCCTGCCAAGCCATCTAACACTTGGTCAATGAAGGGTAAGGGGAACTGATCCTTCTTTGTGGCTTTATTCAGCTCCCTATAATTGACACAAATCCTCCACTTTCGATTCTCCTTGGGAACTAACACCAAAGGGGAGACTCACTCATTGTCAGAGATAGGGTAAATGAACCCTGCATCTAACAGTTTCTGTAGTTCTTCCTTGACTATGTCTTTGAGGGTTGGATTCATCCTCCTTTGGGGTTTCCTGACTGGCTTGCAACCTTCCTTGATGTATATGTGGTGAGTACACACCGAGGGGTGTACTCCCTTCATTTCCTTGTAGCTCCAAGCAAAGGCTTCTAGGTTCTCTTTCAACAAGTTGCATAGTTGTTCCTCCTCTGAAGTAGAAAGAGATGGATTAATCTTCAAGGTTCTTTCTGGGCCAAATTCTATGGTTTTGACTTAGATTAGGTTGGAATCGGCCAAGCATAAGTCAATTGGATGACTACTCAATGTTTCTTTTACTTCTTCTTCTAGGGGTAATGAACTAGGATTTGGCTTTGGAGCAGGTGTTCAATGAAATCGTCCTCATCTTGCTGTCCTCCTCCTACGATGGCTCCCAAAGTATACAGTTCAGAAGAAAAAAATTCTCATCTTCGTCCTCCTCCTCCAACCATAAAGGTAAGTCATGTTCTAGGAGGGTTGAGTAGGACCGTAGAAGATTAATTGTTTGGACATGTGCCCATTCTTGATGGTCATATTCCCAGCTTTGCAGCTAATGTAGGCATCAGTTGTGGCCAACCATGGCCTCCCAAGGATGAGAGGCTAACCAGTAAAGTTAGCCTTAGGCTGGAGAACTAGGAAATCTACTAGGTACTCCCAGGAATCAATGGAGACCATCACATCCTCCACAATTCCCTCAGGGGTGACTGTTGAATGGTTTGCAAGTTGCAGCACTGTTGTAGACTTCCTTAATGACCCTTGGAGGTTAAGCTTGAGCATGGTGTCCTTGGTAATCACATTAATGGCAGCCCCAAGATCAATCAGAGTGTGTGGGACAATGGCGCCATTGATGTGGACATCAACTTCTAGGCTTCCAGGGTCTAAGTATTTTGGACATATTGCTTGCCCCAACATTAAGTCAGATAACTGCCCAATGACATTAATGGTAGGGGCATCCATTTTTCTTCTTCCTGGATGCTTAAAGCACTTCTCCTTAATAAATTTATTGTAAATAGACACATCTTTGATTGCCTAGAGAAGGGGGATATTTACACATAGATTCTGCAATTCTCTCAGAAGTTTAGTTTCTTGTGGGGTAGGCTGTTGTGGTTGGGCTAATCTTTCAGGAAAGGGTGGATTGGCTTTAAGGTTGCTTTCCTCTCTTTTCTTCTCAACCTCCTTATGTGGATAGGGAGGTTGGTTCTCTGGGAGAATTCTCACAGATCTTAGGTTGATCTCCTAAATTTCAACAGCATAAGCTGGGTATGATGTCTCTCCACCGTATGTTTGTTGGTCCTGCCTATTGTTTGGGTTTGGATTTGGTTGGGCATGCATTTGGGGTTGCCTAGGTGGAGCAAAGTGCAAGAGTTGCGGTTGGGTAGGTGATGAAGCCAATAGAGCTGGAACATTGTTGAATTGGGACCTCCACCCCTAGGGTGGGGAATTCCACTGATGTTGTGGTTGATTGTAGGTTTGAAATGATTGGCTGGGAATGATATTGAGATGCATAGGCCCAAGGAGGGGGTGTAGACCAGGAAGGATTGGCAGGGGGTCCCCAAGAAGGTGTAGTTGTGTTTTTATTGGGGTTGTAATATGCACGGGATGATCCTTGCATACCCTGTTGGAATGGTCTAGGCCCAGGAGGTCTCCTTTGGTTAATGTAGCAAAGCTGCTCAGTGACCCCTTCAGCTCCTTGGTATACAACTTTGAGTCCAGGTAAGGAAGGGAACTTGTCTGTGGAGTGGTTTTCTTCACAGACTGAGCAAACCTCAATACAGTTTAATGGGCATTCATTCCTAAGATGCCTTCTGGTGCACCTAGGACAGAAGATGGCCAAGGCTCTCTCTGCTTCCTCTTGCTTCCTTCTGATATTCATGGTATCCAATTGCAAGGAAAGGGTTTGCAGCATCTCACTTTTGAAGTCCTCCAGCATATTTCCAATTTCACCCTTGATGGATGAGTTGGAAGACGAGGTACTGGCCATAGGTTGACTACTTCTACCCTTGTTTCTGGTTGCCCTAGAATGGTTTCTAAAGACAGTCTTGACATCCTCATAGGGTAGTTGGTAGATATCTCCTCCTGATAACATATGTAAGGTGTCTAGGATATCCTCCCTTACTCCTCTAAGTAGGACCAACTTCAGTGACTCAGGGTCAAGTGTGCACCTGGCCCTTTTGTAGCTGAGCTGGAATCTTTCTTCATAGTCTTCTAGGGATTCATCATGGCCTATGGTCATCCTGAAAATTTCATCTTTAGTGTCCTTTGACCTACAATAGTCCCTATATTTGTTGTTAAAGGCCTGCTGCATCTAAGCCCAAGTTGTTATGCTATCTCTAGGTAAACCCATGAACCAGCGCAATGCTACATCCTTGAGGGTAGATGGAAATAGTTTCAACTTTTTCTCATCATCTGTATAGTCATAGGTTCGACAGACAACAACAAACTCAAATAGGAAAGTGTCAGGGTCCTCTGTGGTTAAGCCATGGAAATGAGGTAGAGCAGAGGGGCTTATATTCTTCATTTTAGTGTCCCCATTGGTTTCCCTAATGGGGAAGGCACTCACAATTCTCCCTCTATCTCCTCTGTCATTTAAGTGTTCAGCCATTGGTTCAGTAGGAATGGGTTCTTCCTCTTCTTCTTCCCCTATAGGTTCCTCAAATATGTCAGGTTTCTCACCCAAAGGGGCTTCCAATTCACCGTTAATGAAGAAGAAAGGAGGTTGACTGTTGGATGAGGTGGGGGTATTTGGCAAGAATTTTCCTGAATTATCCCTAATCCTACGAGGCATGAAAGGAAATGTTTTTGGGTTTTTGTGAGATTTTCTTTAAAGCTGGAAAGTACTCTGCAGAAAGGAAATTGTTGATTAAATGAAAAACTACTAACATAATGGAAACTACTTTGCAGAATGAAATTGTTGAATGAAAGACTACTGACAGAAAGGAAACTACTTGCTGTATTGAAATTGCTGACTGAATGAAAAGAAACTACTGACAGAAAGAAAACTACTTGCAGAATGAAATTGTTGAATTGAATGAAAAACACTAACAAAAGGAAACTACTTGCAAAATGGAAAGGAAACTAGATTAACTTGTAGAATGGAAAGGAAAGCAGATAAATGACAAAATGAAAGAAAGAAACTAGATTACTTTTGCAGAAATAAACTAATGGAAGAAAGTTGGAAACTAGAAAATAGAAGAAAAGAACAGTAATCACTACTACTCTGACACCTCCCCGGCAACGGCGCCAAAAAGTGATGAGCCTAGGTATTGCAGCAAGAATGTTGCAACTCCCAGGGCTACCAGCTTTACTTATCAACCCAAGGTTTGTACAAACTTGGAGGTGACTATGCTATATACACAAGTAGAAGTGAAGGTACTACCTGTTGTCACTGCTCATCTGGCAAGAGACCCCAGGGGTTCCAAGCCAGACTTCTATAGGGTCAGAAGAAGCTTGATTTTGATGGAAGGAGAGCAAACCTAGTCTAGGGGAGAGCTAATCTACTGCAGAAATGAAGAAAGCAACATGCAATGTTGAACTCATACCAGACCCTAGCTAACCAATTAAACAACTATGCGAAGGTGCAAGCAAATGGAACTAAGCCAAGTCTGTGTTTAAGCGGAGAAAGCAATTGGAGGTCAAACTGGTGAAAAGAGGACGTGAAGGAGCAACAACGCATGAGGACCGTTGGATCAGGCGGGTGGAAGGTGAATGAACGGCTGAGATCAGATCGCAGGAGGGTACATAGGTAGATGGGCGGTGGAGATCACGGGCAAAAGGAATGTGCGGGAATGGTATCGAGTGATGCGATGGTCGTCAGATCTAGAAAGGCAGATCGATGGTGGAGATTGGAGCGCGAGAAGAAAACATGCGGAAATGATGAGCGGGTTTGGAGGGCGGTAAGCTATATATCGCGCGCCCTCAAAGCAGTAAGTGGTTTCCCAAAATTTTACGTGATTAGCCTCCCTGGCCGACACGTAGCATGGGGAAACCACCCATATCACGTGCCCTCAGCCCGATAACGATCGGATGGAAATCCACGCGATATCTCACGATAACCGTTGGATCTGACAAGGCAGATCGACGATGGGGATTTAAAGAGTGAAAAGTCAAACGCGAAAAGGAATTTGAGCGGTGATTGGTCGGGTTTTGCTGTGTAAAGCGATTGACGGTTTAAAAACCGTTTGAATGTGGATCAACAGCTTCCGCTGAGCTTTTTGTGCTGAAGGAGGATGACATGGGAACGTGAGTGAGATCAAATGACAGGGAGAGAGTGAAGGAGAAGATGACCATTAAAGGAATAGAGCAATATGAAATGAACTTAGTGACTACATCAAACAACAAACCCTCTGTGAAAATCAAAACCCTGTGTTTTTGGGGTTGTTGCAAGGTTTCTTCCTCACATCATGGTCCCAGAGGGAGGAGGTGAGGTCGAGACACCCGTGAGCAACCTTGTGGATCTTTTCTTTGCTACCAGGCTAATTGAAAGCATAAATGAAGCAAACTGGAACACAACTAATCTGCTCTGCACTACTATAATGAAACTGTAACTATTCAAGCAAATGAATAGAAAACAGGAAACTACTTAAGTCAATGAGCAGGAAAGCCATGAATCTGTGCTGAACCACTATAATGAAAATGCACCTATTTAACTAGATGAACAATCAAACCATGCATCTATGCTAGTGTTGTAATGGAAATGAACTACTTGAGTAAATGAACAGAAAGCAGGATTCTATGCTAGAATACAATACAAGAAAGAGGAGCTTTGGCTGCTAGGGTCGGGCCCTAACCCTAAGAGCTTCAGCCCTCTGAGTTAACTCAGTGCTGGCTCAAATCAAAACTCATCTTCATTATCAAAGAACATTGTATTACATCAAACTGTTACAAGTCAAAAGGTTTGAATACTTGCTAACTGACTGACTGACTATTGGTTAACTAAAAAAACTGAGGTCCTAAGCCTCTCTATTTATACATCTGAAGTCTCAACGACTTCCCTCAAAATTAGGGAGGTACAACTCCCAACTTAACGGTAAGCTCGACTTCCTTCTAGTAGGGAGGCTGCTTGTACTTCCACTTGCTTGGTTGTCTTTTAGTACTCCTAATTTGGTTGTGTGTACTTTTAGCTAATGGAGGGATATTCAAATGGATGGGCAGTAAATGAGGAGGATTTACCTCCTGTAATTCCTCTCCCTTGTCCCATCTAAGTTTTTACCAAGGTCTTTTACCATAGTTCCTTGCTTTTACCTTTTATCCCTGCATTTCCCTTGCTTTTATCCTTTATTCCTGCATTACATGCACATTAGACCACAAAGCAAAATATCCAACTCTAACTCATCTCATAAGCAAAATATAATCAAAAGTATGCAATAAGTTGTGAGAATAGTTGGTTTGACTAAGCTAGGAGGTGAATTAAGGCCAATTAAGGCCCATATAATTACTCAATGATGAGGCTCATCAGTTCTGTAGCTTTGACTTTAGAGCAAGATGGGGTTTGTATTGGAGATTTCATTATGCAAAAAAATTAGTAGCACAGGGTGTTTTCGGGAGAATGGCGGGTGCATGTGGAAATTAATGTCGAACTACTAATGTTAATCTATTATTATTATTATTATTATGTTTCACTGTGCAGAGCTTTGATTGTACGGAAGATAGAGTATGTTTGTTGATTTTTCGAACAAATCTAATACTTTTAAACATTTCCTGATTGTATAATATCATATGAATGTTTTCAAAGAATGACGTATGTGAAGGAGAGCATGAAATATTATTATGTTTCGTTGTGCAGATGTTTTACTGTGTGGAGTACGAAGTATGTGTGGAGGAGAAATTACGTAGAGCCTTGATTTTAGAACTATGTATCTTTGCAGAGGATTTTCTGAACAAATCTAGTACTTTTACATATTTCCTGATCATATATCATATGAATGTTTACAGAGGACAACGTATGTGCAGGAGAGGGTGGAATATTATTATGTTTCATTATGCAAACATTTTACTATGTAGAGTACGAAGTATGTGCAAGGGAGAAATTACTATGAATCTTTGCAGAGGACGAGGTATTTGTGAAAGAACATAATGATTATAAAGGTTAATTTTCATTGTGCGGGGTTTTTACTATGTGTTTGTGTGGGAAAATAGGTGGTGCATAGCACAAATTTGTAATTCTGCCTCTTTTCCATATGCAACAATGCACAATCACTTTTGGTCACAACCACAAAACTAGTTGTATGAAATAATCGAACGACTTCTACGGCTAAAGTTATGTGGACATGACTATCTGTGTATGAAATGAAGGCTTGAGAGTTGTAAAATTTATTAATAAAAGTGTCAACTCTGAAGAGATTATTGTGTAGAAATAAGTTCAATGTGAAGAGGTCGGCATAATGAGCTTAACTTCTGCACATTGAGCTTCCTTTCGCACAGTAATCTTCCTTTCATATTATTTGCTTACACGAAAGTTGAAATGCAATTTTGCAAAAGAGAACATTATTTTTCTAAATACCAATTATGTTGTTTCTATTATGTATTTGCTTTGTACTGAACTAGCTACACAAAATAATCAAATGACTTCTATGAATAAAGTTATGCAGACATGACTATGTGTGTGCATACAATGAAAGCTTGAGAGTTGTAAAAGTTATTTTTAAAAGCATCAACTCCGAAGAGATTATTGTGTGGAAAGAAGGTCAATGTGAATAGGTTGGCACAATGAGTTGAACTTCTGCACATTGAGCTTCCTTCCACACAGTAATCTTCCTTGCCTGCTATCTGCTTACACGAAAGTTGAAATGAAATTTTGCACAAGAGAACATTGCTTTGTTTAAATACCAATTAAGTTGTGCAGAGGTGATTAGTGTGAAAATATGTGCATAGGTAGGAATAACGATAGATTGCATAAATCATTCTCGAATAACGATGAAATTTGAACCCCACGCTACTTTAATTAATTAAATAGCGATAGATGCAGGAACTATGTTGCTTTGCTGCTATTACACTTGTTAAATAATATATGCTCTAATTAATAAGTAATGATTTTATGGATATGTGGTCATAGTAATGTTTGTATAGGAGCCTTCCAACCTTTTAAGACTATTTCAATTGTTATTTCACTTTTTCATTTTCAAAACTTAAATTTATCAGTTTATAAATATGATAGCTTTAGAGATAATTGGTGGAATTTAGGATGGAAGAAGGCTTGGTATAAGGGGACAAGAAGCGAACTAATGTTGCACTTATAAAGAAACAATTTAATAGTTTAGTATGGGTTTGAAACAAAATGAAAGGGGATTAGAAAGTGAAATTATGAAGTAAAACTAATAATTTACTTCATGAAACCACCATAGAATAGATAATATGAGATTGATGAAACGAAATACATACACATTGGTGTAATAAAGGAAAAAGATGATTTCTCATTATTAAAATATATGCCTAAGGTTATAATTACGTAATAAATGTTTATAGCATTATGACAAGGGGCTAATATACCATGTATATATTACAAATCCTCCTTCTTATAATGTTTTGACATAAAACCATAGTCACATAACACTTCCCTTGATAAAATGATCCATCTCCCTATAAGTTTTATTAATTTGGTAAGCTTGAGGACAAGAGGCAGTGCCATTTTCAAAGCCTTGAACAATATTTTTGCATTAAAAAGGGATAATCCATATTGGGTGGACTCTTTTTAAATACCTTTGTATGTAAGTAAAGCATTGTCTTTGGTTGGGTAGCTATAAACATTGGTACATTGATTTTTATGTGCTACTATTTATGTAATTTGTTAAACTTTCCAAAAGGTCCTTGATGATCATTGTCCTATGTTTCTCTTAATTAAATAAATCATATCTAAACTTATTTAATCATGGAAATGAATATTTATAAACATGCATTAATCACACATATGGCTAGAAAAATTAATATTGAAAGCAATAAATGAATAGCACATGTCCATTATTTTTACCCTTCAAATTAACTTATAATTCCAATGATCAAAGCTTACATGGTACCTCCATAGTTTGTTGTAACTTAGCAATTGTACAATTAACGAAATACTACAAAATAGAGAAGTATAACCAACTAAAATCGAAGTATGGCTCTACTAAGGAAAGAGGGCAAAAATTGTTGATGTACAATTGTATAATGGTGTTAGTATAAGGGTTCCTACAATAGATCTACACGCTCTCCTTTAAGATGTACTCTCCTTCTTCTCTTGGTCTCTACCTCTCTCAAGTGTTCTGATGTGTGTTTCAACTTCTCCCATCTTGTCTTATTTACACTTCGAGAGAAATAAATAATCTCCTCAATCCTAGGAACTAACTTTCCATATCTTAGGAACTAATCTCTTAATCCTAACAACCAGCTTATCTCAATAATAAAATGTATGGCTAAGGTTAGAAAAAAATAATTTACTATTATTCTAGAATCTCTAGAATATTTCATTTAAATTTCTAAGACCATAAGAAGATAGGAAATTTGTCTTTCACTTGTATTTATTTGAGTGGAACCACAAATGACATTATTTCCCACTTTTACTAAGTGATCACTAGAAGTTGTCTCAAAATACTTCTCACACATTCACACCTAACTTGTGCAAAAAGCTCCTGCTCGAGTTATATTTCTTAATACTTCCTCTTAGCAAGGAAGGAATCTACACCAATCCAAGTTTGTCTCTGAATGCTTCAAAATTCCCTTTGCCAAGGGCTTGGTCAAATATCAGTTGTCAATTAATTGGTGGGAATATACTAGATCTTCATTACTCACTTTTAAATCTTGTCTTGAATGAAGTGATATATGATCTCTATGTTCTTAAGCCTGTCATGAAACATTAGATTCTCAAAGAGTTTGATACAATTCTAATTATCATGGTAAATCATGGTGGGATCCTACATGCAAAGTATCCCTCAAAATTTACACCCTTGCTTACTATTTCCTCAACTCTAGAATAGATACCGTATAGGCCTTTGAAGTCTCACTGTAATCCAAAAATAAACCATTCATGTTTGAGAGATCCAACTTGGTCCTCTTTCCTTTAAGTACATGCATGCAGGCTAGACAACCAAGGATGCAAAAATGACTCATCTTTGTCTTTGCATCAATGAATGCTTCTTCTGGTGTCTTGTTTCCCAATATCGTATGAGGACACTACTATTGTGCTACATGCCTCTTGACAAAGAAACATATGTAAGTCCTAGTCATGAATGATGGCCTTAGTAGCCGCTATGACTGATCAATTATTTTTCTCTACAATGCCATTTTGTTGTGGTTTGTATGGAATTGTTAGATCTTTCTTGATTCTTCGAAAAAATCCTTCAACTTATTAGAGGTATACTTACACCCATTATCTTATCTCAAAACCTCGATCTTCTTCCCTATCTAGTTCTCAACAAAAGCTTTGAATTCATGAAACTTGTTAAACACTTCATCCTTTGTCTTTAGGAAGTAGATCAAGTTCTTGGGAAAGAAATCATCAATGAAGGAAAAATAGTACACACTCCTTGTGATTAATGCTACTAACATCGGTCCACTTACATCTGAATGTAATAGGTCTAGAATGACCTTAGACTTGTACTCACTACTTAGGAAAGAAACCCTAGCATGCACCCTCTACATATTGTATGTTGCTTAATGTTGAACTCTATAGGACATGTGACTATCTCCCTCGGAATAGGAAACACTCTATAATGTAGGTGCTCCATCCTCTCATGCCATAACTTGCATAAGTTGTATGTGTTATGAACTATGGATTAAACAAGTTCACCCTGTAACTTGTATAATTTTCCTTCCCAAACCCCTATCACATGTATTTTTTTTGGGTTGGATTCATCTAACCTAATAAGGTCAGTCAATTCTTGAACTTTACTACATAAACCCTTATCCTCCATAACCAAAATTGAAAACAATTTTTTCTTGAGACGGAGAATAAACAAAACATCATCAAAGTCTAAAGACTTATCTGATTGGAGATAGAAGGGAATGGTATTGATTCATGCTACTGGATACTAGGCATCATCACCTAGTTCAACCTAGATTCTTGAGTCCTGCACTGTTAGACTTGAAAATCTTAGGCTAATATCATATGCCTAGATGCTCCATTATCTACATACCAAACATTTATTAGAACCATACTGGTAGAGAGGTAAGATACCATAGAGAAATATTTCTCAATCTTGGTAATAAACTTGTTGATTTGAGTTTTTGTAGAGGCTACCACCTACTTCTTCTACTACTTCCCCTTGTCCTTCCTCTCTAAAAATCATGACACATAATGACCAAACTTTTAATGAATGAAGCACTTGATTTGACTCAAGTTCCTCTTCCCTAGCTAGGAGGTTCACTCTAAAGCAGAGTCCTTCTTTACTATATATGAAGATGACTCATCAGTTTTTCCCTTACCCTTATTGGGTCCTTTACCTCTACCCTTCTTGGTTGGACTAATTGGGGATAATTTTTCATCATCATCCTTCTTGCTAGCCTTCGACTCCATCTGAGTTTCCTCCTGAATATAGTCATCCAACAATCTTTCAAAATTAGGAAGGTTCTCTCCAACACAAATAGCCTCAACAAATGAGTCCCATGAAATTGGGAATCCATTCAATGCCATGTTCACCAACTCTGCATCTATAACCTTTCAACTGCTACAAGTCCATTAGGGATCTATATGATCTTCATTCGGTAACTGGTAATGGTGGTTGATCCACTCATATCAATGGATCTGAATGTGTTCTATGATATGATCATTTTGTTTATGTTATCATTCTAGTATAGGCTAACTAAGGCATAAAACATCTCCTTCGCCATTGTCTTTTGGGATATGAAATCCTTCACAACATCCAAGATCATCCACCTGGCCTTCACTTCCTTTTTCTTGTGTGCTACCAAATACTATATATTGGTAGGTGGAGGCACAACATCCTTGACAATATCCCACAATTCATTTTTTTATAATAACAATGTTACCCCGACTTTCTGGGGAAAAACGTTGGAGGCACCAACTAATATGTCCTAAACTCTAAAGTTGGTTTCTACCATCTCCAAGATCAAATGCCCAAACTTCCCATATTTGGAAATAAAACAAAAAATATTCCCTAAAAGAGTGCTTAGACCTTCAAGCAATGAAAATGAAACTCTCTCACTAGTTGATCTACAATTCTAAACCCTTAAGGATCTCAATCAAATACCTACTTTGGCAAACTTTCCAAAGGCCCTAGGTGATTGTTGTCCTATGTTTCTCCTAATTAAATAAATCAAATATGAAATTATTTAATCACATAAATGAATATTTTGAACATATAACAATTACACATATGGTTTGAAAAATGACTAGTGGAAGCAATAGATGAATAACACATATGCACAATGATTTTCCCCTTCAAACCAACTTATTATTCCAATGATCAATGCTTAAAAGGTAGCTCCATAGTCTATTGTAACTTATCAGTTGCACAATAAACAAAATACTACAAAACAAAGAAGTATAGCGTGATGAAATAAAATTACAACTCTATTGAAGAAATATTGCAACAACTACTATTGTACAACTATAGGATGTTGTTGCTATATGGATTCCTTCTTATATGGATTCCTTCTTATCGTTTGCTACAATGGATGTTCACTTTCTCATCTCATATGCATTCACTTTCTTCTCTTGGTCCTTACTCTCAAGTATTCTCATGTGTGGTTCAACTTCTCCCGTCTTGTCCTAATTCTGCTTTGAGAGAGACAACTCATCTCCTCAATTCTAACAATTAATTTCCCATATCTGAGAAATTAATATCTTTAATTATAGCAACCACTTTCTCTAAAAAATGAGATGTATGAGTAAGTTTAGAACAAATGCAATTCACTAATATTCTAGAATCTATAAAATATTTCATTTAGGTTTCTAAGACTAGAAGACTATACGAAACTTGGCTTTCACTTGTATTTATTAAGTGAAATTACAAGATGGTATTATTTTCGACTTTTACTAAGTGGTCACTAGAAGTTGTCTCGAACTACTCATGCGTTTACCCCTAACCTATGCAAGAAGCTCTTGCTCAAGCTATATTTCTTTACATAGTTTGGATTGCAATATAGCACATTGATAAGTTTATCCTTTTTTATATTGTATTTAATTGTGTGATTATTTAAATGTCTCATTGTGTTGGTATTTCATATTTTAGTCATAATTGGTGCGTTAACATCCTTTAACATATGGCTTCACAGTGGTAGTTAATAGACCTTCAAATGTCATTGAATATGTAGTTGTTAACTTCTTATTTAATTGTTTCTTGATCTTAATTTCTAGATGTTGTTTGACTATTAAAACTTCAGTAGTAATAACAATTTGATTTTTAGTTTTTATTGATACTATTAAAGTCTCTTTAATAGCAGTTTTAGTTTCTAAAAACTTTCTTGATTTTCTCACATCAATCTATGTCTCATTGCCTACTTTTACAACTCATATATCCTTACAATTTATCTTTTATACTTCCATAGTTCACATCATTAATTTATATATATATATATATATATATATATATACTTTCATAAGTAAGACAGTGATTGTTCAAATCATTAATATATATATATGACAAGAGAAACTTTTCCTTAATCAAAGAGATTTCTACAACACCTTTAACAAAATAACAAATAGTCAATTTAGAAAGAAAAAAAATGCCAAATCAACTCAAAAACATAGTAACATTGCATTAAAAATATAAAAAGCATATAACGATCCCAAAAACTCAAAAAAAAAAAAATCTATTGCAAAATAGACCTTTTGTTCCATAGTAGAATGTTCAACGAATAATTCTCATTTTACACTACCTATGAACCTAGCATTTCTATCATTAATTCAACTATAAATATCCACTAAATTTTTTATATAGAGCCATGCATTAGATGAATCAATTTATATTTTTTGTCACGAGGACTCCATTTTCTTCCTTGTGATTTACCACTTCTTGTGTTAAATAATTGACTTTATTTAAAAGAGATTGATTTTCTTCTCATAATATTTTTACATGAGAACCATGTTTTTTGTTTCAAATTTCTCTTGATTGCTTATTTAATTATTCACATATTTTTATGGTAATTTTTTTTTGTCAATACTTGTAAATTGGATTTGACTCAGAGAGTTAAGAGGAATGATTGTTACTCTATCCAATTAGGTTCAAATTCTACTTGGGACATGTTCACGCTTTATGGGTCAATTGTTCATTGAGGCTCTAGGTGAGTTATGAGGAATATCTTACCATTATTTATATGTTGGAGAAAGCGGTGATTGCTTACATGTCAAAATAAAATAAATTTATTTTTTGTCGATATTATTATAGTTTCTATAACCTTTTGCCTTTTGTTTTCCAAATAATTTGCAATTAATTCGATGCACAAAATATAAGGATCCTACTAGAAAAAACTCACTTCTTCGTCCACCTCAACAATATTTGAAGGTTACCAACACACACAAGATGCACAAAATTATGGTGGCTTGAAGGCAGATTGATGTGACTTGGATGAAGTGTTGATAGGGGATCAACATTATGATTTCCCTTTTAAGATGCCACAAAATGGTCATTAGGTTATGCAATTTGAATTATTTTGTAACTATAACATTAAGTATGTAGTCCTTATTAGTTATGTGATTTATTATAACTGATGATCTTAGAAATGTTATGGATGATTATAGTCAAAACCATCGAGTTCAAATACCCACAATGATTATAGATAGAGCAATTCCTAAACTATTAGAGAATGTTTAATTCCTCTTTGGTGGCTTTCAAGTCTTGACAACTAGGAATATTTTTGTGGTCACCGTTGATCACCATTCAAGGACCATTCATATAGTTGGCATATAATTCTTCTATCTCCCCGTAATCAACTAATAGATAATTACCATATGGAAGCATAATTTACATCCTTGAACCACGTCTAATAAGATTGAGACCAAGTCCCTTATAATTTACTTGTTGCATTCAAATTATACTCTACTAAGCATAGCAATGTTCTTAGCTATTAACTATCAAACATTTGTGCAAGTTTTCTCTACTTTTGTGGCTCTCGGCCTATTCCCTAGCACAATTGACAATCTTTGGTGGTTCTCCACAAAGTTTGAGGTCTTGTGAATGACTTTAAATAATGTCTCTTTTTTCTTTATTTTTCATTGTCATTGTACACCAATCTCATAAATGGAAGTGGAACGGAAGTAAATGAATGAAAACAAATGGTTCAACGCATATACACTTTTTAAATCTAATTGTTATTAATACTATAGAAAAAAGTCGTATATGCAGTCCCTATTGTATCATGTTGGCAAGAAAATAAGGCTATAGTGCATCAAAATAAGTCTAAGGTTTATATAAAATTTATCCTCTCTCATAAAGGGATTCACTAAACATAGATAATGCCAAAAAATAAGAATGTTGCTATCTAGGTCAAGAAACAATGTAAACTTTGAAACGGGAACTATAAACTCAAAATGGGAACTTTAGCCAAATAAATCCCCCAAAAACATGAAAAATCAGCTCAAAAATGAAAAGTGTTGATGGTGGAATAACACTTTTTTTTTCTAGGGTAAATTTTCAACATGCTTTAAAAATGACAATAAAAACCAAATTTTTGTGCAAAAAACACTCTGGAAACGAAAAGTGTTGACTTGTTGATGTTGAAATAACATCTATATATATATATATATATATATACATTTTTTTTTGAATAAATTTTCAACATTTTGAAAAAATGGCGTAAAAGATTTTATCATGACTCCGAAAAACATTAAAAATCAAAAGAATAGTGAAAACATAAATTAAAAACAACAACAACAACAAAATAATTAAAAACAAAAACAAAATTAAAATATATATATATATATATATATATATATATATATATATATATATATATAACAAAAAGTAAATAAAAATATATATTACAACAATTTTAAAAAACTACTTAAAAAAACAAACAAACAAACAAAAACTAAGTAAAAAAAAAAAAACTTAACAAAAATTTAAAACAAGTTTAAATAATTTAAAGACAAACTAACACAAATTAAAAAACTATTCGAATTGAATTTTAAATTAAAAAACTATTAGAATTAAATTTTAAACTAAAAAACTAAAAAAAAACCATAATTAATTAAAAAAATTAGAACATTAATATTAAAATCTTAGAAAAAGAAAAATTATAAAAATAAATAAAAAAGATTAGAAGGTGGGGCTAAAATCCAATTCTGAGAAATAAGAATTCAGCCGTGCCACTTCAAAAAAAAAAATATTAACAAAAAATTGTTTTGTTAATAAATTATTTTTTTTAAGGGGGCAAGCTAAAATCCGATTCTTTCAACCCCGCCAACTTTAAAAAATAATAATAATAATAACAAATATATATATATATATATATATAAATTTTCTTTTTTTTTTAAGTGGCTAGGGCTTAAATTTGATTCTCAAAATCGGATTTCGCCCCCGCCCACTTAAACAAAAAAATTGCTAATAATTTTTATGTTTATTTTTAATTTTTAAGGGAGTTGTCTTTACTGCGACTTTTTGGATTTTCCAGTGCCAAAATATGGCCAAAAATTTTGAGTTGAAATCTTGATTTGTGTTATTTAAACTCGTTTTTTAATTGCATATTTGGATTCAGCACACTAAGGAAACCTTAGGACACTTTGATTGTGTAGGAATTACCCATCAAGCTTATGATTTCGATAAATCATTGCCGGATTTTAGAGAAATTTGACTAGAAAAACCCACCGGAAAAGCTTCCAAAATGTCGCACTAAAGACAACTCCTTTTTTAAGTTGGCGGGGCTGAAATCTAATTATTCTCATAATCAGATTTCAGCCCCACCCTCCAATTTTTTTTATTATTTTAAAGGTTTTTTTTCCTAATTTTTTTTTTTTTAAGATTTCAACATTAATCTTCTAAATTTTTTAATTAATTAATTTATTTGAGTTTTTTTTTTAATGTTTATTATATTTTTTTAATTTAATTTTAATAGTATTTTAACTTTTGTTAATTTGTTTTTATTTTTTCTTTAAATTTTTTTTTTTTTTTAAAGTTTTTTATTAGTTTTTTAAAATTGTTGTATTTTTATTTATTTATTTTTAAAGTTTAAAAAAAAATCGAAAAAAATAAAAATAAAAATAAAAATAATTATACTCTTTTTTTCTTTTTTCTTTTTTTAAGTAATTGACATTTAAAAAAAGAGAAATAAGACAACTTAGCTTTCCCATTGGCGAGGCGATTAACCCCAAACTTAATGTCTTCTAAAGAGAAAACTTCTTTCGTTGTGAGCAGGGTTTCCAAATTATCCATGACATTTGGAGATTCATAAAGCTTTTTAAGATAGGAATTCTAATCGTGAAGAGCAATTTTATTATTATCTTTAGTCTTCCTAGTCAGAATCTGCCTCCAAAATTTCTTAGGAGCTACCTTAGAGAGGTGTAAGAGATTCTCTTGTCTTTGACGAATGTATTGCCTCTTTTTCCTTTTAGTTAGGACTTTGTATATTTTTATCTTGTCCATTTTAAGAGATTCATTAACAGCTTCCTTAATTGCTCTCCTTGCACTTTTACAATCTTTGTCATACCATGGATTGGTTTTGCTATTTCTTTTATTATTTGAAACTTCAATTGAGAACTTGTTAATAGAATATGAGAGGGTTGTAGTAAAATTATGATAGAGGTCTTATATGTTGTCTATACTAGATAAAGGAAGCAAATTAGTTTTTAATTCATTTAGAAAGAGATCATTTTTATTTCTATCAAATATTAAGTTCTTTTGGCTGTAAGTATTATTTTATGTGGGAACTCTATGCATGACAAAATTGAGAGTTATAAGTAAAGGCCTATGATCAGAGTCAGGTTCGTGGTCGTTTAAGATGTTAAAATTTATTATTTCGTTGTATAATGGGAGATCGGAAATAACGTAGTCTACCACGCTACTACCAAGTCCATGGATGCAGGTCATCTTGCTAGAATTGGGCCACTTCTTTAGACCGTTGCAAATTATGAGATCCTGAGCACTACAGAGCTTGACTAGCTCCAACCCAAACAAATTTTCCCCGAGGTCTTCAGAGCTCCTTTTGTACCTACTAGCCAGAGTAGGGTCTTCGTCTAACCAAAGAGGATTAGGGTTGGAATGATTGCTTAGAATAATAGCTTGGTTGTTTGAAGTTCGAGCATTAAAGTCACCTATTAAAAGGATATTACCGTCATTCCTTAGGCTAGAATATCATTCTCTAAACCATTGTAAGGGTTAGTTTTATCTAGATTCTTCTTCTTATAGAAGTTAGAATTGATGTGGGGGGAATAACATATTACTATGTAGGACTTTTTTTATTAATGTCTCTGATCTCTATCCAACTATATTGGTTGTGAGGATCGTTTTTATAAATCCTAGCATGGGGGGAGATGTTCTTCTTAATGTAACAAGTTATTCCCCCAATGCCTCTACGGGAGGATCGCTTGTTCTAGGTAGACCATAGCGTAAAGCCATCTATGTTAGGAACCTTAGATTCTTTGTGCTCCCAAGTTTCAACAAGAAAAATAATATCAACATCATTTGAAATCCAACTTAGCTTGGGGCCTTTGTTCCATGGGAAGCCCCGATAGTTCCAAGGAAGGATCCGGAGCATGTTTAATTGCTATTGATTACTATCTTTTTGGTTTCTATCTCGAATAAAGGCTTTTCGATTTCTGATTATTGCCCATTTTCCTTCCTTTCTAGCTTCTTTTACCTTTCGAACCTCCTTTCTTAATTCTGCTTGATCTTCTGGAATGAGATCTTCGTTTATGAATATTCCCGTTCCTTTTAGACTTGAAACTAAGTATGTCATACTTATGATCAGTGGAGCTCACCTTTATGCGGATTAGTCTTCCTTTATTCTCGGTTAATTTCCCCAACCTTGTTGCTTCTGTGAGACACATTGTTTCAATTTGTAATCTACTATGTAATTCTATCTGGGCTAAGGCTAAAGTATCTTCATCTACTTTCTCTGTTAAACCAAAGATTATAAGGTTCAAGGCCCTTTTGTTACGTTCGTGGTTTAATTCTATTAATTTTTTCATTTCATCTTTAATTGGTTTGATATCTAACTTATCTACCACATTATTTAGGGTGAGGCGGCTATTAACTTTTTCTTCTAGTTATTTAATCATGTCTTTCATTTTAAGACTCTCTAAAGTATCAGCATCTCCTTGCTGGGATGGTTGGTTAGTATCTTGGTTTTGTTTTTCTATAACCTGCAATCTAGTCTCCATTGCCTCCATTTTATTCTCCAATAGTTCTATTTTATTTTCTATTTTTTTTTGGATCGTGTCTTCAAGAGATGAAAATTTATTTTCCAGCATGGCTTCTCTTTCTTCTCTACATTTCTCTAAAGACTCTATATACTCATAAAGGCCTTGTAGAGTAACTGTGCTAGGTCTGCCCTTGGTAATCTTTGGTAACTGTGGTGAAATATTCATACTTGAAATTATATGAGCAAATATGTATTAGAAAAAGAAAAAGATAAGGAATGTGTGCACCTGATATCAACAAACCTGACTGTAGATCGCTCGTGCCCACCGCAGCCCACAGACCGAAGAATATATGCAAAGAATATATAGAGTATGTTTTTAACTCTTTCACCGAGCCTCAGAACTCTTTCACCGAAGAATATATGTGAAGAATATATAAAGTATGTGTTTAACTCTTTCATCGAGCCTCAAAACTCTTTCACCGAAGTATATATAGAGTACGTGTTTAACTCTTTCACCAAGCCTCAGAACTCTTTCACCGAAGAAAATATGCGAAGAATATATAGAGTATGTTTTTAACTCTTTCACCGAGCCTCAGAACTCTTTCACCGAAGAAAATATGCGAAGAATATATAGAGTATGTTTTTAACTCTTTCACCAAGCCTCAGAACTCTTTCACTGAAGAATATATAAAGTACGTGTTTAACTCTTTCACCGAGCCTCAGAACTCTTTCACCAAAGAATATATGCAAAGAATATATAGAGTATGTTTTTAACTCTTTCACCGAGCCTCAGAACTCTTTCACCGAGCCTCAAAACTCTTTCACCGAAGAATATATGTGAAGAATATATAAAGTACGTGTTTAACTCTTTCACCGAGCCTAGAACTCTTTCACCGAAGAATATATGCGAAGAATATATAGAGTATGTTTTTAACTCTTTCACCAAGCCTCAGAACTCTTTCACCGAAGAATATATGCGAAGAATATATAGAGTATGTGTTTAACTCTTTCACCATTGTTAAGTAATCAACATTTAAAAAATAATTGGACAAGTGTAAAAAAATGTAACATTTAAAAAAAATATCCAAAGTTAATACATTAGAAAATATAAAGTGTCAAAAATAAGCCTTCTAAAAAAAGGGGTTGATATTGCATCAACACGTTTCAAAATCAACATAAAAATCACTAACATTTAAAAACAAATATTTATATTTGATACATAAAAAAATTTAAAGTGTCAAAAATATGCTCCGAAAAAAATATATATGTATTTTGCATCACCACTTTTCAAAATCGGTTGACTTTTTTGCTACCTCAACGAAACGGGTAATCGTATCAGTTCTCGTTTCAAAGTTTACATTGTCAAGAGTACAAATTTTTAAAGGAAGTGAAAACATCACATACATATCAAAATGAAAACACAACCCAACAATGAAACTTGGTATGGAAATAGTGAATCGTCGGAGTTTGGACTTGAGCCAACATTAATGAAGATGGAAGAGATGCCTTCCCCATGATTAGCCATTGCAACTTCCTTAAATTGAATTTCTTCTGACTTTCTCAACATCCATCCTCATCCAATTTTCCATCCCTACCCTCAACCCTAAAATTTCATTGATTAAGTTTACATATCTTTGGTGCATTGAGTTTAATTTGGTGAGGATTTCATTCAGTTGCGTGCCCTTACTTCCATAACCATGGCAATGAATGTCTTCAACTTCCAATACACATCAACAAGTTTAAAATATTCGATGTCTCTGTTATGTGAAAACTAATGCTTGGAACCAAAGGGAATATCTCCTCATCTACTTTAACACCAAAAGTTTGCCCTCATTTTCCCTAGCCCTATTTTAAATTTGCTCCACATTCCTCTTTACATTTGATTGGTTATCTCTTCCAATCATATGGAGAGTTCTCTCATGCCTCCTGCATGACGAACTTATACAGAGTTATCATATGCTGCCACATAGTCATAATTGAGTCGTGCTTTTGTTCAAGGGAAGTAAACCTGAGTCGGCCTCTTTGCGGTGTCCCTTGACCTATTTTTCAGTCGGCCATCCTTGGTTGTCAGTGTCATGTTTGTCATCACATCAGTTATCTTGGTCCTTTCCTCGTGCTTGTTTGAGAAGGTCTCCATTGACTTCTTGCGGGCGGGTCTTGTCCTTATCGACGACAACATATGGCTATGACGGCAGGCCTAGAGCCGCACCCTAGCCCTATTTTCATTATTGATAGGTCACCTTGTGCTCAGCATCGATCAGTATCATGGGCCTTTGATTGAGTGGTTTCCCTTATGTTCGACATCATCTTTCATTATCACACATTGGGATTCGTGCAGTGCCTTGGTTTCCATTTGACCCTATTGGTGGATTCCTCGCCTTTGTGTCAGCTTTCATTATTGGTTGGTTCAGAGGGTTTCTATCGTGCACTAGCTACATCTTGTGTACGCCGGAAACGTGTTGTGTTACTACATCTTTTTCATCCGATTCCTTCCACATTATTGGCCTACAGGTTACACTCGCACTAGATTGATGAAGGATGCCTTAATGCCTTCCTTCTAGCGAATCTTTTCCTATCAACTACGGCTCATTGTTTTGGGACAAAGATCTAGAGTCCATTTGGTAGTACCTTGGGGTTTGCAGTCATCAGTGGCAGATTCCTTCGCTATCAATGGTTGGAAACCATCATTGTCCCCTGATTAATAGATTCTTCCAGGTGTTCGACTTCAGCTCATTCATTTGCACTTGTTAGATTGTATTGGGTACCTTGACTCTCATTATCATTATCGGTGAATAGTCTCGTGTTTGTTAACGGTATACATTAATGACCAATAATCAAACGATTTCTCACATGGTCAACTTCAGATCATTTATTCCCATTGTGTAGAAATGTACCACGACGGTCGGTGAATACCTCAGGTTGCATCAACATTCTTTGGTTCACTTGTCAGTTGCTCCTGTTGCTGCTAGTTGACACCATCCACATTATATGTTGCAGTCCTTCGCAGCGACATTTTATATGCTGGCATCCAAGTTGCGATGTAGTATCATCTTATTCCATCATGTTTATTTGGTACCATTAGGATCAGTTTTTGACATCAGTGATCAGCTTCATCTTTCAGCTTCATTGATCATCTTCTTATATGTGATATTGAGACATGTACTTGTTCGATCACGATCAGATGATCCGTTATGTACTTTCAATTCTTTATACTTGTATAAATAGTGGATCCGCTTGTACTTGATATGGGAATATGCTTTACTTTCTCTGAGCTTGGGTATGCCCGCCTCAGACAACTGTTTCTTTCTAATCTTCTTTTGATGGCTTGGCAGGCTGAAATCTGGTGAAGTCCTTCTCAGTTTCGACAAGTTTCCTTTCCATATACTTAATACATTTCGGCCATCATGTACCCCTTCTGACCTCATATATTAGGGGGCATATGTTATAGCTCCAAATATCACCCTTGGTATTTGTGATGCTTGGTTTATGGCCTAGGGCAACCCCTCCTTCCAGACTTGGTCCAAATATTTTAAAAATAGTGTTTTAATCCCTGTATGCTACTTTGCCCTGTGATAAAAGCGTGTACACGCGGGTTAGTCAATACCCAACCCGCATATATGTGTTAAAACACTTAAAAAAATTAAATTTCCTTAACTATGGGACTATTGTTTGCAAATGTGTACTTTCAAAACTATGCAAACAAAGACATCTTTTTCTTAAAATATTTTTCTATGACCTAGGCCACTAGCTCATGGTATTTTTTCTTTTTCCTTTTTAATTGCCACTAGCAAAGTAAAATTTATCGTTTGTCAATAAAAAGGTACTTTGTTTGGCAAAAATATGAAACATTCATCTAGTTTGAACAACTACTTGGAAGTGTATTATGTTCCTGAATTGGAAGATTTCTAATCTTCTTTTTCTTATGAAATTTTCTATTAAATAGTTGGTCCACTAGCCCAAATTGTTGTTGCTACCAACAAAATTAATTTGGCCACCTCAAAAAATGCTTTGATGCTACTTTTAAACAAGCCCAATGAAATCATCACCCATGAATATAACCCCATAATATTCATATTAAAATAATAATATACGCTTATGCAAAAATAACTATATGAGATTGATGAAATGATATACAATGGCATGTATATTACTACACATTGGTGTGATATATCATGCCTTTTGTTAAAGGGGTGGCTTACCATTATTAAAATATAACAGTGCACATTATGGTTTAAGATTACAATTACATAATAAATGTTTATAACATTTTGAAATTTATGGTAATACACTCTCGGTGTATTACAAACTAGGGTATCAAGCAACTACTCAAAACCATAGAGGAAGGTGAACTTTGGGATTAGCAACTCACATGGAGATTACAGGCACCTTTGAAAACTATAATATTTTTATGGCTAGTTCATAAAGTAAAATTCATTCTTGAGATATCTTACAAAGAAGAAGTTGGAGAGGACTCGTGAGCTCGGACCTCTCTTTGCAAAGAAAACTCATAAAGTATTAATCATTTTTGTGCATTGTCATTTCACAAAAGAGCTATAGAGTGATACAAATAATACTTATGGAGGAAGAGAAGGCGTGAGGGAGACTTGGTTGATAGGCCTTTTGAAGTTTAGTTAGAAGATTAGGAGGTAAGAGAAGATCAATGATCCTTCACATGTTTTATCATATGGGAAGCATGAATAACTAGGAATTAAGCATTGTTCCACAAGGCATAAATCTCATCTATTAAGACCTTTTACAAGATGAATTGAGCTTACCTAAATATGAGAAGAAGAAAAAAAAAAAGACCCCCCGATATGTACACTAAGTCCTTATGTGTATTACAACATAGAATTCATTATATCCCCAAATAAAAGTGGATAAAGATGCATCATTATTCATTTCTAATTCCCACCAAATCAAGTTTGGATGTGGCCTATGTAGTGGGACCAATATTGTGATAGTTAAAGTGGTGTCCACCTTGATGACCATTGCACTAGAAAAAGGATGAAGGAACTTAACATCTATGCAGACGTAATGATTATAATGCATTGGATGATGGGTCTAGAAGACACAAGAGTATGGACTTGTTTGGATGTCCTCAACATGCAAAGGACCTCAAAAGATGTTTTCAACATCTAGAAGACATCAAAGTCCTTTTTTTGAGATTCACTTTCAACATATTATAGGGAACATAAATAAGATGTGGACCTTTTACCAAATAAGTTTATAGCGAAGATTTGGGCTCTTTGTGTTACAAGAATTCAATGAGATAAATATGGAGAGATACTCCTATCTTAAGTATTATTGCTTTTTGAGGTTGTTATGGATGGTGTTTTGGTTAGGGTGGTTTTCTTATTTCTCACGAGTTTATGGTTTACTAGAACTCTATTAGAACATATTTATGGATCAAAGTTGTTGTTTCTAGTAGGTTAGCATGGTTGCTGACCTTTTTACTCTAACTTTGTGGTCTTCTGAAATTTCATACATGATCCTTTTATTTTAAGTAATGACAAGAATCATGCTATTTTTCTTTGAGAAAAATATAGATACATATGCATCCATATTTGTGTACAAATGCATTGTTTTTTCTAATTTAAAAATAGTTTATGCTACTAAAATTAGAGAATTCATTTGATCGCATTAGAAACAATACAACATTATTAGGAGCTCACAACATAGTATTTGACAACTTTACTCTCAATCATCTACCACCCTTCTATGAAGGTTCTTATGATAGATCTAACAAACATACATAGCTGATAAAATAGATACAAACAACGTCATTAAAACAAAGGGGCATATATTACATATATGGTAGATAACTAAGAAAAAAATCCAAAAGTTGTTGGATCATCATCCCTTACAACTAATTGGATTAAATGCATCCCTCAGTCATAATCTGAAATTGCAATGATCTACATACAAACTAGTTTCATTATTAGTATCAATGAAATGGTATTCCATGGCCATATGGAAGACAAGTCAATTCTTTAATAACACCCCTACATTCCTCTAAAGGTCCCTCATATATAAGGTGATAAATTGCATTAAGGCAACAAGTCAATTGGGTTTTCCACACTTTGAAAAGTTCCACTCCACATCAACCAACAATTACTATACAATAACAAAGAAGAAAATGCAATGAATGTATAGGACCTCGTGAATATCAATACATAACTCTCTATTCTAGAAGGATGGAAAGCGGAGGGCTCGACAACATGAACCCTTGTCGCCGCAACCCTCCATTTTTCTCATTTCTTCCATTTCCTAGGTTCATCATTGCCTTTTCCTATTGTAGTTGTTACCTAATATGTTGTTGCCTTGGATGGGATTCTACTTTGCTTCCCCTTGCTATTTCTTGTGGTGCATTTTTCAGCAGTTTTTGGCACTCTGTTTCCCTTTTACGGGTCGGTCTGTAGTCTTTGTTTCTTTCTCCTCCGCTGAAGACTGCTCCTCCAGTGACGTTCGTCTTTCTACTTAATTTATCATTAATAAGGGAGTTGAGGGAGTGGGGTCACAACATAGTCATAGGGGCTCCCTTGCCACTTTCCCTGCCGATTCGGGACTCCATTTTTTTGTTGTAGATATTGCTAAGGAGAAGGGAGCTGAGGGAATGGGGTTGAGGCGAATCTCTTTCCATTTCGGCCCCTAGTTCGAGCTTCTTCTTCTTCTTTTTTTCGTTTGTTGATGATGTCATCATTTCCATGGATGTTTTCGTATCCCTGGGGCTTGTCGCAACTTCTATGGGATTTTTGGGAATTTTTAGGCATCATGTGCCCTAGTTTTGGTGGGTTTCATTTCGGTCGTTGCGACCTTCCTTTAGGCATTGCAACTTTTTTCTTTTTTATTTTTCTTTCGGTGTCTTCCTACTGAATCTAGCGATGGGGTTCGTCGATTTTCCTTGGATGTTGCCACTTTTTCCTCGATGCCTTGCTACCTTCAGGGTTTTCGGCTAGTCTGCTTTTCGGCCCACTGTTGTTTGGGTGTTGTAGACAATTTTTTTGAATGTAATGGATGTCTATTGTGGGGCATATTAGTGCATTTACATGGGATTTTTCAGTGGCCATGCGTGCCTTGTATATTGATAATTGTATCAGACATTTTTTGGCTCAGGATTACATATGCACAACGTGCATCTACATAATGTAATTTTTATTTTCATTAATATAAATTATGGTTTTTTTCCTAGGAAAAAAAAGAAGGATTGAAAGTCAAGAGAGGTTGGCTACTAATTTCACCCTATGTTGGCTCTGCCATGAATCCTCAAGGAGGATATGGATTCTGATTAGTATCATGAGTCATTAGTGACTTTGGAGACTTATATGCTAAGATGAGAATTGATAACAAAATTAAGCTAATCTAGTGGCACTTTCCCATCAAGGTTTTGTATCTCACGGTAAGGTTATTAGGGTGAGTGAAGCAAAACATAAAGTCTTGAATTCATGGAAGTTGACTGTTTTAATAGCTTTTTGTCCTCACTAAGGAGAAGAAGACGTGATTTGGTAGATTCTATCAACCTTGTGAACCTTATAGGTTTTGTGAAATCCATGATATGAAGATAACGCATGTAGTAGACTCAATGTGCATTTTTAAACACATATCTTCCTCTTTTTTAAGACTTGTTTCCTCTCACAAAATGGTTAATTATCTATCAACTAAATAAATTGAAGGTGTCAAATACAAATAAGTATACATGGCCAATGCATGACTCGTATGGAAGAATGAATACAAAGATAAGAAGTGTTAGAGACAATTAGAGAATGTCGCACTTTATTAAGTAAACGCGGGGGATTATTGTATAAATTTCCTAGTACTTATAATAAAAATAATCACAGTATTCACAATATTTTATCAACGGAGTGCACTTTGCTTGAAACCTCAAGGCATTTCATTGTGTCCATGAATGGATTTCATAGAATGTAGTATCTTGTAGGTTCATACCAGAAATAAATGAAATAAATAGAGAAAGAGATTAAGAGTTCGAAAAAACATAATCAAGGAAAGAATTACTAGATTGCTTGAAACCTCATGGCATTTCATTGTGTCCATGAATGGATTTCATAGAATGTAGTGTCTTGTGGATTCCTACAAGAAAGAAATGAAATAAATAGAGAAAGAGATTAAGAGTTTGAAAAAACATAATCAAGAAAAACATTATTAGATGGATTGCACAAATGTTGGCCAAATCACTACATTCATAAGTGGGAAAAAACATGCATTGTTACACGTAGATCATAACTTAAAAGGAAAACAATTCCATTACCCATTGATATAGGTCGTACCTACAAGACGGTATGTATATTATTTATACTTCACCAAATACATAAATAATTATAACATATAACTACATGTGAGTGTAATGAAGAATACTCATATTCATGTTCAATTATTAAAACAATTGTTTTCTTATTCATTAATGTGTTTATAGTTGTATAACAATTATACTTGTATTGTTCAATGTGTGCATGTGGCAATTATTTTGGGGTGGAGAAAATATATAAGAAGCAAAAGACACGAGGTTATGGAGTTAAGGTGGTATTCCAACATACTAGTCATGTGTACACTTCATATTAGACTGTTATTGATAACGAATTGGAATATAATATAACTATATTAAGACATGATATAGTGAATCATTTAAGTCAATGCCATTCAAGTGTAGGTGGTTTGAAATCTTTAATAAATCCCATGTAGGGATAAATGAAAATACACATCTTTTCAATTGACTCGATTATATTTTTAGTCAATAAAAATGAGCCATATGTGTGGCCATGTCATTATAGTCAAACCCAAATGCGTTAGAGAATAAAAGATGAATTATTATTCTATGAGCATCTAGAAGCAAACAAATGTCCATAAAGACTAGCATTCCCACAACTTTGGGCACTAGTGCCATAAATGATGAATGGGATCATTGATAATGATTTGATTTGAGGATGCATGCATCTTTTGGATCCATAATTTATACAATATTTGTGACTTTCTGTTTACTAGGAAAAAAGGGATTTATATTCCATTAAGAATAGAAATTACACTTTTCATATGTCAAAGCACAAATTGATCAATTCAAAAACATCAAAATCACTCCACAACTCAAACTCAGCTCTCAACCACCTATCTCCTATGTGTTAGATAAATAGAAGAGAGCAAAGAGATTGTGTACACAACATAAAACCAAAATTGTTGTCCATTGATCACATAAATCAATTACACATATGGCCCCTATAAGCTTTTACAGAGGATTGAAAGTATGGCCTACAAATTGGAGTTGCCTCCATCTTCACGTGTACATCTAGTCTTCCATGTTTCTTGCTTAAAGAAGGTCATTGGTGATAAGATCCCAGTCCAAACTCTTATACCAAAGATTAATGAAGAAGGGAAAATAATACTAGAACCATAAACAATTTTATAAACAAGGACTAAGCAGCTGAGAAATCAAGCAATTACTGAGTACCTCATCAAATGGAAGAACCTACCAATGGAAGAAGCAACATGGGAAGATGAGTGTTTCATGCAGAAACACCCACAAATAGTCAAGTGTCGAGGACAACACTTCTTTGAAGGGAAAGAGAATGTTAAGATATTGAGTGATTATATTTCTATTGTTGTATTGTTATGTAGGCTAGATCCCCTCATGGTCCCATTTTATTATAATTGTATCCTTTATTTCCTACACACACACACACACACTTAGGAGACCTAGTATTAGATAATTAAATATTGTCATTTTCAATGTGTTTATTGTGTAAGGAGGTTTCCCCCTCGAAGTGGACTGTAATTATTGTTTTTTTTTATTATCATTTTTAAGGCTTAAGGATCGTAACAAAAGGGTTTGAACCAAGACACATTGTTACACTTACATCTAATTTGCCAGGAGTTAAGCAATGTCGGAATCCTAAGAACCTCTAGGATCACTACAATATTTACGGGGAACCATTGTCGATCAGATCTTGAATAATTAAATGATTTGTCTTTCTCTTTTCTTAAAGGGGTTGTTGCCTCCTTCACCATTGCAATAACACATGTTAATTGTTGAAATTGTTTTTTTTTTTTTACAAGATCGGATAGTTGCTATATTATCAAAAAGGGTTTTTGGAGCAAGCTCCTTTTACATTCCGTTGTTTTGATATGATAGGATAAGCAGTTAAGTAGGCACACAGACCTTTCTTCTGTGCTTGGTATCAAAATTTTAGAAGTTTTTTTGGCTATTCTAGAGTATTGCTTTACATATTGACCCGCTAAGAAAACAAATTTACAACGCATATTTCACAGAGATTTATGATTTGTAAACTGGGAGAGTAAATTCTGTGGCCTTTTCCTTATGTTTTGCATTTTGTTGTTCCTTAAGTTTGATGTTCCTTGTACTGTTATTCGTTCTGCTTGTTGTCCCTTGCTGCTGCTCCAACGACCTGTTGTTCCTTTGTTATGTTCCTTATGTTGTTGTTCCTTTTTCTGGTTGTTGTTCGTTTTGCTTACTGTTCTTTGCTGCTGTTTTCTAGCTTTTCTCCACGCACTATCCCCTCCAACCTCTTGAGCCTGGTTGGTCCCGCGCTCTTTTCTACAGCGGAGCTCTCTCTCAATAACTACACAGTAATGGATCTGCTGATGAATAATCCTGCGCTGAGAGTGCTTCTTATAACATTGCTTGAGCATACACTTCTTGTGAGTCTGCTCTGAATTCTCATGAGAGTTCCCCTGATTGCCATCATTACCCAGCTTGCAGTGCAGAATGGTATGGGCTCCGCAGTTGCTGATTTGACTTACATCAACCTTGTATTGATCCCTGAGACAGATTTCCCTCTAAACCGAATCCCTGTGCCAATCATTCTTTCTGAACTAGATTTTCCTCGCTGCACTAGGAAGATTGTCTGGGCTTTGTTTGTCAATCATGTGATGGGAAGTCACTTTCTGAATCTTCATAGATGCCTTTGCCTCGTTTTGCTTAAGTGGAATGCCTGAGCTTTGAGCCTTGCACCGGTCCAGCTGAGCTGACAACTTAAGGTATTGGTTTTTCATATATCACTTGATTTTCTTTTACCAACCCGGCTCTCCTTTCCAAAGCCTTGTTGGCGAGAGTGTCTGCTTTTTGGTTGTTGAGTCTTAAAACGTGCTTGAAGACCACATTTCCCAGCATTTTGGTATTGTCCAAAATTCTTTGCCTTATTTTGTTTAAGGCCTGATTTTGGAACTCTCTGCCTGCTACCATAGCAGCAATAATGATTGCTGAATCGCCAATAATGATGGGGTCTTTAGCTTGGAGTTTGTTAAGGATGCTGGTGCCCAGTAGCAGGCTGTAAGCCTCCGCCTTATTGTTTGACATAGTCCCAAGCCCCCATTCATAAGAGGATATGATTTCGCCTTTCTGATCAAGAATTAGCCCACTTGCCCCTGCTCTACCAGGGTTATTCCTTGATGCTCCATCAAAGAATAGAACATACTTTCTTTGATTTTTGGTCCAATTTTCTATCTCCTTTTCATTTCCCCGAAGCTTCCAATCTCTAGGATTCTCTCCTATCTTCCTTGGGGGTTGATTCCTTGCAAAGCCTTTAGAGAGGGCTTTCTTGAACCACTCTTTTTCTTCATGCTGCGAGCTGTTTAGCTACATGATTGGCACTCCATTAGCACTGATCATATCTGCAACAAGTCCCTAAGTTTTAGCTATTATGGACCTTGAATTTGGCTTTTGGCCTTTAAAGATGCAATTGTTCCTTGCTAGCCATATTTGCCAGCAAAGTGAGGAGGGGAGACACTTCCATATGCGAATTATAATAGCTTTATTTTTCTTTGCGTATGGATAGCTTTGTACCCAATTCTTGTTTATAGTTGAGAGTTGTTCAAAAGTATCAATGTTCTTCTCTAGAGGACTGATGAGTTGGTTCCAGCAATGTCTTGCGATGGCGCACTTTAAGAAAAGGTGTTGAATACTCTCTTCATCTTGTTGACACAAAACACAAACAGAGGGCCCATGAATGCCTTTTTCCTTAAGTTTTCAGCTGTGAGGATTTTACCTTTCAGAAGAGTCCAGGCGAAAAATTTGATTTTGGGAAGGCATTCGTTCTTCCAGACAGCTGGCCAAAGGCTCCAATTTTCGTGATTGTTGTGACTTTGGAGAAATTTGTAGCCTGATTTGACTGTGAAATTTCCTCCACTTGGGTCCCATATATAATTGTCAGGGCTATTTTTATTTATGGGGGCTGCTCCAGCAAGTATAGTCTTCAGCTCTTCCCACTAATTTTTCAGTCTGATTGGAAGAGGCAGCTCTCTCCAAGCAATCCACCTGTTTTGTTCCCACTCGGAGATAGAGTATAAGGAAGTTATGCCTTTATCTTCCATCCAATATTTCAGACCTCTTAAGTGTTGTTGCTGGTTCAAAGGGCCTATACCCATTATTCTATCCATCCAAATGGCAGTATCTTTCCCATTCCCCGGATTCCTTGAAATATGTTCTCTAATTTGGGGAATAATTTTTTTTATGAGCTTCCACACTTGGGTACACGGACGATCAGAGATCGTTTCGGAAAGCATCCTTGAGCGTTGACCGTTGAGATATTTTTTAGACAGGGCTTCAACCCACCAGTGGTCCTTCCCATTTAGCATTCGCCAAACAAGCTTGATGCCAAAAGCCTTATTTATCGAGCTTGGGATCCTAATAGAGATACCTCCTTTTTCGAAAGGGAGGGTCACTTGATCCCATCGGACAAGACTAAATTTTTTGGAGTCTTGTTTCCCTCCTTGCCAAAGAAATCCTCTTGTAATTATCTCCATTTGCTTATGTATGCTAGCTGGGGCCAAGATTATGGCATACTGATAGATTGGTAAGGCTGTGAGGAGAGCTTTAATTAGAGTAGTTCTACCTGCTAGATTTAACCACATCATCCCCCAACTTTGGATTTTCCCCCTTATTTTTTCGATTTGTTTGTTCCAAACTCCTGTCTTAACCACTTCTTTTGCCAGTGGTAACCCAAGATAATTAAAATGACCCCATTTCAGCTGGACCGGAATATCCATGATTTGAGAGATCCTCTGCATTATATTTATTGGCACATTCCAAGTGTAGATTCTACATTTTTTAATATTTAGCAGGCCTCCTGAAACAACAATAAAATCCTCTAGAATTTTTTGAACCTCCTTGCAATAATGCTAGAGGCTCCACCAATGAGAAGAGTATCATCAACGAAAAGCGAATGATTGATTTCTTTAACCCCTCTTGCTATACGAATGCCGGTGATTTCCCTTTTTTCTCTTTGACTTTCAAGATGAATACTCAGTGTTTCCGCCATAAGGATATAGAGGAACGGGGAGAGCGGGCATCCTTGCCTCAACCCTCTTGTGCTGCGGAAATATCTACTAGGCCTCCCATTAATCAGCGGAGCTATCCAAGGATTGGAGATGCAGGCCATAATAATCTCTATGAACTTAAGAGAGATGTCGAACTTTTGAAGAGCTGCATAAAGATATTGATGACTAACTTTGTCAAAAGCATTGGCCATATCCAGCTTTATAACCATACCCTTTTCATTTCTGAGAATGCTGCTATGAATGGCTTCCTGAACAAGAATTACATTATCAGTTATCTGCCTTTTGGGGACAAAACCACCTTGATTTTCAGAGATGAGATAAGGCAAAAAAAAATTCAGTCTATTTGCCAAAATTTTTGTTATGATTTTGTAGGAGGAGTTACATAACGAAATGGGCCGGTATCTATCAAAAGAGATAGGATTTGGCTCTTTCGGAATGAGTGCCAAATGAGATGCTTTGGTATTTTCTCCCATTTTGTTTTTTTTTGAAAACATTTTTGATCATTCTAACAAGATCTTTTTTTATTATGTCCCAGTGATTCTTGTAGAAGGCAATGGTGAAACCATCTGGCCCAGGAGCTTTGTCCGGGTGCATGCTCCAAGTTGCCTCTCTTATTTCCTCATCTGAAACCTCTTTCTCAAGTTCATTGTTTTGTTGTTCGTTGATTTTGTTGCTAATTTGCTGAAGGAAGACTGCGCTGTCCACTTGCTGGTCCCCTGCTGATAGAAGGTTTTTGTAGTGGTTGTGGGCTGCCTCTTTAATTTCCTCCCTCTCCTTTATTTCCTTTCCTTCCACTTGGATTTTATCGATTTGGTTGCCCACTCTTCTTATCCTAAGATTGTTGTGAAAAAAGGCAGTGTTTTTATCCCCCGCTTTTAGCCAAAGACATCTAGACTTTTGCCTAATCTCCTCCTCTTCTTGTCTATTTTGCCTGTAGAGATCCAAGAAAATTTATTTTTCCTTAGCATAATCTTGCTCATTGTTTTGCTGATTTTCTTTTTCTTTGCTCCAATTTTCTAGTTTTTTTGTTAGCTCAGCTTTTTGGTGTTTTTCTTTAAGAGCATTCTCTTTTGCCCAGATTTTTATTTTTTCTCTTAAATTTTTTAATTTGGTTTCCCAAACAAAATGTGGGGAGCCTCTCACCTCTGTTTCCCAACTTTCCTTTATTAGCTTGCGAAACTCTTCCTTGCTATCCCAGATTTTGTTATATTTGAAAGGGATTGGTCCATGATTCTCCAACCTATCCAAAATCAACACCACCGGCTTGTGATCAGAGGCTGAAGCGTGCACTATTTTGCTTTTGATGGACGGAAATCCTGCTGCAATGTTTTCTTGGATCAAAATCCTATCAAGTCTTTCCTTTATATTATGTGCTCCTGTTCTTTTGTTACTCCAGGTGAATTTCCCATTACTTGGAGGTATGTCTAAGAGTTTGTATTCTTCTATGAAGTCTTCCAGGGCTGCTCTTGAGGGATCGTTGAAATAATTACCTCCCAACTTCTCTTCTATATTTCGAATCAAATTTAGATCCCCTCCTATGACTAGCTTGCTTCTTTGACAATCTTGTGCTTCTTCTTTAACTGATTCCCAACATAGAGCTTTATCTCTATAGTGGTTTGGAGAGTAAATATTTATAATAGTATACTCTTCATTTGTGTTCTTGTTTTTTAGATTTGTCCTGACCCACCAGTTGCTGAGTTTTTGTTTGATGAGTTCCCATTTCCATTTGTTCCACAATGTGCCTATACCTCCTGAGGCTCCAATGGAATCTGTGGTTGTTCCTTCAATTTTTTTTTGAGTTTTAATCAATTTTTGAATCTCTTGATTGCTGACTTTGGTCTCTTGGATCATAAGAATGTCTGGCTGTTCCTGCTTTATTAAGTCTCGGGCTGCGTTGATTTTGAGAGCGGAGCCCAAACCCCTGCTATTCCAAGAGACCATAATCTTGTGAGAATTCGATCGATGGTGGGGGGAGGGGAAGACAAGCTTTGGATGGGAGATGAAATGATGGCTAGAGTCTTGTCTAGGGTGGGGGAGCAAGGAGATGATGGTTCATCTTCCAGAAGTTCAAAAGGGTTAGATGTCAATTTTATTGGAGGGACCTTGTTTATAGGAGGAATGGAGGCTGAGGCAGTATTTTCATGGACTTGTGTGGGGTTGGGAGTAGTTTGTTTGTTATTGGTCTTCTTCTTTTTTACTTGTTCCCAAGTGTCTTCTTGAGCTTCTACATTCTCAGTAATCTCTACTTCTTTTAATTTGCTACATCTATTTGCAAAGTGACCATATTCATGACATACCTTGCATTTAAACAGGATTTGCTCGTAGTCCAGCTGCTGAATGTGAGTCCATTGGTCCACCTTGATTTTTATTGCCTTTGGCAGCCCTTTCCCTAGATCTACTTCCACGCAGATTCTAGCACAAGCATGCATATTATCTTTTGGCTCACATCTGTCAATATACTTGCCAATCGCGTTCCCTATAGCTTTGACCGACTCGTCGCCCCAACAGTGGAGGGGAAGGTGTGGCAACCTAACCCATACCAGAACAACGCTTGGGACGTCCATCTTGGGGTCGAAATCTGGAGACCATCTGTTCAGATACAAGCCTCTTGAATCCATAAAGTATGGTCCATTTCTAAATATTAGATTCCGATCTTCTTTAGTTTCAAATAGAAACGTGTAATATCCCTCCCACAGAACCTGATAGCTATTTTCCCCTGTATGTTGGCGCTCCAGTTTCTCTCCACCCATTTTTGGACCACTCTAGGGGAGGGCCACAACCCTGTGAATTGACCCACCAATCCACGCTGAGCTAAGGATATAGCAGCTTTCCGAGGGAGGTTTGGAGGTAAAGAAATCTCAGGTATGTCTGCTAATTTTTTCACAAATTTACTTGTTGTTGGCCTGGCTTTAGGAGCTCCATGGTCTACTATTAGTGAAGCAAAGGTTGCTTCTTGTTCATCTGTGCATTGCTGGGAAGAAGAGTCTTCCCCTGCCGAGGGGGCATGGTGAAAGCAGTCCTAGCAGCAGGAGGCTGCTGAGATGGGAGGGAGGGAGCGGGAGGCTACCCAGGCTAACGGTCAGAACCTAGGAGCCGCAGTCGAGCTTGGGAAAGCCCCAGCAGCAGGGGGCTGCAGGAGGAAGTAGGGGGCATGAGGGCGGCTAGGTCAATCCAACATGCTCAGAGCCATCTCTTCATCGAAACTGTTTTTTTTTTAACAATGCAAGGAGTTAGCATAAAAGGCCATTGTTACACTTGTATCTAATTTGCTAGGAGTTGGGCAATGTTTGAATCCTAAGAAACTCTAGGATCACTACAAGTTTTATGGGGAACCATTATGGATCAATTCTCGAATCATCAAATGATTTGTCTTTCTTGTTTCTTAAAGGGGTTGATGCCTCCTTCACCACTGCAATGACACATGTTAGTTGTTGAAATTGTTTTCTTTTAGCAATGCAAGGAGTTAGTGTAAAAGGCCATAATGTAGTGAGAAGCTCGTGATGTTAATTAACAAGTGGGCATGGCATCAAGATGATGAAGAACATTGACATTGAAGTGATTTTGGTGCCAAGCAAGAGGGTGTGAAATTGCTATGAATGCATAATGCCATAATGACAAAGTTTGTTGATGAGAGTGTATTTATTGGAAGGAACGAGCTTAAAATCCTTGAGGTGACTAGATCTAGGTTATTGATCATAGGAAACCTAATGATGTTATATCTATAAAGGGTAAAAACATAAACCTTTTGAGGTTGCTAGATCTATAGGCCATGATTGTTTGGCTTTGATATCAATTAATATAAACACAATACCAACAATGTAGGAAGATACTTAAAACGCAAGAGTGTGAGAGTTAGAGGAGATTGCTAGAAATAATCACATGCTATACACTCATTTGCACTATTGTATATAGAGTATGGAAGTTTGGAGACAACGACCAAACTTTACCATTACTAGAATAAAATAAAATAAAGTGGTCAAGTGATGAATTTAAATCAAAGAACCCAAAAGAGAAAAGAATGAAATACAAAGTATACAAAAAAAAAAACAAAATTAAAAAAAAAAATCACAAATATGATATATGTTCACACATAGTTTCTACACAAAGTCTCATTATGCTACCATAATTAACAATGCACATATTTGTTTGGAGTGAGAAGGAGCCAAAGTTAGGTATACAAGATTATAATTATTATTATTCATCATGAAAGAGGACGAGCCATCCCCACTCTTCCAAAGTATATTACACAACCATATTGATTTATTTTACTCCTTGATCACTAAATGGCTTACTCCTTGGTTTTGGAAATACAATATTTCCATGGGAAATTAAATTGATCACAATTGCAAATCAATGCTTTAATTATATAAAAGCCAATATTGGTGTGCAACATTCCATAAGCATTTTCTAACATAATTAGTTATCAACATGGCACTATAATGGAGGATAAACAACACAAACACTTTGTTCATATATACAAATTAATGTAAACATATCATCAATTATTAGATTAGAAAATACAAGGAAACAAGTTTTTAAATGTTTCTATTTGTTTTGTGATTAGTGGAATCGACAATAGGAGCAGTCTCATACTTGCATGACATGGGTTGAATTCATCCTCTACCACTATAACAACTAAGTGCACTGCACCTAACCCTAACGTGGATATGGTTAATCAAGGGAATCAAACTAAGGACCTCATAATATTTACATAACATGTTTACATGCTTTGCCAAGTGAAACTACCCTTGGGGCTAATTTTAACATTTACTTATATAAATTGTTTTTCAAATCAATATTAAAAGTTGTTTCAAGCCTTGCATTAATCCTTTATAAACATTGCATTGCAATACACATGATGGACCTTCATATCCTTTTGATGTGGCAATCTTGCCAATTGTTTCCACAAGCTGCAATGTAAGAATTAAATACAATGGCTTGAGTAATGAACATAGATATAACCACAATAAACAATTTATATATCATAAGTTTTACGATCTTAAGGGTAGTGTAAAATGTTTGGTTTTATGTTTGTTAATCTACTTTGACAACTAGCTAAATTGCCCATCCATTTGGGAAACTAGCTTTTGCTAATTAATGTTGATGTCGATATTGCTATAACCATGGTGTTTTAAATCTTTCTACTTTTTTTTTTTAAATGTGCAACATTAGGACTTAAGTGGGAGTTCTAATGGGATCTAGTGCATTAATGTTGGTATGATCGCATCCATTTTAAATCTTTCTACTTGTCATGGGTTATATTTTCATTTTTTTTGAGGATTTCATCCTACATTACTAACAATTGTTAGTTTTTTTTCCATGGTCCCCAGAGATTGGTGACTGTTACATCCATGGAATAATTATACTAGGCATATCTACCTATAAGGATCACTTCTTGCCAACTCAACTACGGAGCCTGACCCTGAGAGTGTTGGAAGAACTGAACCCGTGACCTCTAAATAACAAGGTGCTTTAATGACTGGGACGACCAACTAAGCTAACCCTAGGGGCTTACTAGCAATTGTTAGATATAAATAGTTATAATATATTATTTGCCCTAAACTCCATAAATATATAAGTGGACTTTGAGGTGTAATTCTTTAGGTTGGTGTGACAACATCCTCATTTATTCTAGTACTAAAATTTCAATGATTTAATTGTGATGCCGTGTAAGTCTCTCTTTAATCTCTCGTTAGAATGCTATATCCTTATGTTGAAATTTCTTTTGAGGTTAGTACTCCACTTTCTCTAGACAATATTCATTAATACGAATGTGAAGGTTTTCATAATTAACCATGACAATGTTTAAGTTTTTTGGAAATAATCGTGTAAAAAGTATAAAACATTTAGACACATTTCTAAACTTTCTACACAACGTTTTCTAAAAAAATCATGTAACAAAATTAACAATATTTAAATATACTAGCTTCGTGACAACCCCCTATGATAATCCCTTCTATAAATATTATTATGAATTGTAATTCATGTAAATAATGTGGAAATGTAACACATTGACTCGCTCAGGTAGTGGACAAGGATTCAAAGGATTGAGGAGGAGGAGATTGCTTGTAAATTCAAGTCTTGCATTTATTTCATCACCTAAATCTCTGTTGGTTTAATGACAATAATGTGTAGTCATTGAATGGAGGATATGTGCCTCCTGAATGGAGGACGAGACTATGGACTTATCCTCGTAGATTTTTTTGTTAGGGTGAACATGCAAGAAATGTTGGGGGAAGAAAAAAATGCTCGACAAGAAGATTTGGGAGAGTCTTCATCTATGAATACTCCAGAGAAAAAAGGGGAAATGCCTCACGCAGAAGCATGCAAAGCTCGAGTTTGGTAGCGGTCATGAATATTCCTAGAGAATTAACTTTCTTTTAATGCTATGTTTTTTGCTTATGGGAGGAATCCATATGCGGTTAATGAGGCTGTGTTTGTGCTCATGTAACGCTTATTGAGGCCTATGTGTGTGTGCTTGTGTGTTGGTTTCCAAAGAGAGTTTGGTGGAGTTGTGATCCTCAGGTGCTTGTTGGGCTGATAAACCCGTGAGGGATTACTTGTTGATAAACCACCTGAGCAGTGGCTTGCCTTGGGACTGATAAACCACTAAGAAACTTGTTGGGTTGATAAACTACTGGTTAGGTTAAGGCACCCCAATACTAGTGGGATTGATAAACACCAAGTGTAGCCACCCCAATACTAGTGGGAATGATAAACACCAAGTGTAGCCACCCCAGTACTAGTGGGACTGATAAACATGAAGTATAGCCTTGGGGATGATAATGCTAGTGTTAGCACTCACTGATAAACTACTGGGATGGGTGTGCTCTTATCCCTACAATAACTAATCCAATTGATAAACCTCCCATTATACATATACATCCCTTCTCCAGAGCTGAACTGAGACTCTCTGTGTTTTGCTTGAACCCTTGTGGTTATTGTGTTATTGGTTGAGAGTCATTGTGGTGTTACAACTAAGAGCTGTTGAGAAATTAGTTGAGGAATGGACCCTTGCCATGTGTGACTGGTCGGTAACTCCTAAGCAATTACATCACTAGACTCTGAATCTGGCTCGGGGGTGGTCGATTGCAAGAAAGGTTGCAGTGTATTTGACTTACAGTTGGGTGGAGAATTGAAATCCACTGCTAGTTGCCATTCATTTGAAGATAATACGACAAGTTGTTTACTTGTGTTCTTGATGCATTGAAAATATGAGTATTGTTGCCATGTGATATATGTATGTATCAATACTATTAACGAAGGAATATGTTCCCGTCTATCTATGATGATATGCTTTATGTATATGTATAATTATCATGGTTATGAGGGGTGTGGAGGCCTTTGTGTTATTTAATACGCTCATGAAGTGTAGAGCTATTCATATGGTCCTGTGTGATTACGAGACGTGGTTCACTAAGATGTTACAATGTGTGAATTCCATTGGTTAGTATGCTATGGGTATATCAGTTCTCAACATGTTTGAGACTATGATTTTATTTTCTGAGTAAGGATTAAGTATGATGCATCATATGACATATTAGTTGGATCTCCTCAATAGGGATCTAGTCGACGAGAAAACTAGGTCGACGTATGGTCAAGAGGAATGCTTGTTACATTGCCGAATGTTTAGTGGAAAGGGGCCAAGGCGCAAGTCAATGGTGGGGAAAGCTAACATAACTTCGCTTTGATTCGACCAAAGTTATAGTCGGTCAAAGCTCGAGTTGAGTCGACGAGTCGTGCCTTATGCATCGTTAGAAAGGTGTCATTTCCATAATGAATGCATAATAGCCAGCATGGGATCTATTATGGGAGGACCGAGATTGTTGGGGCACCCAATTCATCTGAAGTTATTGAGCGATAATGTTGTGGCATGTTCATTACTTACATGTATAAAGCTGTCAGCGTAAGGCAAGGGTCCCTAAAAAGGGCGTGGGACATATTCATTGTGGTCGTCCTAGACTGAAGTTATGAGGGTGTTGTTCAATTATATGTATAATCTTACTGATTGTCGGCCTAGACAAAGGTTTCAAGTGCCTGTCAACATTGAGTTTCCATCAGCCAAGGTTAGGGTCTCGTCTAGTCGTGTTAAGTCAACTACTTGTGTGAGGTTGATTAATTGTGTTAAGTCGAATGGTTGGGTTATTTCAATTTGTCCTATCATGTTGATTGGTTGTGTTTGGTCGACTAGTTGGGTTATGTCGAAAAGTGCTCGACGAGCTGAGTACGGTGGTGTATTCCAAGGTCAATTCCACAAGCTTTGGAGAAGTAGGAATTTTATAACCCCATTTCCATAATGAGGCTATGGAGGTCATGTTAGGATAAACTAACACCTCCCATTCGCCCTAGAGGAAGTCTAAGGGGGGTGGGAGGGGGCGTTATAAGATCTATGCTTCTCTTCTTCTCTATAATGTTCAAAATAATAACCTGCTTGCACTTCCTAGCTTTCCTAAGGTCGAGCAAGCAATAAATTCCTCTCCTTTTAGTCGAACTTGCTTGCAAAGGCATCAATTGTTTAAATAGAGGGTCGTTGAAGCAAAGATGTTACCTTAGTAGATCTGGTGCATGGGGCTTTGCATGCTATACCAATCACTCCAATCTTATTCCTAAGATGACATGTTCTCAACAATACTCTAGGTGAAAGCAGGGCCAACCTAGATCCATTTTAACTTCAAATCTACCAAGCATCGAGAGGGATCATATATCTTTTCACTCTAAAAAAAGTTTGCACCTCAAAGAGATTTGATCCTTCTCGGTGCTTGGTAGATACAAAGTTAAGATGGATCTAGGATATATATATATATATATATATATATATATATATATACCATTGACAAAACCATGGGTTGTCAAACCTTGCAACCCAAAAACTACCAACAGATATATATATATATATATATGATTGACAAAACCATGGGTTGTCAAAACCTACAAAAACTACCAATAGTTGAGGTAAAATAGATTTACTGTTGGTAGTTTTTGGGCTGCAGGTTTTGACAACTCATAGTTTTGTCAATGATATATATATATATAATCTGCAACCCAAAAACTACTAACAGTAAATTTATTTTACCTCAATTTTATTTTTTGGTTTAATTAATTTATTTTTATTTTTGTGTAATTTGACTAAATTAAAATGTTTACATAATTGGACAAGACAAAACATAACAACATCTCAACTATCTTCCATATTAAATTAAAAAATACCAAAAATAAAATTAAAACTTTATTCATGATTCTATTTAAATTATGATTTTAAATATAATTCCACGTCTCTAAGTAATTCCAACCATAGTAACCAAAAGAGGTGCGTTTTGATGTCTTTTATGTTACACCCGGAGGTACCACTACTATACTGTAATAACCAAAAGAGGTCGTAAAAACTATTGTTCATAGTAACATTGCCAAGAAAAAGAAAAATCTAAAATTTGGGGTTAATCCCAAACGAGATGATTACATGAACAATAATAAAAATTCGAATCCTGTCTTCATCCATGATAGCCTCCATATTGGCAATGGAGTCATTCCACACTCGTTTGAACTCCACGAACACAGACTGACTTGTGCTTTGCCATTATGCGCCTCTAAGGCCTACTGCAGCTGCTTCGCACAGAACTCTAATTAAGACACGGAACAAATGCTCAACTGAATCGGGGGTCCATAAAATCAGACAAATCCTGTATCGGGAAGGAATATGAATACAACGGCGAACCCGTGTGTATGTGGGTTTGGGCTCAACTCCTCTTTTTCACTGTTCCTCCCCTCTATATCTATTTGCAATGCAAATTCTGTGCTTCATTTGCCGTCTACGGCGAAGAGGCTTTTCTTCACAATCAGAGCAAAAAGTAACAACGGGGCTTTTCCAGCTGATAGGTCCATGGACAGGGTAAGCGAATCACTTCTTATATATGTATTTTTTCTTCGTAGAAATAGGCTATGTTTTGGTAGCTGCCATTCATATTTTTGAATTTTCCTATAGGACAAAGATAACAAACTGATGTACCGCCATGATATTCTTATATCAGCGCAGTCAAACATTGACTTGGGTGAAAAGAAAAATTCCCGCAAAGAGCTTATTAATCACACTAGACTTGAGCCGCCTAAATTGCAGTAATCGTCCCCTGGACGTGCTACAGTTTTCCTTTTCTTTCTTTGTGGATTTCATGTGTCTGTATATCTATCTTTATATATCCCAGTTAGAAGAAGAAATCATTCCATTTTTAAGAAGAAATCATTACATTTTCGGAAGCATTTCATAATAATAATACTAATCTAATTTTAAATTCATAGTAAAGTTAGACACTAAATTGATGAATAAAACCCTTTATTGGGGACAAGGCTATGTGTGTGTATACTTTATGCCTTCTGGATTTGAATGTGGGACAAGGCTATGCATGTGTATAAGTTATCTCTGTTGGATTTGAATTTGTGATTTTTTACCAGAAAAACACATGTTCGAGGAAATACGTATTCTTAATTATTAGACCACTCAAGCTAATTTTAAGGTTACTGTAAAACCAGACACCAAACTGGTGAATAAGATCCCTTATTTGTAGGACGAGGAATATTGAAGTATACATAGTTTACTCCATCTGAATTTGAACTTGTAACTTCTCAAAAAAAAAAAACACATGTTCTTAATTATTAAGCCCACTTAAACTCTATATATATATTTAAATTTATTAAATTTGGAAGTGATTGGGAAGCAAGCACTGCACTGCAAAGGATCCTAGGTTCAAAGTTATTTCTGGTCAAAGTCACTTGGGACTGTCACCCAGCCTCGTTTTTTTGAAATTCATTCCAATGTGAACGTAACACAGAAAAAAATGAACCCCGGTGAGCCGCTTAATATTATGTTGATGTCACCAAGTTGGCGGACTTAATCCACTTGGTCTGTCACCAAGTTGGCAGACCTAATCCATTTTGTCTGTGGTAGTTTATAATTTTTTTAATAAAGAAAGTGCTGCCTTTAAACTCCAGAAGCATTATAACTGATCCAACAACGATAGGCACCATAAGTGGTCTGTTTTCAGAGGAGATATGACCCTTGAAAGGCTAACCACTAATAACAAGCGCATTCCCCTGGCCAAGCCGCCTCCACAAGGGTGTATTTTTCCATGAAATTCACGCATGATTTTCAACTAACCGAACTGCTTATTTGTTCCTTTTTTTTCGAAAATTGAACTTTCGTGGATGGCATAACATACTGTCATGTTCACTTCTGAAGCATGACTCCAGTGGAGATAGTTGTGATATTGTTCCCGTTTATAGTCATGTTCCGAATCTACAGGTTGCTTTAGAATGCAGCAACAAATAGCCTTTCTTTTTTTGGTAATGGCTTACTGCATGATATCATCCCCAGCATAAACTTGTCAATAAGTTGATTCTCTGGTTTCCACGGATCGTCATTGAGTATTGAGTACCCTTATCTACACTCACAGGCAGGAATATTTTGTAGGGTTTGGCTTTTTGACCAACTTTGGGAAACTCCAAACACCTAACTATTCAATCCACACGACTGTCTGTAGAAATAAACAAAGAACCGTTTTGCGGTCCTAGATTAAAACATGTTAAATTAAATTAGCAGCAAATTTAGACGGTTCGGTTTTCAACTGTGATCTGGAAAGGTTAAGACAAAGTAAGTTTGAGGAGACTGCCAAAAAAGTTTAAAATAGGTCACGGTCCAGTTCAAGCAAATTCCTGAAAGGTGGGACTGTTTGGTTAAAAAATCTGAAGTTTACTTTACTATATGCTGACAGAAAACATCTTATTGGAGTAATCTGATAATGAAAAGAGTTATGACAATGTTCATAAAAACTATCCCCAAAAAATATATATATTGAAGTCCATGGATGATCAAAAGTGGTATTGGCTTTGGTTCACTGCTGAGGTCAATGAAGTATCAAGCCATCCACTAAGCTTCCATTCTCACTATGGTCTGCCCTATCCAAATGGAATATAAAAAAAGATGAGGCCAGGTGCAAGTCCTGGGCTATTTTGGCAGAATAGATAATCCTCAGACCTGGTAACTAAGCCAAAATAAATCCATCTTTTGTTTCCCAAATGCAACTTTCAAAACAGAGATAAAGAGAAAAAGGTGATAAATGGGAAATAGGAAAGCTGTCATAACACTAATGCGTCAAGTTGGCAGTGCTTAAGGCTTGGGATTCTAGTTTGATGATTAATCCTAGGTAAGGGAAAATAAACTATGTGTAATGTCAACCTACAATGCATGATTGTTGACAATGCAGTATTCCTGTTCACATTATGGTTGTTTATTGTATGGGGTCTTTGTGTTGTTCTTTTCTAACTCGTTCTATTTGTATATATTTCAGCAAAAGGCTTTAGAGGTAGCCATGAATGATATAAATAGCTGTTTTGGCAAGGGAAGTGTTACAAGACTTGGAAGTGCAGGTGGAGCTCTAGTGTATGTTCTATGTAATTTTTCTTGAAGTTTTTTCTTTCATTCTTTTTTCAATGCTGCTTTATCAGATAAAATTATATTAGTTTCTAATACTTTCAATTTTGCAGAGAGACATTTCCGAGTGGCTGTCTTACTTTAGATCTGGCTTTAGGTGGTGGTCTACCCAAAGGACGAATCGTGGAGGTGATATTTACCGTGTTTTTCTATTACTTGCTCTATACATCTGTCAAAATATACTTAGATTGAAAGAAGTTAAGTGACTCAAATTCCTCAAATTCAAATTTCAATATACATAATGCATGGGTGGGCAATACAAGAATAAGACAGATTATATAACTATATTCAGCAGAGAAAAGCGCTGTAAGGTTTAGTTCTCCATGGTAGGTGTAGTTGTTGCACTATTACAACATACTCTGTATACAAAAGTGATGCTGATCTCAAAGGGTCTCTTCTGTAACCAAATGGATCAAATCTGACAAGAGAGGTGCATGGCACTTGATAAAGAGAACTCATTACCTCGTGATATACTTTGGAGAGGAATTTCCGGGTCCACTTTGGTGGAGTCATTGATTGCTTAGTTGCCTAAGCCAGAATTGTTATGAATAAGCAGAGCAGAATTCAGATGGAAGGATTTGTCTTCTGTCCCCTTCTTAGCCATCAAGGACTCTCAGAGACCCTATGGAGGGAAGCATGGAAAGTAATTGCCAACACATTTCTGCTAATCCAGGGGGACGGAAAGTAAATGTGGCAAGGACAATGGTAGCGGGGAATGCATGCACCTCATTCACCGAAATTAGTTCTGTTTAAACTACAATCTTAATCTAACAATATCAACCTTTTACAATTAGTGATAAAATCCTTGATAAAACATACTTCAAATTATTATGATTCTTTTGAAAAATCAGATGATAATTAAAAATGTGCTTTGCTTTTACATAACGAAGGCCACTCTACCCACGTATAATCAATCCTTCTTATGACGGATATAAGGTGCATATTAGGCCTATTGATTTAATATAATTTTTTTTTGGGTTGAAACTTGAAATGCTTCTGATGAACACTAGAGAGCGACAACTATTTTGTGAGGTATTAAAATGTGTTAAAAGCATATCACAAGCTATAAAAGCAGCCTTTTGACTAAGCAGCTATGACTGGGGGTATCTATTCCACCAAAGCTGTGGAGGACTTGCACCAGTCCCCATCTACAATAAACTATCCCCTTATGTAGTTGTGCCGACCCATGAGAGGTGAGCATGTTACTCAGGAAATCAAGCTCTGGTGGGGTAATAACAACACAAAAAACACCCCATTTTCACTCATATGCTATGTTTAAAAAATAAATGAATAAAAGTTAATAAAGAAAATAAATTTCTCCAAGCATCATCAATTCAGCAAGATAGATTTATATTTTCAGGATTATAGGGATCTTGTGCACAAAGAAATATCCCAATTATTGATTGTACAATGTAATTAGAGTCATATTTATGATGTACGTTACTATACATAATGTAGTATTTTTGAGTTAGTGGTCAAACAAGGCATCTTACGAAATTAACAAGTAACATGCGCTGCTTCGTTATATAATGTTAGTTGGCACCAAAGGAATTCACTATCAAGAGACAATCTTATTAACACAAATTTAATAATGGCAACTTTTTCTCCTCTTTGCAACTCTTTTGTGTAAAACCAAGATTATTGGCATAAAGGAGAGTAGAGTCAGAGACTAGGGCACTTAGGAGTCAAATGGAAGCTTTAAACATTGTGGGCATTCTAGCACAGGAAATTGTTGCATAGAGGTGGCAGAATATATGTAATGCTACAACAAGGCGAAGGCAACATCAAGCATGTGAATGAAGTTGGAGCACACAAATCGAAAGTGGAGTTCACATTATAAAGTGGAAGTGATAAGGGTGATTAGGCCTCCACCATGGCACTCTGAGATGGATCTTAGCACACCTCTTTCCCTAGTGGACACGCAAGCTATGATTATTGCAAAGCATCGTTCTAGTTCAACTTGGTCGTTTCATTTTTTAGTTGTCATCTCTCCACCCTATAGCACCTTGCTCTAGCTCTCATGGCAATGCCCCTCTAAGGTGTACCATATTCGAGAATGATGATGATGCTACAATCAAAACTTTTAATTGATTTGACCTGCTCGTTGTTTAGCAAAAACTGCATTCCATTGAGAACTTGGTTAAAGAGAAACAAGTCTCTTGGAGCGATGAGGCAGTGAATTCAATGGTCCATGACTTTGTTCTAGACCTTGGATTTAGTTGCACTAGGGATACTAAGTTCTATTGTACTATGGAGTTACATTGGCATGTCAAACATTATGTGGCCAATGCTATTTTGAATCAAGAGCAGGATGTGTTGAGAAATCTATGGAGCAACAAGTGTAGGTGATTTCTCTTAAACGATAACTGCTCGTGAAGACATTTTGCTTTTCTTTATTAGGTTCTTGTTTGGCTTGACTATTATTGAGTTCTTTTCATCAAACAATTACCAAAACCATAAAGAGCAATGAGACAAAGGACACAAGGTATAGGCGATCAGCCAAGGCCAAAACCTCTCCAAATTGAGAGGAAAACCCAAACGAATTCTTCTTCTTATAGAATCTTCAATTGATGACTTACAATACCTAGACCCTTGACAATGAACCTCTCCAAGACCAAGTCAAACTTGCCTCAAGTCATAGATAACCTCTTCTTGATTTAATTGCAATCTCTTCTTCAACTTCAACCTTCGACCCTGCAATACTTGTCTGAAATTCTCAACCTCCTTGACTGCAACTCTCAACCTCCTGTAATGACTGTACTTTTCGCACATGTGACAGTCTTTGAGGATGTTAGGGACTTCTTCTTTCCTTCGCTTGGACAGGCTTCCTTTCTTTGACTATTCGGCTTGCTATTTAAAACTTCTTTCACCCTTGATCCACCTTCTTGGATTTACTGTAATTTCGTCCTTCTGTGGCTGAGATTGTGCCCTAGATGCACTTCACATGTGTGAGGAAATGAGCTCTAAACAGATATGAAAGACAACGATTTTATCCCTACTCTTATCCTCCTCTTCTTTGCTTGCTATGAGACCTATTCTTGTCCTTTTGATTGAACTTCTGTGATGTTGATTGATGATTCTAGAATGAGGCATAATGCTCCTATATATAGACTCCTCATCCATGTCTTTAGGCCGACTTGAAGCTGTCTCTAGGCCGATGTGATACTTTGTGAAGACCGAATTGTTCTTTGCATTATGACTTGGTCTTGGAGAGTTCTTTGACTAGACTTTGACTTAAATAAATTCTTTTTACAATATGTAATGCGCCCAAATGGGTATTTCATACATGACAATGACCTTAATGACTTAATGACAAGCCCTAAAAGCTCACAATGGGAGCTTGACCTAAAAATAAATTTCCTTGAGTGTGAAACCCACGCCTCAAGATCAACAAAAATAAATTTATTTTTCTCATTACATTAAATACATAAAATCATGATTACATTTGTCATTATGAAGACTGAACCTAGTTACAATTTCAACACTCCCTCTTAACTAGGGAGGTATTCATAATGCATACAAGGCACTTGGACGTTCTCAATCTGAAGAATTCTCATAAGAAGAGTCAGATTAGTAACCCATTTGTATAACATCATATCAACCAACATTGTCACATACCAAGGCCTTAACAACTCTATATCTCCACAAGATCAGAGCATAATGCTGGTGAGACCAATGATTTATAGACACCATCATCATTGTCTCTCAAGGAACATACCCCACCCGGGTGTTTAGAGAGTATGTCTTGCCAGGACTATTCTTATCTTGGATTCCCAATCCTCAAAGAATATCGATCCTCTACGACTACTCTTATCTTGGATGCCTTACCACATCCTCAAAGAGTATCGGATGCTAGATGCTTACCCAATCCTCCATTCTTTCTTCCCAAGTGAAGACAAGAATGCTGTGCCTATGATGTGCCTATCTCTAGTCAATATGTGAATCATGCTTTCATGCATTTCTAGAAGATAACCCTTTCCTTTGATCATACTCATGAAATAGAGTATCCATCCATGCTATCTGCAACTATATGATGACATGACCTAATTTATTAAACATATGCATACACAACTCTTTTTCTTCTTTTGATCATCTAGACTTTATGCGACAACTTCTTTCCCTTGATTGAAAGTACCTCAATAATCTTGACATGCTGCATTCCTCTGTCATCATATCATCATTCTTCCAAATAATGAATCCCATCCAAGGTGGAATTCCCAGTGATCCAATTGCTTTTTCCAAGAGATGAACCTTCTAATGAAGATTCCAATGGAGGATCTTGATTATCCTTATCTGCAAATGCTCCTTTCTAATGATGTATGATGAGCTCTACACTAGATGACTTCCTTCTACTCATGATTACTACTTATGCTTCTAATGAGGTTACCAAGAGCTACTTCCTTCTAATGATGACTGTCATAGACTTCTGCTTCAACTATCTTTCAAGCTTTTTTTGATGTTATGAGCTCTTGCTTCCATCGTATGCCATGATGCCATCTCCTAAATGATGCATCTCGTCATAATGTTTGATTGCCATGGTGGAGGCCTTTTTCACCCTTTTCTTCATTTTGTCGTGATCCAGACATCCATAGTTATACATATTTCTTCTTCCATCATGTTTCTTAAAACAAAGGCTTAGCCCATCCATCTTTACTTCTTGTACCTACAATATTTATTGACAAGCACCCCAAGCAAAGTATACGATACCAAAACATGATGCCAAGATTTGTTTCTAGGGTTTTTCATGCAATCATGAGGTCATCCTAGGGTTTCTAAAGTTCAAACCCTAGATCAGATTCTATTCCCTCTTTATGTCATGCTAGGGTTCATCCTTTCCTTGGATTTCTAACAAACCCTAGAATCATATTTTCAACCCTAAAACATAAAATATACCATACATACCTTATGGTTACTTACCTTTGTCATGATGACTTGCAATTCTGGATGCCATTTTCATTGATATGCATTAGGGTGTGAGGTATTCTTCACTGTACTCATCTGTTCCTTCATTCAAGTATATGATTGCCACAAAACCCTTGTTTATTGACCTTAGATCGATATCCTTATAGCTTCACAGGTCTTCGTGCAAAATTGATAGCTACAAATGTAACAATATTTCTAGTGATGGTACAATTGCAACATTTGCTTGATGACTCTGACTACTTCCTGAGTCCTTTCGAGCTTCTTTATAGTGAATGGATTTTCTTCAAAGTACAAGTATTGGTGACTGCATCTTTTGTTGCCATAGGAACTCGGTCACCACAGGATTTGAACTTGTAAGTAGAGTAGAGTAGTGATGTCACAAGGACACATCTTGAAGATGAGATCTATGCTATCACAGAGATAGAGAGATTTGTGCTTCAAATTTTTAACAAGCTTGAACTTTTGACAAAGAGAAATTATATTATGTCTGGAGAGTGATATGGTCTTCGAAGTCAAATTTTACTGAGATGAATATCAAGTCTATGTATGCTCAGAAGAGGATCTGATCTTTAGGAACGAATTCTGACTGTGCTTCCTTTTAGAATTTCTTTGAGCACTTTTTGCTAGGAGACTTCAGCTCTTGAATGAGGAATACAATTGTACCTACTTTAGAGTCTTGGTTCTGTAGTTGCTACTGTAGATTTGACTTCTCGGAATGATGAAAATAATCCTTCTATGATGCCCAAAAGCTCAATTTCTTTGTCAACATATTTTGACCTTTTTATGATGGAAGGATGTGGTCTTCATGCTTGTATGTGAACATACCAATATGTATGTATGCCTTTATGGAATATAGCCTAGACTTTTGTTCCACCTTGTAGTGAAAAAAGATCTTGATGGTTAGACTTCTTCACTGCTTCTATAATGGATCTATTAAAGGAATTGAGCCCATAATTTGATCAAGTCTGCTTGGAGATGTCTTTGAACTTAGCCCTTGAGTAGCTCTTCTTAAGGATTCAATGTTCTCCTTGATGTCTTGTCCTTTCTTTGATTCTTCTTTTAGTGCTTCAATCCTTGAGTGTCCTTTACTAAGCTGCCTTTCCTTTCCTTGTCTTGTTACCTTAGCTCTGATACCATGCTGAGAAATCTATTGAGCAACAAGCATAGGTGATTTCTCTTAAATGATAACTGCTTGTGAAGACATTTTCCTATTCTTAATTAGGTTCTTCTTTAGCTTGATTATTATTGAGTTCTTTTCATTAAAAAGTTATCAAAACCATAAAGAACAATGAGATAAAGGACACAAGGTATAGGCGATCAGCCAGGGCCTAAACCTCTCCAAACTGAGAGGAAAACCCAAACGAATTCTTCTTCTCATAGAATCTTCAATTGATGACTTCCAATACCTAGACCCTTGAAAATGAACCTCTCCAAGACCATGTCAAACTTGCCTCAAGTCAAAGATAACCTCTTCTTGATTTAATTGCAATCTCTTCTTCAACTTCAACCTTCGACCTTGCAATACTTGTCTGAAATTCTCGGCTTCCTTGAATGCAACTCTCAGCCTCCTGTAATGATTGTACTTTTCGCACGTGTGACAATCTTGAGGATGTTAGAGACTTTTTCTTTCCTTCGCTTTGACAAACTTTCTTTCTTTGACTATTCGACGTGCTATTTCAGACTTCTTTAATTCTTGATCCATATTCTTGGACTAACTGTCATTTCATCCTTCTGTGGCTGAGATTGTGCCTGTTACCCACCACCTGTGGGTAGTGTGTAGGAGAGTTTTTTTCTTCTAGATGGTCCTCAGCCGACAACCAGCAACCCCTTACAACCATTAGATAGCTCAGTGTGCCATTGTCTCTGCCACCTGAGCCAGCCATGTTGTCCCTCCACCACTTGTCATGAATGTATGTTTGAAGGTGGGCCTCCTGACCCCAAAGGTATGGCTTTTCATTGGTATAGTTGAGTAATTTTCCTTACTTGTCATGGGCACATTTGGGCATGGTTTGGTGGGGCGATTTGGCTGAAGGAGTGGTTAGGTTTGAATTCTTGTCTCCATTGCCCGATTTTGTAGTTACCCTTGTATCCTAGTCATGTGGGATCTCCTTTACTAGCCATTAGCTTTAAGGTTGGTACTACATAGGAAATCCCGATTTTGATTGCGTGGTCCCGCTTCCCGACACCACCTACATCACTCCTCCGCTCGTTTTTGCTCCATTCATCTCTTTTCCCATCTAGGTCCACATGTGTTCATTGGGTCTACATAGGGTTATCCTCCCCCTCCCCTTGTCCACACCTTTGGTCGGGCCTGAAACGATGCCCTGGAGGTGGATGCAGCTAAAAAGAAAGAGAAAAGCATAATTTGGCTACTCTCAATAGGAAATGTACCACAAAATACAAAAGATGGCCGGGACATACAAATTTAGCACATGGGCAAAAGCCAAACATGAGCTCTACCCCTTAACCCATGGCTATCACCCTGGTTCCTATGGACCCTAGATGAGCCCCCTCCATCATTAAGGAACCCATGATTGTCCCAACCTCTGGTGGGAAATGAACTGCTCCACCTTAACCATTGCTACATATTACACTTCATGCTCTCATCCCCTGGAGCCTCGAGCAGTTATGAAGAAAAATCAATCAAAGGAGACATATGAAGAAGGGTGGAAAAACAAAGGCTGAGGTAACTCATGTACCACGATTTGCTCCCTCCTACACCCATATACCCAGGTGTGGGCTTCCCTTATTATAACTACCCTTGTACCATGACATGTGGTCTAGATGATTCCCCTGATCTCCACTCCGTTCCATTACATTATCATTTGCCACCTACCACTTGAGGGATGTACCATGGACATGTCAGCCCCTTTAAAGGTTGAAACTACCTAATAGGGTCCTTGATTAACCCCCTTATTGAGCTTAGATACACTTGTACCTGCCAAAGCCCACTATGGAAGGGCATGTTGATTTGGGGTAGTATCGGATGTGCTCTAAGCCTCAAATTTTGTAGGGAGGCTTGGGCACATGCATTCCAAAGAACCCAGAAACCGTTTTGGGAAATTCCACCCAGAGACGATTATATTAAAATAATTAATATTTCTAATGGAGTTCCTAAGTCTAAACTTAGGAAAATTAAAATATGAATGGGTATTAATCTAATTGTGGGTATAACTTCTAGAAATAGACGGAGATCAAGTCAAAACGATCTGAGCCTTTGATTAGGAGTTAATCTAGGCCGTTGGTTGTCCAACATAAATATATAAGAAGGGGCTTGAGGGTCATTTGGAAAATACACCAAGAGAGATCAAGAAATCGATTTTTTGAAGTGAGAAGTTCTCATGAGGAAAATCGATTGAGGAGATTTCTTGCAATAGAGGGGCAGTGAGAATCTGGAATAAGGAATTTTTGGGGAGTACGAGGCAGAGGGAGGACAAAATGACATCCAGGGAGAGGCTGACGCTGGTCCACGTAGTGGTAGCATAGTCCTTGAAGGGAAGTCGAGTTTCCTGCTAAGGAAAGTCGAGTTTCAGTTGCCGGGAGTCAGGGTGTGAGTCCAAGAGCCAAAAGATCGATTTTCTCAGCAGCAGAGGATCCAGAAGAGGGGCAGCGTAATACCCAACAGGGGTGACGCAGAAATTGCTGGGAGTGACGCAGTTCTGTGTAGAGGCCACGCAGAGGGTGATGCAGAGGCTCCAGTTCAATAGGATCAGTCACTGATTCTCCCAGTGACAGGGTGAGGTCATTTCACCATTCCTTTGTCCATTATTCTCTTTGTATCAGATTGCTAGTTGAGCATCCTAGAATTGTACTCATATTTTCTCCTGCATAATAATAAAACTCTCAGAGTTGCTACATCGGTTTTCCTGCATTGGGTTTTCCTGGAGACATATGTCCAAAAATAACGGTGTCCTATGTGTTTGTATTTCCTTGCTCAGTTTCTATGTTTCAAAATCATATTTAATTTGGTGTAGGCTGCTTCAGTGATTTACTTCAATATTTCAAGAAGAAATCTGAAATAAGTTTGTAATGTAATTTACGATCTAGGTGAAGTAGATTCAGCTGGGTGCAGTAGGATTCCTGAGATTGTTAGCTCTAGGAATTTTCACAAGGCATGCCACCATGAAATGCCCCATTGATTCCATGACTCGTAAGCTCTTTTACTTGATTATTCTAATGATTTGTTGTATTGGAGTGCAAGGGGATGCATTGGATCTTATGCAAAATTGCAGGTGGGTCTCCATTTGGGGATTGGTCTCCCTATACGGGGTCATAGCCCTCTAGAGGGCGGCAGGGCCACATTGACACTTGTAGGGTGAGCGTTGAGAGCCATGGGCCTCCACCATAACAGAGATTACTTCATGGATCCCCAACAACGTTCATTGATTGTTCATGTTCCACCTTTTTGGATGAGGATGATGCACCTGGTTCACCATGCCCAACCGACTCCATAGTTGCACCATGCACTTGGCAGATGTTCCAGGGTCCATAGGATGCCTCCCGCTGCAGAGGGAGGGCTTATGTCATCATCCTAGCCCTTACAGATGGTCTACATGCATTTTCTATCCATTTGGAGACCCATGAGGATGTCCTTGTGTCCCCACACCCACTTGGGAGCACCATAGGTTCTTGCTTGGAAAACAAGGGGCTAACCCCTTATCCACTATGTTTGGAGTCCATTTCTACACCATGGCACCCCTTGGACTTCATTAGGTGCCCTCAAAGGCCAAACGACTTACTTTATTGATCATTCGACCCTCTTGAGAGGTTTATTCTTATGTTATTGAACTATTTGGTGGGTTTGTCATCAAAAGTATTGCTATTATGCACATTATTTTAATCTAGGGGCATTTTTAGTCCAAATTAGTCCATTCGAATCCCTTAGAGGACTGTATAAATATAAGAGAGACATTCGCTCTTATTCATCATCACTGGGATTTGGTTATTAGCTTTTCTGAGATTTTCGCTATACCTTTTGGAGGACGAGTTCAGATGATATAGATGAATTTTGATGTTTGGATATCTCTTTCTTGTCTTGGAGCTTCTGTATTGGCATAATTTGATGATTGGATATTTTCTTTTATACATGTAAGTGCTATTTTCATGCTTATTCTTATTATTTACTTTTGTCACATGAATGTTGCTGGGATTTTTGCTATACAAGTTTGAAATTTATTGCTTTTCTATACGAATTGGTGGAAATTGTGATCTTTTATAGCGTTGCATCATGTCATGGGCCATGTATGAATGGGTGAATGTTCCTAGAGATATTTTATGTTAAATGCATCTTGACAAGTCATCATTTATTGCAAATCGAAGTATAAAGACCTTGAAGTAGCTGCTCTCATGCCCTAATGCCATGCAAAGTTGTTTGAAGGCCTCCTTAATTGGGTGAACTCTTTCCAAACCATAAATTCTCCTTGACTCCATCTCTCCCAAAGGACAAGACATTAATCCTCCATAGGTGATCACTTTCAAAGCTTATTTCTCTCACCTTCCCCTCTTTTTCTAGGCCTAGCCTCGACAGGTCACCTAGGGCATCACTTTTCTCATGATTTAGCCATCAAAAGAATTCGATCTCTTGTGCACAACTATTAGGCTAGCGTGTCCCATTAGAGAGGGTTGCTGGGATTGGCTGAAGCTATGGGCTGTTGAGCTGTGTGGTGCCGAGCCTAACGGGAGTGTGCCCTTGAGGTTGTATGCGTTGCGTTTCACTGTACTATTGTGGGGTTTGTAGCCTTAGTGACTTATTATAGGTTCCTTATAGGTGATTACAAGCGGGTAGTGCTTGCGGTATATGAGGTAGATAGTATATCTCGGTCTTGACTGCGCTAGTGTGTCCTCTAGAAGCCCTCCAAATTTCACGAAATTCCGATGGTGGGATCTTGAGATATTACAAGCCCTAGCTCGAAGATCGATTCTTGCCCTTGGTTTTCTATTGGATAGTGACCTCTTTGGGTCATACAATTAAATTATCAAAATACGATTCTTTCTTTGATCCTCTTCCCTTCCCTAATTTTGTCAAGTACATACTTGGCTGATCAACTCCATATCCTTGACCTAATTTTGGGTCCACTTGGCCTTTTGTGGTCTTGCAACTTGCTGATTCCAATTTCACAAAGATCACATAAAAGCCAAGACTCCATAAAGACCTCTAGGTCTAGGAATCATCTTGACAAAGCATACCATCAAAACCTAGCCCTAAGGGTCCTCTTGGCCCTTCCTAGAGAGCCCATCACCTTGCTTCCAAAGAAAGAAACCCATCTAATTGAGTCTCTCTTGTGAATATGCCTAGGAATCACTCCTCATCCTCTTATTGACTTATTCATCTTGTGATTCCCCCTTTATACTGGGTCTCCTTCCATTGGTGAAAGTCTGTAAAGAGCAGGGAGCCTTAGCTTAGGTGATCATGGGTTATCGTTCCATTGTTGTCCTTGACCTAGTAGTTGCCCTATAGGATACCCTTCTAGGACCCTTGCTAGTTTGAGCGGTAACATTTTGGCATTGTTGTCAGGGCAGAAGCAGGGCTACGTCCCTATTGAATCATTGAGGAATTGATTCATTGACGACATTTCATTATTCCTCTGGTGACTCCATTCATTGTCCAAACCCCTAGTTTGCTCGAAGGTTACAACATTCGTCCTCTAACTAGGGCCGCAACAAAAAGGGGAGAATGAACCTTGTCAGTGTTAGAAGTTAGAACTGCCCTTCTCCCTGAATTTGAAAAGGTAAGTGATCCCACCTTAAAGATGGCATCTGGTTCTAGCACTAACCCAAGCCAAGACCAACCCAAAATGACTAGAAGCAAAAAATGTTTGGTTAGTGTTTTTGCCCCTTTGAACTCGAGTGATGACCCCAAACCGTTACCTGAGAAGTACTATAATTGGCTACCCAAGTTCAAACTTTTAAAGGTGATGCTACCACAAGCACTCGCGACCATATTGAAGAATTCTATTGGAACCCTTCCCCTAGGTTGATATTCGATGAAGATAGCATAATGATGCTGTTTGCTTTGTCTCTTGATGGACAAACAAGGGAATGGTACCTTAGTCTTCCCACATGATGCATTGACAACTCTGATCAATTTGAGGATATGTTCACAAAGAGATGGTCATGTGATGCACAAGGAACCTTCAACATTGAAAAGTTCTATCAAATAAGTAGGGGAAGGGAAGATATTAGGGAACTCATCCTAAAGTTTGATAGCAAAGTTAGGGACATCCCCGACCATTTGAGGCCTCCTGATGCTAACATACTCGAAAAATTTATCAAAGCAGTGGGTGGCCACCTTACCTATGCACTAAGGGATAAGAAACCAAAGACCTTGGTTGAGGCCAAATATATAATTGTGGAAGTTGAGCAAAACCTGCGTATTTCCAAAATGGATGTTGATGAACACCATAAGGCTAAGGTTGAGATCAATAAGGGAAAATCTAAGGATCAACACAAAGAATCCCTTTTAGTGATTCTCAAGGAAATGGAAAAGATCAACAAATAAATGAATTCACGAGATAGGCTCTACATGAACAAACTCACCGCCTTGGAAAGGGCCCAAAAATCAAGCTATATCCCAAAAGGGAAGCCTTTCCCTAAGAAGCGAAATGAGGAGGACAAGCCTAGCTCATCCCAAGTCCCCAACACTTTGGTTATGACAAATGTTGTGGAGCAAGATTCATCTTTTGAGGGTGAACAAAGTGATGAGGATAAAGAAGTCAATGAGCAAATTAACCTGGTAGAATCCGACGCCTTCAACATTTTGCTAGGGGTCTCATATACTCATCCTCCCATTAGTCAGGTCACTATTAAATAAGATAAGAAAGAGTCAATCCTCAACACTGATGATAGTGGAAGATTCAAAGGGGTCCAATATTCAAGGAAGGATTCCAAAGAACCTCTCCCTAAAGATCACCCTAAAAAGGATCCTCCGAAGAAAGTTAATTCCAAAAAGGATCCTCAAAAGAAAGAAAACATAAAAAAGGATAAAGGTAAAGAGGTCGAACTTGACATCGACCCAGACACTGCTATAGGGAAAATCACTATACCAGTTCCATTAAAGGAGATTGCGAAACTTCCCTGAAAACAATGGCAATCAAGAAATCCTTTGGCTTTGAAGAGGAAGAATTACTCGAAGAATTGCAAAACATTCACTTTCCCAACCTAAACCCAGGACATGAGCCATTCATGCTTACCTTAGCCATAAATGACCTTTTGTTACATAATTGTATGTTGGACTCGGGGGCTTCTGCAAATATCATGCCATTAAAGGTCATGAAACAATTGGGTCTTAGCATCACTCGAAGGTATAAAAATGTGTGCGGTTTTAACTCCAAACCCATAGAAGTAGAGGGCCTCCTAAAAGATCTTAATGTTTCCTTGGCTATGAACCCCGATATATCATTGCTTATGGATGTTGTGGTCATAGATATCCTTGATGTTTGGGGGATGCTGCTATCAAGGAAGTGGGGAGCCACTATTGGAGGTCATCTCCAAATGGATCTGTCATATGCTACTATTCTGTAGTCCGATGGAACCCCCTTCATTCTTTATAGAGAGCCTGACTACCCTACTCATGTGGTCAAGCCAGGACCGATTCCATATTACAAAACACATGAGATGGAAAAGCCTTCCCTCGTTCTCCCTTCACAAGAAGTTTGTATTCTCAAGCGACCAAGTCACAAAGCAAGGAAAAAGTGGAAGCCTAAGAGGGAATATAAGCTTGGGGATGTGGTCTTGGTGGATAAAAATCCCATGCCTATCAAGTTTCATGGGAAAGTAGGGGAAAATTACTACTACATTACCAAACTTAACGACGAACTTTGGCCGCAAGTTGCAACTGGTCAAGTTAAGTTGTATCACCCCTTCCTTTAACACGTGGCGTGGCATTGTACCACATTCGTGTTAGAGTAGGGTGCATTGCATGCTTATTTTCTCATTAGTACTAACATCATAGGATATTTCTCATGGTAGATTAGTTTCATTTAGATTAAATTTTCATTTTACTTTCCTGTAGATTTTTACGGCTTAATATTAGGCATGGGTGATCATAAGACACCACAAAAACATGCTGCCCCGTGTGCTTGGTCTTTGATGTGTAGGTAATAGGTCTGTGGTACCAAGAGTTGATGGTGTTTTCATGACCTCTTGTTTGAGTAGCTTCACAAAACTTGTTGAGAGATCATGTCCTAGTTGGAGCTAGATGTTACCCACCACTTGTGGGTAGTGTGTATAGGAGAATTTTTTTTCTCCTAGATGGTCCTCAACCGGTAGCCAATAGCCGCTTCCAGCCACCAGAAAGCTCAATGTGCCATTGTCTCTGCCACTTGAGCCAGCCATGTGGCCCCTTGACCACTTGCCATGAATGTATGTTTGAAGGTGGGCCTCCCGACTGCATAGGTATGGCTTTTCATTGGTATAGTTGATTAATTTTCCTTACTTGTCATGGGTGCTTTTGGGCATGGATCGGTGGGGGGATTCAATGAAAGGAGTGGGTTAGGTTTGAATTCTTGTCTCCACTGCATGATTTCGTGGTTACCCTTGTAACCTAGTCCTGTGGGATCTTCTTTACTGGCCATTAGCTTTAGGGTTGGCACTACATGGGAAATCCCAATTTTGGTTGCGTGGTCACGCTTCTCGACACCACCTACATCACTCCTCTTCCACTCATTTTAGCCCCATTCATCTCTTTTCCCATCTAGGTCCACATGTGTCCACTGAGTCCACATAGGGTTAGCTTCCCCCTCCCCTTGTCCACACCTTGGGTCGGGTCTGGAACAATGCCCTGTAGGTTGATGTAGCTAAAACGAAAGGGAAAAGCATAATTTGGCCACTCTCAACAGGAAATGTACCACAAAATGCAAAAGATGGTAGGGAGATACAAATTTAACACGTGGGAAAAAGTCAAACATGAACTCTACTCCTTGCCCGAGGCCATCACCCTGGTTCCTATGGGCTCTAGATGAGCCCCCTCCATCATTAAGGAACCCATGATTGTCCCAACCCTTGGTGGGCGATGAACTGCCCCACCTTAAGGGGGTATCCACTGCTACATATTATACATCATGCTCTCATCCCCTGTAGCCCTGAGCAGTTATGAAGAAAAATCAATCAAAGGCAATAGGCATATGAAGAAGGGTGGAAATTCCCACTGTAGATCACCTGGTAATGCAATGTACTAAAGCAATACACTTGATCTACTTCTACAAACAATTTAGCGGAAGCTTAATCGAACATGAGCAACATCAAACATGAATAGCTATAACTGAGAATGAGAAGTAATCAACCATAACACAGAAGATATATCACAAGGGAAAGCACCAGCCTAAAACCCCAACTCTGTATTATCATACAAGTGGAAATCTTGTTCAAGTTACAAAAAGAATCAACTCTCAAGCTATCTTGCTCTCTCTGTAATCAAACAATACAACTCACAGACTCAATAGACATAGAATATATCCTCCTCAAGCCCTCCAAGCCTCCTATTTCTTTGCGCAGTTTTGATTGGGGTCCAATGATATCACGTGTGAATTGGCCTCATCACACTCATTGTAACCTCAGGTCCAACTGCGCAATCCATAAGGAATAATATTCCTTCTGCATGCAAGGAATATTCACCAAGGAATATCTTAGCAACTGATAGTACATTGTCCCTCCATCTGATCTCAACTGGGTCTTTGACTGAACTGACATGCATGAGTTATCCATGAGTGAATACTCAGTTATCTGAAATATAGTAGTTACATGCATGCAAGCATTAACTAACCGAACTCTCATTAATTTAACAAACTGTTAAATTAATCTAACTAGACTTGACTAAGTTAAATTAAGTCAACTGATTACAACTCAATATTACAACTCATCCTTATCTCTTTAACTGAAGATTAAATTCCTCAATTAATGGAGAAATTGTTGCATGTCCTCACATAGACTTCAAGTTTGATTTTCCTTAACTAATTAACTCAAGATGAATTACTTAATTAATTTCCAAACTGCTGTTGATATCAAATTCGAATTTTACTTCCTATGTTTAGTCCAGGGATTGACTAAAATAAGAAGGGATCCTGAAATGCTATTTTTAGAAAAGCTATTGTTAGCACTTTCACTTTTCACCCATTGTTGCTAAGATCACCAATGGCTGAACTGCTATTTATAGCCCGGCTATTTATAGCAGTGCTATTTTTAGCATTTCTTGTTGCACATTTCAACACTCCCTTTCAACGAGAAAGGGATTATCAGTAACCCCGATCCTGTCTCTATGGAACTCGAACTTGCATTTTGACAATGCCTTAGTCAAACTATCTGCATCATGATCCTTGGTTGAAACATACTGCAACATCATGATCCTCTTGACTACATAGTCCCGTAGATGATGGTAACAGATATCTATATGCTTGGACTTGTCATGAAACACTGGATTCTCAGAGAGTTTTATGCAACTCTGATTATCACAGTATATCACTGTAGGATCCATCATCTGACCAAACAATCCCACTAGAATCTTCCGCATCCAAATGGCCTCGCATGCTGCCTGACTGGCAGCCATGTATTCAGCCTCTGCTGAGCTAAGTGCAATTGATCTCTATTTCCTGCTATACCAAGAAACTGCAGCTGAACCAAGGTTGAAGATTCCTCCAGAAGTGCTCTTCCGGTCTGATGGACTACCAGCCCAATCCGCATCCGTGAAGCCTTGCAGCTTCACTCCCTCTGTCTGTCTGTACCATAATCCGTACTGTGTAGTGCCTCTGAGATATCTCAGCACATGCTTCGCTGCCTTCCAAAACAGCTTGGTAGGCTGAACCATAGCTTGACTCAGCTGGTTCACCACAAAGCATAAGTCAGGTCGTGTTTTCACCGAATACATAAGTGAACCCACTAGCTACCGATAAACAATAGCAGCTACTACCTCACCTGAAGTAGCATCCTCCTTTCTCTAGTTCCCAGCTAGAGGAGTCTACATGGGTTTGCATTTCTCCATGTGAAAGTGCCTGAGTATCTCATTGGCATGCTTGCCTTGAGACACAAATACTTTCCCATCTTTCTGCCACACTTCCATGCCTAGAAAGTAGTGCATGAGGCCCATGTCCTTCATCTCGAACTCTCTTGCAAGGTCCTCCTTGCAAGACTGTATCAGCTGGTCATCACTTGCCTGATCCGAATTGGATCCATGAAGATTAGCAAAGTGCCATGACTGTATCAAATCAGGACAGACTTCAAAATTTATGCAAAGAGCGATAAGGAAGATCTCTGGACAGTAGCAGTTTGCAGCCAGTAAGGAACTATAAGGACATCGATCAAAGCGCGCTGACTGAGGCCCATGGAGACTGCACAAGACGCAAAACTGGCAGTTAGGAAGCTCGGATCGGGAAATGGAGGCCATTTCTAATCCGACTAATCGTGGATCACTGGGCAAAATCCCTCGAAAAGGAGAAGCCCTGAGCGCTCGGTCACATGGGAAGCCGGGAAACCATAGGGAAAGTGCTAACGCAAAAGGCGGGTCTCGCGCTCCGAAAATTGGCGGTATATCGGAGGCACTTTGGGGCGGTAAGTGGATTTGGCGGAAACGAGCGATTCCATACATTGCGCGACGCGTGTCCGGCGGATGAGAGAGAAAACCGCATCTCATCGCGCGCTAACGGTCGAGCAAGTCAATCGCGCGAAATGAGCGAACACCGTAGGATCTGGGGGCTCCAGATATGACAGCGGAGATTGTGCCTGATGGAGGAACCGAATTTAACAGGGGAATTAAGTCACGACATATAAAAGTCTAAAATCCGTTTTGATCGTTGAGTTGGCAGATGGATCATTCCACAGTGTAACTAAAATACTGAACTGTCAAGGAAGAGTTCGCGTAGTTCGTGAGAGGACAAGTGGCCTTCTCCCTGTGAGATGTTGGCGATGACGCAGAGGCAGGGAACTCCAAGCGAACAGCAGCAGGTGAACCGAAGGGGCGGAAAAGGAAACGAACAGTCGAGGATAGATTGGCTTTAAGCCATGAACAAACAGAGAACAGAAAAAAGGAGAGAAGAGGGAGAGAAGAAGGAGAATAGAGAAGCGAGAAAGAGACAGTGAAGCAAGAAGCATAAAACAGAGAGCCGAGCTGACCTTAGGTAGCATCGAGCAGACAGAAAGCTTGAGAGGTTCAAGTAATCCTTGAGAGGATCTGTCGGGAATTGACTACCACATTGGGCTCCTCCCACTGAAGACCAGAGAGGTCGAGACTTGGTAAGGAAAGAGTCTGTGCACTCTAGTGGCTTGGGGAATCCAAGAACCACCCTACTAAGCATCCTCTGTTTCAGGGGACTCAAGTTGAGCTCCTCATTGTAAATCTTTGCTTTAAAGACACAATAAAAGAAGACCACCACTGAAAGCTAGACCGGAGACGTAGCCCTGGAGAATAGGGTGAACTCCTTATTAATCTGTTGTGTTCTTGTATTTGCTTACTGTGTTTCTGTTACTGTTTTCTACTTTCCAGTGTCTGTGTATTTTGCAATCTGATCGATCCGTTGCCTAAGATAACATAGACACACACCGACACATGAGTCTGTAATACCTTCATTCATTAATTATTTAACTGAGATCACTCACCAGTGAATTTCAGATCACTGTCAAAATGAGATCATTGACATAAAGTACAATAATCAATGGCTTACCTTCTACTATGATGTGTTAAAGGTTTGCATCTGCTTCACTCTTGGTGAAGCCCAACCCGGTGAAATAGCTGTCGATCCTGGTATACCAAGCACAGGGTGCTTGCTTCAGCCCATACAATGCTCGCTTGAGTCGGCAGACATGCGACTCGCGATCGAAGGTCTCAAATCCTTCGGGTTGCTCAATGTATACCTCTTCCTCAATCTTCCCATTGAGGAACGCCGTCTTCACATCCATCTGATGGATCTTCCAACCCATCTGAGCTGATAGATGAGTACCTTGCTACGGGAGCAAAGGTCTCATCGTAGTCGATCCCCTCAACCTGTGAGAAACCTCGGGCAACAAACCTTGCCTTGTGTTTCTCAACACTGCCATCAGCTGCCTACTTTACCTTGTAAAGCCATCGGGAACTAACCACTGACTTGTCCCCAGGTCTAGGGACAACATCCCACACATTGTTCCGTATGATAGAATCGTACTCTTCTACCATTGCATCAACCCAGACTGGTTGTTGTACTGCCTCCTGAAAAGAAGAAGGTTCGGTCGCTACACACTCCCCAACCAGGGCCATGTAGCCAGTGTATCTCTCGGGAGATCTCCTCTGTCTGTGCTGAGAGGATGGCTACCCCACATTCTCTCTCGCATCTAGCATCAATTTGTCAGCTTCCCACAAGCATTTCCGCCCGTCTCTGGAAGACTCTCTAGAAGTGGTGGTCTCCACTATCGGATCCTCTGCATGTGGCTGATCCACATCATCAGGAGGCTCCTCCTCCTTTGGAATTAAAAGTTCCTCATCACCATGCAACTTGAGCTCCCTCTCAAGTGACACTCGCATGGCTCTCTGCTCATCGAACTTCAGATCCCTGCGCACTACGGTCCTTTGACTGTCAGGCAGAAACACACGATAGTTATGGGGTGTATTTGTGTACCCACAAGTATCCCCAACTCAGCTGTTGGGTCTAGCTTCTTCCGAGCGTCTTTGGTCACATGACAGAAAACTGGTGATCCAAAGATGCGGAAGTGACTCACATCTGGCTGCTTCCTCGAAAAAGCCTCCATAGGTGTCTTCATCCCCAAGATACGATGAGGACTTCTGTTCTAAAGGTACACTGCTGTATTGCATGCCTCAGCCCACAGATGAAATGGTAGGCCTTGGTCATGTAACAACGCTTGAGCTGCTCCCACAATAGATATGTTCTTTCTCTCGGCCACCCCATTCTGTTGTGGGTTATGAGGTGCCCTCAGTTCCTGTTTAATTCCTTCTGCAAGACAGAAGTCTTTAAACTGCTGGAAACATACTCTCCACCATTGTCGCTACACAAGGCTTTTACTTCCTTTCCAGATTCTTTCTCTGCCAAGGCTTTAAACTCACAAAACCTCAAGAAGGTTTGATCCTTCTTTTGCATAAAGTAGATCCAACATCTACGAGAAAAATCATCAATAAAAATAACATGGTACCTTTGCTTAGCGGTGGAGGCTGTAGAGAATGGTCCACATACATTTGAGTGAACTCGCTCCAGGATTGCTCCAGCTCTACTATCCCGATCCTGAAAGGAAGCTTTCGCATACTTACCCAGGGTGCATCCTTTGCATGTATCTGTTTGTTCCAGTTTTCCCTTGGGTAAGTCGGTAGAAATTTGCTACATGATCTTCAAGGACCCGTGATGCATGTGGCCCAGTCTTCTATGCCACAGCTCGCCAACATCTTGGCTTTGCACCACCTCTGCTTTGGAACTCAGTGCAGCACAGTCTTCTACCTCCAGCTTGTAGAGATTCTTTACTCGGATCCCAATTCGTTTAGTCTATCGGGTGCCAATATGCCTTAGGAAAACTTTTCCTTTACTAAAGACTACATCATAGCCTTTATCTTCTAACATAGCAATAGACACAAGATTCTTTTTCAAACCTGGTACATACTTAACAGCAAATAGGGTGAGAGGAGCACCATGCTCCCTCTGAAACACAACTGTACCTTCATCGGAGACACAATACTTTCCATCATCGCCCATCTCAATCCGCATCTGGAGATCCTTCTCCTCCAATGTATTGAAAAGATTCTTGTCACCCGACATGTGGAAAGAAGCTCCACTGTCCAGGTACCAAACACATCCCACCATGGATGAAACCATGCATGCGATAAGCGAGAAATCCAGCTGAAATTGTGAAGCTAGTGCATCACCATCAGATCCCTTTGAGGAACCCTATTTGGATTTCTTCTGTGGACAATTCATAGCATAATGGCCCACTTCATGATAGTGAAAGCATCACACCTTCGACTTGTCAACCTTCTTCCCACTATGAGAAGATTTGGATTGGGACGCCTTCCCTTTCCCTTTCTTAGCTTTACTGGCTAAAGCTAGATTTTCTTCATCATCTTGTTTAGATGAAGATCCGTCCCTGGTGCTCCGCCTTATCTCCTCCTGCATTAGGTCCGACCAAAGTCGTTTCCAATCTGACAGTTTCTCTGTTCCATTAATCGAGTCCTGGTAGCTATGCCAACTCTTTGGAAGACCGAGGAGTGCTAGACTCACCATGTCGTCATCAGCAGTCACGACCCCTACACTTGCAAGCTCATCCCTGCAGGTGGTGAGCTTGTTCAAGAATGTAGAGATTGTGTCGCCCTTTTCGCACTTGATCTTTCAAAGTTTGTCCTTCAGTGCCAGCGTCCTTTGAGCACTGCTATTTTGATAAAGATCTTTCAATGTTTTCCACATCGGAAACGGAGTGTCCTTCTGGAGGTTCGAGACAATGTGATCTCGAACTCCCTCCAGGAGGATTCTCCTTGCTCTAGCCACACACTTTTTCCATTTTGCCAGTTGAGTAGCATCAGTCGGCTTTTGGACTTCTTGATCAATGAAGTCCTTGAGACCGTTATCTTCCAATATTGCCTCCATGTGATCCTTCCAGGCTATATAATTCGAACTGCCATCAAGGGCATATTCGAGTCTTAAACCACTGAACGCCATAGGTGAAATAGATGTGATAAGAACTCAATTCAATATTCAGAAACCAAACTTCGTACTTCTCCTGCTTGTATACTGTTCTTCCTTGATCACCTTTGCTCTGATACCATGTAGAAATTCCCACTGTAGATCACCTGGTAATGCAATGTACTAAAGCAAAACACTTGATCTACTTCTACAAACAATTTAGCAGAAGCTTAATCGAACATGAGCAACATCAAGCATGAACAAATATAACTGAGAATGAGAAGTAATCAACCATAACATGGAAGATATATCATTAGGGAAAGCACCAGCCTAAAACCCCAACTCTGTATTATCATAGAAGTGGAAATCTTGCTCAAGTTAAAAAAAGAATCAGCTCTCAAGCTATCCTGCTCTCTCTGTAATCAAACAATACAACTCACAGACTTAATAGACATAGAATATATCTTCCTCAAGTCCTCCAAGCCTCCTATTTCCTTGCGCAGTTTTGATTGGGGTCCAATGATATCACATGTGTGAATTGGCGTCATCGCACTCACTGTAACCTCAGGTCCAACTGCGTAATCCATAAGGAATAATATTCCTTCTACATGCAAAGAATATTCAGGAATATCCTAGCAACTGATGGTACACTGCCCCTCCATCTGATCTCAACTGGGTCTCTGACTGAACTGACATGCATGAGTTATCCATGAGTGAATACTCAGTTATCTGAAATACAGTAGTTGCGTGCGTGCAAGCATTAACTAACTGAACTCTCATTAATTTAACAAACTGTTAAATTAATCTAACTGGACTTGACTAAGTTAAACTAAGTCAACTGATTACAACTCAATATTACAACTCATCCTTATCTCTTTAACTGAAGGTTAAATTCCAAAATTAATGGAGAAACTGTTGCATGTCCTCACATAGACTTCAAGTTTGATTTTCCTTAACTAATTAACTCAAGATGAATTAATTAATTAATTTCCAAACTGCTGTTGATATCAAATTCGAATTTCACTTCCTATGTTTAGTTCAGGGACTGACTAAAATAAGAGGGGATCCTGAAATGTTATTTTTAGAAAAGCTATTTTTAGCACTTTCACTTTTCACCCATTGTTGCTAAGATCACTAATGGCTAAACTGCTATTTATAGCCCAGCTATTTATAGCAGTGCTATTTTTAGCATATTCTATTTTTAACATTTCTTGTTGCTCATTTCAACACCTTGGTGGGCGATGAACTGCCCCATCTTAAGGGGGTATCCACTGCTACATATTATACATCATGCTCTCATCCCCTGTAGCCTTGAGCAGTTATGAAGAAAAATCAATCAAAGGCAAAAGGCATATGAAGAAGGGTGGAAAAACAAAGGCCGAGGTAACTCATGTACCATGATTTGCTCCCTCCTACACTCATATACCCAAGTGTGGGCTTCCCTTATTATAGCTACCCTTGTAGAGTGACATGTGGTCTGGATGATTCCCTTGATCCCCACTCCGTTCCATTACATTATCATTTGCCACCTACCACTTGAGGGATGTACCATGGACATGTCACTCCCTTTAAAGGTTGAAACCACCTAATAGGGTCCTTGATAACCCCCTTATTGAGCTTGGAGACACTTGTACATGCAAAAGCCCACTATGGAAGGGCATGTCACCATGAAGTGCACCATTGATTCCATGACTTGTAAGCTCTTTTACTTGCTTATTCTAATGATTTGTTGCATTGGAGAGCAAGGGGATGCATTAGATCTTATGCAGGATTGCAGGTGGGTCTCCATTTGGGGTGTGGTCTCCCTATACGGGGTCCTAGCCCTCTAGAGGGCCACATTGGCACTTATAGGGTGAGCGTTGAGAGCCGTGGGCCTCCACCATAGCAGAGATTACTTCTTGAATCCCCAACAATGCTCATTGATTGCTTGTGTTCCACCTTTTTGGATGAGGATGATGCACCTGGTTCACCATGCCCAGCCGACTCCACAATTGCACCATACACTTGGTAGATGTTCCAGGGTCTAGAGGATTCCTCTTGCTGCAGATGGAGGGCTTATGTCATCATCCTAGCCCTTGCAAATGGTCTACAGACATTTTCAATCCATTTGGAGGCCCATGAGGATGTCCTTGTGCCTCCACACCCACTTGGGAGCACCACTGGTTCTTGCTTGGAAAACAAGGGGCCAACGCCACGTCCACTATGTTTGGAGTCCATTTCTACATCATGGCACCCCTTGGACTTCATTAGGCCTCCTCAAAGGCCCAATGACTCACTTTATTGATCATTCGACCCTCTTGAGAGACCTATTCTTATGTTATTGAGCTATTTGGTGGGCTTGCCACCAAAAGTATTGTTATTATGCACATTATTTTATTCTAGGTACATTTTGGATCCAAATTAGGCCATTCAAATCCCTTGGAGGATTGTATAAATAGAAGAGAGGCATTCTCTCTCATTCATCATCACTTGGATTGGGTTATTAGCTCTTCTAAGATTTCACTATACCTTTTGGAGAACGAGTTCAGATGATATGGATGAATTTTGATGTTTGGATATCTCTCTCTTATCTTGGAGCTTCTCTATTGGCATAATTTGATGATTGGATGAGATTGGCAGTAATAGTGCCCTAGATGCACTTCACATGTGTGAGGAAATGAGCCAAAAATAGATTTGGAAGACAACGATTTTATCCCTACTCTTATCCTCCTCTTCTTCGCTTGGTGTGAGACCTATTCTTGCCCTTTTGATTGAACTTCTGTGATGTTGATTGATGATTCTAGAATGAGGCCGAGTCCTCCTATAGATAGACTCCTCATACATGTCTTTAGGCCGACTTGACGCCGTCTCTAGGCCGACTTGATTCTTTGTGAAGACTGACTTATTCTCTGCATTATGACTTGGTCTTGGAGAGTTCTTTGACTAGACTTTGACTTAAATAAATTCTTCTTACAATATTTAACATGCCCAAATGGGTCTTTCATACATGACAATGACCTTAATGGCTTAATGACAAGCCCTAAGAGCTCACAATGGCAACTTGACCTAAAAATAAATTTCTTTGAGCATGAAACCCATGCCTCAAGATCAACAATAATAAATTTATTTTTCTCATTACGTCAAATACATAAAATCATGATTACATGTCATTATGAAGATTGAACCTAGTTACATATTTCAACAGGATGACACTAAACTTCAATAACGTTTGTGTTGAAAAATGTAACTAGTGTCGGTCTTCATAATTGTATTTTATTATAAAAGAAATTGACTTATTAAAGCATGGGTTTCATGGGCTTCTTGAGTCAAGAAAGAAATTTATTTTTGTATAAAATAAGTCATTTATGCCTCCTCCACCAAATTGGCCTCAAAGGACAGTCGGACTCATCAAGGGAATTTGACCTCACACAAACACTATATAAAGGCAACAATTCAACCTCATTTAGAGCATCAACTCAAGAAGTTCGATCTATAGTTGTTGGAGGCAGAAAAAGAGTGCGAAGTTCAAGGAAGAGGAAGAAAACCCTAACAAAGAAGAAGGAAGGCTTTGTCAAGCAAAAGGAAGTTGAATTTTCTCTCTCCCTGTCACATGTGCGAAGTTGTTAGATTGTTGCTGGGCTGAAATTTTGGAGTAGCTGGGGGCCGAAATTCTGGATTGTTGCTGGGCTGAAATTTTGAAGTAGCTGGGCCGAAATTCTAGAGTAGCTGGGCCAAAGTTTTGGAGTGTTGCTGGGCTATATTTGCTGGATAAGAAGAGACTATTGAAGTTTGTTGAATCGTATTGGAACTTGGAAGGTTGATTTGGTGGAGGAGGAAGGTTTTTTGGTCAGGTCTAAGGTCTTGGTCTATCTCAATTTCATTAGTGGAAGAGTTTGATTGGGTTTTCCCCTATAGAGGGGTTTTAGCCTCGGCTGAGTGCCTACATCCGTTGTTGTTGATCTTCATGTTTTGATTTGATGATTGCTTAATGAAACTAAGATAAAAGTAGAACATAAAGAGAAGATAATAAAATTACAAGAATATCACAAGTAATTATCAATATAAGAGAATCTTTTTGCCTTTCTGATTTTCTAATAGTTTGGACAATTTAAAAAAGCAGAGCTGCCTCCAAATTATTCTCAGCTCCCGGTTTGTCAAGAAGCATGGGGGTGTCATCCTTTCTATTGCTCTTGGCTACTTTGAGGAAAACCCCATTGAGATTTCAGATGCCAATGATGCTACCATGGATATTGCTTTGTTAGTTTTTGTAGCTCAGACAAGTGTTCTAGTCTCTATTAGTGTCTATGAGGCTAAGGAACACAATAGGATAATTATCTCCAAGACTGAGAAAAAGTTTCTAAGGAGAATGTCTTAATTAGATTAATTAGCCAATTTTTAATTATTTTCCTTAGGAAAAGTAGTTAATTAAATTAGATTAATTGAGACAAACCAATTTTGCTTTAGTGACTTCTAGAAAAGTCATGAGAAGGGTCAAGATGATCTTAGCCATCGATTGGAGTTAGATCATGGCTTTTGATTCGTCAACAAGATATTATAAGAACAAATTGATGGGGCACTTGGAGATCACATTCAAGATAGAAAATTGCAGTGACAACAAGGGCATAGTGATTGCGTGGAGGACACCAACAATGGGGTTTCAACAGAGCAATTGAGTAGAGAATTTATGGAGAAATTCTTCATCGAGATTCCAGTATTCTGAGAAGAGAAAGGAGGTCGAATTGTTCTGTAGAGAGAAAGCCAAATCTAGCAATGCGTGTAGTCAGTTCAACCAGTGCAAGTAGCTAGAGGCTCGATTCAGTTGCCAATTGCTGGATATATTTCTAGAGGCAAAGCGAGTGGGTTTATTAGGTTGCTAGAGGCAGTAGTATACACAAGATTATTTTTCCCAGAAGCAGTGCGAGTTTCTGGGTGGTCAGTTCGTACTCTTTAGTCTACCAGTGAAAATTTTTGGAGGAGGTGTGAATAACCTAGGATAGGTTGTGTGGATTGTAGAGGGAGACTTTTGTTTTCCTAGCTTGGTTTTGCCAGTAAGAGTGGAGAAAAATATTTGCTGGAGCTTTGCCAGTGAGAGGCAAGTAGTTGTAATTCGCAATCTGCTGAAGATTTGTTAATAATATAAACCCTCATTTGCCGAATTGGTTTTCCCCGTATTGGGGTTTTTCTAGGGACTATTGTCTAAAAAATATCGGTGTCTATATTTTTTGTGTGTGCATTATTTTCTCAGTTCCTGCTATTATTGGTGAAAATTGTAGTAGTGATTTTATTCATTATTTGTCGTAATTAATTTATGAAGACAAATAATCTAGATTAGGTAGAAGAATAATTTCCAGTAACTACAATTAAGGAACTTTCACATGTTATCAGAGTAGATCTAAAGCGTAGGGGTTTGTGGGAGTAAATTAACATAGAGCATAGGAAGGGAAAATCCAAGGGTGTAAAACCCAGTTGAACCTCTCCAAATTTATTGATTTTTTGTCTAGTTTCTGAAGAGTTTCAAACTTTCAAGAGATGGCCTCAGCAGTTTAAGAGATCAGGATAGGTTAGATGGAGCCTCTAATTTTGGCGTTTGGAAAGCTAGATTAATCTTGTTGTTGGAAGAGAACTGTCTCATGGAGTATGCAAATAGTGTGTTGGACACCTAATCCTCTAAGGGTTGGTGTGGAATGTGAGTAGTCAAAGGGATTCCAAGAGACCTTGGAATATGGAATCCAACGGTCGCTCCAATGTATTATAAAATGTATATCATGTGAATAATATATGCATTCAATGCTTATCCTTCATATTTGGTCTTCGCCATGGTGATGTCTAACATGGAATCAGAGCTACAGGCATATTCTTGCCCTGCTCAAATTTGAGCTACTGGTTTTTGTGGCCTTTCTTTACCTGCTAGTTTTGCAGCATTTTTGCTCATCTTGCTACCCTGCCTACCCTGCCTATTTTATTGCTGCGTGACTCTGACATTATATCCATCAGTTTATGCTATTAGTGCTGCACTTTTGAATGTCTTCTCAGCTAAACTCAAGCTGAATTCTCTGCCCACAGTCCCCGAAATAGAAAAATGTGTGTTCCTCCTGCAAAAACGTTACTATTGAATTTTCGATTGCATAAACATTGAAATTTGGCCATTGCGTTATTTGCAGCATCATATTGGGTTTTCTTGATTCAAATGTTCGACGAGCTGTTCCAAAATGGATTTCGCAATTGCTTTACAATGCTGTATGCGTCTGAATGTGTTTGTATGCGTTTGGTTGCTCTTGTACACCTGCGCTGCCCCGATGGTTTCTCATACAGCCCAGTTACCTCCTCCCACTCGAACTATACCAACATATACCACACTCCCGCAACCTCGGCACCCCGATTGCATTGTTGGTCTCGACACCTCTCCACAGTCGACTCCTCCCAACTGACCTCGCCTTCCATACCACAACTGACTCCATATATCGAACTCGTGACAGGCTTTGAAGGAGGAATAACCACCACTCCATATCACAGTTTACAATAACGCTGCCACCGGTTCGACTTGACATACACACCGGTCCCTCGCACTGTTAACACTCGACCTCGACTCCTTGTTACTCCGGTCCCATCACACTCCTCCGCACAGTCGACTCCCCTGGTCTCTCCTCGACATGACTGCAGTCTGGAGGTACACACCTCCTCTTCAGTCTGGAACCTCGTCCACCCTCCCACAGTCAGTTGCTCCGAGTGTTCCTCCTCATCGGACCCGTTGACCCCTATGACTTGTGACATTCTCATTCGCAGTGACAGAGCAGTGACATCCTCATTTGCAGTGATAGAGCAGTGACATTCTCATTTGCGTGCAGAAGCAGTTATATATGTAAAACCAAAAATTGCCATCGCATGGATGGAGAGATCGAGTGATTGATGGATCGAAGGCACCTGTAACCTGTTAGCAGCAATAAGGGAGCACACCTATTCTAGAGCAGTGACATTCTGAGAACTCCTTTTGAATGGTGCAGTGAATGGTATGTGGACTGTGAAGATTGGTTCATATATTAATGTATAGTGAATGTATTGGTGGTATAAGTGGCATATAAAGCACGCTGAGTAATTTTTTAAGATCATGGTTTATAAAGTGAAGATTTAAAAAGAAAAGAACAGAAAAGAGAAGTTTGGTATATTATTTATATGGTATGAAATTGCATGGAGTTTGGAGGAATTTATTCAAGAGCCACACACAGAGGAGAATCATTTTTCAAGGACGATATTTACTACCTGCAGAGGATTGTTGATTGAGTAGTTTGAATAATTTGAGAAGTGAGTGCATTGAAGCAGTGGGTCATTTGCTGCGTTGAAATTGGTATTGCATTGTATGTTGCAGTGACTTGGTTTAATTTTTCACAGTGTTGTTGGTAGCTTGCTACTCATCTAATAGTTGCAGCTATTTATCATTTTATAGGTGCATTTGTAGTTGAAGACAACACCATTCCTTTGATTCTATTGTTTTGAAATGGATCGAATGGATGATGTATTAAAACTACTAAATAATCTAATACATTCCACTTTTGATGAGATGGTTAAGATCAACAAAACCTCTCTTTCCAATATTAAAATTTGTCTACAACATGCACAAGAAAAGATTGATTTTTTGCAGCTTGAGTCACAACTTCAGCAAGAAGAGATACAACAAAATAGACATCATTATGAACTTTTTTTGTTCAGAACAGTCCTTTCTTTAAGATTGAGAAAAACTCCCATCAGCAACAAGAATATGAAGTTGATTCAGATCTAGTGCCCAATGAAGGAGCATATTTGCATGCCGATGTACATGTTTAGGTTCCACTTCCCAAGCCCATCATCAGACCTTGGGAAGAGCTTGTCAGCAACAAGCACAAAACAGGGCTTGGATATGACAAGGAGGTGTCCTTTCATATTCCAGACTATCCCAAGCCCATCCAATTTCAAAGTGTTAGGTTTCTTTATGAAAGTTCATCTTCAGTTGTTCCAGATTCTAGTCCCCTTCCACAACAACCACAACAAATTGTTAAACACCAACATTTTGACCGAGTTGGCCATATGAAATATCACTGTTTTGATCTTCATCCATGTGAGCACTATCATAAAACCACTCATTCTTCAAACAAATGCTTAAAAAACAAGCCTCCTGCAAGAACAAAGATTCATATTTCAGTCATATGTCAGAACTGGTTTTAGAGTATTGAACAATCTTGCAATTGAGTTTTCTCCGTCTTCTCACCTTATATCTGACAAGGGGGGAAGTGATGGTCATATACAAGCTTCAAAGCCACATCAAGCGAGCCTGAGCCACAACCTGCCATACTAGATTCAGAGTTGTAGTCAAAGACAAAGATGCCCCTGAGCATGCCTTCGATTGGTGGTCAGCCTTAAACCATCTATGCGGGGTTGAGACCTCCCTTTTCAGGTTGAGCTTCTCCCTCTTCAAAGAATTGGGGACACTTCCTCTAGCAGAAGACTTCAACTTCTTGCCAGTTTTGGAAGAGTTCCAGGAATTGCATTAAGCATTCTAGAGTTGGTGGTCATCCTTAAACCACCGTAGGTTGAGACCTCCCTTTTCAGGTTGAGGTTCTCCCTTTTTATGCAGGTTGCAAACCTTCCTTTTCCAGGTTGAAGGTCTCCCTCTTCAAAGCATTAGGAGCACTTCCTCTAGCAGAAGACTTCAACTTCATGCTAGATTTTGGAAGAGTTCCAGGAATTGCATTAAGCATTCTAGTGTTGGTGGTCATCCTTAAACCACCTCCTTATGCCAACATTTCAGAGAGCACATTCAGCCTAGTGCTGCCATGCATTTTTGCACATTTTGTATTATAACTCTCTTCTTGGATTCATACATACCCCTTCAGATTAGGGGGGGAATGTTAGACACTTAATCCTCTAAGGGTTGGTGTGGAATGTGAGCAGTCAAAGGGAGTCCAAGAGACCTTGGAATATGGAATCCAATGATCACTCCAATGTATTATAAAATGTATATCATGTGAATAATATATGCATTCAATACCTATCCTTCATATTTGGTCTTTGCCATGGTGATGTCTAACATAGTGTAATAGCCATATCGACAGATCCAACATTGCTCTCAACGTACATGAAGGAAGATGCCAAAGCTTGGAGGATTATCCTTGATGGAGTCAAGGACCTTATAATTCCGCATATCGTTGAACTTGATACAACAAAGAAGACGTGGGACATAATTATGAAATTGGCTACCATAAACAGGAAGTTGATTCTCAGAGAGAAGCTGAGAAACACAAAGAAGAACAAAGGGGAAAGCGTTGTAAGTTATCTCACTAATGTCAGAGTAGTGAAGGACAAGTTAGTAGTTGTCGGTGATAAACTGGATGATGATGAGCTCGTGAGGATCACATTGAACGGATTCTCAAAGCAACGGGACGTGTTCGTTCAAGTTATTAATGGACGTGACATTACCTAGTTGGGACCGTCTATGGAGAGATTTCACTCAGGAGGAGCTTAGATTGAGCCTTGTTAGTGGCAGCAACAATGGCAAAACTCTGAAGCGTAAAGATGACGAAAACGTGGCCCTATCAGGAAAGGGAAAGGCTGAAAAGGATCAAATGAAGGGTCCAAAGGAGAGAAGAAGAAAAAGGAATTGAGTAAAATCAAGTGCTTTGGTTGTGGTTAGCAAGGTCACTATGTTAGCCAATGTCCAAATAGGAAGAAAGGAGAAAAGAAGCGAAAGCAACAGACAACAACTTCGGCGAACATTGAGGATTTGTTTTCGAGACTAGAGGATGAGTTCGCTCTCATAGCTTGCCTCTCTAGCTCTACCTCTACAGGAGTCTGGTATATTGATAGTGGAGCATCATGCCATATGATAGGAGTTAGAGAGTTCTTTTCTAGTTATCAGGAAGAGGAGATGGGCTTCCATATTTAGATGGGGAATAAGTCCAAGTGTACTCCAGTTGGGAGAGGGACTATCAACATTTAGAGGGGAGTTAGACAAGAGTATTAGTGTTATAGATGTGCTGCATGTGCCAGGTTTAGGAATGAATTTGATTTTAGTTTTTCCACTTTAGGACAAGGGATACGGTGTCTACTTTCAAGGGAAGAAGGTGTACATTAATCACCAGGATTGGAAGACGATGAAACATATTGGGGTGAGAGGCAACAAGCTATATAAGTTGCAGTTTGATACTCCAAAGGCACCGATTAGCAACAATAGTAGCAAAGAGGTGGGAGAATTATGGCATAGGAGGATGGGACACATACACCATGGAGCACTTAGGTTGCTCAGGGAGACCGTAACGGGAGGTCCAAAAATCAACGCATAACCTAATGATGTGTGCAGAAGGTGCGTGCTTGGGAAGTTTGCGAAAGCAACATTTCCAAGGAGTGATAGTAAAGCCAAGGGTGTGCTTGAGTTGATACATTCTAATATATGTGGCCCATTATCTACAAAATCTCTTAGAGGTTATGAGTATTTCGTAACCTTCATTGATGACTTCTCCAGGAAAACTTGGATATATTTCTTGAAGACAAAGGATGAAGTCTTCAATCGCTTCCAAGAGTTTAAGGCTCTTGTGGGTAACATGACAGGAAGGAAAATAAAAGTTCTTTGTCTAAATAATGGAGGCAAGTACACGACAAGGTCTTCGTGGGATTTTGTGCGAAAGAGGGCATCAGGAGAGAATGGACAACTCCATATAACCCATAACAGAACGGGGTCACAGAGAGGAAGAACAAATCGATAGTTGGAGTAGCTAGGATGATGCTATATGACCAAGACATGCCTAGATTTCTCTGGGCAGAGGCATGTAGTACACCAATGTATATTCAGAACATAGTTCCTCACAAGGTGCTGGGGAAGATTGTTGGAAATATAGTAGCCATGGTCGGTATTTTCATCATGTGGAAAAATAGAAAAATTTGAATTTAAATTTTGCCTCCAAATTTTCAAGTTGGCCTCCTTATTGTTTAAGTCAACTGATCCCCTTTTAGGCACCCATTCAACCCCCTTTTGAAGTCTATATAATGGAGACCATCTCTCCTCATTTGGTACATCGATCTATCACATCATGAGCTCTGTTTCAATGAAGGAAGGAAGGACGGAGGGGGCCGAAAATCTCAGGAGGCTTGGCATTTATGGATGTTCTTAATTTGTTGTCATTGGTCAGCTATTATGGTTTTGGTTTTCTTGATGTATTAATGAACTATGAACTCTCTCTCATCAGGAAAGATTTCTGGGTTTTCCCCTTGTCGGTTTTGCCCAAATCTGAGGCCTAATTTCCGTGCCTCTTGTCTCATTATCCCATGGTTATTTTCTACTGATCTTTCATGTTTATTGGTTGATGTTTTCTTCTGTATAACTACTTAATGATATTATATTAATGCTATGTGAAATTAATGCTAGTTGTGTTGAAATTCTGATGTTCCATGCTGTTACAATCACTTAAATCCAAAACTTCTTTATGCTACAAAATAAGTTAAGTAATTGTAGATAAAACATAAACCATATAAACCATATGCACAATGGAAGACAACCAAGAACTGAATGAGACACAGAGAAGTTAGGCCAATGACTAGGGCAAAACCCAACCAGATTCTTTTGCTATTAGAAATCAATTGTTTAGCAGAGATACAAAATATAATGAGAGAATGAAACGTTCACCCAAATTTGATGAAGATCTTTGATAGCAGTAGCTAATGCAAATATTGAATCACTTTGGCTCTCCAAGATCTGCTCTTTCTCTTTAAGAGTCTCTTTCTCTCCCTCTCAATCTTCCTCTAGACTCTCCAACTCTCTCTTTCTCAAGTTCAAATTTTCCTTTCACAAGCACAAGTGTGTCAAGTGAGGATGAGAGGCACAAATATATAGGAAGAGCAAGGTGGTCGAATTCATAGAGTAACTCCTATGCCTTGAGGAGGAGTTACATATGCCAAAATAGGAGTGTAACTTATGCCATAAAGGAGAGGAGTGTAACTTATGCATTTAGGAGAGAAGTGTAACTTATGCATTGAAGAGGTGTAAGAGAAATCTTTTTATGACAAGTCATTAACGTGTGTAAGAGAGTGTAAGAAGTGCGTAAGAGCATTAAAGAGAGAGAGGAATGAATCCATTAAGAGAGAGAGAGTAACATATGCATTAATTGAGAGGAGTTACATATGACATGATTGAGTCTCAAGATTGAGAGACTTGAATTTCTTTTTAATAATAATATAATAATATCATAAAGAGAATAATAGTAATCATAATAATAATATTGATGATTAAGATAAAAATTAAACAATTGAGATTGATTAAGGACAAGTTAAGTGAATTTCCATCATGTATATATGATTATGAATTGATGGAAGGTGATTTACTAATTTTGGAATGCCATGGTTGCAAAGATAAACATGACTTTCTATTTTTAGAAAGTAACTTTAGAAAGGTTAGAAATGAAATTCTATTTAAAGAAATTCATCCCATAGTTGTCAAATTTCAACACTCCCTCTCAGCTAGGGAGGAATTTCTTTCTGATACAACGATCTCTGCTATCTCTGCTTTGGAACAATGATGTTACAATCTAATGAAGAAGAATCATCATAGGGGAGATACATCCATCACCCTATACACACTTGGGGGGATCCACTTGTCAACACATTACAAGGATCTCACACATCCAGGGTTCATCATTGCTTGGGGGGATCCACTTGTCAACACATGACAAGGATCTTGCTTATCCAAGGCTCATCACAACTTGGGGGGATCCACTTGTCAACACATGAAAAGGATCTCACACATCCAAGGCTCATCGCTGCTTGGGGGAATCCACTTGTCAACACATGACAAGGATCTTGCTCATCCAAGGCTCATCATTGCTTGGGGGGATCCACTTGTGAAAACATGACAAGGATCTCACACATCAAAGATTCATCACTGCTTGGGGGGGATCCACTTGTCAACACATGACAAGGATCTTGCTCATCCAAGGCTCATCACTGTCTGGGGGGATCCACTTATCAACACATGACAAGGATCTCGCACATCCAAGGCTTATCATCCATGACAACCCTCTCTAGGAAGGGTCACATCTGTCAGTCCAAGATGCTCTCTGAAAACCAAGAACTTTCCTTTCAGCAAAGGCTTGGTAAGAATGTCGACGATCTGGTCATCAATCGCTATATGATGAAGTCTTACTGCTCCTCTTTGCACCACATCCCAAATAGTGATATTTGATCTCAATGTGTTTGGACTTGTCATGGAACACAGGATTTTCAGCAAGACGAATCCCACTCTTATTGTCACAGTAAAGTACTGTAGTATCCAATACTTGCTCAAACAACTCTCCAAAGAGCTTCTTAGCCATACTACCTCATAGCTAGCCATGCTAGCAACGATGTATTCTGCTTCAGCCGTGCTAAGGGCAATAGAATTTTGCTTTCTGCTCATCCAAGATATCATGATAGCTCCTAAGTTGAAGCAACACCTTGATGTGCTCTTTTTGTCGGTAGAGTTACCAACCCAATCGACATCAGAGTATCCATGTAGCCTTACATCTTCGGTAGTATATCTCAATCCAAGATTGATGGTCCCATGCAGGTACCTCAACACATGCTTTGCAGAAACCCAATGTGCATGAGCAGGCTTAATCATGTATTGACTCAGAGTATTGACTGCAAAGCATATATCTGGTCTAGTGTTCACTAAGAACATCAGTGCCCCAATCATTTGACGGTACTCAGAAGGATTAGCCAAATTAGGTCCTGCAACTTTACCACAAAGCTTCTTGAAATTCATTTCCATTGGAGTATTCATGGACTTACACTCAGTCATGCCAAACCTTTCTAGTAGTTTGACAACATATTTTCCTTGAGAAAGGAAAATCTCACCAGATTTCTGCCATAGCTCCAGGTTCAGAAAGTAGTGCATCAAACCAAGATCTTTCATTTTAAATTTAGAAGCTGACTCCCTCTTACATTAGAGAATAAGAGGTTCACTATGGATCAAAAATAAATCATCAACATACAATACCAAAATCAAAGGCATACCTTGGACTGTCTTAAAGTAAAGATTTGGATTTGCATTGCTTCTGGTAAAACCAAGCTTCATCAAGAAGCTATCTATGCGAGTTTACCAAGCTCTTGGGACTTGCTTCAAACCATAGAGGGCTTTCTTTAGCCTACACACATGAGTTTTTGGATCATGTACTTCAAATCCTTGTGGTTGCTCCACAAATACTTTTTCTTCAAGGAAGCCATGCAGAAAAACAATGTTCACACCCATTTGGTGAAGAGACCATCCTTGGTTAGCAACTACAACTACAATAGATTGGATGGTGTTGTAACATGCAACAGGTGCAAAAATTTCGTCATAGTCTATTCCCCCTTTCTGAGAGAAACCTCTAGCCACAAATCTAGCTTTATATTTTTCAATACTGCCATTAACACCATGTTTAATTTTATACACCCATTTAAAAGATTCAACAAATTTACCTTGGGGTCTTGGAACCACTTCCCATACATCATTATGAATGATGGATTCATATTCTTTAGCCATTGCATCTTTCCACACTTGGGCCTTTACAACTTCTTCAAAAGTGCACGGTTCAACTTGAATAATGTTGCTCATGGCTACAACATATCCTTGGAACTGACAAGGTTTCTTGCTTTCTTTGAAAGTTCCTCTTGGGGAAACATGTTTATCAGCATCTTGAAGCCATAAAGGTCTCCTTTTAGAAGGAGGATTACGTGGAGGAGGATCCAAAGGATCCATGGGCTGTATGGGTTCATCATCAAGATCTGTTTTAGCTTCAGGACCTTCTTGTATTTCAAATACATCATTTGTTGAAATTTTTTCCTGCAATCCCAACCCGGTTTTAATTTCACCTTATCACTCCCATTTAGTTAAATGCCCTTTCCCATAAACATACATTCAACATTTAGAATTCTGGATATGAAATTTTCAGATTAAAACACATGGGACTGTCAACACATGCTGAAAATAAATATGGACATAAATAGACCAACGGCACACATAAAATTACATAGATTTTTGGTCGACATAGACCTAGGGAAAACCCCTTCAATCTTCTCTGGGGAAAACCTGTTAGAGAGCTCTTCAAATTTCTTTATCTTTCAAGTTCAGGAAAAATACATTTGCAGGCAAAACAAAATAGCAAAATAAAACTTATCTCTTCAGCCCAAAACTCCTTGAAAACAGTGCCCACTTTGCCTCGATTTCAATGCCCACTTGAAGTTGAAAATATGTACTGTATAGATACAAACTGTACGGATTTTGTATAGAATGTACGGATTTCTGTACCGCTGTACGAATTGTATGGATTTCGGTACCGCTGTACGAACTGTATGGATTTTTCAATTTTCTTTTCAAAAATTTCTCTCGAACGACATGCAGCTCATAGCATTAAATGTTGTTTGTATTGTACCTTCTGCTGTCTTCTATGCCTTGATTTCCATGCCCAACTTTGCCCAGAAATCACTCCTTCAGCTCGCTGCAACAAATTTCTCCTTCAGAACTTTTATCTAGCTCTTAGCCTCCTTTCTCCAATCTGCTCATGAAGAAATTAAAATGAATGCAGTCTCTTTTTCTTTTCCCCCTTTTGTTTCCCTAAATGACTTTTGGGCAACCCTAAAATCTAATGACTTAGATTCATTTAGATCAATGGATCACAATAAATGTGCATTTAATTCTCACTTTCTATCTTTTAACTCACCTATTAAATAAAGTACCCACATTGTACTTTATGTCTAAACTCACTTTTCACTTTATAATTTAACATTGACTTTACCACTTATAAAGTCACTTTCACCATATAAAGTCACACTAAGGAAAATAATTATTTTGGGCACTTTTCCCTAGGTAGAGACTAACCCATGGGAAACCACTTGTCCAAGGTACATTAAAAATTGGTTGACACCTAATCTTCATGATTGGGAGAATTTTGTGTAAATAAATAAATTAGGAATGTGAACAGTGATCGGGAGATGAACTGAACAATCACTCCTATTGTATATAACAATGACCTACCTATGGGATAATAAATGAATCAGTTGTTTGTTTTGTGGAGTTACTGCCTGGCCTGACATGGTATCAGAGCCAGCTCTTTTTAGCCTTTGTGTCCCTTGTAACTCCCTGTCTGCTCTCCATATAGCTGAGCAGGTTCTTCATAAAATTAGCTGCCCCACTGTCTGACTGTTCAGATCTCTGTTTGATTCATAAACGTTTCTGACATGGTAGCTGCGCCTGCCATGGATGCATGCTTTGCCAGAGAATTGCAGTCTATGAGCCCTTTCTAGATTCCAATCTCTGCGTAGTCTATTCGTCTCTCTCATTCTGCTGTTTGATATGATTATGAGGCTTTGAAGTCTATCGCATACAAACGAACTGCTGTCTTCTTCCCGATTCAGATTACAAAAGTTCTGAGTTTCCATATTTTCGTTTCTCCTTTGGAAATCCTCTGAGAGCGAAACCGTAACAGAATTATTAAACACAGGAATTTTTAAAGTGTTTGAGTTCATATTTCTCTGGACTGACATGGTATACGAGTGGTATACGTTTGCATAACGTTTGGTAACGCTGTCCATAACGTTTGGTATTGAACCGCTTGTCCATAACGTTTGGTATCGCTGTATATGCCGTGTTGTTGTTTGACACAGCATTTGAGTTTTGAATATTGAATGCGTTTGAATTATTGGACGCTGTTTGAATATTAACGCTGTCCCATTGAACTGTGTTGAATGGTTCTAACGCTGTCTAGTTTTCCTGTTTTAACGCTATATGGTATTGAACTGTGCGGTTGAAATGGTATTTGAAACCCTGACATGGTATTTGAACTGCGGCTTTATTGAGTGATATACACTGCATTTGAATCCGTTGAATGGTCCAGCGAATGGTCTAGCGTATATATATTGAATGGTTTCCATTTGAATCCTTTGTTGACTTTATATGTGCATGGAGCTCTTGTTTAAAAGAAAAAAAGGGAGGTGATATGGAAATATTATATGAGGATGTTTTTATAAACATTGGAGGGATTTGAAGAAAACATAGTGCATAAAGTATTTGAAATCTTTTTGCCCTTTTGAGTACAATTTCACTGTATATCAACAGAAGTATTTTTTCTATCAGCAGAAGTTTTTTTTTACAGAATGCATTCAATCATCTCTATGGCAGGAATAGTTCTCACTGGCAAGGAGAACTATCCTGAATGGTCCCGGATGATAAAACACACCCTCATCTTCAATGAGTCGTGGAAAGGAGTGTGTGTCGGAGAAGGAGACAATGACCCTGTACAGCCTACCTCAGACAAAGAGCTCGTCATTTGGGAAAACAAGAACAGCAAAGCCTATGCATTAATCGCAGCATCTGTAAATGAAGAGGTGAGTCGTCATATTTCATCATATTCAACTGCCTTTAAAGCCTTACAAAAGCTGAAAGAACTCTATGACTCACATTTTGCACTTGAAGTTGTTCAGCTCATGATTAAACTCTTCACTCTTGAACTGAAAAATAATGATCCTCTTGCTCTTGCATCTGAAGTAAAGTCTATAATGCATGATATCAAATCCACTAAGGTTGAGCTGGATATCCCTCTTATTGCTTTTCTCAAGGCACTCTATCCTACTTACTCCAATTATCTTGAGTCTTTACAAGCAAATGGAAATCTTAAAGATATAACCTTTGACTCTCTTGTGAAAAAGTTTGCTAAAAGAGAGAAAGCCTTTGGAAAGAAGACAACCCCTGAATCTTCTGAAGAGACTGTGTGCCTTGCTCATAAAGAAAAACATCCTGCTCAAGATTCTACAAGAGGAAGAGGTGGACGAAGAGGAAGAGGAAGATATTTCAGAGGCAGGGGGGCAGACATTCTCAAGGAGAAAAGGCAGACTTACACTGCATTCGCTGCAAAAGAAATGGATCACATGATGCCTCTACATGCAAGCTACCATGGGACAAAATTGAGCAGAAAAGAAACCAACAGAAAGGTAAAACTGATGATACAGACAAAGGTAAAGCACCTGAATCCGTTCACTATATTTAGGCACAATGTAACATTGGAGTAAATGAAGATTTGTTTAATGCTTCACTTGCTTCTTCGAAAAATGATTGGTTGCTTGATTCAGGAGCAAACTGTCACATGACTCATAGAAAAGATTTTTTTGAAGATTTCACTGATAATGTTGATGGAGCAGTATACTTTGCAGATCAGTCAAAAATCAAGCCATCAGGGCTTGGCACAATCAGGCTTAAACTGCCTGGTCTTCCAGACTTTCTTCTGGATCATGTTCTATATCTCCCACAGCTCAAGAGAAACTTGCTGACATTGGTCCACATCCGCCAGCAAGGTCACTCCATTCATATGTTTGATGGCAAGCTTGAGGTAAGAAAAGCTTTTGACCACTCACTTGTCATGAGGGGAATAGAAGAAGAAATGCTTCTCAAACTGCAAGGAACCTCTGCTCATGCACAACATTTCTCATATATTTCTCATCATGAAGAAGGTACACTTCCATCAAGTTTATTATGGCATGCTAGATTTGGACATTTAAACTATGACAGTCTCCGCTTATTGAAGAAAAATGGTGTTGCTGGTTTGCCTACAATTCCTAGGAAACATAAGCAATGTGATGCTTGCATTCTAGGAAAGCATAGCAAACAGTCTTTTCATGATTCACATTCAAGAGCACATAGGAAGCTTGAACTCATTCATTCAGATTTATGTGGTCCAATGCCTGTTCCTTCTGCAAATGGAAATAAATATATCATGACATTTATTGATGATTACACCAGAATGTGTTGGGTTTATTTATTGAAGAACAAATCTGATGCCTTTCAAACATTCAAGAATTTTCATAAATGGATTGAAAATGATGCACAATCTCATATTGGGTCTATTTGCACTGATAATGGAAAAGAATATACATCAACTGAATTTGAAAACTATCTTTGCCAACATGGGATCAAACATCAAACAACTGTGCTTTATAATCCCCAACAGAATGGTGTAGCTGAAAGAATGAATAGAACAATCTTGAATATGGTACGATCCATGCTTTTCTTCAAAAATGTAAAGATAATGTTTTGGGCTGATGCTGTTATATGTGTTGCATATATAAAGAATAGATGTCCATCTAATGCTATAAGAAACAAGACTCCTTATGAATTATGGTATGGACATGTTCCTTCGGTAAAACATCTCAAGATCTTTGGTTCCACCTGTTATGCTTTGATACCAAAGATACATAGAAACAAACTTGGTGCTAGAAGTCGTAAGTGTATCTTCTTGGGGTATTCAACAACCTCCAAAGCATACTGCCTCTATGATGAAGTAAATAAAAAGTTTGTTGTATCTAGAGATGTAATTTTTCTTGAATCATCCAAATCTGACAATGTTGTTGAGCGGCAACTTGATCGCTTGGATAGATTCGCAAAAACGAAATCATTTCAAGAATTTGATAATCAGATTCCACATCTTGAAGGGGGGATTCCTATACTAGATCAACATGTGGAATCTTCTTCTGAAGAACACTCTCCCCCGACTGAAACTCCAACAACGGATGATGCTTTAAGTGATGTAATTGATAGAATTGGGAGACTCAATCTTGATTCAGTCCCAACTCAATCAACAGAGCAGCCTGGACCATCTCAGAAAGGTCCCCCAAAGTGGCTGACAAAGACACTTGAAAGTGTTCATCCTGATGAAATTGGAAAAACAGGAACCAGAAATTCAAACCGACAAAATGGAGGTGATGTAGATGACTCTAATTCACCTGTTGATATGGATGTTTCTTATGATTGTGAATTGAACTTGTCTACAGATTTTGAACCAACTTCCTTTAAAGAAGCTGCTTCTCATGATGAATGGAAACAAGCGATGCAAAAGGAGTATGATGCCCTCATAAAGAACGACACTTGGAAGCTGGTTGATCCTCCATTTGGAACCAAACCAATTGGCTGCAAGTGGGTCTACAAGAACAAGTACAAAGATGATGGCTCACTTGACAAGCACAAAGCTAGGCTTGTGGCAAAAGGTTTGCACAGAAGGAAGGGGTCGATTATGAGGAAACTTTTGCCCCCACAGCAAAATGGGCCACCATCCGGACACTCTTTGCACTAGCAGCTCAGAACGGTTGGAAAGTCGATCAAATGGATGTAAAAATTGCCTTCTTGAATGGAGATCTAAAAGAGAATGTTTTTATGTCCCAGCCTGAAGGATTTGCTGTGAAAGGACATGAACATAGAGTATGCAAACTTGTGAAGTCCTTGTATGGCCTCAAACAAGCACCACGAGCCTGGTATGAAAAACTAACTGAGCATCTTCTGAAACTCAACTTCAATCATTTTGATCTTGATGATGCAACTTTATTTGTCAAGAAAGTTGGCAAAACAGTTGTATATCTTGTGGTATATGTAAATGATCTTTTAATGACAGGGAACAATGAAAGCTACATTGCATCCATAAAGAAGGAATTGGGGAAAAGTTTTGAAATGACCGATTTGGGCTATGTTCATTACTATCTTGGCATTGAAGTAACCCAACATCCAAAGTCCATATTTCTTTCTCAAAAGAAATACATTGGAGATTTGTTGAACAAGTTTGGCATGACAGAGTGCAATCCTCTTACTACTCCAATTGAACAAAACTTAAAGCTCACATCTATTGCAGGAAAGGAATTTGAGGATGCAACAAAGTATAGACAGCTTGTAGGAAGTCTCATCTACCTCACTACTACCAGGCCAGACATTTCATTTGTTGTTGGAATCCTCTCCAGGTTTATGCAAAAGCCTTGTGAGGGACATTGGTCTGCTGCAAAAAAAGTTCTAAGGTACTTGAAGGGAACTCAAGACCTTGGAATCAAGTATACACAGGTGGACGACTTTAGCCTGATTGGATACTCTGATTCAAACTTCGATGGAGACAAAGAAACTGGGGTATCTACTTCAGGATATGCTATGAGTCTTGGATCAGGAGCTGTCTCCTGGAGATCACGCAAACAATCAGTTCCAGCAGATTCCACAACAGAAGCAGAATACGTGGCAGCAGCTGAAGCAACGAAAGAAATTGTGTGGCTCAGGAAAATTCTTGAAGATTTGCAGGTAAAACAAGTACAATCAACTCCACTCATGATTGACAACACCTCTGCAATAAAGTTGGCCAAGAACCCAAAGTTCCATGATCGAACAAAGCATATCAATACTAAATATCATCTGATTCGACATCATGTTGAGGCCAAAACAATCCATCTCCGTCATTGTTCCACAAATGAGCAAATTGCAGACATCTTCACCTAAGCACTTGGAAGGGAAAAACTTGAACGATTCAGAATGATGTTTGGACTCACCAACATCCCTTCAGATTAAGGAGGGGAATGTTGACACCTAATCTTCATGATTGGGGGAATTTTGTGTAAATAAATAAATTAGGAATGTGAACAGTCATCGGGAGATGAATTGAACAATCACTCCTATTTTATATAACAATGACCTACCTATGGAATAATAAATGAATCAGTTGTTTGTTTTGTGGAGTTACTGCCTGGCCTGACAAAGTCAACATCGTCGTGACTATCAACATTAGCAGGAGGAAGAGGAGTGTCTCTTGTTTTTCCAAGAGCTGCATCTTAATCAAATGTTACATCCCTGCTAACAGTTACTAAAGGCTTGCAATGGATGGATGTTGAAATTAAGAGAAAACAGTTAATATCTTCAATAATAGTGTGCCAAACTGGTCAAAACTGGTCATTCTTGGGGATTATTGGTCAATAAAAACAAATAGTTGAGATCACTTAATTGTTAGAAGGATTGCAAGATGTTTTTTTACTTTTTAAAGAGGTAATAGAGGCATGAAAGATCTTATTACATACATGGTCGAAATGAAATTTGATTCATTCACAACTGATAAACTTGTTAAAAAAGACTTTTCATAGAAATATAAAGTACTAGTTAAAGAACTGAAAATGTTTCATCTAGAAGTTGATCTTATCAACCCTATACATAAATTTAAATGGGGCAGTCCATCGGTAGTACACCTAAGAAGAAGGATCCTAGTCATTTAAGGATTTGTGTTGGTTTTAGACATTTGAACAATATCACTATTGCAGAGCCCTTTCCATCTGCCAATAAGAAATCTTAGAAGATACTGTTGATCATGAAGGCTATTCTTCATTGATGGGTTATGAGGTCGTAAGTTATAGCCAAGTCAAAATTGCTGAAAATGATCAACATAGAACCAAATTTATCTCTGACTGGAGATTCTTTGCTTATAGGGTGTTGCCCTTTGAATTTTGGATTGAAAAATGCATTTGCAGTATTTGCCTGATTAGCCATCAGTGCATTTGAGGAATGTCGTGTGTACTTTGATGACTGCACATGTTATGTATCATTTAAGAGATTTGGATCACTTCAGGATGATGCCAAAATGGTTTTGGAAAATTCAATTGTCTCAATATTAGAAAGAGTGTATTTTGTACCTCTGGTCTTTTTTGTTGTCCTATTATTCGCAAAGATGGTCCCAATGTTGATATGACGAAAATAAGAGTCATTTTTGACGTAAACCTGCGAAGGCAGCCTGTCAAGTTAGGATATCATTAGGTTAGATAGATTATTACAGAAAGTTTATCTGGTATTTTTTTTTGTTAGATCAGAGATATTATATTAATTAAGAAAATGCTGGAGTACAATATAGATGGTCTCTACTAGTCTGCTGCTAAGGAAACCAGACTAGTAGCATAAACTCAAAACACTAAAGTACAATATATATATAGTCTCTATTGGTTTGCCACTAAGGAAACCAGACTAGTAGCATAAACTCAAAACTTTGATGTTATCCCTATTGTTCCTAATTTGATGATCCGATAACATAAAACAGTGAGAAGAAACTACATAAACCGACACATGGACTATTAAGTATGACTAAGCTGAAAAACAAAATATGAATTGAATCCTGACCCCTGAGCATATTCATTCAGCTATATTGAGGGTGTGATCAGGTGGCTGTGGGTCGCCACTGGTGTCCGATGATGAAGGATCAGTTCTAGTAATCTTCTTAATCAATGAGTTGACTTTACCATCTACTCTTTTCATTTTCTCAAGAAGTTCAGCCATGCAGATGATAATCTCTTGCTGGGTATCTACTCTATTAGTGAGAACCCTTCCCATGAACGTTTTTAATATGCCAATACAAATTAACTGTCTTCATATAAGCAAATGCCCTGGCCCTGGTAGAATTATTGGCATTATTGATCTAGTCTCTAGTTTCTCGTTCAACGTGCACATCTGGAACAAATCAATGAGCCTGTTTGACCTGGTTTTCAATGTACGAAATTTCCCTCTGAACAACTTTTGGTATAATTGTTCTGAACCTCTCCATAGCTGCTCTGGCAGAGGCCTGAGAGCAGGTACCATGTAGGGTAGGGGGCCTATTGTTGGGAATAACAATTGCTGTTAGACCAACACCCGCAGGTGTTTGTAAATGGACACATCGCTAGATTTAAGGATCATTGAGAGGCTGTTAAACCATGTCACGACACACATAGAGAGCTGCTGACTTTTCTTTGTGCAACAATCTTCCCCCCAGCGTGAGCTGAGTATGTATCGAACCTGTGACCTGGGCTCCGAAATCACTTGTTGGGAAATACGATTGTCGTTAGACCAAAACCTACAGGTGTTGGTAAACAGACCCATCAACAGATTTAAGGGTCATCAGGAGGCTGTTAAACCATGTCATGACACACACGGAGATCCGCTGACTTTTCTTCTTGCAACACCTATGAGCGGGGGGGCAGGGGGATCACTAGGTCGACCTCTATGACCTCCTCTTGATTTTTCTAGTAGAAACAGATTAGAACAATTTTCTTCAACGATAACTACTTCACATGATTTATTAACATCAGTTCCATATAACATTCAATATCATCAAACAATTATACATAAGAGAATTTCAACCATTAAACATGAAAGAGCGGTAAAAATCACATTGAGACAATGAGACAAGAGACACAGAAAATTAGGCTAGCGGCCAAGGCAAAATCCACAAGAGGAAAACTCCAAAATCTTTTATTATGAGAGAGAGTCAATGCTCATCAATTCATCTAGAAATAAAACATCAAAATAACAACTAACCAGAGATAAGAGACCTCCCACAAGTGCCAAGCCACCAAATCATCTTCTTTCTTCTTCTTATTATTTTCGGCCTCATCCTCCTTCTTCTGTCTTTGCTAGAATAGAGATCAAATAGAGATAATTCGATGTGCAAATGAGAGAGAGTCTTCAAAGGGGGTCGAATAGGTGCCTCCATGTTGGAAAATGCAATGTGGCAACTTATTATCTCAATTTTCCTTAACCTTAATCTTTGCTTGTGAACTTAGTTAATCTTCTTTATGTTCTTTAGTTAGATCTTTTCATCAAACAAATACCAAGAACGAAACAACAACCACAAAGGACACAAAAGTAGGCTCTCAACTAGGGCAAAACCCCTCCAAGGGGAAAACTCAGAAAGCTCTTCTCTCTTCTTATAGAATCTGCTTCAATTGAGACACCAAGACCCAAACCGTAGACCAAGTCCTTCTCCAAGTACCAAGTCATCCCTTCTTGAAGTTTGTCTTTGTTTCTGCACCAACCAGCTACAAACTGCAACTTCGATTTGCTAGCTTTAATACTACCATTGATCTTGCAAATTCGACTTTGCACTTTCGGCCTTGCATCTTTTCTAAAAACCCTAATCCTGCTTTCTCCTGAGACCTTCCTAGAGCAAGACAACTCCTCCCAAGGTCAACGAGGTCAAGGTAGGGTATTCTTCCTTCTAGCTACAAGATTTTGCACTTCGTCCTACTGCAACTTAGACTTCTTTTTGCAGCACCAAAAACCCTAAAACTTCACACGTGTGAGAGAGATAGAGTCCAAAATAGAAATTTATCCTTCCTTCTCGGATTCTCCTTGCTTCCTAGACCTTCGCTCTCCTTTTCTGCTTTTCCCAGCTACAGATGGAATTCCTTTCTTGATAGATCGAACTTGTGGATGTGTGAGTGCTAAATGAGGTCAAACTGCTTCTTTATATAGCCTTTCTAGGGGTTCGAATTCCCTCCTTTAGGCCGACTTGTAACTGCTAGGGCCAACTTGTACTTTTGGAGTTTCCAGGACCTTCTAGACTTAAAAATAATTCTTTTTACAATTACATTTTTCTAGGAAGGGTCTTATAAACATGTTGACTCTTTTGACTCATGACAATAAATCCTACGACCTAACAAACCCTAGAAGCACGAAGAACATGCTTTTACCTAGAAGACCATCAATAATGTCAATGAAACCCATGCTTTAATAATAATAACTTTTTCTTTTCTTCTCTTGTTTGTTACATAGGATACATATTGAAATTAATACAACAACAATTATGAAGACCAAAACTAGTTACATTTTCAACACTCCCTCTTAACTAGGTAGGTATTCATAATTGTACAACCAAATACAACATCATTCTCAAACTGAATATTTCTCATAAGAAGAGTCAGATTGATAAGCCATACCATAAGTATCATCATCATGACCAACACTGTCTCTAAGGCCTAACTAGACAAGCTCTACTTTAATCAAGAGCATTATGTTGGGAGGTTTTACGTGTGATACCGCACTACCTCTACAAGGCACATACCCCATCCGGATGTCCACAAGGTATGTCCTTTTAGGACTATTCTTATCTTGGATCTCCATTCCTGAGTCCTCAAAGAATATCTATCCTCTTCGACCTCTCTTCTCTTGGATACCTGTCCCATCCTCAAAGAGTGTCGGTACCTTTCCTGCCTTGAATTCTATATCCTCAAGGAAGCCACAGATGCTTATCAAATCCTCCACCATTCTCTCTCCAAGGTGTTCACTTAGACTCATGACTGTTAGTCTTGGTCAAGTTCCTGACACATGAAGACGAGAATCGACGTGTGATGTCCAACATCACTTCCTCTCAACCAGAGAGGATATCCCTATTCCTTATTGAAGGAGACTCCTTCACTCCCTCTTAAATCTAGAGGTGATCACAAATTTTCTTTCTATTTGGGAAGTCAACACCACAAGCCTTATAGCTCGTCTTCATAAGAGTATCAACTACTTATTCTTCATAGCTACATGGCTCCCTCTCTTCTTCACATCTCATCATATCGAGCTTGCTTCCTATCGATGTATCATGGAGCCATCTTCACTCTATGATCCTGTGACATTGTTCTAGGTCATCTATCTTGCTCATCACTTTCATCTTCAACATGAAGGCATTGCATTGAGCCTTTCCAAACTTCAAGCTGATCATAGCTTCCTCATGAAAGTGATCTCCTTTGACCTTTAGGTTATCTTCTCGCACTGCTACCTTTCAATCCCAAGATGGACACATCTTGACTTCACAGTGGCCAAGTACCAGACATTGATCTTCTCTCAACATTCTTCATACATTTTCATCCATACAATTGAACTTTCCTCAACTGTCATCATGTATTCCTGCAACATTCTTTCAGGCAGCAAAATAATATGTTAATCAGGTAACCAACAAAAATCAGACTTACCTCATCATGATGATCTTCTCGTTCCATCAACATCCTCATGGTCCATCTGCATATGAATCTGCCTTCATGCATCAGAATGCCCAAGGATCAAACTTGATTACCAAGTTACACCTTTTTCTTCCAAAGGTTATATTGGATGTTAATCATTATCTTACATATTCGAGAGAAAGTCTTAATCTTTTATACATCCTTAAGTAAGTCACATTCTTCCTTTTAAACATCATACATTCATCCTAAGCATGTTACAAGATTCCTATGCCTCTTATTCCATCATCTAGCTATATGCCTTATAATGATCCTGCATTCTGACCCATTGCATTCCTTTATCTCTTTACTATTATTGTTTCCACATTACATGAAATGTATACTAACCTTGTCATAGTGCCTTTTCCCAAGAGCCTTCCATAATGATGGTTCTTCTAGGATCATGATGATCCATCTAAGCAAGATGACTACTTCTAACAAAATGTTAGATAATGCCTGGATGAGTGATATGCAAAATGGTCTATCTATCTATCTAGATGATTTTTACAAAGCAACTTTAACCAAGTAAACTCCTATCACATGCTTTTCTCTATGATGCTATTCAAAGTTATTATATCAACAATGCCTACTATCCTACAGGAAAGACCAATCTTTACAAAGAACCTTACAAACAAGATGCCTTCTTCTAATAGTAGAGATCTTTCACATCTTCTTTCTTCAACTTCTTCTGAGGTTCTCCCACAACCTCAGCTACATAGCTTCGCTTCTTTCCTTTCTCTTGTTGTTCTATTGGCTTGAACAATCCCTCTTATAGTGTCCAAACTCATTGCACTTAAAGCATTGAACCTTGACATGTCTTTCTTCTTGGAATTTCCAAACTTTCCCTTCTTCAGCTTCTTAAGTCGGGCTAGAAAGGCTTGAGACTACTCATCTTTTTATTGTGATCCTCGATTCTTCCAGAACGCATTGAGCCCACAACTCATCAAAGGGAGTTGAATCTTTCTTGGAGTAGATGCTTGTTGTAAAGATGCTCCATTATGGTGGCAATGCATTCAATACGCAGATGGTTATTTCTGAATCAAAGATTGATTCCCCAAGCCCTTGCATATGGTCTCTTAACTGAGAGACTCTAATGAGAAAGGATGCCATATCCTCATCCTTTGACTTCTTCATCTTATATATCTTATTCCGCAAAGACATCCTTACAAAGTACAAGTTCACTGGCTTATCATACATCGCTGTGGAAGTCTTTAAATTTGTAACAAATGGAACAAGAGAATCTTGAATGGATTCCACTATGATCCTTTGTGTCCTTACTTCCCCTTTTTTGTACTTTGCTAGTTCTTGTGTCTTATCTTTGCTAGGTTCAATAATTTCCCTAGTAACTTATTCCATTACTTCTTGTTTTGTGCGTATCATGTCAATCATTTTCTTCCATGCTAGATAGTTTAATGCTCCAAGAAGCTTATTGCTCTCCTTGTAGAAAGAACCCGTATGACCTGTAGATTCAAACATGATGTAAATATGATAACTGAGATACTCCTCTTCCTTGATGATGTCTTCTACCTTCTTGATGCCTTCAAGATCTTTGAAGAGACTTCATTGAAATATGTTCCCTAGGATTTCTCCACTAACAACTTCCAAGAGTGATGAATGATGAGATCCTTTGATACTTTCTCTAAAGAGGTCTACCAATGAGTCTTCAACTTCGAAGTGATGAATGATAAGATCCTTTGATTCTTTCTTTAAAGAGGTCTACTAATGAGTCTTCAACTAGATCCATTGGAGAGACAACTCTTCTTGAAGTCTTCTTCTTCATGCTTTCCTTTTAGATGAGAGCTTCCTTCTTAGATGAGTCAATGCCCAATTGACCATGGGATCAATCAATATTGTTGACGAGGCCAAACTCTCCAACCATAAGCAATGGTTTTTCAGTCATGCAATATGACCCAAGAGAGTACACAGGTTCTGTTGAGAAATCTAGGGGCAACAATTAGGTGATTTCTCTTACTTTGATAACTGCTTGTGATGTATTTTTACTTAACTTGATTAGCTTCTTCTTTCACTTGATTATAATTAGTGTTTTTAATCATCAAACAGATACCAAAAAATAAAGAACAATGAGACAAGAGGACACAAGATGTAGGCTATCCGCTAGGGCCAAAACCTCTCCTCTTGAGAGGAAACCCCACAAGAATTCTTCTCTTCTTATAGAATCTTCAAATGACGAATTCCTAGACCTAATGTTAAAATATGTAACTAGGTTCGGTCTTCATAATGACATGTGTAATCATGATTTTATGTAATTGATGAAAAGAAGAAAAATAAAATTATTTTGTAATGCTTGAGTCATGGGTTTCATGCTCAAGGAATTTTATTTTTAGTTGAATCTCCCATTGTGAGTTATCAGGTTTGGTCATCAAGTCATAAAGTCTAATGAGTCAATGTCGAGAAATGAAGACCCATTTTGGGCATGTTATACATTGTAAAAAGAGAAGTTATTTGTGTAACAAACTCTCTAAGACCTTGTTACAAGCTGTCCTTCATGTCGACCCTTCAAACGAGATGAAGATGTTTCTAGAGTGGCAAGTCGGCCTATTTCAAGGAGCAGATCACTATATATAGAGTGAGCTCGACTTCACTAAGTACACAATCAATCAAGCATCTGAAATACAAAGAAGAAGTGCGAAGGAAGGAGAAAAGGGAGCATCTCATCCAATGGAAGGAGGAGGAAAGAAAGCCAAATTGTTTTTGGGTCTGTTTAGGGTGAAATACCTCCACACGTGCATGTGAAAATTCCTAAACCGGAATCCCTACTACAACAATTGATGATATTTTTCCTACTTGTTAGAATTACATGAACAACTTATTTGCAGTTTTCTACGACAAATATTGAAATACATACACTGCAGCCTTCACTTAATTAATTTATATGCGGAAACAAGAGACTGAGCACAAAAGAAAATACAACACAATAACACCGTTATTTTTGGACAAATATCCCCAAAAAAACCTAATACAGGAAAACCGGTGTAGCAGATATGAGGGTTTATTATTATTAAGTAGAAGCAAATTCTGAATACATCTTTGAATACCTCAAGGGTTATTTAGTTACAAAGAGAGAAATACTGGCAGAAAGATTTGTGAGATTACCTCATACAATCACTTAGAAAAATCCCGGTTGATCTAGTCACTAGATGAGGTGCCTCTAACAGGCCCTGCGCTGCCTCTGCGCAGTCCTCACGTAGTCCCTGCGTCAACCCCTCTAGACACTGCGTCACACGACGAACTAATCGATTTGCTGTCCGAAGTCACTGCTCTCAGCCTCCCGGTCTCACACCCCGACTCCCGACTTCTGAAACTGACTCTGCTGCAAATTTTCAGACCCTCTCTCACTCTCTGCGCTGCCTCTACGTGGCCCTGCGTCAGCCTCTACATGAGAGCTGCAGGATCACTCTCTGCATCTCTTTGCTGATGATTCTCCAGCTGAGAAAATCTCTCTCTCCAGATGCTATCTTTGCCCCTCAACGACAAGAAATCTGCTCGATCAAAATTTCCTCTTTAGAACTTCTCACTTTAGAAATTCGATCTCTTGATCTCTCTGTGTGTTTTCGAAATGACCCTCAAGCTTTCTCAAATAATTTTCTCGTTGACATTCAACGACCCAGATTATAAGCTAATCAATGGCTAAGATCATTTTAGATTGATCCTCGTCTTCTTCTAGAAGTTACACTCACAATTAGATTAATACCCATTAATATTTTTAAGTTCCATTAAAAAAATATTAATTATTTTAATAAAATTATTTCTGGGTGGAATTTCCCAAAATGATTTATGGGTTTTTTGGAATACATGTGGCCAAGCCTCACTGCAAAATTTGAGGCCTAGAGCACATCCGATGCTACCCCAAATCAACACTCCTTCTTAGCGAGGAATGTGCTCTAGCAATATACGTTGCTGCATACTGCTCTGACTCTGAAGCATCGTCCTCTGCGCTGCTGATGTCTGACATGCTATCCACCAACTACTACGCAAATGCTGCATCTGTACTGTTGCTGACCCTGCCACTGTCAACACTGCATCCGTACTGCAACTCCCTCTGAAATTCTGCATCCGTGCTGCTGCTGGCACTGGCACTGCCAACTGCCCCTGCATTGCAAACTGTTGTTGCTACTCCATCAACAACGGAAAAACATCCCAAATTACTGAACTAACTGTGTTCAGTATGATACCACGTGAATGTTGAAGTCTGACTGCTGCTAGTCTCTGCGCTGACCCTCCAAATCTACTATGCTGTTGCTGACCTCTGCTCTGTGCCATGTGCACTGCTGCGAACTATGCTTTGTGCTGTTCAGTCTCTGGTTCTCTTAGCCACTGCAACTGTCTCTCCGACACTCCTTGGCACCATCCGACATTAGTCCGTCCTGCTACTTCTGCTCGGGGCTCCTGTAGCAAGGAATTGATCCAAGAGGTGGGTTCCTTAAGGAACCTGCTCGTCTGTAGCTCTTTCGAATTACAACTCCGAATCAGCCCACCTCCTTCCTGGAGGTATCTCCGCTGATATGGCGAACTCCTCCTCTTCAATCTTCGCGGGCGCAACCTTCAAATCGTGTTTCTCATCCTTGTCCTTCTTCTTGAGAGAACACTGTGTAGCGTAGTGACCCATCTCACCACACTTGAAACACTTGATCTTCGAGACGTCCTTCTTACGTCTCTGTTGCTCCTGCTGTCCCTTCGATGCAAGGGCTGCATTCTCCTCCTCCTCCTTGGGCTTTGACCCACTGCTGCTGTTTCCGTCAAGTTTAACCTTGACTAAGTCCCTCCTCAGCTCCTCTTGTTTTAGTGCTGCCCACATCTCATCCCAATTCGGCAAAGCTGCTCTGGCCAGGATACTCTAGACAAAGACTTGCCACTCATCTGAGACAAAATTGAGGGCCAGTCTAACCAACTATGAATCTTGAGGTGTATGCCCCACAACAGACAATTCACCACGGATCTTCGGAAGCTTCGTGAGGAATGGATCCACATGCTCCCCTTTCTACTGAGCAGATCTCAGTTTTTGCTCAAGGTACATCTTCTGTTGCTCGGAAGATCCCTGATATAACGTAGACAAAGCGTCCCACATCTCCTTAGCACTCCCTCTGCTAGCAATGTGACAGACCACACGATCCTCCACTTCGTCGAGGATCATTCTTTTCGCCTTTGCCATCTCAACCTTGTATTTCTTCAACGGATTTGCATCTACAGGGACAACTGCCACGCTGTTGATGTATGTCTTGAGGTCATGCTCATCTAGAAGGAACGACATTCTTGCCTTCCAGATGACGTAGTTGGATGCCCCATTCGAACTGTCCTAATCCTCAAGCCACTGGTTGCAATTTCTGCCACAAATGTCGAAAATCTCCTCCCTTCTATGCTGTTGCTGGGCTAGCTTATGCACTTCTTGTTGGAGCTAGTAAACTGCCGCCCTTGCTACTGCTCAGCTCTAGAGAATTCAAATTCCTTGGCTAGGAATTCTTAGAGGAATAAATTCCCTCAACCGTGCTTGTCCTCTCTCTTCTGATGATTTTTTTCCTAGCAAACTCCCTGCAGAAAAATCTGCATCCCACCAACTCTCCTCATGTTGAGTCTTCTGCGCTACTCCTCTCCCCCGACGAAAACTCGATCTGGAAGCCCTTCTCTCCGTCAACTCACTCGGAGAGAGACTGCCTCAAAATTTTAGCCCTCCAACTAGAACTATGCAAACCCTCTGGGGTTTCGAACTGCTACCTCCTGCAACTTTTCAATCTCCCTCTTTTGCTCAACACTGGGTTCTCTGGCACTGCTCTTCTTGTTCCACCTGCAACTCTGATACCATGTGAAAATTCCTAAACCAAAATCTCTACTGTAGCAACTAATGATATTTCTCCTACTTGTTAGATTTACATGAACAAGTTATTTGCAGTTCCCTACGGCAAATATTGAAATACATACACTGCAGCCTTCACTTAATTAATTTATATGCGGAAACCAGAGACTGAGCAAGAAAGAAAATACAACACAATAACATCGTTATTTTTGGACAAATGTCCCTAGAGAAACCCAATGCGGGAAAATCGGTGCAACAGATCAGAGGGTTTATAATTATTAAGCAGTAGCAAATCTGAATACATCTCTAAATACCTCAAGGGTTATTCAGTTACAGAGAGAGAAATATTAGCAGAAAGATTTGTGAGTTAGAGAGATTTTTTTCGGCGAAAATCACAAGGAATATCATTTGTCGACGCGTTTCGAACCAACTAGTGTGGTTCATCGTCACACACGATCACTGAGAAAAATCCCGGCCGATCCGTTCACTAGATGATGTGCCTTTGACAGCGCAGGCGCTGCCTCTCCGCAGTCCTCACACAGTCCCTGTGTCAGCCCCTCTAGACACTGCGTCACCCAGCCAACTGATCGATTTACTGTCCGGAGTCACTGCTCTCAGCCTCCCGATCTCACACCCTGGCTCTCGGCTTCTGAAACTGACTCTGTTGCAAAATTTCAGACTCTCTCTCACCCTCTGCGCTGCCTCTGCATGAGAGCTGCTGGATCACTCTCTGCCTCTCTCTGCTGATGATTCTCCTGCTGAGAAAATCTCTCTCTGGATGCTATGTCTGCCCCTCAACGGCAAGAAATCTACTCAATCATAATTTCCTCCTGAGAACTTCTCACTTTAGAAATTCAATCTCTTGATCTCTCGGTGTGTTTTCCAAATGACCCTCAAGCTTCCTTAAATAATATTCTCGTTGACATTCAACGACCTAGATTAAAAGCTAATCAATGGCTAAGATCATTTTAGCGTGATCCTCGTCTTCTTCTAGAAGTTACACCCACAATTAGATTAATACCCATTAATGTTTTTAATTTCCTAAGTTTAGACTTAGGGGCCCATTAAAAAAATATTAATTATTTTAGTGAAATTGTTTATGGGTGGAATTTCTGAAAGCACTTTCTGGGTTTTTGGAATACACGTGCCCAAGCCTCCCTACAAAATTTGAGGCCTAGAGCACATCTGATGCTACCCCATATCAACAGTGCGAGGAAAAGGAGTGCCATCCTTTGCAGAAGAGGCCGAAGGGAACACTGCTGTCTTAGAGGCTGAATCAAGGAGAAAAACAAGCTAGTTCTCAAGCCGAATTGCAGAAGGGAGTCATACTATCCAAGCGAAGGAAATTAAGGTGCAAAAGGTGTAGATTCCTCACACGTGCTGCAACTAGGGTTTCTAAAAAAGCCGAGGGTTGCAAGTTTGATCCAAAAGGCCGAAATTTGAAGGTTAGTCGAGATCCAAAGGAGGACAAGCAATTTGACTTGTGTTGACTTGGGAAAAGAGAAGAAGCAGTGAAGAAAGGATCTTGTGACTTGGTCTTGGAGAATTTGTTGTGTCAAGGGTCTTGGTCTTGGTATTCGCCAATTGAAGTCTCTATAAGAAGAAGAATTCGTTTGGGTTTTCCTCTCAAGTTGGAGAGGTTTTGGCCCTTGCTGATCGCCTACATTTTGTCTCTTGTCTCATTATTGTTTATGATTTGGTAGTTGTTTGATGAAGAAGAACACTATAATAACCTAAGTCAAGAGACGAACCTAATCTAAAGAAATAAAAAGCATTCACAAGCAGTTATCATTACAAGAGAAATCACCTAATCCTAATGCCCTAGATTTCTCAACACCTAAGACCCTTGACAGAGATCCCTCCAAGACCAAGTCAACCTTTCTTCTTGATGAGCTTTCTTTCCAACAATTTCGACCCCAACAACTTATTTAGCAACTTCGACCTAGCAGTTTCTTCTGCAACTTCGACCCAACAGTTTCTTTTGCAACTTCGATAACTTCCAGCTACTTCGACCTAGCAACTTCTCATAACTACGACTTTCCCAACAACTTTTCCAGCACTTCGACTTTGCTACAGTAAGGTTGCCCTAATCTTTGCATGTGTGAGGAGAAGATAGCCCGGAAACAATAAAAATTTCGTTCTTGTAGTTTTCCTCTTCTTCGCTTTCCTTCTCTTCCTTCACCGAATTTCTTGTGGTGTGTGAGTGCTCTACAAGTGAGGTCGCAGTCTCTTATATATAGGCTTCTCAAGGTGGCCGAATGACCCTTCACGAGGCCAACTTGCTCTTTAATGTAGGCCGACTTGTTGCTACTAGTTTGGCGAGGTCTTGGAGGGTCTTTGACTCTATTTTTGACTCACATAAATTTTCTTTACAATATCTGACATGCCCAAATGGGTCTTCCATACATGAAAATGACTCAATTGAGTTGTAGACTTAATGACAAGCCCTAGAAGCACTCAATGGGTGCTTGACCTAAAAATAAATTTCCCTTGAGCATGAAACCCATGTATCAAGAATAACAATAATAAATTTATTTTTCTCTTTATATCAAATACATAAAATCATGATTACATGTCATTATGAAGACCGAACCTAGTTACATATTTCAACACTCCCTCTTAACTAGTGAGGTATTCATAATCTATACAAGGTACTTGGATATTCTCAAACAGAAGAATTCTCATAAGAAGAGTTGGATTGGTAAGCCATCGCATAAGCTACTTGTTCAACTTATGATGCCAGAGCATTTCATCATATCAACCAACATTGTTACATAACAAGACCTTGACTAACAACTCTATTTCTCCACAAGATTAGAGCACAATGCTGGTGAGACCAGTGACTGATAGACACCATCATCATTGTCTCTCAAGGCACATACCCCACCCGGGTGTTCACAGGGTATGTCCTTTTAGGACAATTCCTATCTTGGAATAACACATTCTCAAGGAATTCCTCTTCGACTACTCTTATATTGGATGCCCTACCTCATCCTCAAAGAGTATCAAAATCAGTCTCAGATGCTTACCCAATCCTCCATTCTTTCTTCACAATATGAAGACAAGAATGATGTGTCTATCTCTCCCTCTCAACTAGGGAAGATATATTCATTCCTATAAAAGGAATATACCCAAGCTCCCTCTTATCCAGGGACTTGTCCAAGCTCCCTCTTAACTAGGGACTTGTTATCAACAACAACTATCAGCTCTTTGGTGGAGATCATGGTACTATCAACTGCTTGTAGAGCTCCTCCTTTCAATGTCATGAATTTTATCTTCATCCTTATGGAGCCTTCATCTTCTAGGTTTTCTTCATAGGGCATCGACCATCCATCACTTTCCTTCACGAACCATATCAGTCATGTCATCCTTCTCTTCATTGGAAAGTGATCTTCTAGTCCACATCTGGCTTTTCTTCATTTGGCAACCTCTTCCATGTCATGTTACTTTCAGGATCTTCCATCCATTCCCATGAATACTATTTGTAGGTGACATCTACAAATCTCTTTTGGTAGCCCTGTATCAACCCAACCAAATGTTGTTCAAAAATCAAAATGAACATTAAATCGAAGTTACCTTCTATGATGGCCTTTCACATGACATCTGCTTGCTTGCAACATCAACATCCTACACATTCATAAACACATCTCCTGGACATTCAATGTCAACGGTCTCCTTCCTTTACAGACTTTATCAGAGTCTTCATACCTTCTCCATGGAGATGTCATACCAAATCCTTCTAGTCATCAGATGTTGATTCCTTATCTTATGTGACCATAGTTGCAACTTTTCCATGAATCCTTCTTCCTTCCCTCACATATTGTACCCCAGGAACTTATATACATAATTCCTTGATCTCGTCAACTACCTCATATTTTGAAGACATATTATGTTGACTTCATCTTATCAATATGTGAACTAGTTCAAGGTGTATACCTTCATGCATCAAGAAGAGATTCTTCTTTTTCCATCATGCTTATAAGATAGAGCATTCAACGATGTTGTCTGCAACTATATGATGACATGACTTAATTTATCAAATACATGCATACATACCTCTTTTCTTCTTTTGGTCAGCTAAAATTCCTTTGGCAACTTCCTTTCCTTGATTGAAAGTACTTCAACCATCCTGACATGCCGCAATCCTTTGTCACCATACCATCATCCTTCTAAACAATGGATCCCACACAAGGTGAAATGATCAACGAGACACTTGCTTCTTCCAAGTAGAGGTGAACCTTGTAATGAAGATTCCAACGAAGTATCTTGATTATCCTCATCCTGCAAATGCTCCTTTCTAATGATGATGATGTATGGTGAATTCTTTTTATCTTCTATCATGCCAGATGACTTTCTTTCAACCATATATACTACTCATGCTTTCAATGAGGTTACCACGAGCTACTTCCTCTCTATGATGACTACTACATTTTTGTGCACTTCTACTTCAACTATCCTTTCAAGCTTCTATAATGATGTCATGAGCTCTTGCTTCAATTGTATGCTTCTAATATGATGCCATTTCTTAATATGACGCATCCTATCATACTTACAATTCTTTTACCATGATAACTATTTTCACAAAAACTGAAAAGAACTAAGTTAAGGAGATTATCTCAGTCATAGTAGAGATCTTTCACTTCCTCCTTCTTTGGTTTCTTCTTCTTAAGTTCTTCCACTTCTTCGATGACATGAGCTTCAATTCTTTCTTTCCTTTTCTTGTTGTCCTTCTTGAGTTTCGAACAATCTCTCTTGAAATGTCCATATTCCTGACATCCATAGCGTTGAATTTTTGACATATTGATCTTCTTCTTTTTCTGAGGACCAAACTTCCCAAACTTTCCTTTTCTCCTAGCCATGGCAGCAAATGCTTGAACTTGTTCGCTTGGTCCTACATCACTTTTTGCCTTCACCTTGGTTTCTTCAATCTTACACAATGACTAGAGTTCATTGAATGGAGTGGCTTCCTTCTTTCCATAGATGCTTGAATGGAGTGGCTTCCTTCTTTCCATGGTCATCTCTTTATTGGATATTATTTCCCCCAACTCTTGTAGTTGATCTCGTATTTCTAACACCCTTCTAAGATATGAGGCTATGCCTTCTTCTTTTTATACCTTCATTTTATATAGCTCGGTTCTCAACGATACTACTTCTCCTACAGTGCTTACGGAGAATAATTCTACCAACTTGTCATAGATGTCTTTTGAATTTTCCAATTTTGCTACATAAGGGATGAGAGAATCCTTGATTGATTCTATAAGGATTCTTTGAGCCCTTATCTCCCCCTTCATATACTTCGCTAGAGCTTGAGCTTCTTCTTTTGGTGGTTCGATGATTGAACCCTTAACATGTCCAATGACTTCATTTTCTATGAGGATCAAATCTGTCCTCTTCTTCCATGCAAGGAAATTTGATGACCCAACCAATTTATTGCTCTCCTTGCAGAATGAAGTCATTTTGATAGTAGATTTAGTCATAGATATAATGATACTTACTTGTTAAGTGAAGATGCTTCTTTGATGGTGATATCTTCAACTTGATGCCTTCTTGATTTTGATGATGATGTTTGCTTCCTTGAAGATGATAATGCTTCTTCTTTGATGTAGAGACTTCAAGATGATTCATTTTGCAGTCCTTCTTTCTTTGAGTGGAGGTGGGGTCCTTGAGATCTTTTTCTTCTTGAGATGATGATTGTAAAATGTGTGAGCTTCTCATGTACGCTTCAAGTGTGGAACCCTTCTTTGATTGAGTTAGGGTTTTGAGGTCTTCTATGATATTCCTTAAATTGCTCAACCGTTATGAAACCCTTCTTGATGGTTCAATGTCCTCTTTGATGCTTTGACATTTCTCGATATTCCTTTTGATGGTACTTGTATAAGCTGCCTTTCCTTGTCTTTTCACCTTGGCTTGATACCATGTTGAGAAATCTAGGGGAAGCAAATTAGTTGATTTCTCTTACTTTGATAACTGCTTGTGATGTATTTTTACTTAAATTGATTAGCCTCTTCTTTCACTTGATTATAATTAGTGTTTCTTATCATCAAACAACTACCAAACAATAAAGAACAATGAGATAAGAGGACACAAGATGTAGGCTATCCGCTAGGGCCAAAACCTCTCCTCTTGAGAGGAAAACCCACAAGAGTTCTTCTATTCTTATAGAATCTTCAAATGACGAATTCTAAGACCTAAGACCCTTGACAGAGACCCCTCCAAGACCAAGTCAACCTTTCTTCTTGATGAGCTCTCTTTCTAGCAATTTCAACCCCAAGAACTTTTGCAACAACTTCGACCCAACAATTTCTTCTGCAACTTTGTCCCAATAGTTTCTTCTGCAACTTCGACCCTGCAGTTTCTTCTGGAACTTCAACAACTTCCAGCTACTTCGACCGAGCAACTTCTCGTAACTTCGACTTGCCCAACAACTTTTCAACACTTCGACTTTGTTGCAGTAAGGTTGCCCTAATCTTCATGTGTGTGAAGGTAACCCAAAAACAATAAAACTTTTGTTCTTGTAGACTTCCCCTTCTTCGCTCTCCTTCTCTTCCTTGATCGAATTTCTTGTGGTGAGTGAGTGCTCTATAAGTGAGGTCGAAGTCTCTTATATATATGCTTCTCAAGGTGGTTGAATGGCCCTTCATGAGGCCAACTTGCCCTTTTATGTAGGCTGACTTGTTGCTACTAGTTTGAAAAGGTCTTAGAGGGTTTTTGACTCTTTTTTAGACTCACATAAATTTTCTTTACAATATGTAACATGCCCAAATGGGTTTTCCATACATGAAAATGACTCAATTGACTTGTAGACTTAATGAAAAGCCCTAGAATCACTCAATATGAAATCCATGTCTCAAGAATAACAATAATAAATTTATGTTTCTCTTTATATCAAATACATAAAATCACGATTACATATGTCATTGTGAAGACAGACATATGTTATTATGAAGACCGAACCTAGTTACATATTTCAATAGGTTCCATCTTCTCGACCATAAACAAGGTCTCTCGGTCCACTACCCAAGGGAGTAATGATAATCCCTATCTCGATATCAATCTCTCGGACTATATAGTCTCTCAGTCAAATGGCCCAAGGGAGAGAACTCAAGATCAATCTCCCCAACCAATCCACTGGTTTGTCGGTAAATACCAAAGGGATAGATCACAAAATCAGTGTCCCTGACCAAACTCATTGGTCTCTCACACATCATGACCTAAGGGTTCACTTCATGCCTTGGAACCAAGCCCCTCGACCAGACTCACTGTCCTCTCGGTCAACTGAACTAAGGTAGTGACATTCTTCTTGACCATAATCTATGGCCACTGATCTACAACCCAAGGAACATTCTCATGATGCTATCAATCAATGATCCCTCTCCAGGAGGGATTCTCAGCCATTCTAGGCTTCTCACAAAAGTAATCATCAACAACCTGCTTAACAACAAAAAAGTATATCATGGCTGAATCCAGAAGACAACAATAGATTGAACAACAAGATATTTATTCAGCTTCAGCCATGGCTTCTCATAGAAACAAACAATAGAATATGTAACAACGAGCCAATTAGAGGATCAACCAAATCAGCAACAAAGTCTTGCACCTTCTTCAAAATTTTCATCATGGAGATGTTCATGGATTCACAATCCATTATGCCAAATCACAGCTAGGATTTCACTAGGCTCGTGGCAGACTAACGACTCCCTCTTACATTGGACAAAGAAGTCCTCAACCCTTGTCAGAAACATATCATCAACACAGCAGAAAAATCACGGGCTCATCTTCAATAGATTCAGATCAACATCGCTCTTCAAAACTTCTAGCCATCTCCATCTTGGAAGTCACAACTGACTTCTTTTCGTCACAGATCAAAACATGCTTCAATTTGTGATTTGTTTGCTCCCTCCGAGTGCAGAGACTCATCCAATACGAGTCTTCTTGTCACAAGCTTTGTTCTTCCAATCTTTTCATTTATTGCAGTAGCCTTGCAGGCTTTATCATGTACGTGAAATCCTCACTAGGAGGCCAAGGAAGAACATATACAACCAGTGTTATAAGGACCAAACCGGACCGTCCGATTCAAACCGGTTTGATTGTTTTGAGGCAAAAACCGGTTCGAACTGGTGACTTGAACCATGTTTGTCCAGTTCGGTACAACAAAGTCACGTAGAACGCAACAAGTGGGGCTTGCTTTGCTTTTTTTCTTTTAATGTGTGTCGTAGTTGGGCACTAGCCCATAATTAGTGCCTAATATTCAAGCATATGGCCCTACTATATCTATGCATTTCATGGTAATGTTATACAGTGATATGGGGTTTAACGGTAAGTTTCGCTGGGTGAAACCCACGAGATGAGGGTTCAAATCTCATTGAGTATATATATGACCTGTTGTGTCTTGGCTAGAAGAGTAGGCAACCCCATAGTGGACGTCTCGGCTCTTGTTGAGGCATAAGTTTCTTGCTATTGTGCGGCTTGCAGGCGATTGCACGTAGCCTAGGTTTATAGTGGCAGCCAGTTAGATTTGATCCTGGGTCTGTTCAGGATAACTCTCACCAGTTACCGATTATCCTAGATTTAAAAAAAAATGTTAAATCCTTAAATTCTCCTTTATATTTCATTTTCATCCTTTTACTTAAATTTTTAACATTACCATGAAATGACTCAAGATGTTTGAGAGTGGTTTTGACCTCATTGGATTTCATATGGAGAAAGTAAAATTTTAGATCTCACTCAAAATCCAACAGACTTAACAGTTTTCCAGGATTTCAGGATTGGGGGGATTGCAACGCTAAATTGGATTTTCTCATGTACGAGGGTGTGCAACTAGTATTTAATCAAGAGCACCAAGCCCTTTATGTACCTTGATGTTAGTGGCACTGGTTGTTGAATGCCTCTATCATGATCCTACTAAAAAATGACCATCACTCAAGCAAAATATTGACTTGACATGCTATGATTTTTCCATCATATTTTAATCCTTAGAGGGTGATATTGATGATGAAGATGCCAATATAGGCAATGATTTTGATGATATGTAGGTATTTGTTGTAGCATAATTTTTTTTGTATGCTGGAGGCCATGTGGAGCTTGTTTGCTGATGTATTTTCGGTTTAGAGATGGATTGCACTCTGTGCTATTTTGGTTATGTGCACCCTTACATGCTATATAAATGAGAACTTTTGCTTCTGTGTATAAATGGTTTGGATTCATAAAGGAGTTCAAGTTGCTGTTTAGTTGTGCCCTAATCCACTGTCAAGGAAGGACTAACGTTGCCCTAGCTGCAGTCCTAAAGGAGGTAATCTTAGCCGCAGTTGGAGAGGCCCTAACCAATAGCATGTGAAGACCTAAAGCTGTAGTTAAAGGAGCCCTTATCACAGCATGAACAGGACCTTTAGACGCAACTAGAAGGGTGGACCTAGCCGCAGCAAAAGGAAGTATCTCATCATCTTGAAAGTCACATTGCTGTAGGTGTTAACGTGCACTGTTTTTTGCATGATCAAGCTGTTCTTGAACTCAGTATGCTGGGCAGGAGATTCTGCACAAAGGAGGAGCTAGGGGCTGCTGTGTAAGCGCTATTTGGTTCACTGTTTGAAGGTACCTAAACTTCAGTCCACTGCTGGGCTAGGCCGTAGGCCATAGCCAACAGTTGGAGGCCTTTTACGAGTTGTGTTCAGAAGGTAAGCAACCCTATAAGGCAGGGTATCATTGGAGGACTATATGAAGGCTATCCACAGTAAATAGGTGGATTGTGGGGTGTTTTTAGGGTGCTGTAGCACACTGAGTTTGTGCCCTAACCAGTGATCAAGTTTGCCAAGATATGCTTTAGTCCTTGCTGTGTATGAGAGGTACCAGATTAGTAGCCTTGTCATGATCAGTGAAGCCACGAAGAAAGGAGAATCTTATTGAAGGAAAGCCTGAGTATTTTGGGTAATTGGTTGAGCTATTCTAAGCCTATCATCTGCTGCATATCTTCAATCCTTGGTATCAGATCTGCAACCTCATTGTGTCATCGTTACGGAGAAGATCTTTGATCTCCTGTTTGGCAAGTCAAGTATTGACTTCAAATCATTATACTCTATCTCTTTCTCTCTGCTGAACTATTGAAGAATATAAGAAGAATTGATCAAGGTTTCCGCACATTGGGGTTTGTCCCTGGCTGGCGCCACATCTTATGTCCTCTTGTCTTGGTTTGTCTTCTACTGTTTATGTATATGTTTTATGTGCACTTTACTATTACGATGATGTGATTGCTAATCTGAACATTGTCATTGGGCTAATATGAAAAATTGAAGTAAATTGCTCTAAGCATAGAACATACCTAAATTTGACATGGTATCAGAGCTGAGTTGAAGATAAAGCCCAAGCAAGAGTGAAAGAGCAATCATCGAAGACAGTTGGAAAGGTCAAAGGCTCAATGGGTTCCTCATCCCACTTCCCTGTTGAAGACAAGCTCCGTGAAAAGTCTGACTATCACGGATGGAAAATGTCTCTTGGTCTGACATTGGAAGGACAAGAAGTGTTGGATTATGCGAAGGGTAAAATCCCCGAGCCTCCATCAAATGCACCCGCTACCACAAAGAACAAATACACCAAGGGTGAACTCAAAGTGAAGAAGATCATCAAAGATTCATTGACAAGCGTCTAGTGGCCTACATCTCCGTTCTAAACACCTCCAAGGAGATCTATGACAAATTGGTAAGCATGTTCAAGGTTAGTGATGCAAATCAAATTTTGTTCCTCAAAAACAAGATGAAAGATATTAAGAAGGGAAAAGACGAGGATATTCAATCCTACTTCTTAAGGATCACTGAGATCAAGAATGATCTTCTATCGATTGGAGAAATCATACCTGCCCTTGGAGGACTCCCACCTGAGTGGTATATATTTAGAATCACTATTGTCAATAATGATCGAATTCCAGGGTTTGAAGAATTGATGTCGAGATGCATTCAAGAAGAAACCAAGCTGGTGGAGCAAGAAATACCTTCTAATAAAGGGAACCCTACTGCTTTCTCCGCTCATTCCAAAAGGATAAATAATGCAGGGTCTAAAGGTCACTTCAATGGAAAGCCCAGATCTAAGGGTGGAAGGAAGCGCAGATGCTTTGCTTGCAATGAGTTTGGCCATTATGCGAGGGAGAGTCCAAATAGAAGGGACACATCACATGATGATGATCACAATCATTGTAGGGGCATCTTCAACAACCATGATCGAAGGAATGACAAGTAAAATGGCGAAGGAAAAAGGAATGCTGGACATCAAGGAAATGGTCGACCCTCCAAGAAAGCAGGGAACTCTAGGTATGAAGAATCAAATGTTGTTTCTAATAAGTAAAGGAGTATTATCTTATATCGGCCCTCTTCATTGCCTCTCCTTCGAACTCTTTGGGAAATTGGCTTATTGATAGTGGTGCCTCAAGGCACTTCACTAGATACAAGAAAGCTCTCTCTAATTTGATAGAGAAGGAGACAAACTTGGAAATTATTCTTGGAGACGATGCCACCTATCCCGTAAAGGGTGTAGGGAATGTTACCCTTCAATTGAATAAGGGTAACATGATTCATTTACAAGAAGTTCTATATGTACCTGATCTCAAGAAGAACCTAGTGTCCATTTCGGCAATGGAAGACAAAGGTTATAAGGTGGGATTCATCGATGGAAAGGTACGTGTTTGGAAAAGGAATTTTAAAGATGCTTTTACTCTTGGGTTCAGGGTTGGCACTTTGTATCAAGTTGCAGGAAGTCCATTGGGGACCATGTCGTGTGACACATCTCTTCAATGGCACCGAAGGTCTGCCCATCTTTATTGTAAGGCCCTACCTGACGTAAGACAGATGGTGACAGGGATGCCTAGATCCAAAGAAGAGCATGAAGGTACATGTCCGAGATGTAACGAAGAAAAACTTACAAGGGGACCATTCCCTCATGTAATAGCAAGTCCACAGATGTGGAACATCCCGAGGGGTTTGAGATTCATGATCATGAATCTCATGTATGCAGGTTGAAGAAAGCTCTCTATGGCTTGAAGCAAGCACCCCGAGCTTGGTATGAGAGGATTGATAGCTATTTGATGAAGCTGAGATTCACTAGGAGTGAAGCCGATCCAAACCATTGCTTTAAGGTTGTGGATGATAGATCTCTCATACTGGTACTTTATGTGGACGACCTCTTTCTGATAGGTGCAGACCCTCTCATTTGCAAAAGTAAGAGGGAGTTGGATTCCGAATTTGGAATGGTGGACTGCAAGCCCGTGACTACCCCGATGGAGCTTAACTTTAAGAAGTTATGTGGTAGTGCTGCTGGACCTGATTTGGGAAATGCCTCTGAGTTTCGTCAACTCATAGTAGCATTGATGTTCTTGGTGAACTCCCTCGTCCGGATATATGTTTTGCAGTTAGCATGTTAAGCCAATATATGGTTGAGCCTCATCACTCACATTAGATTGGTGCCAAGAATCTTCTGAGACATCTTTGGGGCACAACCACTCATGGGCTGAGATACACTGCCGGAGCTGTGAGGATGCATTGTTATTCCAATGCTGATTGGGCAAGCAGTGTGGAGGATTGCAAAAGCACTTCTGAGTGCTGTTTCTCTTTGGGTTTTGTTTAGATATCCTGGATGAGCAAGAAGCAGAAGTCAGATGCTTTGAGCACCACTGGGGCTGGATACATAGCTACGAGTATGGTCTTGTGTGAAGTTGTCTGGTTGAGGAAGCTCTTCAGTGAGCTGTTTGGACACATGATGGATACCACCGTGATCCTCTGTGACAACCAAAGTGGGATCCGATTATCAGAGAATCCCATATTTTATGATCGCTCCAAGCACACAGACATCAGGTACCACTTTATCCGAGATATGGTACAACGAGGAGCAATAAGGCTCCATCACATTGGGATTGATGTGCAGGTCGCCGATATTCAAATGAAGCCCCTGGGAAAGGTCAAATTTTTGACTTTTTGAGAACGACTAGAAGTCGTGGAGAGACCCTCTCCTGAGGGTCCTGTATGATATGGACATTGAGCTCTGGGAGCTCCCTGGGGCTTGCGGATACTTCTTGGAGTGATGAACAACCATAGGGTGAGTGGTTTAGCCTTCCCCTAGTGGTTTGCTATGCAGGCAGGATGAGTGGTTCATCATTCTCTTGTTGAGACACAATTATAGGGTGAGTGGTTCAGCCTTCCCCTAGTGATTTGTTGTGTACAGCGTGAGTGGTTCAAGTGGTTTGCTATGCAGGCAGGATGAGTGGTCTCCTGTTGAGACACTTCAGCCCCCTAGTGATTTGTTGTGTACAGGGTGAGTGGTTCAGCCTTCCCCTGGGATACCCCATGGCGACATGTAGGCAGGATGAGTGGTTCATCCTTCTCCTGCTGAGACATCCTACCCATGCAGTCTCGGACTCATGGGAAGTACCTCTCATCTGGCCAATGAGCAGGGAAGTGAGGATAGGGACCATAGTACTACCAATGGACGCATCGTGTACTACTGTACTCCCTATGCTAGGATGATATTGATTTGGGATCAATTGGAACTGACTTCGGGTCAGTAAGAGTGGTATGAGACACTCTCTTTATTTGGAATTGATTTCGGATCAGTAAGAGTGGTATGAGACACTCTCTTTATTTGGAATTGATTTTGGATCAGTAAGAGTGGTATGAGACACTCTTTATATGGGACTGACTTCGGGTCAGTAGAGAATGGTATGATACATTCTTGATCACTTCTTCTTCTTCATAGTTCAACAGAGTAGTGTAGGGCATTGCATTGATGGCAGAGATAGTACAGGTTGTCAGATGGATTAGCAAATGGAGTTCTCCCTAGTTGAGAGGGAGTGTTAAAATTGGCAACTAGGGCCAAACTCCATGTGGGTCTTCTTATTTATGGCAGCTGATATTTTTTTTGGATTCCTATCGTCGAGAGGTGTAGGATTGATCTAAAGATCATCTGATTCTGACATGTTTTCATGGAGATATGAATTTATTTATGTTATTTGACAATTTGTCAAGGTTGGCCAGCAACAAAATTACCCCAACTTATTCTCAACGTTTTATGATAAATAGAAGAGGTCTTCAAGTCATTTTGCACACGCACTTCTCCTAAGATCTCTCTCCACTCGTTTGGGTTTGGTGGCTAGAGAGATCAAGAGGGAGAAGCCCTAGACGCAGTGAAGAAAGGGTCTTCTAAGAGAGCCCTAGACGCAGAACTAAAGAGCCCTAGCCGCAGTCTTATGAGGAGATCTTTTGCAGGTAAGAGGAAATCTATACACTGTCAAGAGGGAGTTATATGCGCAACTCAAGGAGGAAGTCTAGCCATTGTAATAAGATGCCCTAGCTGCAGTCCAAACAAGGAGTTCAAGCTGCTATTCAGTTGTGCCCTAATCCGCTGTTAAGGAAGTACTAATGTTGCCCTAGCCACAATCCTAAAGGAGGTAATCCTAGCCGCAATTGGAGAGGCCCTAACAAGTAGCATGTGAAGGCCTAAAGCTGTAGTTAAAGGAGCCCTTATCACAGCATGAACGAGACCTTTAGACAGAGCTAGAAGAGTGGACCTAGCCACAGCAAAAGGAAGCATCTCATTAGCGTGAAAGTCACATTGCTGTAGGTGTTAGCGTGGACTGTTTTGGGCATGATCAAGCTGTTCTTGAACTTGGTATGCTGGGCAGGAGAATCCGCACAAGGGAGGAGCTAGGGGCTGCTGTGTAAGGGCTGTTTGGTTCACTGTTTGAAGGGACCTAAGCTTCAGTCCACTGCTGGGCTAGGCCGCAGGCCATAGCCAACAGTTGGAGGCCTTTTAGGAGCTACGTTCAGAAGGTAAGCAACCCTATAAGGCAGGGTATCATTGGAGGACTATATGAAGGCTATCCGCAGTAAATATGTGGACTTTGGGGTGTGTTTAGGGTGTTGTAGCACACTGAGTTTGTGCTTTAACCAGTGATCAGGTTTGCCAAGATATGCTTCAGTCCTTGCTAGGTATGAAAGGTACCAAATTAGCAGCCTTGTCATGATCAGTGAAGCCATGAAGAAAGGAGAATCTTATTGAAGGAAAGCTTGAGTGTTTTGGGTAATTGGTTGAGCTGTTCTAAGCCTATCATTTGCTGCATATCTTCAATCCTTGCTATCAGATCTGCAACCTCATTGTGTCATCGTTACGGAGAAGATCTTTAATCTCCTATTTGGCAAGTCAAGTATTGACTTCAAATCATTGTACTCTATCTCTCTCTGCTGAACTATTAAAGAATATAAGAAGAATTGACCAAGGATTTCCACACATTGGAGTTTGTCCCTGGCTGGCACCACATCTTGTGTCCTCTTGTCTTGGCTTGTCTTCTACTGTTTATGTATATGTTTTATCTGCACTTTACTATCACGCTGATGTGATTGCTAATCTGAATATTGTCATTGGGCTAATATGAAAAATTGAAGTAAATTTCTCTAAGCATAGAACATACCTAAATTTATCAAAAGAGTAGTAAAAATCACAGTTAGAAAATGAGACAAGAGACATAGAAAATTAGGCCAGCGGCCAGGGAAAAATCCACAAGGGGAAGACCCATAAATCTTTCCTTATGAGAGAGAGTCAATGTTCATCAATTCATCTAGAAATAAAACATCAAATATAACAACTAACTAGAGATAAGAAACCTTCCACAAGTGCCAAGCCACCAAATCTGGTGCAGACAAACCAACGGAATTGACATAAAAATATGTATATATTAATAATGAATATAAATTGATGGTTTACAGGATGAGAGGCCCTAGGCTTAAATACAAGCCTACGTGCCTCTTGGTGAATGGGCATGATCTTTGATCATGCCCTGTACCCTAATTAACTAAATCGTTTACAAAATACTAAGTTTTTATATAACGTTGCCTTCCTCCCAAAAAGATGCTTTGTCCTCAAAGCATACGTAACGACGGTTGTTGTTGACGAAACACTTCAGTTTCTGAAGAAGCTTCTTCTTTTGGTAAGTCCTTCCACTTGATCAAGTACTCTTTGATTACTTGTGATCAAAGCTTCTTTTCCTTGGTGGATATGATACCTTCTGGCTCTAAAATGACCCTTCCTTCATCATCTAAGGATGGAAGCACTGTTTGTGCTGATTGATGGTCACCAAGTGCCCTTTTAAGGCAAGATACATGGAAGACATTGTGAACACGACTTTTATCCGGAAGGATTAAACTATATGCAACGTGGCTGATCTTTTTGTTGATCTGGTATGTTCCATAGAACTTTGGTGCCAATCTATTTTTTTCTTTTTGTTTCAAGGACAACTGTTTGTATGACTGGAGCTTGACAAATACCCATTCTCCAACTGCAAATACTCAGTTCTGTTTTGGTCAGCTTGTTGCTTCATACAGTTTCTTGCATTATTTAAATTTTCTTTTAGGGTTTGGATGATTTTTTGGTTTTCTTCTAGTTGGTTTTTAACAACTGGTAGATTTGTCTGGACGGTAGCTAGATGATTCCATTTCGGAGGTTCGTACCCATACAAAGCTTGGAATGGAGTCATTTTTGCTGACGTATGATAAGTAGAATTATACCACTATTCAGCGAGATGCAACCACTGAACCCACTTATTTTAATTTTTTGTAGCGTAACAACGTAGGTAGGCTTCCAAACATTTATTGACAACCTCCGTTTGTTCATCTGTTTGAGGGTGGTAAGCGGAACTCATATTTAGGTAGTTTCCTATATGGTTGAACAATTTCTTCCAGGAATTACCCTTAAATTTGGCATCTCTATCACTCACAATGACTTTCGGAAAACTGTGTAATTTATAAATATTCTTGCAAAATATCTCAGCGATTTGTTTAGCTGAGTCTGATTTCTTCATTGTAATAAAGTGAGCATATTTGGTGAGTCTGTTGACTACTACGAAAATCTTATCCTTGCCATCGGATACAGGTAATCCCTCAATAAAGTCCATTGATATTTCTTCCCATTTCTGATTCGGAATGTTTAAGGGGTGAAGTAATCCAGGTGTCATAATATTTTCACTTTTATTTCTTTGACATTTGTCACATTCTGCTACATATTTCTGAATATCGTGACTCATCCCCTTCCAAAAGAATGATTGACGTGCATTGTAGTAAGTTTTAAAGAATCCTACATGTCCGACTGACAGTGAATCATGTGACTCCTTGAGTATCTTGGATTTAAACTTGGAGTTTGAATTCAGATAGATTCTTCCTTTGTACCATAGAATATTGTTCTTCCATTCAAATTTTGAGTTGTCTGGAAGGTTATTGATTATCGCAGTTATTTTTGGATCCTTGGCATACTCACTTCGAATCTCATTAAGCCATTCAGGAACAACAACCGAGACTGCAAGTAATGTTGGTTCTTCATCCTTCCTAGACAGGGCATCTGCTACTACATTGTCTTTTCCCTTTTTATGTAGTATCTCCATGTCAAAGGCGACAATTTTTTCAATCCATTTTTGTTGTTCTTTGGAAAGTGTTTTTTGTTGAAGGAGGTGCTGGAGACTGTTATGGTCTATTCGAATGGAGAACTTACTTCCCAAAAGATATTGTCTCCACTTGGCCAGTGCGTGCATAATAGCGAGCATTTCCTTGTTGTATGTGGACTTAAGACGTTCTCGTTTATTGAGCTTCCTGCTTTCAAAAGCTATTGGATGCCCTTCTTGCATTAACACTGCACCTATATCGAAGTCGGAAGCATCAGACTCAATGATAAATGGTTTAGAGAAATCTGAAGTTGCCAATACCGGGGCGTTAGACATAACTTCCTTTAATTCTTCAAAACACTTTCTTGCTTCCTCATTCCATTGAAATGAATTCTTCTTTAAAAGGTTTGTTAGAGGTGTAGTTATATGTGCATAGTTTTTAATAAATTTTCGATAATATCCTGTCAATCCTAAGAACCCTCTTAGCTTGGATATAGTAACAGGTTTGGTCCATTCCTTTATAGCCTTGATTTTATTAGGGTCTCACTTTTACTCCTTCCTGGGATATTATGTGTCTAAGATATTCCACTTCTTCCTTCCGAAAGGTGCATTTGGATCTCTTGGCGTAGAATTGATGCTCTTTCAGTAGTGTAAGAACTTTATCCAAACGTTGTAGGTGCTCCTTCCAAGTTCTACTGTAAATTAAAATATCATCAAAGAATACTAATACAAACTTCTTAAGATATGGATGGAATAACTCCTTCATAGTGGCTTGGAATGTTGCTGGTGCATTGGTTAAACCAAAGGGCATTACTTTAAATTCGTAGTGGCCTTCGTGTGTTCGGAACACAGTTTTTGGTATGTCTTCCAGCCTAATTTTGATTTGGTAATAGCCTGACCTTAAGTCCAATTCGCCATGTAGTTCATCCAACATTTTGTCAATAAAGGGAATTGGGAATTTGTTTTTAATCGTTCTTTTGTTTAATCCTCTATAATCAATGCATAGCTTGAATGATCCATATTTCTTCCTTACCAATACCACTGAAGCATCATACAGACTCTTACTTTTCGAGATGATCCCACATTTTAAAAGGCCTTGGATTAATCTCTCAATTTCAGTCTTTTGGTGATGTGGATATCGATATGGTTTGATGTTGACGGGGTCTGATCCTGCTTTGACTTATATTGTATGCTCGATTTCCCTGTTAGGAGACATTTTCATGGGTAGGTCTTGGAATACTTTTTCATGCTTTTGAATTACTTCTTGTACTTCTGGTGACTCTTCACTGATCACTTTTGCAGATAACATTTGTAATTGGTGACATTGTACTACATAAGCTGGTGCTCCTTTTCGAATCATTTTCATCATCTGGGATGATGACACAATTTGATTTTGTAACAACATTTTCGGTAAAAATCACATAAAATAAAATCCCGTTGACGCGTTTCGAACCAACCAGTGTGGTTCATGAATCTGTATAACTTGTACCTCTGTCGTTCCTAATTAAATCTTATAAACTGCTTTTGATGGTTGGCAGAGTAGGTGCCTAGGGTTCGTTGCCATTGGATACCAAAGACCACATCTACTCCTCCTATTGGTACAGTGTAGAACGAAGATTCTAAATTAAAGTCTTGAATCTGCAATTTGACCTTATGGCATTTCCCTACCTTTTCAATCTTCTTACTGTCAGCTACCATCACCTTCATGTTGGGCATGGGAAATGTGAAAATGTTGAGTCTCTTTGCCATGGTTGAGTCTAAAAAATTGTGGGTGCTACTGGAGTCCATGAGAAGCACTACGTTGTTCTTCTTTATATGTCCTTTTAATTATAAAGTTTGGGGTTGTGATATACTTGTCATAGCCGATAATAACACTTGCGGAATGCTTCCATCATCTAATTCTGGAGAGAATCCTGGGGCATCTTCTATTCCTTCTGTGTTTGATTCCTCACTATTTGAATCATTAGTTGCTTCACAGTTATATATGTTCTTTTTCTCTTTTCCTTTAGCACACCTATGTTTAGGGTCCCACATTTTCGCCATAGTGTTTGCACTTGCCTTCTTTCATCCTTTGCATTTCCACGTTAGATTTTTCGCCTTCACGAAGATGTGGTGGAACATATCTTGTTATATCTGTATTCATAGACTGGGGCATTCTTCATCTCAAATATACTTTTTGCGGTTTTGACCACAGTATCTGTTCAAATTTCTTTTTAGTAGCTTTTTCTTTTTGTCTTGCTACTTCTATTGACGTAATGTCATGAAGCTCAAGTTCTATTCGTAGATGAGCTTTAAGTCCAGAGATGTATGATTGGATTAGACGAGATTTTGATAACCCAGGTGCTCGTGTTGCTAAGGTCTCCCATTCTTGAGTGTATTCATCCACATCTCCTTTTTGTCGCAATTTGATGAGTGTTGAAAATAACTCTTCTTCCTTGACACCTTGGAATCTTTTAAAAAACACATCCTTAAATTTTCTTCAACTAATAGCGAGTGTCATCATCTTCCACCACATATACCAATTATATGCTTCGCCTTCCATTTTCATGGAAGCGTGCCTAATTTTTTCGTCATCATTGTCAATATCGTAAATCTCGAAATATTCCTCTGCTTTATTCAGCCACGCAATGCTACATTTTTTGTTACTGTCGAACTTGGGTAGCTTGATTTTTTCTCTTCGTTGATATGTCGCTAACTGTGGAGCGAAAAGAGGGTATTGATTGGTGAATGAATTCCAGAGCTACTTATTTTGAAAAGTCGTGTTACTATTTTCTTGATGGTGCGTGGATGATTTTTTTGGAGACTCAGTTTTTTCATGAGAATCTGTTGAATTTGTTGAATATGATGAATTGTGTTGTTGATTACCTCCATCATCCTGGAATAGTTGTTCGGGTGTAATCTTCATCTTGTCACACATAACGGTCAGCATTGCCATTGTCTGATTATGATTCATTTTGGATTTGATATGGTTCTGCCCGAGCTGTTGTTCTATCCGATTTGTCGTATCCTAAAGCTTCTTGATGTCGTTGGAATGTCCGGTAACCTTACTCTCGAGATTGACTAATTTTTGGTTAAAATCATCGGAGTGGCTAGTAATCCTATTCTCAAGATCAATCAATTTTTTGCTGAAATTGGTCATTGTCATCGACGACATTGAACGGGTTTGTGGGGTGTATATTTGTCCGCTAGTTTAAGCTTTCTTCCTTAATTTGAACTAATTATTACTATAATACAATAACATATAATAATATTATATATATATATATATATTTTAATTATAATAACTATATAAAAATATATATAAATTTATATCATATATAATTATAATAACCATATTATATATATATATATACACACACTTTACAATCGATTAATCTGCTGTGGAAAAAAAATGGGGTCAACGACGGACAGGGATTGACTGGCGGGGGTGTCGGTGGATGATTGATGATTGGCGGATGTAACGAGGGCGACGACTGGTCGGGATGGTGGATGTAATGAGGGCGATGGCTGGTCGGGGTGTTGCGGTGATTTATGGTATGCAGAAAGATGGCGGCTGGTGACACAGTCGGATGACGGAGTAGAACGCAGGTGCGGTCGTTGTGTGTTCACTGTGGAGCAACGATGAACAGGTGCAACAATGGTCCCTGATGGCCCGACAACAACAACGTCCTGGGAGCGATCCGCTCTGATACCAGATGGTGTAGACAAACCAACGGAATTGACATAAAAATATGTATTTATTAATAATGAATATAAATTGATGGTTTACAGGATGAGAGGCCCTAGGCTTAAATACAAACCTACATGCCTCTTGGTGAATGGGCATGATCATGCCCTGTGCCCTAATTAACTAAATCATTTAAAAAATACTAAATTTTTATATAACAAAATCATTTTCTTTCTTCTTCTTTTGATTTTTGGCCTCATCCTCATTCCATCTTTACTAGAACGGAGATCAAATAGAGATAATTCGATGTGCAAATGAGAGGGAGAGCTCTCATATTTATAGTCTTCAAAGGGGGTCGAATAGGTGCCTCCAAAGGGGCCAGGCTGACTTGACACTTGTGGTGTCATAAATTTAAATTCAAATTTTCCGTTTTCTTTAATGATGAGAATACCGACTATGGCTACTAAATTTCCAACAATAGGGCTCCGACTGACTAAACAGCAACGCACCATTGCATAGGAGGGAACTAAAGCAGGGGATATCAGGGAGAGAAGGAAGGGGCGTGATGAGGGTGAACAGAGAAGCAGATAGGGCGGAGGGCAGAGAAAGGCCCACAGACAATAGAGCAGGGAAAGCAGGATCACAAGGGGGCAGACGCAAGAAGTCTTCCAAAAAACGCCTGGCTAAGGCGGGGAATAGATAACCAGAATCCAACGAAATGTGCAGAAGAAAACAATGAAAACAAAGAACGCTGCCAATAATGCAATGAGTTGTAGGGTATCAGAAATAAGTGACCAAACCTGAGTGAGAGAGATCCCCAAAGAGCAGAAGCTTGCAGAAATACTGAGAGTCTCCAACTTCTGAGATGAATTGCCAAAATTGCATCCTGTGATTGCATGATTCCCTTGAACCTGCTTTGATATTCCCAAATTGCTGCTCCTGAGAAGAAGGTGCCATGGCTGAGCCGTTAAAAGCAGGTACCAGTTCCTTCGGCCAGCTGTGTAGCGGCATTCCGACCACGTCGCTATATGGCTCCAATTCTGCCCATTCACAGCCATGATTATAACTCCGAGTTCTCGGATGTGTGAATTTCCACGAAGACATACCTTCCTGTCAACTTGCATGTTTGCAGGCAGTGCAAATACAAACTTGTTATAGTTGAGTCGACCTTCATGATGGTGGGGTGGCCATGCAGGCTGCCAGGTGGAGGCAGCCTGCAGCCCATCATTAAACCAATGCTCCATCATCGCTGGTGGGGTCCGACTGATAGGTACCCACCGTGGGAAAGAAAGTTTATCTCGTATTACTCTGATATTGCTGCTCCATTTAAATTACTTTGCAAAAAGGTGTCGACTTTGTCTTCCTGCACATCCTAGAGCAAGCTTTTGCATTGTTCTCATGTTTAGTATTAACTTTCAGTCTTGAAGCTGTTTGGTGTTTGTTACCTTGATTATGAGGATTTTCATGTATCATAGCTGACAGGGATCATATCCATTTTTAACTGGTGTAAATTGTAGTGATATTTTGGGGGCTCTCAATGGTACTTTTGTCAGTCACAATTGTTCCTATTCTGACCACTATATGGCATGGAGATATATAAAGGATTTTTATAAGTATTTAATCAGATAAACAAGATAGCTTATAAAGTGACATGTATTTTACAACAATGGAAGCTTCGTATTAAAAAATATGCAGCCTATAAATTAATGCAATATGAAGCAATATCAGTCCCATGCATAACTTCTACCAAGAGAGACAGCAGCTCATAAAAATTGTGAATGATTGAGATAAATACTGTATGCCTAAATCATGGATTTATTTTGAACATATGTTTTAAAAGTATATGCCTGAAGAGAGGGTTGAGCAGCAGCTCAACTTCAGGTCCTACTGTTCATGTTATAATGTTTTTGGTTGTCTTAACCATATCTCCATTTCTTTGTTGATGAAATATTATGTTGAATATTTCTTCTGGTTTGCTGAGGTATTGCCCTTTTTTGTTGTGTCGTCTATCAGATATATGGTCCAGAGAGCAGTGGAAAGACCACTTTAGCACTCCATGCAATTGCAGAAATACAAGTATTACCTCTTACCCATGCCCTTTAGTACTGATGATGTCATTAAAGTTTTTAGTTGCCAATAGAAAGATGAATTATGGAGAGTAAAATTTAATTACAAGTTGCATTTAGTTCCATATAATTTCACCTTCTGTAATCTGTAAATGAGAAAAATAAATCTACCAAGCTGGAAAACTATTGGTCATGAATAACTTGTTAATATGCCTAAATTCTAAATGAAATAATAATATCGATGGACATCGTAGTCCTAGGACACATAGATACTAAATCAGTGAGCCCATGCACCTCTCCAATTTCCACTGACAGATCCTCCCGTACCAGGCTATTGAGGTGTTTCCATTATCTTTCTCAGCATGTTTCAGTTAACTGGCCAGTGCTTCCAGTTATCACCCAAAGTAGCACCCTTTGTGAAAGTCGCAACGGTGGTGCCATGTGGGTAAGCGCACTTGGGAAATGTACCATTGTCACCTTAGCACAATTTCCCCTTCACTTTAAGCCAGATCCTTGAAGCCACCAGGGGTATCCCAATCTGTGGAAATGAACCCGTAAATTATGTCATTGGATGCACAATATAGTTCACTTTAAACAACACACACTTCAATATACGATTAGATAAATTAGTGCCAATCAAATGATAAGATGGCTTGAGAATATTCAATGAGAATCTAGGGCATCAATAGCCACTATATAGAGAGGGTTAGGAGTTAAGTAATGAATTGCTGAAATCTGAAATAGATATTAGCTACAACAGAAATACATATTACAAATCAGCACTATGAAATCACTCTTTAAGCTAGATAATAAGTATCTTTTACCACACAAGAGTGAGTTATGTTTGCGTGAATCAAGGGAAAATGATATGCTTGAGTTACCTTTTGATTATATGCTGCAAATAGAATAGGCTTGCTGCTGTCCACAGATTCCATGTCTGGTTTATGATGAAAAATTTCAGAAAATGCAGATTTGGAGAGAGGAAAAGCAACACGGAGTGCTAGAAAGCAGCTAGGACCAAATATCTTGGTTGCTTTTTTCAGGGAATTGAATACATAATATGTAAAGACAACCCAACAACGATTAATTTACAAGCTTAATAATATATAACCATACGATTATAGCAAACTTGTAAAGAGGTGGTGAACCCCCCTAGGGTTTCACCAAAAATCTCCAAATTGAAAGATGAACACAATGAAAACACCTAGGAGATGATTTTAACCATTAGATTATTTTAGATAAGCTTGAGAAACACTCTAAGAATGAAAAATAAGCTACAATAGGGATAGAATGCACCTTTTAGGGTCAATCCCTATATTTTAGGGGTTCATAGGTTATCTCTTATATTTTCTTGTATTTTTATCTTTTACAAGACAAGAAGGGAAATAATTTGAATTTTTAGGCTATTTGGTTGATTTAGGGGTTCATAGGTTCTCTTATATTTTCTTGTATTTTTATCTTTTACAAGACAAGAAGGGAAATAATTTGAATTTTTAGGCTATTTGGTTGGTTTTTGGGAGCGAGGCTTAGTGCTTTATCTCCACTTAAGGGCTTATGGTTCAACTCAGATGCCCCTCTAAGATTTGGGTTTTCTATGCTTATGGATTAGAATAAGAGATTAGGGTCTAGAGACTATGTAATCCCTTGTCTAATCAAGACAAGTTATGAAAATGAAGGCTGAGGCTCCACAAGAAGGGTTATTGAGGAGCATAAAGCTAAATAAAACAAGAGAGTTGAGCACTTACTACACCAAGGAGAATGTGAGCGATACAAACCCTAGGCACCCTCTTTCCAAGTGACAAAAGTTTTCCTTTCAATGGATTGATCTTGCTAGCTAGTAGAGGTCTTGAACCATGCATGACAATATCTTCAATGAACCAAGAAAAATAACCAAGAAAGAGAAAGGTCGAACAAATTGATACCAAATATTTTTTTTTTTATTAATGGGATTTCCCCCCCAAGGAAAAATATAATTTTCTTTTTTTTGCTTAAGCAAGAGACGAACCTTCTATTTCTTTAAACCAATCATAATTTACAACGTGTACATAATTCTTCCAGCAGAGTGGAAAAAGTCGGACCGGAAAGAAGACCTAAAAAATCTAAGTCCATCAAACACAACAAGTACAATCGAACCACTTTTGGGAATCAGCAAAAACAAGCATCGGGAATCACATGAAGCAAGAACCCACCCCCCGAAAACCCTTGCTAGCAAAGCCTTTAGAAGTCCCTTCATCACTGCCTTTCATTCACTTTTTTTCATCCGACGGGGGAGAAGTATTTCGCTCCATAAAGTAGCCCGAGGTTTAAACCCCCGGTCCCACCAAACCGCCCACTTCATCCCAATCGTTGATTGGGCCTGCGTAGATCGAACGGTGGCGCTAACCATCGCACGCCTGAAGTAACCGGAGGTTAATGTGCGATGAGGGTGGTATTCACCGCCGTCCCTCATCCATGTGTCAAAAGGTGAATGGAATCGTTTCCCCAACTGCAAAACTGCCTTCGGTTTGAAACTAGTGTGATCGCACCGAAACCATTCGAGAGGTGGTTTTGTCTCCCACTCTTGGAAAAAAAGGGGAATTAAGCTGCCAGAGGAGGGTTGCCGTTCAATCTTCTCCGCCATGCCCCTGTCAGTGAGAATCAGACGCTCACCTATGGGAAAATTCCTAGTTGCGCCCTCCGTCTTTGTTGAGACTGCCTCTGGAGTGCTAACCTCCCTAGTCCTGTTTGACCAAAAGTGAAGGCTCTAGACCGCTTTACTCATTACCTGTCGTTTTCCTTATTGTTGTTCTAATACCCTTGTTTGTCTTCTTCCGCCTGGTTATGGCAATGTTGTTTTAGGTCGTTCTGAGGCATTGCCATCCAACTCATCGAAGCTCTGCTATCTTTGCAACTGACCCCTTGGTTGGTTAGAATGTCAGCCAACTTGTTAGCCTTTCTGCGTACATGACAGAATTCAAGTGTGCGTAGATCCTGCAGATGATCCTGAATCTTATGGAGCACCCTTAGTAACCTCCAGTGTTTTGTAGCTTTTTCCGGCCCTGATCCGTGACTAATTTTCTTGGCCGCGTTGATGACCAGCTTTGAGTTTGCCTCTATTATCACATTCTGGCAATTGTCCTGTTTCAGGAGTTCTAAGCACTGCTCCAGTGCCATTAGTTCCGCCATATTATTGGTGGCTTTTCCTAAATGACAATAAAAAAGGGAGATGATGTTACCATGTTCATTTCGAAGAACTCCTCCAAAGCCGGCCAATCTCGGGTTATCTTTTGATGCTCCGTCGATGTTATATTTCAGAAAACCTTCCGGGGGGGGAATACAGAATTCTTTGGCCTTTTCCTTCATGCTTATTTTCCTGTCCAGTTCTTGTGGAATGAGCCCCTGCAAGTTTAACTGTTTGAGTATTCTCTCTTCTGTTTTGGAGGGAGGATTCTTGGGTAGATCCCTGACTGTTGTGCTTACTGTCTCTTTTAACTGTTTCAAGATCTGCTCCAGCGGGCGAGGAAAGGTGTTCTTCTCTTCTTTGAAGATTCTTTTGTTCCTCTCTTTCCACACATTCCATATTATGAAACTTGGCAGGAGAGCCCAGGCTGAGTTAATAATTTCATTATCCAAACTATAGTTTCTCCACCCGTGTAGGGTGTTAGTGATACTATCTTTGTCTTTGTCAGACTGATTGAATATGTTGGCAAAGAAATCCCATAACCTGGATGTGAACATGCAACTGTTGAGAAGATGTTCCATAGTCTCCTCTTGTTCTCCACAGAGTTGGCATTTGGAGGGCCCCATAATACCCCTCTTTCTAATATTGTCCCAGGTTAATATTTTCCTGTGGTGAACCAACCACAGAAAGAGTTTGATCTTTGTCCAACTTTTGCTTCTCCATATTTTCTGCCAAATTCTGATCGCGCCTTGGGATTCCAGTCTGAGGAGAATGTCTTTAGCTTCCTTGATCTTGAAGTTACCCTCTTTGTTGTTACCCCATATTATTTGATCCTGCCCTTCTGTGATAAGAATCATCCTCTGATCCATCATCTTGTTTAGGATCTCTGCTTGGCCGTTGAGGGTGTTGTCCTCTCCTCCATCTATCTTCTTCCATATTCTCAATTTACCTGTGTTGTGAGCATTGTCCCAAAAGTCTTTTACTTTTACCATACCTTGGTTGTCTGTTTCTCGTTTGAGGCCCAAAAATTCTTCTGTAAAGAGGATTGGTTCTTGTTGCCATTTATCCACCCAGAATAGTGCCTGATCTCCATCTCTGATTTCCCAGAAACTGTTTTTTTGAACCATCTCTCTGTTCTCCCAGGCCTTATTCCATATGGGAGAGCCCTTCATGTTCCCTGACATTCTTATTAGCTCGGAATAGTTCCAAGAGCTGGCATATTTTTCCTTCCAAATGCTTGCCCATTGAGCCTTGGGATCTTTTACCCACCGCCACCAAAGCTTGGCCCCCAGAGCCTTATTGAGAGTCTCAAGATCATCCAATCCTAGACCTCCTTGGTTCTTGGGTTTACAAATCGTTTCCCATGACACTAAAGCCCATTTTTTCCTTGTTTCCTCCTTGCCCCAAAGGAAGTCTCTTTGAATAGTGCTAAATTGCTGCAAGACTCCTTTTGTCACTGGGAGAACTGAAAGCATAAAGATTGGGATAGCTTGGAGCACTGCCTTTGTAAGGACCAGTCTACTAGCTAGATTTAAAGACCTGTATGTCCATTTTTTGACCTTATCTTGCATCTTGATTATTAATGGTTCCCATATGCTCTTATGTAAGGGTTTGGCCGTTAGTGGCACTCCCAAATACTTAGAGGGGAGGGACTCTCTTTGAAAGCCAAGAATTCTAGAAACATTTCTCTGAATGGCAATGTGAGTGTTAAAGAATTTTTTTTTTGACTTGGTAAGATTGACCTCCATACCTGTAGCCAAGGCAAAGTCATTCAAAATTTGTTTGTAAGCCAGCGCTTCCTTGACTGTGGGAATGCCCTGTAACAAGGTATCATCAACAAACTGTTGATGGGTCAGGACTTGACCATTCTCAGATAATTGGAGTCCTCGAATTTTGCCAGTAGCCTTGGCATGCTTAATGGACCGCCCCAACCCTTCCATCATGAGGATGAAAAGAAAAGGAGAGAGCGGATCCCCCTGTCTGAGTCCTCTAGAAGGAAGAAAAAGTTCAGAGGGTGAGCCATTGACTAAAATTGAAAAACTGGAGGAAGTCACCAGGGCCATAACCCATCTGATCCAATTATGATCAAAACCATACGCGCTGAGCATTTTCTTGATATATGTCCAGTTTACTTTATCATATGCTTTGGATATGTCCAGTTGCATTATCATGCCCGCTTTCCTTTTGCTGGTTAGCGAGTGTACTACTTCATGAGCTTGAATGATGTTATCTAGAATTTGTATGCCTTCCACATACCCAGATTGTTCCCTTGAAACCAGTGTGGGTAGCAGAGGTTTGAGTCTGTTGGCCACAACCTTGGAGATTATCTTGTATACAACATTGCATAAGGCAATGGGCCTGTATCTCTCTGGCGTTTGAGCATTATCCTGCTTTGGAATTAAGGTGATGAAGGAGGTGTTGAGAGCTTTCAGAATGGTTCTGTTCAGCCTGGAATCTTCCACAACCTGTACAATGTCCTTTTTGACAATGTTCCAACAAACTTTGAAGAAATCTATGTTGAATCCATCCGGACTTGGAGCTTTACCGTTTTGCATCTCCTTGAGAACCTCACTGACCTCCCTATCCGTTACCGGTCTGTTCATATTACTGTTGTCCTCTCTTGAAACCAACTTGGGGATGTGTTTAGTGAAGTCTTTGATGAAAGGTTCCCTTTCTAAGGAGTTTTCCTGGGCAATACTTCAGAAGTGTCTTACTAGCACTGCTTCTATGTCCACATGGGTTTGGTGATTCTACCTGTCCTCATCCTTGATCGAAGATATCCTGTTATGAGTCCTATTAGCTATTGTGGATCTGTGGAAAAATTTAGTGTTGTGCTCTCCTTCCTTTAGCCATTGAACTCTAGATTTTTGTTTCCAAAAAATTTCCTCTTGTTTACACAACTCTTCCAATTCTTGATGATGTTTCTCTACCTAATTATTTTTTTCCTTATCAAATCCTTCCTTGACTAAAGCTTGATTGAGTTTCAGGATTTTGTTTTCAACTGCTTTCTTTCCTGCAAAAATGTTTCCGAATTCATTCTTGTTCCAGTCTTTTAGCCTTATGTTAATGTGTTTTAGTCTTTTTTGCAGCATGAACATTGAGGATCCCAGAATCTGCAGTTCTTCCGTCCACCATTTTTCAATGTTACTGCTAAAATCTGGGTGTGAGAGCCAGATATTTTCAAATCTGAAAGGTCGGTTTCTTGGGGTACCTATGCCTTTGATCTCCATTTGCACCGGCCAGTGGTCTGAGCCTCCAAAAGGTAGAATTTCTGCCATTATTTCCTTGTCTAAAAGCATGAGATCCTTAGAGATCATGAATCTATCTAACTTGGAGGCGACCTGGGAGTCCCCTCCTCTTTTATTATTCCAGGTGCAGAAGCCATTGTTTGTTTCAATGTCGATCAGTTTCATGTCCTCTGAAAAGATTTGGAGGGTTGAGGAATCTTTATTGAGTGCTCTAGTGCCCCCTTTTTCTCCGAGAGAGATCTGATCATGTTGAAGTCTCCTCCTATGACCCAAGGTGACCCTGGATGCCTGGCTCGGAGATCCACCAAGGAGGTTAAAAACCGAATTTTGTCATCTATCCTTTGGGGGCCATAAACATTTGTTACTAAGTAAGTATCCCTGTCCCCCACAGGTTGTATGTGTTAGGATATTCCGACACATAGGATATAGTTAAGTTCAACTTGGTCTAGTGTAGAGTTAGGTATAGAGTTAGGTAAAGTGCGTTTCTTTACCGTTGTACATTTTGTAACTTACAATCCGACGGTCACGATATGTAGTGATCCGACGGTTCATTCTCTCCTCGGTATTACCGACACTTGATCCGTGGCTTGACACCCGATTGGTCCATGAGTTCTATTTAAAGCGCATGGAGGGTCATTGTTCGGGTAATCCGTGCATGAGAGAAGCTTATGTAAATTTTCATTCTTTGATTAATAAATTGCCTGTAGTACCCACGTTGGGACAGGCCGTGGACTGTTTCCCTCTTTGAGGGTTTTAACCACGTCAAAAATACTGGTGTATTGATCTGTGATCTGGTTGTGAGCGGTGTCCTTTTGGTATTCTTTCTGAGGAACTTACCCTGTAAATTCCTACATGGTATCAGAGCTATTTGAGGGCCGCGTCCGTTGGTGATCCAAATCTGAAGCCGGTAGAACTGCATGCGGCTGTCGTTTCCTAGATCTGCTGTTTCTGACTGCTTTCGGGCCGAGAGGACTGCTCTGTTGCGTTCGGAGCATCTGTTCCAGTGAGGAACCCCTTTCGTTTCACGCGAAAAGGTTTCCGGTAGCCCTAGCTGCGTCATTTTTCAGATCGGGAGGTATACAATGTTTTTTGCAGTTTACTGTTATTTTCTCTCTGCTTATTTCGGTTTCGGTTTATTTAGCCTTTTTTTTTAACCGGATCTATACCTTTCATTTCTGCGTATGCTCTTTGCCCTGCGACTCTGTGCGATCTGGGCAAATCAGAAACAGAAAGGAAGGATTTTTCTCATGCGTATGCTCTTTTCCCTGCACCTTAGTGTGATCTCGGAAAATCAGAAACATTGAGAAAAATATTTAGTTTTTCGGCTAAAGCTAACTTTGAGATTTTTTTTAAAATTTCTAGTTTTTTGGCTAAAACTAACTTCGAGCCGCAAGGTTCGTTTTTCTTTGCATATTCGTGTTGGGTTTTGTGTTTTGTGTTTTGTAGGGAAAAAGAGCTTTCTCAAGGCAAGCACGCAAACCAAGGCCCCCCCCCCCCCCCCCCTCTCTCTCTCTCAAATTTTTTGTATATATCAATTGGTTCAAAGCTATTTTAAGAGAGTAGAGGTCTTGGGTTCAAGTCTCCATTTTGTGGGGGCAGATTTTTTCATTCCCGCACATTCGCGCACTTTGCCGACAACGTCAACAATTTTTTTTCAAAAAGCCATAACTTCTTCATCCGGAAGCCTTTTTCAGAGCCGTTTTTTTTTAAACCGCCTATTTTTTCGAGATCTATCCATTGGAACACTTACTTTCAGCATCTTCAGCTTCAGTTTTAAAAAAAAAATGGAAAGTCCATGCCAAGTCATTCTTGACAGCACTAACTACTTCCAATGGGTAGCCTACATGGAAGATTTACTTAGAAGTAAAGGTCTCTTCAGAATAGCCACAGACCAAGAGAAGAAACCAAAAGATGAAGACAAGGCTGCAAAATGGGAAAATAGACAAGATCAAGCACGTGGTTTGATAGGGATGTCTATTTCTCCTGATCTTAGATTCCACATTGCAGAACTTGAAACTCCTCATGAAGCATTAGAAAAACTCGCTAAAGTTTTTGGGATTAAAAATGAAATTAGAGCCCATCAACTTGAAAATGAGTTGCTTACTTTGGATCCTAATAATTTTTCTTGCATTGAAGATTTCTTGTCCAAATTCAAGACCCTTAGATATCTCTTGGAAGGTGTTAAAGTTAAGAAAGAAGATGGTAACCTTATTTATTCCATCCTTACTAAGTTGGGACCAGCCTACTCTGTATTTGTTTCCACTTTCCATTCTACAAGGGAAGCTTTCATTTGTCAAGGAAAAGACTACAAGGCCCCTTCCTTTGACTCCTTTTGTGATTCCTTAATAAGAGAACAAGAAAAACTCTTACACCTTGGTCTTCTTAATCTTGGAAACTCTTCCACGAAAGCGTTAGCCGCCCAGCAGCAACCAAATTCAAAGAATCCTAAGAAGTCATATCCTCAAAGGAATGGTCCTAAACCAACTCAGCCTCAAAATGAAAGATCATTTCAGCAAAATGATAAGACCAATAAAAACAAATGGAAGAAGACTGATAGACATTGTAACTTTTGTAATCGAGATGGCCACTTAGAATCTAAATGCTTTAAGAAGATGGAAGCCTTGGAAGCCGCAATGAAGAAACATAACATCCATGTGGAGCCTACTTCAACTTCAACTTCCGGAATGGCACTTTCTGCATGTCGTTGTCAATCATCTCAGTCTGGTTATGCATTAAATGTATCTTCTTCTTCTTCTCATTCTCATGAGTGGCTCATTGATTCTGGAGCCTCTTATCACATGGCCAAAAACCAAGCCATGTTTTCTTCTTTAAATGATTGTAACACCAAAAATATATATGTTGGTGATGATAGATCTCTTAATGTTGTAGGGACTGGAACTGTTCATCTAGACAATGGTCAGTTTAATGATGTATTATGTGTTCCAACCTTATCCTGCAACCTTCTATCTGTCTATCAGATAACTCATTCAGGTGAAGGTAAAATTGTTGAATTTTCACCTCATGATGTTGTAATCAAGGATCTAAAAGATCCTAAACAGATTCTAGCTACTGGTCTTGCTGATGATTCCACAAGGTTGTATAAGTTTCACAACTTTGGGTCATCAAATCTTCCCTCAGTATTTGTTGCTCATAATGATGAAGTGAGCAAACTTTGGCATGAGCGATTTGGTCACTTAAACTATCGCTCCCTTCAGCATCTATGTAAAGAAAATATGGTGACAGGTCTTCCTATGGTATCTTGCAGAGATGGTGTTTGTTCCGGATGTGTACTCGGAAAACATCATCGGGACAGTTTTGACAAACGTGCCTCTTGGCACGCCTCAGCCCCTTTACAGCTTGTGCACAGTGATTTATGTGGTCCTCTTCCTGTTGCTTCATTCTCTGGCTGCAAGTACTTCTTAACTTTCATTGATGATTTCTCCAGACGCACTTGGGTATACTTCTTAAAACTCAAGAGCGAAGTATTTAACACATTTTTGGCCTTCAAAGCCTTTGTTGAAAAACAATCTGGACATCAAATTCTTAAGCTAAGAACTGATAATGGTGGAGAATATGTTAAAAACACATTCATCAACTTTTGCACCGAAAATGGAATTCAAATGCAACATACTGTTCCATACACTCCACAACAAAATGGTGTAGCTGAAAGGAAAAATCGCACCTTAAAGGAAATGGCTAATTGTATGCTGCAATCTAAAGGACTCAGTCTTAGTTTTTGGGCCGAAGCAATTAATTGTGCAAATTATATAATCAATCGCACTCCTACTAAGGTTCTAGAGAATATCACTCCAGAAGAAGCTTGGAGTTCCATTAAACCAGATGTAAGTCACTTTCGTGTGTTTGGAAGTGAAGCATGGGCCCATATTCCAGATGAAAAGCATAAAGCTTTAGAACCTAAGAGTGAGAAATGTACTTTTGTTGGATATTCTGAAGATGTAAAAGGTTATAGACTTATTCCATTTAAGTCCAAAAATGTTATCATTAGAAGAGATGTAAAATTTGATGAAAATAAATCGGCCTGCGAGCCTAGTCCGGCGGATGTGCCACCTCTTCCTATCTCTTCTACTTTTGAAAACATTTCTTCTTCAGATGATGAAAGCGAGGATGATAATCCTCCCCCACCTTCTCAGGATCCTCAACTTCCAAGATGGGTCCGTGCTACTCGGGATGCAGCAGGTGATCTTGCCGGTGATCCTACAGATCAGCGACGTACACGTTCTCAGTTTGAAAGAGCCTCTTCTTTACTGGCTCAAGCTCCAGTAAATCATGATCCTGACACTTTTGCAGAAGCTTCAGGCCATCCACATTGGGAAGCAGCTATGAATGAAGAATATCATTCATTGATGACAAATGATACATGGGATCTTGTTCCTCTACCAAAGGGACGCAAACTTGTTAGATGTAAATGGGTTTACAGAACCAAGTATGGACCAGATGGGAAAGTTGATAAACATAAAGCTCGTCTCGTTGCTAAGGGCTTTTCACAGGTTGAAGGCATTGACTACACTGAAACCTTCTCCCCTGTTGCCAAAATGAACTCTATCCGCCTTGTTCTTTCCCTTGCTGCCTCTTTAAAATGGGAAGTCCATCAGATGGATGTTAAATCTGCCTTCTTGCATGGGGACTTGCAGGAAGAAATCTATATGGAACAACCCATTGGCTTCATACAAACAGACTCCAGCCTTGTTTGTCGACTTAAGAAATCCCTTTATGGCCTCAAGCAAGCTCCTCGGGCTTGGTATGCCAAAATGGATAGCTTTCTTTTAGAATCTGGCTTTTCTAGGTGTCATTCTGACAATACTGTCTACACCAAGAAAGTGGGCAACTCTCTTATCATCCTTGTTCTTTATGTTGATGATCTTATTCTTACTGGTAGTGATCCCAACCTTATAAACCATGTGAAGTCCAGCCTTAAAAAGAAATTTGAAATGACAGACTTAGGACACTTACACTATTTTCTCGGTCTTCAAGTCTTGCAATCCAAGGAGGGTATTTTCCTTTCCCAGTCCAAGTATGCTTGTGATATTCTTCGTCATTTTCACATGGAAGACTGTAAGCCAGCCCCTTCTCCCTTTCAGTCTGGAGTCAAACTTTCAGTCTCTTGTACTTCTCCTGAAGTTGATGCTACCTTATACCGTCAACTTGTAGGAAAACTCTTGTATTTAACCCATACTCGTCCTGATCTTTCCTTTGTTGTTGGCCTTGTTGCTCGTTTTATGCAAAACCCCCGTGAAAGTCATTGGAAAGCAGCTAAAAGAATACTTCGTTATGTTCGAGGTACAGTACAGTTTGGGATTCATTACAGTGCCAAAGCAGCTCCTCTGTTAGTTGGTTTCACTGATTCTGATTGGGCTGGTGACCCTGATGATCGGAAGTCTACTGCCGGTTATGTCTTCACTCTTGGTTCAGGACCTATTACATGGGCTTGTAAGAAACAGGCTGCCATTTCTCTTTCGTCAGCAGAAGCAGAGTATCGTGGTGCCGTGGAAGCTAGTAAGGAAGCCTTGTGGCTTCGTCAGATCCTATCAGAGTTTGGCTTTGAGCAGCAGCATCCAACCACACTTTGGTGTGATAATCAAAGTGCCATTCAGCTATGCAAAGATCCAGTCCAGCATCAGCGCAGCAAACACATTGAACTACACATGCACTTCATCAGAAAGCTCATTCATGACCATGTTCTTGAAGTGCAATATTGTTCAACAGATGATCAGGTTGCAGACATCTTCACAAAGGCTCTCACAGAGGCGAAGTTCACTAAACTTCGATATATGCTTGGAGTTCAGGAAGTTGTCACTAAGGGGGGATAGGCTCTAGTGCCTCCTTCCTTCTCCTATTGTGTCATATTTGTAAATCCTTCAATCCTATCCCAAGTTGTTCTTAAGGGGGGATGTTAGGATATTCCGACACATAGGATATAGTTAAGTTCAACTTGGTCTAGTGTAGAGTTAGGTAAAGTGTGTTTCTTTACCGTTGTACATTTTGTAACTTACAATCCGACGGTCACGATATGTAGTGATCCGACGGTTCATTCTCTCCTCGGTATTACTGACACTTGATCCGTGGCTTGACACCCGATTGGTCCATGAGTTCTATTTAAAGCGCATGGAGGGTCATTGTTCGGGTAATCCGTGCATGAGAGAAGCTTATGTAAATTTTCATTCTTTGATTAATAAATTGCCTGTAGTACCCACGTTGGGACAGGCCGTGGACTGTTTCCCTCTTTGAGGGTTTTAACCACGTCAAAAATACTGGTGTATTGATCTGTGATCTGGTTGTGAGCGGTGTCCTTTTGGTATTCTTTCTGAGGAACTTACCCTGTAAATTCGTACAGTATGACTGCTGATAAATAATTCCTTGTTGCCTCCGCATTAATTATTCCAATCTTTTGGGGATTCCAGAGAGTGAGGATGCCTCCTACTGTGTTTTCAGCTTTAACTTCTAGAAACTCGAATCTGTTGAGCCATTTACTATGTATTTGTCTCAACTTTTAAATAAAGAATTTCGTTTCTTGGACAAAAATTATATCCGGGGTTGCTTGCTGCATTCTGTTATTCAACAATCTCTGTTTTCTCTTACTGCCTAGACCTCTAATATTCCAAGTTGTAAATTTCATGATTAAAGATTGGTAAAGGAGTCGCTGGTTAGATCATTCATCTTACTTGAGTCTATCATTAGCTTCCCACATTCCATCAGTAGCTCGTTCTACTTTTTCTTGCCTCTTTTTTTCCCTGGGTATCTCAGAGCTAGCCTTGGAGTAGTTTTGACTGCTTCCCCCCTTCATTTCTCTGTCTTTCAGTGTTGCTTCCTTCCTCCAAACCCTTGGCCTGAGTTTGCCAAAGGAATAATTGCTGTATTCTATTGATCTTTTCTTGTGGTAGCGATTCTACCCCTCCCGAAGTTCCCTGATTTAGGAATCCTTCTAGATCTAGGTTTTCTCTATCTAGAATCTCCTGTAGCTCATTGTCTTCTGTTTCCATCTCACTCTGGTTCATTTCTTGATCCATTTCCAGATCTGAATCATTCATCCTTTTTCCCTCTCGTTCTTCATTTTCCTGTGTGTGGTCGTTTTCTGTTCCCTTGTCCTTTTTCTCATTATCATCCTTTATTACTTGATCTTCTACTGCTATCTCTTCATCCTCTTCGAGAACCTGGAAGTAATTCTGACTTGCCTTTTGTCCTTCCGCTTGGTTTTGTTTTGGCCCTCTTTTGCCGTTTTTTCCTTTAGGAACAACTTTGTGAAAACTGTTTGCATCTTTCATTGTTTTAATATTTCCTTTGATTTCTGCCTTAGTGAGAGGGTAGTCTCTTATAAGGTGCCCGTGTTCATGGCATTTACGGCATCTAAATGGAATATGCTCATAGTCTACTGTCTGCACCCATTCCTCGTCGTAAACTTCTAAGATGACTTCATCCGGGAGAGCTCCAGAAATATCAATCTCAATACAGATCCTAGCAAAGGATGTATATTTTCCCCTCCTTGTGGCTTCAACAGCTTTGACAAACCTCCCTAATTTATTGCCTATGGCAGCTAGCGATTCTATTTGCCAATAATCAAGAGGTAAAGAATAGAGTCTTACCCAAACCGGGACTAAAGTGAAAGTTTCCCTCTCCGAAACAAAATACATGATCCATGGCCTCATGTAGAGCCCTGCTGCTGCATAAAAGTAAGGCCCGCCTTCGAACACTTTGTCTTTATCCTCAATGTTGGTGAACACTACAGTGAAGAAACCCTTGGACCCTAGGTGAAGATCGATGCTTCCTTTAGGTTTCCAGTGGTATCTGATCCAAGTTTGCAGTGCTTTTTTAGTGGGCCATAACCCCATGAATTTGCGTATGATTGCGTAAGTCTGCATGTGCTTCATGTGCGCCTGCAGCTCTGGATTGTTTAATATCACTCTAGGAGTGATTTTAGCCTTGGGTTTGCACGTCCCTTCTGTTTTTTGTCTTTTGTTCCTTGTTTTCTGTCAGTTTCCTCCTTGTCTTTTGAGCTTTCCTTCTTCTTCGAAGTTGATCCATCGTTTTCCTCTTCCCTGTTATTCCTTCCTTCCTCATCGTTACTTCCGCCTTTATCCGGGGGCTTGTTGAGTTTGCTGACCAACGCCTCCTTGAAGGAAGGAGAAGATTTCCCTCCTCTTTGCCCATCCATGGGGAGAAACCCTAAGAGAACCGTAGCTCTGGTTGCATCCGCTGCGCTTCCGCCCGAGCTCTCCTCGTGGAGATGTTGTTAATGCGGTAAAACTTTACTTTTAGGAAAAATATAATTTTCATTAATATAGGAGAAATTACATTTTGCAGATGAACTGTTGTGCATTAAAAAACCTGACTGCCCATCACTAGGGACAGTCATCCATCACAAAACCAAAAAACAGTGACAGTAAAAAAACATTGGCCTGATGGCCTACATAGATAAGACCCCATATAAACCAGTGAAATACATAGATGTCATCAAATTCAGCCAACATAAATAAAAACTCTTCTATTAATGGGTTATGAGAGTACTCTCTAGGAATTCACAATAATTTGGACTGAGAGGAGGGCCTTTATTTATAGATGAGGCTCACAACTTCTCATACTTTATTCCTTAAATTTAGCCTAAGGAATCACACAAAAGTGACTTTTCTTCCACACAACTTGGAGACTAACTTAAATTAAAAGTAAATGATGCTTTTATATGTGCACAAAACCCTTGAAGGCGGGGGGGGGGGGGTGTCCTTCAAAATGGCTCCATAAAAGTGTCAAAATAATGCTCATTAACCCTAAAAGTATGCCTCAATTCAATGCCCATTCCCATACCTCAAGTCAAGGCACATCCATGAAACATGGAAATGAACCCCCACATAAAAAGGGTCATTATATCCCTAATAAGCAAAGTGATGTCAAATGAAGCTCAACTCATTAGTCTTCAAATTGTGTCTTTAAGCTATGTCCACATCATCAAATTTGCTTTGGATGAGTGCCATGTCCTTTCCTCAAGGTTGAACATTGCCCAAGTGACCCCTCCAAGTCATAATATGCTCAAAATAACCACCATAGCTGTTATAAAATGCTACATGTGTGGGTCTGCCCTCATCAGTGAAAAAATCAGCTCAAAAGTGAAAAATGATGAGAACGCTCAAGTATCTTCTATGTGGCATGTGTAGAGGGTGTCCATGTGTGTAAATAGTCCACCTGTGCCTTCGAGAGTGACCAAAGACTCTATATATGTGACATGCCTTGAGAACTGTGACGTTGCCTTGTGAAAAGTGAGATTGGATAATCATGAGCATAATCACCTCTAAGGGCTCATGGCCAAAGTGTGGTACATACATAAGAAAAAGAGGGATCAATGTGGGGTAAAATATGTATGCTAAACCATGGGTGTGGGTTGTGTGACATCCCATACAAAAAGCAATCACCTTTACATAGAAAATAAAATAGGTGAGTAGTTAGGGCTCGTGTGAATCATGTGTACTTGTAGATCCACCCCAAGATGCCTGAATACCTACCTAGGGCATAAATGCTTGACTTGATGAGAGTTATCACCACCAAGGGATAGTTGTTTGGAGTAATAAAACCAAATACCCAGAGAATGGGGACTAAAAGCATTGGCCATGATCATCCACTTGAGGGATCTTGGATACCAACTTACCAACATATATACATCAATCATCCTATCATGGCCATATACAACCTAATCATCATACTTTTGGCTCATTATGGTAGTTATATCTCATGAAAAAAATAAAGGGTACACTGCAGTGAATTTGAGGTGTAACAATTCCCCTTTAGGAGATCAATCTTCAATTATTGGGTTTCTTTTTGTGAAATTTCCTTGAATTGCAGTTATTGGAATTTACTCTTTTAACTGGTTAGCAGTTTATTAATTTTCTGATTAACACTGAATAAATAACACTGCAATTCTTCACAGATAAATTCTACGAAAGCTAAATAAAATGCTGGAACCAAGAAAATAGATGCACACACACAATGAAATAGACACCAATATTTTTGGACTAATAGTCCCCAGAAAAACTCGGAAGGGAAAACCGGTGCAACAAATGAGGGTTTATTTTATTATTATGTAGCAACAAAATTTGAGTACAATAATTTGGATGCCTTACTTGCAATCCTCCAACACAATAATTTGGCCAAAATTTTAGGTGAGACAAATTGCCTCACCCCACAATTGATCCGACTCTAGAAACTAGCCCAACTGGGCTACTCGAAATGCTCATGCGTCAGCCTCTACGCAATGCTTGGGCAGGCCCTACTCATACTGCTTGTGTAACTGCCCGAAATTCGTTGTTCTGCTTGACTCGCCTCTGGAAATGACTCGCTTGGCCTCCTGAAATTTTCCTGGCCTTCTAATTTTTTCTCGGCCTCTAGCACCTAAATTGACCTCCACTCTCGCTGAATCAAACTACCCTTTGAAGCTTCTACGTTGCCTCTGTGTACCCTTACTAAGGAAATAATTCGGTCTCCCTTTTGCTGGCTCTCCGACAGTGGAACTCCACCGAAACTCTATTGCTACTCCCTCAATCACTGTTGCTCTTGCTTGAGCTCACTTCCTTGCTGAATCACTGCATTGAATAACTTGATCTGCCAAGGATGCTCACTCTCCCTCTTGCTCGATGTGTCTATCTCCTTCCCCATCGATTTGCTCTTATATCTCTCGCTGGATCACCAATGACCATGATTATAAACGAGTAAGATCATCTCAAACTCGATCTGTGTGAGTCTCTAGAGATTTCTCGATCTTTCTTAATTAATTTTTGTTAATTAATCAATTTTCCTAAGTTAGACTTAGGCAATTTTTAATTATTGTTCAATTAACTTAATTGAATTGTCTCTAGGTGTTTTCTTCTGAAACCTTTTATGGGATTTGGAGATCTTGTGTTCTTTAGCCTCTCTGACATCAATTGAGACTAGAAAAAAACTAACACTCCCTCTTAGCGAGGAAGGTGTTCTCTCATAACATCTCCCCTTTGTACCACGCTGCTGATGTTTGACATTTGTAACAACCTGCCACTGTCCAACAAGCGACTACGTATACTCTGATTCATTTTCTAACCCTGTAGCTGAACCACTTTGCATTTGCGTTGCTGCTGACACTGCATTATGCCTTCGTGCACTGACTGCCAACATTGCTTGGACTGCATTTGACCTCATGTTGTTGTTGCTGCTGCAACTACTCCAATTGAGAACGAACCTTCGGATACACTGTCCCTGTACTGTCTCTGCAACTGTCTCCTGAGTCTTTGACTGCAACTAGTCTCTGCACTATCTACTGAGTAACTGTCTACACTCATCTATCTCTGCACCCCTTTAGTAACTCACTGCAACTAGTCTTTGCATTGTCTGTCAAGATCTGACTGCACCTTCTGACACTGATCCTCTTGCTACTGAAAACTGTGGGTCTCTGTAGCAAAGGTAATGATCCATGAGGAAACACCTATTCAATGTTGTGTCTCCTCGGACCCTGCCCAAACCCGCAAAAGTATCATAGTCCTCCATCTGGAGGTATAGCCGGTATCAATGCAAATTCCTCCAACCTAGAGGTTAACTCATCTATCTTTGTCGAAGCTACGGTCTGCTGCTCCCCCTTCTTGTCCTTCTTCTTCTTGGGACACTGGGTACTGTAGTGTCCAAATTCACCACATTGGAAGCATTTTATCTTCGACAAATCCTTCTTCTTCTCTCCTCCCTTTGAGCTTTGTCCTCGATTGAGACCTTTCTTTTTCTTCCCTTTAGATGCAAGGGCTACGTTCTCCTCATCTTTCTCAAACTTCGACCCTTTGCTACTGCTGCTGGTAGAACCCTAGATAAGACTGAGCCTTAGCTCCTCTTGTGTGAAATCACTCCATAGGCGTTCCCAATCAGGCATCTTGTCTCGTCCAGTAATTCCCTGAACAAATGTTGCCCACTCTTTGATAAACCCATTTAGTGTTATTCACACAAGTTCACTGTCCTCTGGTTTCTCACCTAATGCTGCTAGCTCATCATGGATGTCTCGAATTTTGGTTACTTAAGGAGTCATGCCTTCACCCTTTTGCATGTTCGTGGTCCTCAACTTCTCCTTGAGAATCATCTTACAATTCTTTGATGGATCCCGGTATAGCTTCACAACGACATCCCACATTTCCTTAGTTGTTGCCTGCTTTGCAATATGTGGAACAATATGATCCCGAACTGCATCTAGGATCATCCTCTTAGCCTTGGCCATTTCTTTCTTGTAGGTTGCCTCTTATTGAGGATATGTAGGTACAACAATACTTTCAACAAACTCCTTGAGTCCATGCTCATCCAAACAGGAAAGTCATCGTAGCCTTCCATACGCCAAAGTTAGAGGCTCCGTCAAGTCTATCTTGATCTCTGAGACCTGTTGTGACCATCTTTGCGAAAACTCAAAAACTAGGAAATAAACTGGAATTCTCCTCTCTTTCCTGCTCGACCTTCCTTCTGTTATTCGCACTCCCTGAGGAATGTGCAAATCTGCTACTGCTTGCCTCCGGAAGTCCTTTTCCGGAATCTGGGACATGATTTGCTGCTCCTAAAGCTCGCATTGGCTCACTGGCAAAATTGCTATGGCGTATTGTTGCTGGAAATCTCAAACCTCCTCCTAAAAACTGGATCTTGGAACCCTTTGATAAATTTTGAAAATTACTCTTCAGTGTGCTTTTCTCTTCCACCCAACACTGATCTGCCACTGCAAAACCTGCTGCAAACCAACTACACCCAAATCTGCTCACCAAAACCCTTTATTTGGCAATTCCACAACCTGCAAATCTCTGCTCCTAAGGCTGATCGAATTTTCCCCCTGTCTAGAACTGGAAATCAAACCCCTTGCCTCTGTAATTTTCACTTCCTAGTGGGCTGCGCAGATCCGAGAAATTCGTGCTCAAAACTCTGTGTGAACCTGCACAATTTCTCCTTCTCGCCACTCAATCTCTGATTTGATAAAAAATGCTCTGATACCATGTGAAATTTCCTTGAATTGCGGTTAGTGGAATTTACTCTTCTAACTGGTTAGCAATTTATTAATTTTCTGATTAATACTGAATAAATCAGATTGTAATTCTTCACAAATAAATTATGCAAAAGCTAAATAAAATGCTGGAACTAAGAAAATAGATGCACACACACAATGAAATAAACACCAATATTTTTGGACTAATAATTCCTGAAAAACCCACGAAGGGAAAACCGATGCAACAGATGAGAGTTTATTTTATTATTTTGCAGTAGCAAAATTTGAGTACAATAATGTGGATGCCTTACTGGAAATCCTCTAACAAAGTAATCTGGCCAAAATATTTTGTGAAACAAATTGCCTCACCCCACAATTGATTCGGCTTTAGAAACTCGCCCAATTGGGCTACTCGAAATGTCCGTGTCAGCGTCTGCACAATGTGAAAATTCCTTAAACCTAAATCCCTACTGCAGCAACTGATGATACTTCTCCTACTTGTTAGATTTACATGAACAAGTTATTTGCAGTTTCCTAGGGCAAACATCGAAATACATACACTGTAGCCTACACCATTTAAATAATATGCCGAAACAAGAGCTAAACAATAGAGAAAGATACACACAAATGACACCGTTATTTTTGGACAAATGTCCCCGGAAAAACCCAATGTGGGAAAATCGGTGCAACAAATCTGAGGGTTTTATTATTATGCAGTAGTAAATTTGAATACAATCATTGGATGCCCTCCCGACAATCCAGTTACAGAGAAATGTCACTGACAGAAGGATAAGTGAGATTACCTCACCCTATCACTGGAAATCCTGGCTGATCCAGCCCTTGAGTGAACAACCCTTGCCTGACTTTGCGCTGCCTCTGCGCAGTGTTTACGTTAGCCCAATGTCTCACTATCTAGGAACTGCGTCACTCTTCCTGGCTGCTCGATTTGCCTTTGGAAATCTGACTTCTGCTCTCCCAGTCTCACACCCCGGAATCCAACCACAAAAATCGATCTCCCAACAAATTTTCGGACTTCCTCTTAGCCTCTCTATCAGCCTACGCTACCTCTGCGTGGCCCTGCGTAGCTCTGTGTCATCCTCTCAGTCTCTGCGGTGTCACTGCTAGATCTCCCTCTGTCTTCTTTGCTGAGTATTCTCCGACCAGGAAGAATTCCCTTCAGATACTATCCCTGCCCCTCACTGCAAAAAGCTCACTTCAAATCTCTATCTGTGTCTCTTCCAAATGACCCTCAAGCCTCCTTAAATAATCTCCTCGTTGACATTCAACGACCTAGATTAGAAGCTAATCAATGGCTAAGATCATTTCTGCTTGATCCTTGTCTTCTTCTAGAAGTTACACCCACAGTTAGATTAATACCCATTAATTATTTTAATTTCCTAAGTTTAGACTTAGGGACCTATTAAAAATAATTAATTATTTTAATAAAATTGTCTCCGGGTGGAATTTCCCAAAATGCTTTTTGGGTTCTTTAGAATACATGTGTCCAAGCCTCCCTGCAAAATTTGAGACTCAGAGCACATCCGATGCTACCAGAAATCAACACGTAATGCCTACGCAGGACCTACTCGCACTGCCTCTGGATCTGCTTGAAATCTATCATTATGCTTGACTCTGTCTTTGGAAATGACTCGCTTGGCTTCTTGAAATTTTCCCGGCCTCTAGCTCCTGAATCGACCTAGTCTCTAGTTGAATTGAGTTGCCGTCTGAAGCTTTTGCGCTGAATCTGCGCAACGTCACTGTGGAAATAATGTAACCTCTCTTTTGCTAGCTCTCGGACGCCGAAACTGCGCCAAAACTCTGTTGCTGCTCCCTCAATCACTGTTGCTCTGGCTCGAGATCACTTCCTTGTTAATCATTGCACTGGATAACTCGATCTGCCAAGGATATTTGCTCTCCCTCTTGCTTGATGTGTCTATCTCCATCCCCATTGATCTGCTCATGTAATCTCTCGTTGGATCACCAACGACCATGAATAAATCGTTATCAATGGCTAAGATCATCTCAAACTCTTATTCGCGTGTCTCTAGAGCTTTCTTGATTTTTCTCAATTAATTGCTGTTAATTAATCAATTTTCCGAAGTTAGAGTTAAGCAATTTTTAGTTATTGATCATTTAACTTAATTGAGTTGTCTTTAGGTGTTTTCTCTTGAAACCTTTTCTGGGTTTTGGAGATCTTGTGTTCTTTAGCCTCTCTGACATGAATTGAGACTAGAACACCTGTCTGATGCTACAAAAACTAACACTTCTATGATCTCGGCTCTTGAGTGATAGGAGAGTCTTAGTGGAGTGGTCCTAATTTCCATTTAGAGTTACACAATGATGTCCTCTTAGACCTAGACTCTCCCCTAGGTACATTATTAGACAATGTGTTGGGTCCTCCTTTGTGGTTGGTGGCTAAAGGATGTCTCATCTTCATTTTCATTTACCTCCACTCTCACTATTGCTATTGTTGTCATGTTGTATATGCTTGACTTTGGTTGTTTTCTATTATCAATAGTTTAGTTTGTCTTGTTTTATGTTTCAACATTAGGAGTTGCTTTTACTGTCCAAAGCTAAGGTCCTCTATGGTTCTAAGGTGTGGGGACTTGGCTTGCTTTGTGCTGACTGGAATAGGATACAGAGAGTACAAACCCTGTTGCTAGAACACATCATCCATTGCAAACATAGTTCTTTAGTCCATCAATCCATTTCACATGCATAATTGGAGGCCTATCCTTTGCACCTTGAGGCCATTTTCCAACTTGTCTCTTTTGTTTATAGGGTTTGGACACTAGGAGGAGACTCTGCTCCCAGGTGGGATTGTTACCTGTTACCAACCAAAAAGTGGGTAACCCCATAGGAGAAATGTTTTTTCCTTCTTTCAATAGTCAAAGTATCCCTACATTGCTCAGTACGTGATGATATGCGATGATTATCCACCATTTGCACCAGTTAGACACCTCTCACCATCTAGCATTCCTCTTGAAGGAAGGTGGGTCATCGTTTGATAGGTACTTTAACCATTTTGCAATCATGTGCTTTTACTTAATGTTTTGGGCATTCTAACGCGAGTTAAGTGGTGAACTTGATGATTAACCAATCTTTGACTACCAACCTATTTTGTCACGTTACTAGGGAGGTTAGTTTTCGACCCTAGTTCAGTGGGATCTCCTCCAAAGACCTTATGGTTATATAAGGTAACTACTTGGGAGACTTGGATTGAAGTAGCATGCCCATGATTATTCCATACTTACCACTTTCTATCATTTCTTAATTTCTTCTCCATTTTTTGGGCTTGTGGTCATTGGTGTAATATTCTTTTCTAATTAAATTGCCAAGGGAGGACGAAGTAGCCTATCCAACCCCGCAAGCTATAGTCATTTGTAAAGGGGGAAACCCATTATTTGATGTTATTTGGGTAACATCGGATAATTTGGGGTAATTGTAGGAAAACTTGTGGTAAAAGCCAAATTTGGAGCAAAATGGAGGGAAACTTGTTAGCCCATCAAATTAAAATTAGGTGTTGCCGCAAAATCTAGCAGACGTTATAGAGGGGTACCCTACAAGGCTATCACTAGACTAAGTGACAACAATGGGGTGATGACCCACTATCACCACAACCAAAACCCACTTCTCTTTTTGGAATTTCACCAATGGGAGGAGTCTCGGTATGAGGTCACATATGATGGATATCCTAAGTATAAAGGTAAATGATGACGAATAGGCTTCTAAGGAAAAGGCTCAACTTAAGTACAAGGTCCCAACCACTAAATGGAGGAAAATTGCTTTTCCAAGAGAGGCCAAATTTATGAGGCACAAGACCTAGGGCTTGGTTAGTAGGTTGAGTGTTGGGATGGCTAAAGGTCAAGGTAAGGAGAGAGGGTTTCCAACAATGTGTTTTAGCAGCAACAAGGCACATGCAACCCTAAAAAATCCCCCAAGTTGAAGCTAAAACCTAGCTAGGGTTTACCCTAGGGCAAGCAAATTTATGGATAAAATTGGAATGAATTCCTACCAAAGTTGATGATTTTGTGGCAACCACCCTACCATTGATATTTAGAATTTCAACAACCAAAATTCCTCTTTCCTGGGAGTTCACACCAAGCCCTAACTTGGACATTGGCCTTAAAGACGGTGAATTAGCGCAAGAAAGAGAAAATTTATGGATAAAAAGTTAAATTGATCACCTACAAGGAAGGCTAGTGCGTCCTAGAGTCATTGAGGTCTATGGGCTCCTAAAATTGATTTATTCTTGTAAAGGAGTAAGATATTTTGATGCCCTAGGATAAAACCCCTAACTATCACCTTTGTGAGGGATCAAACTTCATTTGGGAGAGCTAACATGAGATCACCAATTGGATTGTCATTCACATATCATACTATGAGTAACACATGAAATAATTTGACCTAGTTTTCATTCTAAGTCACTTGACAAGGGACACAAGGCACAAGGATTTGAGTGTCCGACATGAGCATGTTGACCCCCTTGAACATGACAGATTAGGACATGTTATATATTATTTTTTTATTATATATATATATATATATATATATATATATATTAAAAATTATTTATTTCTTACACAAATTCTCATTCATGATACAAATTCATTGATTCAAACATGGATCTTCATCTGGATGTAGGTTTTACAAAGTAACATTATGCATACAAATACAATTGCGACAGATTCATTAATGATCCAATAGGAGAAAGACAAGAAACTGCGGTTTTCTCATTAAGTCATCAAACTCAAAATGTGTTACATAGGTAGTAGCAATGCCAATGACAAATAGAAATAGCAAATACAAAACAACTACAAGCCTTAAGGCAGTAGGTAGCTCATGAGTCAACATCACTGTCATCATCAAAATCAACATCACTGTCATCATCATGGTCACCACTGTTCTCCTCTGCTGCATCCCCCTCCTCTGTATCCAATGTCATCTCTGCATCTGCTGGTGTGGAGGATGACCCCTCAATAGTATCACCATCATCGAAAGTGACAGGCTCTAGCACTAACCCATTTAGATTCAAGTTGGCAAATGCCAACTCAACACTGCTGTCCAAACCCATATCATTAGGAAAGACATCCCACATCTTTGTCTTTCGCTTCAACCACTAATCCCTCTGCCTATAAATAAGATGAATCGCCTCCAAAATGCTCCCAAACCCTTTGCTTTTCGCTCCCCCACACCCACAACAAGAGAGACAGAGAAAAGTGAGGGAGAAATGACCCAAAATGAACCTTTATGGGCCGCGCAACACACAAATCAAGGGGACACGTGGCCCATAATCGAGACACGATGGACTCGTTTTCCAAACAGGATCGGACATGACCGGGCACGTTCGGACATGATTAGAGGACATGTGTCCCACCAAATCGTGTCCGATTCAACTGATTTAGGACACACAGAGGGTTTAGGACGAATCCTGTTTCTTAGTTTTCATTCAATTGATATTTGAACAAATTAGGGCACAAATTCAACTAGACTAACAATTTATTCCATACATTAGATGTAAAAAATCAGAAATTTGCAATAAACATGGCACTTTTAAGACAATATGCATGTACAATCCAAATTTGATCCAAAGTGACTTCTCCAAAGACAAAATTAATGCTCCAAGACAATTTCACTCCAATTGATCACCTCTTTCCCATTAGACAAGAGGTCAAGAATCTCAAGAGAGGCCAAATTTCCAAATCCAAGTGTTGATGATGAGAATGAAAAGAGTCCTCTCTATTTATATGAGGAGGATAAGTTTTAATTTTAACTTAAAGCCCCTAAATACAAGTAACATTACAAAACAAGCTTGGGTTACAAGCCAACCCAACTAGCTTAGACATAAAACCAAGTAAAATGACCACACGTGTGAGCCAAAATGCCGACGTCATACATGTGTAGGGGCTCTATGAGGCTTCTTGATGCCAAGCAAGGTATAGAAGCCTTATAAAATCATGATGTAAAGCTTGGCCTTCACATTTCTATCAAATCTCTCTGTGGGCCCCAAATTTCACCTTGGGGGTCAAAATGTGGTCTCATGGGTGTCCAAATGGCCATAGTGTCAATCTCTGCTCCAACATTGAGGGCTTCCAAGGTGGTGCTAGCCCTCCCATATCAAGGGGTGAGACCATCCTCCTCTAGTCCTTGGATCAGCTACCATCCCCTTCAAAGCGCTAAGCCGGTTGGGGGCCTGCTAGGTCCAGGTGCATCATCCCAAAAAGTCATCAATTGTAGGGCAAAGTGCCAAAACGGTATGGGTGTTGGAGGTGCCCAAGGGTGTGAATGATGCTTTGCTATTGCTTGGAGTCCCATGGCTCTGAACACTTCGGTTGTGGGTGCCAACTATGTGTTGAAATTTCTTAGTTCTCCTGTGATCAGTAATCCTCTGATACCATGTTGAAATTTCTGAGTTTAACACATCAAATTCTTCCTGCATTATCTGGTTTATTTCACCTACTTGTTTATTCCCTAACAAGTTATTTAAGCATATAAATACTGAAAATAAACACAAATGCAGTCTCAACTCATCTACAGATCATCAACTGAAAAAATAGACAAATACACAAGGGGCACCGTTATTTTTGGACAATCGTCCCTGGAAAAACCTAACTTGGGAAAACCGGTGTAGCAATTCTGAGGGTTTTATTATTAAGTAGCTTTATTGAGTACAACTAGGGTGCCAAACTGGCTCACCCAACAGAGATTTCTATCTGGCAGTAATACCTCTTCTCGGAAGCAGATATTCAGCGTCTCAGCACTAGTTTGTCCCACGAAAAACCTTCCAACACTTATCCAAGGCTCTGTGTCAACCCTGTTAGCCTCTACGTAGCTCTGGAACGACCTGTGTTAGCCCTCTGCCTCTCTACGTCAGCGCTCTGGCCTTCTGCATCACCCACGCAGGCCTTGCTAGCCTCTGCGCAGTCTCTAGCTGCCTCTGCGTGGCTCTTGCTGGCTCTGCGTAGCCTCTTCAATCACTGCGTTGGTCCTTTGGCACTATCTTTGCCTCTCTGCTATGTACTCACTGCCCGTCGCTGCAACTCAGATCACTTGTTCGAATTTTCTTAGCAAACGCCGCTCCAAAAAATCGAATTGATTATTCAATCTTGTTGTATCTCCAACTGACCCTCAAGCTAAGTTGCACGAAACGGGGAAACAGGTACGAGTTTCCGAAATGGGCACGGGTACGAAATGTGACCTCCCCAAATTTTGGAAACGGGGAAACACAATATATATATATATATATATATATATATATATAGAAGGACATTTAAGAAATATGTGCAATCATAAAGCATATATGATACATTCTAATTTATTACATTATGATTAAATTGTCAATTGTCAATGCATAAACTATAAGTCTCTAAATTTACATCACATTTACTCATGAATGATCACATAATGAAAATAGCAATATAAAAAATCAGCCACGAGAAATTTCTAATTTCTTGTTTCGTTTTTGATTGGGAGTCTCCTCCTACATAGTCGAACGACCTTAGTGCTCTTGATTAAATACAAGTTCCATACCTTAGTACCCTACGTGCTCTTGATTATTGGGAGTCTCCCTTGCATAGAGGGCTTGGTTCTCTTGATTAAATACAAGTTCCATACCCTAGTACATGAGAAAATCCAATGGAAACATTGTAATCCCCCCAATCCTAAAATCCTGGAAAACAGATAAGTCTGCTGGATTTTGAGTGAGATCTAAAATTTTACTTTCTCCATATGAAGTCCAATGAGGGCGAAACCACTCTCAAACATCCTGAGTCATTTCATGGTAATGTTAAAAATTTAAGTAAAAGGATGAAAATGAAAAATAAAGGAGAATGTGACTTTTACTTTAAGAATTTAACATTACCATGAATTGCATATCAACACTAGGGCCATAGGCTTGAACATTAGGCTGCCCCACTCAGAAAATCCTCTTTTTTATAACTTGAGAGGCATCTAGAAGCATCCAGAAGATATTTTAGTCGCCCAATAAAAAATTAGAAGTGAAAACATAAAAAAAAATACAAGAAAAAGTCAAGTTAGAAGAGGAAACTCCACTGTATGGCCTGGAAACGCATTTCCGGCCGTACTAGCCACGTTTCCTCCTCGAGAAACGGGCTAGTACGGCTGGAAACGCGTTTCCAGGCCATACGGTACGAGTTCCCTCGTTTCCGTTTCGTTTCCGACCGGAAATGGACCCTTCTCCAACGTTTCCTACAACTTAGCCCTCAAGCCTCCTCTTATACCTTTCCTGTTGAGTCTTCAATGACTGAGATTAAGTCTCTAATCAATGACTAAGATTAGATTTGGCTTGATCCATGTCTTTTAGAACATTCTCACCCAGTTTTATATATACCCATTAATATTTTAATTTTCCTAAGTTTAGATTTAGGAACTCCATTAAAAATATTAATTATTTTAATATCTCTCTAATCGGGTGGAATTTCCCCAATCCATTTCTGGGTCTTGGAGATCTCATGTGCTTTAGCCTCTCCACCAATTTTCATGGCTAGAGCACATCCGATGCTACCACAAATCAACGCTCCCTCTTAGCGAGGGATGTGTTCTAGTAATGTTCCACCATTGAACATCACACTGATCCTCCAACACTAGTACCTGTGCTGATGCTGGGCCTACTGCCCTACATCCACTGCACTGCTGCCTCTTGTACTGCTGCCCATGGCTCTGCCACTGCCACTGCTACATCTGTAGTGCAACTCCCTCTGCATCCGTGCTGCTGCTTGTCCTTCCTCCCAACACTGCATCTGCACTGCAACTCTCTCTCAACATGCTGCATCATGTTGCCCATAGCACTACCACTGCTAACTGCTGCACTACAACTTAGTTATTGAGAAGTAAGTAACTGATCTACCCAACTACTGACATCCTTGTCAGCTTAGGAGCCCCTTGATGTTGAAGATACCTCTGCTGCTATCCTGTGCTCCCTCTGCGCTACTGCAACACCTTTGTGCCTCTCGCACTGCTGCAACCACCTCTGTGCCTCTCTGCACTGTTGCATCCTCCATTGCGCTGCCGCAGACCCCTGCACTCTAGCACTGCCTTATTGCTCCATCTGCATCTTGCTTCTACCAACATCCATCATCCTGCTGCTGTCACTCTGGGCTCTTGTAGCTGGATATGATCCAAGAGTTTGGGTACCTTAAGGATCTTGCCCCTCATCTTCTGTAGTCCACTTGACTATAACTTGATGTCACCCCACCTCTTCTCTAGAGGTGCATGAGCACTCATGGCATAGTTGTCATCTGTCTCGACTTCTTTCTCTGCCTTAGCTGGAGCTGCCTTGGAGTCAGAAGCCTCTCCCTTATTCTTCTTCTTGGGACACTAGGTTACATAATGACCCAGCTCTCCACAATGGAAGCACTTTACCTTGGACATGTCCTTCTTCTTCCTCTTCCCCCGCTGTCTCGTAGATGCCAGAGCCACATCCTCCTCCTCTTTCTTAATTTGACCTCCTTTGCTACTACTCCCCGCCTTGGTTAGCCCTTTGATCTCTTCTTGGCGAAGAGCTGCCCACATCTCTTCCCATCCTGGAAGAGTAGCTCTGCCCAAAACACTCTGGACAAATGTCTCCCAATCCTCAGAGACTGCGTTCAGGGCGGTCCTCACCATGAACTCCTGATTTAGCGTGGCCCCTATGGAAGTAAGTTGGTTCCGAATCTCTTGCAACCTGTTGAGGTATAGATTTATTTGCTTCCCCTTCTGCATCTGATATGATCGCAGTTGATTCTCCAACAGGATCTTCCTCTGCACGGAAGTGCCCTGATACAATGTTGTCAAGGTATCCCACATCTTCTTTGTCATGTTCTTCTCTACAATATGCTGTACTACATGATCGTTGACCCCATCAAGGATTATGCACTTTGCCTATGCCATTGCATCCTCATACTTTTCATTATTTGCGGGGTCAACTAGTATAGCCATGGTTCTCAAGGTGAAGCCTTTGATGCGATGTCTATCCAGAATAGACAGGATCTTGGCCTTCCAGATGACAAAGTTGGAGGCCCCGTCCAACCTGTCCTGATCCCTCAGTTTGTTCATTTCCATCTCCGCTCCTTTTCTGGACTCCCTCTGAGTCTCGACTTCCCTCCTGGAAATCTTCTTGCCAACTGTCGATCCGCTCCTCTCCGATCCTCTTTGCAACTGCAACTCAGATCTGGATTTCTTGGCTAGAAATCCGTCAAGGCAACGACTCCCACTACCTTGGTTTTGTCTCGTTAGGTACTGTTCTGATTCGATAACAACAGCACCCCACCAGCTTCCCAATCCACAATCTGTCCACAGCTCCCTAGGCCCCAGCAGCTGAAGGAACTGAGCCTCTTAGCTCTGCGCAACCTTGGCAAGGTTGAATCTTTCCTCTGGCCAATTGCGTCACTCCTACCTGGCTGAGTAGGATGATGTGGCTCTTCGTGAGCCTCTTCTGCCTCTCACTGCCTCTACGCTGGCCCTCTCTCTGGCTCGAAATGACGGCGCATGCCCTCTGCGTCACTCCTTCTCTACTGCCTTCTGCTTCAGAATAACTTTGTCTTTCGGGACAACTGTTTCTGCTGCAAATTTTTTGATTTCAGCTAGTGCCTTCGGTTCTCCTGTGATCTGCAATCCTCTAATACCATGTTGAAATTTCTAAGTCTAACATGTCAGAAATCTTCCTACATTATCTAGTTTATTTCACCTATTTGTTTATTCCCTAACAAGTTATTTAACCATATAAATACTGAAAATAAACACAAATGCAGTCTCAACTCATGTACAGATCATCAATTGAAAAAATAAACAAACACACAAGGGACACCGTTATTTTTGGACAATCGTCCCTAGAAAATCCCAACTTGGGAAAATCGGTGCAACTGTTCTAAGGGTTTTATTATTAAGCAACTTTATTGAGTACAACTAGGGTGCCAAACTGGCTCACCCTACAGAGATTTCTATCCGGCAGTAATCCCTCTTTTGGGACGCAAATATTCAGCTTCTCAGCACTAGTCTGCTCCATGAAAAACCTTCCAACACTTCTCCAAGGCTCTACGTCAGCCCTGCTAGCCTCTGCGTAGCTCTGGAACCCCCTGCATCAGCCCTCTGCCTCTCTGCGTCAGCGCTTTTGCCTTCTGCATCACCCACGCAGGCCCTGCTAGCCTCTGCACAGTCTCTAGCTGCCTTTGCGTGGCTCCTGCTGGTTCTGCGTAGCCTCCTCAATCACTGCGCCGACCCTCTGGCACTATCTTTGCCTCTCTGCTATGTACTCACTGCTCCTCATTGCAACTCAGATCACTTGTTCGAATTTTCTCAACAAACCTTGCTCTAGAAAATCGAACTGACTGATCAATCTTGGTGTATCTCCAATTGACCCTCAATTCCCCTCTTATACTTTTCCTGTTGAGTCTTCAACGACCGAGATTAAGTCTCTAATCAATGGCTAAGATTAGATTTGGCTTGATCCATGTCATTTAGAACATTCTCACCCAATTTTATATTAATACCCATTAATATTTTAATTTTCCTAAGTTTAGACTTAGGAACTCCATTAAAAATATTAATTATTTTAATATCTTTCTAACCGGGTGAAATTTCCCGAAACGATTTCCGAGTCTTGGAGATCTCATGTGCTTTAGCCTCTACCACCAATTTTCATGGCTAGAGCACATCCGATGCTACCACAAATCAACACTATGTAATAGGGTTACAAATCTAAAGCAAGAAAATAAAATTCGTTGAAGTTTGGCAATCAAATATCCCAGTGAAGATGGTAAGCCCTTTTATAAATTCGTTGGTTGAATAATGAAACCCTTTATAATTTTTGGATTTTGGAAAATACTTGATCAAAAATTCCCCCAATTTTGTTAGACATTCCCCAGCCAAAAAACAAAATCTTGAAAGAAAATACCACAAAATTTCATTGACTTGAAATTTCGCTAACAAGTATTCTGACTTTCAAGCGACTATGCCGGCAAGTATTTCGTTGTTCGTGCAATTATATTGGTTAATATGCGAATGTCGTGATATTTTAATTTATGAGATGATGAAGCTCAGGCGTATGTAGCTACTCATACTTCACCATTGCAAGTGTATGATGTCTGCGTTGTTCAAAATTATAGGTGTAATAAAAACATGGCACGTGCAACCTTGAGTGATATATTATTATTAGTGGCACACACAGTCTAATTTTTTCCATGGCTTGTAGGATAGCTGAGTTTTAAATTATACTTTATATTATATATTGATTAAGTACATAGGTTAATAGTTTATATTATAATTGCATAAAGTATTTTGTAGATTATATATAGTTATAAGTCTTTTGTATATGATATGTTATAAAGTATTTTATATATTTTATATGTGTTATATATAAATATATTAAATGTTATTTATTATTTATAAAATAGAAATATATATAATATGTTATAAAATATTTATATTTTTAAAATATATAATGGATGAATCTAATGGAAAACCTTATTTGAATTTTATTGGAAAATTAGAATTTGAATCGAATTATCTTTGTTGAACCTGAACTCGAACCCGAACCATGCGACATAGGGTGCCAATATGCTTCTCTAGAGGCTTGGGTACCTATGGATGAGGTGCCCAGGTCATGGCTGTGGAACCACTTGACAATTACAACACAATGTCTAGTGCAAGCAACGAGTCATTAGGTACAATAATCATTTTTGCATCTAAGTGAACCAAGCTTGAAAGTAAAGGGATATTTGATACTTTAAACAAGGCTTCCCTTCCAAATTTGGGGCCCCGAGTTCATAATGGCGTTTCCTCCCAAGGTAGGAGTGGCTAAAGAACAAACCTATTAGGTGTTTCCAGTCCCTAAGGGGAAGTAACATTTCCTCAGTTCACCCTTCAATTGATAGTTGTTAGTGAATAATAATGATGGAACGAAGAGGCAAAGACTTCATGTCCAAGTGCATGGTCAAAGGGACCAACAGGAAGGGAATCCTCATCTTGAGTGCATAGACGTGAGGAGGGAGCAATCATGGATGCATGAGTTATCAATTCGGCCTTTGTTTTTCCACCCCTCTTGTGCGCCTTATACTTTTTCTTGATTTTTTTTCTATTATTGCTTGTAACTCAAAAGGTTAGAGCTTGCTTTGTATGATGTATAACATTTCTACTACCCCTTAATGATGAGGCAAGTCATTCCTATCGTGGTTGGGACATGCAAGGGTTCCTTTCTTGATGTAGGAGAGAAACATGTGCTTAGGAACTGGGTGATGGCCATAATGAGTGAGGTAGAGCTCATGCTAGGCTTTTGCCCATGTGCTAATGTGTATGTCCCAACCCTGTTTTGTATTTTGATATTCTTTTGATTTTCTTTTGTGGCCATTATTTGCACATTCCTTTTGTTTTCGCTGCATCAACCTCCCAAGGCCATGTTTCGGGCTCTACCTAGGTATGAGGATGTATGGGTGCCAAATCCCAGAGAACCAGTGGTTAGCTAAACCTGAAGAATGGAGGTGGAATATAGGGCCTGTAATGTAAGATGGAAAGTGGTAAGTATGGAACCAAGATAGATGGAACATGTTATCTGAATCAGGGCTTCTTAAGTAGTGCCCCTCCTATACCCATTGGGCCATTAGGGAGGTCCCATTGGACTAGGATCAAAGTTTAACCCCCCCATTTAAGGTGAGGGAACAAGATCACGGTCAAAACCACTCTTTCTTCCAAGTCACCCCATAATTGATGTCAAATGCCGAAATACAACCAAGCATAAGCACTCGATTGCAAAATGAATAAAGTACCTTTTGATTGTAAGCCCACCTTCATCCTTGTGCTCTTGCCGAATGGGTGAGAAGGCATATGACTAATGTAGGTGGCAGAGATAAAATGGCACATCATAAGCTAGTGGTGGTTGTTACGGGCTACTAGTTGGCCAATTGGATGTAGAAGAATAGGAGAATTTTTTTTACTATAAGGTTACCCATTTTTGGTGGGTAACAGGAGGGAAGACCCCAAAAGGAATCGATAAAAAGGAGAGAGGATAATCATATTTCTCATCATGGATTGTTGATCTTTTTGATTTGTGCACTGAGGCTCTTGGAGGGTTTTAAGACCCCTTATCTCTGATTGGTTTCAGTGTTGAAAGATTCCACCCTAGCCAATCTTCTTTCTTTATTCTGTTTAACATATTTTCTAAGGCATCATCCATATGTTTATGGCAATCAAGGGTTTTTGAAGATGTTTCTATGGCAATGAATATTATTTAAGTGATAAATTTTGACGATAGAGCTTCTTGAGGCCCTACGTTAGGCAACAACCACCTTGGAGAAGAATTTTCTGTGGCAACGAATGCCCTAACTAGACAACGAGACCTACCTGAGGCAGTGAGGTGTATTTCTATGAAAATGAAGGCTTTGTGTTGCATTGAGAGGTATTCCCGCATACCAAGAGACCTCCTAAATCGGCCTAGAAAAATTATGGAATTAAAATAAAATAAATTTTATTTTTGGGTTTCATGTAGGTTCAAAAGGGACAAGTCACCCCCACCATGAAAGGATGTGTCCCTTGGGGTAAATGCACACATTCGACTTGTATATATATATATATACATGATGTCACACTTCATTTGATCACTCACTCATCGTAATCTCTGTTCTATAGAAGACATTGGTGGGAGCAGAAAAATGATGAAGTGGCTGATGTTTGGACTTGGTTTTTGGCACAAATTTTCAGACAATTTTGAATTGTAAATCTTGCTCAAGAATAATTTCTCCTAGAAAAAAAGTTGTTGGGTTTTCTCCAATGTTCCACCAAGGTTCCGGGACGAGGGGGCGAGGGAGCGAGGGGGCGCAGGAGCGGCCTATGCAAAAGCTCCCTACCATTTTTTAGGAAACGTGGGGGAGCGTCAGGGTCTTAAAAATTTATAAATATAAAATATAATTTATTAATTGAGTCCACTATGACAATTTGGTTTGAATTGAAAAGCTGCAAAGCATGATCATTGATATGAATATCATTTGACATTATCCAAATTTATAATATCATATAAAATAATAAATTTAAAATTCTAATTCAGCTTGGTCAAATTCTAATTTAGATTTTGGTCAGACAGAGGGAGAGCTTCAGCTTGATAAGGTAGCCACTGAATTCTGTGAAAAGGTAAATGAACAGATCAGGAACACTGCATTGGCAGTAGAAGGGGCAACTACAATGGGTTGTCCAGCTGTATTGGATCCAACAGCTAGAAAGTTTGTTATATTATATATAATATAGACAGTACACCATATGCTGAAAGAAGAGTTTTAGTTCCAGGAGAGATGAGAAGATCACATGAAAGAGTTTCTGACAGTTTACTATCAAATGACATTGACTGCAGGATGATCATCTGCAAACCAACTTGGGTGACCAACGATGGCATGGATAATTTGTCTACCTTATTAGAGCAATGCCATGCAGTTTAAACTTCAAACTAGCAGTGTATTTCAGGGGTGAAAATAATTTTCAGACCTGAGAATTCAAGCTGAGCAACTGTGGTCTGTGTAAATTTTGTAACTGTATAAATTCATATATAACGACAGTTCCTGAGATTTCTTGCTGCCCATAGTATTTTGTCATGCTTGCAGTAAACACATGTTAGTCTATAGTCCACCCAATTATTTCCCACATGACATAGGTGCTGCTTCCATAGTTTGTATGTCAAATATCATGCAAATTAAAAACACAAACTGAATGTCTCATATTCTTTGCCTGTCACTCGAGTTATCTCCCCACTGTAATCCAGCCATCACTTCAGAAAAAAAAGGAGAAGTTTTAAAAGGGAAAATTCATGTACGTGCTATATGGTCCAACAAATTTCCATGATACTGACCCTCTAAAATAACGCTTGTTGAAACCAAAAGACAGCACAAGACGTTATCCCCATACAAAACATGAGTAGCTTTGTACCACTTTAGGTCTATTAAATCATAAACTATAAGCAAGGCCATTTTTTTGGGAGCGTGGGGAAACGTCCCCTCAGGGAGGGGAAACGTTTCCGTGGCACGTCCCCCTGAGTTTCCTCCATTTTGGGAGCGTGGGGAAACGTCCCCTACTCGTCCCCAAGTCCCCGGAGCGCGGGGGAGCGAGGAAACTAGACCCCTAAGGGGGGGGGGCGAGTCCCCGTGGAACACTGGTTTTCTCTGAAGTTTGGGTTTCCGAGGGAAAATTTTGTTGTCTCTATTGTGCATGGTTGTCTCTTTATGATCTTACTCTCTTCATTGCATTATTGTTGAAATCTTTTGTGTATAATTGCTCAATAATATCAGTGGCATAAGATAAACTATATGAAAATGATTACGTAGTTAGTATCAGATCAGAAGACTAGTTTCTACTGTGTATATTGTAGAAAAATCAACATGGTATCAGAGTTGCAATGAAATCGTTGAATTGGAAACCAGTTGTAAAGGATATAGGGTGGGGAACTATGGTAGCCTGATTGCTATCAAATTTCTGCCGAAAATTTGCGTGATTTGCAAATAGATCAACCTCACTTTTTTGTGCAAAATCAGCGTTGTCATCACCAAACAATGACACTGGCAAGGGTTTCAAAACATCATTTGGTCGGGTTGCAGGTTTTCCTTGTGGGCATTTTTTTGGCCATTTGTACTTTGAAAGGCAACAACAAAATCACATTAGACTTTGCCATTGGTACTATTGTCGCTTGGATTGTAGAGGCACCACGACAACGACTTAGGGCAGGGCTGTTACTTTGATCCCTGCCCACTCCGTTATAGCTGTCTCCCAACAACAGGCTATGGGGAGTAGTCCCTATGGAAATGAGGTGTTGGAAAACAAGTTGGGAACCAACTTGTCCGGGAAAAACAGTTGATTGGCCTAGCTACTTGGTAAAATTTAGGAAGATTAAGGATTCAATTAGATTTAGAATTGAGACCAGTGCCTTGTGGAGTCAAAATTTCTTGCTTATTGCAAATTAAAGCCAAGTAATTGGATGGACCACTGCCGCTTAGATGATGAACTAACCTATATGAAATGCAAGGGCTAAGACCTAGGCGTAATGCACATATCTTGGTTAATTTTAGATTTATATGCCTAGTCTAAATGGAACTTTTCCCTTAACTGTTTTGAGAACAATATTTAGAGTAGGTTGTGGGATGGAAGCCAACGGGAAGCAAGCAAAGGATTGATTAATGAAACCTCCCCCTGTGTTCCAACCACCCAGTGCCTTCGGTGCTGCAGAGACTGTGGCTCTGACAACTGTAAGGTCACTGTGTTAACCACTAAGAAGGGGTGAATCCCTCAAGCTAAATGAAGAGAGGGTTGTCCTAGGAGGCTATCAACCAAGCTTATGCTTGGAGGTAAATTATTAATGCAACTAATCTTAGGATGAAATGCAAAACAAATGAGTGAAGTTACTTGAGTTAAAATTGGTTAAGTCTTTAAGTACTTAAATTGTGATTAGCCTTTAATGACAAAAGGTACTTAACAATAATTGGAAAACAATCTTAAAACAAGAAAAATGCTTAAGGATACAAGTGCCAATGTTCAACACCAATTGATAACAAAAACTTAGAGAAAATTATTCACTTATCAATTAGCCAATGATTTAAGATGTGAATCACAATTACTCAAGATACCAATGATGATTCCACAACAAGATGTTCAATTAGATCACTTTATTCGACAATGCTTTTAACCACAATATCAACTAGATCCTTAATGCCCAAAATAATTTAGTTCATCAACAAGATTAGAAGATAGATGCTTATATGTGAGTGATGTAAGTACAAAATTTGGAAATTCTTATAACTTAGACAATACAAGCAAATGTTAGATTTCCAATAACCAAAATTAGTGGTAGTACTTCAGAATTTTCAGCGCTTATTATCCTTATGACATCAGTAAGAAAATCACTTTAGATTCAAGAGACAACAAACATATCGTAATTAGATATGATCACTGAGATGCCCAACAACTTGCCGAAGTAAAGCTATGATTTTTAGTCCACTTAAGATGCAATATTCAGAATTATATCAGATCTGAAATATTAATTACAGCAGCAGAAAAAGATGTAAACAATGAACTATCAATGCTACAACAAGTGCCAAAACATGCCCAAAATTTAGAGATAGCTTGCCAAACTGAAAAATATTATTTTCAAACCCTTTAGAGTGTGTTATTAAGAAAACATTAGACCTTATTCAGTGATTACGCAGAGAATTTCCAACAAGCAAAAATGTAGATCTAGGCTAAACACCCAATGCCCAAGTGGCCAAAAATTTAGCAAAAATTTATTTTGCAATTTTAGAGTATTTTGACCAATTAGATGTGTTTATAAAACACTTATATCACTGTTATGAAGATGTTATTGCAGCTGTAATAAAACAGTGAGGATATGAGGGTTTAGAGAGCAAATCCTAGGTCCAAGGCCTTGTAGATCACCTTGCCAAAATTTTGCAATGAAGTTGCCACCTGAAACACAAACTTTTGGACTAAATTTTCTGCAAAACCCACCAAGTATTCAGTCCCAAAATTTTAGAATTGGACAAAGGTCGAACTAAGGCTAAGAGGGGCTAGGAAGAGGGCCAAGGAAGAGAGGAAAGGGCCTTAGATGCCTAGCGGCTCAAGGGAAAGGCCTAAGAAGGCCTACGACAAACCCTAGAGGGCTGCTGCTTAGCTTAAGGGAGGGCCGAGAGGCCCTTAGGGGCTGCGGCCTAGGGTTTTTAGGCCCTAAGGCACCGTAAAGGGAGCATCCAAAAGGGCTTGCGGCCTTGGGAACACGAGGGGAGGAGGGGGACCAAAGGCCCTAGGCCTCACGGCTAGGGCTAAAGAGCCCCTAAAACCAAGACACAAGAGGGAGAAAGGGAGAACGAGGCCTCTAGGCCCCACGACCAACCTCAAAGAGGCTCAAAACTCAGACGCAAAGGGCTCTAGGGCTGACAGAGAGGCTAGAGAGGAGGACATTGGCCTTGGAGGGGCTACATCCGGGCTTGGGAAGGTTGAAACTCGAAACTCCGACTTCATAAAAATTTATTTGCTTCAGATCTGAGTTTTTCTGCAAATTCTTCAATGGCCGGGCCTATAAAAAAATTTAGAGACTAGATCTTACCTGTAAGGGCCTAGATCTAGCTCTATTCCAAGTTTCTCCACTTGATGTCACCTGCACATATAGATTTACAAATACTCAAAACCCCAATATATACAAAAAATCTTAAAACCAGAAAACCCCAATTAGAAAAAATAATTTACAAATCTATTTACAAAATTTACAAATGTACAAGGGTTTTGAAATAAATTTTGAGAAATAATTTTTTTTGTAAAATTTTCTTTGATAAATGACTAAAAATACTTTTGAAAATTAATGCACACGATAGCCTTAGCGAAGTTAAATCAACCACATAATTCTTTGGAGTCCAAACAAGGTCAGTTCGTGCCCACAGTTTGTGAACTTGGAGACCAAGGACTGGGGAATTTGCAAACACTATATATTTTTCTCAAGAAAATTGTTAAACATATGGTGAATCAAATCATCTAAGATAAATCCAGAATCTATCAATAAAATGAGTTTATCCCCATCTAATGAAAAACAAATTTTAAAATTAATAAGCACAATATAGGAAAACCCGTACCCAATACATATCACCAATCAATGAACACTGAAATCCTTGAATTGCACCCCAAAATCTTTATTATGATTCAAATAAACGTTTCCAGTGAGACTAAAGTGTTATATAAAATCTTCTGCCGCAATTTTCTAGCAAAAAATCAGATTGATTTTGACACAAATGACTCTCTAATTTAAAAATAAATCCCCTAAGTGGAAAAATAACAGCTAGTGGGCTTGATCCCCACCAAAATAATCTTGGTTGTTGATAAATTCTTGATGATCTTTTAATCTTAGCTGTTGAAATATTTATTTTGAGGAATTTTCGAATTTCTCATTAAATCCCTTTTTTATTAGCTCAAAAAATTGATTTTGATTTAACCACCAAGGTCCAAGGGTCCAATTTTTCTTGAAATTTCCAATATTCCCTTGGTGGGGACCTCCAAAAATTAATTCTTTTGATACTCACAAATTTCTCCACTTGGAGAATTTAATTTCTTTAGACTTTAATTTTGACTTCAATTACTTAAATTTCTGGCTTAGGATTTTAATTTATTTTTACTAGAAAATTTAATTAATTGACACTTGAGGGGGTTAATTATTTTCCACCCTCTAATATTTTAGCCATGGTGTCTAAGTATGAGGGACCATGCATTAAAACATTTTCTTTTACATAAGATTTTTACAAATTCAACCCTCAAAGGGGGAATACCCGTTCGGCTTAGACCTTCAAATTATATACCCAATTTTGTGACACAATATGATCTAGTAGACCAAGTGATTTGTAATAAAATAATTTAGACAATTAGCTTAAATTATTCCCAAATCACTTTTACATAAGACTCAACCAGAACACTAGTATTCGCCTAAGACTTTGATGACAAATTCCACCCTAGCTTTGGGGCAAGGTTGGAGGGAAAAACTTTGCCGACCATCTTTGTTTAGAAACACAGATGAGTCAATGCGACGAAAAACCTTCTAGGATGAAATTATCGCCAAAATAATAGGTTTACTTAGGTTGTTACATACAATCATGGTCCTACTAGCATCATTTAATTAACAATTTGCAGAATGGGTTTACAATAACATAGTTGCTGATGGTTGATGATCTTGATCATTTGAAGAAAAATATGGTACATCTGCTTCCTTCGAACTTTGACAAAAAGGGTGCAACATTTGGCTACATATGGGGACACATTGCTTGTATGAAGTAGCGTGAGAACCCCAAAATCCTGCATCCAAGAAAACAGAAGTTCATCAAATAGATATCCATTGAAAATTGAACTCATGTATACATAGTAAATCTCGTTGGAATAGAAAAATCTACTCTAACACACTAGAAAATAAAACATAAATGCATGAAATAAAAACTAGCTAATGACATGAAATAAAATGATAGGGTTAGAGATACTATACAAATGATGCCCCATGGCATTAGATGTCATCAATGTGGATCAATCTTGGGCATCTACTGACTGACTGGTAGATCAATAGGCTGCTTATCAGATGTCCCCTGCTGAAACTTGACCCTCTTTGGTTGATGAATTTCCTGACCACTGTGTTGCATATCTTTGTGAAACTGAAACATGCTTCTTTTCTTGCTCGAAGGAGAGGATGGGTGGTGGAATGAAAAAAAGTGACAGACTAGCTGGACAAACTCTCACTCAAAATACAGTGGATGATCCTGTGGACCAACCTCTTCACCATTCTCCAACTTCTTTGGAACTTCTACATGGTACCTTCTTTCTACTTCTCTGTATAATCTAACCATACCACCTGCTGCTACTGGAATAGTGGCGTAAGATAGATCCACCTAAATTGACTGCAAATTTTCTAGACAAAAGCATTCCCAACACATTTGGCGCATCAATCACTGCTATATCCATGTCAATTTTTTTTACGAAACGACCGAGTCGAAACCGAAACGGCTGAGCCAGACCGATCCAGTGCCTGGCGGGGTCGGCTCAGTGGCTGAAACAGTTCGGCTGGCCGGGTTGTTACTGAGTCGGTTGGCTCGGTGGCCAAAACGGTTTCGCTGGACAGTTGTTACTAAGCTAGCCGAGCCGGTGACTGACTCGGTCGACTCGGTAACAACCCGACCAGCTTGGTCGAGCTCGAGCTAACTTGGCTGGCTCAGTCACCGTGGCTAAATTGCGGTCTGTGGATCTTTTTGGGGGGGGAAAGGATCACACAGCTAATTCTAATTTGGCTTAAGGTTATTTTGAGGTCCATTTACCTCTCCCAACCCTATAAAAGCTACCCCACCCCTCCCATTTCCTCACGGCTATTTCATTGCATTTGTGTGAGAATTTGTGAGGAGTTTGTGAATAGTTGTTGAGTTTGTTTTTGGAGCAGCAGTGAGGAGTCTTGGGCAAGCATTGGAGCAGCAGTGAGGAGCTTCTTGGGCAGCCATTGGAGTAGCATTGAGGAGTTAGTTTGTTGGAGCAACATTGAGGAGGTGGTTTTGTGCTTAGAGGTATTTTTTTTCACTTCTAAAATCTGTTTTTGCTTGTTTATTTTTTTATGCAAATCTGGAAATTGAAAAGAGTGTTTTTTGTAAAAGAAATGAACATTGAAGCAATGCTATTTTTTTGTTTTGATTTTCAGAGTTTTTCCTTTCATTTCCAAGTCAAAAAATGGCTCCTAGAGTGAAAGATGTTGCTTGGGCATATGCTAAAATGGTTGATAATCAAAAGCATTGCAAATTTTGCCATAGAAAAATTAAGGAGGGTCTTGGGGGCATTCATAGGCTGAAATAACACTTGGTAGGTTTTAGAGGCCGAATTACTCTTGTGAATCACCACAAATTGGGGAGATTAGGAAGGAGTTGTTAAATAGCTTTGAGAAGCTTCAGGAAGAAAAAGCTAGGCAAAAATAAATAGAGGTTGAAATTGGGAGGAAGAGGAGTATACAACAAATGATGGCTACCAACCCTAATTTTGATTTTGAGGGCTCTTATCCTTTGTATTGATGCAGCCAAAAATGGAGTCCATGCAGGAAAAAAAGGGTAAGGGTAAAATGAAAAAGAAGGGTGATATGAATATCAAAAGTTATTTCACTGTCACACCCTCTCTCCATCAGATGCACATGGTCCTTAAGCTAGTAGAACTTTGCAGCCCACTTTAGATTACCATTGGAAGAAAGAATTGAGGGAGATTGCTTGTGATTACATAGCTAGATGGTGGTATGATGTTGATATCCCCTTAAATGCTTCCCGTTCACCATATTATGAGCCTATGTTTGATGCCATATTTGCTGTTGGAAAGGGCTTCAAAGGCCCTACTATGCATGAGTTAAGGGGGTCTCGTTTGCAGAAAGAAATTTCCTCCATTGATGAGTATTTGAAAGATTTCAAAAACTCATGGGCAAAAACAGGATGTACCATCATGTCAGATGGATGGACTGATCAAAGGAACCGTACCATCATAAACTTTCTTATCTTTTGCCCACAGGGAACCATGTTTCTAAAATCAGTTGATGCATCTGATAGGGTGAAAGATGGACAATTGTTGTTTCAGCTATTGGATGAGGTTGTTGAGGAGGTGGGGGTGGCTAATGTTGTTCAAGTCATCACAGATAATGCCTCTAACTATGTTCTTTCTAGTAAACTGTTAGAGGAAAAACACTAAACCATCTTTTGGACCCCATGTGCTGCACATTGCATAGACCTCATGCTTGAGGATATTGACAAATTAGATTGGGTCAAGAACACTGTAGATCATGCCAAAAGCATAACAAAATGTATCTACAACCATTCATGGATTTTGAGCCTGATGAGGAGACGCACAGGGGGAAAATATGTTATTAGGCCTGCCATCACTAGATTTGCAACTCATTTTTTGACATTGCAATCTATGCTTTCCCAACATAGAAACTTGCAAAAGATGTTTTCCAGTGATGAATGGAATCAAAGCCAGTGGTCTAACAAACAGGATGGCAAAGATTTGAAAAAGAAAGTTAATGAAGAAATATTTTGGAAAAAGGTAGCAAAGATTATGAAGGTTGTTGAGCCATTGGTTAAGGTGTTGCGGTTGGTGGATGGGGAAAGATTGGCTATGGGCTTCATTTATCAGGCTATGGACCAAGCAAAGGAGCAAATAAAGAGGGCATACAAGGATAGAGTGGCTAAGTATGGGCCCATTTGGGCAATCATTGATGAAAGATGGAACAATCAACTCCATCGCCCTATACATACAACTGGGTATTTTTTGAACCCAAGGTATCATTATAAAGCTTTGAAAGCAGGAGCTTCGGGTGGGGAGGTTAGAGATGGATTGATTGACTGCATTGATCGCATGATCCCATTGGAGAGTGATCAGCTGGTGATATACGAACAGATCACTTGTTCTAGCAAAGATTGCAAGGGAAGCAGATGGGTCAGGTAAACACAAATTTCAATTTTCAAATTCTTATTTTGTTAAATTGTTTATAATTTGAAAGTTGATTGTTGGATATAATTTGTTGAGCTAACTCTTTACACTAATATGTTTTTTGCAGCGCAATGGTGGGAGGCTTTTAGTAGCCATTGTCCCCAATTGCAGAAGTTTGCAATTCGTATTTTGAGTCAAACTTGCAGTGCTACTGGGTTTTAGCACAATTGGTCTGTCTTTGAGAGGATTCGCATGAAGAAGAGAAACCGTTTGGATAAAAAACGGTTAAATGATCTAGTATATGTCCAATACAACCTCCGGCTCAGACACAACCAATTGCTGAACAAAAGACCTGATTCAGATCCCATTGTGTTGGAAGATATTGTGAAAATTCTATCACTGCAACAATTGATTTATTTTTCCTACTTATTCCACAATAAGTTATTTATGAAATTACTTCAATAAACATTAAAATAAACACTGCTACAGATACCACACCGTAATACGGGAACAAACATATGCACAAGTATTAACACATTGACACAGATATTTTGGACAACAGTCCCAGGAAAAACCCAATGTGGGAAAACCGGTGCAACAAGGGAGGATTTTATTATTCAGCAATTCTTCAATACAACAGGGTGCTAAACTAGCTTACCCATAGAGAGAAATAATTGTCCAGCACTTCTCCCAATCCCAACGTCAGTCCGACTGACCTCTGCGTGGATCTCAAGTCCTCTGCGTCAGCCCTGGGCCTCTCTGCGTCACCCACACAAGCCCAACTAGTGACTGTGCAGTCTTCTGTTGCCTCTGCATCTGCCTGAAAAGCCCTGCGTCTGCCTCTCTTGCCTCAACGCTAATCTCCAGTGGCTGATCCTGCCTCTCTGCTCCGTACTTGTTGCCACCTGACTACTCACCAGACCACTGGTTCAATTTCTCAGCTAACCCCGCTCTAGAAATTGAACTGATTGGTCTCCTTCAGTGTATTCTCCAAGTGACCCTCAAGCCTCCTCTTATACTTTTCTCGTTGACAAATCAACGGCTGAGATTAAGTCCCTAATCAACGACTAAGATTAGATCTGGCTTGATCCATGACTTTTGGACCCTTCTAACACAGTTTCATATTAATTAACATTAATATTTTATTTTCCATAAGTTTATACTTAGGGACTCCATTAAAAATATTAATTATTTTAATATCTCCCAAACTGTTTAGAATTTGCTCAAACCCTTTATGGGTATTGGAGATTTCATGTGCTTTAGCCTCTCCACCAATTTTCGTGGCTAGAGCACATCCGATGCTACCCCAAATCAACACTCCTTAGCGAGCATTGTGCTCTAGTAATACTCCTCACTGAGTATCACTCTGATCATCTGACATCGGTTCCTGTGCTGATGCTAAGCCTCCCTGCCCAACATCCTCTGCACTGCTGCCCATGGCTCTGCTACTGCCACTGCTGCATCTGTACAACAACTCCCTCTACATTCGTGCTACTACTGGTCCTTTCTCCGAACACTGCATCCGCACTGCAACTCCCTCTGCATCCTTGCTGTTATCACTCTCGTTTCTGCTACTGAAACGGGTTCTTTACCATCCCCATCTTTTCCCTGAAGTAGTCAAACTTTGTCTTTCCAAGGGCCTTGGTGAGGATGTCTGCCACCTATTCTCCTGTAGGAGTGTAGCTCAACTGTACAACTCCTCGTTGGACACAGTCCTTGACAAAGTGACACCGAATATCAATATGCTTCGACCTATCATGAAACACTGGATTCTCAGAGAGCTTGATGCAACTCTGATTATCGCACATGATCCTGGTCGCCTCCATATTCCTTCTGAATAGGTTCACAAGCAGTTTTCTAAGCCATATGGCCTCACACGAAGTTGTGCTTGCCGCCATATATTCTGCCTCAGATGAGCTCAGAGCCACGGACTTCTGTTTCCTACTGCACCAGGAGGTCATTCCTGATCCAATGTTGAAACAGTACCTAGAGGTACTTTTCCGATCCACTGAACTTGCTGCCCAATCTGCATCAGTAAATCCAGTCAATCTGGTATCCTTACTCCTGGTGTACAAGAGTCCATAATCCACTATTCCCCGTAAATACCTGAGAACATGTTTGGTTGCTGCCCAGTGCGCCCTCTTCAGTTCCACCATGAACTGACTATGGGTGTTGATAGCATAGAAAATGTCTGGCCTGGTATTAATCAAATACATCAGGGACCCTATGAGCTGCCTGTATAGGGTGGGATCAACATCCTTGTCCTCTGATGCATCAATCTTCTTCCAGTGGGTGATCATTGGCGTAGCCATAGGTGTACAGTCCTCCATCCCGAATCTTTTCAGGATTTCTGTAGCATACCTCCCTTGCCCAAGGAAGATTTCTGCCTTCTGCTGTCAAACTTCCAACTTTAGGAAGTAGTGCATTTGTCCCAAATCTTTCATATCGAATTCTGTAGCTAGATTCTTCTTGCAGTCCCAATGAGTTTGGATGATCCGGTAAGAAACAGATCATCCACATATAATACTAAGATTAGCGACTCGTTCTTTACAACTAGATAGTAGAGATTCAAATCCGCGTCACTCTTGACAAACCTCATCTTTTGCATGTAGCCATCTATTTGACCATACCATGCTCTCGACGCCTGCTTCAACCCATATAAGGCTTTTTTCAATCTGCATACATGAGACTTCTTCTCCTGAGTCTCAAAGCCCTCTGGTTGTTCAATGTATACCTCCTCTTCTATTACCCCATTTAGAAATGCCATTTTGACATCCATCTGATGGGTCTCCCATCCCATCTGGGTTGCAAGAGATATCACGGTCCTAATAGATGTATACCTGGCTACCGGGGCGAAGGTCTCCTCATAGTCAATCCGATCTTTTTGAGCATACCTCTTAGCCACAAACCTGGTCTTGTATTTCTCAACACTGCCGTCTGCGGCGAAGGTCTCCTCATAGTCAATCTCTTCTTTTTGAGCATACCTCTTAGCCACAAACCTGGCCTTGTATTTCTCAACACTGTTGTCTGCAGCATATTTGATCTTGTAGATCCATCTTGAACCTACCACTGATCTATCTTGAGGTCTTGGTACCACCTCCCAGACATCGTTTACCATTATGGAGTTATATTCCTCTACCATTGCATCTAGCCAAACCTGATGTTGAGCCACCTCCATGAAACTCGCAGGCTCTCCATCCTGAGCTACTAATGCCTGATATCTATCTGGCTGTTTTCGCTCCCTCTTATTGTTTCTTGACGCATCGATGAAGTCCTTTGCATCTCGCAGAATGTGACGAAGTTCCTTGCTAGTTCTTCCTTTGCCAGCAGGTGCTTCTGTTTGCTCCTCCTCCTCATCTTGAGAATCTTCTTGTCTCGAGGAAGAATTCTTTACTTCTGTTGGTTGAGGAGGTTTAACCAACGGCTCCTCTTTCGACTGCTCCTTAGAAGGCATCTCGCGAGATCTTCTGAAAGCCCTGTCCTCCATGAACTTTACATCTCGTCGTACTACTACCTTCCTGCTCCCTGGAAGATAGATTCTGTATGCCTTAGTGTTCTCGCTATATCCTACCAGATATCACTTTTCCGCAGTCTGATCTAGCTTCTTTCTCTTTTATTTGGGTATGCGACAATATGCTAGACTCCCAAATTTCCTGAAATGACTAACTTCAGGTGTCTTCCCTGTGAATACCTTCTCTGGAGTAATCTTGCCCACTGCTCGATGAGGAGTCCTGTTCTGAACATAGACTGCTATGTTGCATGCTTCTGCCCACAGGAATTTTGGCATATCCTGATCATACATCATGGCCTTAGCTGCTTCTACAATAGTCTTGTTCTTTCTTTCTGCTACCCCATTCTGCTCCGGATTATATGGAGCTGTCCACTCTCTTCTGATGCCCTCCTTAGTGCAAAAATCAGTGAAGTCCTTATCGACATATTCTCCACCGTTATCTAAGCGCAAAACTTTTATTTTCTTCCCAGCGAAATTCTCCACCAGAGCCTTGAACTCCTTGAATCGATAAAAAACCTCATCCTTGGTTTTCAGAAAATAAATCCAAGTTTTCCTTGAGTAGTCATCAATGAAGGTAAGGAAATACTCGACACCACTGAGAGCTTTGACGGACATAGGTCCGCAGATATCATAGTGTATCAATCCTAGTGCACTCTTGGCTCTGTGTTTGCTCCTAGGAAATACTACCTTGACATACTTTCCTAGAGCACATCCCTTGCATACATTATCTCGTTTCATACTCAGATCCGGAACTCCTGTTACAGTGCTCCTAAGAATTCTCAGAGCTCCATGGTGCAAGTGACCCATTCTTTTGTGTCGTAGTTCGTTCAAGTCCTTGTCTCCATGATTGCCTATTAGTGCCATTGGTGATTCTAGTTGCAATCTATACAACCGGTTACTTTTGATCTCGATCTGCACTTTATTTTTCCAGCTCGGGTGTTTGACGTATACCTTCTCTTTGATGAAGTAGACGTCATAGCCCTTGCCTTGTAGTTGCGACACAGAAAGTAAGTTCATCCCCAATCTTGGTACATGCGACACATTTGTAGCACGAAACCGTTCTCTCAATTTTGTTTGAAAAACTATGGTACCCTTCCCTGCTGGAGTACACTTTGCCTTGTTCCCCATGGTGATATGAAAGTTCATCTTCTCTTCTCGATATTCTGAGAAACACTCCCTGATTCCTGTCATATGCGACGAAGCTCCACTGTCTATATACCATACTTCTGATGATGCAACACTAGTCATACACGCCACTTCTTCTTCCAACTTGGAAGCCAAGATAGAGAAATCGAGATCTCTCTCTCTTGTGCAATCTTCTGAAAATCTCTGTGAGTCCCCTGACGTGGATGCCTCTGCATCGTGGTCTCGACCCATAACTAATTTTCCCTTTCTGTGTCTGATTACTCTCTCTGATACCATGTGAAAATTCTATCACTGCAGCAACTGATTTATTTTTCCTACTTATTCCACAATAAGTTATTTATGAAATTACTTCAATAAACATTAAAATAAATACTGCTACAGATATCACACCGTAATACAGAAACAAACATATGCACAAGTATTAACACATTGACACAGATATTTTGGACGACAGTCCCCAGAAAAACCCAATGTGGGAAAACTGGTATAGCAAGGGAGGATTTTATTATTCAGTAATTCTTCAGTACAACAGGGTGCCAAACTGGCTTACCCACAGAGAAAAATAATTCTCCAACACTTTTCCCAATCCTAGCGTTAGCCCGACTGACCTCTGCGTGGCTCTCAAACCCTCTGCGTCAGCCCCTGCTTGACTGCGTTAGCCCTGGACCTCTTTGCGTCACCCACGCAGGCCTAGCTAGTGACTGCGCAGTCTTTTGCTGCCTCTGCGTCTACCTCTCCCGCCTCAGCGTTGATCTCCGGTGGCTGATCCTGCCTCTCTCCTCCGTACTTGCTGCCTCCTGACTGCTCACCAGGCTGCTGGTTCAATTTCTTAGCTAACCCCGCTCCAGAAATTGCACTGACTGGTCTCCCTCAATGTATTCTCCAAGTGATCTTCAAGCCTCTTATACTTTTCTTGTTTTCAAATCAACGACCGAGATTAAGTCCCTGATCACGGCTAAGATTAGATCTGCCTTGATCCATGACTTTTGGACCCTTCTAACACAGTTTTATATTAATTCACATTAATATTTTATTTTCCTTAAGTTTATACTTAGGGACTCCATTAAAAATATTAATTATTTTAATATCTCCCAAACTTTTTAGAATCTGCCTAAACCCTTTCTGGGTATTGGAGATCTCACGTGCCTTAGCCTCTCCATCAATTTTCATGGCTAGAGCACATCCGATGCTACCCCAAATCAACAGAGATTGATCCAACATCAGATTGGGTAGTGGAGAGTCATCCGATAGAGTTTGATTCTGATGAGGATCTTGATTTGGATTTACAGATGGAGGCATCACTTGAGCATAATGTTCAGTTGAATGCAGATCCACTTGTACTACCCTTAGGCTCAGCTCCAAGTCCTCCAATTGCAGGCGCTTCCTTTCCTCAGCCTCGACAAAAGCGCATATCTCATTTATCTCAGCGTGTAGCTGCTGCATAGCTTGCTAGTGCTACCATTTCTATAGTTGCAATTGGAGATGATGATGAGGAGGAGCCATGGGTTGTATGACTCTGATTCAGAGTCTGAGCCAGATGATGTTGGCTCCTCTAGCAGTAGGCAGTAGCACTGGTGACTAGTGATGTTTTACAGTTTACTTTTGTTGTAGAGGCCATTTAGAGCCTCCTTGGTTGTGTGTTTTTGTTTTGATCTCTATATCATGTATGTATTAGACAGTGCACTGGGTGCCATTTTGATATAATGGATATATTCATGAACCTACTTTGATCATATGTTGTCTTCTCTCTATATTCTAAAGCTGTGTTCTCAGGAGGAAAAATCGATTGAAGATATCTCTTGCAGTTGAGAGGCAGGTGTTAGTGTCAGCCTTTCCAGCCTTCCTCCAGTGATCAAATGTGCTCTTACAAAGTGATTTTGAAGTGTCAAGGTCAAATTTTGTCATTTCAGTGAGTCTTCAAGCAAAATTTGGTCACTAGGCATTAGGCCTAGGGTTTGCCCAAATGTCAGTCTATGTCATCATTCAGCTGAGCCTATCATCATTCAGAGGGTTTTCATTATCATGTCAGTGTCTAATGAGTCATTTCACACCTTGTTTATGCTTCATGTTGCGCCCAGGCAAGGTCATTTCCCTCTCCTAGGGTTTTGAAGGCAATTTCTCTTGGATGGTCAAATCACCGGCAAAACTTGTTTCCTGATGTTCATACACCTTCCCCTACCCTTCACCTACCTTATCAAACACTTCCCATCCCTTAGATCCGCCAAATTGCTCATTTTTGCACAAACCCTAGTTTCTAGCTACAATCTGGCAATTTTCTAGGTTGGGCCTGTGTTTTGCCCTTTTCGACCCCTTCCCCTCACTCAATCTCTGAGATTCTACTTTACCCTACTTCCTAACATCCCTCCCCACTCCCAAAAATTTCCCCAAGAATTTAGAAGCCCTCTATCCCCTTCATCTCGCTCCATTTCGACAAAATTCCTTGCTTCACACATCGGGACAAGTCGCACTCAAATGATGTTCCAGAGCAATCAAAGATGAATTTTGGAAAACTGAGAGAGGTTTTTGTCCATAACATGCCAAAGAAGAAAAACCTCCTTCACTTTTTACACAGGTGTCATGGTTTGAGAGAAATGTCAAAAATACCGGCGAGAACGAAGGTGCTCCAAGGACGGTTGGCTAAAGCACAAAAACGAAGGAAAACGCCCGATCCACTCCAAACTTTGGCCAAAGCCTCTTTGACTGAGCATGGTACTTGATTGGGGACTCCCAGCCCAAATTTCAAGAAATTTGGAGAAAATTTTGTCATTTGTGAATTTTTTGTGCAATTTACAGGTTTAGACCATTTTGGAGGACTGCTCGGAATTTTGAAAACTTGGCATTTTTGGAAAGGGCATGCAAAGAGAAAAATTACCAATACTTGGGAGAAGCCTGATTTTGAGATTTGAGCCTCCAAAAGCTCAAAATACATAAAAAAAATGACATTCTGCCCACTTTTTGAGTTGCAGAAAGTGACCTTGGGAGAAATGGTTTTTGAGGGGGCAAAACAACTCCAAATTCAGAAATTCCACTTGGGATGGAAAGTAGACAGACCAAGCTTTCCAATGAGCCATCTTGCACCTGATTTGGATCAGTGGAACCCACTCAAAAGTAGCTGCAAAGGGGCGCGACCATTTGAACAGGGGGCGCGACCATTCGAGCCAGCTTTCCCAGAATTGACCTTTTTTGTCAAAAAACACTGTTTTGACTATGGTTGACCATTTTAACTTGTAGATGATGGATAAATGTAATATTTTCATGGCACTTTGATAGATTTTATCTCTCTTTACCCTTCTAGAAGCTTCCTTGATGTAAAAAGTGAATAATTAATGCATGAATCAGTTAGCTAAGTAATAGAGGCAAGTTGTTGGACTGCCTATTATCTAGTGCTTAGTTTAGAATTAGTTCAAACTGCTCCTAGGAAGCTGAGCTCGACCCCTAGAGGTGGGGAAAGGAGTTAGATGGTCTAGATGGTCTATATTATGCTCTCTCCTTCTCATTTTCATGGTTGGACTCTTGTGGGAGAAAGCTTTATTGTGTATTGTACATCTATTTCTGCAATTTAAGGAAAGGAAGGCCAGGGTTTTGGAGACATCATTGTGGATTCTTGTGGATTGATGTGTTGATGGTGTGTTCTTTACATGTTTTTGTAAGTTTGTTTATGTATTCCACATCTCTCTTTTGCTTCTAATTGGACAGATGAAGTGGTAAAGTTTGAATTCATGCTTTGACATGCTCAGCTTTTTAGTTTGTTCAATATTTATGTTTTCTACTGTCTAGAGAGGATTCAAAATGGTTGTTTGCCCTCTTTAGCTCCTCCTCTATCATCCTTGATCATCCATCTCAGATTAAGGCATCAGCGCTCACTCTTACCTTGCCCCAAAGATCCCCCTACAAAAACTGTGCTCAATCCCCGCACCCTGAATTGCACTCCCTCCAATTGCCACCAAAAACCCCAAAAATCATTAAATCCAACCCCCCTATCAATTTACTAGCCTAAAATCTTTATTCTTAATTGGTCAGCCTAATCATATTGAAAGATCTATCAAATCTGACCCGAGAGAGCCTTCTCATACCTCGTAGGGCTAGCTACGAGGTGAAATGGTTTGATGTAGCCTTGAGAGTTTGTCTATCTCAGCCTAGGTGAATTCCAAGCGCTAACATATTGGCGACCATACTGGGGAGAACATATTAATCGTTTGCTCATTGTCGTGTTATTTCATAAGTCTTAGACGGAGCCTGAAGTTACGCCAGAAGCCTTCGAAAACGCTCTTGTTTTACATCAGCGCAAGTAGATAAACGCTGCTTCAGTCTATCTCCGTGGGATTTGTGAACATAGCGCTTCATTGACACTTTACCTCAGTACATGTATCAAGTTTAGATCTGATTGTTGATAGTGGACAACGATCAGACACTTGAAAGGCTGAAATCATTCACTGGCGACTCCTTTCACTGAAGAATCCAGCAACCTGTGCTTCATGGTGACTTCACTGCAGAGAGATCAGTAGCTTTGAGATTTGTCAAGATGGACCTAATCGCAAGAAGATATGTTCCCTTGAGCCGAGATCACATCCCTGGTTTTCCAAATAAAATTCCGAAGGTAGATTGGTCAAGGAATTTGCCTACATTTAAAGATGATGGTAAGAAAGATGCTGCTCTTCATCTAATCAGATTTCATATGCATATTCGCAAGTTGAAGGTGGATTTTCCGGAAGATTGCTTGATGAAGATATTCTTGGCCACTCTGGAAGGTGCAGCCCAATCTTGGTATGAAGGTTTGCCGCCTGCTTGTATTTACTGTTTAAAGGATTTTCATGCCTTGTTCATTGAAAGATATCAAGTTTCTTATCCATCATTAAATTTGGTTCATGACTGCTGCAAGCATGCTTATAGTTTTATCGAAAGCCTTGAGAAATATTATGAAGATGATAATTTTATGGATTATGAGATCATGGAGGTTCTGTATGAGAATCCATTTCAGCAGTACACCGAAATCTTAGAGGATACTTGTCAAGATCAGCAGGCTGAAGATTTCCATATGGCTGAAAATGAGGAAAGAGCAAATGTTGTTTCAGATCTGTCCATAGAAGACGACAGCATGCCGAGAACTCAAGTTTCATTTGCAGATTTTGATAATGACCAGTCAACTGTTTTAGATCTACATTCAGATTGTGATGACCAAGCATATCTTATGTTGAAGCCCATCAAAGAGAAATCAGCTGTTGAAGAGATCTGGAATGTAGAAAACACAGTAATGGATCCACATGTTCTCAATCATACTGTCAAACCATCATTAGAACAAAGCCTTCATGAGGAGGTAATCTCGTCATTTCATGGACAACAAGATGGGATCTATGTTCAGGTAAGTGAGAAATTTTCTTTTGATAACTCAGTGGGAAATGATAATTTGATTGCCATGTCATATGAAGACAATCACTGTTTGAACAAAAGAAAACAAAAGGTATTATCTCCTCTATCTGAAGATGAGATAGATCTACTTTTGAGAGGTCTTGTTCCAGCTCAAGTTAACGTAGAAATGCAGTGTGCACATGGTCAAGAAGATGATGGTGGACCTTCTTCCTCTTCTGAAAAAGAAGGTTTTGTTGTTGAGACCATAGACAAAGCTTTTGATCCAAATGTTCTCATGCCATCAGAACAGGGCCTGCATGAGGAGGTAATTCAGTCAAGTCATGAAAATCAAGATGACATCTTCATTCAAGTAAGTGAAACAGTTCCTTTGGATGAATTTATGATAGATGATAGAACTGTCATTTTTGCACCTCAAGAATCAGCTGAAGTTTCTTTCCTTATGATTGAAGAATGTAATGAGAATCTGGCTGTCATATCATATGAAGATCACCTACCATATTGTCTGACCACCGAAGATCATAGCATACAGGATTACCTTTCAGATTCTTCATATGTTTCATGTGCTGAAATGTTTTTCCAAGAAGAGATCTGCTCATCTACTTGTTCAGAATTTTTTGAAGCCCATGAGCATACTTTTATCGAAGCACATGATGAAGGCAGATCAGAGTTTGAAGCAAAGGACACCTTGATCTTTCAGCAGGAGGTGGCAGTGGCAAATCTTCATGTTTTTCATGATCCTCTAGCAAGTTTGTTGCAGCCAGCAGTGATAGTGTTTATTGCAGTGTTCAGTGATGAAGGAGATCATGGTCAGTTATGTTTTTGGATGCCCAGTTACCACTATCTATTGTTGATCATGAGATCTGATCAGGAGAATCAATCAAGAAGGCATCTGCTTGATTGGTTGCATTGGCATTTTGATATAGTTTGATGTATATTGTCTTGTAAGAAATACAGGTGGTTGTCATCATGATTTCAAATCTTGATGGACTGCTGCCCTTCAACAAGCTTTGTAAGTTCTTGTTTTAGTTAAGTCAGTCATGAGTCATTTGTGTTGGTCTATTGAGTGAGTTTTTCAAATTATTTCAGTTTGTCATTGAGTCGGTTTGAGTCAAGCTTTAGTTAAGTTTCAGTCAGTTTTCAGTCAAGTTTTCATTCAATAAATGTGTCAAAGGTGTAAATAATGACTCCATTGCCCAATGATTGTAAGGCACTGGTCTGCTCTCCCAGAGGTCTGAGGTTCTTGGCACCTCCAAGGAGCTACCATCCCCATTGGAGCCAATGTTAGTGTCAGCCTTTCCAGCCTTCCTCCAGTGATCAAATGTGCTCTTACAAAGTGATTTTGAAGTGTCAAGGTCAAATTTTGTCATTTCAGTGAGTCTTCAAGCAAAATTTGGTCACTAGGCATTAGGCCTAGGGTTTGCCCAAATGTCAGTCTATGTCATCATTCAGCTGAGCCTATCATCATTCAGAGGGTTTTCATTATCATGTCAGTGTCTAATGAGTCATTTCACACCTTGTTTATGCTTCATGTTGCGCCCAGGCAAGGTCATTTCCCTCTCCTAGGGTTTTGAAGGCAATTTCTCTTGGATGGTCAAATCACCGGCAAAACTTGTTTCCTGATGTTCATACACCTTCCCCTACCCTTCACCTACCTTATCAAACACTTCCCATCCCTTAGATCCGCCAAATTGCTCATTTTTGCACAAACCCTAGTTTCTAGCTACAATCTGGCAATTTTCTAGGTTGGGCCTGTGTTTTGCCCTTTTCGACCCCTTCCCCTCACTCAATCTCTGAGATTCTACTTTACCCTACTTCCTAACATCCCTCCCCACTCCCAAAAATTTCCCCAAGAATTTAGAAGCCCTCTATCCCCTTCATCTCGCTCCATTTCGACAAAATTCCTTGCTTCACACATCGGGACAAGTCGCACTCAAATGATGTTCCAGAGCAATCAAAGATGAATTTTGGAAAACTGAGAGAGGTTTTTGTCCATAACATGCCAAAGAAGAAAAACCTCCTTCACTTTTTACACAGGTGTCATGGTTTGAGAGAAATGTCAAAAATACCGGCGAGAACGAAGGTGCTCCAAGGACGGTTGGCTAAAGCACAAAAACGAAGGAAAACGCCCGATCCACTCCAAACTTTGGCCAAAGCCTCTTTGACTGAGCATGGTACTTGATTGGGGACTCCCAGCCCAAATTTCAAGAAATTTGGAGAAAATTTTGTCATTTGTGAATTTTTTGTGCAATTTACAGGTTTAGACCATTTTGGAGGACTGCTCGGAATTTTGAAAACTTGGCATTTTTGGAAAGGGCATGCAAAGAGAAAAATTACCAATACTTGGGAGAAGTCTGATTTTGAGATTTGAGCCTCCAAAAGCTCAAAATACATAAAAAAAATGACTTTCTGCCCACTTTTTGAGTTGCAGAAAGTGACCTTGGGAGAAATGGTTTTTGAGGGGGCAAAACAACTCCAAATTCAGAAATTCCACTTGGGATGGAAAGTAGACAGACCAAGCTTTCCAATGAGCCATCTTGCACCTGATTTGGATCAGTGGAACCCACTCAAAAGTAGCTGCAAAGGGGCGCGACCATTTGAACAGGGGGCGCGACCATTCGAGCTAGCTTTCCCAGAATTGACCTTTTTTGTCAAAAAACACTGTTTTGACTATGGTTGACCATTTTTACTTGTAGATGATGGATAAATGTAATATTTTCATGGCACTTTGATAGATTTTATCTGTCTTTACCCTTCTAGAAGCTTCCTTGATGTAAAAAGTGAATAATTAATGCATGAATTAGTTAGCTAAATAATAGAGGCAAGTTGTTGGACTGCCTATTATCTAGTGCTTAGTTTAGAATTAGTTCAAACTGCTCCTAGGAAGCTGAGCTCGACCCCTAGAGGTGGGGAAAGGAGTTAGATGGTCTAGATGGTCTATATTATGCTCTCTCCTTCTCATTTTCATGGTTGGACTCTTGTGGGAGAAAGCTTTATTGTGTATTGTACATCTATTTCTGCAATTTAAGGAAAGGAAGGCCAGGGTTTTGGAGACATCATTGTGGATTCTTGTGGATTGATGTGTTGATGGTGTGTTCTTTACATGTTCTTGTAAGTTTGTTTATGTATTCCACATCTCTCTTTTGCTTCTAATTGGACAGATGAAGTGGTAAAGTTTGAATTCATGTTTTGACATGCTCAGCTTTTTAGTTTGTTCAATATTTATGTTTTCTACTGTCTAGAGAGGATTCAAAATGGTTGTTTGCCCTCTTTAGCTCCTCCTCTATCATCCTTGATCATCCATCTCAGATTAAGGCATCAGCGCTCACTCTTACCTTGCCCCAAAGATCCCCCTACAAAAACTGTGCTCAATCCCCGCACCCTGAATTGCACTCCCTCCAATTGCCACCAAAAACCCCAAAAATCATTAAATCCAACCCCCCTATCAATTTACTAGCCTAAAATCTTTATTCTTAATTGGTCAGCCTAATCATATTGAAAGATCTATCAAATCTGACCCGAGAGAGCCTTCTCATACCTCGTAGGGCTAGCTACGAGGTGAAATGGTTTGATGTAGCCTTGAGAGTTTGTCTATCTCAGCCTAGGTGAATTCCAAGCGCTAACATGGGTTGTATGACTCTGATTCAGAGTCTGAGCCAGATGATGTTGGCTCCTCTAGCAGTAGGCAGTAGCACTGGTGACTAGTGATGTTTTACAGTTTACTTTTGTTGTAGAGGCCATTTAGAGCCTCCTTGGTTGTGTGTTTTTGTTTTGATCTCTATATCATGTATGTATTAGACAGTGCACTGGGTGCCATTTTGATATAATGGATATATTCATGAACCTACTTTGATCATATGTTGTCTTCTCTCTATATTCTAAAGCTGTGTTCTCAGGAGGAAAAATCGATTGAAGATATCTCTTGCAGTTGAGAGGCAGGGATAACAACTTCTGAAGAGAGAGATTCTCAGCTGGAGATACATCAACAGAGAGAGGCAAAGAGTGATCCAGTAGCCTTGACGCAGGTCCAGAAGGGCCAAGTAGAAGCAGTGCAGAGGCAGAGAGAGAAAGTCGAAAATTAGTCAGTGAGTCAGTTTCAACAGCGGCAAGCCGGGGTGTGAGACCGGGAGGTTGAGAGCAGTGACCCTGGGCTACTGATCGATTCCTTAGTTAGGTGACGCAGTGCATGAAAGGGTTGACGTTGGGACAATGTAGAGGCAGCGCAGTGATAGCGCAGACCCTACCAGGGGCACCTCATCTAGCAGCCGGAACAACCAGAACTTTTTCTCAATGGTTGTGTGAGGTAAACTCACAAAGCTTCTGCCAGTATTTCTCTTTGTAACTGAATCACCCTGTGAGGTATTCAGTGATGTATTCAGAAGTTGCTACTGCTTAATAATAATAAACCCTCATAGTTGCTGCATCGATTTTCCCGCATTAGGTTTTTCCGGGTACTTTTTGTCCAAAAATAACTGTCCTATGTGTTTCTATTTTCCTTGCTCAGTTTCTATGTTTCAGAATCATATTTAATTGGTGTAGTCTGATTCAGTAAGTTACTTCAATGTTTCAAGAAGAAATCTAAAATAAGCTTGGAATGTAATTTACAATCTAGGTGAAGTAGATTCAGTTGGTTGCAGTAGGATTCTTGAGATTGTTAGATCTAGGAATTTTCACAATTAGGTCATCCTCAAGCCCTAGAAGAAGGAGAAACTCAAGTGCAGTTCAAAGGAAGCCTTGGAAGCCTTAGATTTACTCACACGTGTGGAGGCAACTGCTATTGTAGGGGCCAACAATTTCATACCTGTAGTAGAGGCTGAAATTATGTAGCTAGGGTTAGAAGTTGTGCAGCTGGAAGAGGTTTGACTGGGTTTAACTTGGACAAAGGAAGAACATCATCAAGAAGGTCGGACTTGGTCGTGGTCTAGAGGTCTTGGAATTTGTCATTTGAAGAGTCTATAAGAAGAGAAGAGATTTGTGGGTTTTCCTCTCAAGTGGAGAGGTTTTGGTCCTGGCTTGCACCCTATATCCTCTGTTCTTGTGTATTGTTGATCTTCTTGTTTTGGTAGCTGTTTGATGATAAAAATAACATAATAATAAGAGAAGAAGGTAATATGTAAGAAAATGTAAAAAGACATCACAAGTAGTTATCAAGTTTAAGAGAAATTATCCTAATTGCAGCCCTATAGATTTCTCAACAACAAACACTTACTAACCTTCTCCTTGAATAACACCGTCCCTATTAGGGTCTAGGCTACAAACTTTAATGCAATTCAAATTTGGACAAATCCAAGTTTATCTCAAATAATTTCAAGCAAACCACACCATTGTTGACATCAATTGACCTCAAAAGTCTTTTAAGTATTGATAAATATGGAACAAATACAAAGCAATACCAACAACACTTACCCAAGCTCAAGCTTCCAACACTGCCTGCATTTAGAGAGGGGGGTTAGATTTATAGAGAAATGGGAGTGAATCCCAATGCATAAGAGATTTGCCAAGTGGGAGAGATGATGATCCAAGGCTCAACGAGCCCATCCATATGTCCACCAAACTACTGTGCGTTGAATCCCAAGTGGATGAGCATGTATCTTTGAGGGGCTGCATATGGATGGAGGCTGCCAAGTGTAGAAAATGAGGGGGAGTGAAGGGGAGTCTTTCCCTAATTAACTTGTGGCCAATTTCCAATTTAACTCGCTCGTACTCCAACTGTTTGACAATTGCTACGTGGGCTCTCCAAGACAGGCCTGCGTATCTCTTCTAAGGCTGCTGCATATATCAACAAGTGGACATGTGTGGAGGAGGGGGAATTAACCCCCACTTGTTAATCACCGTAACGAAGTAAACTCAACCTTGATTGAAAACAAACTCGGGCAACATTCAAGTGTGGAACTCATGCCAATTAAGGAAAGATAACGCGTCCTCCACATGTGCATTTCGGCCTCCTTAACTGGTTGTTAATGGGCGAAAAAATCACCGCACCCCCCTAGGTGGCCTCAAAATTATCATTTAACTCATCCTTTGATGCCTTGTCACATTAGTTAATTGATGGTGACTTTTAGTCAATTGAAACATGTCTCTGGGCTGTCCCTAGTTATTTAATTTTGAATTTTCTTGTCTTTTTCCTCACTTTTCTAGTAAAAGTGATTTTTGGTGAGGAAAAATCAATTATTTGCACCCCAAAGTGGGTACCAGAACAATGTTGGTACTTTGAGTATGAATTTTGAGTACTCACATGCCATACAACATTTTCTAGTTGATACCTTTTTACTTATTACATACAATTTAATTAAAAATTCCTATTATGCAGAAATTTTTTTAATTATTAAAAATTCTTAAAATAACCTAATACAATTCTGTAAGACTTTGGATAATGTCTAGCATGGTAATATACATTGACCTTAGACTTAGAAAACACACTCAAGGCCTAGTTATTAAGACACACTCCAACTTTGGAGGTTATGAGTGAAAAAACTCAATTAGTTATTTATCACTAAAAAACGAAAATAATTAATCAAGTGAAAAAACACTCTAGAGAAACTTCCTTAGTAACAAGGTTCCAAGGGTCTAAGTATGTTACATAAGCTCATCATGCTAGTGTCATTTTATACAATTTTGGCATAGGGGTATGGAATTTGCATAAAGAGAAGAAGATAGGAGGGAGAAAAAGGGGCAAGATTGGCCTTGCTGAATTTCTGAATTCTGAAATTTGATAGGTGCCTTGTCCATTGGGCCATGGGGTCTTCATTTTTGCTAGGTACAACTTAGTAGGTTACGCTCATTAAGATGAGAGACATTTATCAAAAGCATAGTGGCATGAAGTTTGGGCACACCTGCACAGGCAAGTGGATTTCTCTAGCATATCTGGATGTTGTGGGAAGACTTTTCCAAGAGATCTCTATTAGAGATATAAGAAAAATTCTCTTAATGAAATATTGATACAATGAATACAAGTGGGTGTTAAATTTTGGTAATCGCGGTTGGTATTCTTCAATTACATTAGCCCACAAAATTAAAAGAAGCAAAAATTCAAATTTGGATTCAAGTCAGCTTCAAAATAAAAATGAGGGAATTTAAAAATTTAAATTCGAATTTATTTTACCTCCAAAAGTCAAGTTGGCCCCTCCAAAAAGTACAAGTCGGCTCAGTGAAAAGACACATTGATTTGGGCACCCTGTTGACCCTGCCGCCTACACCTACCGACAGTTAGTGAGAAAAGCCTTTAACCCCACAAGGTGTGGTTGGTGGTAAGGAACCTAGAGAAGGGGTTGTCACCTATTCCCAACTCTCTTTGTTTAAGCTATTTCCTAGGTTAGCTATGGGGCGGGATCCCAAAGGAAAACTAAAGTTAAAGATGTGAAGTTTCTAGGAGAATTGTTAAAGTGAATTAGATTGCTTTTTAAGATTTATAAGTAAATGTATATGAGAAATAACCATCAACAACCATCAATATATAAGATAAGCATAAAGCATATGAACAACTAGTGCCTTCAAAGTGTTGCTCTAAAATGAAATTATATTTACTTAAATGAGATGAAATGCTTTCAAATGGAAAGCAAAAATAATCCTGAAAAGTGAAATAAGAAACTTTTAGCACAAGATATAATCAATGCAAGATACATGGATGTCTTTAAGATAAACAAATTGATAAATCAAAATATGTAAAAATATCTTGCCAAAATGAAACAATTAGTAATGCACTTGAAGAATGTAAGTGAGATGATCCTTGTCAATGTCTATTAAAGTAACTTGCCCGCAAACATTAAACAAGCATATAAATAAACTTGAAATAGATCTTCAACATGTAAACTAGTGCCTTAAAGTAAACAATAGCTTGCCCAAAATGAGATTAAGACACAAATGATAGAGAATTTAAATGTTAGACCAAGATAACAAGATGAAATTAAATTTGCAACATCAAACAAGTAGTACTTGAGAATGAAATGCTCAACTTACAAGATACATCAATCATTCATGAGCATAATGACCATCAAAATGATAACATGAAATGGAGTTGCAAAAGTAAACAATATTCCATGTACAAGAGAATTAAATTGTTGCAAAATTTAAGAGATTACAACACTTGCATCAAAAGTGCTTCTTGAAATGGGAAATAATATTTGCATGTGAAACTCTAAACCATCAAGATAGCATAATGGGAAATTGCAAGTAAAGTAAAATGTGATGTGAAAATGCTCTTGGTTTATTTTATTAGTTGAACTCTAAAAACAAGATTGCAATTGAACTCTAATTCTCTGACCTCACCTTCGCCCAAAGATTTGGATCTCATCATGAGGAGTCAATAGAAGTAGAGGGTCTCTAAAAAGTTTATTCAACCAACTTAAGTTGGGGGTAAGTTTTAGTGATGCTTGGGGCATGTAAGATCTCTAAAAGTAAATTAACAAAATGAAGGAATTAAACTTCAACTTGAAATATATTTGTTTGACATGAAATAAAATGTTGCTTTGTAAATTAGAATTTGCCCAAATACTTGATGCATGTAAAGTGTGCTCAATGGTGAAGCATAAGTAAACTTGGAACAATATTCAAGCCAAATAAAATCAAGTTAAAGGTGCTTGCATGTAAAAATCTGAATTTGCTATGAAAGTAAATGAACTTAAAACTTGTAGCAAATCAAACTAAATAGCATGCAAAATGAGTGTGATGCATGATTGTGTTAATTAGCCAATTAGATGAGATGCATGCAAGTGAAGAAGATCAACAAATCAAATCACAAGTCCTTTCCCAAAAGGTGGAGAGATAGGGATGCCAATGGATAAAACCCACACTTCCGAAATCAAAAATCTTATTAATTGTTAGAATAAGCAAAACCAATGAAGCCTCCTCCAAAACCCAAGGAAAGTCTTTAAAATTGAGCTTTAAGCCATAGACAATTTGCTGCGATTTGAAGCCCAAAAAAGCTTGTTGACCACTACGTGTCAACAATCCATAGCAGTACACTCCCTTTTTTCGCAAAAGGGTAGCGCTTGATCGTCGTGTCCGTGCCATTCGACTATCATCATCAGCCTGATCATGTTATTTTGTAAACCTAGTTTGCATGTGTAAATTGTAAATAATCTCAGCAGATATGTGTTATGCATGTAATTGCCTAGGTAAACCTAATTTTCTAGTAATGATCTACATTCTAGAAGGTTTTTTGTCTCACCGATCCATGATCGGCAGAGTTTTCCTTCAGCTTAACCCCAAAGCCGGAATGTATTTTGTTATTAGAATCTTAGGGGAGTCCTAGTGTGCTAAGTCAAGTCTATGTAAAAGTGATTTGGGAATAATTCTAACTATTTGGTTAGGTTATTTTATTGCAAATTGCTTGATCTGCTAGATTATATTTGTGTCGCAACACTGGGTGGTCTGTGAGGGTCTTGGTCAAATGGGTTTTTTCCCTTAAGATGTAAAAATGTAAAAATCATGATGTAAAGTGTCTGAGGGTTAGAAAAATATTTTATCCTCATAAGTCCAAAGTCTTAAGTCCTAGGTAATTTTAAAATTTCCAAAGGCTAAGTTCGAAGGTCCTTTAAAAAATTAAATTTTAAGAGGTCCAGGGACTAAGGTTAAATGATTATTTTGCTAAATTTTATGCTCTTGGTCCATAGGGTTAAGTCAAAGTCAAAATTTGAGGAAATTAATTCAAAAATTAAAAATTTGAATTAATTAAAATGCATTTAAATGATAATTTTGAATTTCCTCATTATTTTAATTTCGATGGATGAGATTAAAAGAGATTTTGATCCTCATCAACGGTCGAAATCACTTTGACATGGATCACTTGAACTAGCCGTTGGGAAATTTATCTTTAAATAGGGGATCAGGGGTCATTTGAGATCATTCGATCTGTGAGTCTTTTGCTAAAAAAGCTCTCTTGTAGTGATTTTTCATGTGCAATAAAGAAAGACTTTGGGGTTGAAATCTTGCTGGTGTTACTCTTCTAGAAACGCTGTAAGATGTTTTATTTCTGTGCATGAATTTAATTTCAGCCATTGATGATAGCTTGATGAAGAGTGATTTTAAACATAGGTATCTTGTTTAGTCATTAGGGTTTGAATGGTAGTTAAATTTTTGAATATGATAGCAAGTATGTCCATTAGATCTGGATTTTAGTATCGTTTTCTCTCTCTTTGTTAATGGTTGAAGTAAGTTGTGTAGGAAAATCTTGATTTCGAGATCATCGGGCGTTTAGGGATGTTCTCGGCTAAATTAGCCAACTCCCAAAAAGACGTTTTCTGAAGAGCCCAGCGAGTTTTGATTCTGGGCTTATCATTTGAATTTTTTCTTGTGAATGCATGAAGGGTTTTATGAAGCATCTCATATTAAATTTAAAATTCTGAAAATATTTCTGTGGCACACTCACAAATCTGGCTATTTAGAGCTTTCAAACTATGAATACTGTAATTATTTAGTTGGTTTTTGGGTTTTTTTTTTTACATTTAATCCTTGCATATATTATTTCTGGGTATTCTGTTTTTGTTATTACAGGTTGCAGATTGGAAGAAAACATTTTCTCTGAAGCCAGATCTAGGTCCTTGAGGATAAGATCTGGGCTCATAATCATCTCTTGCAGGGGCATTTGTTTTAGATCTACAAAATTTCGTGGGGTTTTCAGTCCGAAGCAACTGATCTATAGATTAAGTTTTCTGAAAAGGTTCAAGGTTTTCCATGCCGTCTGTCTGCTGCTGTCTAGGGTTTCATTGATAAATCCGAATTACAAGTGTGAAATTCGTTTTCTGGAATTTGGGATATTTTTTTGAGGGTTTCAAGATTGTTTTTATCATTCTAGCAGACTTAGAAATTTTTATTTGCTGTTGTAGCCAACCTTAATCCTTGCGTCCATTGCTGCCAATGCATCCGCAACCCTCATCCACGCAGTCTCGCTTTGTTTCAGTCTCAGCCTGTGTCGAGCCATCTTCACACTGCCCATCCCCGACTCCATTCGTGCCTATTAACTATGGATGAAGAAATGACTATCATGACATTCGATTATAATAATAAGTTGGCTACCATGCAAGCAAATCATAAGAAAGAGATAAACTCTATGCAGCGTTGCTTGATGACCATAAAGGAAAAGAACGATAAAGTGATAAAAGATATGGAAGAAGACCATGCCAGGGAAATCAGTGCTATGAAGGTTGAACACTCTAGCTAGATGGATGCCATTACAATACAGGTACAGAAATTTCAACGGCGGTCAGAGGATGAAAGAAACCTGTGAACGTCAATAGATCAGAAGCCTTCTTATCTGCTGCAACAAGCTCCACCTTATTATGGGGAGGTCATTGGTTCGATTGAAAGGTGGTTAATTGAAGGTGACCCAGATAAAATTGAAAACAATAAAGATCAGATGCAAAATGAAGAAAGACATGTCACGCATATCTTACATACTTCATCTGAGAGTTTTGAAGAAGAATGTTCCACAAAGAAAAAACGCAAGAGAAAGAGAACGAGAAAGCGATTTGATGCATTAGATGGCCGTGAGCAGCTGGATTTTCAGATAGGAAAAAGTCCTACGTTATGCAGAATTGGACATGGCACATCCGAGAAGCAGCCGACAGATTTGCCTGAAAGCAGACAAATGCTCAGTATTCACTATATTGAACACATCTAATGCCATGGGGCATCTCTGTATTGTATTTCTAACCTTATGCCCTATTGTTTCAGTGTTTCATTTTGTAGTTAGATCTGTTTTTCATGTTGTTAGACTAGTTAATAAATGAAGAGCTTATATCTTTCTTGTGCTTAACATTATATGATGATTTTTGGATGGACGCTACTTATGTTTTGTTGTGTGTTGCGTGGATGTAGATTCTGGATTCTCACATTCCTATAGTGCAGCAACGTGTCCCCAAGTAGAGCCAGATGTTGACCACTATGTGTCAACTACCCATAGCAGTACACTCCCTTTTTTCGCAAAAGGGTAGCACTTGATCGTCGTGTCCGTGCCATTTGACTATCATCATTAGCCTGATCATGTTATTTTGTAAACCCAGTCTGCATGTGTAAATTGTAAATAATCTTAACAGATCTGTGTCATGCATGTAATTTCCTAGGTAAACCTAATTTTCTAGTGATGATCTACATTCCGGAAGGTTTTTTGTCTCACCAATCCATGATCGGCAGAGTTTTCCTTCAACCTAACCCCAAAACCGGAATGAATTTTGTCGTTAGAATCTTAGGGGAGTCCTAGTGTGTTAAGTCGAATCTATATAAAAGTGATTTGGGAATAATCCTAACTATTTGATTAGGTTATTTTATTACAAATTGCTTGATCTGTTGGGTTATATTTGTGTCACAAGACTGGGTAGTCTGTGAGGGTCTTGGTCAAATGGGTTTTCCCCTTGAGATGTAAAAATGTAAAAATCATGATGTAAAGTGTTTTGAGGGTTAGAAAAATATTTTATCCTCATAAGTCCTAAGTCCTAAGTCCTAGGTAATTTTAAATTTTCAAAAGGCTAAGTTCGAGGGTCCTTTAAAAAATTAAATTTTAAGAGGTCCAGGGACTAAGGTTAAATGATTATTTTGCTAAATTTTATGCCCTTGGTCCCTAGGGTTAAGTCAAAGTCAACATTTTGAGGAAATTAATTCAAAAATTAAAATTTTGAATTAATTAAAATGCATTTAAATGATAATTTCGAATTTCCTCATTATTTTAATTTTGATGGATGAGATTAAAAGAGATTTTGATCCTCATCGATGGTCGAGATCACTTTGACATGGATCACTCGAACTAGCTATTGGGAAATTTATCTTTAAATAGGGGGTCAAGGGTCATTTGATATCATTTGATCTGTGAGTCTTGTGCTAAAGAAAGCTCTCTTGTAGTGATTTTTCATGTGCAATAAAAAAAAACTTTGGGGTTGAAATCTTGCTGGTGTTACTCTTTTGGAAATGCTGTAAGATGTTTTATTTCTATACATGACTTTAATTTTAGCCATTGATGATAGCTTGATGAAGAGTGATTTTAAACACATGTATCTTGTTTAGTCATTAGGGTTTGAATGATAGTTAAATTTTTGAATATGATAGCAGGTATCTCCATTAGATCTGGATTTTAGTATCATTTTCTCCCTTTTTGTTAATGGTTGAAGTAAGTTGTATAGGAAAATCTTGATTTCGAGATCATCGGGCATTTTCTGAAGAGCCCAGCTAGTTTTGATCCCGGGCTTATCATTTGAATTTTTCTTGTGAATGCATGAAGGGTTTTCTGAAGCATCTCATATTAAATTTAAAATTCTGAAAATATTTCTGTGGCATACTGACAAATCTGGCGATTTAGAGCTTTCAAACTGTGAATACTGTAATTATTTAGCTTGTTTTTGGGTTTTTTTTTACGTTTAATCCTTACATGTATTATTTCTGGGTATTTTGTTTTTGTTATTACAGGTTGCAGATCAGAAGAAAACATTTTCTCTGAAGCCAGATCTAGGTCCTGGATGGTAAGATCTGGCCTCAGAATCAGCTCTTGCAGGGGCATTTGTTTCAGATCTGCAAAATTTCGTGGGGTTTTCAGTCCGAAGCAGCTGATCTGTAAATTAAGTTTTCTGAAAAGGTTCAAGGTTTTCTAGGCCGTCTCTCTGCTGTTGCCTAGGGTTTCATTGATAAATCCGAAGTACAAGTGTGAAATTCGTTTTCTGGAATTTGGATATTTTTTTGAGGGTTTCAAGATTGTTTTTATCATTTTGGCAGATTTAGAAATTTTTCTTTGCTGCTGTAGCCACCCTCAAATCCTTGCGTCCATTGCTGCCAACGCATCCGTAGCCCTTATCCATGCAATCTCGTTCTGTTTCACTCTCAGCCTGTGTCGAGCCATCTTCACGCTGCCCATCCCCGACTTCATCCGCGCCTATTGCTCAGTCTCCCGAGTGCTCTCTCTACCTGCGCGGCTCCTTCCTCAATCCAACACTGCCTTTGTTCCCTGCAAGCAAACATACCTTCTCTATCTCCCTTCTACGTACCTTTTGTCCACTGTTGTTGCCTAAGCTCCACGACTTTTTCCCCTCCACACAATGATCTCATCCACTTGCGTGCTGTACGCTTGGTGCCATCCAGCCCTCCCTCAGCATCCTCCACGCATCACCATACTCGGGCCTCATTCCGCGGTTTCTCTTCCCATTCTCACGCCGCTCCCTCAACTCGCCTTTAGTTCTGCAGTTTCTCTTCTCGTCGACCTGTAGCCTACCACCCTCTCTTCCTTCGTCGAGCTCCATTCCCTCACTCAGCTGCCTCATTCTGCTATCTCTTCTGCGTATCTCCTTTCTGTCGCCTGCTATCATATCCCAGCGTGCATCCACACTTGCAAACAAGAAAAAGCCCTCAAACGTGGTTTTCGCCGCTTCAGCAAACCCACGCCGCTACCATTTCCGCTATCGTAACTTCAATCCTCATGCAGACCTGCAATCAACTCTCGATTTCATTTTTTCTTAGCTTGTATACGTATGGTAAGTTTAGATTTTGGTAAGTTTAGATTTAGGTTTGATTTTTATTTTTTAATTTTATTTTGGTTAGATTTCATAATTTATGTGCTGGTTAAGTTAGCATATTATTTTTTTTTTTGTTATATGATTAGGTCTAAGTTTAGATTAGATTTTAATTTTATTTATATTTTATTTTTGTTCTATCTTGAATTTAATTTTAGAATTTTATAATCATAAAAAGTAAAAAATAAAAAAATAAAAAAAGCATAAAAGTTAATCTTAGGGTTTTGATTTATTTTTGTTTAGATTTTCTATAAAAAATAAAAAAATAAAAAATTTTGAAATATTTTGTCACATTTAGTCTTAGCCTATTCTCTCAAGGATTTGTCACATTTATAATTTTGGTGTATCTTTTCTGCTAAGGCTAAAAATTTTAATGTGGGATTAATATTTGTCATTTTTATATAGTTAAATGCGCTTAAATTTTATCTAAAGATTAACTATCTGAAAGTGGTGAATTATTTTATGAACTGGTTAGCATTTGATGGTTGAATAATGAATTTTGATCCTTTGAAATTTAATTGCTAGAGCTTTGTGCATCTTTTGAATATCTTACATCTGGTGAAATTAATTATTGCTTGATTGTTTTAATACTTATCATGTGCTAGACATTTCAGTAAATATTTTCAAGCAATTGTCAAAGGATTTGTTCATATTTCTATTTTCCAGGCAACAACAAACCAATTACTTGATCTAGCGAAGGCATTGGTCTTAAATATTTAAAATCTAATCAAATTATCTCTAAGCTTTAATCAAGCGCTCAATTGCCTCACTGTGTCTCCCAACCCAACTGGTTCCCAGTTGGTCTTCTTTTATCCCATAGGGTCTACCCCCCTTAGCCTAGAGAGACGACTTAAATGGAGAGATCGAGGATCAAGGTGACAGCCCCCGGTATGAGCATTGTCGCGGTGCTTAGACACTTTGCACGACAACAAGGCTCAACAAAATTCAGATTTCATAGGAGGAGAAGAGAGGCTAAGCCTCTTCAATGCCCACAACCAAAAGAGAGAGAGGGCAACCCAAGATAAACTTGGCCTCATCCAAGAAGAACTCGGCCTAGAGATGGAAATAGTCTCGAAATTTGAGCCCCAAGGTCCTGCATGCAAACTTGTAAGTAGTTTGGAGATGAATCCTGCAAGTTGTTGTAAGAAAAGAAGTTAGAAATGGGCTACAAAACACAACAAGTATTAGCTCAATAATTTACAAAATAATCTATAAAAGACTAAGCGAAAGTGTATGAGTAAACTCTCCTCTTTGACTAGCCATTGTTTAGCTCTTTGAAATAGCAAGATATAAATAAATGAAGCACAATACTTGAAGAGTAAATTTTTAATTTGGTTTTGATGCAATAAATAAGAGCCTAAAACTTAAAGAAAGCACTGCAAGATAAATCGAAATTGATGAGACTTTGGAATTTAACACATGTGGGTTCTCCTTGAATATTTCAAGAGTGGTTTGGTTCCTCCAATAACTTCCCCTCACGCTTGAAGCCTGATCAAAGAAAGATTCTTATACAAAACTTCACCAAAACCAATTAGATCCACATGAAATTAAATAAATGCAATGGAGAGAATGTTTAGAGATATATTTGACATCACTAAAATATCTCTCTTCCTAGAGCAATTAAACGATTTTTATGTTAATATAGATAGCTGCATATCACATAACTCGAAAGCATGAAGGAAATAATAGCATGAGGAAGTAAATAGAAACATAATAACAAACACGTCAAGAATTTACCATACGCAAGGAGAAGAACACCTCACAAGTAACCCCAAAGTCTGTTGTATTATATTGCAAATGCGTGTACAATCCAACAGTGTGTCCTCGAGCCCAATAGCTCGTATTACATGATACATATGAGAGCCCATGGCTCTATTATATAGACGGTTTGGAGCAAATCCAAAGAAAGAGCAAGTCGAGTTCCAAGTGGAGATGAGAGAGACACCAAGGTAAATCGAATTCCATATGTGGTACTCAAGGAAAATCGAATTCTCCGTGTGGTACAGTAAACAAATCCATGAATGAACCAAAACAATGAGATAACTCCAGTCAAACAATCCAAAGAAGCTCAGTGTAGGGCTCAAGGAAATGTGTGGTCCCTTCCAAGAGAAACTCGTAATTCGCCAAGTGAAGTGCTAAGTGTAGAAGCACTAGAGCTAATAGTGAGATAAGTCCCCACGAAATCCTCAATCCAAATATTTCATCGAATATTCCTTTAGTGCATGAGCTCCTCTAAATAATTCGATTTTTCTCATAGGCAATTGCCGCATTAACTCCAGGGAATTCAGTTTTATGAGATATTGGTGCATTTAGTCATCGTCCACATGTTCCTTGACTCAACTCTTTGACTTAGGATAATTTCCAAGTCATTTCCATGTCATTTTGTCCCATAGAATAATTTCTTTCTTTCTATTTAATTTATTTCTAGCCTAATTTATTGCCACATTTTACACTAAACATAGGAAAAATGGGTTTTGGGGGTCCTAAACACATTTTTGACCCCTCAAAGTGTGTCATAATAGAAATTTGAGGGTGAGAGGTGTAAATTTTATTACTCATACCCCATACAACTTCTCTAGACATCACTTATTATATTACAAATACAATTTCTATTGCAATTTCTGACTTGCGGAAAATCTAAAAAATTAAAAAATGACCACCTAGACATAACCAAATTCCCCAAATTTTTTTGTGTGATCTAGTATGCTAATAAACATTGATCCTAGACACTAGGACTCACCCAAGGCCTCACCATCAAGCCGTACACTGGTTTTGGGGTATATTTGGAGGGAAAAACTCAATTAATTATTAAGTCCTGGTAGGGAGATGATAATTAACCAAGTGAAAAAAACCTCTCAGAGTAATACTCACTTGCTGGCAAGGTTCCAAGCTACCTAGGCTTGTTACATGACTCAAAACTCATCATACTAGTATCACTTATTACAGTTCCCTGCAGGGTGCAAAATCTGGGTACAACAGAAAATGATGAAAAATAGAGTTTAAAGACTCTGGTAATTTGATGATATTTGATGGTACAAGTGTCCTTTGGTACATCCTTGGGCATGGAGTCTTCAAATAGTCATCAAGCGCCACTCTAGTGGTCAACACACCCCAATCACTATATATTGCCACTCAACCTCGTCACTTCAAGGGAAATTCGGATCGTCATCAAGAAGTATCAAATCTTCTATTCAGACTTACCAAAAGAGTCTAGAAAAGAAGCCGAGTTTTCTGAGGAAGAAATCCTTGTGCAGCAGTCCAAATTTTTGGGCAGCAGACTGAGTTTATGGGCAGCAGACTGAATTTCTGTGTAGCAGACCGAGTTTTTATGGGCAGTAATAGGAGGCTGAAATTCAACCTGTGTTTGGGAAGTTGACCGCAGGTTAACAGAGGCTATTTTTGGACAATTTGACCAGGTTTGACCTGTGCTAAGTACTGGTCTTGTTTGCCCTAATTTGACTAGAAATTCAAATTTTATCTTTTGTTGAATTGGACAAATTTCTCCTAAGAAAGGGTTGCTGGGTTTCTACCTAGTTAGGGTTTTTCGAGGGTAAAATTTGTCTCTTGTGTTGGCTATCTCTTTATGATCCTCCTACTGTCATTATTGTTTTACTATTGTGATTTTCTATGTATAATTGCTTAATGATAAGATGGATTGATTAAGAAATCATTGGAAATTAATTATCAGAGTAGAAGATCCTAAAAAAGCAACAGTGGGAAACCTTGTTTATAAAAGATATAAGGTGAAGTCCTAAGTTGAAGACCAATTGACATTTATAGGATAATTAGGCCCTTATTTAGCTTAATCAATACTAATTGTTCTAATTAAGCCTTATTTAAAAAGTGGCCTTGTACAGTGATACAGTGAAATATCCTAAGGACTTCTGACCATAACTTCATTATCTTTGATTACAAATTCATGTTTGACATAGAAAATAGCTGATGTGCATTGATTTTACTTGCATAATAGACATATCATGTTGAAATACACAATAATACAATTTTTCATCATCAATGTTTTTCATATTTAGTCCACAGGTTCAAACATTTTCAATTTATGTCACATTGTCAACATATATAGAATATCTCATGCACTTAAGTTTCTACAGTATTACATTTTCTTACCAACTCTAAAACACTTTGAACTAGGTGCATCTAGGTATTTTTGTATTTTTAACGCTTTGTTATGGTGTTTGTCTTTCCAAACTTTAGAGAAAATTAACATGCATGTTTCTTGCATGCTATATAGGCATTAAGTTGGTCGGTTTTAGGTTTAGCTTCTGATCCTGTTCATGACGAAAGAGATCTTGGTATTGCCAGATTGCAAACTTTCAACTAGCAAGAATAAATTGATTCAAAGATTTTAATCTGCATTTTTGAGTGTCATGATGAAATGGAAAACTCCTCTCTGTTTATTTTTCTGATGATTTCCTTTTGAATAAAATGCAGAAATTGGGTGGCAATGCTATGCTTGTGGATGCTGAGCATGTTTTTGATCCATACTATTCAAAGGCATTGGGGGTGGATGTAGAAAGCCTAATTGTTTGCCAACCAGACAGTGGAGAGATGGCCTTAGAAAGTAAAACTTCCTTCCTCCTTGCTAGAAGCAATGTTTGCATTCTGATATTGTGGGATTTCGTTGACAGATATATTTTAACAGGAAAATGGAAGTGTTGTCTCCTCCTCTGTTTACTTTCTTTTCTAAACTACTGAACTGAAAGACGCTTACTGTGAGGTGTATGTTTATATCCCTAAGGCCCATGTTCCTAATACAGCCAAATTGTTCCATAAAGATAATGGTAACATGCACAAATCTTTTTAAAGTGCTGGAAAGCTTCAAAAGATTTTCATACCCTTATTCCATAGCGAAGCTTGTTAGATGGTACTGTATCCAATTTTTAGTTAAAAGTTATCTTGAGCAGTAGACTAATTAGAAAAGTATGTCATCCAAGTCATTTTGATAATGAGGGCCATTACTACTAAGAACAAAATATTACTATTCAAGGTAATACCCCACTCATAGATGCCCATCTTTGTTTAAAACAACTAACTCTATTCCATATTGTTGATTTTCATAGGTCTTCTAGCTGGTAATTACTTGTAATGATTTTTACTCTAAATCTTCTTGTATTCACATTCATCAGTAAGCAATTACATAGAAGATCTTCAATAGTAGAACAAAATCGACAGTAGGATTAAAGAGATAGCCAGACGAGCAACACAAACATTTTACCTTGGGAAAAATCCACATGGGGGGAAAACCCCACAACCTTTTCCTTAGAGAAATATTCAGTTCAACAAGAGATAGATCTAATCTTTTCAGTCAAAACCAAGATCAAACTGACCATAGACAAATCCAGGTTAAGCCTGGTCAAACAGAGTTAAATAGTCTCACAAAGTAGGTCTGCCTAGAAGAGGTTTGTTCTGCCCAGATTCGGCCTGCCAGTGAAACTCATTTGCCTCAGGTCTACCTCAGATAAACTCATCTGCTTCATAGAAATTCGTTTGCCTCATAAGACTCCTCATAAATTTGCACATTGTTGAAATATGTAACTAGGTTTGGTCTTTATAATGACATGTAATCATGATTTTATGTAACGAGAAAAATAAATTTATTATTGTTAACCTTGAGGCATGGGCTTCATGCTCAATGAAATTTATTTTTATAGGTCAAGCTCCCATTGTGAGCTCTTACGGCTTGTCAATTGAGTCTACAAGTCATTAAGGTCATTGTCGTGTATTAAAGACCCATTTGGGCATGTTACATATTGTAAAAAGATTTATGTAAGTCAAAGTCAAGTCAAGGAACTCTCCAAAGACAAAGTCATAATGCAAAAGAACAAGTCGGCCTTCTCGAGCATCAAGTCGGCCTAAAAGCGTGGAGGATGAGTATATATATTATAATAAAAGAGCGGAAGCGGGGAGCGGAAGCGGGGAGCGGGAGCGGAAGCGGGAGCGGGGAGCGGGAGCGGAAGCGGGAGCGGGGAGCGGGAGCGGAAGCGGGGAGCGGGAGCGGAAGCGGGAGCGGGGATTATAATAAAAGCCAAGATTGTTCCTGTTCACTATGTTGTTATTTTTCCGTATTCTATTCATCATATTTTTACATGGCAATGTTCTGTTAAATGAATGGTAATTTTATGCAGAAATTTGGTTGAGTTAGTTTTCTGCAAAAATTAGTTGAATATCCTATTTGGGATATTACAGTGGTATCAGAGTTGGTATTCCTGCCAACCTGAGGGTTTCAATTGCAGATTGTTCCAGGGTTTATCAAGCTCAATGATTGCAAATTTGTCGCATTTGTGGTAATCGCTCAACAAAATTACGAGTAAATTGTTGATTGCACAATAATCATTCGAAATATTTATTCAAATTATTAAGGAGTCGAATCATATTTTAAAGTGGGAGCCGAATTTTATTTTAGAAGAGCGGTGAATTAAAATTTATAGGGCATTGTCAAAATTAAGGAACCCGAGAACCATTCTTTTGGGCAATAGGAAGTCGGGCAATGAAGTCACGATACAATGCTGGCATAAACTTTTGGTGATGACAATATTTAATAATTGGTGACGACAATCTTCATTATTATAAGGGGTTGAGCTAAAGTTTTAGAGGGTTTGATTGACCAAAATTATTTCATGGGCCGATTATCTGTAAAGTTAGAATTATTTGGAGCTGTCAAAGTTAGCTAGGGCCAATAGCATCATTAAATTTTATTGACAAGGGTTGAGTTCTCAAAAAGAGCCTAACGCGGACCAGAAGCAAGCCAATAGAATAACAAGTAAGCAGTGTAGCATACACACATTAGGAGGCGTGATAGAAATCTTAGATGCTTTTGTGGAAGTAGAGACTGAGGTGTAGCAACTTGAAAGCCAAGCCCACAACCTAGTTTGAATGGAGACATTTGCCTCTCAACACGTCGCGCTGAGTCTAGTCTAGTCCCTGTTGAAGGTAATGTAACTAGGTTTGGTCTTCATAAATGTACTTTTGATATTTGTACTTATTCAAGAAAATAAATATTATTTTTATAATATATGTCAATGAGTTTCTTGTTCAATGAAATAGGTCTAGCACTATTTAAAGTGCTATAGGTGAGTCAAATAGTCAAAAGAATAGGTTGAAGACCTTAAGGGCATGTTATACCTTGTATGTGTATTTATTATGGTCAAGAGAATACCTCCAAGCAATGTCACAAGCCTTCTCCAAGCAATGACATCATAAAAAGAAGAAATCTGAAGCATAAAAGTCAAGTTGGCCTAAAAGAAGGAGCAGACTCCTATATATAAGAGTCATTTCACCTCTCCAAGACAACGTAATTCATCTTTGAAATCAGCAAGGCCAAAACAGGACAACTGCTCATAACATTCTCGAGGTGCTCAAAGGCCTCTTGTGCTACTTGCGTCCACTCAAAAGCCCCCTTTGTCAAATCAGTGATGGGTGCTGCAAGCTGTGAGAATCCTCTTACGAACCTCCTGTAGTAAGTGAAAATGCCTAGGAACCTTGTCAACTCCGTCACATTCCTGGGTGTTGGCCAATCCAGGATGGCCCTGATCTTCTCCTGATGTACCTTCACTCCATCCTCCCCAATAACATGTCCAAGGTACAACATCTTTGTTAGTCCAAATTAACATTTGGACATCTTCGCATACAACTGTTGCTCCTCTAATATGCGCAGTACTACCTCCAAGTGCTGAAGGTGCTCCTCCCAAGTCCGACTATAGATGAGTATGTCATCAAAGAAGACAAGGACAAAGCGCCACAACTGCCCACGAAACACGTGGTTCATACAAGATTGGAATGTAGCTGGAGCGTTGGTTAGCCCAAAGGGCATCACCAAAAACTCAGTCCATAGTGGCAGTGAAAGGCAGTCTTAGGGATGCCCTGCTCCCTCACCTGGATTAGGTGATACCCTGAGCGCAGATCTATCTTAGAAAAGTATTTCTCCCCTTTAAGCTCGTCCATCAACTCATCAATGCGCAGGATAGGGTATCGGTTCTTCAATGTCCTCTTATTGAGGGCCCTATAGTCGATGCACATGCGTAGTGTCTCATCCTTCTTCTTCACCAACACCACAGAAGAAGCGAAGGGACTCGAGCTAGGCGTGATGTGCCCCAATCACAACAACTCTTGAATGGCCCTCTCTATCTCGTCCTGATAGGCTTTAGGGCGACTATACGGAATAGTGATGACTGCATTCACTCCCTCCTCCAACTCATTAGTGTGCTCGAACCCACAATTTGGTGGTCTACCTAGTGGGATCTCCCCAAAAACCCCTTGCTACCTATCCAACAAGGCTAGTATGACTGGATGCACAAGCCGTGTTGGAGCCCCTGTCTCTGAGATCCTCAGCTCCACTGGCCACTTCATATCCCCATGTCGTAGATTTGCCTCTATCTCGTGAGCGAAGACTGTTTGGGGTGGATAAGAGTGCATTCCCTTCAACACTACTAGCTATGAAAATTTCTGAATCTAGAAGCAGAAATCCTATTGCAGTGACTGGTTTAACATCTCCTACTTGTTATTTCATTCAACAAGTTATTTAATTACATAAACATTGATGTAAGCACTACGACAATCTACACTGACATACAGATCATAAATGAAGCAATAATTGAGAGACACACAGAAGGGACACCATTATTTTTGGACAACTCGTCCTTGGAAAAACCCAATGCGGGAAAACCGGTGTAGTAGGTAGAGGGTTTTGTATTATTAAGCAAGCAAAATCTGAGTACAAGAGGTAGCTTTTCAAACCGGCTAACCTTACAGAGAAATCACGACAACAACAAATACATATGAGGGTTTTACCTCGTTCCTCAAGTCACAGTTGATCCAATGAGTGATCAGACATCCTCCCGGCAAACACTGCGAAGTTCCTATGCAATCACTGCGTGGGCAAACGTCTTACCACTAGAGAACTTCGTCTCCTCTTCTGCTGGATCGATTTGCTGGATGAAGACTCCTGTTCAGCGCTCCTGTCTTAGAACCTTGCTTCTCCAGCAAAATCTCGGACTACTGATGAATACTCTGCACTACCACTGCAAGAGTCCCTCCTGGACCGCGTCAGCTCTGCGTGAGCCCCTCCTGGGTTGCATAGGCCTCTGCATTGCCTTCCTGATGCTCAAGCTGCCTCTCTTACACGTACTCTTTGGCTCGGAACTTCCTCTCCGATCCAAATCTCTACTTCTGCCCCTCTCACTGCAACAGATCACTTGTTCGATTCTCTCAACAAACCACACCCCAGAAAATCGAACCGACTGATCAACTTGATGTATCTCTAACTGACCCTTAAGCCACCTCTTATACTTTTCCTGTTGATGAATCAATGACTGAGATTAAGTCTCTAATCAATGGCTAAGATTAAATTGGACTTGATCCTCGTCTCTTAGAAGCTTCTCACCCATATTTTCATTAATACCCATTAATATTTTTATTTTCCTACGTTTAGACTTAGGAACCCCATTAAAAATATTAATTATTTTAATAAAATATAATCCGGATGGAATTTCTCCAAACTATTTATGGGTCTTGGAGATCTCATGTGTTTTAGCCCCTCCATAAAATTTCGGAGCTAGAGCACATCCGATGCTACCCAAAATCAACACTCCCTCTTAGCAAGGAATGTGCTCTAGCAATACTTCCTAGTAGAAGAATCACACTGATCCACGACATCTGTCCTCCGTGCTACTGATGCTTGGCCTGCTGCCCTTCATCCACGTCGCTTCTGCAATATGTACTGCTGCCCAGGAAACTGCTACTGTCACTGCTACATCTGTACTGTAGCTCCCTCTCAATATGCTGCATCATGCTGCTCATATTGCTGCCATTGCTAACTGATGCACTGCAACTCAGTTGCTGAGAAGTAAGCAACTGAAAAAGTCACCCAAAAACTGACATGTTGGTCAGTTTGGATGCCCCGTGATGCTGAAGCTACCTCTGCTGCTAATCTGTGCTGACCATCTGATGTTGCTGCGCTGCTATTGTATCTACTCTGCGCCTCCCACATTGCTGCAACACTCTATTGTGCTGCTTCAGACTTTGGCACTCTAGGTCTGCCACTGTGGCTCCATCATCCCTCTCACCAACTGACGCTCGTCATTCTGCTACTGTCATTAAGGGCTCCTGTAGTTGTATGTGATCCAAAAGTTTGGCTAGTTCAAGGATCCTGCCCCATCGTGTAGTCCTCCCGACTACAGCCCAATATCGCTGCACATCTTCTCTAGAGGTGCATGAGCACTCATGGCGCAATCCTCATCATTGTCCTCCTTGTTAGCTTTCGCTGGAGCAGCCTTTGATTCAGACTTCTCTTCCTTGCACTTCTTCCGAGGGCACTGAGTGGCGAAATGTCCCAGTTCCCCACATCTGAAGCATCTGACTTTGGGTATGTCTTTCTTTTTATTCTTTTGCTACCCTTGCTGTCTCGCTGATGCGAGAGTTGCATCCTCCTTTTCCTCCTTGGATTTGATTCCTTTACTGCTACTTCCTGCCTTGGTCAACCTTCTGATCTCTTCCTGTCAAAGAGCTACCCACATTCCTCCCAACTAGGGAGAGAAGACCTGCCCAAGATGCTCTAGACAAAGGTTTCCCAGTCTTCAGTGACTCCATTTAGTGCAATCTTGACCATGAATTCAGGATTTGGTTTAGACCCTACGAAAGTTAGCTGGTCTCGGATCCCTTGCAACATGAGAAGGAAGGGATCGATTTCTTCTCCCTTCTGCATCTGATACTGTCTCAGCTGGCTCTCAAGCAACATCTTCCATTCAACGGAAGATCCCTTGTACAAAGTGGTCAAGGCCTCCTACATTTCCCTTATTGTGTTCTTTTCAACAATATGTGGGACCACATGATACTTGACCTCGTCTAAGATCATGCACTTCACTTTTGCTTGAGCCTCCTTGTAATTCTTGAGAGGATCAACATCGACCCGAACAACAACGTCCTCAAGGCATAATCCTTGATGCGATTTTTGTCCAAGACTGCCAGGATCCTGGCCTTCCAGATGACAAAGTTGGATGCTCCATCCAATCTGTTCTGATACCTCAGTCCATTTACTGCCATCCCTGCTCAAATGAGTGTCAAACAAGCTCTCTTCTCCTTTCGCTGCTGCACCAACAAAAATCAGATCTGGATTTCTCTGGCGCTAGAAATCCTCTAAGGAACAAGTTCCCTCTAGACTCCCTTCGAGCCCTGATTTCCTTCACAAAAATCCTTTCGCCAAATAATGTCGTATCACCCCTTTCTGATCTGCCTTTGCTGCTGCTCAGTGACCCAAATCTAGATTTCTTTGGCAAGAAATTTGGTAAGGCAGTGACTCCTACCTTGGTTCAGTCTTCTCAGACACTGTTCTGCACCAACAACAACAACATCGCACTAGCACCTCAGATCTGATCTGCACTGCTCCCTCTGCCCCAAATGAAGAATCTGAGCTCCTCAAGCTCTGCGCAGTCATTGCGTGAGCTAGATCAACTCCTCCTGGCCACTACGTGACTCCTTCCCGATCCATAAAGATGACGTTGCTTTGCGTGAGCTTGATCTACCCCTCTGCTTCTGCATTGGTCCAGAGCGCTGATGCAGTCACTACGTGGGCTCCTCTTGGTTACTGCGTCACCCTCCCTTGGTTTAGAATGCTGATGCAGGAACTGCGTGAGCCTCTGCGTCACTTCTTTGGCAATGCCCTCACCCTTCCTCTGCGTTTCAGGCTCTGGAACAATGCTGTCACTCAGAACAACTGCCTCTCTACAGCAAATTTGTTGGATCTCCCGCCTAATGGCTTCATGTCCTATGATCTGCAATCACTTTGATACCATGTGAAAATTTCTGAATCTAGAAACATAAATCCTATTGCAGTGCCTGGTTTAACATCTCCTAATTGTTATTTCATTCAACAAGTTATTTAAATACATAAACATTGATGTAAACACTACTGCAATCTACACTGACATATAGATCATAAACTGAAGCAATAATTGAGACACACACACAAGGGACACCGTTATTTTTGGACAACACGTCTTCGGGAAAACCCTGAGTACAACAGGTTTCCTTTCACATCGGCTAACCTTACAGAGAAATCAAGGTAGCAAGGAATACATATGAGGGATTTACCTCGTTCTTCAAGTCACAGCTGATAAAGTGAGTGATTAGACACCCTCTCGGCAAACATTGCAAAGTCCCTATGCAATCACTGCGTGGGCGAGCGTCTTGCCACTAGAGAACTGCGTCTCCTCTTTCGCTGGATCGATTTGCTGGATGAAGACTGTTGTTTAGCCCTCCCGGCTTAGAACCTCACTTCTCCAATAAAATTTCGGACTACTAACGAATACTCTGCACTGCCACTACCAGAGCCCCTCCTGGACTGCGTTAGCTCTGCGTGAGCCCCTCCTAGGCTGCGTAGGCCTCTGCGTTGCCTTCTTGATGCTCAAGCTGCCTCTTTGCCACGTACTCTTTGGCTCAAAACTTCCTCTCCAATCCATATCTCTGCTTCTGCCCCTCTCACTACAACAGATCACTTGTCCGATTCTCTCAGCAAACCATGCCCCAGAAAATCAAACTAACTGATCAACTTGGTGTATCTCTAACTGACCCTCAAGCCTCTTCTTATACTTTTCCTGTTGATGAATCAACGGCTGAGATTAAGTCTCTAATCAATGGCTAAGATTAAATTAGACTTGATCCTCGTCTCTTAGAAGCTTCTCACCCATATTTTCATTAATACCCATTAATATTTTTATTTTCCTAAGTTTAGACCTAGGAACCCCATCAAAAATATTAATTATTTTAATAAAATACAATCTGTGTGGAATTTCTCCAAACGATTTCTGGGTCTTGGAGATCTCATGCGTTCTAGCCCCTCCACAAAATTTCGGAGCTAGAGCACATCCAATGCTACCCAAAATCAACACTAGCTTCCCACCTGGGCTTATAAACTCCATCTCTAACTTCTGCCAATCAGTGGTGACCCTCCCCAGTGAGTACAACCATTGGACACCCAACACTACGTTGGTGTCTGGGACATCAACCATGAAGAAATGATCAGTAACTGTGTAGTTCCCCATATTGTCATAGTCAAGCCAGGGACATACTTCATGCACTGCATGGTCCGGTCCCCTGGCACCAATACGAAGAACCCCTCAAAAGTCTCTGTGTGAATGCCCCTATGCTCCACCATCTAGGCATCGATAAAGTTGTGGGTGGCCCCACTGTCTACCAGGACTGACACTCGCCGCCCTTGTACTATCACCCTAATCTTGAGTGTCAAATACTTCGGTACTTCCAGAAGTGAAGCAAGGGCTCCCTCTGATGGGACAAATGGTTCTCGTCTAGGTGGTGGTGGTGTTCCTCCCGATGATGGTCCTCTCTTATCTCCCTGCTCTGCTACCATCTCTAATTCCTCATCCGGCTCATTGTTCGAATACACCTCAATATAATCGGCCTTGCCCTTAGTGCACTTGTGCCCGGGTGCCTAAGGCTCCTGGCACGTGCAACACAATTTCCTCCTCCTGAGGTCTCTCTAGTTCTCCTCGTCCATTTGTCCACGTCCCCCATCCCTCTAAGGTGGTCTAGTGTCTTGGTTCCCCTATGGGCAGTGGGTCTATTAGGGACGAAAGCCCAGGTCTTGGGCACTACGTCAATCATGTCCTGGGTCCTGGAGATAACATCCATCAATGATATAGGTTTGTAAGCCCTCACCTAGCCACGCAGTGGCTCAGCAAGCCCCTCCACAAACAACATGATCAATAGAGCCTCTGAGATGTTAGTCACCATCATGACCAATCTATGAAACTTCGTAATGTAGGCCTCTGCGCTGCTAGTTTGCCTCAGATGGGCTAACTCCCTGAAATGTAACTCTGGGTCCTTCTTGTCAAACCTCTCCAACAGCCTCCGAGTGAACTCTATGTAAGATGTGATGTGTATATATCCCAATGTGATTAGCGCATGGTACCACCACTTCTGGGCATCCCCCTCCAAGTGAAGAGCAACAAACCGGATAACATTGGTCTCTCGCATGGGGTTCAGGGGGAAGTATGCGTCTGAATTCTATCTAACCTCTGAACCCAATCTTTGGCTGAGCTCTTGGTGAACCCATCAAAGTTAGGGAGTGTAACCTTCCCTGCTATCTTCTCCATCTCCTGGTTAGTGGGCCCCCCTTAGTAGTGTGCTCCAACCCCAATAGTATGTCTCTCCTTGAGATGTCTGTACTCCCCAAAGAACATCACTCGCTTAATCCGGGCATCCATCCCATCATACTCGTCAATACCGGATGCAACTGAATTGACCAAGTCTGCAACCGGGTCTGGCTCCCTCTCCAGTTCTGGTTCATCCACAAAGTGAGGCATAGTGGGATGACCAACCTATCCACGCTAAGGAGTGTGTGGGGGCTGATAGGTACGACTGTCCCCTCCTGATCTGGAAACTCTATCTCTGTGGGGCTCCCCCTCGGGCCTCCATTCATCTGCAACCCATCCTTGTTGCATCGTGTCCATCATGAGCTGCCCTTGCCTCAACATTTGCGTATTGGTTCTCAACAATTCCTCTTGAACCTGATTTTGGCCCCCTTGCGTGGGCTACTCATCGTCTCCTTGGTTGTCCATCTAGCCTCTGGTATGTTCCACTTTAGTGTCTGAAAAGGATCTGGACCCTATTCTCTACCTCAACCCCTTCCTCTGCCTCTACCACAACCCCTTTGGAAAACCAACCCTTGATACCTTGGTGGCATTACCTAATCCTGCTCCCCACGCTGTCCAAGAACATATTCTGATACCATTTTATTATTGCTAATGGAAAAATTTACAGAGATAACAAAAACATGCAAGACAGTTCAACATAAAATTTTTTAGTGGACACCAATAGACCAAAATGCTCCCAAACACACCAAAATGGGCAATTTTATTATATATAATTGCTGGAGTACAATGTGAAATAGAAAGAGTGCACCTGGGCTTGCACAAGGCAAGATACAAGCCTCAGGTGGTCGATATATCAATGCCCAATTGCTGCAGGAGTTTATCTTCCAGAAATCTACGCTGGCCCTAGTAATTCTGCACTGCTGGCTGTGTTGAGACCCTAGTTTGATCCCTCAAATCTGCCCAGAAAATTCTACAAAATCTGAGATCCTTGTCAAAAATCTAGAAAAACCCAAAAAGGGTTTCCTCTAGTTTTGACGCTACAAAATTGACCCCAAATTCCCAACACTTCTCCATTGCCAGTAAATTTTAGTTTGCAAAAGTTCTGTCTTTGCTACCCTCCAAAATAGTGGAAAATCTCCCCTATGCTACTTTCTAACTCCCACACAACAACCTAGCTCCAAATACCTCTAACCAAGACTACCCATAACGGCTCCTCCTCAACTACTGCATAGGCTTGGGCAGTATTGCGTAAGTTTCAGGAAGGGAAGTTTGTGTTGAAAAGTGTAACTAGGTTCGATCTTCATAATGATGTGTAATTGCGATTCTATGTAATTGATGAAAAGAAGAAAAATAAAAATTATTATTATCCTTGTCTCATGGGTTTCATGAGCAAGGAATTTTATTTTTAGTGATGGCTCCCATTGTGAGCCTTTAGGATTTGTCATCTAGTCATAAAAGTCAATTTGAGTCTATGTCATGTATGAAGGACCCTTCTTAGGCATGTTACATTTTGTATGAGTCATTAGATAAGTATAAATAGCCCTCCAAGACAAGCACAAGCATCTCCCTTCAAGTCGGCTTCAAAAGGAATAATAATATCTCTCCAAAGGACACGTCGGCTCATCTTCATGTCAAGTCGGCTTATTATCATGGCAAACAACTATAAATAGGCCACTCGGCCTCATTTCAGAGCAAGGATTTTTGGTCAGCATCTGAAGTTAGCAAGTGGTGTGAAGATCAACGAAAGGGTCAAGAAAGACAGTCTTATGGCCAATGAAGTGAAGCAAAGGGAGAGCAAGGTCTGTATTGGATCTGTTTTGGTATACATTTGCGAAGGAGGAAGACTTTTGTTGCAGAAAGAGCTGAGAGGAATTACAGTCCTCTTAGGTAGCCAAGTTGGAAGTAGGACAAGTCTAAGAGGAAGCCGAGGCAAGCTAGAAGGAGTTCCTATTTAAAGAAGGCCTAATTCTAGGAGGCCGAAACTAGTGAAGATCTGAAGCAGAAGGTAGCCAAAGTTGAAGGGAGGTCTAGGAGAAGGAAGAAGCAGAAGGTTGACTATCACTGACTAAGGATCTCATCAAGGAGGCTTTTGTGTCTTGGTCTTGGAGTGGCAAATAGGTCAAGGGTCTTGGTCTTGGTATTCGTCAATTGGAATCTCTATAAGAAGAATAATTTGTTCGGGTTTTCCTCTCAAGTGGGAGAGGTTTTGGCCCTGACTGATAACCTATATTCCGAGTCTCTTGTCTCTTTATGGTTTATGCATTGGTCGCTGTTTGATGAAGAGGAACACTAACAATCTTAGGAAGATCCTATTCTAAGAAAGTAAAAAGCATTCACAAACAGTTACTAATAGACGAGAAATCACTTGCTCTCGATGCCCTAGATTTCTCAACAGTTCGTACTGATGAGATGACTACTTCTCTGCAAATTCTCTCCTCTCCTCCAACAAATTTTGAAATGGATTGCCCAACAACTATGGCTTCTAATTTTCGGCACCAACTCCCAAAGGACAACATAGCTCTAATTCTACATCCCAACTGAGCTAAAAAATTTTGTGGTACCTGTGCTATGCCTCTCCCTGCCTCCTCAAGACAACATTTCTAGGGTGGCACTCGTAGTCCACCGAAGAGAAGGGTGAATTTCCTCCTTGGGAAACACTGGTGCTCAACAACACTTTGTGACTTAACAACTTGAGCAACAATGTAGTTTGTCAAATGATCAAAAAGCCCCAAATGACGCTGCCTTCTTCTTATTTATATTCACTAGTCCTTTGCCTCATGTGGGTCCCTCCAATAATTTCTACCTCCTCTAAGCATTTCAAACTCCTTTACCAAGTGGTGCGTATTTTGTGAGAGAGTGGTCCCCACATTCCACTAAGAAATAAGAAGACTTTGACCGACTTTTCCCAAGTGCCTCTCCAAAAATTATTTTAGGCCCCAAAATGACAAAATTAACAAAATTGGGTTTTTATTTTAGCAAAATTTAGGAAGGGACATTATAGTTATTTGGATTTTCATAGTTTTTCTTATGGAAAAGTGTTCTTGCAAGGATTCGTTGGACATAGCTTGTATACAAGCAAACCTTTTCATATTTTAAATCTTTCAAATAGTGTTTCATTGATTCTATATTAGCTACTTGAGAGCATTTTCTAAACTAATGCAGGTGATGGGTTTCACCCCCATCACTTGATTTGGTTTCTTGTACATTATTTGTATTATATTTATTTGTTTTACATGTTCTCTCTACACTAATTTTCTCTTGATTTTGTAGCTCTAAGTTGGAGTGTTGGTGATAAGAGTATTGAAGAAAAATCACTCAAACTCTAACCATTGTCTTGTAGGACCTCCCAAGCTTATTCAAAGTTCATCTTCTAGGAGGCCGTGGGCATAGAAGGCTAGCTCCTCTTTCTTGCAAAGCTTCATTCACCATTGGAGGCTAAGCTTTGGAATACCAAGAGACATCTAACTCCTTCAATCTTGAGAGCATTCTCATTGTACTTACTTTAGTTTCTAATTTTATCTTTCAAGAAGGAAGTCTAGTGCTTGAAGAGCCTCTTATATTGTAAAGATTCCTCTTGAAGTTTTACTTGAGACCTTTTGGGAAGGTTTCTCATCTTTGTAACAATCTAATAAAAAACTTAGTTTTTCTTGTGGGAGCTTGGGTTTCACCCAAGGCATCATTTTCTCCTTATTTAGAAGAAGAAACATGTGGGTGGATGAACTTGCATCATTTTTCTTAGTTTTTATTTTTGCATGCCTTAAGAATTAACACAATCTCACCATCACAATCTAACTTTCTAAATTTAATTTTGCTACTAGTTCCCATTTTATGCATTTGAAGTTTTTCTTTTAAGTACAACTTGGAATTTCACTTTTTAGAACAACTTACTTCATTATATGCAAGCATTTCAATTCATGTGGCAAAGTTAGATTTAGTTAATTTGACAATTTGTTTCATGCTTGCCTCACTATAGGCTCATTTGGTTACTTGCTCATTTATTTTAAGTTATTTGCTCACTTTGCAAGCATTTCATACTTTGAAGCTTCATCTCATTTCATTGCTTTAGTTGGTGGATCATTGATATATCATGTGTTAAAGCACTTACTCTGAGCAACTTACAATCTTATGTGCTTATGAAGCTTATGTCTTGTATCTTGTATATTTTGAGCAATTATCTAAGTTATCTCATTGTGCATATTTCCAATTATTTGAGGCATTTATTTTTACAGGCACTGATAAACTTGCATTTCATTTAAGCATATTAGCATCGCTGACATCTCTAATGAAAATTTACCTCCAAGCATAAGCTTGATTGAAAGACATCTCTTAGGGACACTTTTCTTTCATCAACTTGAGGGACATAGACCTTCTTACATGGTTAACACAATGACCTTGCAGTCGTTAGAGCCATAGTCTCTGCTGTGCGAGAGGCATCGAGTGTGTTGGATATTCCAAGGGAGGTATCGTTAATATAGCCTTGGCTGTCTTTCCTTGGATCTCATTCCACAACTTACATAAGAGATTTGTTTCAAAAACAGACGAAAGAAAGGTCATATCTAAACTAGGCATTGAGATAAAATTAACCAAGATAATTGCATTCAATCTTAGTTTAAGAGCATTTCATGCTAATACATTTTACTATTTTATTTGCAAATTATTCATGTACTTGTCATTGATGAAAATGTTTTGAATTGATTATCTTATGTAGGCAAGTATCATCTTGTTCATTTTTGCATGTAAAGTTTTAACTTTTTTCATTTGCAAGTCATTCTATATTACTTCCTTACATGCTTTGGATTCGTGAATGATTGTATATTTTGAAAGCATTTCTTGAAAACATAGTTTATGTCTTGCATGTGATATCATATCTCGCTAACATGTTTTGTTTGATTGATAGGGTTACTTGTATTTCAATTTGAAACACTTCATTTTTCTTGAACAAGTATTACTTATTTTAAGCAATATTGAAGGCATTGGTTTTAAACTGTTATGTATGCTAATCTTTGATTCATATGTTGATGGTTATATATTTCATTTCATATTGCTCATTATATTTGCTCATAATCTCAAGTAATCCAAATTTGACATCTCTTAGAAACTTCACATCCCCCCTTTTAGCTTAGTTTTCCATTTAGGGACCACCCCCCTTAGCTTATCTAGGAAAGAGCTTAAATGGAGAGAGAGTTGGGAATAGGTGACAACCCCATCTCTTAAATTTTCCACCAACCACACCTTGTGGAGTTAAGGGCTTTTCTCGCTACCCTAGGTGTGTGATAGGCGACAACACTCTCGACGCTGATTTTGCTACTGCAAAACCCTTCTGCGTCCAAGCAAGGAATCTGCTTAGCGAAAATCTGATATGCTTCACCAGAACTTCTTTCGAGCTTTGCTACTACCTGCTAGAATTGTTCCTAGGCTTTGCGAATTTTTCCTGCCACCTGCACTAGAAAAATATAACCCTCTATCCAATAGTTCGAATTGCTAAGCCAACTTCTGCGCAAATTTAGAAATCATGCTGCCAAACTCCCACTGAATCTGGACGATTTCTGCTTTTTGCTTCTAAGCTTCCCACCTGATCAGTCTTGCTCTGATACCATGTGAAAATTTCGCTACGAAATTATTCTATGGTTGAGAAAGTTGCGCTACGAAATTTTATTGCAGCGACTCGTATTATCCCTTCTAACTGTTAATTAAATTAACAGTTTATTGCTACAACAACAACAAAATAACCACACTGCAATCTTCACAAAAAACACTGCGGAAAATAATAGCGTTGGAAATTGAGAAATATTCTAGCACACAAACATAAAAAAATTGACACAGTTATTTTTGGACAAATGTCCTCGAGAAAACCCAACTTGGGAAAATGGTCCAACAATTGAGGGTTTTATATTATTAAGCAACAATGAAAATATGTGTACAATCTATGGATGCCCAACTAGCAATCCAATCAGCAAAATAAACTGGCCGAAATATCTGTGAGGAAAATACCTCAACACCACGCCTGATCCTGCTCCAACAACTGACCAAACTAGCTAGTCGTTTTGCCTCTGTGTGAGCCTCCGTGCAGTGGTTGCGCATACCCCAACTTGCTAAGCTTGGAACTACAAGGAAAAATGACATCCTAGCTGACTTTGCCTCCGGGAGAAATTCGCTTGGCCTCCTGGAGAATTTCCGGACCAACAACAACTGAATTTCTCTTCCCTTCAGCAAAATTGATCTCCCTCTAAAGCTATCTGTGCTGCCTCTGTGCAACTTCTCTGGGAAATACGACCCTTCTGTTGCTGACTCTCCAGATCTGGAAAACTTCCTCCGGATTCATTGTCTCTGCCCCTCTCTATCTCTGCTTCCCTTCTCTGGCTCAAATTCTTCCGACAATTGCTACTGCTCTTTGGAAATCGAACTGCCTAAGGAAATCGATCTCAATTGTGTGTGTTCACCATCTACCTATCGACTTCTTCTTATAATCTTTTGTTGGGACTCTAATGGCTAAGATTAGATCTTAATGGATGACTAAGATTATTTCCTAGTCGATCCGTGTGAGCTTCTAGATAATTCGCACGTTATCTCAATTAATTCTGATTTATTAACCAGATTTCCTAAGTTTAGACTTAGGAAATATTAAAAAATAGGTTAATAATCTAATTGAGACACTTCTAGGTGGAATTTCCAGAAATGATTTCTGGGTTATGGAGAACTCTCGTGTTTTAGCCTTTCCACAAAGTTTTGAGACAAGAACACCTCTAGGCTCTGATGCTATAAAAAAATAACTCTCTTAGGTCTTACCATCAAGGCCAAAATTCTAAAGGAACAATTTCAAGATTTCATGGTTGGTGGGATTGCAACATTTTCATTAGATTCTATCATGTATGAAGGTATGGGATTGGAATTTAGTCAAGAACTTTAAGCCCTTTATGTGCCTTGATGTTGGTGATATTGATTATTGGACAACTGTGTTTCGACCTTAGCAAAAATGCACCATTCACTCAAGCGAAAATCATTGATTAGGCACGTTAAGTTTTTCTTCCATATTTCAAAGCTTGGATTAGTTAGTTTCATCAAAATTGGGTGGTGTTGGCTAATGTCCATGTTGCCGCAAAATCTAGCAGGCCTTGGAGAGGGGGCACCCTACAAGTCTAAAACTAGAGCAAGTGACAACAATGGGGTGATGGCCCACTGTGACCATTGCCAAAACCCCTTGTTCTTTATGGATTTTCACTAGTGGGAGGATTCTCGGTATGTGAGAAGGTCATCTAATATATATTCTAAGGTTAGGGTTTAAGGTCACACAATGAGGGATTCTATAAGAAAGTCACGATTTAGAGTCAAGGCTCTAATAGGAGGCAATTTGCTTTCTTTATAGAGACCTATAAAATTAGGCACAAGACTTAGGGCTTGATTAATAAGCTGAGTGTTGAGATGGCCAATGGTCAAGGCAAGGAGAAGGGTTTCCAACAATGTATATCAGTGAAATCAAGGCACATGAAACCCTAAAAAAGCCCTCAAGTTGAAGCAAGATTAGACTAGGGTTTACCTTAGGGCAAACAACTAGGGAAAATAAATTTATGGACGAGATTGAAGTGGATGCCCACCAAAAGAATGGATTTTGTGGCAAATACACTCCTCTTGATGTTTAAGCTCTTTAATGCGAAAAATATTCCTTGCCTAGAGATTCACACCAAGTCCTAGTTAGTGAGCTTGGTCTTAAAGGGGACGAATTAGAGAGAGAAGAGTTTATGGATAAGATGTGTTTGATCACCAACAAAATGGACCAATCACTTGTTCCTTGGGAGTATGCAATCTATGATTTGATAGGACAACCAACAAGTTCCTAAGGAGGTTGAAATCTTGATGCCCTAGCACCAAAACTCAAGCGATTATCTATGCAATAAATAATGGAATTTTCATGGAAAAACTAGTAAAATTTGACCATTAGTATATTCATTCACATGTTATTCATGAGTAATGCATGCAATAGTGATATCTAGATAACATTCAATAAATTTTCAACAAATTAGGGCACAATAACAAACCCTAGATTCAACATATTCCATACATTAGACATATGAAATAAAATATTCAACAATAGGTACACTTACAAGATAACATGCAAAGAGATTCCATCCATTTGATCCAAAGAATAGCTCCAAAGATAAACAAATCAACTCCAAATGTCAAAATGCATTCATAGATCCGAATTCTCCACAAGAAAATAAGGCCAAATTAGCTCAAGGGGCGGAATTACACAAGTTATGATGATGATTTGCAAGAATGTATCCCTCCTCTATGTATATGAGGAGTTCGAATGGCTAATTTAGCCTAATGCTACCTAAAACAATAAAATAATGTGCCAATCACCAAGCCGAGCAAATAACCAATGATAAAAATCAACTCTTGCCCACAGGTAGGAGCCATAGGAGAGAAAATGATGACATCATCCATGAGTGAGCCCTTCTATGGCTAGCGTTGAGGGTTCTTGGTGCTAAGATGTGAGTAGAGGTCTTCTAAAATTACCTACTAAGGGTTGGCCCTTAGGTCTCTGTCAATGCTCTTTTGTGGACCCCAATTTTCATCTTGGGGCACAAAAGTGGTCTCATGGATCTCCAGGTGGTTAAAGTGTTTGTGTCTGCTCCAATGTTTGGGTCTCTCAAGGTGGTGCTAGCCCTCCCATGTCTCAAGGTGTGAGATCATCCTCCTCTGGGTCTGGATCAACTGCCAAACCTCTAATAGTGCTAAGCCGATTGGGGGCATGTGTTAGTTTTTGGTAGCATCGGATGTGCTCTAGCCATGAAAATTGGTGGCGAGGCTAAAGAACCTAGAAATCGTTTGGTGAAATTCCACACGGATTGTATTTTATTAAAATAATTAATATTTTTAATGGGGCTCCTAAGTCTAAACGTATGAAAATTAAAGTATTAATGGGTATTAATCAAAATATGGGTGAGAATGTTTTAGAAAGCGGATCAAGTCAAGTTTTAATCTTCGCTGTTGATTAGAGACTTAATCTCAGCCGTTGAAATCTCAACAAGAAAAATATAAGGAGGTGGCTTGGGGTTCATTTAGAAACACCCACCGCGAGAACGAATTGATCTAGAGTTTGCAATTTCCGGGGCTTGGAAGCTGAGAAATTTGAACTAAGTGATCATTCTGCAGTAGAGGGGCAGGGATAGTTAGGGAATACTGGGTAGAGAGGCGGAGAGCCATTAGTGGAGGCAGCGCAACACCTAGAGGGACTAATGCTAGGCTAGTATGGTCCCACGCAGGACTGACACTGAACTAGGGAGAGCCAGCGCAGAGGAGACATTGCCCTCCCACAAAAATCTGGAACAATCGGGGAGCTGCCGGAACAGCAGGGGAAGGTTGACACAGAAGCCCCAGGAGGCAGAAGGGACTGCGCAGAGCTGACGTAGAGCTTGTAAGAATGACGCAGGGCCTAAGCAGGGCCAACACAAAGATAACCAGGGTTAGCCAGTTCTGTTGCTGGATCAGCCAAACCTGCCGGGTAAAGTGAGGTAATCTCACTCAGTTTTCTGCCATTATATTTTTCTCTGTGACTGGATTGCTGAGAGGGCATCCAACATTGTATTCAGAACTACTGCTTGATAATATAAAACCCTCAGAGCTGTTGAACTGGTTTCCCCGCATTGGGTTTTTCCGGGGACTATTTTGTCCAAAAATAACGGTGTCCTATGTATCTTGTTCTTTGCTTAGTTTTTTGTTTCATGTAATCAAATTAAATTGGTGTAGGCTGCAGAAGTAATTTACTTCAGTATTATTCAGAAAATAACTTGATAATGTATATTAAAATCAAGTAGGAGAAGTAAATTTAGTTTTGCTGCAGTAGGGGTTCCTTGAGTATAGGATTTTTCACAGCGTGTTGGGTCCAGGTGCATCATCCCATAAAAGTCATCAATATAGGGAAAAGTGTTGCAACGCTGTGGGTGCTAGAGGTGCCCATGGGTATGTATGATGCTCTCCTGTTGCTTGGAATCCCATGGCTCTTGACACCAAACTTGTGGGTCTCAATATGCTCCTCTAAAAGACTTGGGTCCCAATTAAGTTGCCCAAGCCATGGTTATGGAACCACCTGACAATTACACACAATATCTAGTGCTAGCAACTACGTCATTAGGTACATCTAATCATTTTTTGCATCTAAGTAAACCAAGCGTGAAAGTAATGGGAAATTTGACAATCCAAATGAGGCTCCCGTTCCAAAATTAAGACTTTAACTGGCAATGGTGTTACCTCCCTAGTTAGTAGTGGCTAATAGACCACCCTATTAAGTGTTTCTAGCTCCCCAAGGGAAGTGGCGTGTCCTAGGTCCACCCTTCAATTGATAGGTGCCATGTGAATAATGGTGGAACAGAGGGGAGAAGACTTCATGGCCAAGTGCCATGGTCAAAGGGACCAACAATGATGGGCTCCTCATCATGAGTGTATGGATGTGGGGAGATAGCAATCATGGATGCATGAGTTATCAACTTGGCCTTTGTTATTCCACCCCTCTTGTGCGGCTCTTACTTTTTTTTGACTTTTCTTTGTTTTACTGCTTGTAGCTCAAAGGGTTAGAGTTTGCTTTTTATGATGTATAGCAATTATTACCCCCTTAATGATGAGGCAACTCATTGTCCATCAGGGGTAGGGATATGCAAGGGTTCCTTCTCATAATATGAAGAGCAACATGTGCTCATGAATCGGGTGATGGCCTTAATGGGCGAGGTAGAGCTCTTGGTAGGCTTTTTCCCACGTATGTGTATGTTCCAACCATCTTTTGCATTTTGATCTTGTTTTGTTTTTGCGTGTGGCCATCATATGCTTTTATCTTGTTCTTTTAACTGCATCAACCTCCTAGGACAAAGTTCTGGGCCCTACTCAGGTGTCAGGATGTAAGGTGCCGAATCCCAGAGAAGCAGTGGTCAGTTGAACCCGAAGAAGGGAGGTGGAGTATAGGGTTTATAATGTAAGATGGAAAGTGGTAAGTGTGGAATAGGGAGAGATGGGATTATGTTATCTCAATCGGTGATTTCCAAGCAGTGCATCTCCTATGCTTATTGGGCCATTAGGGGAGGTCCTAGTGGACTAGGATGAAAGATTAACCCCCCATTTAAGGTGAGTGAACAAGATTACAGTCAAAACCCCTCTTTCTTCCAGGTTATCCCACAATCCATGTCAAATGCCCAAATACTAATACGCGTAAGCACCTGATTACAAAATGAATAAAGTATCTTTTGATTGGAAACCCACCTTCCAACATGTGCTCTTGCCAAATGGGCGAGGAAACATATGATTGGTGCAGGTGGCAGAGATATGAGTGGCACAATGTCATCGAGTAGTAGTGGCTATTGGCTGCCTGACTGGAAGAGATGATTGCATAAAAATTTCTCCCAAGGGGTCACCCGTTGTTGGTGGGTAACAGACCCTAGAGGATTGAGGTAAAGGCAAAGGGTGATACTAATGATGAAAATCCCAATATAAGTGATGGTGGAAAATTGTTTTAAATTTATGATTGTTATTTAAATATTCTTTCTCATTTATTTATAACTCTTTCTTTACAAGTTTCAATATAATGTACTATTTATAAAATAACACGTTACATATATACATATTTGAGCTAGGATTTTCTTGGTTTTCCCTAGCTAGAGGTTTGGGGAGCTCGTGGATTGTACCAACCTTATTATAAGGCTAACTTGCATGATACAGGGAAACAGGTACATGTTTTGGAAATGGAAACGCATTGGAAATGTGAGCCCCCAAAAATTCGGAAACAAGGAATAAGCATGCATCACACAAACACGCACTCCAAGGCAAAGATGTCTCCTCTTTCTTTTCTTCTCTAAGTACAACTTATTGTTTCATGTTAAAACCCTAATCTCCAAATCCCCAAGGGATGAAACCTTACCTTAGTCTTCAAGATACTCCAAGAATCTCAGGAAGCCCTACTTTTCCAAGTGAGGAGAGATTGATCACAAGAACAAACAATAATGAATGAGTGAATGGACTCTCTCCTTTTTCTATATACATGAGAGTTAAGGAAGGCCAAGAACACATGTGGGCCAATGCCCTTACAAACAACCTATAGTAATCACATGTAAGCTAACACACGTGAAGTGATACACTCCTTGGGTACACATGTCAAGCTCCAAGTTGATGTTGTCCATAGGTAAGGCTCCAAATGCAAGGTCTCTCCATAAGGTGCGTCCAACACTTCTCTTGCAAGCCTCCAAAGATTCATCAATCCTCCTAAGCCATGTAAGCCGTTGAGTCCAGCCCCCCTACGTGAACACTGTTGCAACCCAAGTTTCCCCTAGCCAACTCAAAGACCTGATATAGGAAATCAAGCTACCTTGTGCTATCTAGAGCCCATTGCCCTCCTTCAGGAAGCAAAATGCTCCTCCTAAGTAGGGCATTCTCCAAGAAACTATCTCAATGTGGCCATCATGTAGAATGCCACTCAAGTAGTCAGGAGATGTCCAATGGCCTAGGGAAGAATGCCAAGTAAGCATTCATTTGAGGTCAAGCAACCATTGATTAAGCCTTCTCCAATGTGAAAGTCGATCACAGGCCATCTTTGATGTGCAAATACATCATGGACCATCCAGGTGTTGAATATACACCATGTATCCCAGATCTTATGAAACAACCCCAAACATGGTGTAAAGATTTGCATAGTAACCTAAAAACTAATGAAATATTGGTTAGAAATGGCTCATAAGTTGTTTATTGATATACAATAAGAGGTTGGGGCACCTTCCCCCATGAGGGGGATACAGTGCCACATAAATGCCCAGGTCTGCCTTGACCACCTTGAATAATGTTAACTAGCTTTGCTATTAAACCATAGTCTAGTAAAATACAATGATGGAATGCTTAGCCATAATGTCAAGTAACCACAAATAAATATTAACATGATTTCAGCATCAAATTGATTTGAGATTTAAGTAGAAGTAACAAAAATTACTGTCCTAGAATGTATTAGAACCATTTAGAAGTAGAAAAAAAATTGATCACCAAATTTTCATCTTGGTAGAGGTTATTTTATAAAACATTTAAATTAATATCCCAAATATTATTAAGCTGACCCTGGAAACCTAACCACACAGATTTCTTTTAGTTGACATTTAATTTTGATCTTTAATATCATTTTTTGCTGTTTCAAAAGTTTGACCATAATTGATTAAAAGTAAGTTACTTACTTTCTTCGTATGTTGTATTCATCAAGAATGAAAATTTCTGTGTTTCTTTCATGACACCGTACAGTTACTTTCTTTCTTCATATGTTGTATTCATCAAGAATGAAAATTTGTGGTTCTTTCATGACACCGTACAGTCCCTAATCTACCATATTTGATCTAACTTGTGTTTGCCTCAGCTGCTGATCGTATGTGCAGGTCTGGAGCTGTGGATCTGATTTGCATTGATTCTGTTGCTGCTTTGGCCCCCAGGGCTGAAATTGAAGTACGTAGTGCTATTATATTTATTTTTCTCTGATCAGAATGATCAAAATTAGATTTTGATTTATTACTAACCATCAGTTTCATAAATGTGGCTGTTCAAGGGGGAAATAGGGACACAGCAAATTGGCCTACAAGCACGTCTGATGAGCCAAGCATTGCGTAAAATGTCAGGCAATGCTTCTAAAGCTGGCTGTACTCTTATATTTCTCAATCAAATTCGACATAAGGTAGACATTGTTTTTTTTTTTAAATTTAAATTTATTTTATTTTATAACCCCAATAAAACCTTACAGGGAAGCTGAAGGGGTGTTTCCCTACATTTGTGGATTGCATCCTTAGTAAACCAATCAGTGTAGATTAGTCCATCTCACCCAAGGGGATCGAACTGGGAATGTGCTGGTGCAGAACTAACCAAATGCCCAGCAACAGTGGTGACAAGTGGTGGGGTTAACCCCTTGGGTTAAAGATGGGTTTCTTTCATTGGAACTATGTTCCTATTTATATTTGTTTCTACTGGGCTGGTGCTCTTCTTGCCCGTTCCTTTCTCTTGATTGATACTGTAAAAAATACAACTGTATTGCTTACAGATTGGTGTATTCTATGGAAGTCCGGAAGTTACTAGTGGGGGCATTGCTTTAAAATTCTTTGCATCACTCCGTCTTGAAATCCGTTCTGCTGGGAAAATAAAGTCTGTAAGCCCGACATCCCTCCAGTGCCTTGTTTTTTCAATAAGCTATTGACTTGTATCTGGTATTGATATGGTATTATCGTTTGTTTTTAAATAACATTTCTAAAAGGAGTCGTGTTTGTTTTAATTGCAGCTTAAAGGAGATGAAGACATTGGAGTAAGAACTCGTGTAAGAGTGCAGAAAAGCAAGGTACTTTCAAAAGCAATCTATACTTAACAATACAGTTGCATATTTGTTCAATTTCATTCCATATTCTCTCAGACAAGGGTGGAGATAGTTTATGGAATCCACTGTTAATATGTTGACCATACATTTGCTTATCATCCTCTTGATTGTATTGGGTCACTTGTGGATGTCAGAATGTTTTTTCTCTCTCACATATAGAAGGTTTCATATATGGCTTTTTAGACAAGAAACTGATACTTTAGTGCTAAAAGAAACCTACCATACCTACTCAATCCATATATGCAAATGAAATGTTAAGTATATTGGCAAGGACTAAAGATAAATTACATAACTTCATAAGAATAATATTTGTGAACCTGTGCTAAAATTCTCAGGTTTGAGTTTTGAGTTAATTGGTTCTTTTCAATAGTGTCATTTTAGATTTAGAATGTTTGGGTTTTGGGATCTTGTTCACTATCTCAGGTTTGTGAACAAAGATTTGACTTGTTGTACTTTCTGGTTCCATTGACCTATATTGTTCACTTGTGGACATTAATAAAATATATCTTTTCTCTCTATATAAGATACAGGAACTATAACTACAGCATAATGTGGACATAGAAAATACTTGTAGTTAAAGTTGTTGCACTAGACTGGGGTGTAAAATGACTGAGCATCAGGTTGACAAGTGATCTAAGAGGGGTGTTGGGTTAGCTTGGAGAAGTGTCAAACAGAACATCAAATTTGACTACACCCGGTCTTTTGTTACTTAGAGATCAAATTGCTACACACTTGATTCTGCTGCTTGGAGATCTGAGACATATAATTACAGATAATGTGGCACCAATAGAGAGGTCCTTGGTCGGTTTTTGAATGTAAATTAAGGCTGTTAGTCTGCAGTAATAAAAAAAATGCCATTGGCAAAAGGAGAATTGTCCTGTCCTTTTCCATCTGGTTCTGCAACAGCGATGACGGATTCTTCTCGTTGTGTTTCATTCACTACAAAGTCTGTTCTGCATGTTCTTTTACCATATGAGTCATAAGTGTCATAGATGGGAGAATCTTCAAAACAAACCACACATGATTTGTGATGACTGTGTGTCAGCTGCCATTCAATAAATTCAACACATTTTACTGCCTTTACTTCAAGATAACCTTCATCTTCTTGGTTGTCGAGCCACTGTTCTTTTTGGGACAGCAGGCATGTCATCATGGTTTGTAGGGCCCAAAATGAAGATGGATTCACTGCACAACCACTTAATGTCTTCTTCTTCAATGGTTTGATTCCAATTGTTCTTTTGATCAGCTTCATCCACATTACAATCAATCTCTTCAGAAAAATTGTGGGGCTGCCCTTGCTTCATCTCTGTGGCAATTATCTCTTCCACCCTGTCTTCGTGGTGGTCTTCACTTGTGTAATCAGCAAGGCCCTCTTCAAGTTCAACACTGTTTTCATCTCCATTATTTCTGACACAAGATTGTTCTTTTGGGACAGCAGGGACATCATCATATTTTGGAAAAACCACAATCCTTCTCTTTTTTGGAAAAACCACAATCCTTCTCTTCAATCCAAAGTGCCATTGTCTTCAAGAGGGTGAGATAGTCTTTATACTATATCATGATGAGTGTTTTTTAAAAACATGAAGAAATTTCCCCTTTCCATTTCTAACCCCACACAACTTTTGCATGAAAATAAAAAATGCAATGTGTACCTTTTTCATATTGGAGTTGCCAAGGTGAGCTCCCAAATGCCTTCACAGTGGTGCTTGTCTCACCTCACAAGCATCAAGTTCTTAACATCTATAAGAAAAAGGTCTTTGTTCTTTCAATGGAGTTGCCTAGATGGAAAGAGCATCATAATTTCATCCAATGTTGTCCTTTGTGAAATGGACTTTATCCCAACAATGTCAACAAAAATGTTACAGCAAATATTGCACTTCTTGAGATAAAGTCAAAATGCTCAAGTGTGAGATTCACTGCATCTCAAAGGAGGCCACTGTCACCTCACCATCCCTCTTCTCACTTGTGGCCAGTTCTCGTTTGGCTTATGGGGGGTTCTCCTTATAGATCTTAGATATAAAATGACCTGTTGAGAAATCAAGTACAAAGTTTACTAGCATTATTTCTGAACTACTGATAATTATTTGTGAATTTATTAGATCTTCTTTACAATTTTATTCTTCATCAAATAATTACACTTCAGAAATTCAACCAATAGCAGTAAAAAAAGAAGAGATCACAGTGCACAAATAACAAGAGACACCAATGTTTAGGTCAGAGACCAGGGCAAAACCCCACAAGGGGGAAAACCCAACCAAGCTATTCCTTAGAGAGATCCTTCAACAGTACATCAAGACATAAACAACACTGACCACAAGATGGCGTCCACAAGTGCTAAGTCTCCAATGTAAATGTCTTCAATTCAATGTCAACAAGCTGTCTAATAAAGTTTCCAATGAGTTCACCACTGAGAGGCTGATCCTCTCATCATATCATAGAAGACAAGGCTTCGATGATAGACCTCCTGAAGCTCAGACCTTCAATAGTATGACAGTTAGATTAGAACTTGGATCTAGGCTTAGATCTCGAACCCATAATTCATATCACTATGATAATAAGCAGATCATGAATACTAGACTTCAGATCTGAATGATAATAAGCAGATCTCGAAAACCATACTTCAGACCATAATGATAATAAGTAGATCTCTTCAGATCACAATAATAATAAGCAGATCTCGAATACCAGGCTTCAGATCACAATGATAATAAGCAGATCCCGAATACCAGACTTCAGATCATAATGATAATAAGCAGATCCCGAATACCAGACTTCAGATCATAATAATAATAGGCAGATCTTGAATACCAGACTTCTCAAAGGAAAACATATGTGTGATATACGTGTGATCGAAAATTGCCTTTTAAAGGAGAGTGAATTAACCTCTTTATATAGCCATCATGAGATCTGAATGGGTGCCTTTCTAGGAAAACCGACTTGACCAGCTAGAAGGGTTGATCTGATCTGAATGAGTAGTTTCTTGGCAAGCCAACTAGCCATCATGTGATCTGAATGAGTGAGTTTCTAGGCAAGCCTACTAGCCATCATGTGATCCGACTTAGTACTTGTGGAGCGGCTTGAAAATATAAATAAAATAATGATTTTCTTGTTTCCAAAAATACATTTTGACCAAATCAAAAGCATGAAGAACATGCTAGAAACAATAATAATTTTGTTCTTCTCATGTACAATGATAATTATGAAGATTGACCATAGCTACACATTCTTCAACACCCCCTCATAGCCAGGGAGGTATTCATAATCATAGTCAAGATGTCATACAAGTTAAAAAGGTTCTCTAAGAAAAGCTCAAGATTTAGATCAACATCAACAATAGTTCATCACCACCAGCATCAAACAATCAATACCAAATCACCATGGTACTATCCATGCATGGTCTCCCCAAGGAGACATCAGTCAGTGTCCCATAACCATGGTACCATCATATCCATACATAGTCTACCAAGAAACATAAATCATTCAGCTAGTAGTTCAGAATTAGAGTACTGCCATATCCATGCATGATAACAACAAAATCTCTCTGAAATGAGATCGAAGCTAGATGCTGGGAGGCTCCGGTCCAATCAAGTAGCCTCTAAACCCATTTCCCTTTACAGGTCACTGTACTTGAAATAGGGACTGTACTTGAGACAGAGACTACAACCCTATACATGTCAAAGTATAAAACACAGAAAGATGCTCACAGAATTGTTCTCCCTAATCAGGTCAAGGTGCAAGACACGGATAATATTCCTATACTGGTCATAGTACAGGAAACAGGGAGATTGTCTGTCCAAGATGTTGTCTAATCCATCAAACCATTCTTCCTATACAAGTCACATTGACACAGGGACTACAACCCTATACAAGTTCGTGTGACACAGGAAGAATAACATGATCTAAGTAGATCAACCATAAACATCATCATCAAATCACCAACATCCACTAGTTGCCATATCTCGGGTGATACCTAACCCATAGCACAACATCAATATCAACTAGTCTCCATATTCTGCTCCCACTGACACATGTCATACAAACTAGTAGGGTTCACCATCATCCCGATAAGTTCCTCTGACTCATGGTGACACCCTCATGACACACTCTATGAGTAATCTAGTCCATGTGATACTATATGACTTCTCTACAGGAAGTACTAGCCAACCACACTCAATCTATGTTGCAGGAAACGTGGTATAGAGGCCCGTTTCCGTACGGAAACGGGTACGAAACGCGGAAACGCGTTTGGTACGGCCGTGAAACGCGTTTCCGGCCGTACTGCCACATTTCACGAAACGGAAACATGGCCAGTACGGCCGGAAACGCGTTTCAGGGCCGTACGACCCACGTTTCCTCATTAACTTGTGTTTTTTTTAATTTTTTTTTTTTTAAATTTACTTTTAGGGTATGTTAGTGACTTCTTGTTGCTTCTAGATGCGTGTCTAAAGTTATAAAAGTGAATTTTTGCCCTAGTGTTGATATGCAGTTCATCAGGAAGTTTGAGGGATATGCAGTTCATGGTAATGTTAAATTCTTAAAGTAAAAGTGATATTCTCTTTTATTTTTCATTTTCATCCTTTTACTTAAATTTTTAACATTACCATGAAATGACTCAGGATGTTTGAGAGTGGTTTTGCCCTCATTGGATTTCATATGGAGAAAGTAGAATTTTAGATCTCACTCAAAATCCAGCAGACTTATTTGTTTTTCAGGATTTCAGGATTGGAGGGATTGCAATGTTTCCATTGGATTTTATCATGTACTAGGGTATGGAACTTGTATTTAATCAAGAGAACCAAGCCCTTTATGCAGGGGAAACTCCCAATAATCAAGATCATGTAGGGTACTAGGGTATGAAACGTGTATTTAATCAAGAGCACTAAGGTCGTTCGACTATGTAGGAGGAGACTCCCAATACAACAATGGTCCTTCTAAAGAATGGGATGTGGATGCAGAAAATCCTGATTTGGATCTCTCTCTTGCAGCCTTATAGTCTTTATTGTACTTGCAACCTCATATATTAATATAAATAAAGGCTGATTTTGAGATTTGGATATATAATAAAGGTTGCTTTTGGATATTCCGATATTTTTATTTTCATTATGTGATCATTCATGAGTAAATGTGATGTAAATTAAATCTTAATGTTTAAGTGTAATAAATTATAATGTATCATTTATGCTTTATGATTGCACATATATATGTATATTTAAATATTTTCAATATATATATATATATATTCGCGTTTCCCCGTTTCCAAAATTTGGGGAGGTCGCGTTTCGTATCGCTTCCCGTTTCGGAAACTCGTATCCGTTTCCCCGTTTCGTGCAACTTAGCACTCAATCCTTCACGGATGAGTAATTTGGGCCATGATGCTACAAGACCACACTCTAGCCTGGAGTAATCTGGGTCTTTGATGCTGAGAGACCACACTCCTTTTTGGAGTAATCTGGGTCTCAATCCTTAGCGGCACACACTCTATGAGTAATCTGGTGCCTCTAGTCCCACTCTCCCCTGCAGTGAGAGTGCCCATTCATGCTATCATCAAATCAACACTCCCTCTCAATGAGAGAGGAAATATCCACTAGTCCAAGTTTGTCCTTGAAGTATACAAACTTCATCTAGCACAAAGGATTTGTTAGAATATCAACTATCAACTCTCTCTTCCTATACCACGTCTTTGTACTAGATCTCAAGGTGCCTCGACCTGTCATCAAGTTGTCATCTGCACCTGATCAAACAATCCTGCAAGTTGGAGCCATACTGCTTCTCATCTTGCTAACCAAGCTGCAATATATTGGATGCAATAGATGTCAGCTTCCTGCTCATCAAAGATCATAATGGAGCCCAAACTGAAGCAATATACAAACTCTTTATGTCTCTAGCACTCCTTGTGTAAAGTGAATTCTTGCAACTATACTTCTTTCTTTGAGACAACTTTCAAGCCATAATTGACTGTGCCATGAACAATTGTACCAAGTTGGTACTTTAACACAAGATGAGCCTCACATCTTGGCTCAACCATACATTAATCTGCTTTCCTCATAGATCTATCATCACGAATTTATTTCCGGCCACCCTAATAGAGTGTTCTTTCTGAAATAGATCTAATTTTCTCCCTCTGCTACGAGTGCTATATAAACACGTTAGAATTTTTTGTTACAAATCCAAAAGTCAACTCCCTCTGAAGCTAAATCTTCTTCCTCTAGAGAAAATCTTCCAATCACTGCGACTATCTCTGACATATGAGCTTTTGCTTTCGTCAGAAATAAATCATATAGGATCCATCTTGTACCAACTATGATAAGCTTGTAGAAAACCTTCTTTTGCTTATAGGCATAAGATTTCTTCATAAACCTTATAGGCTTGAGGTAGCTCTTACATACACTTCTTCTTTCATCAAGAAGACAATTTCTACATCCATCTGAAGTAATAGCAAGTATCATAAGGATAATAACCTCTTAATAGAAGTGTATCTGACAAGATGTTTCTTCTCCCTCTTATTGAGGTAATCCTTAGCTTTGTACTGCTCTGAGATTGCCATCCATTCATTCTTTGAAATTCATCAAGGCATACTTCAATCTAGATGATTTCTGAGCTCCTTCTGAGTTCAGATTCCAATATCTTTGAACACCAGTCTTCTTGTCATAGGCCTGTGAAAATTCCTAAACCCGGAATCCCTACTACAACAACTGATTAAGCTTCTCCTATTTGTTAATTATTGAACAAATTATTAACTGCTTCCTAGAGCAAATATTGAAACTAATACACTGCAACCGCCACTTAATTGAATTATATACGGAAACAAGAAATTGAGTAGGAAAGGAAATATAACACAATGACACCGTTATTTTTGGACAAATGTTCCCGAAAAAATCTAATGCGGGAAAACCTGTGCAGCAAATCTGAGGCTTTATTATTAAGCAAAAATTATTTCTGAATACAGCCTCTGGATGCCTTGCTGGCTATTCAGTACAAAGAATATCACTCAGCAGAAGAAATTAGTGAGATCACCTCACTCTACACTGCAAGTCCCGGCTGCTTTGGCAGCTGAACCAACGAGTTCTCGACTACTTCTGCGCTGGCCTTGCGTGGGCTTGCGTTAGCCTCTTCAGACACTATGTCACCTTTGCTGGTAATCGATTTTCTCTTTGGAGCTGATTCTAGCCCTCCCAGCTCAAAACGTCCATTTCTCCAACAAATTTAGACTTTTGTGTGAGAGGCTTCTGTGCTGCTCTGCGTGGGCCTTGCATGAGCCCTTCTTGCCTCTGTGTCACCCTCTATGCCAACTGCGCTGCCTCCTTTGTGTGTCTCTCGACCTCTCTGTTGAATATTCTTTGCTCTGGAGAAAATCCTCCAACCAAAACTCTCTCTGTCCCTCTCTGCGTGATCACTACGAAATCACTACGCTGCCTCTAGCTTCAACAATTCAATCTAACTGATCAACTCTCTGTGTGCTTTCCAAATGACCCTCAAGCCTCCTTAAATAATCTTTTTGTTAACATTCAATGGCCCAGATTAGAAGCTAATCAATGGATAAGATAATTTCTGCTTGATCCTCATCTTCTTCTAGAAGTTACACCCACAGTTAGATTAATACCCATTAATTATTTTAATCGTTGTCGCAAAAAGTGTCTAGGCACCACAACAACACTCAGAGTAAGGGCTATCATTTTAATCCTTACTCACTCCGTTTAGACTCTCTCCTAGACAAGTCAAGGGGGGTAGTCCCTAAGGTGAATGAATGAGAATAGCCTGTGGAACAAGCTCTTGGAGACTTGAAGATGGAAAACTTGACGAATGTAACTGAGTCTTGGTTAACTGAGATGAATAGATCAAACTCTAACATGACCAATACAGAACCACAAGATAGAAATGATTATAGACCAGTGCCTTTATACTCAATTAACCATAAACTAAATAAAAACAAGCTATCCAGAGCAATTTACAAATGTGATGAATAGTGACGATCATAAATGATTAAATGCGAATGCCCAAAGTTTTATCATGCAAGAGATTCTAGCAATTAAATTCTGTGAAGAATTATGAAAATTAACTGCTAAGCAATGGTTCTAGATTAAAAATGTTTTTCTTCAATAACCCAGATCTTAGAATTAATCAATAGGCAATATAATTTTTAAAACATTAATCACACTTGCCAATAGAGAAATCAATACCACAAAAATTTAAATTTTACATTTAACGATAGTGACACCAAGGAACTTTAAATTTGAATTTTAATTATCCCTTAGGCAAATAATTTAATGTGGTAAAATGAAGAAATTAAATTCTTTAATGTGACCAAAAATAATAAAATCAAAAGAAATTTAATAAATTAAAAATTTTAATGGGCCATAGGTCACATAACAAATTAATTTTTTAAATGCAAAAGTTTAGGTCCTTTTGATTTAATTTCTTAGTAATCTCATAGTCACAAAAATGATTTTTTTTTTTTAGATGTTTTAAATTTTAGATTTTTTTATGTTTTTCAAATAAAATGTAAAACAAAAATCAAATAAAAAAAAGAAAAGAAAGGAAAAAGGAAATCAAAATATCAAAATCAAAGAATCATAAGTAAAAACAAAAATAAAACAAGAAAATGTAAAATTGAAACAAAAGAAAATAAAAATAAAAAATCAAATTAAAACAAATCGAAAGAAAATAACAATCAAGACAAAAAATCAATTTTCAAATGAAAATTAAAAATACACTAACCCTAACCCCTAATGCATATACAAATTAAAAATGAAATGAAAAATACACTAACCTAATGCATATACAATGCAAATGAAATAAAAACTAAAAAGTCGAATGAGAGTTCTTTGCTATGTAGGTAGGCTTGATGGCAGAGAGGAGGGGCTCACGATGACAATGAGGGCAAGAGAAGAAGGCTGCGGAGGAGAACGAGGAGCTGCAGGTGAAGGATAATACACAGACAATAGCATGAGGAGCAACGACTTGGCAATACGCAGGAAGAAAGGGAGGAGCACGGAGAAATGAGGAAGTTTGGGCAGTGTTGAAGCTGCAAGATGGAGGGGAAGGTATGGGAATGGGGACGCAGGTTTGCAGTAGGTTATGGCAACGTTGAAGGATTTTTTTTTTTTGCAGGTGTAAGCTTCGATGCGGAGGAGAGATGAGCATCAACGACAACAAGAGGAGGATGCAACAGAGAGGAGGGAAACAAGAGGAGGACGCAACAGAGAGGAGTATAGCAAATGCAGCAAAGAAATTCGAAATTTCCAGAAGCCCCAAAACGCAGACAACGCAAAAAAATTCGAAATTTTTTGGATGCTCAATACGGTAACAGACAGGAGAAAAATGGTAGCCAAAAATAACTAGGAAAATTTCCCAAAAAATCTTATTTTAAAATGACATGCTTTTGCTTCAGATTTATCCGTTAAATCCTTATGAAAATTTCCAGATTTAAAACTTTTTAAACCCTTGGACTGCAAAATTTTTGAATAATGTCCCTGCAAAAATTATGTTGATAAACCCTTAGAGATCCAGATCTTACCCTCCAAGGCCTAGATTTGGACTCTGCACAAATTTCCTCCTCAGATCTATAGTTGCATGACAACAAGAAAACACCCAAACGATATATACAATGATAAAAACTAAAACCTAGAAAAACCCAAGTCAAAAAAATAATTACAAAATTTACAAACTACACAAGAATGGTAGATCTATTAGATTTGAGGAGTATGAGTCCAACTCCGCTCCCAGATCTGATAATCCAAGGCTCGCAACAGCCAGATCTATCAATTTCCCACACAAAAATTAAATTTTTAAATTTTAAGGAGGTGCTAACTCGAAACCCTTCGTGCATCACCAACAAAAATCTTATGATAAACCCGAGATTAATTTTACAAGGCTCTTCAGAAAACACTAATCGAGAGTTGGTCGGTTCAACTGAAAACTTCCCCTAATGCTCGAGGATCTAAAATCAAGATTTCCCTGCAAAACTCGATCTAACCATTAAAAATAGAGCGAGATAATAATAATAAAACTCAAACAAATAGAGATACCTGTTATTACGTTCAAAAATTTAGATTATTATTCAAACCCCAACAACTGAGCAAGATACCTGTATTCAAATCACTTTGTAGAAGCTATCATCAATGGCTTTAGAAAAAATTATGCATGAAAACAACACATCTTACAATATTCCCATGAAAAGTAACACTAACAAAACTTAAGCCCAAAGTCTTTTTTTATTATCCAGAAAAAGATTACACAAGGGTTTCTTGCTAAGCACACGACTCAAAGGTCAGATAGATCGACTGACAAATGACTTCCTATTTAAAGATAAATCCTCCAACGGTTAGTTCGAGTGATCCTCGTCAAAGCAATTTCAACTGTTGATGAAGATTAAAATTTCTTTTAATCTCATCCGTCGAAATATTTAATTCTCGAGGAAATTCGGATTTTTCAATTAAATACGTTTTAATTAACTCAAAAATAATTTTTTTGAGTTAATTTTCCCAAAAATTTGACTTTGACTTAACCCTAGGGATCAAAGGTTTAAAATTTATCAAAATAATTAATTTACCTTAGTCCCGGGACCTTTCAAAATTTAATTTTTTCAGGACTGACGAATTTTTCCTTTGGAGAATTTAAATTTACTTAAGATTTAGAATTAATTAAATTTCTGGCTTAAGATTTTAATTAATTTTTCGCTAGAAAATTTAAGTAATTAACCTGTGAGGGGATAAATTATTTTTCCAACCCTCAAGACACTTTACATCATGATTTTCATATATATATATATATATTTACATCATAAGGGGGAAAACCCATTTGTAATAGACCTTCATAGACTACCCATTTGTGCGACACAAATATAATCCAGCAAACCAAGTAATTTGTAATAAAATAACATAACCAAATAGTTAGGATTATTCCCAAATCACTTTTACATAGACTCGATCTAAAACACTAGGACTCGCCTAAGATCCTAGCAACAAAATCCATTCTAGCTTTGGGGTAAGGTTAAAGGAAAACTCTGCTGACCATTCGAGAATGGATTGGTGAGACAAAAAACCTCCGAGAATGGAGATCGTCACTAGAAAAGTAGGTTTACCTAGGTCGTTACATACATGACACGAATCTGCTGAGATTATTTACATTATACACATGCAGAAAGGGTTTAGATAACATCTTGGAAGTTAGGGTGATGATTATAGCTGGACAACACGAACACATCGATCAAGTGTTATCCCTTGTGCGAAAAAGGGGGTGTACTGCTATGGGTCGTTGACACGTAGTGGTCAATAGGTCCAATTAAAAATAATTAATTATTTGAATAAAACTGTCTCCGGGTGGAATTTCCCAAAACACTTTATGGGTTCTTTAGAATACATGTGCCCAAGCCTCCCTGCAAAATTTGAGACTTAGAGCACATCTGATGCTACCAAAAATCAGCACTCCCTCTTAGCGACGAGTGTGCTCTAGCAATGCCTCCCATTGAAGCATCACCCTGACTTCATAACATCGCCCTCTGCGCTGCTGATGTCTGACATGTTGTCCAACAACTACTGCGCTGTTGCTGACATTGTCATTGTCAACACTGCATCCGTACTAAAGCTCCCTCTCAAGCGCTGCATTTGTGCTGCTGTTAGCACCGCCACTACTAACACTTCATCTGTGAAAATTTCTGAATCTAACACATCAGAAACCCCTATTGCAATATTTGGCTTACTATCTTCTACTTGTTCTTTACATTAACAAGTTATTATGATGTGATTTCCGCCGAAAAATCTTCTCAAAAACTTGATATGGATCACATAAGCTTAAATTCAACAAGTTATTTAATAACTATGTTACTTGGGAGCGGGAGCGGGAGCGAAAACGGGAGCGGGAGCGGGAGCGACCATTTTCAAAAGCTCCCGGTTTGGGAGCGAATCCCAGAGCGATTTTTTAAAAATATATATATTTTTTATATTTTTTAATTTTTGATACATATATGTCAACAAAAACATGTAGAATGATGAATTAGATATAAAAAAACATAGATTGAACCATATAACAACAATCATCTAGAAGTTATAATCTTCATCAACCACATCCGCAAGTTAGTAACATAGTAACATACAACATATTGAGTCTCATGATTCATCAATCTTAAAGTTTCAAGCTTTCAAAATTCAATATGTAACATTTATCATCATTGATCACCAAAGTTGTACTTGTAGGCTAAGTGTAACCATTACAACAAATAATATCTAACATGAAATGAAATGTTATAAAATGAAATGAAATGAAACAACTTTCAACTTTCATGAAGCATCATATTCATAATTCATTACTAATGAGTTATAATTGCCAACTTCAAACTTAAATTGTCATATATTGTTTAAATAAATATCATAATAAATATGAAAGAGTCAATAGTTATAAAAGCTACTAGAAATTAGAAAAGAGAAGTAAATCTGTTATCTATTTCTTATGCTTGGGCCTCTTGCAACCACAAGAAATGTCTAATTTTTTAGTCTTGTTGCAAAATCAGGATCTTTGTCATTAATATCACCCCCGAAGCATTAATATCCAGAGGTATCTTTTTCATTACCTTTGTATCTGTATAGGGATCTTTGTCATTAATATCACCCTCTAAGCATTAACATAAGATAGAAAAAGCATAGCATGTCAAGTCAAGATTTTGTTTGAGTGATGCATACATTTTTAGGAGGGTCATGATAGAGGAGTTCGACAACCAATGTCACTAACATCAAGGTACATAGAGGGATTGGTGCTCTTGATTAAATACGAGTTCCATACCTTAATACATGACAAAATTCAATGGAAACATTGCTATCCCCCAATCCTGAAATCCTGAAAAAGTGATAATTCTGTTGGATTTTGAATGAAATCTAATATTCTACTTTCTCCATATGAAATCCAATGAGGACGAAACCACTCTCAAACATCCTGAGTCGTTTCATGGTAATGTTAAAAATTTAAGTAAAAGTGACATTCTCCTTAATCTTCATTTTCATCACTTAACATTACCATGAATAGCATATCAATACTAGGGCCTAGACTTGATCATTAAGCTGCCCCACTCAAAAACTATTTGTTTCTTTAAAAAAAATTGCATTTCGAACATTACTACAAAAAAAAAATGCAAAAAAGGCAAAACGCTCCCGAAAACACAGGGAGCGAAATTTTTTTCGGGAGCGCACTCTCGACCGCTCCCAAGTCGCTCCCGCCCGGAGCACAGATTGGGAGCGGGAGCGGGGGGGGCGCTCCCTCGCAACATAGTTTAATAACATAAATATCGAAGTAAACACGAATGCAACCTTCACAAATATATAGATCAGTGACTAAAATAAACTGAGACAACACAAGGGACACCGTTATTTTTGGACAATCGTCCTCGAAAAAACCCAATCTGGGAAAACCGGTGCAACATATATGAGGGTTTTATTATTAAGCAGATTTCTGAATACAACTAGTGTGCCAGAAATGGCTCACCTTTTAGAGAATATCCTCGGTAGTAGTACCTCTATCCGGAGACAGATATTCCGGTAAAACAACAACCGGATGATCAACCCCACAGTGACTCTGACTATTCCTTGTTCTGGACAGCGAAAGCTGCTCCAAGCACTCCTCTGGCACTGCGTCACTCTCTCTAGAATTGTGTCACCCTCTCTTGGCTGATATGCTCTCAGTCTGCCCCATTGAACCTCCTCAGTGCAGCCTCTTTAGGCCAGCGTCAGCCTCTACATCCCTCTACGTTGTCTGCGTTAGCCTTTGTGGCTTTCTGCGTCCTTTGCGGCTTCTGCGTCCTCTGCGCTGGCCTCCTTAGCCTCTCCACCAATTTTCATGGCTAGAGAACATCTGATGCTACCAAAAATCAATATCATCTGCATTGCAACTGAAAAACATCCCAAAATCTGAACAAGTCTTCAGCATAGATGCATCTCGATGTTGAAGATTTGACTGTTGCTAGTCCCACGCTATCCCTCTGAAGCCACTACGCTGCTGCTACTACTGCATTGTGCCTCCCTACATTGCTGCAACTCTCCACTACGTTGCTCAGACTTGGCGTTCTAGCCACTGCATCTCTCGCTCCAACACTCTCTGCACCATCTGACACTTATTCCATCCTGCTACTACTAATCTGGGCTCCTGTAGGAAGGTATTGATTTGAGAGGTGGACTCCCCAAGGATCTTGCCCATCTGTAGCTCTTTCGAACTACAGCTCCAAATCAGCCCACCTCCCTCCTAGAGGTATCTTGACAGTCGTGGCGAACTCTCCTCCTCGATCTTCGCAGGTGCAGCGTTCGGATCATGCTTCTCATCTTTGTCCTTCTTCCTGAAAGGACACTGTTTTGTTTAGTGACCCATTTCACCACACCTGAAGCATTTGATCTTCGAGACGTCCTTCTTTCGCCTTCTTTGCTCTTGCTGCCCCTTGGATGCAAAGGCTGCATTCTCATCCTCCTCCTTGGGCTTCGACCCATTGTTGCTACTTCTGTCAAGCTTACACTTGACCAAGTCTCTCCTCAGCTCCTCTTGCTTAAGCGCTACCCACATCTCATCCCAATTTGGCAACGTCGCCCTGTGCATGATCCTCTAGACAAAGACTTGCCAATCTTCAAAAACAAAATTGATGGCCAGTCTTACCATTTCGGAACCTTGAGGTGTTGACCCCACAACTGCTAACTCGCCCTGGGTCTCCTGAAGCTTTGTGAGGAACGAATCAATGCACTCCCCCTTCAGCATCTGCGCAGATCTCAATTTCTGCTCTAAGTACATCTTCCACTGTTCGGAAGATCCTTGATACAACGTTGCCAAGACATCCCACATCTCCTTAGTAGTCCCTCTGCTAGCGACGTGACAAACCACGTGATCCTTTAGTCCATCAAGGATCGTCCTCTTGGCCTTCGTGATTTCTGCCTGGTGCTACTTCAGCAAGTTTGCATCCGCTGGCACAACCACCACACTGTTGACATAGGTCTTGAGAGAATTCTCATCTAGAAGGCACGACATCCTTGCCTTCCATATCACATAGTTGGGTGCTCCATCCAACTTGTTCTGATCTCTTAACCCATTGGTTGCCATCTCTGCCACGAAAATGTCGAACTACTGCTCTCTGTTGCTCACTGCTGCTGCTTAGCCAATAAGAAAACATACTTCTTGGCGGGAAGTCTACTTAGGAAAAAATCCCCTTACTGTGCTTCTTCTCTCTCTTTTGACGTCTTTTAGCCCAACAATCTGCATGCTGAAAAACTGTGTCCCACTAGCTCTTCCTTACGCTGAGGCTTTGCGCTGCTCCCTCTAGCACGACAAGATTTCGATCTGGAAGCCCTTCCTCTCTATCGACTCACTTAGAGAGAGACTTTCCTAAAAAATTCAGCCCTACTGGCCTGGATTGCGCAATCTCTCTGGGGATTCGAACTGCTGCCTCTTGCAGCTATTCGACCTCCTTCTTTGCTCAGCGCTGGGTTCTCTGGCACTGTTCTTCTTGTCTCACCTGCACTGCTTCGATACCATGTGAAAATTCCTAAACCCGGAATCCCTACTGCAACAACTGATTAAGCTTCTCCTATTTGTTAATTATTGAACAAATTATTTATTGCTTCTTACAAAAGATATCAAAACTAATAGACTGTAGCCTTCACTTAATTAAATTATATACGGAAACAAGAAATTGAGCAAGAAAGGAAATATAACACAATAACATTGTTATTTTTGGACAAATGTCCCCGGAAAAACCGAATGTGGGAAAACCGGTGCAACAGATTTTAGGGTTTTATTATTAAGCATAAGTTATTTCTGAATAGAACCTCTGGATGCCTTTCTGGCTATCCAGTACAGAGAATATCACTCGGTAGAAGAAATTAGTGAGATTACCTCACTCTACACTGCAAATCCCGGCTGATACGATAGCTGAACCAACGAGTCCCCGACTACTTCTGCGTTGCCCCTGCGTGGGCCTACATTAACATCTTAAGGCACTGCGCCACCTCTACTGGGAATCGATTTGCTCTTTGGAGCTGATTCCAACCCTCTCGGCTTAGAACATCCAATTCTCTAGCAAATTCGGACTTCTCCGTGAGAGGATTTTGTATTGCTCTGCATGGGCCCTTCCTAGCTTTGCGTCACCCTCTCGACCAACTGTGGTGCCTCCTCTGTGTGTCTCTCTGCCTCTCTGCTGAGTATACTTGGCTTCTGAGAAAATCCTCCAGCCAAAACTCTCTTTGCCCCTCTCTGCGTGATCACTACGAAATCACTATGCTACCTCTAGCTTCAACAATTCGATCTGAGTGATCAACTCTCTATGTGGTTTCCAAATGACCCTCAAGCCTCCTTAAATAATCTTCTCATTGATATTCAACGACCCAGGTTAGAAGGTAATCAATGACTAAGATCATTTTTGCTTGATCTTCGTCTCCTTCTAGAAGTTACACCCACAATTAGATTAATACCCATTAATTATTTTAATTTCCTAAGTTTAGACTTAGGGTCCAATTAAAAATAATTAATTATTTTAATAAAACTTCGTTTAGGTGGAATTTCCCAAAACGCTTTCTGGGTTCTTTGAAATACATGTGCCCAAGCCTCCCTGCAAAATTTGAGACTTAGAGAACATCCGATGCTACGAGAAATCAACAAGGCCTTGTTCTTCCATTACTTCTTTCTGCTGCCAAGAACCTTGGAAACCTTCATTCTGTACTGCAAACCTCTCTAGGAGGCCATGGAAGAACAACTAAGCAAGGACTACAACCAAGGAAAATATATAGAGACAAGTGACTAATAGTGAAATAACAATAGAAACAATAAAAAGTACTCATCTCTTGAGAATGTGTCATCTCCCTCTTGATCTCAGCCTTATTGTATTCTATCAACCATGTCCATATCTAAGTTGCATGAAACACTGAAATGTTTCGGAGTTTCTAAAATGCGTACGTTTAGAAACGTTACCTCCCAAACATGGAAACATTGCCTGAAATGTTAGCCGAAACATCATATATGTATATATTAAAAATATATATATAAATAAATAAGTGAATAACACATTATCTTGCAAGAAAAAAGGGAATAAGACCCATAGATGACATTTTAGAAGGAAAAACAAGTCTATATTAACTCTCATATATGATTACATGATGGTTGAGTTTCAGTCAAGTTTCAACCAAGTTTCGGAGTTTCGGGTATGGGTACGGCCCGAAACGCCGGGTTCCTAGAAGTTTCATGCAACATAGGTCCATATCATTGAGGATTCATTCTTTTCTTGCAAGAGCTAGGGTTTCTTCTTTTAGCGGAAATGATTGATCCTAGGGTTTTTCCTACAAACCCTAGGTTTTATTCTCCAAGTCCTTATTGGCTTGCTAGGGTTTACTAAATATAGATGTTCCAATATTTGAAAACCCTAAAATCTGGCCAAGACCTCCAATCTTCCAAACCCTAGATTTGCAATGCCATCAAGTTTAACCTTTAAGCAAGATACCATATTGAGTATCAAGTTGTGTACTCCAGTGTTTTAGGTTTTGAAGAGGGGCTTCGACCTCTTGATATGACTGTCTAACTTCGCAAATAGTGTGACCTCATCACCTTTCCTTAAATCAAGCACAGATTCAATGCAAGACATTTCTTGCATGATATTTCCTTAACTTCGTAATGCAACATATACATGGACTTGAATCTTCAATGCATCACTGAATTCATTCTTGGACTGTGGCCAAACTTCAAGACTTATTGTAATGCATATGAATGACTCGATTCAAGAAATCACAAAGACTTCTTAGGGCAATTTGATCTTACACATCCTTTTGCCTTATATTTAAAATTGTCATTTCTTGAGATAAACTTGAAACATACCTTGTATTGAATCTTTGTGATTACATTGGCGTCATTAGTCCATTAGTCCTTGATTTGCTCATACATCAACCTTCAAATCAACGTGGATCTTTGGCCAGGTCGACTCCTAAATCAGGCCAACTTTCTGTAATGTATTTCATTGTTTCTTTATGTATAGAACATAAATCCTTGTTAATTTGTGAGCCCTCCATATTTCAATCCACAAGGATCTCTAGAATGTCCTCTAAGTCTACCTTTGATGTTGCTCTCTGCCGCATTAGATCTCAGAGATATATCACAGAATGGAGGTCTCCAAGAGGTCTTGCAACTTATGTCTTAAGATTTTCATTCAAATAGAGATATGCCATAGAGATGAGATATCCACAAGGGCCGAAACATCTGCTTTCAGCTTTAGATGATGCCACAAAGAGCGTGTCTCAGATTTGTGCTGTAACATAGAGATATATTGTCTCAGATTTGCGTTGTACCACAAAGATATATTTGCTTCCAATCCGCGTCTTTGATCTCCTTATCCTTCTCGTCCAAAACAGAGACATATCCGCACCTTTTCCACAGAAGATACATGCACTTCAGTTCCATATTTTTTCTGCTTGAGAACCATATACAATATACCAAAACAAGGCATAGTGGTTGAGAAGTCTTTCGGTCTAAGGCTTTGAGGTTCGATTTGAAGTTTTAACCTATTACAACGTATATATTCAATGCTTCACTGAATTCACTCCTTAAAAATAAACTTTGGATAGTGATTGAACTTCATAAAGGATTTTCCTTATCTAATCATGTGAGACATCAATTCTCCATTGAGATATAAGATTGTGAGATTTCGAATCACTGAAATACCGTGGCTTGGCAGAGGGTTGTGAGATCTTTCAGCCTCTTAGAACAAAGGATTTCAGCTTGGTAGTCTCAATCCTTCATATTTTATTCTCTGAGATCTTTCATTAATCATATGAGGTCTCCTAAGATTAGATCTCCAACTAAGGCTTCCAAGAATTCACCATAGCTCTAATACCATGTCGAAAAATCAAGTACAAAATGTACTATAGTTATCTTTTAATTTTTAAAGTGTGGTTCACGAACACCCTGGTCAGTGAGTGGTCGCTACGTCCACAGAAAAATCTAGGCTAATCGCCCCTCGGCCTACTGGCAAGACCTAACCCCAAGGGCTTCGGGCAGATTCGACTCTGTGACCTCCTGATGGCGAGGCATGGTTTTTGACCAACTGAGCTAACCATTGGGGCTTCAAAGTGTACTATAGTTATTTCTGAACCATTGATAATTATTTGTGAATTTATTAGATCTTTACAATTTTATTCTTCTTCAGCAAATAATTACACTTCAAAAGTTCAACCAATAGCAATAAAGAAAAGAAGAAGAGATCAAAGTACACAAATAACAAGAGACACCAATGTTTAGGTTAGTGACCATGGAAAAACCCTACAAGGGGGAAAACCCAACCAAGCTATTCCTTAGAGAGATCCTTCAACAATACATCAAGACATAAACAATATTGACCACAAGATAGCATCCACAAGTGCTAAGTCTCCAATGTAAATGTCTTCAATTCAGTGTCAACAAGCTGTCCAATAAAGTGTCCAATGAGTTCACCACCGAGAGGCTGATACTCTCATCATATCACAAAAGACAAGGCTTGGATGATAGACCTCGTGAAGCTCGAACATTGAATAGTATCATAGTTAGATTAGAACTTGGATCTAGGCTCCGATCTCGAACTTCAGATCACTATAATAATAAGTAGATCTCAAATACCAGAATTCAGATCACAATGATAATAAGCAGATCTCAAATACTAGACTTCAGATCATAAGGATAATAAGCAGATCTTAAACACCATACTTTAGATCACAATGATAATACGCAGATCTCGAATACCAGACTTCACATCACAATGATAATAAGCAAATCTCGAATACTAGACTTCAGATCCTAATGATAATAAGCAGATCTTGAATACCAGACTTTACAAAGGAAAACATACGAGTGATATATGTGTGATCGAAAGTTGCCTTTTAAAGAAGAGAAAATTAACCTCTTTATGTACCCATCGTGAGATCCGAATGGGTGCCTTTCTAGGCAAATCAACTTGACCCTCTAGAAGGGATGATATGATCTGAATGAGTTAGTTTCTAGGCAAGCCAATTGGCCATCATGTGATCCGACTTAGCACTTGTGGAGCCACTTGAAAATATAAATAAAATAATAAATTTATTGTTTCCAAAAATACATTTTGACCAAATCAAAAGCGTGAAGAACATGCTAGAAACAACAATAATTTTGTTCTTCTCAATTACAATGATAATTATGAACACTGACCATCGCTACACATTCTTCAGCATGACCTAGTCAAACCAAGTCAAGCGTTCTCCAACTCTTCTACTTCGCATTCCGCTAGTCAAATTGTCTAACCAATTAAGGTTTGGGTGGAAGATAGGATTACCAGGTTTCTTTAGGGTGATATGACTTATAGATTAAAGGAAATGTCTATAAACATGCACGACCTTGAGAGTGCCTAAGGAGTGGGACCTTAGAAAAATGTTTTTATGATTTACAAAAATGTATAAAGTGATGGAGAATGAAAGATCAATGCCTTAGCTTATCAATGAATTTCCGGGCATGTGGATTCAGACAAGGAGTAAATCTATGGAAGATAAATGATGGAAGTGATTTCAAGGAGAGAGAGAAGACTACACTTAGGTTCCTTAATTCCTTAAATCCTAGCATCCTTCTATCTTCTTTGGAGATTGAAAGGGAGGAAGCTACACTTAGATTCCTCAAGAGAAACTTGATGAAAATCTTGTTCTAGGAGATGTTAGAGCCATACAACATTCAACAACAATTTGGTGAAAATTCCTTTAAAACCCTATTTGTTCAACCTCCACAAGAGGGAGGAATATATTTACAATAAATTAGCACATATCATCTGTTGATATTGGGTAGCATCGGATGTGCTCTAGCACCGAAATTTTGTGGAGGGGCTAGAACACATGAGATCTCCAAGACCCAGAAATTGTTTGGAAAAATTCCACTCAGATGAGGAGTTATTAAAATAATTAATATTTTCTAAGTCTAAACTTAGGAAAATAAAAATATTAATGGGTATTAATAAGAATATGGGTGAGAAACTTTTAAGTGACGAGGATCAAGTCTGTTTTAATCTTAGCCGTTGATTAGGGACTTAATGTCGACTGTTGATTCATCAACAAGAAAAGTATAAGAGGAGGCTTGAGGGTCAGTTGGAGACACACTTGAGAGATCAGTGAGTTCGATTTTTCTGGGGTGAGGTTTGTTGAGAAAATTGAACAAGTGATCTATTGCAGTAGAGGGGTGGGGATAGTGGAGGTTGGAGGATCTTCTCCAGGACCTCGAATACACAGCAGAGAGTGGCAAAGAGATTCCAGAGGAGGAAACACAGACCTTGGGACGCTGATGTTGGGCCAGGAGGGCCCATGCATTGCTTGACGCAGTGCCAACGCAGGGGTAGAACCACCCTCCAACAAAAGTCCAAATTTAGCCGGGGAGCAGCAGGATCAGCCGAGAAGGCTGACGTCAGAGCTCTAAGAGGCAGAGGAGGCAATGCAGTGTCCCAGTGTGCTCCACGCAGGCCCACGCAGCCACTGCGAAGGGGCAGCGCAATTGTAGCCGGGGACAGTCAGTCCAGTTGCTGGAATGGAGAGATTTTGCTGGGTGAAGTGGGGTAATCTCACTTAGGTTTCTGCCAATATATTTTTATCTTTGTAATTGGATAGCCGAGAGGGCATCCAGAGTTGTACTCAAAACTACTACTTATTAATAGAAAACCCTTAGAGCTGCTGCACCGGTTTTCCTGCATTGGGTTTTTCCGGGGACATTTGTCCAAAAATAATGGTGTCCCTTGTGTATTTGTCTTGTTCTATTTTCAGTTCACGATTTGTATGTATGTGTAGTCTGCAATAGTGTTTTCATCGCTGTTTAAATAATTAAATAACTTGTTGAATGTAAAAACAAGTAGGAGATGATAAACCAGTGATTGTAGTAGGATTTCTGATGTTTAGATTCAGAAATTTTCACATCATCAAAGAATCAACAATAATCATACATGAGAGAGAGCCATCCAATTAACATATCCTCCCCAAGACATTTTCATTCAACTTGAAATATCCATAGCCAATTTCCAAGAGAAAAATTGTAGAGAATTCGGATTAGCCATGGGATTTCTCCCCAAAATTCCATGAGAAAAATGAGGTGAGTGCTCTGTCTATTTATGGGAGAGAAACTCAACTCATTATTACAATAAAATAATATTTTCTAAGCTAAATTCCCCTAAATTAGCCTAATAAGGGGAAAAAGCCCTTTTCACTGTTAAATTAATCTAAATTATGTATTTTAAAGGGCATCCATGCCACATGTACAAATTCCAAGGGGAAAACGCCCTTAATAATGACATATCTCCTAAAGATGAGAAAAATAAAGGGGCTTTGGTGTAACATCAAGCCCCCAAAGGCCCTTCAATCACATGCACTTATTTAATCAAGTCTCCCTTTGTCTTTCCAAGTGGGCACATAAGCCCTCAAATCATAACAATTAACCCTTCAAAGGGGTTGCTACTCAACACAAGTGGCCCTTCAAAACTACTTAGGGACTTGTCTTCTATATCAACAATAAGCAACAACCCAATTCTTCCTCCACATGTGGATGAAGGGGCTCCAAATGGCATCCCATCCTCTAGATTGTATTTTAGAATTCCATCCAAGGAGGTGACCTTGCTTGTTCTCCACAATATGCAGACCTAGACCTTTAGGAGCTTTGCAAGTGGACCAGTGGGCTTCCAACGTGAATTCTCAACCCTTAAAGGCTCTCAAAAAGGCTCTACGAATGCAACACTCCAAACCTTTCAACCTCCCTTCAAAGGGAAAATGTGGGGCTTTAAGTAGACCATGTCCAACCTCCAAACCTCCATTGATATACCGTATTCCATCAAATGTGGGTAGTCAATTATAGTGTAGCATCAAATTAGTAGCAAGATGATATGTTCCTTCAAAATGCCAAATGTTGGCCTTGTTCTCATCTGAGGTCTGCTCAACATTCTTTTTTATATTAAAAAAAGAAAAACCATAATTAAAACTCATTTAGGTTGGCTCTAATCTATTTTAGGTTAGCCCTGCTATCACTTGATGATGCATAAGGTGTATATATATGCAACCCTTCTAACACAGGTCTAAGTTTCCTTTCTTTGTTTTATTTTTGAGAGGTTGATTTTAGACTAGTGGCTGGCCTTTGTCTCCTTTAAGGTCTAAAATTTTGTTTCTGTGTGACTTTGCTATGGGATTATGATTCACACTCTGGTATAAGTCTGGCAGGGATAAGGCTCCTCTATTGGAAATATTGAGAGGGGGGTGAATCAATATTTCACTTCAATTAGTTAATTTTAAATTCACATAGCATTAAATATCATTAACATCAGATCAAAACATAAATCAACATCACATCATATGAATAGTACACAAGAATTTTAGGGGGAAGCCATTCCGGGATAAAAACCACCAGACACTTTTAATATATATCTTGTAAATTACAATAACATGAAGCACCAACTTCCAAGATTTACAACAATATCTGTAGGAGGTACCAACCCCCTGGTTTACAAGCTCCAACTCCCTGATCTACCAGTAACTATTGGAAGGAGGCTCCAACCTCCTAGTTTTATTAGCTCCAATGGAAAGGATGCTCCAACTTCTACACAAGCACCAACCTATCCTAGCACACGGCCTTGCCACCCTAAAGTGTTCTCAGGCTCCAACCTGAAGGAGACTCCACTCTCTGCCTTGCACCACCCTGCCACCGTACTCAGTAAGCCACCACTTCCCTGACGGATCCAACCTTCAATTCACCACAGTGGACCATGTTTCGTATATTTTCGGACTGAAATCACCATATCCTTCTTTGCACAACAAAAACTCTTTGTGCACAATCAACCAATCTCTGTTCACATGATTAGCACATCAAAATCTCTGTACCATACAACAAGGCACTCACACTTTGCTCATGACAAACAAATCTGCCCTTACACATAATCAGTTTAATCAACATGTCTAGTCAAACTCTAACAACATTCAATCAATACTTTGACCCATAACAAGAGCACACTTCAACTCTGTGAATCCCCAATGGCATCTCAATCAACTTTATTAGCATCAAACTCTAACTCAACAATAACAAAACAACAATATGTAGGAATTTACAGGGTAAGTTCCACAGAAAGAATACCAAAAAGACACCGCTCACAACCAGATCTCAAATCAATACACCAGTATTTTTGACGTGGTTAAAACCCTCAGATTGCAAGGAGGGAAACAGTCCACGGCCTGTCCCAACGTGGGTACTACAGGCAATTTATTAATCAAAGAATGAAAATTTACATAAGCTTCTCTCATGCACGGATTACCCGAACAATGACCCTCCATGCGCTTTAAATAGAACTCATGGACCAATCGGGTGTCAAGCCACAGATCAAGTGTCGGTAATACCGAGGTGAGAGTGAACCGTCGGATCACTACATATCGTGACCGTCGGATTGTAAGTTACAAAATGTACAACGGTAAAGAAACACACTTTACCTAACTCTAACCTAACTCTATACTAGACCAAGTTGAACTTAACTATATCCTATGTGTTGGAATATCCTAACATCCCCCCTTAAGAACAACTTGGGATAGGATTGAAGGATTTACAAATATGACACAATAGGAGAAGGAAGGAGGCACTAGAGCCTATCCCCCCTTAGTGACAACTTCCTGAACTCCAAGCATATATCGAAGTTTAGTGAACTTCGCCTCTGTGAGAGCCTTTGTGAAGATGTCTGCAACCTGATCATCTGTTGGACAATATTGCACTTCAAGAACATGGTCATGAATGAGCTTTCTGATGAAGTGCATGTGTAGTTCAATGTGTTTGCTGCGCTGATGCTGGACTGGATCTTTGCATAGCTGAATGGCACTTTGATTATCACACCAAAGTGTGGTTGAATGCTGCTGATCAAAGCCAAACTCTGATAGGATCTGACGAAGCCACAAGGCTTCCTTACTAGCTTCCACGGCACCACGATACTCTGCTTCTGCTGACGAAAGAGAAATGGCAGCCTGTTTCTTACAAGCCCATGTAATAGGTCCTGAACCAAGAGTGAAGACATAACCGGCAGTAGACTTCCGATCATCAGGGTCACCAGCCCAATCAGAATCAGTGAAACCAACTAACAGAGGAGCTGCTTTGGCACTGTAATGAATCCCAAACTGTACTGTACCTCGAACATAACGAAGTATTCTTTTAGCTGCTTTCCAATGACTTTCACGGGGGTTTTGCATAAAACGCGCAACAAGGCCAACAGCAAAGGAAAGATCAGGACGAGTATGGGTTAAATACAGGAGTTTTCCGACAAGTTGACGGTATAAGGTAGCATCAACTTCAGGAGAGGTACAAGAGACTGAAAGTTTGACTCCAGACTGAAAGGGAGAAGGGGCTGGCTTACAGTCTTCCATGTGAAAATGACGAAGAATATCACAAGCATACTTGGACTGGGAAAGGAAAATACCCTCTTGGGATTGCAAGACTTGAAGACCGAGAAAATAGTGTAAATGTCCTAAGTCTGTCATTTCAAATTTCTTTTTAAGGCTGGACTTCACATGGTTTATAAGGTTGGGATCACTACCAGTAAGAATAAGATCATCAACATAAAGAACAAGGATGATAAGAGAGTTGCCCACTTTCTTGGTGTAGACAGTATTGTCAGAATGACACCTAGAAAAGCCAGATTCTAAAAGAAAGCTATCCATTTTGGCATACCAAGCCCGAGGAGCTTGCTTGAGGCCATAAAGGGATTTCTTAAGTCGACAAACAAGGCTGGAGTCTGTTTGTATGAAGCCAATGGGTTGTTCCATATAGATTTCTTCCTGCAAGTCCCCATGCAAGAAGGCAGATTTAACATCCATCTGATGGACTTCCCATTTTAAAGAGGCAGCAAGGGAAAGAACAAGGCGGATAGAGTTCATTTTGGCAACAGGAGAAAAGGTTTCAGTGTAGTCAATGCCTTCAACCTGTGAAAAGCCCTTAGCAACGAGACGAGCTTTATGTTTATCAACTTTCCCATCTGGTCCATACTTGGTTCTGTAAACCCATTTACATCTAACAAGTTTGCGTCCCTTTGGTAGAGGAACAAGATCCCATGTATCATTTGTCATCAATGAATGATATTCTTCATTCATAGCTGCTTCCCAATGTGGATGGCCTGAAGCTTCTGCAAAAGTGTCAGGATCATGATTTACTGGAGCTTGAGCCAGTAAAGAAGAGGCTCTTTCAAACTGAGAACGTGTACGTCGCTGATCTGTAGGATCACCGGCAAGATCACCTGCTGCATCCCGAGTAGCACGGACCCATCTTGGAAGTTGAGGATCCTGAGAAGGTGGGGGAGGATTATCATCCTCGCTTTCATCATCTGAAGAAGAAATGTTTTCAAAGATAGAAGAGATAGGAAGAGGTGGCACATCCGCCGGACTAGGCTCGCAGGCCGATTTATTTTCATCAAATTTTACATCTCTTCTAATGATAACATTTTTGGACTTAAATGGAATAAGTCTATAACCTTTTACATCTTCAGAATATCCAACAAAAGTACATTTCTCACTCTTAGGTTCTAAAGCTTTATGCTTTTCATCTGGAATATGGGCCCATGCTTCACTTCCAAACACACGAAAGTGACTTACATCTGGTTTAATGGAACTCCAAGCTTCTTCTGGAGTGATATTCTCTAGAACCTTAGTAGGAGTGCGATTGATTATATAATTTGCACAATTAATTGCTTCGGCCCAAAAACTAAGACTGAGTCCTTTAGATTGCAGCATACAATTAGCCATTTCCTTTAAGGTGCGATTTTTCCTTTCAGCTACACCATTTTGTTGTGGAGTGTATGGAACAGTATGTTGCATTTGAATTCCATTTTCGGTGCAAAAGTTGATGAATGTGTTTTTAACATATTCTCCACCATTATCAGTTCTTAGCTTAAGAATTTGATGTCCAGATTGTTTTTCAACAAATGCTTTGAAGGCCAAAAAAGTGGTAAATACTTCGCTCTTGAGTTTTAAGAAGTATACCCAAGTGCGTCTGGAGAAATCATCAATGAAAGTTAAGAAGTACTTGCAGCCAGAGAATGAAGCAACAGGAAGAGGACCACATAAATCACTGTGCACAAGCTGTAAAGGGGCTGAGGCGTGCCAAGAGGCACGTTTGTCAAAACTGTCCCGATGATGTTTTCCGAGTACACATCCGGAACAAACACCATCTCTGCAAGATACCATAGGAAGACCTGTCACCATATTTTCTTTACATAGATGCTGAAGGGAGCGATAGTTTAAGTGACCAAATCGCTCATGCCAAAGTTTGCTCACTTCATCATTATGAGCAACAAATACTGAGGGAAGATTGGATGACCCAAAGTTGTGAAACTTATACAACCTTTTGGAATCATCAGCAAGACCAGTAGCTAGAATCTGTTTAGGATCTTTTAGATCCTTGATTACAACATCATGAGGTGAAAATTCAACAATTTTACCTTCACCTGAATGAGTTATCTGATAGACAGATAGAAGGTTGCAGGATAAGGTTGGAACACATAATACATCATTAAACTGACCATTGTCTAGATGAACAGTTCCAGTCCCTACAACATTAAGAGATCTATCATCACCAATATATATATTTTTGGTGTTACAATCATTTAAAGAAGAAAACATGGCTTGGTTTTTGGCCATGTGACAAGAGGCTCCAGAATCAATGAGCCACTCATGAGAATGAGAAGAAGAAGAAGATACATTTAATGCATAACCAGACTGAGATGATTGACAATGACATGCAGAAAGTGCCATTCCGGAAGTTGAAGTTGAAGTAGGCTCCACATGGATGTTATGTTTCTTCATTGCGGCTTCCAAGGCTTCCATCTTCTTAAAGCATTTAGATTCTAAGTGGCCATCTCGATTACAAAAGTTACAATGTCTATCAGTCTTCTTCCATTTGTTTTTATTGGTCTTATCATTTTGCTGAAATGATCTTTCATTTTGAGGCTGAAATGGTTTAGGACCATTCTTTTGAGGATATGACTTCTTAGGATTCTTTGAATTTGGTTGCTGCTGGGCGGCTAACGCTTTCGTGGAAGAGTTTCCAAGATTAAGAAGACCAAGGTGTAAGAGTTTTTCTTGTTCTCTTATTAAGGAATCACAAAAGGAGTCAAAGGAAGGGGCTTGTAGTCTTGTCCTTGACAAATGAAAGCTTCTCTTGTAGAATGGAAAGTGGAAACAAATACAGAGTAGGCTGGTCCCAACTTAGTAAGGATGGAATAAATAAGGTTACCATCGTCTTTCTTAACTTTAACACCTTCCAGAAGATATCTAAGGTTCTTGAATTTGGACAAGAAATCTTCAATGCAAGAAAAATTATTAGGATCCAAAGTAAGCAGCTCATTTTCAAGTTGATGGGCTCTAATTTCATTTTTAATCCCAAAAACTTTAGCAAGTTTTTCTAATGCTTCATGAGGAGTCTCAAGTTCTGCAATGTGGAATCTAAGATCAGGAGAAATAGACATCCCTATCAAACCACGTGCTTGATCTTGTCTATTTTCCCATTTTGCCGCCTTGTCTTCATCTTTTGGTTTCTTCTCTTGGTCTGTGGCTATTCTGAAGAGACCTTTACTTCTAAGTAAATCTTCGATGTAGGCTACCCATTGGAAGTAGTTAGTGCTGTCAAGAATGACTTGGCATGGGCTTTCCATTTTTAAAAAAAACTGAAGCTGAAGATGCTGAAAGTAGGTGTTCCAATGGATAGATCTCGAAAAAATAGGCGGTTTTAAAAAAAACGGCTCTGAAAAAGGCTTCCGGATGAAGAAGTTATGGCTTTTTGAAAAATAATTGTTGAAGTTGCCGGCAAAGTGCGCGAATGTGCGGGAATGAAAAAATCCGCCCCCACAAAATGGAGACTTGAACCCAAGACCTCTACTCTCTTAAAATAGCTTTGAACCAATTGATCTATACAAAAAATTTGAGAGAGAGAGAGAGAGAGAGAGGGGGGGGCCTCGGTTTGCGTGCTTGCCTTGAGAAAGCTCTTTTTCCCTACAAAACACAAAACACAAAACCCAACACGAATATGCAAAGAAAAACGAACCTTGCGGCTCGAAGTTAGCTTTAGCCAAAAAACTAGAAATTTTAAAAAAATTTCAAAGTTAGCTTTAGCCGAAAAACTAAATATTTTTCTCAATGTTTCTGATTTTCCGAGATCACACTAAGGTGCAGGGAAAAGAGCATACGCATGAGAAAAATCCTTCCTTTCTGTTTCTGATTTGCCCAGATCGCACAGAGTCGCAGGGCAAAGAGCATACGCAGAAATGAAAGGTATAGATCCGGTTAAAAAAAAGGCTAAATAAACTGAGACCGAAATAAGCAGAGAGAAAATAACAGTAAACTGCAAAAAAAACACTGTATACCTCCCGATCTGAAAAATGACGCAGCTAGGGCTACCGTAAACCTTTTCGCGTGAAACGAAAGGGGTTCCTCACTGGAACAGATGCTCCGAACGCAACAGAGCAGTCCTCTCGGCCCGAAAGCAGTCAGAAACAGCAGATCTAGGAAACGACAGCCGCATGCAGTTCTACCGGCTTCAGATTTGGATCACCAACGGACGCGGCCCTCAAATAGCTCTGATACCATGTAGGAATTTACAGGGTAAGTTCCACAGAAAGAATACCAAAAGGACACCGCTCACAACCAGATCTCAAATCAATACACCAGTATTTTTGACGTGGTTAAAACCCTCAGAGTGCAAGGAGGGAAACAGTCCACGGCCTGTCCCAACGTGGGTACTACAGGCAATTTATTAATCAAAGAATAAAAATTTACATAAGCTTCTCTCATGCACGGATTACCCGAACAATGACCCTCCATGCGCTTTAAATAGAACTCATGGACCAATCGGGTGTCAAGCCACGGATCAAGTGTCGGTAATACCGAGGTGAGAGTGAACCGTCGGATCACTACATATCGTGACCGTCGGATTGTAAGTTACAAAATGTACAACGGTAAAGAAACACACTTTACCTAACTCTAACCTAACTCTATACTAGACCAAGTTGAACTTAACTATATCCTATGTGTCGGAATATCCTAACAATATACAACTCACAAGAGCTCTCAGAAAACATCAATGTTAATTGGCATTCAACCTTTGCCATACATTACATTGTCCTGCAACCACCCTCTATCACTATATTGTCCAATAGTGAATTGCTTTCATGACACTAGTTACAATCAAGCTCTTTCTCTCTGGATACTTTGTCCTTAATAACACAATACCACCAATAGCGTATACAATACTCATGACAAAGGCTCATACAACCATATAAGATAGCTACAACAATATTTTATCAACAATGTACAAACTATAACACTATGCTAAGCTCCACAAACTTCATCTTCATACACAGGGCTGGCGATCCTTTTGCTTAGGTTAATTTCAAATAACATCATTTAGATGCTCCATATGCAGGTTGTTCCTCATTGGGATTACTTAGGAGTTTGCACATAACACTTCCGGTTGCCAATGATCATCACACTGTATCTAACTATCCTTATCATACTTAGATACTATGCATAGACCACTCACAGGTTCGTTCCTTTAAAACATTACATTCACAAATCAATTCTTCTGGATACTGAACACTGAAGTAAGTTACTCCTACAACTTACACTAATTAAGTTATTCTTTTGAATATTGAAGCAAATTACTTCTACAACCTACACTAATTAAATATTTGACCTCATGAAATAGAAAACAGAGCAAAGAACAAGATACATAGGACACAATAGTCCCCCGAAAAACCCAATGCAGGAAAACCGGTGCAACAGTTCCGAGGGTTTATTATTATGCAGAAGAAATATCTGAATACAAATCTAAGATGCTCATCTAACAATCCTTTACAGAGAAACATACTGGCGGAAAATCTGAGTGAGTTTTACCTCACTTCACCCGACAGAATTCCGGTTGATCCGGCACTAGACTGGCTAACCCTGACTATTTCTACGTTGGCTCTACGTCAACCCTACGTCACCTTCTCTGCCCTCTACGTCAGCTTGCCCGACTATTTTGGTAGTTCCCGACAATTTTGGCAGTTCCCGACAGTTTCGATTGTTCCGATAGTTCTAGATTCTACGTGACAAGAAACTTTTCTGTGTCAGCTCTCTCGGTTACTGTGCTGCCTCTGCGTGAGCTCTCCCAGCTGTTTCGACAGTTCTCGACAGTTCCGATAGTTCCCGACAATTTCGGTTGCTCCGACGGTTCTAGATTCAGTGTGACAGGCAACTTTTTCGCGTCAGCTCTCCCGGATACTACGCTGCCTCTCTGCAAGCTCTCTCTACCTCTCTGTTAGTATTCTTAAGAAAGTCCTCCCAGATTCTCACTACCCTTCTGGTGCAAGATCTCTCCAATCGATTTTCCTCCTGAGAACTTCTCACCTCAGAAAATCGATTTCCTCAATCTCTGTGTGTGTGTTTCCAAATGAATGCCAAGCCTCCATTTTATACTTTTCCTGTTGAGTCTTCAACGACCGAGATTAAGTCTCTAATCAACGACTAATATTAAAACATGACTTGATCCGCCTTCTAGATCATTCTCACCCATATTTGATTAATACCCATTAATATTTTAATTTTCCTAAGTTTAGACTTAGGAGCCCCATTAAAAATATTAATTATTATAATCAAATACCATCCGGGTGGAGTATCACCAAATGGTTTCTGGGTTCTTTAGAACTCATGTGCCTTAGCCTCTCCAACAATTTTCAAGGCTAGAGCACTTCTGATGCTACCAAAAACTAACACATGGATCCTGCGTTAGCGTTTAAGGCGCAGAGCCTCAATTGGGAATCGATTTTCCTTCTGGAGCAGTTTCTAGCCCTCCTAGATCAGAAATGTCAGGTCCCTCAGAAAATTCATACTTCTACTTAGAGACTACGCCGCTTCTGCGTGAGCCCTTCTGGCTTAGCATCAACCCCTCCTGGGTACTACCTTGCCTCCTTCTGGTGTCTCTTTGCCTCTCTGCTACATATCCTAGGCTCTAGAGAAGATACTCCAACCCAACTATCCCTGCCCCTCAATGCACAAGCTCACTATCGATATTCTCTTGGTAGTTGCTCTGCTTCAGAAAATCAAACTTCTGAACTCACTCTATGTGTATTTCCAAGTGACCCTCAAGCCTCTTTAAATAATCTCCTCATTGACATTCAACTACCCATATTAGAAGCTAATTGATGGCTAAGATCATTTCTGCTTGATCCTCGTCTTCTTCTAGAATTTACACCCACAATTTATATAAATACCCTTTAATTATTTTATTTTCCTAAGTTTAGACTTAGGGTCCAATTAAAAATAATTAATTATTTTAATAAAACTGCCTTCGGGTGGAATTTCCCAAAACGCTTTTTGGGTTCTTTGGAATACATGTGCCCAAGCCTCCCTGCAAAATTTGAGACTTAGAGAACATTCGATGCTACCAAAAATCAACATGGGGTATGATAGGCACAAGGTGGTTTAGCATGCACTAGATTGATCCGTGATATATGGTGTGTATATATTGATTGCATGCGGTGATCAGAGATGAGGCACAGATGGATTCCAACAGTTGTCAGGACTATGACTTAGCAGATTTGGGTATGGGTTCCATGGATTCAATTGGTTGATTGGTCACTCTATTTCGTGATGAACATAATCAGGGGAAAGAGTGATCTAGCTCACTTTTGGTTTGACACATGGGGGATCACTAAGGCCTTCATCATATGGCGAAGCAGGTTTTCCTTGTTGGTGGTCAGGATCGGGATTAGCTTTGGATGGGTAGGCGTTGATATCATGGAGATGCTTGGGTATGACATGTTTGGCCCTTACAGATATTTCACTATTAGGTTCCAGGAGAGGAGGACATCGTATGAGCACAATGGGCAGTCAGTTATAGTTAGAGTGGCGTAACGTCAACATGGTGGTATCCTCTTGAGATTAGCATGGGACCCCAGCATTACAGGGCTAGGCAGTTCAACTACTCTTAGGGATGCGTTGTTTTCTGCAGGAGGAGATCAGACAAATCTTCCATTGGGTCTCAGTATTACTGAGAGCATCTCGCTCCCTAGTGATCTGTTGATGGCACGAGGCACTTCACCAGTATGGTAGGATGGTTAGCAGGAGGAGATCATGGAGAGTTTAGGCAGGCGAGGATTCATCTCCCGAGCAGTTCGACTGTATCTTCAGGGGTCTACTCTTGAAGTGCCTGAGATTGGTCTCTCAGCAGAGTTGCTTCTAGAGGAGTTGCTCAGGGTTCCACATGATTAGGGTGCTCTACTTACTGGCAATATGCTTCTGGTAACTAAGTCCTCTGGGATTGTGTGTGGAGCAAGGGGTGCTTCACATTGAGCAGGATGGTTCGGAATTCCAATATCGGGGAATTCCTTTATGACAGGATAGTGCACGGATTCGAGGTGACTCAGTGGCATATTTGGGACCCTGGTATTGTTGGCAGTGACAGTTTGGGCCAACAGGGAAAAAGGGCGCTTGTTCAAACTTCAAGCATTGCTTGAGGACAGGCAATTTTGGCGGTGAGGACTGTAATATCCCGAATTTTGTTAGCATGGAAACCACAAGGAATTTTGCCCAATTTTGTTGTTAATTAAAAAGGGGTGAATATTATTTTATTAGGAAAAGAAGACGCAATATTATTTTATTAGGAAAAGGCAGAATAATATTATTTTATTAAAAATGGTGGTAAAAAGTCATTTAGTGGAAAGTGGCCCCCACTAATAAAATAATATTAGAAGGGTGAATCTAGAAGCTAGAGGGAGGCTCAATGAAGAATTATAAAAGGAGGGTGGACTCATTTGCAAAACATTCTATTTTTCTATCATCGCTGTTTGACATTGAAAGGGAACTCAAGTGAGTTTCAGACTCAAGAGTTTCAAGCAAAACTCTAAGCAAACTTCGGTGGACTTAGAGTGCCACCCTAGTTAGCTCTTGGGGAGGATCACTTCAGATTTCCCATTTGTATTTATAGCAGGGACATACAATCTTCTAAGAGGCCAAATTTGTCTTATGAGGGGTTGAATTATTTTCCAAGCAAAAAATATAGAGAACAAGCATTCCCATCTTCAGTTTGGACCAACAAATGTGGAGGTCGAATTGCATAGATTATCAAGGGGTTAGAGGGGGCTTAATCTCTTTCTTAATGCAGGGGACATGTGAGTTTATTGGTGCCAAACTCCAGATCTTCATAAGAGGCAGAGATCTCCTTTCTAAAGTGTACATGGAGCTGAAGAAGTTAAGCTATTAGGGAGCTAGAACAACCCTGTAAAGGCTGAATTCATGAAGATTTATTTCATCACCAACAAGGCCGAATTACTCACTTCAATGTGGGACTGATTTGCACAAGAAAAGGTGTGTAAATTTTGGAGGACGAATTATGTATCCTCTCGTCTTTTGGTCAGCTTGGGACTGAATTAAAAGAGGCCGATTTCCCTTATCTTCAAGGAGGTCCACGCATTACTAGATCCAAGTCTGAAATTTTTAGGTGGAATCAACAAGCTCATTCTTGGAATCCATATTGGTTTGAAGCAATATTGAAAATATTGGTATCAGCAAAATATCGGCGAGGGTACAAAAAACTTCTTATCGGCAATATCAGCGAAATATCGGCAAATATCAACAAACATAAAAAATGCATAGTATATTCATTTTTATCAGATTTTTAAATATATAAAGCAATAATGACATGAAATAAACACATTGGCGAATAAATATGAAGAAAGCACTGAAATATATGATGTAGTGGATGTAAATTAAAAATGATACATCAAAGGCGATACCAAATCCAATTGATCCTTGATAATTGTCCAATCAAGGACTCAAATGTGGAGAACCAATACAAAATAACATCACATATATAAATATATATCATCATCATGAGTTATATGTAGCAAAACAAATAAAACTAGCAGCTATCTATCTGAGATCAGTTCCCTCTCCCTAGCAGCTATCTTTCTGTCTTTTTCATCAATTGCTAAAAGAGATTTTTGAATAAGCTCCGCACTAGAAACCGTACAAAGCCCAACATCATGTCCAAGGAGTCTAGCTAGATGGTATTTCAATTGCGTAACCCCTCCTGTCATCTTGGTCCCACACAATTTGCATGATAGATATGCCCAGTTTGTCCCACCATCAGGCTCCTCATACTCCCAAAATGGGTAAAAGGCTTTTGGCTCTTCATACTCCCAAAATGGGTAAAAGGCTTTTGGCATATTTGTAGTGAACTAATTCAAACCTATGGCACCAAAGAAACAAAAAAATGGCATTAAACACCCATACACAAAAAATAATAAGTAATAACCACCTCATTTGAAAAAATATTTTTTTTACTACATTATTTACAATGTGAATGAAAAATGGCAATAAGAGGGTGCATAAGAAAGTTAAAAAAAAATGAACCTTGCTGTCCAAATATGGAGAAAACCCTTGCATTGACTTCATGGGCATGAAAATCATAGCAAATGGAGAAAAAAACAAAGAAGCAAAATGTTGGTAGGCAAAGAGGCAAACAAGCATAACCCTAAATCTATGAAAACAATCATTAACATAGAGTTTATTAAGAACATTCCTGTTAATGGAAGAAATGAAGTTTGTCTCACTGATCTTCAATCTTTCATACACAAAAAAGTTGGTGGTGATAATGGCTGTTTGATCCTCAATCCCTCCTTGAAAACCACCACAAAGCTCATCCCCTTCCTTCGCCAAGACTAAGAAACCAAAATGAGCAAATAAAACTACCAAAATCGCTTTTCTAGTCACGGCCCAGCCTGCCCGGCGATATTTGAGGTCGTAGCGTGATATTTTGCTGAATTATTGACGATATTTTGGAGAAATTGCAATATTTTCAGGCAAGAAAATATCACGATATTTTCTCGGTGATATTTCGGCTTGCTGAAAATATTGCGATATTTGCGAATATCACCAATATTTTGGCGATATTATCAACATTGGTTTGAAGAGGCTGAGTTTCCCTTGCAAATAAGTTGGAATTTCTGAAGATTGTTGTCTACATTAAGGCTGCTTACCCCAGCATTCTAAGGAAACCTAGTTGGTCTCTACAAACCCATTCGCTCAGCATATTTATCAGTGTTGATTCCAGAACGTGGGCACTAAAGAGCATATCGATTCCATGCTTATTTATGATCATTGAAGCTGGGTTTAATCAGTAGAAATGGGCCAAATTTATAACCTGGTGAGGACTGAAATTTTCCATCAAACAAATCTCAGATTGTTATCTCAGGAGGATTGCAATTTTCTCTTGGTAATTTCCTGGAGTTTGACATTAATATCAGCAGAAACCGTGTTCCTTATATCCAGAAGATCAAGCCTTTCAGCTGTGCATATATCTGAGGTTAAATTTGTATTGCTTGCAAGTGTTCAACATTCCTTTTGGCATATTATCCAGGGGAGGTCCAAGTGCTGTAGCATTTTCTATTGGGGATCAAATTTATTAGCTGAAGCGTAATTCCTCCAGCAATATAATGTCAATGAAATAATATAAATTGCCCTCTTATCAGTGGAGACTCGGAGAGAATTCCAGGTGCTACCCTCAAATGATGCTTGTAATTCCTTGGAAATCTTCTTGAGAATAAAGTTCAGATTTGCCCCAGATATTGCATAAGTGTTATTTATCTTGTTTGCTCATGAAATATTTGACGAAAGTCTGAGTTGATTTGCTGGAGGTGTTTTTCCAGAATTTGCATGAAAACTGTTTGTAGAAAGGTGTCAATGAAAAGTTTAAACTTTTTTGGAAAGATTTGCTTGAATTTGTTTGGGAATATTACATTGAAAGAAGGCTTTTATTGGAAGAACTCGCAAGTTTCCTGCTGATTTTTCTATGTTCTGCATGTGAATGTGTTTATGTTAGGGTTTCTAAATGTTCCATGACTAAGTGCATATTGTTTATTGGAAATCTTGGTGAAATTTAGCATGTTAAAATTTTTCTTCCTTGAAATCTAGCATGTGAAATTGTGGTGAATTGTCTCCAAGTAGGGCTGACTTCATCCTTTCCAAACTCCTTTGAAGCTTTGGAAACCCTAACCCGTAGCCAAGCCTATTTTGAGAGTTTCCCCAATTGCTTTATTGATGTTAATCATTAAGGGAACCCTTTCTTTGACTTCTACATGTCGAGGTACTCCTTTATTATTGAATATCAATAAGCCCTAGGTTGTAGTAGTCCTTAGCTAGTCTAGGGTTAGAACACTTTCTCCTGTATACAGAAGATTTGAGCCTATTCCTTATTTAAGGTATCTTTCCCTAGGCTATTTATATCACGTTGAGTCCTCTAATTAGAATATCCTTAGATGTGAGTATAGGGAAGCCTCCATTGTGGTGAAATTCCACTAAACAACAGAAAGAAGATCGCTAAGATGACAACGCCAATCCTTTCTCGTTGTTTCCATAGGGTCTGACTCCCGCATTGTGAGTCCACTCATATGGCCTTCTATATTTTGTGGCAACATGCCTATTATGGAGGAGGCACTTGATTGGTTAGAGGAGTAATGATAGGCATAGAATTCAGGGGAGGAGCATGCAGGGGGCTGGAGGAGCACTTTTACAACAGATTGGGTGACATGCCAGCCTTAGAACCACCTTCTACACAAATTGATACAACTACACCCACTAGTTGCTTTCAGACAAATGATGCATGACCTTCTAGTGGCAAATGAGCCATGACCTTCTCACATAAAAGGGGGGAGGGAATTGATGCCATTTTGTGTTGGCTGTCTACTTCGAATTCTTGAATGGACCAGGATTTAGGATTCATTATCATCTTTGATGTATCATTTTTAATTTGGCATCCACTATGTCATATATATTGGTGTTCTTTTCCATATTATTGTGCCAATTGTTCATTTGATGTTGTTGTTGGTTTACATCTTTAGAAAGGTGAAAAAGTGGATTTATTTTGTTTTTTAATGTTTGCTACGATTTGCTGATTTGCTGATTTTTTGTCGATGTTTCTGATAAGCTATATTCTGGATCATCAGTGATGTTTTGCCGATGCTGTTGTTTTCAACAATGTTTCAAATAACCATAGCACTTTATTTGAGAATGCTAGGTCTAAACCTTTATCTAATGCTTGCACAACTGCGATGTTGTTTAAGTTTGGGAGGAGTCCAGGCAAATTTTATTCAGAGATGCAATCTGGGGTCAGTGGCAATCCCGCTTGCTCTTGCTCTGCCTGGGTTTCCTTTCGCTGGAACGGATTCATAATGGTTTTCTATATTCCTTATGCATACATTCTGTATCTTTCTCATTGTCATTTGAAATTCAGAGACCAATATACATTCAGGAATTGGGGAAAAGATTATCTTTATAACTAGTATCTATTATATTCCTGAATCATGACTTTACTTTGAGGGAGCACAAGCAGTAAGAAGGGCTTAGTTGATTTTCAGTTAGAGTTGATCTCTTTTATTGTAAACTAATGCATTTATAATAAATCATTCGGAACATGAAAGTATTTTATATATTTTTGGAATATGTAAGAAAATTAATTCTTTAAACATTACATGTTTTCAATTTAAAGTTTGTACAGTTGGTTAAGTGCATTCTGTTATTTTAAGTTTTCCCTCCTTATTTTGTCTTTTTATTTGCTGCTTCCTAATGTGGATTGCTCTATTTACATTTCAGGTTTCAAGGCCCTATAAACAAGCAGAGTTTGATATTATTTTTGGTGAAGGTGTGAACAGGCTGGTCAGTATGTAAAGCTGGATTTTGATTTGTAAATGCTCCAGATTTTGAAATGGTTTGATCAAATTTTGCTGGGATGTGTTTTGGATGAATCTGGGAAACATGACTGTTGAATCTGGAAATGTATTTTGTTTTTGAAATCTTATGATGATTTTTACTTTTGCAGGGATGCATTTTGGATTGTTCAGAAATGCTGGATATTGTTTCTAAAAAGGGCTCATGGTACAGTTATGAAGATATAAGGTGTGTCTGCATTTGATTTTTATTAGAGTAGTTACCGAATTTTACCAACTGATTTTAATAACTTTTTCTTGAAATCTATGGTTCCCGATTTTAATAACTATTTCTTGAAATCTACGATTCTGCTTTGGCAGATTTGATCCTGAATAGATACTTTGAATATCTCTATTCTACAGATCCCTGAAGAATGTCATCTCTTTGGATATCATGAATTTTTGAAGATATAATAAAACAGTCACACAAGTAGATGGCACAGAAGGCATCTGTTCATTTCTTACGAAATTTTCCAGTTAGACTATAAATCTATGGAACAAGTGATACATATTTTTATAATGACACTGTTTTATTAGAGTATTTTGTACGAATTAGCAGTAATGAAATGAAATTCTATTAATGCCCATTGATTACCTATTTGGTATGAAAATTTCATCTATTGCAGCAACTCGAAATTATTCTCTTCACTGTAAATTAAATTATGCAGTTTATTAGCTACGACAAACAATGAATAAAATCACAACTGCAATTTTCAACATAAAAATACTGTGGAAAATAAAACACTGGAAACTGAGAAATTCTGGCACACATAAGAATTTTGACACAGTTATTTTTGGACAATTGTGCCCGGAAAAACCCAACGCAGGAAAACCGGTGCAGCAGATGAGCGTTTTATTATTATTCTTCAGCAACAATTCTGAGTACAATAATTTAGACTCTCTACTGACAATCTAATTTGAGGAAAAACACTGGCAAAATTAGTGTGAGAATTTTCTCTCACCCCACAACTAATTTATGCCATTGAAGTTGCCTCCCTAGTCACATGCAGATCCTTCTGCGCAGAGCTTGCACAATCTCTCTGGGAATTTTGGCCATCCTCTTACTGCCTCTCCCGTGTTGAAAATCTAGGGTATGAATAGTTAAAAGATTTCTTTGCTTGATAATTGCTTGTGATGTACGTTTACTTTTTTATCTTATGGTTTTTTCTTTGTTATGTTATTATTGTGTTCTTTTCATCAAGACAATTATCAATATGCACAATAAAAGACAAGTCACACAGTGTGTAGGCTTGTCAGCTAGGGCCAAAACCTCTCAACCTTTGAAAGGAAAACTATTAAAATTGGCAACTAGGGCCAAACTCCATGTGGGTCTTCTTATTCATGGCAGCTGATATTTTGCTTGGATTCCTCTCATCGAGAGGTGTGAGATTGATCTAAAGATCATCCGATTCCGACATGTATTCATGGAGATATGAATTTATTTGTGTTATGTGACAATTCGTCAAGGTCATTCAACAACGAAATTACCCCCACTTGTCCTCTACGTTTTATTATAAATAGAAGAGGTCCTTAAGTCATTTGGACACACTCACACTCTTGTGATCTCTCTCTTCATTCTGTTTTGGGTTTTAATGAAAGAGAGATCTATAGGGAGTGCCCTAGTCTAATACGTTGTCCTAATTAAAACCATGGAAGTAAAAGCTATACACTACCTTAAACTACAGTCAAGGAGAGTACCCTAGATGCAGTAAAGGAGGCTTTCATATCATAGCAAGGAAGGGTCTAAATGCTAGTCTAATAGAGAAGCCCTATATGCTAAGGAGACTCCTAGCTGCAAAAGAAGAAGATACCTAGCTGCTGAAAAAGGGAGCTTTTATAAGCAGCAAGAAGAGACCTGTCTACGCAGCAAGGAAATGTTTATGAGACCTTCCATTCGCTGTGAAGGGAAGCCTAAAAGAGCCCTCGCCGTAGGTCTGAAAGTCACCTAAACTATTCACTGTCTGGCCACAGTCGAAGAGGTTTATATGCAGCAAGAAAAGGCACTCACACGCAGCAAAAGGGAGGCCTCTATGCGTAGCATTTGAGTGTACCTTAAACTGCAGTAAGGAGGCCTAGAAGAGGCCCTAATCACAGTCTAGAAGGTAACCTAATTCGTTGTCACAATCTGCCCTAGTTATAGTCAAATAGGAAGGTTAATATCCGCAGATAGGAAGAAGCCTTATCAATATATCAAGGCTTGAAAGGACAACGTGGAAGTTGTGGCAGCGTGGTAAAAGAAGTATGAAGACAACACTGTGTTAGAAGGCTGTTCCTAGCATTGTTTACATGGTTGGCAAATCACAGTGTTGACAGCAAAGTCAGTATTGCTTCATTGACATTCTTGATTGTTGCTTAACTTGCTGTTGGGCTAGGTCGGAGGCCATTGCCAGTAGCTAAGGCCGTGAGTTGATGAGTTGATGAAACAATGACTACTAGTACTGCAGGAGGAGGACAACATAGCATGGTTGGATGCAGCATAGTTAGATGCAACATGGTTGGATGCAGCATGGTTGGATGCAACATGGTGATGGAATCACCTTGGAGAATCAGTTGAAGAAGTATGCCTTCACCTGAGTTCAGATCTACAGTGCTTGTCATCAGATCTACAACCTCATTATGTCATCTTCATGGTGAAGATCTCTGCTCTTATTTTGACAAGTCAAAGTGTTGACTTCTGATGTATATGTACTATCTCTCTCTCTGCTGAACTATTGAAGAATATAAGAAGAATTGAAGAATGGTTTCCCCACATTGGGGTTTGTCCCTCGCTAGCGCCACATCTTGTGTCCTCTTGTCTTGGCATGTCTTCTGTAATTTATGTTTATCATTTTATGTTCTATCTACATTTTACTATCATGCTAAATGTGATTGCTAATCTGGAAATGATATTGAGCTAATATGAAAATTGAAGTAAATTTGCTCTAAGCATAAAACATACCTAAAATTAACATGGTATCAGAGGTGAGGTGAAGACAAAGCCCAAGCAAGAGTGAAAGAGCAATCACCAGAGACAGTTGGACAAGGTCAAAAGACTCAATGGGTTCCTCATCCCACTTCAAATTCACCAAGGGTGAAGTCGAAGCAAAGAAGATTATTAGAGTGGTGCAGCGGAAGCATCCCGTGGCCTACCTAAAGGTCACTTCAATGGGAAGTTTGGATCTAAGGATGGAAGGAAAGGCAGATGCCTTGCTTGCAATAAGTTTGGCCATTATGCGAGGGAGTGCCCGAATAGCAGGGACACATCACTTGATGATGATAACAATAATTCCAGGGGCATCTTCAATGATCGGAGGAATGACAGGTACAATGGCAAAGGAAAAAGGAATGCAGGCCATCAAGGAAATGGCCGACTCTTCAAGAAAGCAAGGAACTCCTGGTATGAAGAATCAAATGTTAATTCTGATAAGCAAAAGGAGCATTAACTTATATTGGCCCTCTCCACTACTTCTCCTCCAGACTCTTTGGGAATCTGGCTTATTAATAGTAGTGCTTCAAGGCATCTCACCGGATACAAGGAAGCTCTCTCTTTTGATAGAGAAGGCAACAATCGTGGAGATTATTCTTGGAGATAATGCCACCTATCCCGGAAAGGTTGTAGGGAATGCTAGCCTTCAATTGAATGAGGGTAGCACGATTCATTTACAAAAATTTCTTTATGTACCCAATCTCAAGAAGAACCTGGTGTCCATTTTAGTAATGGAAGTCAAAGGTTTCAAGGTGGCATTCATCGATGGAAAGGTACGTGTTTGAAAAAGGAATTTTAAAGATGCTTTTACTCTTGGGTTCAAGGTTGGCAATTTGTATCAAGTTGCAGGAGGTCCATTGGGGACCATGTCTGATCTATGGCATCTGATGTTTGCCCATCTTCATTGTAAAGCCCTACTCGATGTGAGTCAGATGGTGATAGGGATGCTTGAATTCAAGGAAGAGCATGAAGGTAAATGTCCGAGATGTACTGAAGGAAATCTTACAAGGGGACCATTCCCCTCATATAATAGCAAGACCTCAGATGCGGAACAACCCGAGGAGTTTGAGATTCATGATCGAGAATCTCATGTATGCAGGAAATTTGAAGCAAGCACCCTAGGCTTGGTATGAGAGGATTGATAGCTATCTGATGAAGCTAAGATTCACTAGGAGTGAAGCCGATCCAAACCATTGGTTTAAGGTTGTGGATGATAGACCTCTCATACTGGTACCTTATGAGGACGACCTCGTTCTGGCAGGTGCAAGCCCTCTCATTTGCAAAAGTGAGAGGGAGTTGGATTTTAGACGTGAACTGCAACCCTGTGACTACCTCGATGGAGCCTAACTTTAAGAAGTTATGTAGTAGTGATGCCGAACCTAATTTGGGAAATGCCTTTGAGTTTCATAAACTCATACTAGCATTGATGTTCTTGGTGAACTCCCGTCCGGATATATGTTTTGCAGTTAGCATGTTGAGCTCATATATGGTTGAGCCTCGCTGGATTGGTGCCAAGAATCATTTGAGATATCTTCAGGGTACAATCTTTCATGGATTGAGATACACTGTCGGAAATGTGAAGCTGCATGATTATTCTGATGCTGACTGGGGAGGCAGTGTGGAGGATCACAAGAGCACTTCTGGGTGCTGGTTCTCTCTAGGTTCTGCTTCGATATGCTGGATGAGCAGGAAGCAGAAGACGATTGTTTTGAGCATTATTGAGACCGGATACATAGCTGAGAGTATGGTCTACTGTGAAGCTGTCTGGTTGTGGAAGCTCTTCAGTGAGATGTTTGGACACGTGCTAGATACCACCGTGATCTTCTGTGACAATTAGAGTGGGATTCGATTGTTGAGGAATCCTGTGTTCTATGATTGCTCCAAGCATATATAGATCTGGTACAACTTTATCTAGGATATGGTACATTGAGGAGCAATAGGGCTCCATCACTTTGGGATTGATGTGCAGATTGCCAATATTTAGATGAAGCCCCTGGGAAAGATCAAATTCTTGACTTTCCGAGAACAACTAGTAGTCATGGAGAGACTCTCTCCTGAAGGTCTTATATGATATGGACATTGAGCTCTGGGAGCTCCGGGGGGCTTGGGGGTATTTCTTGGAGCAATGAGCAACCATAGGGTGAGTGGTTCAGCCTTCCCCTAGTGGTCTGCTATGTAGGCAGGATGAGTGGTTCATCCTTCTCCTGCTGAGACACAGTCATAGGGTGAGTGGTTCAGCCTTCCCTTAGTGATTTGTTGTGTACAAGGTGAGTGGTTCAACCTTCCCCTAGGATACCCCATGGCAACATGTAGGTAGGATGAGTGGTTCATCGTTCTCCTGCTGAGACATCTTACATATGCAGTTTGGGACTCATGGGAAGTACCTCTCATCTAGCCAATGAGTAGGGAAATTAGGTAGGGACCATAGTAGTACCGATGGATGCATCGTGTAACTATCGTACTCCCTATGCTAGGATGATATTGATCTGGAATCTGTTGGAACTAACTTTGGGTCAGTAAGGGTGGTATGATATACTCTTTATTTGAAACTAATTCGGATCAGTAAGAGTGGTATGACACACTCCCTTTATTGGAATTGACTTCGGGTCAGTGAGAGTGGTCTGCGACACTCTCCTTTATATGGGACTGCCTTCGGGTCAGTAGAGGATGCTATGATACATTCTCGATCACTTCCTCTTCTTCATAGTTTAGTAGAGCAGAGTAGTGCAGGGCACTGATGGCAGAGATAGTACAGACTGGCAGATGGATTAGCAGATGGAGTTCTCTCTAGTTGAGAGGGATTGTTAAAATTGGCAACTAAGGCCAAACTCCATGTGCGTCTTCTTATTCATGGAAACTGATATTTTGCTTGGATTCCTCTCACTGAGATGTGTAGGATTGATCTAAAGATCATCCAATTCTGTCATGTATTCATAGAGATATGAATTTATTTGTGTTATGTGACAATTAGTCAAGGTTGGCCAGCAACCAAATTATACTCACTTGTCCTCCACGTTTTATTATAAATAGAAGAGGCCCTCAAGTCATTTGGACACACTCACACTCTTGTGATCTCTCTCTTCATTTTGTTTTGGGTTTTGACGAAAGAGAGATCTAGAGGGTGTTATGAATATACTTCATAACAAGTGACATGAATAAAATTAATGTAAATATTAAATAATCAAATATTAATTAGGTTAAATAGTCATTAAGTTAAGTGAAAAGGCATGTCTAAAAGACATGCCCATTCATGAAAGGACACCTGCTTAGGTATATAAATGCGGGTCCTCATTGTAACATTTATCACACACACACACACACACACACATATATTATTTACAAATACTTGTGTGTATTTTTACATTCAAGTTTCCAAGCTATTAGTTTTTTGCTTCAACCATAGTTTTTATGCTTCAGTGGTATCAGAGCTATGGCGCACAATATAATAATACAAGTCTTTGAACGTTGTTCGCCGCACAATGTGCCATTACGTTCCCTTCCTGATTGCGTCGAGCAGTTTAGTATTCAAGAAGCATTTCAGCAATTAGAAAAATCATTTGCAGAAGTTAAAGCATGTCGAAAGGAAATCGATAATAAGGAAGATAATAGCAACAATGAAGAAACAAAAGAAGATGAAGCCGTAGATGATTATAATGTTGAAGATGAAGATGTTGCAGGCAATGATCAAGATGAGGATCTAAATGAAGCTAGTCTGGATGTGGGTGAAAACGATGTTGATGAAGACAATGTAGGTCAAGTGAATGATTCAGATGATGATGTTTCCTTGCATATGAAGGTACAAGGTGGTGAAGTATGCTCTTTGAGATACGATTTGACTGTGCCTTTTGCACGATATCTGGCTATGCATGGTATCAATAATTTGGAAGGATATCACATAGCAAGGGTCTATAGGAGGGATAACCCTTCTAAGGGACATTACCGTGAATTCTATCAGTGTGATTTTGATATTGCTGGGCAATATTCCCCAATGGTACTTGATTTTGAAGTGATGAAGGTTTTGGCTAAGCTCTTAGATGAAGTAAACATCGGGCACTACGAGGTGAAGCTGAACCATCGAAAATTGTTGGATGGAATCTTAGAGATATGTGGAGTACCTTAGGGAAAATTCAGAAGTATTTGCTCTGCAATTGATAAATTGGATAAGTAGCCATGGGAGCAAGTTTGGAAAGAAATGGGAGTGTCTTACCAGCTTTTGCCCAAGTTTCAGTTTCTTCATATTATACAACATCAGCGATTTCACACTACACAGTGTCACAGTTTACCAGGCGATTTGATTGAAGATATATTGGCATGGTTGCCAGCAAAATATCTGTATAGATTTGCTACTGTGTGTAAACAATGGAACACACTCTTTTCGTCAAGCAGTTTTTTCAGGAGACAATGGGCAGAGGTGCCTCCAAACAAAAATCCATGGCTTGTTGTGGGAGTTGTGGAGGAGAACAATCGAGATTGTTGGACATACTACTCCTTCGCACCCAATTGGACGAACTCTTGTTTATCCCTTGGCTCTTTAGTTCCAAAAATCCACCTAAGATGGTGGGAGGAACCTACACCTTTTAAATATCAGGGATCAGGCGCATGCCTCTTCTTGATGCAACCCAACTATTCCGCCTCCATCTATGTCTGCAATCCTCTCACAGTCAAGTGGTTCATACTCCCACCAGTGGCAAGCACGAGAATTTTTTGGATAGGGGAGATGAGCATCGTTGAAAAAGGGGAATACGGGTACAAAGTGTTGGCACTGTCTTCGCCAAGGAAACGATGCGCGCTCTCGTCGAGCTGGACGACAACGACAGGGATTTCACCTTAGCGTTGCTGTCACCCTATCCTCAAGTACAACTTTCGGTTCTTAAACTTATTAGGGTTTTGGCATCACGGGTTGAGGATTACATGGATAGGATTGGCGACGATGCCCTCGTTTGTTAGCTCATGACCCTGCTCTCTTTAGAGCATATCAAAATCCAGAGAGGAGTTGCTCGTGCCATCCTGGGCATGTTCAAAATGTTTGGAAGCGGGGGAGAGTGATGTGCTGAGAACCGCCATACTGCACAATGGGCATATAAAGGTGGCACGTAATCTGCTCTACTAGATTGGCGGGGCCCTATAATATATCCACAGACATGGAATAATCCAAATGGTTGTGGTGCCTTGTAAAAGTTACAGATTACGTGCATTACAAGTTTTTTGGTGTTTCCGTCATGTTATATGCAGGGATATCCCTGTCGATCAAAATGACACAACCATTGTTTCTGTTGTCGACCCCTCGACCAAGCTCGTCGGCCTGCCAAAACATAGTAGGTCACACGCCATACGTCGGCATTGCTCAACACCATTGGATCCTGTCGACAGTCACGGGCTGTTTAAGCAAGCCTTCACAAGTTTTTCAAAGCCGGTAAAATGACGATTCGGTTCAACGCAACGCTATAATCATTTTGTTATAAATTAATTATATAATTAAATCAATTTAATTATTATATATACTAAATTAACTTAATTATTATTTAAAAAAATTGATAATAATAATATTATTATTATAAAAAAAATCATAAAAAAAATTAGTGTATTTAAAAATAAAATAAAAAACACAATTATAAAAAAATGAAAAAAATAATAAGGGAATATTATTGGTGAGCTATAAGACGAGAGGATGGCCAGATTAGATACATCGAGATAGACGACAGACACTAAGCAAAGAAAATCGACAGTATTAAAGCTTTGAGGACAAAGCTTCCGAAGGAAAGGGCTATGTTATGAATATAATTCATAACAAGTGACAAATAAAATTAATGTAAATATTAAATAATCAAATATTAATTAGGTTAAATAGTCATTAAGTTAAGTGAAAAGGCATGTCTAAAAGACATGCCCATTCACGAAAGGACACCTGCTTAGGTATATAAATGCGGGTCCTCATTGTAACATTTATCACATATACATTATATATATTAATAAATTATTATTTACAAATACCTGTGTATATTTTTACATTCAAGTTTCCAAGCTATCAGTTTCTTGCTTCAGCCACAGTTTTTATGCTTCAGAGGGAGTGCCCTAGTCTAATACGCTGTCCTAATCACAACCATGGAAGTAAAGGCTATACGCTGCCCTAAACTACAGTCAGGGAGAGTACCCTAGACGCAGTAAAGGAGGCTTTCATATCATAGCAAGGAAAGGCCTAAATGCTGGTCTAATAGAGAAGCCCTATATGCTAAGGAGACTCCTAGCCGCAAAAGAAGAAGATACCTAGCTGCTGAAAAAGGGAGCTTTTATAAGCAGCAAGAAGAGACTTGTCTACGCAGCAAGGAGATGTCTATGAGACCTTCCATTCGTTGTCAAGGGAAGCCTAAAAGAGCCCTTGCCGCAGGTCTGAAAGTGTTTAAACTATTCGCTGTCTGGACGCATCCAAAGAGGTTTATATGCAGCAAGAAAAGGCACTCACATGCAGCAAAAGGGAGGCCTCTATACGTAGCATTTGAGGGTGCCTTAAGCCGCAGTAAGGAGGCCTAGAAGAGGCCCTAATCACAGTCTAGAAGGTAACCTAATTCACCATCACAATCTGCCCTAGTCACAGTCAAACAGGAAGGCTACTATTTGCAGATAAGAAGCCTTATCAATATATCAAGGCCTGAAAGGACAACGTGGAATTTGTGGCAGTGTGGTAAAAGAAGTATGATGACAACACTGTGTTAGAAGGCTGTTCCTAGGACTGTTTACATGGTTGGTAAATCACAGTGCTGACAACAAAGTCAATACTGCTTCATTGACATTCTTGATTGTTGCTTAACTTGCTGCCGAGCTAGGCCGTAGGCCATAGCCAACAGCTAAGGCTGTGAGTCGATGAGTTGATGAAACAATGACTGCTAGTATTGCAGGAGGAGGACAACGTTCTGGAGATTCAACATGGTTGGATGCTCATAATTGGATGCAACATGGTTGGATGCAGCATAGTTGGATGTAGCATGGTTGGATGCAGCATGGTTGGATGCAGCATAGTTGGATGCAACTGTTGATATTTATGAGTATTACCCGTTAGAAATTTTATCTGTATTCTCTAGTTTATTTCGCCTACTTGTTTAATTACTAACAAGTTATTTAACCATATAAATTCTGAAATAAACACAATACAGTCTCAACCATCTACAGATCAACAACTGAAAGAAATAGACAAACACACAAGGGACACCATTATTTTAGGACAAACGGCCCCAAAAAAACCCAACTTGGGAAAACTGGTGCAGCAGTTCTGAGGGTTTTATTATTAAGCATCTTTTCTTGAGTACACTGGGTGACAAATTGTCTCACCCAATAGAGATAAAAAGTCTGACAGTAATACCTCTCTTCTAAAGTAGATATTTTGAAAGTCTGCCCCACGAAACCCTCTCCAACATAATCTGAAGCACTACGTCAGCTCTCCTAACCTCTGCGTCAGCCCTCTGAGGCTTTGCGTAGCCTCTCTAGCCCTTTGCGTCACTTTTGTAGCCTCTGTGTGGGTCACGCAAGCCCTTCTGGCTTCTGCACAGTCATTACTGGCCTTTGTGTGGCTTCCTCTAGCTCTGCGTCTGCCTCTCTGCCTTTGCTCTGGTCTTCCAGCACTATCTCTGCCTCTCTGTCTCATACTCACTGCCCCTCGCTGCAATACTAATCACTGATTCAATTTCTCTTAGCCAACCCCGCTCTAGAAAATCAAACTGACTGATAACTCTGGTGTATCTCCAACTGAACCTCAAACCTCCTCTTATACTTTTTCTGTTGAGTTTTCAACGACCGAGATTACATCTCTAATCAACGACTAAGATTAGATTTGGCTTGATCCATGTCATTTAGAACCTTGTAACCCAATTTTATATTAATACCCATTAATATTTTTATTTTCCGAAGTTTAGACTTAGGAACCCATTAAAAATATTAATTATTTTAATATCTCCTTCACCGGGTAGAATTTCCCCAAACCATTTTTGGGTCTTGGAGATCTCATGTGCTTTAGACTCTCCACCAATTTTCATGGCTAGAGCACATCTGATGCAACCCAAATCAACACTCCCTCTTAGCGAGGAATGTGCTCTAGTAATGCTCCAAAACTGAACATCACTCTGATCATACGACACCGGTACATCTTGTATTGCTGCCCATGGCTCTACCACTGCCACTGCTACATCTGTACGATAGCTCCTCTGCATTTGTGCTGCTGCTAGTCCTTTCTCCCAACACTGCATCTGCACTATAGCCTTCTCTCATCATGTTGCCCATAGCACTACCACTGCTACTGTTGCACTGCAACTCAGTTACTGAGACGATGATAACTGATCTACCCAACCACTGACATCGTTGTCAGGCTAGAAGCCCTCCTGATGCTGAAGCTCTCTCTGCTGCTATTCCGTGCTTCTTCTGCTATCTTTGAGCTGTTGCAACAACTCTGTGCCTTTTGCACTGTTGCAAACCTCTGTGCCTTCCTGCATTGCTGCAACCTCCTCTGTGCCTCTTGGACTGTTGCAACCCTCTTTGAGCTGCCAGGGACTACTACACTCTAGCACTCTCTGCCGCTCCATTCGCATCTGCTTCTACCAACATCCACCATCCTGCTACTGTCACTTCGGGGCTCTTGTAGCCAGATATGATCCAAGAGTTTGGGTACCTCAAGGATCCTGCCCCTCATCTCCTGTAGTCCTCCTGACTACAGTCAATGTCTCCCCACCTCTTCTCTAGAGGTACATGAGCGCCCATGGCACAATCGTCATCATACTGTACCTCTCCCTTATTCTTCTTCCTGGGACACTAGTTTGCATAATGGCCCAACTCCCCACAGTTGAAGCGCTTAATCTTGGAGAGGTTCTTTTTCTTCCTATTCCCCTGCTACCTTGTAGATGTCAGAGCTGCATCCTCTTCCCCCTCTTTCTTGACCCAGGCTCATTTGCTAGTACTTCCCGTCTTGGTCAGCCCTTTGATCTCTTCTTGGCGAAGAGCTGCCCATAATTCTTCCCATCCTGGAAGATTTGCTCTGCCCAAAATGCTTTGGACGAACGTCTCCCACTCCTCGGAGACTGTGTTCAGGGCGGTCCTCACCATTAACTCTTGGTCCAGCATGGCCCCTATGGAAGTCAGTTGGTCCCGGATCTCCTGCAACCTGCCAAGGAAGTGATCTATCTGCTCTACCTTCTGCATTTGGTACGACCGCAGCTGATTCTCCAGTAGCATCTTCCTCTCCACGGAAGTGCCTTGATACAATGTTTTCAAGGGATCCCACATTTCCTTTGCCGTCTCCTTCTCGGCAATATGCTGGACCACATGATCCTTGACCCCATCAAGGATTATGCATTTCGCATTGGCCATCGCATCCTCATACTTTCCGTTATCAGCTGGGTCGACTGGGATAACCACAGTTCTCAAGGCGAAGGCCTTGATACGATGTCTATCCAAAACAATGGGATCCTGGCCTTCTGGATCACAAAGTTGGACGCCCCGTCCAGCCTGTCCTGATCCCTTAGTCCGTTCATGGCCATCTATGCTCTTCTTTTCGACTCCTCTGAGTCTCTACTTCCCTCCTGGATGTTATTTCTTCGACTCCCTCTGAGTCTTGATTTCCCTCCTGGAAATCCTTTTGCTAACAGTCGAATCGCACCTCTTCGATCTCCTGTGCTCCTGCAACACTACTCTGGATTTCTTGGCTAGAAATCCGCCTAGGTAGTGACTCCCTCTACCTTGGTTCTGTCCAGTTAGGTACTATTCTGCCTTGACAACAACAACACCCCACTAGCTTCATTCTCTGCAATCTGCCCACAACTTCCTATGCCCCAGCAACTGAAGTATTGAGACTCTAGGCTTTGCGCAATCCCGACAAGGCTGATTTTCTCCCTTGGCCAACTGTGTCAACCCTCTTGGTCTCTGCGCGGCTCTTCGTGAGCCTCCTTTGCCTTCCTCTGCCTCCGCGCTGGCCTCTCTCTGGCTCGAACTAATATCGCAGGCCCTCTGCGTCAACCCTTTTCTGCTGCTCTCTGCCTAGGAACAACTTCTGTCACTCGGGATATCTATTTCTGCTGCAAATTCTCTGATTCAGTTGGTGCCTTCAGCTCTCCTATGATCTGCAATGCTTTGATACCATGTTGATATTTCTAAGTATTACCCGTTAGAAATTTTATTTGTATTTTGTGGTTTATTTCGCCTACTTGTTTAATTACTAACAATTTATTTAACCATATAAATTCTGAAATAAACACAATACAGTCTCAACCATCAACAGATCAACCACTGAAAGAAATAGACAAACACACAAGGGACACCGTTATTTTTGGACAAACGTCCCTGGAAAACCCAACTTGGGAAAACTGATGCAATAGTTTTGAGTGTTTTATTATTAAGCAACTTTTCTTGAGTACACTGGGTGTCAACTAGCTCCCGCGATAAAGATAAAAAATCTGGTAGTAATACATCTCTTCGGAAGCAAATATTCTGAAAGTCTATCCCACGAAACCCTCTCCAGCACAATCTGAAGCATTGCGTCAGCCCTCCTGGCCTCTGCGTCAGCCTGAAACCCTCTGCGTCAGCCCTCTGAGGCTCTGCGTAGCGTCTTTGGCCCTCTGCGTCACTTCTATAGCCTCTATGTGGGTCACGCATGCCCTTCTGCTGCTTCTGCGCAGTCACTGCTGGTCTCTGCGTGGTTCCCTCTGGCTTTACGTCTGCCTCTCTGCCCGTTGGTCTTCCAGCACCATCTCTGCCTCTCTACCTCGTACTCATTGCCCCTCGTTGCAATACTGATCATTGGTTTGATTTCTCTTAGCAAACCCTGCTATAGAAAATCGAATTGAATGATCACTCTAGTGTATGTCCAACTGACCCTCAGGCCTCCTCTTATACATTTTCTGTTGAGTCTTCAACGACTGAGATTACATCTCTAATCAATGGTTAATATTAGATTTGGCTTGATCCATGTCATTTAGAACCTTCTAACCCAGTTTTATATTAATACCCATTAATATTTTTATTTCCCTAAGTTTAGACTTAGGAACCCATTAAAAATATTAATTATTTTAATATCTCCTTCATCGTGTAGAATTTCCTGAAAATACTTCTGAGTCTTGGAGATCTCATGTGCTTTAGCCTCTCCACCAATTTTCATGGCTAGAGCACATTCGATGCTACCCTAAATCAACAATAACATAGTTGGATGCAACATGGTTGGATGCAGCATGGTGATGGAATCACCTTGGAGAATCAGTTGAAGAAGTATGCCTTCACCTGAGTTCAGATCTCATTATGTCATTGTCATGGTGAAGATCTCTGCTCTTATTTTGACAAGTCAAAGTGTTGACTTCTGATGTATATGTACTATCTCTCTCTCTGCTGAACTATTGAAGAATATAAGAAGAATTGATCAAGGGTTTCCCCACATTAGGGTTTGTCCCTGGCTGGCGCCACATCTTGTGTCCTCTTGTCTTGGCATGTCTTCTGCAATTTATGTTTATGCTTTATCTGCATTTTACTATCATGCTAAATGTGATTGCTAATCTGGAATTGATATTGAGCTAATATGAAAATTGAAGTAAATTTGCTCTAAGCATAGAACATACCTAAAATTAACAAAAACCCAATCAAAATTCTTCTTCTAGATCTTCAATTGATGAGTACCAAGACCATGACACAGATGCTTGACTCTAGTATCCTCCCAAGAACCTTGTCACTAACCTTGATGCTTGCCTTTTCCCTTTCTCAACTTTCTTCTCTATCTCAAACTGCTCTCCTCAGCTCCTTCTAGAGAAACTCGGTGTCTATTGTTCACACTACTCCTTATTGGCTTCCTTCAGAGAATTTCGATATCTAGCCTTTCATTGGTCTCCTCTAGAGAAAGTAGGTCTCTAGATATCTATCTCGGTCACCCAAAAGAATCCTTCCTTTGCTGCCTTAGAAGAAACCTCTCCTCAGCTTGCCCAAAAGAAACCTCTTCTTCGCTTGCCCAAAAGAAACTGTTAAAATTGGCAACCAGGGCAAAACTTCATGTGGGTCATCTTATTCATGGCTGATAATATTTTTATTAGATTCCTCTCGTCGAGAGGTGTAGGATTGATATAAAGATCATCCGATTCCGATAAGTATTTGTGGAGATATGAATTTATTTTGATTATGGAATTATTATCAAGCCGACCTACAACTCATGTAGGCTCAGAAGCCCAACAGTCGCATCTATTCAAACACCAACGTTGTGTATAAATATAAGAGGACTTTTCCTCATTTGCACTCACTCTTCTCATCACATCTCTCTCTCTACTGCGCAGAAATGAGTCTCTTCTCTACTGCGCAGAAATGGGTCTTTCTCTCTCACATGTGAAGCTAGAAGTTGTTGAACCTGAAGCTGCAACTGCAGAAGCAAAGATTGACCTGCGTGGCCTAGAAGATATCCTGTTTGGAATTGCGCTGTAGGTTCATCTGAACCTCCTCTGGAAGCCACAACTTTTGGTGGTGGAATGAAGTCAATCCGACGAACGGTTTGCAAGATTTTGATTGCCCTAGTTTGAAGCCGGAAACTGCTGAAACTGAAGCTGCAACTGCAGAAGTAAAGATTGACTTGCGTGGCCTAGAAGATCTCCTCATCTGAACTGCGCTGTAGGTTCATCTGAACCTCCTCTGGAAGCCACAACTTTTGGTGGTGGAATGAAGTCAATCCGACGGTCGGTTTGTGAGATATCGTCTGCCCTAGTTTGATAATGAAGCCGCTAATGCTGATGCTACTGATCTAGGGTTTGCTACTGCTGATATGAATCAGATTTATTGTACTATTTCTCTCTGCTGAATTATTGAAGATAAAAGAAGATTGGGGTTTGTCCTTGGCTAGCTGCCACATCTTGTGTCTCTTGTCTTGGCTTATTTTCTGTTGATCGTTTAATGTTCTATCTACACTTTACTCTATGTACATGTGATTGCTAATCTGTGGAATATAATAAGAAAAAGAAGTAAACTGTTATAAGCATAGAACATACCATAACTTAACAGAAACTCCTTATCACTTCCTCGCACTTCTTCTTGACCTCTTCTTCGCACTTCTATTTCACCTCTTCTTCGCACTTTTGCTTGATCGAATACATGTCAAGTTACTTGCTTTCAAGTGAGGCCGAGTTAGGATTTATATACACCTCATCTCATGTGCTTTACACCGACATGAACACTAGAGGTTAGGCTGACTTCTTCTAGCATGTTCTTCCATTGTTGTAAGCCGATTTGAAGAGGATAGGTGACAAGGTCTTGGAGGATACTTTACAAGACAAATTTGACTCTATAGTCTATACAAAGTGTAACATGACTTCATTACATGACCATCATTTTATGACTAGATGACAAATAATTCCTAAAGACTCTCAATGGGAGTCTTGACTCAAAAACAAAATCTCTTGCTCATGAAACCCATGAAGCAAGTCAATATAATAATTTATTTTTCTTCTTTACATCTCATTACATAAAATCATAATTACATGTCATTATGAAGACCAAACCTAGTTCCACTTTTCAACACTCCCTCTTAACTAGGGAGGTATTCATAATGGTACTTGGACTTTCTCAATCTGAAGAATTTCTCATAAGAAGATTTCGGATTGGTAACTCATTTATATAGCATCATATCAACCAACATTGTTACATAGCGAAGCCTTGACTAACAACTCCTTATTTCCACAAGATCTGAGATCAATGTTGGCGAGACCAATGATTTATACACTCTCATCATTGTCTCTCTCGGAACATCCCCTACTCGGGTACTCAGGGTGTGTTCCATGAGGACTATTCTTATCTTGGGCTTCCCAGCCCTCAAAGAATATCGGTCCTCCATGACTACTCTTCTGTTGGATGCCGTATCTCATCCTCAAATAGTATCGGATGCCAAATGACTACCCAATCCTCCTTTCTGTCTTCCCAGGTGAAGACCAGAATGACATGTATATCTCTCCCTCTCAAATTGGGAGGACATATTCCAATAAAGGAATGTACTCATTCCTACAAAAGGAATGTACCTAAGTTCCCTTTTGGCTTAGGAATTTCCAAGTTTCTTCCAAGTAAGAAACTTCTTTCTAGGCTCCCTCTCAGCTAGGGACCTATAGCAGCTCCTCATGTGAAGATCATGGAACAACCAACTGCTTGAAGAACTACTTCCTTCGATGACATTTATTCTTCGTCATGGAGTCTTCATCTTTCGGGGACTTCTTCATAGGGTAGAGAGCATTCATCACTTCCATTCATGAGTTAGTCATGTCCTCATTTCATCAGAAAGTGATCCACTAGTTTTCCATCTGGCTTTGCTTCATGTCATGTTGTTTTCTTTATGCCATATTTTCCAGATGGATCTTACCTCCTTCTATATAGTCCTTTTGGAAGTCATCCACAAATTTCCCTTTGGCAGTCCTTTGTGATGGTCTTTCATCATGACATCTTTCTGTAGGTATCAGTGTTGAAGAAAGTGTAACTAGGTTTGGTGTTCATAAATATGAAATGTACTTTTGATTCTTGTATTTTGTAAAAGAAAGAAAAACGATTACTATTATTATTATTGAGCTTGGGTTTCTTGCCCAAGAAATTTGTTTTATAGGTCAAGCACTAATTGAAAGCACTTCTAGGGTTGTCCTAGGTCAAGAAGTCAAATAGGGACATTGTCATAATATGAGGACACCATTGGGAATCTTGTAGATTGTAAAAAGAATTATTTTTGTATTTCACTGAGCCTTTCAAGACCAAGTCGGCCTGCCAACCTGTCAATTCGGCCTAGAAGCTGGAATTGATACCTGGGAAGGCCTATATATAGGAGACAATTCGACCTCATTTGGGCACATTCATTCCTCTCTCTCTCATGTGAAGGAAGAAGCAGAAAAGGGCAATGAAGAAGGCAAAAAAAGGAGAAGTGTTTTTGGGTTCCTCTCTCTCTCTTTCTCTCCACACGTGCAAAGAAGAGGGCTAAAATTTTGTAGCTTTTTGCTAGGGTTTTGGCTGCTTGGCTAGGGTTTTGTTGTGAGGGTTCGATCTTATAAAAAATGGTTGAAGGAAGGGCCAACAAAGTCCCCTTCTAGATCCAGAAGACAAATTAGTTGAAGCGAGGCAGCGGGAGGCAAAGAAGAAGAAGTTCTAGTCCACATGTGCAAAGTAGTAGCTGTTGTCGGGGGGCTGAAGTTGCAGATCTATAGTTAGGGCTGAAAATCTGTGGCTGGAGGTCGAAGAAGTGTTGCCGGAAGAGATTCTGTTAGGTTTGGAAAGCAGTAAAGCAGACACATTATTGAGAAGCTGATCTTGGTCTTGGAAGGGCTTCAGTGTTGGTCAAAGGTCTTGGTATTTGTCAATCAAGAATCTATAAGAAGAGATTGAAGGCTTTTCCTCTCAAAAGGAGAGGTTTTGCCCTGGATTGGAGTCTACATCTTGTGTACTTGTATCTTGTTGATCTTCTTGTTTGGTAGCTATATGATGTTGAAGAACACACTATAATAATAATAATAATAATAAGATAATCCTAATAAGTAAATAGACATCACAAGCAATTATCATAGTTAGAAGAATCATTAATGTCATCTTGCCCTAGATTCTTCAACATGGTTTTAGAGCTATGGTTCGCACAGGGCATGAAGAAGGTCAATTTTATTATGAACAGGCTTGAAAAGAAGTGTTCATCATTAGCAAGTCTCATCAAGCAAAGTTTCAAGACAATATGGAATAGTCTCCTCTTCCAAAGATCTCAAATCTTCAAAGAATGAAGGATTGTTCTTAATTCTCACTAGAACATTTCAAGATGAAAGTATATGGGTGATAGATAATGGAGCTTCAGGATACATGACTGGGTATCACAAGCAACTCAAAACCCTATTTAAAGGGAAGTCCTCATACTCTGTGGAGCTTGGTGACAATAAGAGCTATTCGGTAAAAGGCATTGGATATGCATCAATTGAGTTGGAAGGAGGTAAGATTCATCTCAACAACATTCTATATGTTCCAGGTTTGTGCAAAAATCTTATTTCTATTTCATCATTAGAAAAAAAAGGAGAGAGTTGCTTTTATAGATGGTAAAGTAGGTTTGGGCGAAAGATTCAAGCATTGAAAAAGCTAGAACCATTGGAGTTCGAGAAGGAAGATTCTGGAGACTCTCATCTCCTCTAAGTCAAGCACTAGTCCACATTGAGATAAGTCCATGTGAACTTTGGCATAGAAGATTGGGTCATCTTCATTGCAAGATCTTGCCAACTCTAAACTCCATTGTAAATGGGATACCAAATCTCAAAGAAGACCATGAAGGAGTCTGCAAAGGCTGTACCCTGGGAAAGAATGCAAAGAAACCATTTGCACATAGTAAATCTAGAGCTCAAGAGATTCTCGATCTCATCCACTCTGATGTATGTGGTCCCATGTCTAAATCTCTTGGAGGTCATCTATATTATGTTACTTTCATCGATGGTCATTCAAGGAAAACTTGGGTTCATCTACTTAAATTCAAGGACGAAGTATTCATAAAATTTCAAGAATTCAAGGCAGAGGTAGAAAATCTTATAGAAACAAAGATAAAGATTCTAAGGTCAGATAATGGAGGTGAGTATACTTCCAAAGAACTCATGGCTTTCTATAAGGAGGCTGGGATTAAGAGGGAGCTTATAGTTCCATGCAATCCTGAGCAGGATGGAGTAGCTGAACAAAAGAATATAGCGATAGAAGAAAGTGTCAAGGCTATGCTCCATGATCAAGATCTATTGAAATTTCTATGGGGAGAAGCAACGAAGACTGCAGTATACATCCAAAATAGAAGTCCTCACAGGTCACTTGGCAATATAACTCTAGAAGAAGTCTTCACTAGGAAGAAACCAAATATTGATCATCTCCAGATATTTGGGTGTCCTGTATATATTCACATTCCCAAGGACAAAAGAAAGAAGCTAGATCCCGCAAGCAAGAAAGGAATATTCGTTGGATATAGCAACTCTTCCAAGGCTTACAGGATCTACATAAAGGAAGGACATCAAATAGAAGTAAGCAGAGATGTAATTTTTGATGAGAGCATTGTCTTCAATAAATCCAAAGATCTCCCATCCGATTCTGATGAGGAGGAACTTCTTATGTTTGAGGAAGAAGTTAATAAGGAAGAAGAAGTCTCTCATCATGTAGAAGAAGGTCCCAGTGAACCAATCTCTCTCCTTGAAAGAAGAAATAGACCTAATTGGGTGTCTTCTACACTTCAAGAAGCAAAAGGTCACACTGCAAGAGGAAGATTCAGGGAGAGCAAGAAACCGAAAAGATACTCAGGATATGCAACGTACATGTCGAAGCTCATTGAAGATGAACCTTCCACTTTTGAAGAAGCAACCAAACACCAAGAATGGAAGCATGCAATGAATGAGGAATCTATTATGAAGAATGGAGTTTGGAAAATTGTTCGAAGACCGGAAAACAAATCAGTGGTAACCTCTAACTGGCTGTATAATATCAAGTATGCTGCAGATGGAAGCATAGATAAATTCAAGGCTAGATTCGTGGCTTGAGGCTTCTCTCCGGAAGAAGGCATTGACTATGAAGAGACCTTTGCTACCACATCAAGGTATACCACGATTCGATCTCTAATATCTCTGGCAGCATCAATGGGATGGAAGGTACATCAAATGGATGTCAAAACAACATTCTTGAATGGTACCATAGATGAAGAAGTCTACATAGAACAACCATTGGGATTCGAAGTAAAGGATAGAGAAATTCATGTTTGTAGATTGATGAAGGCACTTTATGGCCTCAAGCAAGCTCCTAGGGCATGGTATGCTAGAATGGATGCATACTTGCAAAGGTTGGGTTTCAGGAAAAGCATGACAGATCCCAATCTCTACATCAAAGTAGAGAATGATGAACTTGTCATCATTCTTCTATATGTAGATGATCTTCTAATAACTGGTGATGAAGAAAGAATTCAAGAATGTAAGAAATTGCTGGCAATTGAATTCGATATGAAGGATCTAGGACTTATGCATTATTATCTGGGACTGGAAGTCTGGCAGGAACCGAATGAAATCTACCTAGGACAAGGAAAGTATGTGATCGAGCTATTGAAAAGGTTTGATATGATGGAATGCAAACCCATGACAACTATGATGATCACAAACTTGAAAATGTTAAGGAATTCTGAATCTAGTCCGGTGGATCTTACTAAGTATAGACAACTGATTGGCTCCCTTGTGTATCTGGTGAATATTCGACTAGACCAATGTTGCACGAAGCGGGGACGTTTTTTGGAAGCGGGGACACGGAAGCGTCATTTTCCAAAAATCTAGGAAGCAAAGCATCTGCTATATATATATATATTTATATTTTTTTCATTTATACTCAAAACAAACATCCCAAATACCAAATTAGTTGTAGAAGACATGAAAACATGCATATTTTTGCATAAATCAAGATAGATATAACATCCATTGTACATTAATGATTAATTATTTGAGCATCAACCATTTAGATGCATCAACCATCTAGAATCTAGATTCTTCTCCTCTTGTCTAGCCTTTGCCTCTACCTCAATTGTCTAGGGATATTAGTCAACATTGCCCAATTTTGATCAAACTACCTAATTCAAGACTTAAAATATGGTAGAAAAAGCTTAACATGTTTGATCGATGATTTTGGCTTGATTGAAAGGTAATTTTTTGCTAAGGGCGTGCCGCGTGACAAAGGAGTTCAACAATTAACACCACCAACACTAGGGTACATATAGGGCTTGGTGCTCTTGATTAAATGCTAATCGCATACCTTCATACTTGATATAATCTAATGAAATGCCACAATCCCATTGATCCCGAATTCCTAAAAACTGTTAAGTCTGCTGAATTTTGAATAGGACATGAAATTCTATTTTCTCCATATGAAGTCCAATGAGGCTGGAACCACTCTCAAACATCCTGAATCATTTCATGGTAATGTTAAAAATTTAACTAAAGGATGAAAATGAAAAATAAAGGAGAATGTCGCTTTTACTAAACATTACCATGAGGGAGCATCTGCTATATTTATATATTTTTATATTTTTTTTGCTTTCATTCCTCACCTTAACCCAAGGTGGACCCACCCCCAACAAGCAAACTCACCTAAAAAAAAAAAAACGATTTTCTAAATAGCGCGGCGCTTTTCCCAAATTGTACGGGAAGCTTACGCTTCACCCTCCGAAGCGCCACGCTTCGTACAGCTGAAGCGCCGTACGAAGCGCACTTCGGGGATTCAGAAGCGCGCTTCAGAGGAAAGCTTCAGAAATTTCTAGGAAGCATCCAAAATAGGTGGAAGCGCGCTTCCGAATTTTGGAATCGCGCTTCCGGTGACGCTTCCTGGACACATCTGCACGGGACGCACTTCGGGCCTTAGAACCTGGGGGGAGGGGCGGGGGACGCTTTTTGCAACATTGGACTAGACATATGTTTTGCAGTAAATATTCTCAGTCAATTTCAAATGGAGCCTAGACATTATCATTGGATCGCTGCCAAACATATACAGAGATGTCTGCAGGGAACTGTCCGCTACTGCCTAAAGTATGAAAAAGGAAAAGATGTTCATCTAGAAGGATTTATTGATTCCAATTGGGGAGGTAGCGAGAAGGATGGAAGAAGCACTACTAGAGGATATTTTAGCTTGAGATCCTCCATGGTCTCTTGGATGAGCAGAAAGCAAGATACAGTGGCTTTGAGTAGTGCTGAGGCCAAGTACATTGCAACCTGTGAAGTAAGCAGGGAAGCGATCTGGTTGAGGAAGATGCTATCTGATCTGTTTGCAGGACCGTTCGACCCTACCATAATACATTGTGATAATACCAATCGTATAAGATTGTTTGAGGCCCCAATATTTCATGGAAAGACGAAGCACATAAACAACAAGTACCACTACATTCGAAAGTTGGTACAAGATGGTGTACTTAAGCTGGAGTATGTCCCCACCAATGGTCAAACTAATGATATTTTGACAAAATCTCTTCCCAATAAGAAGCTTGTGTATTTTAGAAACAAGCTTGGATTGGTTGACATATCTTCCCTAGTTGAGAGGGAGAGATAGACACATCATTCTTGTGTTCATTTTGGAAGAAATAATGGAGGATTTAGTAACCATTTGGCATCCGACACTCTTTGAAGATGTGGTAGGGCATCCAAGATAAGAGTAAGCAAGAGGGCCGATATTCTTTGAGGGCTGGGGACCCAAGATAAGAATAGTCCTAGAAGGTCATACTCGGTGAACACTCGGGCGAGTATGTACCTTGAGAGACAATGATGAAGGTGTCTATAATCATTGGTCTCGCAAAATTGTGCTCTAATCTATTGAGAGATAGAGCTATTAGTCAAGGCCTTGCTATGTGACAATGTTGGTTATAATGATGCTGTACAGATGGATTACTAATCCGACTCTTCTTATGAGATCTTCAGTATTGAGAACAGGCATGTACCATTTATGAATACATCCCGAGTTAAGAGGGAGTGTTGAAGAAAGTGTAACTAGGTTTGGTCTTCATAAATTTGAAATGTACTTTTGATTCTTGTATTTTGTAAAAGAAATAAAAATGATTATTATTATTATTGAGCTTGGGTTTCTTGCCCAATAAATTTGTTTTATAAGTCAAGCACTAATTGAAAGTACTTCTAGGGTTGTCCTAGGACAAAAAGTTAAATAAGGACATTGTCATAATATGAAGACCCCATCGGGCATTTTGTAAATTGTAAAAAGAATTATTTTTGTATTTTATTGAGCCTTCCAAGACCAAGTCGACTTGCCAGCCTGTCAAGTTAGCCTAGAAGCTGGAATTCATACCCCTGGAAGACCTATATATAGGAAACGATTCGACCTCATTTGGACACATTCATTCCTCTCTCTCTCATGCGAAGGAAGAAGCAGAAAAGGGCAGCGAAGAAGGCAGAAGAAGGAGAAGAAGTGTTTTTGGGTTCTTCTCTCTCTCTTTCTCTTCACACGTGCGAAGAAGAGGCTTGAAATTTTGCAGCTTTTTGCTAGGGTTTTTGCTGCTTGCCTAGGGTTTCATTATGAGGGTTCGATCTGATAAAAAAGGGCTGAAGGAAGGGCCAACAAAGTCCCCTTCTAGATCCAGAAGACAAATTAGGTCAAGCAAGGCAGCTGGAGGCAAAGAAGCAGCAGTTTTAGTCCACGTGCGAAGTAGCAGCTGCTGTCGCAGGGTCGAAGTTGTAGATCTGTAGTTAGGGTCGAAAATTTGTGGCTCGAGGTCGAAGAAGTGTTGCCGGAAATGATTCTGCCAGGTTTGGAAAGCAGTAAAGCAAGCACATTATTGAGAAGTTGATCTTGGTCTTGGAAGGGCTTTAGTGTTGGTCAAAGGTCTTGGTATTTGTCAATAAAGAATCTATAAGAAGAGACTGAAGGGTTTTCCTCTCAAAAGGAGAGGTTTTACCTTGGCTTGGAGCATACATCTTGTGTACTTGTATCTTGTTGATCTTCTTGTTTTGGTAATTGTTTGATGATTGAAGAACACACTATAATAATAATAATAAGAAGATAATCCTAATAAGTAAAAAGACATCACAAGCAGTTATCATAGTTAGAAGAATCATTAATGTCATCTTGCCCTAGATTCTTCAACAATCAACATCTTGAATGCAAATTGACACATTTCCCAAAGATATCCATTGTCAAGGGTCTTCATCTTTTTCCATCTCCTATCAGAGCCTTCATATCTTTCTGGGAGATATTCTAGTCAAATTTGTCTTGGACTTCGGATGTTGAATACCTTCTACCTTTGTTGCATATTTTCACGATCTCTTCCTTTCTTTTCACAATTCATCCCCAGGAGCTTCCAATCAGAGTTCCTCAATTGTGGTAAGCTTTCCTCATGATTCATGTGAGAGCATATTCTGTTGATTTCATCTAGTGTGAGTTATGCCTTTCTGCAATTTTTTAGAGGAGAAGATCCTTTCTTCTTTTGATCATATTTCCCAAGATGGAAATAGTGATCTATATTGTCTACAACCATATGACATGACTTTCATAATATCCTATGTAAGCATACATACCTCATCTTTCCTTTCAGTCATCCAGACTTCCTATAGCAGCTTCATGAAAGAACTTTATCCTTTAGACCTACTACTTCGTTATGTCATCATACCATCATCCCTTGAATACCACGAGTTGAAATTCTTGATGAAACTCTTGCCTTCCTTTTAGATCGGAGAATCCTTTGATGAGGATTCCATCAACAAATGTTTCCTTGACTATTTGTATGATGATCTCAGTCGATGATGACCTCTACTTCTTTCTATAAGTATCACTTGAGATTTCAATGAGGTTTCCAAGAGCCCTTATTCTTTGTAATCGATAGAATTTATTCCATACATTCTTTATGCTTCCCATGTCAAGAGCTCTTACTTCTAATGCTTCTATCACGATGCTACTTTCTAATCTGATGCATCCTGTTGACCCTGCCGCCTACACCTACCTACAATTTAGTGAGAAAATCCTTCAACCCCACAAGGTGTGGTTGGTGGCGGGGAACTTAGAGAAGGGGCTGTCAAACTAATCCCACTCTCTCCATTTTAGCTATCTCCTAGATTAGCTAAGGGGGGTGGTCCCTAATGAAAAGTTAAGTTAAAAAATGTGAGTTTCTAGGAGAATTGTTAAGAGTTAAACATATTATTTCACTAAAATTTATAAGCAAACACTGATATGAGCAATAACCATCAATACATAAGATAAGCATGAAATACATAAACAACTAGTGCCTTCAAAGTATTGCTCTTTAAGAAATGAAATTGTATTTTGGTTAAAATGAAATGAAATGTTTTCAAATGGAAAGCCAAAATAACCCTGAAACGTGAAACAATAAATTGTTAGTGCAAGATATTATAAATGTTTTCAAGATGAATAAGTCTACAAATCAAAGCATGGAAACTATCTTGCTCAAAAGGATACGAAAAGAATTCAAATGTTAGACCAAGATGACAACATGCAATTAAGTTTGCAACCCAAAACAATAGTACTTGAAAGTGAAATCAACCATTCATGACAATATGCAATTAAACGAAAAGATGAGTTAATTTCCAAGTACAAGAAAATTAAACTTGTTGCAAAATTAAAAGAGATTAAAATGTGCATCCAAAGTGCCTCTTGAAATAAGATTTGCATGTGAGACTTTAAACCATTAAGATAGCAAGAAATTTAAGCACTGTGCAAACAAAGTAAACGTGAAGGGTCCCTAAAAGTCTATTCAACCAACTTAAGTTGGAGGTAAGTTTTAGTGATGCTTGGGGCATGTAAATAAATGAACCAAACAATGAGAATTAACTTCTACTTGAAATGTACTTGCTTGACATGAAATAAAATGTTACTTTATGGAGAAAATTTGTCCAAATACTTGATTCATGTAAAATGTGTTTAATGGTGAAGCATAAGTAAACTTGGAACTATGTTCAAGCCAAATAACATTAAGTAAAAAGTGTTTGCATGCAAAAAATCTGAACTTGTTATGGATTTAAAACATGTAGTAAATTAAATTAAAGTGCATGGAAAATGAGTGTGATGCGTGTTGTGTTAATTTCTCAATTAGATGATATGCATGCAAAATGAAATAAACCAACAAAGTCAAACCACCAAGCCTCTCCAAAAGGTGGAGAGATAGGGATCATAGTTTTAAAACTCCGACTCCGACCCCGACTCGGCCGAGGATCGACTCCGACTCCGACTCCGAAACGGTAATGACTCGGCTGGCTCGATTTCAATGACTCGGTCATTGTAAAAAATACATTAATATATATATATATATATATATTTTTTTATTATAAAAAAACATAATTTTAAAGATTTTAAACCTATGTTGCCAGGAAATGTGGGTGCGGGGACGGGGACGGCATTTTTGGAAACAGGGTGCGTGGGTTCGTCGGGTAATATAATAATATTAAATTTTAATAATTATATTTTATAAATTATAAATTTATAATTAATAATATATATGAAATTTGAATTTGTATATTTTTTCAACTTTAAACAAAAAAACTTTAATGATAATCATTTAAACATGCACATCATTGAACATTCAACATTGACATTGAAATTTCAAAATTTATCACCAAAAAACTGTTCTTTTGAATCTTTTCCGTGTAACCATGACACTGTGATAGCTATGTGAGAGAGCTCAAGGCTACTACTAAAACTGAAAATTCAAAGTACATACTAGGATAAATGCTAGACTCAGCTATTTTGGTGAAACTTGGGACAGATTTTGTCACACACAGTTTTTAAAATAATTATGCAGCTTAGGTTCATTTGCAAGGATGCCTATCAATGAATCAGGCTGTGGTCGTACAGGCCCTTCCTCCTACACAGCCAAGGAGTGTTAGCATTTCTGCCTCCTGCTCTAATTTCAAGACAACTTCTCTCCTTATTGAAATTGCTCATTCTGGTTGGAGCTTGAGCTTGTAACTTTGCTTTGAATGTTTAGTCTCTCCCATATAAAACATAATTTTTTCATAGGAGATTCTTCTCAACCTGATAGTGGTCTAGAATTTCCTTGATGTCTAATCATCCACCTGCCCCATGCATGGTGTGCTCTGTGGTAAAGCAATCCCAAAAACAGTGGCAGCCTTACTCTTACACAAAACACGCTTATCAGTCTTTGTTTCCCAATAAAATGCACAACAACCATCTGATGGCTTGAGGGATAGTTTGTCTTTGAGTGCGAAGTTCTGCCTGAATATTAATTATCTAAACATAAAACATCTTCGCAGTTTTTAGAGATTACTTGGTGTACAAGTCTGTAGAGACCATATATGATTTAGGCATATTTTCCTAGTTTTAATCTTAACATGATGTTATCGGAATGCTGTGAGAAATTGGCAGATTTTGATACTTAATTTAGCCATTGTCCAAAATAGCCCTTCGCCATTTAACAACATCAGTTGATTACAGCTTATGGCTGGTCTCAATCCTACTTTCTATTTGACCGAAAATGTCTGAACCTGTATGTGTGCATTTACAGTTTATAATTTGATGGTTATTTGGCTTGGGAATGAATGTTTCATTCCAAATTGATTTACAAGAATTCTTAAAAAACAAGACTTGTAAAAAACTTAAAAAACCGGGTGCGGGTACCCGTGCAACACAAGTTTTGATGGTAAGGACCATGGAAGAATGTTTCATTCCAAATTGATTTACAAGAATTGATTTAGGGTTTTTTAGGTTTTGTTATAAGTTTTACCTTTGTTATTAGTTATTTTTTAAATTTCAATAAAAAAAAATTATTTGAAAATTAAATTTTTAATATAGTTTTTTTTATGAAGAACTTAAAGAACCCAACCCGAAGAACCCGAAGAAGCCAAGAAGCCAAGAACCCGTTAAAGGAAAAGAACCCAAATTTTTTTTTTGAAATACCTGGTTCTTCATGGAAGAACCCGGTTCTTCTGGGTTCGTCTGGGAAGAACCCGTACCCGAATCCGGTACTTGGGTGCGGGAACCCGGGACGGGTTCGAGAACCCCACCCCCGGGTGCGGGTACCCATGCAACACAGTTTTAAACATAATTTTAAAGATTTTCGTTCATGTTTCCAAACACACAACATTATAATATAGATGGAAGACAACATATGATCAAAGTAGGCTCATGAACCAATCCATTATATCAAAATGGTACCCAATTGCAATACATAGTCAACTGTCATACATGATCAAAGACTCAAAACAAAATACACATAACCAAGGAGGCTAGAAATGGCCTCTACAACAAAAGTAAACTGTGACGGTGACCAGACTCCAGTACTAGTACTACTGGCTAGTAGCTACTGCCAGAGGAGCCAAGATCATGTCGATCAATCTCTAGATTATCATCATCAGAGTCAGACAGGGGGCCCCATGGCTCCTCCTCATCATCATCATCTCCAACTGCAACTGTAGAAGTGGTACCACTAGCAGGCTGTACAACTGCAGCAGATGCAAGCTGAGATAGAGTAGATATGCGGCTGCGCTTCTGTCGTGGCTGAGTAGAGGAAGCACCTACAACTGGAGTCCTTGCTGGCTGTGAGACTGAGGCTGGTGGATTGGGATTTGCATTCAACTGAACCAGAACAGCATGATCAACTTCAACTGATGTCTCGATATCTAAATCTAAATCAAGATCCTCATCAAGATCAAACTCTGCTGGACAACTCTCCACTACCCAATCTGATGTCGGATCAATGTCTTCCAACACAATGGGATTTGAATCAGGTCTTTTGTTCAGCAAATGGTTTCGTCTGAGCCAGAGGTTGTATTGGACATAAACTAGATCATTTAACCGTTTTTTATCCAAATGGTTTCTCTTCTTTGTGTGAATCCTCTCAAAGACAGACCAATTGCGCTCACACCCAGATGCACTGCAAGTTTGACTCAAAATACGAATTGCAAACCTTTGCAATTCAGGACAATGGCCACCAAAGGCCTCCCACCATTGTGCTGCAAAAAACATAAGAGTGTAATGAGTTAGCTCAACAAAATTACAAATTATATCTAACTTTCAAATTATAAATGATTTAACAAACTTTAAAAAAAAAGTAAAACTATTAAGAATTTGAAAATTGAAATTTTTGTTTACCTGGATCATCTGCTTCTCTTGCAATCTTTGCTAGGTTCTTCCCAAAGGTACCTGATGCATTGCTGAAGATATTGGCTTGTCGGTGTATCTCCAGCTGATCAGACTTCAATGGGATCATGCGATCAATGCAATCAACCAGTCCATCTCTGACCTTCCCCCTCAAAGCTCATGACTCCTTAGCTTTATAATGATACCGTGGGTTCAAAAAATACCCAGCTGCATGTATAGGGCGATGGAGTTGATTGTTCCATCTTTCATCAATGATTGCCCAAATGGGCCCATACTTTGCCACTCTATCCTTGTATACTGTCTTTATTTGCTCCTTTGCTTGATCCATAGCCTCATAAATGAAGCCCATAGCCAACCTTTCCCCATCCACCAACCACAACACCTTAACTAGTGGCTCAGCAAGCTTCACAATCTCTGCTGCCTTTCTCCAAAAAGTTTCTTCATAGACTTTCCTTTTCAATTCTTTGCCTTCCAGTTTCTTAGACCAATTGCTTTCATTCCATTCATCACTAGAAAACATATTTTGCAAGTTTCTATGTTGGGAAAGCATAGATTGCAATGTCAAAAAATGTGTAGCAAATCTAGTGACGACAGGCCTAATAATATCCTTGCCCCCAGTGTGTTTCCTCATGAGGCTCAAAATCAATGTATGATTGTAGATAAATTTTGTTATGCTTTTGGCATGATATATAGTGTTTTTGACCCACTCTATTATTCCAATATCCTCAAGCATGAGGTCTATGCAATGTGCAGCACATGGGGTCCAAAAGATGGTCTTGTGTTTTTCCTCTAACAGTTTACCAGCAAGAACATAGTTAGAGGCATTATCTGTGATGATTTGAACAACATTAGCCACCCCCACCTCCTCAACAACCTGATCCAATAGCTGAAACAACAATTGCCCATCTTTTACCTTATCAGATGCATCAACTGATTTTAAAAACATGGTTCCCCATGGGCAGAAGACAAGAAAGTTTATGATGGTACGTTTCTTTGATCAGTCCATCCATCTGTCATGATGGTACATCCTGTTCTTGCCCATGAGTCCTTCAACTCTTTCAAATACTCATTAATGGATTCAATTTCGCTCTGCAAACGATACCCCCTTAGCTCATGCATAGTAGGGCCTTTGAAGCCTTTTCTAGCAGCATGTATGGCATCAAACATAGGCTCATAATATGGTGAACGAGCAACATTAAAGGGAATATCAGCATCATACCACCATCTAGCTATGTACTCACAAGCAGTCTCCCTCAATTCTTTCTTCCAGTGGTCATCTAAAGCGGGTTGCATTTGACTTTTACTAACTTCAGGACCATGTGCATCTGATGGAGAGGAGGGAGTGAAATAACTTTTGATAGTCACATCACCTTTTATCATTCTACCCTTTCCCTTATCTTGAACAGAACCAAAAGAGGGAGGAACATATCGGAAAGGGTTGGATGTATCAGTTTGAGGGATAGAGGAAGAACCCTCAAAATCATAATGGGGGTTGGTAGCCATCATTTTTTGTATCTCCCTCTTCCTGCCAATTTCAGCTTGTATGTCTTTTTGCCTAGCCTTATCTTCTTTAAATTTCTCAAAGCTGGCCAACAAATGTTTCCTAATCTCCCCAATTTCTGGTGAGGTACATGGGGTAATTTGGCCTCTAATCCCTGCCAAGTGTTGTTTCAACCTATTAATGCCCCCAGGACCTTTCTTAATTTTCCTATGGCAAAATTTGCAGTGCATTTGACTATCAACCATTTCAACATATGCCTAAGCAAGATCTCTTGCTCTAGGTGCCATTTTTTGACTATGAAATGAAAGCAAACAATCTGAAAATGAAAAAAAAAAGAAACATTGATTCAATGTTCATTTCTTTGACAAAAAACACTCTCTAAGCTTTCTAAATATGCACCTAAAATTTACTAAGCAAAAACAGATTTACAGAGGTGAAAAAAAATACCTCCAGGCACAAACTGCCTCCTCAAGCTTGCTCCAAGAATCAGCGCCTCAATGCTGCTCCAAATGGCTGCCCAAGAAGTTCCTCACTCCAGCTACAATGCTCCTCCAAGACTCCTCACTACTGCTCCAAAAACAAGCTCAAGAACTGCTCACTAACTCTCAAAGAAGACTCTCACTCAAATGCACAAGATCGCTGTGAGAGAATGAGAGCACTTGAGTGTGTTAAATAGGGTTTGGGAGGGGGAAATGGACCCCAAAATGACATTTAACTTATTCACACAACAGCTTGGAGTCCAAACCAATCAGCAAACACCAAAAAAATTCATTAAAAAATGGTTAAATCGCTGTTTATTTCGGGTTACGGGCCGCTGTGTATGACTCGGCCGAGTCAATACGGAAACGGCCGAGTTGGCCGAGTCAGCGATGACTCGGCCAAACAAGCCGTTTCATAGGCCGAGTCACTCCGGAGGGCATCAACTCGGATCAACTCGGCCGTTTCGGTATTGAAATGACCGTTTTTTAAAACTATGATAGGGATACCAATGGGTAAAACCCATGCTCCCAAAATTAGAAATTTTATTAGTTGTTACAAGAAGGAAAAGACAATGAAGTCTTCTCTTAAATCCAAGGAAAGTCTTAACAAATTGGAATCAAACCATGGACTTTTCCTTGCTGAAGATTTCTGCAATTTGAGGCCCACAAAGGCTCAACAAAACGCAGATTTTCTGAAGAAGAGGAGGAGAAGATACGCTTCCCCTATGGCCACGACCAAGAGAGAGCAAGAGATGGCCAAAATGAACTCGACCTTCCTCAAGAAGAACACGACGTTATCTAAGATGAATCTGGTGTAAAAGTGGAAGTAATCATTAAATCTGAGCCCCAAGGTCCTGCATGCAAACTTGTAAGTAATTTTCCGATGATGAATCCCGCAAGTAGCTACAAGAGAACATGTTAAAAAAAATCTACAACAACAAATTTTAGCTCAAGATAACTACAAAGTATGTCACAAAAATAATCTACAAGAGGCTAGGCCAATGAGTATGAGCAAACTCTCTTCTTTGACTAGCCATGACTTAGTTCTTTGAAATAACTAGATATTGATAAATGAAGTACAATATGTAAAAAATATTCTTTTCGAAGTTTGATATTTTGATGCACGAAATAAAAGCTTTAAGAAACTTGAAAGGATCCATGCAAAACACAAATAAGATATAGATGAGACTTTGGAATTCAAAACATGCGGGTTCTCTTTGAATATTTTTCGAAAATGGGTTAATTCCTCCGAGAATTTCCCCTCATGCTTGAAAAACTTGACCAATTAATGATTCATCTACAAAACTTCACCATAAATCATTAAATCGACATGAAATTAAATAAGTGCAATGGAAAGAATTCCTAGAGATACATCTATTATCCACTAGAAGAATTTTTTTTCATAAAACAAAAAATTAATTCTTATGCTAATATGAGATAACTGCATACTAACATAACTTGAAACAAGCATGAAATAAACAATGAAATGAGGAAATAAATAGAAGCATAACAACAAGTCAAGAATTTACCACACATGCAAGGAGAAAAACACCATCACGCGTGACACCAAAGACTGTTGTATTATATTGCAAGTAGTGAATACAATTTTGCAGAGTCTCCTCAAGCACAATAGCTCGTATTACATGATACAATATGAGAGCATATAACCTCATTATATAGAGAGTTGGGAGAAAATCCCAAGGAAGAATGCATGTGAGAATTGAACTTGGAGCAAATCCCAAGGAATGATAAGTCAAGTTCGATGTGGAGAAGATAGAGACACCAGAGCAAAATCGAATTCCATATGTGCACATCAAGGAAAATCGAATTCCACATATGGCATAGTAAACTCATCTATGAGTGAATCCAAGTACTGTGATAACTCCAGTCAACAAATGCAAACTCGAACTAAGGGATGCCCCATATGTAGATGATCCCCAGATAACTCTACGTAGGTCCCTAGGAACTGCGTGATTCCCCCATGTGCAACTTGTAGTCTAGCCAAGTGAAACTCGTAATCCTCAAGAGTGGAGTGCTAAGAGTAGAAGAACTTGAGATAACTGTGAGATGAGGCCCCACCTAATCTTCAGTCCAAATATACCATGGAATATTCCTTCAGTGCATGAGCTCCTCTAATAAATTCGATTTTCCACATGTGCAATTGCTACTTTATCTCTAGGAAATTCTATTTTATGAAATAATGGTGTATTTATGATTCAGTGTGCTCAATCATCTTCCACATGTCCATTGACTCAACTCTTTGACTTAGGATAATTTCCAAGTCATTTCCACATCATTTTGTCACATGGAATAATTTATTTCTCTCTATTTTATTTAATTCTAGTGTAATTAAATGCCACAATTTCCACTAAAGTTAGGAAAGGGGTCCAAAACACATTATTAACCCCTCAAAGTGTGTCATAGTAGAAAATTGAGGGTGAGAGGTGTAATTTTGATTACTCATACCCCATACAACTTTTCTAGACTACACTTATTACAATTTAAATACAATTTTATTTGCAATTTTTTGACCTGCGGGAAATCTAAGAAATTTAAAAATGACTACCTAGACCTAACCAAATTCCACGAAATTTTTTATGTGATCTAGTATGGTAATATACATCGACTCTATACACTAAGATGTGTTAGGAGCTCAACCTTCAAACTGTCACCCCAGCTTTGGGGTAAAAAGTGAGTGAAAAAACCCATAAAATTATCCGCCTCTGAAAAAGAAGGGATAATTAACCAGATAAAAAAAAGTCCAAAGTGTACTCATTCGCTGATCGATTCCCAACATCCTAGGCCTGTTACACTCAAAACTCATCATTATTAGTATCACTTATTACAATTCCCCACACGGTGTGGAATCTGGGTACACGAAAGATGATGAGAAGATAAAAGTAGAGTTAAAAAACTCTATTGACCGATGATTTTTGATGGTACAAGTGTCCTCTGGATCATCCTTGGGCATGGAGTCTTCATATAATCATCAGGTGCCACTCTAGTGGTCAACACATCATATCTTATTTACATTGCTTCTTATCTATAAATTACAAGTGAAAAGTACCTACTAGTGAAGAAGATCATCTCAGTCATAATAGAGATCTTTTTGCTTCTTCCATTCTTAATTTTCTTTGTTTCAGGTTCTTTCACTTCCTTAGTAATATGGGCTTCTTCCCTATCCCTCTTGCATTTAGGACAATCCCTTCTATAGTGCCCAAGTTTTTGACAACCATAACATCTTTCCTTAGCCATGTTCTTCTTTTTCTTTGGAGGACCAAACTTTCCAAATTTCCCTTTTCTTCTTGTCACTGATTGATCCCTTCTAACTAATTTTTTGGTACCTTCTTTCCTCAACTTGTCTTCTTCTTCCTTACAGAGGGACCATAATTTGATGAATGGGATAGCTTCCTCTTCCCTAGTAGATATGAGGTTACCTTGTTCATTAGTCAATGCAAATAGAATAACAAAGATCATTTCGTTATTAGATACCATCTCTCCTTGATCATGCAATTGACTTTTTATTTGAGATGCTTTTGAAAGGCATGACGATATCCTTTCATCCTTTGACATCTTCAATTTATATAGATCAGATCTCAGTGATAAAATCTTTCCTATTGTGCTTTTAGAGAAACGTTTTACCATCTTATCATATATTTTTTTGGATGTCTCCAGCTCGGCTACATAGGAAATGAGAGGATATTTAATGGATTCCTTAAGAGTCTTTTGAGCCTTGAGATCCCTTTCCATGTATTCAGATATTGCTTGTTCTTCAGATGGCTTGGAGACCTTTCCATGGACATGATCAATGAATTCATTTACTTCGAGGACTATGTCTATCCTTTTCCATGCAAGGAAGTTTGATATCCCCACCAGCTTATGGTACTCCTTGAAACATGAAGTCATTTTTATTAGGTTATAATAGAAAGGTACTTGTAAAGATAGAATCTTCAACTTGGTGTCGAACTAGTTGCTTCAGATAATCCTTTTAAGAAGGTTCTTACTTCGGTTTGGGAAGACTTCCTTCTTTAGGATGATCTTTTTCCAAACGAGATCCTTGCTTCAATATAGAGAAGATTGCCTTTCGATCTAACCTGCCTTATATTTGAAGAGCTTCCACTTTGGTGATGTATGAGTGATGATCTCTGAAGTGCTCCTAGGGTTTCAATTTTTCTTCCTGCTTCTTCTTTGACGATAATTATAAGAATCTTGCTAGAGTATATTTCTTTGTCTAGGGTTTTGAAGATCTCGACGTTAGTGGCCTTTGAATCTGCTATGATCCTTCTTCCACTGCTTGATCTCTTCTTTGAAGCTCAATTCTCGTGTGTCTACTTGATTTGAATGCGCCTTCTTGACTTCAACACCTAAACTCTGAACCATGTTGAGATATCTAGGGCATGAATAGTTAAAAGATTTCTCTGCTTAATAATTGCTTGTGACGTACTTTTACTTCTTTATCTTATAGTCTTTTCTTTGTTATGTTAATATTGTGTTCTTATCATCAAGACAATTATCAATATGCATAATAAAAGACAAGTGACATAGTATGTAGGCTTGTTAGCCAGAGCCAAAACCTCTCACCTCTTTGAGAGGAAAACCCGATCAAAATTCTTCTTCTAGATCTTCAATTGATGAGTACCAAGACCATGACACAGATCCTTGACTCTAGTATCCTCCCAAGAACCTTGTCACTAACCTTGTTGCTCCGCCTCTTCCCTTTCTCGACTTTCTTCTTTATCTCGAACTGCTCTCTTCGGCTCCTTCTAGAGAAACTCGGTCTCTATTCTTGATCTGAAAATGGTGCACTTAGGCTTCTTGTCTAACTTACAAGAACCTCTCCCACTTCCAAAGCTTAAAGATTTCTAAGTCTTTATGATTAACCAATGCGGAATTAAATATGTGCTTGAACATAAGGTGTATGTTGGTGTTTGTTATTAAAACTATTTATGTGCTGTAATTTAATGTGCTCAAACTGATATATAAATACATATAACAGTAAATAAAGCAACAACAAGCAATCACACATAACAGCAATATTAATTAGGAGTTCACCCAAAACTCTTGGGCTACGTCTCCGTCAGCTCTAGTCAACTCAACTAGGCTCTCTGGGATTATGGCAAAGTCCTTTTTACAAGCTCTTGGCTCAACTCCATTGTTTTACACAAAAACAATGGGTTTAGACACCATTTTATCCTTGGCTTTTGAAGCTCTCGGCTCTGGCTCTCGGCTCTGGGTCTTGGCTCTGGCTTTGGCTCTTCGGCTCTAGCTTCTTTGGCTTTGGATTTGGATTTCTGCAACCTTCAACTCTTTGGCTTTTCACTTGACGTCCAAGTGACCCCAAAGACTCCCTCAGCTGCTTTGCGCAGTAGCTTTTCGCTTTCTGCGCTGCTCTCTTTCGCCTTAGCTTCTTGCTTTGGCTCAGCTTTTTGCACTCCTATCTTAGCACTGCCTTTTTCTGTCTCTGTCATTCTGTGGCTTTTAAGCCAATCGGCGCTGTCCGTTCGTTTCCTCTTCTGGGCTCTTTGGCTCCCGACCTCTGTCCGCTCAAATCCCCCTTTGAGCACTAGCAATCATTGCTAAACGCCTTCAGGGATGGTGGCCACTTGTTCTGCAACGGAAGGGACCATCATTGCATTGAAAAGCCCAAAAATAGCGTTCTCTGTTTACACAGAAGAATACTCTAAAACACGGGAAAAACCGCTAATCTGTTATTTTATCGGATTGCAAAAATCATTAACTCCGCCCTAGACTCCTATTGGGTCCGCCTGTAATCGTTATCGCAAGTCGCAATGCCCCTGTGCCCTAGTTCGTTTTGTATTTGTAAAAATACATTAAAAGCACTAAAAATCCAACGAAAAGCTTTATGGTGGACTTCAAATAATTATGCAGCGGCATTTATAACCCTTTCGGGTCTGGTCGCATCGCATCGTGCATATATATATGGCCCCGCTCCGTTGTATTACTCCGACGCGATATTGCGATGCGATTGATCGCAATCACGTATCGCATGGACCCGGGGTCTTTCCATATGGCATGGCCAATGCCAATGCTGATCCGCCAACGCTGATATCGGCGATCGCAACATCGCTCGACCTAGGGTCCCGCCTTAAGTCCCATGCCCTCGTCGATGCCGATCCGTCGATTTTGGCGATTGCAGTATTGCATCAGCCCGGTCCTTATGTTATATCGCATGTCTGCCTTCAACCCGATATGTCGGGGATCGGCGATCAGGGGTTTCTCCCCTTTCCGCTTAAGTGTGCTCTTTTGCCCTGGTCTGATGCGATTTCCCTTTATAAGGGTTTTTTGCCCATTTTAGAGGATTTTTCCTCTTTTTCTAAAGAACATAGGGCATTTTCTTTTGGTGGTAACTTCTGCATCCTAAGTCCATTTTTTCCCATTCAAGTTGCAGTAGATTCAAAATGAAAAGATCTCTGCAATGGGGCTATGCCCAGGAACTTCCTTTGACTTTCATTTTCCTCTGTGAGGAACACTTAGATTTAGGAGTCTATCCAAAATCCATTTTGGATCACACCTTCCCATTAAAAGAACTTTTGGTCTCCAAAAGACTGACATACTGATCCGAATAGTAAATGAGAGTAACAACTTCCTCTTCTTTCAGCCTCCATACACTTGCCTTGCATAGTGCCTCTAAACCAAAGTCTCTGACCACTCTCCTTTCTGGATGTGCTGGTTCTCCTGGGAAAAATTGTCTTCCTTCTTGTCTTCATGTAGAACTTCTGCTGAAATGGTCATAGAAGGTGGTTTGAACTTTTCTACCTTGATCACTGATCCAAGGTGGCTCAAACCAATGTGAAGTACATCTGCTTCACAAAAACTTTCATTTGTACTTGTTTAAAAAGCTGTCAATAACAACTGTTAACAACAACAGAAATAGAGACAAATACTGGATGGTCTAAACTCCTGCTTCAACAAAAGAAAGGATTTCACAGATTGTGAACACCTCCATGTCTTAGATCTGCATGCAAATGATAGACTAAATACCAAGCCCACAAAACATGCCTTTAAACAAATGACCCTTCAAGTCAAGCATGTAGAAAAAGACCATTAGGACTCTTTTTCAAAAGATGAAACACTTCATCATTATCTCCAGCTTGGAGACCAAGTTAACTTCTCCCAAGTCAACATGGCATCACATGCATGTCAAAGCAATCAACCCTGCAAGTTAATTACACATACATGTTCAAAAACAAGGAATCATCAACATCCCTGTGTTCATGCATCTCATGTTGATGCATGCATTTCATCCTTTAACTTTCACTTAAGCACACTGTACTTTCGAAGCTGAAATGAAATATAATGTTGCAGCAAGAAATGCAAACAGATGCATCAATAGACATGCAATCTTAATCGGATAAGAACTCTAACCGTTTCTTACCAATCCCTTTCAAAGGTACTACCTTTGTCTGCACATCAGCATCATCATGTGAATCATCCTGAGACACATCATCCATGGAATCTTCCTTTCCATTTCTGCCATCTTCTCTTTCCACTTTCTTCAACTTTTGTGGAAGCATTGCTGGATTCAATGTCCAACATTTTGCAACAAGATTTCCTTGCTTATGGCAGTAAGTTTACTACATGTGCATCCTCTTGACAGCATGATTTGCCTTGTCCAATGGACCTTTGGCTTCTTGCTTCCTTTCCTTCAAAAGTTCCCTGTATGTGGCCATTCTCTTCCAACATCTAGAAACATTATGGTTATCCAAACCACAAAAGGAACAAGCAATACTTTTCCCATATCTATGTGGAAATTTATCATGCTTTGCACAATCAAAAGGAAAATGATTAGAACCAGATTTATACCTGCCTCTTTCACCTTTATTGCCTTCATGAGGAGGTGAATTGATTGAAGAAGTGGCTCCCTTTGGAACACCATCAATCTCTTCAAAGCTGTCAGAGTCTCCCCAACTCTCTGGCTCAAGTGTGTGCTTCTGAACACTTGCATCCTACAAATGATGTTTCAAGCTATTGCATTCCTCCTGAATACAACCTTCACACTCTTGAAGACCTGCAATGCAACTCCTTCTTGGAGCTGTTTTAATGGTCTTCATGGCAGCTTTGGAACTTTCTCCATAAGCTTGTCCATAGCCAAGACCCAAATACTTAGGCCTTTCCTCAATTATTATTGGCTCAACAATACCTTGTGCATGTCTACCCAAGCCTTTTCCTTCATAGCCCATCTTGGACATTAGCTTGGAACCTATGCCTTTGGTATGTTTTTCAAAAGAACCAATATAAGCATTCTTAGAGGAATTTGAAGACAAACTGGAATGGCTTACCTCTTCTTCAAGCTGATACTTGACCAAGGCTTCTTTAGCAAAAAAGAGTTGTGACTCCAACTCATGCATACTTTTCAGGTTCATATTTGCAATCTGAAGTTGCCTCTCCATTTCCTGCAGTCTGTCGGAAAGCAACTGCTTCTCTTCCTTCATGGAATTCAACTGCTCTCTAAGTATGTTGCTCTTCCTTCCATCATCATACATTTCTCTCACCTTGCCCATCATAATGAACAAGTCTTGCTTTATGTCTTCATCAAAGAATCTTGTGATGCAAGAGGAATTCGAGGATACACTTGTGGAAGTTGTCATTATGCCAATGAACAAAATAACTTCAAACAAGATTAATAAAGAGCTTATTTAAGCAACCTTTTGCAACAAACCTCTTGTGCTTCAAGGATTGCCTTGAGGTCTTTTGGGATAGAAGAATGCCTTTAGCCCTTCTTCCTTTTTGTCCTTCCTGGACTAAGCTATCAATAACTTTCCCTTCACCTCCGCAAACTCAAACAATAATCAATCTGCAAACAAGCATACATCAATCAGATAATCAATCCTTGACTGCCCAAACACCTTTCAGACAAGCAATCTTTGCTCTGTCAATCAAGCATTCTGATATAACCTTCTTGAAGGTGGGGTTAACCAATCTTAGGCTCCTATACCACCTGATCTGAAAATGGTGCACTTAGGCTTCTTGTCTGACTTACAAGAACCTCTCCCACTTCCAAAGCTTAAAGATTTCCAAGTCTTTATGATTAACAAATGCGGAATTAAATATGTGCTTGAACATAAGGTGTATGCTGGTGTTTGTTATTAATACTGTTTATGTGCTGTAATTTAATGTGCTCAAACTAATATATAAATACATATAACAGTAAATAAAGCAGCAGATATAATGCAACAGCAAGCAATCACACATAACAACAATATTAATTAGGAGTTCACCCAAAACTCTTGGGCTACGTCTCTGTGAGCTCTAGTCAACTCAACTAGGCTCTCTGGGATTATGGTAATGTCCTTTTTATAAACTCTTGGCTCAACTCCACTATTTTACACAGAAACAATGGGTTTAGACCAATGTTGTTAAAAGCGCGATCGGGATTTAATCGGCGCCGTGAAAAAATCGGAAAAATCGTTAAAATCGGGAAAAAATCGGAAAAAATCGGGAAAAAATCGTTTGGCACAAAATATTCATTTTTTTTCATTTTTTTTTCAATTTTTTTAATATCTAAACCATCTACAACATAAAATAAATACATTGACACATAAATATGATAAAAAAACTAATATATAAGATGTTTAATATCATTTCTAGCGCTAAAATCACACATAACATTGAATCATGTCCTGAATAGTAAGTCCTGAGTCCCAACTCAGCCTCAAAATATCAACAAAAAATATGATAATGTATCTCATCATGTCATAATGTCATATACAATAAAATGAAAGTCTAAGACTCTAATCCTATTGATTTCCTCTGCCCCTCTTGCGAGAAAATGTCACTGCTTTCCCTTTCCCCCTAGATGAAGATGCTGGTGCCTGTGGTGGTGGAAATGGCAGTGGAGTCTGACGTGCTCTAGAAGCTGAAGAAGTAGCTGTAGAAGTAGCAGCTACTGTAGGTAGACAGAGACCACGTCCTCTAGTGGTAGCCCGGGTAGGCGGTGTCACCTCCTCCTCCTGCTCCTCCAACTCCTCCTCCTCCTGCTCCTGCTCCTGCTCCTGCTCCTCCTCCTCCTCCTCCTCCCCCTCATCCTGCACTAACCAATCCTCAGTGGGATCCATGAGAGGCCTCTCGGTCTCAACCCTCCATTCAGCAGTGGTGTCAATCTCATCCAATGAGATGGCTTCCATATCAGGTGTCTTGTCTAGTTGCCTCACCCACAATCGAAGATTGTAGTAGACATAGACCATGTCATTAAGTCTACGGGACTCCAACCTGTACAAAGTTCATGAAATAATAATTAATAATTAATATTATAAAAAAAAATATTGTTTAATGAATTCAAAAATTTATTTGGAAATTTGCAATATTTTAAATGTTTAGGTGTTAAGTTGTTAACCTATTGCGCTTCTTGTTGTGTATTTTTTCAAATACACTCCAATTGCGCTCACATCCCGAGGAGCTGCATGTTTGGCTGAGGATGCGTATGGCAAGCTTTTGCAAAAGGGGTACTCTGCCACCATACATCTTCCACCATGCGGCTACAACAAAATTACAAATAAACATAAGAAAAAAATGGAATTTGAAGAGACAATGAAATTTGAAACAAAGTTACAAACTAAAAAATACCTGGCATTTTGGCCGTCCTATTAAAGATAGCCATATCAAAGCCAAATGTGCCACCTGACATCTGATACGTCTCAATTTGTTTAGAGATCTCCATACGTTGTTCTGGAGTTCTCACCATCTTCTGGACACAGGTTAATAATCCATCCATGATCTCAGCATCAAAATCAAACCCACATGCATAAGAAAATGTAGGGTTCAGGAAAAGCCCAGCAGCATGAATGGGACGATGGAGTGTGTTGTTCCATCGCTCATCAATGACCTTCCATAGAAGGAGTTGTCTCTGGAACCCATCATCTCCCTTGTCATCATAGTAGGACCGAATGGCTTCTTTGGCCCTGTCCATGGCTTCATACAAATAGCCCATTGCGGGCTTCTCACCATCTACCAACCGAAGAACCTTTACCAAAGGTTCAGTGACAGCGCACACCTCCTGCACTCTCGCCCAGAAGTCTTCTTGGTATGAAACAAGTCTGCAGACGGCCTCTCCTTCTGGTTTGCGGCTCATTGGCGAAGAACGCCACTCCTCTGAAAGAAACATTCTCTTCAAATCCCACATAGATTTCAAGAGGGATTGAAGAGATATGAAACTCGTCGCAAACCGTGTAATGGCGGGGCGCACCAACTCTTTGTTGTTGGTGCATTTTCTCATCAAGCTAAGCACAGATGTGTGATTGTAAATAAATTTTGTGATGCTTTTTGATGAGTCAACAGTCTCTTTGACAAAGGGAATTTTCCCTATGTCCTCTAACATCAAATCAATACAATGGGCAGCACAAGGTGTCCAAAATAAAGTAGGATGCCTGTCCATAAGCATTCTACCAGCAGCAACATAATTTGCAGCGTTGTCCGTTATGACTTGGACAACATTTTCTGCACCCACCTCCAAAATAAACACATCCAGCAAATCACATAAATTTTTTGCATCTTTGATTTGATGAGTTGCATCAATAGATTTGATAAACATAGTCCCCCTGGGACAACTAACCAACAAGTTTATAAGGGTTCTCCCCTTTTGGTCAGTCCAACCATCTGACATAACAGTGCATCCTGTTTGTGCCCAGGATTCCCTAAAATCCTCCAATCTTTGGGTGCAGTCACGCTTTTCATCTTGAAGAAGCCGGCCTCTGAAATCATGAAGAGAAGGGATTTTGTACCCCGAGCCAACACTGGCAATAGCATCAACAGTAGGTTGGAAAAATGGATTATTCCTTACAATGCTGAAAGGAATATCACTCCAGAGGAGAAATTTTGTCATCAACTTGTCAGCTTGTTCTTTTTCAGTTCTTTTCATCATTGAACCGATAGTTGGTTGTGCACCAGGTGTGGTTCGAGGAACAAAAAATGATGATGCAGCTACCGGATTGACTGACGCTGCAGTAGAACCAGTGCCACTTGGCCCACTTCCTTCAACTGACCTTTTTAGTTGCCTTTTGAGTTCTTCTTTGGCCTCTTTAGAGTGCTCTAATTCTCCCAATGCTCTCATGGCTTTTCGGATAATTTCAACATTTGTATTAGGACAGGGCACCACATCACGTCCAGGGATTTGTGCAAGGTGGAACTTCAACCTGTACACCCCCCCGAATATCTCCTTTCCACACAACTTGCAATACAAGTTTTGTCTATCATTCGGAGTTTTAGGGTCACCATATTCCCAGAAAGGATCCAATTTCCTTGGCATGTTTGTTTTTGAATTTGCAAACCTATGGAAAAAATTAAAAATAAGGATTAGGAAATAGGAATTTAGGATTACATAATACAAATTACAATTTAGCATTTGCAAAATTACAAGTTAATTATTTCCAAAATCCCAATTTCTAAACCCAAGTTACCCAACCAAATGCCAATGGCAAATGCAAAAAAACAATGAAAATTCAAAAAAAATAAACAATGTTTAAAGAAAATGAGAAAATAAAAATAAAAAATTGGTTCTCATAGTCATAACAAATAACCTATGTTGCAAGGGAACCGTTCCTGAGAGCTGGGAAACCCGTTCCGGTGGTTCCCACGTTCCTTGGAACTTTGGAGCTGTACAGGAACGTTCCGTTTTCTGTGGGAACGGTAAAAGAAACTTTGGACGGTTTCCGGAACTGCTTAGACTTAAATTTGCAAAGCTCCAGCGTTCCCATGTGATCCATGTGGAAATTCGAATTGGCAGCGGTCTTTTAGCTATGACAGCGAGTTTCAAACCAAACCTTCCAGTATGATTTCGATGGAAACTGCCAGCCTGATATGAAAATTGGCTACTTTGAATTCACTAATTTAATAATTTTCACTTTGAATTCACCCACGAAATTGCAGAATTTAGTAATTAAATTCACCCAAAAAATTTTATAGTGGATTACCAACAATATGGTAAGTCAAAAATACAGTAAATCCCAAAGAAAAGGACCTGGGTAGAGAAAGACGCACTTGCTGTTACACACTGTATGATCAGAGAGGGAAATATGCACTTGTTATTAATAGACGATGCACTATTCGTCTTTCCACGAGTTTCTGTGGATATGAATGGGTGGGAATGTTTTTGGCGCCAAAAAAAACCCTTCAGTGTTTCCATAAATGCTGGTTGCTATACTTCTTTTCACTGAGAGCTTTAGTTGTTGTTTGGCGTTGAGAGCAGAGAGCTAAGTGTGTTGAGAGCGGAGCGCTGAGTGTGTTGAGAGAGGTAAGTGTGTTGATAAGTTCACGAAAAAAACAAATCAAGCATATTTTATTTTTATTTTTGTTTCTGTATATAAACAACATAATCAGGTTGTTTAGGAATGCAGCGTTTAAAAATTTAGGCGGAGAGCTCATGGCTTAAACATTTACATGCACGATCCAACATTTTACTCAAACATGTTCATGGATACAACTATCTAACGCAATGATTAATTCAAAAGAAAATAATAAGATATGGCTTCAAACTTAAAATTGGTATCTACACTATATTAGTAAAAAAGTGTCTTTAAATTTGTTAGGGATCACTAAATTTTTTAAAGAAATTTTTCTTACCTCTGTAACTTATATTAATATAATTTTAGTAAAGGTTCACTCTATTGGTAAATATTATATTTTTTTGGTAAAATAGGAGACATATGTCGTAACATATGTCAACATATATATCTTTTTGCTATGGCAGTGGTTTTTTATTATATTTTTTTGATTATATATATTATTTTTTTATTATATAATATTGCCGCTCCCAATTAGCGGTTTCCTAGAAAATTTGGGGAAACCTCTAACCGTTCCAGACACCCGTACCCAAGTTCCCAACGTTCGCAAGTTCCAGAAACTCGTGCAACATAGCAAATAACCCATCCCAAATCAATGAAAAATTTCCAAAAATTCTTTAAAAACAATGAAAAACAAAGTTTTTATAGAAGCAAAACAAAAAAAATTAATCTACATACCTGGTTTATGGACAAATTGGTGATCTTGGCTTGGATTCCTCCTAAAATCGCTTGGATTCGCTCCCAAATCCGACGGCAACCCTCTCCCTCACTTCTCCTCCTCCTCCGTGCGGACTGCTCAATGAAATAAAATAAAAATCGATTTTCCATATAAAACGCCCGCTGCCCGCGCCTCTGGCGATTTTTTCGGTAAAAATCGCGATTTTTTCGAAAAAATCGCGATTTTTTTAAAAACTGCCGATTTTTATCGATAAAAATCGCGATAAAATCGGATTTGCGAAAAAATCGCGATTTTCCGATAAAATCGCGATTTTATCGCGATTTTAACAACACTGGTTTAGACACCATTTTATCTCTAGCTCTTGAAGCTCTCGGCTTTCTAGCTCTCGGCTCTGGCTCTGGCTCTTGGCTTTGGCTCTTTGGCTCTCGCTTCTTTGGCTCTAGCTTTGGCTTTATGCAACCTTTAGCTCTCTGGCTTTTCACTTGACCTCCAAGTGACCCCAAAGACTCCCTCAGCTGCTCTGCACAGTAGCTTTTCGCTTTCTGCGCTGCTCTCTTTCGCCTTAGCTTCCTGCTTTGGCTCAGTTTTCTGCGCTTCTGTCTCAGTACTACCTATTTTCTGTCTCTGTCATTCTGTGGCTTTTAAGCCAATCGATGCTGTCCGTTCGTTTCCTCTTCTAGGCTCTGTAGCTCCCGGCCTTTGTCTACTCAAATCCCTCTCTGATCGTTAGTAATCATTGCTAAACGCCTTCAGGGATGGTGGCCACCTGTTCTGCAACGGAAGGGACCATTGTTGCGTTGAAAAGCCCAAAAATAGCGTTCTCTGTTTACACAGAGGAATACTCTAAAACATGGGAAAAACCACCAATCTGCCGTTTTATCGGATTTCAAAAATCATTAACTCTGCCCTAGGCTCCTATCGGGTCCGCTTGTAATTGCTATCGCAAGTCGCAATGCCCCTATGGGTGGCCACCTGTTCTGCAACGGAAGGGACCATCGTTGCGTTGAAAAGCCCAAAAATAGTGTTCTCTATTTACACAGAGGAATACTCTAAAACACAGGAAAAACCGCCAATCTTCCATTTTATCGGATTTCAAAAATCATTAACTCTGCCCTAGACTCCTATCGAGTCTGCCTATAATCGCTATCGCAAGTCGCAATGCCCCTGTGCCGTGGTTCCTTTTGTATTTGTAAAAATACATTAAAAACATTGAAAATCCAACGAAGGGCTTTATGGTGGACTTCAAATAATTATGCAGCAGCATTTATAACCCTTTCGGGTCTGGTCGCATCGCATCGGCGCATATATATATGGCCCCGCTTCGTCGTATGACTCCGATGCGATATTGCGATGCGATTGATTGCAATCGCGTATCGCATGGACCCGGGGTCTTTCCATATGGCATGGCCTATGCCAATGCCGATATCGGCGATCGCAACATCGCTTGGCCCGGGGTCCCGCCTTAAGTCCCATGCCCTCGCCAATGCCGATCCGCCGATTTCGGCGATCGCAATATTGCATCGGCCCGGTCCTTATGTTATATCACATGTCTGCCTCCGACCCGATATGTTGGGGATCGGCGATTGGGGGTTTCTCCCCTTTCTGCTTAAGTCCGCTCTTTTGCCCTAGTCCGATGTGATTTCCCTTTATAAGGGTTTTTTGCCCATTTTAGAGGATTTTTCCTCTTTTTCTAAGAAACATAGGGCATCTTCTTTTGGTGATAACTTCTGCATCCTAAGTCCATTTTTGCCTATTCAAGTTGCAGTAGATTCAGAAAGAAAAGATCTTTGCAATGGGGCTATGTCCAGGAACTTCCTTGGACTTTCATTTTCCTCTGTGAGGAACACTTAGACTTAGGAGTCTATCCAAAATCCATTTTGGATCAATTCTTCACACTGCTCCTTCTCGGCTTCCTCTAGAGAATTCCAGTCTCTATGCTTTCACTGGTATCCTCTAGAGAAACTCGGTCTCTAGATCTCTATCTGGGTCACCCAGAAGAATCCTTCCTTTGCTGCTTGAGAAGAAACCTTTCCTTTGCTCGCCCAAAAGAAACCTCTTCTTCGCTTGCCTAGAAGAAACTCCTTATCACTTCTTCACACTTCTTCTTGACCTCTTCTTCGCGCTTCTGCTTGATCGAATACAAGTTGAGTTACTTGCTTTCAAGTGAGGCCGAGTTAGGATTTATATACACCTCACCTAATGTCCTTTGGGCTGACATGAACACTAGAGGTTAGGCCGACTTCTTCTAGCATGTTCTTCCATTGTTGTAGGCTGACTTGAAGAGGATAGGTGACAAGGTCTTGGAGGATACTTTACATAGACAAGTTTGACTCTATACAAAGTGTAACATGACTTCATTACATGACAATGACTCTATCATTTTATGACTAGATGACAAATAATTCCTAAAGACTCTCAATGGGAATCTTGACTCAAAAACACAATCTCTTGCTCATGAAACCCATGAAGCAAGTCAATATAATAATTTATTTTTCTCCTTTACATCTCATTACATAAAATCATAATTACATGTCATTATGAAGACCGAACCTAGTCACACTTTTCAACACTCCTCTTAACTAGGGAGGTATTCATAATGATACTTGGACTTTCTCAATCTGAAGAATTTCTCATAAGAAGAATTCAGATTGGTAGCTCATTTGTGTAGCATCATATCAACCAACATTGTTACATAGCGAGGCCTTGACTAACGACTCCTTATTTCCACAAGATCTGAGCTCAATGCTAGTGAGACCATTGATTTATAGACACTCTCATCATTGTCTCTCTCGGAACATCCCCTACCCGGGTACTCATGGTGTGTTTCGTGAAGACTATTCTTATCTTGGACTCCCCAACCCTCAAACAATATCGGTTCTCCATGATTACTCTTCAGTTGGATACCCTATCTCATCCTCAAAGTGTATCGAATGCCAAATGATTACCCAATCCTCCATTCTGTCTTCCCAGGTGAAGACTAGAATGACATGTCTATCTCTCCCTCTCAAATCGGGAGGACATATTCCAATAACGGAATGTTCTCATTCCTACAAAAGGAATGTACCTAAGCTCCCTCTTAGCTTAGGAATTTGCAAGTTTCTTCCAAGTAAGAAACTTCTTTCTAGGCTCCCTCTCAACTAGGGACCTATAGCAGCTCCTCATGTGAAGATCATGGAACAACCAACTGCTTGAAGAACTACTTCCTTCAATGTCATTTATTCTTCGTCATGGAACTTCATCTTTCGGGGACTTCTTCATAGGGCACATACCATCCATCACTTTCATTCATGAGTTAGTCATGTCCTCATTTCATCAAAAAGTGATCCATTAGTTTTCCATCTGGCTTTGCTTCATGTCATGCTTCTTTCTTTATGCCATATTTTCCAGAAGGATCTTACCTCCTTCTATATGGTCCTTTTGGAAGTCATCTACAAATTTCCCTTTGGTAGTCCTTTGTGATGGTCTTTCATCATGACATCTTTTTGTAGGTATCAACATCCTGAATGTAGATTGACACATTTCCCAAAGACATCCATTGTCAAGGGTCTTCATAATTTTCCGTCTCCTATCAGAGTCTTCATATCTTTCTAGGAGATATTCTAGTCAATTTTTTTTTGGATTTTGGATGTTGAATGCCTTCTACCTTTGTTGCATATTTTCTCGATCTCTTCCTTTCTTTTGACACTTCATCCCTAGGAGCTTCCAATTAGAGTTCCTCAATTGTGGTAAGCTTTCCTCATGATTCATGTGAGAACATAATTTGTTGATTTCATCTAGTGCGACTTATGCTTTTCTGCAATCTTTCAGAGGAGGAGATCCTTTCTTCTTTTGATCATATTTCCCAAGATGGAAATAGTGATCCATATTATCCGCAACCGTATGACATGACTTTCATAATATCCTATGTAAGCATACATACCTCATCTTTCGTTTCAGTCATCCAGACTTCCTGTAGCAGCTTCACGAAAGAAATTTATCCTTTAGACCTGCTTCTTTGTTATGTCATCATACCATCATCCCTTGAATCCCACGAGTTGGAATTCCTGATGAAACTCTTGCCTTCTTTTTAGATTGGAGAATCCTTTGATGAGGATTCCATCAGCAGATGTTTCCTTGACTATTTGTATGATGATCCTAGTCGATGATGACCTCTACTTCTTTCTATAAGTATCACTTGAGATTTCAATGAGGTTTCCAAGAGCCCTTATTCTTTGTAATCAATATAATTTATTCCAGACATTCTTCTTGCTTCCCATGTCAAGAGCTCTTACTTCTAAAGCTTCTATCATGATGCTACTTTCTAATTTGATGCATCCTTTCTTATTTACACTGCTTTCTATCTATAAATTACAAGTGAAAAGTACCTACTACTGAAGAATATCATCTCAATCATAATAGAGGTCTTTTTGCTTCGTCCTTCTTAAGTTTCTTTGTCTCAGGTTCTTTCACTTCCTCAGTAATATGGGCTTCTTCCCTGTCCCTCTTGCTTTTAGGACAATCTCTTCTATAGTGCCTGTTGTGGCTAAAACTTGCATATGCAACACAAATGTAGCATAATACAGATAAAGCCCCCTAGAGAGAGCCTTGGATTGTTGACAAGACCAATGCCTAGGGTCATCTAGATCAGTGTGTCTCAAATGAATTTTGAATAACAAGAGATGTCACCTATGTTTAAAACATGAACATGAGAGAGTGGTTCTTCTTCCCAAAGATGTAAGCCAATGATATAAGCCTTGATACATAGAAGTAGATTTCAAAAATAAAACAAGGCACTGGAGAATTTTCCCTTCAGAACTTCACAATTTAATCAAATTGTTTTGAAGTAAATGATAATAGACAAAGGGAGGAAAGCAACTTAGAATTATGGATCTTACAACACCAAGAAATTCACACATAGCATGAGCCTAGAACCATAAAGTTGATCTACTTTCTGAGTTAAAAAAGGAGTGCTGAACATACAATAGAAGAAAGATGACTTCGCATCATACAATGTTGCAAATATAATTTCGAACCCTCAAACAGGGATGTGCATTTAAAGAAATACAAATGAATCTGCAGGAGAATTTAAAGACATTACAGTGCTTATTGATGCATGAATAGGAGGACTGAGGAACAAACAGACAAGTAATTTTACAGGACAAACAAGCTACAAAGTTCAAAAGGAGGAATCACCACCAATTTGTGGTATTCTGAAGATCTATAAGCTATCACAGGAGTTACAGAATCGACCCTTTTCTCTCCGGATTTTCGAACCCTTTTACAATATCAAGACCCGCTATTTATAAGAAAGGGAGGATCAAGGCATTAATGCTATGTTACCAGGATTCAAATACGGATCCAGATCCGAATGCGCTAGGTTTTTTTAAAATCCAGGATCTGGTTCCGAGTCTGCTATTTTTTTTTTTAAATCCGAGATCCGGATATGGCAAGGATATGTCATGTACAAAAAAAAGTATAATAATATTTTTAAAATTTAAAAAAACACTTTAGAGCTAAAAAATCAAATACTCCATGAAACCATCAAACACTTTTAGAACATTGAATGACAAATATGAAGATTGAAACACTGAAATGATGCATACTCCCTCATACAAAGTAACAAAAATGATCATAATATCATAAATGATAATAGTAAATACATTTACATATCCTCAAATGGATCTATATCTTCTGCATATTGCAATTCTACATCATGAATAGATGATGGGGGTCCTGTAATGTAGGAAGTTGCATCAGTAGGCTGGACTAGTGGTGGAACAATATCCTCAAGTAGGTTGAGGTGAGTGATGGCATTCAGTGTCAGGTTCAAGTCAAAGATCTCGGGCTCCACATCCCACATCCTGCTCGGACCTTTTTAATACTCTGGTTCAACATGTGATAGAAGATGAAGGTTGGAATGAACATAAACAAGATCCTCAGCCTTTGCCGCTCCCAACCTGTTTCGCTTCACTGAATGGATGAAGCCATATGTACTCCAATTCCTCTCAGCTGATGTGGAACTAGCAACCTGTGATAACGACCTGGTAGCTAGAGTAGAGAGATGAACGCTATCCCCACCATGGAAGCCCCACAAAGTAATAGGATCGAGATGCCCTCGATCATCCATAGCTATTGGATCTGAAAAGCTACCAGTAGACTGTGCAAATCCTCCAAATTCTTGGCGAACTTCCATTGCAACTCCCATATCTCTATAAATTTTCCTCAAAGCTGTCTTGTATCTTTGTACCACTTCAGAATCTTTGTTTGGTGCTGTTCTACCAAGCAGAGACAAAATTTTAGAATGATAGTATTTAGGGTGCAATGCATATGCCAAAAGGTGTAATGGTGTGGTCATTTTGTTCCACCTTTCTGTAACTATGTCCTTCACTAAATAATAGAATGTTTCATAAGGGTCATTTTCACTTGCCCTGATAATTTCCCTTATCCTCTCCAACATACTATCAATGTTTTCATAAACTTCCCCCAAGCAAGGTGTATCTGTGTCAATTGCCCTGATCAAGGTCAAGATTGGTTCAGTGAACTGTAGAAGGTATTGGACCTTGTCCCACCATGCATCATCAAGAATGATGGACTTGATTTTTTGACCTCTATTAGAAGTGGAATTCCTCCATGATTCCCAAAGAGGGTCAATGACCATTGCTTGTAGTGCTTGTTTCACCTCCACAAGTCTCTTTATGACAAGAGTGTGGGAGGCAAAACGAGTTTCAACAACCTACGAGTTTCAAAAAGTCAAATCTCAAATGAGAAATCATATATAAATCTGTAATTATAAATAAAAATTTCCAATACAAATAATATTGATTAAAAAAATTACCTTCAGTAGCTCTAACTTTGCAAAACCCCGATAAATGGCTTGAGACATTGAATGATTTGTTATGAACATTTGGATTTCTTTTGATGCTACATATATTTCATTAATCCATTTAATCTCACCAATCTTGGCAAGCATAAGGTTCAATGAATGCACTGCACATGGAGTCCAAAAGATGTGATCATATCGACCCTCCACAATCAAACTTGCAATTTTACAGACCTGTGTGTTGTCCGTAATGGCTTGGACAGCATTATGTGGCCGCACACTTTCTATTGTATCAATAAGAATTGTGGATATGAATGATGCATCTTTCTCTATTCCACTACAATCAATAGCCTTCAAAAACATTGCCCCTTGGGGGCATACTGCAACAACATTAATTAATGGATGGTTTCTTTGGTCTCTCCATCCATCAGAAATGATGGACACCCTTGTTTCTGCCCATGTATCCCGGATTCCCTGTAGCTGTCTATCCAAGGATTATCTCTTTGATGCCAACAAAGTAGTGCAGACCTTTTCATATCCAAGGCTTTTGTACCTTTTTGGCACTTCATTCACTGCCTTAATAATTTGTTGCCAATAAGGGGAACACATCAAATTGAATGCTAGCCTATTTGCATGGATACAACGAGCTACATGTTCATCGACTATGTCGCTACCTTGATTATTGAAAGATGCTTCAAGCGGGCCTAGAGTGGGCCTTTTATTAGTTGTGGCAGCAGGCCTAGATGGCAATGGAGGCCTAGTTGTAGAGCTTTGCACAGGGTGTTTTCCCTTAGCAAGCTTCCTATCAACAACTTCTTGCAAAAATGCATAGAATTTCATTTTTCCATGACTCAAACCTTTGTCAGGTTTTCCATTTGCATCTTTTGGCCTGGTGCATATTTGTACCCCTCTGTTAGTTTGACCAGTGAGATGGGCCTTCACTCTAGTATATGAGCCATTTTTGATCTCTTGGCATCATTGCACTTCCATTTAAATGAACCACCTTCGGGATTTTTTCCAATAATCTCTAGACACTGCCATAGAGGAGATTTTGGGTCTATTTTGATGATTTCCCCTTCACTCTGCTCATGTTGTGATGGTTCAGGTTCCATAATGATAATGGTCTATAAATTACCTTACTCAGTACTGCATATAAAGTTCAAATTATAATATATTAATAATTATCAATACACAATTAAATAATGAAAATTAAATTACAAAGCAAATAAATTATACTAATAGTCTAATACATACTAATAAAATCTATTAAATTAAGAATATACATACTTTATTGATATTCTTATAATTGAAACTAAAGTTTAAACTTATAAAACATTGAAAACACTTTAAAAACATTTACTACATTAAAATTTTTAATACTACATACATACTTTAATAAATTCTACATACATACATACTAATAAATTCTATTAAAATAAAAATATACATACTTTATTGATATTCTTTGAACCTAAAGTTTAAATTTATAAAACATTTAAAATACTTTTAAAACATTTAAAAAACTTTTACTATTTTAGCATTTAGCTTCTAAATTCTAATGATCAATCAGGCATGCCGCATTCTCTTTTGTATATATAATATATCAATATGTATATAAAAAAATTAAAAATATATCAGATTGGCTTTGTATATAATATTATAATGTATGTAATATGAATTATAATTTATCACTTTCGGGCTTTTATTAAAAAATCATCACTGTATGGTAATTTAATTTATCAGTTTCGGGCTTTCAATAAAAAAATATCACTTTCAACTGTTTTATTATCTATAGCCTATGTAAGTATACGTGTGTATGCTTTTGTTGATATTCTTTAGTTAGTTTGTAGTCTTCTATTAGGCTTGTCAGCCTTGTCTAAATATATGCTATGTAACCATATATATTTGTTTTGTGAATTGAAACCTGTTTTACCTATCTACCAAGTTGTTTATCCATCTGACTATCCACATGCGTATTTATGTAATTTTAAAAATGTCTTGTTTAAAACTATCCCTAGTTAGCATGACGAGCCCTACCGCATGATATCATTCAAGTTTCGGGCTTTGTATATAGTATATACTCTATAGTGTATAAAAAATATCGGGTAGCGCTTTGTATATTAAATTTTAATGTGTATATAATCAAAAAAATCATAAAATGTTCGGGTGGCACTTTCGGGCTGCAGAAATAGTAAGAGGAATTTTCAGGCGGCGGAACAAATACCTTGCCTTGCTGAATGCTAAATGCTTGAATGCGGTGTGACTTCGTCCAACAATAGCTTGCAGGCAGTGTGACTTCGTCCAACAAATGACAAATGTTGTGGCAATCCCTAAACAGTGAACAACAAACCAAACGCTGAACGCCAAACCAAACGCTGCCGCTATTCCAACTTGCCTGTTGAATGTTCGGTGCACTGCCGACAAAGAGGGACCACACCTTTAACTAAAGTAAAAAATGCAAACCCTAAATTCACATGGTTTAAGTTTTTAACATTTGCGGGCTTTTGACCAAAAAGTTTGCGGGTTCCAGCTTTTGGCAAAAAAAATTGAGGGTTCCGGCAAATGAACTGAGATGCATTTCTGCTGAGCATGATCTGTTTCCTGAGAAAATAGAACCGGCACATGCCGTATTTCAGTAGTATTTTTCCGTATCCATATCCGGATCTGGATCAGATGCGAGGATCCGTGGATCTTGGACCCCCTACTGCCGGATCCGTTAACATAGCATGAATGACTATTATAGGAGCATTCCTAGGCCGAGGGCCTCTGTTGTCAGATCAGGTTGCCTTCTTAGCTGAGGAAGGGTGTCGTCTCAAGCTGTGCTACCTCTTCGAAGTCTTAAACATGATCTGAAAATCTTGGAGTAAATGTGCAGAGAGAAGGATCCCAGGGAGAAGGAGGAGGTGTCAACATTTCTTTATTGCGAAAGACTCTTGTGAAGGCCACGCCCCGTTGTAATGGGTGATTTTAAGGTGGTTGATGTGAAAATGGGCCAACATAGTCAATTCAGGGTTAAGCTAACTTCGGCGCCGACTATGTGGAAACAGGTGTGAGCCGTGTCTTGCCTATGTGATTTGATCAATGCATTTGAATCCTGGTTGCTGCCCCTTCAATCATCAAAAAAATCTATTTTTCTGTTTTTCGGTGGTGACAGGGGCTCCCTTCCTTTCAATGCTCAAGTCATCTAAAGGGTGAGTGGGGGCCTTTCTTTTCAATACAAATAACCCTTATCGATGATTTAGGCAGATGCGAAATTTCATAAATTGCAGTCTATGATTTATCACATCCGGGCCTCCCTCCATCGCAATATTGCTGATATTACTGAGACCCAACTCTGTTGATAACTTGTTGATGTCATCATTGCCACATGTCACCCTGTGAGTGGTGCCACATGGCACCCATAAATAAGTCGATTGGACCCCTGAAAAGGCCGAAAATGAGTGACATGTGTCCCCTTGCCACATCATCCTCTGTACCTGCCACGTCATTGCTGATGTCATCCACCACATCAGCGTCGTGGGCAAATAAGAAGTTGCCACATGGCTCCCTGCAGGAGAGAAAAAGGCCTGTCGAGGCCTTGTTTTTCTATGTTCTTCTTTGTATTTTGAAAATCGGCCTCCCCGATAGTTTGGTCCATATCACAATCAGTGTTTGCCTCCGTGGATAATCCTTAAGGGAGGAGCCCTCTGACTTCGCTAATTGTTATTTCCCACAGGATTTGCAATATAATGGTGTAGGACCCCTGCCGACGCCAATTTGCGATATGCAATAAGTCTTTCGGCCTGATTTGCGATTTCTATCACATACTTAGCCATTTTTAGGGGTTCTCTGAGTTTTGAAAGGGGTTGATTCAGCAGTCTCTATCTTCTCATTTGGGAACCTATTTTCAAACTTGAATATACCCCAGGAAAGCTCTTTCCGAGCACTTTGCAATGGAGGGGGTCCCATCAAGTTCTGGTGACTTCCATGACTCAGAAAATGGCCTTTTTTTCCCTACTATTCTGCATCCCTGATCATTGACCAATAGCAAGACATTGAGTGAGTTGTGAATACAACATTGGCTCCATCTGGGGACAGTGCCTTGCCAGCAAGGTGTTGCGAACCTGCACATTGCGAACTACTCCTTTGGGCATGGAGTTATTTCTAGAACAAAAGATACTTCCAGAAAATTCTTTACAAATTTAAAGAAAGAAGAAAAGAAAAAACTTAAATCAATAGTTTGCAGTAAACACACCGAATATTTATAGTGAGTGTGGAGCATACAATTTTAATTCTGAAAATAAAACTTAAGGAACTGACCATTTACTGGTAGTTCCAGCATTTCCCCATCTAAATTTTCCAGTAGAAAGGTATCGTTCCCTCTTTCTTCCACAATCCTGAAGGGACCAAACCATAATGTATCGAATTTCCCATGCTTGCCCTTGCTTCCCCCCCGACATCCCACCTGAGAACTAAATCTCCTGGCTGTAGAGGTCTGTCCTTAGCTTTCTTGTCAAACAACTACTTCATCTTTTGTTGATAATCATATAATCTAGCTTCCACTTGCTCTCTTCTCTCTTGAAGTTCCACCAGCTATCAACGCACACCCTACAAGTGCCAATGTAGCCCTCTGCAAGATTAAGACCCCATATAGGGAGACCAAATTGAAAATGGAGACCATCTGGAATCCTGCATAAGATCCAATGCATCCCCTAGCCTTCCAGTACCACAAGTCATTAGAGAAATCGAGTAATGAGGTTACCAAATCATGTACCATAGGTGGGGACTTCATAATGCCCTGCCCTTCCATAATGGGCTTCGAGATGTGCCAATGTCTCTTAAACTCCAGATGGGGTTAATAAAAAATCCTATTAGGTGGTTTTTACTTCTAAAGGGGATGATATAGTCAGGGTACATCCTTCAAAAGGTGGTGGCATGTGACAGATAGGTGAATGAAGTAGGAGATGAGAAGCGGCAACCCTGGGTCACCTGTTGGGCTACAAGGGTAGCTAATAATAGGGAAGCCCACACTTGGGTTTATAATGTATAGGGGGGAGAAATCGTGGTACATGAGGTGGCCCGACCTTGATTTTTCCATGCTTCTTTATATGTCTTTTGCCTTTTTATGATTTTCTTTGATTAATTGCTCGGGGCTCAAAGGGAAAGAGCGTGATGTATAAGATATAACAGTGAATACCCCCTTTTAAGTTGGGGTTGTTCATTTCCCACAAGGGGTTGGGGCAATCATGGGTTCCCATATGATGAAGGAGGTTCATAGAATGTGTAAGAACCACGGTGATTGCCATGATGATGGGGTAGAGCTCATGTGTTGGCTTTTGCCCACGTGCTAAATTTGTTTGCCCTGACCATCTTTTGCATTTTGTGGTACACTTTCCTATTGAATGTGGCCATATATGCTTTTATCTTTCTTTTTAGTTGCATCAACCTCTGGGCTTCATTCCAGGCCATAACCAAAAGTGCGGGCAAGGGGAAGGGTCATACTAACCCTATGTGGATCCAGTGGAGAAATGTGGACCCAGGTGGGAGAAATGATGAATGGTGTAATAATGAATGGAAAGAGGGTATTATAAGCGGATAGGGGAACGAGACCACATAACCAAAATTGGGGTTTCCCATGAAATACCACCCCTAGAGCCAAATGGTCAGTGAAAGAGATCCCATGGGGCTAGAATCCAAGGTGAATACCTAAAAGGGGTCTAGGGGACAAGAGCACACACCTAGCCCATTCTTTTTGTCGAATCCCCCCATTAATCCATGCCCAGAAGTGTCCATGATAAGCAAACTACAATACTCAATTTCTAAATGACAAGGCATACCTTTAGGTTCGGGAGGCCCACCTTCAAACATACGATCATGGCAAATGGGCGAGGGACCACATGGCTGGTTCACGTGGTGGAGAAATGGTACAATGAGCTAGATGGTGGCTTCAAGGGGTTGCTAGCTGTGAGCTAAGGACCATCTTGGAAAAAAATAATTCTCCTAGGGACATTACCCACAAAGGGGTGGGTAACACGGCTCATCCAGGAAATTGTGGCAGACCTCAAGCTACAACAACTCCTAGATGTGCTTTTCTTGTCGACAACATTTTCAGTGTCAGTCAACATCGGTGTATCCATCACGTTTCCAACAGTGTGTCGCAGTCCATAACTAATAGTTGTCTCAACAGATCTTTAGCAGTAACCCAATATACATGTCCATGCTCAATCAGGCTCAAAGTACACGCTACAAGGTAGGGATCCATCTGGCTGCTAGCTTATCATGGGATCCATCAAATTTGTAATTGAAGAGCCTCTCTCAAATGCTTCAATGTAATTCATCATGCCAAGCCTCTAACAACATACTTCCCTTAGCAAGGAAGTCTTCATCATCTCTTCTAATCTCAAGATGTTGATCATCTGGACTCAGGGGTCAACTCCCTCTGGGACTAAACACAAAGATGATCTGATCCTGTCATAAATAAATTGTCAGCATATATAACCAAATATCAAAGACATATTTGCAACCTTGAAGAGAGGTTGGTGTCCACATCAGATGACCATCAATCCAAGTATGCCAAGACCAGAGGGCTTGCTCAAGTCCATATGGGACTTTCTTCCATCTGTAATCATGAATCTCATCTCATGTGCCTCAAAGCCTTGAGGTAGCTCCAAGTACGCTTCTTCCTTATATACATCATGGAGGAAGCCAACTTCACATACATCTGATAATAATGCATCAAGCAACGAAAGCCAAGATTTCATCATGGCCATCCCTTGTTGAGAGCATATTCCGTATTCCTGTTTAGTATCATGGAAGCATTTGACACTGCAATAGCTTTGTCATTAAGAATGTTCCCTGTATCACGACCATATCGCTTCTCATCTTTTTCTTATCTCAGAGTATCTCATTGTTACATGACAACCAACTCCCTCTGAATAGGAAGCCTTTTCAATCATAGATATGAACCTGAGAGACGAGATCCTTCCTTCAAGGTCTTAGCTTTTGTCCATTTATCTAGTGCCACTCTAAGCATGGGATGGCTTGGCATTTTTCTCAATCTTGATGGAGAGGACTTGGTCCTCGCATTCATCAAATGTACTTGTTGATCCCAAAAAGAGAGCAAGAGCAATCGTAGCAAAATAAACATAATGAAAATGTACCTGGTGATGAGGTAGGACTGTCATCCTTTTTCTAGATAGGAGAGTGATTTCTTCATTATCTTGCACTAGCTCCTTCTAGGAGTTTACTCTTCCTGCACTAGCTCCCTCTTAGAGCTTACTCTTCCTGCACTATTCTGCATCTTGATGATCCTCAAGATGGATCACATCCTCATCCAAGAAGTTAGTAAAGGAAGCATTCAAATATTCATGTAGGAAGAATGAACAATAGTCTAGAATAATAAATCTAAACAAGAGTAATGTCATAAAGAAATAACATGAACTTTGAAAGTACTTATTTTTAACGAGGATTTGTAGGAAGCTCTCAACTCCCTCTTGATCTTGCCTCCAAGAGTCGCCATATGTCTCTATCGTCTTAAGAAGAAATGCTTTCTCTCGAGTACCACTTGTATCCTTTCTCTTCCATCGGCAACAAAGTCTAGCTTTCAGTGATCTCTGAATCTACAACATACCCTACTCCTAGGGTTCCTCTAAATCTATCATAGGTATTTGAATAACTAAATGGGTTCTTATTGATGATAACATGAAGAAATTTTGAATCACACCAAGCCCTTTCCATATCAAAGCCATTCTGAGGGTTTCTCACAAACCCTAATCTCTATTGTAAAAACAAGGGTTTCCTTCAAACCCTAGCATTCTTTTAGGTCTTTGCCATCTTCATCCCTTTCACTCTACTTTGATCATGAACTTCATTAAATTTGTCTTCACAGGGGTGATCTCAGTGACTTTTCCTCAACCCAACTTTGATACCATGTTAATTTTTAGGGCTAGATTGTTCTCTGTGGAAGATAATTGCATTTATCAACATTTTCACATTACATTCACCCCATAACATCATACCATCATTGGCAACTATGTAGAGAGAACAATAGCATCAACAATGCAGCGAAATAGTAAAGAACAACATAAGAAAAGCATACACAATAGAGACACTAGGAGTTAAGTCAGAGACCAGGGAAAAATCCCACAAGGGGGAAAACCCAACCAGATTCTTCTTCTATTAGATATTCATCAATTGTTCAACTGAAATTCAAAGTACAATGAGAATGAGATACATCAATCACATCGGGCCTGCTAGGGCCACCCCAAGTCAATTCACAACGTCGTTTGTGAACTAAACGAGAAAAGTCCAAGATACTTGCTATAATATCATATCTGCCGTAGCAACACTGTCACATTTTCCATCCATCATGTTATCATTGTCATCAAGGTCACTATCACAACCATACTGTCATGTCATGGGCACCTTCATATCAAGATCATTGTCATGAATGTCATATAGAGGTTACTACCATATCTACCGAATTGGGGTGTCTTCCATATAACAAGGTCACTGCTTCCACGTCACTATCTACACTCTCAAGAGTCATAATTATTGTCAATCCATACATCATGGATGCATTACCAGTCATAGCCAATCATCAATTTCATCGATATCATGTGTCACGAGAACAAAGTCATCATCATGTATCATAAGAGCAAGATCACTGAACCATAAGAGTGCGTTCACTGACATCATAAGGTGTCACTGTTATCATAATAGCATACTAGAAAAGTCACTGCCACCATAATATATTATAAGAGTTGTTCTCCAAATGTCACTTGCTAGTTCTATTAGGGTTGTTTCCTTGTTGAATGAATCACTACATTAGGGCCTACAAGGTATTGCATCAACAAAGATTGTAAGCCCTTAGAGCCACGAAGGTCATGTCTTAGAAATATTGCAAGGCATACCTTAAACTACATACTGAGATATAACATGTATATATTAGACATTGTGTTATCCACTAGAATGAGAATGCAAGGCACAAGCTACAAGATCTGAGCTTCCATAATATAACTGAAGACCGAATTGTAGAATCACATTAACATACGGATTTGATGAGCCATAATATCTCACACTGTAATGTGAGTCATAAAGCAAGACATACTTCATGTTGATTTGGGGTAGCATCGGATGTGCTCTAGGCCTCAAATTTTGCAGGGAGGCTTGGGTACATGTATTCCAAAGAACCTAGAAAACATTTTGGGAAATTCTACCCAAAAACAATTTTATTAAAATAATTAATATTTTTTAATGGGACCCTAAGTCTAAACTTAGGAAATTAAAAATATTAATGGGTATTAATCTAATTGTGGGTGTAACTTTTAAAAGAAGACGAGGATCAAGCTAAAATTATCTTAGCCATTGATTAGCTTTTAATCTGGGCCGTTGAATGTCAACGAGAAGATTATTTAAGGAAGCTTGAGGGTCATTTGGAAAACATACCGAGAGATCAAGAAATCGAATTTCTGAAGTGAGAAGTTCTCAGGAGGAAATTCTGATCGAGTAGATTTCTTGCAGTGAGGGGCAGTGAGTATCCAGAAGAAGGAAGTTTTCCTGGGCCAAAGAGTACGAGGCAGAGAGAGGGAAGAACGACGTCCAGAAAGAGGCAAACACTTGCCAATGCAGAGTTGACGCAGTGGTAGCGCAGGCCTTAGAGGGAAATGAAATTCTTGCTAAGGAAATCGAGTTTTAGTAGTCGGGAGCCGAGGTGTGGACCGGGAGGCAGAGATTCGATTTTTCCAGCCAGTAGAGGGTCCAGAGAAGGAGCAGTGTGATACCCAATAGTGGTGACGTAGGAACTGCGTGGGAGTGACGTAGTTCTGCATAATATTGACAGTGGCAGTGTCAGCAACAATGTAGTAGTTGGTGCACAACATGTCAAACATTAGCAGCACAGAGGACGATGCTTCAGAATCAGAGCAGTATGCAATGACGTATATTGCTAGAGCACATTCCTCGCTAAGAGGGAGTGTTGATTTGGGGTATCATTGGATGTGATCTAGGCCTCAAATTTTGCAGGGAGGCTTGGGTACATGTATTCCAAAGAACCTAGAAAGCGATTTGGGAAATTCCACCCATAAACAATTTTATTAAAACAATTATTACTTTTTAATGGGACCCTAAGTTTAAACTTAGGAAATTAAAAATATTAATGGGTATTAATGTAATTGTGGGTGTAACTTCTAGAAGAAGATGAGGATCAAGCTAAAATTATCTTAGCCATTGATTAGCTTTTAATTTGGGTCGTTGAATGTCAACGAGAAGATTATTTAAGGAAGCTTGAGGGTCATTTGGAAAACACATCGAGAGATCAAGATATTGAATTTCTTAAGTGAGAAGTTCTCAGGAGGAAATTCTGATCGAGTAGATTTCTTACAATGAGGGGCAGTGAGTGTGAAAATTCCTACACTCAAGGAACCCCTGCTGCAACAAAACTAAATTTACTTCTCCTAATATACATTATCAATTTATTTTCTGAATAATACTGAAGTAAATTACTTCTACAGTCTACACCAATTTAATTTGATTACATGAAACAAGAAACTGAGCAAAGAACAAGATACATAGGACACAGTTATTTTTGGACAAAATAGTCCCCAGAAAAACACAATGCGGGAAAACCGGTGCAGCAGCTCTGAGGGTTTTATATTATTAAGCAGTAGTTCTGAATACAATGTTGGATGCCCTCCCGACAATCCAGTTATAGAGAAAAATACAATGTTCCACCAAGACTCCGGTGCGGAGAGACGCGGGTGCGGGGAGACGCACAGGGGGGACATGTGGGAGTAACCTCAAATTTTAGGGAAATTTCGGGGGTGCGGGGGGGGCATCGAAGTATATATATATATATATAATGAAAGCATAAATATTAAATAGACTAATAGTAATATAGATACTAATACATTGAAAATTGAAATTTGATCCACACATAAAATTTAAATTCATAATTGAATTAAATAATGGCATACATTGATCCATATCATTCATCATTCTACAATCTACATTGATTTAAAAATTAAATTCATTATTCATCATTCTAGAATCTAAATTGAAAGAAAAACATACTAGTATATTACCATATAGTATATATTAGATACTGAAGTTTTGAGGGGGGGCGCCCAGACACACCCCTTTTGGGGAGTCTTGTCCCCCACACCGGGGAAACGCACTCCCAATAGACTCCCCATCTTGGGTGCGTGGTGTGCGATGGGTGCGTGCACCCAACCTTGGGGGACGCGTCCCCGTGGAACACTGTAAAAATATAATGGCGGAAAAAACTCGATGAGATTACCTCAATTCACCCAACAATTTCCGGCTGATCCAACAGCAAAACTGGCTAACCCCGACTATCTCTGCATTGGCCCTGCGTCAGCCTTACAGGGTCTACGTCAGCTCTGCGTTGTCTCTTTTGCCTCCTAGAGCTTTTGTGTCAACCTCTCTCGGCTGTTCCGACAGTTTCCGGCTTTCTATGTGAGGGCAACCTCACTTCTGCACTGGCCCTTCTGTCTCTGCGTCAAGACTGTGTGGGCCTAGACTGGCCTAATGTCAGTCCCTCTAGATGTTGCGTTGCCTCCACTAGTGGCTCTCCGCCTCTCTGCCCAGTATTCCCGAACTATCCCTGCCCCTCTGCTGCATGATGATCACTCAGTTCGAATTTCTCAACTTCCTAGCCCCATAAATCAAACTCTAGATCAATTCATTATGCGTGTGTGTGTTTCTAAATGAACCCCAAGCCTCCTTCTTATACTTTTCTCATTGAGACTTCAACGACCGAGATTAAGTCTCTAATCAACAGCTAAGATAAAACATGATTTGATCCGCTTTCTAGAACATTCTCACCCATATTTTATTAATACCCGTTAATATTTTAATTTTCCTAAGTTTAGCTTAGGAACCCCATTAAAAATATTAATTATTTTAATAAAATACAATCCAGGTGGAATTTCACCAAACAATTTCTGGGTTCTTTAGAACTCATGTGCCTTAGCCTCTCCACTAATTTTTATGGCTAGAGCACATCTGATGCTACCAAAAACTAACAGTGAGTATTCGGAAGAAGGAAATTTTCCTGGGCCAAAGAGTACGAGGCAGAGAGAGGGCAGAACGACGTCCAAAAAGAGGCAGACATTGGCCCACGCAGTGGCAGCGCAGGCCTTAGAGAGAAATCGAAATCCAACTGAGGAAATAGAGTTTCAATAGCTAGGAGCCAGGGTGTGAGATCGGTAGGCAGAGATTTGGATTTTCCAGCCAGTAGAGGGTCCAGAGAAGGAGCAGTGTGATACCTAGCAGGGGTGACGTAGGAACTGTGTTGGAGTGACGCGATTTTGCACAGAGGGTACGCAAAGGCTCCAGTTTAGCGTGATCAGACTCAGATTCTCCCAGTGACAGGGTGAGAGCACTTCACCATTCGTTTTGTCCAGTTTCTCTCTGTATCAGATTGCTAGTTGAGCATCCAAGAATTGTACTTAGATTTACTACTGCATAATAATAAAACCCTTAGAACTGCTACACCGGTTTTCCCTCTTTGGGTTTTTCCAAGGACAATTGTCCAAAAATAACAGCGTAATTTGTGTTGTATTCTCTTTCTTGCCCAGTCTTTTGTTTCCGCATATAAATTAACTAAGTGAAGGCTGCAGTGTATGTATTTCGATATTTACGGTAGGAAACTACAAGTAATTTGTTTCAAGGAATTTAACAAATATGAGAAATATCATCAGTTTCTGTAGTAGGAATTCCGTTTTAGGAATTTTCACACCTCACTAAATAGTAAAATGTGAGCAATAGAGCAAACCATACATCTCTGTAATACGAACCATAGAGCAAGACATACATCACTATAATGCGAGCTATAAGAGTGAGAGTGAACCACAAGAGTTGATTATAGAGCGAGCCATAGAGTGTTGTAGTGCAAGCCACAGTGTAGTATAGTGCGAGCCACAGAGGAAGATATGTTCGGGCCATAACAAATATGTAAGCCACTGTAGGACGTGCACAGGGATATAGGATGTGAGACAGGCTGCAGACTATGCGAGCACAAAACTTCGATCCACAGAAAAATGACAATCATGAGAATGCATCCAATCCCACAAAGATAGGTTCCATGAAACTCATCCAGACTACAAAAGATAGGTGCGAATTACTTGCCATAAGAAGCACAGATAATTGCCATGTGAAGTCACTATAATCCACCACAGATGCGAACTAATAAATGTGAACCAGGGCAGAGATGCGAACCAATAAAATGCGAGTCTTCAGTGTGTTCCAAATTTGAGATACCAAGGGCCCAATTTATATTTGATTCCACTTGTGAAAGGTCACGATTTATGATTAGGCTGACATGAAGAAATAAAGCTGACTTGTGGAGGGACAATTTAAATTCAAATTTGATTTGAATATATTTAACAAATAATTCCTAGCCCAATGTTATAAAATATTATATCGAGGAGCATCTAAACATTAATAATAGTAATATTTCCCTTTTCCCAATATAAATTCTCTTTGAGGTTCAATGGGCTTTCCTTGGGGTAGCTGGGTTTCCCTTAGGGGAAATTCATTCATAAGCTGCCCAAATTTCAATAGTTGACTGAGGGTTGACCACAGGTCAACATTTTCTTTTTGACCGAGATTTGACTAGATTTGTTGACTGAGGTTTTGATTGAATTTCGGCCCTTCTTTTCAACTACCTCAGGCCGAAATTCGGCCCTTCTGTTGCAGACTTGACTTTGACTAGCATTGACTGTTTTTCTCTCTCCTTTGTTTGGTTTGACTTAGCAAATATTGAGGTCAGAAAATTGGAATCTTGTTTGGAATATTCTGATGTACGTTTGATGAACTGAATTCTCTTTCATAAGGAAAGATTGTTGGGTTTTGCCCAGGCTGCTGGCCTAAATATTGGTGCCTTTTGTCTCTTGTCTTATTGTTTACTATGATTTATGTTGCTCTATTGTAGAAGTGAATGGTTGAAATTTTTTCTGTATAACTGCTTAATGATTGGAATGCTATAATAAGTCAAATTGTATCATTAGAAGTAGTTATCAAATTGAAACGTTGTACTAGTCTTGATTGCACTAGAAAATCAACACTGTGAGCTACAAAAACAGATTCAAAAAGGGCTGAAATTTTACTAGAAGAGAGGCCACACCCATGTACAGATTTTCCCATGAAAGTGACTCAAATTTATTATAGACATTTGCCCAGGGAGGGCCAAAAACTTTAGACAAGACTGCCCATGAAGATTAGGTCAAAAGATGAAACTTGTAAGTTCAGAAATCTTGGCTTCCACAAAAGTTTTGCTTGATTCTAAAAGGGCTTCAGACAGCGGACTTAGCTCTGCTTTAGAAATGGTCGAATGGTCTCAGCATGTGCTCAATGCCTCAGCAAAAACTATATCCCAGCAGACATAAATATCAAGCCGAAAACCCTTCGGAAATTTGAGCTACTCCTCCAGATTGGCGTGATTACTCAAGGTTGTAATCACAGAAATAACTCACACTAGATCAGCGTTTGATACTTGGCCTTGTGGAGAAATCAAGTCTCCTTTTATAGTGAATAATAGGGGCTCTTATTGAAGCTGACTTATGCAAATGGGAGGGAAAAATTGAAATTGAAATTTTAGTTTTTGGAGCCAAAAACTCCACAATCATTTAGGCCAATTTTAATTTAATTTTTGTAACTTTTGCCCTTAAATAAAATCTTCTTTTGACTAGGCCCATTTTATTTTTATTTTTAATAAAAACAAATTGTTTGTAGCATATCCTTTGGGGCTTCTTGACCAAAGATGGGGTTCCAATCTTTAAAGAGGCATAACTCCTCAACCGTGAAGAATTAGGAGATGTACCACCTACCATCGGAATCAGCATGACAAGGAGAATCAAATGGCAATGATCCTGACAACAAAGACCCTGATCTTCCTTGTCATTTTTGTCATCGAAAGCAGGGCTTCTTCTCGCTGCTGCTTGGGTTGACATCAATGACAACCATGGTGCTCCTGAGAATTTTTGGAAAATGATGCTCTGGATACTCCAGCTTTCAAAAATGCTCCTGTTCCCTGCAACCTTGAACCTGAAAGGAATTCATGGGTCTAGAGAGCATAGGATATGATCATAGGTATCCCATGATAGTTGCAGATGATGTTTGTAAATCCCATAAACCCTACGGGTTATGATGTTAGAGGTGTAATATAGCAAGCAAAGCAAGACTACAGAGTGTAAACTTATTTTTTTTGCAAGTAGTGTTCTTGGAATATTTTTTAATAGCTACTAAGCCACAATAAGATTTACCATATGGTCAACTACATAATGTGAAGATATTAGGTTTATTGCTTCTCCTATATGATCATGTAGATATCTCGTAAAATATTTGTTTATTAAGTAGTATTGGTGAAACCTGTGAGATCATATTTTGTGTGCCTCTTGCTGACCTGCTTTATGTTCTCAACATGTATATTTGTTGAAAACAATTAAAGAATTCCTAGTTCATTATTCATTCATAGAAATCATCTATATTTGATCTCTATTATTGTGAAATTATAAAAGAGTCATAGGAATGTTCTCGATTTATGCAAATCTAAGATGGTTTTAGCTCAATGTTGAGCACCTTACTCAATGTTTTATCCTAGAAAGTGCTAAATGTTGCAAAAAAGAAATATGCAGAGTAAGACTTGTGTGATTTGATTTATCACACGAGTATGTTTAGATACAATATGAGAAAAAATTTCAAGACAATGTCAAATCAACATATGATAGAAGGGGTTATATATAATAACTTATATTAGACCAATTTGATTTGGTGCTTGTGAACCATATATAGTCAGTCCATAGAACAGGTCCTACATGCTAAGATAAAACTACTTAATAGGTCACTGATGAACCATCTTTAATAATTGAATGCAGGTTGGGTCAGGGTCGGGATAGAGCATTGCAATACCTTCAGGAGACTCCTCTTCTTTGTGTTGAGATAGAAAAGGTCCGTAATTTCCCCTCTTAGTTTGTCAGACTAAATAAGCAGAGAACTTCTTTTCCATTGTTTCGCTTCTCAACTGACCTTTTGCTGATCTCCATAGTAAACAGAGTAATCTATACAAGTCAAATTTCATTTTCTGTGTCCTTGTTTTACTTAAGAAGGAATTGTACTAGAGTTATGATCATTTTGTGCTTATCATACTGCTGATTGAGGCATTTGAATTTCTGTATGTTCATGTTTATTCTTTATTTTACTTTAGCTGTCATGTAGCGGTGCTTGAAACATTTATCCACCTTTTGATTGGAAAACACTGTAACATACATAAATACTCCTATAATAATCAATGCTTTAAAACTCGGACTTGGACTCAAAATTGGGCAAGAGTCAGCTCGGACTCAGATTAACTTATTTCAGTGACTCGGTTTCAAAAAATTTATATAAAAATTTTAAATTTTAATGAAAAAATTATATTTTAAAGATTCCAAACAATCATTTGAAAAAAAATATTGAAGTTTTGAAAGAAGGATTATGAATAAATGAGCAAGAACATTTACATGAAAAACATAAGATCGGTTATATTGGGATCTTCATCATTAGTATCGCCCTTTGTCTCTTGTTTAGCCTTTGCCTCTACCTTGATCCTTTATGGACATCAGTCAACACCACCCTATTTTCATAAAACTACCTAAATCAAGCTTTACAATATGGTAGAAAAAGCTTAACTTGCCTAACCAATGATTTTGCTCTGAGTGAAGAGTACATTTTTGCTAAGGCCATGGTAGAGGAGTTCAACAATCAATACCACAAACATCAAGATACAAAAAGGGCTTGGTTCTCTTGATTAATGTCAATCCCGTACCTTCACAGATAATAGTATACAATGAAATGTTGCAATCCTACCAATCCTAAAATCTTGAAAATCATTAAGTCTGTTGAATTTTGAATAGGATATGAAATTCTACTTTCTGCATATGAATTCCAATAAGGTTGAACCCAATCTCAAACATCTTGAAACAAATAATTGTAATGTTAAAAATTTAAGTAATATTTCTTTACCTCAAGAATTTAACATTACCATTAATTGCTAGCATTGGTAGGGTTTAGGAGTTCGTTTTTTTGTTTTTTATATAAAAAACCGAATTTTGCCACAGTGGAGTTCTACTTCTACTTGGTCAAGTAGGTATGGATTTGGCCAAATAGGGACAATTTGGTATTGAACTAGCCGAGTGATAATTTGACTTGGTCGATTTGGTACTAAACTAGCTAAGTCATGCTTTGACTTGGTAGATTTGGTATCGAACTGGCTAAGTCATGCTCTGACTTGGCCAGTTTTGTACCAAACCGGCCCATTGAACTAAGCCAATGGCTAAATCAACCTAGTCACCTATCAACTCAGCCAAGTTGATGACGTACAAGTTAACTCAGATCAAGTTTTAAAACATTGATAAAAATAAGAATAATAAAAATAAAATAGTATTTAATGTTGATTTTTCATAAGTCTTCTAAACTAATAATTACTTATAATGATTTAATCCGTTTTCATATTTTCATTCATCATTAAGAAATTACATAGAAGATATCAACAGTAGTGTAATGACCCACCTCGAGTTATGGGGAGCATAGGAATATTAGCATGCATATGATAGCTACATATGCATGCATCGCATGCACTGCAATAGTATATATACTAACTTGTTATAAAAAATGAAATAAAATAAAAATTGTCAAGTAAAGGATGGTCGAACTAATTATTGAAAATTCTAAGTGAATACCTAACTCAAAATATATATGTTGAATACATTCGGTAAGGTACTTAATGCATGTACCACTATCATAATATATATAACTATAAAACATAAAGGATAAAGGCAATGTGTTATACAAATAGAAAAGGAAGTACAAATAATTATAATATATGTTAATTATTATATAAATTAAAATATAATAATTATTATACAAATAAAGTGGGAAATGATAATATACATATATTATACAAATTAAAAAGGATTATAACATATGATATACAATAAAAGGCGTTGACGTTAACAAATAATGGATTACCATAGTTCAAACTAATCCCTTGAATACATGTAAGTGCCTCTACCTTCCTGGCTGTCATTGCAAAAGCTAGGTCTACGAATATCATAGGAAGAGGGATTGGTGACCACCTCAGAGCACCTTAAAAGAGGGGGGAGGAACCTCACCATTGGGGGGAGAAGGAAATGAGAGGAAGAAGAAAAATGTAGTTTGGAGATTTACAGAGACGGTGGGAATTTCAAAAAGGGAATTTGAGCTCAATTATTCTTGAAGTTTTGGGAATGGGGGCCACAGTGCTTCCATTTTGCAGTACCTTGGAGCGAGGTACCGAGATTGTGCCCAGTATGGCAGGGAGGTTTTGGTCATTTTGGTAATGGAAGCGAAGTTGGTGCTAGAACAACTTAGGATCGACTTCAAACACGGAAGCCAGGTAGGTATATGTGAATCTAATTGATTAATTCCTGCTTAAATTGCAACTGTTAAATGATTTAAATTTGGTTAGTTCATCAAATTTTGGTATCAGAAAAATTGGGTTTTACACACTGATATCAGAGCATTTTGGTTTCAAATTCTTTGGACCTTTGTGCCTACTAGCTATAATACTAAATTAAATTGTTATGAAGACTATTGGAATGTTCAATGTTTTCTATACGATAATCTAGATAGCTAGCGGAAATGTTATAGCGTGTATTATGCTCATCTTAGTTTATATATGCCATACCCATACTTATTTTAATCTGGTAATTTGGGCGGCCTGCTTGATGGGCAACACAATACACAACAGGCATTCGAGTTGTTACGTAGGCAAGTGTCTCATCATCCTTGTATCTAAGGCCTGCATCTTCATAAGAACTCTTTAATTTCCATCGCTTGGAATGTTCATTTGCATCAAAAATATCTCAAAAAGCTTCATCTCCATCTGCAGATTTTAGTTGAGTACTAACATTCTTAAATTCGTTCATGGCATCAGATAATTTTGACACCTTTTTCATATCATCCTTTTCCTGTTATTTAAGAAAATTCTCAATTATTTTCTTGAGCCGACGAGGTATTGAATCATGCACGGAAATTACTTTATTTGTATAATAATTATTATATATTATAATTCTTTTATTTTAATTTATAAAATAATTAATATATATTATAAAGTGGGAAATGATAATATACATATACTACACAAACTAAAAAGGATTATAACATATGATATACAATAAAAGGCATTGACGTAAATGAATCACCAAAATATTAACAAATAATGGATTACTATAGTTCAAACTAATCCTTTGAATATGTGTAAGTGCCTCTACCATCCTGGTTGTCATTGCAAACCCAGGTCTACGAATATCAGAGGCAGAGGGATTGGTGACTGCCTCAAAGCACCTTAAAAGAGGGGGGGGGAGGAACCTCACTGTTGGGGGGAGAAGGGAATGAGAGGAAGAAGAAAAAAGGAGTTTGGAGATTTAGAGAGATAGTGGGAATTTCAAATAGAATTTCAAAAAGGGAATTTGAGCTCAATTATTCCTAATGTTTTGGGCACGGGAGCTAGAGTGCTTCCATTTTGAAGTACTTTGGAGCTGGGTACCGAGATTATGCCCAGTATGGTGAGGAGGTTTTGGCCATTTTGGTAACAGAAGCAAAGTTGGTGCTACAACAGCTCGGGATCGACTCCAAACACGGAAGCCAGGTAGGTATCTGTGAATCTAATTGATTAATTCCTACTTAAATTGCAGTTGTTAAATGATTTAAATTTGGTTAGTTCATTAAATTTTGGTATCAGAAAAATTGGGTTTTACATATTGGTATCAGAGCATTTTGGTTTCAAATTCTTTGGACCTTTGTGCCTACCAGCTATAATACTGAATTAAATTTTATGAAGACTATTGGAATGTTCAATGTTCTCTATATGATAATCTAGATAGCCAGTAGAAATGTTACAGTGTGTATTATGCTCATCTTAGTTTATATATGCCACACCCATACTTATTTTAATCTGGTAATTTGGGTGGCCTGCTTGATGGGAAACACAATACACAACAGGCATTCAAGTTGTTACATAGGCAAGTGTCTCATCATCCTTGTATCTAAGGCCTGTATCTTCATAAGAACTCTTTAATTTCCATCACTTGGAATGTTTATTTGCATCAAATATATCTCAAAAAGCTTCATATCCATCTGCAGATTTCAGTTGAGTACTAACATTCTTAAATTTGTTCATGGCCTCAGACAATTTTGACAACTTATTCATATCATCCTTTTCCTTTTCTTTAAGAAAATTCTCAATTACTTTCTTGATCCGAAGAGGTACTGAATCATGCACTGAGATTGTTTGGATGTCTCCTTAAGCTTTCTGCCATAAACAAATTTTTAGTGGTTTATGGTATCCGTGAATCTCATCAATATACAAATATAACAAAACGGAAAACATATCCATAGAGTTTATAAAAAAATAATTTGAGGAAGGCGAACCCTTGGTCATGTGGTTTCTTTGTTGTGAGCCGCATGATGGAGTCTCTGCATTGCACATTGGCTTGGCACACTTAGAGATAAAAAAAATAAAGGACATAATATAAATTTCTTAACTCTTGAATTTGATGTCACCGGCCTTGAGAGCACTAACATATTTTTTTCTAAAGTAAGATATTGATGAAAATTAACACGAAGGTATTTATCCTTATAAATTTTTACTTTTCATTGGGAAAAGGAGCCATCACGTAGTCATCCACAGTTCTGGGTATTTGGAAGAAAGAATGTCAAAGATGTCCATCCATCGAGCGAGGCAGGTCCCTAAGGAATAGTACACATGCAGTCAGTCATCTATAAGAGTGTATCAATGATTATAGGTAATCGATCTATGGTGTAATGGTTTATGGGCACTTGTGTATGGGCCATAAACCATTCTGTGGATTTGTGCCTTCCACAATACAAAATGAATTTCTTGAGTTTATTGACATTGATGAACTTGGGTTTTACAAGTAGAAACATCTATGGCAGTAGGATAATAAAGAGACAACCAAACAAGAGACACAAATATTTTAACCGGGGAAAACCCACATGGTGAAAAACCTAGCAACCTTTTCCTTAGAGAAATCATTCAGTTAAACAAGAGATACATCTAATATTTTTAGTCAAAAAAAGGTCAACCTAATCATAAAAGAAGTCCAGGTCACACCTAGTGAAACTACCCATAACTGACCTCAGACAACGAAGGTCAAACTGTCCAAGAGACTTAGCCTTCTATGTGTCTCAGAAATTAGGCCTTCTGTAGAGATTAGGTTTGACTCAAAACCTTAGAAATTCGGTCTGCTTCAAAGATTAGTTTTGCCTTAGATTGTTCATAAACCCGTTCAACTGGCTTTCTCTCAAATTCGGTCTGCTTCAAGAGACTTTGGTTTGCTGTCACAAAAACTTCTTCTTCAGATGAGCTCGACCTTCCTTCTTTTTCCTCCTATGCATAAATATAAGATCTTACTTGATTCGAGTTGGTCTCCCAAAAGGGAGGATGAAATGACCTTTATATAGAGATCTAATGAACGAAATTGGTGTGACTATAGGGGCAGGCTAACGTAACTTGTTAGTGTTGAGAAATCTAGAGCATTAGTGTTAGTTGATTTCTCTTCCATTAGTGACTGCTTGTGAATGCTTTTTACTTCTTTAGATTAGGATCTTCTTCATGTTAGATTATTAGTGTTCTTCTTCATCAAACAGTGACCAATGCATGAACATAAATAGATAAGAGACACATCATGTAGGCATGAGCCAGGGCCAAAACCTCTCACTCTTTGAGAGGAAATCCTGCACAAATTCTTCTTGTAGAGATTCCAACTGACGAATACCAAGACCAAGACCCTTGACCTATTAGCCACTCCAAGACCAAGACACTGCTTCTCTTGATTGTCTTTTCTTCTTTGTGATTCTTCCTTTGCTTCAAACTTCTTTGCATCTTCACATGACTGTCTTATAAAGATCCTTTCAACATTGTCTTCAAGGTTTTTCTTCTCACTGTCATGTCCTTCATAGTATATGGTTGTGGTACCTTATGAACTATATAGAGATTCGAATTTTTCCTTTAGACACCCAATCTCTTCCTCTGTCTGATAGACCGAGCTCTACTCTTGCATGCGAATCATAGAGATGCTCCACTGATCACCATCACCGAAAACTCAGAGAGGATATCTGAACTTGTGACTGTGGTATATTAACCTTTGTTGTCTATATTCAAGAGGGATCCGAGTTCCCTTCTCCATAGAACTGTGATCTTGAAACCTTCAACTGTAACCTCTACCAAAATATGTATGATCCGAATTCTTCAGATGTTTTAGTTCACCGAAATCTCAGAGATGCGAAGTACTATACTTCTATGATTACCCACGGAAATTGTAGAGGTATCCGAGATTTCTGAACTGTCCTTTTTGTAAAGACCACAACCACGTATATATAGTAGTCTGTCCATAAATAAGCCGACTTATATACATGAAGAGATGTGTCTATTGATGTAAGTCGACATGAGATCTTCCACACAGTTTGGAGGCCAACTTTGAAGAGGATGGAAAGTGTTTGTCATTGGAGGGCTATCTAGACATATACATAGACATGAATACATTGACTCGTGCTCAAGAAGAGCTCTTCATACATGAAACTAATTCTTTTGACTCTAATGATGAATCCTAAGGCTCTCAATGGGAACCACTAATAAAATAAAATCTCTTGCTCATGAAACCCATGAAGTATGCAAAAATAATTTTATTCTTTTTGTTTCATCATTTACAAAGATCATAATTACATGTCATTATGAAGACCGAACCTAGTTACATTTTACAACACTCCCTCTTAACTAGGGAGTTATTCATAATGGTACTAGGTCATTCTCATTGACCTTCGCTTGGGTTGCTTCTCCTTCTAGGACTTGTAGGTGACTTAAGAGTCCTTTCTTCAACCTCCTTTCTGTTGAAGAATGTAACTAGGTTCGATCTTCATAAATTGTATTTGAGTCACAATGAAATGTATTTATCAAGAGAAAGAAAAATAAATTTCTATTTTTATTATTATGACTTATTAAAGCATGGGTTTCATGCTTGGGTCATCATGTTATAGGTCAAAGTCCCCATTGAGGACTTACAGGTTTTGTCTTGAGTCATTAGAGTCATTGTCCATTTTATGAGACCCTTCTTAGGTTTTTGAATCATGTTAAAAAAATTATTGAGTAAAATAAGTCATTTGTCACAGGGTTGCAGGAATCGCCCCCCCCCGGATCCTAACCCGGAACCGCGACCCGTGCGGAATCGTTCCGGAATCTCCAAAAGAAGCGCGATTCCGAATTTGAGGTGGCGCGATTCCGAATTTGAGGTGGCGCGATTCCTGGTTTTAAAAACGATTCCTGCCATATAGGTTGCGTTGCCCCCGGAATCGCGCTTCGGAAGGCGATTCGGGCAAGAGATGGCGCCACGCAACCTGCCCGGAAGCGCACGCCACCCGCACGCCACCGGGCGCAACCCGCACGCAACCCGGGCGCAACAGTTCATTGAGTGCTGGAACTGAAGACAAAATCAAACTTGGTTGAATTAGACTATGGTATAATCCTGAGAATAAACCTTCTATGGACAACAACAGAAGTTAGGAAGGTTCATAATATTTGCAAAAGCTTACTAAATGTAAATTTATATTCCGGTTGGTACAGAACAAAATGTAAATTTATATGCCTGGGAGTGGGGCCTTCATAAGGTGTTTGAGTTGACCTTTGTAGAAGCCCTAAAGAAGTATGTTTCATTGAGTGCTGGAACTGAAGACAGAATCAAACTTGGTTGAATTAGACTATGGTATAATCCTGAGAATAAACCTTCTATGGACAACAACAGAAGTTAGGAAGGTTCATAATATTTGCAAAAGCTTACTGTATATCAAGTCTTGGTTTTGTGAGTAAGGACTTCCATCACCTTCAGTGAATTATTCTTGACAGTATTACCAGTCACAATCATTGTTGCAAAGTAGTGAATCCAAGCAGTTTGTATGGTATTCAGTCTTCATTACTGTCATTATTTCTTTGCACAAAGTCTGTAGCAAAGATTGAGCAGAGCACGTGAAATATATATATATATATATATATATATATATATGGATACAGTTCTGGGGTTTCCACATCCATGAACAGTGAAAAGCATAGAACAGTGATAGAGATACCTAATTCAGTATACATCTGTAATAATCTTGCTGGCAAATTAAATGATGATACAAAGACATCTATAGTATTGCAACCTTACTTTACTCTTGCAAGCAGTAACATGATGATGACAGAATGCCAAAGTAACCTTGAAACAACAACCTAGTTGAAATCAGTATTTTGTGGACTGGACTTTGAAGTCCTGTTGACATAGCTTCTTTTGACAACATCTAACAAGAATGGAGTCCACACACACAACACTTGCATAATTATTCAAGGATAATCTGAAATCTGAAGTTTTGATTACAAAGACTGAGCTGGAGGGACGCACTGTATTAATTGTTACCATCATCATTTTGAACAGAACATATACATCATTGAGTTAGACTGAGACTTGTAGACTTGTGAATTTGAATTTTGAACCTTTTTGGCTTGGCGGTGACCAAGTGACATATTTTGTAAACATTATTATTTGAATTTTGGACATGACAAATGTTGACAGTTGCTCACTTGCTAGATAAATCATAATATGCTCTATGTTTTATGTTTTATAATATGTTTAAATGTTTTATGTTTTATAATATGCTTAAAAATTTGATGTATGTTTGTAATAGCTAGAATATAGATGATTGTTGTACATACTAGTAACTACAATGGAATCATGGATGCCATATCTATCTTGATTTATGCAAAAATATGCATGTTTTCATGTCTTCTACAATTAATTTGGTATTTGGGATGTTTGTTTTGAGTATAAATGCAAAAAAATATAAAAAAATATATATATATAGCAGACGCTTCCGCGGACGCTTCGCTTCCTAGATTTTTGGAAAATGACACTTCCGCGCTCCGCGCTTCCGCTTCGCTCCCGCTTCGTGCAACATTGATTTGTCATCTCCACACCAAGTCGGCCAACATTAGGGTAATTCTATTGATTTGTGATAGCATCAGATGTGCTCCAGCCATGAAAATTGGTGGAAAGGCTAAAGCACATGAGATCTCCAAGACCCAAAAATTGTTTTGGAAAATTCCATCCAGATGAAGAGTTATTAAAATAATTAGTATTTTTAATGGGTTCTTAAGTCTAAACTTAGGAAAATAAAAATATTAATGGGTTTTAATAAAGATAAGGATGAAAAGCTTCTAAGAGACGAGGATCAAGTCTATTTTAATCTTAGTTGTTGATTAGGGACTTAATCACAACCGTTGATTCATCAACAGAAAAAGTATAAGAGAAGACTTGAGGGTCATTTGGAGATACACCAGCGGATACTCAGTATCCCAAGGAAACTCGACTTTTCAGAGAGAGGGAAAATCGATTTCAGAGGGAGAGTTGTAGGGTGGAGGAAGAGGGGGTGATTAACAATTGTCAGGAAGCTCAGAAGAGGTGATGCAGGGACTCTGAGAGACAGTGCAGAAGGAGACGCAGATCATAGAGACACAGTGGATGACGCAGAGAAGGACAGAGCAGCGTAGAGCCAAGAAAAATAACGTAGGGCTGACGCAGTAGGGAAAGGAAGTCCTCCAGGTTGTCAGAAAGTCTCGAAGAAAAGTCTCAGGTGTTTCCTCCCAGTGTCTATGCAAATTTTTTTGTAAAAGCGATTGTTGCTAAAGATTAATAAAACCCTCCTTTGCTGCACTGGTTTTCTCGCATTGGGTTTTTCCGGGGACAATTGTCCAAAAATAACTGTGTTGATGTGTTTGATTCTTGTGCACGTATTTGTTTCTGTATAATGGTGTTATATCTACAGTAGAATTTATTTTAATATTTACTGAAGGGATTTTGTAAATAACTTATTGGAAAATAAGTAGGTAAAATAAATCAGTTGTTGCAGTAATAGAATTTTTGTTTAGAAATTTTCACAAATTCGACCCACAGAAGAGGCTATAAATAACTGCAGTTCGATTCATTTGGAGGATCACTCTCACAGGGTCAACATTCAAGAAAGGGAAGCAGAAGAATACGAAATTGCAGAAGAAATAGGAGATTTGCTGGAGAAGAAAAAACGAAGTTTTTCGGTTACCTCTCACTCACACATGTGAATTTACTAGGCTACTTCTGGAAGGTCGAAGTGTTGCATCAAGGTTGAGATTTTGTTGCTGTATCTAGGTTGAAATTCTGTTGCTTCTTCTAGGCCAAAGTGTTGCTGCTTCTAGGTCAATGTGTTGCTGCTACTAAGTCGAAGTTGCTACTAGGTTGAAGTTTCTGCTACTGCTTCAAGATCGAAGTTTTGTTGCTACAAGATCGAAGTTCTTGGTCGCTGTTGAAGAGAAGGGTTGACTTGGTTATTGGAAGAAGTCTGTGTCTAGGTCAAGGAGTCTTGGATCATCTCGTGAAACTATTAAAGGAAGAGTTGTTGACTGGGTTTTCCCCTAGATAGGGGTTTTTCCCTAGCTGTCTACCTACATATGGTGTCTTTGATCTTCGTGTTATGATTTTGGTAATTGCTTGATGAACTAAGATAAAAGAAGAACACAAGAAATTTAATAAGAACATAAATATCACAAGTAATTATCATCATAAGAAAATCTTTCTGCGTTTCTGATTTTCCAACATGGTATCAGAGCTAAGGTGAAAAAGAAGAAAAAAAGGCAGCCTAAAGATCTATTGAAAGGAGAATAAGAAGTTTTAAGAAGTTGAATAAGAGTCATCAAGATCATATAAGGAGACAAGCCTACTATCTTCAAGAACCATACTCATTGAAGGGAGAAAACAAATCAAAAAGAGCCTCCAATTACAGGGCATGGAAAAAGAGGATAGATCTCTTCCTCAAGAATAAAGTCTTGAATCTAGTCAAAGGAAAAGTGAAGAAGCCTACAAATGAATCAAGTGAAGCAAAGAAAGCATAGTCTAGATAAACAAAAATAATGGCCATGAGCCTAGCAGTGGATGGAATAAAGGAAAACATCATCCCATATATATCCAACATAGATGCGGCTCAAGATATTTGGAAGGATACTCCTACATTCGAGCAATTATAGAATGCATGCAGTCAAGAAAAATTCAGAATATCTTTAGTAAGCAACAAGAAAAGTGAAGAAGAGAAAATCTAGCATTGAATTCTCGAATGCCTATTTGGCTCATCACAAGAATAAAGGAACCTTCAAGAAGTCCAAAGGGCCAAGGAAGAAGACAGACCTATCCAAGATTGGTCACTATAAAAGTAATTGTCGTGAAAATCCAAGGAACAAAAGAAGAGATTAGGATCAAGCAAACTTTTCCTATGAAGGTTCACCAAAGAAGAACAAGATGGAAGGATTTGAAGTCAAAGACCTATTTGTTAGGGACTCTATCCCTTACATATCCTTCTACTCTAAGTTTTGAATCGTTTTCCTTTATGTTTTGATTTCTAGTATTTGTAGGTCTAACATGCTTTGGAAGAACATTTTTGAGTTATTATAGGTATCCCTCAAGATTGAATTAAGAGGGAGCCCTCACCGTTTTAACAAAGATAAGTATCTTACTCCTTGCATTATCCTTTTTATATTTGGTTTCTCTCTCTTATCTAGATGTGTTTGTATTAGATGCTAATAACATTTGTTTTCATATTTCTCTGTTTAAGAAAGGCTTGCTAAATGCTCAAGGAGAAGACCTCACAAGACAAAGCATGATAGAAGTTCTATTGGAATTGATGTCCTATAAGGTTTGTGTAGAAAAATAACTCAAAGGTTTGTCTTAGACCATAAGCTTTGTTCTCTTCGCGATAAAGATATATTCATTCATTCTAATAAATATGCTTTACATTATTAACAAGTGTTATGTCTAGGACCTTTGAATCTTAAAGATTCTTATTTGGGTGATTAATCATTAGATTAAATCTACCCTCATTAAAATCATCATGTTTGTGGAACCCTAAAAGGTTCTCTGTAAAACCATAACCTAAGGTTATGTCAATGCTAATGTGAAAAACCCTAATCTACTTTGGGTTACTAATGAGATCTAGAAAATACTATTGTTTTGATGTTTGGGGTTTTGATGGTAATGTTATGTTTGGAGTTTTAATATTCTTATGGAAACCATAGTCCTTTAAGGTTGGATGGTAATATATTTCTAGACCTTCAGGCATTGAAAAATTAGGGTTTATGAACAAAACCCTTATAATATCTAGAGTAAGCTCCTAGGAATGAAACCCTAGGTGTATGTTTGTTTGTTTGATCAAAACCCTTGCCTAATCAAGATTGTTATATGTCTAACTTTAAATGTATTGATATTTGTGTCTTGGGTTTACCTAATAGATATTGTTATATATGTGCTAACCTACTCGTTGATGCTCATAGTTCTAGGATTTGTAACTAAGCCCTAGTAGAAGTTTGATATTCTAGGATATGGTGATATTGTTTCCATTATGATGATAAAATCTAGGGTTTACAACAAACTCTAGTAGAAGTTGATCATATTGTGCTTGGTTTTATTTGTTGACATCTAAGGCTTAGTGTCTCAAAGATGGAATCTAGGGTTTGCATTAAATTCTAAAGATGTTGGATGCATTGTAGTACTATACTTGTTTGAATTACTTCTAGGGTTTGCAATATATCATAGTAGAGTAATATTGAGGCCCTAGATATAATGAGACTGGTATCTTTATTGAGTCACTGATGTGATCTAGGGGTTGTAACCAAACTCGAGCAAGAAGTTGAAGTTTAAAATTATGTGTCTCTTGTTGATTATGAAGTTTGAACCTAACTAAGTTTAGGTATTTGATATCTAAAGTCTAATGCTTCCATGATTCTGATATAGTTAAATTCATGCTTCTGTATATGTATTTTGGTTGTACTTGCTATTTAAGTTGTGTAGGTACATAATCTTCAAGATGTTGAAGATATTTGTTGATTTGATTGATTAGCATGATGAAGTTATATGAATGATGATGATCAAGATGACTCTGATAAGAAGAAAGATTCTTCGATGTTATAGAAGGTAGTTGATATCCCTAAGAGGTAGCTTGGATAAAGGAAAGAGTATATCTCCCAAGTTGAGAGGGAGGGCATATTATAGTCATGATGGATACCTTGAAGAAGAAATTGGAGAATGTATATTGAGGTGCTGCTGAAAGAAGGAAAGTAGGATCCGATTGTAGAATATGTTGTTGCATGTGAAGTAGGAAAGGAAGTTGTATGATTGAGGAAACTTCTGTCAAGATTTGTTTGGGAAGACTCTAAGTCCTACTATGATAACTTGTGAAGTAGCATCAAGATGTTTGAAGGCCCTGAAGGTTTGTGCTTATTTATGTATTTGAAAGTTTGTTACTGATTGGGGTTGTGATTGTTCAGGTAAATCTCTCAAAGTTTTGGAAGCATGCTTGATGTTACCAATTTGTTTGATCAAGAGAGATTTGATGTGTTGAGGCATTGTGTGTAATACAAAATGCCTGGGAGGACATCTGGTCGGCCTGTGTGTTAATGTCTAGTTCCCAAAGTAGGGAGGGTGGCGTTGGGCATAGAGCTCTTACCTTGCATTACGCACCTAGTTCCCTAGTTTCATGGTTAGCAAGCCTGATGATACCTAGAGTGGTTGAAAGCTTTAGTCCATCTTAGTCCCACCTAAATAGATTGTCCTGGTCAGGAATCTAGTCTGTGGCACCGTGTGCGCCTAAACTCTTTGTGGTTCATGTGTTTTGAGATATTCCATGTCCTTGTATATATATGTGTGATTATGAATACCTCCCTAGTTAAGAGGGAGTGTTGAAGAATGTAACTAGGTTCGATCTTCATATATTGTATTTGAGCCAGAATGAAATGTATATATCAAGAGAAAGAAAAATAAACTTTTATTTTTATTATTATGACTTGTTAAAGCATGGGTTTCATGCTTGGGTCATCATGTTATAGGTCAAAGTCCCCATTGAGGACTTATAGGTCTTGTCTTGATTCATTAGAGTCATTGTCCATTTTATGAGACCCTTCTTGGGCTTTTGAAACATGTAAATATAATTATTATTGAGTAAAATAAGTCATTTGTCACCTCCACACCAAGTCGGCCCTTACTAGATCAAGTCAACCTACATTAGGGTAATTCGACCTACAGAAGAGGCTATGAATAAGTGCAATTTGATTCATTTGGAGGATCACTCTCACAAGTTCGATATTCAAGAAAGGGAAGCAAAAGAATACGAAATTGCAGAAGAAATAGAAGGAGATTTGTTGGAGAAGAAAAATCGAAGTTTCTGGGTTAGCTCTCACTCACACGTGTGAATTTACTAGACTACTTTTGGAAGGTCGAAGTGTTGCATCAAGGTCGAGTTTCTGTTGCTACATCAAGGTTGAGTTTCAGTTGCTACATCTGGGTCGAAATTTTGTTGTTGCGTCTAGCTCAAAGTGTTGTTGCTTCTAGGTCAAAGTATTGCTTCTACTAGATCGAAGTTCCTTCTGCTGCTTCAAGATCGAAGTTGTTGCTCAAGGGAAGGGTTGACTTGGTGATTGGAGGAAGTCTATGTCTAGGTTAAGGAGTCTTGGATCATCTCATGAAACTATTAAGGAAGAGTTATTGATTGGGTTTTCCCCTAGATAAGGGTTTTTCCCAGGTTGTCCGCCTACATTTGGTGTCTTTGATCTTCATGATATGATTTTGGTAATTGCTTGATGAACTAAGATAAAAGAAGAACACAAGAAAGTTAATAAGAACATAAGAATATCACAAGTAATTATCATCATAAGAAAATCTTTTTGCCTTTCTGATTTTCCAACACTTTCTGCAACTTTCACAACTTTGACCTTGCAGTTGCAAAACCCTAGCCTTATCTTCACACGTGTGAGAGAGAGAGAGAAATAACCCAAGAACTTCGTCCTTCTATCCTTCTTTGTTTTCATTTCTTCTACTTCTCCTTCGCTTGGATGATAAGTAGTGAGTGAGTGTCCATAGGAGGTCGAGTTCCCTCCTATATATAGGCTTCCAAGGAGGACAAAATGCCCTAATGAGGCCGACTTGGTCTTGGAGGGGTATTTTGACACTTTAAATACATAAATAATTCTTTTGACATGTTACAATATGCCCAATGGGGCCTTCTTCATATGACAATGACTCTATTGACTTCTTGACTCTATGACAAACCCTAGAAGCACTCAATGGTTTCTTGACCTCTATCTAAAAAGACCTTCAGCATGAAATCCATGCTACAAAAGATAACAATAATAATCTTTCTTTTTTTACAATATACAAGAATCAAGAGTACATTTCATACTTATTAAGATTGAACCTAGTTACATATTTCAACACTCCCTCTTAACTAGGGAGGTATTCATAATGGTACATGGACATTCTCAAACTGAAGAGATCTCATAAGAAGAGTCGAATTGGTAAGTCATCTCATAAGCTATTATTTTAGCTTATCTCGTTGCATCTTTATGATACCAACCAAAATTGTCACGTAGCAAGGCATTGACTAACAACTCTATCTCTCCACAAGATCAAAGCACAATGCTGGTGAGACAGATGACTGATATACACCATCTTCATTGTCTCTCAAGGCACATACCCCACCCAGGTGTTCAAAGGGTATGTCCTTTTAGGACAATTCTTGTCTTAGAATAACACATCCTCAGTGAATTTCCTCTTTGACTACTCTTACCTATTGGATGCCCTACCTCATCCTCAGAGTATCAGAAACTAGATGCTTACCCAATCCTCCATTCTTTTTTGACAAAGTGAAGACAAGAATGATGTGTCTATCTCTCTCTCTCAACTAGGGAGGAGATATCAAGCAATCCAAGCTTGTCTCTCAAATACACAAGCTTCTTATTAGGAAGAAATTTTGTTAAAATGTTAGCTACCTACTCATCAGTGGAGATATACTATAGCTACAAAACTCCATCTTGCACTAGCTTTCATATGTAATGATACTTGTTATTTATGTGCTTTTTCTTTCCATGGAACAGTAGGTCTTCAGACAACCTTATGCAATCGGTGTTATCACAATGTATAATCGGAGGGTCCATTAGTTCTCCAAACAGTTCAGACAACAACTTCCTCAACCAGACAGCTTCTCTACTTACTTCACATGTTGCAATGTATTCAGCTTCAACACTACTCAAAGCAATTGACTCTTGCTTTCTACTCATCCATGATATCATATAGGATCCCAAACTAAAACATCCTCCTCTAGTGCTTCTTCCATCTTATCTCACTGCCTCCCCAATCAGAATTTGTATATCCAATCAATTGGACATCATTCTTTCCATCATACTTCAGGCAGTAATGGATCGTTTCTCGCAGATATCTCAATATATGCTTGGCTGCTATCCAATGGTCATACTTGGGCTCTATTTGGAACTGACTGAGAATATTCATTGCAAAACAAATGTTTGGTCGAGTGTTCACCAGATACATTAGAGAGCCAACCAATTGTCTATACTTGGTAGGATCCATAGGGTTTGAATCGGAACTTCCTAGCCTGCTCAAATTTGTGATCATGGGGATTTTCATAGTTTTGCAATCCATCATGGCAAACCTCTACAGCATATCAATCACATATTTTCCTTAACCTAGGTATATCTCACCAGGTTCTTGCCAAACTTCCAACCCCAAGTAATAGTGCATCAGCTCTAGATCCTTAATATCGAATTCTAATGCCAATTCTTCTTGCATTCTAGAATATGACCTTATACACCTATTATGAGAAGATCATCCACATATAGAAGAATGATTATGGGTTCATTCTTCACTATCTTGATATAGAGATTCAGATCAGTAGAACTCTTCCAAAAGCCCAGTCTTTGTAGGCATTTGTCCATCCTTGCATACCAAGCCCATGGAGCTTGCTTAAGGCCATAAAGTTCCTTCTTTAGCCTGCAGACATAAGTCTCTCTATCATTCACTTCAAATCCCAAGGTTTTTTCTATATAGATTTCTTCATCGATAGTACCATTCAAGAATGTTTTCTTGACATCCATTTGATGGATGTTCCATCCCATCGATGTTGCCAAAGAGACCAACGATCATGTAGTCGTGTATCTAGTTATAGATGCAAATGTCTCTTCATAATCAATGCCTTCTTGTTGGGAGAAACCCCTAGCCACAAACCTTGCTTTATATTTATCAATACATCCATCTGTTGCATGCTTAATCTTGTAGAGCCACGTGCAAGTCACCACAGATTTGTCTTTCGACCTAGGAACGACTTCCCAAACTCCATTCCTCATTATTGATTGATATTCTTCATTCATAGCATCTTTCCATTCTTGATGATTGAAAACATCTTCAAAGGTGGATGGTTTTTCTTCAATCAACTTTGTCATATAGGTTGCATACCTTGAATATCTTTTAGGCTTCTTACTTTCCCTGAATGTACCCTTGGTTGCTCCATGTCCTTTTGCATCTTGAAGAGTAGACTTCAACCAATTAGGTCTCTTTCTATTTTCAGGAATGATGACTTGTTGCACAAGTTCACTAGGACCTTCTTCTTCATGATTGGAATCTTCTTCCTCCCTAGAACATTCTTCAAATATCAGTAGTTCTTCATCATCAGAGTCAATCAGGAGATCTTTAGATTTCTTATATGCAACACTTTCATCAAAGATCACATCTCGGCTTACTTCAATTCAGTGCCCTTCCTTTATGTAGATCCTATATGCCTTTGAAGTGTTACTATAACCAACAAATATGCCTTTCATGCTTGTAGGATCCAACTTCTTTCTTTTATGTTTTGGAATGTGAATGTAGACAGGACAACCAAATATCCGAAGATGGTCTACATATGGTTTCTTCCCAGTGAATGCTTTTTCAGGAGTCATGTTGTCCAGTGATCCGTGAGGACTTCAATTTTGAATGTAGACAGTTGTTTTAGATGCTTCACCCCACAAAATTGAGGCAAGCCTTGATCGTGCAACATAGCTCTAAGACTTTATTCAATTGAGTGATTCTTTCATTCTGCTACCCCATTTTGCTCTGGATTGTATGGAACTATCAACTCCCTTTCAATTCCAACCTCCTTACAGAAAGTTATGAGCTCCTTTGATGTGTATTCTCCTCCATTGTCAGATCTCAGTATTGTTATCCTTCTTTCCTGTAAGGTTTTCTACTTCCACTTTGAATTCTTGAAATTTTTCAAATACTTCATCCTTGAACTTCAACCAATAGATCCAAGTTTTCCTTGAGTGGTCATCAATGAAAGTTACCTCCTAGAGACTTTATAGACATAGGACCACAGACATCAGAGTGAATGAGATCCAGAATTTCTTTTGATCTTGAAGCACTGCTTCCAAATGGTTTCTTAACATTTTTACCTAATGCACATCCCTTGCAAACTCCTTCATGATCCTCCTTAAGTTCAAGGATGCCATTCACCATTGTGTTTAGAGTTGGTAAGATTTTGTAGTGAAGGTGTCCAAACCTTCTATGCCAAAGCTCACATGGGTTGACTTCAATGTGAACCAAGGCTTGAGATAGAGGTGTGAGTAACCTGTAAAGTCTTCCTTCACGAATCCCAATGATTTTTGCATTGTTGATGCTAGAGCCTTTATCCCATGCCATAACTTTTCCATCTATAAAAGCGACTTTATCTCCCTTATCTTCTAGATATGAAAAAGAATGTAAATTCTTTTGCAAACCTGGTACGAATAGAATGTTGTTGAGATGTATGTTTCCTCCATTTTCTAGCTCCAACGAGGTTGATCCAATTCCTCTTACAAAATAGCTCTTCTTGTCACCAAGTTCAACGGAGTAGGAAGATTTTCCTCTTTGTAAGGTCTTTAGTTGTTTGTGGTCACCTGTCATATGTCTGGATGCTCCATTGTCAATTACCCATATATTTTCATCTTCAAACATACTTGTAAGTGCTAAAAATAACCCTTTGTCCTTTGTAGAAGTCTTGATCATGTGATTCTTGATAGATAATAGGAGATTCCAAAATGCTTTGATGCCTTGCTTGAGACGACTTGCAACCATAGAAAACTGCTTCAATGATTTCTTCAAAGATGTGGTGATCTTCATCATGCCCTTTGTTGACCTTAGCTCTGATACCATGTTGAGAAATCTAGAGGGCTGCAATTAGGATTATTTCTCTTAAACTTTATAACTGCTTATGATGTATTTTTACTTTTTCTTGATTGTTAGCTTCTTCTCTTATTATTATATTGTTCTTATCATAAAACAGCTACCAAAAACATGATGATCAACAACACAAGAACACAGAATGTGGGCTGAAAACCAGGGCCAAAACCTCTCCACTTGAGAGGAAAACCCACAAATCTCTTCTTTTCTTATAGATTCTTCAAATGACGAATTCCAAGACCTCTAGACCAAGACCAATACCCTTCCAAGACCAAACTAGACCTTATTGATGATGTGCTTCTTCTTTCCAAGTCAAACCCAGTCAAATCTCTTCTAGTTGCACAATTTCGACCCCCAGCTACAGAATTTCGGCCTCCACTGCAGGTCTGAAATTTTCAGCCCCTACAACAGTTGTTGCTTCCACACATGTGAGCAATTTTAGGGCTTCCAAGGCTTCCTTTGACCTTTGCTTGAGTTGCTTCTCCTTCTAGGGCTTGTAGGTGACCTAAGAGTCCTTTCTTCAACCTTCTTTCTGCAACTTTCACAACTTTGACCTTGCAGCTATAAAACCCTAGCCCTTATCTTCGCATGTGTGAGAGAGAAATAACCCAAGAACTTCATCCTTCTATCCTTCTTTGCTTGCCTTTCTTCTGCTTCTCCTTCGCTTGGATGATGAGTAGTGAGTGAGCCTCCATAGGAGGTCGAGTTCCATCCTATATATAGGCTTCCGAGGTAGACGACATGCCCTAATGAGGTCGACTTCTTAGCTGTCAGGCCGACTTGGTCTTGGAGGCGTATTTTGACACTTTAAATACAACAAAATTCTTTTGACATGTTACAATATGCCCAATGGGGTCTTCTTCGTATGACAATGACTCTATTGACTTCTTGACTCTATGACAAACCCTAGAAGCACTCAATGGGTGCCTAACCTCTATATAAAAAAACATTGAGCATGAAACCCATGCTACAAAAAATAACTAATAAATTTTCTTTCTTTTTACAGTACACAAGAATCAAGAGTACATTTCATACTTATGAAGACCGAACCTAATTACATAGTTCAACACTAATCATGTGATTGGGTGACTCTCATGGGCAGGCTGACTTGTCTCTTGGAGGACCGACTTGGTCACTTGTGGAGGAAAATACAAATTTCAATTTTTCAATATTTTCCCACTTTGATAAGGTCATGACTTATAAAATTTCTTTTGAATAAAAACAAATAAAGGTTTTTCTTCTTGCAAGCATGAAGAACATGCTTCAGATAAATTTCTTTTTACAAATATAATTTATATTTTCAATATTACAAGTACATATGAAATATTATGAAGATCGGCCATAGCTACAAAATTCAACAAATCCACCTCATTGTTGCATCTAGGTCTGGCCCTTGCCTTGTGAGGCCTCTCACAAAGCCTGCTAGATTTTGAGGCAACACAACCTGTACCTTGGAAATGATAAGGTCAACTACATTATCTTAGGGAATGTACCTGCCAGGATTTTGAAGTTAAGTCATCATTGCAACAAATGCTTCTTCAAGTCACTGCTAGGCCACAACCTGACAAACTTTTGATATTTTTTTTGTTATTGTTAAACATAAATCACTTCTTTTAAGGTTAACTCATTTAATTTTTAGCTTTTTCAATATTAATTTGGTTTTCTTCCCTCTTTGTTCTAAACCTTTATTTTCTGTTCTGTTTCAAAAATTTCCTTGTTACATTTTTGCCCCATTTTGCTTGTAACCAGAAAGTCCATTCAAAATTCTTTTTATGTTAGTTAAACTTGGAGATTTTGTATTAAAATTATAATATTGTTATCAAAAAAAATAAAATTAAAATAAATAAATTCTTCTGTGCCAGGTGTTTTGGGAAGCAGTTAACATTATCCTATGTATTTACTGGCCTAGCATTCTAAAAAGGAAAATTGGCATTGTCACCCCTTAAGGCAGAATTACACAGCCCTCTATTTTCAACTGCGGCTTGTTTGCAGACCATAAACTATGCCAAATATGAAACATCGAAACTATGACAAAAAGGCAAGGAAGCATAATCAACCAAGAGAGAATAATAAATTCTGTAGCTTTTTGCTAACATTTCTTCATGAAACATACAACGGTGGGATCTGATATTCATGATTATACACCTCTTATTCCACTAACAAGCCAACCCTGACAACACATGTAAAGGTGTATTTTAAGCAGTAATCGATTATCTTATAAATATATGTTTTCTTGTATTTTATTATTACAGAAAATAGACGATGTGTACTAATTTATTTTGCAAAGGAATGATTTTTTTTTTTTTTTGGCTGCTGTGGTTCACGGACACCCTGGTCAACGGGTGGCGCTATGTCCATGGAAAAATCTGAGCTGATCGACCCCAAAGGGAATCTAGCCCCGCAGCCCACTAGCAAGGCCTGACCCCAAGAGCTTTGGGGAGATTGGACCCTATGACCTCCCGAAAGCGAGGCACTGATTTTGACCAACTGAGCTAACCCTTGGGGCTTCAAAGGAACGATTGTTATATAAATGCTTTACACATTAAAATCTAGGAAGTAGTGGGTATGAAAAGGAGTATTGAGAGGATGGTTTCCAATCTGACATCAACCAAATCTTGCACATTTCAGCTTTTTTTCTTTGAAGTTTTTTTATTCCTTTATATTTGTATGATCTTGTTTCATTCCATGCATTATTCCTCATCTCCTATTCCTAAAGCTCACTTTTGCATGTCACATCCATACTTCTTTCCTGTATGTCATTGTGAAAATGCCTTATTGAATCCAACCTCGCCCAACTTCTCCCTGGAGCAATTCTACTGCAATATTGGCTAGCATTCACAACTTGTTTGATATACAAACTTTATGAAGTTAATTTATTCCAGTATTTTGATGCAATTTTTTGTTTCCTAGAGCTCGCTTTATATTGCTCAATGAATATTTGTTCGCTATCTTTTTGAGTTTAGTTGGTCTGTTAAGACTTTGGAGTCTCATTTGATAACCATCCTTAGCATCCCCAAATCAATGGCTGCTTTAGTATTTTCTACTATGCCATGTGATTATAACGTTCTCCTGGATTATAAATGGGAAAAGTCTGTTTCCTCTCTTAAGTTCATGTCCTGCATGTCCCAAATTGTCCTGGGATGCACCATCAATGTTAATTTTGAAAGATTCCCATCAAGGAATAAACATCACCAGGGATCCTCCAGTTGTTGTTCTAACATGCTTCTGCCTAGCCTTGTTAGCTCTAATGGCAACTGTCAGGGCCTTGTGTTTCTTTGGTCCTCTAATGCTTCCCTGATTGATTGATATGACTGTTTCCTTTATGACCAGTGTTACTCTTAGCCATATTCAGGTTGTTATCAAGTATTTCTTTAGTCCTCTAATGCTCCCTAGATTCACTGATATGACTGTTTCCTTTATAACCACCATTTTTACTCTTAGTAATATCTCTGTTGAAATGATGAATTCATATATGATCATGGCTGACCTCACTTGTTAATGATTATTATTGTGTACTAGTATGTTCCTAGGGTCTGGCTTAAAGAAAACCTAGTCAGTCATTTATTATATTTCCTAGGTGGTTAAGGCCAACCTAGTCACTATGTGGGATACATAACCCTTCTTGGGGAGGGCACCCTACATCGTGAGTTGTGTATAAATATACACTCAAGACTCATTTGTAGCATCATCTTGGGCGATTGCTCTCTCATACAAGAGCTTCATTCTTCTAGCCTATGGGCAACATATCTAGCTTTATGTTCAAGGGCCTTCTCTCACGTGTTGCACTCTATTGTTCTTGAGTGATTTCTCTATAAAGATGCACTTGTTGGTGTCTTCTGTGATTTGCACAGTAGTGCAGATTTCTCTTTTGCCTACAATGCTGGTGTAGTTTCTCTTTATGCAGATTTAGGGTTTGTTTGTTGGTTCCATTGGATCCTTTCTCTCTCTTATGGATCTCAACTATTTACTTTTTAGAAGTCTTCTAGTTCTCTCTAACTACATATTTGTCAAGCAAAACCCAGACTAGTTTCCCACATGCATTAAAAATTGTTTGTTTTGAAATGCCTATGCTGGACTTTTTGCCGTTTGGATATGTGCATTCTATGTCATAAGACTTTGATTAATTAGTTTATAGTTGTGCCAACTCCCAGACTGTGAAGAGATGATGAAAGTCTTCGGTATCCTTCTAGTATTGGCACAATGACGCAGGCCTGTGAAACCTTTTGATTTACAATCTGTCCATATGCATTATCACATGAAGGCTAATAAAGGACATGCGAATCTGGGCTTTCAGCGTAGGAAATTCCTTTCTAGCATTTGTCTCAAAGACATGAAATTTGGTTTAATCAGCTTTTGGAAGAGTTATCATTAGTTTTGAAAAAGATCAGGATTTTAGAGAACAGCAAGGAAAATAAACTTGCATGTAACCATGATTCTTTGATGATTGTAATACGTTTTGCTTAATGCTGAACAAATTATTTTTGATTAAATGCGTTCAAATTCTATTCAGGTTAAGAAAAATCCTTGGATTGATAATTGACGATGGTTGGGTTTAGAGTATAATAATTATAGTTTATTTTGAGAAAAGCTGCTGGTTTCAAACATAGTAAACAAACAACTAATTTGAGATAGGGTTTTACCATGTTAGTGAATGTGTATTAACATTGTCATTAAAATATAATATGATGTTTAGCTTGTGAGAATTAAGCATGCAGATTGACATGTATTCTACAAGGGGTGAGGGTTAAAAGTATTAAGTATGTGGAGAGTCTTTAGGTTTGCTTTAAATAATTTGATGTAAAAGTTCAAGTTTGATGGTCCTATCTTTGACAGGTGGTTGATGTTGACAATCAAAGTATAAAAAAGTTCTTCAAGTTTGTTGGGCATATTTATGATATTTTGTTTATTTTAGTTGCCAATGTTTTTCTTATCATACTAAAAAAAACATGTTCTCATATTGTAGGCGGTGCGTGCTCGGATGTTAGAAGAATTGACTGTTGGTAGAGACCCATCCCATGGAATAAGCTCATTTTCACCAGGGGAAATTCAATTAGAGAGTGGAGAGTGAAGGAGATGGCAAATTCAGTGAATCGACATAGTTGTACCATAACATTTAATTAAATAGCATTCTTATTAAGAGTTAAATGGTTATATTTACCTAAAAGAAATTACATGTTTGGATTAATAAAACTATTCATGGTTTATTGAATTTTAGACTCCTAACTCATAGCATCTATAAGTACGATATGCTTTGATGTAAATTTGAGTTTTTGTTATTGAATGTTTTAAGATATGTCAAAGAGTAGGCATAGAGACAGAGCTGTAATAAAGTAATATAAAATATGCATAACTACCCTAAAGACTATCCTATAATATATGATAATTTTGCAAATAAATAACAACATAGGGATTTGTAAAAAAAAAAAAATGGGGGTAAGGATACAGAAAATGAGAAGGAATAAAATATAACATGGCGTACAAATAAACACACCTACCAAAGGGTCGGATGGAAGCTTTCAAATTGGACCATGCCTCAATAAACCATTCTCCCCAGCATGTGGTCTTCTGTACGAACGTAGTTCATCAATATCAATTTTTTTCATTGACAAAACCTTTTCAGTTAACAAAACAAGTCTTGACTCTTTCGAACGTGATATACTTGAAGATAGGACTTGATGGTAGGCTGTACAATTGCCTCTTGAACCACTCCGAAGGCAGTTGTTGAATTTGATATTTTTGAGAACATCCATTTCCCAGCCATCATTGTTTACAAGATCCAACAAAAATAACAGATAAGACATACCATGAGATCCTATAATCAATCTTGGTGTGGACAAAAGAGGCCCCATGCCCAAAGGTGGATAAAGGAACACTTGAAACTGGATATACTTATTTGAAAGAATCCTAGCCCCCAGCACCCTTGCTATTAATAGGACACCTTGAGTTATTGTTGAATTTGGCCCATTGGAATCTATCTTTCCGTGATGTGAATAAACCACTGACAAAAGTTTCTGCAACTTAGGTAAAGATATTGAATTACTAACTAGAGATCTTCCACTATTAAAATACCTTGCGACATTTGGAATCACCAAAGTGTCTAGATATTTGAATGACATTTGGAATCACCAAAGTGTCTAAATGTTTGAATTACAAGATGATTGTGTTGTGACTTTGTTGCTAATGGTGCATGGAGAAAAAATGAAATTGAAATGCATTAATAACCCTTACTAAGAAGATCAATGATGCATGCCAATGTGGTGGAGTGGCAACGATTTGAAAAGATACATATGGTTTATTGAACACTTTGAAATGTGCACGGTGGAATTTGAAAGACATAGAATGTCTACCAAACAGCAACAAGAATAGTAAAGGTTGGGTTGCTCATTGTGGATGTTAGGAGTTATAAGCATCAGTGTCGATAACATTCTCATTGGCAAAAGAATTAACGAGTGCCTAAAAAACATTTTTTAGAAATATCGACCAAAAAAACAAAAATCGGCAAACATTAAAAAATACAAAATATATTAATGTTTTCAAAGTTTTAAACATATAAAGCAACGTCAATTTCAAATGAACATATTGTCAAATGACAATAGTTCAAGTGGCAGCTAGTGGGTTTGATTCTCCCTCCCCTGAGTTATATTCTCCGAAGACATGCTAGCCTGTGTGGTAAAATTTTGAACAAATTGAAAATCTTGATGAGTAATTCCTATAACCCTGAATAGGCCAGAAAATTTGAATATCTTGATATTGAGGTGAATAGTGGCAGCCGTTGTGATTCGATCTTGGGTCTTGCCTAGAATATTTCTCTGAAAGTTATTGATTCACTAGTTACCATGAAAAAAAAAAAATAACACATTGGTACATAAATATGGAGAAAGCACTAATATATATTATTTGGTGGATGCAAAATAAAAAATGATACAACAAATTTAATATCGAATCCTAAACCTTGATAGTTGTCCAATCAAGGACTCGAAAGTGGAGAATCAAATTTTACACATACAAAAATGAAATATAGACAAACATTCAAATCTCTTTAGAATTTAAAAAATAAAACATTTAAAATTTTACATGATGATGATACAAATTCAATTATACAACTAGTGTATATAACCAAATAGCACCAAGTGCAATCCATCACTAAACTAAGAATATATCAACAAAGATGCTCTAAATGCCCCTATTGTCCAAAAAAAATCATGCTACAGCAAATAACTATGTATCATCAAAATCATCGCCTATATTGGGATCCTCATCATCAATATCACTCTAACCATTAGAATAAGATAGAATAACTTAACATGTCAAATCAAGATTTTGTTTGAGTGATGGGTACATTTTTACTAGGGTCATGATAGATTAGTTCAACAATCATTGCCACCAACATTGAGATATATAGAGGGTTTGGTGCTCTTGATTAAATGTTAGTTCCATACCCTCATGCATGACAGAATTGAATGAAAATGTTGTAATCACTCAAATCCTAAAATTTTGAAAACTATTAAGCCTCTTGGATTTTGAGTGGGATCTAAAATTCTACTCTCTGTATCAAATCCAATGAGGTCGGAACCACTCTTCTTAAACATTACCATTAATTACATAGCATTAGTAGGACTTGGATAAATCCACTTGCCCGACACTTGGAATCTTTTCTAACAATATGTAATAAGCCTTAGCTATAATCTAAGTTTCCTCATAGCTCCAACTTGTTGAGTGAAATGACAAAAAACTAAGGTAGCATGACTCAAGCCTGCAATTTTTAGTAAACCATGAGAAATATCAAAATAAGAAAAAAAACAAACAAACACGATTTTTAGGTAAACTACATGATGTAGCAACCTAGGAGCAAGAATGCTAGGCACTCATAGGAGGGCACTTAGCTCTAGGAACTTAGGACCATGCGATATACACATTGGAGGTTATATACTCGTCTTGAAAAGCATACTTCATGAAGGTTGGTGATAGACTTGGACTCATGTTGAGAAAGAGCATTAGAGTTTAGTAAACACATTGGTATATATGAGAATAGAATTGGCACATGAGAGAACATGTGACACAGTGAGAGGAGTGCCTTGCATGAGGACATTTGGATAGAGGACCACCATGAAAGATGGAATGTTGGACTAATAACTTGTAGAGTGTGTTGAATTTTTTAGCTATGGTCAGTCTTCATAATTAATATTTTTAGCTCTTAAATTATGTAAGACATGTTCTTCATGTCATTTTTATTTTTAGCCCTTGAAATATATCTTTATGATTAATATAAGACATGTTCATGTTGAATTTAAAAAAGAAATTTTGAATTTTGAATTTTTGGCACCAAAGTTGTCAAGTTAGCCTTCCCTCAAGTTAAGTCAGTCCCAGTTGAAGAGACACCCATTTAGGCTAGACAAAACATTATATTTAAGGCACTCGACCTCCTCCTTCCAACACAATTCGATCTCACATAACAAAGTATCTTTTGGCCATCCAAGCGAAGGAGAAGAAGAAGAATGATTAAAACATCTCAAGCATCTCAAGTTATTTCTGATAGAGAACTTGTGACTACAACACTTGATGTGTTGCTTGATTCTTGGGGCTCGTTTACATCTAGTGTTTGTGGCAAAGAAAAGATTCCAAGCTTTGACGATCTATGGACCTCATGCACTCAAGAAGAATCTAGACTTATATTGAAAGGAAGGATTCAAAGACTTGACGAAGATAACTCTCAAGCATTTGTAGCACGTTCCAAGTAGGTTGGAGGAAGAAAGAAGTTTGGCTTCTGTAGAATAAATGAAGGTAGAAGACCTACTCCTCAAGTGAGTAATACTATGTCGAAGATTCAATGTTATCATTGTCATAGATTTGGTCATTATAGAAGCTCATAGATTTGGTCATTATAGAAGCTCATGTCCTAAAAAATCAAATGATAGAAAGAGAAAGGGAAAGTAGCATGCTACCATAGCAGACATGGATGAACATCCAAAGTAACCCAAGAATGAAAATCCAGTGACAAAGATTTCTTCTATTTTTCTTCTCTTACAGGTTCTATTGCAGATAGTGATGACTTATGGTTGGTAAATAGTGGTGCCTCAAGACATATGATAGGAGATCATGACAATCTCTCAAGTCTGATGGAAAGGAGATCATCACAAAAGGTAGAGCTTGGAGATAACAACAATTATGCAGTCAAAGGCATTGGGTCAACATCCATTGAGCTGGAATCAGGTGAAAACGTTCATCTTAGCAACATACTATATGTACCAGGTTTGAAAAAGAATTTGGTTTCTATTTCATGTTTGGAAGACAAAGGATCTAGAGTAGCATTTGTTGATGGTAAAGTACTTGTATGGCCCAAGGGATCTCAAGTATAGACTCTGCTAGAATAATTGGAGTTTGTAAAGAAAGGTTGTATAAACTCTTGAAATGACCAGCTCAAGCATTAGTGCATAATGATACCAATCCATGTGAACTATGGTACAGAAGATATGCCCACCTTCATTATAGAGCTTTGCCAGCTTTAATTCACATGGTTTTAGGTGTCCTGGAATTACAGATGGAGCATGAAGGAGTATGTGAAAGTTGTGCGTTTCGGAAGAACGTAAAGAAGTCTTTTCCAAGCAGTGACAATAGGTCCAAGGAAATCTTAGATCTAGTTCATTCTAATATGTGTGATCCAATTCTAGTGAAATCTCTTGGAGGCTCTTTATACTATCTAACTTTTATTGATGACTTCTCTTGCAAGACATGGATTTACTTCATGAAGACCAAGGATGAAGTCTTTAGCAAGTTCCAAGAATTCAAGGCTAAAGTAGAAAACTTGACAAAAAAGAAAATCAAGATTCTGAGATTAGATAATAGAGGAGAATACACTTCCAAGGAACTTGTTGCCTTCTGTAAAGAAGTTGGGATTAAGAGGGAGTTAATAGTTCCCTACAATCCACAAAAAAATGGATTTGTTGAAAGAAAGAACAGATCCATTGAAAATTTTGTTAAGGAAATGATGCATGATCAAGACTTGTCCATGTTCTTATGGAGCGAAGCATCCATGACAACAGTCTATATTCAAAATAGAAGTTCTCATCGAATCTTGGAAGACAAGACTCCTGAAGAAGCGTTCACCAGACATAGGCCAAAGGTTGTCTAGTTGACATTCATCTACCCAAAGGTAAGAGGAAGAAACTAGAACCTTTAGGAAAGAAGGGAATATTTGTTGGATACAATGAGTCATCAAAGGCCCATAGAATTTATGTTCCAAAACAACGACGGGTTGAAGTCAACGAGGGCATTACCTTTGATGAGAATGTTTCCTATTAGAAGTCCAAAGAAGTTCCCATGGACTCTGATGATGATGAAGAGCATGAAGTTCCCAAGAAAGAGAGTTCAGGTCCTTCTAATTGTACAGAACATCCCGTAGATCATCAAGAAGAGCCATAAGGGCCTAGTGAACAAATGGATCCAGTTGTTGTTCCATAAATTAGGAAGAGGCCAACCTGGCTTAGATCTACCTTGCAAGACGCAGAAGGGCATGCAACTCCACATGGCACCTTTAGGGAAAGCAAGAGACTAAAGAGTTATTCTGGATATGCAACATTGGTTCTAAGCCTTCCAACTATGAGGAGGCAGTTAGGTAGCAAGTTTGGAAGGATATGCTATGATGGAATAATACCAATCTATTATGAAGAATGATGTATGGGAGATCATGCCAAGACCTTAAGAGAAGTCAGTGGTGACCTCCAAATGGATATACAGAATTAAACATGCAGTGAATGGTAGTGTTGATAAGTACAAGGCGAGATTTGTGGCTAGAGGATTCTTCTAGAAAGAGGGAGAGGATTATGATGAGACATTTGACCTAGTTGCCAAGGCCACTACCATTAGATCTATTATTTCTATTGTTTCTTCTATGGGTTGTAATTTACATCAGATGGATCTAAACCCCGCTTGCCTCAATGGTGTGATTAAGGAAGAAGTGTACATAGAACAACCTTAAGGTTTTGAGGTTCATGGGAAGGAGTCTCATGTTTACATATTGAAGAAAGCCTTGTATGGATTTAAGCAAGCACATAGAACCTGGTATTCTAGAATTAATGGCTACTTGATAAGACTTGGTTTCTTTAAAAGTGATGTTGATCCAAACCTATATATCAAGGTTAAGAAATATGAACCTATTATTTTATTGTTATATGTTGATGACTTTTTTTTTTATAGGTGTAGAGCATCTCATTATTTAGTGTAAGAGGGAGTTGGCCTTTGAATTTGATATGAAGGATCCTGGCTTGATGCATTACTATGTGGGACTAAAAGTATGATCTTCTTTGGTCAATGAAAGTATATTACCAATATTTTTCAAAAGTTTGGAATGATGGATTGTAAATCTATATCAATTCCCATGGTGACTAATCTAAGGAAGTTGAGAGACTATGATTCATATTTGGTAGATCCATCCATGTAGCGGAAGTTGATTGGCTCTTTGATGTATTTGGTTAATACCAGGTCATACATTTTCTTTATAGTGAACACTCTGAGCCAATTCTAATTTGAACCGAGGCATGATCATTGGATTGCAGCAAAGCATGTATTGAGATATCTACGTGGTACAATTGATCATGCTTTGAGATATGTCTCAAACGGTGATATACAATTATAGGGATATACAAAGATTGATTGGGTAGGAAGTGTTGAAGACAGAAATAGTACATCCGGAGGTTGCTTCAGTTTGGGCTCTATTATGATTTCTTGGATGAGTAAGAAGAAGACACCTGTTGCACTCAGCATTGCTGAGGCAGAGTATATTGCAACCAGTTTAGTGAGTCATGAAGTAGTTTGGCTTTGGAAGTTACTCACAAGACTATTTGATCAGGCGTTGGAACTGACCGTGATATATTGTGACAATCAAAGCTATGTGAAGCTTTCAGATAATCCAGTTTTCCATGATAGGTCGAAGCACATCGAGATCAAGTACCCCGGCATTCATGACATGGTGTAGAAGGGAGCAGTGAAGCTCCATTACATATCTACTAATGAGCAGATAGTTGATATTCTTAGAAAGCCTTTGTCCAAAATGAAGTTTGTATACTTAAGGGACAAGCTTGGACTTGTTGAGAATGCCTCTCTCACTAAGCGAGAGAGTTAATGTGATAACATTAGGGACAAACATTCTCCCTGTGTCAAATGTGTTGACTGGAATTAGGGAGAATGGTCCAACAGAGGACATTCATTCTTCCAGTGTCTAGCATATTGACTGGAATTAGGAAGAATGGTCCTATAGGACCAAAATCACTCAGTTGATTGGGTACCTTTCGACATTAGGCTCAGACTCTCTAGATAGGTTGAGTAAGCACATTTAACATCAGGCCCAGAATTACTCATGAAGAGTGAGGCCTCTGGAGATTCACCATGAGTCAAATATATTGACGAGGATAATGGTGAACCAAGACTAGTGGGTGTTAATGATGTACCATGTGTCAATAGTACCAACCAGGATTATGGTGATGACGCACCATAGGTCAAAGGCACTGACCAGAATTATGGTGTTTGGTGATGTTGTAGATTTTACCACAAGTTAAAGTTGTTGACCAAGATTATGGTAATTGGATGATGTTGATGTTGATGATGAATTGTTATAACTTTTTCCTTAAAGAAATTTGGCAACAAGAGAACATTTGGTGGTCATTATGAATACCTACCTAGCTAAGAGGGAGTCTTGAATTTTGTAGTTATGGTCGGGCTTCATAATTAATATTTTTAGCCCTTGAATTATGTATGACATTTTCTTCATGTCGAATACAAAAGAGAAAAATTTGAATTTGGAATTTGGAATTTTTTGCTCCAAATTTATCAAGTCGTCCCTCGCCCAAGTCAAGTCAGCTCCGGTTGAAGAGACACCCATTCAGGCTAGCCAGAACACTATATATAAGCAACTCGACCTCCTCCTTCCAGCACAAATCGATCTCACATAACATAGTATCTTATGGGCATCCAAGCAAAGGAGAAGAAGGACAAAGACATCTCAAACATATTTTATATCTCTCTTTGACTTCGCACATGTGATTCTCTCTCTCCCTCTACAGCTTTGCACATGTGGTAGTTTATGGGCAACAAGGCCAAATTTTTGGGCAGTTTCTAGGAAGTCGAATTTCGGACATGGTAGATTAGGCAGGGCCGAGTTTGTTGGGCTTGACAAGAGGCTTGTTTAACCAAGTTCAACCATTGTATTGTTGGTCAATTTGACCATCATATTTGACTAACAAAATTAGGTGTATCTCTTGTTGAACTGAAGAATTTCTCTAATGAAAAGGTGGTTGCGTTTTTCCCTAAGTGGATTTTCCCAGGTAAATCTTGTGTTATCTTTATGCATTGTGATATCTATTGTCCTTGTGCATTTCTTGTAGAATTTTTGAAGTGTAATTGCTTAATAATAAATTGGAAGTGCTAAAAGAATATCTACATCATTATAAGTAATTATCAATTTTCAGAGTGCTTATATCTATTGCACTTGAAAAATCAACAAAGAGCGCTATCTTGGAGGAGTATTGAGCCCATGGAGAATCATGCTTGGTGGGTGCTTCACTTTGGGCCTGTGATAAACCTTAGTTTAACACATGTACATCCTTGTACTGTAGAGCACTCCATGTGGAGTTTCCTTGTTGGTTGCATATATGGACTTGTGATCTTGTTGTATGTTAGCCTCCCTCGCCTATATATATATATAGAGAGAGAGAGAGAGAGAGAGAGAGAGTCATTTTATTCATTATGTCATTTTACTCTATTTTTTAATTGCCTTGGAGAAGACTTGTGGGGAGCAAGACAAGAGGGTTCATGAGGAAACCCTAAGAGCATGAAGTTGGGTCTCATGAGAAAACCCTTTGAGAATACGAGGAAAATGGAGAGACATCTTGGATGTTCATGGAGAGATTACTCTTGTGTGATGTTAGGGTTTGTGCTATGCATGTACACCCTAAAGAAGAACATGACACTAAAGATAATGATGGTTATTATGGCTCTTGTTGTAGCACCAAGGTTTCTAACATAATAGAAGAAATAAAGAGTAAAGCTAACACCCTAAATGATGTGGGAGCCTTGTTCTTGTGGGATGTGCTGCTAAGGTAAGATCATGAAGATACTAGCTTGATGACTCCTAAGTTTGGTGTGATGCCTTACTTGGAAGAACTTAGTTATTGTATATGTGATGTTCCATGGAGGTTTTGGTGCTTGTGTTGATGCAAGAGTTGAAGATTGAAAGTTCGAGGACTCAAACCCTAAGATGGACATGTAGATTTGGAGGCTAGTGTTAGAGTTGTCTTGCCATGTAAGTGTGTGATGCAACATGGCTAATGTTTGCAAATCCTAAGGAAGACAACATTACTAACGTATGTGCCAAGGAGGGTTTGTAGGTGTTGCTGCTAGAATGTTGATGATCGTTGGAGTGGCCAATTTTTTCAATAGAAAAGTTCCTTTTTAATTGATTTTCCAAAAAGAAAGAGTTGTGTTTTATTTCCTCAATTTAGTTTTTTAATGTAAATTAATTAAAAAGAAGGTTAAAAAATAATTAAAAGAATTATGTAATACCATTTTATTTTATTTTATTTTATTTTTTCTTTATAAATCTACTTTATATTTTTTCTATTTTCAAAGGTAATAATAATTAATCATGTGATTAAGTATTATGTAAATTGTGAGATTCAAGGTTCAAATCCCATCATGAAAAATTTCAAAGGCATAATATAAAAGTTCTTGTTTTAATTAATTTTCAAAAAAAAAAAAGTTTATGTTTTCTTTACTCAATTTAGTGTTTTTAATGTAAATTAATTTTAAAAAGGATCAATTAATAATTAAAAACATTATTTAATACCATTTTTAAATTTAAAATGACTTTATATTTTTAAATTTCCAATGGAATTAATCATCAAGGTCATAATGTCAATTACTTCTTAACACAAAAATAAAATAAAATAAAAATTAGAGAAACTTGACAAATGCTTAAAAAACAAATATCCGAAAAAGAATGAAAAAAATAAACAAACTTTAGGCACAATTTTTAAGATTTTTTGTAATCATGATATTTGGTCTTTAATGTCATGGTTGAAAAATGTTAGAATTTTAACTCTAGAAAAAATAATAATAATAATAATAAATTATGTGTATCGTCTTGTTTTTTTTGTTTATTATAATCGTGATATTCGGTTTTTAATGTCATGGTTGAAAATTTGTTGAAATTTTAACCCTAAAATGTAAAAAAAGATGATGTTGCATCACCATTTTTAAAAGACGAGCATAAAAATTAGTATTAAATGTAGCCCAAAGTAACGAGAACTTGGTAAACTTTTTGATAAGTTGGTAAGTTTGTTATTAATGGATTTGATTTGTAAAAGTTGGGTGAAATTTTGCCTAGCTAAGTTTAACATTACTAAATAAGATTTATTCTTAACACATTATTTTATGGTTTTATCAAAAAAATTAACTAAAACAAGTAATCTATCTTAGGAGTTTTAACTTATAGGTGTTTGGTGTATATTGTTAATGAGAGGCATTTTTATGTTACATACAATGATTCTATGTAACATTGTTATCTTCTATTTACATTTTCATTTAATATGATATTTAAAGTATTGTCTTTGATGGTCCCTTGTGTTGAAATGTGTAACTAGGTTCGGTCTTCATAATGTCTATTGTAATCATGATTTTATATATCTAATATTAAAAAGAAACAAATTTTATTATTGTCATTCTCGATGCATGATTTCATGCTCAAGGTAAATATATTTATAGGTCAAGCACCCATTGAGTGCTTCTAGGTTAGTTATGAAGTCAAAACAATCATTTTCATACATGTAAGACCCCTTTGGGAATGTTGTATCTTGTAAAGAAAAGTCAAAAGTGTCATAAAGACCCTCCAAGACCTTGTCAAATAAGTTGGCCTACAAGAAGGATCAAGTTGGCCTCATGGGTAACAATTCAAACTCCTAAGAAGCCTATATATATGGGAACCTCAACTTCATTTAGATACATTGATTCAAGCAAGAAAGCAAGTTCGATCTCCTCAAGAAAGAAGCTAGAAAATGATGAAGATAAAGAAGAAAGAGAATCAAGATCAAAGTTTTGGTCCTCTCTCTCTCTCTCATGCTAGGGTTTCTAAGTCGTTGGTAGATTGAAATTGTAGAAATTGTTGGGGAAGCTGAAGTTACTGAAGAAATTGTTGCAGAAGTCAAAGTTGCAGAAGAAGTTGTTGAGGAAGTCGAAGTTGTTGGGAAGTCAAAGTTGTTGCTAGGTCAAAATTGTTGGAAGGTCGAAGTTGTTGAAAGTTGCTAGAAGTTGTTGGGTCAAATTTATTGGAATTTGTTGGGTAGAAGTTGCTGAAAGTTGTTGGGTCGATGTTGTTGGAAGTCGCTGAGTCAAAGTTACTGGAAGTTGTTGGGTTGAAGTTGCTAGAAAAAGGAGAAGTTTGACTTGGTCTTGGAGGGGTCTTTGACAAGTGTCTTAGGCCTTGGAAATTTTCATCTAAACATTCTATAAGAAGAGAAGAATTATTGTGGTTTTTCCTCTAAAGAGGAGAGGTTTTGGCCCTGGCTTGCAGCCTACATCTAGTATCATCTTATCTATTTGATCTTCATAGTTTGGTAGCTGTTTGATGATTAGTGTTAGAAAATCGGAAAGGTGGAAATATTTTCTTATTCTTGACAATTACTTGTGATGTTTATTATTATTACGATCCTTTATATCTTCTTTATTTAGTTCATCAAGCAATTACCAAAAGCAGTAACACATAAAACAATAGACACTAGATGTAGGCACATGCCAAGGCAAAACCCCCCTCGAGGGGAAAACCCGGTTAATATAAATCTTCTTTTCAATAATATTATTTGAGACTCTTCACCCTAGACCAAGACTTGACATTTCCTCCACACCAAGTCAGCCTCCCAGAATTTCGACCTCTTCCCAGCAACTTCGACTATGCAGCAATTTACGGCAATTGGTAGCTTTTGGCAACAATGAAACTTGGAAGGCTTCGATCTCCCAATCCATGACATGAAATAGAGAGAGAAACACACCAAAATTTTGATTTTCCTTGTATCCTTAGACTTCCCCAAACTTACATTCACTTTGGCTTCTTGGCAATAGACTTCGTACCTTTTCCCAGCTACAAGAGAACTCCGCACTTCTGTGTAACAAGAGATTTTTGCACTTCTTCCCAACTACAAGAGAATCTGAACTTGTGAGAGAATGATACTCAAAATGAATTTGATGAGCTTCCTTTTATAAGCTTCATGTGGGGTCAAATAGGGTCCTTAGGCTGACTTGATCTTCTTCTAGGCTGACATGGTGTGGAGGTTACATAATTCATATTTGACTCAATACTTAACCTTTTTACATGATTCAGAAGCCCAAGAAGGGTCCCTTTAAATGTACAATGACTCTATAGACTCAGAATAAATCCTAGAATTCCACAATGGGGACTTTGACCTAAAACATGGTGACCTAAGCATGACACCCATGCTTTAATAAGTCACAATAAAAAATTATTTCTTTATTCATTTGACAAGTACATTACATGATGACTCAAGTACATTAATGAAGACCGAACATAGTTACATTTTCTAACACTCACTCTTAACTACGGAGGTATTCATAATGTACAAATACAATGGAAGATCTCAAACTATATGAACACAAAGAAATTTAGGCACCACAATGCCATGGACCAAATTCCTGACCAGGGAAATCTATCCAAACAGTCACTCAATAGTTTAGGCACCGCAACGCCATGGAATAGATTCCTAACCAAGGAAATCTATCCAGGTGGGAATAAGATTGACTCAAGATTTTAGCCCCTTTAGGTACCCTCGGGCTTACTTTCTAACCATTAACCCAAAATTCCAGGTGTGTATCCAAAATAGAGCTCAATAACCAACACCATCTTTCCAACTTTGGGTCTTAGACATCAACACAAAGTGTCATCCAGATGTCTTCCCAGACAATGCTTCACTCACAAAGCCTAAAAACCCATTGATCCAACAGATCAAGAATGACCAATCTCTCCCAATCAACATGATTGGTAACCAGCGTGCTATCAAAACCTTCAAGAGATTTAGCTGTACAAACAAAACTCCAATCAATAATATGCTTTCACATGTACATAATCAAATACAAACATCTGGGGTCTTTCAGACAACTTGATGTTGCTTCTCAACTTTCCATAATAGGATTATCAACTGAATCTTTGATAGAATTTTCCTCCATCACACATTTTTCCTTCCTACTTCCCATGCAACAACATATCCTCTGTAATTCGCTCTTCATCAAGCTATGCCCTCCATCTTAACCAAAAAGCATCTCTTTATCCAAACTCCCTCTTAATCTTAGGGAGATCTCTTATATTCATGCTTCCTCTGTGAGATCAACTTCTTCTTTTTGTCATCGAGAATCTTTCGTGACTTCCAACCATATCAAATTTATCATCATCCCCATCATGCTTATCAAATTAACGAGCATCTTCACCATATTGAAGATTGTGTACCTACACAACTTAAATAGAAAGTACAACCAAATCTACATAAGCATGTTGTTAACCATATCAAAATAACGGAAGCATTCCAACTTTATACATATCAGATACCCAAACTTAATTACAAACAAGAGACATATACTCTTCAACATCTTGCTAGGGACTTTATCATAAACCCTAGACTACTTCATAACAACTTTCATTCCATCTAGGGTTTCAATGTTCCTTCCAAAGGTATGACATACCTTATTTCAACATATAGCAAACCCTAGAAACAATTCACAGAAATATAGATATACAAGGCATATAACAACCTTTCAAAATTCATATGTTAGACTTCTCACTAGGGATTCATACAAATCCTAGATTTCATACAAAAGAATCAATCAAAGTCACTCACAACTTAGTCATTAACTTGACCAGCTTCCACTAGGGTTAGTTCCAACCCCTATAGTTTCAATCAACCATCAATCAATAACTAACATGACCAACTACTAGTAGGGTTAGTTTCAAACGCTAGATTTTAGATCGATCATCAATCTCAACTAAGAACTCAAATTTCAAAAAACTTTCACAAATCTCAAATTATCATATAGTCGTTATACATCAGAGATTTCTACTTTGACTAAGGTTTAATTCCAAAACCCTAGAATTCCATTTTTCACAATTTTACACAAATCCCAAATCATTATATTTCAGAGATTTTACTTTGACTAAGGTTCAACTCCAAATCCCTAGAATTCTATTTTCACAATCTCAACAATACATAGATCTTATATTGTTGTAGAAATTCTCATGTAGAATAAACTGATAATGTTGTTCTAAAGCAATATACTTAATCTACTTCTACAATCAAACTTGTGGAATCTTAATCGATTTTGAGCAAGATCAAATAGAACACATATAACAAATGAAGAAGAAATCAATCACACATGAAACACAGAAGAATACTTTGGGGAAAGCCTTAGCTAAAAACCCCACTATCTGTATTATCATACAAGTGGAAATATCTCAAGATTACAGAAAACTTTAGCTCACAAGCTATCTAGCGCTCAGTACAATCCCTCACTGCTTCTCATCGACAGAATAGACAACACATATGCCTTCCTTTAATCCTCTAAGCCTCCTATTTCCTTGCATAGTTTCTCCTGGGTCCTCCAACTGCAACCTGTGTGATTCTCACCTCACACACAACACTGACCTCTGAAATAACTGCGCAATCCTGAAGGAGATAATTCCTTCAGCATGGATGAGTTTCCTTTATAGGAAATTCCTCCAACTGATAGTACTTTGTCCCTTCCTTTAATCTCAACTGAGTCTTTGTCTTAACTGACATGCATGAGTTATTTATGAGAGAATATTCAGTTATCTGGAGAACACTAGTTGCATGCATGCATGCATTAACTGACTGAACTCACAATTAGTTCCTCCAACTGTTTGGAACTAATTTAACTAGACTTAACTCAGTTAACTGAGCTAACTAATTACAACTCAAATACAACTCATCTTTATCTCCTTAATTAATGGATAACTTCCTCAATCAAAGGGATAATTGTTGCATGTCTTCACAAAGACTTCATGTTTGAATTTCTCCAACGAATTAACTCAAGATGAATTAATTAATTATTTTTCAAACAGCTACTAAGATCAAATTCGAATTTTAATTCTCAATTTTAGTTTAGGGACTAACTAAATTGGAATGTATCCCGAAATGTTATTTATAGCAATGTTATTTTTAGCATTTCTATTTTTTGCTATTTCCAACAGAGTTGGAGTATATCTTGAAATGCTATTTATAGCTATGCTATTTTTAGCATTTCTTGTTGCTATTTTCAACAATTGTTACATTCACATTTGGCAAAGTTACTACTCTTATTTAACTGCAAAACCCTAGATTTTCATTTTTCAACAATCATTTAATAGATTTCACATACTTGACAATTTTAACTTCACTAGGGTTTGACTACAAAAACCTAGATTTCCAAAAATCATCATCCTAGAATCTCATACAAGGATTTCCATTAAATCCTAAGGCTTATGACCATCAATGATTAGATCAACACATATATCTAGGAATTCATAATCTTTCATAAGCATATCATTTGTCCAACAACATTAATACATTTGACCTAGACCAAGCTAGGGTTTCGACACACAACGAGTTCGACACACAACCATCTTGATTACAGTAGGGTTTGATCAGGAAAACACACACATACCAAGGAAATCATTTCTAAGACAATATAAGGTTATTGCTCACACATTCCACCAAACCCTAATGAGCTAGGGTTTCAATGTAGAAACATAGAAAAACCAACATTACCAATACTTCAAGGGTTCAGAATTTTAGACCTTATCATTCAACCCTAACAAGTTAGGTTTTCTCGATCATACCAAAGTCCCAAACACAACATCATTAATAAGAACTTCAAATAGCATTTCATAATCACCCTAAGCAGTTTAGGTTTTCAAACATTCACAATAACATACCCTTTGGTTAGGGTTTTCTAGAACCTGTTCTAGGGTTCTACAAAATCAGTTAAGAATGGGGTGGGTAGATTTATCAAGAGATGAATCACCCAAACAAGAATCACTAAGATTCAATATATCTTAGACATAGCAATGTTAGTAATAGATCATTAAATGAATAATCCTTTCAATCATTGTATTTAGAAAATACCTTTATTTCTTAACAAACCTTGTCTTGAGAGATCCTCCTTCATACTTCTTGTAGATGGTTTTCCTAACCAAGACAATAGAGGGAGAAAGGTGATTAGTATTTAATATAATCAAAACTAAATGAATACATGAACCCAAAACTAAAAATACATGAAATACTTATCTCAGGTAGTTGTTGGGTGCTCCCTACAAAGCTTGAGGGTTACCTACAAACTTATAAAAACAATGCAAAAAATGTCTTTTCCAAAATATGTCAAAAACCTATAAATTCTAAAGTATATAAAAACAAGATATATAAAGCTACAATCAAAGGACTTAATAGTGTAAGTCCCTAATGTTGGGTTCTTCAGGCTTGACTTTCTTTTAATCTCCTTCTATAGCAAAGTTGGCTTGATCCCTTCCTCTCTTCTTATTCTTTGGATTCTCGGGATAGTCACTCTTGTAGTGACCCTTCTTATGACATTGATATCACTCTATCTTGGACATGTCAACTTTATTCCTTGGTCCCTTTGATCTCTTTCCTTTATTATGAGAAATGTATGCATTTGATACTCCTTCAGGGTCGGTAACCATAGAGATCCTTAATTCTTCTTGACTACATGCGGTCCATAATTATTCAAAGGTGGGAGCTACCTTCCAGCTACAACAAATGCACCCCAAGAGAGTGGCAATCCTAATATATCAGTGATCACAAGTTCTTTGTCTGGAACAATCTCATCGATGGCCAAGAGATCATCCCTGAGTCTAGCTATCTTCACAAAGAAGGTTGCCACAATATCCTCTTTCGTCATCTTCATAAACCTTAACTATTCTTCAAACTTGCTACTTAACCAACATTCTTAATAATAAATAGCTTCAACAAGGCTTCATACATCTCCTTAGCATGATCGATGTTAGCTATGAATGGGACAAGGTTGTCCTTTATCCCTTCTACCATCAAATTCATGGCCACCAATTCTAATTCCCTGTATTTCGCTTTGTCGGCATCACTGGCTTCTTATGTAGGTTTCTTTACATTTCCTCTAACCATGTCCAGTACCTTGTTCTTTTCAAGGATTAGGTCAATCCTCTTCTTCCAGGACCTGAAGTTAGAGGCTCCTTCAAGTTTTTTCTCACCCTTGATTGAGTTAGACATCTTCCTTGAATATGATAGACCCCTTCCCTAAGATAGTCCTTATGAATGGATCAACTGCTTGAGATTGCCTTTTTCTTCCTTCTTCACCAAAGCTCTGAAACCATGTTAGAAAATCAGAACGGGAGAAATATTTTCTTGTTCTTGATAATTACTTGTGATGTTTCTTATAATTATGATTCTTTATATCTTCTTTCTTTAGTTCATCAAGCAATTACCAAAAGAAACAACACATAAAACAATAGACACCAGATGTAGGCACATGCCAGGGAAAAACTCCCGTCGAGGGGAAAACCCAATCAAGATAATTCTTCCTTTCAATAGTATTCTTTGAGACTCTTCATCCTAGACCAAGAACATACCTTTCCTCCACACCAAGTCAGCCTCCAAGAATTTCGACCTCTTCCCAGCAACTTCGACTATGCAGCAACTTACAGAAACTGGCATCTTTCGGCAACAATGAAACTTTGAAAACTTTGATCTCCCAATCCAGGACAAGAAACAGAGAGAGAGACACACCAAAATTTCGATTTTCCTTGTCTCCTTAGAATTCCCGAAACTCACATTCACTTTGGCTTCTCAAAAACAAACTTCGCACCTTTTCCCATCTACAAGAGAACTTCACACTTCTGCCCAGCAACAAGAGATTTTCGCACTTCTTCACAGCTACAAGAAAATTCGAACTTGTGAGAGAATGATACTCCAAATGAATTTGATGAGCTTCCTTTTATAAGCTTCATGTGGTGTCAAATAGGGTCCTTAGGCTGACTTGATCTTCTTATAGGCCGACAGGGTGTGGAGGCTACATAATTCATTTTTGACTCAATACTTAACCTTTTTACATGATTCAAAAGCCTAAGAAGGGTCCCTTTAAATGTACAATGACTCTATAGGCTCGGAATAAATTCTATAAGTCCACAATGGGGACTTTGACCTAAAACATGGTGACCCAAGCATGAAACCCATGCTTTAATAAGTCACAATAAAAAATATTTTCTTTATTCTTTTGACAAGTACATTACATGATGACTCAAGTACATTAATGAAGACCAAACATAGTTACATTTTCTAACAATTAGAACATAATAATAATCAAGTGAAAGAAGAAGCTAATCAAGTCAAGTAAAAATACATCACAAGTAGTTATCAAAGTAAGAGAAATCACCTAATCTAGTTGGCCCTAGATTTCTCAACATCTTGTTATATGTGCAGTTTGAGTGGGCCTAATGGTTAAGAACATGTGTTTCCTTGTAAGAGGTCATAGTTTCAAATATAAAGGTGTGTAGAATGTGTACATCTTCATAGACTTTAGTAGTCAAATTGTTGCATGGAGGTGGGTCCCTTCTCCCATAAACAAAGGGGTTTCATACAACAATTTGTTGTCTAACTTGGTTATGACCTTAAAATTAGATTATTGTTATTATAATTGATAATATATCTTAAACTTCACCTAAATTATTCCAACAAATTATTGATTCACAATAATAATAATAATAAATTATAAATTCATATAAAATTTACTTAAACCATTTATCCTCTTTAAATTATAAGAATTTTTTTTAAACATGTCAACTCAAATTGAGATATACTCTAAAATTTCCAAATAATTGTAATGAAAAATATAGCATGCTTCTCACCCTTTTGTGATATGTATATCTATACTCAAATAAAATTAGTTTGCAAGGAATACAATGCTGCAAAATTTTCATTTTTCTTTTCTTTTTGCATGTTTTGATTATTACTCTTGTTAAATCTTTTAAACTTTAACAATTTTTTATGTCCATGATGAACTTCCATTTAATAAACCATTACAATAGGTTTAAGGCCTTAGTATGATAATTTCATTTGTTGGTTTCTTATTATACATATAAATCAATTATAAACATTGTGATGACCTTTGCTTCTCAATAACTCATTGTACAAAAATATTAAAAACCATTTTGTTATAATTGTTCATTTTCGTTGTATTGTTCATTTTCTTCTTGGGTTTAAGGCTTTAATATGATAGTTTCATTTGATGGTTTATTATTATACATATAAATCAATTATAGACATAGTCAATTATAGACATAGTGATGACATTATAACTTTTTGAAGAAAAATAGGAAAAATTATTTTTCATGTTTTAATTTTATTTATTTTGCATGCCACCATGGTGACTTTTGCTTTGAATTTTTTCAATAATTTGATTTAGTGTAGTCTAAATGGTCAAATATTTGGACTTCTCTAGCATCCTCATAATTTCTGATTATGCCATACTCCATACCATCCATTAAAAATGCCTCTACCATTTGTATGACTTCAAAGGATCATTGAGTTGACAACCATGTGATGGGATAATTGTTCCAAATGTCACTTTGTCTCAATTCAAATTGAAATATTTGAAATTGATTCATTTACCTTTGAGACCTATTTCAAAAAATCTTCACTTTTGTTGTGGTTCCCATGCATGCATCTGGACATTCTTTTTGTTTGTGGTTACTTGTGCCTTATGGCAGCTCTTTTTCATTTACAAAGTCAAAATGTTTTTCAAATTCTTTTTTTTCCGCTGCGAACATTTAGTAACTTCTCTACATTTTTTTTTGTCTAAGCTAAACCTAGGTCGGGCCATTCCCTATATTAGATGGAAGAAACAATTAAAATCCTATCTAAACACAATAACTACAATAACAAATAAAACCCCTACAAATCTTAACTTATGAGAAAATAAAATCTTTATGGAAACAGACCACATTATATGCCAAACCTATTACAAAGCTTTAAAGGAAAGTATAACTCAAGACAAGAAAACTTCTAAACAAACTCAAAAAACAACAAGTGATTTATTGAATAATTACTTGGCCAAATGTTCAAAACAACAATAATAAAATGAGATCAAGTTTGCAATTCTTTTTGTGCTTTAGAAAATCTTACAGCAATGGCGAGAGAAGAAAATGTTGGAGTAAAAAACAACAAGTGATTTATTGAATAATTACTTGGGCAAATGTTCAAAACAACAATAATAAAATGAGATCAAGTTTGCAATTCTTTTTTTGCTTTAGAAAATCTTACAGCAATGGTGAGAGGAGAAAATGTTGGTGAATAGAAAATAATAGCAAAAGAGAAGAGGGTATGCATGCTAAATGACAAATACATTTAGTAATATATTTCTTTAGTGTATTGTAATGGCCTCCTAGCCCTAATCTCTTAGTGTCCCTATAGTATATCAAACTCCACCCCTTTTCACCTCTTTGAATATTTTTTTTTTTATCTTTGTTGAAAGTTACCTTTCAAGTTCCATTGAGTAACTATTACATGCTACCTTCCAAAATGAGCTACCAACAATATAATTGATTGCTTTGTAGCAATGATAGGAATATTAGGATAAGAAAATGTTCCATTGCATGCTCTCTTTTTAGACTCTAGATCATGCACCAAAATTGAATTTGCTATTGGAATTTTTCACAATAAAATTTGATAATAAGTGAGAGTAGAGGTCAAAATTGAACACGTCACAACCCATCAATAGAAGTGTAAAGCGAAAATTAAACTTAAAAAAATGTTAAATTTTTTTATTTATTTATCTTTTAAATTTATATAATATAACAAAATGTGCCATGGATGGATACCAGATAAATTGTTGTCAGCCAGCGTACAAAGTACTCCTTTACGTAAATACCAAAGTTTATTAACCATTGTGCCACGCAACTGCTGTAACCGATATGGATCACTGTATTTGGAATACCTCATACGTTACGGATTTTGTGTATTGGTGACATCCAACCCTGGTTATCCATGGCTCTCCTTTCATTAAGTTGTATGATTTGAGGATTGATTGCATAACATTATACGTGACTCAATCCAATCACAAGTAGCCAACAATGTGAACCTCCCATTACTTTTCCCGGAACTTCTGTCGACGATAAATGTAAAGATCAGATCAAATCTCATAAATGCAAAGAGATTTGGAATACAGATCGTATATATATGCAACCACATTTTCCACTCAATTCCCCTTCTCCCATATGTACATGTGTCGGTTGCTAGCATCCAAGAATGTTTGTTTGCAACATATAACCAAACCTAAACGAGGTGAGTGAGGAAAATGTTAGTGGTAGTGTAGGTTCCTTTTCTTGTCATGGTGAAGCATTGTCCCAACAAAATCCTCTCAGTTGACCTTGAACGTTTTCAGATCTCACGGCTCAGGTAAAACTAAGTCATATTGATTGGAAATCTTAATGTGTTATTGGAAGGGCAAGCCTATTAATGAGTAATGTGGTGAAATTCTCAAATGGAAACATGTGGATGAATGGAATCCACGTAAATTTCTCTTAGCAAGGGATACCATCCTTGTTGTGTTTATCATAAGGTATTTAAAAAAAATTGAGCAAATGGAAGAGGGTAGATGACCTAAGGTTGTCTTTAATGATAGATTGTGCAAGAGCAAAAAAACTTGGATGCAGCAAAATAACAAATGGTTTAGTAAATGGGATATTTGCTTGAACGCGTGCCCCATAAACAGCAAAGAGATAAAAGCTTTTGTTATGGAAAAGTTCCACAAAAGTACTTGGGAGAAGGAGCTAGGAAGAAAGAAAAATTACTATATTGAAGTGTTTAATCGCACTCATAATCATCAACCAAAAGCATACATAGAGGCCAATATCTCTTGGAGAGCCAAAATTCTTATTGCTCAGTTAAGGACTAATTCTCATCAACTCCGTTGTGAAACAGGGCGCTGGAAAAGGCCAAAGGAAGTGTGGGAGGAAAGGGTATGCATTTTTTGTTCTTCCGGAAAAGTGGAAACAGAAAAACATTTCATTTTAGAATGTGAGGCCTTCAAAGACAACAGGGAAAGTTATGCAGATACACTGGCAGCTAGCTCTTGGGATAATCTATTTAACGAGGGGTTTGTCGAGAAGATGGGAGCATTTATTGTGAAGCTTCACAAAAAAAGGGCCGAATACATCAAGCAGATGAAGAAGCAATCTGTCCCATAGGCTATCTTTAGCCTCGTGGACGTTAAAATAATTTCTTTCTTTCTTTCATGACCATGAAGGCAAGGAATATCATGATATGTAGCAGGTGGTTGTGGGTTGTGGGTGAGGTAACCTCAGAACTTATACATGTGCATGACACAAGCTTGGGCACATTACACTAAAACATTTGGATTGATTAGGAGGTTAGTCAAACTACTTAGCTTAAATGGTATTAAATTAAAGCATTTAGCTTAAATGGTATTAAATTAAAGCATTTGAACATCTTTTTAGTCTTTTATGTCTAACCTGCTTTGTTTTAATTTTAACTCAATTAGAAGTTTTTTTACTTTATTTTTTTTACTTTACAGTAAAAGAATTCTCTCTTATTTTTTATAATAATGGAAATTTTAAAAAAAAATTGGCATTGTAGGTTGTTGACTGGATTGAATGTACCACCAACAACTAGGGGGTCTCCCTAGTGTGAAGTCTCAATTAGACCTCACACCATTTGGGATAGGAGCCCCATCCAATATGTAGTCCCAACTGCGATCATGGTGGTTTTGCTCCTGCCTATCAAATGATGAGATGTTAGAGTGAGGACAAGAATGAAATGTTTGGACAATGGGAACAAGGTCAAACCAAGATTGACAAACTACAGAATAAGATAAAGAAAGTAACAACAAAAACAAGAAAAATCATGCCATGAGAAGGATCGGTGAGCTAAAATAGTCTCATAGATACATGAACAAAAACATGTTAGAGGTTAACTGCAAATTAGTTCACAATAAGTTATCGGCATGGCATGTAATAAGTAAACACATATTCAAAGTGGACATTGTTCAAGAATCAAGGGCAATTAGGTGTAGTGTGATTCTTCTTGACTTGATAACAATTTGTGGAGTCTTTTTACTTTTTATTCTTAGATTTATCTTCTTCTTATCATCATTAATGCATGTGTGTGTCCTTCATCAAACTGCTACCAAAAACATAAGAATGACAACACAAGATGTTGGCTCTCTTCTCGGGCCAAAACCTCTTTTCTCTTGAGAGGAAAACCCTTTAGTAAGTTTCTCTTATTGAAGCTTCTTATTAATCAATGCCAAAGCTTAGACCCTTGAGAAGAATATCCTCCAAGCACAAGTCAAGCCCTTTCAAAATTACCTCTTCTTGTGGCACTTCGTCCTCCTCCTTCCAGCACTTTGTCTTTCTTCCTTCAGCACTTCTTCCGGCAACTATAGAGACCTTCAATTGTATATTCTAGAATGACCCTTGACCTTTTATTCCTTCGCTTGTGATGGAGCCTTTCTAACTTAAGGAGATGGCCTTGTTGCCTTCGAGACTTCTTCTCTTTAACAAATATTGCAAACCTAGAGCAACAGTAATGCAGCCCTAGTTCTTCACACGTGTGAGGGAATACCCTCACAAGAACTACGTTAAAATTATCCTTCTCCCTTCACTTGTATAGCCTTCTTCCACACTTGAGTGAGAGGCATTGTAGGCCTAGTTTTAACCCTAAAAAATGAGATAAGGCTGACTATATGTTATTGTTGTCATAACCACAGAGACAACTCTCCTTTCCTCGCACGTGTGGTTGTAACTAGCCCTTTAACACTTCGGTTTTATTCCTCCTTTCTTCGTTGCCTTGGATACCCTTTTCTTGTCCTCTTATTACCCTTTACTTGCCTTCTACCTTCACTGATTTCAAAGAGGAATGCTCGACGTTATAGTGGAGTGGACAACCTCTATATATAGAGGATTGTCCTTCCTTTTAAGCTAACTAGAAGGTCGGCTTGAAGACTGTTTGTAGGCCGACTTGCTATCTTCGCTTTGGATGGATACTTTGGTGATGTATTTTCTTTGGAGGAGACTTGACTTTGCTTGGAAGGATATTCTTTGACTTTTATACATACATATACATGGTGTAACATGCCCTTAAGGTCTTCAACATTTTATTTTGACTATTTGACTCACCTATAGCACTTTAACATGTTCTAGACCTATTTCAATGAGCAAGAAAATCATTGACATATATTATAAAAATAATATTTCTTTTCTTGAATAAATACAAATATCAAAAGTACATTTATGAAGTCCGAACCTAGTTACATTTCCTTTAACATTCCATCTTAACTAGGGAGGTATTCATACAATGTTACAAGGTGTTTGGCTATGTTTCAATCTTGAAGAATTCACATAAGAGAAATCGGATTGGCAATCCATGTGTTATAGCATCATAGTAACCAACATTGTTTCCACAAAAAGGCCTTGACTAACAGCTCTATCTCTCAATAGATCAGAGCACAATGTTGGCGAGACTAATGACTTATAGACACCTTAGTCATTGTGTCTCAAGGTATATACCCACCTGGGTGTTCACTAAGTATGACCTTCAAGGACTATTCTTATCTTGGGTTCCCAACCCTCAAAGAATATCAGTCCTCTTGCCTACTCGTGTCTTGGATTCCCTACACATTCTCAAAGAGTATCAAATGTCAGATGATTAGTCCTCCCATTCTTTCTTCCCAAGTGAAGACAAGAATCTTGTGTCTATCAGTGCCTCTCAATTGAGGAAGGCATGCCTAAGTATCCACTGACAAGGTTCTTGTCCAAGTTCCTTTTTAATTGGGAACTTTTTATAACTCCCTCTTAGCTAGGGACTTTTCCATTCTTCAACAACTTCTTCTCCATGGGTCCTCTAGCTGCTTGATCTCCTTCCTTCCTTTGATCTCATGAAGTCTTTGTTCAAACTTCTTCTTGGTAGGGCACCATCCATCAATCACTTTCCTTCCTGGTTTGTCAGGCCATTGTTTCCTTCATGGAAAGTGACCTTCTTGTCATATATCAGGTTCTCTTTTCATCTGGTTATTCCTTGCCATCTTGTCTATGATTCAGACTACTCTTCGCATGGATGCTTCTTTGTACTTGCTTTTTCTCATGCTTTGATCTAGCAGCCCTTCATGACTTCATCCTGATATTGCTTCAACATTAAATGGTACATTTGTTGGATGGATTCTTCATCATGACATCTTCTTGTAGTAGAATCAATTATCTGCACCTTTCATATCTCCAAGGCCTTCATAGGTGTCAAGGGTCCTTTTATCTTTTCTTTTCTTAGTCAGAGTTGTCCTACCTTCTTTCGGGAGATGTTTTCAATGGATCTTTGTCAGATAATGATTCTTTTTTATCATGGTGTTCTTCACATGCTTGATCTAATTTTTCATTTGCTTCTTCAAAGATAGATTGGTCAACCACCTTATGCTCCTTGTGGAAGCACTTCTTCATTGATTGCTTCTAGTACTAGTCAACATTTCTTCTTTACTTGCTTCTTAGTTAGCAATCATATAGTCCTTATGTGAGTATTTCTCTTTTGTTGACCTTCATTGCATTGTAGTACATGCCTTCGAGCATGTCATTGGTGAAAGAGATTCTTTCCTACTTGATCATATCATAGAACTATTCCCACGGCTTAATAACATGACTAAAATTTGTTGCATACATACCTCATCTTGATTCTCCTTTGATCATATTAGCTTCATTTGGTTGTCCTTGGTGTGGCCCTTCTTGCCTCATCTTAGCTTGTCTGCATATCATTCTTCTCTTGAATCACATGAATGGGATTCCAATGAGACATCTGCCTTTGTTTATGAATCTTCTTTTGAAGATTCCATCATAGGATCTTAAAGACCCTTACCTTGCAAATGTTTCTTTCCTTTTGATGATGGAGGTCTTCTAATATTCTTAATCATGATCATTTTTCTTTCATTTTGGATGAGGTCCTATTCTATGTATGCTCCTTCTACATGAATATCTTGAGCTATATCTACCATGCTCCTATATTCTAGAAAATATTTCTAACCATGCATTTTGTTCTCATTTATAAATGCTCTTTCTACATGAGTATTTAGAACTCTATGTACATCATGCTTCTAGATTCTAGAAGATGTTTCTAGCCATGCAATTTTATTCTATTCCTACATGCTCCTATACTACTCAAAACTTTGAAAGAAGACTTTAAGTAAAGAAGTAGACTTAGTCATAGTAGAGATCCAGAGGATCTTCCTTCTTTTGCTTCTTGTCTTATTCTTTCATTTCTTGAGTCACATGAGATTCTTCCCTTTTTATTTTGTTTTTGTTGTCATTATTTAGTTTCGGACAATTCCTTTTGTAGTGTCCATATTCTTCGCATCCATGGCATTGGATTTTGGACATATCTTTGTTGTTTGTTCTTCATGGACCAAATTTTCCAAATTTTCCCTTTCTTTTGGTCATGGTAGCAAATGCTTTCTCCTTTAATCCCACATCTTCCTTTTCTTTGAGTCTTGTTTCCTCTATATTGCATAGAGACCAAATTTCACTTAGTGCGGTGGCTTCCTTCTTGGCATATATGCTTGATGTGAAGTTGCCCCAATCCTCAAGTGGAGCATTGAGCACTATAGTTGTCATTTCTCTGTCAGACATGACTTCCCCTAGCTCTTGAAGTTGATCCCTCATCTCAGATATCTTCATGAAGTAGGAGTTATTCCTTCCTTTGATATCTTCATCTTGTACAACTCATTTCGAAGAGATATCACTTCTCCATATGTGCTTACCGAGAATAGCTCTACTAGTTTATCATATATTTCTTTGATGTTTCAAGTTTGGGGACATAAGGAATGAGAGAGTCTTTGATGGATTCTATTAGAATCCTTTGAGCTCTTGTCTCATCCTTATTGCACTTGGCTAAGGCTTGAGTTTGTTCCTTAGCAAGAATAGTGATATTCCCTTTGATGGCTAGAAGTTCATTCTCCTTGAGAAGTAAACCAGTCCTCTTCTTCCATGCAAGAAAGTTATTGGTACCTACCAATTTGTTGCTTTCCTTGCAAAAAGACATTGATGTATATTCAGAAGGGGACATATACTTACTTGATATATTTTGATATGTAGTAGACTTTCTTTCTCCTTGAAGACTTGATGGCTTGCCTTACTTATATCTTGATGTTCTTCAAGTTACTTTATCCAAGTGGACTTTCTTGATGATGAGATGTGCTTGGTGGCTTGTAGATGATGTAGGTCCTTCTTTGATTTGTTCCTCTTGTAGGTGCCTTTATATAAGGCTCTTCTTCTTGTTTTATAGTCTTCCTTGATGAATTATAGATGGTAGACCTTCTTGTCCTTTGATGTGATTAATACTTCTTGGCTTGATGCTTCAACTTTTGTAGATGTCCTTCCTTGATGAGTGTTCTTGAGATGCCTTTTCCTTGATGTGTCACCTTACCTCTGATGCCATGTTGAAGAATCAAGGGAAATTAGGTGTAGTGTGACTCTTCTTAACTTGATAAGAATTTGTGGAGTTTTTTTAATTTTTCTTGTTAGCTTAATCTTCTTCTTCTTATTATTAATGCATGTGTGTGTACTTCATCAAACTGCTACCAAAAATATAAGAACAAGAACACAAGATGTTGGCTCTCACCTCTCTTCTCTTGAGAGGTAAACCCTTTAGTAAGTTTCTCTTATTGAATCTTCTTATTGATCAATGCCAAACCATAGACCCTTGACAAGAATATCCTCCAAGCACAAGTCAAGCCCTTTCAAGATTCTTGCAGCACTTTGTCCTCCTCCTTCCATCACTTTGTCTTTCTTCCTTCGGCAACTGTAGAGACCTTAGATTGTATATTCTAGAATGACCCTTGACCTTTTCTTCCTTCGCTTTTGATGGAGCCTTTCTAACTTAAGAAGATGACCTTTTTTCCTCCGAGCCTTCTTCTCTTTAAAAAATATTGCAGACTTAGAGCAGCAGTAATGCAACCCTAGTTCTTTGCACGTGTGAGGGAATACCCTCACAAGAACTATGTTAAACTTCTCCTTCTCCCTTCGCTTGTATAGCCTTCTTCCACACTTGAGTGAGAGACCTTGTAGGCATATTTTCAACCCTAAACAATGAGATATGGTTCACTGTAAGTTACTGTTGTCATAACTGCAGAGACAATGCTCCTTTCTTCGCACGTGTGGTTGTAACTAGCCCTTTAACACTTCGGTTTTCTTCCTCCTTTCTTCGCTACCTTGGAGACCCTTTTCTTGTCCTCTTATTACCCTTTACTTTCATTCTACCTTTGTTGATTTCATAGAGGAATGCTTGATGTTGTAGTGGAGTGGACAGCCTCTAGATATAGAGGATTGTCCCTCCTTTTAGGCCAACTAGAAGGCCGACTTGAAGACTATTTGTAGGCCGACTTACTATCTTTGTTTCAGATGGCTACTTTGGTGATGTCTTTGCTTTGGAGGAGACTTGACTTTGCTTGGAGGGATATTCTTTGACTTTTATACATACATATACATGGTGTGACATGCCATTAAGGTCTTCAAAATTTTATTTTGACTATTTGACTCACCTATAGCACTTTAACATGTGCTATACCTATTTCAATGAGCAATAAACTCATTGACATATATTATAAAAATAACATTTCTTTTCTTTAATAAATACAAATATCAAAAGTACGTTTATGAAGACCGATCCTAGTTACATTTCCTTCAATAGACATGAGAGCCATAAGCTAATAATGAGTTCATTAACATATGGCCACATGAAATAACACATATAAACATGACGGAAATACAAGAAAGACAGTACAACCATCATAAAGATGCATGGGAATCCATACTAAAATAAAATAACTTCTTATTAATGTTGTTGCAAATACAAGTACAAGCCATGTAATTCGTCTAAGTCCAATAGTGGAACATGGGTTGCTCATACCATTATCCAAAGCAAAACCCTAGCCTCACCAAAACTCACCTTACTAGCTGTCAAGAGTTGAGTGTCTCTAGCTTTTTGAGCAAAGAAAAACTACCTACGCCTAGCCTAGCTTAATTGTTAAAAATCCCTTACAAATGAGGCATGAGGGTATATTTATAAAGGTGAGGTGATTGTTCACCTAGCGTGACCTTTCTCCTACCCACATGACTTTTGAACTTCCTCACTACTCTCTCTCATCTAGTGACTGTTACATGTTCAATTGATCTTTGCATAGTTTTTGGCACTATGAAGAGATATATTTATGTTATGCTAGAAGAAAAGTTATGAGGAGAGTACAAAGGGTTTTGGGAAACCATCGAGGACTCAATGCCAGTGTTGTTGCCAAGTCTCGGGAAAAGCATGTTTACCTACTACTGCACCTCACTTACATCCAACCAATCTTTGATGTTGTGTCCTTGGTAGTTCCAAGAGGTTCTAGAATCCAATGTGGCTCTCGTTTCCAGCTTGTCGAAACCCTAGTTGTGTAGTTTTTGTGAGAAACCCTAACTTCCTTCACCTAGGTCGATGTTCTTGTTCTCCCTCTTCTCTCTGTAAACAATATTATAAAGGTTACATACATTTTCTTTCAAGGAATAGTACTAGAAATGTGATCTGTTTATGAAAAACAAATAGCAATTTTAGACCTCTATGTAGTCCTTTTATTAAGGGCAATATCATCAAGGAATGCTTCTTCGATATTGGGAGAGTTAAGATGCATGTAGCGATCATCTATTGTTGAATGACCAAATTTCTTCGTTGGATTGTTCTACTCCAATTGTATGGGTGCTTGTAAATTCATTTGGGTACTTTTTACTTTGACCATTTCAGCATTCTGGAACCACACCATCCCTTTTGATTAGTGGACTTCACTAATGTAATGTTGGTTTGAAATTCCTTTGCTACGCTTGTCTCTAAATTTTAGGACCACATACAAAAACATCGATGTTAACATTCTCCTACCCCTTGGATACATTCCCAAAGTTGGGTATACATCGATAATGTATATTCTTGGGATTCACCAATTTTTATCTTCCTTCACTAGTATTTACATTTTGTTGACTATAAGTATGCACAGTTTTTTTTTATTCACAATTATCTTTGGATTTTTTTTGGTCCTCACAAGTTTTGAACTCCCACAAATTCCATAGGAAATTGCCACACCACCAAACATACCAACACTCACAACCACGCACAGAATGAGATACAATCCTTTCAACCACAATGGAGTACTATTGTAATTTTTATTTTTTTTGATGTAGAATGTCTCTATCAATGCCATTGCTATGACAAAACCAAAAATGGATGAAACCAGGTAGAAGGATAGCCATATATTTTTTCCTTGTACCAAACAAATTGGACGCCATTTTTCCTTTTATCACAGGGTTAGAGAATCAATGGATGTCATTCGCAATGCCCCCATTTTCCAATTCATATTCTAATTCATGTGTTGCATAGACTTGAACCTTAAGGCATACCTTGGCATCCCAGTCTAGACAAATTGATTTCAATCAACTAAGTCAAGTGTGTAAATCTCCCTTGATTTTGACTTCTCAAATCAGCAATATGTTTCTTGGTAAACCAAACTGGCCATGTTCAATATGATGAAGAAGGTCAAGCAAGATAGCCACAAATTATGAAAGTACAATGCCTTCAGCGACCAAAATCAGAATACTGTAACTTAAATAATTATCTACCTCATGCCCATAGGGACCTTAAACTGAAGCATTCATTTTAAAAGGACAATGAACTGCCAACTATTGTTGAGTTTGTTCCCCGATCATTAAAATAACATTTTTTAGTTCATGTGTCCATTTTCCGAGAGGTTGGATAAAGTTTGATAAACGATGTCTGTCATCATATGTGTTGCATGACACACTAAATGGGTGCCATTGTAGTCGAGATAAATTTCTTATCTGGATAAACACAAACTCAACACATTGTAGCACAACCCAATGACTTTGAAATAACCAATTTTATTGTTCCACATGGAAGGCACCTTACTGACAGCAAATGAACTTCTCTTTGAGATTGGAAGAATCTAATAAATCGATAAAGTATGAAGAAATATCTCTCATGTTCTTGTTGCAAATAGATATTCACTCACATGTAGCACTAAGAACATCATGAAGAATACGTATAATTGATGTGTGTAGAAAAGAGTAGATCCAATTGCAATCAACAACGACTTGCAACTTCAAGAAGAGGGGGCATGGCTAAGTCACAATTTGTGCCCCCAATGTTAATCGTGTCTGGAAATCGTGACTTATCCATTAGATAAATGTTGAGGTATAAAATGGGCCTCCAAAGGAATATTATGAAATAATAGTGGAAATAATAAAATAAGATTTGATTACGTCATCAAATTTTAGAAGAAAAAAATAAAAAAAAACCTACCTTTTTAGCTCATATTTTCAACTTATCTCCTTATGGTTTTAATCAAATTTCGAGTGGGTGAACTCATTGTATGAATTACTTTAATTCCCCATCCAAGGAGTACCCATGTTTCATACTTTTGATGGACCCTACTACACGAAAAATGAGAATACATGAAAAAATGTGATTGAAATCACATTTTTCATGTATTTCTCATTTTTCGTGTAGCAGGGTATATCCAAAGTATGCAACATGCGTTCTCCATGGATGAGGAATTAAATTTTTCATCCAACGAGTGCTTATTCTCAAAATTTGAGTAAAACCATAGAGAGATAAGTTGAAAATAAGAATTGAAAAAATAGTTTTTTTATTTTTTATTTTTTAATATTTTTACTTTTTTACTCCAAAAAAGTTGAATCGTCCCCATGATTGACATGATCATCTTGAACCCTATTAGTTATTATAAAGTTGATTTTGTTTGTACATTTTTTTTAGGCCCATTTTAGACCTCAAAATTTCTCTAATAGATCCTAGACCAAACGTAGGCTTAATCACAAATCGTTAAAGCGGTGTTGGTCGCATTTCTTGATTATATTGTTGTGAACTAGATACGTGATTGGAAACCTTAAGTGATATTGATATGTCTAAATCGTGGTCCTAATCTTTGAGGTAGATCATGTCTCACAATTTGTCACAGGTCGCATAAGTATGCCATCAATACTGGATACTGAGTATGTGGAATGCAACTATTTATTAGTTGTGGTTTGCAACTTTATACTAAGCCGCTTGATTCTAGTTAAGTTTGAGGCCAACAGTACAAGGGAGGGGATTGCGACATGGTCTATATTTGGGTTGAATGAGAAATTCGTGTTTAATTGCCAAGAGGTGGTGCAAAGTGTGTGAAGGAGAGATGAGAGTGTGTCGGCCATAAATAACCAAGGAGGGGAGTTTGGTGAAACGTCCAACAAATACGGGAGTCACAGGTTTGAATTGCGTAGCACATTTGCAACTGCAATTAGTCTTCTACACTATGCCTACAGGTTGTAGAGTCGCAATTATGAACATATAGCGATGTGTTAGCAGAGTGTGACCCCACTGCAAATGCAATCTACGATCGCATTTAAACTGTGATCTTGTTATCTTGGTGTGTTAGTCACCATCCTTTGTGTTCCATATTTTGATCGCTCCATCACAAATAAAATCAATTTTTGTAGTATGGCCACGTAAATATCCTTTTGAATTGGCCTAGAAAAGCATTGTGATTAGCTTCTCTCTCAAGGCAAAGCTCTCTCCATGAGTTCATATGGTCTGGCGGGAAAATATAGAGGTGAACAATAGAAACAACACTCGTCTTTATACAAATGATGAAGTGTTGAACACTTGGCTTGAACTATATGCCTTGTGTCGAAGCACCTTAGAAAATTCCATAGGATTGGAGAACTACTATCGCAACATCTTACTAACATGTTAGAAATTCAATGGATTTAAATACAAGAAACTTTGCCAAAATGCTTGAAAACAACCATCTCCTGTTAGTCTCACAGTCGGTGTTCCTGGAAGTGTTTTTGTATTGACGCTAAGTGTCAGAATATGATGTAGGAGCATGAGGCTTAAAGACAAAAAGCTTCATTTTATCCCAAAAATCCAAAAAAAGTTTACAAGCAAAGGAGTGGGATCCTTTAGCTATCATTTTACAAAGTTTTCTAGATAAGAATTGAGATAGAATATAGGTATTTGAATGATTTCGTAATTAATCCAAGTAGTTCAGAATTATTTGAGATTATCGAGGAGAATATCAAGCAGTTTAGGTATTTATCTAGGATTAGATAGATTTGATCCATTGATTGAGGATCGGGTTGTTGGATGTAAAGTATTTTATGTAAGTTTTGAACTATTGTAAGAGGATTTGGCTGGATTTGGTTATGGAGAATTAGACTGTAAAAGAATTGGAATATCTTTGTATCTCTTTGTATTTTATGCATGAAAGGTTAAATCCTGGAGGTTGAATTCCTTCGAAATATCTCTGTGTATTGTTGAATTCTAGTTTGGCTTGTAAACTTAGAGTTTTGTATGATCTAGTGTTCTCGTGTTTAAATTCCTCATTCACTATGTATTAAGTTAAGTCGAATGTGTTTCGACCCCTGGAACTTTAATTAGCTAAACTCTGAATTCATTAGTGAAGAGCTAAACCTGGCGGAAGTGCTAAAATCATAGCAGAAGGAGGAAAAAGTCTGATAAACTTGTGAGGAAAATCGAAGAAGCCTAGAACCGTCCGATCAATAGAACCGTTAGATCTACAGTAGTTGCGTGCAAATCAGTGTCAAGGTTTAACCCAAAACCGAACACGATATTTTATCAAACTGGGTTAATAGTGCAGTTGATTTGGGTTGTCCGATTAGAGGAGCGAGATCCAACGGATATCACGTGGAAAAGTGAACGGTGGTTAATAAAATTTTCGGACCCAATAAGCAATTCAACTGTGGCTTAATTCTGTTGAAATTCGGATGACCGTACCCATCCATTATGGAGGCCGCGATCCAAGAGTGGTCGCATGGAAAAAGTATACGTGGGTTAATTCAAATTTCAGACCCGAGAAATTATAAGCTGGAGCTTTGTTTTCTTTCGGTTCCATGAGATAAGTAGAGGACTGTGGAAAAGGCATACCCGAGAAGTTTTCAACGGGGTGTTAACTCCTTTTGGTTCCAGGTAAGTGAAGTTCTACTATTTTCCAAGTAATTTAGCAATTTGACTATTTTAGTAGAATATCTATGTTTGGAGGCGGATGACTGAAACTCCAAGGGAAATAGAAGAAGAACTTCCACCTGCACTTGAGGAGATCGTTTCAGGATTTGAACAATTATCCCTTACACCTGCAACCAAACCACCATTTGTGGTATCAGAGCAGCCTACTGACATTGAACAGGATCTCAAGGATCAGAAAAAGAAATCCAACATGGCTTTCAGAGTTGGAGGAAGAGGTGGTGGTCAAAGAAGAGGAAGACCAGTTGCAAATGCTGAAGTGTTGGAAGCTATGCAAAAGATGCAAGCTATACTAGAAGCAATGGAAATGCCAAGAGATGAAGATGTTGGAGATGTCAGTGAGCCTGAAGTTGAAGCTGCAGAAGAAGAGGAACTTCCAGATGTAACTCCTGAAATGAGGTTCTTTAAGTCAGTATTGAGATCCACATCTAAACCTAGAGTTGAAGTTTCAATTTATACAGGAAGCTTAAGCCCTGAAGAATTGATAGACTGGATTAATGACATGGAGAAATTATTTGACTATGAAGAAACAGAAGAAGGAAAGAAGGTGAAGTTTGCTATCACAAAATTGAAAGGACATGCAGCACTTTGGTGGGATGGAGTGCAGGCAGAAAGAAGAAGACTTGGTAAACAACCAATTAAGAATTGGAATAGAATGGTGGCAAAGCTGAAAAGTAAGTTTTTGCCAAGTGATTATCAGCAGACATTATTTAGATAGATGCAAAATCTTAGACAAAGGTCTATGACAGTAAAGGAATACAGAGAGGAATTCTACAAAGTGAGTATAAGATTAGGACAAATCCAAGATACAGATGAGAAGGTTGTAAGATATGTGAATGGTCTCAGAATGGAGATCCAAGATGAGATAAGTGTATTGTCTCCTAAAACAGTAGAAGAGGCTTATCAGATGGTATTGAAGGCTGAAGAAAAACTCATGAGGAAGCAGTTTGCCAGAAATAGAGGTACTTTCCGAGGAAGGGGAAGTCAAGGTGGTAGAGGAAGGTCTACAACACCTAGAGATGGAGCTAGTAGCAGCTCAAGTCAGCATGCACACACAGGAGGTGATGCAAGTGGCAGAGGGAGTTTTTCTAGAGGAAGAGGAGGCAAAGGCAGAGGAAGAGAAGTCAGATGTTACAGATGTAACAAGCTGGGACACAAAGCCTATGAGTGCCCAAAAAATATAGGAATAAATCAGAGAAATGCAATTGTTACTAAGACTAAAGAGGAAGCAGCAAAGGTAATAGAAGAAGAAAATGTACCAAAGAAAGGAGAGTCTTTGGTAGTTAACAAAGTTTTACTAAAGCCAGCTAAGGAAATTATTGAACCAACACAGAGAAAAACCTTGTTCAGGACTGTGTGCAAGGTTCAAGGGAAGTGTTGTCAGATGATAATTGATAGTGGTAGTACAGATAATTTGGTCTCCACAGAAGTGGTGGAGAAGTTGAAATTGAAGACAAAGAAACACCCAACACCTTACAAGGTGTCATGGCTTCAAAAGGGATATCAGTTGATAATGAATGAGAAGTGTGAAGTGGAGTTGCAGTTGGGCAAATATATAGACAAAATTATGTGTGATGGATGTGTGCCACATATTGTTGGGAAGGCCTTGGAAGTATGACAGAGGAGCTATGCATGATGGAAAGAAGAACACATACAAATTTAGCAAAGATAGTGTCAATTATACATTTTTGCCTATGGAAGAAGAGGATGCATCAAGGAAACCTGATCCAAAGACCTTATTATTGAGTGGAAAAGAGTACTTGCAGCAGATTGAAGAAGATGAGGTAAGTTTTGCATTGGTTTGAAAACCCAATGTAATAATAACTTCCACTAAATTTTCTGATTTACCGACTGAAATTCAAGATATGATGGACAGTTATTGTGATGTCATTGTAATTATTTTCCCGATGAGTTACCACCCATTAGAAAAATCAGCCATCATATAGATTTGATTCCAGAAGCAAATATACCTAATAAGGCAGCTTACAGAATGACTCCCACAGAGAATGAAGAAATTAGGGAACAAGTTCAGGAACTGTTAGACAAGGGACTGATTAGAGAGAGTTTGAGTCCTTGTGTAGTGCCAACAGTGTTGAGCCCAAAGAAAGATGGAGGCTAGAGAATGTGCACTGATTCAAGAGAAATCAATAAGATAACAATCAGGTACAGATTTCCTTTACCTAGAATTGAAGATTTGATGGATTGTTTGAGTGGAGAAAGATATTTTACAAAGTAAGATTTAAAAAGTGGTTATCATCAAATTAGAATTAGAGAAGGGGATGAGTGGAAAACTTCTTTTAAGACAAATGAAGGATTGTATGAATGAATGATAATTCCTTTTGGGTTTTCAAATGCTCCCAGTACATTTATGAGACTCATGAATGAAGTTTTGAAAGAATTTATAGGTAAATTTGTAATAGTATATCTGGATGATATATTAGTTTACAACAGATCAAAAGAGGAACATGTGAGACATCTGAATTATGTCTTACAGAGGCTACAACAAGAGAAATTATCGTTAAATTTTAAAAAATGTTCATTCATGAAGGAAGAATTGGTATATTTGGTTTTTGTTGTTTCTACTGAGGGGTTAAAGATGGATCCAGAGAAGATCAAGGCAATCATGGAAAGGCCTTCACCAAAAAGTGTCTTTGAGGTAAGAATTTTTCGTGGTCTTGCTAGTTTTTATAGGAAATTCATAAGGAATTTTAGTAAGATCAATGTTTCTATTATTGACACTATAAAGAAGGACAAACAACCATTTAAATGGACTGTTGAAGCAGAAAGGAACTTCCAAATGTTGAAGAGAAAGATTATTGAGAAACCTATTTTGATTTTGCCTGATTTTAATAAACCTTTTCAAGTGAACTGCGATGCCAGTGGAGAAGCCATTAGAGCCGTTTTAAGTCAGGAGGACAGACTTGTAGCTTATTTCAGTGAGAAACTTAATGAGTCAAAGAAGAAATATTCTTCTTATGACAAGGAGTTTTATGCAGTGGTGCAATCTTTGAAGAAGTGGAGACATTACTTGATGTCTAAGGAGTTCATACTGTATTCAGATAACCATGCATTACAGTACATTATGCAACAACCAAAGCTTAACCAGAAGCATGCAAAATGGGTAGAATACCTTCAAAGTTTTAATTTTGTGTTAAAACATATAACTGGTCAATCAAACAAAGTAGCAGATGCCTTAAGTAGAAAAATCATTTTGGTGCAAGAAAGTCAAATTCAAGTGTTGGGGTTTGATTTTCTTAAGGAGTTATATGAGAAGGATCTAGATTTTAAAGAGGCATTTGAAGCTTGTAGAAATCCTATTTTGTTAGACAGAAGTAAGTGGCTAGATTATTTCATGCAAGAAGGACTATTATTTAAAAGAAATCAGCTGTGCATACCAAATTGTTCTATGAGAGAAAATTTGATCAAGGAAAAACATAGTGGTGGACTTGGAGGACATTTTGGTGCAGACAAGACTTATGAGCAGTTGAACCGGTTTTATTTCTAGCCAAAGATGAGAGTTGAAGTAGAAAAGTATGTGAAGAATTGTAAAGTCTATCAGTATGCAAAGGGAAGGAGCCAAAACATAGGTTTGTATGTTCCATTACCTATTCCAGATAGGCCTTGGGATATGGTAAGTACGGACTTTGTTTTGGGTTTGCCAAAGACTCAAAGGGGACATGATCCAATTTATGTAGTAGTTAAAAAAATTTCAAAAATGGCACATTTTATTCCATGTTATAAAACCAGTGATGCTACTCATGTTTCTAACTTGTTTTTTAATGAAATTCTAAGGTTTCATGGGTTACCTAAGAACATTGTTTCAGACAGAGATACCAGATTTGTTGCTCATTTCTGGAGGACTTTGTGGAAGAAGCTTGGCACTAAACTCGGTTTCAGTTCTACATATCATCCTTAGACTGATGACCAGACTGAAGTTGTGAATAGAAGTTTGGGTAATCTTCTGAGAAGTCTTGCAGGTGAACATCCAAAACAGTGGGATCAAGTTTTGGCACAGGCTGAGTATGCTTATAATGATTCTCCTAATAGGAGTACAGGGCAGAGTCCATTCCATATAGTTTATGGAATGCACCCAAGAGGAGTGTCTGAATTGAGAGATTTGGGTAAAGATGAAATGAGGAGTGCTCTAGGAGAAGATTTTAGACATTCAAGCAGTTCATGAACAGGTAAAACAACAGCTACAAGACAGCAACACAAAGTACAAGAATAGAGCAGATTTGAAGAAGAGAGAAGTAAATTTTGAGGTTGGAGATTTGGTTTTGGCACACCTAAGGAAGGAAAGATTTCCAAAAAGGGAGTATAACAAATTAAAATTCAAGAAGATTGGACCATGCAGAGTTTTAAGGAAATTTTCTGCAAATGCATATGAAATTGAGTTACCCCTAGTATTGGAATATCTTCAATTTTCAATGTTTCTGATTTGTACAAGTATGAAAAGGACAGGCAGATGATACATCAGAAGACAAGGAAGAACAAGAGGTGGATTGGGTAAAATAGTTACCTATAGCAAAGACATTGTAGCAAGAGAAGATATTGGATAAAAGAGTGTTTAAGAAAACAAGGGGACAGGAGTATTTTCGGTACTTGGTCAAGTGGAAAGATCAACCAATTGCTGATGCTACTTGGGTGATAGAAACCATGCTACAAAAGTTGGGTCGTTCTATAGAAGAGCTCATGGACAAGAGCCCATGAAGAATTTTGTCCTCAAGAGTCTGATGCAGGAGCATGAGGCTTAAAGACAAAAGGCTTCATCCCAAAAATCCAAAAAAAGTTTACAAGAAAAGGAGTGGAATCCTTTAGTTGTCAATTTACAAAGTTTTCTAGATAGGAATTGAGCTATAATATAGGTATTTGAATGATTTTGTAATTAATCCAAGTAGTTCAGACTTAGTTGAGATTCTTGAGGAGAGTATCAAGCAGTTTAGGTATTTATCTAGGATTATATAGATTTGATCCATTGATTGAGGTTCAGGTTGTTGGATGTAAAGTATTTTATGTAAGTTTTGAACTATTGTAAGAGGATTTGGCTAGATTTGGTTATGGATAATTAGACAATAAAAGAATTTGAATATCTCTGTATCTCTGTGTATTTTATGCATGAAAGGTTAAATCTTGGAGGTTGAATTCCTTCGAAATATCTCTGTGTATTGTTGAATTCCAGTTTGGCCTTTAAACTTAGGGTTTTGTATGATCTGGTGTTCTCGTGTTTAAATTTCTCATTCACTATGTATTAAGTCGAATGTTTTTCAACCCCTGGAACTTTAATTAGCTAAACTCTGAATTCATTAGTGAAGAGCTAAACTTGGCGGAAGCACTAAAATCATAGCGGAAGGAGGAAAAAGTATGATAAACTTGTGAGGAAAACTGAAGAAGCCTAGAACCATCTGATCGACAGAACCGTTAGATCTATGGTAGTTGCGTGCAAATCAGCGTCGAGGTTTAACCCAAAGCCGGACACAATATTTTATCAAACTGGGTTAATAGTGCAGTTGATTTGGGCCGTCTGATTAGAGGAGCGAGATCCAACAGATATCACATGGAAAAGTGAATGGTGGTTAATAAAATTTTCGGACCCGATGAGCAATTCAACTGTGGCTTAATTCCGTTGAAGTCCGGATGACTGTACCCGTTCGTTGTGGAGGCTGCGATCCAACGGTGGTCATGTGGAAAAAGTATACACGGGTTAATTCAGATTTCAGACCCGAGAAATTATAAGCTGGAGCTTTGTTTTCTTACGGTTCCATGAGAGAGGTAGAGGACTGTGGAAAAGGTGGACCCGAGAAGTTTTTAAACAGGGTGTTAACTCCTTTCCGTTTCGGGTAAGTGAAGTTTTGTTATTTTCTGGGTAAATTTAGCAATTCGGCTATTTTAGTAGAATATCTACATTTGGAGGCGGATGACTGAAACTCCAAGGGAAATAGAAGAAGAACTTCCACCTATGCTTGAGGAGATCATTTCAGGATTTGAACGATTATCCCTTACACCTGCAACCAAACCACCAGAATAGGAGCATGCCCATTTAATAAACTTGGTATCATGGATGAGTTTCTTGAGTTGACTAGTGTTCTAACATGAGTAGCTAATGTTCAACAAAACATTTTCATAGCGTTGTAGATATGTGAGAAAATGGGAAGCCAAATCAAGAGCGACATCAACAAATGGTTGTATAATAGCAAGAAGAGTTGGATCAATTGTCATGGAATCAATTCCAAGTTGTGTTAATGTTTCACTAAAGGCCTACACAGGCTCGATAATTGAATTCACAGGATTCACGGGAACAAACTCAATGGTATTTCCCAACATATCAAGTAATAACCTTGTCTGTGTATTTTGAACAAGTACCCTAACATCTTGGGCAACTGCACCCTCAAGTAATCTACATTTTATCCTAACCAAAGCCTATGATCTCATGGCATATTCGGATGTGTACTATTCATTAAAAGAATATTCTTTCAATGCTTGGGAAGGTTACTTCAATGGCCTCTGCAAATTTCAGAATGACTTCACAATTACTAATGAAGTAATTTGAAGACAATTTGGCATTCTCTACAAAATGTTCCAAAACTGAAAAGAATATACAATTTGGATGTAGCCTTAAGTATAGAGCCAACATGTCAACACCCACTGCAAGTCCAAGAAATGCATGAGTAAATCAGAAACCTCTTGTTGTGCAACCAATCATCTATATTTCATCTATAACACCACACGTGTATTGATATGTCACATTAGCCATTTCAACAATCATTGCTCTATGTGTAGAACCAATGATCTTCTACCACTCCCTAGTCATTAAACTACATGGGAGATTTGCCTTGTTTGACCTCTCAGCTACTTCCAATGCTAGAAGTCTTAATGGACCATATTATACACTTGAGGAACTTAATACCAATTGATTTAATGTCTGATACGTTCTCCCACTATTTGTGGGACCCACATGCAATATTGCACTACGCTTATTTTTCGGAGCCAATGGATACAAAGTTTGTGGCCTTTTCATGTTTGTAAAATCAAAATTTGTCTGACCGAGTAAGCTCTTCAACAATCTAGCATTAAGATAAGCAATCCACACAAAACTTCTTCTTTTTTTAGCCTCTTGAAAAGGTCTTGACAATTCAACAGGAATATCCCCTTACAAGTGGTTAGACGAATTCTATCATAAGTGCCTAGAGACAATCTTCATTAATTTGCTTGATAATCAATCTTGACTCCAACTTGAAGGCTTTTTCATCTCCTTCTCTCCTTCCCTAGTGGAATCTTCATTCACCGATGCTTTGTTTCCTCCTACCAAGCTTCCTACCGGCACCACTAAAAATGAACCATCAAGTGACCATTGCAATCCACTAAAGAATGATGGCAATGTCTAATCATGAATAGGTGAAATTTGGTTGATGAACGATGATCTAGTTTTTGCAATTCAAACTTTTCAATGACATGTTAGCATACATAGATCAGCTTCTCGAGATGCTTAGCTCTAGTAGTCTAAGGCGTGTCACTGTTGATGTAAACCCATGGAATTTAGAAGACTCTCTATTATACACAAGTTTTGAATGCTTTGTTGGATGATCAGTATCTATTCGAGAGGGGACCTTCCAATCTGGTTACGGCCTTGTCCAAACCCTGGGTCATACAAAATATTTGCATAAGTATGATTATGATAGCTTCTTAATCCCTAATTTATCGAACACAAACAAAAAGGCACAACCGAAACATTCTCTACAAAACATATAAATGAAAATTGTTATAAACCCTAATTGATAAGAACAGAGCAGGATAGGTATGCAACGTGATTCCTCACTTGACAATGTATGGAAAAGATAATGGCTTTAAAAACCCTAATGCATCTTGAGAGGTACCATGGCCATTAACACAAGATGCCTTTAGTCTGTTGTAATGCACATTGTAGAAAGATAAAGGCTTGAGGTTGCATGATATTCTTGATGCATTGTTAAAGCAACAAACCCCAAAAACCCTAATGTCATCATAAGAACACGAAACAAGATGAGGAAACGAAAGTGGGGGTAATTTCTCTAGGCAAGCATGAGAAGGTATAATATACGACAATAAATAGGCCAATGCAAGATCTAAACATTTTAGGACATCAACATATCCGACCATTCGAATCATGAAGAGCAGAGGTGGGGGCACCCAAAAAATATGTTGAAAAAAGTGGGCGTTGTTGTAGAAGCTAAAACATAGGCCAATTGTATTCTTTGAAATATTTCCTTCGACCTTTCAATACGTATATGGTTAGCTTGCCAAATCTCTAGAAATTATAGATAATATCAAATATAGGTCCTTCTAGCCAAAGCTTAAACATTGCCCCTAGAATAGTTGGCTATCGTCATATAATCAAATTCTAGGTCAAAAGTACTACAACAAATTATGTTTGGGCCACCATCATATAATCAAATTCTAGGTTTGAAGTACTACAACAAATTATTTTGGGGCCACTGTCGTGTAATCAAATTCTAGGTCTCCAAAGTATTGCATTAAATTATGTTGATTCATATGTATTGAGTCCATTTTAAAAGATGTCCATAACCCCTTGCAGTTAAAATAAGCTAATGCCCCTGGAAGGAAACAAAACCTAAATTCATAGTTGACAAGAATAAACAAAGGGTAAGGCGATTTCATTCTTGGATTTAGATGAAGTAGCTTCTCACTTCAACATTCATGTTCCCTAGCACACATTGAAATAGCCAACTCAAGTCCTCATTTTAGTTGCTTCTGTATGACCTCCACCTTTGATTGTTATTAAAGAAGTTAGTTAATTTTTTATTGCTACTTGGAAACCATTTGCAAAAATTACATGGAAGATTTCAAGAAACTAGTTATTAAGAAAGGATTTCATACATTATTTAATCTCCTTGATATTGATTTATGTAATTCCTTCTTTGCGCACACATGTCACTTCACCTAGATAATACTCAAAGTAGTTGTCACTAGAATTATCTATCAAACTTAGGCAGTAACAAATGGTAGTTAGATTTAATCACCCCTGCTTACATGACATCTCAAGGAGAAGCCCACAAAATGACCAAACTAGTTAAAATTGGCTTTGAGTTAATATTTTTATTTGGATAAAAATACTATGAGTAAATGTAGTTCCTCATTGTATTGATTTATATATAACATTTGAAAAAAAACTATGATAGTTTTTCCTTAAAGGTCGTACTCAACAAATTATTTTAATATATGTGTATATTGGCTACATGGTTTCTAAGTTCCTTCTTCTCGTTTGTGGATATATTAAAAAGCACATGCAAAAATACCTTTTACTTGTTGTCAATTAACATGTGTTTTTTTTAACTTTTCATTATGAAGAGCTACATGAATATATTGTTCTTATGATTGAAATTAAAATCAACTCTTCAAATTTGATCACTTATGATTGAAATTAAGACCAACCCTTCAAATTTAATCACTAAACGAAAGTATTATTTTCACTAAATTTTTGAACCTTTATAAACAATGGAGAGAGCTACATGTTGTATCTCCATGATGCATTACCACGATGGACATTGAAGGTTTCATTTGGGCCACAAACAACACGATATTTGTTTTTGTAATGTGTGAGTGAAAACTTGATACTACCTATGGGTGGAATCGTTTTGGCCCCTTTGGATGGAGGATAAATCTGCGTTTAAGTCCATGGTGAAACCATCATTGTGTTTAACTAGAACTTCAACATGACACACTTCAAAGCTTAATATATATTAGTAACAAATAGAGAAATAATTAAAAATTAGACTAACGCATCATTATTGATGAGTAGAATATTAATATCATAATATCACTTATACGGTATTATTAATAATATTATTTATAATAATAAAAGAAATAAAAATGTTTATGTATTAATTTTATTTTCAAATACTAATTTTAATATTATATTATTTAATAAAAATCAATAATATTAGTCATAGAGTATATATAATATTTTCATTATAATATTAGTTATTTATAATAATATTATGATAATGATATTTCATTAATATTTTTAAAAATATTTATTTAATATGTATAATAAAGTTTATATATTTAATATGTATAATTTTTGAGTGCGATTTCTTTTAAAGAAATGGTTATAAGCTTTGTAGTAATGTAATTTGGGTTGAAGGCTAGAACTTTTACATTAGTGATAATGTTTTTATTTTCCGCATTCAAAATGATCATAAATAATTTGCTTTTAATGCTCATATTACATGCTAATATGCTAAGAGAATTATTTTTATATATCATCCAAAACACGCCTAGTATAATTACGAACTTACAAAACATAATTTAAACCATCATGAAAATAAAACTATTTTTCAGGAATCACCCCTTGGGCATGAGGGTCTTCATTTCCAAAATTATTTGAACCTAACAAAGAGGATTCGACCACCTATGATGTTGGATTCATCTCCTATTGCGCCCCAAAGGCTTCGTCTTCTTCACTGCTCTCCCCGACTTCTTCATATTTGGAAGGAATAACCATGTTACCAATCTTGGCGTTCATATGATCAGATGCCACTTGTAAACTTGCTAGTTTAGCCTCCAAGAAGTTTAGCTTTTGATTTACCCATTCAAAATGGGCTCTTGATTCTGTTAGGATCATATCTCCCTACATGGATATCATGTTGATAAGAAACTCCATTAAAGATGAAAATTGAGTTAGATTGTAGTTATTATCCTCCTACTCAGGGCTATGGTGATTCTCTATTATGGTAGATGCAACTCTTCTTGTTAATGCATGCAATCAGAGTGAATACCAAATGAGTGACTCTAGATTTCTAGGAACAAACCTTCACTTTTTATAGGTAAATCACTCCGCTTTTTTTGGACCATCAATCTTCCTTGTGCCTCAAACGCCACATTGATTTCTCTACAACCACCGTACATGAAAATACAAAGCCATAATTTCCAATTTGAATTCTAATTCTTGCTCCATTAATGTCTACTTACTCGAGTTACTTACTCGAGTGTGCTTCCTGAGTAACCATTGTGAAGATGTTTATTTTAAACTTCAACTCAATTTTAATAATGGTGGTTTTCAACCTCCATTTGTCCCCTGGCAGGTTCAGAAGTGTGTGGGATCTCTAAACAGGTACACGAATCTAGGCTGCATTGTGAGGGGAGGGTCACCAAAACAATGAGTGACAGTTTATTTAACAAAGTTCCTAGGATTAGTCTAACAATAGGAAAACAAACAACCCCTTCTTTAATTCAGAGAATGGATATAGTTGCGACATACGTATTTAGGAATAAATGTATTCTAATCATGGAAAAGGCTTGTAAATTGGATTACCATCATCCATTGCTAACATTCCTTGTTCCATAATGACACCTTTATTTTCCAGCAAATATGTCGATGAATTGAGATTTTTTCTAACATGAAATAATTCCACACTATCAAATGTTGCAATTTGAAGGCTTGTCCTATGTAGAATGGGAGTTTGGATCTTCTCGAAGTTCTCTTTTAGCCTAACCACTTGTTGGATTACAATCATCGAATCCCCATAGATAGAGAGATGTCAAATTCCCCTTGTTATTTCTAGATCAAGTCCTTTCCATAGTGCTAAATATTTGGCCTAGTTATTAGTTAGTGATCTTAGCCACTAACCATAATGTATCATTTTTTCTTCATCGAGCGGGTGGGGGGGGGCAATAACCCCTCCTGCTCCATCCTCCTTAGGTTTACCCTTTGATGCTTTGTCAAAGAAAAGTGAATACTTCTCCTTTTGTCTTATCCATTCCTGAAACTCACCTAGTTCCATTCTTATTAAGAAGGGTTTAACAATAGAAGGCTTGAATCTGAAACTACTAGCATGATTTGAAGCTTGTCCCAAACGAGTCCAATCGTGTTTGCTCATTGACAATGCATTTAACTCCTCTAGATTGAATATTTGAGCTGAGACTTCCTCAAAGAGAAATTGAGTTACTTTGAGAGCCAATTTAACTGGATTGGGACGGGTGTCATTAAATATTGCTTGGTTTCAGGTGAGCCAAATCTCCCAACACAAATACTTCTAAAGTTCCATCCAGATCCTCATTACAAATAAGTCTGCCTTACATTACCAAGGAATTTTTTGGCTCCACTGCTCAAACAATTCCTACCAATTCCCTAAAATGAATGAGATATTTGTCGCCTTTTCTAGGGCTAGTTTCTAGACCTCCACTACAAATGGACATTGTTGAAAGATGTGATCAATATCTTATTCAACTTTCTCACATTAAAAACATTAATAGGACCCATGAATGTTTTGTTTTATGAAATTTTATATAGTCAACACTTTTCCATGAATCAGTTCCCACCAAAAAAATTGACATTGGGCAATCCATCTTTATTCCATATTCCCCTCTAAGGTCAATCTGGAGGATGATGAGGGAAGTTTTGGATCAGCAGTTCATAACCTTCTTGAATTTTGCATATGTTCTTCTTACTTCCCATCCATTTTTTCCTATCCCACCAGGTGGCGATAATTGGAGCATATCCCTTTAGATATTTGAGTAGGGTTTTCCAATGTGACTGGAGGTGTGAGGGAACATCAAGGAACCTCCATCTAGTCCATTGCCCATTTTAATCCCACTCCCAAATATCAACAATCTTTGTATATCCTTTTGCTTCCACCCATGAGGCCAACTCCTTCACTCCTGCATTTTCATTTGCAATTCTACAATTGGTATTCGATCTTTCTAAAGAGGAATACAAACTACATTTCCTATTTTCCATCCTAATTTTTCAATCAAATTTGGAGCTAATGCCTTACATAATTTCCATATCTTAGATCCTTTCTCCAGCCATACTTCTTTTTCTACTCTCAAGAGACGATTCTTATGAAAATATTTATGAGTGAAGGTCATCTTCCCCCATTCCTTGGAATCAAAGAGAAGGCGCCATACTATTTTGGTTCCCAAAACTAAATTTATTAATTCAGGGTCCTTAATAGCGAGTCCTCCATAATTTTTCTGCAATCGAACAATATTCCAATTAAAAAGATGACATTTGTTTTCATTATCCTTGCCTCCTTACTAAAGAAACTTCATCGATAGGTCACCTATTTGATTAATTATTCCCTTTGGCGCCAACATCCTTTATCCTATATACACTGGTAAAGTTGAGAGCATTGATCTAATTGACACAACTTTACCTGCCACATTCAACCATTGTGCACCCTAATATTTGATTCTTTTCCTTAGTTTTTGCAACACTTTCTCCTAGTCATCTACATTGGATTCTCCTATGGAGATAGGAATTCCTAAATATTTAAATGATTTCCATTCCATAACATCAGAGAATTTAGGGATCCTCAATATCTCATTCAAGATAGATTCTAAACAATTCCACCCATACACTTGGCACTTCTTTTTATTGACCTTTCTCACGGATAAATTTAGATATGTGTTCAAGATCTTCTTAAATTGGATCACAATGATTTTGGATGCCCCTACAAGAAGAAGAGTATCACCTGTGAATTGAGAATGATTAATCCCCTTGACATTTTGGGTTATACTCAGCCCTACCAATTTACCTTCTTGTCTAACAATTTTCATATTTATGCTAAGGCTTCCAGCCATTAATGTAGAGAAGAGGAGATAGGGGACATCCCTGTCTCAAACCTCTAGAAGAAACAAAGAAGGGAGTGGGCCAACCACTAACTAATGGAGTCATCCAGGGGGGGTCAATACAAGATTTGATCCATCTTATAAAATCATTACAGAAACCCAATTTATCAAGCATTAATAAATGAAAAGAGTGCCTTACCCGATCAAAATCGATTTCCATGTCTAATTTGATCACTATTCCGGCCTCTCTTTCTTCCTTTCTTGAGGGGATTGCTTCTTGGACAAGAATTATACTATCCAATATTTGTCTTTGTTGCATAAACTTTCTCAATATAGAAGCAATGGTCTTCGTCAAAATTTTGTAGGATGAGTTGCACAAAGCTATTGGACAGGATCTAGAGAAATTCACCGAATTCAATTCTTTGGGGATGAGAGAAAGAAAGTCGGAGTTGGTATTGCCTCCTATCTTCTCTTTTCTTCTCAAGTTGTTCAACATACGCAACAAGTCCTTCTTAATCATCAACTAAAAAGGTCCTATAAAAAATAATGGAGAAACCATCTAGACCCGGAGCCTTATCTAGTTCAAAGTCTTGAATTGCATCAAGAAATTTTTTCTCCTCTATTTCCTTCATAAGGAATTGATTTACAGAGTCCGAAACAATATGAGGGATGCGATAAAGAAATTCTTGAGCTTGGGGCATGTCAACCTCACTATCCTCATTATATAACTATTGAAAATGATGAAAAGTTTCTTATTTTATGTCCTCGAAGACGGATACCTTTGGCCATCCCTTAGGGATTATCTCTTTTAGTCTATCGCTTATTTCACAGGCTTTTTCCTACTTGTGAAAGGAGGTATTATGATCTCCCACTTGGAGCCACGGGCTTCGGGACATTGGGTGTCATATTTCTTCCTCTTGTCTGCTTACTATAAAAAAATTCTTTGTAAGCTCTCTTTCCTTTTCATAGTGCCACAAATCAATAATGCTTTCCTCCATCGTGATTTGGTGTAGCTCCAATTTATTGATCAACGGATTTGATAGCTCTCTTGTCTGCTTACTGCAAAAAAAAATTTCTTAAGCTCTCTTTCCTTTTCATAGTTCCACAACTCAACAGTGCTTTCCTCCGTCATGGTTTGGTGTAGATCCAATTGATTGATCAACTCTTTTCGCTTTTGACCTAGGAGATGATATCTCTCCTTTAGCCATTTCCTCATAGCTTGCTTGAAAACTTTAAGTTTTGACTCCCACACATATGCAAGTGACCCTATCACGGGAGTGCTCCATGATTTCCTAATCAAATATGTAACCCCTTCTTCCTTTGTCTAGGCAAAGTTGTATCTAAAGGAAATCATACCTAGATTCTCCATTCTATCCAATAGTAAGGAGATTAGCCTATGATCAAATTCTCCTTGAGCCTTGATTAATGAGGAGCATTATAGACCTTTTAGCAGGCATTGGCTATGGATGAGGAACCTATCCAAATGAGCTACAATATGGCTTTCGCCGCTTCTATGATTCGACCAAGTGTATTTTCCAAATTTAAGGGGAGTTTCCTCCAAATTGCAATCATTGAATAAGTATTCCATGCACTCTCGTAAGGGATCCCTTACCGGACATTCTCCACACTTTTCATTAGACTTTAAAATTGCATTAAAGTCGCCCCAGTTATGCAATAAATATTCCATGCCTTGTCTTTAATCAAATTCATGGAATCCCAGAACTACATTTTATCACCATATTGTACAAGAGCGTATATGTTAATAATAAGAATTCATTTGATCAAATCCCTCAGTTCGAGAAAAGCCATGATCCAAAATTATGTCTTCATACTATCAATTAATTTAAATCGATATTCAGACCAAAACATTCCTAATCCACCTGAAGTATTGTCCTTCCAAAAGGACTTAGTTTCCTTATTGACCTCTTTCTCCTCAAGCTTGGTCTCCTGTAAAAGGTGTGTCCATGAACTTTCTTGCTTTAAGAAATCATTTACTGCCTTTGCTTTTAAAGGGGTTCACATACCCCTTATGTTCCAAGATAGTACTGTCATCATTTCTTTGAAGGATTTTGATGAGAATTTCTTAATTCCTCTAGTATTTCCACTCATTTGGGAGTTTTTAATTTCATAATTTCTAAAATGAGTGGTTGATTGCCTAATTTCTTATTTTTCTTAGCTTCTTTTATGCGAACTATATTCTTCAGTGGTCTTCCGTGATTTTTCTTGCTAGTTTTTGTTTCGTGACTACTTCCATCGTTTGCCCAAACAAGAGAATGTGCCATATTTTGAGTAGTCACCCATGAACTAAGGGGACTTTCTCTAGAAATTCCTTATCTTGGCGAAGAAGACTTTGAAGAAGGAGGATGGATAATTAGTGGTTCTACATGGATTAATTTCAACTGAGGAGGCTCTGTACTATCTTTATTATTAGGGCCCTCCTCTTAATCATTTATTTCCCCTTCTTCCAGCTCTATCGCTAGAGATTCTTCACCTGAGACTCCTATTTGTTGATTAGGGTATGGATCCTCTTCTTCATTTCTAGCTTGATTTTCCAATACATTGAATGGATTTGAAAAAGATGAAGCCCCTTTTTTAGTTTTGGCAGCTTTATTTTTATCTCCTGTAGATATACTTTTATTACCACCCTTATTTTGTGTTTTCCATTGTCCACCTTGCTCAGTAGAGGGATTTGGCCCCTTGTTGGCATCGATTTTTTTTCAATCTCATGCAAAATGGCCACATTCATGACAAAATCAACACTTGAAGTGGATTTGGTCATAATCTAGGGTTTGAAAATTTGTCCATCCCCCAAAGTCAGGTTTATTTCATATTGAAAACCCTTTTCCAAATCCACCTCCACACAAATTTTCCACGGGAAAACTAAGATCCCTTTGGTTTAGCCCTATCCAAATACTTCCCAATGCCATTACCTAATACTCTCAGGCAATCATCGCTCCAACAAGAAAGGGAAAGTTGGGGAGGATTAACACAGATAAGAATTGCATTCAAAATATCTTCATCCAGATTAAAATCCAAAGACCATTTATTTAGGTACATCCCTTTGGTTTTGGAAAATCCAAACTATTTCTAAAGACTATAGGGCTTATCTTCTTTCAATTCAAATAAAAAAGAAACCAACTCATTGTCATAGGAATATAGCCTAATATTACCTTTCATCATCGATTTCCATTTTTTGTCAATCCATCCATCCATCGAGAGAGGAAATGGGCACATCCCTGTGAATTTTCCAATTAATGCTCATTCATGGAATACCAATGGTGTTCTTCTTGCCCCAATGGAAGGGCCACTGAAGGGATGGATTCAAATTTCTTGGCAAATTTCAATTATGCTTCTTTGTTTTTGGGCATTTTAGAAAGAGTTGCCACTAGCTCTTGAAAGACAACAACTTCATCAAAAGGAGGAGGGAGAGGGGCCCCCTCCGGGGATGCCATCGCAAGGAAATCAGCATGAGAAAGGGTTTCTGTGACATAGGCTAGGATTTCTGCAGAGCTCCAAGGATGTGATTATACCTATAAAACCAATTGAGTGTAAATTATTATACTTAGGTTTTTTAGCACTTTGTAATTTATACTTTTTCTTTAAGGATTCTCTTTTTTTCTAACATAGATTTAGTGGTTGATATATGGATAAATGATATGAAAATATATGGAAAAGTGTCATACCAAAGTTCTTAGGAGGACGAAACTACAATATTGGTTAGTGAAAATGATAGGAACATTTAGAGACTAAGCCTCGTCATTTTGGTATAATATTGCAGGGGCTCTTAGGATCATAGAAATATAATGAGAGAATGATTGAAATTTGTGAAAATTGAAAAAACTTTAAAGAATTAATTTTCAGATGCAACATTTGGATCACCAAGTTATGATCCTTCAAAGATTTCATACTTGGTGTCATGTTGGAGTGATCATACTACTAACACATGGTAGATTACATGGCACACTGACTCTACGTGTCATCCCAAGAGCAGTGTTGAATTAGCACTAAGACCACCTAGCCTTGCCATGTTATTCACTAGCTCTAACTAAATGGTTTTATGCTTTACACATACACATATATATTCACCTAGTCTTGTGATGCCATTTGTTGCCCCTAATTCAATGGTTTTGTGCTTAATTATACAATTGGTTATATATATATATATATATATATATATATATATATAGTCAATTGGGTTTATCTGAAGTGGTTGGGAGAAATGATTGGGATTCTCCCCACCTAGGTTCAATTCCCGCAGTGACATGATGAGCTTTGATGTGATGGCTTCGAGTCTTGTTGTTGAGAACGAATAGTCTCTTAAGGAATAGAACATATATATTTGCATATGGAATATAAATACATTTACCTCACAAAAAAATTATATATATATATATCTATATATATATATATATATATATATATAGATATATATATATATATATATATATATATATATATATATATATATATATAACAAATTCCATGTGCAAAATATCAAAGAAACTTGTAAAGTGTCGATAGGAAAGTCAAAGTGTTGATGTTTTCATCAATCATTGACAAAAAGTACAATTTGGATAATTTAAAACTCCATTTCCCTGATCACCAATGACTTTACAAAAGTGTAGATAGATTTATTAAAGTTTCGATGGACAACTCATAATGAAATTTATTGTTTCAAACTTAAGGATCATTGGATGAATGCTCATGGCCACATGCACATCATGCATTTATCATCTGTGTGGCATTACACATAGCTTAGTTCAGCTGGCATTATCTTCATCATTCATTCATTACATAATTATGCATTTTCTTAACGCATTCATCATAACTTCACATTTCTGCACATAATGCATCCCACAATTGTAGTACTTATTCATTTAATTGTAGTCCATCATTACAACTTAATATATACATGTATTACCAATATCTACTATCTTGGTGTACCAATAGTTTTTTTCCTTAACCATTCCCTACCTTGGTATTAGTGTCCATCATGCATTCAATTTAAATATGTTATTAAAAATATAAATTATGCTTGAAAGAATCCTTACCCGATTCCTTCATATTACCTATTGTTGGGCATGTCTAGTTTCATTTTTGCATAGCTGCAATTATTGATATTAATGATACATAACCAATTGATATTGTCCTAGGAGTTAACATGAATCCTCCCTTAGCCTTCTTTGACAAGAATCTTCTTGTCATTGTTCTCAAATTTTTTTATGGATGAGGCACTTCTACTACCATGAATCCCATTAATAAGTTTCCTTTAATATCGAATTATTAAGAATAATATCCATATTTTTCGATACATAATCAAATTCATATTGTTAGTTATTAAACCAATCATAATGCAAGTGTTGTGACACTTTTACAATCAACATACATTATCAAGTATTTCCCTAGAATATCTACATCATAATTCAATCATTATTTCTCCATATTTACCAACATTTTTCATGATTGAATTTATTTACAAGTCTCGACTTTCTCAATCCAAAGAAATGTGAATTAGATAATTCCAAAGGATTCCAAGGGACTGTCAACCTCCCTACTAAATACTTTACACAACCTGGGCCTACAATCTTATTGTCCTCAACAACCTAGTCAAGTCCATCTTAACTAACTTTCATCTCAATCTACCTTCTTGATGCAATTTTGTATTTAGTTTCTTGAGGGAAATTTCACAAGCTCATTTAAAACTTCAAATTATTAATTATATGCAATAATTTGTTATCAATATTCATTAGATTTCTTAATGGGCTTATCAGCCCATATTATCTTTTAGAATAATATGAGGGACGCCTCCCCCTTTCACTCATTTGCATACAAGCATTATAACTTTATATTGCAATAATGCACAAACTTTATCTCAATAACCTTCAAGATATGTATGGTCTCCATTCCATCTCAGATTACATTATTGTACCATTTTCACAACTTATTTACCTAACAAAATTTGTGTACTCCACCCAAGAGACCACTTTTAATATGTAACTTAGTTGTTGCAATTATTTGATATAGCAACTTCAGTAAACTTAACCATTTGATTTTACCAACTCTCGCTTTGTTAGTATTATCATTGGTTCCTAAGCAAAACTTATACCCATGAAAGAGTTTAGTTCATTCTGGCATCACAAATTTTCCTTTCACCTCAAGGACAATATATATTGTTTCCATACTACTCTTTTAATGACAGGACTATAGTCCTTACAACCTCAACATAGGCTTATAGAAACCAGATCATCTCTAAAACCTTGCCACTATTCTAATGACAAGCCTTGTAGGCATCCTCATTAAAAAAAAAATCTCTTTCATGAGAAAATATGTTATATACATAAGATTCTCACTCACCTAGTACCATGTGAATAGTTGTACCAATTTTATTTGCAAAAGTTTTAAAGTAGGGTCCATACACCATGAGTTCATTCCCACACATACAACAGGCTCTACATTCTTCTCATGCTCACGTGAACATTAATGCATCTATATGATGAATTAGAAAAAGTATTCATCATTACCTTAGTCATGCATTGCATATATATACATCATCATCACCTACTCATGCATTTTTTTCATATTTAAGTTCAATGTGATTTACAGGAGTTTATCTCTTTATTTATTCAACAATTTTTAAAATCATAGTTTTCATTTTAAGGCTTTCCTTATCAAAAGAGTCCTCGCTTGCACACATTCTCCATGAGAACTATGTGCAACATGGCCTCTATCTGAAACAAACCAGGTAGTGTTAATAGTGACCAACGCATACAAATAAGCTTTACGCTTTACTCCTCAACTCAACTTACTTGTGATTTCATCTTCATGCACTTAACCTAGTGAATATACTTGCACATTCCTTTCTAAAAATGTCCACTTTACTTGATGAGGCTCATAACAAAACAAACTTCTTTCCTTATGCATATATAATCCCTCTTTTATTTTCTTAGGTACCATATCCACAACCTTAGCTACACCTTACCTCATCTAAGTATCTACTTTACCTCACCATACCTCCTTCAAAAATCATCTATTTTTAGTTCAAGGAAAAATGCCTTAGCCTTCTAGGACACTTATCCTAAAACTAGAACTAATTCTTTCCATCATAGGATTAAGACTTATCTATGTTCCATGAGCTTTGCCACCACTACCTTAGTAGGCACCCTCAACATCCTCATAAGCATGTTGCTCTCTATTTTATAAAGTAGATATTATCAAGAGATAACCTCTTATATACCAAATCACACATAATACATCCTTCTCTCTTTCCATGTGGAAATTCATATCAAAACCCTTTTGAGAAATGGATTTTATCCCTTCTAGACATTGTCCCAAGATAATCATAACCTTAAAATTAAGGTCATTGGGCAACATCATTGTTACCCAAAGGTCTTGGAAAGTCATGGTTCTTTCCTTCCAAACTAAAGTTATATGCATCTCAATGAGATCCTCTCATTTCATTACGCTTACTAGCAATGCATTCAAACCTTTCTAAAAAAACATGTTTATGAGTGTATCCTTCACAAACCTTCCTTCCCTTTAAATCTCCATGCTAATTCAATAATTAGCATAAAATATAGGAGTCCACACTCCTTCTGAACATAACCATATTCAAGGAATATCCTCCAGGATATGACTCCCTCTTTACGAGAGAGAGCACTATATTGCACAAATACTATACCTAAGGAATTATAACCTTCTATTGAGGTCAACCCAAGTAGTTTTAGTGTTGCCAAAATTTTCCCACGAGCTCTATGTCTTGCTCTACTTCCACCATACATCTTCATTAATTGTATTCCTATGGTCACCTTCTTCATTCCAAGGTGTATTTCCTTATTTTCACAACAACCATTTTGAAATCCATTGATGGTACTTTATGCTCCATGCTTTAGAATTTATAAGCATATGATCTCATTGAGAAGGAATATGTTCTTAGTCCCAAGGAGGTTGTTAGGCCTAGTTGGTTTTGATAAATTATTTCCATCTAGATGCTTCCTATATTAATATGTGGTTGAGATGATTACCTCAAATGAGAGATTGTGTCTCCAAGACAGTTTTTCTATCTTGAAACAACATTTGTGTATTAATATTTGTACTATTACATTGTTTAATAGAGAAATCAACACAACTTTTGGTCTATAATAAGATCTACTCTCCCATTTTAACATGGTATCATAGCCAAGTTTCAACGCTAGGACCTATGTGTTATGGGCCCACCACTCTTCCAATGGCACATAAGATATCTAGACTATGTTTTCATTTCTTTGGAATGCAATGAAATCCATTTGAAATAATGGTTAGGTGTATGATATGTCTTGCCATGGATCTTTCATTCTTTCTTGGAAGTAAGAATATTGTTCTATTAAATGTAAGGATATTTGATGAGTTTTGCAATACAATGATTAACAGAAGGATGTCGAGATCAATTATGGTGAAATATTTGAAGATGAAATTAAAATGGGATATTTAATTTGATTGATGTTTTCATGGAAAGAAGTAAATGTGTTCTTAAATTTTCTTGGAATTTGTAAAAAATATATATTGATCCTAGTCAACTCAGTATGTATGTGCATAGTCGTTAGAATTGACTACTTTAGTAATTTCCTCAACAAGTTGTTTTGTTAAAATTCACAACTCTAACAAATGATAGGGCAAGTATGGAAATCCATGACAAACATTGGATATAGAGGTCAAAGATACGAGAAAACACACCAAGTGTGTATGGTTTGAGAGAAAGAAGACTATGTGTGTCATTATCTCTTGTTGTTATATTAATGTTATTATGTTTTGCGATGTAAAATCATTCTTGACTCTGCATAGTAAAGAGGTGTGTTATAACTAGAAGAGAGTTATAGCTATGTGTTTTTCTCCATGAGTTGTTTCTCGATTGGTGCACTATAATTCCTCATTGGCATGTGCATAAAAATGTAATATTGAGATGGATATATCCCATATCTAAACTACTTTCCTAGATAATTGGTGAGTATAGTGGATGGCACCCATGTATCTCAGTAGTGGAAGTATGTACATAGAACGGTCAATTACACAACCTTCATTGTCAGATTGATGTTTGGCCCTCAACTACAATAGTGTCCCAATTAATCTTAGTATCAATGGTATGATCAGTTTCCACTTGGTATAAGACAAAAAATCTTCAAGTGAAGGGAGCAGAATGAATACTTTAATGATTTTGAGATGGAGGCCAATTACATTTTTCTCATTTGATAAACCAAGATTAATTGCAAGTTGAACTTCATGAAGAGGAATGTTGAGATTGCAACAAGGAGGACAAAAATAGGTTATGGATACAACAAAGAGTTTTTTGGAGCTTTATCCTAGGGAAGAAAGTGACATTTCCTGTGGAAACATTATGGCAGTAGAGGATATTGGTTGTGACATCAACATAGATTCAATGAATGGTGGACACATGAAGGTAAGTCATTGAATGATGTGTTGAATAAAATAGACTTAAAGACCATATTGTAATATGAGTCACACATTGTATTTGTAGCAAATCTATGATGTTTATATGTTATGGTCCATGAAGAGTTTTGTACCTAGTATCTCCATGGATGGAATATGATAATTTTATGTGCCTAATTCAAGTGATGATAACTTGATGAAGCAAAGTGTACCCCCATAAGTTTCATGGTAATATAATAGCCACTTTGTAGTGCAAGGTTTGTGGTAATCCAAAACCACTTGTCGTGATAGAGGAAGCTTGTGGTTAGCTAGAAACCACTTGATTTGATGGTTCTAGCTAGCCAAAAACCACTGATGTAGTGTATAACTCGTGGTCATTAAAAACCACTTGATGTGATGTGGTAAGAAAAAGCCACTTAAGTTGTGATAGTTGAGGGCCATCCATGAAAAATCATGGGTGTAATGCTAAAGTGTAGTTATGGGTAAGCTAATAAAAACCCAAGATAACGATGATGTAAGAAGAGTTAATGGTATAGGTACAGGTATGAAAATATGTGATGGAAGAATGATTGAATGAACCATGTACACAACATACATCCTAGTAGACTAGCAATTGCAGCAATTGGTTACCCATGTAATTTGGTGGATGGTTGCTCCTTTACATGGATATCAACATTTTGGTGATGTCTGCATGATTGAGGTACAAGATGACAGTACTAGGATCGACTAGATATGGACTTTGCTATGAAGGAGGTTCTTCAAGTCATAGTGAAGCATTTGCTACAGAGAAGAAGATGTTGAAGACTTCAATGAATGAAGATTAAGCAAGTAGTCATTAAGGGGGAATGTTGGAGTATGTAACTCCTACTTGTCTTATGTGTGTGATAATTTTTAGTTGTATTGATAATTGGTAATTATTATATAGAGTTAGTCTCTATGAGAAGAATCTATTCCTAGTTTGTAGGAGGTCATTGAGGCCTAGTTGGTTTTGAGAGATTCTCTCTAACTAGTTAGCTTCTTAGATTAGGTTTTGGTTGAGATATTCTCTCAATTTAGTGATTGTGTCCAAGATATTTTTTCTTTCATGAGACATATTTATTATATTTATATGTATAACATTATTTGATTAATTGTTGATGGTGTTGGACCCGCCAACATTCAGGGGATCACCCCGGTATGAAGTCCCAACTAGACCTCACACCGTTTGGTGTGGGAGTCCAATCCGGTATGATGGCCCAGTTTCCATTATCTTAAGGATTTGCCTCAATTGTTGCTTTTCAGCATAGGAGAGTGGTCTGCTTTGTCTTCAAGAAGTGAGGTTCGCGTGCCTAGTGAGTTTAAGTGTCACTTGTGTCAATATTTATTTCATTGTAGGGGGAGAGGGTGAGAGTGAGTCCCAAGTCAGTTGGGAGAAGTCCCAACTCTGCCAGGAACGCACAACACAACAGGATGTGCACAACTTCCGACGGAGTAGTCCACACGGATGTGGTAGTCACAACACACAAGGGAAGATAACACTTATAACACTCAGTGGATTAGTCTACATGAGTGCAATAGTTGTTTACAACAAGTTTTATGTGAAAGGTCTATCTGATGTCAGGGAGAATATTCTACACGAGAGAGACAATGTTAACAGCATATACAACACATTTTTATTAATAGATTATGCATTACAACAAGTGAAATAGTTGAAATGTGAAACACAGGTTGAAGCAACATGCATCACAAGTGTTAAATATTAGTCTTACAACAGTTACAATACATGCGTAAAAATGTGTTGGCCTATTAGTAGGCTTCTGAATTAAGTGAAAGTTCCAAGACACACCGTTACACCATACATCACTAACCTCATGTGAGGGTGAAACTAACCCTTGTGGTTGTTCGACTACCCTCATGATTGTTTGACTTCCATGACTTTTTGACTTTACATGACTCTTTGTACAACAAATGGGTCTCTTGGACTTCCACGTTACATTACATTGATAGATAGTATGATCCACATTAGAGATGTGGACGAAATGACTCATGACATGACTCGACATGACAATGTTGGTACATTTGTGCTGCTGCTGGTGTGCATGTCGAGCTACAGTGCTACAGGGTGATGGATGTCCTCATGGTGTGTCACAGCTTCACCTCCGCATGGCAAAGTGTGTGGAGTCTTTGATGGTTGTTGGTTCACTTGATGTTGCTTTTGCACGTTGATTCTTGCTTGTATGTTGGAAGGCTTGAAAGGTTTGTCCATTCGAGAAAGGTGCATGTTCGTTCGTTCGTCCATCCATGAACACATCTTGCATGTTTTCTCATCCGTCCGTCCGCGAACACATCTTTGCATGATCATCCATTCACGAGCACATCTCTTTGCATGCATCATTTGTTCATCCGTTGGTGAACCTGTGCTCCCCTTCGTTCATCCTGTTCATCGTCGCGCCATATTTTTTTGTGTACTTGTTCCTGCAGTCACTCATGACGAAACGACATCAAATCCAAAAACCTCCTAGTATACCATGATACATGACCATTTCAGATGTAGGTGACTGGGAGAGGCAACAAGGTTGTGAGGAGGGATGGAGGCTCCAGGCATTGCTGATGAAGGCGCAAGAGTCACTGGGTGATGGAGATGGGCAATCTGGATCGACAGTGAGTGTCCGCGAGGTTTGGCACGCCTGGAGGACAAAAATGCGAAAATTTTTAGGGGAACATTCTGGGTTGCAGGAATGCTGGGTAGGAAAAACCTGTGCAGTTTCCGGAACGAGCAGGAAGCAGGGCTTGGCAGCAAAAACTGCACAATTTTTTGGAGGAACAAGTCAGCCTGCAGGGAGGCTTGGCAGACAAAAATTGCGTAAATTTTTGGAGGAACTGGTCGGGATCTTGGCAGCCAAAACTGTGCAATTCCTGGGGGGAACTGGTAGCTAGCTGTTGGGTCACTGGTAGAAAAAAATGCACAATTCCTGAAGGGAATTAGTAGTCAGCTGCCGGGAGCTTGGCAACAGAAACTGTGCAATTCCTAGATGGAACTGGCAGTCTGTTGCTGGGAGCTGTTGGCAAGAAAAATTGCACTGACGTTGGGAGGTCGGCCTGCTAATCATCTCTATGCAATTTCTGAGTTGAGCAGACTGCTGGGCAGCAGAGGGCCTACTCATGAAAACTACGCAATTTTCTGGATGAGCAGTCAGTCGACTGTCGGGAGGGATGGCTGGAAAAATTGTGTAATTTCCTGAGAGAGACAGGGACGGGCACTAGGTGTCTATCCATCCTATCTACACAATTTTCTCAGTTAGTAGAGTGGGAAATGCTTGCAACTTTTGCGCAAATTTTCAGGGGAGTCAATCCCGGGGTGGCTGCTGAGTGAAACTCTCCGGTTAACCAACATGGAGACTGATTGATTTGGTTATGGGCAGCGCGCTTGAAATGAATTGCTTGATGCTCCTGTGCTATTCTGGGTGACAATCAATCAAGTCAATGGCAGGGTGATGGTCTGGCTATCAGAGGGGAGTTCGGTCATCAGAACTTCAGCAAAATGACTAAGTGTGTGAATGAGTGAAAGATTCATATGTGATCTTGCAACACACACTTGCATGACTCAACGACAAGACAACTCAAACCATCCAGACACATATGTACAACATGACTGACCGATGGTGTAGGCGACAAGTGTGACACTTGTGATTGATCGTTGGTCGACCGTGACAACGCTTGCACGATAGTGAATGTGACTTTGTGTGTGAGTGTGACAAATGTTTTCATAGCGAACACAACAAGTACACACGAAGCGAAGACTTTGAGCATAACCAGAACATGGTCGCAAGCATGACTTCGACATCAATGTACAAGACTTGGTGAAATGAACAAGCAAGGCGAATGTGAAGACTCACGCGAGCTCACGGGGTGAACCCGAGTGTGTGCAGTCATCAAGTGAAACTCTCAAGGGAGGCTCTGAAATTGGGTGCAGGCCAAAATTTTGGAGGGTGGTTGTAGCCGCTACAACAGTACTATAGAGTACTCAACTATTTTGGTCTGAAATAATGTCTACTCTCCCATTTTAACATTGTATCAAAGATGGTTTGGGCTTGAATCCCTCACAGGGTGGCTCAAGGAAATGGAGGGTAAAGGTGATTGTTTAGTTTGGATTTGTTGTTACGATTTGTTCATTGTTTGTTTGATGTAGTTTTTGCATGGCCACTTTCAATTTGAATCTGGAGTCAACTCTTATCTACTCACATGACTATGGTGAGAAACAAGAGGACAAGAAGTTGTAGATCCATGTGGCCTACTAGAAATGTCCTAATTTAATCATCATGATCTTGGAGGTTATAGAAGTGTTTGGCATCATTGTGTTGCAAGGTCGCATCACTACAAAGGTTACTTCATGGTTGTTCCTTTATATGGATGTCAACAATTTGGTGATGTCTGCGTGATCAAGTTATAAAGTGAAAGCGCTAAGTTGGACCAGAGATAGAGTTTGTTGATTAGGAAGTTATTTAAGGGGAAGTGTTGGAGTATGTAACTCCTATTTGTCATAGGTGTGACCATATTTGTGTTTGTTTATATCATTGGTCATTATTAAGTATATTTCATATCTATGAGAAGGATTCTATTCCTAATCTCTAGGAGATTGTTAGGCCCATTTGGTTTTGACAAATTCTTTCTAACTAGATGCTTCCTAGACTAGTATGCAGTTGAGATATTCTCTCAAGTGAGTGATTACATGTCCATGATAGTTTTTCTATCATAAAACAATATTTTTGTATTTATATTTGTACTATTACATTGTTTAATCAAATTCTCCACACAATTTTTGGTGTCTGATAAGATCTACTCCCCCATGTTAACATAAAATGCCAATAAAAAATTTAAAGCGTTGAACTTTCATCCATCATCAATAAAAAGTAAAATTTGTAAAATATAAAACTTTATCCATTTCCCTAACCATTGGGATTTACCAAAGTGCCAACGAATTTACCAAACTTCCAATACATAATTCAAATTTTCAATGACTTCATCAGGAGTCAACAAAATTTGCAATTTGTTCAATGATATTTACCAAACTTCAAAGACATAATTCAAAGTTTCAATGACTTCATAAAAGGTCAACAAAATTTATAATTTTGTTCATTGTAAAATTTTATCTATTTTTTTATTACCAACAATTTTATCAAGATTAAACCCAAAAAAAATAAATTACTTTATAATTACTTGATCCATTTCCCTAATTATCAATGTTAATCGATCTCTAACAGAAACCAAAGTTTTCCCACTGGCCCAATTCAATGATAATACAACTTCTTCCATGGCCACGAAAAAGATTTACCCATGCATTGTAACCAATTTGGGAATTAGTTTGGTTAACTATAGAAGGAATTGAACTCTCTAATTATTTAAATTAATAATAAACACCCCTCTTGAACGATTTGTTAACATTTTAGTAATGAATAAATTCATTGATCCCATATTATTAAAAACATCAATCTTCCTACTTAATAAAAAAAACTAACATACCCTCTAAAACGTATTTATCTTTATCCACTTATTAACGAAAGAAGATGATATGCCTATTTTTAGAACTTATATTGTGTGAATGTCTATACTTATCATTTATTGTTTAATTTTTAAAATATCAACTTGATAAGTATGTGTTATTATTTTTATTTATCTTTATTTTTTTAGTAATATATATATATATATATATATTTTTATAGATTCGCTGAATTTGGCTAAATTATTATTTTTTAAATAATTTCAATTTATTTTCACATTAAAATAGATTGGACACCCTTAATTATGCACACTACAAATTGTGCAATGTTAACATATTATAAAATGAATATAGTCATTTGAAATAAAATATATATATATATATATATATATATATATATATATATATATATATATATATATATATATATATATATTATTTGCTAACACACATTCATTTTATATAAACTAGCTTAGATCTATCTTAACTCCAAATCTACCATGTATCTCTTTTCACTCATTTTTATTTTTATGTAATTTGAACTAGTATTTTTTATATAATTTCACTGAGTCAAAATGTTTTATTTTATTTTTTATTTATTTTATTTTATTTTCATTTTTATGTAATTATAGGGAGTCAAACTATTTATTGATAATTATAATTTTTATTTTATTTTATTTATTTTTATATAATTTTACTAAGTCAAAATGTTTAACCAGACATTATATTACAACATCTCTAATATACTGGACTAGAGAGTGCTCCTCGGCACAACAATTAAATTAAGTTATATGAAAATTGTAATCAATTTTAATTTCATATATAGATATTTGAAATACACAATACTCCTTCGCTCCAAACCGCTCGAGGAAGGGTTGAAATACCTTTATTTCCATCTCACTCCTAATAGTTATAGTAATGAGGATTGGCTCTAGCTCATAGCCAAGATTGAAAAGTGCAAAAGATGGTACAACTTGGGCTTATAAAATTGGTAATCTATTATTGTAAATTGGATGGCCATGACTTGGATCCCTAAATCTATTATAGAAAAAAGTTGTAGACTTTGCTCATATTTTCTTTGTTATGGGAATCAGGATCACGGGGCTCTTCCCTGGGTCAAGTAGGGTAAAGTTGCAATGCCCAAATTCTTAAGGGGGTGGGGCCTAAAGAACTTATTTTTCTTTTCCAAGGCTTTGGTAGCCAAGTGTGGTTGCAGGATAATCTCCTCCCAAAATATTTGGACTTTTATCATCACCCAAAAATATATAGCTTCAAGCTCATTGGAAGAGTGGATTCACCTAGAGGACAAGTTACGGGCCAATATCTCCATGATATGGAAGGTGGTCTTAAATTCCTTTGAAGTCATTAACAATGGACTAGCCTAGGAAGTTGGTCAAGGAGACAAGGTTTGGATTGGTCTCAACCCTTGGCCAGGGAGTGAACAAAGGCACATTCTCCCTCCTTTAATTTAAACACCTGCAAGATCATGGCCTCTCCATGTTTTCCCAAATCGCAAATCCTGCCACCACTTCTATCTGGAGCCAAGGATGCCTTTCTGTTGGGGATCTGAACTTGCACGAGGACTTTTGCATCGCATGGACCACTTATACAAGTGCTCTTTATGTTGGCCATATGTGTCTAATTGATAGGGTTGACGAACTTGTTTGAAGCCAATCCCCTTTTGGTGTTTACACACCTACGTCGAGATATATTTCTCTTATGGCTCCCAGAGAATATGTTGTCCCAACAAAATCTAAGCTCTCCATGTGGTGTTTGATGGAAAACAAAGCACCAACTTGGGATGTCCTTCAGAAAAGATATATGGTAGGGCCTGGATGGTGCTCCTTGTGCAAGAATGTTGAAGAATCACCCAAGCATATATTCATTACTTTTCTTTATTTCCTACAAGTTTGGCACATATGTAAATAGGTACCAGGCCACCCAGGGGAATGGGCGGGGGAGAATCTATAGTGGGGTTGGAGAAATTGGCTCACCAATTGGGCTTGTCGAGCATTCAAAGCCCTACCCCTAATTCTATGTTGGTGGGTATGGTTGGCCCACAACAAAGCCTTATTCCATGATAAGCCTTCAATTCCTAATCACTCAATGACCGAAGTCATGACCATTTTAGCTCATTTCCCTCATGAAAAAGGGGTCACTTCCCCAGAATTTTTATTGTTCAAAATCCCAATCATTCTTTCCCCTGGGCTTTCTTCGATGGTGCATCAAGCAGTTATGGCCATAAAAATGGTGGAGGTTTTGTCCTCTTCCTTTCTATCTCACACTCTTTTAGAGTTAAGTGGGACTTTGCCCAAGTACTAATATCAAAGCTAAATTATTAGCTTGCAAGAATTTTCTTCTCTTCACCTTAGCTAAAGGTCGCACTCACATCTAAGTCTTTGGGGACTCCGTGTTAACCATCAATTGGTTAAATGACACACAATTTTGCAGGAACGTTTCTCTCATGCCTATCCTTAAAGAAACTAAGAGGTCGATAAGCTCATTTACCTATTTCACTTGTTCTCACGTATACAGGGAAAGGAATCAAGATGTTAATCACCTTTCCAAGGAAAGCTTTATAATGGCAACAGGACTTTGGGAGTTTGCAAGGAAAGCTTGATAATGGCAACAAGACTTTGGGAGGTATCAAAACTGCACGATGACATCATCACCTTAGTTTTTAACTCACAGGCCCATTTTGCATCTTCACATAGGGGTTGAATAATTCGACTCCAAGTATTAGATGTTAATAACCTTTCCAAGGAAAGCTTGATAATGGCAACGGGACTTTGGGAGGTATTTGCATCTTCACATAGGGGTTGAATAATTCAACTCCAAGTATTAGATGTTAATCACGTTTCCAAGGAAAGCTTATAATGGCAACGGGACTTTGGGAGGTATCAAAACTGCACGATGACATCATCACCTTAGTTTTTAACTCACAGGCCCATTTTGCATCTTCCCATAGGGGTTGAATAATTCAACTCCAAGTATTAGTTGTATTTCTGTTTTGATATTTTTTAAAAATAGTCACCTATAACACTTTGATTGTTTCAGTACATGGAGACATACTCAATTATCTTCTCCTTATATCAGCTTAACAATTTTGTCTTTTTTCTTATACGAGGGGATCATAGATCCCATTTCAAGTGTGTTTATTTCCATAAAAGCACCTAATTTATGCATCAAAATATAATTGTCATTATCTAATAAATAAAATTGTTTTTTTTTTTAATTCCCGAAAGTAATTTTACACTTTCACATCAATTTAAAATTATTTATATTTTAAAAAATAATAATTATATTAATATTATATATCATAAATTCTCTAAAACTATTTACTTCTTTTACAATATTTTAACATGTATATTAAATAAAATAAAAATATTTTATTGCATTAATAACTTGTTATATAATTATAAACTTATACATACATTAAAAAGAAGAATGGTTAGGGTGTACACTATGTTAGGATAGTTATTTTAAAACGATTGCTAGAGTGGAGAACAAGCTAACAAGCTAAGGCTAAGGTGGTAATTATTTTAATTATATAAAAAGGAAAAAAATTATTAATTTCATGTAAATCGTTATTTTATAAATTAATTATAAAAATATTAAATATAATTTTCAAAATATTTATAATTATATTATATTTTTTTAAATTTATTAATTCATAAAAATAAGATATAAATATAAATATAACATACTAAAAAAAATATTAAATAAAAAATTAAGTATTAAAATATATTATATTGATTAAATATTACTTTTTTTTTCAGAAGAAAAATCATTATATATTGATATTGTATTGATTAAATATTACTTATTAATAAAAGGAGCTAAAATATGTTAGATTTGAGAATTTTGTGATCCATAATGTAGATAAATGTTTTTCGGATTAATCATATTTTCAAGATTGAATCTATTTTTGAACCAACTAATATGATTCATAATAAAAAAAAATATAAATTTTAATCTTTATTATCACATAACCTTCAAAAATTAATTATTCTAATTCACTCTGTTTACCCAATAAACTTAGTGAGATCATGAATCTCATTATCATCCATTATTATAACATGAAAAATCAAAATTTTAATCCATTTCTATCATTTTGTTTGTTCGAATATTTTGAGACTGCTGCTCAAATTTATTGTCCACACCCGATACAAGTTCCGGAAGATGGAAGATGCTCTGCCTTACATTTCTATTATCTTCATAGTTATTACAGCTATGCAGAAAAGTCCTGACACATCAAATATCCATGTGATTTCTACCTCAGAAGTGCTGCCATTCTTGTTTTTTCTCGGAGCTTTTATCTATGAACAGTGACAGCCCTGCGATCTAAGAACACAACTACCACAGTGATGTCATCGTGAACGTCTCGCATTGCCGCTCTGTCCACATTCTGCTTGAAGCCTCGCATTTTTGCAGCCTTGTCAAGAGCACCTCGAACTAACCGCCTGGCTATTCCCTGGTTATTGCAACCAATAACAGAAAATTGAGAATGGGTATAACTGATTGATCACAGTGTAATTGGCTGGGCATTTTCTTAATCAATTTTGTCCAAAAATTTATTGCAATTTTATGAGATCGTAAGTTCTGTAAAATTTAAATGAGTTATTTTTAATTTGATTGTCTAGATTTTTTGGTGTCCGAATCCAGAGAAAAAATTTGAGGTGAAATTTTAATTTGTGTTAATTACACTGGTTTTTGGTTTTTCATTGTAAATATGGATTCAGCTCCCTGAGATTTTTTAAATTTTCTGGTGTTGGAATTTAGAGGGAAAATTTGAAGTGAAATCTTGATTTTATTATTTAAACTGGATTTTCATTGTAAATATGGATTCAGCCCCCTGAAAAACCCTAAGACGCTTGATTGTGCAAGAGTTACCCATCAAACTTGTGATTTCAACAAATTCCTGCCAAATTTTAGAGAAATTAGACTAGCAAACCCTAAAAAAATTGATTCTAAAAAATCAATTTAAATATGTTAAATTTATTTACATTTAAAAATGCATTTAAATTAAATGATTCTTTCGCGGCCCAGATTGCACACGAGTGCATGGATCAATGGTTGGGGCAGTCGGCTGCCACGCACCCCACCAGCGATCGAACCTGATTTGTAACGCTGCGCAGCAGCATATATAAGTTTCAATGTGGTTGTAATGTGAATGTAACAAGATGTGACGGATGTCAGCTTGTCTGACACGTATATATGTACGATGGCCCATAAATGCTTCTTCTGGAAACCAGCCCCTCCCATTTAAAAAAAACCATCGGCCCAGATCCGAAAATAATAAAAAATTGGAGGTACATTTGATTTCATCTAAATCCCCAATTTTATAATATTTCCAAAATTTATATCATCAAATTGGAAAAAAAACAAAAGAACATAACGGTTTCACTGGTTCTTTACAGGTTCCCTAATTCATGGATATGTGAACAAAACCAAATCTTTTAGGTTTTTGGGGTAAGTTTCGATTAATTTAGTATGAGCCACAACTGTTATCACAAATTTTTATAAAAGAACTGTTAACGGATCATGTTAGTCCACTCATTCATTACAGTTTTGTTTTCCAGCTCATCTATACATACCTTGGCAGGATAACTGTGCACGATCTCTGCGGCTTCGTTGTCAGAGAAATGCTCCCAGAGGCCATCCGATGCAAATATTATGAATTCATAATCTTCCTGGATTTCTCGCCCATGAACATAAGGCTCTGCTGATAAAAAGGTTTTCTCTTTGGACTCTCCATATATCAAATTCCGGTTTCTGTTAAGCCACGGCTTTTTCAAGTATAAATTCCAATGGACCTCGAAACCTGATCACCATCATTCAAGCAGATTCATGTCAGTAAATTTAATTAGTGCATTATTAATCAAAATAAGCAGGTTGCTCTTCAATAACATTATTTTAGGTGAATTGAGCATTTTACAGATTTTGGAATTTAATGGACAGAAACAAAGTCAAGACTTCACCCTTGTTTATCAGATTTTGGGATATTCATGGAATTTATAATCTAGATAAGTTTAGAAATATGAATCTGTTAATAGGAATTGATATTTTGATATTCCTAGAATTTATAATCTAGATAAGTTCAGAAATATGAATCTGTTAATAGGAACTGATATTTTGAATAAGTTAATAGATAAACGATTAAATAAACTGTAGTTGGAAAAAATAATTGTTATTCTTCCTATTTTCCATTTAAAAACTCATTTTTCATTCAAATTCTAACAAGTGACCTATGGAATAACATATTACAATAAATTCAAACTATTTTAAGTTTTGTCATTAAATAAATTTAACCCTAAAAAATATCTTACCAGTGCCTAGAAAATAGGGTAGAATAGAGGGTTAAGAAAACAAATACCTCTATTATGCCTTTAACCAACCAAGAATTGTCCTTGAAAACTACTATATTGGGATCATCTGGATGGAGTGCTTGAAGCTCTCTGCGAATCTCCTCCATGGCTGCACTGTGATCTTTGGTCAATCGTTCTGCCTTTATTGATTTGTCCCCAGTAGTAATTCCTAAAACAGCTCTGCAGTTTCCAACGTTTGCCACAAAAAGCATTTTACTGGTTATATAACCGACCGCGCAACAAGAACCAGCGCTACACAGGTTTGGTTCTCTTTCCACACTCTGGCTGGCCAATTTCAAAAATCCTTCTTCTGCACCTTTGATCGATCGATCAAGGATCTCTGCGGACATGTCTCCAGCTTCTGATGCCATCTCTGTAAATGGAACAATTAACATTATGCGAGAGAATTACAGTTATATTTTCATCCATATTTTTACATCTTATTTTCAATTTATAAAAAAAGAAAAAGAAAAAAGAAGAAGATCGATTGAAAATCTAAGTTTGGACTTTGAATCTAGTAAATAAGATGGAAAAAATAATAAATAAATACACTTTTATGAAGTAAAATAAGTAATGAGGTGTTTGTGTTTTTATTTTTTTTAATTAGGTTGAGTTTAGGTCAAGGCCAGTTTCAATGAGATCTGCTCATCAGTGGGATGCTATCATCAAGATTGTGTGAAGTTCAGTTTTTTGGATAGTTTAATTCCCCAAAAGTGGCACCCATGCTCAACCTTTCGCCATGAGATTTGGACCTATGATTGTTATTGTAACCTTCAAATGTTAAAGTGAATCAAAAAATTTAAATTTGAATCTAAATGGATTGTTTTTTTTAAATTGTGTTGAGCTTAAATTGACCTTAAGCTATTTATTGGATGAAAAAATTATCTTCCCAAAATAAAATATTATCACCAAAATTATACAAAGTTCATTAAATTTGAACATTACTGGAGATAGTGTAATTCCCCTAAAAATAACTTCTATATAAAATCCCTACTCATAAAGTTTAAAACTAAAACATTACACCACACTTAAAACCAATTAATCAAACCTGAATCACAGTTAACCTCAAAAACATTAACTGCTCAAGGAACATCGTATACATATAAAACATTACACCACACTTAAAACCAATTAATCAAACCTGAATCACAGTTAACCTCAAAAACATTAACTGCTCAAGGAACATCGTATACATATAACTATGATATTATAAACAATACCATTTTTACCCTTTTCGATAGGTATATAAATACTCCTATTTTTCTTATTGCTTCAAGATTATTTATTGATTTATGCAAGTCTTTCAATGTCCTCTGCAAACAAGAAAAACGAGATGCATTGAATCATTTTCAGGGCATCTTTTGATGAGTTTTTGGCCTTGCATTTTGATAAAAGTCTAAATACCCACAACTGGTTTTGGGTTGAATATGGTTACAATTATTCAAATCAAAAAAATTAACATAGTTAATCTCATCTAAATAACTATATAATTTGTTTTAAATGGACAATTATATATAAAATTAAAATACTTAAATCAGTTATTATTATTGGTTTATCGGTGATATTTTTAGAATTTTTTTTTAAATGGGGTGGCTAGTCCTCTGAAGAAACATTATATGAGGCCAATATGTACAATTTTTTACATATATACAACCATCACATCAATCAACATCATTCACCATATACCAATATACACTCACAATGTTACATAAAGGCTGCACAGTAGCATCACAATAACGGATCGAAACTGGGCGGGGAGCCGTCAGCCCAGCCACTGAACCATACACTCACGTTTTTAGAAATTTAAACACATTGCAAAAATAAAATTATTTACAAATCAATTCCAAACACCAAAATTCTAAAAATCAGAATTAAACTTTAGTATGCCAGAAATGTAAATTACACCTGATTTCTCTTCTTATTTCCAAAATATTTATTAATTTATGTAACTCTTCCAATGTCCTCTGTAAACAATAAAAACGAAATATTCTGAATCTTTTCCAGGGCACCTTCAGTGTGTCGGCCTTGCATTTTGCTGAAGGACCGATATGTACAATTGGTTTGAACCAGAAAATTGTTACAACTACCCAGATGAAATTATTCCACAAAGAAACTAATGATTTTCAGAAAAATTCATATAGAAACATAAATTTGAGACCTGAAGAATTTAAATAATGAATGAGGATGACAAGGGATCACAAGGTCAAGACTGAAAAATTGAGAATCAGAAATCTGAAGTTACCTTCAATATCCTTGAGGAGATGATCCTTGAGATACATTGATGCACCAGTGCCGCCATGGCCGTCATAAACCCCAACAAAAGTACCCCAATTCGCATTCACCACCTCGCTCTGGTCTTCTATGGGTTCGTTTGCCCGCGCTATTGCTACTGAATACTTTCCATATCGATGCGATGCCAACTCCTGAGAATTAACGCTCTTGTCATTAATTCCACCGCGAAACAAGCAACCTCTGAACATCGCCATTATACAGAGAAAGTATTATTGTTTTCAAAGGGCTCCGAAATTTCTATCTGAGAAATGAGAGAAATGATTTGAGTTGCATTGCTTTACACATACACTTATATATAGAATTTCTGGAGAATCAAAAAAATTTGGTCACTATTACACTATATAAAAGTATTTTATACAGTATTTGGAGATTTGAACCTATATTATTTGAGAAAACATTATAAACAATTTCCGCCGACAATTTAAAAAGATTTAAATTGGAAAACAAATTGTTCACCAACCTATTTGATTTAAAATCTATATATATCTATATATATACCCAATTGATTTCAAAAAATTTCAGAAAAAAAAAAAAAAAAATTACTAAATTTTTTCCAGGTTTGATTTTGGGCTGGCTCTAAATAGTAGTTCCGTACTTTTCTAGGTAACCATCTCCTCATTGCCAGGTACCTTCACACAGCCCATATTTTCTGCTCCAAGCTCTGGTTCCCATAAGCTTGGAATATTGAAATAATGAACATGGATGAAATTCGTACAGTATAGTTGTAGATTCCTGAACACTTGGAAGTCATGAGTTTTCCTTACAGCTTATGTTTATGGGAAAATGGGCATGACAGCTATAAAGTATCACAGTAAGGCTGGAATTTGGTTGGCACTGGAATTCCTTTATGTTTTAACTGTTTTATTGGTACTGAGAAAAGCATGAGGTTTTGGCAAAAAAAATTTAATATATTACTGAAATTTGGTGAGTGGTGGGTTAGATCCTACCTCAAACCTGTCAAAGTGAATCAAAACGAGTATTCAAATATCATTAATAAAGTTCATGTTACAGTAATACAAAATAGAAAGGAGTTGTTTTTAGTGTGATTTTTTGGAAGTTTTTATGGTGAGTTTTTCAGGTTTAATTTTTCTAAAATCTGGCAGGAATTTATTGAAATCACAAGTTTGATAGGTATTTTTGTGCGATGGAAGTGCCTTAGGATTTTTCAGGGCGTTGAATCCATATATATAATGAAAAAACTAGTTTAAATAACACAAAACAAGGTTTCATCTCAAAATTTTCCACTGAATTCCAGCACAGGAAAGTCCAAAAAATCGCACTAAAAACAACTCCAAATAAGAAAGTCTAAAAAATAGCATTAAAAACAACTCCAAATAAAAATGTTGAGATCTAAATTTTAAATGATTTTAATAAATAAATTCAGTGTATATTTTTGGTTTCGTTAGATTTAATTATTCTTAAAATAGTTATATATATATATATGAGAATAAATTATCTTGTTGATATTTATTTAAGTTAAAATTAATTTCAAAAAATAGTCTATAACTAAGAAAAGAAAACTAATTCTTAAAAAATAAACACTTTTCTTTTTGAGAAAAAGATATAATTATAATATTTTTGGAAAAAATTAAAATATAAAATATTATAGTGTAAAATTTAATTATATTATAACATAATTTTTAAAATATAAATAAGAAAATAGGTATGTTTATAAAATGATTTTTAAAATATAAATTAGAAAATAAGTAATTATAAAATTATTTGTAAATTTATTAAATTGAAATTATATGTTTTTTGTTTTTAATTATTTTACTCTTGTTTATATTAAAATGAAAAAATAAATGAAATTTAAATTTAATTTATGTACAAAGATATATATATATATATTCTTCAAACTGGTATATTTAAAAATATTGTTTCGCACTATTTGTATATATAATATTTAGAATGATAAAAAATTATATTTTAAAAATTTTCTCTTTTCGTTTTTTTATTATATTTATTATTAATTTTATTTAAAATTATTGAAAATGTAAATTTAAATGGTTGAATTTATATAATCTTAATATTATAAAATTAAAATATAAAAATATAATCTTAAATTTAATTTAATTAACAATAAATTTATAAAATGAATGATATTCAAATTCAAGTTTCTGTGATCTATATTTGGAATATTTGAAATTAAGTTTGGAAGGAATCACATTGATAGATTTAAGTCAACGCGTTTAGAACCAACCAATGTAAAGTATAATATTTATTTACATTTTATTAATATTAATAATATGACAAAATATTATAAGATCAAAATGTAAAGATAATTTACATTTTATTATATTAATAAAATGAGAAAATATTCTAAGACTAGAATGTAAAGATAGATCTGTCAAAGTATCTTTAAATGTTTTTATAATTTATTATTAATTAGGTTTTAATTAAGTTAGGTTGGAGATTTGCACTACCTCGTTTTATATTGCACTTATAGGTGCAGATTAACTTATAACTTATAATTTTACCGATTAAACAACTAAAACCCAATTTTTTTAGAAATTTCTACCATATTTTAATAAAAATTAACCAGTAAAAATACTTTAAAAAAAAGTTATTTTCATATATTAGTTAGATTACATATATAAAATAGTATTTTTTATTATTGATATATATTATAATATTATTATGTATATTTATTAAATATTGTAAAAATTTATTATTTATTAATAATATAGTTTAATTGTTTAAAAAATATTATTAAGTAAGAATTTATTGGAATTGAGCATTGAGCAATGTAATATATATACTATACAAAAACAACATATTATATAAAATACTTGAATGAGGATGGAGTGCATAACAACATTTTTCTCAACTACCTAAACAACATTTAATTAAAAAATATTTAAAATAAAATAAATTATATTATTTAATTAAAAATATTAAAAAAAATAAAATTATATTATTTAATATTAATATAACATATAAATATAAATAATATTATTTCATTAAGTTACTCTATGATGTGAAGGTCACTCAGTAGAAATTTAGTAGGTAAAAATTTAGTCATGTTAAGGGGATAGTGGCCCATGCCTAAATTTAGCCATGTTAAGGGGGCAGGCAGGTGCAATCCCAGATGATTTTGTTGGCTTAGATGCCACTCGGTGGTCATTTCTTAAGCCGCAAATCAAGCTTGATGTAATTTTTGGAGAACTCAGACAACTTGAGAAACAAAAAAATATATATCATTTTATTAATAGAAAGGCGAAGTGGGAAGACGCATAAAGCTAATGGCGGTCCGAGCTCTTGAACGTACCTGAGACAAGCGGGCGTGCTAGTTTATGGAACTCAGCACAGGAAGGCTGGAACGACCTAAAGAGGTGAGGCATACTTGTTCTATCCCTCTAGCCCATAGATTGCTAGCTATCGGACCACCTCTATCTATGGATATACGATGCTCGATCTTCCTATAAAATCACATTAGACTTATTTGGTCAACCGGTTTCTAACCACCCAATATGGTTCATCATAAAAATTAAGATAGAAAGCCTGAGCTAAACATCTAATTAAATAATATAAAAATGCAGTGAGAGAAAAATAATTACAACTATTAAATCCTGATAAAAAAATAAAAAATAAAATAATAATATTTAAATTTGAATTAAAATATTTATTATTCAAATGAAACGTCTAATTAAATTATATAATAGAAATAAAAAAATAAAAAATAAGAAATAGTATTAAAAAACTATATAGTAATAAAAATTAAATAAATTGATTTTCAAAAAATTAATAAATAGTAAGAAAAAAGTTATATATATGAATGTATTAATAAATAATAAGAAAAAAACATATATATATATATAACTTTAACCTTAAAAAAGAAAATAAATAAATTTAAATAAAATAAAGAATTTACTAATAATCATTGTCACAACCTACAATATCGGCTGTGCTCGACAATCCATTGTCAATCCATTGACTTCTAATTTGCAGGCATGAAAAAACACATGCAAAGAATTTTAGAGTTTTGTCCATCATCTATAAATATGTATTTTTTTTCAGAGAAAAAAACCAGGATAGATTTATATTAAGGAAATATAAAGATCCTCTATACATAAAGCTGCAGATTCAGCAGACAAGGAGACCCCATGTTTTGAAAAGGAATCATTACGTATAATTCGAAGAGCAGTTGTCTATAACGCGACTTTTTGAAAGTCTTTCCGGCGGGTTTTTCCGGTCGAAATCCGGCAGGAATTTATTGGAATCGCAAGTTTGATAGCTAGCTTCTGCACAATGAAAGCGTCCTAGGGGTTTTTCAGGGTGCTGAATCCAAATATGCAGTGAAAAAACCATTTTAACTGCAACAAATCAAGATTTAACCCCGGAATCTCCAAAAAGTCGCATTATAGACAACTCCATTCGAAGACTCCATATCAGAAGCAAAAAAGGGAGGCCTATACATCACCACTAAAAAGTCCACAAGACCAGAATTGCCACAAATTAATCCACATTCTCATTAATCCAAACAAGGCAAAATTTGTAATGTAATGTAAAACCTGTAAATTTTTATTCTCCATTGTTAATGTCTTAGTGTTTCTAAGATCTATTTCTCTGATCTGAAACTCTGGTTTTGTTTCTGTCTATGTTGTCTATAAATTAATTTTGGTCCTCTCGGATACCACTCCTCGCAATTCCATCAACTGGTATCAGAGCCAGACATCGAAGCTCAGCCGCTACGACAAGAACCCAACAATTATTTCTACGATATTCATACCGCTGTAAGGCTTGCTCTTCTAGTGGAACTTTCAAAGCACGTCACCTCAGAGGAAACCAAGGTCGTCACCAAGTTTACCAGTGCATGAGTTCGGTTTGGTATTTTCCTTTAATTTATTTCAATGGTCCTTTGATACCACCTCTCGTATGGAGCTTTAACTATTTTATTGAGTTGGATTTGAACGTTGCGTATTGATTTGTTGTTTTATGGATTATTTAAACCATATTAAAGTTATCCTATTCTCATTAGAGTGTATGGGAGGAAGGGCTTTGAGCCTTGTCGCTCTCCTGGGTTGAAGCAGTATAGTAAATTTAGAAGGCCTCTACTTTGAAATATTAATAGAAAATGCAGAGGACTTTGAAATCTAAGAATCATTCAGATCTTCATTTATTAAAATTATTTCGAAAAAAGAAAAGTTTTTTGTTAGATGATGAAATATTCGTTAAAGGAGATTGATTTTGGTTTTTCATTTAAAAATTTGGTGAAGTTTAATAAATACCATTTTATCTCATAAGTGGTGTTTTGATTTTTGGGGTGTGAATTTTATTGAGAATGGAGACAACAACATTTATTGATATGGAGAAGTTGAGCGGGGCTAATTTCTCTTTATGGAAATCAAATGGAGGATATACTTATTTTAAAAGATTGGTATTTTCCAATTGAGGGTATGGCAAAGAAACCCTCATCGATGATGGCCGAAGAATGGAATAAGCTAGATAGAAAGGTGATTGCAATAATTTGCCAATAGCTAGCAAAGAATGTGTTACATGATAAGCTTGCCTCTGTTAAAATTATTTTAGATGATGAAATTAGAGTTATCTTGTTAATGTGTTCTATGCCAGACAACTTGGAGAATTTAATTGTAGATATGAGCACTTCAGCACCTGTAGGGACCCTGAAGTTTGATGATGTTAGTAGCAGTTTAATGAATGAGGAGTTGTGACACAAGTCAATTGCGGAAAACCAGGGAGGAGAAGCTCTAGCTCTAGCTGACCGTGGTAGGAGAATTGATCGAGGCCAACATGGGAGTTCAAGATTGAGAGGTCGATTGAAATCAAGGAGGGGCATGCTCATTTGCTTTCATTGTGGTAAACCAAGGCACATGAAAAAAGAGTGTCAAGTTTAGAAGAAAATAAAAAAGGATCAGAAACTGACCAGTACAAATCACTAGTCATCCTGCACAAATGAAGGTGAGACTACTGTTGTAGTCACAAATGGTGATGTGTTATTTATTGTTTCAATAGAGGATGCATGTTTATATACATATAGTAGTAACTTTGATTGAATCTTTGAATCTGGGGCATCTCACCATGTAACCCCATGCAAAGATAGTTTTGTTGCATATAATCCTGGCAATTATGGTAGAGTGCATTTGGGGAACAATCATTTTTGCAGTATTATTGGAGTGGGAGATGTCCATATCAAGATGAAGGATGGAAAATATATATTGTTGAAATAGGTAAGGCATGTACCAAAAATGTGCATGAGTTTGATCTTTGTGGGACACCTAGATGATGAAGGCTATTACACAAGCTTTGGAAAAGGAGGTTGGAAATTAGAAAATGAGCATTTTCCGTGTCCAGAGGACCAAAGACAAGAACATTATATACATTGAAGGAAATTATAGGAAAATCAGATTTGGTTGTTGTCACAAAAGAAGGAAATTCAACAGATTTGTGGCATAAGCACTTGGGTCATATGAGCGAGAAGGGCTTAAAAATCCTTGTTGGTAAAAATTTTCTTCCATGTTTGAAATTCCATAATCTTGATCTTTGTGAGAATTGTAAATATGGTAGACAAAGAAGGTTTTCATTCCTTAGAGGAGGCCATGATAGAAAGAAAACATCGTTAGAACCGATACACTCAAATGTGTTTGGGCATGTTAACATTAAGTCATTAGGAGCCTCATATTTTGTAACATTTATAGATGATGCATCTAAAAATGTTTGAGGCTACCCTATGAAAAGTAAAAGTGAAATGTTTGGAATATTTCAAAATTTTCGTGTTGTGGTTGATAGAGAGACTAACAAATTGCTCAAGTGTCTAAGAACAGAGAACGATGGAGAATATTGTTCAAAATCATTCAAAGAATATTGTAATAAGTTTGGCATAAAGCATGAGAAGACTATTTCTGACACTCCTCAACAAAATGGTATTGCAAAAAGGATGAATCACACCATTATGGAGAAAGTTAGGACTATGTTGTCAAATTCTTGTTTGGAGAAGCATTTTTGGGCAGAAGCAATAAGGAAAACTTGTTATCTTATAAATCGATCTCCTACTACAACCTTGGACGTTGGCATTCCCGAAGAAGTTTGGACTGGTAAGAAGTTGAATTATTCTTATTTGAAAATATTTAGATGTGAAAACTTTGTACATATTCCCAAAGAAAATAGAACTAAGCTAGATGATAAATCTGTGAAATGCAATTTTCTAGGATATGCGGATGAAGAATTTGGTTATTGTCTATGGGATCTAGTCAAACATAAAGCTATTAGAAGCGGGGATGTTATATTTAATGAGTCATAAATGTTTAAGAGGTTTGTATGTGAGTTGGAGATCAAGAAAGTTATTGACAGGTTTGAAGAACAACAAGAAAACATCCCACCAATGCAAGAAAATGTACAAATAATTCAAGAGCGGGAAGGACAACAAGTGGAAAATGACGAACATCAAGAAGAAGGAATCTTATAGGAACCTTTACAAGAGATTCAACCTAATAATGCACCACCACAGTGGGTTCATAGATCTTCTAGGCCTCATAATCCTTCACAAAGGTATCCTCCTTCAAACTATATCCTATTAACTGATGAAGGTGAGCCTAATTGTTTTCGACATGCTTGTAAATTTTAGGACAGTAAAGAATGGAAGAAAACAACGGAGGAAGAAATGAAATCTTTGTTGGAAAATAAAACTTGGGAATTGGTAAAGCTCTCAAAAGGTAGAAAGGATTTGCAAAACAAATGGGTATACATGATTAAGCATGAAGGTGACTAAAAGAAGGAAAGGTATAAAGCAAGGCTGGTGGTGAAGGGATTTGCCCAAAAAGAAGGGATTGACTTCATTGATATTTTCTCACCTGTTGTCAAAATGTCATCCATCAAAGTCATTCTTGGTCTTGTTGCTTCTATACACTTATAATGTGAACAATTAGATGTAAAAAAGAGTTTCCTTCATGGTGAATTGGAGGAAGAAATTTATATGGAGCGACAAGAAGGCTTCATAGAAAAAGAAAAACAAGACATAGTTTGCAGGTTGAAGAAGAGCCTTTATGGGTTGAAACAGGCACCTCGGAAATGATATAAGAAACTTGATTCATTCATGTTGGAACATGGTTTTCATAGGTTGGAAGCTAACTATTGTGTCTATATCAAGAGGGATGATCAATGAAAGTATATACTATTATTGTTATATGTGGATGACATGTTGATTATTGGGCATGATAAGAATATGATCAATAGGTTGAAGAAAGATTGGGAAACAAATTTTCAATGAAGGATTTGGGTCCAACACAACATATATTGGGAATGAGGATTATGTGTGATATGAAAAACAAAAGGTTTTGGTTGTCACAAGAAAAATATATCAAGAAGGTGTTTGACAAGTTTAATATGAAGGATGTTAAGCCAATTGGTACACCCCTTGCAGCCCACTTCAAGTCGAGTATTGAGTTATGTCCTAATGATGATAAGGAGAAAGAAGAAATGAGAAAGATTCCTTATGCTTCAGTAGTTGGTAGCTTGATGTATGTCATGGTATGCACACGACCATACATTTCATATTCAGTGGGGGCATTGAGCAGGTTCCTTTCCAATCCAGAAAAACAACATTGGCAAACAGTAAGATGGATTTTGAGGTATCTCAAGGGAACTAATCATTATTTTTTATGTTTTGGTCATAATGATATTGTTCTTGAAGGATTTACATATGCAAATATGGTTAGAGATATGGACACCAGAAAGTCCACTACAAGTTATTTGTATACATTTACAGGTGCAACAGTATCTTGGGTGTCAAGGCTACAAAGAATAGTAGCTCTCTCTACAATAGAGGTAGAGTACATAGCTGCAATAGAAGCTTGTAAAGGAATGTTGTGGATGTAGCGATTCCTAGGAGAGATAGTAATAAAGCAGGACAAGTATGTGTTATATTGAGATAGCCAAAGTGTCATTCACTTGGCGAAAAACCCAACATTTCATTCAAAAACCAAGCACATTGACTTAAGGTACCATTGGATCCGGCATGTGTTGGAGGAAGGACAATTATCCTTGGAAAAGATCCATATAGATAAGAACCCTGTTAATATGCTCACTAAGATTCTACCAAGAAATAAACATGAGTTATGTAGAGGCATTGTAGGACTCTGTGTGACTTGATTCAAGATTATTCATTTGGCTTTGAGTGGGAGAATGTTAAATGTGAAGCCAAATGAATATGTCAATGCCAACTTCGACAATCACCACCACAACCTACCACGCTAACTACCACCAACAATCCGCCATCCATTGACTTCTAATTTCATTGTGCAGCCATGAAAAACACATGTAGAGAATTCTAGAGCTTTGTCTGTCATCTATAAATATGTATTTTGCTTCAACCTAAGTAATCCAAGCAAGGCAAGGCCTATAATGTAATGTAAATCCTATGAATTTATGTTCTCCTGTTATGAAACCAACTCACAAAAAGATAGAAAAGATAGTTGAATGCCTTAGAATTCAGTCTCTTCGAGGGGGCAACCTCCTTTACATTACACAAATGAACAATTCTTGGATGATTCAAATGAAAACGCCTCCTTTCTATATATAGGAGTCTAAGTGGTCACAATATAACCAAGCCGACCTAACAATAATAATATAAAGGCACAATAATAACAATAGAGGGATTCTATGGGGCACAATAATAACAATAGAGGGATTCTATGGGGCACAATAATAATAATATGAGGACAATTGGGGAACAACAATATTAATAAGGATACAATAGTAATGGGGGCATCACTAGTATTATAGGGACCTAACATGCCCCTCTCCTTCAAAAAAGTGTTGTCCTCAATGCTTGAGTAGTTCTGGATGCTTCTGTATAAAATTCTCATCCTCCCATGTGGAATCTTCAGCAAATAAGTTCTTCCACTTGATGAGATACTCTGAAATGGATCAATTTCGTAGCTGTCGAGTTCTTGTTTCTATGACTGCTTCCGGTTCCAATATAATTTTTCCTTCCTCATCAATTTCTAGCAATATTGTTTGAACTGGGAGCTTGTCGCCTATAACCTTCTTTAAACATGAAACATGGAAAACTGGGTGCACTCGAGAAGCTGCAGGAAGCTCCAATTTGTATGCCATAGTACCAATCTTTTGCAACACCTTGTACGGACCATAATACTTTGGTGATAATTTATTATCCTTCTTAACTTGCTTGAGGGACATTTGTTTATATGGTTGTAGCCGTAGGAATACCCAGTCACCTACATCAAAACTTCTTTCGCTGTAATGTTCATCTTCCTGTTGTTTCATTCTATTCTGCACCAACATGAGGTTATCCTTTAAGAGTTGGAGAACTTGTTGTTGATGCTCGATGTGATGTTCCACTGCTTGAACCTTAGAATTTTCCTTTAAATATGATGTGATGGATGGTAGCTAATATCCATAAAGTGCCATAAATGGGGTCATTTTTGTTGCAGTATGGAAGGAAGTGTTATACCACCATTCAACCAGAGGCAACCATTTGACCCATTGTGTATGTTTATCAGATACAAAGCAACGAAGATATCCTTCCAAACATTTGTTTACTATCTCAAATTGCCCATCAGATTGAGGATGATAAGATGAGCTATGAGCTAACTGAGTACGAAGACAAGAAAATAATTCTGTCCAAAAATTTCAAGTAAAAATGGGATCTCTGTCACTTAAAATAATCTTTGGATTTCCATGTAGCTTTTGAATTGTTTCCATAAATGTAGTAGAAACTGTACTAGCTTCAAATGGATGTGATAATGCACAAAAGTGTGCATACTTGGTAAGTCTGTCAACTACCACCATGATGACACTCTTTCCCTCAGACTTGGGTAAACCTGTGATAAAATCCATTGAAACCTCCTCCCAACGTTGGCTTGGAATGCATAAAGGTTGTAATAGACCTGGTGTCTTAATTGTTTCAGCTTTATTTTGTTGGCAAACCAAACATTCCGCCACAAACTTTTGAATATCTGATTTAAGGCCATCCCAAAAAAATTCCTTCTTAACCCTGTGGTAAGTTTTTAAAAATCCTGAGTGCCCTCCTAAGGGAGAAGCGTGCAATTCCAGAAGAATCTTTTGTTTGAGTTGGGAATTCTTAGAGAGGTATAAGAGATGTTTATACCATAACGAATCATTTTTTCAGCTAAATGTATCAGATGTACTGGAATCTTGTTGTAACTTTCAAATAAGTGCCCACACTTCTTCATCATTCTTCCATTCCTCCTTGCTTCGTTTATCCAATCTTGTTGGATAATAGAAATGGCACACAACAATGCTTCCACATCCTCATCCTTTCTTGAGAGTGCATCTGCCACAACATTTTGCTTCCCTTTTTTGTAGATGATTTCAAAGTCATAACCCAACATTTTTGTGACCCATTTTTGTTGTTCTTCAGAGGATAATCTTTGTTCTAAAAAGTATTTAAGGCTATCATGATCCGTTTTTACCTTGAAGTGTCTTCCCATTAGGTAGGGTCGTCATTTCTTAAGTGCATGTAGTATTGCCAACATTTCCTTCTCATAAATAGCTTTGTGTAAATACTTTCCCTTGATTGGACGACTTTCGAAAGCAATGGGTCTTTCATCTTGCATTAAAACAACACCAATTCTATTTCCTGAAGCATCACATTCCACAATAAAGGTTTTTGTGAAGTATGGTGTAGCTAAGACCGGTGCTTGGGACATTGCCTCTTTAAGATGTTCGAAGGCCTTTGTTGCTTCTGGAGTCCATAAAAATGCATCTTTCTTCAATAATGTTGTTAGAGGTGTTGCTATTTTCCCATAATTCTTAACAAACTTGCGATAATACCTTGTCAACTCGAGAAATCCTCATAAATGCTTTATGGATGTGGCGATTTTCCATTCCTTAATGGCTTTAATTTTTCTAGGGTCTACCTTAACTCCTTCATGAGATACAATATGACCCAGATATTCCACCTCTTGTACTCCAAAGAAACATTTGGATCTTTTTGCATATAATTGTTTCTCCTCCAATAGTTGTAGCACCCTGTTAACATGTTCAACATGATCCTTCCAAGACTTGCTATAGATTAGTATATCATCAAAAAATATTAACACAAATTTTCTAAGGAAGGGTTTGAAAATGGAATTCATCAAACCTTGAAATGTAGAAGGTGCATTGGTAAGGCCAAAAGGCATGACCAAAAATTCATAGTGACTCTCATGAGTTCTAAATGCTGTTTTCGGAATGTCTTCAGTCTTCATTCTGATTTGATGATATCTTGAACGAAGATCCAACTTGGTGAAGTAAATTGATCCATGCAATTCATCCAATAATTCGTCAATGACAGGAATGAGAAACTTATCTTTAATAGTGAGCTTGTTGAGCTCCCTATAATCCAGACACATGCGCCATGATCCATCCTTCTTGTGCACCAATACTATTGGAGCAGAGAAAGAACTTTGGCTAGGTTGAATTATACCAGCCTCTAGCATTTCTGCAACCATACGTTCAATTTCACTCTTTTTGGAATAGGGATATCTGTACGGCCTGATGTTTGGAGGAACACTTCCTGGAATCAAATGAATAGCATGATCATGATCACGAATATGTGGGAGACCTTTGGGAGTATCAATTACCTTGGAATGATTGTCCAAGACTTTTTGGAGATTTAGAGAAATAGATGATTTCGATGTGGAAACATCTAGCGAACATAATTGTGCAATTACACTTCGTTGTTCCTTTTTTAGAAGCTTTGTCATACCGTTAAAGTTAATTATCTTTCCTGGTTTCCCTGCAATACCCCTTAATTCAAATTCCTTTCCTTCTGCATAAAATTTCATGAAAAGTTCTTGAAAGTTAAAAGCTATTGTACCCAAGGATTGTAGCCATTGAACTCCTAGTACAACATCAGCACCTCCGATTGGAATGGAAAGCATTGGGCTATTCAATACATATTCTCCGATGGTTAGCTTGATATTATGGCACTTTCTAGAGCAATTTATCGTTCCTCCACTTGAAACCATCACTTAACACTCTAGTGCTAGATATAGGAAGAAAATTAATTCTTTTGTTATCTTACAATGAATAAAATTGTGGGTACTTCCTGAATCAATCAACACTATTACATTTTTCTTCTTGATATGTCCTATCTTGATGGTTTGAGGAGTGGTAATTCCAACCAATGCATTATAAGATATGGTCGGATTCATTTCTTCTTTATCTAGGCTTTGTTCCTGGAGTATATCCTCTCTTTTGGCTTTTCTTGTTCCTTTTCTTCTTCCTCTTCACAATCTATGTAGAATAATTTCTTCTGAGCACACTTATGACCTTTAGTGTATTTTTTATCACAACTGTAACAAAGCCCTTTTGCTCTTTTTTCTTCCAATTGTTGTGGTGTCAACCTTATAGGTTGTGGAAGGCTAGGGGCAACAACATTTCAATCTTTATAGTTGTGAGTGGTAGGCTTCCTGGTTGCCATAATTTTGCTTTCCATTTTTCTTGCTAACCTGAATGCCTTCTCCAATGAATCAGGTTCCCAAAGGCGAACATCATGTTGGATATTCTTCTTTAAAGTCCCTATGAATACATCAATCCTATTGTCCTCTGGAATATTTTTTACCCTTATGTTAAATTTTTGGAACTCCTCAATGTGCTCCATCATTGAACCCTTTTGTTTGAGACTTATCGATTGGCTAAAAAAATGTTTCTTTTTGTATCCTCATAATGCGCTATCATTTCTTCCATAAAAATTGCCCAAGTGACAATTTGTTTACGAGAGCAAAGCCATTGATACCATACAAACTGATTTGGTTCCAAATATAAAGTTGCAATACGTACATTTTGTGTGTTTTGCACATTATTGAGATCGAAAAATTGCTCCATCTGTAGTATCCATGTTGTGGGATCCTTGCCATCAAACTTCCTCATATCAATTTTTGGAATATGGTGGGTCTTCAATCCAACATTAGATTCTATGAAATCATGCTTAACATTTCTTTTGTTCTCATCATGAGTTTCCTTTACTACCCTTTCACCATTAGTGACCATTTCTTGTAGCAACTTATTCAAATTTATCTTCAATTCTTCCATCTTATCATCTATGCCATCCATTTTAGCTTCCACGCCATACATCTTTCTTTAAACCATCCATCTCCATTGTCAATGTCTTAGTGTTTCTAAGATCTATCTCTTTGAATTTAAATTATGTTATCTTTAAATCTCTAGTTTTGCTTTTGTATGTGATGTTTATAAATTAATTTGCTCCTCTATGATCAGAATCAAAGACAAAAAGATGGAAGAAATCCATAATCTATAAAATATGAGTCTAGAACATATATTATAATATTAAGAATTAAAGAGAAATATATATATATATATATATATATATATATAACTAGAAAAATACTCTTATGAATTCATATCAATTATATATTTTTATAAAGTAAGCAAGAATAATGATAAGTCAGTAAATTGTGAATTATAAGAAACAGGAAAAATATACAAAATAATTAGTAGGCATGATAAAGCATATAGAAATCAAACAAAAAAAGAGAAAAAAAGAAGGGAACACATCAAAGAAATGAAAGGAGCGAGGAAAACAAATAAAATGAAGACATTTAGGAAGAAAGGGCAAGGATCCAACAATTTCTAATTTTCCATCCATCATCTCTATTCAACGTTCTAGACCTTCTCTTAATTTCAATGGCCTCCCTAAACTTTTGGTGATTGAAATGATTAATCTTTGCAATGACCTAGGACTCTTCTATACAAATGTGGTGTTTTGTCTTCTCAGCATGTTCGGTTAAAGCTAAGAAGTAAGTCCTACAATGTTTGATGTCAGTTGTGTGCTTTTGTATCCTTTGTTTTATAGAGCGATCAGTTTCTCCAATGTAGGGACTTCCACAGGAACATGGGACTACATAAACACCTTCTTTGTTTTATGCTTCTTAAGAATCCGAGCAATATTGTTAGTGGTTCCTTGGATAAAAGAAAGTTGAACACTGGTAATCAAACCTCTAGGCTCTTCCCTTATCCTCGGACCTTTGTTCACCTTTAAGAAAGCTTTGAGACCTTGGTGCATATTATAACTATTATTTTCGAACATTTTAAGGAGATGGTTTTTCTCATTATCCAGGTGACTTTCATCTGAAACTCTTAAAGCATGAGTAACCAATTTGTTACGAACTCCTAGCTTTTGGGCAGGATAATGATGGGAATTGGCATGAAGATATTGCACTCTGTGAGTCTTCTTACGAAAGAACTATTATCTTTTTTAGAGACAAGAACGTCAAGGAAAGGTAGGCTACCATCGACTTATGGCTCCATTGTAAACTTGATATAGCTTGATTGATTGTTAAGATGCTGAAAAAACAGATCTAACTTTTCATATCCGTGATGCCAGATAATGAAGGTATCATCTACAAACCTCTTCCAAAGTTTAGGTTGGAATTGAGCTGAAGCCAATGCCTTGGACTCAAAATCTTCCATGAACAAGTTAGCCACACAACAGAGAAGAGTGGAGAGCCCATAACAACTCTCCAGAGATATTCATAGAATTCATCTTCAAAACTTGACTCTTATTTATATATATATATATATATATATATATAATTCTTATTATAATAATATATTTTTTCTAAACTTTTATTTCATAGATTATGAGATTTTTTTTTTATTAATTAATTTATTTTGATCTATTTTATTATGGCTAAGATTGATGATATATATGTGTGGACATATTAATATACATAAATATATATTTGTTAATATATTTACTATTAAATTTAATTATGTTGGATTATTTTTTTCTTACTATTGTTAATTTATTATTTTTAATTTTATATATATATATATATATATTTTAACATTTTTTTTATTTAAATTTTTTAGTTTCTAGTATATAATTTAATAATTAATAGGTTTTTAGATGTTTTATTTGAATAATAAATATTCTAATTCAAATGGAAATATTATTAAATAATTAATAGGTTTTTACATGTTTTATTTTAATAATAAATATTCTAATTCAAATGGAAATATTATTAAATGATTAATTTTTTTTTGTTAAGATTTAACTGTTGTAATTATTTTTCTTTCTTTGCATCTCTACATTATTTAATTACATGCTTAGTTCAAGCTCTCCATCTTTGTTCTGATGATGAACACATTGGGTGGTTTGAAACGCAAGCGTAGTGTGATTTTACGAAAAGATTTTCTATTAACAATATGAATCACAGAAGCTTGAATTCAGACAATATCTTTTATTTTTTCAATTTTAATTAATTATATTTTATTTATTTCAGATTTTAGACTTTTGCGGCCAATTTATTATTGTAAAATGATTTCTAGATCCATCACATTCATAAAAATTATAATCGATGTTTCGAACCACCACTATGGTTCATCATCGGGATGTGAAATAGATAAACATTTGGCCATTTTCCAAGCATATTTTTTGGTCAATTTTGTTCAAAATCCGATAGATATTTTTAAGAACCATAAGTTTAAATTGTTTAATTTATGAAATTCAAGTACCTTGGGGTTTTTTTAGGGTACTAAATTCCCACCAAAAATGGATTTTGATATATTAGTTAGACTACTCCTTAAATAAGTGGTTTGTCTTTATATTAATTGAAAATTATTTCTTTTTTAAGATAATTATTAATATTTTATTATAAAAATGGATAAATATATCATTTATTTTAAATAAGGTGAAATTTAAAATTGATTGTTATGCAACCATATCAAAAAAACAAAACAAAAGATGGTTCAACGACTTGAAAAATAGCCTCTTTGAGGTGGGCAACCTCCTTTACATCACATAAATGAGCAATTTTTGGATGATACAAATGACAAGACCTCCTTGGTATATATAGGAGTCTAAGGGGCCACAATAATATCAGAGCTTACATAACAATAACAATAATGGGCTTCTATGGGGCACAATAATAATATTATGGGGTCCACATGGGCACAACAATAAAAATAAGGGGGCTACACTAATAACAACAATAAGAGGCGTACACTAGTAATATAGAGACCTAACATGCCTCTCTCCTTCGAAAAAAATGTTGTTCTCAACGCTTGAGTAGTTCTTGATGTTTATGTATAAAATTCTCATCCTCCCATGTGGAATCTTCAACATGTAAGTTCTTCCACTTAATGAGATACTCTGTAATTAATCCATTCTATAGTTGTTAGTTTCTTGTTTCTATCACTGCTTCAGGCTCCACTATGGATTTTCCTTCTTCGTCAAGTTTTGGAAATATTGTTTGAACTGGGAGCTTGTCACTGATAACCTTCTTTAAACATGAAACAAGGAAAATTGGTTGTACTCGAGAAGATGAAGGCAACTCCAATTTGTATGTCATAGTACTAATGTTTTACAACACTTTGTAATGACCATAACACTTGGGTGATAATTTATTATCCTTCTTAGCTAGCTTGAGGGACATTTGTTTGTATGGTTGTAGCCTTAAAATTACCCAGCGGCCTACATCAAAACTTCTTTCACTGCGATGTTGATATGCCTATTGTTTCATTTGATTTTGTGCCAGAGTGAGGTTATCCTTTACTAGTTGGAGAATTTGTTGTTGATGCTCGATGTGATATTCCACTGCTTGAACCTCAAAATTTTCTCTTAAAGATGATGTGATTGACGGTGGATAATATCCATAAAGTGTCATAAATGGGGTCATTTTTGTTGTAGTATGGAAGGAAGTGTTATACCATCATTCCGCCAGATGTAACCACTTGACCCAATTTTTTTGTTTATCATATACAAAGAAATGAAGATATCATTCCAAACCTTTGTTCACTATCTTGGTTTTCCCGTCATATTGAGGATGATAGGATGAGTTGTGAGCTAATTGAGTACCAAGACAAGAAAATAATTTCATCCAAAAATTTCCAATGAAAATGTGATCTTTGTCACTTACAATAATCTTTGGGTTTCTATGTATCTTTTGAATTGTTTCCATAAATGCAATAGCAATTGTATCTGCTTTAAAAGGATGAGATAATGCACAAAAGTGTGCATATTTGGTAAGTCTATCAACTACCACCATAATGACACTATTTCCTTCAGAGTTGGGTAAATCTGTGATAAAATCCATTGGGATCTCCTCCCAACGCTAACCTGGAATGGCTAAAGGTTGTAACAGACCCAGGGTCTTAATTGTCTCAACTTTATTTTGTTGGAGAACCAAACATTCTGCCACAAACTTTTGAATATCATATTTAAGGCCATCCCAAAAAAATTCTTTCTTGGCCCAGTGGTAAGTTTTTAAAAATCTTAAGTGCCCTCTTGACGGGGAGGTGTGCCATTCCATATCGATGCGATGCCAACACCTGAGAATCAATGCTCGTCATTAATTCCACCGCGAAACAAGCAATCTTTGAACATCGTCATGATACAAAGAAAGTATTATTGTTTTCAAAGGACTCCAAAATTTCTCTCTGAGAAATGAGAGAAATGATTTGAGTTGCAGTGCTTTAGAGATACACTTATATATATAGAATTTCTTGAGAATCAAAAATTCTTAGTCACTATTATACCATATATAAGTATTTTATAGACTTGAACCCATACAATTTGAGAAAATGTTACAAATAATTTCTGGAGATTTGAAACTACACTTGAGAAAATACCACAAACAGTTTCAAGTGATTTCACAACTTGGGAGAACGCCACAAACAATCTAGAAAGACTTAGATTGGGAAACAAATTGTTCACCAACCCACTTACTTTAAAATCCTTTGTTCAAAATGTGTATATACATAATTAAACTTTTTTAAGTTTGATTTTGGACTGGCTCTAAACGGTAGTTCCGTACTTTTCTAGATACTCATCTCCACATTGCCAGGTACCTTCAGACAGCCCATATTCTCTGCTTCAAACTCTGGTTCCCATAAGCTTGGAATATTGAAATAATGAACATGGATGAAAGTCTTACAGTATAGTTTGTAGATTGCTGAACACTCGGAAGTCATAAGTTTTCCTTACAGCTTGTGTTTATGGGAAATGGACATGACAGCTATGAAGTATCACATTAAGGCTGGAATTTAGTTGGCACTGGAATTCCTTTATGTTTTAACTGTTTTATTGGTACTGAGAGAAGCATGAGGTTTTAATATATTTACTGAAATTTGGTGAGTGATGCGTTAAATCCGACCTCAAGTATGTCAAAGTCAATCAAAATGAGTATTCAAATAGCATTAATATAATAATAAGATATTCAAAATTATAGAAACTCTGGACACATCACCACATAAATTCCATGTTACAGCCATACAAAATAGTATTGTTGAGATCTAAATTTTAAATGATTTCAATAAATGAATTTAGTTTATATTTTTGGTTTGGTCGGCATTAATTATTATGAAAGTGGTTATATATATATATATAAACTATTTTGTTAATATTTATTTAAGTGAAATTTAATTTCCAAAAAAATATATAATTAAGCAAAAGAAAACTAATTCTTAAAAAAACAATTATAATACTATTAGAAAATATTATAATTTAAAATTTAATTATATTATAATTAATTTTTTAAATATAAATAAGAAAATGATTACATTATAACTTAAAATTTAATTATATTATAATTAATTTTTAAAATATAAATAAGAAAATGATTATATTTATAAAATGATTTAAAAAATAAATAAAAAATAAAAAAAATTATGTTTTTAAATTTTTAATTACTTTATTCCTATTTATATTAAGATGAAAAAATAAATAAAATATATATATATTTTATGGATGGACCTCGTCAATAAGACCACTTATTTTAGTTAAATTTTATTAGCATAATTAGTTGAGGATGGGCCACCTCGTCAGTAAGACCACTTATTTTAGTTAAATTTTATTAGCATAATTGGTTGAGGATGGGCCTCCTCAGTAAGACCAGCTAGGATTAAACCTCACGAGGGTGGTGGTTGAGGATGGGTCTCGTCAGTGAGGCCACCCAGGATTAAACCTCACTGGGGTGGTTGTGCCCTCTGCTAGGGGGAGGAGACATGCTAAAAAATCGAGACAGCTAAGCAATGGCGTAGCCCATGCGGGTGCAATCCATCCTCGAGTAACTTTGACAACTTAATGGAAATGTAAATTTAAATCACTGAATTTATATAATCTTAATACTTCAAAATATATATATATAATTTAATCAACTATGAATTCACAAATATTAATGATACTTTCAAAAGGTCTAATCTTCATTTACATTTTATTATTAATAATAATATGACAAAATATTCTAAGGCCAAAATGTAAAGATCAATTATACAAACACTACAGAGCTCCCTGTTTTTTTGACGGACGCGTCTGCAACCCTAGCGCGTTTTCTGAGAGATCCCGCTTGCGCCCTCCCTCATGGAGCATGGAGGCGGCCCTGCGGCCCCTCCTCCCTTCCCTCCGGAGATCGAAGCCTTCAAGGCTCTCGTTTCAGCAACAGGAAAACGTCAGGCCTCTGGCCAACAGCAAAAATTCGTCAAAAAACTGGACAGCATACCCAAGGTAGCCTTACCTGAGGAGGAAATCTGCAGATCTGCGCTAAACCTTGCAGAAAAAGGTCTGATCGGTCAGTTCACCGGTTTGTGGCCATCCCCGAGAGCAGTCGAAGAATGGGTCAAAAGGAACTGGCTACCATTGGTAAACGAAGGAATCAAGATCTATTTTGTAGGCAAAGGGTTTTTTGTCTTCTTGTTTGACAGTACAGAGGACAGAGGACTGATTTTCAGAAACGGGCCATATTTCATGGGGCCTCAAGGTCTCTACTTGAACAAATGGTCTACTGATTTTGATCCAGCGCAAGACGTGCCCAAGGCGGTTCCTGTTTGGGTGTGCCTCCCGCATCTTCCTTTGCATTGCTGGAATCAAAGCTCCCTCCAATCCATTGGAAATGCACTTGGAAAATACATAGACCAGGCCCCACGGAAGGATCAGTACTCTTGTGCACGGATCTGCGTGGAGGTCGATTTGGAAACAGGATTACCCGAAGCAATTCAGCTATCGGTGGCAAACTGGACACACATACAAGAGCTTGATTATGAACATCTGCCATTCAAGTGTCGATTCTGTCATGAGTACGGGCACTTTGCAAGATATTGCAAAAAAAGAAATGAGGAGACATCAGAGAAGGAAAAAGAAGAACAATGGAAACAGGCAAAGAAGACAACATTCAGCAGGCAGAATAACAAAAACAAGGCTAAAGGGACAGAGAACAAAACAGATAACGGAAGCATGAGTAACCAAAACGCTGGTAGCAGTGAAAAAAAAGGCAATGAGGGGGACAAAAACCCCTTTGAAATCCTCGCGCCTCCTTCAGATCCACCGGAAGCAGGGGAAGAAGAACCTCCACAGCAGGAGAATATTGAATCCACAGAACCAGGTAATAACCCAATCCCCAACTCATGCAATATCTCTTCCCCTACATACGCAGATATAATAAAAAAAAAAGAAGAAAACCGTAGAGAATATGGGATCATCAGATGATGAAACATTTGAAAGGTCAACAAAAAGGGCTGGGAGAAGATCAAACAAGGAAGCTAGAGAAGAGGAGTCAGAAAGACAAAAAACCCTAGGCAGTCAAGCTACTATCGAAATGACACTAGGGAGGAATATCAGGCCTAGAGCCTCCAAAGGAGGAGGGCCTATCCCTATTAGCGGTAAATGATGCAGTTGATCTCTTGGAACTGTAGGGGTCTGGGTAATCCCAACAAGGCAGAGGCTATCAAAGACTTATTGAAGATGGAGACCGCGGACATCCTAATGCTCCAAGAGACCAAAATAGAAGGGGAAACTCTTCTAAACACCAGTGCTATGAAATGGAAATTTGATTCAGGAAAGGCTGTTAGTGCAAGAGGCACAGCTGGAGGAATAGGTACTTTTTGGACAAAAGACTTCTCCCTTGAACGATTCTTAGCAACCCAACATTGGATCTTCACAGAGCTACGACACACAGTAAGCAATCTTTCCCTCGCTCTGTTCAACTTGTATGTCCCTGTTCAGTATGAAGAAAAGAGAGAGTGTTGGAGGACACTCCTGGATTATATAGCGCAAATCAGCCCCTCAAATTTAGTCATAGGTGGTGATCTGAATATAACTCTAGATCCCAAAGAAAAGAAAGGAGGGATTCAGTCTAGAGATCCTTTCATCAATACAGTGGGCAATCTGATTCTGCAATGGGATTTGGTAGACTTCAAACCAGTGAAAGGCAAATACACCTGGACAAACAATAGAACCGGAGAAAATCATATTTCTGCCAGATTGGACAGGTTTCTCATCAGCAGCTCTCTAATGATGGACAAAAGAATAGTATTCACCAAGATTCTCCCAAAGCTCACATCGGATCATAAGCCTATTCTCTTATGCCTAAAAGAAGAAGAAGACTTAGGTCCCCTTCCATTTCGCTTCAACCCCCTTTGGGCAGGGAAAGAAGGGTTTATAGATACAGTTCAAGCAGCATGGAGGATAGATGTATTCGGTTCCCCAAGCTATGTGTGGGAACAAAAAATGAAAAACATAAAAAAAGAGCTCAAAAGCTGGATAAAGAAATCCATGCAATCTCCCAATAGACAGAGGAAGGAGGCAGTTCTTCAATTGGAAGGAATACAACTTGAAATGGAGGAGAAAGATCCCTCTTCTACAGATTTAGCTAATGAAAAATCTGTACAAAGGAATGTATACTGTTCCTTCAGAAATGAAGAGGAATATTGGCGTTTAAAGTCTCGAAGCCTGTGGCTCAAATCTGGGGACAGAAATACCTCATATTTTCACAGACAGTGCAGGGCCCGTCTTTCGCGTAATCATATAACAGAAATTACCAGCACCAGTGGTCAGGTCCATAAAGGATTTTCTCAAATCAAAGAAGCAGCTGTAAATCACTTTCAGAATCTTCTGAGTGCAGAAAGTAATGGGAATGAGGAGGATGAAGTAGAGTTTCTCTCAACCATTCCAAATCTAGTCAGTGAGGAAGATAATGACTCTCTGATGAGACCTGTAACGGAAGAAGAGATAACTAATACAGTCTGGGCTATGGAGCCAGACAAAGCCCCAGGTCCCGACGGTTTCACAGCACATTTTTATAGAATTTGTTGGGAGATTATCAAAACCGACCTCTTCAGAATGATAAGAGGAACCTTGAGAAAGGCAAAAGTGGGTGGAGGAATAAAATCGACATTCCTTGCCTTAATTCCAAAAGAAACAAACCCAGGATCCTTTGACAGATACAGGCCGATTTCTCTTTGTAATACATCATACAAGATCGTAGCTAAACTGCTGGCAAACAGAATTAAGCCTCTTCTCCAAAAACTCATCTCTCCAGCCCAAGGAGGATTTGTGAAAGGCAGGCAAATTTTGGACAATGTCATTCAAATCCAAGAGGCTCTCCATTCCAGCCACTCTCGGAAAGAGCAAGGTATGATTATTAAACTAGATATGAGTAATGCTTTTGATCGTGTTAACCGTTCTTTTCTGCTTAGGGTGCTTGCAGCCTTTGGGTTTAGGCAGGAATTCATAAACCTTATTAAAGCTTGCATTGAAAACATCTGGATAGCTCCAATGGTAAATGGGAGACCAACAGAGTTTTTTCTAGCCACCAGGGGACTGAGGCAAGGTTGCCCCTTGTCTCCCTTTCTCTATATTCTGATGGCAGACACTTTAAGCAGAAAGTTGACACGGGAGCAACAAAGTGGCATCATTCCTGGGATAAGAATCGTACAAGGCGCAGCCCCAGTAAACCATGCGCTTTTTGCCGATGATTCCCTTTTGCTCGGGGGCGCTTCCATGAGAATTGCTAAATCCTTCAAGACAATTCTCCAAAAGTACTGTAGTGTCACTGGAGCACTTATCAGTGAGAGGAAGAGTGCAGTCTATGGATGGAATACCGATCAACAAACAATTGAAAGGATAGCCAGTGAATTGGGATTCAAAGGCTATGCAGAGTGGGATAAAATAAAGTACCTTGGTCTCCCGTTGACGATGGGATCCAACCGAAATTATTTATGGGAGGAGGTAATATCCAAGTTTAAAAAAAAGATAGCAGCGTGGGGCGGAGTTTGGCTTTCCACAGGCGGCAAGCTCACTCTCATCCGTTCGGTGCTCTCAGCACTGCCCACTTTCCAAGCCTCCTTGTTAATGGCTCCAAGGCAAATCGCACACCAGATCTCTTGTTTAATGAGGAATTTTTTGTGGAATGGAGGGAAGGGGAACAGCAATCGTTTTCACTTAGTTAATTGGGAAATGGTGAAGCGCCCCATTGCTGAAGGTGGACTCCAAATCAGAGACCCCCAGCATGCAAATCTCGCCTTGGGTTGCAAACTTCTGTGGCAGCTTATATCTGAACCCACGCATCCAATAAGCCAGCTCCTAAATTTAAAATATCTCAGAAATCGGTCGATCATTTCCTATAACCCAGCGCCTTCTCCTGGAGGAACACAGGCTTGGAGGCTTTGTTGCAAAGGGTTAGACTTCTTCAGGACACATTTGTATAAAATTCTAGGGAACGGCAAAAAATCATTGCTGTGGAGAGACCGAATCATGGGCCACCCTCCTCTTTCGGTCATAAACGAAATCGCAGAGCTAAGAGTATGGTTAAGATCAAAAGGAATCAGGAAAATCGAGGACATTACAGAGTGGGATAATAAAGGCAATTGGCAGTGTTGGACTCTGCCCAACATACCAGCACACCTGAAAAATCAGCTGAACTACTTCATGGATGCAATCACAGATTTCACTCCAGTGCACAAAGACGAGGAAGATTCATGGGGTTGGGGACAAACAGGGGTTTACACAGCCAAGCAAGGGTACTTACAGATGCAAGGCAAAAAGGACTCTTTGCATCCGGAAGCAGTGTGGAGGCAGATCTGGGAAAACTTCAGCATCCCGAAGATCAATTTCTTCTTCTGGACCTTGTTTCATAACAAAATACTGACTGGAGAAAATCTTTGTAAAAGGAACATTGCAGGTCCACATCGATGCGTGTTCTGCAAAAAAGCCTTGGAGACCTCAGCTCACATGTTCATTGAATGCGAGTATGCGCAGATGGCCTGGGCCAGCTTCTTGGCGGGACTGAATGTTAGTCCACCGGTGCATTGTTCAATAACAGACATGTTTCTGTCTTGGAAAGCTCGGTATCCTTACAGCATCGTAGACAAGACTCTTTGGCATAAGGTGTGGATTGCAGCTCCAAAATATGTGTGCTGGAAGTTGTGGCTCTCCCGGAATGAAATTGTTTTTAACCAAAAAGAAATGTCTGCAGGAAATGTCTGCAGGAAATGTCGCAGAAAAGGCCAAGAAACTACTTATAGAAACTCTGAGACAAACCAATGTCAGAGACAGCTCCCTAAGAGAAGAAGAAAGAGCATGGCTGGGTGATTACATTCCTTCATCGAGCCCTTCTTTAATCACTCGCCCAAAACACAAGGAAAACTGGCAGATTCGAGACACTTTGGAAAACTTCCAGAAGTGGTGGAAATCTCAAGGAAAATGCACTATTTTCTTTGATGGAGCTTCGAAAGGTAATCCAGGCAGGTCAGGAGCTGGGGGGGTCATCTACTTCCCGAATGGAAGAAAAGAGGATTACAGCTGGGGTCTCGGAATTAAAACCAACAATCAGGCAGAAGTCCTCAGTGTTTTAAAAGCTTGCCAACAGGTCAGAAAAGGAAACCCAAAGGAAATTCTAGTGTTTGGAGACTCAGAATTGCTGATAAAATCTCTATTAAATAAGAAAGGGCTCAAGGACCCAATATTGAACAAACAGATTTTAAGAATGAATAGACTCTTGAAGGACTTCTCTTCAGTTCAAATCTACCACATCCTAAGAGAATTAAACACAGAAGCAGACAGCCTGGCAAATATTGGATGTAATCTAGAAAAGAACATGATCAGCATAGATGCAGGAGAACCGTACATGGCAGCCATTCCTTGAAAGGACAAGTTGATCTTGTAAATGCAGAAATCTGTTCTTTTAGAAACAGGAAATTGTAAAACTTGATATGGCTTTGGCCACCCTTTAATAAAATATCCGTTGCGGTTAAAAAAAAAAAAATGTAAAGATCAATTACATTTTATTAGTATTTTTTTGTCAGAAGAAAAAAACGTTGGCTTTTTTATTATATAAAGACCAATACATGTATCTGAAATAGAACACGATGAGGCAAAAATAGATCAATAATGACTTTATGTATACTAGAAAGTAGAGATACCCATCAGACATATCGAAAAGAATAGAAATAAAAAACTAAACAGATAAGCCTGCTAGCCACAGTCAAGTATACAAAAGGTAAGAAACCATATGACAACATAGTCTTGTACAGGTCACACGTCAAAATACAAAAATCAAAAAGCAGAGATACCCATCAGACATATCGAAAAGAATAGAAATAAAAAACTAAACAGATAAGCCTGCTAGCCACAGTCAAGTATACAAAAGGTAAGAAACCATATGACAACATAGTCCTGTATAGGTCACACATCAAAATACAAAAACCAGAATGATAGGTCCTATTCAATATGGCAGATTGATGTCACCCTCCTCGATGATGCGTTGGTCCAAGTAGTGTGTGTAATGCATCTGGCCATATCGACCCTGTAGTCCCTGCTTTGACAGCTGATCCACCTCCATGTTGAATTCTTGGAAAACATGTTGAATGGAATATGAGGATAGAGTGGCAAGTTGTTGTTTGATCCTCATAATCCATCCTGTGAATAATGGAGGATCAAATGTATGTATTCCAAGAATTCCTCCAATAAGGCACTTTGAACCTCCAATAAGGCACTTTGAATCCCCATAGATGTTGATGTTATGCCATCCCTTTTCAGAGATGAACAGAAAAGTCCCCAGAGACATAGTCTCAACTCTTATATTAGTTCCTGGCCCCCCATTCCAAGATAGTGTGTAGCGGGAATGTATATCTAGCACAATGACCATGCCACAATTGCAGATACCTCTTTATGATGCACCATCGAACCAAGATGCTAGCAGAGTAATAGAAGGGGCAACTCTGTTCTTATCAAGTTTTCTAGCTGTTGTAAATTGAGGAGTAGATCCCACCAACCAGTTGTTCAATTTTTGACAGATTTTGTATACATCTATCGAAATGCCTTCAAATATAAAATAGTTCCTGGCTTTCCATATTTTCCAGTTTATAAAAAATGGAATAGTTGCCAATTTGGATGATTTTGAGTTCCATTTTGTGAGTGCTTCCTGCAGGTTAGTAGATAAAATACATGGGCAGCCCCAGAGACAAGCTATCCTCTGCCAGATATAAGATGTATATGTGCACTGGAATAAAATATGATCAGCACTTTCAGTATTGCTTCTACCAAAAAAAACAAATGCCAGGTCCCAAGAAACCGCGCTTGAGCAAATTATCCCAAGTCAAGATTTTGTTTTTCCACATCAACCAGCTGAATAATGACTTTGATGGGAATATTCAGCTTCCATACCTTGCAAAATCAGGAGCGTTGTTGGGTACCGTGTCTCAGAGATCTATATGTTTCCACAACCAAGGGCATCTGGTTTTGTATCTTCCCTCCCCAAGTGATAGTGTCTCCCTGATGATTGTGAAGTAGACCAGCCTGACTGAGAGAGTCTGTGTATTCTCTCCAATTTTGTTCCACTTCCTGTGGCAACCCCAATTGTCTCGCCGACTTCCAAATGGGACAACCATGTTGTATTCCTTCAATAACTTGATATAAAAAGAAAATACCTCTTTTATTGATTGAGTTCAACGTATGCTCCTCTAGTGTCTGCGTACTTGCTAGCCCTTTTATATTGAGTGTGTCAATCATAATGTTTTCCCCATTTCCAAATTCCCAGACCAATCTCGATCTCCAGGAAGGGATGATTTTTATGAAGCCTCTCCAGATAATCGATCCCTCCTTTCTGAATGTCCATGTGTTCCTATATATCAATTCCAGATTGTTGTTCTACAAGTACTTCGAGTGTACTATATCTTTCCATATGCCTCTGCCAGAATTAGCTCTCCAAAATGATTTGATGAGCAATGTTGTACCAAATGATTGTTGTTCTAATAGTCGCCATCCACCCAGTTCTTTGGGTTTAGTTAACTCAGACCATTTTCACAGGTTCATTTTGCTTGTGACATCAAGTCCTCGCCAAAGAAAGTTTGTCATGATAGAGGTGACCTTTTAAACAATAGAATTAGGAATCCAGAATAAGTGTGCCCAATAGATAAATATTTGTTGAAGTATAGCTTGAATTAGGATGTATCTGCCCCCCAGCGATAAAAATTTGTGTGTCTAATTAGTAAATTTTCTCTTGTATTTATCAATCAGCCATCTCTAGTCCAAGTTCTTGTAGTTACATGGCTTGATGTTGAATCCCAGAGAGTGAATCTCATCCTATTGTGGTGCAATAGCGACCCCAAAGTTCTCTGCTCTGTGTTCTATATCCTCCAAATATCATGCAGAATAGAAAAGGGTGGATTTCCCACCATTTGATTTGAGACCAAAGGTTGCCCAAAATCTAGAGAAAATGTAAAACAGTGCTTCCCATTAGGCTCTAGAAATGATACCAAAGGTTAATATATCATCGAAAATAAATAAATGGGTGATGTTAACAGTATTAGTAATTTGGCTTCTTTGAAAGATATTACAAAACTGAGCTTCTTTAATTTTAAGGCTAATCCCATCCATAATAAGTAGAAAGATTAAGGGAGAGATGGAACATCCCTGACTGAGCCTGCCCACAACCTTGAAGAAATTATTTGGGAAACAGTTGATTATCACCGCGAAGCATGCTGAAGTGATGCAAGCCATAATCCATTATAGAATATGAATCTAAGTCCCACCTTATGTAATATGAGCCTAATGAAAGACCAGTCCACACTGTCAAAGGCTTTGTGTAAGTCAATTTTCATCACCACCGCAGCTAATTTCCTCGAAAGGATTGTATGAATGGCTTCCCGTGCCACTGCTATTGCATCATGTATCCGACGATTGTTGAGAAACCCAAATTTTTCTTTGGAAATGTGATTTGACAATACCCCTTTAATACGTCTAGCAATCACTTTTGAGATAAGTTTATAGAGGATATTGCATAGTGAGATAAACCTGAAGTCCCAAAAAGTATTAGGGAGGATTTCTTCTGAATCAATGTGAGGAATGTGGAATTGATCGAACCTGTAATCCTCCCACCCAGTTTAGCCTCCTCAACTATATTTAGTAGACAAATACCAAACAGATCAAAGAAATGTACTTTTGTCCTTTGCAAACTATACCCAGTTAGCCTCCTCAACTATATTTAGTAGACAAATACCAAACAGATCAAAGAAATGTACTTTTGTCCTTTGCAAACTATACCCAGTTAGCCTCCTCAACTATATTTAGTAGACAAATACCAAACAGATCAAAGAAATGTACTTTTGTCCTTTGCAAAAGAGCACAATGTTTGTTCAATTTCCTGCAGCATGACTGACTTATATATATCCTCATTCGCTTCATCATCAAACATGGTAGAATATTCGCTGATAGCCCATACCTGATCCTCATAATCGACTTCACCCCTGGCTTGATAAAAATCTTCAAAAAACCTGACAGCTTCTCTTTGGATGTCCCTGGTGGTGTTGTTTATGTTTCCATTTGAGGATTCTATCTACCATATAGTGTTGCAGTCTTTCCGACGGGAGGCGTATTTATGGAAAAAAATGGTATTTTTGTCTCCATCCCGAAGCCACATAGCTCTGCTTTTTTCCTTTCCTCCAAATCCCGAAGTTGATCCAAATCCTGTTGTGTTGGGGATATTTGATCTAATGACGCTCAAAGATCTGAAATCAATTGTGAGTTGTTCTTCAGCTCAGCAATCATCTGTTGTTTCTTATTTCTCTCCCAAGTTCTTGTCCTTGATTTTATGATTTTTTTTTATTTTTTGGCTATATCCCCGGCATAAAATCCAAATCGGAATGTATTTACAGTATTACATCGATTTTGAAAATAAGACGGGTTGAGATCTGTATATAGATCTTATCAAAACATGGAAAATTACATCTGTATTAAAGTAGTTGCATTGCCTGACCTAATAAAGACCTTATTCCAGAAAAAAAGGAGCCAGAAGCATACCAGATTTTGTCCTTTTAAATGCCTGGCATAGAAAAAGGTTGTATAACGAATGTAGAATGATCTACAGAGATACATAGTTACCACTTACCATCTGGAGACTGCATACCCTTTTTAGATAGTTTATCCGCTTGCTCATATTGTCCCCGCTTTATATGTGTGATAGGGAACTGTGAAGGCTTCCATAGGGATTTTATCCTGCCTAGCCATCCAAAAAGGCTGTCGTTTTTAATATTTTGGTTCCCCTTCACGAGTTCTATGATTATTTTGGAATCCCCATAGATGTTGATAGGGCCGATGTCCATAAAAGAGCAGAAGATAAGCAGGCCATGTAGGGCCATGGCCTCGGCTTTGTTATTTGTTCCTTTGCCACCATTTCAAAACATGAAGTATTGTAGCTCCCTTGATAGACCGATGTAAACTCCACATGCACACTTGCCATCTTTCGCTGCTCCATCGAAGTGTGCCCGTGGAAAAAGTAGCTGACGGGAATCAGTGGCTGATTTTTGCTGTATCATCTGTTGAGGGAAGTTTGGGAGAATCGAATAATAGTAGGGGATTATCTTATCAAATATATGCCCAAAGTCCTCCTTAGTGTTCTGAAATATCTTTTTATTTCTCCACTTCCATATGAACCAGTTTACAATTAACGGAATGGGACGCCAAACTGTTTTCTGAGAAGCCCACCATTCATATGCTTCTGTTATGGAGGGATGAGAAGCTACAGGGAAACCAAAATACAATGCCATCCTCTTCCATGCAATCTGAGATACAGCCGAATTTCTAGCCAATTCATTCCAGAGCAAGTGAATGAGCTTATTATAAGCTACAGGGAAACCAAAATACAATGCCATCCTCTTCCATGCAATCTGAGATACAGCCGAATTTCTAGCCAATTCATTCCAGAGCAAGTGAATGAGCTTATTATATTCGGAGTCCTCCCACCAGATTTTATTAAATTTGAAGGGGATCCCTTTCCGAATGTCCTCCAACTACGAGTATGGTCAGAGATGTATGTTCGGTGGATAGAGGACTAGAGATGTCTCAACCGTTCGAACAACTCTTTGATCAGGAAGCGGTCGAGTCTTTTACCAATGTAACTATCACCCGCTCGCCTGTTGGACCATGTCGGGCTAAGGGGGAAGGGGCAAATATCTACATATTATGTAACCTGTCTGCGAACAGATCAATCCTGCAGTGTTTTCCCTATGATTCTTGCACCAATAATGTAGAGTTGAGGTCCCCGACCAAAATAAGACCATCGATCTTCAAAATGTTAGATCTCTCGACTTTCTCCCATAATAGAGATCTTTCTCGACAAGGGGCATACATATTTAGTATGTGTATGCGTCCAGAGAAACCCCGAAGGAAACCAGAGAGTAAGATGCCTGCAAATATAATAAAAGCATGGAAATGGACCCGTTCAGGATCCCAAAGGGAAATGGTACTTCCCGATGTGCCAGAAGAACCCACAACTGCAATGTGCCAATATGGCAAACCTGTCCAAAATATTGTATGGCTCGGGAGGAATCAACCAAGGATTCCTAGATCAGTATGATACAAGGACTTTTTACCACAATGATATGCTTGATTCCCAACTGCTTGGAGCGGTCCCTCAAGCCCCTAATATTTAAAGAGGATACCTGTCATGGAGGCATGGTAGCGGGTTGCGAAACTCTAAGTGACCGGGGATCGGAGGAATGGATGATAGGGACCTCAAAAAAATGTCGTACAATCCTGTAATTCGATAAAATCGGGACCAGAACGTCCACGAAAGTGTCGACTGCCCTTACGGTGTAGTTTCCTAACAGTGATGTTCTTTGCAGAGCCAGGGCTGATAAGAGGAGTGGAACATGATGGTTCGGCCTTGTGGATGGTAAGGTAATTTACGTTAAGTTCAGGATTGGTCATCAAAAAATCTAAGTCGCTCCCAATCGAATTGTGGGGTGAATCTAAAGTGGGATCAGTCGCGCAAGAAGGTCATGGGGGAGTGGCTGGTTCGAGAGGGGGCATTGAAGGGGAGCTAATGAGAAGAGGATCAAGGGAGACACGATGTCCATGGCCCATATGGAAGGCAGGGGTGTTCGACGTCGGGCATCGCGGAGCGGATGGTAAATGTGATCCATAGAGAATTGGAAAGGAATTATGGTCGGTAGGGTTGTTATCAGCGTGTGAGGGAGAGGGATTACATGGTTTGGGGGACGACAGAGTGATATCCTGGGGGGGAGAGGGCGATGAAAAAATCAAAGGAGATGAAGAGGACAAAAAATGTGATGGGGGATGATCAATGCCTTGAGGAGATTCCGATGGCCCAGAATTCTCGTGGATTGGAGCAGCATCCAAACGAGTCCTCCTTTTCGAACTGGAATAACCCGCTACATGTTTCTTCGGACACTCCCGCATCAGATGACACGTCCTGTGGAAAAGAGGCATCGAAAGAGGAAGACCCAATAATTGATACGTTGACAAAACTGAATCAGACCCCATTCCAGGTCTAGGGATTCAGGGAATCCACTAGAGAAATGTATCTCTACCAGAGTCCAAGCAACGCGCTTATCCCTCACGCCCATGACCTTGGGATCTACATAAATAAGTCTTCCATTGGTGTTACCAATGGCAATCAGAGCCCCTTTCGTCCAGAATTCTATTGGCAGTCCCGACAATTCAACCCAGACGATCTCGTTTTCAGAGTGTGTACCAAGGGATTGAAGCCTATGTACCATTTATGCAAATGCAGAAAACTCCTACCGCAGACCCATGGAAGTTTCAGGACTATTTCTACGTCCTCCAAGTGAAGGAAATTAATACTAAACCATATCCAATACCACCATAAATAGGCCGGGAGGGAGAATAAGTTAGATAGGTGCCAGGACAGAAAGGGGGATCCAAAATCGAAGAAGAATATAATTAAACAGTCGATCCCAACAGCACTAACATTCCGCGTGGTCTAACGAGTCGGAGGAGGTGCTTGGAAATTCCAGTGATATTTAGAGAAAATTTGGCCAGGATTTTTGTAAATCCAAGTTATAGTTGTTACACTCAAAATTTTAAGTGTCCTAAACATTTTTGATGGTGCTGAATCCATTTCCATCCTCAAAAACACGATTCAAGCACTCCCTCTACCCAATTTTTTGAATTTTTTTACCTGGATTCCAGCCATTTTTAACCATACAATTCCTCAGCCCTGCAGCCGATCTCAATGAGGTAGGTGTACCGGCTTGCAACCACCAACCAAATTGGCAAGCCCGAGCGAAGACGTAGGTCAAGGGAGTGAACACCCCGATGTAGTCCAATTCGAACCCAATTGTAATCCAACGAGGTCGTAAAATTTTTGAAAATGACCAGAAAACGGGCGCCACCCTACAATCCGGCGTCGAAACCGATAGAGACAGGTTCAATCGATAGTGCCAAGAACCAGCAATCCAAGCACCAATGTATCGCAACAGCAAATCTAAACAAGTCCGACAGGAAAGTCACGTGCAGTATGTGCATATGCTACAAATGCGACACAAGCACAGGCTGCAGTTCCACCGGCAATATAAACATGGTCAGCCAACTTCCGCTGGCTTTGCTGTAAAATCAGCTGGCTTCGGCAGTATTTTTGACTGGCTTCGGCCAATATAATCTGGTTTCGGCCGTATTCTAACTGGGTTCGGCCATATTGTACTCTGAGGGCTTTGGTCATATATATGGATTTCTCTCTATGGATTTCTCTCTGAAAAAAAAAAACATGGTCAGCCAACACTACCCCGCCACAACACCATATAAATTGAATTAAGTCTTGCAAATAGTTGTGGCATCCAAAATTGTTAGGATCCAGAAGTATGTTGCATACACCACAACATGAAACGCCACGATCCAGTTCAAAAGTATAACGAGGGGGATCAAGTGTGGAATCAGTGGCAGAGTGAGAAGATAGGAAGCAGTGAGTGAGACACTTCATTACTCCTCGTAGAGAAGTCTGTAATAATCTAACCAGAGTAAATTTTAGGGGTGAAATTTCGCAAATGGGTTATTTTTTGGACATTTTATGAAAACAATACTTGTCAATTTGGTTAAAAATCCCTCTATTTTTATATATATATTATTAAATGAAATATATTCACCAAAATATTATCAATTTTAATAATAAATTACATGTTTTTGATTGAATATTTGCCTTTTTTTTCTTTCCGAGGAAAAAATCCGTAATTTATATTCATATATGAAATAAATTACATGTTGTAGATGCTTAGAGCATATGCAGATAGCTGTCCATGAGAAGGACAATTACAATAATAAAAGGAAAAATAATAAAATAAAATTACAGCAAGCCTATACTTTTCTGCCCTTCTTCTTCTCCACCCTACGCCAACCCTGAGAGTCAGGAGGGGGAACAATGATGGCCTGCAGGAACTCCTGTGTGTTCACTGGAAGTTCTTTGTCGGATTCTGATCCTTCAGATCCATGAGTTCTTTTGATGCCACTAACTTCCCGCTGAGGATTTTGCTGCTGATGTATATGGTTTGCCTCCATTTGAGGGACTGGAGCATTTTCATCCTGTGTACCATTCTGTTCCATATTTATATCAGGTTCCTCTTGGTTCACTGCATGTTCTGACTGTCTGTCCTCTTCTTCCAGCGGTTCTGTATGCTGCCACCCATTGGGCTTTTTTTGTTGTTTCTTGTTTCCTTTGGGATTCTTTCTGGCCAGTGGGCAAGAATATTGGAGGTGTCCTGTTTGCCTGCAACTGCGGCATCTGAATGCAGTGTTTTCATAGTCTAGGGGTTGAGTCCGCAGAGTGTTGTTATAGTTCAATGAAATATGATCAGGTAGCCCCTGACTCAGGTCCACTTCAACGCAAATTCTGGCGAATGAGAAGATTCCTCTACTAACTCTGTCTTCATCAATTTTTAGGAATTTCCCCAAGGAATTCCCAATGGCAGATAATACTATATGATGCCAGAAGTGTAATGGGAGGTTATGAAGCCTCACCCAAACAGGCATTGTTGAGATTTTCATAGTGTTTGCATCAAAATCAGCGAACCAAGGGGTAACAAAAAGACCAGCATTACCCCAAAACCAAGGCCCCTCATTGATGATACTATCCCTTTCTTCTTCTGTGTGGAAGCTAACTATGAAAAAACCTTTTGAACATAGGTGTATATCACAGTCTGGTGTCCAGCAGGAGTAAATCCATTGATGTAAAGCATCGGATTTTGGCCAGAAACCATTAAATCTACATATGACAGCATTTTTAGAGAGTTCAGTGTGTAGTTCAGTTACCTCTGGCATAGTAACTTGGAGCGTTGGGGATTCCAGTTTTTGATCTACTATATATGGACCTGGTTGCTCTGGTGGTGACACTGGTTTGTTCTGCATTTTTTCTTTCCCCTTGACTGCATCACGAAAGGAGCCTGGAGTCTTTGAGCCGGATCCGTTGCATCCACCGCGCAGTCTTAGATTAAGAAAAATGGTTGTATCCTGACAGATCCCATATTCCTGTAGAGTAAGATGGTCCTGTAGGCTACGACCTGCACAAATCAGGTTCTGGTGTTTTGTGGGTATTCCAAGTTGGTTTTGTATTTCGTTTTTTAACTCTTGTATGTTTAACCCCATGCTAAGTCGCATGTAATGGTGGCTGCCCCCTGTTAATTTGATGAAGATTTGGATCCAATCTTCACCCTGGCAGTATGATTCAGCCACTTTGTGGCAAAGCTTCGGTGGTTTGGTTGTTTTCTGTAAAAAATCCATCGCTCCCCTGTTATTTTTATTTTGTCCGCCCCATGGGGTCTCCAGATCTGGTTTATACGAGTCATTTTTGGAGTACTCTGTCACTGCTCCCAGATTTAAGGGGTCCTCTGTGGTCAGCCCCCTTACTTTTATACTGGGCTTCCTCTGTCCAGTTGATAACCAGGATGCCGCGCGTCCCTCATCACTTTTCCACTCGCACTCCGGCTTGAGTGAGGTAGCTCCTGTGCCAGGCCAAGTCTCAGACCATACAGTCCGTGTTGTCGATTTTGTTCTAGGCGGGCAGAAAACCCAAGCAGCCGCCTCTCGACACCGCATCTGTGGGTTAATTCGTATTTCACGCCCAGGCAGAGGGTTCTGGAGGATATTGATCCGGCCGAGAAACCCAGGATCTTGCTGGTAAGAATGTGGCAGAAAAAACCCAAATTGTGGAAACGAATATTGTAAACATACCTCTGCCGGGCGTGGATTATTGTTCAGCAAATGGGGATCATCTACCGGCCAGCACAAATTCTCTATCAAACAGTCGAGGTCCATGGGGAGGGTCTCTGCGAACAGGGGGGAGAAAGGCGCCATCGTTGCAGAGCTCCGGAGGTTCAATTGAATATTTGCCTGCATTTTATATGTATGAATTTTCAAACTAGAATAATCGCCTATAGTATTATATAGGAAGAATATTAAATCCTTAAAAAATACCATGAGCCTAACCGTCAACGTAGTGGCAAGGAGAAGTACCAGGATTTGGAAAAAAGAAAATATGACTCAAAATCACCTCCTTCCATATAGAGGAAGAGTGGTCGCAAAAACAGTGGTCAGTCAACCAGAAAACTCTAGATATCCTAAAAAAACAGAAGTACAAACCCACAACCGCGAACTAATAAACCACCCAAGTAGTATCAGTGTCTATAGGTGAGGAGCACCCACAACAACCTCTTGTCAGTGCTAGCCTTAACCTAATCCACAACCCCTAATACACCAACCTTTGTGATAACCTCAGCACCCGAGCTCATTCACATCTCCATGTCTCCTCATCTCCACACACATAGCTCCACAACTCCTTGGCTCCACATCTCCTCAACTCCACACACATAGCTCCACAACTCCTCAGCTCCTCGCCTCATAACTTTCCTACACTAAAATGTAAAAACATATTGGTCAAAGAATTTTTAAATGTAAAAACATATTGGTCAAAGAATTTTTAAATGTTTTATAATTTGTTTTTATAATTTATTATTAATTAGATTTTAATTAAGTTAAGTTGGATATTTGCACTATTATGTTTTATATTGGTGTTGTTTAACTTATAATTTACAGTTGAAATGTATTTTTTTCACTGAGTAATACAATTTCAAACAAGATTATGTTTTTTAGTTGTTGAAAATACATTATTTAATGTAGAAATGGATTTAGCACTCTCAATAACTTATGGGGCACTCAAATTCTATAGATTAAACAACATAAACCCTTTTTTTTTTAATCTCTACTAGATTTTAGTTAAAATTGACCAGGGAAAAAAAAAGAACTTTTAAAAAAATCATTTCGTCTATAACTTAGTTAAACTACACATTTTATATATAAAAATAGTAGTATTTTTAATTATTGATATCTACTATTTTTAATTATTGATATTTATTATAATATTATTATGTATATTTATTAAAAATTGTAAAATGTTTATCATTGGTTAATAATATAGTTTAATTATTTTATTTTATTTTATTTTTAATTTTTTTAATTAAGTAGGGATTTATTGGAATTAAACATTTGAGTGATGTAATCTATATAATATACGAAAACAACATATTATATAAAAGAATTGAATGTGTTTGGAGTGCATAACAACATTTTTCTCAACCACCTAAATAACACTTAATTGATTTTTTTTTTGTAAGCTTGGCCGGACATTTCTCATTCATTCAACAAAAAGGGTAGATTACATCCATGATCAGATGGTAAGGTGGCCTCAATCTGCGCATTGGAAAACCATATATGTTGGTCACTGTACCGCATTATAAGCCAAACAAGAGCAAAATAGTTTAACACTATCTTTTAGAGCTAGATATGTTTGAGTATCCTTATTCTGTCTACTATCTAAATATCTACAACATAATATCAAGGTCTACATATCTTGCTATTGTACTTAACAAACATAGAAAACACATGCTTAGCTAGACATACTACTAATCATCAGAAGAGTCCACTGGAGCTAGATCTTTCACACTCGAGCTAGGTAGTTCCATTTGAGGGAGACACGAAATATGATTTTCTATCTGGTTGAGGCAGACATTTTGTTGTTGAATCTGAAACTGAATAAGTTGGAATTCTTTATCAACTTCTTGAAGGATAGGGTATGTCTTGGCTTGAGCAGCTGTAGGAGTGCACAGAGCTCTTGCTACAAAGTTTTTCATGAGCCAATAAAAGTAGACAATTTGTTTATATTGGGAAGAACGACCTCTAGTACGACTAGGGTCTAGAGCTAACTCCAAGCATTCCTCTACATCCAATTTTTCCTAAGCTAACTGACGGTTTAGGTCAGCTTCCCACCCAGAAATAAGTTGGTGGATCTGTGGTTGAGTTCATGTCTGGTAGGCTTGGGCCGCTTCATGAATGAGCCTAGAGGTCGTTTTACAGCCGCAACCTTGAGAAGGACGTGGATGGGGTTGACTGCCACCATGACGAAGCCCCGCTCGTCGATTCTGACCCTGGTTTTCTCTCATCCTGGTGCCTATTCCAGTTGAAAGTTGCGCCATTCTATTACTTCGTTGGCCATAATAATGAAACATAGAATAAATATGACAACCCTCAAACCCTAGCACAGTGCAGGTGTCGGGGTGACGAACTTGGAGCATGTACGTGGTAATAACACTTGAAGGTATAGCACAGAGGAAATCCAAAAAATCATGAGCATCAAACAAATAAAACAAACTTTTTCTACTATATATGATATGGTTGTAATGACAAAGGTCGACATCGTCAATCCATGGCTCCCCAAGCCTCCAAAGAACTAAACCCATAATCTATTCAGACATATACTCGTTTGGATAATTTCCTCTCATTCTAACCAGTAGACAAAACAAGAAGCCATGAAATAAAACGCTCACCCCCATGCATAAAATACAAAACAAATGCCAGAGCACAGACCCTCAGTGCATACCCATCTGTGAGAGAAGGATATCATAAATAATAGAGACAATTCAACCAAATTAAGGTTGCCCAATGAAAAACCCAACAATTTCCTTCCTCAAATTCCAAGATGCAGACATTCTAACCTGAAATATTGTCTCAGGGACCCGTTCCCCGCGAATAATCGTAGAGAAATTAAGTAAAGGGGTTGGAAGGGAAAGCATCATTAAAAAGACATACCCACAGACACTAGCTTTTGTAAAATGGAGGGGAGTTATTGTACCCAATCAACCTGCGGCAGGAAGGACCTTTGAGAGCACACCAGAGACTTCCTCTATGACCTGTAACCCAAAGACTAACAAAGCCCTTGGCACGAAACCAACACACAACAGAAAATTCCAAGCAGGCGATACTATACCAATCTCTCAAATCGTCATAAATGTCTTGCATGTGTCTAGCCACCTTGCAAAGGTTGGCAAGTAGCTAATTCCCTTACCATCCTTTTGTCTTGGGCTTCTAACCATGTCTTGGATCCTTAGGAGTCCATCCCATCGCCCTCACCATAATCAGGGAACTTAATTGAAAAATATTTAAAATAAAATAAAATGATATTATTTAATTGATTTTTTTAAATAAAATTATATTATTTAATATTATTTTAACATATAAACATAAATAATATCATTTTGTTAAGTCACTTTGTGATGTGAGGGTCACCGGTTCGAAACTCCGTGGGCAAAACTCTAGCCATGTTAAGGGTTGGTGTGGCCCAAACCGAGTGCGATCCCCGGGTGATTTTGACGGGTTAGATGCCCTGGGATCATGGTTTCTCAAGCCATGGGTCAAGCCTGATGTAATCTCTGGAGAACTCAAACAACTTGACAAAAAAAAATCATTTTATTAATTTACATTTCTTCCTCTAAATTCACATTACACTTAATTGGTTGACGCGTTTCGAACCACCCAATATGGTTCATCATTAAGACTAAGATGGAGAACTTGACCTAAACACGTAATTAAATAATATAAAGATGCAAAGAGAGAAAAATAATTACAATTTTTAGATCCTAATGGAAATAAAATAAATCATTTAATAATATTTCTATTTAAACTAGCAATTGTCCCAAAAGGTACAAAGAGAGGCCGATAGGATTATTAAATTAGAATTGTTGAATTTCTCTAGAAGAGATGTTGGTTCAAGCCTAATGGATGAGCAATTTGAGCTAGCTAAAGGCCTTCTAATTACACTATTGTTTGGGTCTTGAAGTCTGGATGAGCAATAAAAATGCTTAAAACATAAGATGAAGTTTGTAAAGTAAACACAAGATTTGAGATCTTAAGTCATTGCTAGAATTAAGACGACATATAATTCACAATATTAAAACAATCAAAATGCATCCACCTCAAATACAAATAAAACATCACCTTTGCAAAATAATACCACCAGTAAACAATTCAGGCAGGATTGCTTAAATGTTTAAAAATGTATTAATTTGTGTATTAAGGATTAAAAGCAAATCACAGTTACCAATATGATTATAACAATTAGAGGAAAAATTATTAAATCCCAACAATGAATAACTATTATCTCTTACCACATTTAGGCTTTTCAGTTCTATTAAATACTATGGAAACATATTAATTAATTTAATAGTTTCCACTGTGTGATGGTATACTAACGACAAGGTAATTCCATCATAGAATATAAGACATAGGATCTTCCAAACAAATTTAAAAAGGTCGGTAATACCATTTATGAACCAATTGATAACTTGTGTTTTTTACAATTACCTTAACCAGTGGTCTGTCCATGGTCACAATTACAAAATATTCAAGTCAGTATCATCCCCTTTGTTAAGATCACTTTCTTTCTCAGATAGTACTCCCTTTGTGAGGATACAGTCTCCATCTTCATTCTAAACCATTACTAATTTTCTGTAAGTAAGATAGGTATCAGATTCAGTTGCAAATCAAAAACTTTCTGGGTAGATTACATGATGCTCACAATTTTAGGAGTATGGGAATAAAATATATACAGAGCTGATGGATGAAAGATAGATTTTGGAATGATAGGGCTTGGAATAAGTGAGAAAGAATCCTTCCAAGGGCTTCATCGCGATAATGGGAAGACGGTTTATAAACATACATTTCCGTTTTCTTGACATAACATCTGTAAAGGATGTGACAGGAAACTTCTCCCTCATTCCCCTATGTCAACATAGTTGCAAGCAGTGAGATATTCAACAGACAATTACACTTCATGATCCGCCTTTGCTGCTTAACAATAGAATAACTCTTAGTGAGACCATTTCATTAATTTATCTTAAGACCATGGGGATATTTGAATAATAAATCAGGGAATTTGCAGATATTGTTTAACAAGTTTCGGAATCCAATTTAATACAAAATTTAAATAGCAAACTTGAACTACTTTTGTAATTGGAAGCCAGGCTTTTCGGAAGATATAGCAGAAATTCATTACAATTGCTAATAGTAACTTAATAGAAATATTTGCATTTAAGCAAATAACGAGAATATCTTGTGCGGACTAAAAAGCAGGAAGGAATTCTGGTTACACATATATTATCATAGAAATCTCAAGTTGTTTAAGTGTTCATGTATGAGTTTACCATGCCCTGTTCTTAATAAATTGAATTGGATATTCACGCTTTCTGTGTCATGAGGCATAAAAAGAACCCATAAACTCAACCTGAGTAAATGTGAGATATATGAAACTGGATTTAGGCTTTTCAGTTGTATTAAATACTATGGAAGCATATTAATTAATTTAACAGTTTCCACTGTGTGATGGTATATGAACGACAAGGTAATTCCATCATAGAATATAAGACATAGGATCTTCCAAACAAATTTAAAAAGGTCGGTAATACCATTTATGGACCAATTGATAACTTGTGTTTTTTACAATTACCTTAACCAGTGGTCTGTCAATGGTCACAATTACAAAATATTCAAGTCAGTATCATTCCCTTTGTTAAGATCACTTCTTTCTCAGATAGTACTCCCTTTGTGAGGATACAGTCTCCATATTCATTCTAAACCATTACTAATTTTTTGTAAGTAAGATAGGTATCAGATTCAATTGCAAATCAAAAACTTTCTGGGTAGATTACATGATGCTCACAATTTTAGGAGTATGGGAGTAAAATATATACAGAGCTGATGGATGAAAGATAGATTTTGGAATGATAGGGCTTGGAATAAGTGAGAAGGAATCCTTCCAATGGCTTCATCGCGATGATGGGAAGACGGTTTATAAACATACATTTCCCTTTTCTTGACATAACATATGTAAAGGATGTGACAGGAAACTTCTCCCTCATTCCCCTATGTCAACATAGTTGCAAGCAGCGAGATATGTCAACTGTGTTATGATGTTAACAGCCGTAGAGTAGTGCCGCAAAAACTCAGCGGTTACAATGAATTCTTACAGTATGCCACTGCATAGCAATTTGCAGTACAACTGTTTTTCATGCCACATAATCAGTGCTAAGGCAACCTTACAAGTGGTAAAGAGGGATACATGAATCTGAACATTTGAGAATATCAAAGATGAGATCTACATGAACTTGCAGAAGGACTGTTTTAATGTAGAATAAGGCTTGATATTTGAATAGAGGAATTAATAAGACCTGAAGACTGTCATTGGAGCCTACGTAGTACTGATCAACGGTCTTAAGCCACCCCACGTCGTCGTGTGTATGGGGGACCAAATGCACATTAAGCTTGCCTTCCACAGGCCCAGCTGTTGTATTGTAGTGAACATACACACCATTAATCCCATGCTGGGATAACAATACTGAGCTTACCAGTAACAAAACCAGTGCCCTTAATGCAATAATCATTCTGGTTTCAGAAACAAAATGGCTAAAAGCATGTTAAATTCAGCAAGAAAACTGATCATTCTGTACATAATTTGCTATATGATCTACCTATTCACAATGCTACACATATCCTTTCATCCCCCACTGAACGTAAAAGCACCAGATGCATTTCACAGACACAAAGGCCAAAACATGTCAAACTCAAACCAGAGAACCAATAGTGCTCAGGAGGATCATTGGGGATAGGATCCCTCTGTTAGAAGGAGGATGCTATTTGATGCATATAAGTCAACTCTGCCCTAGATGAGATTTTAGCCCTAGCCTTTGCTGATGCACACCAACGATGCACATAAATAAAGAGCGGGTCAGTTTGCCCACGATGCACATAAATACACAACACAGCTTTGGACTTATCCTTCAATCTATAAAAGATCCTTTCTATTTATTTACATGGCTGAAACGTAATAGATCTCTGACATTTTCCAGATTAGGCCTGCATGCATGCACGTTGAGAACATTGTTTACTGTACAAATTGTAGATACCCATCATATCACATTTTGACAGTTACAGCCAGTCAAGCAAACGATGGGTTTTCCTACATATATTCTCCTCTTAGTCCACATCAATAGTGCAGAGATCTGCCATAGAGAGGTCCCAGGTTCGCCTCAAGCAGTTTGATAGACATTACAAAGTTACAGATGCCCGAAGTATCACTCACCAAATAGTTGATCATCTCTTTAGAACAGAGGAGCAGTAAGTATAAATGGACATGAGAAGCCCAGCACTGAACATCTTTACCTTGAAGATCTAGCCTCAAAAAGGGAAATAAAAACCCTCTGTTTATTCTTTTTTACCTGTCCACCACAATCAATTTCTTGCCTGACAACTTAGAATCCGAACCAGAGATGCAGCAAAGCAGCTTTACAACGTTGGTATGCCTAATCTTTCCTAGAAGCTCTATCTCTGCTTGAAATCTATTTTCTTGGACAGATCGTGGGTTCTCGTTATTCCAGATCCTTTTCACAGCAACAATATTACCATTTTCCAGTGCCACCTTGTAGACTTTGCCAGCATGTCCACTTCCAATAACATGATACTCTGTCAATCCATTTAGAATGTCTGACACTTCAAAGTCAACCATGTGAAAGGATGTGAGTTTCCAAGACTCTGTACTTGTGTTAACCTGCACGAAAATCTTGTGTCTCTTATGGAGGAAACCTATACCAATCAAGCAGACTACTATGGCCACAACAATAACCGAAATCAATACCCTATGTCTATATGCCAGATTATTGTAACCAACAGGGACAGAGCCAGACAAGTGGTTGCCAGACACATTAAGAAAGCTCAACTTGAGGTTATCTAATTCAAGGGGTATTTCCCCTGAAAGCAAATTGTTTGAGAGGTTAAGGCTGTTAAGAACAGGCAACAGCCCAAGTGACGCAGTAATTGATCATGTGATCTTGTTGTTGGCAAGGTTAAGCTGAGAAAGACCTTTCCATGATATTATCGTTCTTGGAAGCTCCCCATGCAACATATTGTGATAAAGAGAAAGCCACGACAGTGAGGATAAGTTAGTAAGTTCCACTAGGACAGTCCCTGATATATTGTTGTGACTGGTCAGAAACTTGTTGAGAGTCCACAATTGTCCAATGCCAGAGGGAATACTTCAGCTGATTTGATTAATGCATGTGTAAACTAAAATGGTAGAACGTAAAAGTAGGGTATTGGTCTGTAGTAGGCTCTTGATCTAGTCTAAAAACTGTATGCATATTCGTTGCACAGACAAGATTCCTTTGTGATTTCAGAAATGGAATTATTTACATGCCGTACATGCAAGATTTGGTTGCAGAACTATTTCAAACCAAGTGTTTAGCCATAAAATACCAAAATGCATATATGTATACTACAAGGAAAAGGAAAACGCCCAACCTATTTACTGATTACATTCACAGCCATACAAAACTCTGTGGAGAATATAACCACTGTAAATTATGAAGAGAAATTTAAACACTGTAATTCCATGAATTGCATAAATAGATCTTAACAAAACGAGAACAAAACAACAGAGTTTGGTACTAATATTATTTATATGATTTTTTTAATGGATAAAGTATATAGCTATTCAAATCTATCCAGGTATAATTTGAATTTGATGTTTACTGGATATTCACATTTTGATTTAAATCTCTCCCTGTATAATTTGAATTTGATGCTTATTAGATATTCACATTTTGATTTTGAGATGAAAAGTTTGCAACAACTACTGGAAAATTTTATATCAACCTAATTTATTTGAAAAAAAACAATAACTAAAAACCCTCCATATTAGAACAGCATTACTCAATATAGATTTCAATATGAAAGAAACAAATAATAAACACTTACAAATTTTGTATCAAAAATATTTATTTAAAATAATAAAAGTACAATAGCTAAATATCTTCATCTACAAATAACTACTGAAGGTAGATATCAATATACCACATGAATGAGAAGGAAACCAGTACTGAAAATACAGATGGGTTTTCAGAATTGTATTGAAGAGCCCCTCTCTAACCTAAATAATAGCAATGAGGGTGGGGTTTCTTTTGGAGGATGTGATTGAAGTTTATATCCATGGACAGTTCACTCCAGGAATGGATAGTCTGTGTAGCCAACTACAGGATCAGGTATGTAAAAACTGTTCCTGTTGTATTTGTTGAGAGGGGCATTTAACTCGAATCTTCTAGGCAAATCTGGGTTGGCCAAAAAAATTCGACCGTAAACTACAAGATCAGCCTTGCTGCTTGCAATTGCTGCATTTCCATCTTCTCTGTCATAACCCCCTGCAACCAAGAATGACCCCTTGAACGCCTTCCTCATTGGAAGCAGACTCTTGTTTGTTGCAACAGGTTCAAATGAAGTTACCAGTCTGGGCTCTACATAGTGGGCATACAGGATATTGTATTTATTTAAGGCTTCGGCCATGTAAAGCACCAGCGCCTCAGGATCTTAGTCACTGGATTCTAGATATTGTGCAAATGGAGAGAGCCGTATTCCCACTCGCTCTGCTCCAATTTCATTTGCCACTGCTTCAACAACCTCCAGAGGAAACCTGCACCGGTTCTCAAGTGTCCCACCATACTGATCTGCTCTGTTATTAATGTTGTCTTTCATAAATTGATCAAGAAGGTATCCATGAGCACCATGAATTTCCACACCATCAAAACCTGCCACAATGACATCAAAACTATGAATGGAAAAATACCACAGTTCCCTATTTATTTGCCTTCCGAGGAAGAAAACAGCCCTGTGACCTATTAAGAAAATATTCGAATTCTTTCTTGGGTAAAGATTTTTCCTACAGCCTGTGTACTATGTGTGCAAATATCTAAATGCCAAATTTGCGATTTATTAAAGAACATTCACCTGCTTTAATAGCATTTCTGGCAGCAAGACGAAAGTCATTAATAATCTGTGGAATCTCCTCAGTTTTTAGAGCTCGAGGAGTGGAATAATCTGCAACATCTTTGCCGTTGGGTAACACAATCTGTCCCGATATTTTTCGATCTGTTGATGAAAAGGGAGCCTGGCCATTGGGTTGATAATCTGCATTTCATAGACCCACTCATCCATTTCTATTCAAAGAAACTGACAACAATTGTTCAAAAAAACTGATATAATGCAAATTTATTAGGGCAAGAATTAAGAGTTGTCGCTACCCAATTTTCATTATGAGATGCCATGGCCAAATGAACCCCAACATACAGTGCTATTATTAATATAGTGGGAATCATGCTTTGGAAACAAATCAACAGAACTCACTCCACACAGATCTGTCAAGTGGGTACATGAAAGGAATTAATGGATAGCAATGTAATGCAGAGCATAGATACTTACCCACATGGGAAGCCCTTCCAGTGTGCCAAATCTGACAGAAGAAAATGCCCCCTTTCTCATGGACGCCATTGACAATGGGTTTCCAGGCTTGCACCTGCTCCTCGGTCCAAATTCCAGGCGCATCTGGGTACCTGTTAGTTACACACCTCATCATGGTCATCATCATTTGGAATCGTTGGAATCTGTTCCACTGCTTCAAACCCTAATAAACCAAGCCTCAAATTCTAGAGCTCGATGCACTGTTCTTTACACAACGACAGCTCATGAGACCTGTTCACCGCTATCCACAGCTCAATACGCAGAACATCATAAATAATAGGCAATCTGATCCACTGCCGTGAACCCTAATCCACAATACCTCAAACTCTACAGCCCGAGTCAATGCTCGTTTTCAAAAACACAAAAACATTATTGCAGAGGGCGTGGAAGAGAACCTGCAGAGCACAAAACAGACAAATATGGTCGAAGAAAGCAGGAGTAATTTGTAACGATTTGTTCAGGAATTACAGGAATTTGTAACAAATTTGCGGATATTTCTGCCGGCTTCATGCAGTGGGTGAAGATTCGAGCCCACCATCATTATGGAGAGAGGCGTTGGCATAACAGTTTTCAGTTGAGGTTTAGAACTCGCACCAGCGGCAAAATTCTCGGTTAAGACCATGACAATTAATTGAAGAAGATGCTGAATGCCTGCTAAATGTACACGCCAGGTGTCAACATCTGAAAGAAAAGGACGACGAAGGGACGACTGTCCACGTGTCAGCACGAGAGACAAAGGAACGACGAAAGTCTGTTCCAAAGGAAGGCCTATCGGCCTAATTAAAGAAAGAAATATTATTGAAATGAAATTTCTAATTAAATTATATAATAGAAATTAAAAGGTTTAAATAAGAAATAGTATTAAACAAAGTATATCTAATAATAAAAATTAAAAACAATGAATAGACTTTCATATATATAAAATAAGAAAAATAAATAAAATAAATAAATTTATTAATAAATATATATTTATGTAAATAAATATATAATATTATATATATAGATATGAATAAACAAATTTAAACAAAATAAAGGATGAAAGACCCAAAAAAAATGGAAGAAAATCCATAATCTATAAAATAGGAATCTAGAACATATATTATTATTTAATAAGAATATATATATATAACACTGAAAAATACTCGTATGAATTCATATCAATTATATTTTTTTTTTATAAAGTAAGCAAGAATAATGTTAAGTTAATTAATTATGAATTATAAGAAATAGGAAAAAATTACAAAATAATTCATAGGCATTATAAAGTATATAGAAATCAAACCAAAAGGAAACAAAAAGAAGGGAACAAATTAAAGAAATGAAAGGGGGAGGAAAACAAATAAAATGAAGTCACCTAGGAAGAAAGGGTATGGATCCAATAACTACTAATTTTCCATCCATCATCTCTATTCAGTGTATTGGACCTTCTCTCAATTTCAATGGCCTCCATAAACTTTCGATGATGGAAATGATCAATCTTTGCAATGACCTGAGACTATTCTATACAAATGTGGTGTTTTGTCTTCTCAACATGTTCAACCAAAGCTGAAGAGTGAGTACTATAATGTTTGATGTTAGTTGTGTGCTCCTAAATCCTTTGTTTTATGGAGCAGATAGTTTCTCCAATGTAGGGGGGTCCCACAAGAACATGAGACTACATAAACACTTTTCATGTTTTGTGCTTCTTAAGAATTCGAGCAATCTTGTTAGTGGTCCCTTGGATAGAGGGAAGTTGAATACTGGTAATCAAATATTTTGGCTCATTCCTTATCCTCGGACCTTTGTTTGCCTTTAAGAAAGCTTTGAGACCTTGGTGCTTATTATAACCATTATTTTCAAACACTTTAATGAGATTGGTTTTCTCATTATCCATGTGACCTTCATCTAAAGCCCTTAAAGCATGAGTAGCCAATGTGTTGAGAACTCCTAGCTTTTAGGCAAGATAATGATGGGAATTAATTTTACGTATGTTCTATGTCTAGTGCACTTTATTTCAATTTTCACAGTTAGCTCAATATGTTTTCCAGATTAGCAACCACATCAACATAATAGTAAATTGCATATAGAACATAAACATAATTTGCAGAAGACAGGCCAAGACAAGAGGACACAAGATGTGGCGCTAGCCAGGGACAAACTCTAATGTGGGGAAACCCTTGATCAATTCTTCTTATATGTTCTTCAATAGTTCAATAGAGAGAGAGAGAGAGATAGTACATTTACAACAAAAGTCGACACTTTGACTTATCTAAATAAGAGCATAGATCATCTCTAAGAAGATGATACATGAGGTAACTGAACTCAGTTGAAGACATGTTGCTTCAACAAATTCTCCAGGGTGACTCCATCACCATGTTGCACCTATCATTGTGTTGCACCTCATCATCATGTTGCACCTATCATTGTGTTGCACCTCATCATCATGTTGCACCTCATTGTGTTGCACCATGTTGCACCAATCATCACAACGTTGCATCTCATCATGCTTCGCTAATCATGACTATAACTATCACTATACTGTTGCACTATGTTGAGCTCTTCATTGCACTATGCTATACCCAAATGCATACTGCAATACCTCATCATCCTGTTGCTGCAATACCTCATCATCCTGATGCTGCAATACCTCATCCTTACCATGTTGTTCTATTGTTGCTCCAATGTTCAGCAACACTGATCCACACCATGTTGCACCATCATATGTTTCATTGTACATCATGCTATGCATTGTTGCTCCCATTGTTGTACCAATGGTGCACCGTGTACCATGGTTGTCCTATGTACCATTGTTGCTCCATGTCAAGCCTCCAAATTGGCTCCCACGGGTTGCTCAACAAACTGATCCAAATCTGGTCACAACATTGACCCAACCCACTACACAAACAACTACTCCAAGTCTACTTTGTTGTTGTTTTTTTAGTGACTGGTTAGGGCACCTCAGACTGTTGCAACAGCCCTCAAACAGTCACCCAAACAGCCCTTAATCTTTGTGGCCTACCCTAGTGTGAACCCTCTGCCTCCACGCTGAAGATTAGGGCACAACATGACCCCAAAACAACCCATGCTATCCCTTGTTGTGGTGGTATGGCCTGCGGCCTACCACACAACCTTGTTGTAGCTTACGGCCTCCTCCAAAATGTGCCCAAACAGTCACCCAATTACCAGTGTTTCGCTCCTCCTCTACTTGGCCTAGTAGACTGCCCTCTCGGCCCTAGAAACAACCTCTTAGATCTGTCTCAGCCTTAAGACAGTCACCAAATGCACCTCGGCCTCCTGTAGCAACAGTTCGGTCACCTGAAATGGTCTGCGGCTATGGCATCATAGACCTGCAGATATGGCAGGATAGACCTACGTATGGGGCAGCGTGTATAGGCCTCCTTCACTGTGTTATATCTCCATGCTTGGACTATGGCTAGGCATCCTTTAGGAAACATATAGAAACAGGGATCTCCTCTCTTGGATTGTGGCCAGATTGAGGCTAGGGATCCTTGTTTAGCCTCCTTTCCTCCAGCGTTTAGGGTTTCATCCTCCTAGATTTCTCTTCCACTAAAAATCAAAAACAAGTGGAGAGAAATCAAGAGTGAAGTGTGCGTTCAAATGGCTATCAAGTCACCTCCTTTTATACTAAAGCGTTGAGCACATGTGGGGTTTATTTGGTTGTTGGCCGACCTTGACGAATTATCCCATAACACAAATAAATTCATATCTCCATGAATACTTATCGAAATCGGATGATATTTAGATCAATCCTACACCTATCGATGAGAGGAGTCCAATAAAAATATCAACTACCATAAATAAGATGACCCACATGGAGTTTGGCCCTAGTTTCCAATTTTAACACTCCCTCTAAACTAAGGAGAACTCCATCCGCTAATCCATCTGCCAGACTGTGCTATCTTTGCCATCAATGCCCTGCACTTCTCTACTCTGTTGAACCATGAAGAAGAAGAATTTATCGAGAATGTCTCATACAATTCTCTACTGACCTGAAATCAGTCCCATATGAAGAGAGTGTGTCATACCACTCTTACTAATCCCAAATTAGTTCCAAAGGGGAGTGAGTTATGTCACTCTTACTGACCCAAAGTCAGTTTCATTGATCGCAGATCAATATCACAAGAGAGTGTCTCAAATCACTCATATTGACCCGAAGTTAGTTTCATTGATCGAAGATCAATATCAAGAGAGTGTCTCAAACCACTCATACTGACCCGAAGTCAGTTTCATTGATCCCATATCAATATCAAGAGAGTGTCTCAAACAACTCATATTGACCTAAAGTTAGTTTCATTGATCCCAGATCAATATCAAGAGAGTGTCTCAAACCACTCATATTGATCCCAGATTAGTTCCCAGAGAGAGTGAGCTATATCACTTTTATTAACCTGAAGTTAGTTCCAATTGATCCCAGATCAATGTCAGTTCATACTGATCCCAGATTAGTTCCTAAATATGGTCTAGCATCCTTACCACATAACTTCTGAAAGTTAAGATCCATCGAGGTAGTCATGGGCTTATAGTTCACCATTCCAAATCTGGAATCCAACTCCCTCTTACTTTTGCAAATGAGAGGGTTTGTACCTGTCAGAAAGAGGTCATCCTCAAAATGTGCCAATATGAGAGGTCTATCATCCACAACCTTCAAGAAATGGTTTTGGATCGGCTTCACTCCTAGTGAATCTCAGCTTATCAAACAACTATCAATCTTGTCATATAAAGCCCGGGGTGTTTTGCTTCAAGCCATAGAGGGATTTCTTCCACTTGCATACATGAGATTTATGATCATGAATCTCAAACCCCTTGGGTTGTTCTAAACCTGTGGACCTGCTACATGAGGAGAATCGTCCACTTGTAAGATTTTCCTTCGGTACATCTCGGACATGTACCTTCATGCTCTTCTAGAATTCAGGCATCCTTGTCATTATCTGACTCACATTGGGTGGGGCCCCATAATAAGCGGACCTCCGATGCTATAGACGAGATGTGTCAATTGACATGGTCCCCAATGGACTTCCTGCAACTTGATACAAATTTCCAACCCTGAATAAAAGCATCTTTGAAAATTCCAAAACACGTACCTTTCCATATATGAAAGTCACCTTGAAACTTTCGAATTCCATTGCTGAAGTGGACACCAGATTCTTCTTACGATCAGGTACATAAATAGCTTCTTTTAAATTAGTCGAGTTACCCTCATTCAATTGAGGGGTAACATTCCCTACACCCTTTCCGGGATAGGTGGCATTGACTCCAAGTATAATCTCACAATTGTTTCCATCTCTACCAAATTAGAGAGAGCACCCTTCTATTCGATGAAGTACCTTGAAGCACTACAATCAATAAGCCAGATTCCCAAAGAGTCTGGAGGAGAGGGCCACTATAACAACATTTGATTCTTCATACTTGGGGTTCCTTGCTTTCCTTGAAGAGTCGTCCTGGAATGATTATTATCATCAAGTGTTGTGTCCCGACCATTCGGAAACTCCTTCGCATAATGGCCAAACTTATTGCAAGCAAGGCATCTACCTTTCCTTCTACCCTTAGATCCAGACTTCCCATTGAAGTGATCTTTAGGTAGGCCACCAGAAGCTTCCACTGCACCATTCTGATAGTATTCTCTACTTCGATTTCGCCCTTGGTAAATTTGAAGAGGGATGAGGAACCCATTGAGCCTTTTGTCCTTTCCCAACTATTTTCGGTGATTTCTATTTTCACTCTTGCTTTGGCTTTGTCTTCACCTCATCTCTGATTCCATGTTAATTTTAGGTATTTTCTATTCTTAGCACAATTTATTTCAATTTTCATAGTTAGCTCAATATCTTTTCCAAATTAGAAATCCCATCAGCGTAATAGTAAATTGCAGATAGAACATAAACATAAATCGCAGAAGACAAGCCAAGACAAGAGGACACAAGATGTGGCGCTAGCCAGGGACAAACCCCAATGTGGGGAAACCCTTTATCAATTCTTCTTATATGTTCTTCAATAGTTCAGTAGAGGGAGAGAGAGAGAGATAATAATTGGCAACAGAAGTCAACACTTTGACTAATCTAAATAAGAGCATAGATCATCTCTAAGAAGATGATACATGAGGTAGCTGACCTCAGTTGAAGACATGCTGCTTCAATTGATTCTCCAGGGTGGCTCCATCACCATGTTGCACCTATCATTGTGCTGCACCTCATCCTCATGCTGCACCTCATTGTGTTGCACCCATCATCACAAGGCTGCATCTCATCATGCTTCACTAATCATGACTGTACATATCATTGTACTGTTGCACTATGATGAGCTCTTCATTACACTATGTTGCACCTAAATGCATACTGCAATACCTCATCATCTTGTTGCTGCAATACCTCATCCTTACCATGTTGTTCTATTGCTGCTCCAATGTTCAGCAACACTGATCCACACCATGTTGCACCATCATATGTTGCATTGTACATCATGTTATGCATTGCTGCTCCCATTGTTGTACCAATGTTGCACAATGTACCATGGTTGTCCTATGTACCATTGCTGCTCCATGTCAAGCCTCCAAATTGGCTCCTATGGGCTGCTCAACAAACTGATCCAAATCTAGTCACAACATTGACCCAACACGATACACAAACAGCTACTCCAAGTCTGCTTTGCACTGTTGTGATAGTGATTGGTTAGCGCACCTCATACTGCTGTAATAACCCTCAAACAATCACCCAAACAACCCTTAATCTCTGTGGCCTACCCTAGTGTGAACCCTTTGCCTCCATGCTGGAGATTAGGGCACAAAATGACCCTGAAACAACCCACACTATCCCTTTCTTTGGTGCTATGGCCTGCGGCCTACCACATAGCCTTGTTGTAGCTTACGACCTCCTCCAAAATGTGCCCAAACAATCACCCAATTACCAACGTTTCTCTCCTCCTCTACTTGGCCTAGCAACCTACCCTCTCGGCCCTAGAAACAACCTCTCGGATCTGTCTCAACCTTAAGGCAGTCACCAAATGCACCTAGGCCTCTTGTAGCAACAATCTAGCCACCTGAAATGGCCTGTGGCGAGGGCATCATAGACCTGCGGCTAGGGCAGGATAGACCTACGGCTAGGGCAGGATAGACCTGTGTATAGGGAAGGATAACCTGCGTATGGGGCAACATGTATAGGCCTCCTTCACCGTGTTCTATCTCCATACTTGGACTACGGATAGGCATCCTTTAGGCAACATCTAGAAGCAGGGATCTCCTCTCTTGGACTGCAGCCAGATTGAGGCTAGGGCTCCTTGTTTAGCCTCCTTTCCTCTAGCATCTAGGGCTTCATCCTCCTAGATTTCTCTTCCACTAAAACCCAAAAACAAGTGGAGAGAAATCAAGAGTGAAGTGTGTGTTCAAATGACCATCAAGTCATCTCCTTTTATACTAAAACGTTGAGCACATGTGGGGGTTATTTGGTTGTTGGACGACCTTGACGAATTATCCCATAACACAAATAAATTTATATCTCCATGAATAATTATCGGAATTGGATGATCTTCAGATCAATCCTACACCTCTTGAGAAGTCCAAGAAAAATAATAGTTGCCATAAAGAAGATGACCCACATAGAGTTTGGCCCTAGTTGCCAATTTTAACAAATTGGCATGAAGATATTACTCTCTGTAAGTCTTCTTATGAAAGACCTGGTGAGAGAAAGAACCATCATCTTTCTTAGAGACAATAATGTCAAGAAAAGGCATACTACCATTGACTTTCAACTCTATTGTAAACTTGATGGAACTTGATTGATTGTTAAGATGTTTAAAAAACAAATCTAACTTTTCATGCCCATGAGGCTAGATAATGAAGGTATCATATACAAACCTCTTCCAAAGTTTAGGTTGGAATTGAGTTGAAGCCAATGCCTTAGATTCAAAATCTTCCATGAACAAGTTAGCTACAATAGGGGAGAGTCGAGAACCTATGACAACTATGCTTGTTTGTTCGTAGAAATCGCCTTCAAAGCTTAAAAAAATTGAGGTAAAGTAGATCTCAACCACCTTGGTTGTATCCGGATCAGTAATACCTACTAATTATTTTGTATTTTTTTTCTCATTTCTTATAATTCATAATTAATTGACTTAACATTGTTCTTACTTACTTTATAAAAAAGTTATAATTGATATGAATTCATAAGAGCATTTCTCTCTCTCTCTCTCTCTCTCTATATATATATATATATATATATTTCTCTTTATCTTTAATTCTTATTATTACCATGTTCTTGAATCATATTTCCTAGATTATGGTTTTTCTTCCATTTTTTGTCTTTGATTAATTTATTTATTTTGATCCATTTTCTTATAGTTAAGAATATATATATATATATATATATATATATATATATTGAGCCAAGAAGCGCATTCTACAACCTAGTGTGAAAGAGAGGTGTAAGTATGTTTTTCCGCTTTTAAAATAAAAATAAAATATTCTCCAAATAAAAACACAATATGGGTGAAAAAAATGTTATGCATATTTAATTAGTTGTCCATAAGACCTAAATATATTTCATGTAAAGTAATTAGAAGTAAAAAAACATGTGAGTAAGATGTTTAAACCATATACTTTTCAAAAATGTTTTAACACGTGATATCAATTTCATATATATCTACATATAGAAAAAAATGTTAAAAGAATATAGTTTAGTGTTATTTGTTATAATATGAATTAATATTGACATATACTTAAAAATATATTATATGCTGATAAAATGGCTCAATGCACATGTTATGTGATCTCTATAACATTCAAAAATACAATTTAAAAAATAAAATAAAAAACTGCACATTGTTTTTTGATAAGTTCCCGTCTAAATAAGTTTGATCCCTCTCGGCTCATGTTAGATCCGTGCTTAAGATGGATCTATGTTGGCTCATGTTAGATCCGTGCTTAAGATGGATCTATGTTGGCTCATTTTAGATCTGTAGTTAAGATGGATCTATGTTGGTTGAGAGGAAAGGCTCATTGAGCCGATCCGTGCTTAAGATGGATCTATGTCGGCTCGTGTTAGATCCGTGCTTAAGATGGATCTATGTTGGCTCATTTTAGATCCGTAGTTAAGATGGATCTATGTTGGTTGAGAGGAAAGGCTCATTGAGCCGAAGGGGATGTGTAACTCTTAAAATAAAAATAAATAATTTCCAAATGTGTAAGTATGTCCGTCCCTCTTAAAATAAAAATAAATAATTTCCAAATGTGTAAGTATGTCCGTCCCTCTTAAAATAAAAATAAATAATTTCCAAATAAAAAAGCAATGTCGGCTATAATAAAAACTTAAAAAAAACATGCTATGCATATTTAATTAATTGTCCATAAGACTTCATATAATTTCATGTAAAGTAATTTAAAGTAAAAAAAACATGCGAGTAAGATGTTTAAACTTTATATTTTTCAAAAAAAAATTAACACCATATACATTTTTATATAGAAAAAATGTTAGAATAATATATTTTAATGTTGTATAGAATAAAATATCCAATGTGAGTTATGAATAAAATATTATAATATGAATTGATATTGATGTATACTTAAAAATATATTAATAATAAAAAAGTTTTATATATGTTGATAAAATGACTCAATGCACATGTTATCTAATCTCTATAACATTTAAAAATATAATTTAAATAATAAAAAATTACACATTTTTTTTGCACTCTAAAATAAATTCCCATCTAAATTTTTTTTATCATTCTCCACTCATGTTAAATCTTTGAAAGTCAATTCATTTTTTTTTATAAAATTCCACATTATAATACTTAAAATTAGAGTCTTTAAATTACATATATTGCTTTTGACTAAACCTATTTTTTGCAAAATTACATAAGTGCGATGACAATGGCTTTCGGACACAGCACTAGCATGAATTGAGAAAGACATTTCAAAACATTTCAATTCATTAATTTTTATTATTATTATTATTATATTTGATTTTTTTAATACTATTTTTTATTTAAACTCTTTAATTTCCATTATATAATTTAATCATTAATAGCACCTGTCATTTGAATAATAAATATTTTAATTCAAATAGAAATATTATTAAATGATTTATTTTATTTGTTAGGATTTTTTTTTTCTTTCTTTGCATCTCTACATTATTTAATTACACACTTAGGTCTGGCTCTCCATCTTAGTCGTGATGATGAACCACATTGGGTGGTTCGAAACTCAAGTGTACTAAGATTTTACAGGAATAATTGTCTATTAACAATATGAATCATAGAAACTTAGAGAATATCATTTTATATTTTCAATTTTAATTAATTATATTTTATTTAACTACATGTAGTAAAACAACTATATGAAATTTATAAATATTAAGTAGGTTTGTGGTGCAACAAATAGATAAAATGACCTTTTTTGGGGGCATACTTTTTGGTCAATTTGGTTTAAAATCTGGTAGATATTTTTAAGAATCATAAGTTTAAGTTGTTTAATTTATAAAATTCAAGTGGCTTAAGGATTTTTTAGGGTACTAATTCCCACCAAAAAAATCATTTCATATATTAGTTAGACTACTCCTTAAATACGTGGTTTGTCTTTACATTAATTGAACATTATTGTTTTTTAAAGATAATTATTCATATTTTAATACAAAAATGGATAAATATATAATTTATTTTAAATAAGGTTAAATTTAAAATTGATATTATAGTTTATATAACCAAAATTGATATAATAGTTTATAGAATTAAAATTAATATTATAGAATTTAGTCTTCTGTGATCCATATCAATTTAGAGAAGAATCTTCAGCGAAAATCACATAGAGATAATTTTTTAATTTTTTCGAACCAACCAGTGTGGTTCATCCTCAGGACAAGTTGAATGAGCAGATCTTGCTATGCAATATAAATAGATCGGGCAGAATATCCATGTAACGGCTACATTTGACCAGGGAACGACTAGTTAGACCAAAATATTTATTTATTTATTTATTTTTATTTAAATTAGTTAATTCGGTTATTAGACAATTTTATAAATATATATTAAAATCAGTGAGTTAATAAACTATAAAATAATCGAGTAATTAAAAAATATGAAAGGAGATTTAAATCTTAAAATAAATTAATTATAAATCAACGAGGTTATATAAATACTATTTAGTTGTAAAAGTTGAAAATAGAATAGTTAATTCTATATATAAATAAAAAAAATAAGTTTCATAATCAAAGTCAAAGAATAACCAGATAAAAATATTTACTTTATAGTTTATTAAGGGTTAAAAAAAAATTAAAAAATAATAAAATAATAAAATAATAATAATAATAATTAAAATAAATAAATAAATAAATATTAATTTTAATATAAGAAACAAAGAGCTTGCCCAAATAATCATAATAATAATAATAATAATATATATGAAAAAAAAAATTATTCATTTTAATTTAAGAATCATAGAAGTTGAAAAAATAAATAAATAAGTAAAAATAAAAATAAATAAAATAAAATAAATTAAATTAAATTAAAAAATAATAATAATAATGATAAAAATAAAAATAAAGTAAAAATGTTAATTCTAATGAAGAGCTTGTAAAAAAAAATATATATATATATATATATATATATATTTTAAATCTAAGGAATAAAAATAAGAATTAAAGAGCTTGAAAAAAAAAAACAACTCAAGGGAGAAAACAACTAGGAGGAGATGGCTGGGACCCAACAACTACTAATCTTCAAGCCATCCTCCCTATTGAGATTATTCGGCCTTTTTTCAATCTCAAGGGCTTCCCTAAATTTCCGGTGATGGAATTGCGACACTCTAGCAATCACACTAGATTCTTCGATGCAGACATGGTGATTGGTTTTCTCCACATGCTCTGCTAAAGCGGAAGACTTCGTTCTCATATGCTTGAGGTCTGCTGCATGCTCACTAATCCTTTGATTAATGGAGCGACCAGTCTCACCGATATAGGGGGTCCCACATGAACAAGGAATAATATAAACACCTTTCATGTCCTTGGGGTCGATAGGATCTTTCACAGATCTGAGGGACTTACGAATGGTGTTAAGAGGTCTAAAGTGTAGAAATTTTGAATAATTTAACACATATTCACAGAGATTATCCTGATCATACAATTATAAGCGGAACATGTATAATACATAATCTCCTCTACGTTGATCATCAATTTACAGAAGCAGAAACATTCACAGGCGCACATAGAAGCATCAATCAAACTCATTAACACAGTATGTATACCGGGGAAAGCATCTCGCTAAAAACCCCACACTATCTGTATATTATATTGATTGAATCATGTAACATTACAAAGTACAATGCTTATCACAAGCAATCAAGTACCAGCTCCACCTGTTACACACAATACAGCTAAGATCTGATCCCCAAATCTATTCCACTGCTTGCCTGCCTCCACTGCTCAATACCTGCTCAAGAACTGATGAGAATAGCTTCCCAAACTTGTTTTTCACTTGCAAAATAGTCACTCACTCTTTGTGGACGTGAGCAAAGGCTAAAATGTGGGCCAAATACGTGAGCAAACTCATTGGCATACTCAATCCCTTGATTGTGCAAGATCTGATGCACAACTATAGTCACAACTGATAGCAATCTGATTCTCTACCACTTGTCCCTGTTGAACTGAACATGCACTGACATGCAACTGAGTTAACTGATGTATTCTTTAGTTGTATTATGAGTTAATAATTAGTTTAACAACTCATCATTAGTCTATCTGCAGTTAGACTAACTACAACTAGTTTAACTAAGTCAAACTGAACACAACTCCATCAACTGTACCTCCAGTCCACTAAACTCAACTCACTTGAGTTCTAACTGAAGTCCTGCATGCAAATATTAGTCATCCCATAGGTAACCACGTATTTCCTTGTGGGATCTGCATGTACCACATCCGTAGCTCATTCTGAAGTGCTCCAAGAGAATAAGATCAAGTTTATAGTCCAAATATTATTGTGAGATAATAATATTTGACTTTTCTATTTTTGACAGCCAGTCTAAAAATAGACTTTGATCACTCACACTGTGATCACTCACACTTTCATCAAAAATAGAAGTCCATCTATTTTTCCCAACTTGATCAATCATCCATAAACATAGACATGATCCATATGTCTAAAAATAGACATAGTCTAAAAATAGACTTGCGCCAAAAATAGCCTGCGGGCTCACTTAGTGAAGGAGACTCTTTTCACTAAGCTCCATCATCTTGTTGTATTCTCAACAAGCATTTCTTGTTGCACACTTTTCAACATAAAGGTTGCAAGAACATTGTGCTTCTTAAGAATCCTTGCAATCCTATCCGTGGTCCCTTGAACATACGGCAGATGGACCCCAGGAATCCGATCCTTAGGTTCTCTTCTGGATAACGAATTCCTAGTCGCTTTGAGGAAAGCCTTATGTCCCAAATGTCTACTATAACCATTCTCAACAAAGACATTAAGGAGATGGGACTTCTCCTCTTCGAAGCTCCTTTCATCAGAGATCCTCAAGGCACGAGTTGCCAGAGTGTTGAGAACCCCTAACTTCTGGGCAGGGAAATGGTGGGAACTAGCATGAAGATACTGCTCTGTATGAGTTTTCTTTCAAAACACTAGGTGGGAGAGGGAACCATCCTTATTCCTAGAGATAAGAATATCACGGAACGGGAGGCAACCATCGACTTCTTGTTCCTTAGTGAACTTGATGGCCGATGATTGATTATTGAGATGATCGAAGAAGAGATATAACTCATCTTGGCCGTGAGACCAGATGACATTAGTGTCATCCACATATCTCTTCCAGAGCTTGGGTAGGAGACAGGCTGAGTTCAGAGCCTTAGATTCAAAATCCTCCATAAAAAGATTTGCAACAACAGGAGATAGGGGGGAGCCTATGGCAACTCCACAGGTTTGCTCAAAGAACTCCCCTTCAAAACAGAAAAAGGTTGAAGTGAGGCAGATCTCAACTAACTGAGCAGTATCAGGATCAGTTAGACGGTTGATTACTTCCACACGTTTCGAACCAACCACACTGGTTGGTTCGAAACGCATCGACAAAAATTATCTCTATGTGATTTTCGCTGAAGATTCTTCTCTAAATTAATATTATAGTTTATAGAATTAAAATGGATATTATAAATCTTGATCATTTTGAAATTGACATTTTCCAATGTGAAAGTAAATTGAAGAATTATAAAGATATGATGGGCATTATTTTTGTGCCACATTGAGTCTCCATTCCATGTTTTTTTGGTGGCTGGGTGAGCCTAGGCCAGGGCTAGCCCTTTTATTGGATGGAAGAAGATGATCCACCCACAATGGGATGCTTACTACTAGGATTGTATGAGGCTTGGTCAAGCTTATATGCCCCTTGGGAAGTTTAATCCCCCCATATTGGATTTCATCCTCAACCTCGCCATGAGGTTTGAACCTATGACCTTACAAGGACTAAACTCCATGTAAACCAACTGGTCTACACCTCATGGGTTGTCTCCACTCCATGTTATGAATGAAACAATAAAATATTCCCAAGGAGAATGTTGAGAGTATTAGTTGTTTACTTGAATCTCAATATACCATATCCAAACATTGACCCAACAAAGGAGGAATTTATATTACATCAAGTGCAGGAAACACACATGTTTCATGATAAATCATACCCACGCTCTTAGTATCAGAATTCATGGCACCATTTTCCAAAGCTCAACATGAACAAATTTAATGGGTATGACTCCTCAAGGTAGGTCACCCTATTGGAACATTATTTCTCAATCTATGGCATTATTGATGACTTACACAAACCAAATTTTGGGGTCTTATATTTGGACATCAAACATTGGTAGCAATGGTAATGGTACAAGAAGGCGTATAAAGGTTACATGGCATTTACACAATTTATGCATGTTCTTTATGCTTATTTTGAATGTGGCACTTACCATTTAGAATCCCTGACAAAATTACACCAAACTAACATAGTTATGGACTTATATTACCATCTTTGACCAATTTTCAATCTACATAGAGGGTGTATCTGAATCATTTTTTTCGAAGAATGCTTCATTAGTGGTCCCAAGGAAGCAATTTTAAGCACGTCATAATGAAACACCCAAGCACATGGTTGGAAGCTTGTGGTAGGGCTAAAGAAGTTGTGATAGTAATCAATGCAAAATTTGAGGGAAAATTATTCACCATTCACCCTAAGCCCCCTCTGTTGACTACCCCCAATTCATCCAACTCACAACTAGTCTACATCCACAAGTTATCCCCCAAAGAGATGGTGTAACGTCAATGCCTCCATCTTTGCAATAATTGTGATGAGTGATATTTTAAAGGGCACAAATGTAAAATAACATAAATTATTCCAAATGGATGTGTCTAAGGAAAGTCTTGTTTGAAGATACTCTTGAGCCAACATTGGAAAATACCACCCCTCCCATGGAAGATGAAGTCCCCTTGAAAATTCCTTACAAGGAATCCCAAATTTCTTTGCATGCCCTATTAGGTTTTCAACGCCGGAAACCTTGAAATTTATTGGCTACATTAAGTCCCATAAATGATTATGTTGAATGATAGTGGCAACACCCACAATTTTATTCATAGGAGAGAGGCACAAGAAACCCATTATGTGTGTCCATATCTAATTTTCAAATTATGATTTCCATTGATGATAAGATGAAATCAAGGGAGCGATGTGAAAATGTGAAACTTTAGATTGGTAAATATCATTTCAAAACTCACATGGTAACTATTGAAATAACCAGTTGTGATATGGTTCTTAGGGTGAAACGATTGTGTACTTTGGGACCTATCACCATGGATTTCAAAGAAATATATGTGAGCTTCACTCAGGAAGGGAATAAATATACCCTCAAGGGAGTTACATATAGTTCCCCTAAAATTATCCTCGCATTACATGGAGAAGGTATTGAAAAAAGGCCACTTAGGTATTTTAGGTAGTCGACCACCCAATTTGAATCCTTTATTGACACCCTTTTTCACAATAAAATGATATTAAAAAAGATCATTCATGAATTATTGGAGATGGAAGTTATATGTCCCAGTACCATTCCTTACTCATCACCAATGGTTATTGTGTTAAAGAGCAGAGGTACTCAGTGCATGTGTCCTAATTTTGGGGATTTTAATAAGTTGAGCATCAAGGACAAATTTCCTATCCTAGTTATTAATGACCTCTTGGATGAACTTCATGAAGCTAAGTTTTTCACTAAACTTGACCTTTGTTCTAACTACCACTAGATTAGGATGAAAAAAGTAGACATCCCTAAGATCCCTTTCCATACACATGAAGGTCATTATAAGTTTTCAATGATGCATTTTGGCCTTTGCAATGCTCCATTAAAATTTTAAAGCCTCATGAACAAGATATTTCAACCATTACTTTGCAATTTTCTACTAGTATTCTTTGATGATATTTTGATTTATAATAGAGCATGGGAATAAGACATAAAACATATTTGTAGATCTTTCCAACTCCTACATGACCACCAATTATTCATGAAATGCTCCAAATATGATTTTGGAGTTTTAAAGGTTGAATACTTAGGTTTCATTATAAGTCAAGATGGAGTATGAGTTGACACCAAGAAAGTCACAACATTTTCCCCATCCCCAACCTCTGAAGAGCTTGCAAGAATTCTTAGGATGTATAGTCTACTACAAGAAGTTTGTGAAAAACTATGGAAAATTTAAGTCCCTTAACCTCACTACTCAAAAGAATGTCTTTATTTGTAGTGAGACCACCAAAACATGCCTTCTAATATTTAAAGGATGTTGAGTGCATGACTCCAGCAATCCTTCTAAGCTCTGAAGGATGCCATGTGCACAAACCTAATATTATTAGTGCATGATTTTATTAAGGCTTTTTCCTTGGAATTTCATGCCTCGAGTAGAGGTCTTAGAACAATTTTTATGCAATGACAACCTTTGGCATTTACTAGTAAGTAGTTATGTGACCATAATTTGGGGAAATCCACATATGAGAAAGGGATGGTGGTTTTCCTACATGTAGCAAAGAGATAGCATCCATATCTCATAGGGTGACATTTCCAAATCAAGACTAACCAACATAGTCTTAAGTACTTTCTCAAACAAATGTTATTCTCAACTAGAGCAACACGAGTGGGTCAACAAGCTACTAGGGTATGATTATGAGATTATCTATAAAAAGGGTAAATATAATATGCTAGTGATGACTTATCACAGAAATTTCAAGAATTTGGGTCCTTCTTTTCCTTATCTTTCCCTGAACTAGGTTGGAAAATGACACTATCATGCAAATCATCCATGGGATTTTGGAAGATTCCAACCCTCTTAAAAGGTATACATGGAAACTAGATACATTGTGTTATAAAGGGCTAATTGTTCTAGGAAAGCATTCTTCCTTAAAACAAAGAAACTTAGAGGAATTTCATTCATCACCTACAATAGGCCACTCTAGATTTCATAAAACATATGAATGAACTAAGTTTCTGTTCTTTTGGGAGGGCACAAAAGTTGACGTCTAGGATTTTGTGGCAACTTCTGATAATTTCTAAAGAAACGAGGGGAAGAAAATAAAGATATTAGGCTCATTTTAACAACTAGCAATACCAATACATGCATGGGTTGACATCACTATGGATTCTATATTGGAACTTCCAAAGGCGGGAAAGAAATATGTGATCATTGTGGTAGTTGACTATATCTCCAAATATGCTCGTTTTTGTGCCTTACCACTTCCATTTACCCCCTCCTTAGTTTCCCAAGTTTCCTTGATAATTTTTTTAAGTTGCATGGCATACCCATAAATTTCTTAAGTTGCCTGGCATGTCCACATCTATTGTCTTAGATCAAGACCCTACCTTCACTAGAAAATTTTGGTAAGAATTGTCTAAACTACATGATACCCAGTTGAAAATGAGCATTGAAAATTACCCCAAATACATGATCAAACTAAAGTAGTCAAAAAGTTCCTAGAAACATATTTCAAATGCTTTCTTGCTTGTTGACACCTAATCCTTGTGATTGGGCAAATATATGTAAATAAACAAATGAGAAATATGAACAGTCATCGGGAGATGAACTGAACAGTCTCTCCCTCATGTATATAAAAGACCTACCTGATGGAATAATATACACGAATCAATTTCTGCTTTATGGAGTTACTGCCTGGCCTGATATGGTACCAGAGCCAGCTCCTTTTTAGCTCTCATGCTCCTTGTAACTCCTCTGTCTGTCTACCATATTCCTTTACCTGCGCTCTCTGTCTGCCAGAAGGCGTCTATCCATAAACATTTGATGTTCTGCCATATTCAATTTATCAGACCTGCACCTGACATTTCACCTGAACGATGAAATGTTCCTCTACCATATTCTCTGCTAAACGTTGGTAGCCTATTCATCTGGATGCGTTGACAGTCTCCCAACACCAAATTCATGTGGCTATCGAATGCCATGAATTTTCCAATCAGGCAACGCCCGTCCTGTATCATCATCAACCGCCTTTGCTACTGAACTTCTTGGTATCAACTGCCTTTGGTGCTGAACTTCTTGTTTGTATCCCATTACAGTAAGGCCATTAAACCGTCGCCTCTTTTGGTGGATGGTAGACGCAGTTTTTTATGAAAGAAAAGTGGTGGTCGAGAGTGTCGTTGTGGTTCGAGCTGCAGAAACCGGGTCTCGCAGCGCAGTTTGGCACTCAGGGTCGTTGTAGTTAGGCATCCACTGTGCCACGGAGTTTTTGCGTGCCATGGAAAGAAATATGGCCTTTGGTGTTGAAGCATTGTTATTTAGGATGAAAGTCAATTCTTTTATCTTGTTGCTGTAGGTGGGCGGCTGTTTCATATTGAAATTTAGGAAATGGGTTTTCTTTTGTCTTGTAAGAGTGCTATAAATTGTGTTGTTGTAAGCAACTGAGAAAAGTGCATGCAGGAGTTTTCATTCTCTGGAGTCAATTAGAAAGGGAGCCTCTGTTTTAAATGAATTTATAACCCGATATATGGAGAGATTCACCTTTGTCGTGGAGTCATGCATGCATTTTACAGTATGAATGATTCTCGAGATGGGACGTAAAGTTTCTTGGAGGCTGTTGAGTTGTGTATGAAACGATTCACGACATCACTGTTGAAGCGTGGGGATCCGAGCAAGAAAACAATGTTTTCAATTGCTTATTTCTGCAGCTCGTTTACGCCTCTTTTTTAAGCAATGATTGCTTATTTCTTGAGCTCATTTGCGCCTCCTGGGGCGTGTGTTTGGCTGGAATGCGCTGATACATTTTGAATAATTGAGTTGGGCACAATATCTGATAATTGACATTTTGCAAATTGGCATCGTTGTTTTTATATGAAACAAAATAGTATTATGAATGGAATTGAGAGTGCAAATATGACTGTTCTATGCTGTGCTTTATGCTGTTGAGGATATTTTTTGGACTTAACTCTGTGAAGATGAATATGAATTAACATTTGATTTTGCTGGCCAGTCACATCAGAAGTAAAAAAATAAATTCCATTGAGAATAAAAGTTTTGCAGCAGAAGATTTTTTTTTTAGCTACAAAATGCATTCAATCATATCCATGGTGGGAATAGTTCTCACTGGCAAGGAGAACTATCCTGAATGGTCCCGGATGATAAAACACACCCTCATTTTCAATGAGTTGTGGAAAGGAGTGTGTGTCGGAGAAGGAGACAATGACCCAGTATAGCCTACCTCAGACAAAGAGCTCGTCATTTGGGAAAACAAGAACAGCAAAGCTTATGCATTAATCGCAGCATCTGTAAATGAAGAGGTGAGTCACCATATTTCGTCATATTCAACTGCCTTTGAAGCCTTACAAAAGCTGAAAGAACTCTATGACTCACATTCTGCACTTGAAGTTGTCCAACTCATGATTAAACTCTTCACTCTTGAACTGCATAATAATGATCCTCTTGCTCTTGCATCTGAAGTAAACCTATAATGCATGATATTAAATCCACTAAGGTTGAATTGGATATTCCTCTTATCGCTTTTCTCAAGGCACTTTATCCTACTTACTCCAATTATCTTGAGTCATTGCAAGCAAATGGAAATCTCAAAGATATAACCTTTGACCCTCTTGTGAAAAAGTTTGCTGAAAGAGAGAAAGCTTTTGGAAAGAAGACAACCCCTGAATCTTCTGAAGAGGCTGTGTGCCTTGCTCATAAAGAAAAGCATCCTGCTCAAGATTCTACAAGAGGAAGAGGTGGATGAAGAGGAAGAGGAAGATATTTTAGAGGCAGGGGGGGCAGACATTCTCAAGGAGAAAAGGCATATTTGCACTGTATTCGCTGCAAAAGAAATGGATCACATGATGCCTCTACATGCAAGCTACCATGGGACAAAATTGAGCAGAAAAGAAACCAACAGAAAGGGAAAATTGATGATACAGACAAAGGTAAAGCACCTGAATCCGCTCACTATGTTGTGGCACAATGTAACATTGGAGTAAATGAAGATTTATTTAATGCTTCACTTGCTTCTTGGAAAAACGACTGGTTGCTTGATTCAGGAGAAACCTGCCACATGACTCATAGAAAAGATTTTTTTGAAGATTTCACTGACAATGTTGATGGAGTAGTATAATTTGTAGATCAATCAAAAATCAAGCCATCAGGGCTTGGCACAATCAGGCTTAAACTGCCTGGTCTTCCAGACTTTCTTCTGGATCATGTTCTATATCTCCCACAGCTCAATAGAAACTTGTTGTCCTTGGTCCACATCTACCAGCAAGGTCATTCCATTCATATGTTTGATGGCAAGCTTGAGGTAAGAAAAGCATCTGACCACTCACTTGTCAAGAGGGGAATAGAAGAAGAAAGGCTTCTCAAACTGCAAGGAACATCTGCTCATGCACAACATTTCTCATACAATTCTCATCATGAAGAAGGTACACTTCCATCAAGTTTACTATGGCATGCTAGATTTGGACATTTAAACCATGACAGTCTCCGCTTATTGAAGAAAAATGGTGTTGCTGGTTTGCCTACAATTCCTAGGAAACTTAAGCAATGTGATGCTTGCATTCTAGGAAAGCATAGCAAATAGTGTTTTCATGATTCACATTCAAGAGCACATAGGAAACTTGAACTCATTCATTCAGATTTATGTGGTCCAATGCCTGTTCCTTCTGCAAATGGAAATAAATATATCATGACATTTATTGATGACTACACCAGAATGTGTTGGGTTTATTTTTTGAAGAACAAATCTGATGCTTTTCAAACATTTAAGAATTTTCATAAATGGATTGAAAATGATGCACAATCTCATATTGGGTCTATTCGCAATGATAATGGAAAAGAATACACATCAAATGAATTTGAAAACTATCTTCGCCAACATGGGATCAAACATCAAACAACTGTGCCTTATAATCCCCAATAGAATGGTGTAGCTGAAAGAATGAATAGGACAATCTTAAATATGGTACGATCCATGCTCTTTTTCAAGAATGTAAAGATAATGTTTTGGGCTGATGCTGCTCTATGTGCTGCATATATAAAGAATAGATGTCCATCTAATGCTATAAGAAACAAGACTCCATATGAAATGTGGTATGGACATGTTCCTTCGGTGAAGCATCTCAGGGTCTTTGGTTCCACTTGTTATTCCTTGATACCAAAGGTACATAGAAACAAACTTGGTGCTAGAAGTCGTAAGTGTATCTTCCTGGGGTATTCAAACACCTCCAAAGCATACCACCTCTATGATGAAGTAAATAAGAAGTTTGTTGTATCTAGAGATGTAATTTTCCTTGAATCATCCAAATCTGACAATGTTGTTGAGCGACAACTTGATCGCTTGGATAGATTCGCAAAAACAAAATCATTTCAAGAATTTGATAATCAGATTCCACATCTTGAAGGGGGGATTCATATACTAGATCAACATGTGGAATCTTCTTCTGAAGAACAATCTCCCCTGCATGAAACTCCAACAACGAATGATGCTTTAAGTGATGTAATTGATAGAATTGGGAGACTCAATTTTGATTCAGTCCCAACTCAATCAACGGAGTAGCCTGGACCATCTAAAAAGGTCCCCCAAAGTGGGTGACAAAGACACTTGAAAGTGTTCATCCTGATGAAATTGGAAATATAGGAGCCAGAAATTCAAACCGGCAAAATGGAGGTGATGTAGATGGCTCTAATTCACCTGTTGATATGGATGTTTCTTATGATTGTGAATTGAACTTGTCTACAGATTTTGAAACAACTTCCTTCAAAGAAGCTGCTTCTCATGATGAATGGAAAGAAGCGATGCAAAAGGAGTATGATGCCCTCATAAAGAACGACACTTGGAAGCTGGTTGATCCTCCATTAGGAACCAAACCAATTGGCTGCAAGTGGGTCTACAAGAACAAGTATAAAGCTGATGGCTCACTTGACAAGCACAAAGCTAGGCTTGTGGCAAAAGGTTTTGCACAAAAGGAAGGGGTCGATTATGAGGAGACTTTTGCCCCCACAACAAAATGGGCTACCATCCGGACACTCTTTGCACTAGCAGCTCAGAACGGTTGGAAAGTCCATCAAATGGATGTAAAAACTGCTTTCTTGAATGGAGATCTAAAAGAGAATGTTTTTATGTCCCAGCCTGAAGGATTTGCTGTGAAAGGACATGAACATAAAGTATGCAAACTTGTGAAGTCCTTGTATGGCCTCAAACAAGCACCGCGAGCCTGGTATGAAAAACTAACTGAGCATCTTCTGAAACTCAATTTCAAACATTTTGATCTTGATTATGCAACTTTATTTGTCAAGAAATTTGGAAAAATAGTTGTATATATTGTGGTATATGTAGATGATATTTTAATGACAGGGAACAATGAAAGCTACATTGCATCCATAAAGAAGGAATTGGGGAAAAGTTTTGAAATGACTGATTTGGGCTATGTTCATTACTATCTTGGCATTGAAGTAACCCAACATCCAAAGTCCATATTTCTTTCTCAAAAGAAATACATTGGAGATCTGTTGAACAAGTTTGGCATGACAGAGTGCAATCCTCTTACTAATCCAATGGAACAAAACTTAAAGCTCACATCTATTGAAGGAAAAGAATTTGAAGATGCAACAAAGTATAGACAACTTGTAGGAAGTCTCAACTACCTAACTACTACCAGACCAGACATTTCGTTTGTTGTTGGAATCCTCTCCAGGTTTATGCAAAAGCCTTGTGAGGGACATTGGTTTGCTGCAAAAAAAGTTCTAAGGTACTTGAAGGGAACTCAAGACTTTGGAATCAAGTATACACAGGTGGACGACTTCAGCTTGATTGGATACTCTGATTCAGACTTCGATGGAGACAAAGAAACTGGGGTATCAACTTCAGGATATGTTATGAGTCTTGGATCAAGAGCTGTCTCCTGGAGATCACGCAAACAATCAGTTCCAGCAGATTCCACAACAGAAGCAAAATACGTGGCAGCAGCTGAAGCAACAAAAGAAATTGTGTGGCTCAGGAAAATTCTTGAAGATTTGCAGGTAAAACAAGTACAATCAACTCCACTCATGATTGACAATACCTCTGCAATAAATTTGGCCAAGAACCCAAAGTTCCATGATCGAACGAAGCACATCAATACTAAATATCATCTGATTCGACATCATGTTGAGGCCAAAACAATCCATCTCCGTCATTGTTCCACAAATGAGCAAATTGCAGACATCTTCACCAAAGTGCTTGGAAGAGAAAAGCTTGAACGATTCAGAACGATGCTTGGACTCACCAACATCCCTTCAGATTAAGGGGGGGAATGTTGACACCTAATCCTTATGATTGGGTAAATATATGTAAATAAATAAATGATAAATATGAACAGTCATCGGGAGATGAACTAAACAGTCTCTCCCTCATGTATATAATAGACCTACCTGATGGAATAATATACACGAATCAATTTCTGCTTTATGGAGTTACTGCCTGGCCCGACATTGCTAAAAAACTACACCAGTGAGCACAATGGATTACCCTCATAGAATGGTGGTACAATACCTCTTATCATGGACCTACAAAAATGACCCTATATGAAGATTGTTTTTTATGGCCAACAATCATATTAGTCACTTCCTATTTACCAAGCACTTCCAAGAGTCAAGCAATGGATCACATACTCCACATTAAATAAACCATTATTTGCATATTAAAGGATAATTTGGTTGTGGATCAAAATAGAATGAAGCAATGATCAAATCATCATCACTATAAACATTTTTTTTAACAGGGGACTGAATGTTTTTTTGCATTCAACCCTATAAACAAACATCGCTCAAAGACAAAACATTCAAAAATTATAACCAAATTTCCATGGACTCTATAAGATCATCGAACCCATCTCAATGCATAAATGAAATTGGTGTTTTTTAAAAATCCATAGAATATTTATATTATGAAAATTTTATATTCTAAAATTCCGATTCTAACACATACTTATTAAATTTTGGATAAAATTAACATATATATATATAAACAAACAAAAAATCTCAATCTTCAATTTTTAAATTATATAATTTTTTTATTATTTAAAAAATATTAATTTTGTCGAGTCCCACTAGCACAACCGGTTGAGGATGGGCCTTGTTAGCAAGGAAATCAAGGATCAAACCTCACAGAGGTTGTGGAACCTGTGCTAGGGAGAGGAGACACGTTAAAATTCAGTCAACTTAGGGTTGGTGTGGCCCAGGTCGGGTGCGATCCCCAAGCGATTTTGACGGCTTAGATGCCCCTGGGTCGTGGTTTCTCAAGCCACAGGTTAAGCCTGGAGGAACACAGACAACTTGAAAAACAAACAATATTTTTTTTGTCGATCAACAAGCTTTCATTATATTATCAAAGAGAAACTAAGTACAAAATTCATCTCAACGGGCCCTTCTCTCTCATTCCGAACAAACTTTTTGAGAATAGGGCATGGAGGTAAACAGAGACACTCAGTACCAACCTTTATTTCCAATTGGCCTATTAGCCATACCATACATAAACAAAATTGAACATAAACCAGAGAAGGAGTCAACATATTAAGGAGGCGGGTTGGGAGGAAAGACAGGAGGAGTAGCAAAGTAGTCTGCATGTTCATGCATGTGGAAGTCTATGTGTTCCACCCTTGCTTCTAGAGTGTGAAGGTGGTCGTTGGTGTGTCGATGTTGTCACTGGATGTTATCCAGGTTGTCCAAGATTTCATTCTGAACATGCTGAACATCATTGATGTAGGCTACCAATTCATTTTGATCCTCATAGTGATGTTCTCGCATGATGTCGATATTCATTTGAATATTGCGCAACTAGGTTGCCAGAGAGTCCAAGGTAGTTGACATTATTACATGGTCTGGGGAGTGGGCGGGGGAGATTGCAGCATCCTCCTACATTTCCCTGCTAACCGCATTCTCCAAGGACGATTGGTTTCCCTCGTTCTGCCTATGCCGCACTTCCTAACGAAGAGCTACCCCCCCCTCCCCCCCCGTCGAGGATGACCCCTCTGTCGTGGCATGGAGGTGGACCAAGGAAAACTGAATGAGGGAGTGGAAGGACTACCGTGCCCCCAGGAACTGGAATGAAACCTTACAGGGGCCCCGTAGAAAGACCTCCCCCTCGACAAGAAACACCAATTGCTACAAAAATGCATAAGAGAAATGAGCTCAGAAAACGAATTACCAAACCCGAAGATGTCGTGATTGGAAACGCTCCGCCAATTCTTTCATCGTTCGTTGGCTCCACCCTAACTCGTTCCCACGTAGAATTTCCCCTCCAAACTAAGAACGAGCTAGCCATCAGACCACAACGAGTGCTGATGATAAGTACCTACACTATGCAGACTGCTCCAGCACGAAAAGAGCCAACCTAGAGAAATCTCCATTGAACCTTCAACCCAGAACAAAACTGTGTGCAAGGCTGGTAGCAACTGGGATGAAGAATACTAACAAATACATAATTATACTGAGAGACGAGGCAAGACCCCTCATTTGTTGACAACACAATTTGCTCGATGGACAGACCACAATACCCAAGGGTATGGCTCGAAGCCTTGGCCACGTCCGACATGGCGGGATCCCACGGGCACTCCCTAGCTAAGACCTCCCCTCGTTATTCATTATCCCATTCCTCGCAATCCTTGCTTTCCCACTGTCGTGATATTGGCAGGGCATTCCAGAGCATAAACCCAATTCCCTCTACAACCTCCCACTTCATCACCCAAAACACCACAATGACCAAATTCCTGTGCCACGCATGGAATATATCGTCCCCCGGTTGCGGGCACTTATTGCCAGCCTTGCTCATTATGGCACATTGAAGAGGCGCATGGAGGCCAGGTGGGCTCCGTATGTCGCCCTGCTGCCATGTGTTCCGCTGAATAACCACCCCATCGAATATATATATATATATATATATATATATATATATATAATATAATTTGTTTATATAATTATATAATTATTTAAAAGATATTTAGTTTAAAAAAATTAGTGTCATTCATTTTTAATTTTTATTTAAAAGTTAAAATAAATCCATATAGTATTTATTTATTTTTCTCTTTCTATCGAAAATATAAGCTCTCTATCTTTTTTATTATGTTGTACCCTTTTGATTTAACATTAATTTTGAAAAATTTAATAACAATGTATAAAATATATTTTTTAAATACTCATAAATATCAAATTTTTTTTTTTATTTTTTTCCAAGTTTAATGATTTAAAGTAATTTTGCATTCAATTTTTTAAATTAAACTTGGTAGCTGTAAGTTTAATGATTTAAAGTACTTTTACACTTTAATTTGATGTAAAGTAATTTTACACTTTAATTAGGATGTATAATTTTAATTTTGAAGTGTTTGTCATTAATTCCATGAAATATTTAATATTATTGATGAATTGTTTTAATTTTAAAAGTATTTTTTTGGCAATTTAGTTTTCTATTTCTTTAGAATATCAATATATAATATTTGATAGGTTTTGTTTATTTCTAGTTAGCTATTTTCCAAAATGGTTGGACATATTTTATAAAAGACTAAAGGGAGACTATATAAACATAATTTGTGCATGCAAACTCAAAGAAAACAAAACCTTCCAATCTTTCCCAAGACAGGAAACCAAGTTTGTTCAAAATGAAGTCGAGACCTATCAAAAATAGGAGAGCAACCCTGTAAAAAAAAAAATTGGTTGACATAACTCCTATAGGCCAACTTGAAGGAAACAAGGCCTAAAGGGTCTATTATTTTATTATCTATTATTCTCAATAGTAGTAAACATCTAACAAAAAAAAAACGTGCATCAAAGAGGAGTGGTATGACCTGCCTCCTTTGAGGACAACTGGAGCATAATAAGGTTGCATGAGAAGATCATGGAACCTCTGCCACTATTCTACATGTAGGATTCTTAATCAACCATGAAACCAAGGTGATAAAGAAGCAATTATGCTTCTCAAGCATCTCTAAATACACACAAGTTTCTTGTTGATCTTAGTCCTAAGTCTATAGATCTTGGGCCCTGAAAGTTTTATTGTGCCAGTACAACTCTAGTACCCTCCAAGATTTAATTTCCCTTATTTTAGTTGAACTAGGCTCTATAATGAAGTGTAACGCATCAACCTTAGTTTGGCCTTTTTCCTGGAGATCTCTCGAATCTCAAACTTTTTCTTCTAACAATTGCGCACATTGATGTTGACCCAACAAGGTGGAGTAGAGGAATGATCTCTTTACATCCAAAGCATCGTTCTTTGCATTAATATGTCATGGGTGGGGGACAGGTAAGGAGATTTTCCATTACAAGCTAAACTTTGTGCCATGAAATAAAAAATCCAACTATTCACTTGGAGTACCTAAGAGAAATTGATAAGGCGTGAAACTAGAATTCATAAATTTGAGAGGAGGTTATGAGGTAAATAAGGGTAACAATCCATGATAACCTTCCTAAATCTTCCAGTTGAGACATTAATTCACAACATAATCACAAATAGTTGGTAGGATTTCATTTTGATCTACCTCACTTCTCTTACTTCGTTTTTCATTCCTCCTCATCATTCCAAGCACTATCATCAGTTCCCTTAACCTACATCTGCATTGAAACTCTCTATACTTTGTCATTGCAAATCCTTCGAACCATATTATCCCCTCGCAAATGTACATGATTGTTGCTAGTGGGTTACACGAAGGCAAGAGCTAATCTTGAGATCTTGTACCTTTCGCCTGAGTCAAACAAAGTAGAGAAAGGGGGGTTTCTCCATTTGCAATATCTCTCTTATACACTCTTACACCCTTACGTGGAAAGTTATAAGTAATTATATTAATATATAATTAATTTTAAATTTTAAAAATCAAGTTATAGATAAATAGATAAATTCAATGATAAAATTCTATTAATAACACATTTAAAAAAAAAAATTCTACTCTGTAAAAAAACAAAAACAAAAAAATTATATTTTTAAAATGATTATAAATTAAAAGCAAAATCAATAAACAAGCTTCATTTCTTATACTATTAAATACATTTTTTTTTTGTGTAAGTTGTGTATTTCTTTTTTCTATTAATATTTCATGAAAATGTCTTTAACAAAAATTGCAGGTGACCTCAACTTGCCCGCAGGAAACCAGGGCTGTTGGCCACCTGTCTGCATCGAACGTTGTCTAGAATTTGAAAAGAGTTTTCCTTACCATCCAAGCTACATTGGCAACTTTATCTACTATATAATTCTTATTAAAACAGTAAATGCTAACTGTCATATAAACAAAATTCTGCTGATAGGGCTGCTTCAATCATCTGATGAGTCCACCGGGGCTAGGGCTTTCGCGCTTGAACCCGGGATTTCACTTCTCTTCATATCCTTGAAGGTTTTGTTCAATCCTCTTCACCATGAGGTTGTTGTGATACAACTACAATTGGACAGATTGGGTCTCCCTTTGCATATCCTTCATGCTTCACTCAGCTAGTCTATCTTCCACCAATTTTTCTCTTTCCTTATAGGTTGTCATTGCATGGGCCGGGATGTTCTTCATAACCCAATACTGCTAAATTGTTTGGCAGAACAACATTTGGCATCCTCTGGTGTTCCCGGGGTCTTTAACCATTGTTTCCCAATCCTCTGCCTCAATCTCTTGATTTACTATGTTATTGTTTAGCTCTCTTTCCCATTCGGATATTACTACTTTCACCTCCGACAGTGTTCTGATGATGTATGCATTGATCAAGTTTTGCATACTGTCCTTCCCATTTTTCCTTCCTCTGCTAGAAGTCGGTTCCAATCCTTTCGTCTTTTTTCCATCCTTTCCCATCCCTCTGTTTACTTTCTTTCCCGGTTGGTTACCTTCCTTTTCCATCCTAACCTCCTTCCGACTTTCTTCCTCCTTTTCTGAGCAACGCACCTATTCCTGGGTTGGAGCATGGATTGAGTTCCGAGACTCCAAAATTCTCTGCACTCTGCTTGTTATATTACCTAAAACAGAAACTAGGAAAATAACCTTGTAAGTCAACATCATTTTAAACAGAGTAACCTCAGGCTTCCCCTCTCCCGAGTGGGGCTTCTCTGGCGCGGCCTTGTTCAGTCGCTCCCTGCTTGGAGAACTATAATAACCCCTATTAACACCCGGGTTCCCCCCTCCCTCCTCAGAGAAATGGAGATTTTTGACCTCCTCATCGTTCTGGTGGTTTCCTATTAAAATTTGAAGAACCCAGGTACCCAGCGCCCACGAGGTTTCTCTACTTCTCCACCTGACTGCAATTGCAACCCAACCCTGTGTGTCGCCACCCCAGTGGCCAAGGGAATGCTTCTCAGGATGGATGAATGTAATTGCTACCCTACCCTGGGTCCTGACAAAGGAGTTGGACAGGGAATTTCTCAGAGCTATATCCCTACCTCGACTACTACCCCAATTATCGCCTTTGTTCCCGTGCCCCTTATCCAGGTCCAGACTCGGCTCAGGATGGAGGTTTATTAGCCTTGACGCCAAATCAAATGCAACTTCTAACCCTCCGCACTTAACTAGGACAACTTCCTTCCTAGGCCACCTACTCCCCCAAAACAACGTGACAGGCTTGTTCCTACCGCCACTGTGGAAACCCCATAGGATGTCCCAGCAGGCCGCCATACACTGGGACCTATCTACCCTAAGACCAAGATCAAAGATCCCGACCCCCCTTCCCCATATGACAATCTAGACAAATTCTCTCCAAGTTACTAAGCCAGAACCCCAAGAGAAACAGAAGGTCTCGACAAAGGTCACTTCCAGGGGTGTCATTTCTATTAACCATCATTCCTCTTCTAAAAACAAGTTTTCCAGATAGTCTTTCATGAAAGCCGAGAGAGCATACCAGTTCTTGCAGACGAAAACCAGTCGCAGCTCAACGTCCTCTAGCCCTCCGCTTCCACGACCTTCAGTGGCACGTCCAGACTTAAATCTATGCATGTGAATGCCTCTTAGCCTAGCTGTCTTACTTTTTTGTTTTCCTGACCACCTGCCTCAACTATCGCCCAAAGGACTCACCACGTGCCTTCGTCCTTTGTCGGCCGCCCATTCTCCCACTTGATTTTCTCCATATGGGGTTTCCCTGTCATCTCCATTATTTCCCTTCATTACTCCTCTCCTACTGTCGGTTGCTCTTGCCGCGAGCTTGCTCCATCTACAATGCCACTTGCCAACTTCCATTTCCTTACTCCCTTTGCTACACTTTACATCTAGCCTTCTTCTCTCCCCTCTGCCCTCATGCACATCTGTCATTGCCCTGTACTACCTGCTGCCCCACTACCCCTTACCTACTCTCATGGCCTCATGCCAACCTCTTCTCCCTCTGCCCTTCGAGCCCAGTTGGGCAAGGGATCCCCCCTTGGCCCACCATGTCCTATGGCCCACCTCTCTTTCGTTTACTTTATCATTCCTTTCACACCATGATCGGGGGATATCAAATACAAATTTTAATCAACAATCTTTCTCAAAAAAATTATAAGAAAATAACCATTAAATACCAACTTTTATAATCTTGAGATCTCATCTAACATTTTTTTCATATACCTATATATCAATCCAAACATACATTAAACTACTCATTTGTAAATGCATAATAAGTTTGTAAGAGAATATATATTTTACAAGTTATAATTAATTGAGCTAACTACTTATGAAATTCCTTTTGTAACATAGTTACATGCCTATTATGTGGGTAGAAAAAACACTGAGGATCATAAAGGTATCACTCAAGACTTATTAGTCCCTAGCAAGGACTATAACAATCACTAGATCGTTGACGCCCATTAATTCATTAGTTGACCAATTTTTTTTTTGGCTTTATCAACGTTTAACCAAAGTTTTATAGTGCAATTTTCATCCATCTAAATTTTAACGAAAGTTTTTGGATATAAAAAAATCGACCTCTTATTGCACGCTTGGCGAATCCCAATGTAAGAATGTTGTGACAATTTATTTTATCCAAAGTCCAGTTTGCAGAATGTTGTGACAATTTATTTTATCCAAAGTCTAGTTTGCATGTTGTGACAACTGATTTTAAGTCTGAGGCAAAGTTTTTTTGGTATCCAAACGTTTTTTATAACCAAATTTTTTTCAGCACTACCCCTAAAGTTTTGTCATGCACAAAAGCCAACTGCTAGTGTTAGAATGCCATATGTTGGAGACTTCTGGACAGTCCTCCACGTGTGTACAGGTGGCAAATTTAGTGTATCAGTGCTATGGTCATGGTAAGAGAGCATCACATGATAAGAGACATGATGGTGTCAGTAAAGGAGAGATGAGACTTGCTGGTAAAGGAGACAAAAGTAGGTAAATGAGACATAAGAGATGGGCATGCTAAGAGACTTGCTGGTAAAGGAGACAGAAGCAGGTAAATGAGACAGAAGGCTATTGCAGGGAAGGTTATCTCTGAAGCTCACATATGTAGTCAGGGATGCTTAAAAAAATCTAAATGCAAATATTTCGAAATCTTACTAAATGAATGCCAAAGTTCTCCATTTCGCAAGTGAGGTTTCTTTCCTGCCAAAGTTCTCCACTTCGCAAGTAAGGTTTCTTTCCTGTTTTTAATCTGCAAGATGTAGACTTAAACAACTCATAAAATAAATAGTCAGTTCAATTCATTAGATTAGCCAGAACATTTATGTGGAAAAAAGAGATTTGAAAACCCTTAGATTTAAAATTGTGAGATTTGAGAAACTCGTAAAGAAATTGTGATTTTCTTAACAAACCCATCTAGAAAATATAATTTGCTTAAAAAATGTTATGGAATTTGTCTTTTCGCCGAACAAAACGTTTAGCAGTTCATTTCAGGGCCTATAAACAACATTGTATTCTAGCTATGAATACACTTTTGACATTGTAATTCATATTAGCAAAGAATTTGAATATTTTTGCAACAATTACAGACCATCTGAATAAACAACATCAAAACTTACTTCTAATGAACACGTAACAACCAGACCACAACCAGTAAAGAGAGCTAGAATCTAATCCATGAAGTGAGCAGGCGGTCAAGCCTTTATAAATACCCCCTGCAACAATAAGACACCTTCAGTAACCTCACCTCATTTATACGCTTTCGACGACGAATGCTGAAAAATCATGTACCCTCTGGTTGGCGGGGCTAAAATGAATATCGCGCGAGGTAGGTGAGTTATGTAGCGCTTTAGTGCTTCCGCCTAAAGGAAGTCATGAATAGACTCAGGATAAAACCTAATAAACTCATCTTCCCAGAATGTAATAGATTTTGAACTGGTTTTCCTGTTCACTATCACTCACTGGGAGATCCAAGTTCACCATGTACACCCACTTGGTACCAATAAAGGCCAAGAACAAGGCTCATACGCACTCGGGTCGATCAATAAAGGCTAGCTGAAAAAAAAAAGCGCTCACTCATGCTGAAGAAAGACATTATTACTTGTAGCAGACAAGAAGAGGATCAAATTCATTGGTAATGCTAACGACGCATAGAGAATAAGCTTTTGGATGTTTCTCCTGATCAATAAAGTTAACCAGTTTTCGGGCGTAGCGAAGTGCGCCATTCAAGTTCTTTATTATGAAATGAAATGAAATGATATTTTAACATCCACGAGACTAAAAATAGTCTATGGGACTAATTAGTTCCCTGATTTCATATTTTGCAATTCAATCATGTTCTTGTTCAAATTGATGATGAGCTGACCCAACTTTCCAACAATCCCTCTGAAAAGACAATGCCAAGAAATCGATGCTAGCATATTCCCATAACTTTCTTTGATGTCTTTGAATGCATCACATTCTACACACCCATTCTTCCCAAGTTTCTTTAGGCCTTTTCCACCATCATGTTTCACACCGAAGTTGATGTGAGTTGGTTCTTAATCGAGCAATAAGAGCCTTTGCCCTCCATGGAACGCTAGCTCCAATGAACTCTTTTTGTTGTAGATCACACATAAGGTTGAATTCCTTAATGTAATACTTCTTCTTTCTACCCAACTCTTTTCCCCATACCCGTTTACAAAACTTCTCCATAACAAAATCCTTTAGCTCCTTGTTGTTTGTGAGACAAGCATTGAGGTAGATATTATAACACCACTTCACATCGGGATGGAACCATCATCACCACGCTCAATAGCATCCGTTCCAAATGAAAATTCAATTGATCAAGTTGGAGAAAAAACTTACCCAACTCTTTTCCCCATACCCGTTTACAAAACTTCTCCATAACAAAATCCTTTAGCTCCTTGTTGTTTGTGAGACAGGCATTGAGGTAGATATTATAACACCACTTCACATCGGGATGGAACCATCATCACCACGCTCAATAGCATCCGTTCCAAATGAAAATTCAATTGATCAAGCTGGAGAAAAAACTTGGGTGGGATAGATCTATATGGTCGTGCTACGTTCTCTCTCTTTTGGAATCCGAATGAAGATCAGGTATGGGTAGGACCTGGAATCCGAATCAAGACCAGGTATGGGTAAGACCTCCTTATCTCTCCAATTCTGTGTACTCATTCCATTTTAATGCGGGTTCTTCCTCACCCTTGAACCCATCAACCTCCACCCATTGATCCCAAGGCTGCTAATCCCATGGTCCTTTCCTTCCATCCCATCTAATTGAGGTTGTGCATGGTCAGGTGATGTATAAGGATGGAACCATCCCATGTAATCGAGGTTCAGGTGATGTATAAGGATGGAACCATCCCATGTAATCGAGGTTCAGGTGATGTATAAAGATGGACAAGTGTTTACAATGTTAGAATGTGACAAGGAGATAGATACCGTTAAGAACCATGTCAATGGGCTAGCGTCATATAATGTAATTAATTTGCTATACATAAATTTATGGGCCCATCTCTTGGCCACTCGTCCACACCATTGATTTTTTTCAGGACGAAAAAGCATGATTGTATTTATATAAGAAATATAAACAAAGCATATATGGACATTCACACGAGATAATATATGTCTCCTATAGATCTGGCGAAGCAAAATCAAGGAGGAAAAAGCTAAGAAAGGGGAGATATTGCCGTGAAACCATCACAAAAAAGCCATACTGTCAACCATCATCAAAATCTTCAAAAATGCCATACTGTCAACCATCATCAAAATCTTCAAAAGATATAGGATAGGCGTAGCTGGAGAATCTTGCGGCCACGGAAACAAAGAACAACATCATATAGGAAACAAAGAACAGCATTATATAGGAACCGAAGACCAGCATTATATGAAAAACACAGCAAACTGATAGGAGAATATGACCAAAAAGGAAATCGGGAGACTAGAGTAGCTGCAAAGAAGAGTTAAAAGTCGGGAGGAAAAAATCCTGAATGGAGAAGATTTTCCCCTCATGAGCAACCCGCAAATACCATAAACCTGGAACCACCTGAAGGCCCTTTTTTGATAAAACATCTGCCTGCTGATTGAGTGCCTTGTTGATGTGATGAATAGAGACTCCCTATGTTCTATTCCACAAGACCCTAATCCTGTCTAACCAACCTACAAGCTGAGGTTTGAGAATGTTATTCTTGCCAAGAACATAATCCACCATAACCTTTGAATCTCCAAAAATGGAGACATCTTGAAGATTTATAAATAGACAGAAGTTTAGAAGGCCAGCAAGGGCCATCGCCTCAGCTTTACTGTTGGAGCCCCTCCCCCCATTCCAATGAATGAAAAAATGAATATTTTCATTTGCCAAAATGTGAACTCCACAGCCACAAGACCCCTTCTGTTCAGCTCCATCAAAGAAAGCCCTTGGCAGAGATGAAAGCTTCTGTGGGAGCTCAATACAATCCTAATCCAACTGCTTGGTAGGTCTCTGCGGGATTGTTTCATAGATAGAAATAATGTTGGAGAAAATTTCCAGAAAAGGGGATAAATTGCCATTGAAAATAAAACTGTTGCGCCACTTCCAGATACTCCAAAAAGTGATAATGAAAACTGTTCTCCATGACTCCTTTTGATTACTGCACCATGGAAACACTTCAATAATTTAAGCATGGGACATATGCTGGATTCCATACCAGTCCTCTAATGATTTCCAAAGTTGTTGAGATTTTTTGCAATTTAGAAAAAGGTGATAGTTGTTTTCCTCTGCTGACCTGCAGATAGGACAAAAGCCAGGACCCTGCCATCCTCACTTCCTTAAGTTCTCCCAAGAAAGATTTCGATTATGGAAAGACAACCATGAGAATAAGATCATTTTTGTAGGGAAACCAGATTTCCAAAAGATGGGGGGGAATGAAGGGCTGAGAGGAGACTGCTTTAGGCCACTCAAATCCTGGTAAACATCTTTTACACGAATGGAGGACATCCCTTTCGAGTTTCTCCACATGAGACAGTCATGTTCCGCCGAGCGAAAGATGCCACAATTTCTGAGTCGAGTCCTGATATGGTCCCATTGAAGAGCAATATCAACTGGCATCCCCAGACTTCCTGCTTCCTTCCAGAGAGGGATCGGACCCTGCCAACATGCGATTAGGTTGTCCCAATAGAAAAAACCTTTCCTGTGAAGAAAAATCAATAAAGGTTCAGGTACATCGATCACCTCAGCGCCACTCATAAATTGATCTTTCTCAATGAGGATCTTTTTGCCGGATTCGAATCGCCAGATTAAGTTCTTCAGGAAATAGCTTTCGATCTTTCGGAGGCTTAACCATATTGAAGAGCCGAATGAGGATCCGATCCTTCATTTTCTGAACCAGAATGATAGGTCCTTCATGCCCAAGTATTTCTTTCGTATTATGTTGCTCCAAGGACCTTCTTCATAAATCCCTCTCCACAAGGTTTTGCATAATAGTGCCTTTCCAAAATTCCTCAAATCTAAAAGACCCCAGCCTCCCTTGCTTTTCGGCATAAAGATATTGGACAATTTTGAGAGGTGATATTTCCTTTTTCCCGCTTGTCCGCCCCAAATAAAATTTGCAGTAAGCTTATTCATTGACTGTATTATGCTCTCTGGAAGGAAATATAAATGAGCCCAATAAACTGCAAGTTGGTTTAAAACAGATTGTGCTAGAATCACTCTTCCTGTTAGAGTGAGACATCTATACTCCCAAACAGATATCCTCTTGTAGTATCTATCTGGAATCCACTGCCAGTCCGTCTTTGAATAACCAGTTGCTTTTAACTGAAAGCCCAAATATTTAATTCCAAGACTGATAGGTTGCGCCTTAATTCCAAAGAGAGCCGATAACCATTCAACCTCATCCTGGCAGATATCATTGTGATAGATGACTGACTTAGCACTGTTTATCTGAAGTCTTGTTGCCCTTTGAAAATTGTTAAGAATTTCATAGAAACATAACCATGTGAGTCTACATAGAATTCCAAACATTATAATATCATCAACAAATAGATTATGAGAGATCGAAATGTTCCTGAAAATTTTTAGCGGCTGACACCTATTTTCCTTTATGGCCTTGTTGATATGGAGACTGAGAGAATTCATAGCCAGTATGAATAAGAGCGGAGATAAGGGACAGCCTTGACGGAGTCCTCTGGAGGCAAGGAAAAAGGAAGATGAGATCCCGTTTATGATGATCGCATAATTCACCTTCTCTACGCACGCCATGATCCAATTTTTCATGCTAGCTCTTAAGCCAACCTTTGCAAGTAAACACCTTATGAATCCTCAGTCGAAGCAGTCATACGCCTTGCGAATGTCCTTCCCCGTGTCGTCGTGCTTGCCGCTGCCCCCAGGCACATAGCTAATAGATTCGAAGTATTTTAGCATAATGTGATGCTTGTTGCTGCCCTGGATATACACAAGGGTTGCTTAAATCTTGAATAGATTGCCCCAACCAGAGCAAATCATCTCGTATTGAGGCGTCGCAATACTTGCTACTAGATTTGGGTGCAACCAAATCTGGAGTTGATCGTCCCATCCACGAGCACGCCCACCATCCCATTCAGCTTGAGTGGGTATCAACGTTTTCATACTTTGGCTTGCGGCCCCTTAGCCTCAGTTCTCTGACCCTAACAACTCATGTATTAGGCACCCTTGTGCATCCCACTTCAACCGGACATAAACATCGAACCTTGCTTCACCCTGCTACAGAAGAGAATTTCTCTAGCGCGGATGCTTTTAACTAGTGACCTTTCGGGGAAGGTTATGATCCACCAATGAGTGAGTGCCCGGGCTATACACAGGCATTTCTTTTTACCCACAGATTAGAGAGAATCTGTTAGGAAAATATGGGGCAAGAAAAGCTTACTTTTGAATTGTTCAGTCTACTATGGAAAACTACTATTATATAGGTAATAGTTTCGAACTCCAATGCGCGATCCTTACATCAGCAGAGATCTGGGAAATGGGAGGGAAAACATCTATTATATACATCATAGTTGTGGATTTAAGAAAAACTATAGTTTCGCTGATCATAAGATAGAAAAGGATAAGGAAATCCTGATTTCTCCCACCCCGGCGAACTCTCCAAATCTTTCTCCCACCAACTCCATAGGGAGCGATTTGGATTTCTTGCTGTCAAAGAAGTCGTTAGAGCTAAAAGCCCTCACCATCCATAAACCTGAATCAAAGAAATCTCCCCTCATCAGCCCAAACTCTGCCAGCAATATCACAGTAAGGAGGAAAAATGGCAGGGGCAGCAGACATTTTAGAGGAAGGGGCGAGAGTGCGGGAAGAGGTTTCCAGTCCTTGTCGCTTATTGATGTTCCTATAGTAGATATGAATGATGACAGGCCTCTTAGAGCATGCAGGGCCGAGAAGCTGCCAAAATGAATTTTGTGATATCAATGAAAAGGATAAGCAAAACTATAGTTTCGCTGATCCTCAGATAGAAAAGGATAAGGAAATCCTGCTTTCTCCCACCTCGGCGAACTCTCCGAATATTTCTCCCACCAACTCCATAGGGATCGATTTGGATTTCTTACTGTCAAAGAAGTCGTTAGAGCTAAAAGCCCTCACCATCCATAAACTTGAATCCAAGAATCTCCCCTCATCAGCCCAAACTCGGCCAACAATATCATAGTAAGGAGGAAAAATGGCAGGGGCAGCAGACATTTTAGAGGAAGGGGAGAGAGTGCGGGAAGAGGTTTCCGGTCCTTGTCGCTTATTGATGTTCCTATAGTAGATATGAATGATGACAGGCCTCTTAGAGCATGCAGGGCCGAGAAGCTGCCAAAATGAATTTTGTGATATCAATGAACATTCGGGGTTTGGGGGCGGGGAAATTTTTTTTGGAGTTAAAAGATCTGTTCATATCTGTTAATCCCAAGATAATTTTAATCCAGGAAACGATGCATGCAGCTGAGGTTACTATATCTTACTTCAGGAAAATGTTTCCCTCATGGTACATTTCGGCTATAGAATCAAATGGACTCTCGGGTGGCTTAGCAGTCCTATGGGATCCGGTCTGGATCATGGCAAAGACTTATAGTTGCATGGCGGGAATTTTAATCTCGGCCCAAATTAGGGGTCAAAATTTTCCCATAAATATTTTAAATGTCTATGCTCCTTACAGGAATAGAGAGCCTTTCTGGGAGAAACTTTTTATTTCTGAAGTTCTTGACATTGAAAATTTAATGTTTGCAGGGGACTTAAATTTCACTCTAAATATGGATGAAATCTGGGGTTTAAACAGGAGAAAGGATCCGTTGGCCGATAAAATAAAAAATGAGATGCTGTGTAGAAATTTTGTGGATGTTCTCCCAGCTCAGATGTATCCAACATGGGAGAATGGAAGATCGGATAAGGATTATATCGCAAAGAGGCTTGATCGTTTTATACTTCATGTCAGCTTAATCGACAAGATGGGCATGCCTTTTTCCTCCATAGAAAAGGTTTTTATTTCCGATCATAGGCCGATAGTGTTGGGATGGAAGAATAAAGGTTTCAGGAAGGGTTATACCTTCAAATTCAATAGGACCTTTTTGGAAGACCCAGCTTTCAATGAACTCTTTAAAAACCTCTGGTGTGAGCGGCTGCCTTCCAATCCACACTATATTTTTATGACTTTCAGAGAAAAAATGGATCTTGTAAGAAAAGAAGTTAAAGAATGGCAATATAAGAAAATACAGTCAAACAGGATGGACCTTAGGAAAATCCAAAAGGAATTGGACTATGCTGCGGACGTCATGGCATCAAACAACATATCTTTCAAACAGAGAAATCACATAAAGGAGCTTCAAAGGAAGAAGGCAAAAATTCTTGAACAAGAGGAATTATCTTGGAGGCTGAAGAGTAGGGCCTTATGGCTAAGAGAAGGGGACAAAAACACAAAGTTTTTCCAAAAATTTGCGAATGCAAGAAGGGAAAAAAATTCAATTTGGAAAATCAGTGATGGAAAAGGAGGGTTTTTGTATTCCCAAGAGGAAATCTCAAAGGAGGCTAAGAGGTTTTTTGAAAATCAGTATAAGAGAACAGAAACCAGGTCTTTTCAGGATATACTATGGGGCATCGATTTGTTTCCTCAGATGTTCAATGAGGACACAAATAATCAAATCTTTCAACCTGTTTCGGAGGAGGAACTGCTGAGAACTCTAAAAGCTTTCAAAAAGGACAAATGTCCTGGCCCGGACGGGTGGACAATAGAGTTCTTCTGTCATTTTTTTGACTTCATCAAATCTGACCTGCTGAAAATGGTGGAGGGCTCCAGGTTATCGGGCAGCATAAATCAGAAAACTACATCTACCTACATAGCTCTCATCCCAAAAAATGAGAATGCCATCTCTTTCAAGGATTTCCGCCCAATTTCTCTGTGTAATATATCCTACAAAATAATATAAAAAATAATCGCTGACAGGATCAAAGGTACTTTGTCTCAATTTTTAACAAAGAACCAACATGCCTTCTTACAGGGGAGAAACATCTTAGACGCAGTTGCTACAACTCAGGAAGCTCTTTTTGCCTGTCAGGGGAAAAAATGCGATGCTGTCCTTCTAAAAATTGATCTCTGTAAAGCCTACGATTGCATGGATTGGACCTTCTTGAGATGTATGCTAGCAAAGGTCGGGTTAAGAGCAAACATGATCAACTGGATCATGGCGTGCGTTGAACAGGTAAATTATGCAGTCATTGTAAATGGGATGCCATCGGCCTTCTTCCTAGCTTCGAGAGGCCTTCGACAGGGATGCCCTCTGTCTCCCCTGTTATTCATTTTGGCCATGAATTCTCTCAGTCTTCATATTAACAAGGCCGTTGATGAAAACAGATGCTCCCCCTTGAAATTATGCAGGAATATTTCTATCTCTCACAATCTTTTCGTCGATGATGTCATTTTTTTCGGCATTATATGCAGAATAACATGGATGTGTTATCATGATATTCTTCAAAATTTCCAAAGGGCGTCTGGCCTTCAGATTAACAGTTCGAAGTCGGTTATTTATCACAGCGAGATTAACCAAGAAGAGCTGGACTGGTTAATTAATCTGTTTGGTTATGAAGTGCAATCCATCAGCAGGGGAATCAAGTACTTGGGTTATAGATTAAAATCAAATGGTTACTCAAAATCTGATTGGTTGTGGTTAACTGAGAGATATTTCAAGAAGATTTCAGCATGGGAGAACAGAAGCCTCTCTCTGGCCGGGAGAGTTGTTTTGGCCCAATCGGTTTTAAACCAGTTGGCGGTTTACTGGGCGCACCTGTTTTTTCTCCCAGCAAGCATCATTCAATCTATGAACAGACTCACCGCCAACTTCATCTGGGGTGGTCAGGCAGGGAAAAGAAAGTTTCACCTCTCGAAGCTTTCACATATATCTGCTCCGAAATCTATGGGTGGCTGGGGTCTGTTAGACCTGAAGTCCTTTGGAAAAGCCCTTCTTTGTAAAACGTTATGGCGGGGGATCTTCGAGAAAGGTATTTGGAGTAACATTATTCAGGAGAAGTATCTGCGCCGTAAGAGTTTATCCTTTTGGTTCAGAAGAGGTAGCATAGGCCTTTCACGTGGATCTCCGATTTGGCTGAGCCTGAGAAAAATTGAAAATATGTTCCGGAAGAATCTCTTATGGCGTTTTCAAACGGGGGAGCGGATTCTGGTGGGAAAAGACTCTTTTTTATGTGGCAGTGAGGAGATCCGCGTCCCTGTTCCCCTGTTAAAGTTCTTTCACAGGAAAGGTATCTTTTTCTGGGATGGGCTGATTGAGAGATGGCATGGCCCTATCCCAATCTGGCGGGAAGCTGAGAGTCTGAATATGCCGCAAGACATTGGTGGCTCGTGGATGCAAATCTTAACAATTCTCAGAAATGGTGGCATCTTCCGCTCTGCTGAGCATGACTGTCTCATTTGGCGAAACTCTCATGGAATGGACTGCATCAGGGTAAAGGACATATACCGTAACATGATTAGTGGTAGACAGCATCAAAATGACTGTTCCTTCCCGAGTATTTTCTGGAAAGCGGGGTGTCAATTAAAAATGGTCTTTTTTTCATGGCTATCGTTCCACAATAAAAATCTTACGTGGGACAATTTAAAAAAGCGTGGTTGGTAGGGTCCTGGTATATGCCCCATTTGTAGATCGACCGAGGAAGACAATTCTCATTTATTTCTGAATTGCAAGGGCTCCCGCCAAATTTGGATGCTCCTGGAGATTCGATATGGTTTTAAATTCATGTCTCAGTTGTCGATCATGGATGCTTTTACATGGTATAGTAAACAAAACGCCAAATGGAGATCCATCTTTATCATTAGTTTCTGGTGTATTTGGAGGTGGCGGAATAATTTCATCTTCAATGACAAAAAATCTCCGATGCTGGAAATTTTCTCCTCCATATGTGATCTCTATGAGGAAATTCAGCCCTCCTCTCCCATGCAGGGAATGCCTCCTGTTTCAAATATTCCTCTGGCGTCCTCATCTCTGCCTAGAGCGTTTTTCGACGGTGCTGAACAGAATGGGGTTTGTGGCTGTGGTTTCCATATTCTAGCAGATGAAGACAGTCTTTTCTTCGCTCACTGGAATGGGGGGAGGGGTTCAAATATGATGGCTGAGGCGATGGCCCTTGCTGGTCTCATGAGTTTCTGCCTTTTCTTAAATCTTCAAGATATTTCTATTTATGGTGACTCAAAAGTTTTAGTGGATTATATGGCTGGGAAAATCTCCATTTCCAGGCCTCATCTTGGGGGCTGGCTTGATCGGATCAGATTCTACTGGTCATCCTTAAAAGGTGCCTCAGTCAATTTCATTCGCAGGGAACAAAATCAGATGGCAGACTCCTTATCAAAAAAAGGCCTTCAATCTGCTCCGGGATCATGGCATCTACAGGTTTCCTCTGATGGGAAATGTTACTCCATCCAGGACTTTTTCCCTCCCAATTTCTAGTTTTTCTTGCAAAGTTCTCTATGTTTTGCTTCTGTGATTAAAGATGCTAGCTGTTTCGATCAATATGCTATGGGCTTTCTGTTTTTTGAACAGGTCTACTTCGGAATGTAGTTTTGTTTTCTGTACAGGTTATTCTCTGGACGGTTTCTCTTTGTCTTCAGGTGAACTTTTTTCCGATCTGGTCTATGCTTCGGATCTTATTTGGATGGATACCTGATATATTTTTTCTTTGGATCTGGCCTTCTGGCCTCCTTTTACCAGCTCATGGCTTCTCTGTTGTCACAGATCTTTGGAACATTTCCTATATTGTATAATTGGACTCTTTTATATTTCTGATATAAAAATATTATGCTTTTTCTGTTCTGAAAAAAAAAAAAGTATACTTGATGGCAGTTACTTTAATGGAAATGATAATGTGTTGTTTTGTTACTTCAAGTTCCTACTAAATAGAATGCTATACTAAATGGAATGCTATGTTAGAATGGTATACTAATTGAATGCTATGTTAGCACCGAACATCTCGTATGTAGCAAGTGAGGATTAAGAACCATGTAATAATGGTCTTGTTTGTAAATACTTATGCATGTTTTGCAAGTACAATAAATGAAAGCAAGGGAAATCCAAATAAAAAGGAGAAACAACAAACAAAATTGCAGTAGCATATTTTTCCAAGATAAGAAGGAACGGGAATCATCCTTTCTTTAATGGTGCTGCAAACTTCAACAATTCTGAAAATTTGATTGGAAATTCAAGGCCAATCTGGACAACTTTTGTCTTGGTTTCTTTCTATATCTAACTTTTGTCTTGGTTTCTTTCTATATTTTTCACATTAGGCAACATTTTTTATTATTTTATGAGCAAGACTGATCATTATTTATGAACAAGAATTGACTGAACTTTTTTGTAGGCAAGGGCAAAGAGTGAAGAAACTTTGGAATTATATTACAGTGTTAATAATGAGATGTTTTTCACATGAGGCAACCTTTTTTGTTATTTTATGGCAAAAACTGATCATTATTTATGAACAAGAATTGATTGAACTTTTCTGTAACTTCGGAATTATATTGCAGTGTTAATAATGAGATGTTTTTCACATTAGGCATTTTTTTGTTATTTTATGAGCAAAACTGATCATTATTTATGAACAAGAATTGATTGAACTTTTCTGTAGGCAGAGAGTGAAGAAACTTTGGAATTATATTGTAGTGTTAATAATGAAATGTTTTGCATATTGTTGGTAGTTGTAAAAAAATCAAATTGAGCCTTTTAGATGTTTCTATAATGAGATGTTTTTCATATTGTTGGTAGTTGTAAAAAAAACAAATTGAGCCTTTTAGATGTTTAAGCGTGAACAGGTATAATCCTCTTCATCTCTGAGTAAATCTGCTTCCAAGGGGATCACTATGGCCTACCAAAATGTATTTACATGAAGAATTTGTTTGATGCAATAGTTAACATTTGTTGCATATACATAATGTGATACATTTGGCCATCCAGGTCTGTCATATGCCTTTCTCTTAGTTTGTGATCCGTGTTTTACTATATGCCCAGTTTCAGTTTCTATTCCAATTTTATTCCTATTAGGATTAACAACCCTGGAAAAATGGAAGCAGAATAGTAGAATTATTAAACCTAAGGGTAGTTAATTATTAAACATGTTCATGTATTATGTAGCCATAAATTTATATTTGAATATTTCTAACTGACATTGCATATCTATAGGGACTACAGCTACGCAGTTGCCACTTGTTTTTACATAAGAGTATTTGTTTCATGTTTGTAAGACAAATCACTACTCTAATTTCCAAAGTGCCACATATGTCCTTATGTCAATGATTTTTTGGTGGAAATATAGTGACGAATAATTTGTTACTTTTGGAAAGTCCTTTGTATCCCAGTTTTCTCCTTGTCATGTACTAAAACGATGGAGATGATTGTTGTGGGATATGTGTGTAATAACTATTGTAAAATTCATGGACAAATTATGAGTCTTAGTGAGTTTACTAAGTTTGTGATAGGACAAGTACTTGGGCAAGTGTTACCTAAAAACTCATCCCCAATGAAAACTCATTTAACACACCTCAAAACTCATCAAGTTTATCTCAAATTGTTGTTATATATATATAGATATAGATATATATATATATAATGAATATGGTTGGGTAAATGATTTGGTAATATTAATATTCTTAAATTCACTTAAAATTATTACTTTATATATTTTTTTACATTCAATATTTTTTTTTTTAAATATTTTTTTAGGAACTTTTTCACATTAATGAATGAATGGCATGTTGATAAAGTTTTGGTATTACAAGTATTCCTAACCTAGAGGAGCTTTACTAGATTCGAATATGTGGTCTTCCAAAGATATTTGGTTCAAATTGATTGAGATAAATCATTGAACTTTTCTAAGGAAAAATTCACGAGATCTCCCCTCAAGTTTAAAATATTGGGGACACAGACTCAACATCATAGTTTTAAAACTAGGTTGGTCTGACTCAGACTCGGCTTGGTTGACCGAGCCATGCCCTTACCGAGACCGACTAGGTCAACTATTCGGTTCAACGTCCGGTCCATTACTGAATCGGCTGAGTTGGTCACTGACTTGTCTAGTTCGGTAACGGACCGGCCAGACCGGTCAGTCTCAGCAGTGGGAAAACAAGGTGAGTTGGGTGGACTTGAAATCATTTTTTTTGTTTAAATTATTTCCTAGCCCCTCTACCCCTCTCCCACACCTATAAAGGTGACCCAACCCCCTCATATTTCCTGGCATTTATCTCATTGCATTTGTGTGAACATTTGTGAGGAGCCTGTGAGAAATTGGAGTTGGTTTTTGGAGCAACATTTGCCATTGAGGAGTTGGTTTTGGAGCAGCATTGGTTTTGTGTTTTTGTTCTAATATCTATATATTACATGTGTTGCATAGTGCACTGGGTGCCATTTTGATATAATAAATATATTCACGAGTATACTTTGATCAAGTGTTATCTTCTCTCTATTATTCTAATGCTTTGAGTTTGGAAACATGAATGACAATCTTTAAAAATATGTTTTTTCATTAAAAATTAAATATTTAATGTACTTTTTACAAAGACAAAGTCATTAGAACCAACTAGTCTGAGTCAGTGCCGAGTCGAATTCCGAGTCAAAGTTGACGCTCAACCGGTTCCGAGTCCGAGTCTGAGTTTTAAAACATTGATTTACATGATTTGAACATGTGACCTCTGGCCACCATGTCAAAAAGGGGTCTAGGGGAAATGGTTCTCTATGTTGTTTTTTTCTTTATGAAATTTTCCATATTTTATGGATATTTTTTTAGTTTCATCTATTTTTGTCGAGTGTAAAGATGATGGCAATTTTATAGAGACTAAGTTTCACAACTTTGGTTTGTAGTGTTATTTAGGAGCCATTAGCATCTTCCACCTATTGTAAATGATCAAGATCCACATGAATGGAAAGATATGACCACCATTGAAAAATGTTAACACCATGCAAACAAATATATTTACACCTACATCCATCTAAACATTGAGAAAGACACAATAATATCTCCAATGTTAGGAACTATAGATGAGTGGGGGATCATGTCCATAGTTCAAAGGGTAAGGAGAATGAAAAGATTCTAGACCATAGCTTGCAAAATTAGTGGAATTGAAGAGCAAGTTGGATAATGTGTGGGCTTTTTTTAATGCAAACAAAACCATGATTGTTGGAAGCCAACAATAATAAAAAGAATAGGTGTTGATTCCTACATCAACATAATCAATGATTTGGTTTTGTAATAAATTTAGTTTTGATAGTCTAATCCAACATCTATAAAATAAATAAAGAAAAATAATTTGTATTTTTGAAAAAATTGAGTTATAGACATGTAAAAGCCTTCATTAAAATTGTTTGTGAGATATGTTGTGTTGTGTGACTCTTAAAGAAGCCTTATTGTTGCATTACTATGTTGAGATATGTATTTTTGTACAAAGAGGTAAAGGTATTCCTAGCTACCCTGTGTTGAAAAATTATGACTACAACTAGAATCAAGTCTTGGATTGTGAAGATATTGTATTTTTTTGTAGACTTTGCTTTGACCATGACCAAGTATTGGTATCTTGCATAAAGGAAAATTCATTTTGATTTCCAGAGGAAAAATTGAAAGCCCTCTTAGTGGAAAGACTCAAAGGTAGATAATGATTAGATAAAGCCAAATAACGCTCCATGCCACTCATTGTTCCAATGTTTAATGGTAGTGTAAAAGTCATTGTTATTGCCAGGTCTCTGGAAAGACAAGTTCACAACTCCCCTCCCGCAGTTTCCCAAACATAGAAGTCCCTCTAGACAAAGAAAGAGGAGACATGAATCAAATTCCTTACACCATGAAAATGCTTCAATTTTGGTGTCTTTAGTGAATGTAAAAAATCAGTTAATGGTTATAGCTACTCTAACAATAAACAATCCAATGCTGGGTTACATTGAAATTAAGAGAAATACAAGGAAAATGAATAGAAACATAAATTTATTTTCCTTTGTATGAGATTCTTATTAGGATATGTATCTTTATGTTTGTAAATTTATTAAAATTATGTTTTAGCATGTGACTAGCTAAGTTCAAAGCACATTGGAAGGAAGCTAAGTTTCACTCAAAGTTGGATATGCAAAGAATAGTGGTTAAAGGAAACAAGTAAACTCCCCATTTTGCAAATAATCCTAACAAGTGTGGCAATCAGTTCTCAACAAAGCACGACCTCAACACAAAAAATACTAGAACGACAAGGTATGCATCATCTAAACTTAACACTTAACACATGTTCAAGATATTTGTGTCAATTGTTTGATGCATTTCAATATCAAAACTCAGGAAAATGCAAGAACAAAAGAGACCTTAAAATAAGTTATTTTGGGCATGCAACACGACTGAGCTCTAAACATAATGAAAGTAAGGCAAATTCAAATAAAAGGGAAATAAAAAGGAGAGTGGTCAAATAAAGAGAAGTTATTTCCAAGTTTTAGCCCTTGTCACCCTTAATTCAACTTGAAATTGTGCATTATAAGTACTAGGATGAGCTTCCAATACAAAACCAAGTTATAAGACATTGTTTGTGTCCAAGTTTTCTTTAGAAATATAATAGTGAACTACATGTTACCATGGCACTTAGCACATAACATACATATTTATTTTGGCCAAACAAATTTTAAAAAGAAGCATAAACAAATTCATACATGTGAACAACTACAACTATGCATTCAATAAGCAAAGGAGAATTATGCAAGTTATACAAATGGTTTTGTTCTTTTGTTACATACTAGAGGAAGTATTCAAAAGCACCTCCTTGCAAGTTCCCACTATAGATATATTATTGGGTAAGGTGCTAGAGTCTCATAAGGATTGTTCTAATAATTTATATACATTATAAGAAAGCATTTTCTTGTTTTCCATCTAATTTATGACCAAGATCACGACTTGCTCATGTACCTTAAATCATGCTAAGATGTAGACCAACAAACAAGAGGTAATGGTAATCCCCAATAGAAAAAGATTCATGTTGCTAGCATGCTACCTCTACTTGACCAAAATTATGATTATATGCAACAAACAACAATGGCCTATATAAGTGCATTTAACACCACTATAAATCACAAAACATACGACTAACATAATGCTAATTTTTTCAAACCTTTGGAATCATACTTTTCCAAAAATTCTACCACATCATTTATTAGTTATTCATATATAATAAAATATTTAAAAAAACCAAACTTAACACCTATTATTATTATAGACAACAACACTAATTACAACTTATTGATCTAACCCTTTAAAATTCTCTCAACTCAACTAGATTTGAAACTATAACATTATATAACCTCTTATTTTATAACTCTAAATAATTCAATACTCCACCACCCACCTTAAAAATACCAATCACAACTTATTGATCCAACCCTTTAAAATTCTCTCAACTCAACTAGATTTGAAACTATAACATTATATAACCTCTTATTTTATAACTCTAAATAATTCAATACTCCACCACCCACCTTAAAAATACCAATCACATTAGCCTTCACCATTTTTTTAAGCAACCAATCATACCCCATTAATGCCCAACAATAACTAAAATTAAAATCAAAATCTACTGGGCTACCAACCAAATGTAATGTTATGATGTAAACTCACCAAACCTATGTGACTCTTCATGGATTATACCTTTCATCCCATGGGTGTACAAAGAGTTTAAAAAGTAAAGCCAAATGCATGGACAAAGTTGCATCAGCATGACATTAGTCCCTTGCGAGTGTAAGTGTGCAGCGACCATGCTTTCCAAACCCACGTGAACCTCGAGAAGGAAACCCAACACTCGTGAAGGGACATAATTGTCTTTATATTTGTATTCATGTTGGTTTTTTATGGAAGAGTTTTTAGTCTAATTTTTTGGATTTTTTCATGAATTTGGCGGAAAAATTTGAAGTAAAATCTTGATTTGTATTATTTAAACTGGTTTTTTAATTGTATATTTGGATTCAGCACCTTAAAAAAAGCGTAGGACAGTTTGATTGTGCAGGGATTACCCATCAAGATTGTGATTTCAATAAATTGCTACCGATTTTATAGAAATTTGACAAAAAAACCCACCAGAAAAAACTTTCAAAAAATAACACTAAAGACAATTCCATTTTTTATTAAATATAATATTTATTTATTTATTTATTTTGTTTTTTAGAGGAAAAATTAAAATATTTACAGGTATTAGTTTAATTAAGGTTGATATAAATTTAAATATTCAATGTATAATAATAATTAGGGTGTATATTAAATTTATTTACTTTGAAATAATTTTTTTGATAATTTGTAAAGAAAAAGATTTTAATTTATAAGAAATATTTATGAGTTTGGAGTTGTTAATTTGTTTTTAAAGATTCGGAAAAGATAAGATTTTTATTTATAGAAATGTTTATGAGTTTGAAATTGTTAACATGTTTTTTTTAGATTTAGGAAAATTAGATTTTTAATAAATTAGAATTAATTTATAGTCATACTCTAAGATCCAAAAAGGATTTTGTACTTAAATAATAAACATAAAAAAAACTAGGGTAACTAGTACCCTTACTGTCATCATTGACACTATAATAACATAGCCATGTATTTTCAAGTAACATCTAATCTAATCCATATATAACTATAGAATACCAGAATTACATTTTTAAACCCATCATGAATACAGATCTCAAAATATAAATAGAAAGATCCATATATAAATAGAAACATCCATATGGCTAAGATGTTTCATAAATTTATATCTCAAGAGTTCATAAAAGGGATAGATAAATAGATGAGATGCCTATATATGTATCTAAATAGACTCTAGATGTAGGCATATAGTTCAACATTGAATGCAATATGATATAATGCAACAAGATAGTAGAGGGTTGACTAAACCAAGAAACAATGATTCAATTGTCTTTCCATCCATACTACTACTTATAATTGTGGGTCCCATTACTACCCTTCTTTCTCTCTCAACTTCAATAAAGTGTAGGCTTATTATGATACTTCATAATTTAGTATTTCTTTTATTACTAGGAAAAAAATTTAGGCAAATTGTTCCTTTCTTTTATTTAATGTTCTTTAGGCAAATTGTTCCTTTCTTTTATTTAATGTTCTTATATGTTTGATAAAAAAAAACTATTTACCATATATATATAATTTTTACATTAATTCTCTCCTTATTATTTATTATTATTATTATTTCTACTATATTATTATTAATTTTTCTCATTTCTTTTTACTATTGGTTTCAAAACTTATATTTAAAAATTAAAATAAATTTTACTGATTATATGTATATATGTATTTCAGAAAGAAGAATCATCTTAAACTTTTGATGGGCAGCAAAAGGCATATTTAATCCCCAAAAAAGAAAAATAAATAATAATGTAATAAATTTAAGTTAATAAAAATTGAAACTAAAATAATAATCAATGATTCAAATTAATTTACAAATTTAAAGAGTGACATGCATGCCAGGCACATTAGTTATAATTCTTCCAACGAAGTGAAGTACCGGAAAAGCAATCTAAATAAGAAATCAAAGAAATAATGAACAAGTTGACGCAGACAAGGTGTCTAACAAATCCCGATGCCTCACCATCCACAAATACAAAGAGTAATCCATTACGGTCCAAATTACGAAGTAAATACAAAAGAAAAATCTATTGCAGCACTGTGGAATGTGGGCTATAATTTTAAAATGAAAACGAACTATCTCCTAACATGCATACATTTAGGAGAGCGATCCTCTTCAATGGTTCACAGGCCACATCCTTCCCACTTACACTCTATACAATGCAGAATTTATTATGCCCATCTCATCTGATCTGCAGTTTTCTCTGCACAACACAAATCTAGATAGATAGATCAACAGGTATAATGGGGCCGAAGCTGCTGCCATGGCTGTCAATACTTTTGCCATTGTTGCTGGTCTCTGCAGCAAGTCTAAAACCAGGTACTAGCGCATTTTCAAATCCATTATAAATCATGGATAATCCACCATTCTACATTCATCACAGCATAAAAGTATTGATATAGCGAGTAGATCTTGTAAGGATTCAATAGCCCAAGTCAATGGATTTCACATGTCTTTCGTTTGCAGAGATTTTATTTGGATTCAGCTATGGTTATAGTGTTAGTAACTGGTTTTGGGTACCCAGGAAAAAAAATATTCAAACATTATGAACTTTAATGATATCTTATGTTGAATGTTTCATGGCTTAACAAGAGAAAAACAGGGCTAAGGAAAAGTAGTTCTTCATTTTACATTCCTGTAAAAGATCCGAGTTTTGCTGGGGAACATTCTCATGAGCAGACATTGCCAACTTTAGACTCAAGTTTTTTTTCTTGTTTTGCTTAACATGAGATTTGGTTGTGTGTTATCACTGAACATGATGGGGCTGTTGAGATCTGAATCTCCACGAAAGATTAATCTAATGGAAAGATTCTGAGTGGATAGGCATGTTGTTAAACTGGACGCTTTTCAAATCACCAGAGGTCCCAAGTTCTATTCTAAGTCCATGCTATTTGGGTGGTTCAGATCGACTGCCCTTAAAGATCTGTGCCCTGGATTATCATGATGTAATGTACACTGCAAGTTACATAATTACAGTGCTCTGTGCTACCAATTGATTGATTCCCCTCTGGAAGAGGAGAGGTTCCCAGATGCATCTCACATAGTTGCTAGTTCCATTTGAAGTCTGTCTGTGCATTGACTCTAAAGCTCTTTGATTTTGACTTTCAACTGGCTAAGGGCTCAAATGCGTCTTCATACTTGTAATACCCATGTTGTTACAGTGGGTTGGGAGTTTCACACCATCTACTTACAAATTTACAAAATTTCAATCATCATGGTCTATCTACTAACAATTTCTCTCATTCAGGGCACTGTCCCAATCACCTTCCATGGAAGGATCAAAACAAAGCCACTCTAAAGATCAGGGTGAATGATAAAGTCCATTAATCCTCCTCCCTGTACAGTTAATTCCCCTGATCTGCGAGATGACTCTTTATTGTCTATATTATAATTCAAGATTTTATGAAAGTTCCGAAATTATGTGCTGGCATCAGCCATAAAAATAGGTGCCTTGTAGAGTGGTTGTTTCTGTCCAGTTAAAAGAGTGAGAAGGTGTGGACTTTGTAAAGCAAGTGATAAACTAATAATAGTGAAACGGGTTGCATTTCTACACAAATGGCAAAGAAACTTTTATTGTGAAATCCATAAACAGGGTTGTAGAGCATAGTGTCCATATCAACGTTTGCAAGACAGGTATAAAAGTAAATCAATATGGGGCAAGGTATACTTACATTCATTGATGGCATCCCTAGTAAACTTGTTGGTGTAGACTAGTGTGTCTCACCTCAAGGGTTTCAAATTGTGCATGTAGAACTAACCAAATGGCCAATAACATTGCGAGAGAGAAATTGTGGGCAGCTTGCTAACCCCAACCTGTTGATGTAGACTAGTGTGCCTCACCTAAAGGGTTTTGAATTGTGCATGTGGAACGAGCCAAATGGCCAATAACATTGTGAGAGTGAAATTGCTGGCAGCCAAATGGCCAATAACATTGTGAGAGTGAAATTGTTGGCAGCTTACTAACCCCAACTTGTTGATGTAGACAAGTGTACCTCACCTAAAGGGTTTTGAATTGTGCATGTGGAACAAGCCAAATGGCCAATAACATTGTGAGAGTGAAATTGTTGGCAACTTGCTAGCCCCAATCAATGCAGGAGGGTTCAATGTGTCACAAGCAAGAATTGAACTTGGGTGGGGAAGAAAACAACTTCTCCTCTTAACCCCTCAATCTAAACCCAATTTGTTTAAAATGTCTCGTCCCACCCTCAAACACTTCAGCAAGAATGAGATCAGTGGTACCCAGCCCACCGCAATTGACCCACTAGGAGAAAACATGTCACAAATGAGAATTGAACCTATGTGGGGAGGATAACAACTTCTCTTACCCACCCGAGTTAAACTGAATTCACAAAAAATGTTTGGAACATCTCTTCCCACCCTAAAGCACTTCAGTAAGAGTGAGATTGCTCATACCTAGCCAACCCTTATTGGCACATGAAGAGCAACGCTAGCTGTCATTACCTATAGTTGATCCTACACTAAATTTTTTGGCAATGTCATGGCACTCTCATGGAATCCTCTAGTACCGCTTCTCAATTTTAGATGGCTTTGTCTAAGAAATCAGACTCCAAGCTGAACCATCCTACGAGAAAAATCTAGTATTATACTGAAACAAGAACTAGGTTGTTGAACTAGTTCTACTGGAGAATGATTAGCTAGAAATTGACTAATGTTATAGAGTGGACAAAGGCAAGAAGAAAAGGGAGCAGTCATTCAATGGGTGGTAATTTACAACTCTTCGCAAATACGCCTTTTGACTGAAACGGACATTGGCAAGTAAGCGAAATATGGAAGCAAAGTTCAATAGATGATCGATAATTTCCTAAAATGTTTGCACGATAAAGATTTCACGATGGAATGAGATTTGATGCAACCAACGGATTCTAGGCAATATTGCTGGCAGCCATGTCCATAAGCTCAGAGGAGTTTCCATTGTCTCTATTGAATGGATAGCCTAATGAATACCATAATTCCTATACTATAAAATGTAGACCTAAACCTGGAGCCTTTCTAAGATCTCCAACTATTAGCATCCCATGTACGCTTGTTCAAGTGGGCTTTAGAAGCAAGAGTAGGTTTTCTATATTAGGATATTTGGGTCAAAATCCGGTCTAATATTATAATAAAAAGGATACTTTTGTAGAAGTCACCAGTCCACTATGCCACTACATAGTACAGAGAAAGCCACGGTGAACAGATTCTCATAAATGACAGGTGAACCAAGGTCTTTTTCCTTCCTGCTGCTCTAGGTGGCAGGTAAGTATTTTTGTTGCAGGACCTTTTTGGTAGATCAGCTAAGAACCAAAAAGATGGCAGAGAAACAACATCACAAATACTAGTAGTAAATATGTTGTTAAATGTCGCCTGTGATAATGAGGGAGTTGATAAGATGGATGTTCATATCCAAGTATTAGTTTATTTTTCTGAATGTAAGAGGCTTGTATAGTATTTACTATTTTGGATAACCATGTAACACCTCAAATTAGTCTGAATTTCTTGGCCGTTAGCAGAATCAAGGGAGTGGAACATCATGATCCTTAACTCTAGGCAAGCCTCACCAACAGGTTAATCTATAAATAGATGGTATTTGGAGCTTTTAAATGGACTTTATTTCCAGCTGGTCATAACTGTAGTATCAATCACTTTACAAGTTTGGGGATAGATCTGAAATGAGTATGTAAACAAAAAAAATGCGGATTCAAATTCTTTAGTATGAACAAGGAAAACTTGTTGCAAGTCAAAGCAAAACTGTTACTCATAAGATTGATGTATTCATATTTGCATACCATAATCAAAATCCAAAGTTCAAACCATGTAGAAATGACTAATGTTCTGAACAAGAACGGATGGCATATAGTGAGGGGCCTAATAGTGATACAGGATGGCCATGACCACTTGCACTTTGTGAAGCTCCTTCAATAGAGTGAACAATGTAGATGCAAATCACTTTCTGTATAGTTTAGCTATTGAGCAAAGATAGGTAGTAAAGGATGGAGTATCGTGATGTCAAATATGTTCTTGGATTTTGTCAAACGGAGAACTTAGATGTGACAATGCAAATGGGGCTAGGAGGTGGAATGTTTCACTTCTTTCCTCGTGAACTGATCTCTAGAAAGGCCTTAAATCCTTGGAGCTACCGCTTTAACGAGTCTGATTAGAAAAAATCTCAGTGCCCATGCTCGAATTGAAGAGATCTAGAGCGGCCTTTGACCTTATAATGAGTTATATGCTTTGAAGATGACTTCTGTTAACTTTGCATAAGAAAGCACGTTCATGGAGGCACATGTGCATTTTTCTTTCAGTGAAAACAAATAACACTTCCAAAGCTTCATGAAGCCGGTCACTGGCAGATTGAAACATTACCTTAACTGTTTCCAGGTATGCATGGAATCAAATTATGCTAGGTTACTTTTGAATGAGAAGGAATTCTTCTAGTACAGTATAATGATCAAATGTTATCTTTTATGAAATACTGGAATTAAAATTTCATGCTATAGGAGGGATCGGTTCTATGCAGAAGTCGCCCTTTTACAGACATAAAAATGCTGAACCTTGTAGTTTTTATTGGCAAATTGTATCCAATGGTTCCATGCTAGACAACCACACCTTTAAAGAAGATGGTATTTTCAAAATTCACCGTATGGATAATAATTGAATTGCTCCAGGTTGAGCTTGAATTCTAATGGTTTTATTCGATGCATCTAGCTTATGCAAAGCCAAGTAAAACAACATTAAAAGAGATGCTTTTCAAAAGGATTCATACATCATGTATTCCAAAATGATTAGGAAGTGTTATTTGTTTACATTAAAAGAAAAGGAAGGTTCATCAAATGATCGAAATAAAAGAGGCATTTGCAACCGTGATATGCTGATAGCTGTATGCTTCTTTATAGCTTCTAAACAAAGGCAAGCTCCAGCTCCAGTTCCTATTTCCAGAAATATCGATTCAAAAGCATATGCACCTGGTCCGAAAGCCACCTCAGGAGATGCACTTGCTCTTTCTCCTTCACCTCTTGGAATCCCTTCCGCAGATATTGATTCAGAAGCATATGCACCTGCTCCGAGAGCCACCTCAGGAGATGCACTTGCTCCTTCCCCATCACCTCTTGGAATCACTTCACCTACAAGTGAGAACTCCTCAGCACCTGAACCAGAAGCTGAAGACACTGATCCGACTACAGAGCTACCTGAAGAAACTGATCCAAGTACAGAGCCACCTGAAGAAACTGAGCCTAAGACTGTGAAATGGTGTGCAGTACGGGATGAGTTTGTGAACTGCCAATACTATATAAGTCTTTTGAGTCCAGTGGATGATTACAGCTGGAAGTGGTATTTCCTTTATCTAAACTATTTCCAGTTTGATTGAAGATGCTCATTTCACTCAATAAGCAACTTTGTTTTGTACTGAATGAATATGACTTAAATAACCTTTCCACATTGCAGTGTAAAGAGGAACACAGCTTTTGACTGTATGGAAGCAATAAAAAATAAGGAAGCAGACCTGATCTCCCTTGATTCAGGCCTCGGATACATTGCTTTTAAGAACTATTCCATGAAGGCTATAATGGCCGAAGAGTACTGCAACCATGCTGATTCATATGATGCTGTCGCTGTTGTAAACAAGAGAATGTGTAACAAGAAAAGTGACTTGAGCTTGAACAATTTCCGGGGCATGAAGTCTTGCCATGCAGGCTATATAACAGCAGCTGGATGGAACTATCCAGTGCACCACCTTGTAAATTATGTTTTACGGCAGCAGCCCGGAAAGAGTCTTTCTGTGAGAAATGATGAAACTATAATATCAAATTTTTTCTCTGCATCTTGTGCACCCTCAGAAGTAGAAGGAAAGGGGTTGTGTAGTGCTTGTGGTAATAGCAGCTCATGCCTTCCAGACAATATATACTCCGGGTATTCGGGAGCTTTTCGCTGTCTCGTTGAAGGAATTGGAGATATTGCTTTCTTAAAAGCTGATACTGCCCTATTGTATTCTCTCGAAGGCCTGAATAATCAATCATGGTCAACAAAGTCCATCAGTGATTTCATGTGAGTAGACGAGAAGCATATCACATGAAAATTTGAAGCAGTACTTCTATAAATAAGTCTTACTAACTTTCCTTTGAACTGTCGTTAGGTACCTCTGCCCACAAGGCGGTTGCAGGCCCATCAACAACTATCCTGGAGATTGCAAGTGAGTTCGAAGTGATTGGGTGTCAAGTATCTTCTTGTAGCATGGACAGTTATTCTTATCTAAAACTATCGACCAGTACTGTCAGCATTTTGTATTAATTAGAGCTATTTCTACAACCGATGTTGTAATCAGCAATGCCAAGGCCTGATCCTCTTTTTACGTTGGTGCATTTTTCAGATTTGGTTCTGTGCCAGCAAATACAATAATGACCCGGAACTCCCTCCCACATTCTAAGAAGCTGGCTATAGTGCAGACACTGCAGAATGCAAGCTGGACGGATGCCCTGTATAGTGGGAAGAACTGGGCTGATCATCTGCTTACTGTTGGGTATGCAACAACACACACTAAGTGGAAAGCTATTGTCAACCCTAATTGATTAGAGAGCTGATGGTGTTTAACTATCACAAGGAATTTAAAGAGAAAAATGTAAAATGCACAAACGTGTTACTGATAGATCTTAAATAGCAATATGTGCATAGTTGTTGTCTATCCTTCTTAGGAAAACTGTAGATGTTCTTGAAATTAGAGCCATAGTGGACATGCTATCTCTCCCTGCTTATGCTTATGTAGGGAGAAATAAACCGTGTGAACAAACTTTGGATCTATGCTGTACTATTCTTGATGTAAGTAAATTTTTATGGTTTAGAAATGAAAAATAAGATGCATTTCCCCCAAAATAATGAAGGTACATAGTTTCAACAGAATCCATAGCGCCCATTCCCTCAATACTTTATGTTATTGTCAATTTCAGTAATATTATGTTAGGCTTGTTTCCTATTAGATGGGGCAACGCTATTGAAATTAACAATAAAGTAGCAATAAGCTGGAATCCACACCTTGGGCCTCGGACAGTTTGAATTGTTCAAATATGTTTTGGGTTAGTGCATGCACTAGGACCTTATCAGTAAAATATTCTTCTTCATGGACACCCAAATAGACATAAAATTATTTTGCGTCAGCAGCTGCTATTGTTGATCCATAGCATTCTCTATAGTTGCCCTCATTTCAAGCATTTTTAGTTCTGTACTTTCATTCCCTGTAACTGTGATCTTAAAACATGGGAAACAAAGAATTTATATTTCATGCATTCATAGTTTTGCTAAAATGGACTTCATGTCTTTTAATAATTGCCAATTCTCATTATTGGCAATGCAATTGACCATTCAGTAATTTGTATGCAGCACACAAAGTTTGCAAGAGGTCAAGCAATTAACAAGATCTTACCTGGGATTTTCAGCTCGTGTTTCTCAGAGTATAGAAGACCTCAATACTAAAAAGGTTGAAATTGAAGATTTTACAAAAAGCCTTCCTCAAGGTACAATTCAACCTATGATCTTATGCCGATTTTGATAAATTATTTTGTCTTAAAATCATCCAGTACCACAATACAGTGGACATCCATGCTTGCAAAAGTCTGATTGGTGGGTTTCTTTTCCATGCGCAGTTGCTTCCTCTTCATCAAAACGAAGTCAACTTATATGGACCCTTTCTGGTCTTTTATCATTATATATGCTGTTATGATCAATGTAAGTTTGTAGGGGCAGAATAATTTCTGTATCACTTTGTTTTGTTTTGATTTAATCTCTAGTAAATTACAGTTAAACTCAAGATTTTCGTCTGACTTGAGGACTATGGCAGGTGGTTCCTCAGGATGTGAGTCGTTTTTATATGCTTCCATCGCATAACATGGACCCTGGCAGGATGCATTGCATGGAAAACAGGGGACCGGAATGCTCATTGCCTTAATCAACACAATTTAAGTTGCCTTATCTTTGCCTTTATATGGCTTTGTTTTACTAAGAAGTTCAAACTGAGATGGATCTCCTGACCAGGCTAAACAGGCATTTAAACTAGAAGGAGGATCAGTTTCCTTTCATAAGCATAGGCCATATTGGGAGCTTTTGCTAGAATAGACGGCCAGGCCTAAAGAAACTGTACTGCATCCATGGAATAAAGCTGCCTTCTTGGTGACCAGTGGCTTCTTTAAAGTTTTAAGTATAACAAATTTTTATTACCTTCACTTAGAATATGGCTGCCACTGCTCACTAAGAAAGGACAGTTCATTCATTTCTCTTGTAACTTTAGAACAAATTTTTTTCACAGCAATTGTTTTGCAGACATTTAAGATAGTTGTGTTTCTAATACGATTTCATCATAGAAATTATGTTACAATAATTCTGGTGTGTTTCGTCATATGTTACTTTCAATATGTAAAGGCTTTCACTAATTTCAATAGGAATTATTTGGTATTTCATAATATGGGAGTAACGCCCTCAGGAATGTTTGGCAGCCTTGGTAGCCTACCAATTGCGTTTCAGGGGCAATGAAAGTTATCCAAGGTGTCTTGCAAGTTGCAAGTCACTTATAACAGCTTTTAGTTAGATTTTAAGGTTGTAGCTTAAGAAATTGTTTTCTTAAATCAGTGCTTACACAAGGCTGGTTAACGTACCATTGTCTTGGATTTGACCATATATTCTATGTCACATAATTATTGTGACCAGGCATTACGAAGTAAGATTTTTTTATTATTTCTCCCTCAACCAATGATAACTAATACTTTTTTTATTATTTCTTCCTCAACCAATGATAACTAATTCATGCTCTTGATGAAGTATTTTTTTTCCAATAGTGTGAAATTTTCTGTCTTGTTAGAATATTTAGAATCGATAAGAAGAATGAAATCCGTTCATAAACACAATGAAGCATAATCACCATTATGTAATAGTATCAAATATTACCCATCTTGTATAAACATTCAAAGAAGTCTTCCATATATAACAATCCAATTCATCATTGATAATGCTTCTAATTGTAAGGCAGTGGGAACAATCATTGAGTATAGATACCCCAACATATTTTGGTTTGGATGTTTGGGTCACACAATGAACCTTTTGATACATGACATTATTAAGATAAAGGAACTTGAATACAAATGGATTGGTCATTGTACAAATAAGGCAAGTACATGATAAGATTTATCGCTGATCATAGCAATGCCCATGGCCTTTTTTCGCAGTCACTCAAGGTTGGAGCTTTTGAAGATCGCAAACACTAGATTTACTAGCTATTACCTCACCTTCAGGCACTTTTAAAGGTAAGAGAGGCATTGGCTAGCATGGTATCAAGTGAATCATAGTAGGTATTAAAGGACAGAGCTGCAACCACATCTGACAAGGAAGATTTTCAAGAGGTGGCGGACATCATTCTTGATAGTCATTTTTGGGTAAGTGTGAAGTATGTTTTGCAGTTCACCAAGCCCATTTATAACATGATTCATTTTGCAGATACAAATGGATAGCATGGGGAAAATCAAAGATATTGTTCAACAAAAAATGCCATCTTGTATGATCATATTCAAAAACATGAGGTCAAAAGGTGGGATAATCTTAATGTTCCACTCCATGCCTTGGCATATGTCCTTATGCCAAAATACCACTCTCCATCTTGGTTGGCCAAACCTACCTGGGGTTGGGGTTAGGAGAAAACTTCATACAAATCTAGAGGTACAAAATGGGTGCATGCTAGCTTTAGCATTAGACAAGCTAGCCCTTGATAGACAGGAGTGTGCTAGATTGCATTGAGAATTAAGCAAATACTTCAATCAAACTGGAATGTTTGGTACATGTCATGCAATCAATGATAGATATAGATTGGATCACCATTTGTATGTGCCACTGTTTGAAGCATCGAATAATTTGAATGCAGAGTTGTTTGTGTGCTTGTTCATGGTGACTCTGTGCGTTGAATGTGATATGGTTGGGATATTCATATGCATTTGTTTAAAACATTACAACGTTGATTGAATGATATGTGTGTTAATGCTTGGTTCATATTATATGTTTGTGCTCTTTATATGTGCATTTAACCATTTAGGTTGAAGACGGTGTGTTGGTTTATGCTCTCCATAAGTTTGGTCTCCATTCAAATTTGTTCAACGATGCTTTGTGGGTCATTTCTGTGTTGAAATCATTGCACTATAATTGAGTGGATCTTTGCAACGACGGGTTTAGGAGTGACTTTGCTATAGACTGCTAGATGATGGGGAGATGAGAGACTCAGATTCTACAATAGTTGAGGTAAATCCAATGTTGTGAGATCGCAATCGGGATTAAATCGGCGAGGGTTCGAAATCGGAAAAAATCGGGAAAATTGGGAAAAAATCGGTAAAAATGGGCAAAAAATCATCAATTAGAAAAATATTCATTTTTTTTAATATCTAAAGCATCCACAACATAAAATAAATGCATTGACACATAAATATGATAAAAGAACTAATATATAAGATGTGTAATATCATTTCTAGTGCTACATCACACATAACAGTGAATCATGTCCTGAATACACCTTGTGTTGCACAATGCAGATGCATCAACAGATTTCATAAACATTGTCCCCTTAGGATAATTAAACAAAAAGTTAATAAAGCTTCTACCCTTTTGATTGATCCAACCATTTGACATCACAGTGCATCATGTGTGTGCCCATGATGCGTTAAACTCCTCCAATCTCTTGGTGCAATCAACCTTTTCATTTTGAATAATGCGCCTTCTAAGGTCATCATAAGAAGAGATTTTGTACCATAGGCCAACAATAACAATAGCATCAACCCCGGGCTGGAAAAATCGATTGTTCCTTGCAATGTTGAAAGGAATATCACTCCAAAAAAGAAACTTGCCCAACAACTTGTCAACTTCTTCTTTCTCCCTTTTTTTAATAATTGAAGAGATAGATGGTTGTGAACCAGGTGTGGTTCTAGGAACAAAAAATGATGAGGCAACTATAGGGTTGGTTGTAGATGTTGGTGTTGAAGTAGAGCCAATACCACTCTCATGTTCACCTCCCAATCCTAACACTCTACTCCCTGCTAGTTGACTCTTCAACGCTGACTTGGACAATTTAGTTTGCTCTATTTCTTCCAATGATTTGAGGGCTCTTTAGATGATTTCTGGATTTGTATTTGTGCAAGGCCCTACCTCATGTATAAGAATTTGTGCAAGGTGATACTTCAATTTGTATATCCCCTTGTCATATGATGCCCACATAACTTGCAAGTCAAGTTTGATCTCTCAAATCCTCCACCAGGTTCACCAAATTCCCACAGGGGGTCCAATTTCCTTTCCATGTTTGTAACTTTGTTGAACTCTTGCGTTTTAATGTAAGATGAAGTTTAAAGTTTAAAGTTTAACCTAGGGCACAAAAAGAGTTGCAAGTTAAAAAAATAAAAATAAAATTTACATACAACAAATTGAAATTTTGACAACAACAAAAAAAACCTCAACTCAATGCAATAATAATGGAAAAAATACACATTCAAACCCAAGCAAAAATGATGGAAAAAAACTAGGGCACAAGAAGAAATTAAACTAATAAATCTAACAATCAAGTTTTTGCATTTTTGACCAAAATAAACCCTCTCCACTATATGCAACAAAAATGAAAAAAAAAAAACACAATCAAATCCAATAAAAAATCATTGAAAATAAATGGGTGATAGAAACCCAAGGAAAAACAAGAAAGAAAAAACCAAATTTTATTCCCATACCTGAAAACCACACTTTGCTAAAAAAACTTGGTCCAAACTTGAAATTTGCTTGTTTGGGATGCTAAAATTTCTTCACTTTTCTCCTCTTTTGCCTGTGTAGATGAGTTCTCGTCCTCCTTAGCTGTCACTCTTGCCCTCGGTCTGAAAAAAAATGAGGAAAAAAAAACCATAAAATCGCTTTTGTAACTCGCTGTTTTCACGGCCTGCGATTTTTACCGATTGGATCGCGATTTTTTGAAAATAAAAAAATCGCCGAAAAAATCGCGATGTTCGCAACACTGGGTCACTAAAATCCCAATCGCCATGTCTTCCTGGTAGATTTTTCCAAACGCATGCTTCCATTTCCCTTATGGGGGTACACATGTAATAATTGGCTCTAGTGATTGAACATACGTTTAGTGGGATACAACAACAACACAAGGATTAATATCTTTGGAGGTGAATTTCAACTTGTCAAGAGATTAAGATAATAATGGCGTGATTTTTATATACGTAGTGACATGGCTTGTGAACAATAAATTAAACCAGTACAAACACGTTTCTCTTCATGTTCTAAAGACCGAGAGGGTCATGGAGCAGGCATTGTGAAGTTTACTCCAGTGAGAATTGAAGACCTAGAACTTTATTCTGCGTTGGTCCTTGGACTTGAGTGGTGACAGTCAGTTGTGTATACTCTCTCCTCACCAAGCATTACTCCCATGTTAGTTTGCTTTGCTGGACTGTTACATTGTCATAACGCTGACACTTAACGTTTCACTGGCGCGAACCTAGTCTCTCAAAAGCGTTATTCTCCCTATGCTCAAGCTGCCTGCGATTCTTCATAATACCACTGAGCTTTTCACCTTCCCATTGAATATTGGACTGTGAATTTTGTGTCAGTCTCCTCGACACTATTTTTGAGCTCATCAAAAGTTTGCAGTAACACTCAGAAACACCTCCACCACTCTCGAAAGTTTACTTGGTATCGTGCTGCCAAGGAAGATGAGTGGTCATCCATGAAAGCAAGGCTAGAGGCGATGGAAAATTAGTTGTTGGATCATATGTGTTGAAAGCTCCTGTAATGTGCAGTGTCTATATATATGAGCATTCAAGTCCTGGTATGCCATAATTCCTTCTTGAAAACTGTGTGCATATATATTGGAGGCATATGTGGTGTGTTGGTTCTATGATATGAAAACACGTTAAAAAAAGGGTCGATATATGCTATGAGTTTTTAAAATGGCCGATATATATTGAATGGTAGTCCATGACATGGTGCGACAGATGTTGAAGTTTTGATGGTCGTCGTTGCTGCTTTGAAAGTGTATATGCTGGAGGATTTTATAAGCTCGCATCTCAACATTGGTTATTGTATTATTGAAGTCCAAGGGAATGACAAAGTTCAGGTTTCTATTTGCAACCATACTGCGCACAGGCTAAATTTTCAGATTTGATACTCTGGAAAGCTTCTCTAAGTAGTATAATATTAATGCTCCTCTAAATTACCACAAGTTTAGTAAGTATTGCAGAGTGAGATTGTTACTCCTATTAGTGATCCTGGAACCCCAGGTGTTAATGATATTGGTGCACAATGTTCATAAGCATTAGGGATTGTTTATATTCTTTAAAGTTGCAGTTATTTGGCATTATGTGAGATATATGTTCATATGTTCACTTGTCCTTTTACATTCTAAGCAAGTGCATTTGTAGTTTGAAGCATTGTTATGAAATGGATCGAATTGATGATGCATTAAAGTTATTGAATAACCTAATCTGTTCCATTGTTGATGGGATGGTAAAAGTCAGTAAGGAAACTCTTTTTGACATTCAAACTTGCTTGCAAAATGCACAAGAAAATATAGAGTTTTTGCAGTTGGAGTCTCAACTTCAGCAAGATGAGTTACAACAGAAAAGACATAATTCTGAACTTATTCTTGTTCAGAACAATACCCGTTTTGAGTTTAAAGTTGGCTCTCGTCCATTGTCAACAAGTGATAAAATCAATGACATTGAGGTTGACTCCCATCATGTGCCCATTTCAAGAGCAAATTTTCTTGCAGATGCAAAAATTCAGCTTGCACTTCCCAAGCCAATCATCAGACCTTGGGAAGAGATTGTCAACAACAAAAATAAAACAGGTCTTGGATATGATAAGGAGGTTTCTCTTCACACTCCAAACTATTCCAAGCCCATTCAATTTCAAAGTGTTGGATTTCTCCATGGCAATTCATCTTCACCTCTTTCAGATCTTGCTCCTCTTCCACAACAACCACAACAGAATGTCATATGCCAACAATGTGACAGAGTTGGCCATGTGAAAGATCATTGTTTTGATCTTCACCCGTGCAAACATTGTGGTTAGCACAATCATTCTTCAAACAAATGCTTCAGAAACAAGCCTCCTGCAAGAACAAAGATTCACCTTGGATGGATTGCTTCGTGGCAATGGGATTCAACATCCAAGAAGATATTTCAATCATGTCAAAATTTATTCTAGAGTGTTAAAAAGTCTTGCAGTTGAGTTTTCTCCATATTATCACCTTGTATCTGACAAGGGGGGAATCTATGGTCATCTACAAGTTTCAAAGAAAAGAAACGCATGGATAGAACTTGGGAGACAACGTACACATAATACTCAACTCATTCAACACCAATACAACTTATATTCCAATGCACATAAATGAATTAACGCCCAACCAACCTTCAATTCAACTTTGTATATGAATCACCAGGGATAATGCAAAGAAATCGGGCATTTAACACACTATTCATTCATTCCAATCAGCTATCACAAGTCTGCTTCAGAAGCAACACTCTGATACCATGTTAAACACAAACATAGAGAAGACAGGAGATAAGATAGAACATGAATTGTATTTACTATACAAATGATACACATTTATAACACATTCTAATGACCCTTGGTTTCCATATTCCAAGTGGTCTCTTAAACTCCATTGATTGTTCACATTCCACACCAACCCTTAGGGGATTAGGTGTCCAACACTGTTGAATGGTAGAATAGGTGTTGTAGTGTTTTTGGAGCACAAGTGTACCAAAAGACACCCCCTTAGTAGTAGATTGTTCCCTGTGAAGGATCACAATAAAAATTGGTGTTGTTAGTGGACAAACTCAAATAAACAAAACATTCTAAGTAGTGGAAAAAAATGCATACATGAACATGAACTAAACAAAGAGGTACATAAACAAAACAATGCTCAAATGGAGCAAACACATCAATAATATATGGAAAAATCTCCCTTTATTGATTGCTGGTGGTAGAGGTTGAATACAATTAGAATCTCAGACACTTGAAGAGAATTATTTGAGCTATGGAGCTCAAAAATCCTCAGCAAGGGGGTTTCTTTCCTTAATCTCTTTGCAAGTTTTTCCTCTCTCTCAAATAAGTGTGAAGACTCTCCAAGGGTGGATTCCTCTTCTCTCACTAAGATGTTGAGTTTCTTAGAAGCAATTTGGCCAACATGTTAGTGCTCTTCACTTCCTTGGCTTCAACAATGCAATGGTGGTTTTCTCAAACAACAATTTGGCCAGCATAATAATGTCTCATGATTTGGTTCTCCCATGGCTTATTATATAGAGTCTTTTGAATCCTTCTTCCCTCTCTTGGTACATGTATGATAAAGACACATGAGTAGGACAAGAGGATTCCATTGAGGGCTGCATATCTCTAAGGTGACTCAAATTCGGTTGTACTAGACTGATCTCATGTCAGAGAGTTGGCCCCAAGTGTGCAAAGTGGTCCCGGATCACTAAGTCATCCTCTTATGCTACTGTGCAACTTTTGGAGGTTATGTCGTGCACATGCGTTTATTGAAGAAATATACGCGCGACCTTAATTGATTTTCCTTTATAAACTTTGGACCTTAGGAGAACTTTGAATTTTTTAACTTCATAATGTATTTGGCTAGAAAAATGTCCACCTGTGCATTTTGCTGGACACTTTTAATGTCTTCTAGATTGTACTAGCAGGTGTACGATTTTTTGGTGTTAACAGTTGCCCCTTGATGTATGAGGTTAGGAGAAAATGTATAGCCGAAATACATCACGTTTTCATTTCTTTTGGAGAGTCTGATCAACTTCTTGAGAGAGAGGATAGCTTGTTGCAGAGATGAGTAGAGAAAAACCCCTTGATTGAGTATCAATGATACCCATGCTCTGGTGAAAACCTACAAAAAATGGTGTGTCTATACGAGGCGGGCATGTCCCATGCTCATTATGATGGCTATTCGAAATTGATTACAATCAGACAAAAAATAATTTTTGTCCAGTCAATGTGGTGGTTGTTGACGTGTTGATAGTTGACGATGATAATTGTTGATGCCCTCAAGGGCACTTTTTGGTCAAATGGGAAAAGTATGGTTCCCCTATGCATAACCTAGGTGAAGCATTGTTGATGGGTGTTGCAGTATGCATAGGTCTTCGGCTGTGGGTACCTCCCCCGTATCATAATGTAAGCACTGTTAAATGAGGTGCTTAGTGATGCGGGGGTCTTCGACTAAATGACTGAACTGCAACAATAACTAAGTACGACACCACCTTGACATGAATGCTTGAGTTGATGTCAAATGTCAAGGGGACCGATGACATCATTGGGCAATAATGGTTCCCAATGTGCCACCCAAGGATATCCCTATTGAGGGAGGGAGTATCCAAGGTACTACCTCTTTCCTGGAATACATTTGTTGAAGTCGACAGGGAAGGGGTGTCAACCGCTTGACATGGTGAGTCGGGAAATCAATGTGAGATATGAACAGATTGTAATAACTTGGGTCAGAGAGGTATGATAGCGAGAGCTATTGATATCAGAGGATACAAATAGCTATACTAAGGTCAAAGCTTGATATGCAAATGACGATGGTCAAAACATGCTTTTTGATGATCCTAGAGTCGGTAGGATTTCCAAGATGGGTGTAAGTGTTTTTTGATGGACGTGTGAAATGGGGGATGATTTGTTGGTGAGCTGTGACCAAAGGTGATTAGAGACTGCAGGTGGGTGAAGGCCATGAATTGTAAAAATCAAATGTGGATGGGAGTTTTTTTTTTTTGAAAAAATCTTTGTACACTTGCCAAAAGAATAGGGGTGGTTTGGATGTACAACTGCAGAGACGGGTGCCCCATGATGACAATAGCCTGTGTAAAGGTGTGGTGTATCTATTGAGGGTGGGGGCCCCATTGGTTGGTCTTCGTGTTGGGTGGGTGAGGCGGGTGACGTGATACAAATGGGCTATGCGATATGGATGAATGATAGGCCAAATGTAGGACACGGAGGTGCATCTGTTTAGTGTTGTGAGAGGGCCCAGGAACTGGGGTGTATGCATAGTGAATGTAGCATAATGAGGCTAAACTTCCAGATATGCACGTGAGATGGTTCTCGGGCTGGAGTGAGTGGTCATGGCTCCTTTTAGTGAAGAGGGGTCTACAACAATGAAGGGAGCCATGAAGGGGGGGTTCTATCGACCAACGTGAATGTTTACCATATACAAGGGTGAGATGGTGATAAACATGGTCGAGATGATGGACCTTATGGTGCATTTTAGAGAAATGATGTCAGGATATGCAAAGCTTTAAGAGGAAGCCTATCATGCTAAGTGGAGAATGATACATGCTCTGGTTATTTGCTTGTCGGGTTGTTGGTTGACGTTGACCATGTGTGATGTTCTTGCAATGGATACAACCAAAACCCAAAGTGAAAGCACTGTTCAAGACATACAAATAAATGGATGTTGTGGATTTAGAGAGCTGGAGAAGTACCTGACAGGTGCAATAAGCCAAAAAATGATTTTTTTTTCATTTACCAGAATGGAGGGTTCCATGATGAAGATGTCGTGGGACTAATCTTCATGTCTCTTCTGGTTTCGCTAGGTTTATTTGAAATATTCACCTTTATGGTGGGTGAAATATTGGACATGTTCCCTTCCTAGAATGCATCTGGTGTTGGGATGGTATTTTTGAACCAATCTACTTTTCTTGGCGGGAGAAAGTCTTTTGATTCAATGGCGAAGATGTCATGGGTTTGTGCACTGCTAGGAACAAATGTTTTTTCGGGTAGAAAAAATGACCGATGGTGCATAGCATCCCAAGGATATTCAGGTTCTATCATGGCTTCGAGAATATCTTCGTTTGAATGAAAAATATTATCCAAAGTTGACTTGGGGTGTGCTAGGTCTTGAAACTGAGATGTGGTCTTGGTTGTGCTGGTGGATAAGCAAGAATATGATTCGTCGCTTGAGGCCGTAGAACCCAAAGAAGTTGACAAAGTGCAGATTGGGTGGTTCTGCATTGTCAAAGTTGGTACCACCGTGGGGTGGATTTTTTAGTCTTGACACCAAAAAATGATGAGCAGACAATTCAAATCATGGTTCCTACAAATGAGGAAATAAATCGTATATGGTGTTGCGTGTCGTCAACATTGGGTGGTGGTAGAATCTTAGTTATGGGTGACTGTGGCTGTTTGGGAGGAAGCTCTTGTGTTTTTGTTGGTTGTTGTTTCTCTTCAAACATGCACAGAATGGACCTGGATGCTTCATTCCCGGTGGGTGGTGAATGATGTGGTGTTTCAATCTCTACTCCAGGCAATTTTGAATTCTCCGCGATAAATCATCACATGAATCCTAACATTGGATGGAATCGAGAAAGATGGGGACAATATCGCATGTGATGGTTGCCAGCACACATTTGGCAAGTGTGACGCCTGTACCTTGATCTCGTTGGTTGGGTGACGTGGGGAACTGTATACAATCGGTTAAATTCTTGTCACTCAGGGAATTTGGTTGATTAAATGTGTCTGTTGAGATCGCCTCCAACCATGGGTGGAGGTTGATGGACCTATCGAAGGAGAGGAGCAAGAAGCTTCTTCTCTTACGACATAAAAAATAATTTTTGAACCATCCTCTATGGAGAGTAATGGGGAATTGGATTGGGTGAGCACAACTAACGCATCTCTGTATTGAGGAACTTCGGGGCAATCATGGGTATAATGCCCGTACTCTGCGCAGATGACACATGCGTGATTGGTGCGTAATGCTTTAATATGCGTGGGTGTGTTCTTCTTCTCGATAGAGGTTGGAGGGTTTACAGGCTATTTGGGGCATGTAGCAGAGCTTTGAGCTCTTTTAATTCAGGGCACTTATTGGTGGGGTGCCCTATGGTTTCACACAAAGCACAGGGTTGAGGGATCCTATAGGAGGGAGCATTTGGGGCTTCTGCCTTTTTACCTTTTTTATTATCCGTTGGTTTTGGCTTAGCTGGTGTTGGTACCAACACTGCTTGTGGCATAGGTGGTACCTGGGTATGCGATGTATGGGGTGTCTTATTGTCCTCAGGAGGAATAAGGACTACCCCTGTTGCAGTGTAACCTGTGCTAGCTGACGTGGCCTTGGGGGCCAAATACCAGACTAGTATTGTGAGGGCTATGTCAGGCAATGTGAGTGTTGCGATGAATTGGTGTGAGACAACCCGGTGGTGGATATAAGAAGGGTGTATTGGTGATAGAGTTAGGTAAGAGATTTGGATTGGTAACAACGTCGTTGTTATCATCCAAAACTGGTTCTTACTTCCTGGTGGTGTTTGATGAAGTCATCATGCACACCAGTGCTCTAGTATTTGGAACAAGCTCCTGTTTTACCGGAGGGTCTCTTGGGAATGTTCCTAGGAGGGTTGATGGCTTAAAATGGCCCGCGCTGAGCTCAATGTAAGTAGTGACCACCTCTTGGGAGGAAGATACTAGGGGCAACATGCCATGTGGTGTGGGTGAAGTTTCCTTCTCATAGTACGTGAATTGATCAATGGTAATGGCCTTCCCATCGCGGGGGAACATCATTGTTCTGAACATCGATGAGGCGACTGCAAGCATTTCATACATATAGCTTCGACCTAGTAGGATGTTATAATCCAACTGGACATTGAGTATGTCAATGTCTATTAACACAGTTTTTCCAACCAACTTAACTAGCGCGCTACGGTATAAACCTGTTAGCGCTTGAAATTTCACCTCAGGCTGAGAAAGGCAAACTCCAAGGCAACATCAAACCACTTAGCCTCGTAGCTAGCCCTACGGGGCAGGAGAGGGCTCTCTCCGGTATATCTCAGCAAAGATCTTCAAAGGGCGGAGATAACCAATAAAGAACACTGATTTTAGGCTAGTAAAATGATAAAAGGTTTGATTTGAGATTTTTAGGATTTTGGTGGAAAATCGGGAAAAGGCAATTTTGGGTGCAGGGATTGGACACAGTTTTTGCAGGAGGTTCTTTGGGGAAAGGTAGGAGACTGTATTGATGCCTTTGAATTAAGTGAATGGATAGGAATGACCAGTGAGGAGCTAAAGAGAGCAAGAAACCTTCAAGAGTTCTCTTTAGACAGATGAAAACATAAATATTAAGCAAACTTAAAAGCAGAGCATGACAATCATGAATTCTACTTTAACACTTCATTTGCCTAATTTGCAGAAGGAAAAGTAAGAAGATGATTCACATAACAAACTTACAAGTACAAAGAGAAACACACCATCAGTACATGTAACCACAGGAATCCCAAAAAGGACTACAAAACCCTGGTCTTTCTTCCTTTGCCAAAATTGCAGAGATACAATGAGTAATACAATAGAGCTTTCTCCCTCAAGAGTCCAACCATGAAAATGACCAAGAAAGTACATAATATAGGCAATCTAACATCTTTCCTTGCCTCTAGGGGTCGAGCTCACTATCCTAGGAGCTGTTTCAACCAATTCTAAACTGAGCACTGAAAACTAGGCAGTCAAAACAACTTGCCTCTATAAGCTAGGAAACCAATTCATTCATTAAATTTTTGCATATCTCATGAATGAATCTTATAGAAGAGATAAATAAGTGTCAAAATATCATAAAATTACATCATTTACAACAAGGAAGATCAAAATCTACTCCAAAAAGTCAAATCCAGTCAAAACTGCGTTTTGCTGAGTTGTAGGTGAATTTCTGTGAAAACTGCCCAACACGTCGCGCGCCTTTGGAGCTTCTTTTGAGGCACTTCCAGGTGTACAAATAAGGAAAAAGTGGGCTTGTTGGAAAGGTCTGGATGTCTACTTTCCAACCCAAGTGGAATTTATGAATTTGGTGGCCATTTGCCCCTCCAAAATTGCAATCTCCCAAGATTGCTTCCTGTGTGTCAAAAAGGTGGCAGAAAGTCATTTTTTGCTTGTTTTTTGACTTTCTGGAGGCCCAAAACTTGGTGAAATTTCTTGGAAATTGCTGAGCAAGTGTATCTTTGCATGAAAAATCCAAAAATGCTGAGTTTTCCTGAAAAGGAGTTGCCCATCGAAAGGGTCGCGCGCGACGTGTTGGTGGAGAAAACCTGTTTTTTGCCCAAAAATTCACAAGTGACCAAAAATGCTCAATTTTTTTTGAAATTTGTGCTGGAGTTAAGTCATTTAGCATCATGCTCCTTCAAGGAAGCCTCAGCCAAGATGTGGAGGGGATCGGGCCTTTTCCTTCGTTTTAGTGCTTTGGCCAACCGTCTTTGGAGCACCTTCATTCTTGCCTTGCATACGTGCATTCGGGCCCAATAGTGGTTCTTCATGTTCCGGAGAAGGTCCTTATCTTGGTTGGCCTTGGCCAGCAACCTCTCCAAATGAGCATTGACCCGGAGAAGCATAGCCTCTCGCTCAACGGGTACCAAATCACCGGGTCTCTTGCGAGCCAAGTTGCGGTCCTCATGAATCCTCCGCAACTCATCAAGAGTGTGCTCATCTTCCAATTGCTTGTTGCGCTGCTCCAAATATGTAGTTGTCCATTGTGCCATCTCTAACTTTTGCTGCAACAAGCGGTTCTCAATCTCCTTTTGCTGAATGATCTCGTGAAGCTCCGTGCTAGGAGAATGGATGTCAAGATCAATGATGTCGATATCTAGATCACCTGACGGTCCCTCCTCAATCATGGGCTGCTTGCCCCTCTCTGATACCTGTGCTGCTGTCGAAAGCGAGGCCCCTTCCACCTGATGTGGAGATAACACTCGCTGAGCTGATGAAGAAGGCGAGACCCCTTCCACCTGATGTGGAGAAAATACTCGCCGAGCTGATGAAAATAAGGCCGTGTGGCCTCTCTGATATGTGACCAATGGAGGAGAGCTGACATGTCTGGTCTCAGGGATATCATGCTGCTGTGATGGTCCTCCCTCCTCATGAACAACCTCAGGAGGTGTTGGTGGCGCTGTGAAAAAATCACGAGAGATAAAATCCTCCCATGGGATACCCTGCTGAGCCAACTGATGTATGACCACAAGCTGGATCAAACCATAATGATAGATGCTCCTGTGTTGCTGTGCTAGGCTCTTTCTCTGCATCAAGGGCACCATCTTCTCAATATTCCGGCATATGAAAAATGGTATGTTCATCATCTGTACCCGTGTGAAATGCATCAACAAGCGAATATGGTACGAATACAAACATGAAAATCTGCCCTCACAGGTGAAATAACACATGATGAGCCTCATCAAGGGAGCATACTCATCCCTCAAAAATCTGAAAGGAAATACACCAGTCATGTGCCTCATATATGCAGGTTTAATGTAGGGCTCATACTGAAATCTGTCCAATAGTTTGCGCTTGTTCCACTCTTCTCCAACATTAGGTATCCCTGTTGCTTGAGCAACCATCTCAGGTGTCATTGTAAAATCCACCCCTGCAAGGTTCACATGCCCGTCATGCAAATGCAAAACAAACAAGCAGACCAATTCCCTGTGATGCTGAATTTGAGAGATCCTCTCGCAAAACTCATAACATGACAGGTGGCGAAAACATGTGACTGCAAGTGGACAAGCCTGCAAATAGGTCAAAGAGGTGGGCTCCTCTCTCACATGGTGACCACTCTTACCACCCCTGTGAGGCCTCCTTTGTACCTCAACCTCTAGTGTTGACTCACGGTCATCACTTTGCTCATAGTCGGTTTTGGTTTCTGACATGGTTTCAAGAGCAAAGTGGCTGAAATGTACCGCTGCTTCTGCTAAAAAATCTGTTGTTTTAATTGTTGAAATGCTGTTTCAAGGGGACAAATAACACAAGGGAGATGTTAGGGAGGGGAGACTTTTAAGGGAAATTAGGGAAAATATATGAAATAGGGAATTAAGGGAATGAATCATGACATACACACCATCACACAATTATAATTTGCAAGGGTTTTATGGGAGGTAGGGTTTAGGGTTATATTATTGATTTTTAGGAATAGGGGTAGGGTTTTAGGGCTTTTGGTATTTTTGGTAGGGAGATTAGGTAGAAATGATATGGGAGGTGGTAAAGGGATGTGGGGAAAAAGTGGGGGTGAAAAGGATGACCTTGAAAACAACAAAACAAACCCTAGCTTTACTAGCACTTTGACATTCTTAAGCAAATACACATGGACTCCTCATTTGAAAATAATGGCTTTTAAATACATTCTAATGCTCTTTCAAGCTTTAGCAAACAATACATTTTGATGATTGGAGGCCTACCTGCAACCTTGAAGAAATTTGGGGTCGTTTTGCAGTTTACAGGAAATTTTCTGTGGATGAATCCCCAACATGTAGCGCGCGGGTCTGGACGGGTCGCGCGTGCCCAACGCGTCGCGCCAGTGCTTTTTTCCAACTGCGATGACTCCCTTGACACGTCGCGCCTGCCCAACACGTCGCGTGGAGGTCTGAACGGGTCGCGCGCGGGCTCTGTCTGCAATTTCGCCCAATTTCTCTTCAAATCGCCTTTCACTCTTGCTTTGAGGCAAATGATGACCAAATGGAGGGAGAGAGGGGCTTTATAAGCTTGATTTAAATTAATTTCCCCTCAAACCCTCTTTCTAATGTTTATAACATGACACTTTTTCAAAATTTAAATGCTGCTAACTTTATGGTTTCCTTTTGTCCTGAAATTGGTTGAACTGATGCTTTTTCTTGAAAATTTTTGCAGGGATAGCTTCTGAGGAATCTTGGCAAAGAGGACCAGGGCTGCATGCTGACTTTCGAAGAATTTTGAATTTTTACAACTTTTTACAAAAATGAGAAAATGACCTTGTCTTTAAAAACAGGGTTTTTAAATCCAAGGTAAAAATTAGCTGTACAAGATGAAATCTTTTGAAGAAATAATTTGATAGTCATCCCTCTGGCCTGCTGGGCATTTATTGACTTTTAAAGACATAACCTCAAAGACAAATTGGACCTAAACCCTAGACCTAGGACTTTTGACCTCAAGACAAGACAAGTAACCTTGAAAGAGTTTATTGACTGAAACAACTTGATCCAGCAGTGCCAAGAGGGGAATAAAGACACCAGCTCCTCCATCAGGGTTATGGCATGCCTAATGGAATGCAATGAGATGACACTGATGAGACACCTACTTATGCAAATGCAAAGAGCTTTGATCGCTGATGGAGGGCTACTAGACCGACTCTAACAAAACCAACGGGAGCTGAAGGGCGTCCATCGTATGCTCTGAGCATTATGTCAGAAGGCTTAAGTTCAGGGGATCCTAATTTTTGCCAAACAGATTTGGACATGATGCATGTGGAAGCCCCTTCGTCGACAATGCAACGATGGATGTTGATATTCTGGACTGAGACAAGGATTTGGAAAGTGACGGCTGAGGGTAGCCGTGGAGTAGCTTTGTCCAAGTCAAAGACCATGAGGTGGGAATCAGATGGGTCGATTTCACCTAGAGAGGAAAGTAGGGCTTTCTGTTGGGTTAGGCACGTTTGCAGGACTTTGAGTGCTGACATAGATGATGGTGATTGTGCTAAGTCGTCAACTATGCTGTAGCTATGGGCTTCTTTCGAGTTGTGTGCTGCACATCGTAAGGGTCCTTTGACCATTTTTGGCATGGCTTGTATAGAAGGTTGAGGGATGGTCAATGGCCCTGTAAGTATTGCGGTAGCCAATGTTGACAGATTGGGCTCTAGGGGAGCTTCATAACTTCGATTCCTTGTTTGCAAAAGGATATCAACCCTGTCATGAAAATATCATGACTAGGGGTGTTATGGAGGTTCCCTCCAGATGGATGAGTTTGGGGAGTTTGTTGTTGGGTGTTAACGACTCCCTGATGGGGGAAGTGGTCCAACATCACTGTTGCTTGTTGACCGCCTTGCCCCCTACTGCCTTGTATCATTTTTAATTCAGGATGTTGAGGACAGTGGTGGGTATAATGATCATACTCTCCACATATAGCGCATGTGTGATTAGTCCGCAGACTAGTGTTCTTGCCTTGTTTTGTGTGTTATTGTTGGTCATACCTTGGTTTTTGTTTCGATTGGGGTTATCCCTTCCCGATGCTCTTGGGGATTGCTGCTGATTTCCCCCCCCGCTCGAGTTCTCCCTTTGACTTTCTTTTTTACTTTGTCTTAGCGACGTTGGAAGGATTAACTGAATTTATTTGTTCCTTCGGTTGTTGTTGTGAAGAAAGAGAAGGTTGCACTAGATTTACCCGTGCATTATTCTACGTTGACAGGCTATTATGTTGTTATGCTGGGAAAGGAGGGTATTGGTTTCCTTGTCCCTGGTTAAAGTATTGACTCGGGGGAGCAGACATCTTGTCCGTACTCCAAGAGGAGTATTGGTTTCCCTGAGGGGGAAGATATGAGCCTCCTTGCGGGGGCTGGTATTGGTTAACCTTGTTGACTATATTTTGCATAGGTGCGGGTTGACCATTATAGTACCCTGAATGTTGCAATGGTGGTGTGTTATGGGTAGCATCATATGCTTGGCCATTGAACGAATACCTAGGGTTTTGGTAGTTGTTGCTATGGTGATTTTGGGATAGGGAACCAATTAATCCGTCAGCACTATTGGATGCACCTAGGATCTCTTTATAAGTTTACAAGTGCGGGACATCTCAAAGCACATGATAAATGTACCCAGACTGGGTATAGATAAGCTCCAGTGCTGGGATTTACTAATGGATTCTTCCTCGGCTTTCGGGGATGATTTTTCAACGTCCTTAGAGATTTCTGTTATGAGGGATCTCAGGAATATGTACATGCAGACTTTATCTTCAAACTGGGTTTTACACACTAAGACATTTTCGCCATTCATGGAGATGGTCTGAGATGTGAATAGCGGGTGTTTGTTTGAAATTGTTGAGGACTTCCAGACCCAAATCATGGCAGACTGTGAGCTGGAAGAAGGTGAGGAAAGCAGTAGATAATGAGCTAAAGTTGTCGTGCGATGCAAAGGGCTGGTCCACATACCATTTCGCAGCGGGCCCCATTAGGGTGTGTTGAAATAGTTGTAATCTAATAGTATCTTCTGTGATACTATTAGATGAACACCACAGGTCAAACATCATGACATGGTTTCCTGGGTCTTCACACTACTTTCCTTCAAACTTTGGAATATCTAAAGAGAGCTTTGTGGACATAGCTGCCTAATTTTGGCCATGGGTAATCGAGTCATTGGTTAGCTTGCTTAAATCAGGTAGATTTAGCAAGGCTAAGATTTGTGCATTACCTGCCATCACAAAACGATTTTGGACAACTATATGCAACAGAGTCCTTTGTGGGGATGTCACGGGAGAATTACCTCGATGGGTATCTTGGGGACTATCCGGAGGAGAGGTGTGTGTGCTCCCAAAGGGGGTAGAGTGCGAGGATACTTCTGGAGTGGTGAAGGGTGTACTTTGCCGAGGAGGAGTTATGAGCAAAGATGCACCAATAAAGGAAGACCCAATAATGGTGGCTGAGTGACATCCTCTCCGCCTAAACGGTGGGAGTCCTGGCACACCTCCTAGCAATGGGGGGAGGTTTAAAAACGTCTAGATCGACGGGGAGCCGTGGGGTCCCCTATCGTGTCAATTTAGAGTGTGCACTACTTTGTGTTTGGTGAGGGAAGGAGATAAATATCAATGCAATTGGATCACATACATAAAGCAAAGCAAAAATATAAATGGTTTATTTTCCTTTAATTTAAACTATGTGGTCAAGAAAACAAGAATTTTTTTTTAATTTGTTCTGTATGATAAAGAGTCCTATGAAGACCTAATCGTCCTGTCCACTCTCAAAGTAACTGGGCCTTGTGGAGATATCCTCTGATGGGTCCTGGGGCAACGTCCCAAAAGAACTGGCGACGCCTTCTAGTAGCCGAGGAATCAACCAAGGTAATGGTAATGAGGCTCAAGTGTTGCCTGCACTGTCACCTATAGGGAAAGGATGCCCTAGATTTGGTCACTAAGTACCTTCGTCCCACGTGAGCATTTGAGTCTTTAGCTTCTTGGTAGTCAGTTACCAGTACCGAGCACTAGATGGGTCAGGTAGCCCCAAAGAGTACTACACGCATTGGACTTAAGCCAAACCCCCTCTGAAGTGGGTCTCTACCTTGCTCAGGTATTATTTTCTGTGGGATGATTGAAGGGTTTTAAGCTCCCTAGAAAGTCAACAACTATGTTTCAATGGTGTAACATGACCATGGCAGCTTATGGGATGCCTACCCTCAATGGTCCTAACCTGAACTATAAATTTTTTGGTGGCCCCTGTGGGGAAATTTAATTGGTTCAAGTTATGGTTGTTTTTAAGGAGTCTTACTTCACTTATGGAGTGATTTTGTAAGCCAAAATAGACTAAGTACCCAAAGCTCCACAAAACTAGAGGCTTTCTTGAGTACAAAGCATATGAAGGCTTAGTGGGTGATGCAAGTGAACATACAAAGTGTGATAAGATGTGGATATGTGATGATCCTTTTCAATATCCTTCTAATTATGCTAAGTGTTGATTGTTCCTTGCGTGGAAAAAAGAAATATGTTTGTGTATTATGGGCTACTTACTTTTTCCTATTAAATTATGTGGAGTTTAATGAGGGAGATGGAAATTCAAACGTTTTCGAAAAAGTTTTCATACACAATCCCATGTTCGTCTAAGAGACGCAAGGGAAGTAGAGATTACTTACTTTCTCTAGTAACGTTTGCTCCTAGTCCCAAAAGATGCTTTGGTTAGTAGAAAGATCCGTGGATAATGGGCACTTGCTTCACTAATTAAGCTATGTGATTTGCAGAATTTTAAGCAAAATAGTTTGAAAACATATGTGGATTTTGGCCACTTACTTTTCTCCCTAATTAGGCTATGTGGGTATTTTGCAAATACATATAAAAAAAATTCTAATTGTTTGACGAATTATGGTTCATCAAGCAACCAAGAGTACTAAAAAAAAATATTGAATGCAGAGGTGAAGGAAATTCACTAAAGGCTGCCAATCACTTGAGAAAACTGAACAATACAAGGTTTTTCTTACTCTCTGTGAACCACACGGTTTTTTCAGACACAAGCGCACACTCGCGGTTTTTGCAGAAACAGATGCGCGCTCACGTCTATCAGAGGAAAATGCGCATGGGCAAGAAAGGTCAATTTTTTTTTTACTTCCGCGGGGTCAGAACAAATCCTGGGGGTCTATAAAAAATCCAGGGAGGTGAAGAACGCCTTGTAGGATGGTTGTGCAGAGAGGAGGTCCTGCAAAAACAATCTCTAGATTAATGAAAAGAGATCAGTATGGTTGCCATTCTTGTTGTAGTGTTTTTGGAGCACAAGTGTACCAAAAGACACCCCCTTAGCAGTAGATTGTTCCCTGCAAAGGATCACAGTCAAAATTGGTGTTGTTAGTGGACAAACTTAAATAAACAAAACATTGTAAGTAGTGGAAACAATGCATACATGAACATGAACTAAACAAAGAGGTACATAAACAAAACAATTCTCAAATGGAGCAAACACATCAATAATATATGGAAAAATCTCCCTTTATTGATTGTTGGTGGTAGAGGTTGAATACAATTAGAATCTTAGACACTTGAAGAGAATTCTTTGAGCTATGGAGCTCAAAAATCCTCAGCAAGGGGGTTTCTTTCCTCAATCTCTTTGCAAGTTTCTCCTCTCTCAAAGAAGTGTGAAGACTCTCCAAGGGTGGATTCCTCTTCTCTCACTAAGATGTTGGGTTGCTTAGAAGCAATTTGGCCAACATGCTAGTGCTCTTCACTTCCTTGGCTTCAACAATGCAATGGTGGTTTGCTCAAACAAAAATTTGGCCAACATAACAATGTCTCATGCTTTGGTTCTCCCATGGCCTGTTTATATAGAGTTTTTGAATCCTTCTTCCCTCTCTTGGTACATGTATGATAAAGACACATGAGTAGGACAAGAGGATTCCATTGAGGGCTGCATATCTCCAAGGTGACTCGAATTCGGCTGTATTGGACTGATCTCATGTCAGAGAGTCAGCCCCAAGTGTACAAAGTGGTCCTGGATCGCTGAGTCATCCTCTTCTACTACCGTGTGACTTTTGGAGGTTATGCAGCGTGCACGTGTTTATCGAATAAATATACGCGCAACCTTAATTGCTTTTCCTTTATAAACTTTGGACCTTAGGAGAACTTTGATTTTTTAAACTTCATAATGTATCAGCTGGAAAAATGTCCACCTATGCATTCTGCTGGACACTTTTAATGTCTTCTGCATTGTACTAGCGGGTGTACGATTTTTCGGTGTTAACAATAGGCATGGCTCCGAGGGACCTTTGGAAAAATTAGCAGTTAATGTGCTTACATAGGTGGTTAACACTTCTTCAGTAAAGAGGTGTTGGAGCACCTATAACTTCATCCGCAATCTCAAAAGAAACTGCCTCAGTGAAAACTGGGCAGAAAGCTTAGTTTATCTACACTACAACTTGACGTTGTTGACACATTATTGTGAGCAGGCTCGATTTGATAGAGCATATATCACTTGGGATAAGAACCTAAAGGAGGATAATTTAGAGGATGGAGCCTTACATTTAGAATAATTGGAAGCAAACATTTTGGATGATAAGGATGACGGTCATCAAGCAACAACAATGCCCACCCCCATGCACTAGCAGGGCTCAATTTGCACAAGCTTTTCTACCACCTCCATCTATAGCATTGTGTGGAGGTCATATGCCTTCTAGTTCTGGATGTGGTTCACAACCATTACAGAGTTAGACTATGCAGGAGGAGACTCCCATTGTTCACAGATCACGAGAAAAGAAATTAGAAGTTTCTCATGGCAAGAAGAAATTTTAGTAGATAGTAGATTTACTTGTCTTTTCTAGTTTCTAGTACTTTTTATAACCGCTGACTCTTTTATATTTATTAGGGTATTTTTTGTAAACAATAGATGACAATATAAGTTTGAAGTTTGAAGTTGTAATTATAACTCATTGATAAAGAATACGATGCTTCGTGAAACATTTCATTTCATGTTTGATATTCTTTGTTATAGTTTGATAATGGTTACACGTATAATTTTAGTGATGAAAAATGTTATATATTGAATTTCAAAACTCTAAAATTTTAAGGTTGATGAGAATCGAGATGTTGTGGATCTGTGGTTGATGAATATTATAACTACTAGATTATTGATGTTATATGGTTTAATCCATGTTTTTAAGATTTTTAATACTAATTCATTATTCTACATGTTTATGTTGACTTATATGCATCAAAATATAAAAATATATATTATATAAAAAATCTCCTGACCCGGAAGCTTCTAAAAGTTGTTGCTCATGCTCCCGCTCCCCCTTCTAAGCAGCCTTGAGCTAAAGATAGTTATGACAATTGGGTAGATAAGAATGTACATGAGCTTACAACTCACAACAATTGGTACATCGGGGAAATGAGCATTTGGAAATACCAATGCTAACACCCTCCTTTAAGTGAAATATAAGGAGTAATGTTTAAACATAAAGAAAAATTGGGTCCCAACAACAAGGCTTGATGAGGTACATAGGTACAAATTCACATAAGAGGAGAAAAGGAGAAAAATCCATAGTAAAAAAAAATCTCCCCAAAAAGAGAGAAAGATAGTAACTTGCTTAGATACACATGGAAGTTGGAAATGTAGATCCCATAATGATCCATTGAATGACAAGAATATAAGGTCACTCTAATTAGGAAATACCAAAACTATGAGGATGAGAGCAAATAAACCTCAATGAACTTGGTTGAACTTTGAAACAGAAAATGTTACAGAGGCACAAGAAAGACAAACATTGACAACTACTTCATAGATGCTTCAGATAGGCACTCGTAAAGAACCAAACAAAGGTTTCGAACAAAAATAACCACCATCAACCAATAAACAATCATTGAGGCTTGTAGACATCGAAAGTTCCAAGCAAGAACTATGGTAAACTCATAAACTCAGTTTGAAGAAAACAAATTACTTAACATAGCTTCCCCCCTCAATTTGTTCTAACTACAAAAGCTAATCAAAACATGGTACAACAATACTCTTGAAGATGTCTAAATATTGTCATCGTCATCATTGATCAAAAACAAATAAAGAAAGGCTATCAAAGTAGTCAACAACTAGATGACAAGACAACAAAGTCCAATTCATCAATTAACTAGACAAGAAAGCAACAACAACAAACTCGATCATTATCAAACTTCTTGCCCTTAAACACAATTGAGGGAGCAACAACAATCAACAACAAAAAAGAGGAACGTTTTATGATTGCACAACCGATGATACACAACAATATGAAGTTTGCTAACGCCTATTCAAATGATGCCCCAGACATTCATCAATCCATCAACAATCGATGTTGATAGTTGGTACTAGTCCATGACTCATTCGTACATGTTGTTTTTGCAACAATATGAATGCATAGTTACTAGGTTTCTGATTCATGAGTGAATTCCTCTTATTTATATGAGGCTATTGATAAGGCTCAAATTTATATTTTGTAGGCTCTATGCTAGGTGCACTAATAGGAGTACAACCATGTACATCAACAACACTATCATTGGCAATGAAAAGATCAACCATTTCACCAATTTGTGCAACATTGTTAGGAGGGAGCTACTCTTATATCAACTTAGTTTGAGCTCCACCTACAACAAATGATACCTTCCTAGGTTCAACAAGATCAGATCAGATGTAAGCAGCAAGGCAACATCAATGACACATCCAAGACCCTGCTCTAAATGTTTGCGCTTTAGGTACAATAAGAATAGAAATGCCTTGTCCATTTTTCCCAAGTCTTCCTCCAAGATATCCCATTTTGGTTCGATACCATGTAATAATATCAAATATTACTCATATTTTGTAAAATATACAAAGAGGTCCTCCATATATAGCAATGGAAGAGGCCCAAAGTTACCTAAAAATAACTATGATAATTGTGCAGATAAGAACTTACCTGAACTTACAACTCACAACAATTGACACATCAGGAAAATACCAATATGAACACATTAAATGTAATATTCCTTTTTTGGATATGGTCAAAATGGATGAAACCTGTCCATGGTATTCATTGTGGTATTTTCCCATGGTAACTGCGCGTAGTATTTTCCTTCATTTTTCGAGGGAAATAATAAAATAAGGGTTCTAGAGAATCCATCAAGCCTATAGAAGGGGATAGGAGCTAGGCATTAGATCATTCCGGTTTTATCTATATTGATGTGTTCTTCTTGATGAGTTTGATCCCAGGGACGAAACCTGTGGGTGTTATTTTGTCTCGTGGATTCATCCACGGTCCATGATTGTGCTTTAGTTCAGTTGGATCCGAGGGACGAAACCCGTGGTTGTTATTTTGTCTGGTGGATTCATTGAGGGTCCACGGTTGTGCTTTAGTACATTTGTCTTCTCTTTTTGATAAGCAAGCTATGCATGCCATTGTAGGGGCGTGGGTGTTATTTTGTCTGGTGGATTCATCCAGGGTCCACGGTTGTGCTTTAGTACATTTGTCTTGTTTAGATAATCTTCGGCAAAATCACATAACCAATCTTTTGTCGACGCGTTTCGAACCACCCAGTGTGGTTCTTCTTTTTTTGATAAGCAAGCTATGCATGCCATTGTAGGACTTGAGATTTATTGTATGTGCATGTACCATTTACAGTTATTAATATAAATAAACTATGCATTTTTAGATCCCGTTGTGTTCACTATTTTGATTGCAATTATTTTTAACTAGAACACCTAGATGTGCCAAATAAGTTGATTATTTCGTTTTTCAAGATATTACAATGGTATCAGTCCTGTGCATCCTACCAGTCTCGTTGTTCAAGATATTACAGTGGTATCAGCTCTGTGCATCCTACCAGTCTCGTTGTTCAAGATATTACAGTGTTATCAGCCCTGTGCATCCTACCAGTCTAGGGGTTACAGTTGATAAACCAGATTTTTCATGCCGTAACTTCGGTTAGTTGATAAATCAGTTTTTTCATGCCGTAACTTCGATGACATTTCTCTGCACCCTGACCGACATTTACCCAACTTCAGTGGTACCAAATACCACCCTAGATTACCTTATTTGGTTCGTGGAACTGATTCCGGATTGGTTCTAAGAATATTGTACAAGATCTAATCATCCAAAGCCATCGAACCCTTATCAGATCTGAGTTCTATTTGGGCATTTCAGGATCATACGATTGAGAGGAGCAGGATCAAGTTCGTATACAGCATTTTTCCATTGTTGAAGATCTGCAAACCTGCATCACCGAGATTTGTTGGTGGGGCAAACTACCATACCGCAGTAGTTACCAGTCGTTGGGCCACACGAGGACCGTGTAGGGGTCACCAGGGCCGAATAGTCTCACGATTGACGTGGGCAATGTTTTCGGAGGCAGTAAAGGGTGATGACCACGCATAAGCTTTTATAGGAAGAGCAGCATATATATAGTCATCCGAGGAGCAAAAGTCTGGAAGGTTTCTTTAGGTACCCAGCGCTTGAAGGGAGACATGCGATCTATCTGAAAGCGCCCTCAAGGACGATCCTAGAATCACTGAGTTCCAGAATTAGCGTTCCCTCCTCACGTAGACGGAATAACGGGGTTCTCTATAATTTATGGGAGTACGCCAGCAGAAAGGATAGATCCAGTTTGCAAAAGGGACGTAGACTGCCAATTAAAGACGCCATAAGGGGAAACAACCACATCCATAACAGCGTTCTGGTCATTTAAGGAAAACCAAGCATCTGCTGGTTGGTTAATCAGCCCCACTCCCTTCATAGCATTCACGGTCAGCGAGGATTGAACACGGTCTCTGCGGTTCTTGTGGCACGGAAGAGGGCCGAACATTGTTCGAGGGCCAACGGTTGCAGCGAGATGACGAACCGCTTGCCACAGAGTCGGCTACCTGCATCATCGGCGGAGTCATCTCACTCTAACGTGAGCTGGAGGATATGGGGTAAGTGAGGAAGACGAAATCCCTGGCGAGGTTGGTCTTAGAAATCGTCAACTTCCCCGGGTCTGCAACACAGTTTCCCCCACCGAGCATCTAAGGGTGTCATTTGCGGTCATATCATCACAATATATGCTGCCATGGAACAGTTCAAACGCCCGTTTGTTGAAACCGCTTGAGATTGAGTTTGTTTATCCTCAGAGAACGAGTTCTTACAGAACTCGAGTTATATCTCAGTGCAAATATGGGCGTGTTATCAGGCTGAGAAGGAGCGCATTTTCCTTGAAGTCGAGATCTCCATTTTACCAAAAAAAAAAAATACTGGATAGAAGCATAAGCGCAGAACGCTCACTGTGAAGACGTTGTTAGGAGTCTGTGAAGTTAGAAACACCGGCTCATATGATATTCCAGCCAAAAATTTGGAATCCGAAAGCGCCATTGGCACGTTTATGAGACCTAGTAGTATTATTTGCCCATTACTTGGATTGGTGTTTGACTTTCTATTTGTGTTTGTGGAAAGAATGGTGGAGTGAATGACCATTAGACAGAGTAGCTATGAAGGGAACTACATGGAATTGCAGCCCGAAAGACTTAGAAATTTGGAAGTCAAGGCGCCAATTTAGATTTTCCCTGACTTATGATGCCGCAAGTCAGTGAAATTTAGAGTTAGAGAATCTATGACAAGAGTCGAGAGAACATACTATATCCTCATAATTTGAATTTCGAAAAAGAAAAGTTTAACATCCATTCTTGGTTTACTGGCATAAATTCATCTCAGGTATTAAATTGCATGACGAAGAAGATGGAATTGGAAAAGAGTCTATACCGGGCGCGATTATTTTTCTGATTTCCCACTTATAAGTTTGACGGAGCCTTTTGCTTGGTTATTGATTATGGTAAAATTGCATGCTTAAGCTACTCACATTATTCAATAGGCGCTAGGACGAAGATTGCATTCCTTCTGGAGCCGCGCAGATCACGGCTGTCACTTTTGCGCTGGGAATATGAAGGCCAATTACACAGTGGTCTTGGACTAGACCAGCCACAGTGTTTAAGGAGGAGAATTGTATGAAGGAAACACTTTGGCGACATTGGGAGCTATAAGCGAAGAGAAGAAGAGGAGGAGGAGGAGTGAAGAAAGGAGGAGAAAAAAGTAGGCTAAGTATAAAAAAGCAGGCTAAGTATGAGATCCAAGCTATAATGTTATCATTTTATTTTTGGAAACGCTTCAGGAATCAACATAGTAATCTTTTGGGTTGCAATACTTTGGTGGATCAAAAATGGCAACAACTTCAAGATCAAAAGCAAGAGTAGAATAATAGGTCTTTCTTTCGGAGGATCCATGCTATCCTTCAACAATCAAAGGATATCCAGAAGGAAGATGTAAGAAGCAATTGTCTCTTTGAACTTGGATCCAAATTGCAGAGAACAAAGTCAGAGATAGATCTTCATAAGTTGGAGGAATTAGACACATGTTTGTCTAAAGCGGGCAGCCAGAATGGAATAAACTTGTTGGGCTCTCAAGCCATCCATGTTTGTATTGATACAACCCGAACTTTGGGAACATCCTTGTGAAGAGGTCATGCTCACAATTTCTTCTTGTCTCAGCAAAGTCATAGCTCTAACATCACCACTACTGCCCTACAACAATGATCTCATGAGAGATATACTGCAGTTGATAGTAGAAGCCCTTTAGGGATTGAATAACATCATGCTTCCTACCTTTCAAAAGCAGTGCAGAATTTTAAAACTCATGGCAGAATTCAGCTTTGGCACATTCATGCTGAATTTGGAATGTGATGAGTTGATCTTTCAATTGCTCCAAATCTTTTACACCAGTGTTACATCAGCTCATTCAGACCATGTCAAAACAAGCATGCAAAAGATTGTGTCTCTATTCTTAGAAGGCAAGTCTGACATTTGCAAGATACTAAGATCCAAATTGTTGACCATTCGGAGGAAGGAACCATGGGAATCACCAGTTGCCTATGATCTAGTCGAGAAGTTGGTCAGACAAAACATAAAATTGCTCAGAGGAGCGCTGACTAGAAAGGAGTTGATAAGGATTGATGGAGGAAGCAAGAACAAAATATGCATCAAGAATGAACTAAGGATGAGAGGACTATGCTTTATCTGCAAGGGACCTTGGGCCCTTAACCATTCATGTCCAGGTGATAAGAGGAAACAAGGGCAGATCATGAAGATTCATCCATAGTTGGTTTCATTGGTTTTTAGAAGAGAACCTATGAAGGATCCAAGCAGTCAAGTACAAATGGTGAGCAACAACACCATGTTTTTTAGAGAAACTTGTAGGATAAGTCGATGATAATCAATCAACTTGACAAAGTAAATCAGGAAAGGAAGGAGGGAATTCCTCTTGATGATGAGGTAGTTGAGTCTATAGATATCCAGGAGAACATCCATAAAGAGTATGGGCAATCAAGTATAGATAATAGTCCACCAATACATCCGTGTTTGGCAATCAGTGAGGGTGGACAACGTATCCTCACATGTGGAGAAGACCAGGGAGAAGACATTTTAGGAAAATCAAATGAGGAGCCAGTAATAATAAACCAACATGATGAGCATGATCACGCGGGGCAGCATGACAAATATAGTATGCAGGATGAGCCATTTCTGGAGGGTCAGTGAAAGGTTCAAGTTGAAGTTGCGGTCATGGGGCATCTGGTGCAGACATATGCAGAAACATTCAGCAGGGCAAGGGAATTGCAAGTAGAGGACTTTCAGGAAAAGATCATGCATTTCAAGACAAAACATATGATGTTGAAGCAGAGAGTCTGGACAGTCCGAGACACTGTCTTACAGGAGAATGGAAAAATTGAGGGACTCATAGGGGTATGTGCCAAATCAATGACCCAGCTGTCTAGTGTTGAGGAACAATTCAAGTCCCTCACAAGGCAGCAGGACGAGTACAGTTGGGAGTTCCAGAGTAGCCCTCTACATGAGTACATAGATAAGGCTTGCAACACTACAAAGCCCCCCTTATACATTGGGAAGAGCAGGGCAGAGTTCTCCAAATGCATCATGTTGGGTGACCGAGTGGAGCAACATGAGTTGAGCGTCGAGCAACATCAACATAGTATATTTGCAGGTATTCAACCTTCTCAAGGCATGGATTGGCGAGAAATTATGAGTTGGTACTCTATTGATGGGTTGATTCCTAGGAGGACACTCATAGCCAAGGGCATATTGCAGCTTGGGCCCTTTGGCACGGACAATGATGGAGGGTTGAGATGGTACCATAACCCACAGGTCCCAGGACTTAGGTGGCATTGGGATCCAGGAGAATCCATTGGGGCTAGGATTGGCCGGAGGATTGTTTGGGATCTAGATGAATCTATCGAGGGAAGGATTGGTCGGAGGATTGTTTGGGATCCAAGTATCAAAGGATCCATTCAAGATCATGTAGCATGGAGGTATGGAATAACACACTGAGTTGTATGGGATCCTGGTATCAATGCTTTTGTTGTGGATAGCAATGAATTGCTTGAGGGCAAGCAATCTTTAGGCGGTAGGATTTGTAATATTCCTTTTTTTGGATATGATCAAAATGGATGAAACCTACCCATGATATTTACTGTGGTATTTTCCCATGGTAACTGCCCCTAGTATTTTCCTTCGTTTTTCGAGGGAAATAATAAAATAAGGCTTCTAGAGAATCCATCAAGCCTATAAAAGGGGATAGGAGCTAGGCATTGGATCATTCGGGTTTTATCTATCTTGTTGTGTTCTTCTTGAGAACTTGGCCAGTTCAGTTTGATCCCATGGCCAGTTCAGTTTGATCCCATGGACGAAAACCCACGTGGGTGTTATTTTCCCTGGTGGATTCATCCAGGGTCCACGATTGTGCTTTAGTTCAGTTTGATCCCAGGGACGAAAACCTCGTGGGTGTTATTTTGTTTAGTGGATTCATCCAAGGTCCATGATTGTGCTTCAGTGCATTTGTCTTCTCTTTTTGATAAGCAGTTGTGCATGCCATTGCAGAGGCTTGAGATTTATTTTATAGACATGTACCATTTACAGTTGTGTTCAATATTTTGATTGCAATTATTTTTCACTAAAACACCTAGATGTGCCAAATTGATTAATTATTTCGTTGTTCGGGATATTACATTAAAATACCCTTTTCCGCTCACATGTATGTTTCCCCGTGAGAATTTGGCGTGCTACTTCCTTATTAAGTCATTTGTTGGAGATGTAGCAACGCTATGCGGAGTAACTTAAGAGTCTGAGAGCATGTATAGTTTGCATATTAGTTAATTTAATGAATGGCTCATGTTTTTACAGTGATATCTGCGCTCGAGTGGGCTGGTTGTTTTAATGAAGGGTCCTGCAGGGTTGTAAAACTCTCCCACGTTTTAACAAAATTTTCAAGTTAGCAAGTTATTCAAGTCCAAGTTTATGCTTGCCGAGTTTTTGCAGATTTCTCTTATGGATGATCTCTGCCGAATTTTTGCGGTAGTCACGCCTTTCAACATTGATGCTGGAAGTATTGTGAAAGCAGAAGTACTAATCAGTTCTTTTACTATTACAAAATCGTTGTCTTCCGGATTAATACTTAGGATTTGTTTCTACATTAACGGCCACTTCTAACTACTTATCCTTCCAAGGTATGGTGTTTTCAACCATATATTTTTTTACTGATATTTGAATTTTCTTTGTTTGTTTGTTTCTACATTAACATTTCTAGAGAAGCTCACCAGAAGGGAACTTAGCCCAGCCAACCCCACAGGAATCTGGCATTTTCTTTTGTTTGTTTGTTTCTACATTAACATTTCTAGACAAGCTCACCAGAAGGGAACTTAGCCCAGCCAACCCCACAGGAATCTGACACTTCCATTTTTTGTTTGTGTTTACATTAACATTTCTAGACAAGCTCACCAGAAGGGAACTTAGCCCAGCCAACCCCACAGGAATCTGGCACTTCCATTTTTTGTTTGTGTTTACATAAACATTTCTAGACAAGCTCACCAGAAGGGAACTCAGCCCAGCCAACCCCACAGGAATCTGACACTAATAAACCCAAAGAGAATTAAACAGAAGGGAACTCAGCCCAGCCAACCCCACACTAATAAACCCAAAGAGAATTGAACCTGCCCCTCGGGGGAGAAAGTAAATGAGCAGAGCAACTTCAACCAAGTCAACTATCCATCATTGCTTTTACTAATATCTGAAATACTACAACATATGGATGTCATATGTCAACATCCATATTGATATTATCCAATTTATTCAGATTTCTTGTGGAAATTCATCATCCAAGGATCTGTTTTTGACAGACCAACCTTAGCCTTTTGGATTACTTCTACCATGTCAATATTATTAAATCTGGTCTTTTAAAGGCCTTTTATCTATGCTCCTGATGATTAAATAAAGTTCAATGCATTCGGATTTCCATATAGGTTGGTACACATTTAGCAAGATTCTCAAGGTTTCCCTTGATAATGGTAATCCGAGAACAGTCATCAGATCCAATGTCCAGTTTTAATGTGCACTAGAAAACGTCCACTCTGTGTGCTGGTTTTCTCCATAATACGCTCATTCTGTGCACCGGCTTCCTCCATCTGGACTATTACATCTCCCAGTGGCGTGCACCAGCTAGCGCCCCCGTAAAATCTCAATAGCATTTGGCCCACTGAATTCCTACTGCATACGCAGAGTTCTAGGATGGTCGTGTACGCTTACCACCCCAACGCAGAGTTCTAACATGGTCGTGTACGCTTATCACCCAATTGTAAAAAATTATTTGAAAGCCAGTTATGAACATGGTCGTGTACGCTTATCACCCAATTGTAAAAAATTATTTGAAAGCCAGTTATGAACAATGGTCGTGTACGCTTATCACCCAATTGTAAAAAATTATTTGAAAGCCAGTTATGTTGAGTTTATTTTGGGTTATTTTTAATATGGGAGGGAAGAATGATTTTTTTCACTAGCAAAATTTTATGTTATAATTAAAATTGTGTAAGTTTTGATTCGTTAAAATTGTATAGGATTGGCTATAGAGGTATATTAGTGCTCTCAATCTTTTTTTTATAGCATTTGACTTAATAATTGAACAAAAATAACAAATCAACTAATTTATAATTCATGTGAATAAGAGGAATCAAATTTTTTGAGAAATATACTTACCAATTTTATTTTTTATTTTTTAATTTTAATTATAATGCAAATATTAATAATTAATAATTACTAACACAATCACATTTACCAATGTGGTTGATAAATGCCCATAAACTTATATGAAACATATGTACAACCACATTTTCCAATGTGATTGATACGCGCGGATAGGCTTATATCAACTACATTAATAATTATTATGGGTATTTTTTTAAACACCAACTATTTATCATTATTAATATCTATATAAATATTAACAACTAGATATTTATATATATTATTGTATTAATATTATCTATATAAATATTAACAACTAGATATTTATATATATTATTGTATTAATATTGTAATAATAATATAAACTCACAATCATATTAGTAATATTAATTAATTAGATTATTATTATATTATTAAATAAATAAATTATTATTATTATTATTATATTATTATAATAAAAATATAAAATTATAAAAATAATAATAACAATTATATTGTATAATAATAATATCATATAATAATTTAATTATAATAATAATATAATAACAGCTATTATAATAATAATAATAATAATTACAATTATATTGAATCATTATTATAATAATGTTATTAGCCCATAATAATAATCATGATCTAATAATAATTAAAATTGTGATAAGTAAATTATTATGTGTAATTTTTTAAAAACCAATTATTTATGATAATTAATAACTATATAAATAATAACAACGATATTCTTATATCTTTATGATTATTATAATAATAATATTATAATAATATAAACTCATAATAATAATAATAATAATAATTATTATTATTATTAATATTATTCTCAGGCTTTGTTAATTCAACCATGTTTATTTTAGTATTTTTAATATTTATCTTAGGGTTTGTATACATTGGGTTTATAATATTAGTTCTTTTTGTTTATTATTACCGAAGGGATAAATACTAAAAACCCAAGGGATTATGAACCAAAGGGAATAATATTAAACATAAGGGACTAATATTTTAAACCTAAGAAACTAATATTAGACAACCATGGTCAACCATGGTTGAATGTCACATAGTGACAAGGATTGTCTCACCATGAAAATAAACCATGTTTATTTTAGTCTTCACAATATTTATATTAGGGTTTACTAATGTTGGGTTTATAATATTAGTCCCTTGGGTTTGATATTAAATCCTATGATTAATATCATAAGCCCTAGTATCACAAATCATAAAGCCAATATTAAAATTTAGTATTATAAACTAAATATTAGAAATTCCTAATATTATAAACCATGTATTAAACCCAAGTTTTGTAATGTAACAATGCAAATATTAAACCCTAGGACGAATATTAAACTCCATGATTAACAAACCCAAGGGATAAATATTGTAAACACAAGGATTAATATCAAACTCTACGAATATAAAACCTATGATTAATACTATAAACCCGAGGAATTTAAATCATAAACCTAATGGATTATAAACCCAAAGAATCTATATTAAACACTTGTTAATATTATAAACCCTATCAATAATATTATATGCTAGGAATATGAACCCTTAGATTAATAAACCCAAGGGATTAATAATATAAACCTAAGGAACTAATAACAACAAGGGATTAATACTAAAAACCTAAAAAACCAAAAGGATTAATAGTATAACCCAAGGTATATAAAACCTAAGATAAACAAAAAAGAACTAATATTATAAACCCAAGGAACTAATAAACCCAATGGTTTAATATTATAAACCCAAGGAATTAGTGAACCCAACGGATAAATATTAAAAACCCCAAGAAGCGCAAGGGATTGATATTACAAATACAAGAGATTAATAAAGATGACCATGATGGATATTATAAACCCAAGTTAATAATAAACCCAAAGGATTAATACTCAAAACCCCAAGGTATTATGAACCCAAGGAAATAATATTAAACCCAAGGGAGTAATATTATAAACCCAACATTGGTAAGCCCTAATATAAATATTAGAAAGACTAAAATAAACATGGTTTATTTTCATGATGAGACAAGCCTTGTCACAATGTGACATTCAACCATGGTTGACCATGGTTGTCTATGATTGACAATGGTTGACCATGATCGATATTATAAACCTAAGGGAATAATAAACCCAAGGGATTATGAACCCAAGGGAATAATATTAAACCCATGCGACTAATATTATAAACCCAACATTGTTAAACCCAAATATAAACACTACAAACACTAAAATAAACATGGTTTATTTTGATGGTGAGAATTGTTGTCACAATGCGACATTCAAACATGGTTGACCATGCTTTGCTATGATTGACAATGGTTGACCATGATTGATATTAAACCCATGGGACTAATATTATAAATCCAACATTGGTAAACCCAAATATAAATACTACAAACATTAAAATAAACAGTTTATTTTGATGGTGAGACGATCCTTGTTACAATGTGACAATCAAACATGGTTGACCATGTTTGGCTACAATTTATATTATAAACCTAAGGGAATAAAAAAACCAAAGGATTGATATAATAAACCCAAGGGATTAATACTAAAACCCCAAGGATTATGAACCCAAGGGAATAATATTAAGCCCAATAAATCCAACGGAATAATATAAACCCAACATTCGTAAACCCAAATATAAATATTACAAACACTAAAATAAACATGGTTTATTTTCATGGTGGGACAATCTTTGTCAAAATGCGACATTCAACCATGGGAATAATATTATAAACCCAACATTGGTAAACCCAAATATAAATACTGCAAACAATAAAATAAACATGGTTTATTTTGATAGTGAGACAATTATTGTCACAATGCAGCATTCAACCATGGTTGACTATGTTTGGCTATGATTGACAATGGTTTACCATGATTAATATTATAAACCTAAGGCAATAATAAACCCAAGGGATTGATATTATAAACCCAAATGAATAATAAACCCAAGGGATTATGGACCCAAGGGAATAATATTAAACTCAAGGGACTAATATTATAAACCCAACATTTGTAAACCCAAATATAAAAATTACAAAGACTAAAACGAACATGATTTATTTTTATGGTGAGAAAATCCTTGTCACAATGTGACATTCAACCACCGTTGACCATGATTGATATTATAAACCTAAGGGAATAATAAACCCAAGGGATTGATATTAAAATCCAAATGAATAATAAACCCAAGGGATTAGTGCTAAAACCCCAAGGGACTATGAACCCAAGGGAATAATATTAAATCCAAGGGATTATGGACCAAAGGGAATAATATTAAACCCAAGCGACTAATATTATAAACCCAACATTCGTAAACCCAAATATAAATATTATAAAGACTAAAATAAACATGATTTATTTTCATGGTGAGACAATCCTTGTCACAATGTAACATTCAGCCATGGTTGACCATGGTTGGCTATGATTGAGGGATTAATATTGAACCCTAAGATTAATATTATAAACCATATGCTTAATATTAAATCGTAGGAATATAAACCCTATGAATAATATTAGAAACCCTAGGAACAATATTATAAACCCAATGGATTACTAAGCCGATTGGATTAATATTAAAAACCCAAGGGATTAAAAACCGAATGGAATAACATTAGACCGTGGGATTAATATTAAACCCTAAGAATATAAACCCTAATTTAATATTATGAACCTTAGGATTAATGGTTGACCATGTTTGGCTATGATTTATACTATAAACCTAAGGGAATAAAAAACCCAAAAGATTGATATAATAAACCTGAATGAATAATAAACCCAAAGGATTAATACTAAAACCCCAAGGGATTATAAACCCAAGGGAATAATATTAAGCCCAATAAACCCAAGGGAATAATATAGCCCAACATTTGTAAACCCAAATATAAATATTACAAACACTAAAATAAACATGGTTTATTTTTATGGTGGGACAATCTCGATGGTGAGAAAATCCTTGTTACAATGTGATATTCAAACATGGTTGACCATGTTTGGCTATGATTTATATTATAAACCTGAGGGAATAAAAAACACAAAGGATTGATATAATAAACCCAAGGGATTAATGCTAAAACCCCAAGGGATTAATACTAAAACCCCAAGGGATTATGAACCCAAGGGAATAATATTAATCCCAATAAACCTAAGGGAACACTATAAACCCAACATTCGTAAACCCAAATATAAATATTACAAACACTAAAATAAACATGGTTTATTTTCATGGTGGGACAATCTTTGTCAAAATGCGACATTCAACCATGGGAATAATATTATAAACCCAACATTGGTAAACCCAAATAAAAATACTACAAACACTAAAAAAACATGGTTTATTTTGATGGTGAGAAAATTCTTGTCACAATGTGACATTCAACCATGGTTGACCATGTTTGGCTATGATTGACAATGATTTACCATGATTTTTTTTTTTGGTAGGTAAACACCCACGGGGGATTTGAACTAGTGACCTATCGCAAGGAGTGCCTTAACAGTGCACCCATTCACCGTCAATCCAAAGCCTCATGGGTTCAAAGGCGAGCGGGCTTGGCCCAGGCAAGTCACTCCTCGTGACTAGTCAATGCCCTCGCTCAGGTTTGAGCATAAGACCTCACCATCTTTACGAGTCCAACTTTACCAACCAGCCGCCTCCGCCAACCTTAAAAGGTGAGTGGGCTTGGCCTAGGCAAGTCACTCCTCGCGACTAGTCAACGCCCTCGGTCAGGTTTGAGCACAAGACCTTACCATCTTTACGAGTCCGACTTTACCAACCAGCCACCTCTGCCAACCTTAAAAGGTGAGCGGGCTTGGCCTAGGCAAGTCACTCCTTGCGACTAGTCAACGCCCTCGCTGAGGTTTGAGCACAAGAACTCACTGTCTTTATGAGTCCCACTTTACCAACCAGCCGCCTCTGCCAACCTTGACAATGGTTTACCATGATTGATATTATAAACCTACGGGAATAATAAACCCAAGGAATTGATATTATAAACCCAAATGAATAATAAACCCAAGGGATTATGGACCCAAGGGAATAATATTAAACTCAAGGGACTAATATTATAAATCCAACATTCGTAAACCCAAATATAAATATTACAAAAACTAAAACAAACATGATTTATTTTCACGGTGAGAAAATCCTTGTCACAATGTGACATTCAACCACAGTTGACCATGATTGATATTATAAACCTAAGGGAATAATAAACCCAAGGGATTGATATTAAAACCCAAATGAATAATAAACCCAAGGGATTAATACTAAAACCCCAAGGGACTATGAACCCAAGGGAATAATATTAAACCCAAGGGACTAATATTATAGACCCAACATTTGTAAACCCAAATGTAAATATTACAAAGACCAAAATAAACATGATTTATTTTCATGGTGAGATAATATTTTTCAAAATGAGACATTCAACCATTGGACTAATATGGTAAACCCAAATATAAATATTACAAACACTAAAATAAACATGGTTTATTTTCATGGTGAGACAATCTTTGTCAAAATGCGACATTCAACCATGGGACTAATATTATAAACCCAAATATAAATACTACAAACACTAAAATAAACATGGTTTATTTTGATGGTGAGACAATTCTTGTCACAATGCAACATTCAACCATGGTTGACCATGATTGATAATATAAACCTAAGGGAATAATAAACCCAAGAGATTGATATTATAAACCCAAATGAATAATAAACCCAAGGGATTAATACTAAAACCCCAAGGGATTTTGAACCCAAGGGAATAATATTAAACCCAAGGGACTAATATTGTAAACCCAACATTCGTAAACCCAAATATAAATATTACAAAGACTAAAATAAACATGGTTTATTTTCATGGTGAGACAATCCTTGTCACAATGTGACATTCAGCCATGGTTGGCTATGATTGAGGAATTAACATTGAACCCTAAGATTAATATTATAAACAATATGCTTAATATTAAACCGTAGGAATATAAACGCTATGAATAATATTAGAAACCCTAGGAACAATTTTATAAATCCAATGGATTTTTTTTTTCCCCTAGGAAAAAATCGTAATTTTATTCATGTTGATAAAATTACATTTTGTAGATGCTTGAAGCATATGCATATGGCTGTTCCTGTAATAACAGGCAGCATAACAAAAATAAGAACACAAAGTAGTAAAAGGTAATGACAGGAATACGGCAAAATTTTAAAAAATTGTGTCTACCAGCCTATATTTTCCTTCCTTTTTTCTTCTCCACTTTTCGCCAGACTCCAGTATTGGCAGTGGGGACAATTATGGCAAGTTGGTTTTCCTCTATGTGCCCAGGTTGTTCTTTGTCCAAGTCCGATCCTTCGGTACTATGTGCTCGTTTAGCACCGCTTATTTCCAGCTGTAGTTCTTGCTGCCATAAACCCAATGGATTACTAAACCAATTGGATTAATATTAGAAACCCAAGGGATTAAAAACCGAATGGAACAACATTACACCATGGGATTAATATTAAACCCTAAGAATATATACCCTAATTTAATATATTGAACCTTAGGATTACTATTATAAACTAAATGGATTATAAAGTGGGGAATAATTTTAAACCCAAGAGATTGATATTAAACCCTATGATTAATATTATAAGCCCTAGTATCACAAATAATAAAGCCAATATTAAAATTTAGTATTATAAACTAAATATTAAAATGTCTTAATATTATAAACCTTGTATTAAACCCAAGTTTTGTAATGGTTGATAATGGTTGGCGATGGTTGACGATGGCTGCTTTTGATATTGAGACAATTTCTGTCACCCTAAAACAAACATGGTTCACTGTGGTTTATCATGGTTGACCATGATTTATCCTAATTGAGTGTGGTTTAATATTAAAAACCCAAGGGATTAAAAACCGAGGGGAATAACATTAAACCCTAGAATGAATATTTAACCATAGGAACATAAACCCTAAAATTAATAAACCCAAGGGATTAATATTGTAAACGCTCGGCTTAAAATTAAACCTAGGAACATAAACCCTGTGGTTGACCATGGTTGATTTTCATATTGAGACAATATTTGTCACAATTGATGTTGGACCATGGTTGACCATGGATGGCCATTGTTGTTGGACCAAGAGACAATCTTTGTTACATCGTGATCATGATTATTGACCGTGGTTGATCACGATGGATCAGAGTTGATTTTCATATTGATAAAATATTTTTCATAATAAGATGTTGGACCATGGTTGACGATATTCTTATATATTCATATTGACACAATCTTTGTTATAAAGTGACGTTTGACCATGCTTTGTTTTCATATTGAGACAATATTTGTCATAATGCAACATGGGTTAATTTTCATATTGAGACAATCTTTGTCACAATGTAACGTTAGACCATAATTGACAATAATAATATTATTTAATAAAAATATTTAATGTTAAAATTAATATTTATAAATATTAATAATACTACAAATAATATTAATATTCACATTCATATTAATTAATATTATTATTAAAATTAAAATTAAAATTAATAAATAATATTAAAACTTTATATTAAAATTTTATAAGTATTTAATGTTAATTATATTCATAATAACAATATTAATTAGTATTAATATTAATATTATTAATAAATTAAAACAACACAAAATTAAAAATAATATTATTGATAAATTAAAACATCACAAAATTAAAATAATTTAAAATTAGCACATTAAATAAATTAAAATTAAAATAACTTAAATTTATATTATATATTATAATGCATAATGAATTTCCATATTAATATTAATATTAATAATATTAATTAAATGTCATTAATATCAATAATTAACATTAAATTTAATATTAAAAACTCAATATAACCCAATATTATAAGTCCTAATATTGATGAAAATATTAAATAATTTCATATTAAATTCTAATAATACAAATCTAAAAATTAAAATAATTGTATTTTAATAAAATTGGATTTTAATTTTGTTACTAAATGTAGATATTTATATTAATATCATTATGAATATAATTGAGTATAAAATTAATAAATATCAAGTTTATTATTCAATTTAAACAAAAAAATTAAATTTTCTCAAAACATAAAATTGTATGTTTTAAGAATATCTTAAATAAAATTATTAATAATATAAATCTAAAATTACTCATTTGCTTATGGCCCCTCTCAAATTTAATGTTTTCTTTAAGCTACATTTCATACCACCATTATCTTGGTTTCCCTGTTTATGAAAACAAAAGATTATATGTTGTTAAGATTTAGTAAATTAAAACAAAAAAATAATATTTTCAATTATTATTAACTTATTATGTTATTAATTACTTGAATATAAATAAACCAACCATTAAGGGGTAATTGTGAATTGTGGTTGTTTAAATAAGTTTTGAAACACAATTTTACATGTTCAAGTTGTAAATTGGTTTAAAATGATTAGTTTTCACCATTTTAAATATTATTATGTATTTGCATTGTTGTTGTTTCTTTTTTTTTTTACAATTAAGTTTATATATTTGTAAGTTTTCATGAATGAATAGATTAAAACATAATAATATAAATTTAAAATGATTATTTTCAATAAAAATGAAATCAAAGTAACTACAAATTTATAGAAAGATCCAAGCTATTAATCCATTACATGTTTATTACAGGTTTATAAGCATATAATTTTCTGAGTATTTTAATTTAAAAATATGGAAATTGTATTAGCTCGATATAGTTTCTTCAACAAAAAATACATATTTGAACAATAAATAAGTCTGAAAATGAGAGATCCTTTTAATCATCCTTTCATTTTTTGTATTGTCTACATGGAAACAATTAACAATACTTGTTTTGTATAAATGGTTTTTAGAATTTTTATTCCTAATTTAAACATGAACATGTAGCTATAATGTGGTTGGAGAGACAGTAATACAAGGTTCTTGGCATTTGTGGTAGATGTTATTGTTTGTGTTATGTTTTTATTAGCTGAATGGTTTGTTGAAGGAAGATTGAGGAAACACAAACAAATAATATATAATAATTAAGATTAAGTTTAGTTGTACAAGAATAAAAGAATTTATATAAGTAATTTGTCCATTCAAGATCATCGTTGTTTATTTAATTTAAAATTTTGGGATGATAAATAAGATGGCCCATTTTTTTTTTTTTTTTGTAAGCTTAGGTGGGACCTTCTCATTTTCGAGTTTTTACATGTCCGTTATTCACCCCATTTCCAGGGAGGGTAGCACAAGAATCGAACCCAAGATCTCCGGTTCGGTGAGACTTCATTTCCACGGCCATTGCCACTTGAGCTACCCCATGTGGACAATAAGATGGCCCATTTTTATAATAAAAATTTAAGATCAATTATTTCAATTTTAATAATATACAAACCATTGAATATCAATATTAAAAATCTTAAACCTAAACCTACTGACCTAAAACCTAATCATACTACTCTAAAACCATAAAGCTAAACCTAGTTCCTTAAAACAATATTATTAAGATATAAACCTATTGTTGTAAAAACTTAACATCTAAAACCATTTTCAAAATAGTGACTTCTCAACTAAATATTGTTATTACTTTTATGAATGTCTGGTTTAAAAGATCTTGTATTCTCCTCTCCACAAAGAAATAAATAAAACCTAACATAATAATATGGATGAACATTAGATAGAACTATTATTCTCATCTCCAAAGAGAAAGAAACAAAACCTAACATAATAGCATGGACGTACATTTGCTAAATCCTCGGAACTATAATCCCTACTATCTTGAAGAGCGTCGACAATTTCGTTTCTTTGAAGTCCCTTCCTTTTGTGTATCGCAAGAATAAACTCTGCACGAATTCCCACACAACATTTATGCTTAGGGGGATGAAATATAATAGCGAGAAATTTCTGTTGGGCTCCTCCAGAAGATTCTGTCAAAAAATAAACCATTTAATATGAGCGTGACGTTGAACAAAATATTGTATCAGAAATGAAATGGGATTTTCTGGTTGAAGAGAATGTGAAGAGCAATAGTATAAGTACCTTATCTTTGTGGCAGCTTTTATAGTAAAGGGATAAACCAAAGTGCTTGTGCTCAAATATTGGATCGTTGAAGGGTAGTCTGGGAACTAGGTCATTGCAGTAGACGATTCTAAAATATGTGGGCACTGTTTCGTTTATGTTCTTGTTCATAAACTCTGTGAATGCTTCATCTCCAACTCTTGGTTGTCCGAATGTATAAACACCAACCATTTTCTCCAATAGCGCCTCTTCCTTGTGTATAAATAGTATTACTGGAAACAACACAACCAAGGCTTCACCAAGGCTGTGGCCTGTCACAATGAATTTTGCATTTCTGTGAACTTGTAATAATTCTTTCAATTTCTTATGAAGAACATAATAAGACAAAGGCTTTTCAGGATCTTCTTTATCAATATCAACAGTAGGCACAACACTGTCATAATTACTATGATTATCGAAGATCTAGGGGTTTTGTGAACGATTTGCAAGACCCAAAGCTTCCAGAAATCCAAGATGAACCTTTCCGATTTGGCTGAATTCATACCATGAGAAATCGAGATCTGTTTCCCAGTCATCTGCATTAAATGGCTCTGTTCCTCTGAAGGCTATCACTATTAGTTAGGCGTCCACCTCCTTATCACAAAATATAAAGGCTTGCATTGATTTCTTTTGCAAGTGATCTGATTATATAAAAGTCAATCTTAGCATCAATTAATGAACGAAAAATTATATATATATATATATATATATATATATATATATATATATATATATATATATATATATATATATATATAATATGACTGAATCATAGATTATTGAAGCCAAAGAGTTGCATATATACCATTCCAGCAGTCTAAGAACTCCACGAAGTGCATCTGCAGGATCAGGTTGAAATATTTATTAAATCAAATAGAGTTTTGCATGAATAAACAAGTACTAAAATTCATGGAAACTAAACACTACCTCCCAATGTTCTGTGACTCTGTTTCTGATAACCAATTTGTTTTCATAAGCTATAGTTGAAGCCATGGCACAAAGGCCTGCATAGAACTTTCTCCCGGGTTCAATGATTGAGTCAATAAGTCCCCTAGTTCCACCATGATACAAGTTTACGTGATGCTCAAGAAGGCGATGATACTGAGGAATGTGTCAGACCCTCTTTTCAGTGTTACGATTCTTTGGCTTGAACAAATCAAAACATTCAGCCAAACCCTAATTAATGATGTTGGTTGAGGGTGAATTCCTTATTCAATTTTTCAATATATTAAGAAGAGATCTATGAGAAAGAAACAGACCAATAAAAATCACCAGTCCCTAACTCATGATGTTGGCTGAGGATAAAATCCTTAAATTTAATTCTTAATACTTTAAAATCGCGTATAAAATAAAGAAAAAGATGAATAAAATCACCAGTGAGTGGCCTGAAGAGTGTTTTTAGCAATCCACCATTTCTTGAAAGCAGATTTAAATAGAATTCTATCCAGGTCCCCAAGTTGGCTAATGGTACAACAGCAATCTGGATAAGTTTTATCAATATAAGCGAAAGCCTGATTTTCCAAGTCTGATTCACGTCCGATTTGATGGAGTTGGGGCATTCTAAAACATCAGATCTCAATGCCCCCGTCAAGAAAGGACTGAACAAAACTTGATCTCAATGCCCCTGAAGAAGAGATAGCAGGAAAAGGGAGAAAATGCAAACGCCCAAGAAACTTTATGAGATGCTCGACGAAGGAACTTTACGTTACTTATCCACGTTGCGAGTTATTCCTCCATGTTCTAACAACCATACGTTTAAGAATTTAAATCGACATTAGGTCAGGTTTATGACATGTTGGGCGAAGAAACTTTACGTTATTTGTTGAGAGTTATTCCTCCATGTTCTAACAACCATATGTTTAAGAATTTAAATGGACATTCGTTTCACATGCATAGAGAATTTTTAATTATTTTTAATTTAAGTTTTTTAATCTCTATTCGTGGCGATAAACAAGACCCATCAGAAATACACCTTTCCACTACTATGCCAAGTGTATGTGTAAGGTGTGTGTTACATTTTGTAGTCTTCCCATTATGGTTAATCCTAATAGGTGTCAATTAAAAAATGGCATGGTAAACTTTTAATGGAGCTTTGTAAAAAATTAATTTAAACAAGGTTTAATCATGTGATTTAGATATGCAGGGAAGTTAGTAATGTGAATTCAACCCATTGATATTGTGGCAACTACGAGAATATGTTGGCATCTTTCAATTGAAACCGTCCGATCAATTTTTTTGATTAGTAAAATCATTAAAGTGCCCTACTCCAATAGGAGGGACGCCTATCGGCGTAATTAATATTAGTATTATTTATAATTTTAATTATCGAGCCGATAATAACATTACATTATATAACATAACAACATTACATTATATAACATAACATAACATAACAGGATAATACAAGAACTCAATTCTTCCATACCGCATTGGAGAGTAGCTCTCTACTAACATTACATTATATAACATAACATGACATTACAACAACTCTTCCATACCGCATTGGAGAGTGGCTCTCTACTAATATTACATTATATAACATAACAGGACATTACAACAACTCTTCCATACTGCATTGGGGAGTGACTCTCTATGTAATTACATTCAAATCAAAGTTAACCACCAAAAATTTCATTTCATAAAATGAAATATATTAATATATTTAAAAATCTATTAAACCATATATATTAACCACTCAACTTTTAATTGCTTTAAATATTTTTTAAAGTTGATTTAGCATATAAAAAACCTACCCCATCTTTGGCTATCTCACACAACTCTATATTCAATAATGTCTTTACTCCTCCCTATGCCATTTCCCTCAAAGTTCTTTCATTTTGTGTACAATATAACATAATTAAATCAAGAGAGCTTGATCCCCTCCTTAAGTATCAAGAACGTGTTAGTGGATGGATTCCCTGGTTGACTCGTTGAGCCACCTTCCATTTCCAACCCTCCCAAACCAAACTGTAAGCTTCATCTCTTTCATGCAAATTTTTAGCAATGGAAGACTTAAAAAAAAAAAAACCATATCCTCTTCTTCGAAGAAGCTTCAAATGGAATCTAGCGGTGGTAGGAGGGGGAGGGATTCTCTTGAATCCTGAGGAGCACCAAGTAATAAAGTATGCTTGGGGTCTAGGCAAAGGAACAAATAACATGGCAGAAATGTATGAGCTTCTATTCGGTCTCCAATTAGCTAAGGACATGTAACTCTCCAAGATTGCAATTCTTGGAGATTCCCTTATCACCATTCAACATTTGTACAAGGGTTCTCTTCCAAAGAATGACCAACTGAGTCTTCTTTTTCAAAGAATCTTGAGCATTTTGAATTCCTTCTCTAGCAAGGCTTTCTTCCACATCTTATGGAATCAAAACAAGGAGGTGGATGAACAACCAAACCAAGCTTGCAAATTAGAGACAATACAAACTAAAGTTAATGGCAAACTCAGGTGGAAAGCTATCCCTCAATAAACTCAATGAAGGTATTTTCGAAATAATTCTTCCGGTAAATCACAATTCAAATTCTCGAGTCGACGCGTTTCAATCCACTAAGTGTGGTTCATCATCAAGACTTAGTGGTTCGAAATGTGTCAATTCGAGAATTTGAATTATGATTTACCAGAATAATTATCTTTCAAAATCATTATAAATCACAAAAGTTTGTATTCTCAATGAAAGTCCTTAACTCTTTCATCTCCATGGCTTCTCTTCAAGTTAAGATCATTACAATATATTTTTGGGAGGCTCTACAACCCTTTCTCATTTGTTATATAACCCCTTATGCAAGTAGAATACAAATTTATTAAGATTGAGGTACGAGATTGTTAACAACGTTGAGGTGGTAGGTTGTGGGCATGCATGCCATGCACCTCCACGCTCCTCGCCTAAGGTGAAATATATAGGCAATCACTCTTCCATTTATTTGCATAGCATCGTACCTAATTCATTCATAACTACAAGACTGCAGGAGTTAATGTATCATAAGGGAAATTCAATCTTTGTAGCATGTGTGTCCTCTAGTTTCAGGCTTATAGTCATGGAGGTTGGCCATAAGTTGAAGATGCAAAATAGAGGCCTCTAGTGTCAGATTAGTGTCTTCATCTCTAAGGTTGAAAATTGGGGCTCCTCCTCTATTTCCAAACTTTCTAGCAGTCCGGTAAATTTAAGAGTTAGCTCGGGTCTCTTGATTCAAGTCTTGAATTATGCCTCTTTTGACTCCTTCTAACACTCATTCTTGGCATTGCCTCTAAGTAATTATCCCATGGAATTTTTTGTTGTAGTTTGGATTGGAAATAAGTATTGTTGCCTTTTAGTTTGTTGGTGCTTCTCCAAACAAAGTAAATTCAAGTCTCCCTACCATCATGTGAATCTCCTGTCATTCTCTTTCGGGATAGTAAAGGCTACGTCGAATGGAAGCTGCCATGGAGCATTTTTCTTTCTAATTCGGGTCAGTCACAGAAAGGAAGCACTTATCTTTCGTTGGTCTTGTCAATCTTGTTAAATATGAAGTCAAATGAAGTCAACACAACAACAGTCACCAACGCAGCCTACACCGAAAGCTACCACTGACACCAACCACCTCCCTTGACTTTTTGGCTTCATTGTGCAGTCATGTATTCCACATGAGAGAATTAGAGAATTCTAGAGTTTCTCTCCTCATCTATAAATTTGTAATCTTGCCTGAGCAATCCAAGCAAGGCCAAGACCTGTTATGCAATGTTAAGTGTGATTTATGTTCTCCATTGTTAATGTATTTCTGTTTCAAGATCTGTCTCTGAATTTTTCAAGTCTTGTTTTTTGTCTGTGCTCCTCTACACTCCTCTGAATCCCATCAACTGGTATTAGAGCTAGTGGATGTAAGTTAGAGGATTCAACTGCGCGTCTTATGGCCAGGAAAAGTTGAAGAGTTAAAGAAACCACCATTTTACAAAGATATTCATATTCTCATTTGCAATTGTTGCTGTCCATAGTAAGGTTAGCAGTAAGGTTTCTTTGTTAAGTTTCAAGGAACTGTTGTTGAAGTCCACCCGCTATAACAAGAAGCTAATATTTACTTCCTTAACTTAAATTTTGTGCCTTAACTCCTCTACCTTTCCAACAAATTGCTATTAGAGGCAAGATCAAAAGTTATGTTTTGTCTCCTCTACCTTTCCAACAAATTTGTATCACAATGAGGTTACAAAGAGCCACGGAGAACGGATTAGCAACCGTCCATGAAAGAGGAGAGAAAAAAATTTCCTCTTGGTTGAGCTATAACGCACCTTACAGTGGTATTCAATGCATTATAATTCTAGCAGGCCTAGCAAGAGACGCGTTACGTGTTAGTCCTACGTGGGACTTCTATATCATGGATAGAGTTAGCATGTAGCGCATCATAAGAAGAAGCACGTTAATAGAGAAAATAACTAACGTATTCAAGAGGTGAAATTGTAGTCTGCCAGAATAGCACCGTTGATTTTGTTTTGGTTATTTAGGAGCCTTCGTAACTGGAGACATCATTGGAAATAGTTGCCAACAGTTATTAATGGCCTGCAGTACCACCGTATCACTAAAGGGTCGTGTGCTTTAGCCACCACTGTAAGCAACTAGTCTTCTGCCATCTTTAACAGAGTTGGAGGATTAAAAAATTCAAGCTCGTTTTTTCCACAGATCAGTTGAAGTGTTTCGCAGCAAGACAACCTCATCCAATCAACAAAGCATATATAAGAAAAGGAAAGACCACAGTCATGGGTCACAAAGCACGACTGGAACATATTAAGAAAAGAAATAAAAAAGAAGAAGCAAATATTGTTGCCATGTTTAGAAAGGTTCAGGCCGCAACAGAGGAACTAAGAAGTCTAGCAAAATATGAAGAAGAATTTGGTGCAAGGGGGAGTGACATGCAACAACAAGTTATGTCACAAGCAAAGAAGTCAGTCACAGATTTGAGAGTATATGAGCAAGACTCTAAGAGGAAAACAAAGATTGGATAGTACCACTCAAAAGTGGATTATGGTTGTCAAAACCATAAAATTGAAACCAATTATGCAAGCATGCATATGGGTGAAGAAGATGCAACAAAGATTGAAAAGAGACAGAAGCAAAAGCCTCTGTATGTGAAACAAAGCAAGAGCAAATAAATGCTCAAGGACTCCACTATAATGTGGATGATACAGATGATGGTGAATCCCACTATGATGAGACACATGTGGATGATGACTGCAAAGTGAGATGTGAATTGGTGAATCCAGCTGTAGCTAATGGATTTAGTGAAGTTGAAATTGTTAATGAGCGCATGTATGCTCGAATATCCCACCATAGTGTGGATGAACATTATGTTGATGATATGTGTGGTTTCTTTTTTGAAACAAGGATTGATTGTGGAAATATGATAAGCGTCATATTTGATGAAAAATTAAAGGTTGAAGCTGCCACTATGGCAGCACTATATGAAGCAATTGGAACTTCTCATGAAGCAGTATGTGATCTAGCAGCAGTTGATGATTAAGAACATGATAAAGTGATTGAAGAGTTTTTGATGAGAATATCCACTGATCACATAATAGTGGAAGATAGTTTCAGTGAAGTTGAAAAGAAGGCAAAGAAGGAAGAGGTAGAGCAGGAAGCTCTCACTAAAGAGCATAATAAAGATGTTTTTAACATTGTTTTTGAATATGCAGGTGTTCAAAATAACATGGGCGAAAAAGTTGAAAACAAGGTTGTTAATATATTTGATGCAGATTTGAAGCTCATTGAAGAATGGATTCAAAAACCAATAGAACAAATTGAAGCGAGTCTTAAAGCAATAGCTAGAATAAAAGAATCGAATGAAATGGTGAACATTGATCTTGAGTGTGCAGATTACATGAAAAAAACAACAACACCTGATGATGAAAGTGAAAAGAATGATATGAAATAAAAAGATGAATGCATTGAAACAATTTTTTGGAAATGGAGTCAAGAAGAGATAAGATTTTTCTATCAAGAAATATGGCAGAAATAAATTCAGGAATATGAAGTGCAAGAAGAAGAGAAAATAAGACAGTTTGAAGATGCAATGTTGTGGAAGCAGTCCATGGTTGAACAAATATTTGAAGAGGAAGATGTAGTAGACAAGATCAAATTGTGTTTCAGCACAAATTCAAGAAAAGTAAAAGAAAAATTGCAACAACAACAAGTAAAGGAATATGGAGCCTACAACAAGAAAGTGAAACAAAGAATGAAGCAATTTCGAGGATATAAAATTTGGAAGAAGAGAAAAATAAAATGCAAAATTGTGAAAGTCTTGAGTCATTGTAAGCCTAGCTGAGACATAGACCAGCAGGCATGTTTGAGTGATAATTGAGTTAATTTCTATTGTAAGCCTAGCATACATAGTTGAGTCATGTTTGAGTTATGTTGAGTCATACAGTCGTAATTAAGGGGGAGTGTTAGAAATTGTAATTACTCTCGCATGAGGAGTTGGCTAAAATTAGAGAGTCAGTTAACTGAGTGTTGAGTGTTGAGCATTGAACGTTGAGTCAAGTTGAGTGATGGATAAAGAGTTAAGTGCAGTCCATATTTAGAGTGTGAGTTAACTGAGTTAAGTGTGTGTGCATGTCAAGATATTTTAGGTGAGTCGTTAGTCGAAAAGGTTTAAATACCCTTCACTGGGTTCATTGTAAGAATCAAGTTTTGTGTGATCAATAGAAGAGTCACAACTCGTGTGATTTGTGTGTGATTTATGTTTTGTCTCCTCTGCCTTTCCAACAAATGAGGAGCTTAAACACAAATTAACACACAAAACATATGAGTTGCAGCTCTTCTATTGACCACACAAAACTTGATTCTTACAATGAACCCAGTGAAGGGTATTTAAACCTTTTCGACTATCGACTCGCCTAAAATATCTTGACATGCACACACACTTAACTCAGTTAACTCACACTCTAAATATGGACTACACTTAACTCTTTATCCATCACTCAACTTGACTCAATTCTCAAGACTCAACACTCAGCTAACTGACTCTCTAATTTTAGCCAACTCCTCATGCGGGAGTAATTACAATTTCTAACAACAATTACTTCCTGGAGATTCAGACGACTGTAAGGCTCACTCTTCCAGGGAACTCGCAAAGCACGCCATCTCAGAGAGGCCATCACCAATTTTACAGTTCACGAGTTTGGTATTTTCTTTGAATTAATTTCGACTATGCTTTTTGACACCATGTCTGGTATGGAGCTTTCAATATAGCCTCAAGTTGTAAGATTCGTATCTTGCACTACTGTAATTTGAAGCCTGTATATTGATTCTCGTTTTATGGATTTTTAATATGAGTGCATGGGATGTTTCTCATTAAGAGTGTATGGAGTAAGGGTTTCGAGCCTCGTGGCTCTTATTAAAATAATTTTGATATTTTTATTTGGGATTAAGTTTAAATTTAGTATTTAAAAAAAGAAGAAGGAAGGAGGTTGATTGTTTGTTCCTTTATTAAAGGAGATGGATTTTGAATTTCTATTTTAAAAATGTGTAATAAGCTTTATTTTATAAGTGGAGTTTCATTTTTTGGGTTTGAATTCTATTGAGAATGGAGACAACAACATTAACTGACATGGGGAAGTTGAGCGGGGCTAATTTTTTCCTATGGAAATCACAGATGGAGGATATACTAATTTTAAAAGATCATTGTTTGTCGATTGAGGGCACAACAAGAAGCCCTCATCGATGACAGATGAAGAATGGAATATGCTAGATAGAAAGGCAATTGCAACAATCCGCCAATATCTAGCAAAGAATGTGTATTTCAATGTGTCCGGAGAAAAGACAACAAAAGGATTATGGAAGAAGCTCCATGATCTATATGAGAAGAATATGACATAAAACAAAGTGTTCTTGATGAAGAAGCTTTACAATATCAAGATAGAGGAGGGTGCTTCAGTTGATGACCACTTGAATGAATTCAATATTATTACTAGTGAGCCTATCTCTGTTAAAATCATTTTAGATAATGAAATTAGATCTATCTTGTTAATGTGTTCTATGTTAGATAGTTGGGAAAATTTAATTGTAGCTATGAGTGCTTTAGCACCTGTAGGGACCCTGATGATGCCAACAACATTTTAATGAATGGGGAACTATGACGCAAGTCAATTGCGGAAAACCAAGGAGGAGAAGCTCTAGCTATAGCTGATTGTGGTAGGAAAATTGATCGAGGTCGACAACGACAATCAAGATAGAGAGGCTAATCGAAATCAAGGAGGGGCAAGCTCATTTGATTTCATTGTGGCAAACTTGGGCACATGAAGAAAGAATGTCAAGTCTAGAAGAAAGGACAAAAGGATCAAAGACCGACCAGTACAAATCACAAGCCATCCAACACAAATGAAGGTGTGACCATTGTTGTAGTCACAAATGGTGATATGTTAGTTACTGTTTCAGTAGAGGATGCATGTTTATATGCATCTAGTAGTAACTTCCATTAGATCCTTGACTCTGGGGCATCTCACCATGTAACACCATGCAAAGATAATTTTGTTACATATAATCTTGGTGATTATGGTAAAGTGCATTTGGGTAATAATCATTTTTGCAGTATTGTTGGAGTGGGAGATGTCCAGATCAAGATGAAGAATGGAAAAAATACATTATTGAAACAGGTTAGGCATGTACCAGAAATGCGCATGAGTTTGATATCTATGGTACGACTGGATGATGAAGGCTATTCCACAAGCATTGGAAAATGAGGTTGGAAAATTAGCAAAGGAGCATCGGTGATGGCCAAAGGACCCAAGACATGAACATTATATACATTGAAGGAAATGATAGGAAAATTATATTTGGATGTTGTCACAAAAGAAGGAAATTCAGCAGATCTATGGCATAACTTGGGTCACATAAGTGAGAAGAGCTTAAAAATCCTCGTTGGTAAAAATTTACTGCCAAGTTTGAAATCCTATAATCTTGATCTTTATGAGCATTGTATAAATGGTAGACAAAGAAAGGTTTCATTCGTTAGAGGTGGCCACGACCAAAAGAAAAATTTGTTAGAATTGATACACTCAAATTTGTATGGGCATGTTAACATCAAATCATTAGGAGGAACATCATATTCTATAACATTTATAGATGATGCATCCAGGAAGGTTTGGGCCTACCTTACGAAAAGTAAAAGTGAAGTGTTTGAAATATTTCAAATATTTCATATTGTTGTTGAAAGAGAGACTAACAAATTGCTCAAGTACCTAAGAACATATAATGGTGTAGAATATTGTGCAAATGTAATTAAGGAATATTGTAACAAGTTCGGCATAAAGCATGAGAATATTGTTCCTGGTACTCCTCAACAAGTTTGGCATAAAGCATGAGAATATTGTTCCTGGTACTCCTCAACATAATGGTGTCACAGAAATGATGAATCACACCATTATGGAGAAAGTGAGGAGTATGTTGTCAAATTCTGGTTTGGAGAAACATTTTTGGGCAGAGGTTTTAAGGACAACCTACTATATTATAAATCGACCTCCAACTATAGACTTGGATGGCGGCATCCCTGAAGAAGTTTGGACTAGTAAGAAGTTGAATTATTTTCATTTGAAAATCTTTGGATGTGAAACATTTGTACATATTCCCAAGGAAAATAGAACTAAGCTAGATGATAATTATATGAAATGCATTTTTCTGGGATATGTAGATGAAGAATATGGTTATCGTCTATGTGATCGAGTGAAACATAAAATTATTAGGTGGAGGGATGTTATATTTAATGAGTCAGAAATGTTTAAGAGGATTGTAGGCAAGGTGGAGGTCAAGAAATTTATTGATAGGTTTGAAGAGCAACACGAAAACATCCCACCAATGCAAGAAAATGGACAACAAATTCAAGAGCAAGAAGGACAACGAGTGGAAAATAATGAACACAAAGAAGGAATCTTGCAAGAACCTTTACAAGAGATTCAACCTGATAATGCACCACTACAGTTAGTTCGAAGACCTTCTAGGCCTTATAAGCCTTCACAAAGATATCCTCCTTCAAACTATATTTTATTGATTGATGAAGGTGAGCCTGATTATTTTCAAGAGACTTGTAAAGTTGAGCACAGTAAAGAATGGAAGAAAGCAATGGAGGAAGAGATGAACTCTTTGCTAGAAAAATAAAACTTGGGAATTGGTAAATATCCAAAGAGGTAGAAAGGATTTACAAAACAAATTGGTGTACAGGATTAAGCATGAAGGTGACGAAAAGAAGGAGAGGTATAAAGCAAGGTTGGTGGTGAAAGGATTTACCCAAAAAGAAGGTATTGGCTTCACTGAGATCTTCTCACCTGTTGTCAAAATGTCATCCATCAAAGTCATTATTGGTCTTGTTGTTGCTTTAGAATTATAATGTGAACAATTAGATGTAAATATTGTTTTCCTTCATGGTGAACTGGAGGAAGATATTTATATGGAGCAGCCATAAGGCTTCATAGAAAAAGGCAAAGAAGGCGTAGTTTGTAGGTTGAAGAAGAACATTTATGGGTTGAAACAGGAACCTTGACAATGGTATAAGAAACTTGATTCATTTATGTTGGAACATGTTTTTCACAGGTTGGAAGCTGACCATTGTGTCAATATCAAAATGTATGATCAAGGAAAGTATATCATATTATTGTTGTATGTGGATGACATGTTGATTGTTGGGCATGATAAGGATATGATCAATAGGTTGAAGAAAGATTTGGACAACAAATTTGCAATGAAGGATTTGGGTCCAACACAATAGATATTGGGCATGAGGATCATGTGTGATAGGAAAAAAAATTTTGTGGTTGTCACAAGAAAAATAATCAAGAAGGTGCTTAATAGGGTTAATATGAATGATGTCAAGCCAGTTGGCACACTCCTTGCAGCTCAAATCAAGTTGAGTACTAAGTTATGTCCTAGTGATGACAAGGAGAAGGAAGAAATAAGCATGGTTCTTTATGCTTCAAGACTTGGCAGCTTGATGTATGCCATGGTATGTACACGACCAAACATTGCATATTTAGTGGGAGTAGTGAGCATGTTCCTTGCCAATCTAGGCAAACAACATTAGCAAGCAGTAAAATGGATTTTGAGGTATCTCAAGGGTACTAATCATTACTGTTTATGTTTTGGTCATAATAAGGCTGTGCTTGAAGGATTTATAGATGTAGATATGGCTAGAGATATGGACACTAGAATGTTCACTACAGGTTATTTGTATACATTTACAGGTGCAACAATAGCTTGGGTATCAAGGCTACAAAGAATAGTAGCTCTCTCTACAACGGAGACAGAGTACATAGTTGCAACATAAGCTTGTAAAGAGATGTTGTGGATGCAACGATTCCTAGGAGAGATAGGAATAAAGCAAGACTAGTATGTGTTATATTGTGATAGTCAGAGTGTCATTCAATTAGCAAAAAACCCAACATTCCATTCAAAAACCAAGCACATTGACTTAAGGTACCATTAGATTTGGGATGCGTTGGAGGAAGGGCAATTGTCCTTAGAAAATAACCATATAAATAGGAACCATGCTGATATGCTCACTAAGATTCTACTAAGAAATAAACATGAGTTATGTAGAGGGATGGTAGGACTTGGTGTGACTTGATTCATGATTCTTTATTTGACTTAAAGTGGGATAATGTTAAATATGAAGTCAAATGACGTCGACACAACAACAGTCACCGACACCGCCTACGCCTAAAGCTACCCACTGACACCAACCACCTCCCTTGAATTTTTGGCTTCATTGTGCAGTCATGTATTCCACATGAGAGAATTAGAGAATTCTAGAACTTCTCCCCTCATCTATAAATTTGTAATCTTACCTGAGCAATCCAAGCAAGGCCAACGCTTGTTATGCAATGTTAAGTGTGAATTATGTTCTCCATTGTTAATATATTCTTGTTTCAATATGTCTTTGAAATTTTCAAGTCTTGTGTTCTTTCTATGCTCCTTTGCATTCCTATGAATCCCATCAAATCTAGTTATAGTTATATTTGCGTTCAACTTGAACTTCTTTATTGGGCCTACTACTCCATTGTATTCTATTTGAGGAATTATAGAAATTGGTAAATCTCAACCTCCCCTCGCTATCGGTGGTCCATTCCCTAGGATCTTGGAATTTCCTTATTTGGTTATCTCGGTGCTTGATCACAAGTTCCAATTACATTTTGGGATCACAATGGAGAGTAGTAGTTGTAACCCCGAGAACTTGGAGGATTCATGTGGTTTTTAGTACTATAAATCAAAGATCTTCACATGTGATTTCTTCACCAAATTTCACTTGGCATTTGTGTACTTCCTTAAAATTACTTCAACGAGCTTTACGATGGATCCAATAGTGTTTCTTTTTCCATTTACTGCTTTAAAGTCAAAATTATTTTTAAAAGATTCAAAATTATAAATTTATATTAGTATCTTAGAGTCTTCTTAGAGAAGGTTTATTAGTATTTTTAGTGTTTTTATTATTAGAAGAGCTGAGGTTTATTTGGATTCTATTACTAATAAGATGAAAGTTAATTATTTTTCAGAGATTATATTTAGTGATCATTTTTATTTTTTATAGTAATATTTTCTTAAAGATAAATTGTAAAATTTTGTAGTTATTATTAAATAAAAATTTTAAAATTGATTTTTAAATCAAAAAGTGGTGTTCTCATCTTTATCTATTTTTTGGAAAAGCTAAAATAAAAACTTGTTTGAAATCATAATCTTAGAAATTAATACTATTATAAACAAAATATTAAAATTAGATATTGAAATGAAAAGTGATGATAGCAATAACGTTTTTTATCATAATCTTGGAAATTAATACTATTATAAACAAAATATTAAAATTAGATCTTGAAATGAAAAGTGATGATAGCAATAACAGTTGGTTTTTTTTTTTTTTTCTTTAAATTAAAATTGTTTCAAACCTTAACCTTGAAAACTAATAATGTTGTGAACCAAAATCTCAAAATCATATTTCCAATTGGAACATGGTGATACAAGTCACACATTTGTTTTATCTATTTATTTTGGGCTTAAAATTGTAACATTTTAAAACCATAACCTAAAAAATCAACATATAAAAATGTTTATTATAAACAAAATATTAAAATTAGATCTTGAAATGAAAAGTGATGATAGCAATAACAGTTGGTTTTTTTTTTTTTTTCTTTAAATTAAAATTGTTTCAAACCTTAACCTTGAAAACTAATAATGTTGTGAACCAAAATCTCAAAATCATATTTCCAATTGGAACATGGTGATACAAGTCACACATTTGTTTTATCTATTTATTTTGGGCTTAAAATTGTAACATTTTAAAACCATAACCTAAAAAATCAACATATAAAAATAAACATTTTAAAGGAAATTAACGAAGCTATTAACTTATCAAGTTTTTTTTTTTTTTTTTAAAATCATATTTAATACTTATTTTTACTTCTAGATCAAAAATGGTGTTACTAGTAGCCTTTTTTTGAGTGTAGAGTGGTTAAAATTGTAACTTATCTGAAATCATAACCTCGACAAAGTGATACCAAGCCTTAAAATATACCCCAAAACTAAAAGGTAATGCTACTTTGACTTTTTGGGTTAAAATTATGAATAAATTTAAATTATGATCTTGATAACTAATCCCTAGAAAACAGAAATTATAAAATCAATGGTATTATTTGAAAATTTTTAATTAATCTATTATTATTTTTTTAAACAATTTACATAATAGAATACTAATTTATTTTAACATCAAAGAAGAATTAATTGATGGGAAAATTTGTAAATAACTCTTTTAAAGAAAAATAAAAACAATTGGAAAAAAGTAAATCAAAATGAAATTAAAAAGACTAAATTTTAATTTAAAAACTCAACAAATAAAATAAAAATAAATAAATGAAATAAATAAAGTTAAAAAGCAATTAAAATATTAAAAAAATGATTAGTAAAAATAAATTAAAACATTTTATTAAAAGAAATATAAATCTATGTTAATTTTAGATCTATCAAGTGTCAAGAAGGATTAAATCTCTTTAAAAACAAATTCTTTTTAGAGTAGAAAATTTGAAAAAAAGACTTGCACCTTTAAAGTAAGATTTGCTCGTTATGTGTGTTAACTTTATATTAAACTTGGAAGGAATCAATGAATACTTGACAATTATGGGGGGACAAGGGGAGGGGGGGTTTGTAATTGTGCCTTTTTAATTATTTAGCTCAACTTAATTTACTTTCTCAAGTATTTCTTTTGCAACTAATGGCTTATGTATGAGTTCAACTTTTAATTATTCCTTTTGCAGTTACTAGAGAGATATTTGCAAATATAACATAATTCAAAAGCATTCACACAAGAGAGACATTCAACATTCAACACATGAAGATAACAGATATAAGTGGAAACCCATAAAGGGAGAAAACCATGAATTTTTTACTAAATGTGATGTGAAGGAAAACTCCTACTCCCCTATTATATCAAATTTCTTGTAGGCTCCAACTTATAGGAGGTCGTTACCTCAAGTTTTTTGCAAGCTTCAACCTACAAGGAATCTCCAACTGTTGATTTGGGGTAGCATCGGATGTGCTCTAGCCACGAAATTTGGTGGAGAGGCTAAGGCACATGAGATCTCCAATACCCAGAAAGGGTTTGGGCAGATTCTAAACCGTTCGGGAGATATTAAAATAATTAATATTTTTAATGGAGCCCCTAAGTCTAAACTTAAGGAAATTAAAATATTAATGTGAATTAATATAAAACTGTGTTAGAATGGTCCAAAAGTCATGGATCAAGCCAGATCTAATCTTAGCCATTGATTAGGGACTTAATCTCGGCTGTTGATCTGTCAACAAGAAAAGTATAAGAGGAGGTTTGAGGGTCACTTGGAGAACACACCAAGAGATCAAGATTTCGACTTTCTAGGGCTGGGTTTGCTGAGAAAGTTGAGAGAGTGATCAGAGTTGCAGTTGAGGGGCAGTGAATACAGAAGCAGAGAGGTATAGATAACACTGGGAGGATCAACACAGTAGTTGGAGAGAGGGACGCAGAAATAGCCAGGGTTAGCCAGTCTTGTGCTGGAACAGCCGGAACTGTCAGAATAGTCGGAACTACTGGGAAAGCTGACACAGAGGGCAGAAGTCGGAACTGCTGGGAATAGCTGGAACTGCCGGGAACTATCAGAACAGCCGGGAAAGCTGACGCAGAGGGTAGAAACCAGAACTGTCGGGAGAGCTGACGTAGTCCCTAGAGGCTGATGTTGGGGTTTCATGGGGCAGATTGGAGCTTTGGAGCTACCAGAGTCTTTATTCGGGGTTTCAACCGGAATATCTGCTTCCGAGTAGAGAGGTACTACTGCCGAGATTTTTCTTTGTTGGGTGAGCCAGATTTAGCACCCAGATTGTATTCTGAAACTTCTTAATAAATCAAACCCTCAGATAGCTGCACCAGTTTTCCCGCATTGGGTTTTTCTGGGGACATTAGTCCAAAAACAACGGTGTCACTTGTGTACTTGTTTCTGTTTCCTTCAGTTGATGATATGTAATGTGTTGAGCATGTACTTGTATTTATTTCTAGTATTTACATGGTAAATAACTTGTTAATTAATAGAACAAGTAGGTAGGAATAAATCAGTAAAGTACATGAAGGGTTTCTAACAGCTAGACTTAGAAATTCAAACACCAAATCCACAAATTTTCTATGAGAAACAACCCTTAGGAAGCACCTACCTCAACATGCTACAACCTGTTTTTTATTAAGCTGCAACTTGAAAGGAGACTATAATCTCCCAAATAGATTACAAATCTGATTTTCTAGTTACCTAATATTTATCTTTGTTCTGAAATAAATTTATGTCCTCTTTTCTGTTGCTTATCCTCTCCGCTTCTCTTCTTTAAATCCACTCCTCTTTTGCTACTCTTTCCCTTCTCTCCTTACCAGGTTGTTCATACACACTCTCATACAAATGCTCATTCAAAGAGCTTCTATTTCATTCAAAGTGACATCATTTATATACAAACAATTGTTGACTGTTGTATTCCATGCAGGAATCTTATTTGAAGAGTTATCACCTGGTCTTCTAGAGTTGTTCACAATCCGCCTCTTCATTTCCGAATCTGAAATTTAGTTCAAGAATTATGTAATATTTAGAAGATGTGAAATAATATAAGCCAAAAACAATGATTGCACTATATGGCTTTGAAATGTAAATTCAACATATATTATTAAATGAAAATATCAAGTTATCTAAACATTGTTCTTCAACTCTCATGTGCCATGTATTTAATTTGTTTATAAAATATGTATTGTTCCTAACACACCATTACATCAGCCTTACATGTCATCCTTTCAATATACATAAATATTCTTTTGCAACGATAGTCAACCTTTACACATCACATCACTTAATTAGCCTTTCCATATCAACCAATCAACAACATAAAACAACATTGCAACATCAAACAATCTTAGCATCAAACAACCTTAATATGATTCATGGCCATTTGACATCAATGCCAACAAGAATTGCACATCTACCAATAAAATGTTTTAACCATAAGAATTTGTTTATTTTCATTTTCTTTATATAATATATACATAGTTGGCATCATAGAATACCTGTTAGACTTTTTGGATGGTTTTCTGACACATTTTTTGATAAAAAATTTGCATATCCATTAGGAATTTGTTGGAATCACATGTTTGAGTTGTGAACTCTCAACAATTCAAGTGCCCCGGGGGGTTTTTATCATGTTGAATTCATAAATGTAGTCAGAAACCCAGTTTAAACAACAAAAATGAAGATTTGACCCAAAAAAATCGTCAGATTCTAGCCAAATACTTCAAAAAGTCTCATAGATAGACAACGTCGTTGGTTGACATTGAAATATTTTATTTATAACTCAAAGTCCATATTAAATTTTCTTTTGTTAGTAGTATGTTTTTAAATACACATCATTCTCATATTGAGTAGTGGAAAGCATATATGCATGGGACATAATATATATTTGTGTCTGCACACTTATTGTTATTAATATTTTTTTAAATACTACATGTCTAAAGGGTGAGTGCATGGAGCTGGTTTACACTTTTTGGCAAAGGGAGGGCACGTTTGGGTGGCAAAAGGGAGCTCAATCAAGCCATTTTGAGTGCTCGATTGAGCTGCTTGAGGGCTAAGAGAGAGGTCGATCGAGGGTTAAAACAAGTCCTCGATCGAGATATGAGAAAACCCTCGATTGAGCTACAAGCTCGATCGACCTGTTAAGTTTTATTAAAAGCCTCGCCACGGTCTATGTAACTCATTTTGCACAAGATGCGAGGGATAAGGAGCTTGAACGAGGGTTTTCAAGCTCGACTGAGCGTTTCAAGCTCGACCAAGGGTTTTTTGACGATGGAGCCACTCAACCCAAATGCCCAATGACCCTGCCAACTTCCAAGAGGCCCAAGCCAAGGTAGGTTTCCTATCTTTTTTGTCTTTTTTATTTAATTTTTCTTGCAAAATAAAATAAATTAATTTGAAATAAATACCCACCATACAAAAATCACAAAAACAACCACGAAAACCACCATGAAAGCCAAAAAATACCACTAAGAAAACCCTGAAAAACCACAAAAAACAACCTAGAAAACTACAAAAAATCATGATATAAAACTACAAAATATGACCAACAATACCCTTGAAAACCACCAAAACAAAACTATAATTTAGTTTTTAATTTTTTTTCATTTCATTGTGTAAGTTTTCAATAATTGTAATTCGTAAAAACTATATTTTCTAATTCTTTTAGGTTTTGAAGTTTTTCTTCGGAATTTAGTGAAATAAATTAAAAAAAAATGATTTTTTGTTATTTAAAACGCATTTTAAATTTCAAACAAATTTGACAAAAATTATGCCCCAAAAAACTCCAAAACAGAAAACAACGAAACTATAAACAATAAATAAATAAGAGCTTGAGATTGACATGATGAATATGGTTGTTCATAGTAAACCTCTATTTATCAAAATATATATATATATTTTCATTCTTTTATTTTAAATTTAAATTAATTTATATTTTATATATTTTTGAATAATAGATATAGTTTAATTTCTTTAAAAAAATTAATTGTACATAAACAAAATATTAACTAAATTAAATTATAATATATATATATATATATATATATATATATATATATATATATATATATATATATATATATATATATATATATATATATATATCACAAAACATAAAGTTATATATAACATAACTAAATACCTACGACATAACACAATTATATATATAGTTTTATATAGTATAATTATATAACTAGTAATTGCACCACATGTTGCAAAGAAAACGTCGTAAGACAATAGCATAGAAGATAATGTATGTGCATTTTAAGTCATTTTTTATGTCAATTCTAGCATGTTGTCACAATTCTGTTTTTGTGATGAAGAGTATAGAATTTTTAGGGTGGTTCTATGTGCAGTAAAATACTTGTGAGTTCTAGCACTATGTATGGGGTTCATTTTCAAGATCTGTTTGTCCAAAGTAAGGAAGATTTCAAAGGTTTTCTACAATAGGCAAAAGACTAGGTTGCTGCACTTTCCATTGGCCATGTCTCTTGAAAAAAAAATCATCTTAATATATTCTAAACTCTACATTAATATAAAATATATTATACAACTAGATTGAAATGATCTTTAAATTGGATCCACCTGTTTGTCATACCTTTTCAACCTTCTTTTACACATTTGGGACTTAAAAATCATTCTTTTTACACATTTGAGACTTAGAAGTCACTTTATAGTTAGATTGAAGTTCAAATTTTGTTTTTCTATCAGATTCAATTAGGTAGCCAAAGCACACTCAAAAAGCAGAGTTGCAGTACCATGTATTTAATAAACTTATTTAACACATCATATCCACATTAGTTGGTTAGGAAAATTTTGGAAATTATATTGAATGTATGATCTCATCCGCTTCAATTTAATCATTGCACACATAGCCCTCTAATTAGATAAACTATGAATTTCAACATATAAGCTCTTGACATTGAAAATGACCATCCTTAGTCATTATCACGTATAGGTTATACCTTGATGTTTAGTTTATTGAAATTGCTCAACTTTAGTCTGCACAACATAATTTGGGATTGTTTCGCCTATCACTGAACGTTCTTCAGGACACAAATGTTTTGAGAAAAGTATATGAAATTCTTCAAGAGAGTGGTCTCAGAACATATCGTTGTGGAGTTGTGAAGGCCGTACTTAAAGAATTTCCAGTATTGTAGGAGCTATAGAGGGGTTTCAATGTCTATGAACACCTTGCACTCTAAGATTGAGGACATTGTCTGGTACTCTCTTTAGCATTTAAAAGGGTTATCTTTTATCCCCCAAGTCAAAGTTTAAATGTCAGGATTGATCACCTGCAACATGATGGCAAGAGTCCAATTTTTATGTAGACTATTGATCCTATGTGCAACTTATAAAATGAAGAGGGTGAACAAAGAAGATAAGAGGCTAATAGTGTTCAATGCATATATAAAAGGTCAAAATCTGGACTTCGTATTAGTTATACAAGGAAAATTATGGCTTTATTTTTAGTTGATGCATTGCTTTGATGTTTTGATTGGATATGTAAATTAATTTGTTATGTAGTAGAAAATACCAAGGTAAAAGAATTTTAGGAGAGAAAAATTGAGAAACTGTATGACAATAAACATAGATTGAGTGCGTTGTACAACGTTTCTCTTCATAAAATTTTGGAAATGATGGATTTCCATAGTAAATCATAGCCATAAAAGTGATTGCCTAGATAGTGATACTCATAGGCATACATTCCAAACACATTGAATGAGACATTAACCATATAAATTGTTTGTAATTTTCTCCACCTTTGTCTTAACACAACCCGCTTCCTTGAATTTGGAGTATGTGGACGCAAGCGAGTTAGCCCTTGAAGTGACTTCATGATGTCTGCTTTCAGTGGAACAAAATATAAAACAAAAGATAACCAATCTGTGGCTATCCAAACATAGTTGGTGCTCAACATTCCAATGTCCTTAACTTCAGGAAAAAAAAGTAAGACGTTGACCAACATCTGAATACATATGGACTATAAAAACTCGTGTATCCATTAAAGCCAAGACATTACCCATCTTGCATTAGAGAACTCTAGGAATCATAACAGCCTTCATGCTAATCTTAGTGCCCACACTTGCCAGAGAATCCCCAAATGAAATAATTCCATTTCTCCCATAGTCGTTATCTATATTAACAATGATAACTCTCCAACCATAAGAATCCACAAAAGCCGCAATTGATTCCATTTGAAGAACATCACTGTGGATCACACGGATAAAATAAGGGTTTTCATATGATGTCAAAGTTGAATCATTGACAACAAAGGAAAAAATTGGTATTTGAATTCCATTTTCTATAAGACATACAACATGAGCAAGGTCAGAGTATTGTGGGCCAATAAATGTGACCATGTCTATTTTCATTAATTCCAAAGCTGCATCATTGCATAGAGAACATCAGAAATGGAATTTTTCCATTTTATAATTGGCTACAAGGTCTTAATTGGGAGTGCATAGTTTTTAAAAGCAGAGACAAAATAAACATGATATGGATTTCCATAGTAAATATCACAAAACTTGACCATCAAACAATCCTAAACCCACACAAAACCCTAACTTTACTTTGTTGGCACAAACCTTCATTGATTTTCTGTTTTCATAAGCCAAATCCTTCCTTTAACTAACTTGATTATGAACAATATAAAATGACAACATCTTCAAAAGCATTATTTATAAATCATAATGTACCAAAAATAGATCAAACGAAAGGTAAGAGTTGTGGCTATTTAAGAAAACATGGCATGCAACAACTGATTTATTACATAAAGGCAGTCATCAAAGTAACTCTTGTCATTCAATCCAAAAGCTATCCCATCTATATTATGATAGCCAAAAGAGTTTTGGGTTTATATGGGATTGATTATCATTTTTGGCTATATATTCTAGAGGGGTAACCGACAAGACCATTCGCTTTGACCAGTAACCAATACTACACAAGCTTGTACCAACTACATTGATAATATCAAAAGTAGAACTTATCAAGTCCATGTTTTTGTTTAACTGTACGGGGCCTGTAATGCCTTCCAAGTAAGTTTGCAGTATTATCTTTCGTAACAATGCTCCTCCTTCAAAGACCTTCAATGCTCCTAGTTCTGAATTGCTTCCACCAACGCTTGATGGCATAAAGTGTTTTGAAAAAGAGATCTTTCCTCCTTGGTTCAAGAAGGCATTGATAGAATGGACAATCATCAATACTCTGTCATAGGCATACATTCCAAATGCATTCAAGGATACATTAACCATATAAGTTGTTTGTAATTTTCTCCACCTCTGTCTTAACACAACTTGCCTTCTTGAATTTGGAGTATTCTTCTTTTTCTACTTATACGTTGAAGGCTCTCCTTGGTCAGTGAGCTTGAAGAATATTTTAGCTTGTGAATATCCAACCCTTATGGTGAAACGGTTATACTATGAATTCTTTTCAAGGGCACTTATGCCCCATGAACATTATTGACCTATTAGGCTTGACATAAAATGTGAGTTCATCAAGTTTCATTGATTGGAGAAACAACCACATAGACAAGGTGATTTCACACAATCCCATATATATAAGATTTCTCTGTTGATTTCTTGTTGCAAAATCTAATATCCATACTATGCATTTTGTATTTTGTAGGTAAAGGCCATTGGGAAGGCAGGGAGCAATTTCATGAGAAAGGAGCTGAAGATGTCGAACATGTATGACTACATGTTCCATATCCTTAGTAAGTATGCCAAGTTGCTAAAATAAAAACGAATGATTCCAAAATGAGCTAAGGAGGTGTGTATTCAATACATGTTGTGTTGCAAAAAGAATATAGTTGAGAGAAGGTTCATATCAAACCAGTCCCTAAGTTACAAACACTTAAGGAAAGTCCCACTCTTTTCTTGAACACAAAAACAAAGATAACAAGGACAAAGATCTTGAATTGATTGCTTAAAGTACTTAAATATTTGTTAGAAAATTGAGAATCGGGATTTCCCTATCTACAAGTTAGAGAACTTGTTACTGCACTAACCAAATAGATCCTTTCTGGTTATTCTCATTTAACTAAAACAACCCTAATTCTCATGAAAATGAATATGGGAAGGCGATAAGCATTAATTTGAACCAATAACCACATGTTTCTTGTTGTCTCCCAGCTGCAAAGTCTATTTGATAGTAAATTTGAGCGTATTTATAAATGTCATTCTAACATGTTTCTGGCGTTGTTTGATACAAAATATACATTGAAGGCTCTGCCTGGTCAGTGAGCTTGAAGAATATTTTAGCTTGTGTCTATCCAACCCTTATGGTGAAGTCATTATACTATGAATTCTTTTCAAGGGAACTTATGCTCATTGAATATTACTAGCCTATTAGGTTTGACAGAAAATGCGAGTCCATCAAGTTTGTCGTTGATTGGAGAAACAATCACACAGACAAGGTGATTTCACACAATCCCATATATATAAGATTTCTCTGCTAATTTCCTGTTGCAAAATCTAATATCCATACTAGAAAGAATAGAGTTGAGAGAAGGTTCATATTAAACCAGTCCCCAAGTTTAAAACACTAAAGGAAGGTCCCACTCTCTTCTTGAACATAAGGATAAAGATCTTGAATTGACTACTTAAAGTACTTAAATACTTGTTAGAAACTTGAGAATGAGGATTTCCCTATCTACAAGTTAGAAATCATGTTACTGCACTAATCAAAGAGAACCTTTATGGCTATTCTTGTTTGAATGAAAACAATCCTAATTCTCATGAAAATGAATATGGGAAGGCAATAAGCATTGATTTGAACTAATAAGCATGTGTTTCTTGTTGTCTCCCAACTGCAAAGTATATCTGATAGTAAGTTTGAGTGTACTTATAAATGTCATTCTAACATGTCTCTAGTATTGTAAGATAGAAAATATGCGTTGAAGGCTCTGCCTGGTTAGTGAGATTGAAGAATATTTTAGCCTGTGACTATCCAATCCTTATGGTGAAACAATTATACTATGACTTATTTTCAAGGGCACTTAGCCCCTTTAACATTACTGGCCTAATAGGCTTGACAAAAAATGAGAGCCCATCAATTTTTTAGTTGATTGGAGCAACAATCACACAGAAAAGGTGATTTCACACAATCCCATATATATAAGATTTCTCTGTTGATTTCCTGCTGCAAAATCTAATATCCATACTATGCATTTTGTATTTTGTAGGAAAAGACCATTGGGGAGGCAGGGAGAAATTTCATGAGAAAGGAGCTGAAGTTGTCAAATGTGTATGACTACATGTTCCATCTCCTCACTAAGTATGCCAAGTTGTTGAAATGCAAACCAATGATTCCAAAATGAGCTAAGGAGGTATGTACTCAATCCATGTTGTGCTCCAGAAAGAATAGAGTTGAGAGAAGGTTCATATCAAACCAGTCCTTGAGTTACAAACACTAAAGGAAAGTCCCACTCTTTTCTTGAACACAAGGACAAAGATCACAAGGACAAATACCTTGAATTGACTGCTTAAAGTACTTAAATACTTGTTAGAAACTTGAGAATGAGGATTTCCCTATCTACAAGTTAGAAAACTTGTTACTACACTAATCAAAGAGACCCTTTCTGGCTATTCTTGTTTAACTGAAAACAACCCTAATGCTCATGAAAATGAATATGGGAAGGAAATAAGCATTGCTTTGAACCAATAACCATGTGTTTCTTGTTGTCTCATAGCTGCAAATTCTATCTGATAGTAAGTTTGAGTGTATTTATAAATGCCATTCTAAGATGTCTTTGTTGTTGTCAGATAGAAAATATACGTTGAAGGCTCTGCCTGGTCAGTGAGATTGAATAATATTTTAGTCTGTGACTCTCCAACCCTTATGGTGAAACCATTATACTATGACTTCTTTTCAAGGGCACCAATTCCCCTTGAACATTACTGGCCTATTAGTCTTTACAGATAATATGAGTCCATCAAGTTTGTTGCTGATTGGAGAAACAATCACACAGAAAAGGTGATTTCACACAATCCCATATATTTAAAATTTCTCTGTTGATTTCCTACTGGAAAATCTAATATCTATACTATGCATTTGTATTTTGTAGGCAAAGGCTATTGGGGAGGCAGGGAGAAATTTCATGAGAAAGGAGCTGAAGATGTTGAATGTGTATGACTACATGTTCCATCTCCTCACTGAGTATGCCAAGTTGCTAAAATACAAACTAGTGATTCCAAAAGAATATAAGGAGGTATGTACTCAATCCATGTTGTCCTCCAAAAAGAATAGAGTTGAGAGAAGGTTCATATCAAATTAGTCCCTAAGTTACAAACACTAAAGGAAAGTCCCACTCTTTTCTTGAATACAAAGACAAAGATCTTAACTAACTTCTTAAAGTACTTAAATACTTGTTAGAAACTTGAGAATGAGGATTTCCCTTTCTATAAGTTAGAAAACATGTTACTGCACTAGTCAAAGAGACCCTTTCTGGCTATTCTTGTTTGACTAAAAACAACCCTAATGCTAATGAAAATGAATATGGGAAGGCAATAAGCATTGATTAACCTTGAAGAAGATGCCTCAGATTCTGATATTTATTATGGATAGTATTTCTGGCCAGATATTGACATAATTAAAGATATGGTAGACAAAAAAATACCCTAGAGATCATAGGACTACGGAATATAAAATAATATGATCATTTAATGAAAGTACCTATTGTTTTCCCAAGTAATAAAAAAAGAGAGTCGAGGATCAAAACTGATCTCAATGTATTATTCACATGGCTTGTAGTTTGAGAATAATCACAACCTTACATGATATGTATTATTCACTAGTTTCATTCAGTATGAAAAATTTATATTGAGGATCTCCTATACTCCTAAATGACCATACACAAGAAGAATCTAACTTGCGAATATATAATTGAACATGAAAATGCATCCAAAGTATGGAATAAGATCCAATCGAATGGAAGTATGATTCCATATTCATTAGGTAACTTTAGAATGTGATAACTATTAACAATTAGATCAATAAAAATAATAAAGTACTGGATGACCTTGTGAATGGTCCCCCAGTTAAGCATATGGATGCTTTTGCTGCCTAAGCAGAGCAAAACTCTACTACAACAAATGAAAAATTGATCTTAAGCAAGGACTAAACTCCATTGGGTAAATTTTTCTTCTTGTTGGGGTAAAAAATCCTTGATCTTAATCATTTATTGACAACAATTATGGAAATTCCATCTTCAACTTGGTGGCATCCAGTTCATTATTACTTCATGGAGAAATGATGACTTTTACTTGTTGTTCAAGAATGAAGTTTTTACACTTGAAAGTGAGATCAATATATTCTATGCACATTTGCAATACATAGATAAATAACAAATACAATATAATAGTTCAAGTTCTTGAGGTAAATGGAGTTTGTTAGAGTCGGTCTAGTAGCCCTCCATCAGCGATCAAAGCTCTTTGCATTTGCATAAGTAGGTGTCTCATCAGTGTCACCTTATTGCATTCCATTAGGCATGCCATAACCCTGATGGAGGGGCTTGTGTCATTTATTCCCCTCTTGGCATTGCTGGATCAAGTTTGTTTCAGTCAATAAATTCCTTACAGGGTCATTGGTCTTGTCTTGATATCAAGGTCCTAGGTCTAGGGTTTAGTCCAATTTTGTCTTTTGAGGTCAATAAATGCCCAGCAGGCCAGAGGGATGTCCAGCAAAGCATCACTTCAAATGATTTCATATTGTACAGCTAATTTTTACAGTGAGTTCAAAAACCTTGTTTTTGAAGGCAAGGTCATTTTCTCATTATTTGTAAAAATGTGTAAAAAATTCAAACTCTCCAGAAGTTGGCATGCAGCCTTGGTCTCCTTTGCCAAGACTCTTTAGAAGCTATCCCTACAAAAATTTGCAAGAAAAAGCATCATTTCAACCAATTTCATGTCAAAAAGGAAACCACAAGTCAGCAGCAATTAGTTTCAAAAAGTGTCATTTTATAAACATTATAAAGTGAGTTTGAGGGGAAATAAATTTAAATCAAGCTTATAAAAGCCCCTCTCTCTTCATTTTGTCATTCATTTGCCTCCAAGACTCCAAGAGCAAGTGTGAAAGGCGATTTAGTGTGAAACTGGGCGAATTGAGAAACAGAGCCTGTGCGCTACGCATCAGAGCCCGTGCGCTACGCGTTGGGCGTGCGCTACGCGTCAGGGCACACTCTGCAGTGGAAGAATTGGTCGGGCGCTACGCGTTGGGCGCGTGCTACGCGTCAGGGCCCGCGCGCTATGCGTTGGGTTTCACCTACAGCAAATTGCCAACAAGCTTCAAAACGACCTCAAATCTCTTAAGTTTTACAGGTAGGCCTCAAATCATCAATGTTTTTTGCTTGCTAAAGAAAAATGAGCATGGAAAATGTGTCAAATTCCATCAATTATGAAGCATGAAATTCATATATATATATTATGTTTAAAAATTTCAAATTGCAAGTGAAGCTAGGGTTTTGAGTTCGCTACCCAAGGTCATCTTTTTCACTCCCTCATTTCCCCACATTCCCATTATCACTTCCCTTGTCACTTTCACACAATTTCCCTAACAAAAATATCAAAAGCCCTAAAACCCTACCCCTATCCCTAAAATTCAATAAAATCTCCCTAAATCCTACCTCCTATCAAACCCCTACAAATTATGATTATGTGATGATGTATGTGTCATAATTCCTTCCCTAAATTCCCTTTTTTATATATTTTCCCTAAATCCCCTCAAAAGTCCCCCTCCCTAACATCTCCCTTGTGTTTTTTGTCCCCTTGGAGCAACATTCAAACAGTCAAAACAACAGGTCATTTGTGCAGAAGCAGCAGTACATTTCAGCCATTTTGCTCTTGAAACCATGTCAGAAACCGAAACAGACTATGAGCAAAGTGATGACCGTGAGTCAACACCGGAGGTTGAGGTGCCAAGGAGGCCTCACAGGGGTGGTAAGGGTGGTCAACATGTGAGAGAGGAGCCCACCTCTTTGGCCTATTTGCAAGCTTGTCCACTTGCAGTCACATGTTTCCGTCATCAATCATGCTATGGATATTGCGAGAGAATTTCCCAAATTCAACACCACAGGGAATTGGTCCGCTTGTTTGTTTTGCATTTGCACAACGGGCATGTGAATCTTGCAGGGGTGGATTTTACATTGTCACCTGAGATTGTTGCTCAAGCAACAGGGATACCCAATGTTGGAGAAGAGTGGAACAAGCGCCAACTGTTGGACAGATTCCAGTATGAGCCCTACATTAAACCTGTATATGTGAGGCACCTAACTGGTGTGTTTCCTTTCAGATTCTTGAGGGATGAGTATGCGCCCTTGATGAGGCTCATCATTCGCTATTTCACTTGTGAGGGCAGATTTTCACGTTTGTATTCGTATCATATCCGCTTGTTGATGCATTTCACACGGGTACGGATGATGAACATTCCTTTCTTCATGTGCCGGAATATTGAGAGGATGGTGCCCTTGGTGCAGAGAAAGAGCCCAACACAACAACACAGGAGCATCTACCATTATGCTTTGATCAAGATTGTGGTCATGCATCAGTTGGCCCAGTAGGGTATTCCATGGGAGGATTTCATCTCTCGAGATTTCTTCACAGCGCCACCACCCCCTGAGGTTGTTCATGAGGAGGGAGGACCTTCACAGCAATATGACATCCCTGAGCCCAGACATGTCAGCTCCCCTCCATTGGTCACATATCAGAGAGGCCACAGGGCCTTATTTGCATCAGCTCGGCGAGTATTTTCTCCACATCAGGTGGAAGGGGTCTCGCCTTCTTCATCAGCACCGCGAGTGTTATCTCCACACTAGGTGGAAGGGGCCTCGTTTCCGACAGCAGCACAGGTATCAGAGAGGGGCAAGCAGCCCATGATTGAGGAGGGATTGTCAGGTGATCCAGATATTGACATCATTGATCTTGACACCCGTTCTCCTAGCTTGGAGCTTAAGGAGATCATTCAGCAACAGGAGGCTGAAAATCGCTTGTTGCAAGAAAAATTAGAGAGGGCACAATGGACAATCACATATTTAGAGCAGCGCAACAAGCAATTAGAGGATGAGCACACTCTCGATGAGTTGTGGAGGATCCATGAAGACTGCAACTTGGCTTGTAAGAGACCCGGTGATTTGGTACCCATTGAGCGAGAGGCTATGCTTCTCCGGGTCAATGCTCATTTGGAGCGGTTGCTAGCCAAAGCTAACAAAGATAAGGACATGCTCCGGAACATGAAAAACCATTATTGGGCTCGAATGCACGTATGTAAGGCAAAAATGAAGGTGCTCAAAGGACGGTTGGCCAAGGCACTAAAACGAAGAAAAAGGCCCGATCCCCTCCACATCTTGGCTGAGGCTTCCTTGAAGGAGCATGGTGCTAAATGACTTACCTTCTGCACAAATTTCAAAAAATTTTGAGCATTTTTGGTCATTTGTGAATTTTTTGGGCAAAAAACAGGTTTTCTTCCCCAACGCGTAGCGCGCTGCGCGCTACCCTGAAGATGGGCAAGTCCATTTCTCAAACACTCAGCATTTTTGGATTTGTCATGACAAATTACACTTGCTCAGCAATTGCCAAGACATTTCATCAGGTTTTGAGCCCTCAGAAGGTCAAAAAACATGCAAAAAATGACTTTCTGCCACTTTTTGGACACACAGGAAGCAGTCTTGGGAGATTGAGAAATTCCATTTGGGTTGGAAAGTAGACATCCAGAACTTTCCAACAAGCCTAATTTTTCCTCATTTGGATGCCAGGAAGTGCCTCAAAAGTTGGCTCAAAGGCGCGCTACGCGTTGAGAATTGGGGCGCTACGCATCAGGGAAATTTGCCATATTTTCACCTACAGCTCAGCAAAACGCAGATTTGACTAGTTTTGACTTTTTGGAGTGATTTTTCATCCTCCTTGATGTAATTGATGTAATTTTATGATGTCATGGCACTTATTTATCTCTTCTAGAAGATTCATTCATAAAAAGTCAAAAATTTAATGAATGAATTGGTTTCCTAGCTTATAGAGGCAAGTTGTTTTGACTGCCTAGATTTTAGTGCTCAGTTTAGAATTGGTTGAAACAGCTCCTAGAAGGATGAGCTCGACCCCTAGAGGCAAGGAAAGGTGTTAGCTTGCCTATATTATGTATTTTCTTAGTCATTTTCATGGTTGGACTCTTGAGGGAGAAAGCTTCTATTGTATTACTCATTGTATCTCTGCAATTTTGGCAAAGGAAGAAAGACCAGGGTTTTGCAGTCCTTTTTGGGATTCCTGTGGTTACATGTATTGATGGTGTGTTTCTCTTTGTACTTGTAAGTTTTTTATGTGAATCATCTTCTTACTTTTCCTTCTGCAAATTAGGCAAATGAAGTGTTAAAGTAGAATTCATGATTGCCATGCTCTGCTTTTAAGTTTGCTTAATATCAATGTTTTCATCTGTTTAAGGGGAATTCAAGGTGATTGCTTGCTCTCCTTAGCTCCTCACCAGTCATTCTCATCCATCCAACTCTTTCAAAGGCATCAATACAGTCTCCTATCTTGCCCCAAAGAGCCCCCTGCGAAAACTGTGTCCAATCCCCGCACCCAAAATTGCCTTTCCCCGATTTTCCACCAAAATCCTAAAAATCTCAAATCAAACCTTTTATCAGTTTACTAGCCTAAAATTAGTGTTCTTTATTGGTTATCTCTGCCCTTTGAAGATCTTTTCCGAGATATACCGGAGAGAGCCCTCTCCTGCCCCGTAGGGCTAGCTACGAGGCTAAGTGGTTTGATGTTGCCTTGGAGTTTGCCTTTCTCAGCCTGAGGTGAAATTTCAAGCGCTAACAGAGTTCTTCTAAAGTAATTATTCTTCAAAATCATCCAAATGCTAAAAACATAAACTACAACTTTCTATTTACCAATCTTCTACAAAATCCTCTACCTTTACCACCCCATCACCATTAACAAGATATGTGAAGGCCTCCTTCCCATAGTGCATTATTATTTCCAACCCTGATTATCCCCCCCTGTCTCTATCATTGCACCGTCCTTCACCTTTATCGTCCTTTTCATTTCTAACCATAACCCGAATCAATGCTATCCATCCCTAACTTAAGAAACCCGATTATTAATCCTATATCATTTATTTATTTGCCAAACAACATATCTCCTCTTCTAATAATTATACCAGTTATGAAAACATATCATTTTAACTAATGGAGTGACGTCTCGAGGGGACAAGCATTAACCTATTATTTTTTTGCTTGCATGCAAACTTATTAACACTTCTTTTTTTGTTGTAATTTCACAAGAAAGAAAGGTATAAAGAGAAGTTTATAGTTTTCCTATATTCCAAGTCTGGCACCCTGTTCATGAAGTTTGTTATCAACATTGAATCTCGTAGAAGTTAGAACATTAAACTTCTTTCTCTGAGATTTTTTTACATAGTTATTATAGTCCTTGTACTATGGAAATAAATCCTCCCCTTCCCCACCTCCCAACCCCCAACCATTGCTTATAGTGAGGCCTATTCGATAAGAGTAAGAAATAAATAGGTTTTTGTCATCCTCTGTGAAACCCTTCCTCTTTTAGCTCTTATTTCATTCCTTTTAGAAACCCATCTATGTTGAATGATGTGCTAAACTGTGAAAATTAGTTCTTAAAAAATAAAATTAGTACAACTCAAATGGGATCCAATATTAAACCATTTATGCGTAGTTATGGAAACAAAACCCCAAAATCTTACCAACCCAGTCACACTTACATTTGATTTTACTACATTTAGATGGAACAAATTGCAACCATCATTGCGTGAAAAAGTACCCTGGAGCCTCACTAAACCCAATAATTCTTTTGTCATCACTTCATTTCCTATGCATGCACTGATATTGACATAATTAAAAAGATGGTAGACAAATAGATACCCTAGAGATCATAGGACTACGACATAAAAAATAATATGATCATTTAATGAAAGTATCTACTGTTTTCCCAAGTGCATACCAAAAGCCCCAGGCCAAAGGACTTACCTCACACACCAAAGAGCAAGAAATTTGTCGGAAGAAGAAGGTTACCCCGAAATTGCCAATCATAATAGAACATAATCACCAATCGTCACATTCCAATGAAATAAATTTAATGAAACAAACTCCCAACAGTGAATGAATGAAATAAAGAAAGAAATACAGAGGTTTAAAGGAAAGTATGATAAACCTTGGAATATAGTTGACGCTAACTAATAGCCAATAGGCCCAGGCCCAAAAATTTGGCTTGCCCCACTTCATCCCTCCACAACCCTCCACAACTAGGCTTATTCGGATGTAGGGGCAGTCGCTAGTGAATGAGAAAGCGTTCCACAACTCCAGGGACACTCGCTGGTGAATGAGAAGGCATTCCACAACTGTGTTTCCTGCTACAAAGCCGACTATTCGAGGGGAAGAGGTTTTGCCTCAAGGCGTAACTATGATAATTGTTTTATACTGTTTTATTATTTATTAATTAATAATTGTTTTATTTTTAATGTTTTATTTTTTAATTTTTTTCCTAACTATTTTAATCTGACGGCAGACAATTTTTCAATTGTCTAACAATGGATATGATGGCAAATAATGGTGCAGAGTGGCAGTTGGGGGAGTTCTTCCTAGAGGAGCCTTAAAACGTAATTATAATTAGATATATCTATATATAACATCTAGTATATAACATAACATAACTATATATATATATATATATATATATATATATATATATATATAAGTATAACTAGATATATATAATTATATCGTTCGTAACATAACTATAACTATATACCAACCTAGATCCATCTTAACTCTAGATCTATTAAGCGTTGAGAGGGATCAAATCTCTAGTGGTGTAAACATATTTTTAGTGAAAAACACGAGGAAATGTTTGCACCTCAAGAGATTTGATCCCTCTCAACGCTTAATAGATCCAGAGTTAAGATGGATCTAGGTTGGTTTGATATATATATGTGTGTGTGTGTGTGTGTGTGTGTGTGTGTGTGTGTGCTCAGTAGTTAAGAGAGTCTACTTGAAGCTCTTTTGTTAGACCGTAAAATGTAATAAGCCCCTCTGCTATACCTTAAAACCTAATAAGAATATATACCTTTGTCTTTGCAAGAGTTAAGGATATTAAATCTCCTTCATTTAATTTTATATTAATGCTATCATTTGATCTCCTAAATAAAACTCAATAACAATTGTATCCAAACTAAGTTGTTATGAATATTTGAGAGACATGGTCGAGTGAATTTTCATGTGGAGGTTAAAACTAATGGTTGAAACTGTCTAAACTAAGCAACTCCAATAAATTCTAATGAGACAAAAAAAAATAGAAAAATGTAACACTGCATGTACCATATTTTATTTTCTTCGTGCTCATTTTTCTCTTCACACTTAAGAGTAAAATTTCAAACATATAAAATAACATGAATAACATACAGAACAACCTAGAAAAATCTAATCTTTGAAGCCTATGTAACAAAGTGAGAAAGGTTGATTTTCCCAAGTTTTACCTGGAAGACATGCATCCACAGAGCTATAAAGTCTTCATGTAGTGTGCCTTTATTGAGTGGTTTCTTTGCCAAATTAGATATGAAAATTGTTGAGGGTTATGATATTTGTTATGGAAAGTAGGATTTACTTTGATCTAGCTAAATTTTTTTATTACAATGAATATCTTACATTAGCAAAGAATTCCTTTAAATAGGCTACATTAGAGAAGAATATTGTGGGGAAAACCATGGGTTGATAAAACTTGGAGCCTAAAAACCTCTATCCGTAAATTTACTATTTTATCTCAATTTTATTTTAATTATTAACTATTAATTTTTTATTTTATTTAAATTTTAATTTTTTTAATGTAATTTGACCATTAGAAAAGAATACCATGGGTAAAACCATGTGTTGTGAAAACCTGGAGCCCAAAAACTTCCATCCATAAATTTACTATTTTATCTCAATTTCATTAAAATTATTATTATTATTATTTTTTAATTTTTATGTAATTTGGTCATTAGAGAAGAATATTGATCCAAGGTCTGGGTGTGAAGAAGGACCCTTCCAAGACCTTTTACTTTTGTGACGTGTTAAATTGCATTTCAAAAGAACATTAATGAATACATCTGCATGCGGAAAATAAGAGGGACATAACAATCATCAACACATGAAAGCATAAGCCGTTGATAACGGAGTTCGTCCAGGAGGGACTACGTCTCTGGGCCCCGGTGTCAAGATGGTGTAGGCCACTGCATTAAGTGTTGTCAATAAAGATGATGTACACAGGAGATGATGTCGCGATCATACAAGGAAAAATTCCCTCACACAAGAGTGGCTCTAAGAGATGTTCCACTACCGGAACTCTCAATCAAACTCCTATCAGTATGACACAAAAACATACATGATGAGCATCCAGCCAACATGGCACAAAAGGGATATCAAAACAAAACATTCATGACGACAACAAGAGTATCCCAACAACATACAACAAGGGATCTCAAAACATAACATAATGAGTTATGACAGCAGATACATCACATAGGATATTCCGCATCAAATCAAGCAAGGAATCATGACAACATGTAATAAACAAGATCCTGCGTCAACATCAATCAAGGATCTGTGCAGCATAATGAATAAAGAAGAAGTACATGAATACATCATATACCTCACAACCAAGGGCCATCTGAAGAAGTGGATGTCACACTGCTGAAGCTACTTAGACCATCGATCGTATGAAGATCACTACTCGCACATGAAGGTGGACATCTGCACTAGCACTTAGAAAAGTGACTAGAAGAAGAAATGAGAGAATAAGAAATCTAAAGACACCATCAGATATGTGGCGTCGAGTAGTGCTAAATCGATTGTCCAAAATCCAAATTCTGAGAAGTTGAGAATTCTGGGCTTAAGGAATCTTTTAGATTCCCCTTGGATTCCTCAAAGATTCTGTTCCATGGGTGGACTGGAAATCTACAACTCAGATGAAGAATCTTATCTCTGCATTGCGATCCCTGTGGAAACCATGAAAAACAAGTATAAACTTGACTATAATCTGACATATCAAAATTTTACCTCGGGAAAATTTCATGGCTCATGGTTCCGCTCCCTTTTTTTTTTTTCCTGAAATCATGGTTCCATGTGCATTTTGAAAATGACCGAAAAATGCAAAACTTTGATGGAGAAACAGAAAACATCGTTGTGCTCGTGGCGACGAGAGGTGTAAAATCCATATAAAATTTGTCAATTTCTGACAAAGTGAAAATTTTGCCCTCCTGCAAAATTCATGGTCCCTGCGTTAAAATATTAATTAACTACCTCAAAATTTGTGCCTGCCTGCAGCCTCCTCGAACTGTGTGCATTAGTGAAATGCTGGGTTTATATAAAAGTATAGGTGGAATTACCAATGAGTTAGTTTGGCTCAATGGTAAAAATGTAACTTGATTGAGGAGGGGTCGAGGGATCAAATCCCGCCCCTCTATATATATTTTATATAAAACCACAATGATATACCAATGGGGGTCGGGTCCGCATTGGGTGGCCTGCCTCTTAAACCCCGCACTAACAACCTTATCGATGCATTACATAATCGGTGATCAGCAATGATCGACGCCTATTATATCGGTGATCGGTAGTGATCGGCGCCTATTAAATCAACGATCGGCTTATTAGGATGGTCATTGGCACATATATATCAGCCTGATTGATGGTATCAAGGTGATATATATTATGGCTTCGGGGTGTGGGCCGGGTCCACCGCTGATGGCCCACGCCTGCCCCTTAATACAATAGTATATATATGCGACGTACATATAGTTTGGAAGGTTCGCCAGGGGTTATGGCCGCCGATCCTAAACATATGTGATTTGTTCCGATTGCAATGGTTATTAAAGGGTTCGGCGGGGGTTATGGCCATTGATCCGAAACCATTGATTTTGATTGCGATTGCGATTTGGTCGGCAAGAGGTTGTGGCCTGTTAGCCTTATAATAATTATGTTTAATAATATGCGATGGATGTTTAAAGGGGCTGGGGCGATTAGGCCAGCGGGGGTTATAGCCGTCGGCCTTATAATAAATCTTGGTTATGAATAGTTAGGGTGGCGGGGGTGGTGGCCTACCACCTCATAACCAATTATATTTGATTTTTATAAAGAGGGGTTATTGTTAAACTTATTAAAAATAAGGGTCATTGGGCAAATTAACGAGGCAAAAATTTCGACTGATTTCGGGAGCTAGGTTCATGCCTTGAGGTCAGTCAAATTGTAGGACACTTAAACTTGGCCCACAACCCAACTTTGACCAAAATTTGACTGGCTTCTTCTACCTCATACGAGCATGGTTTGACGAACTATTCACACTTCCACGATCAGGACGATGAAATCTACGCTCTGGTCCTAGTTCGAAGTCATTCTGAGCACTTTGATTTTTGAGCCCTCTTTGTCCTGTGTGTCTCTTTGGAGCCACCTGGATCAATCCTCCCCACTAAGGAGCTTTTGGTCCTCCAAAAGCATGAAAAATAATCTGCAAATTTCTCTGTACCCTGTTTGCATCACAAGCGTCCTGAAAAGGTCTTGCTTCCATCTCCTTCACCTTTGTTCTTCGGAGCCTTAAGCGATGAGCCAACACCTGCTACTTCTGCAACCTGTAGTACATTGTTTTGCAAATTACATGCTTGAATGACATGACCAACTAATGACCCAAAATGTCCCATACTTGCCACGAGTTTATAACACATACTCAGTGGTCAAGTTTACAACAAGATGGACATAATACCCCAGCTATGACAACAAGGCCAACATATCATTGTTGCTTCAAAAAGTGATGGAAAACACATCATCACTGCAACACATGATTTACATACATAAGGCCAGACACTATTGTTTTGACAAGTGATGGAAACATAACATCACTTTTAGAGTGTAAAATACGACTCAAAACATGACCAAACATCATTGTTGCTGACCAAGTGATGGAAACACATCATCACTTTTACATTTTAAAATGCAACAAATGATTTACAAAAGAATGACCATGAAATGACAACATGTCTAGAAACCATTTTTCACTTATCAATGTGAATGGGTCACCTCCTTGAGGTGGTTTTGCTTGTCGAACAACTGCTCTTCCTGGTTCACGCACCGACGCTTTGTCTTTAAGGCGCTGCTCTAGATGGAGCTTCCAGCAAGTGGCTCTTTGATGGCCATTTCTGTCGCAATGACTGCAGTAGGTTTTCTTCCTCCATATCTGCTTAACCTGTTTCTTTTCATGCTGTTGAGAGGGTCTTTCACGCTTCTTGAGTGCTACCATTCTTTTCCAACACTTAGAAAAGGTATGGTTAGGTAAACCACAAAAGGTACATGTTTTTCGATGCTTTGATCTTCGTTCATTATTAACAACATGATCATAATCAAAATGAACATTCGAAGATCAAAAATGGTTATACCTTCCCTTGCTGTCTCTGATGTCAGTATGGCGATGAGAGCTTGCCTCAGCTTTCTCCCTGCAATGGGTATTGCCATGGGATGATGGGGATATGTTCCCATCATTCTCTTTCCTCAACGATTTCAAAGATGTTTCAGACGACTTTGACACCTTTGAGCACTCTCCTTTAGTGTATCTCGAGCCTGCAAATGGATGTTCATGCACAACCTCCAAAGGTGGAGTTATGCCTTGGTTATTAACACCAAGTTCTTTCTCCTCGTGCCTCGTCTTTGTAAGGAGCCTCATATTTGTCCCTGTAATTGGGATCTCCAAATCTCCAACAGACATCATACTATGAGAAGATGAAATCGAAAGGAAATGAACATATTTACCTCCTCTTTCGATTTGGAAAGATCTAATGAGAGTTTCTCATCATCTGTTTTTGGTGGTCTGCTAACTGTCGTGGCGCATTTCCCAACTTCTTTCTTGGCATACCCAAGTCCTGCCTGACGGGGTAATTTCTCTACTTTGATGGGGTTGACAATGCCTTGGCCATTAATGCCCAAGCCTTTTCCTTCATACCCCATTCTCTTCAACAGTTTGGAGCCAATTCCTATGGTGTGATTTTCAAACACAGCGAAATCATCATCAGGGAACATACATGAAGATGGAGAACTACTTTTTACCTCACATGGGTCTCGCTGTAGCTTTTCCAAGGCCTTGTCCTTTGCTTGCAGCTGCTGTAGAAAATTTTTTTTCTCCTCTTCCTCTTCATGTAGACGCATCTTCAATTCATCATTATCTGTTTGAAGATTATGTTTGTTTTGCTTGAGTTCTTCCATGGCCTCTTCTGTGGTTTGCAACTGAAGTTGTAATCGCTCCTTTTCCTCTGTCTCTTTTTGTAGAGTTTCATACACAATTTCCACTTTCTTGGACATGTTGAGCATGGTCTCGTACATTTCTCTTATCCTCTGTCATTGTTCACACTGCAATTCACATCAACACAAAGACCGCTCTGATACCACTTGATCCAAGGTTCGGGTGTGAAGAAGGACCCTTCCAAGACCTTTTACTTTTGTGATGTGTTAAATTGAATTTCAAAAGAACATTAATGAATACATCGACATGAGGAAAAGAAGAGGGACATAACAATCATCAATGTTAGAGTCGGTCTAGTAGCCCTCCATCAGCGATCAAAGCTCTTTGCATTTGCATAGTTAGGTGTCTCATTAGTGTCATTCTTTGCATTCCGTTAGGCATGCCATAACCTTGATGGAGGAGCTGGTGTCTTTGTCCCCCTCTGGGCACTGCTGGATCAGCTTGTTTCAGTCATTAAACTTTGTCAAGGTTACTTGTCTATTGTCTTGAGATCAAATTTTTAGGTCTAGGGTTTTTGGTCAAGTTTGTCTTCAAGCTCATGTCTCTGAAGGTCAATAAGTACCCAGCAAGCCAGAGGGATGATTTTTAAAGTGTTTTTTCAAAAGATTCTATCTTGTACAGTTAATTTTCACCTTGGATTTAAAAACCCTGTTTTTAAAGCCAAAGTCATTTCTCAAAAATTTTGTGAAAATTGTAAAAAATTCAAAATGATTCAAAGGACAACATATAACCCTGGCTCCCTTGCCAAGATCCCTCAGAGCCTATCCCTGCAAAAATTATCAAAGAAAAGCATCAAATCAATCAGTTTCAGGACAAAAGGAAACCAAAAAGTCAAGTTTATAAAGTGTCATGGAAAAAACATTATAAAGTGGGTTATGATATGAAATTAATTCAAACAAGGCTATAAAAGCCCTAATCTCCCTCTATCAAGCCTCATTATGCATCCAAGTGATAGAGCAACTGATTGCAAGAGAGTTTGAGTGAAGTTTGTGAGTTGGGAAGGCGCGCGACCTGTCAGAGGCGCGCGACCCATCAGGCACCCTCCGCCAGTGTTAATTTACAACGTGCGCGACTCGTCAGAGGTGCGCGACCCGTTGGGTGAGGCGCGCGACCCATCAGCGCTCTCTCTGCAAAACCGCCAGCAAATTTGCCAAGGAGCCACAAATTGCTAAATTGTGCAAGGTAGGCCCTCCATCATAAAAAAATATTGCTTGTTACAGTTCAAGAAGGTCATGATTATATTTGTAAAGGTCTCCATTTGCAAGTAGAAGTCTCTATTATGCTTTGGCTTGAAGTTGTAAAAATTGCTAGGGTTTATTATGCTGTTTTGAGGTATCCCATTGTTCTCATTTTTTCCACCTCCCATTACATTTTCCTTATCATTTTATGTAAATTTCCCTTCCAAATTTGTTAAAGAGCCCTAAACCCTACCCTTCTTCCCAAGAAATCAAAAGAAAAATTAAACCCTAGCCCTTCCTCCCATATCATTATTGTAAATAAATTTGGAAAATAATGTATATGCAATAATCCTTTCCCTAAACTCCCTGTTTCATTATTATTCCCAATTTCCCTTTAAAATATCCCTTCCCTAACATTTCCCTTGTGCTCCTTGTCCCCTTGAAACAACATTTTAATCAGCAGTTTGCAAAGCAAAAACAACAGTACATTTCAGCCACTTTGCTCCTAAAACAATGTCAGAAACCGAAACCAATTATGAGCAAAGTGATGACCATGCATCAGCTTCAAAGTTTGAGGAACAGAGGAGGCCTCACAAGGGTGGAAAGGGCGGTCATCATAGGAGAGAGGAGCCCACCTCTTTGACCGATTTGCAGGCTTGTCCAATGGCAGTATCATGTTTCCGTTATATGTCTTGTTATGAGTTTTGCGAGAGGATCTCTCGGATTCAGCATCACAGGGAGTTGGCTCTCTTATTTGTTTTGCATTTGCATGATGGACATGTGAACCTTGCTGGGGTGGATTTTACATTGACACCTGAGATGATTGCTCAAGCCACAGGGATACCGAATGTCGGAGAGGTGTGGAACAAGTGCAGGATGTTGGACAGTGTTCAGTTTGAGCCTTTCATTAGACCTGCATTCATGAGACATTTGACGGGTGTATTTCCTTTCAGATTTTTGAGGAGTGAGTATGCTCCCATGATGAGGCTTATCATGCTCTTTTTCACCTGTGAGGGCAGATTTTCACAGATATATTCGTACCATATTCGCCTGATGATGCATTTCACACGGGTACGGATGATGAACATCCCTGTTTTCATGTGCCAGAACATTGAGAGGATGGTGCCCTTGATGCAGAGGAAGAGCCCAGCACAGCAGTATAGGAGCCTCTATCATTACGGTTTGATTCAGCTTGTGGTCAGACATTAGTTGGCTCAGCAGGGCATCACATGGGAGGAGTTCATCTCTCGTGAGTTCTTTACAGCACCACCACCACATCTGGAGATTGTTCATGAGGAGGGAGGACCATCACAGCAGCATGATATCCCCGGGACTAGCCATGTAAGCTCTTCTCCATTGGTCACTTATCAGAGAGGCCACAGGGCCTTATTTGCAGCAGCTAGGCGAGTATTTTCTCCACACCAGGTGGAAGGGGTCTCGCCTTCTTCATCAGCACCACGAGTGTTATCTCCACACCAGGTGGAAGGGGCCTCGTCTCCGATAGCAGCACAGGTATCAGAGAGGGGCAAACAGCCCAGGATTGATGAGGGGCCATCAGGTGTTTTGGATATAGAGCTTGTTGATCTTGATGTCAGTTCTCCTAGCCTAGAGTCAAAGGAGATCATTCAGCACCTTAGAGCTGAAAATGATGCATTGCAGAAGAGATTAGAAGGGGCACAATGGAAAATCTCATATCTAGAACAGCGCAACAAGCAGTTGGAGGATGAGCAAACTCTTGATGAGTTGTGGAGGATTCGTAGTGACCGCAACTTGAATCGAAGAAGACCCGGTGATTTAGTGCCAGTTGAGCGAGAGGCTATGCTTATCCGGCTCAATGCTCATTTAGAGAGGCTGTTGGCTAAGGCCAACCAAGATAAGAAATTGCTGAGAAACATGAAGAATCATTATTGGGCACAGATGCACGTGTGCAAGGCAAAGATGAAGGTGCTCCAAAGGCGGTTGGTCAAAGCACAAAAACGGAGAAAAAGGCCCGATCCCCTCCACATCTTGGCCGAGGCTTCCTTGAAGGAGCATGGCACTAAATAGCTCAGCCCCAGCACAAATTCCACGAAATTTTGAGCATTTTGGGTGATTTTTGGTTTTTAAGGCAAAAAACAAGTTTTTCCGCTTGACGGGTCTCACCCCCCGCGGGACCCTTTCACTTGGCAACTCTATTTTCAAAAAACTCAGCATTTCTAGATTTGGCATGAAAAGTTACACATGCTCACCCATTGCCACGAGATTTTATGAAGTTTTGGGCCTCCTTAAAGTCAAAAAACAAGCAAAAAATGACTTTCTGCCACATTTTTTACACACAGAAAGTAGTCTTGGGAGATTGCAATTTTGGAGGGGCAAATGACAACCAAATTTAGATATTCCAGTTGGGTTGGAAAGTAGACTCATAGACCTTTCCAACAAGCCTACTCTTGCCTCATTTGGACACCTGAAAGTGCCCCAAAAGTGCTCTCAAAGGCGCGCGACCCGTCAGGATTTGGCGCGCGACCCGTCAGACAAATTGCTCAGGATTTCAGCCTACAGCTCAGCAAAACGCAGTTTTGACTGTGTTTGACTTTTTGGAGTTGATTTTTATCCTTCTTGTTGTAAATGATGTAAATTTATGACACTTTTACACTTATGTATCTCTTCTGGAAGATTCATTCATGAGATAGGTGAAAATTAAATGAATGAATTGGTTTCCTAGTTTATAGAGGCAAGTTGTTTTGACTGCCTAGTTTTTAGTGCTTAGTTTAGAATTGGTTGAAACAGCTCCTAGGATAGCGAGCTTGACCCCTAGAGGCAGGGAAAGATGTTAGATGATCTATATTATGTACTCTCTTGCTCATTTTCATGGTTGGACTCTTGAGGGAGAAGCTCTTATTGTATTACTCACTATATCTCTGCAATTTTTGGCAAAGGAAGACCAGGGTTTTGCAGTCCTTTTTGGGATTCTTGTGGTCACATGTATTGATGGTGTGTTTCTCTTTGTACTTGTAAGTGTGTTATGTGAATCATTTCCTTACTTTTCCTTCTGCACATTAGGCAAATGAAGTGTTAAAGTAGAACTCATGACTGTCATGCTCTGCTTTTAAGTTTGCTTAATATCAATGTTTTCGACTGTTTAAAGGGAATTCAAGGTTATTGCTCGCTCTCTTTAACTCCTCACCGGTCATTCTCATCCATCCATCTCTATTAAAGGCATCAATACTGTTTCCTACCTCGCCCCAAAGAACCCCCTGCGAAAACTGTGTCCAATCCCCTCACCTAAAATTGCCATTTCCCCAATTTTCCACCAAAAACCCTAAAAATCCCAAATCAACCCTTTTGATCAGTTTACTAGCCTAAAATCAGTGTTACCCTATTGGTTATCTCGCCCATTGAAGATCTTTATCGAGATAGACCGGAGAGAGCCCTCTCCTGCCCCGTAGGGCTAGCTACGAGGCTAAGTGGTTTGATGTTGCCTTGAGGTTTACCTTTCTCAGCCCGAGGTGAAATTTTAAGCGCTAACAATCAACATATGAAAACATAAGCCATTGATAATGGAGTTTGTCCAGGAGGGACTACGTCTCTGGCCCCCAATGTCAAGATGGTGTAGGCCACTGCATTAAGTGCTGTCAATAAAGATGATGTACACAAGAGATGATGTCGCGATCATACAAGGAAAAATTCCCTCACGTAGGAGTGGCTCTAAGAGATGTTCCACTGTTGGAACTCTCAATCAAACTCCTATCAGTATGACACAAAAACATACATGATGAGCATCCCGCCAACATGGCACAAAAGGGATATCAAAACAAAACATGCATGATGACAACACGAGTATCCTAACAACATACAACAAGGGATCTCAAAAGATAACATGATGAGCTATGACAACAAGTACATCGCATAGAAGATTTTGCATCAAATCAAGCAAGGAATCATGACAACATGTAATAAACATGATCCTGCATCAACATCAATCAAGGATCTGTGCAACATAATGAATAAAGAAGAAGTACATGAACACATCATATACCTCACAACCAAGGGCCATCTGAAGAAGTGGATGTCACACTGCTGAAGCTGCTCGGACCATCGATCTCAAGGCATCGATCGTATGAAGATGACTGCTCGCACATGAAGGTGGACATCTGCACTGGCACTTAGAAAAGTGACTAGAAGAAGAAATGAGGGAATAAGAAATCTGAAGACACCATCAGATATGTGGCATTGAGCAGTGTTGAATCGATTGTCCAAAATCCAAAATCTGAGAAGTTGAGAATTCTGGGCTTAAGGAATCTGTTAGATTCCCCCGAGATTCCTCGAAGATTTTGTTGCATGGGTGGACTGGAAATCTGCAACTCAGATGGCGAATCTGATCTCACCATTGCGATCCTACGGAAAACCATGAAAAACAAGTATAAACTTGACTATAATCTGACATATCAAAATTTTACCTTCTTGGGAAAATTTCATGGCTCATGGTTCTACTCCCTGTTTTTTTGTTGAAATCATGGTTCCACGTGCATTTGAAAATGACTGAAAAATACAGAACTCTGATGGAAAAACAGACAACACCGTTGCAATCATGGAGACGAGAGGTGTAAAATCCATATTAAATTTGTCAATTTTTGACAAAATGAAAATTTTGCCCTCCTGCAAAATTCATGGTCCCTGCGTTAAAATATTAATTAATTGCCTCGAAATCCATGCTCGCCTGCAGCCTCCTCGAACTACGTGCACCGGTGAAAATTCTAGGTTTATATAAAAGTATAGGCAAAATTACCAATGAGTTAGTTTGGCTCAATGGTAAAAATGTAAATTGGTTGAGGAGGGGTTGGGGGATCAAATCCCACCCCTCTATATATATTTTATATAAAACCGCAATGATATATTAATGGGGGTTGGGTCCGCATTGGGCGGCCCGCCCCTTAAACCCCGCACTAACAACATTATCGACACATTACACAATCGACGATCGGCAGTGATCGGTGCCTATTAAATCGGCGATTGACGTTTTAGGATGGTCGTTGGCGCATATATATCGGTGCAATTGAAGGTATTAGGGTGATATATATTATGGCTTCGGGGTGTGGGCCGGGTCCACCGCCAATGGCCCGTGCCCACCCCTTAATACAACAGTATATATATGCGACATACATATAGTTTGGAAGGTTCGACGGGGGTTATGGCCACCGATCCTAAACATATGCGATTTGTTTCGATTGCGATGGTTATTAAAGGGTTCGGCGGGGGTTATGGTCGCCGACACGAAACCATTGACTTTGATTGCGATTGCAATTTGGTCGGTGGGAGGTTGTGGCCCGTCGGCCTTATAATAATTATGTTTAATAATATGCGATGGATGTTTAAAGGGGCTGGGGCGATTAGGCTGGCGGGGTTTATGGCCGTCGGCCTTATAATAAATCTTGGTTATGAATAGTTGGGTGGCGGGGGTGGTGGCCTACCACCTCATAACCAGTTATATTTGATTTTTATAAAGAGGGGTTATTGTTAAACTTATTAAAAATAAGGGTCATTGGGCATATTAACGAGGCAATAATTTCGACCGATTTTGGGAGCTAGGTTCATGCTTCGAGGTTGGTCAAATTGTAGGACACTTAAACCTGGCACACAACCCAACATTGACCATACTTTGACTGGCCTGTTCTCCCTCATACGAGCTCGGTTTGACGAACTGGTTGCACCTCCACGATCAGGACGATGAGATCTACGCTCTGGTTCTGGTTCGAAGTCATTATGAGCATTTTTTTTATTTTTGAACCCTCTTTGTCCTGTGTGTCTCTCTAGAGCCACCTAGATTAAATACATGGAAAAACAATGTGTTGAAAAAATATAGAGCCCAAAAACCTCTGGTGAATTACTATTTTATCTCAATTTTAGTTTAATTATTAATTATTTATTTATTTTAATTTATTTTTTATATGTAATTTGACAAAATAAAAATGTCACATAACATATGTACACTTATGAGCCCGACATTTAAAAAATATTCACATATTTCGCTCCTACACATCTCATATCTAATGCCTACACATCTACCTCATAACCTCATACTGGGTAGTAGAGCGCCGAGAATCTCGAAGTATATATATATATATATATATATATATATATATATATATATATATATATATATATATATATATATATATATATATATATATATATATATATATATATATATATATATATATAACTATTTAACCTAATGTGCTCTTCATAATAACATAAGATGGGTGATGCTCAACAACTTTTTAAGGCTCAAGTTTAGATCTATAAACTCTATTTTTCCTTAAAATTTCCACTACTCATATTTGTAAAATTATTTTAATTTAATGATATGACAAGTATATCTCTTAATTCCCACCCTTATTAAATTAATTGGTTGAGTAATGATTTTGTCACTTACATTTCCTATATTAACAATAGATTTTATTTAATTAGACCCTACATCAAAATAATCTTATGTAACCGAGGTATGGTAGAATAACTAATCATGAACTATAAGTAATTATGGCAGACACTAATAAGACACTTGGAGTAATAATTCCAAAGCAAAAATTATAATCTAAAGCTATATCTAATTATATGTTAACTAAAGTTAACATAACTAACGTTTATATATATATATATAACCCAAGATTACTTGGGAGCGGGAGCAGGAGCGACATTTTCATAAGCTCTCGGTTTGAGAGCGAATTTTTATATAATATATATATTTTTTATATTTTGATGCATATATGTCAATAAAAGCATGTAGAATGGTGAATTAGATATAAAAAACATAAAAACATAGATTGAACCATATAACATTATTGGGCACAGCCCAACTTGGCCTAGATTTTGATGAAGACTCAGCATTTGGGGAGCGGAGTGCGAAGTTGACATGCAGTGGAGCTACGGAGCACCAAAGTGGACCACGCAGTGGATATACCATGCAGTATATGGGCTTTGGAGCAGATCGAAGCCCCTCCCTTTTTGTAGAAGAATACTATTTTGTATATGATGAATGGTTTTCGGAACATAGTAGCTTGTATTAGGGGAGTCCATAGTATATGGACTGTGGTATTGTAATGATGAACCCCCGACGTAATAATATATAATGGGGTAAAATAATAAAGAGAAGAATCATCTTATGATCCAGATCTATGTTATGGGTGTATCTTGTTGATCTATAGGAAGGTGAGGCTCTGCAGCTGAGTGTGCATAAGCCTGAGTCTGCAGCTGAGTGGGCGGACTGCCTGCAACTGAGTGTGCAGGTTAAGAACTGTTTGTTGTAAAAATTCTCTATTATAAGCAACTATTCTTGTGGCATAGTCCCACATTGGGATGAACCATGGTAAAAATTGTCTTCATGTGTTTATTTGCTTATTATATGTTATAGCATAGTAGTTGCACTTTATTTCAGTACAATAAATTTTTATGGATGTATATGATATGTTTTAAGTGATGAAATTAATGTGGCGAAGTAATGTGAAGTAATCTATGCATGTTAAGTATCAGAAAACATAAAAATACCACATCGCATCATCCCTCAAGGCTGCAGAAACCTAGTTTTTCATCCTCCCATAGTCACTTCAGGGGAGACCTACAATCTGCTTGCAAGTCGTTGCTGAAAGGGCTAGTGATTGAGGGTTTTGTTGGTGCATAGTAAAGCATCGAACATGGGTCAGCCCAACCTAAAGGCCAACAAATGGTTCCATTGTTGGGGTCAGGATCTATTTGAGGGATATGTTTGTGCGGCATCTGTCGAAGAAAGAAATCCAAGGCTAGGTAGAACATAAGGAACAAGAATTTGTAGATCAGGAGAATAGAAGTCATCATTTATCATCTGAAAGGTGGTTACAAAAGTATATTTTTGAAGATCAATACGAAATTTTCTTCGGTTCGTTTTATGTGGAGATGTACAAGTGGATATCAAGGTTGACTAAAAGAAAATAATATTGTTTTAAAGGAGACGAACCTATGGAGTGGACTCTTGAACTAATTCAGTGACTCAAGAACACTGATAATAGAATTTCAAGAGATGTTGATTTTTGGATTGATAACATCTTGGGAGGATTCATTACTGAGTTCGCGGTAGACTCGACTGTGTCCTACAATGAATCAAAACGACAAATTTTCAAAGGACCGCAAGGTAAGTACTTGAGATCTCTAAAACTCTGGATTAAGATGCTTTTGTGTGAAAAGGGAGTTTTACGAATGCAGTCAGATTATTAGTTTACTTATGTTTGGGAGAAGATCCGAAGAAGAGATTCGAACAAAACGAAGTGGAAAAAGATATAGAATAGACACTAGAAAGAGATTTCATGGCCAAGATTTGAAGACTTTCATAGAAACTGACTATAACCCTCTTTTGAGTGAATCTGAAAGTGAAAAAAGCCTCCCTGAAAACCCCGAAGTAACCCCGCAGTATTCACCTTTCCATCTTGAAAGTTCACCAAAGCCAGAATCGAGTAATAATCAGGGTGCTTTTGGTTTTCCCCATCCCCCTACCCCCCATCCCCCTCCCCTTTTGAGAAAAAACATGGCTGATGATATTAAGCTACATGTTTTTAAAGGAACTAGATCAGAAGATCTGAAACAATTCTGATTTTTATGTGAAGTAGTATGGACAACAAAGCAGGTCCATGATGAAAATATAAAGAAGGCACAACTTGTCACGAGGTTCTGGTATCGAATTTTGACATGGTAGATGAAGTATTCAAGCAATCAGATTAGATCATTCACAGATATTAAAACAATGTCGGTAAAAGAATCCAAGAAACCAAAGTCTGAATCACAATGTATCACAGAGTTAAACGAAATCAAATAAAGGCCTACTAAGTTTGTTTTAGAATTTGACCAGAGATTCAAGGTATTATTAGATTAGGTAAGCTTCCACATAGCTCCGCAAAAAAGATAAGGAATGGTTCATAGTTGCATTGCTTCCACATATAAGATTTCCTTTGACAAAACAAAAGATAGAAAATCAAGCCAAAGCCCTGGAGTTGGCGATGAAATTAGAAGCTTCGCCTATAGGAGATACCAATGCATGAATGCAATAGATTCAAAGTCAACTGGAAAACTTGACTCTACAGTTATAAGATATGAAGAAAAACAAAGAAGTCAGAGAAGAACTGTGGTGCACAAAGTGAAAATCAGAAGGCCACTCTAAAGAACAATGCCCTCTCTTCAGAAATTACATGGCTAGTGGAGCACCGAATCCTTTGAATGTTAGATCCAGCCTATGGTGTGAGATATGAAAAAATAGAGGTGAACATAGATTAGAATATTGTTATTTATTGCAAAAATATGTGCAGACTCCTAGGAACTTATATTGCAAGTTCTGGAAATCAGTAGAGCGTGATGAGAACCATTTTCGATCTTATGAACTAATGATGAAGCGTGGTGTTGACAGTTATAGAATACAAGTGGAAGAACATGGACATGAGGATAATGGAAAACACAGTGGTCAAGGAGGTTATCAAGGAAGAGGACGAGGTAGTGGAGCTGGTCGAGGACCTGGAAAAATTATTTGCTATAACTGCGGCCAACCAGGACACTTTGTGAGAGATTGTTAGAATCCCACTAGGACAAGTATTGTAAAGCCTTTGATCATGTAATTGAAGAATATCTTATACTTATGGGAAAAATGCAAGAGAAGAGAAACCAACAGCCGAAACAGAATATCCAAATGATGACTACCGAAATGAGAATCGATGATCCTCAAATCAATATTATTACTAGAAGTGGAGCTGCGATTAGTGATGATAGAATAAATGAAAAGAAGAAATCTAAAACTACGTGGGTAAGAAAGACTGCTGGAAAAACTCTTGTCTTTTATATTCAGAAGGAAAAAGAAGTATTTATGGAAGGCAAGCGAAGCTTTATGGATGTTGGAGCTTCGACATCTAGTACATAGCCGAACAGAAAAGTAACTGTGACATAGCATCAACTTCGACATAGAAACAAGATTTGACACAAGATTAGGAGGAAACAAACCAAGAAGGTATTTTAAAGTCTTTTCTGCAAACTTGGATGAATTTATTAAGAGATCAAAAGGTTTTAGAAGAACTTTAGGAATTGATAGATTCTCGTGCATCTAAAGAAATACCGCGAAGTGAGTTGCGCGCAATTAACAATTTGCATCAACATAAGAGAACATGAAGAGAAATGAGCCTTAGTGCGCAAATAGGATACTATGAGATGGATCACATTATTTTAGATTTGGGATCTGAGGCTAACGTTGTGACAAATAAAACATGGGAGTTAATGGGTAAGCCAAAGTTACAGTGGTCACCTATTCAAATAAGGATGGAAAATCAGCAGAAGATGTTCCCTTAGGAAGACTATCATGTGTGACAATGGACATTGAAGGAGTTCGCACTACGACTAACTTTGAAGTAATAGAAATTGTAGATGACAGTAACCCCTTTCCTGCATTGCTTGGACTTGATTGGACAGCTATAATTAATCGAAAGTAGCGGAAAATGATATTCAAAGGGAATAATAGGAGGGGCATCATTCCCTGGGATCCATCAGAAGGAGCAAGGTATAAAGAGCTAGTTAGAGAAGAATATTGCACTGCTGATATAGATAATATCTATCAATTAACAACAAAGGAACGAGATTTTTTTAACCCTACTACAGAGGGAAAGTTAACTTGGGAGCATGATATTTCTTGTGCATCAGACTCAGAAGAAGAATTAGAGAATTGGTAGAACAGGCTACATGAAGTATCTACAAGGCACTGTGCAAGAGTTACTAAATCATTTCACTGCATGACATCTGAGGTATGTAACCCACCTTCTTATGATGGTTGAGGTGATGTGAATGTTTTTCTTGATGATTATGAGGAACAATTTCCAAAAAGTAAAATATTGTTAGCTTTGGATATAGCCCTAAAAGCTACTCCTGCTAGATGGCGGGGTACACATAAGAAGAATATAAAAGGTTGACGGGAATGTCGAAGGTTGATGTAGATAAGGTTGGTCAGATAAACATAGAGATAGAGTTGAAATACGATGGTGAAACAAGTACCAGGGAGCATATCCGGTTATGCACTACAATATGGAAGGATATTCCACAACAAGAATGGGTACATGGGTTTATTCATACATTGGATACAATTCCTCGGAATTGGTACTTGGAAACAAAGCTTCGACTTGGTATTGCGAGCTAGGAAGATATGGTTAATGGGATTATATTGACATTTAGCTTTGAAGGTGATTTTCCATATATAGATTCAGCCCTTCAAACAATTAAGAGGAAGATATTTGAAAATACAACTCCAAGGACATGGTAGCAACTTGATTAGGTTGCGCAAATAGAACATGAACTAGAATGCTACAACCTTATTGCAGAAGAAAAAGAAGATCGTCGCAACATTGACATAGAAGAATCATAAGGACACAACGAAGTAAATGGACATGAGCCAGAGATACCAGATATAATAAAGCCAGTAAATACAAATAAGGTAAATATAGGATTATAAGAGGAACCAAAGTTTGTAACTATAGGATATTATTGGGATGAAGAAACAGTGAGCAAAGTGACATAACTGCTTCATGAATATCAGGAGTTGTTTCCCACTAAGTTTTCAAAAATGAAGGGTATAGTAGGAGATTTAGGATTTATGAAGTTTCCACTTAAGCCTGATGTGAATCTAGTCAAGCAAAGACCTTACAAATTGAATCCAAAGTATAAGGACAAAGTAAAATTTGAGTTGGATAAGATGATAGTAGCAGGAATCATTGAACCTATGGAAGAATCAGAATGGGTAAGTGCTATGGTGGTACAAGAAAATAAAACTCAAGGAGAAATTAGGATCTATGTTGATTTGAGGAAGTTGAATGATGCATGCTTACATGATCCCTTCCCTACCCCTTTCAAAGATGAAGTGTTAGGCAATGTAGGAGTTCCGGAAGTTTATTCATTTATAGATGGATTTTCAGGATATCATCAGATCAAAATTGCACCTGAAGATTGACATAAGATCACCTTTGCTACAAAATGGGGTTCATACCAATACACAGTTATGCCTTTTGGACTGAAGAATACCCCTACTATATTTTCAAGAGTGGTGGTCACAACATTCAAAGAATATATCCACAAATTTATAGAAGTATACTTTGATGATTGGACAATATTTGGGTTGTTAAGAAAACATATTGGAAGTTTAAGACTTATGCTTGATACATGTAAACAATATCAGATCTCCTTGAACTTAAAGAAATGCATATTTTGTGTACCTTTTGGTATATTGTTTGAAAGCAAGGATTGATGGTGGACCTTGCAAAAATTGCTATCATTGTGAAATTACCTCCACCGAAGATAGTAAGATAGCTTCACACTACATTGGGACATATAGGATATTACAGAAAGTTTATCAAAGGATATGCTCAGATTACTGCACCTATGGAAAAATTGTTGAAGAAAGATGTCACTTTTCAATGGGATGAAGAATGTCAAAAGAGCCTTGACATATTGAAGGAAAAGATGGTAGTTGCTCCTATACTAGTATTCCCTGATTGGAATAAGGAATTTCATGTACATGTGGATGCTTCTTGTATAGCTTTGGGAGTGGTACTAGCACAACTTGGTACAAGAGAAATTGATCATCCTATAGCTTTTGCAAGTAGGAAACTATATAAAGCAGAGAAGAATTACACAACTATAGAAAGGGAAGGATTGACAATGGTGTATGCATTGCAAAATTTTAGACATTATTTGTTGGGGTTACATTTCAAGATGTTTACAGATCATTCTGCATTGAAGTATTTGGTTAATAAGCTTGTTTTAGGATGGAAGATTTGCAGATGGTTATTGTTGCTCTAAAATATGAGTTTGAAATTGTTGTTAAGCCAGGAAGATTGAAAGAAGGACCTGATCATTTGTTAAGATTGGAAATATGTGAAGAACCAACTAGTATAGAATACAATCTCCCTAATGCGCAATTATGTGCAATCAGAATTTCAGATGATCATTTTGCAGACATTATTCAGTTTTTGAACACAGGAATGACTCCTTCATAATATACTATGAAGCAGAAGAAGGAATTAGTGGTTAAGGAAACTGATTTTTCATTGATAGCAGGACACTTATATAAGATGGGACTAGATGAGATATTGCGCAGATATGTTCCTGAACATGAAAGGAAAATAATTCTAACAGAGGCTCATGAGGGCACAACTGGTGGACATTATGCAAGAAAAACTATTGCACAAAATATTTTGAGAGAAGGATTGTGGTGGCCTACACTACATATAGATTCAAAGGAGTATGGCATAGCTTGTGATGTGTGCCAAAGAATAGGAAAACCTTCAAGAAGAAATGAGATGCCACTAGTACCAAAAGTTACATTACATGCTTTTGATAAATGAGCTATTGATTTTGTTGGACCTATCAATCCACCTGGAAAGAGGACTAGTGTGAGGTACATAATTACTGCAACTGATTATTTGACAAGATGGGATGAAGCACAACCAATAAGAGATTGCAGTGTAGAGACTGTTGTGAAGTTCATTTTTGAATACATACTGTCAAGGTTTGGATGTCCAAATATTTTGATGAGTGACCAAGGTTCCCACTTTTTGAATAAAACCATCGAAACATTGATTGAGGAATTTCAAGTTTATCATCAAAAGAGTACTCCTTATCACCCTTAAGCCAATGGAACTGTGGAAGCATTTAACAAGATTTTGGAGAATGCACTGAATAAGGTATGTAATGTAAACCCAGATGATTGGGACCTTAGGATTCGAGCAGTATTATGGGATTATAGAACTACATGCAAGAATTTGATAGGTCAGGCACCCTTCAGATTAGTTTATGGGCAAGAAGTTGTGATGCCCATGGAATACATTGTCCCCAGCTTAAGGATTGAAACCTTTACAAATATGGAAGACCCTGACGTAATGGGTTAAAGAATGTCGCAGATGATTGCTTTGGAAGAAGACAAAAGTTTATAGCAGGATTCCATCAGCAAGTACAAAAAGCAAGGGGAAAATCCTAGCATGATAGGCATATTAAACAAAAGAAGTTCAAGGTAGGAGACCTTATTCTCCTCTATGACAGTAAGTTTGTGAAGTTCCCAAGAAAATCCAGAATGCACTAATTGGGCCCATACATAATTTGTCAAATATGTTATTGATGGAGGCGTAGTTCAGTTAGCGAAGTTAAATGGAGAAGTGATTCAGGGAAAATTAAATGGCAGTAGGTTGAAGTTGTACAAGGACAACCCTGCCCCTATATCTTCGCTCTGAGGAAGAAAGGAGAAAAGTGTAGTGCCCGCTCTAGTTGACTGACAGTGATATGACACAAACATTTATTTAGCCATAAGCCCCACACTTTATTCTTTGAGAACCTCAGGTTGAGGATCCGGACACTTGACACTATTATTAGTGATTGAGATATTCATGGTTGTGATGTTTATGAATGCTTTCCATTGATATTATGATAGCATGAATGGTTATGTATCTTATCTATTAGTGTTCTGATGATTGCAACATTAAATAGTTAAGTTTGGTCTCTAGCTGAATTTATGATGATGAGGGTAGTAAAGAATATGTATGCTCTCTACTAAAAGCATGATGATGATAAATTTGATGGATAGGTATATTTCTATTGCTGTTACGATGTTGATAGATTAATAAATATGTATTTTTCCATTGATGTTTAATGATGATAGCCATGATGGATGTGTACCCTATGAAACCTACTTTCTTTAGTTCAGGCTTACAATGGACAATGATGTGAATGACTAGGAATTGTCAATGATGCTATTATGACAATGACTAACATTGAGAAACCTTGTTACTGATGATTATTGAGTATGGCAGGAAACCATCAGAGGCACTCGCATATGACGAGTTGATGACACCTGGTTTGATGAAAATTCATATTATTTTTATCTTTGAAAGTCTAAGTCGATCTTGAAATCTGCCATATATGTTTAACTATATTCTGATGATATGTTAATGGTTGCAGGCACAGATTAGTTGCTTGACCGAATGACTCACATATGGGTGATGGGGTTGTACAAGTGGATGGAACTACATGGGAGGGGTGGGACAGAGTCCCTGATCTCACCCACTAGCACTCCCGTCGTGACTTGGGCTGGAAGGGTTGAAACACCTTCGCCTTGAAGATCACGATGCCATGAGGGCAGGTCCCAAAGTTGGGTCGCTCATGAGGACTTTACCGGGGGGCGTGCATCAAGGCGGATTCCTTGATCCCCGACACCATTAATCTCACTATAGCAGGCAACATAGGAGATGATAGTAGTCTATGACGTTGCACTATACTTTCCCCTCGTAGTCACTGGATGCTTGAAGGGCAAGTGGTGTGGCACCCTTGGAACTTCAGGGGAATTTCTTGAAGGGCACGACCAACTTGGCACCCTTGGCATCACAAATAAACTAGTAGGTGTGGCACCCTTGGAATCATTAAAAATAAATAATAATAAATAAATATAAGCAAGGGATGAAAACTAGGTAAATTACATCAAGGGTAAATGATGATTAGAAACCAATGTAATTAAATCAAAAATAAAACTTGGAATAAGGAGGATCATAGGAAGAATTAAAATAGAGTACCTTAAAAACTCTACTCTTCCCATGTTGGAAAATACTAGGAAGATTATGTGGTTTAATTAGGAAAAAGGGTAAAGACAAACATAATTGTAATTATAAAGATTAATCCTAAACTAATTTAAACCTAATTAAGAAAAGAGGAAGGTGAATTAAAATGAGAATAATAAATTAAATTTAAAGAAATGTAGAGACACTCCATGTGTCAACAACCAACATAAGAATATCCATCTAGGAGATAACCTGAGTTAAATTAGGGAGTAGATTGGGGATAAAATCTTGACTCATTAATTGACTTCAAGTAATGAACACAAATTAAGGAATAAAAGGGGGAAATAAAGAGACAACTAGGAGAAGAAATAGGAATCTTGTTGAGGTGAGGAAAATATAAATTTTAAATAAAAAGTTAAGTAAATAATTTGGGTGACCCTTGATGAGAGAGTGACACATGGGTAGGTGAATAATAAAACTATTGAATTATAAAAAAATATAATTATGCATGACATGCCAAGTGTCATCTAGGAGGACTCTTATAAAAGAAGGGGTAAGCCATGGGAGTGGGGACTTTTTGGGAACCCTATTGTTGGATGGATGAGATGATGTCAGAGCAGTGATTACGAAGCTATAGTGAGTTTGGTGAGGTAGAGGATTTTAGAGAGGGGACTCTGGAGCCAGGGTGTGCTCTCCTCTACCAGCTAGTGCTTTCCTCCATTGTACAACCCCATTGCAGCTCGGGGGTCCGCGGGGAAGAAGAGTACCCAAGGAGTAGGCTGGGAGGTTAACCGGTGGGTCTTCGCATTCGGATCAAGTGCATCATCATTCACTTGCGGAGGTGACCAGCTACAAGGGAATACCAGTAACAACAGAGCAAGCGGAGTCTCGCCTTCTGGTGAACGGTACATATGTATTTCATTACTATTGATCTTAGTTAACAATATGTAAATGTTATGATATGTTTTCCTGAAATGAGTGGCAGGAATGTGTGTGCTAAATATATTTGAATTTCAATGCGTTTTTTTTGTTGTATTTGCTGTTAAAAAAAATAAAAATGCATATAGTTTGAATTTGGTCCTTACACTTCTGAATGCGGTCCTTACACTTGGTATCAGAGCCATGTTGAAACCTCGAGACCTATGGGCCCATGCATGCATGACTAGTTTTGTTAGATAGTTACTACATTCTAAAATTTGGTATGAGTACCATCAAACTCTTAGGTTTCAGAGTATCTCTACAACTTGATCTTCAGGAGTTTAAATTTATAAGATCTTATAAAATCATTTTCTACAGTGGTTTGGGGTTATGACAATTTTGTTCGGTGTTAATTTTTATTTTATTTTAATAGCAAGCCCTTTTCAACAAATTTTTAGGACGAAACTCCAGCCGTGTTGCATGCTGAGTCTCATTCTCTTGATTAGACAATGAAATCCACTCAAATATAAATGAAGAAGTCCATGGCCAAACCAATATCGATGGCTGACAACCTCTTAAGGTAAGCACTTGGCAGACATGGGTGTTACTGGCATTAGGATTGACCAGAACTCTGATTATAAAAGCATTGGCAAGAAACCGTCTTCTTTTACCAGAATGTTTTCTTGCCCTTTTGGGAAATCATCCACCATAACCTGTACTTCTTTAAACTTTGACTCTATTAAGGAGACACTATTGTATCCTTATTGGATCTCTAGTCTCTTCTTTGAGCTAAAAGATTTTTTAGGACACTCGAAGCCATGACTCTGACATCTATGGCTTTGTTATCTTAAGATTTGAAACAGAAGATCAACAGCTTTGTGCAGTCACCCTACCCTGCATTCTAAAACACAATGCATCCCACGCTGCAATCATAGATTTATGCGATGACTGACATCACCGTTGTAAAATGTAAAGCAAGACATTAAAATTGGAGATAGACTTCATGAATTGCATGATGAAAGAATTGGAGATAGTCTGTAGATATCCTCTACCTGTTGTTAGTCCAAACCTTTTTATGTTGTCCAAATTCGAATCTGTTATGGTGGCCAGAGCATCGCTGGCACCCATTTCCAGATCCGGTTATTTTTCTCAACAAACTGGTCAAGAAAAGCACTGTAATGCAGGGAAACTAAAGAAACAAGCTATTGTTTCACTTAACAGCGGCTCTGCTAGAGCAAAACTTGACAGCCATGCCCTCCAGGAAATCCATGTTATAATGAACAAATGCATAATGAATCGGCTTCCCTGCACTACCCTGGCAATATTTGAACACCCCCACTCATAACAGACTTGTAGGAAAAACCGCTAGCTTGCCTATGAAGGGGACTTCTATACAACCAGATACATTAACGGAATCTGTGACAATTAACGCAGGCCACATCTATTCCATTAATTACACAAATCAACCAGATCGAATTGCCAGATCTGTCCCTCGATTGTACACAAACCTCAGTTGTAGATTTCTTTATATATAAAATGAAACAGAGTTTTATATTTAAGCGGAAGACAGGTGGATGAAAGCAACGCCATGGCTGAAAACGTTATCTGGGAAGGAACAACGAATCTCCCTCGTTGCACTTCGTTAACGAAAGTCAAAATGAAGCCTTCATGCCCAAGCAAGATCTGTAAAGTACCCAGATAAATAGTCATATTGCGTAAGCGCCTACGAACTAATATATCATCCATTTAGACGTAGTCTATTCCTCGAATTTATCAACAGAAATTTCTGACAGGGAGCTTTCAGTGTCATCGTCACCTCTCTCTCGAGTGATTATTAAATTGTGTAAACGCAGACGAACTCATGTGTTCGGCGGAATTAGCAAAAATTCCCCTAGACCGATATCTGTTTGATTTTTTTATTTTTTTTAACATAACTACTCCACTAAATCTGAGCTTTTCGCTCCACAAAAACCTCGCCTAACTCTACTCCCCTATCACATTAATTTTCTAATAATAGCTTAACTGAAATCTTCTATTTATTAATAAAGATCTTAACATAATCTCCTATCTCTACTTCTGGTTTACTCCTGTTCGAACAGATTTTATCACTAAATCTAAATAACACAGTCTTCTTATTAAGAAATGTTAAACTCTATGGTTGAGATATGAAAATTCATTTTCAACACTTATTTATTCTCTTTATTATTTATGATTGTGAAGTTTGAAAGAAAATCAAATAGAGTTAATTAAAAATCAAATTTATAACTGCTAATTTTAAAATTAAATGTGATGCCCTTACCAGAGACTTTTCATTAAAACTCAATGTATTTTAGTGGAGTCTAAAGCCATGATTCAAAATTTAGATTATAAACCCATTTTTTGAGCTGAATAAAGATAGAGTCTTTATCATTGCTTACAATATAAGTGGAGTCTTTACGGTTTCTTACAGTGGACACCGCAAACCTTGAAAAAAATTCAGCAAGTGATTTGTTACAATAATAACAAGCTAATTTAAAATCAACCCCACAGTAACTCAAGTTTGGCAACTTGAGCACGTTTCTTGAATCTTCTTATCAGACATGCTCATCACTTTCCTGGTTACTAGAAGATGGCTCTATTTCATAGTCAGATTGCTTTCTTTCTCTTGGTCATTTACCTTCTACTATCACTTACAAATTGTGGTCGACATATAAACAAATGGAAATGAAAATTGAATAAACAGTAGACTTAATATGACTGTCAATTGATTATTATAATTCCCTTGCCCTTCACTTAGATTATGTTTACCTTCCATGATTTCATAATTGTCATTTAAATTCATTGAACTGAAGTGATGAAGTGATGTTTGTGTTAATTTAAATTAATTTATTAACTTACTCTATTTTTAATTTTAAAACTAGAACAAATTTTGATGGAAAGGTTCTTCCTTACCTGGATGTCAAAATTCCTGGGCGAAGAGTGAAGCGATTAACTCTGGAAAGGTGCTTCTTTTAAATTTTTATTTTGGGTTCTCATTTAATTATATGATAGAATTTTCTCAAATGTCAGTTTTGGGAAATTGATTGGTAAAAGTTTCATTAGTAAATTCTTTTCACTATAAATTTTTCATTTATATTTTGAAGAAAGTATATTCCACTTTTAGGAAAAATGTGTCGTATTAAAATATTTGTAAAAATCAATTTACAAGTTTTTCCCATTATTAATTGGAGGAAGGGGCATTTAAATTTTCATCTGTAACCCCTTAAGGGTTTCATACCCTCATCATCCTTTTGGGGGTAATTATTTTGGAGTGGATTTTAGTTTTTGGGAAAATCATTTCTCTTTTAATCATTATAAAGATGCTTTTTCATTGATGTATTTGAAAAAAAAAAAAAAAGGGAAGTTCATTGGTAAAGGAAATTTAAGTATAAAAGGCTACTATATTATTTTAAATTTCTTCCTTTCCATATTAACGTAGGGTAGGTGATAAATTCTAACTTTTAATTTTAAGACTTAGCTTCCATGTTAAACTGGTAGCTTAATTTAAAAAAGAAAAAAAAGAAAAAAAAAGAAAGGAAACTGAATATTATGCATTCATTTAAGTCAAATAAGTTTAGAAATGCATTCTTAAGTATGTTTTAATAACAATAAATTATAGAACCACTCACGTTGGTTAAAATTTTTATTTGATTGGTTTTTATCTTATAAGGAAAAATCGTATTAAACTGTGGCAGGTGAACCATGGTTAGAAGAGGTACAAGAAGGAGTGGGGCAGCTAAAGGGCACAGCATGGCGCCACCACAACAGCCTACTCCTACAACCCCACCTAATGAGGGGGAAAACATCTCAACACAGGAACAAATACCAGCAGGAGAAGTGTTGAACTTAATGAGATCATTCCAACACATGTTTGAGGCATTAATAAACCGTTTGGAACGGGAGCATGGAGGACCGGTCATACAAAATGAAACACCCCAAAACACCACAAGAAATGATGTACGTCGAGACTTGGAAAAGGTAAAATTTCCAGAGTTTTGGGGTTCCACTGATGGTCAATCTGCAGAGGCATGGTTGGAAAACATGGCTATGTGTTTTACCCTTAGAGATTACACCTCAAACATGAAGGCCAAGATGGGTATATTCCAGCTAAAGGGAAACACACTACTTTGGTGGAAGACATTATTAACCCAATTGGGGATGGATATATCAGAAGTAACTTGGGAGCTATTTGAAGAAAAATTTAGAGAGCGTTACCTGTCAGAAGAGTTCCTTGAGAGACAACTAAATGAATTCAATTCATTAAAGCAAGGGAGTCGCTCCCTACCAGAGTATGAGGCACGTTTCATGGAATTACTTCGTTATGCCCCTCACCTAAACACAGAGAAGCTCAAGGTGAACAAATTTGTGTATGGATTAAATGTTAACATTCGGAACAAGGTTAGAATCTTAATGCCTCACACCTTGCACGAGGCAGTTCAGCGGGCAATCATTGTAGAGGAGGAGATCATGAGCAGTGCACATAGTAAGTCAACAAGGCCCACAGAATCAGGAGTACCAGGTAGAAACAATATGGAACGTGGAAATTTGCAAGGGGGTCCTGTGCTAAATCATCAAAGGTGGTCAGGAAGAAATCAAAGAACACCATATAGGCATCCAGCTCAGCATTCGCACAGGGTACCGCAACAAACTCGTCAACCACAACCGCACCAGCCTATGCGACAGCACCAAGTCACACCACCTCAGCACCGATCTTCTTTCCAGCAAAGTTCTAGACCAACTCACAGTTCAGTTGGTAGTAGGAGCCAAGTCCCTAGGAAGGGGTGTTGGAATTGTGGGGGTCCTCACTACGAGAAGGATTTCCCTCAAAAGACAGGTAATATCAACTCAACTAAGAATGTAACTACAGTGGGGGATCTGGGGAAGGCTCATCACATCCATGCAGCGGTGAACAATCGCCAGGTCGAACACCAGTCCACTGTGTTAGAAACCTCAGGTAATATTGATGGTATGAGTTTTGTCATTTTAATAGATCCAGGGGCTACTGATTCATGTATTTCTATAAATGCGTTATCAATGATTAAACATAAAGCAACTCCACAGTATGAATTTAAACATGTAGAAATGGCATGTGGTATGAAAAGAACTGTAGGAAAAATGGTAAAGGATTGTGAGGTGGACCTAGGTGTATGTAAGACCAAGATATTCCTGTACTCGAAAATTCTAGGAGTTTATGACGTAGTTATAGGAATGGATTGGTTGGAGCGGCATGAGGCACTCCTAGACTGCAAGGACAAGATTTTGCATTTCACAGACGATGACGGCCAATGAAAATCATTAAGGGGAAAGAACCGAGGGGTGTCCTTGAGGTTCATCTCCTCCTTGCAACTAATGAAATTTAGGTGAAAGGGGTGTCAATTGTTCTCAGTGGTAACTCTAAACGAAAAGAGTGACTCTGAAGGTCTTGATAAACACCCAATTATTGTTGAATTTAAGGATGTATTTCCCGAAGAGCTACCCGGGATACCCCCAAGGAGGGAAATTGATTTCGCCATCGACCTTAAACCAGGCACAGAGCCTATTACAAAGACACCCTATCGGATGTCGGCTCCTGAGCTAAAGGAATTGCAGTTCCAATTAAAGGAACTACTAGACTTGGGGTTCATACGACCTAGCACATCTCCATGGGGAGCCCCAGTGATTTTTGTTAAAAAAAAGGATGGGTCTTGGCGACTGTGCATTGATTACCGCCAGTTGAATAAAGTGACTATAAAGAATCAATACCCTTTGCCTAGGATAGATGACTTATTTGATCAAATGAAAGGGGCAACGATGTTTTCGAAATTAGATCTGAGGTCGGGTTATCATCAGTTGAGAATCGAAGAAGAAGATATTTCGAAGACAGCCTTTTAAACAAGATTTGGGCATTATGAATTTGTAGTCTTACCCTTTGGACTGACAAATGCCCCGGGTGTTTTCATGAGTTTGATGAACGGAATATTTCGGGATTACTTAGACAAGTTTGTACAAGTCTTTATCGATGACATTTTGATTTACTCAAAGACCCCAGAAAAGCATGATGAACACTTGAGGATAGTTCTACAATGTCTTAGAGAAAACCAATTGTACGGGAAGTTGTCAAAGTGTTCCTTTTACCAAACCAAGATTCATTATCTTGGACACATTATCTCTGGGGAGGGTATTGCAGTAGACCCAGTAAAGATCGAGGCCATCATGGAATGGCCAACACCAACCAATGTTCATGAAATACGAAGTTTCATGGGCATGGTAGGATACTATCATAGATTTGTCGAAGGGTTTTCAAAAATAGCAAACCCCATTACTGAGCTCCAAAGAAAGAACAAGAAATTCATCTGGACTGAAAAATGTGAAGAGGCATTCCAAAGGTTGAAGGTGTTATTAACGACAGCACCAATTTTGAAGGTGCCGGATATGGAACAAGAATTTTTGGTTTGCACTGATGCCTCCAAAGAAGGATTGGGTTGTGTGTTGATGCAAGAAGGAAGAGTAATAGCCTATGCATCAAGGAAACTCAGAACCCACGAAGAAAACTACGCAACCCATGATCTAGAAATGGCAGCAATTGTTTATGCACTAAAGATTTGGAGACACTACCTTCTAGGAAGGAAGTTTGATCTTAGGACTGACCATTGTGGGTTACAACACATATTCACTCAAGATCACTTAAATGCAAGGCAAAGACGATGGTCTGAGCTAATTAGTGAATATGATTTCGATATCACTTACATCAAAGGAACAGTAAATAGGGTGGCTGATGCTTTAAGTAGGAGGCCGCAGATATTTTCAGTGATTCCCTTGAAGACAAATTTGAGGGAGAAACTGCTTGAATTACAAATTAAAGACGCCTGGTACCAGGAGGTTAGAAAAAGTTTGAGGGAGGATGAAATGAGGGTCCCAAAATATGAGGGATACTCCCTTGATAATGATGGGCTACTACGATTTCGAGGAAGGATATATGTACCCCCAAATGAAGATATTTGCCAATTAATCTTAAATGAAGCACATCACGCTATATACATGGCACACCCTGGTGTTAAGGAAATGAGTGCGGATCTGAAACCACTCTTCTTTTGGAAAGGGATGAAGAAGGACATCGTGAACTTGGTAGCTAGATGCTTAGAGTGTCGGCGAGTAAAAGCCGAGCACAGGCATCCGGCAGGCTTATTGCAGCCCCATGAGATACCAAAATCTAAATGGGAAGTTATATCAATGGACTTCATTGTGGGACTACCAATGACCTCAAGAAGACATGATTCCATATTTGTGGTAGTGGACACGTTGACCAAAAGCGCCCATTTCATACCAGTTAAGACTACATATAAGGCACTAGAAATTGCGAGGGTTTTTATTAATGAGATTATGAGATTACATGGAGTGCCTAGAAAGATCATATCCGATAGGGGAGCAGTGTTTACTGGAAGATTTTGGACCAGTTTCCAAGAAGCTTTGGGAACCCAGTTGAACTTCAGCACTGCTTATCACCCAGAAACAGATGGGCAGTTAGAGAGGACAAACCAAATCCTTGAAGACATGCTTCAGATGTATGTGATGGAACAACAAAAGAGATGGGAGGAGTTTTTACCACTCGTAGAATTTGCTTACAATAATAGTTATCAGAGTTCCATAAAGATGGCGCCATTTGAGTTATTATATGGAAGACCTTGCAGAACACCTCTCAGTTGGGACTGACTAGAGGACCGAGTATTAATAGGACCTGAAGTGGTGCAAGAGATGGAAGAACAAATGACCATGATTAGGAGGAGGCTAAAGGAAGCGCAAGATCGACAAAAGAGCTATGCTGATGCTCATCGAGTAGACCGAAGTTATGAAGTGGGGGATAGGGTGTTCCTGAGAGTAAGGCCCCAAAAAAAGCTCTATAAAATTTGGAAAGGGAGAAAAATTGTCTCCACAGTTTGTGGGACCGTTTGAAATCTTAGAAAGGAAAAGTCCAGTGGCATATAGGCTTGCCTTACCTCCATCTTTAGCACGTATGCATGATGTGTTTCATGTGTCTGTTTTACGTCATCATATTTCAGATCCTTCGCATATTATTGATTTTGGTCATTTGCAAGTTTCGGACGAGGGAGCAGTGATGACTGAACCAGTTTGCATACTGGACCAAAGAAATTTGCAGCTTAGACGACGGTCAGTGGACCAGGTCAAGGTCCAGTGGGACAATTATAGTCCTAGTGCAGCTACTTGGGAGGACGCCGAGGAGATGTGTCACCATTTTCCTTACCTATTCCAGTGACTTCGAGACGAAGTCCATTATTAAGAGGGGGTGTATGTAGTGCCCGCTCTAGTTGACTGACAGTGATATGACACAAACATTTATTTAGCCATAAGGCCCACACTTTATTCTTTGAGGACCTCAGGTTGAGGATCCGGACACTTGACACTATTATTAGTGATTGAGATATTCATGGTTGTGATGTTTATGAATGCTTTCCATTGATATTATGATAGCATCAATGGTTATGTATCTTATCTATTGGTGTTCTGATGATTGCAACATTAAATAGTTAAGTTTGGTCTCTAGCTGAATTTATGATGATGAGGGTAGTAAAGAATATGTATGCTCTCTACTAAAAGCATGATGATGATAAATTTGATGGATAGGTATATTTCTATTGCTGTTACGATGTTGATAGATTAATAAATATGTATTTTTCCATTGATGTTTAATGATGATAGCCATGATGGATATGTACCCTATGTTACCTACTTTCTTTAGTTCAGGCTTACAATGGACAATGATATGAATGACTAGGAATTGTCAATGATGCTATTATGACAATGACTAACATTGAGAAACCTTGTCACTGATGATTATTGAGTATGGCAGGAAACCATCAGAGGCACTCGCATATGACGAGTTGATGACACCTGGTTTGATGAAAATTCATATTATTTTTATCTTTGAAAGTCTAAGTCGATCTTGAAATCTACCATATATGTTTAATTATATTCTGATGATATGTTAATGGTTGTAGGCACAGATTAGTTGCTTGACCGAATGACTCACATATGGGTGATGGGGTTGTACAAGTGGATGGAACTACATGGGAGGGGTGGGACAGAGTCCCTGATCTCACCCACTAGCACTCCCGTCGTGACTTGGGCTGGAAGGGTTGAAACACCTTCGCCTTGAAGATCACGATGCCATGAGGGTAGGTCCCAAAGTTGGGTCGCTCATGAGGACTTTATCGGGGGGCGCGCATCAAGGTGGATTCCTTGATCCCCGACACCATTAGTCTCACTATAGCAGGCAACATAGGAGATGATAGTAGTCTATGACGTTGCACTATACTTTCCCCTCGTAGTCACTGGATGCTTGAAGGGCAAGTGGTGTGGCACCCTTGGAACTTCAGGGGAATTTCTTGAAGGTTACGACCAACTTGGCACCCTTGGCATCACAAATAAACTAGTAGGTGTGGCACCCTTGGAACTTCTAGGGAAGTTCTTGAAGGGCACAACCAAACTTGGCACCCTTGGAATCATTAAAAATAAATAATAATAAATAAATATAAGCAAGGGATGAAAACTAGGTAAATTACATCAAGGGTAAATGATGATTAGAAACCAATGTAATTAAATAAAAAATAAAACTTGGAATAAGGAGGATCATAGGAAGAATTAAAATAGAGTACCTTAAAAACCCTACTCTTCCCATGTTGGAAAATACTAGGAAGATTATGTGGTTTAATTAGGAAAAAGGGGAAAGACAAACATAATTGTAAAGATAAAGATTAATCCTAAACTAATTTAAACCTAATTAAGAAAAGAGGAAGGTGAATTAAAATGAGAATAATAAATTAAATTTAAAGAAATGTAGAGAAACTCCATGTGTCAACAACCAACATAAGAATATCCATCTAGGAGATAACCTGAGTTAAATTAGGGAGTAGATTGGGGATAAAATCTTGACTCATTAATTGACTTCAAGTAATGAACACAAATTAAGGAATAAAAGGGGGGAATAAAGAGACAACTAGGAGAAGAAATAGGAATCTTGTTGAGGTGAGGAAAATATAAATTTTAAATAAAAAGTTAAGTAAATAATTTGGGTGACCCTTGATGAGAGAGTGACAAATGGGTAGGTGAATAATCAAACTATTGAATTATAAAAAAATATAATTATGCATGACATGCCAAGTGTCATCTAGGAGGACTCTTATAAAAGAAGGGGTAAGCCATGGGAGTGGGGACTTTTTGGAAACCCTATTGTTGGATGGATGAGATGATGTCAGAGCAGTGATTACGAAGCTATAGTGAGTTTGGTGAGGTAGAGGATTTTAGAGAGGGGACTCTGGAGCCAGGGTGTGCTCTCCTCTACCAGCTAGTGCTTTCCTCCATTGTACAACCCCATTGCAGCTCGGGGGTCTGCAGGGAAGAAGAGTACCCAAGGAGTAGGCTGGGAGGTTAACCGGTGGGTCTTCGCATTCGGATCAAGTGCGTCATCATTCACTCGCGGAGGTGACCAGCTACGAGGGAATACCAGTAACAACAGAGCAAGGGGAGTCTCGCCTTCTGGTGAACGGTACATATGTATTTCATTACTATTGATCTTAGTTAACAGTATGTAAATGTTATGATATGTTTTCCTGAAATGAGTGGCAGGAATGTGTGTGCTAAATATATTTGAATTTAAATGCGTTTTTTTTTGTTGTATTTGCTGTTAAAAAAAAAAAATGCATATAGTCTGAATTTGGTCCTTACACTTCTGAATGCAGTCCTTACAAAAAGTATTAGTGCCACCTGCAGTTGAAAGAGGGCAGTAGACTATAAACTACACTACAGAGTGCTTCGACGTAGGAAGTTACTTCACTATAGTGTGGAGTACGTCGAATTTTGTAGGATTCATGACGTAAGATGGAATATGTGCGACACTATGGAATGCGTGGAAGTTTGCTAGAAAACAAAAATATGACAGTTAAAAGGGAAAAACACGTGGAAAATTACATTTATGAGGACAAATTGACAAGATCTAAGGATGTATGTGCAATTAATGAGAAAATCTGAAAACAATCTAGACAAAATCAAATCTAATGATGGGATTCGAATTTCAGAATTTTTATAAATAAACTGCCTTCTACCCAGATTAAGAACTTTATTGAATCAAGAGCTTAAGTGTTCATAATGTGAAGAAATTGCAGAGAATTTTTTCATGAATGTTCTGTCAATTGAAGAATTTATGTGTATATTCGAGGAAAGAGGCATAGAAGGAGTCATGGAAGCGACCGTCACAACAACTGTTGGTACGCCCGCAACATCAGCTCAGATGCCCATAGTAGCGTCACCATCACTACAGAAGCAGAGGAGATCCACAAGAAAGGATCTGGCTAAGGAAGTAAGAAGCAAGAAGAAATGGGATAAGAAACCTGCTAAACCTCAGCAAAAACCCGAGCCAGTCAAAGACAGTGACGAAGAAGTGGAGGAAATACAGGCGGAGGAAGGCGGCACAATATTTTTATCACCCCTACCACCATACATCCCGCTGAGGAAACCAAATGCCAAACACATCAAAGAATCAAAATATGCGAAGTATGGCACATTTACACCTTTGTTGCGAGAGGAAGTACCCTTTAAAGGAGACATTTTAGGCAAAATTGTGCAGCTCAAGTTTGCGGATTACAATTTTAACAATAGAAAGAAATACTCTCATTTCGCACCAAAACATTACCTAAAGCAAGTACACTACCTAGACAATGGAGTGACAAGGTTAGAGACACAACAATGGGAGAACAGGTTGGTGCAATTAGGGCTATTAAATGTGTTCAATGTACCAAACTTCGACAGAAGTGCAGGAAGCACATCATGTGTGTGGTAGTTGTTTATGCTCGTGCACGATGGGAATATATGGATGGGGGAAAATATCCCCATAAACCCTATGCTGATTTTGAGGATCACACGATTTCCATACCAAGGACGGAACCCTGCGAAGGAGTTCGTCGAAAAAGATCAAGACCGCACTATAGTGGAGAGTATGAAGAGCAAGTTCGGGCTGGTAAAAGGAAAATGAGGTTACAACATAAATTTGATCAGTGACAAAGAAGTTCACTTCATGGCACACATATTGGCTGGAAAGATTATAAGGAAATGTCACGCGAAACGAAGTCCCTGCATTGGTAGTGTCACTATCTGCACAGTGTGCCAATGGGGTTCAGTATAACTGGGTTGAATACATGTGCAAACAATTCCTCGAAGACTATCGCGGGGTCCAAGAGAAAGGTGCAACCTTCCACTACGCTTGGTTAATTTTGATTATTTCTTTGATGGCGTGGAGGGAACTAGATGAGTCGCAGTTCCCTCAAGTACCTACAGATACCTGTGAAGCCGCGAGGTACACTTCACTGTGGTTTACCACCCAAGCGTCGCACACACAAGAAAACCACATATTTTTGTACATTATGACATGGATTTGCACATGCTAGTGAACCAACATCCCATACTCTCACCAAGATTATACGAGCAGTATAACTTTGTGGCGAGGTTCAAAGCAGATTTTCACAGGGTGTACATATAGGCGTGCAAGGATGCAAAGAAGAAATGGCATGCATTTCCATATATGGTGACTAGAGATGATCTTGCAGCACAGATACAGGAATGGCCCTAAGAATGGATGACTCCGCTAGAGGTAACAAGAGATAGTGAGACAGAAGGAGAAGAGGTGGACACTTCATAGCATGGCGAAGCCAGTGGGAAAGACAAGGAGTAGGATGAAAATGAGTTAGAGGAAGAAGAGCACCATGATGAGGGTCAACAGGATCTTCCTAAGGGAGATGAGTAGACCAAGGAGACAAAAAAGGAAGAAACAAAAAAAACTATCACAGAGAAGAGGAAGGCAGAGGGTGAAGCTGCCTCAAAGAAAAATAAGAAGCAGAAGGTCGATAAGACGAAGGATATCATGGTCCTTACTGAAGAGGAATTAGATCAAATCGGGGGTAGGATACAGGAAGCAACAACATAATCCTGGAACATAGTCGAAGATCGCTATTGCGCACTTCTGACTAGTGTTGCAGAACGCATTGCAGAATTGAAGATAATGGCGCAGAAGGTCAAACAACCAACACAGATAGAGGAAAGGGTTGGAGCAGAAAGGAAGATAGAGCCTACACTGGTAGAAAGGCTAGCACAGATACCTATAGGAGTATTACAATTTGAACCTATCGAACTGCAACAACAGGCTAAAGAATGGAAGCATGTCAACATGAACATTGCAGCAATGCCATTTCCAAGACTACACAAACTGCACATGGAGATAATTGAAGAACTAAATCTGCACGAACAACATACATCGCAATTGAATATGCAGGTGGAAAAAGAGCGAGTTGTGCTATGGTAGAAGATCGAGCAGGTGATGCAAAAAAGGATCAAATGGCATAGGAATGCCAAAAGATCAAGGAGGTGGTTGAAGCCACATGGAAAGAGATTCCAGACCTTGATTTCCGAGAAGAAGAGTCAATAGAAGAAAAGGTCACGAATATTGGCCTTGCAGTGAAGGGGTATAAGGACAAAATTTCCGAAGTGCAATTTAAGTATGAAATGTAGATTAGTGAGCTACAAATGAAGCTATAGCCAACTATGCCACAGGAAATAAGGGATCAGAGGGAGACTAACCTAAAGAATGTAATGGCCAGCATCTCCGCAACATTGGAAGACTATGGGAAGTTGTTAGATGAAAGTTTGCAAATTTGGACTTCGTTGCAGGAAGATCCAAATGTACAAAAACTGCATGAAGAAATGCAGCAGAAGCAACAACAGTTAGAAGAGATTCGGGCATCTGTGAAGACCTTACCAATCTCATAGAGGCTCGTGAAGATCAATGGGAATAAGGCCCTCTCGAAGAAAATTGAGGAACTAAAGGAGGAGCATGTTTTAATAGAAAGGACTTAGCCTTGGTAGGATGAGGCCTTCCAGTTATCACGGTTAGTGGATGAGAAGCTTCATGAGCTTTGACAAATGGAAATAGTGTTGGTGTTGAACGCTACAAAAAATGTGACAAAGGCACTATTGGAGGAAGCACACAGTAAGGAAAAGTAGGTGACAGAAGCTCTACAACAGTTCAATCAAGCCTACAACAACATCGCAGTAAAAATCAGAGGCAAAGAAGCTCAGTGAATCAGGACGAGTCACATGTGAGTGTTGGGGACCTGTTGGGTGCAACCCAACTTGGCCTAGATTTTGATGATGATTCCGCATTTTGGGAAGCGAAGTGCAAAGTAAAAAATGCAGCGGAGTGCGAAGTGGATTGCGTAGTGGAGAAATGGAGCGCCAAAGTGGATTGCGTAGTAGATATACCATGCGGTATATGGGCTTCAAAGAAGGTCAAAGCCCCTCCCATTTCGTAAAAGAATACTATTTTGTATATGATGAATGGTTTTCGGACCGTAGTAGGTTATATTAGGGGAGTCCATACTATATGGACTGTGGTATTGTAATGACAGACCCTTGATGTAATAGTATATAATAGGGTCAAATCATAAAGAGAAGAATCATCTTATGATCCAGATCAATGTTATGGGCATATCTTGTTGATCTATACTTGGGAAGGAAGGCGAGGCTCTACAGCTGAGTGCGCAGACACCTGAGTCTGTCGATGAGTGCATGGATTTCCTGTAGCTGAGTGCACAGGCTAAGAACTGTTTGTTGTACAAATTCTCTATTATAAGAAATAGTTCTTATGGATGAATTCACACATTGGGATGAACCATGGTAAAATCTGTGTCTTCATGTGTTTATTTTCTTATTATCTGTTGTAGCATAGCAGTTTCACTTTATTTCAGTATAGTAAATTTTTATGGATGTATATGATATGTTTTAAGTGATGATCATAATGTGGCGAAGTAATGCGAAGTAATCTATGCATGTTAAGTATCAGAAAACATAAAAATACCACATTGCATCATCCCTCGAGGCTGCAGAACCCTGGTTCTACATCCTCCCATAGTCACTTCGGGTGAGACTGCGATCTGCTTGCAGGTCCTTGCCGAAAGGGCCAGTGATTTTGGGTTTTTTTGGTTCGCAATAAAACATCGAACCTAGGTAAGCCCGACCTAAAAGCCAACAAACATCAGTCATCTAGAAGTTATAATCTTCATCAACCACGTTCACAAATTAGTAAAATACAACATATTAAGTCTCATGATTCATCAATCTTAAACTTTCAAGCTTTCAAAATTCAATATATAACATTTATCATCATTGAACACCAAAGTTGTACCTGTAAGGTAAGTGTAACCATTACAACAAAGAATATATAACATGAAATGAAATGTTATAAAATGAAATGAAATGAAACAACTTTCAACTTTCACGAAGCATCATATTCATAATTCATTACCAATGAGTTATAATTGCCAACTTCAAACTTTAAACTTAAATTGTCATATATTGTTTACAAAAAATATCATAATGAATATGAAAGAGTGAACAATTATAAAAACTACTAGAAACTAGAAAAGACAAGTAAATATATTATCTATTGCTAATGCTTGGCCTTCTTGCCACCATGAGAAATGTATAATTTTTTAGTCTTGTTGGAAAATCAAGATCTTTGTCATTAATATCACCCTCTAAGCATTAACATAAGATAGAAAAAACATAGCATGTCAAGTCAAGATTTTGTTTGAGTGATGGGTACATTTTTAGTAGGGTCATGATAGAGGAGTTCGACAACCAATGTCACTAACATCAAGGTAAATATAGGGATTTGTGCTCTTGATTAAATATGAGTTCCATACCCTAATACATGACAATATCCAATGGAAACATTGCAATCCCCCCAATCCTGAAATCCTGAAAAACTAATAAGTCCTGTAGTGTAGCTTCCAGATACATCGCATTTAGTTTGTTTATAGTCGACGTTTCGAACCAGCAACGATGGTTCATCATCAGGATTTGAAAAATTGTTGAAAGACTAATCTCATTTTTTAATAAATAGAGATGTGTGAGATGTTAGCCGACAGTTTTACTTGTTTTATTATATTTAGTTAATTTTGATTGTATTTGTGAAAAATAGGGTTTTATTAATTAATTAATTACTTTATTATTATTATCTATATATATATATATATATATATATATATATATATATATATATATATATATTTTTTTTTATTTTTTTAATAATTAGAATAATTTATATATATATATATATATATATATATATATATATATATATATATATATATGATTATGGTTGAATTAGTATTGATATTTAACTATTTATTTTGATTGTCTTATTTAAATAATTATTTTGCTTTTATTAATTTTTGATTTTATTTTATTTATTTCTTATTATTATCATCATTATTATTTATTTCTTTATTATTATTATTGCTTTTTTGTTTATTTCATTAATTAATTAATTATTAATTATTATTATTATTATTATTTAACTTGTTAATTCTCATTATTTTTTTATTTGTTTTAATGTATTAATTACTTATTTATTCTCATTATGTGTTAAAGTAAATTCTTTAATTTTAATTCTGTTTAATGTTAATTAGAGTAAATTTTTATGTTTCATTGTAATCATGGTTATATCAATTGAATTTGTATTAATCTTTAAAAATATTTATTTTGATTAATCTTATGATTATTTTAATCATATTTATTTTAATTGATTATTTAATTTTAATTATTTTAATTCGTTAATTAAATTTATTGATTGATTTATTTATTTATTCATTTATTTATTTTAATTATTAATTTTAGTTGTGCCTATTATACCTATTTTAATTTTAATTATTTGAATTCTAATATTTTAGAACTTTTAAGTTTGTTCTAGTTATGGTTATATTCTTTTGATTAATTTCTTAATTATCTAAATAAGCTATATAGTTTTGATTATTTTAATTAATTATTAACAATTGATTATTTTTAATTATTTATTTATTTTAATTATTCCAATTGTTTATTTTAATTACTTATTTAAAATAATCATAAAATTAATCAAAATAAATATTTATTTTAATTATTTCAATTATTTGTTTTAATTATTTTAATTGTTTATTTTAATTATTTATTTTATTTATTTAATTTAATTATTTATTTTAAAATAATCAAAATAAATATTTTATGAATATTTTGCTCATATTTATTTTAATTGATTATTTAATTTTGTTTATTTTAATTCTAATTATTTTAATTATATATATATATATATATATATATATATATATATATATATATATATATATATATAATTATTGATTTTAGATGTGCCTATTATACTTATTTTAATTTAATTATTTATTTTAATTATTCGAATTCTAATATTATAGAACTTTTAAGTTTGTTCTAGGTTAGTTAGAGGAGGGTTATGGCTAAGAGGTGTTGATTTGGATGATAGTATAGGAGTCCAGTTTTTACTTATGGTCCATCCCTCGTCTCTGTTGAGGTTATTAGGGTGTTTGCTGATTTCTATGGCTTCTCTAAATTTCCTTATGAAGTAGTGTTCACATTTAGCTAAGATGCGGGTATCTTCTATACAGATTTGGTGTTTGGTTTTGTGAGAATGCTCAGCTAGAGCTGAGGATTTGGAACGATTGTGTTTAATGTCAGCGGCGTGTTCTTGGATTCTTGTGCTAAAGGATCTTCCAGTTTCACCTACATAGGGTTTACCGCAAGAGCAGGGAACTAAGTAAACCCCTTTAAGGCATTTGGGATCAATTTTGTCTTTGACAGGCTTGAGGCAGTTCCGGATAGTGTTTAAGGGTTTGAAAGTGGTTAGAATTCCATTATTTTTCAGGATGCGTGAGATTTTGTCTGTAGTCCCTAATATGTAGGGGAGGTTGACTATACCTTTTGTGTTATCAAAGCTTTTGTTTTTGTTAGGTTGAGTGCTTGCTTTGTTTATGGCTTTGATGGCTTGATGCTTGCTGTACCCGTTTTTTAGGAAAACTTTAATCAGGTGTTCTATTTCTTTTTCTAGGTGTTCTTTGTCAGAGATTCTAAGGGCTCTGGTTGCTAATGTGTTGAGGACTCCTAGTTTTTGGGTAGGGTGATGATGTGAGGAGGCATGTAAATATTGTTCGGTGTGAGTCTTTTTTCTATATACCTGGTGGGATATAGAGCCATCCTCATTTCTAGTGATGAGGATATCAAGGAAGGGGAGGCTTTTGTTGACCTCAACTTCCATAGTGAATTTTATTGAAGGGGATAAACTATTAAGGTGTTGTTTGAAGGTTTCTAGGGTTTCTCTTCCATGAGGCCATATGATAAAAGTGTCATCCACATATCTTTTCCACAATTTAGGTTTTAGGGGTGCTGTCATGAGGGCTTTGTTTTCAAAGTCCTCCATGAATAAGTTGGCAATAATAGGGGATAGAGGTGATCCCATGGCAACTCCACATGTCTGTTCATAAATGTCTTCCATGAAACTGAAGAAGGTTGATCTTAAGCAAATTTCTATAAGTTTTGATGTGTCTGGATCAGTGAGTTTGTGGATGACCTTCATGGCATCATCAATGGGGATATTGGTATAAAGTGCAGTGACATCGAAACTGACCAAAATGTCATTTTGATCAAGTTTGATGTTCTTGATTTCTTCAATGAATTGGGTTGAGTCTTTGACAAAGGAGTCTGTATTTCCCACTAGGGGCTTTAGTTTCTTGGCTAGGTGTTTTGCTAGATGGTATGTGGGTCCATTAATAGTGTTTACTATTGGTCTGAGAGGGATTTCTTCCTTGTGAATCTTTGGAGCTCCATAGATTCTTGGTGTGTAGGGATTGTTGACTATGAGATTTTTGTTGTCTTGTATCTTACTGGTTTTGATTAGGTTGCATACTTTTTTGGAGACTTTGTTTAATGGGTTTTTGTTGAGTTTTCTGTAGCAGCCACTGTTATTTAGATGATCTAGCATTTTTTCTATGTAGTCACTTTTGTTCATGATAACGGTGGCTCCTCCTTTGTCTGCTTTCAACACTATAATATTAGGGTTGGAGTTCAATGTTTTGAGAGCTAGATACTCTTGTTTGCTGACATTGCTTTTGGGGAGTTTTGCTTTCCTGAGGGTGATGGAGCAGTCTTGTCTGATTTGTTCTTTTATGTTGTCTGGAAGGTTTTTGATACCATATTCAATATTGCATAGAATGTCTTCAACAGGGATTTTTTGAGGTGTGATGGAGAAATAAAATTCTAATTTCTCCATAAGTTTGTTGGATTTTGAATGAGATATAAAATTCTAATTTCTCCATATGAAATCTAATCGCGACGGAACCACTCTCAAACATCCCGAGTCATTTCATGGTAATGTTAAAAATTTAAGGGAAAGGATAAAAATGAAAATTAAGGAGAATGTCACTTTTGCTTTAAGAATTTAACATTGCCATGAATCACATATTAATACTAGGGCCATAGGCTTGATCATTAGGTTGTCTCACTAAAAAATTATTTGTTTCTTTAAAAAAAAATGCATTTGGAATGTTACTGCTAAAAAAATTAAAAATTGCAAAAATGGTTAGGGAGTGAAAATTTCGTTCCCGGGGTCGCTCCCGAAATTTGCTCATGGGGTCACTCTTAAGTCGCTCCCAAAGGGAGTGCGCTTTGGGAGTGGGTTTGAGGGGGCGGAGCCGCTCCTCCACGACCCTGATTTAACCATATAACTATATATATGAGTTCAAGTTTCAAAAATGCATCATTGATACATACAATAAATACATGATGAAAAGTGCATTTAAAGTGAATAAAAACATTTTAACTCTTTTCTAATTTGTACCATATTGTTTCATTACATAGTATGATGTACTAGAAACATTTCATTCATGTGACTGCATCTAGTATATGGCATGTGTCATTTAATCAAACATTATATGAACTTGTCTTATGGAATATTTGGTTGGCATGAAATTTTATTAGTTTTGCAAATAGGTTTATTTTATTTTTTACATATATTTACATATTTATGCTCTATGAATAAAATTCATTATTTAGAAATGGGAAAAAGTGTGAAGTTAGATTTGATCACTTCTTTTGATTATGTTTACATGGAACTCAATACTTTGGTTGATAAATGATAAAAAACGAGACTCTAAAGTTTAGGACTTTGGGCTCAATTATTCTACTTATGTTTAGAAATGGTTAAGTTCTTATCACTATTCTTTCTAAGTCAACATATTTTTCTTCAATTAGTTTATATGTATTATATGTAATATTTTTGTATTATGTGTAATAGTTTAGTCAACATCTTGGATTAGTTTATGTTGATTTGGGATAGCATCGGATGTGCTCTAGCCATGAAATTTGGTGGAGAGGCTAAGGCACTTGAGATCTCCAATACCTAGAAATGGTTTGGGTAGATTTTAAACAGTTTGGGAGATATTAAAATAATTAATATTTTTAATGGAGAACCTAAGTCTAAACTTTGGGAAAATAAAATATTAATGGATATTAATATAAAACTAGGTTAGAAGGTTCCAAAAGTCATGGATCAAGCCAAATCTAATCTTAGCCGTTGATTAGAGATTTAATCTCGGCCGTTGAAGGACCAGCATGAAAAGTATAAGAAGAGGCTTGAGGGTCAGTTGGAGAACACACCAAAGTGATCAATCATTCATTTTGCTAGAGCGAGGTTTCTAAGCCAAGTTGAATCAGTGATCAACAGCGAGGAGCATTGTATAAGGCAGAGGGGTAGAGACAATACTGAGAGACCAACGCAGAAGCAGAGAGAGCAAGATCAGCAACCAATCCGGGCTACGCAGAGCCCAACAGAGACAACGTAGAGGCCAGAGGGACTGCATCATCCACGCAGAGGTTGCTGGAGTGACATAGAGGGTCCCAGAGGCTACACAGTGCCTCAAAGAGCTAACATAGAGGGTCCTGGGGTCGACGCAGGTCAGCAGGAGGCTGACGCAGAGGCTAGAAGGGCCAGCGCTGAGCTTCATTTGTGTCGGAGAGGGTTTTGTAGGACAGGTTTTCTGAATACCTATTTCTGAATAGAGAGGTATTTTTGCCGTGTATTTTTCTCTATCGGGTGAGCCAGTTAGGCACCTAGTTGTACTCAGAAATACTGCATAATAATATAACCTTCAGAATAGCTGCACCGGTTTTCCCGCATTGGGTTTTTTCGGGGACATTTGTGCAAAAATAACAGTGTCACTTGTGTGTTTGTTTTCTTTCAGCTGATGATATGTAGATGTTGAGACTGTACTTGTGTTTATTTTCAGTATTTATATGGTTAAATAACTTGTTAAGTAATTAAAAAAGTAGGTGAAATAAACTAGATAATGCATGCAGAATTTCTAACGGGCTAGAGTTAGAAATTCCAACATGGTATCAGAACGTGGTTCCAGATCACAGGAGAGATGAAGGCATCAACTGAGCAGAGCATTTGATGTAGAATAAATTGTCATGAGTTACAGTGTATGATCCTTGCAGAAGTGACAGAGGAAGGGTTGACCCAGACGAACTACTTCAACAGTCTGGGTTAGAGAGAGGACAGTGCAAAGGCTGAGGAGGGAAGAAACAGGCTCACGCAGAGCCACATTGAGGCAAGGAGGGCTGACACAATTGGCTGAGGGAGTTTTTTTGCCGATGTCGGGATTGCGTAGGGCCAAGAGGCTCAATCCTTCAGTTGTTGGGGCAAAGGAAGTTGTGGGCAGTTTGCGGGAGTGAAGCTGGTGGGGTGCTGTGGCCAGAACAGTACCTAACAGGGCAAAACCAAGGTAGAGGGAGTTGCTGCCGAGGCGGATTTCCAGCCATGGAATCTGTATCAATGTTGTAGTTTCACAGACGATCGGAGAGGGGCAACTTAATAGTTGGAAGAAAGATTTCCAGGAGGGAAATCAGGCCTCAGAGGGAGTCCAGAAGAGAAATTCCAGATGGGAAGTAGAGAGACTCGAAGGAGTCGAACCGAGAACTTCCAGACGAGAAGTAGAGAGAATCAGCAGGAGTCGAACCGAGAACTTTCTCGCAGGAAGTAGAGAGATTCAGCAGGAGTCAAACAAGGAACTTCCAGACGGGAAGTAGACTCAGCAGGAGTCGAACATAGAACTTCCAGATGGGAAGTAGACTCAGCAGGAGTCGAACAGAGAACTTCTAGATGGGAAGTAGACTCAGCAGGAGTCGAACAAAGAACTTTAGACGAGAAGTAGATTCAACAGGAGTCGAACTAGAGAACTTCCAGGTGAGAAGTAGACTCAGCAGGAGTCGAATAGAGAAATTCCAGATGGGAAGTAGACTCAGCAGGAGTCAAACAAAGAACTTCCAGGCGGGAAGTAGAGAGACTCGAAGGAATCGACAAGAAGAGCAGAGAGATGGCCATTAATGGGCTGAGGGATTAGGATAGGTTGGATGAGGCATTCGACTTTGTCAACTGGAAGGTCAGGATCATGTCTATTCTATGTGCCATGAGTGCTCATATTCCACTTGAGAAGAAGTGGGGAGACATCGAGTTATAGTGAGGAGGGACACATGCAATGAGGGGTAGGATCCTTGAGGTACCCAACCTCTTGGATTATACCTTGCTATGGGAGCCCCGAAGAGAGAGTAGCAGGATTGGCGGATGTCGGTAGAAACAAATTCGGATGAAGCGACAGAGAGTGCTACAGTGCATCAGTTCCCGGGCAACGCGAGGCTAGCAGGCTGCAACAATGCGAGAGGCACGGCGAGTATTGCACCAATTCAGGATGGCACAGAGAGGTGTACAACGGTGCAAGATGCAGGGAGTTGTTGCATCAGCGCAGAGGTTAGTAGAGGGAGCATTTGTTAGCGGTAGAGGGAGCTTCAACATCAGGAGTGTTTCTAGTGTGACAGGATGTCAGTAGTTGGGTGGATCAATTACTTACTTCTCAGTAACTAAGTTTCAATGCAGTAGCACGATGTAGCATGATGAGAGGGGGTTGCAGTGCAGATGTAGTGTTGGGAGAAAGGACCAGAAGCAACACGGATGCAGAGGGAGCTACCGTACGAATGCAACAGTGGTAGTGGTAGGGCCATGGGTAGTAGTACATGATGCAGCAGTGTAGAGGATGTTGGGCAGTAGGCCTAGCATCAACACCAAGGACCGATGCCAGATGATCAGGGTGATACTCAGTGAGGAGTATTGCTAGAGCACAAGCCTCACTAACAGGGAGTGTTGATTTGGGGTAGCATCGTATGTGCTCTAACCATGAAATTTGGTGGAGAGGCTAAGGAACATAAGATATCCAATACCCATAAATGGTTTGGTTAGATTCTAAACAGTTTGGGAGATATTAAAAAAATTAATATTTTTAATGGAGTCCCTAAGTCTAAACTTAGGGAAAATAAAATATTAATGGATATTAATATAAAACTGGGTTAGAAGGTTCCAAAAGTTATGGATCAAGCCAAATCTAATCTGAGCCATTGATTAGAGATTTAATCTCGGCCATTGAAGGACCAACAGGGAAAGTATAAGAAGAGGCTTGAGGGTCAGTTAGAGAACACACCAGAGTGATCAATCATTCATTTTGCTAGAGTGGGGTTGCTAAGAAAAGTTGAATTAGTGATCAGCAGTGAGGGGTAGTGAGTACAAGTCAGAGAGGCAAAGACAATACTGAGAGACCAACGCAGAAGCAGAGAGAGCAAGAGTAGGAGCTAGTCCAGGCTACGCAAAGCCCAATAGAGACAATGTAGAGGCCAGAGGGATTGTGTCATCCACGCAGAGGCTGTTGGAGTGACGCAGAGGGTCCTAGAGGTTGCGCAGTGCCTTAGAGGGCTGACGTAGAGGGTCCTGGGATCGACGCAGGTTAGTAGGAGGCTGACGCAGAGGCTAGAAGGGCCAGTGTTGAGCTTCAGTTGTGCCAGAGAGGTTTTTGTGGGACAGGTTTTCTGAATACCTGTTTCCGAATAGAGAGGTATTGTTTTCGTGTATTTTTCTCTATCGGGTGAGCTAGTTAGGCACCCAGTTGTACTCAGAAAGATTGCATAATAATATAACCCTCAAAATAGCTGCACCGGTTTTCCCGCATTGGGTTTTTCCGGGGACATTTGTCCAAAAATAACGATGTCACTTGTGTGTTTGTTTTCTTCAGCTGATGATTTGTAGATGTTGATACTGTACTTTTGTTTATTTTCAGTATTTATATGGTTAAATAACTTGTTAAGTAATTAAACAAGTAGGTGAAATAAACCAGATAGTGCAGGAAGAATTTCTAACGGATTAGAATTAGAAATTCCAACAGTTTACATGTATTATATGTATTATATGTAATATAGAGGCATCTCCTATACGCCCCCCAACTACAGGTCATCAGAGTGTGGGGGGATATGCTATACATGGTTGGGTTCATGATAGATCACGTAGGCCATCCAAAGTGTGTGTTCCACTCAAGATCCTGCCTCCTACACCAGTCAGAGTGTTAGAGGTAGTGTTTTTGTCTCTGTTGATGATCATGTTACTAATAGAGAACCTTCTTCACTTGTTCCAGGTACACATCCTGTATTTTTGAATCCTCTTTAAACTTTATATATTTATGTCTTGAAATTGTCTTTAATTTTTAAATCATATTCAATTGATGCGTTTGAATTTAATGTATATGTTATTATGCTTAGTTTGTTATATATGTTATTAAATTATGTTTATGATTTTCATACCCTCAGCGAGGTGAAGCTGAGGATCTTCCTGTAGCATCGATCCCTCCATGGAACGACACTACAACCACTATTACATTTGATGATGTTAGGGCCCAGTAGACATGGAGCACATGAGAGCTCAGTAATGTCCATGTTAGGTCGCCTACTAAGCGTAGTTTGAATTTGATTTTGGATAGCATCGAGAGGTTGATCGATGCATACCAGAGGGTAGGCCCATAAATCCACCTCCTACATTTGATATAGAGGATGAGGAGGCTAAAGGTTATACACCCACATACTTGGGAGGCAGTGAAAACCACCACTAGGGACATTGATGTTCATGAGGCATTGTTTGACATCCCTCCAGACCATCGTGTTAGACATGCTGGTCAGATTCCACTCAAATTCTTTAGCAATGTTAATGCAACCCCCTATGTTTATGATCAACTCATTGGAGCTTGGGGCCAACTCCCCTGCCATGACCAAGTCCTTGTTTACTTCACAAAGCATATATATGTAGAGTTCGTATTACATATGAGGTCAGATTACACTGATACCATATCTGAGTTTTATGGATCCAGCTTGGGACGTAGCTATGATCGTGTCGGGGCTCATAGGGACCCTGCGAATGTACCACTACCTTCGAGATTGTTTCCACTATCGTCTCGGAGCGTGGTTGCCAACAGAGCTAGAGGAGTTGTCACAGCTCAACACTCAAACTAGGCATACCTTTGCACATAGCATGCAGATGACATTGAGCAGTACACAAGTCGTATTGTGTGGAGAGATGAGCAAACCACCATTGTTTCCTCTTAACCTGCCAGTTCCATTATATGATGATGCATATCTCGAGAGACTACCAACCTACCAACTTTTGTCATATGCACGTATATGTTGTGATGCCATTGATGACACTTAGAGGGTACACAACTCGCGTGACCCAGGCCAGGTACATATATACGAAACTTTCGAATCTTATCGTCAAATTATACATAATTTATATTAATTAATAAGTTCTTATTAGATTGCATTTATATTAATAAGTTCATGATAACATGTAGACACAACCTGACTACATGGATGAGGTTCTGAGGTCATTTGAGGGGGTAGCTAATTAACCAAAGTAGCCTCCACCAATGTATGTTTCCATGGATTCTCCTCCACCTCCACCTCTAGTGCCTCAGGACACTCATGTGGAGGTAAACTTTTTTATTCCTAAGATTTCAACATTTTCTTTTTTTAAGTTACATGCATGCTAATTAATTCGTAGACTAATTATAATTTGTCTTTTCCATTGTGTACATAGGCCCATATGCAAAGTGGTGTCGATGTCGCAGTTATGTGGATGCATGAGTGGGATGGTGTGTATATCTGCATTGAAGATGCAGATCCATCGACACAGACCCTAATTGTTGAGCCACGAGCATAGGAGCACCAAACCCAGATTGATCAGACCCCCATCTTACTTGAATTGCGTTTGGACTCGAATAAGGTTAGTAGATTCATATGTAATTAAATGTGGTTTAAAGTCATTTTTTACAGATTGTTTATTTTGTACAAATAATGTTCTAATTAATTTATACTGCAGTACCAGATTATGGATGCTTACTTTGGGCAACGAAACTCACATAAGAGTTCTCATGAAAGATTCTAGAGTAGATAATTCATATTTTTCATGTCCATTTCATAGGGCACATTCACATGTGATATGTACAAACTTTGTATATTTTCATACATGTACAAAATAATGGATATATTTGTATATATTTTTATAAGGACAGTTTATTGATACATTCATTATATTTTATTTTATGGATGTTTATTAATTTTTTTATGGATGTTCATTAAATTTCATATTTTATTTTATGGATGTTTATTAATTTTGTTTATAGATGTTCATTAAATTTCATTTTTGGATCTAATTTATTATTTCAGTAGTTTAAAAAAATTCTATATAGTATAACTTTTATTAAAAAAAATAACAATTTTGATTTCTAGTTTCATAGACTAAGAAAATAAGTACAATCTTACTATGATGCAAGTCACTTTGATACTTAAAATGAACTAAAATATATCATGGTTCAATTAAAAAACACAAATTATAGGATTGAAATTTAAGTTTTAAATTCAATTTTAAAAGATGTCTGGTAAACAATTCAAATAAGTTTTATTCAATTTTATTTCTTTTGAGGTCATCTACAAGAGCAAGTAGTCATAACATGATATAAGTCATATGTAAATTGGAATTTAATATACCAAAAAATAATTAATGATATGTTTCTATAATTTTATGAATTGTCCAAAATTTACTTGGCTATCCAAATATTTCAATCAATTCCTTATCTTAAGACCTTCAATTAAGAACATTCAAGAAGTAAAATTTTACATAATAACAATTTTGATTTCTAGTTTCATAGACTAAGAAAATAAGTACAATCTTAATACTATGATGCAAGTCACTTTAATACTTAAAATGAACTAAAATATATCATGTACATTAATTTAATATTGAACATGGAAAGAATTACAAATATGTTTCATATTGGCTTGTAGAAAGTGTCATTTAGTGTAATCAATGTATGTTAATTTAAACAATTAATTATATGTTTTTATAATTTTATGAACTTTCCTAATTTACATGGTTATCCAATTATTTCAATCAATTCCTTATCTCAAGGTTCAATTAAAAAACACAAATAGATTGAAATTTAAGTTTTATTCAATTTTAAAATATGTCTTGTAAATTATCGAAATAATTACAATCATATTATATGATGCAAGTCACTTTGATAGTTATATTAAACTAAAATATCTATCATTTAAGTGAATGAATTATTCGAGCAGCCCTCAAAATAGAGAATAACCCTAATAACTTTAATAGGGAGGATGGATACAGACTGAGCCAATCCTGGAACTCGATATCCATCATCTCACCCATTGATTCCCACCCATCCCTTCGTTGCCTCTCTCCCGTCCTTGGCGGCCTTCATCAAACCCCCTCCCTTTCATGAATCTTATTATCATTTCCAAAAAATTGTTCATCATTTCCAAATTGGACCCAATTGGACCATCATTCTATCTTCTTTAACCTTATTCCTTAGATTATATTCCCTATTTAATTTAATTATTAATTTCAATTAATAAATATTATTTATTATTTCGTTTTCTTTATTCTTATTTATATTAATTGAATTTAGGCTTATGGGATCAATATTATGAAAAGTAAGAAAACTTTCGTACAAATCACATAAGTGTGCTTCATCGTTAGGACAAGATGAAGAGCATCAAGTTAAATAGATGAAAAAAATATAGTTGTGCTTAGATTTGACTACTAAATAAATAATATTTTCATATAAAGAAATAATTGATAAAATATAACCAGGATGCGGGTGACACGAATATACATTAATGGTTTATCTGAAGAATGGCGGTGAGGGGATGGGCCACTTGTCCGATGGCGCCCCTCCCCATATCACCCTGAGACGCCCTCATAACTATCTGTAGGCAGCATTCAATACAGGTTCTGTTCGGCAAAAAGCTAGTCAGTGTTGGAATATGGAGATACCTCACTTCAGTTCTTTACTGTCTCCTCTGCTCTGCAGCATCTATCTGCCTCAGGCCTTTGAGCCCTGCCTTCGCACTGCAACAGGCCGGCGCTGCTGGATTGTGTGCTGTGCAGATTTTGATAACGGCTATCACCATTCGCATTCGGCTCTCTGCTTTTTAATCTCTGCCCAGATCAGCCCTGTTTCGCCTCTCATCCCCTCTGCTATTGCTCCCTCTGTCTTCGTCCCTCTGGTCTCTGCTCCTTTTGAGCGCCCAGCCAGCGAATTCAATATGGTTAGGCATCGCATGCGTAGTCACAGGGGAGGAACCAGGGGAGGAAGCTCTCGTCCTCCGGTGGAGCGCTCCACCTCCTCTCCTTCCCCTGAATTACATCATCCTCAAGCTTTCGGAGAAGGTAGACATCCCAATTCCAGGCGTGGAAGAGGTCGGGCTCGCTCTTCTGGTGTTGTTCTTGATGAATTCGTTGTCCATTCTGACAACTCTCCTCCGCCCCTTCATCCCGCTCCTCACTCTGCTCACTTCAGGTTCTGTAGCTCCCTAAACAGGCCCGTCATTACTGCTTCTATCTCCATCTCCTTCTCTGAAGAAATCGCTCACTCAGCCTCTCAGGTTGATATCTCCAACTCGCCGCAGGAAGGTGCTCTCAGATGCAACAATTGCAGGGATTCTGGTAACAATGTGATGGTTGACAGTCTCCTCACCTCCCCTGGTCCGAACTTGGGTGGAACTCTGCATGGTGAAGGGGGCTGCTCTGCTGCCATGCGCCCCTTTGGTGGTTCGTGTCACGACGGTTTTGCTATCCAGGATGCTTCTGGCGACAGGGGCGAGCCTCATGGTGGTGGTGGAGTGCTACACGGCAGCGCCTCCATGGACGTGGCAGATGACTGGGCTTGCCCAATCATCGAGGAACCCATCCCCAATGACGACAACTAAGATAACGTGGCCTCCAGGTAGTCGAAGGTGGCAGACAGAGTTTCGATAGAGGCAGACTGAGGTTAGATCTTGGCCGGCTATGGCTGCCTTGGTGTCTTCTATCTGGTTCTTTTTGGATTTTGATAATCTTAAGGTGGATGCTGGTCTCCTTTCTGGACCAAATGTCAGGGTTTTGTCTTACTGTGTTTTTGTGGGGTTTGGTCTCAAAACTGCTATCATTTTTGAAGGCTATGATCTTGCTGGACTAGTTTCCCCAATGTTGGGGCAGTCCATATTTTGATGAAACTACGATAAACTGGCTCGAGGCTCTGTCCTCTTTGTATATTTTTTGTACATATTAATAGACTACTTTTACTTAGAAAAAAAAAAAATAATTGATAGAATATAGTTGTTAATATTGAATTAAGGAAAATAATTAATCAAGAGGAATTTTTTATTTTTATTTTCTCAGTAAATACTAATTCTATTAAAAGGAAGTAAAAATACATTTACAAGGAGGTCGAGACCTCATAGCAGAGCTGAGACTGTCCATCAGCATATTGCGACTATCCCATGGATGGGAAGACCAGATACAACATTCCAAAACACCAGATATTGAGAATTGTGCATGCTGGAGAACAGAGAAGAAAACTGGGGATGAAATCATGGCTCAGGAGGCATCAGACGACCGTGTCGTGGTCCTTAAGTTCCTCCACCACTGGGCACGCAGGGCCCAAACAAACATCGCCAACTGTGGTCTCAGCCTTCACACCACTGCTATCAGGAATAGCCACCGAACGCCAGATGCCATAGGAACGACTTGCCGGGTCAATAGAGCCTGAGACGCCCTGGAGGATGCCGTCAGGTTGCTTGATGTCCTCAGGCATACCTCCCTCTGCCTGCACATCATCAGAATTGAAAATATTGCCCACGTCTTCTCCATTCTGCTTGCCATCCTGAGACAGCGACGCCGAAGAATGCACCGAAGCGCTAGACTGAGCTTCTTCCTCCGTAAAAATGACAGTGATACTGGCCGAGAGGATGGGCTTGTTGAGACGACTATGAAATTTGAAATGGGTGGTCTGGAAGGTGTTATGCGGGAAGGGCCTACCACCAGGACAGTTCTGTTGAGGAATTTCCGCGGGAGGGGATACAGGAGCCATGGGGATAACAGGCGACGGAGCAGACTGAGATCTCCCACGACCTCCACGCCTACCACCGTCGCGACATCGACCACGTTCACGCACCATAATCCAAAAACAAAGACAGCGAGCAGGGGAATTGAAGCAGGCGGAAGCGAAGCGGGAGCCGAAGTAAGGGAGCCACTTACAGTTCAGAAAACAGAGATTCAAGGCAGCCTCCGAAGCGCTGCAAGGATACAGAGACTGATGCGAGCAACTGCAGGAAGGCCAGGGGAAAATGAGGGATGAGAGAGCCAACGTCCCCATAATTAAAATCTTGGGCGAAGTTTCTCGATCGACAAGAGCAGTAAATGCAGAATGCCAAATGAGCAGCAAGTACCCAGAGTAAACGTGAAGAAGTGTGTGATCCTGCCACCTGCAGGACCATACGCCGACGCAAGAAATCCTATCCATTAATGTGGCAATTAAACACCCGCATCCGGGTAATCAAGAGGAAAATTTTAATGAAATGAATATCTAAAAATAAAAACAAAAATAATATTTAGGTCAAACCTATATAATTAAAACAATAAAACAATTAATAAAATCAATATAATAATATGATAAAATAAAAATAATATTTGGGTGAAACTTAAATAAAAATATTTCGGTGAAACCTAAATAATCAAAATACTAAAATAAAAATAATATGTAGGTCAAACTTAAATAATCGAAACAATTAATTCTAAAAACTTAAAAATAATAAATGGTCAAAATTATATATATATATATATATATATATATATATATATATATATATATATATATATATATATATATATAATTAAAAAATTAATAATAATAATAATAATTAATCAAATCAATAATAATAAAATAATTAATCATTTATTAGTAGTCAAGATAAAAATACAAATAAATAATAAAATTAAGAAATTAGGAATATATATATATATATATATATATATATATATATATATATATATATATAAACTTAAGAAGAAATGGTAGGGATCCAACAACTGCTAATTTTCCAGCCATCGTCTCTATTCAGATTGCTTGGCCTCTTTTCAATCTCTATAGCTTCCCTAAACTTACGATGATGGAAATGATCTATCTTAGCAATGACTCGGGTGTCTTCAATGTAGATGTGGTGTTTGTCTTTTTTGCATGTTCTGCTAATGTTGAGGAGTGATTCCTCCCATGTTTGATGTTTGTTGCATGTTCCTGAATCCTCTGATTTATTGAGCGGTCAGTTTCACCAACATAGGGTGTTCCACATGAACAAGGGATTACATAAACACCTTTCATATTCTTAGGGTCCACCAGGTCTTTTACAGATCTTAGGGAACTTTGAATAGTGTTAAGGGGCCTAAAGGTTGAGGGAACCTTGTGCTTTCTTAGGATCCTTGCAATCTTGTCAGTGGTCCCTTGTATAAAAGGAAGGTGTACCCCATAAAACCAATCATTGGGTTCTTTTTTAATCTTGGAACCCTTGCCAGCTTTAAGGAAAGCCCTAAGACATTGGAGCTTATTATAACCATTATTTTTTAAAACCTTGAGGAGATGGGTTTTCTCATCTTCAAGATGACTTTCATCAGAAACTCTAAACACACAAGTGGCTAAAGTGTTGAGAACACCCAACTTTTGAGCAAGGAAATGATGGGACTTAGCGTGAAGATACTGCTCCATGTGAGTTTTCTTCTGAAAGACCTAGTGTGAGAATGATCCATCGTCCTTCTTTGAAATAAGGACGTCAAGAAAAGGCAGGCTCCCATTGATTTCACATTCCATAGTAAACTTTATGGAGCTAGACATATTATTAAGATGATGGAGAAAGAGATCCAACGTATCCCGATAATGAGGCTAGATGACGCAGGTGTCATCAACAAATCTCTTCCAAAGTTTTGGTTTGTATTGAGCCGAGGACAAAGCTTTGGATTCAAAGTCCTCCACGAATAAATTAGCTACAAGAGGGGAAAGTGGCTAGCCCATGGCAACACCACACCTTTGTTCATAGAATTCCCCTTCAAAGCTAAAGAAAGTAGAGGTAAAACAAATATCAACCAATTTAGCAGTATCACGATCCATAATATGGTTGATGGCCTCAATTGGTCTATTTAACTAATTCCTATTTTATTAATTAAATTATTATAAAAAAAAATCAACTAAGTTTTTTTTTTTTCATTAATTCTTATTTGAATTCTTATTGTAATTAATTATGCTTTAATTCTTATTTTCAATTAATATATATTATTTTATTATTAATTCTGATTTATTATAAATTAGTTAATTATTAATAATTTTTAAATTTCGATTAATTCTTATTTCATTTTTAATTAATTCTTATTCTATTTTTAAAATTATTATTATTCAATTTTCAATTGGGAATTTGGTCAAATACAAATTATTATTTTTAATTAATTTAATTTGACTTAAGTTCCTTAAATATCATTTTGGTCAAATACCTGTTTTACTTATCAATAAATTTAATAGTTTTTATATTTGACCTTGATTAAATTTATTCTCTACACATTAACCCAATGGATATTTTGTTCATTTTATCCTATAAAATGGCTCTTCAACACTAGTTTACTCACAAAATCTATTTGGTCCCTGATGATGGATGGAGTAACCCTCTGAAACATTGGACGAATACAAAACATTACACAGTTCACTTTCGGAAATATCCAACAATATATATCATTTATCAATTTAATATTGAGCATGGAAAGAATTACAAATATGCTTCATATTGGCTTGTAGAAAGTGCATCTTAGTGCAATCTTATTACAATGATTTTAAATTATTTGAACTCTAAAGTCATCCATATTATATTAAAAATCTATATATATGGAATTTTTTGTGACCCACCCATATACCATTGCATGGTCAACCCTTGCAAGTATTTCATTCAATTCCTTATCTCAAGGTTAGATTAAAAAATAAAAATAGGATTGAAATAAGTTGTATTCAATTTTATTTCTTTTGAGACTATCTACGATAGTTGAGTCATAACATGATATAAGTCACGTGTGTTGGAATTTAATATACCAAAAAACATATATGATAACATTTCTATAATTTTATATAATGTTATGAACTTTCCTAAATTTACTATGTTACCAAGTATTTCAATCAATTCCTTATATCTTAAATTTCAATTAAAAAACTGAAATAAGTTTTATTCAATTTTAAAAGATGTCAAGATGTAAGTTCTACAAATAAGTTTTATTTTATTTTATTTCTTTTGAGGTTATTTCAATAGTTTATTCATAACATGATATGTGTGTGTGTTCCATTTGTTGCACTTTTTACAATCCAATTTGAACCCTCAATTGAATTATTTGAATTATATATTCCTAGCCCTCGATCGAGCTCCTAAGGTCCTTAAAAAAATAGATTTAGCACATTTTTTGCAAATTTCTCTGCAACACCATTCTACACCCTAGCGGACTAAGATAGAATTTGTCCTTAAGTGGCAGAGTTGATCATGTTGGATTCGTGAACGAATCCTCTATCCCATGGCATATGAGTTTGACATTTTCGAATTCATATGATATTTTTCATCTAATTTCTTTTAAACATAATGCTTGAAAGTTTTTTGCACAGTTTCAAAGGGGCTGAATAAATAAAAAAATATTAGCTTACTTGAACACGTGTCTAAAAAATGCAATTGAAATATTAATTTTTCAACTTTGAAAAGTAATAAAAAATAAAATTTTGCATAAAAAATAAAATTTTAATATGCATACCCTAGTTCTCTTCGTGTGGATCATATATATATATATATATATATTACACATTTTAGACTAAGTTATGCTACATGAACACATGTATACTTGTTAAAATGTGTGAAAAATTGTAAGGACAAGCATTTCATTTAATAGAAAATTGATAAATTATACGACACTAATTGTTTTTTGCAAAAAATATCATTAGGAGAACAACACAATTCTCCACAAATTATATTTTTACTCCGAATCAAAATTCACAATGCTTATATAAATTTTGAGGCTTCAATTCAATAAAAGATAAATTTTGAAATTTCATCACCACATTTGGCCCAAAAGTATAACCCAACTTCATGTGTTCACCCTAAATCATGAATTACACATCTCCTTCATATTACTTTTTAATATCAATATTATTATCCTGCCCAAAGCAAGGTATATTGTATTTTATTTTGGTCAAAAAAAAACTTTTGACTTTCGATTAGTTTTGAATTTTTTAAACAAATTGTATGAAATTTATTAAAGTTTTGAAAAAAATAAATATTAAACTTTGAAAATTAAAAAATAATTTAATTTTTTTTAAAATGTAAATTGTTTTTAAATTGAATTATATATATTAAAAAATAAATAAATCTAGAAAAAGTTTATATTAGCCAAATGTCATAACTTTTCACAATAGAATGTCATGTGGATAACTGCTCACCATTTTTTATGTAAGAATGCCATGTGGATAGTTGCCCACCATAATTTATGCAATTATTTGTATAAAAAATGACAAGCAACTATCCACATGGCATTTTGTTGTAAATGAATTCCTAATTACAATTATTTTCACCATATGTCTATAATTGCAAGGGAATTTCAAAATATGTTAAACTCTCACATAGTAATAACTATAAACTTTCTATATTTTTGTATTTATTGCTAACAATAACTTTGATTGTTAATTACTTTTTGTATAAGAGACAAGTACTAAGGAGCAACCTTGCATATTAAACATATTTGTAAATTTAAGTGTTAACTTCATATTGAGTAATTAAGAAATACACATTTCTATCGTACTAAAAAGTAGAAAACAATTATGGATGAAATTAGGTTTTTTTTAATCTCACTTTACCACTCTATGATGTAAAATTAAGGTGAAAATTGGAATATTTTATTCATGGTCCACATTGATTTTTTTTTTTTTTTTTTGGTAGTAGTTTTTAACTTATTATATAAGTATTTTTTTGGTTTTTTAATATAATGCTATGGGACAACATCTCCCCAATACTCACTGTAAAGAGTATGTGGATGCAAAAATAAAAAATTAAAACAAAAAAGAAAAGAAAAAGAAAATGAAGAGGAAAAAAAATGAAAAAGGAAAAAAAGGGAAAAAACGATGAGACCACCACTTTTTATCCAAAGAGTGATCCTCCTATTTAAGGTGTTTGGAATGTATGGACAGGAGATAAGGACATGGGAGGTGGCTAGACTAATGGGAAGGCATGTTGGGGATCATCTCCATCTTTGCGACTTCGATTTTTTTTTAATATAATTTTTATTTTTTATTTTTTTTCTAAAAATTGTTTTGATTTTTTGTTTATCTATCTATATATATAGGGTTTCATCAACAATAGTAATTTTAGGGAAGAAATGAATGAAATTGTATTTTGAAAAAATGATGCAACTCACAGTGAAGTCTAGGGTTTGGTCCTGCAATGATTTCTGCCCATCCACTGTTGTGAATCAAGGGCCTCGTTTTGGTTTTGAGGGCATGCCATGGTTCGGAATCACAGACCCTGATTTTCTCCTAGACATCATCAGAAGGGTGAATAAGCTTCAGTATGCAATGAGAATGGACGTCTCTTTGTTGTTGGGCTTGCCCGCTTTTCTCCTATGTTATGGAATCCAAATCTTGCTTAGCATTGAGGGTTATGAGGCTTGTGGTGGTGTTGTTTTCTAAGCACAAATGGAAGAATTTTTTTCAAAAACAATTCAATCGTTCCTACTAGTTTGAGAAATATGAATCATAGGAAGAGAAGGGACATAATTTTTTCCAGATTTTCATCAAGAATGTAGGCAAGAAATCCTCCCTTTTTGGGACAAGGAGTTCAAACTCTATCAATAGTCTAAATCATAGCATAGAGAGTAGGTGGGGCATCCCTACAAATTTTAAAAGTTTGTTATATGAAGGGAAGATGGTTTTAGGACTCCTCCCATATTAAAGACTATTGCATCATAAGGAACTCAACCATAGTCTTCAATATAAGGTTGCATGGTGGAGCTCTAAGACCTGAGACATCAATTGGATTAGCGTCCTACAAGGATGTGATGCAAGGAAAATATTTTGTCATAACATAACAACCTCAAAACAACCCAACACCATGTATTGTGAAACAAATGAATCAAACACCTTCTATGGAGGTAAGACACCTCTTTTCTGCTCTTCAGTCTAAGGTTGTAATATGTAGATTTAATAGTTTATGGCCTAAATCTTATCCTTTACATTAGTGAGTCTTTTCTTCCTGGTCCTTCAATTATTATATGTATTTATACTCCAAAGGTTTTTTATTGTCCAATTTGATATTGAAGAAGATATGGAGAAAGTCTTGCATGAGGGGCCTTGGTTTTGGGGAAGATCTAGGCTCTTTATCACCCCTTGGTTTCTAGATTTTGATGCCACTAAAATGGCGGTCACAACAATGTCAGTTTAGGTGCAGCTTCCAAATATACCCCTCCCATTTTGGCATCATAAGGTTTTAGAGGAAATCAGAAACACACTTCGAAAATTCTGAAAGGTGGACCTCGAAAGAACAGAGAAAGATATTTTTACCTTTTCCAGAATCTGTGTAGAAGTAGACCTTAGTAAAGCTCTACCTAATCACATTCAATTGATACATACAAAGTTTCAATGGAACCAAGAATTGGATTATGAGAACATGACATTTCGATGTCATACATGCTTCTTGTTAGGTCATCTATAAAACACATGTCCACATGCAAAAAAGACCCCCAAAAAGAAAAAGGGTCAATCCCAAAATCCAAAAGGATGGCAGGCCTCAAACCCTTTTTTCTCTTAAGAGGAAGCAGAAGAAACCAAAAAGATCCTTCCAGATGAAGCAAAAGAGAAAGCATAGAACCAAAATGGAAATAAATCACATGTGCAAAATGAGTTTGAAGTTCATGAGGCACAGGCTTCTGAACCGCAAGTCGAGGAGGCACATATACAAAGTGGGATGGGGGGCACAAAAGGAGCACATGTTTATGAAAAAACAGACTTATACAAAGAACTCCCACCAAAGGAAACAAGAAGAGAACTAGCAGTGGTTCTCGTTGAACCTAATTCAAAGGGATGGCAGAAAGTGAAAAAAACGAAAAGCAAAAAAGAGAAGTTAATTGATTATCATCACACTTAACTTCACATATTTACTCTTGTAATTTTTTTACTGTTTTTCCTCTTTAGCTCAAATGTCATGAGGTGCATCTACCGAAATGCTTTCAGCATATGCATAATGTAATTTTTTTCTTTCTAACATGATGAATAAAATTACAGGTGTTTTTCTCTGGAAAAATTATATAATTTTTGAAATTATTGTTTTGAGTTATTTTTAAATTTTTGTTTTTTTATTTATTTAAAAAAAATGTATTATGAAATTTTAAGGTGTTTTTTATTTGTTTCTTTTTTTTTTCATTAAAAAAAAAGAATAAAAAATAATTTATAGGTGCTATTACATTTTGATTTAGAAGTTGATTTTAAGTTTATTATTATTATTATTATTATTATTATTTATGATGGTATTCCTAGTCAAAGCCAGAGGTTCAATTAATTAGTAATTTTAACTTTGAAAATAAAATTGGTGATGCATGTAACACCTTTTTTTTTAAGTTGCTCTTTCATTGAAAATATCAAATATTTACATCATATATACTAGTCTTTTTGTCTATGGACTGCCTCCTTGGAAACCAAATAAAATACAATAGAATATAGAGTCTATGGCTACCAAACTTAGATTCAACTAGTAGTCTAAAACTTGAAAATGCATAGAGATAACACTGCCTCACCTTGGGGAAAAGCAACAACAATAAACAAAATGGCCAACTTTTAGCGACTACAGAGTTTCACGTAACAAATAAAATAAAATAGACATATACTTCAATTTTTTTTATCAATGACCCAGATGGGCAAGCATGCCGAGAAAAAAACAAAACTATAAAATATAGAGAACTTAAGCATTAAGAATATAGTGAGTGTCAGGGTTTTTGGGTTGTTCCTCAAGCTTGCATGGCAAAGCAATTGGAGAGTTTGACAGCAATCCCATCTCAAGCCTTGCAAGCCTTCCTTTCACATCTAGCATATGATCCCTAAGCTCATCCAGTCTGTGCATGAGGTTGACCTGAGTTTGTCCCCTGTTTACAAGAATATTTCCTAAGAGAAGTTGATCCATATATTATCATGAATATTCCACTAGACAGTTCCTCACAATAGATCTACTAAGATAAATTATGAAATTTGAAATCTATACTACGAGGTTTTATTTCTCCTTAGATTAATATATTTGTTAATTATTATTTATTGTGCATGCATGAAAATTATAATTATGTAGAAAATAGAGAACATTGAAATAAAACTCACAAACCATGAATTAACACAATATATAACCTGGGAAACCCTTTCAAGAGAAAACCCAATTGGAAAGTGAGGTTGCTCTACTCTCTTTCTCTGAATAGAAAATGGATGTAAGTACAAAGACATAAGATTTGTGGCCCATGGGATGCTACAATATATTTTCTCTCTCGTTATCCACTCTCGGATACTCTGCATATCTATGGAACAAAATGCACTTAAATAGAATGGAACCCCTTTTCTTCCTAGTGGCCCAGTGTTGAATTTCCATGATCTTGGGTCTAGGTTAGAATCTTAAAATCTCTAATTCTACCAAACCAAGAATCTCAACAAGACCTACTTTGCACAACGGAAAATGTAAAGTATTAAATCATATATGCACAAGTATACACAATTTTTAACAAATATTGTACAATAATGTACAACCCAATCTTCGTTATATTAAACCAAATCTGAATAATACAACATTCTATGGTATACAAGATACAATGAAAAACTTCACTGCAACTTCTATGTCATATCTTGTCCTATCGGTCCTTTGCTTCCATATTGCTCTCTAGCTGCCCCTTAGTCCTTCAAAGGACAACATAATGAGACACCAGGAGGGTTGCCACCTAACACTACTGCAAGTCATTTTCGCTGCGTGTACATGGGCTGATCCAATCTTCTCTCTAGGCTGGCCAATACCTGAGCTCCAATCTGCCTTCTAGTAGCCTTTTTTTTCCATCAAAGAGCTACTCATAAGGCTCCAACTGTCACCCAACCTTCAACTCCCTTCTTCACTTCAAGATAACTTGTCTAGGGCTACTTCGGGTAGCCAACACACTGCCCTCCACCAGATCAATGGCACCCAATCCTTCACTGTGAAATATGCTCCTAGGATAGGCTTTCATCCACCAAGATAAGCCCTTCAAATAGCTCCCACAAGCTGCAACTTGTCCACACTTGGACACCACCTAAACTAGCATCAAATCAACACTATCTCATCAACATACCTCTGGTTGTGCATAATGTTGTAGCTCTTCACTAGTTAGGGCACCCATAGAATATGTCACAACCCTAAAACTGCTCCAACTGTCACCTAGATGACTGCGACCTTCCTTCTACAAGACCCTCCTTCCTTCGATGCTCTATATGGCACCCTATTTTAGCTTGTTAAGGATAGAAGTCCTAAAAAAAATCCTCTACAGGTCTGCGACCTAGTCTACACACAAGGAATATGGTTGCGACATCTTTACACAGGGAAGACAATCCTCAAAACTCCATGCACAGGTATCTAGATTCTCTTCAAGGCACGCGACATTACTTTTTGCTCAGATCGGACCTAAAATAAAGATAAATATCACCCTAAATCATGCCTAGATTTTCCTTTAGTCTTGCGGCCTACCTCCTATATCAGATCGGCCTAATCACATGTGTGTTCTACCCTCAAAACATATCATTTTGCCCTATTTCATCCACCTTCTTGAGTTCATCCTGTTTCAGATAGAATTCTATGAATGATGAAATTTTTAGATGAGTAAAATGACTCTCACACACCTCTTATTTATACACATAAGAGGGCTCCATGAATTAGATGAAGAGACATGACTTTTGGACCAAGCCAACATGACTTGTTTGTCCAACAACTAATTGTCAACTTCCAAAATTCATAACTTCATTTTTAGAGTTTGATTTGAGTGATCATCGAAGTGTTGGAATCGGAACGCCAAGCTATATCACTTCAAATTTTCTCATGCTAAAATTATTCATGGTTTTGACCCAAATCGCAATGGGTGCAAAACCCCAACCTTGGGTTCTAAGCCCAAAAGTGACCCTTGTGGTGATTTTCCCTCCAAACCTCGAACCATAGGGCTTGGAGTACCTCCCAAGCAAACAAAAATCAACACTCCCTCTTAGCGAGGGCGGTACTTCCAAGACTAGGAAGTAACTCATCATTATCATCGCTACTTTCAACATTTTCCCAACTCTTGGCACTCACAATTGTAGCAAACCATGTTTTGTGAACTATGCCTCTCTTAGAAGCGTCACTGTCACTGTTGGAAGCACCCTGCTTCTTCTTATTTTCCCGTACCGCTTTCCAATCATTCCATGATTCCTTCTTGGAAGTAGTAGGAACACTCTTGTTCCCCACTGACCACGCGCTCTTCTTGGGCTGCAAAGTCTCCCTTTGAACCTGCAAGCTCCTTCTAGAACTCGAGTCCCTATGAATCTCTGGAATCTGGACCTTCTTCTCGAGAACTTGTATCTGCTCCTCTGAAGCCTGCACCTGCACCTACTTCTCTAGAACTTGCACCTACTCCACCTACTTCTCATGATTCATAGGCTTCATCGTCAGCCTATATATACCATGCTCTCTAACTCCAAGCATGATACCAGCAAAGCTAGAGCCTCTAGGCCTGAATCTTGCCTTCCCATCCTGGAATAAGACCTCAAACCCATTGTTCTCGATCATTGAGACAGAAATCAAGCTATATCTAAGCCCTGGTACAAACAGTACATCCTGGACCCACATCACTCGTCCTGTCTCCATCCTGAATGGCACAACTCCCAATCCTCGGATCTCCTTCTGAATCTTGTCGCTCAACACCATGTGCAACTTCGAGTCCCATTCAGCTAGAGTCTTAAAAACCTCCTGTGACCTTGTCATATGTTTCATTGCACCATTGTCCACGTACCATCCATCCTCATCGATAGAACCTTGTGAGAAATGAGAGATCATAGCAAATTCCTCCTCCTTTAATCTCTTAGTAAGATCATCTATCTCAACAAAAGTGGCAACACCATTGGCCTGCTTTGCTTTCTTCTTCTCGCCATCTCCCTTCTTCTTCATTGGACATCTCGACAAAAACTGACCCATCTCGCCACAATTGAAACACTTGACCTTACTCAAGTCCTTCTTCTTCTTACCCTTCATTTGTGCTGCAAGTGCAACATCATCATCAAAAGTATTCTTCTTTGGATAAAGATCCTCATCTCGCAACTCTTCCTGAATGAAGTCGTCCCATAGCCTATTCCAGTCTAGAAACTTCTCTCTAGAAAAGATTCCTTTAATGAAGGGATTCCATTCCTCGGTGAACCCTTTCTAGGCAATCCTCACCATATCTCCATCTAAAATAGTCACACCAACAACAACAAGCTCATATTTGACCTGGGACAATCTCGTCAGATATGAAGTCATGCCTTCACCGTTTATCATCTTGGTGGACGTCAAATTATCCTCCAATACCAATACCCTGTTCTCGTTCTTATTTTGGAACAAATTCTGAAGAGCCATCCACATCTCATGTGCGGTGTTCTTCCCAAACAAATGAGGCATTAGGGCATCCTTCACACCATCAAGGATGATCAATCTCACCCTTGTATCCAAATGCTCGTACACATCCAGCCCCTTTGGGTCAGTTGGCTTCTTGATGGATTTCTTGGCGAACTCCTAGATCTTGTTGACCTACAAGACCAACTTGATCCTTTCCTTCCATGGACTATAGTTGGACAACCCCTCCAACATGTCCTCATACTGGATACCAGCCTGCAACTTCGATATTCTCACCTACAATGTGACCAACTCCCTCTTAAGTTGTACTTCATTGTGCACAACTCTGATTCATTGACTTCCAAAGTAGCTCAGACACGCTCTGATACCATGTTGAATTTCCACGATCTTGGGTCTAGGTTAGAATCTTAAAATATATGATGCTACCAAACCAAGAATATCAACAAAAACTACTTTGCATAATGGAAAATATAAAGTAGCAAATCATATATGCACAAGTATACACAATTTTTAACAAATATTGTACAATAATGTACAACCCAATCTTCATTATATTAAACCAAATCTAAATAATACAATAGTCTATGGTATACAAGATACAATGACAAACTTCACTACAGCTTCTATGTTGTATCTTGTCCTACCGATCCTTTGCTTTTGTACTTCTCTCTAGCTTCCCCTCAATCCTTCAAAGGAAAACGCATCGAGGATCTAGGAGTGCTGCCACCTAACACTATTGCAAGTCATTTCTGCTACGTGTACACGGCTGATCCAATCTGCTCTCTAGGCTAGCCAATACCTGAGCTCCAATATGCCTTCTAGTAGCCTCTTTTTTCCATCAAAGAGCTACTCATAAGGCTCCAACCTTCACCCAACCTTCAACTCTCTTTGTCACTTCAAGATAGCTTGTCTAAGGCTACTTTGGGTAGCTAACACAATACCCTCCACTAGATCAATGGCATCCAATCCTTCACTGTAAAATCTGCTCCTAGGATAGGCTTTCATCCACCAAGATAAGCCCTCCAAATGGCTCCCACATGCTACAACCTGCCCACACTCGGACACCACCTGAACTAGCATCGAATCAACACTATCTCATCAACATACCTCTGGTTGTGCATACTGCTATAGCTCTTCATTGGTTAGGGTGTCCACAGAATATGTCACAACCCTAAAACTACTCCAACAATCACCTAGACGACTACGACCTTCCTTCTACAAGACCATCCTTCCTTCGCTGCTCTCTATGGCACCCCATTTTAGCTTGTTAAGGACAACAATCCTCACAAAACTCCTCTACAGATATGTGGCCAAGTCTTCACACAAGGAATAGGGTTGTGACATCTTTACACAGGGAAGATAGTCCTCAAAACTCCACACATAGGTATCTAGATTCTCCTCAAGGCATGTGGCCTTACTTCTTGCTCAGATTGGGCCCAAAACAAAGATAAATATCACCCTAAATCGTGCCCAAATTTGCCTTTAGGCCTGCGGCCTACCTCCTATAGCAGCTTGGCATAATCATAGTTGTGTTCTGCCCTAAAAAAAAATCCTTTTACCTTATTTCATCCTTCTTCTTGAGCTCGACTTGTTTTATAGAGAATTCTATGAATGATGCAATTTTTGGATGAGTGAAATGACTCTCACACACCTCTTATTTATACACATAAGAGGGCTCCACGAATTAGCTGAAGGGACATGACTTTTTTACCAAGCCGACATGACTTATCTATCCAACAATTAATTGTCAACTTCAAACATTCATAACTTCATTTCTATAGCTTTGATTTGAGTGATCTTCGAAGAGCTGGAATCTACATGCCAAGCTCTATCACCTCAAATTTTCTCGTGCTCACATTATTCATGATTTTGGCACAAATCCCGATGGGTGAAAAACCCCAAACTTGGATTCCAAGCCCACAAGTGATCCTTGTGGTGGTTTTCCCTCCAAACCCTGAACCCTTGGGCTTGGATTACCTCCCAAGCTACACAAAAATTAGCACCTAGTTATAACACAATGTGATAACCTACTAGCTATTAAGTTTGAATCATTAAAATCTTAACTAGAGTTATAATATGGACTCTTCTATCATCATGATCATGTGGCAAAACCCCAACCTTGGGTTCCAAGTCCCTTATGAATAATGGGGGCTAGCATGGCAACCTATAAAATTATGGTGGTCAAAACAGGAAGGTCAACTTCCAAGTGGCATAACTTTTGCATACAAACTTCGATTGAGGCAATTATTTTGTCATAATTTGGAAAGAGCTATGTATGTAGAATAATTTCAAAAGCTTTCACACCTTAACAACAAATTCTTACCTGCAAAAAAACAGTTTGATGCCTCAAAATGCTTCCAGAAGGTTTCAAACCCCAATTCGCCAAACTAGGACCCGTTAGTAAAAATGGTCTTGTGAGTTGATTCATCCCCTTTTTCCACTCTGAAAGCATCAAGATGAATGAAAAACATTATAATGATCCAATTTTGATCATTAGCATAACATGCCAGTATAGGTCCATCATATGAAGTAATGGTTTTCATGGTCTTTGGAGTTGCATGTGTTAGGAACCCAAGAGGTTATGCTAACCATGACTTCCAAGTCCAAAGTAACGTGTCTTTCTAGCCAAATTTCCACTTTCAAAAGATGAATTTCCTCCTAAATGTTTAGAGGTGTATGTTCATAATAGTTGTGGGCTAATTATTCAACACGCAATTGCGCTCAAGAGCCTCCTGAAATGCCATGACCACCATGTCTACGTCGAAAACAAGATCGTTGGAGAGTCATGGTTTTCATAAGCAACAAGACATCACAAATACCTAGATAGAGATGGAAGGGAAGCTATAAGAGGTAGTTGTGAAAGAATTTGGCCAAGATATAATGTTAGGAAAGCTGGACTGGTAGCAAGCTCGAGGTAATTCCTCTATGGTCTGAAATTTTTTTCAAAGGGAGGAGGGAATGTCAGTGAGGTAGGCCAAGGGAACTAGGCTCAAGTGACTAAATAGGAATCCAAATGCATGACAAATAGAGGCAAATTTAGGAAGAGGCATCGAAGGAGCAACTAGAGCGCTAACTAGTGACCCAAAAAGAGACACATGGAGGAGTAAACCCAATTCACACAATCGATGACAATGAAACATGCGATGAGGCCTCTGCCACCCTCCTTGGGAAGTGAGGCCCCATTAATTTGTTGTGGAGTAGTGGAATGCACAGAGGGAGGGTGGCAGGAGGGCCCTTCAAGTCCAAGTAACCCATTAAATGTTATGATAACACCCCCATCAGGGTTGTAATGCCACTTTTTGATTTGAGGGTCAAATTTGGTTAATTTCCACAATAGTATTGGGTTTCAAGATTGTGGCTTCAAAAAACTCATGATTTTAACCACCCCCCAAAAAATATGCCATTGGTAGCATACCTTTTTGAAATGGGGTTTGATTTTGATGTTTTTGACCCAAAAATATGGATTTTTGGGCTAGAATTCTCTTTTTGAGGTCACAATTCTCATTAAACGATAGCATTCAAATTAAAAAATAAATAAAAATGTTAAATTCTGCTAGCTCAAGTAGATTCCAAGGGTTTTGTTATGTAAGGTAGTCAAGCTTTGAAACTTGCGATAATCAAAAGGAGACACCAAAAACATCCAACCATGTTAAGGGTTGGTGTCACCTAGGCTCGGTGTGATCCCTAGGTAATTTTGACAACTTAGATGCCCCTATATTGTGATTTCTTAAAAAATAGGCTAGTTTTGCAACTCGCACAGTCACACTAACAAACAAAAGTAAAACAAAAAATAAAGACAAATTTAAAGCAAGGTTTGTACAACATCACACATGCGTTATCTGTCTATATGTAATGTTAATTAGACATTTTAATATTAAAACTGCAACTAATCAAGGTACTATGTTAAGTAATGATCCTAACCCTCATTATTTATGGGTAAATGAAGACCTAGTTTTAGCTAATATATAAAGGAGATTTTGAAAGTTTTAATTGAATATTTGTTTATACCAAGCTAGTCAAACTCTATTATTTCCATAACTTAATAATTCTAATAATTTGCAATGGTATAATAAAATAACCAAACTCCAACCAAATGACTTGTATTCATGACTAAATAATAATGCAACTATATTTCTAATATCCCTCTATCCAACCAAATAAGATGGTTAAATAAAATTGCTAGACTTTTGATATGATATTCACCCAATGAGTGACATCAGTTAAAGATTTATTAAACTAAGGTATTACAGATTCATGTGCTGGTGTGTGTTCTGTGTTATTGAAACAACGGATTGATCAGATTGCCAATACACAGACAATAAAATGGAAAGACAGCAGAGAAATACAGTAAGCAACACAAAGACACAAATAATTTTAATAAGGAGTTCACCCTATTCTCCAGGGCTATGTCTCTGGTCCAGCTTTCAGTGGTGGCCTTGTTTTATTGTGCCTTTGGGCAGAGAATTTACAATACAGGGACTCAATGTGAGTTCACCTGAAGCAGGTTTTTGCTTGGCAGGGTGGTTCTTGGATTCCCCAAGCCACTGGAGTACACAGACTCTTCTTCTTCCTACTAGCTCTGTGACCTTCTGGTCTACAGTGGAAAGAGCCAAATGTGATGCTCAGTCCAGACAGATTCCTCTATGGGATGGCTTGGATCCTCAAGCTCTCTGGTGCTCGATGCTGCTGCTGATCAGCTCGGCCCTCTGTCTCTTCTGTTATGCTTTACTATTCTCTGTGTTCAGTCCTCCTCTTAGGGTTCACTGTTCACTGTCTCTCTTGGTCGCTTGGACTCTACTCAACTCTAACTGATTCGACTGTCTCTGTTCATGGCTTTTAGCCATTCGAACCCTATGCCTGTTCGGTTCCTCTTCCGCCTGTGCCAATTCACCTTCTGCAGCTATGCTTGGAGTTCCCTGTGTTCGGCGTCATCATGAATGCTCAGGGAGTGGCCACTTGTCCTCCTCTAAATGGCGCCAACAATGCTTCGTCGGTTCGTTTCTTTAGTTACGTCGTGGACGCGTTCTTCCTCCACCGTGGCAGTCAAATGGATTCCAAATCCCTTCAAACGTTGCTTATTCCCTATCGATTCCGCTTCTTTCCTTCGAGTGCAATCTCAGCCATCCGATCTGAGCCCTCTAGATCCGACATCATACGCACGTTTCACGTGGTTGACTTGCTCGACTGATAGCGCGCGATCAACGATGGTTTTCTCTCACCTTCGCTTGCCACACGTCAATCAGTGTATGGAATCGCTTCGCTCCTGTCCAAAACCTCTTACCATTCAAGGGCGCCCCGATCAAAACCGCCAGTTTCCAAAGCGTAGGTCCTGCCATTGGAGTTTAGCGATTTTTCCTTTTTCTGCCCGTAGTCCTCCGATTCCCCCACGCGACTGGGTGCTCGGGATTTCCCATCAGGGCCCTGTTCACCTAACGATGCGTGATTAGCGCTAACCTCTTCCTTTTCCCATTCCGGGGCTCCCAGGGGCTACTTTAGCCTCCTGCACGATCTCCATGGGCCTCGGTCAGCGCGCTTTGACTGAGGTCCTCGTTGTTCCACGTTGGCTGCCATTGCCACTAGTTCAAGGTGTTTTTGATCGTTGTTTTGGATTTATTTAGAGATTTCTTCGACCTGATTCAGTCATGGTTCTTTGACAGTCTTCTATGCATCCAATTCGGATCACAACCTTCCCACTAAAAAAACTTTTGGACCACCAAAAGTTGGTTTTCAAGCATCGACTAAGTGAGGATACTGTTTTCTCACCTGTCCAATCTCAATCCACTTTGCGCTGCTCGGCTTTGAACCTTTGAGCCCAATTCTGAGGTACTCAACACCTCCCCTGCACGTTGTCCTCACCTTCTTGTCCAACACTGTGTCTTCTTGCAACTCGTTAAGATATTCAGGTAGCAGGTCATCGATAGAAGGCTATTGACTTTGCTCTTCAAGGTCCTCAATCATCGAAGGTTCAAAAAACCTCAAGCAATCTGCATTTACGACTGAGTAGATGTGCATGTAAGCTGGTAAATCAAGGCGAAAAAAATTTTCACCAATCTTCTCAAGTATCCTAAAAGGTCCATACCTGATAGGCTTTAGCTTTTTACCTTCACCTTGCATCTGGTCTTTACTGATATACAACCAGACTTGATCTCCAACTTGAAAACTATGCTCCATCCGATGCTTATCATGCCTAGCCTTGTACTTGGCCTGGCTCTTTTTTAGCTGTTCTTGTACTACCTAGTGGATCTCCTGGATTTGTTCAATGAACCTAGTTGCCTTGTCTACATCACTGTGTCTATCAACCATGGTATCTTTACCAAAGACAAAATCCAAAGGAAACCTTGGTATGAAACCAAAACAGGTCTCCAAAGGAGATCTCTATGTAGAAGAGTGTTTGGCTCTGTTGTAAGCATGCTGCACATAACACAAGTGTTCATCCCAAAGTTTAGGATGTTCACTGCAATATCCTCTCAGTAACTGGATCACGATCCTGTTTACTACTTCTGTCTGGCCATCTGTTTGTGGATGAAAAGCTGTGCTTTTCTTCAATTTGGTGTCCATCAATCCCCACAGACTAGACAAAAACTTCCCCACAAATCAGGTGTCTCAATCAGATACAATGGAAGTGGATAATCCAAAATGAACCCATACATTTTCAAAGAACAATTTTGCAGTATGTTCAGCTATGATCTGTTTACTACAAGGTATCAATATACACATTTTGTTGAACCTATCCACAACAACATATAGATAATCATGACCTTTCCTAGATTTAGGAAATCCTCCAACAAAATCCATGGAAACACTTTCCCAAGGGTGAGAAGGAACTGGCAATGGAGTGTACAAGCCTAGTTTTCTATTGATGGGCTTGCTTTTAGCACACATGGAACACCCTCTTACATATCTAGAAATTGTCTCATTCATTTTCGGCCAATAGCAGAATCTTTGCAGCTGTGCAACTGTTTTACTTACCCCAAAGTGACCTAATATCAGAGAAGTGTGTGCTTCCCTAATTATCTTTATCCTCTTAGTTTGTGGAATGCAGAGTTTCCCACAATGGTATAAGAGTCAGTCCTTTATATGATAGTCCAATTCTTCTACTCTTTTGCCTCACTCAAAGTTGCATATACATCTTTAAAATCCATATCCTGAGCATATTGTTCAATGTAACTTTCATGTTGTTAGTGTCAGTCTTTTCAGCCTTCCTACAGTGATCAAATATGCTCTTACAAAGTGGTCTCGGAGTGTCAAGGTCAAATTTTGTCATTTCAGTGAGTTTTCAAGCAAAATTTGGTCACTAGGCATTAGGTCTAGGGTTTGCCCAAATGTCAGTCCATGTCATCATTCAGCTAAGCCTATCATCATTCAGAGGGTTGTCATTATCATGTCAGTGTCTAATGAGTCATTTTACATCTTGTTCATGCTTCAGTTGTGCTTTGGCAAGTTCATTTCCCTCTCCTAGGGTTTTGAAGCCAATTTCTCTTGGGCGGCTAAATAATCGGCAAAACTCATATCCTGATGTTCATACACCTTCCCCTATCCTTAAAGTACCTTATCAAACACTTCCCAACACTCAGATCCCCCAAATTCCTCATTTTTTCACAAAGCCTAGTTTCTAGCTACAACCTGACAATTTTCTAGGTTTGACCTGTGTTTTGCCCTTTTCGACCCCTTCCCCTCACTCGATCTCCATGATTCCACTTTCCCCTACTTCCTAACATCCCTCCCTACTTCCAAAAATTTCCCCAAGAATTTAGAAGCCCCCTATCCCCTTCATTTCGCTTCATTTCGATAAAATTCCTTGTTTAACACATCGGGACAAGTTTCACTCAAATGATGTTTCAGAGCAATAAAAGATGAATTTTGGAAAAATGAGAGAGGTTTTTGTCCATAACATGCCAAAGAAGAAAAACCTCCTTCACTTTTTTCACAGATGTCATTTTTTGAGAGAAATGTCAAGAATACCGTTGCCTCAGGAGAATCAAAGACACCTCTGAAGTGACCTTGGGAAAATCAAGTTTTCTCCTAGCTTGGTTGGCCAAATGATTTTCTTGATGGGTAAAATAATAACTAGACACAAATAGCTTTCCAATGAGCTATCATGAGCTCAATTTGGGGTTGAGGAAGGCATTCAAAAGTTGACTGCAACAGCACTCTTCCTTGAGGCAGCCTCATTTGGCACTTTTTGACCAGTCTTGGGAGATTTGATTTTTGACAGGTCAAATCAACTCCAAATTGAAAAATTATAGTTGGGTTGGAAAGTAGACTCAAATACCTTTCCAACGAGCTATCTTGCGCCCAATTCCGACACCGGGAAGGCCTCCAAAAGCCTCCTGCAAAAGCGCGACCCGTTGGGTGGTGCGCGACCCGTTGAGAGCTCTTCTGCAGTTCAGAAAATCAACGTGCGCGACCCGTTGGGAGGGGCGCGACCCGTTGGGGATTTCTCCATAGAAATTTTCCAGTAAGCTGCCAAATGACCCCATATCTCTTCAAAGTTGCAGGTAGGCCTCTGATCATCAAAGTATTTTGCTTGATAGAGAAAAATGAGCATGGGAAATGTGTTTTAATGCCATCAAGTTGAAATGAGAAGTTCATGTATATTTGCTTTAAAAATGTCAAAATGCAAGTAGAGATAGGGTTTTGTTTTGTTGCTCTCAAGGTTATCCCTTTCACCCCCTGAGGTTGTTCATGAGGAGGGAAGGCCATCACAGTAGCATGATATTCTTGAGACCAGACATGTCAGCTCTCCTCCATTGGTCACTTATCAGAGAGGCCCAAGGGCCTTATTTGCAGCAGCTAGGCGAGTACTATCTCCACAGCAGGTGGAAGGGGTCTCGCCTTCATCTTCAGCTCAGCGAGTGTTATCTCCACATCAGGTGGAAGGGGCCTCGCTTTCTTCACCAGCACAGGTACTACAGAGGGGCAAAGAGCCCATGATTCATGAGGATCCGGTGATTGATCTTGAGGCCAGTTCTCCTAGCCAAGAGGCAAAGGAGATCATTCAGCATCTCAGAGCTGAGAATGATGCCTTGCAGAGGAAGTTAGAGGGAGCACAATGGACCATCACCTACCTTGAGCAGCGCAACAAGCAGTTGGAGGAGGAAAAAGTCCTCGATGAGCTATGGAGGATTCGTAGTGACCGAGTCCTAAACCGAAGGAGGCCCGGTGATCCTTTGCCTGCTGACCGTGAGTCTATGCTTATTCAGGAGAATGCCCACTTGGAGAGGCTGTTGGCTAAGGCCAACCAAGAGAAAAAGCTGCTAAGAAACATGAAGAATCACTATTGGGCGAGGATGCATGTATGCAAAGCCAAGATGAAAATGTTCCAAAGGAGGTTGTCCGAGGCTCTTAGGCGGAGGAAGAAGACCAATCCACTCCGTATCTTGGCTGAGGCATCCCTCAAAGATCATGGCACTCACTAGCATCAGCTACAGCACAAATCCCAAAAATTTTTGAGAATTTTGGGTAATTTTGGTATTTTTTGGAAATTTACAGGTTTTGGCTTCTCAACGGGTCTCACCCCCGGTGAGATCCTTTGTCATCGTAGCTCCGTTTTGCAAAAAATCAACATTTCTAGATTTGTCATGCAAAGTTACACATGCCTATGGATGGACTTGAGTTTTTATGGGGTTTTGGGCCTCCAGAAGGTCAAAATATAGGCAAAATTTGACTTTCTGCCCCTTTTTTGAGTTGCAGAAGCAGTCTTGGGAGAATTGACTTTTGACTAGGCAAATGACCTCCAAATCCAAAATATCCAATTGGGTTGGAAATTAGACTCAGAGACCTTTCCAACGAGCTATCCTGCACCCAATTCTGACACCGGGAAGGCCTCCAAAGTGCGCAACCCGTTGAGGAAATGTGCGCGACCCGTTGAGGAAATTTTGCCAGATTTGACCAGTTCAGCCCAGAAAACGCAATTTGGCTCCAGTTTGACTTTTTGAGGTTGATGGTGGTCCTCTTGGATGTAATTGTGACACTTTTTGGATACTTTTACTCTTGTTTAACTCTTCTAGAAGATTCTTTCATGTAAAGGGTAAAAATTGAATGTATGAACTGGTTTCCAAGTTTATAGAGGCAAGTTGTTTTGACTGCCTATTTTGTAGTGCTTAGTTTAGAAGTGGTTCAAACAGCTCTTAGGATAGTGAGCTCGACCCATGGAGGCAAGGAAAGAGGTTAGATCATCTATATAATGTACTTTTTTGCTCATTTTCATGGTTGGACTCTTGAGGGAGAAGCTATCATTGTATTATCACTTGTATCTCTGCAATTTTTGGCTAAGGAAGACCAGGGTTTTGCAGTCATCTTTGGGATTCTTGTGGACTCATGTGTTGATGGTGTGTTTCTTCATGTTATTGTAAGCTTTGTTATGTGATTCATTTCCTTTCTATACTGCTGCATATTAAACAAATGAAGTGATAAAGTTAGAATTCATGCTTGCCATGCTCTGCTTTTAAATTTGTTTAATTTCTATGTTTTCAACTGTCTAAAGAGAATTCAAATTCATTGTTTGCTCTCTTTAGCCTTCTTATCTTTCTTCCTAATCATCCACTTCAGCTAAAGACATCAATACAGACTCCTACCTCGCCCCAAAGACCCCCCTTGCAGAAACTGTGTCCAATCCCCGCACCCAAAATTGCAGCTCCTCAATTTGCCACCAAAAAACCCAAAAAACCCCAAATCAACCTTTTCAATCAGTTTACTAGCCTAATATCAGTGTTACCTTGTTGGTCATCTCATCCCTTTGAAGATCTGCCGAGATTGACCAGAGAGAGCCTTCTCTTGCCCCGTAGGGCTAGCTACGAGGTTGAATGGTTTGATGTTGCCTTGAGGTTTACCTTTCTCAGCCTGAGGTGAAATCTCAAGCGCTAACATATTGGCGACCATACTGGGGAGAACAAACTGATCTTTTGCTCATTGACGTGTTATTTCATAGGTCTTAGACGGAGCCTGAAGTTACGCCAGGTAGCCTTCGAAAACGCTCTTGTTTTACATCAGCGCAAGTAGATAAACGCTGCTTCAGTCAATCTCCGTGAGCTTGTGAACATAGCGCTTCTTTGACATCTTATCCCCATGTATTTGTTAACTCTGAGCCGTGGATGATAGGTTGAGAGTTTTCACAGGCTGAAATCATTCACTGGCGACTCCTTTCACTGAAAAATCCAGAGATCAATGCTTCATGGTGACTTCACTGCAGAGAGATCAGTAGCTTTGAGATTTTCAAGATGGATCGGATCGCAAGAAGATATGCTCCCTTGAGCCGAGATCACATCCCTGGTTTTCCAAATAAAATTCCAAAGGTAGATTGGTCAAGGAATCTGCCTATATTTAATGATGATGGTAAGAAAGATGCTGCTTTACATCTAGTTAGATTTCATATGCATATTCGCAAGTTGAAGGTCGATTTTCCTGAAGATTGCTTGATGAAGATATGCTTGGCCACTCTAGAAGGTGAAGCCCAATCCTGGTATGAAAGTTTGCCGCCTGCTTGTATTTACTGTTTAAAGGATTTTCATGCTATGTTCATTGAAAGATATAAGGACTCTTATCCATCATTGAATTTAGTTCAAGACTGTTGCAAGCATGCCTATAGTTTTATTGAAAGCCTTGAGAAGTTTTATGAAGATGATAATTTCATGGACGTTGAGATCATGGAGGCTCTGTATGAGAATCCATTTCAGCAAAATGAAGAGAACCTAGTGGATACCCATCAAGATGATCAGGATATTTTGCAGCAGAATCAAGATCAGCAGGTTGAAGATGGTCATATGGCTGAAAATGATGAAAGAGAAGAGCTTGTTTCAGATCTGCCCACAGAAGAAGACAGCATGCGGATTGAAGAAGACAGAACAGAGACTTCAGATCAAAATTCAGATCATGGTGACCAAGCATACCTTGTGCCGAATCCTGAAAAGGAGAGTTTTGTTGTTGAGATCATAGACAAAGTTCTTGATCCAAATGTCCTTATGCCATCAGAACAGAGCTTGCATGAGGAGGTAATTCAGCCAGCTCATGAACAGCAAGATGAGATCTTTGTTCAAGTAAGTGAAAACTCTTCTTTCAATCATAATTTGGATAGTTTGATTGCCATGTCATATGAAGATGATCAACAATGTTTCCAAGTTTCAGAAGATCAGGACTGTCATTCAGATTTTTCATGTTTTGAAATGTTATTTCAAGAAGACAAGACTTGTTTGAGCAAAGGGAAACAGAAAGTCTTATCTCCTTTGTCTGAAGAGGAGATAGATCAGCTTTTGAAAGGTCATGCTACAACCCAAGCTAAAGCAAATCGGCAGTGTGCACATGGTCACGAAAGTGTTGGTGAAACTTCTTCCTCTTTTGAAAATGATGACAGTCTTGTAATTAGTTTTATAGATCAACAAACAGATAATATTTTCTTTCATGAAGATGATGAGGCTGTCATGTTTGATGATCTTGAGGATTGTTTTCTGTTTAAGAATGACCTAGACCATGAAATTGAGGAATATAAGTTTGAGAGAGACAATATGTCAAAATTTCTCAAGGTCAAGGAATTTGCAGCCAACACTCATATGGCAGAAGCTTATACCTCTCTGTGCCTTCCTATCAATCAGCAACCCACTGTTCTTTCAGATCAGAATGAAGCGAGTACTTATATTTTTGCAGCTGGATCTCCAAACAAGGTAGTGCTTCAGGATTATCAAGATCCCTTTGGCATTCTTCTGCAAGCATTAGAAAAGATAAATGTTGCCTGGTTCATTATCATAAGCTTTGGTTTCAGTGGTTATTTTGAGTTGCCTACAGGTTCATCGTTTTGCCTGCTCGAGATAAGCGAGAGCAGAAATTTGGTATGTAGCCATCTGCTGGATTGGTTACATTGGAAAGCTCATTATACATGATTGTACATATTTCATTAGTATGCAGGTGGTTGTCATCATGATTCCAAATCTTGATTGATTGCTGCCGTTTTTCCAAAAGTTTTGTAAAGTTTTGTTTTAAGTCGGTCATGAGTCATTTGTGTTTGGTCTGTTAAGTGAGTTTTTCGAGTTATTTCAGTTTGTCATCGAGTCGGTTTGAGTCAAGTTTCAGTTAAGTTTCAGTCATTTTTTAGTCAAGTTTCATTCAATAAATGTGTCAAAGGTTTTGTGTTATCCGTTCAAAATAATGACTCCATTGCCCAATGGATAAGGCACTGGTCTGCTCTCCCAGAGGTCTGAGGTTCTTGGCACCTCCAAGGAGCTACCATCCCCATTGGAGCCAATGTTAGTGTCAGTCTTTTCAGCCTTCCTACAGTGATAAAATATCCTCTTACAAAGTGGTCTCGGAGTGTCAAGGTCAAATTTTGTCATTTCAGTGAGTTTTCAAGCAAAATTTGGTCACTAGGCATTAGGTCTAGGGTTTGCCCAAATGTCAGTCCATGTCATCATTCAGCTAAGCCTATCATCATTCAGAGGGTTGTCATTATCATGTCAGTGTCTAATGAGTCATTTTACATCTTGTTCATGCTTCAGTTGTGCTTTGGCAAGTTCATTTTCCTCTCCTAGGGTTTTGAAGCCAATTTCTCTTGGGCGGCTAAATAATCGGCAAAAATCATATCCTGATGTTCATACACCTTCCCCTATCCTTAAAGTACCTTATCAAACACTTCCCAACACTCAGATCCCCCAAATTCCTCATTTTTTCACAAACCCTAGTTTCTAGCTACAACCTGACAATTTTCTAGGTTTGACCTGTGTTTTGCCCTTTTCGACCCCTTCCCCTCACTCGATCTCCATGATTCCACTTTCCCCTACTTCCTAACATCCCTCCCTACTTCCAAAAATTTCCCCAAGAATTTAGAAGCCCCCTATCCCCTTCATTTCGCTTCATTTCGATAAAATTCCTTGTTTAACACATCGGGACAAGTTTCACTCAAATGATGTTTCAGAGCAATAAAAGATGAATTTTGGAAAACTGAGAGAGGTTTTTGTCCAGAACATGCTAAAGAAGAAAAACCTCCTTCACTTTTTTCACAGGTGTCATTGTTTGAGAGAAATGTCAAGAATACCGTTGCCTCAGGAGAATCAATGACACCTCTGAAGTGACCTTGGGAAAATCAAGTTTTCTCCTATCTTGGTTAGCCAAATGATTTTCTTGATGGGTAAAATGATAACTAGACACAAATATCTTTCCAATGAGCTATCATGAGCTCAATTTGGGGTTGAGGAAGGCATTCAAAAGTTGACTGCAACAGCACTCTTCCTTGAGGCAGCCTCATTTGGCACTTTTTGACCAGTCTTGGGAGATTTGATTTTTTACAGGTCAAATCAACTCCAAATTGAAAAATTTTAGTTGGGTTGGAAAGTAGACTCAAAAACCTTTCTAAAGAGCTATCTTGCGCCCAATTCCGACACCAGGAAGGCCTCCAAAAGCCTCCTGCAAAAGCGCGACCCGTTGGGTGGTGCGCGACCCGTTGAGAGCTCTTCCGCAGTTCAGAAAAGCAACGTGCGCGACCCGTTGGGAGGGGCGCGACCCGTTGGGGATTTCTCCACAGAAATTTGCCAGTAAGCTGCCAAATGACCCCAAATCTCTTCAAGGTTGCAGGTAGGCCTCTGATCATCAAAGTATTTTGCTTGATAGAGAAAAATGAGCATGGGAAATGTGTTTTAATGCCATCAAGTTGAAATGAGAAGTTCATGTATATTTGCTTTAAAAATGTCAAAATGCAAGTAGAGATAGGGTTTTGTTTTGCTGCTCTCAAGGTTATCCCTTTCACCCCCTGAGGTTGTTCATGAGGAGGGAAGGCCATCACAGTAGCATGATATTCTTGAGACCAGACATGTCAGCTCTCCTCCATTGGTCACTTATCAGAGAGGCCCAAGGGCCTTATTTGCAGCAGCTAGGCGAGTACTATCTCCACAGCAGGTGGAAGGGGTCTCGCCTTCATCTTCAGCTCAGCGAGTGTTATCTCCACATTAGGTGGAAGGGGCCTCGCTTTCTTCACCAGCACAGGTACTACAGAGGGGCAAAGAGCCCATGATTCATGAGGATCCGGTGATTGATCTTAAGGCCAGTTCTCCTAGCCAAGAGGCAAAGGAGATCATTCAGCATCTCAGAGCTGAGAATGATGCCTTGCAGAGGAAGTTAGAGGGAGCACAATGGACCATCACCTACCTTGAGCAGCGCAACAAGCAGTTGGAGGAGGAAAAAGTCCTCGATGAGCTATGGAGGATTCGTAGTGACTGAGTCCTAAACCGAAGGAGGCTCGGTGATCCTTTGCCTGCTGACCGTGAGTCTATGCTTATTCAGGAGAATGCCCACTTGGAGAGGCTGTTGGCTAAGGCCAACCAAGAGAAAAAGCTGCTAAGAAACATGAAGAATCACTATTGGGCGAGGATGCATGTATGCAAAGCCAAGATGAAAATGTTCCAAAGGAGGTTGTCCGAGGCTCTTAGGCGGAGGAAGAAGACCAATCCACTCCGTATCTTGGCTGAGGCATCCCTCAAAGATCATGGCACTCACTAGCATCAGCTACAGCACAAATCCCAAATTTTTTTGAGAATTTTGGGTAATTTTGGTATTTTTTGGAAATTTACAGGTTTTGGCTTCTCAACGGGTCTCACTGGGGTGAGACCCTTTGTCATCGTAGCTCTGTTTTGCAAAAACTCAATATTTCTAGATTTTTCATGCAAAGTTACACATGCCTATGGTTGGACTTGAGTTTTTATGGGGTTTTGGGCCTCCAGAAGGTCAAAATACAGGCAAAATTTGACTTTCTGCCCCTTTTTTGAGTTGCAGAAGCAGTCTTGGGAGAATTGACTTTTGACTGGGCAAATGACCTCCAAATCCAAAATATCCAATTGGGTTGGAAAGTAGACTCAGATACCTTTCCAACGAGCTATCCTGCACCCAATTCTGACACCGGGAAGGCCTCCAAAGTGCGCGACCCGTTGAGGAAATGTGCGCGACCCGTTGAGGAAATTTTGCCAGATTTGACCAGTTCAGCCCAGAAAACGCAGTTTGGCTCCAGTTTGACTTTTTGAGGTTGATGGTGGTCCTCTTGGATGTAATTGTGACACTTTTTGGATACTTTTACTCTTGTTTAACTCTTCTAGAAGATTCTTTCATGTAAAGGGTAAAAATTGAATGTATGAACTGGTTTCCAAGTTTATAGAGGCAAGTTGTTTTGACTGCCTATTTTGTAGTGCTTAGTTTAGAAGTGGTTCAAACAGCTCTTAGGATAGTGAGCTCGACCCATGGAGGCAGGGAAAGAGGTTAGATCATCTATATAATGTACTTTCTTGCTCATTTTCATGGTTGGACTCTTGAGGGAGAAGCTATCATTGTATTATCACTTGTATCTCTGCAATTTTTGGCTAAGGAAGACCAAGGTTTTGCAGTCATCTTTGGGATTCTTGTGGACTCATGTGTTGATGGTGTGTTTCTTAATGTTATTGTAAGCTTTGTTATGTGATTCATTTCCTTTCTATGCTGCTGCATATTAAACAAATGAAGTGATAAAGTTAGAATTCATGCTTGCCATGCTCTGCTTTTAAATTTGTTTAATTTCTATGTTTTCAACTGTCTAAAGAGAATTCAAATTCATTGTTTGCTCTCTTTAGCCTTCTTATCTTTCTTCCTAATCATCCACTTCAGCTAAAGACATCAATACAGGCTCCTACCTCGCCCCAAAGACCCCCCTTGCAGAAACTGTGTCCAATCCCCGCACCCAAAATTGCAGCTCCTCAATTTGCCACCAAAAAACCCAAAAAACCCCAAATCAACCTTTTCAATCAGTTTACTAGCCTAATATCAGTGTTACCTTGTTGGTCATCTCATCCCTTTGAAGATCTGCCGAGATTGACCGGAGAGAGCCTTCTCCTGCCCCGTAGGGCTAGCTACGAGGTTGAATCGTTTGATGTTGCCTTGAGGTTTACCTTTCTCAGCCTGAGGTGAAATCTCAAGCGCTAACACATGTAACACTGAATTATGCTTAAGTATGGTAGATGCATTTATAATGGGTCTAGATAACATATCTGCAACCTTGTTGTGTATGCCCTTTTTATATCTGATGACTAAGTGAAACTATTATAGAAAACCCATCCACCTGTAATGTCTTGATTGCTGCAACTTAGTTTGGGAGTGTAGATATTGAAGTGGTTGATGATCAGTATGTATTACTATCTCTTTGCCCATTAAATAATGTTTCCACTTTTTCACACTCTGAACTAATGCATACAATTCTTTATCATATGTAGGATAGTTAACTACTGCAGGATTAAAAGTCTTAGAATGATAACATATGGGTTTACCGTGCTGTGTCAACACTGCTCCCATGGATCTCAAATGATCTCAATGGTAGTGCTAGTACAGGTGTTGTACTTATTTTCTCTTTCAAGGTGTTGAAGGCTTTTTGATGTTTACCTCCCCACTGAAACACCTTATTCAATCCTGTTAAATCATGTAAGGGATCTACAATTGAGGAGAAGTTAGAAATGAACTTTTTCCAATATTGTGCTGCTCCTAAGAAGCTTCTCACTTCTGTAGCAGACCTGGGTTTAGGCAAGTTCAAAATGACTGCCACTTTAGAGGGATCTATTTTCAATTCACCTCCCCCTACTATATGACCCAAGTAGTTTAGAGATGTTTTGCCAAATTCACATTTTGAGAGTTTAACATTAAGTTTTTCTCTTTTCAAAAAATCTAATGTCTGCTTAACATGCTTTAAATGTTCTTCCCTCGTTTTACTAAAAATCAGAATGTCATCCAGATACACAATAACAAAATCATCAAGAAAAGGTCTGAGTACATCATTCATTAATCTCATGAAAGTAGCAGGAGCATTAGTTAAGCCAAAAGGCATAACTATCCATTCATACAATCCCTGCTTTGTTTTGAAAGTAGTCTTCCATGCATCTTGCTCTGCAACTCTGACCTGATGGTATCCATTGTGCAAATCCAGCTTGATGAAATAAACAGCTTCTTTCAATTGATCTAAAAGATCATCTCTGTGAGGAAGGGGATAACGATTCTTGATTGTTATCTTATTCAGTGCTCGATAGTCAATGCACATTCTCCAAGAGCCATCTTTCTTTCTCACCAAAACGATTGGTGACCCACATGGTGATGTGCTAGGCCTGACGAAGCCCTTCTCGAGCAACTCCTGCACCTGCTTCTTGATTTCAACATTCTCTAAAGTAGACAACCTGTACATCCCAATGTTAGGCAATGGAACATCTTGCTGTAAAATAATATCATGTACTATTCCCTTTTTGGGTGGCAGACCTTTAGGTTCTTGAAACAAGACATCATACTCTGAAACAACCTTTTCTATATCAGCTTTCCATTCATCATTACAGCCCTCAAATATATTGGTTTTATCAGGCTTCTCTTCCTTTACAACCATCAGTAAGAATTGTTTGCATGAATTAATCATTCTTTTCATCTTTCCTGAGTTTATGAGAGTATAATTATTCTTAAGCTTATGAGCTCTTACAAAGTATTCGATTCCATCTTTAACTAGTAGATACTTGTTCTCAGCTCTATAGAAAATAGCCTTTCTATCATACAAGTAAGGACTTCCTAAAACAATTCTACATATATCCAAAGGAATTATGTCTAACTCAACCTCATCTACAAATGCTGACCCAAAAGAAAACTTGAGTTTGCACTGTCTAGTCACTTGTAGTTGTGCTTTATCATTCAACCATCCTAATGGGTATGGTTTCTTGTGAGGTGTAGTTGCTAATCCCAATTTATTTACAATTGCTTTAGAAATCAAATTTACTTGAGAGCCACTATCAAACAAAGTATCAATCTTTTGATTTTTGGAAATAACTTGAATATGGAAAAGCTCATGTCTTTTTCTCTCATTTTCTTCATCAATAACAGATTGAGCAGAATTACTAGTAGATGCTTCAGAATTCTTACCTCTTATACATGTGGCTACTATAGTTGTTTCATCTTCCGCGTCTGAACCCAAATCTCTCTGAATAGCTTCAACTATCTTCTTCTTCTTGCCCTCAGACTTCTTAGGTCTTAGCTCTGGATGCAGAATCCAAGAATGCTCATCATCATGCCCCTCCTTTTTACAGTGAGTGCATGAAGCTTTGGCTTTCTGTGCAGTGTTAGCCTTCCTTTCTTTCCACTTTTGTTTTCTTTTCTCCTTTCTCTTGCTTACAGTGGGTTGGGATGGTCCCCCAACTTCTGGATTACCATTTTTTCCTCTAGCTTCTAGATGAGTAGCTTGTATAGATACCTCATCTATACTAGTGGGATTAAACATGAGGATGGTATGCCTCATGTAGCTGTGTAGACCACCAATGTATTTCAAAAGAGTCTATGGTGAGTCTAGTGAGATACCCAACATCAATGCTCTCTTTCTGAACTCTTGAATATACCCTTGCACGCTTTGCCCCTTCAACTACCGAAGAGTTTGCCAGCTCATCATGGCTTGTTGCATGTAGGCCAATGGATAGGACTGCTTTTTGATTGCAGAAACAAAGTCACTCCAGACAGAGATGGTCTTATCGTGTCTCTTCATATCAGCTTGGGTTCTACCTTCCCACCAAACCAAGGCAGTGCCTCCTAGGCGTAGGCTTGCCAGCTGAATCTTACTCTTGTTTGAGTTTATATTCTGTACCCTACAATACCCATCAATTTGTCTAATCCAATTGTCCAATTTTTCAGCATTTAGCTCTCCATCATATATAGGAAAATCAAATTTAACATCTAACTTAATCAAAGATGCTTTCTTATTATGCACAGGGCTATTAGGAGGTGTGAGAAAGTTTTCCTCTTTCCCCTTTCCTTTGGAGTTGTCATGGAAGTGAGACTCATCTTCTTCTTTCTCTTGCTTAGAGCCTGATGCATCTTCCACCTTTTTCTTTCTAAAGTATCTGTACATTTCTTCAACCATAGACTTTATAACTAGGAAACTCTCTATGAATTAAGGGTCTGGCCCTACAAAACCTTCTTCTGACATTGTCTTTCGAGAATAGACTCTCCCAATTTCAGGATTAGTTTCCACCAACTCTCCTTCTCCTAATTTGAGCTTTGATCTTATGAACATTCACAGCTAAACCAACACAAGATTGTCTAACCTTACAGCCTAGAGCTCTGATACCACTTGATCTGATATTCACCCAATGAGTGACATTAGTTAAAGATTTATTAAACTAAGGTATTATAGACTCATGTGTTGGTGTGTGTTCTGTGTTATTGAAACAACAGATCGATCAGATTGCCAATACACAGACAATAAAATGGAAAGACAGCAGAGAAATACAGTGAGCAACACAAAGACACAAACAATTTTAATAAGGAGTTCACCCTATTCTCCAGGGCTACGTCTCCAGTCCAGCTTTCAGTGGTGGCCTTGTTTTATTGTGCCTTTGGGCAGAGAATTTACAATACAGGGACTCAATGTGAGTTCACCTGAAGCAGGTTTTTGCTTGGCAGGGTGGTTCTTGGATTCCCCAAGCCACTGGAGTACACAGACTCTTCTTCTTCCTACCAGCTCTGTGACCTTCTGGTCTATAGTGGAAAGAGCCAAATGTGATGCTCAATCCAGACAGATTCCTCTATGGGATGGCTTGGATCCTCAAGCTCTCTGGTGCTCGATGTTGCTGCTGATCAGATCGACCCTTTGTCTCTTCTGCTATGCTTTATTGTTTTCTGTGTTCAGTCCTCCTCTCAGGGTTCACTGTTCACTGTCTCTCTTGGTCACTTGGACTCTACTCAACTCTAACTGATTCCACTGTCTTTGTTCATGGCTTTTAGCCATTCGAACCCTATGCCTGTTCGGTTCCTCTTCCACTTGTGTCGATTCACCTTCTGTAGTTGCGCTTGGAGTTCCCTGTGTTCGGCGTCATCATGAACGCTCACGGAGTGGCCACTTGTCCTCCTCTAAATGGCGCCAACAATGCTTTGTCGGTTCGTTTCTTCAGTTACGCCATGGATGTGTTCTTCCTCCACTGTGGCAGTCAAATGGATTCCAAATCCCTTCAAACGCGGCTTAATTCCCTATCGATTTCACTTCTTTCCATCGGGTGCAATCTCAGCCGTCCGATCTGAGCCCTCCAGATTTGACGTCATATGCACATTTCACGCGGTTAACTTGCTCAACTGATAGCGCGCGATCAACGACGGTTTTCTCTCACCTCCGCCTGCCACACATAGATACGTGTATGGAATCGCTCTGCTCTTGTCCAAAACCTCTTACCGTTCAAGGGCGCCCCAATCAAAACCGCCGGTTTCCAGAGCGCGGGTCCCGCCATTGGAGTTTAGCGCTTTTTCCTTTTTCTGCCCGCAATCCTCTGTTTCCCCCATGCGACTGAGTGCTCGGGCTTTCCCATCAGGGCCCTGTTCACCTGCGCATCAAAAACCTCTTCCTTTTCCCATTCCAGGGCTCCCAGGGGCTACTTTGGCCTCCCGCGCGGTCTCCATGGGCCTCGGTTAGCACGCTTTGACCGAGGTCCTCGTTGTTCCACGTTGGCTGCCATTGCCACTGGTTCAGGGTGATTTTGATCGTTGTTTTGAATTTCTTTAGATATTTGTTCGACCTGATTCACTCATGGTTCTTTGACAGTCTTCTATGGATCCAATTCGAATCAACTTTTAACCACCTTAAATAAAAATACATAAATCCACCCCCAAATATATACCATTTAAAACAAACTTCTTCACGTAACCTCAAGACTTAGTATTATGAACTAGAAGCTTCCACAACCAGACACTCAATAAATACTAATTTGGAAAGGAAGATGAGGGTGTTCCTTCCACTTGGGCATTGTTGAGTTGTGTATTGTGACCTCCTTGGGAAGGTCATGTTGGCTATCTACGTCACGCTGCTAGACTCTCTCATATATACCTAGTACCCACACTGCACACGCATTTAACAGCAGCACTAAATGCCGCTTCACACCTAACCAATCAATCACATGGAGAAAGTTCAGGCGAGAAAGCCATGGAGAACCCCCCACAGATGTTGATCATGGAAACCTAAAGGCCAAGGGTACAATGGAGGTTACTTTGTTCATTGATGGCGAAGAAAATTCCTTTACAGACCATGGTTATCTTCTACTTCTAAGCAATAATTTAAAGAACATATTTATTTTCTAGGGTTTGGATCCGGTTTATGCAGGGTTGCAGGAATAGTTAAAAATGACTGACTTGGAAATGACGGTCAAGTAGTGAATGAAACAAACCTATCTGTACACTTACTATCTCGTTACTCTCTTTTTTTCTTAGAACTCATGCAGTTCTTCTCCTATGGAATGCAAGCCTAACACATTCTTCCTTGGCATGGCTCACAACTAATTGCATTAATCTTCCTAATCATACTCCTATATGCCTTCCCTTTTAAAGGTTCAACCTGCAACTTTTACTTGTTATTTGGGAAATTATTCACTGTCACTTGCTACAATTCTCTTCTTATTTGGGAATATGCTCACCGGCAACATTCTCAACCGTATAGGCTTCACAAATGGGATAATTTAGTAAATTTGATATTAGCACCTAATGCGGGAGCATCTTCTTTTTTTTCAAGTCTTTTCATTAAAATAAAAATAGAGTACATATGTCATGTTTCTGTCTTCACATGTTTTTAAATTTTGTTTTTGTTTTTTTTTCTTGTAGTAGGATCATAGATAAAATTTTATATATCTCTTGTGATCTATTCAAAACAAAATATTACGTTTGTGGGCATACAAAATTTACTACAATTATCTTCAGATATGATTTTCCATAGGTCATAGTTTTTCTGATACTAACCGAGTTACATTACAGTTTTTTTACCTAATCTCACAGAACTTTTTCAAAATAACATAAAAAAAACTCATATTTAGGAGAAGTAAATATTCCCATCATTAACATAGCATTGATGACATAAAAAAAACTCATATTTAGGAGGAGTAAATACTCCCGTCATTGACATAGTGTTGATGACATAAGCAGAAAAATATAATTTCCTAGACTCTTTCGTGATGCCCCTCTTAGATAGGAGGTTTGTTGTTTGGTTTTGCTCCCTGTAAATGTGCTCAAATGAAATGTTCTGAAAAGAGTCTCCCAAGTTCTAAGATGGCTCACCCAGTTAGATATGATGGGCGGGCTGAAAAGAGAGCTCCCCTTAACCCATTCTATTATGTCTTTTGCATCTCCATAGATATGGACTCTCTCCAACCCCAGCCATTTAGAACATGACAAAATCCCCCACAAAGCAATAATTTCGGCCATACTATTTGTGCCTCTACGCCCCTCCCACCAAAAGTGGTAAAATCTTCGTGGCTCAATCACTAAATGGGCTCTGCATCCATAGTCCCTTTGTTTGCATGCTCCATCGAAGAAACTTGTCGGAAGATCTTTCCAAATGTCTTTATACACTATTTGCGTCTTTTTTGTGTGCTTCTTTACCTGGCCAAATTCTGCGAAATATGTGGATGCCTGGCAGCTCTAACATTAACATCTTTTTGTTCAAATAAATGTGAGTTCCGATATCTCCACATTGACCAAAAAGATATAAAAAGGAAGAGCCCTGAATTCCTTTTGTGACTTGAACCAAGATAATAAACATTTTTCTAAAGATTGTGAGTCCCATACCTGGATGATGTTCAATGAATCCAATACACCTTCTCACACTGTGACTTTGCAAATGAGCAACGCAAAAAAAGATGTCTGACTTCCTCTGGACCCTATTTGCACATCGGGCATATGTTTGGGCCTATGAAACCCCTACGGAGGAGTTTATTCCACGTCAAGATTCTATCATGAATCACTAGCCAATTGAAACATATGAGCATCTATCATTCAAAAAGCATACATAGGGGCCAATATTTCTTGGAGAGCCAAAATTCTTATTTCTCAACTAAGGACCAACTCTCATCAACTCCATTGTGAAACAGAGCCCTGGAAAAAGACAAAAGAAGTGTGAGAGGAAAGAGTATGTATTTTTTGCTCTTCCGTAAAAGTGGAAACATAAAAGCTTTTCATTTTAGAATGCAAGGCCTTCAAAGACAACATGGAAAGTTATGCAGATATTCTGGTAGCGAGCTCTTGGGATAATCTATTTAGCTAGGGGTTTGTCGAGAAGTTAGCAACCTTTATTGTAGATACAAGAGCCAAATAAACAAGCAATCTGTCTCATAGGCTATATTTAGCCTAGTAAACTTTAAAATAATTTCTTTTTTCTTTTTCTATTATTTTTATCTTTTTAATTTAAAATCATTTAAAACAAAGTTAGATTCTTTAATTTTATTTAATTTATAATATTTTTAAAAATATATTTTAAATAAATATTTGTCTTTAGAAAGTTAATTGAGATTGTTAAGTAAAAAGATAAATTTAACCTAATTAAAAATATGTTAGATAATCTAGCTAAACAAATTCAGGTTGTTAATTTGCAGAAGAAATCTGTATAGCAGATTTTCAATGTAATTGAAGAATAAGAGAGAGAGCGCGCGAGAATTTTCTACAGTTTTGAGAAACTATGAGAATGTGAATTGAGGAAGATTACACGTAGCATTTTCGATTTTGTAATCTTCCTTTTTTTCATATTAAAGTAATATATATCTCGTGTTCCTATTTGCTTTTCTTATGATAATTGTGACCGTCTGAATATAGATCAGAGAGTGCTTATTTTCATGTGGTAGAAGTGTTTGAATGCAATGATCCGTTCAGGGTTGAATTTGGGTTGGGTTGTTTAAATATGTGTAGTTTAATGAGATTTCAAATTTTTAGTAAAAAATAGTATAATTTTTAGGAAATTTAGATTATAGTTCTTAAGTTTTAAAATTTTGGGTGTTTTAAAAGTTTTGATGGTGCTGAATCTATTTTTATTATTAACAAACACCAAACAATGAATTAGTTAATTGATCAAAATTTTGAATACCCAAATTTTTTTTTGATGATGCTGAATCCATTTCAATCATTAACAAACACTGAATCAGTCAATTAATCAAAATTTTAGGGGCTCCAAACTTTTTTAACAGTGCTGAATCTATTTCAATCATTAATAAACACCCGATCAATCAATTGATCTGTCCAGATTGTCCTCAATCAGACTGGTAACGTTATACAGTTCAACAATAGTGTAATCGACCAAGTCATAACCGGATCTGGATTGAAAGCTGTGGACCCATTTAAGTTTTTTTTGAAGAAACGCACGGTACATAGAACCCTTTTCAAGGTATTCAATATATTCATGTCATGGGATTGAAACCTAAGTGGGGAAGTTATCATTAAACCCTCCCAACCACCCAGGCTATATATCATTGACAGATCCGTTTAAATTACAAAAGATATCCAGCTGGGAAACCATTGTTAGTTATAACAAGGGGCTAGATATCCAGAGGCCATGTGAAAGGAGATATTTGAACCCAGCAATATTTGGATTAAAGCCAGATTTAAAGTTCATATGGATCATCCGGATCCCCGGATTGCATGTTGTCATGTTGACATATCTGACTGATAATTATATTCGGTCAGAGAGGAGTTTTTGGATTAAATGACATCCGATTTGGCTGAGATTGCCAGATTTTGGATTGCACCTAAAATTAAGGTTCTGCCTTTTAATGAATTTGGGATTTGAGTTTTAATGGAACGTGATTAGGGAAAACCACCGAGTTGAAGCTAATAGTGACCAGTTCCACGCAGATTTACGAGTGTAGAGTGAGAGATCGTAGATCTCTCAAGCAGATTTTGAAGCGCACAATCCATGAATCAAGAAGGGAAAAATTAGTAAAGTGAGATCTTGGCATCACTTGCCTCGTGGCAAAACATCACATCTCTTATATTTGTTTTGCAGTTTTTTCTGGCATTAAAACCTAGTTTTGTTGACTTAACAAATGGAATATTCAAAATCTGTATTTGACATAAAATAACTAATATGTAGACTTTACACCTAAGTTTTGGTAGGAAGAATGATTTTTGTATTCAAGCTTATGTGATCCATAATGAATTAAGAAAAGTTTTTCGGTAGAAATCACATAAAAAAATATTTGGCTGACGCCTTTCAAACCAACAAGTGTGGTTCATCATCAAGACCAGATGAACCATCTTCAAGAGTTCTACATATTGACAACAATTTTGCCTTCTAGATTTTCCTTCTTAAATTGGAAGGAAAAGCAAGGATGCCTTTGAGGCAAATGAGGAGAAGATGATATGGAGGAGCTTATACCTAGGATAGTGAGACATGACACATCTTGAGTCTATCCATCCATCACATGTTGAGCTTCAACTTTGTGAATTTTCATTTTAGTTAAATTATGATCCGTCAAATTCAAGTAGGTTGCATTTATTTTATATAAATAGTAGTATTTTTTCCAAACTTCACTAGGTTAATTCTAGTTACTTTGTCACTTGCTTAACTCTATGCATCTATAAAAACCATTAATGGCTAATAGAAAGAGGAACTTTTGCTACCTCAAGCTTTTTAATGTTTATATTATAGAATTGATTTTTTGGAATATTATTTTTGGAGATGATACATGAGCTATCAAGAATGTTATTATTGGAGAAATTTCACATGATGGCATAAGATTAAAGAGTTTGGTCATTCGGTGGTAGATTTTGTTATTATATACATCCTAGAGTTCTTGAAGTTAAAAGAATGAGAAGCATGTAAAAAAGAAAAAAAATTCGCCTCAAGACACATGATAAGAATGTGCATGGTAGATGTATATTGAGATTACCAGTGGATTACATGCCTTCATATAGTTGTGTCAACTATGAAGACATAGTGCTTGTAAATTGTATAGGGATTGTTGACAAGAATGTCATGATTAACTAGAATGTTAGTGCTTGTAAATTGTATAGGGATTGTTGACAAGAATGTAATGATTAACTAGAATGTTTATATTTTGTAGGTGGATTGTTAATTTAATGGATAATGAGAATTTCATTATTGGAGATTTTTCATGTGAAGGTATAATATTAAAGAGTTTTATCATTTGGTGGTAGCTTGTGTTATTCCCTGCATCCTAGAGTTTGGCATAAGAACATCCATGAATATGGATGATTACCTTTGAAGTTAGGAGATTGAGAAGCATGTAAAGAAAATAAAAAGATGGTCTTAAGGCACATGATAAGAATGTGCTTGGTAGATATGTAGTGAGATTATCAATCGGTGATATGCCAAGCTCATATAGTTTCGTGTCAACTATAGGAGCTCAATGTTTATACCTTGTAGAGGATCACATGTAAATTGTTAACCATTGAAGGTAGTTTTTAATGGTGATGTTTAATTCATTAATGCAATAGTTGTGTTCATTGTGAAGTGATGAATGGAGTGGGAAAATATGGGAAAATACGCATGATAGTGTTGCCTTCGAGATGAAGTTCTTTTTGCCAAGTTTGAAAATAGTTTATTTCCCTATGTAAAAGTCGTAGTGTTCTAAGACCAATTAACATGCATACCCCCACTTGGTTGGATCACTTGTAAAAGGTTGTAATGCTTAGAGTGAACTATGTGTCATTATTTGGCTATAAACTGTCAGGATAGAATTTAGGTATGAGGGAAAGGCTATGGTGAAATGAAAATGGGTTTTGGTTAAACTTGGAGGGAGGTATCTTTTTAAAGGGAGGAGCATTAGGAGTTAACCTTGACTTTGTAGCGTTACTACACAATTTAGCACAATGCGTAGTGTTAGCACATTGTATTCCACATAACGACGTATCTAACTCCTCGATATTTTCCATTATAAAGTGCCTTAAGTGGTTAGTCTTGGTTAGATTGGCCCAGGATAATAGATATATGTATTGGTTTTGGTTTTCCAATTTTGGGTTTCCAAAGTATATCATTTGTGTTCTTTGTTATGTGAATGCTTGTATGGTGTTTTTTTTATCTCCGTTGATTTTAACATGCTAGTGTATCCTAGGTAGAATTAGACTCGTGATTTTAACCCTCTTCTCCACACCCTATGTAGTTTTCATTGTCAAGTCTATCCTATGAACTACAAATAAAAAGTCTTTATTGGAGAAATTCTTGCATGGTGGTGATAAAATTCTAGTTGTTGAAGTAGAAATTAGTAGAAGCACACATAGGCCAAGTGGAATGATGTGAATAAATCACATATGAAGAAGACCTTGATTTGGGGATTCATCTTGTTGGAATTATGACAAATGTGTTGTCTTTGATGGCAACCTATTTGATGAATTTTGTCAACATGATGCTAACAAGATGTTCTTAAAAGAAAGTACACATGTGACAAAGAGTTTGGTCAAAGGCATGGTAGTCCAGAGATAGAAAAATGATGAAGGTGATGTTTTGATAAATACACACCGGCTCTGTAAAGCAAAGCTGCGTACATACGCGGGTATGGAAATGATCCGGATTTAAACAAGAACACAACAAATTACAGATATGACCATAAATACAGAGATGCAACAAAAACAATACTTCATTTTATTGATGTAAAATACTGAAATATGCTTACAAACAGAAATTGAAATAAACTGACTCAGGCGATGGTAGCTTATCTCTAAGAAGAGATGTGACGGTTACATATCTCTGAACTGTCTTACAATGAGGCTCGAAGGCCAATTTATTGTTGAGAAACAATGGAAAACCTTAAACATCCAAAAACTTAACCCTAGGAGATGAAGCGTCAAACTATGGGCCCTGTTTTGGGTAAATTGGTACATCAACTTCCCGGGGTCATAACTTTGGCATACGATCTCCGTTTGATGCGCACAATACTTCGTTAGAAAGATCTATCCGAGGACTACAACTTTTGAGTAACCAACATTAGTTTATGGACCCATGTTGCTCCTAGTTTTCCTAATAAACATTATTTAGGGCCTCAAAACGGCTCCGAAAGTTTAGGACCCGAAAAACTGCCAAAAATAGTAAATTGTGCTACAAATAAGGAAACTGAAAAACTGAAAGAAACAATGTTGGAGGTCCAAGTGGAATAGGTGGGTGGCCACTAATATCCACCTAGATCAGGAGAAGAATAAGTGCGTAAAATTTCCACACCATGCTATCCTAATTACCAAGGATCTTTACCATGGTATTGACCCATAATAATGAGCGTGACAATAGATATTTGATCTCGTCTAAGAATACCATCGACATTACTAAGGATTTGACTTGTGGTATTGGATAAGGCCTAAGCTATATAAAGAGATTAAGATCAAAGTGTTTGGGTGTGCAAGTGATGAAGATTTCATAGTTAGATCTGAAGCAAGTGTGCATGTAATGGGCTATTAATGAATTGTTTGATTTGAAACTAAGTATGCACTCGAGAATTTGATGATGGATAAGATCCAATAGATTTGAAATGACTATATTGATAATGGATTGATTTGATCTGTAATATTTATGTCTGACACATGTTTTATTATGTATGTCGAGAGATGGGTTTGTTCTGAAGGTCTGATGTGCAGTGAAGCTATAAGTCAATAGTTGCAAACTTGTTTTCGGGTTTGATAACCTAAAAGGCGAGTACATACGTGAGTTTAATGTTGGTAAGTCGTGTGTTGATTCTACACTTTGGCCATATCTGTATGCGGGTTTGATTCCTGAAGAGCACATATACACGCGGAAGTGTTTTGTGGAAAGTGTGTATATAAGCTAGGGTTTTGTTGAATAAGATGTCTGATTAGTCTAATAAGTCTTGTTGTGTTTCTGTTCGCTATCAATGAAGTCTTGATGATTTGGGTCTAATAGTGATGATTGAAGTTGAATTGAATGATTGAAGAGTGATGATGCTGCTAGTTGTATGTGATTGAAGATATGTGATGGTTATGTGATTATTTAAGAGTAATTCAGTGGTTTAGGGTGTAACTCATTGTTTGTTTCAGAATAACAGTGATTCAGTTTCAGGGTTCAATGTTTTTAGATCTGTACGTAGGTATTCTTCAAGGAAGTCGTGTATACACGTAGATTTGATAAAGTAAAGTAGCATATATATTCTGACATTTTATTGATCAGGGTTTTCAGTTGGTTCAGTGAGTTGATGTAGTGTTTGGGTTCTGGTTATAGTGATCTAACTGCTTTGGTTGTTTCAGAATAAGTTGATTGATTTGGGTCTCAGTTGGTTCAATGATTGGTTGATTCAGTTGGTTCAATGATTGAGTGATTTGTTGCAACGATCATTTTCAGTTTTGATATTTGGTATTGGGCTTAAATGATGGTAGTGGGTCTAGTCTGAAAATTTGATGAAAAGTGACCTACAGGTTGTGATTTTTTGTATCAGGTGGATCTAGTGTGAAAATTTGTGAAACGCGATCCACGGTGGTGATGAGGGTTGGAGCCTTCAGCAAGGGAGTCGAAGCTTCCTTGTAGTGGTAGTTGGTAAATCAGATTAGGAGGTAGGAACTCCCTTCTGGTGGGTACCAATAAATGAGATCAGGGGGTTGGAGCTCTCTTCCAGTGGGTGCTGGAGAATAAGAGAAGGTTGTAGCCTTCTGAAGGTGGGTGCCTGTGTGCTGGTATGAGTCTACGCCAGTGCAACATTGTAAGAGTTTTTCTTAATAATAAAAGAAGACAGAGATGACAACATCGGTGGTTTTTTCCCACATTGGGTTTCCACCTAAAATCTTGGTGTTCATGTGTGTCGCTTATGTGTGATGGTTTATTTTGTTCTTACTGCACATAGTTATTGTTTAACTAATGCTTAATGAGGTTCTGATACACTGGTTCAAGACAAACAGATGATGAATTAATTGAAAAATAAGTTAACTAGATATATGCTAGTTGTCTGCATAACAATCACGTATATACGTAGGTTTCTTTCAGTAAAGTCACGTACAAAAAGAAGAGTAAGAAAATAAAAGTTTAAGTGAGTAGCATCCATCCAACCACCATTGTTTAATGGATCCAATCTGGTTTTATGGAAGGTTAGAACAAGAGCTTACGTACATTCACTTAGAGTTGATGTTTGGGGAATCATTGAAGGAGGCTATTAATATCCATCTGTCATTCCCACAGATGAATCGAAAAATAAAAAGTATGTGACCAATGCAAAAGTTGTCAATGCTATGTTAGGAAGCTTGATAGAATCAGAATTTGTCAAAGTTATGCAGCTAAATATCGCAAACGATGTATGGGATAAGATCATCCAAAGTTATTAAGGTGACACCAAGGTAAAGAGTGTCAAACTTCAAACATTTAGAATTCAATATGAAACTCTCAAAATGCATAATGACGAAAGCATTACAAGTTTCTTTCTTAGAGTAGATGAGATTATTAATTCAATAAGAAATCTTGGTGACGAAGTAAAAGAATCATCTCTGGTTGAGAAAATATTAAGGTATCTAACTCCAAAATTCAATTCAAAAGTCTCTGTCATTGAAGAAATGCAGGATTTGAAGAACCTTACTGTTGAATAGCTTCATGGGATTCTAACAGCCTATGAAATGAGAAAAGGGGGTCCCTCGGATATCAGAGAAGTTGCATTCAAGGCTACTTCTAAAGGAAAAGAAAGGGAGGAACTTAAGGAACTAGGTTATGTATTAGATGAAGAAGAGGCAAATTTTGTGAAGAAACTTCAAGTAGGTGCTGGTAGATTCAAAGGTAAGCTTCCTTTAAAATGTTTTGCTTGTGGTAGACTGGGTCACTATGTTGCTAAATGTCCTTATAGATAAAATCATGAGAAAGGGAAGAATTCAACAAAAGCAAATTTAGAAGAAAGATTGAAAACAAAAGAAGCTTCTACACTCACAAAGATAGTGATGGTCTTTCAAATGGCGAAGAAGGTGAGTTTGATCAAGAATATCAATTACTTATGGCATTTGAAGATAAATGTATTGATGAGACTGATGATGTTTTTATGGATGCCCTAGAAGAAAAGGATAACTTAATCGAAAAAACAATTCAGCTTAAAATTCGTTTGGAAGAAGCTAAACTAGCAGAAGAAGGTCTAAAGAAACAAATCCTAGCAAAGGAGAAGCAGAATGAAAAGTTAGAATTAGAAATAGTAAGGAAGGAACTTGAGAAAACAAAAGGTCTAAATCTTAGGTTTGCTAAAGGATCTGAAACCTTAGATGAAATCATCAAAGTGCAATGCTCTCCTCTCATAAAAACAGGTCTTGGATATAGTGGAGAATCATCAAAGACTGTAAAGCCTTATGAAACAGGTATAGGAAGCTATCTCAATGCAGTAAAAGGAAGCAGTCAACAAAACTCCAGCCATTAGCAAAAGAATAAAGGATCAAACACTTCTCAAGTAAATCTCCCTTACTACAATCAAAGGGAAAACTACACAAGAAGGTACTATACTCCTAGAAACTCCTACTTTAATGGTCAATGCTTCACTTGTCATAATTTTGGTCATAATGTTGCTCAATGTGTTGCTTACAAAACTATCATGACTAGAGAAGAAAGAAAGCAAAAGAATGAGATTTGGGTAAACAAATACTCTTACAATACTTTCTCACCTATTCGAGGTGAAACTGAATGTTCCATTTGCAATAAATTTGGGCATAAAGAATTTGAATGCAGGAGCAAAATGAGATCAACACCTCAGAATGAACACAATGCAACACCACCTAAGATATGGAAAAAGAAGACCATGAAATCTGAAAAGTGTGGTCTAGATTTATATGCAGGAGATCAAGAAAATCTATGGTACATTGACAATGGATTCTCAAAGCATATGACATGTGATAAAGATAAGTTTATGTCCTTTAATGAAATAAAGAAAGAAAAGAATGTAACATTTGGAAACAATTCACTCGCTGCTATCAAAGGAAAATGAACGGTTATGGTACATTAACAGTGGATGCTCAAAGCATATGACAGGTGATAAATATAAGTTTATGTCCTTTAATAAAATAAAGAAAGAAAAGAATGTAACATTTGGAAATAATTCACTTGCTGCTATCAAAAGAAAATGAACTGTTTTGCTGAATGAAAAAGTTAAAGGGAATTTTTTGTTTGTTGATGGATTAAAACATAACTTATTAAGTGTTAGTCAGATGTGTGACCAAGGGCATGAGGTTATTTTCAGATCGAAGAATTGTGTGGTTCAGAATCTCGATACAGGTAAAATCATAATAAAGGGAACGAGAACTCCAAGTAATGTCTATGTTTTGGAAGGCGGTTTAGAACACTGTTACTTGAGCAAATTAGAAGAAAGTTGGCTCTGGCACAAAATATTGGGACACCTAAGCTTCAGTCAACTACAAAAGTTAAACCGAACGGGTGCAGTTCGCCACTTTCCTAACATCTCTATACCAGAAAGCACCATATGTAAATCATGTCAATTTGGTAAGCAAACCAGAGTGCAGTTTAATGCCAAAGAAGGTACTTCAAGTAATCCACTTGAACTTATTAATATTGATCTGTGTCGTCCTATGAGAAAGAAGTATTCTCGAGGGGAACAATACTTCATATTATTCATTGATGATTTTACTCGCATGTGTTGGATTGGCTTATTAAAACATAAAGATGAAGCATTTGATAAATTTAAAGTCTTCAAAGCTCTAGTAGAAAATGAGTTAGATTTGAAAATAAAATGTCTTAGATCTGATAGAGGAGGAGAATTTATATCAGATGAGTTTTTTGACTTTTGTGAACAACATGACATCAAGAGGCAATTTTCTATAGCTAAAACTCCTCAACAAAACAGAGTGGAAGAAATAATGAACAAAACAATCCAACAAATGGCACGTACCATGCTTGATGAGTCTGGAACACCTCATACCTTCTGGGGGGGGGAAACACATGCAACAATATATATCCTCAACAAAGCTCATGTTCAGGTAAACAATGACAAATATCCTCATGAACTATGGTTTGGTAAACCTCCAACTGTTAAGCATTTTAGAGTTTTTGGAAGTAAATGTTACATAAAGAATAATGATGAAAAACTTGGAAAGTTTGAAGCTAGAGTTGATGAAGAAATTCTCCTTGGATACTCCTCTAGAAGCAAAGGATATAAATGCTACAATAAAAGACTTCAAAAGATTGTTGAATGCAATGATGTTGTGATTGATGAATCATCCACAGGTACTAAAAGGGAAGCACCAGCTGATGACAAAGATACTCTTACAACAAACCAAAAGAATGTTGGAGAAAGAATCAATGAAGCATCATAAGAAGGAAGTGAAAGCATCAGAAAAGATTCCATCAAGGTATGTTCAGAAAAATCATCCAAAATCTCAAATTCTTGGTGATAGGGAAGTTGGAGTACAAACTAGAAGAACTCTTGTTGGAACTTATAGTTATCTAGCCTTACTATCCACAATTGGACCACAAAATGTAAATCAAGCTAGCAAAGATGAATGTTGGGTTAAGTCTATGGATGAAGAACTTGACCAAAGAGAAAAGAAACATACATGGGAATTAGTACCAAGACCTCATGATAAAAATGCTATTGGGACAAAATGGGTATTCAAAAAAAAAAAATTAATGAAATTGGAGAGGTAATTAGAAACAAAGCAAGACTTGTATGCAAAGGCTATGCACAACAAGAAGGAATAGACTTTGAAGAAACATTTGCACCTATGGTCAAACTTGAAGCCATAAGAATGTTTCTTGCCTTTTCAAGCTTTCATAATCTCAAAGTCTATCAAATGGATGTTAAATCTACATTTCTAAATAGGGACCTAGAAGAAGAAGTCTATGTTGAACAACCTAAAAGATTCATTATAGGAAATGATATAGATCTTGTTTGCAAACTCAAGAAGGCATTATATGGGCTAAAATAAGCTCCTCATGCATGGTATTATCATCTTGACAAGTATCTTCATCAACAAGGTTTCATTAAGGGGTTTGCAGATAGAAATCTATATATAAAGATGGATGATGATGAAATTTTAATTGTTGTTGTTTATGTAAATGACATCATATTTGGTAGCAATGAAGAATCCATAAGTAAAAAATTTGCTTTTGTCATGAAGTAAGAATTTTAAATGCCCCTGTTACATGTCAATTTGTCGCCATGACACTTCATCAGTTTATGGATATTTTTACCATCCGTGAACATGTTTGAACCAACTCCCTCAAAAGTCAAACAACCTAAAATATGTTGAAGTACATGAGAAATTTGAGTTAAATAGGTGTCACATCTTGTTAAGTTCCACTTGCGTCGTTTTCTCTAGATTTTCCCGTGCATGCACTTAAATTGACTCTGAGAACAGCGTAGAGTTGCACTCTGTTTGCCACTATAAACCCGCGTAGGTGAATTCTAGAAAGTAAAAATAAAAAGTACATTCTAAAAGCATAGTTGGTCGAATATTTCCCAACCGAAAGATTCTAGATGATGACTATTCAAACTATAACCCTCATAAGATGCATCTCCATCCCTTTTCTCATGGTAACCTAATCCCTCAATGAAGGAGTCTCATCCTCCTCTCATGGATCTAAAACTTATTCCTCTTAGCCTATAAAATGACTAGAGGGTAGAGGGATTGAAGGGGCAGAATAGAGAGAAGACAAACTTATGTTGTTGGTTTGAGATTGGAAAGCTTGTCATCTAAGGAGGAGATTGAAGGCATTTGGGAGGGACCTCACGACATCAAGGCGAAGGTTGTAAGGCTCCTCTTATTTTCTGATTAATACAAATGAACACTTTCTCCCATTGATTTTGTCTTATGTGAATGATGAATGGTTTACAATTGTTTATAATGTTTATTAAGGCAAATTCAATCCCTAATTTCCTTGATCATTAGGCTAAGTTGTTTGGATTATTATATCACATGTGCTTTTGATCCTTTTATGGTCTATGTTTGCAAGTCTTATCAAGCATTGAAGAATTGCATCAAGTCACAACAAGGGATCTTCATCAGGCATTTCATGAAATAGGTAAGAGGCTCATCCATTAGCTATACTGCTTATAATTCGAACAAGTTCAACTTAGGGAAAGAGTCAGTTCAATTGTCATGATTGTTTCTAGTTTCCATTTAGGATCTAAGGAGATCGCTCTTGTCCGCAAGAGGGATTGTCCGGTGTAACAAACTGGCAACCATACTGGGGAACGTCTCTGTTCTCGTCTTTTTCCTTAGCCTGGCTTTCTGATTTCTCCAATTTATCCAGACCTGAGTCTTCATAAATTTATGACCTTTTAGATCTGAGTGGTTGATTCTTTGAATTTTTTTATTTTTTCTTAGGTTTTTCTCCCTGCGTTGTTTCTGTTTGTTAACAGAGCATAGTTCTGTGCCCTTTTTGCCTTAGCAACGAAGCACATGCGCTCTGTTCTCTACTGAATACCTGCGTAGGCCTTGGAAATTTTTGAAAAAATTGTTTTTGCTTCAACCCAGACCTGAATTTGTTTTTCTAAAAGTGTCATTATCTTTGTTTGGACTACGTTGTGTCTCTTATGAACTCAGTTGATTTTTTTGTTGATGATTTTTTAGAATTAGGTCTTTTTGAAAATTCCTTAGGGTTTTTCCTGGTTGATTTGTTGATTGATCAAAACAAGATAGAGTGTCCTTCTGATTATGATATTCTTATTTTGTTTTGTCAAATACACTGGTTAAGCCTTAATTGTTGCTTATTTGTGGTCAAAATCATTTTGAATTGCAAATTAGGGTTCTTAAGACCTTGTGCTTTTGTGAAAGAATTGTACTTGTTTTCGCTCGATAAAAGAAATTGTTGCTTTCTTGGAAAAAAAAATCATGATTGCACTATTATTATCATTAGATCAAAGCATTCATAGGAGAATATGTTTTTTCTCCAACTCTCTTGATTGATTTCTGTGTGCTTGAAAGTTTTGAGTGATTAGAGACAAAGAGTATTTTAGCTTATTTTGATGATTAGGGAAATCTGGAAATTAGTTTGTTGATTGCATTTTCATTACATAATAGTGAAATTGGTTGCTTTAAGAAATTGGAAAAGTTGTGAGTTCTTGCATTTCATTTCTCAAAAAATCAAAGAAACTCTTTCTTTTCTCTAAATAGAATTTCATCGAATTTGAAAGTTGCTATTGCATTTTAGAGTGCATTAAGATTTCAAGTCATGTCATAACATCATAAGTTTCACCTTCATCACCTATTGAACAAAGAACAACTTAATAATACAATGTTAATTAAAATTCACTTAGAATTTTATATTTTTTTTAGTGCTCTTGTCACCTATAGTAGCTTAAGTGTAGGGCTTTGAAATAGGGAAGGAAATAAAATTTCGAAACCTACAAATGAACAATAGAATCTTGAGTTAGGGAGATAAAATCCAATTATTTCTGTTTTGCTTTGGGAAGCTCTTCTTATACATGAGTTAAGCATGAGGTCGTGTAGAATTTCGTGAAGTGATCATACTCACTTCATTGGATTAAATATAGTGATTTGCATGTATTACAATGGTGCCGAAAGGTACTTGGGGTCACTTGAAAGTAAACCTCCAATTGATCATGTGGAGGAGCCTTCAAGGGGATTGATCTTGTTACTATGCCCTTGTGTGTACATCCGATCTACGACTATCCCCTAGGTAAAATTGTTGTATTTGGTAAACTTAGTGACTATAATCCTAGGGCTCTACCTAAGGTGACGATAGAGGGAAGGTCCTATTGTACCTAGAAAAAACATTGGCTAGACTCACTTGGACTTTTTGGAGGGTAATCTTTGCTCGAGATGGGTTATAGCAAAGTTAATTGCACCAAACTGTTTCATTAAGTGGGTTTTCAGGGTAACTAGTTCCAAATACTCATTTCTATAAAACTTTTCATCTTGATCTCTGCGATGTTGGATTTGATCACCAACTAGTAATTATTGATCTTTGTGAAGAGTAAAGTTTGTATGGTTTGAACTCCTATATTTTTAGCGTGTGTTACTTTTTGTGTTGTTGTTTTTTTTTAACTTTTTAGAGACTTTAAATGTAATTTAGATATTGTGTGATTGATTAATTGAAAATTTTTCATTGTGGTGGAACTACCAAGACAATCACGTAGGATACTCAGGGATTCCCCTGAGTATACATCGAGTCAGTTAGAGAAGATTAAAGCATAAAAATCTAAATCATCTGAAACTGGAACTACAACAGAAACTGAAACTTCTACTATTATAGATTCTGATGTAAGAGGAACTGAAGTTAATCAATCGATAACATCTACTATTTTAGGCCTTGAAGTAACAGAAACTGAATTTGATCAGACTCAGAATTTAACATCACACTCAATAGCAATTGATTTACAAATTACTGAACTCGTTCAAACTAAATTAGATACTGGAGAACTTTCGGATAGAAACCCCATTTCTAAACCAGATATTGATGAACCTAAGTCTGATATTTCCGATCTTGAAATTCATACATCAGCTACAACGGATATTCCAGATTCTTCACTTTCACCACGTGTGAAACTCATTATTACTGATAGTCTCCCTCCTGGTCTCATTGCCATTGAAGAACTTGTTTCAGACGAAGAGGAAGAACCTATAATTTCTACTAGTGCACCAGTAGATATCTTGGAACTTTGTTTCGATTTCTTCACCCTGACCCTTGGTATTTTACACCCTTGAACTTTTTAGGACAAGGGATTCCACGATACACGACTCCTTACTCTACCGTACTAGGTTTTGACTGGTCCACAATGATTCCTAGAAGTACCACATCAGATACATCCATGTTTTCTACTTCTTGAGAGTCAACATTATATGGTAGTTTTTTACCACCTGGATATCACTCTCTTGTAGGAGCTTATTCAGGAGCTTCTTCCTCGAACTCATCCTAAAACATGTCGACTGGTGTAATTAATCCTACCAATGAAGGTTTGACATCTGAAAAATATATTAATATGATTTCCAGTAATGTTGGTAACCCGCAAGCTAACCCAATGGATGGTTACTATCCGCCTCGGGGGAAACTGTCATATCCCCCGCCAGGAGGACAACCTTTTGGTTGGCCTTACCCTGTAGCTGGGGGGAAACCCCCTGCCAAAAGTTACTTTAATTATGCTCAAATGCCACAAACCGGTTTTGGTCAGCCTGTTATGCCTCAACCCACCATTGGAATGCCTTACCCTAGATTGAATACAATCTAGAACCCTTCTCAACAGTCAATTCCCGTTTCTTTTCAAGTGCCTTTGTATCAACCTGGCCAACCTTTTGGACAACCTATGCAGCAAATTATTTTTCAAGGTATGCCTTTTTAAGTCCAACCAACCGTCTAGGCTAACCCATTGACACCTTCCCAACAACCGCTTCAGCGGCCTATCCCGAGTACTCATTAAACCTCGGTACAATCTGCCATGCCAACGATTGTTCAAAACTCAGGTTCGAGTTCACCTCAAACCCCCATTCCAGGAGTATCGCAAGTAACTATCCCGCTTATGTCACAGGTTACTATGCAACCCCTTTTTTATTCTTTACCTCAAGCATCTGGTGTTCAATCTATTCCTACGATTCCGTCAACACCTCAAATACCTATTATACAGCCTAGTGTCCCATATATGAATGTATTGTTTCAAGGACTACCTTTCCAAGGTTTACCCTAGAGTCAATTTGTTCAGTGTCCACCTTGTTATCACTCAAGAAAAAATATTTTAAATTCTGAACATCAATTTTTTTAAATTTGTCAAAGGGTTGGTGTCAGTTTTGGGTCTAGTCTTTTCATCTTGTTTTAGAGCCTTGTTAAGAGTCTTGTTAGTATGTCAAATGGGGTCAATTCTCTGTTTTAGTCTATCATTGGTCTCATATCTCACATGAATATCATATGTCGAAACTCATTTCAAAGTTCATAGCGCAGAAACCCGGTCTAGGTGATTTCGTAGCGCAAAACACCGATTTTGCACTAACTGCGCTACGAAATCGGGAATTCGTGCTGATCCATAGCAAATCTCACCCCAGCTGTCATATTTACCAAAATCCGCTGTGTTTACATCAACAGTTGTCAGCTTATACACTTTCCCCTGTCGAATTCAGCTGTGATTCGGTGGTTTTTGTCCAGTCTAGCGTTTGTTCCCTCGACGGACTGCTAGCCGCCTTCACTTGCAGCCATGTATGCTCCTGTTCTCGTTTTGAATGACGTTATAAAGTGGGAGACTGGAAATAGGGTGCGCCATGCAAATATTCAAGCATCAAAGGCTGTTGCAGATATTATTCGAACCACATTAGGTCCCTGTTCTATGATGAAGATGCTACTTGATGTAGGAGGAGGCATCGTGGTTACAAATGTTGCAGGCATATCGTTTCAATGCTGAGCCAGAGATAGTTCTGTTAGGGTAAAGTAGCAGAGCATGGCGTCTACTGGCGATAGATTACACAAGGCAAGTCCCAACATACTCAGGGCGGGTTTCATGTTCGCCCTTTTCACAGCCATTTTTGCAGGGTTTTGCGTCATCTCTTGCAATGGGCTCTATGAAGATCAAGTCGGGGTCATAGACTGGCATCAGCAGTACATAGGCAAAGTAAAGCATGCAGTTTTCCAAAGACAAAAATCAGGGAGGAAGCGTGTTATAGTGGCCACTGAAGAAAATGTGATTGCATCTCTTAATCTACGTAGAGGCGAGATATTTTGAAGACACGTGCTGGCAGAAACAGATGTCGTGGATGAAATTGACATTGCCCTTGGAAAATATGTCATTACTTTGTCCAGTTCAGGAAGTGTTCTAAGAGCTTGGAACCTTCCGGATGGTCAGTTGGTATGGGAATCATTTTTGGAGGGCTCAAATTCTTCTAAGAGCCTTTTATCTGTACCGGCGGATTTAAAAAATGACAAGGAGAATGCTATTCTTGTTTATGGTAGAGGTTGGATAAATGCCGTGTCAGGCATTGATGGAGAACTACTTTGGCGAACAGACTTTTCTATTGGAAGTGAGAAAACTGAAGTCAGCGTTGAAAGGATTGTTTTATCTCCTGATAGAGAAAGCATTTATGCAATAGGTTTTATTGGGAAATCAAGTGTGGCTGTTTGGGTAGTGAATCCTGGGAATGGGCAAATAATGAAACATGAAGTGGCAACCTATGATGGAGGCCTATCACTAGACAAGCTAATTGTGACAAAGGATACATTGGTTGCTTTGGATTCTAGGAGATCAACTATTATTACAACCGGCATTACAAATGGAGAGCTGTCACTACATAAGACAACTCTTTCTAGTCTTTTTGAAGACTTTTCATCTGAGGCAGAACTCCTTCCATTAAAATTTGTAGGTGCTTTTGCATTAAAAGTTGCTTCACATATATTACTAATAAAAGTTGGAAATACTTGTAGTGAGCTTTATTTACTTGAGAAAGTAAGTGAACCGGCTATTATTAGCGATGGCCTACTGTTATCACCAGAGCAGCAAGCATTTGCAATGGTGCAACACCTAGACAAGAACAGGGTTTCTCTGACTGTCATGTTGGATGATGGTCAAAAGAATGAAATTTGGAGGGAGATTGTTGAACTAGATCCTCAAAGGGGTATCTTACAAAAGGTTTTTATAAATAACTATCTGCGTGTAGATATGTCTCATGGATTTAGGGCCTTGGTAACCGCAGAAGACCATTCTCTTGCATTATTGCAACAAGGTGAAATCGTTTGGAGTAGAGAGGATGGTCTTGCTGAAATCATAGATGCAACTACTGCAAAATTCAGGATGTTTTTCTGAGAGAATACTTTGGTGTGAAGATAGTTGACTTGAAATTCTTGCAACGCAGGGACCGTCCCTCCTGGCAGTTGATATTTCTAGTTCAGACGTTATACATTCAGGGCTTTCACTATTACAAAATTGTCTAAATTTGCAACATCTGAATTTTAACTATTGTCAACGTATTTCCGATGCTGGACCAGAATATCTCACAGGCTTCATTATTTGAATTCTAGAGCAGGCAATATCAGGGAGCACATTTTCATCTTTATACAAAGAAGATTGCAATCACTGGCAACATGTGGACTTACAAACTCGACTTCATTTAGTTTTAAAAAGAGCAATGCAATAACTGCATCAGGCTTGCGTGCCTTAGCTGGTCTTGTGAACTTGACAAGTCTGGATCTGGAGATGTGCTCAGGGATTCATGGTGGATTGGTGCATCTAAAAAGGGCTTACAAAAATAGAAGCATTGAACATTGGATGGTGCAATTGTATAAAGAACTCAGATATCAAACCTCTGGCTGGACTTACAAACTTGTGTTTATGTAGGCTGTCCGGTGACTGTGGCATGCATGGATACAATTTCAGGTCTTGTTGCTTTGACATATCTCAACATAAAGTCATGCTGTATAACTGATGCTGAATGTTAAAAGCTTGAAGAACTTTTGAATTTAAAGACTCTGAACATGGCCTATAACAATATTATACATGCTGGCCTAGTACATCTAATGGTCATTATTCATAGCCAGTTTGGTTCATGATGCCTCAGACAGCTTAGAGGAGGTTTTGTCTTCACACATGGGAAAAATCGACAGCACATAAAGAACGTGGCACTTTAACACATTTTTTGTATATTTAAGAAGATCAACATGGTTAATTATTTCCGAATATCTTTGAGGAAACCAAAAGCATAAAAACAGAGGCAGTTTCCTATTTCTCAGCAGCACTGAAGAGATAAGATAGTAAGGGCCAACAAAGAGCTTTAAACATCCATCAAGGCTAAAGCTGAAGGAAACCACTTGTCAGAGAATGAACCTTGATTGTAATAAATGCTATGTTCAGCATGATGTAGAATTATAATCCTAATTGTTTTAGGTTTCTAGAGCTGTCAATTAGTTGTAAGTTGCTTTTAATAGTTAGTTTAATATGTCAATAGGTGTCATGATAAGGAGAATTCGAGTTCCCCTCATGCTTGAGGAGGAATCTCAGTTAGGTAGAAGAGCTCTATATATATGAGAAGGAGCAAGGTAATACGGGTTGGAAATTTATAAGTAAAAGCTCTGATATTTGGCTTATGTAAAGACTCTGTTTTTTTTTTGGTAATACAGTACTGGCTTATGCTTCTCAAGAATCATAAAGAGTTCAATGTAATGAGTTTCTTTTGTTGTTTTTTATGTTATCTACAGTGTTATGAGTATCTGATTACTTAGAAATCGCTTAGAGTGCTCTAATTTCCTTCCTATACTCATAAACTGCCTTTTATGTGTTTGGTGTGTTGAAATCTGAATGCCTTGACTTCTATGCAAAGCCAACCCTGGTGTTAATACTGAATAATATATGACTCCATAAGCCCAATGGATACGTGTTAGTTGTGTTTCCACCATTTTCATTTCTTAGTTGTTTCACAAGAGTTAGCCATCTTGATCATAACCAAAATCCCTTTAATCCTTTGAGAGAGCCCTCTCAGGTTGGGGAGGCTAAACCTCAGCCTAAAGTAGGTTTGAAACAGTTACTTGAAGTCTTCCTGGTCTGCAGCCTTCTAGGGCCTGATTTTGAGATAACATTTTGGTGCGTCTGCCGGGAGTCTGAAGATTATTCATTCCCGAAACCAAGAGACTGAACTTCTGAAGGTAGCAGGAGCTCAGAAGATTTTCGAGGCTGCAATCTACCTTGGCAACTCCATTGTTGAAGAATTCGAAATTCATAGATTCATGGTGATTCCACTAGAGTTATGAAGGACCCAGATGCTACCATTCTTACTTCAAGGTATGCATGCATAAATTTTTCAGGAATTCATTGTTTCCCAAATCATTTTCCCAAGGATAGATATTTTATAAGGAATGGTCCAAAATTCAATGGAGAAGATTTGAGTTTAACTTTGAAGCATATATCAGATTTCTGTGATTTTACCGAGCTTCTTAGAGTTAAACATGAGGATGTTTGCATTATGTTGTTCTATGATTCATTTCAAGGGAAATGTAAACGGTGGATTGAAAGCTTTCCTGCCAAATCCATTAAGTCATTTGAAGACTTTTGGTTTATGTTTTTGGAGGAATGGATAGATAGATCAGAGGTGGTGGCAAACTCTCCTTCAATTCAAGGTTTCAAACAATGGAATGATGATCATATTAATGAAGAAATAGATGAAAATTTTTCTTTGTCCTTGTCTTCGTATCTAAAATCATTTGAGTGCAAGGCAGAAGATAAGATGAAATTTTTGGATGAAGTTGCTAAGGACATTGAGAAAGACATTGAAGGTCTACAAGGTCAAATTCAATCATATAGTCTTCATGGTTATGATCATTCTTTTCAAAAGATTTCTATGGTAGAACATAAGGAGAGGGTGTTGCTTCCTTTCTCTTTCGTGCTTGAGGAAGAGTACGCTGTTGTTGAAGATCAGTGTGCACAACCAGAAAGTTACGAGAATCATCAAGCTGATCATGCATTCTGGGATCCTATAGCTAAATACATGGAAAAGTTTTACTCTCCAGTGTTTCAGCTTTCTTATGAAGATCAGAGGCAATTTTAGTGACAGTGGCCATCACAATATCATAGTGGCTCTGAACTCCGATGCAGTCAAAAAACTCAAATATCAGATAAGACAAATGATTGGCTACATTGGAAATTTCACTTTGATTGAGCTGAAAGAAGTTTGAATTGATAGGGTAGGTAGGTAGGAAAATGCAAATAAGCTCAAGGTTGACTGAGCATTTTTAAGTAGATGTAGATTTCTTTCTCCTACAGTGATCATCAAGCTTAAGCCCGAGGTGAAAGCTCAAGAAGCTGGAAAGGGATGTTTGTCAAGCAAATCTATGTTTTTCATAAAGAGGACAAAGCACTAGACCTGCATGTTCTTAGTGTACCACAGGGGCACACTATCCCAAGTGGAGCCACCTGTTATCACTCAAGAAAAAATATTTTAAATTCTGAACATCAATTTTTTTAAATTTGTCAAAGGGTTGGTGTCAGTTTTGGGTCTAGTCTTTTCATATTGTTTTAGAGCCTTGTTAAGAGTCTTGTTAGTATGTCAAATGGGGTCAATTCTCTGTTTTAGTCTATCATTGGTCTCATATCTCACATGAATATCATATGTCGAAACTCATTTCAAAGTTCATAGCGCAGAAACCCAGTCTAGGTGATTTCGTAGTGCAAAACACCGATTTTGCACTAACTGCGCTACGAAATCGGGAATTCATGCTGATCCATAGCAAATCTCACCCCAGCTGTCATATTTACCAAAATATGCTGTGTTTACATCAACAGTGGTCAGCTTATACACTTTCCCCTGTCGAATTCAACTGTGATTCGGTGGTTTTTGTCAAGTCTAGCGTTTGTTCCCTCGACAGACTGCTAGCCGCCTTCACTTGCAGCCATGTATGCTCCTGTTCTCGTTTTGAATGACATTATAAAGTGGGAGACTGGAAATAGGGTGCGCCATGCAAATATTCAAGCATCAAAGCCTGTTGTAGATATTATTCGAACCACATTAGGTCCCTATTCTATGATGAAGATGCTACTTGATGTAGGAGGAGGCATCATGGTTACAAATGTTGCAGGCATATTGTTTCAATGCTGAGCCAGAGATAGTTTTGTTAGGGTAAAGTAGCAGAGCATGGCATCTACCGGCGATAGATTACACAAGGCAAGTCCCAACATACTCAGGGCGGGTTTCATGTTCGCCCTTTTCACAACCATTTTTGCAGGGTTTTGCGTCATCTCCTGCAATGGGCTCTACGAAGATCAAGTCGGGGTCATAGACTGGCATCAGCAGTACATAGGCAAAGTAAAGCATGCAGTTTTCCATAGCCAGAAATCAGGGAGGAAGCGTGTTATAGTGGCCACTGAAGAAAATGTGATTGCATCTCTTAATCTACGTAGAGGCGAGATATTTTGGAGACACGTGCTGACAGAAACAGATGTCGTGGATGAAATTGACATTGCCCTCGGAAAATATGTCATTATTTTGTCTAGTTCAGGAAGTGTTCTAAGAGCTTGGAACCTTCCGGATGGTCAGCTGGTATGGGAATCATTTTTGGAGGGCTCAAATTCTTCTAAGAGCCTTTTATCTGTACCGGCGGATTTAAAAATGACAAGGAGAATGCTATTCTTGTTTATGGTAGAGGTTGGATAAATGCCGTGTCAAGCATTGATGGAGAACTACTTTGGCGAATAGACTTGTAGTGGTTCCAGCTAGGGTACTAGACTAGACTCTATATTTAATATCGACCGAGGTGCGTAAGCTTAGAGGCGTGGTCTAAAATATATAGACATAAAGAATCTATGGCCAAGTGATTATGATGTAGGTTACAAGGCTTCTTTACGGAAGACCGGAATATGTAGCCTATCATTCACACACCTAGATTACCCTACTGATATGCTTGATTACAGTGCTTGTTATGAGATGCATCTATCAAATCAAACCTTGAACCTAAGTACTTTGTATGACTGTAACAATGATTTTAACCTCCTTACAGAGATATCACCCAGAAAACCCTTGTTTGGTAAACACACACAACATGCAAAGATATTTACACTATCAAACTATATAAAGAGAACATAAATGAACTGTGAAACAAAACAGAGTTTATGATAATGTCTCTATAAGTCACACAGGGATCGAATCCCTTACAAGACTCCCTTCCAGATCCTAGTGCTGACCATTCAACATAACCATAAACCATTCATAAGCGCACACCATATACATGCAATGAAAATCAAAGGCTATGGAAATCGAAAGCTATGTAACTACTATGCAAACCATAGGCTGTGTAAATCAAAAGCTATGTAATCGTAACTGTGATGCAAACCATATGCTATATAAATCGAATCCAATATAAATACTGTGCGAACATGTGATAACCGAAATGTAACAAAACAAATGAACAGTATACCAATCGAAGAACGCAGGGCCCGTCCGCGTCCTAAGGGTACACTGGCTATAACCGATCAGCTATCAAATCAATGCAAGAGGTATACACACGTCGTGACTGTGAATAGGTCTTTGTATTAACTTAAAACTCTATTCTGAGAAAACGATTCAACGATTAACCTTTCAAACATTAACCTGACTGTATTTACATATGCGTACGCACAGCCATGTCATCGATACAATGAATGTACATTCGGCTGTTGCCGCTTTTATTATATAAGCCTTTTCAAAATGTTTCCATGCTAAGTGTTTCAAAAAGAACAAAAACTAAAATGAAAATGGAACGATGCTATTGCTGCTTTTATCTGCCAGAGTGCCCTGCTTTGACTTGAGTTGACCGCATACATAGGAGGTTCGATTTGGCTGGGAGATAGGTGTTTGTCCATGCTTGGACATTCTGCTTTTCGCCCATGCCTTTCGTTCTAGCTCATCTGCTGCGCCACATGTTAAACGATAAGCTCATTACAGGATGTGGGTACTTCCTGTAACCATGTCATCAAAAACTTCCAATTCTTGAACATAAAACCCCTAAATTAATTTCTATGCAATTCAATAACTATAAAACGATTAATAATCAATATTCAAGGATTTTGAGGGATATATGATGAAAATGTATGGATAAATGATATGTTTTTGGGAAGGAAAAAGGGTCTTGGGATGATACCAACATCTCTCCCTGACTTAAGGACTTAGCATGTCCTCATGCTACCCCAGAAGTACTCCCCTTGAACTCTGTCCCTGCATGGATCTCTGCTACCTTGAGCAAGGTATCTACATTCTTCTTCACCTGGTGATCTATCTCTCCCTTGAGCTCCTGCTTTAACTTTTTATATTTTTCTTTACGAGCCTTCTTCTGATTGTACCACTTAGTGGCCCAGTTGGAAATCTCAGTTTGCTCAGTCTCCAACTCAATGATTCTTTCCTTTAGCTTTTCATTTGTTTTCTGTGTTTCTTTGCTTTGCGCCCTGAGCATTTCATTTTCCCTTTTAATAACTTTTTCCAACATGTTAGCTTCCATGAGCTCTTCCTTCAATTCTTCAATTTGTTTTTCTAATTTCTTCTGTCTTTTGGTGGGAGGTGGTGAACATTTTTCCTGTTTGTTACGGCTCTCTACCTCCATGTCAACTTCTCGTGCTGGTAGTGAATGGTCACCACTCTCAACATCCATTTGTGCAGGTGCATGAGATTCAAACTGGTCTTCTTGCAACTGAGTTTTTGGTGTCCTCCTTGTTCTTCGTGAGTAGGTGGTAAAAATTTTGTCTTTCTCAGCCCTCTTGGCATCCTCTTTTTGCATGTTCCTGGTCCTTATGCTGCCCACAGGTAGAGGTGCTCTGCTGGCTTTGGACACTGGAATTTCCTCATCAATGTCCTTCATAAACCCTGAATCTTCTTGCACTTCCTCTTTTTCCTCCTCATCTCTGATTTGATTGACAGCTAAGAATTCTTTCCATGGCTTCCCTTGCTTCTGCAACTCATGTTCAATGAGGATTTTAATTAGGCCAAAATGGTACAGGCTTTTGTCTTCATTCCCCTTTTGCTTCTGGATAGTTTTGGCCATCTTTGTTAAACTTTGCAGCAGAAAATATGGCACACTGATTACACATTGTTTCTTTAAATGGAGGAGTAGCTTGATGTGGTATAGATAAACAATACTATACCTACCTTCACAGGTTATGAACTTTTGAAGAATGTAAACCATTTCATCCCAAGGATGAACTAACCAGCTTCTTGGAACACCCTTCTTCCAGTTTACTGAGGAAACTCTAGATCTGGACATGAACTGTGTCCATGATTTCTCCTTAAATTGTTTGGTTTTAAAGTACTTCTCTCCTTCAGGACTAATTCCAATTGCCTGAGCTATAGTATCCTCTGAGATTCTGAAGGAGAAGTTGCCTATTAGGGCCTTTTCTCCATTAAAGGTGAAGGCAAATTGCTTGGTGATTTCCTCATTACTCCCATGGAATTTTTCTAGAAAAGGTAACCACTGTGTTTCTCTAAGAATCTCAATGCAATCCTCATGGTATTGTGAGCTGTCGAATATACTGGGTTCGACCCTATTAGTCATGGTGATGGCAGAGGGTTGTGCCTCTAACCCTTCTCTGTCTATACTCTTTAAAATTTAAACACAGAAATGTCGAGTTGGTTACCTGGTATATATCGCTTCCTTCAGTCTTCAATATGGTGCTTGGCCGGTCGATATGACTGTGATGGGAGTTAGAAATAGAATGGTGATGCTTTCCTTTTTCGGTGCTCGCTGGTTTCACTTTGTAAACCGACCCCAAACGGTGATACTCTCCTCGGCGCTCCTTGCTTCAGATTTTCACTTTGTAACTCCACCCAAATGATAATAATCTCCTCGCGCTCCTTGCTTCTGATTCTCACCTTGGAAGTTATGGGAATCGAGGGTGGAAAGGATGGTGAAATAACCCTGTACTCACTTCACAATGTAATCATTCATTTAAAAAACAGAGTGTTGTACGCTTGCATGCATGTTACCACAAGAACACTGAGAGCGTACCCATAGTGCTGGGCTATAATGCTGGGTGGCGAAGTTATGATTCGGCTGTGTGTGGAGTAAAATATATATAGGCCGCTTATTATGATTTGACTGTATGGAGTGAAATATATATATAGGCCGCTTCCACATCTATCTCATCCTTTGTATTTAAAAATACACAGCTCACCACATGCCCTTTTCAATTAGTATTCGGTCATATAGAGAATGTTGGTATGCCTGTAGGGTATATGACAAGGTGGATGTGTTGGTAATGGGTTTTAGGGATATGAATAGGTTAATGTAGGGGAATGATGAGAATTGGTGGGATAAGGGTGATAGATTGATGTATATAGGTGTCCTTGAAATCAATTACAACAGCTTATAGTCACCAAAGTTACATTAAAAACCAATCTAGGAAATTAAATGTTTAAGAACAGAAATACATTACTCCTTTGTTGATCATTTGACATGCTGAGTTGCTAATCCTTTTTGACTGTTCTTTTTGACAGGTCCTCTGAGGGAGATTGAATGCACAGGTCTTTTGAGAAATTTTTTTGAAGATGTAACAGGTCCCTTTGAAAAATTTGAATGTACAGGTCCCTTAGAGAACTGAAGATGTAATAGGTCCCTTAAGAAAATTTGAATGTACAGGTCCCTTGAGAAAACTGAATGTAACAGGTCCTTTGAGAAAACTGAAGATGTTCATGCAGCTCTTTGTATTGTTACAGGTTCACTGAGCTTGCCATTTGCTGAAGTGTTGGTGCCCAAATCCTTGTAAAAGCTTGGTGGAAGTCTGTTGAAGTAGCCTTTGGTGTCAAGAATTTTTTTTTTTTTTTTAACAAGTCCCAACTGAATGTTTTAAACAGGTCCCATTACTGCTGGTTGGAATGTCTTAACAAGGGTCAATTGCTTTAACAGGTCCCTTCTAAAAATCTTAAACAGGTCCCATGACTGCTGGTGTTGGACTACTGGTGTTGGTAGCATAGATGTCTGAACAGAACAGGTCCCCCTGCAAAATATTTATAACCAGGTTCCTCTGAAATAAAATCATGACAGAACAGCTTATTTGTTAAAGTCTGGAATTACTGCTGGTAACAAGCTGCTGTTGGAAATTTACAGTGAAATATAGAATAAGAAATCTGAAGAATTTACAAGGGAGAGATAAAAGTAACAGAACAGATGCCTCTCTCCCCGACTTAAAGTTTGACTTGTCCTCAAGTCATGATTCAACTGAGAAATGAAACAATGAACAAAAGAAAGAGAATTCATACCCGCCAATAAATTGGTTTTCAGGTAGGAATTCGGGGTTAGATTGTGCCAGATACTGGTTTTCACATCTAACCCATTATTATTTTGTAGTTTTTGTTTTATTTATTTTTATTTATTTTTATTATTTTTCTTTTTTTTCTTTTTATTTTTCTTTTTGATTTTGAAATTGAAAGGAAATGAAACTAAGGCAGTGATACTGCAGCTGAGGGCTGCAGTATCTCAACCTCTTCTTGCTGAGATAGTGTATGGAGAAAATCTTGCTTGTTGATGGGCTTGTTGTACAGCTTCAGGCGATGACCGTTGACTGTGAAGGAATGACCTTCGCCATCAATAGTTTGGAGCTTTACTGAACCATTGTCATAAGCCTGAACAATTTCATAGGGGCCCATCCAATGGGTGGTGAACTTAGCTTTATGATCCTTGAATTTTGAATAAAAAAGCAGAGCCCAGTCACCTTCCTTGAAGTGCTTCTTCTTAATGTGTGAATCATGCCATTGCTTCCTGTGCTTTTGCATGAGGATGGTGGTTTGTTCTGCTTGCTGCCTCATCTCATCCAGCTGGTTCAACTGCTGGATTTTCTCTTTTTGTGCTTGATCCAAATCAATTAGTAAATCTGCAGCTAATTTAAAAGTGTGAATTTGGAATTCAATAGGAAGCATGACATCCTTACCGTACACCAATTGGTATGGTGTAAATCCGGTGGTATCTTTCCAAGTAATCCGGTAAGCCCAGAGTGCCTCTTTGAGCTTTTCTTCCCAGTTTTTCCGGTTCATTGCAACAGTTTTGGTAATGATCCCCTCCAAAGTCTTGTTGGTTGATTCCACCTGCCCATTGGCCTGTGGATGGTAGGGGGTACTTTTCCTATGCTTTATTTGGTACTTGTCTGTGATGTCCTTCATGAGCTTTGAGGTGAATTGAGTAACTTGATCAGTGACAATTTCTCTTGGCACTCCATACCTCACAAAGATCTCCTCAAAAAGGAAATTGACTACTGTGTGTTCGGTTGCTCTTACCAGTGCTTTTGCTTCTGCCCACTTTGTGACGTAATCAGTACATACTAGGATGTACTTCTTACCATTAGAGGCTGGGTTGATAGGTCCTATGAAGTCCAGAGCCCACTTATCAAATGGTTCTAAGTGAACTTGGGGCTGAAGGGGCATCTGATCGGTAGCTGTTGGTCTGCCCATTCTTTGGCAGCTATCACAACTCTTTACATACTTCTTGGCATCCTTGAAAATGGATGGCCAGTAGTATCCAAGAGTAAGAACTTTGAAGGCTGTCCGCTTCGCTGCAAAATGCCCACCACATGGTTCATCATGGAAAGATTTTAAAATGTCAATTACCTCATCATTTCGTACACATCTCCTAATGATCATATCAAAACCAGTGTAAAAGAGATCGCCATTAAGCCATGAATATCTAGCACTTTGTTTGATCAGTCTTTTCCTTTCCTTTGCAGTGAAATGTAGAGGTGTTCTACCTGTAGACAAGTAATTAGCTAAATCAGCAAACCAAGGAGTTACTATGGAAATTGCAAATAAGTGCTCATCCGGAAAAGAATCCTCAACAGGAACAATCTCACCTGGATTTTGCAGTCTAGACAGAAAATCTGCCACCTGGTTTTCTTTGCCTGGTCTATCTAACACTGTGATGTTAAATTCCTGTAACAATAGTAACCATCTGGTAACTCTGCCACTAGTTATTGGTTTATTCATGAGATGTCGAATGGCAGAATGATCAGTATGTACAAAGACTTCATAACCAGTTATGTAATGGCGGAATTTATTCACAACATAAATGATGGCAAGTGTTTCCTTTTCTGTAACTGTATAGTTTAGCTCGGCAGGTGTGAGATTTTTACTAATGAAATAAATTGCATATGTACAAGATTCTTATTTTTGGCCTAAGGATGCACCTATTGCAGTGTCAGATGCATCGGTAAAAATATGAAATGGTAAACTCCAATTAGGCCCTCTCAGGACTGGTGCAGTAGATAGTTTGTTTTTGAGTTGTTCAAATGCATGTTGGCAGTTCTCAGTCCAATTGAAAAGTACATCTTTGGCTAGAAGTTTAAACAAAGGTAAGGCTATCTTGCTAAAATGTTCAATGAATCTGCGGTAATAACTAGCATACCCAAGAAAACTTCTTACCTCTCTCTGATTCTGTGGAATAGGCAAATCGGCAATAATCTGGATCTTGGCTGGGTCAACTTGGATGCCTTGAAAAGAGATATAATGGCCCAACACTATCCCTTCATTTAACATCATGAAGCACTTTTCGTTGCTGAGGGACAGGTTAGCTTCAATACACCTTTTCAAAACTCTCTCTAGATTTTATAATGCATGTTCAAAAGAATTGCCATATACTGAAAAATCATCCATATACACTTCAACACAATCATGAATCAAATCAGCGAAAATAGCTAACACAGCTCGCTGAAATGTAGCTGGAGTGTTACAAAGTCCAAATGGCAAAACATTGTAGGCATAGGTGCCCCAAGGACAGGTGAAGGTGGTTTTGTCCTGGTCTTCAGAGGCAATCCGGATCTGGTTGTAGCCACTGAAACCGTCAAGAAAGGAAAATGATGATTTGCTGGCTAGGGTGTCTAACACTTGATCAATGAATGGCAGTGGGGAGTAGTCTTTGAGCATTGCTTTGTTTAGCTGTCTGTAATCAACACAGATGCGCCACTTGCCATTTTTCTTGGGCACAATAACCAATGGGGATATCCACTGACTGTCAGAAATAGGATATATAAAGTTGACTCTCAAAAGTTATTGCAACTCCTCTCTGACAATGTCTTGGAGCATGGGGTTCATTCTTCTTTGTGGTTGCCTCACCAGTTTAATGGTGCTATCTGTGTAGATGTGGTGAGTGCATGTGTCGGGGTGAATCCCATGCATGTCAGTGTAATCCCAAGCGAAGGCTTTTTGGTACTTCGTCAAGAGTCTAATCAATTTCTCTTGTTGAGATGAGTCTAGGTGGTTGCCTATGTTCAAAGTTTTCCCTGGACTGATCTCTATGACTTGACTCTGTGTATTGGTGATGGATTGAATTGGAAAGATGTCATGAAATGTAGATTGCAAGGAGTGGATAGTGCATGTTTCTTGAAAGTTTTGAGCCAGAAGTACATCTGCAGCATTATATTGTTCATTTCTCAAATTTTCAGATACATCAGGTTGAGAAAGAAATAGTTCTACCAAATCATTATTGTCTTCGTGGAAATCATAGATCTGGTCAATGCTAAAAACAGATTGTACTTCCTCTTTGTCATTAAATTTATCATCAAGCCACAAGTTATGTGTTACTGCAGGTGATTGTGCCGATGGATAGAGGGTGAGTTGTTTCCTTTCGGTCCCTCTAGAGATAATCATGTTACCTTATCGGCATCCAATAAATGCATCAGCAGTCGCTAACCATGGTCTACCTAGAATGATAGGATGTCCTCCTAGATTGGATTTGGGTTGAAGGACTAGGAAATCCACTGGATACTCCCAAGAGTCCAGTGAGACAATGATATCTTCCAAAATCCCCTCAGGAATGACTTTGGACCTATCAGCTAGTTCAAGAACAATCGTGGTATGTTGCAAATTCATAAGCTGGAGTGTTCTCATGGTTTCAAGGGTCATGACATTGATTGCGGCTCCTAGATCTATCAAGGTGTTTGGAATCCGTATGTTGTTAATGATGGTGGTCACTTTTGGAATGCCCAGATCAACATACTTCTCCATGGAGATGGTATTGGTCATAAGGCCTGCTAAATTTCCTAAAACATGAATGGTCTGAGGATCAATCCTCTTTCTAGCAGGTTTCTTGAGACACATGTCTTTGATGGCTTTGGTGTAGATAGGAATGTCCTTTATAGCTTGCAGCAAAGGGATTTTTATGTAGACATTTTTAAGTTCATCCAAGACATCAAATTGTGGTGGAGGCAGTGGTGGTTTTACTTGGACCAAACGGTCTGGAAAAGGTGGGTGCAGTGATTGCATCTGTTTGTCCTTGGTTTCACTGCTTGGTTTTGTTTGAGTTGTCATTTCATTTTCTTTTTCTAAGTTTTCTTCTTGCTGATCTATTATTGGAGAATCCTTTTGAAGCACCCTACCAGACCTCAGATTAATGTTTTGCAAAGGCAGTGTGGAGTAGGATGTTCCTTCCTCTACATTATAGGCTGGCCTCTCTGCTCTATTGTTCGGATTTGGGACAGTTTGAGCAGGTATTTGTGTGGGTCTGGGAGGTTGTGGGTTAGTTGGAAATTGAAGTTGTGGTACATTTATTTGTGGAGGAGCATGCAGTGTTTGTTGAGCAGGTTGGGGCTGATAAACAACTTGCTGAGGGTGCTGCTGATATGGCTGTGAATGTGATGGATATGGCTGTTGGTACTGCTGATATGACTGTGAGTAAGGTGGGTATGATTGAGGATATGGATGGTAGGATTGGGAATACTGTTGAGACGGTCTCCATTGATTTTGTTGTTGGTTTCCATGCTGCCATGGCATAGGTATATTCCATGAGTTTTGTGCATACATCTGATCATTCATAGGAAATTGCATATTTTGATTAGGAAACATACCTTGGGGTGCTTGCCTTGGCTGCCATGGTCGCTTTGCACCCATGTAGTACACGTTCTCCATCTCTGTGCTGGCTGCCATGTTACAGTTCTGCAAAATTTTAACTTTAGGACAGTTAAACATATCATGATGCTCAGTACAGAAAGCACATACTTGGATATTCTCTAGAGGGCAGTCTTTTAATGCATGTTTCTTGCGACACTTGGGGCAGAAAATAGCCATGATATTGTACCTGTTTCTTTTTGGCTTTTAAGGTATCAATTTGGTTTCCTAGAGTGCTCAACAAATCTTTTTTGAACTCTTCTAAAAGATTACCAATTTCAGCCCGGGTGACACTAGCAGAGGCAGTTTTTGTGACCCTAGATGACAAGGTTCTCTTTCCCATTTTGGCTTTACTTCTTGAATATTTTTCACACAGTTCAGCTATTTCTTCAAAGGGTAAGGCAGAGATGTCACCTTTGCCCATTAAGTTGAGATCATCCATGTATTCTTCCCGGATACCTTTCAAGAATATTGTGCGGACTAGATCAGGAGGCATTGTTCGGTGTTTAGATTTTTGCAAGTTATAGACAAACCGTTCTAGATATTCTTCTAAGGTTTCATCCTCCTGCTGACTCATTCTAAAGATGTCATCTTTAGAGTCTTTGGATCTGCAATAAGGCTGATATTTCCTCAGAAATATTCTCCTCATGCCATCCCAATCTACTATGGCATGCTCACCTAGCCCCATAAACCATTTCAAGGCTGCTGCCTTTAATGTGGCTGGAAACAATCTGAGTCTATGAGCATCATCCGTATAGCCATAAGTTCGACATACAATGTCAAACTCGAATAAGAATGAGTCCGGATCCTCTGAAGCCATACCATAGAAATTGGGTAGCACGGATGGGGGTATATTTTTCATTTTGATCTGCTCATCCTCCTGTGGTTCTTGTATAGGGAATTTAAAAGTTGATTCCTCCTCCTCTTGATGGGGAACTGATCCAGATCCCTCCTCAGCCATTCTAATTGGTCTCTTGGTGTCTCTTGGTGGAAAAGAGAGAAAGGAAGATTGCTTGGTAATGGTACTACTTTTTCCTTGTGTAGAAGATTTAGGAAAGGGTTGCTGCTGTGATTTATGTGCAAATAGAGTTTCCCTCTCAGCAAGAGTAATGTGTTGTCCTGAATAAAATCTTTCTGCCAATGTTTGAATATCCTCCTCAGATGGTGTTGTATTCCCTGAAGAGTCTGCTCCTGATGATGATGGGTTAGTTTTGAGATGGTGGGGGGTTCTTACAAATCTCCCTTGATTTTCCCTAAGTCTAGGCATAAATGAACATGATTTCTAACTATGTTTTTGTTTGTTTTTGTGTATTGAATTTTTTTTTTATTTTTGTTTGAATCCTTTACGTACGCCTCCCCGGCAACGGCGCCAAAATGTAGTGGTTCCAGCTAGGGTACTAGACTAGACTCTATATTTAATATCGACCGAGGTGCGTAAGCTTAGAGGCGTGGTCTAAAATATATAGACATAAAGAATCTCTGGCCAAGTGATTATGATGTAGGTTACAAGGCTTCTTTACGGAAGACCGGAATATGTAGCCTATCATTCACACACCTATATTACCCTACTGATATGCTTGATTACAGTGCTTGTTATGAGATGCATCTATCAAATCAAACCATGAACCTAAGTACTGTGTATGACTGTAACAATGATTTTAACCTCCTTACAAAGATATCACCCAGAAAACCCTTGTTTGGTAAACACACACAGCATGCAAAGATATTTACACTATCAAACTATATAAAGAGAACATAAATGAACTGTGAAACAAAACAGAGTTTATGATAATGTCTCTATAAGTCACACAGGGATCGAATCCCTTACAAGACTCCCTTCCAGATCCTAGTGCTGACTATTCAACATAACCATAAACCATTCATAAGCGCACACCATATACATGCAATGAAAATCAAAGGCTATGGAAATCAAAAGCTATGTAACTGCTATGCAAACCATAGGCTGTGTAAATCGAAAGCTATGTAATCGTAACTGTGATGCAAACCATATGCTATATAAATCGAATCCAATATAAATACTGTGCGAACATGTGATAACCGAAATGTAACAAAACAAATGAACAGTATACCAATCGAAGAACGCAGGGCCCGTCCGCGTCCTAAGGGTACACTGGCTATAACCGATCAGCTATCAAATCAATGCAAGAGGTATACACATGTCGTGACTGTGAATAGGTCTTTGTATTAACTTAAAACTCTGTTATGAGAAAACGATTCAACGATTAACCTTTCAAACATTAACCTGACTGTATTTACATATGCGTACGCACAGCCATGTCATCGATACAATGAATGTACATTCGGCTGTTGCCGCTTTTATTACATAAGCCTTTTCAAAATGTTTCCATGCTAAGTGTTTCAAAAAGAACAAAAACTAAAATGAAAATGGAACGATGCTGTTGCTGCTTTTATCTGCCAGAGTGCCCTGCTTTGACTTGAGTTGACCGCATACATAGGAGGTTCGATTTGGCTGGGAGATAGGTGTTTGTCCATGCTTGGACATTCTGCTTTTCGCCCATGCCTTTCGTTCTAGCTCATCTGCTGCGCCACATGTCAAACGATAAGCTCATTACAGGATGTGGGTACTTCCTGTAACCATGTCATCAAAAACTTCCAATTCTTGAACATAAAACCCCTAAATTAATTTCTATGCAATTTAATAACTATGAAACGATTGGTTGGGGGGAAAAATGGCAACCGCAGCAAACCTCTCCAGCCACGGGAAGGGTTTCAACGACAATACAGGATTTGGAGGCGGCGAGGCAGGGTCGATTACGGCCACAGCTCTTTACAGGGGCGGCCTCAAGAACGCGACGCGAGATCTCATTGAATCCCCTCAAGCAGCAGCTTTGCTTGCAGGACAAAACTTATTAAAGGAGGATCTGTTGGTGAAGTCCGTGAAGCGGCAAGAGATCAGCGATCCGCGGAAAATTTGGTTTTCTGGTCTTAGATCTCACCTAGGGGGAGAAAAACCTTTAGGTTCTGGCTTGCTCTATGCAGGATCCGACAGCCTGCTGCCCATTCGGCTTACCTCCAAACTGACGTCTCTTGTATGCAAGGTTTGGGATCTGCATGTTGCAGATCTGCCCCATTGCACAACTGCATGGATCATTCTTTGTAGTCACAAGCCGGATCTACCCTCAGAAATCGGACTGACCTATACAGGATCTGTCAGCCTAGGGAGCGTCGGGCTCACACCTCTACAGTCGATACATGAATGCAAAGATGAAGGGTTGCATGGGGCAGATCCGCCTATGTACACTCCTGCATGGCCCAAAACTTGTAGATCCAGGCCGGATCTCTCTAATACGCGCAAGAGTCAAGACCTCCAGGAGCTCAGGCAGCTGATCGGTGGTTCTATGCACCGATCCAGCAGAGGGTTTGCAGATCGCGAGGGTTTGCAGATCTACAACCTCTCCGAGGCTCCCTCTGCAGATATACTCTCTGCCTCATTCCAGATCTTGATCAAGCTTATATCTGGCAAAACCCTGCTACAATGGGTGAGAGCGTCGGATCAAGTGCAAGACCTCAAGCAGGCTCTGGAAATCAAGCTGGGGATACCCTCTGCAGCACAACGACTTCTCCACGAAGGTAAACAACTCGAGGATCTTTACCCCCTATCTTTTTACGACATTCAGAGAAATTCCTCCATTGCTCTTACCCTTCGTCTAAGAGGGGGCGCTGCAGGACAGTCATCCTCAGCTAAAGCGTTTTCTTACAAGGACGCTGTCCATGCGAAGCTGCCTAAGAGATCAGCTCCACCTGATCAAGCTCCCAAGCCTTTTCTGGTGGATAAAATGGAGGAAACCCCCTCCATAGAAATTATGCATCCTTCGCTGGATGAGCAAACCCAGCATTTTGCGGATCATGGCATTATATGCAGGTTTAATGGGCTATGGCCACGCACAGCAGACCTCTACCAATGGATCCACTCTAACTGGACCAACAACTGCAAGGTACTGCTATGCTCAAAGGGATTTTTCATCGTAGTGTTTGCCTTCGATGAGGACTATCAAAAAGCCTTAACTGGTGGCCCATGGTTCTGGGGAGCAGCTGGTTTATTCCTCACTCCTTGGTTCCCAGATTTCGATCCATCTACAGCAGTTATCACCAAACTCCCCATCTGGGTTAGACTTCCAAACCTCCCAGCAAATCTATGGCACTTTGCGTATTCCAAGGGATTGGCAACTCTCTAGGCCGCCTTCTAGACACAGACATCTATAGAGGGGAAAAGGGCTTATACACTTTTGCCAGGATTTGTGTAGAAATAGACATAAGCAAAGGCCTCCCGGACCAGATCAATCTTAAAATTGGAGATTTTCATTGGACCTAAATTTTGGATTACGAGAATACAGCCTTTCGTTGCCGCAACTGCCATCATATAGGTCACCTTCATAGCTCTTGTCCCTCGATGCCAGCCCAAAAGAAGAAAGCCAATAATAAGCAGAAATCCAAAAGCTGGAAGCCTCGTGATCCTCCTCCCATGGACGATTTTGACTTCAGCTCCGATGAAGAGGAAGAGAATATGGAAGGTGTGGCAGCAGCATCGGAACCGGATCCATCCCCGGCAGGTCCAGTGGATTCGTCCGTCATACCAGCCTCACAGAAAAGGAACCATGAATCCTCCACCTCGGACTCAGACAAGGAGACCTCTCCGTCAGCTCCCCTCAGTTTGCAAATCAGGCCAGCTCAGCAAAGTCCTCCTGAGTGGGTCAAAGTTGGTAAAAAGAAAGGGAAAAAATGCAGAATAGTGGATTCTGCACATGTTGGGTAGAATCCTCTGTTCAGATCCTGCTCTTTTGTTCATCTTGTTTCTTCTTGCTCAGCAATGATCTCTACTCTTTCTCTCTTAGGAGCCGAGGTGGACCACCAATCCTTTCCGGCTGCCTTTGTTCTTGCTTCTCTTGTTTGTAATCTTGCATTGTACTATATGTTCTCTTAATAGATTTAGTTTTACTGAGAAAAAAAAAAAATAACTATGAAACGATTAATAATCAATATTCAAGGATTTTGAGGGATATATGATGAAAATGTATGGATAAATGATATGTTTTTGGGAAGGAAAAAGGGTCTTGGGATGATACCAACAAGACTTTTCTATTGGAAGTGAGCAAACTGAACTCAGCGTTGAAAGGATTGTTTTATCTCCTGATAGAGAAAGCATTTATGCAATAGGTTTTATTGGGAAATCAAGTGTGGCTGTTTGGGTAGTGAATCCTGGGAATGGGCAAATAATGAAACATGAAGTGGCAACCTATGATGGAGGCCTATCACTAGACAAGCTAATTGTGACAAAGGATACATTGGTTGCTTTGGATTCTGCAAGATCAACTATTATTACAAGTGGCATTACAAATGGAGAGCTGTCACTACATAAGACAACTCTTTCTAGTCTTTTTGAAGACTTTTCATCTGAGGCAGAACTCCTTCCATTAAAATTTGTAGGTGCTTTTGCATTAAAAGTTGCTTCACATATATTACTAATAAAAGTTGGAAATACTTGTAGTGAGCTTTATTTACTTGAGAAAGTAAGTGAACCGGCTATTATTAGCGATGGCCTACTGTTATCACCAGAGCAACAAGCATTTGCAGTGGTGCAACACCTAGACAAGAACAGGGTTTCTCTGACTGTCATGCTGGATGATGGTCAAAAGAATGAAATTTTGAGGGAGATTGTTGAACTAGATCCTCAAAGGGGTATCTTACAAAAGGTTTTTATAAATAACTATCTACGTGTACAAATGTCTCATGGATTTAGGGCCTTGGTAACCGCAGAAGACCATTCTCTTGCATTATTGCAACAAGGTGAAATCGTTTGGAGTAGAGAGGATGGTCTTGCTGAAATCATAGATGCAACTATTGCAGAATTTAGGATGTTTTTCTGAGAGAATACTCTGGTGTGGAAGTTAGTTGACTTGAAATTCTTGCAACGCAGGGACCGTCCCTCATGGCAGTTGATATTTCTAGTTCAGACGTTACAAATTTAGGGCTTTCACTATTACAAAATTGTCTAAATTTGCAACATCTGAATTTTAACTATTGTCAACGTATTTCTGATGCTGGACCAGAATATCTCACAGGCTTCATTATTTGAATTCTAGAGCAGGCAATATCAGGGAGCACATTTTCATCTTTATACAAAGAAGATTGCAATCACTGGCAACATGTGGACTTACAAACTTGACTTCACTTAGTTTTAAAAAGAGCAATGCAATAACTGCATCAGGCTTGCGTGCCTTAGCTGGTCTTGTGAACTTGACAAGTCTGGATCTGGAGATGTGCTCAGGGATTCATGGTGGATTGGTGCATCTAAAAAGGGCTTACAAAAATAGAAGCATTGAACATTGGATGGTGCAATTGTATAAAGAACTCAGATATCAAACCTCTGGCTGGGCTTACAAACTTGTGTTTATGTAGGCTGTTCGGTGACTGTGGCATGCATAGATACAATTTCAGGTCTTGTTGCTTTGACATATCTCAACATAAAGTCATGCTGTATAACTGATGTTGGATGTTAAAAGCTTGAAGAACTTTTGAATTTAAAGACTCTGAACATGGCCTATAAAGATATTATACATGCTAGCCTAGTACATCTAATGGTCATTATTCATAGCCAGTTTGGTTCATGATGCCTCAGACATATTAGAGGAGGTTTTGTCTTCACACATGGGAAAAATCGACAGCACATAAAGAACGTGGCACTTTAACACATTCTTTGTATATTCAAGAAGATCAACATGGTTAATTATTTCCGAATATCTTTGAGGAAACCAAAAGCATAAAAACAGAGGCAGTTTCCTATTTCTCAGCAGCACTGAAGAGATAAGACAGTAAGGGCCAGCAAAGAGCTTTAAACATCCATCAAGGCTAAAGCTGAAGGAAACCACTTGTCAAAGAATGAACCTTGATTGTAATAAATGCTATGTTCAGCATGATGTAGAATTATAATCCTAATTGTTTTAGGTTTCTAGAGCTGTCAATTAGTTGTAAGTTGCTTTTAATAGTTAGTTTAATATGTCAATAGGTGTCATGATAAGGAGAATTCGAGTTCCCCTCATGCTTGAGGAGGAATCTCAGTTAGGTAGAAGAGCTCTATATATAGGAGAAGGAGCAAGGTAATACGGGTTGGAAATTTATAAGTAAAAGCTCTGATATTTGGCTTATGTAAAGACTTTGTTTTTTTTTTGGTAATACAGTACTGGCTTATGCTTCTCAAGAATCATAAAGAGTTCAATGTAATGAGTTTCTTTTGTTTTTTTTTGATGTTATCTACAATGTTATGAGTATCTGATTACTTATAAATCGCTTACAGTGCTCTAATTTCCTTCATATACTCATAAACTGCCTTTTATGTGTTTGGTGTGTTGAAATCTGAATGCCTTGACTTCTATGCAAAGCCAACCCTGCTGTTAATACTGAATCATATATGACTCCATAAGCCCAATGGATACTTGTTAGTTGTGTTTCCACCATTTTCATTTCTTAGTTGTTTCACAAGAGTTAGCCATCTTGATCATAATAAAAAAACCTTTAATCCTTTGAGAGAGCCCTCTCAGGTTGGGGAGGCTAAACCTCAGCCTAAAGTAGGTTTGAAACAGTTACTTGAAGTCTTCTTGGTCTGCAGCCTTCCAGGGCTTGATTTTGAGATAACAAACCTTTTCAAACTCAATTTCTCCAAGGTCAACCCTTGCAAAGCCAACCCTTTCAAGGACAGTTCGTTCAAGGTCAAATGGGTTAGAGTCTCCCCTTTTAGAATCAACCATACCCAGGTCATACATTTCAACAACCTATTGAACTGCAATACGGTATGGCTCATCTTGGATACCCAGGGGGTACAAATTCCAACTGCTCAAGCTGTCCTAGGATATTCTGGATACCCTCCTCCCAGTACGGGACACATCCCTCAGGGTTATCAATATCCATTGCAAGACCTTAATCGCCAGTCACCCTTCATTGTAACTTTGGATTTGCCTGACCTTTCTTGGTTAACTAATGATCCACTTCTTTATTTACCATTTTGGCCTGCTATTCCTACTAAGTTGCCTAGTGATATTCCTAAGTTTGAAGGTAAGTCGGGTGAAGATCCATCCAACCATGTTATGACCTATCATCTTTGGTGCGCGTCCAACTCATTAAATGACAATTCTATTAGATTACGACTTTTTCAATGAACCTTAACGGGTTCGGAACCAAATGGTATGTAGAATTGCCGTGCGCTTCCTTCAACACGTTTAATGTCCTTGCTACATCCTTTTTGATCCATTTTCAGTTGCCTGTTCAGTATGACAACGGAACTGAACTTTTAACTTCTTTAAAGCACTTAATTTCAACCCATATCTCAGATCACATTCACGAATGGAGATGAATGCGTCGCTTAATTAAAGTTTACATTCTAGACTAGATTTTGGCCAAATGGTTCATAAAATGTCTTTTACCCGCAATAACTGAAGATGTGGCCAAAGGAGTTGTTGTAATTGAAGAGAAGGTAATTTCCTGGGCTCAATACCTTGATCTTTTTTATACTCATTCTGATACTTTATATGAAAATATCCTATATTTACCTTGATCTACCCCAGATAATCCACCTCTTCTAGGATCACATGTCGTTGATGGCATAATTGTTTTTGTGAGCCAGAAATCTAAGAACAAAAAGAAAAATTCTAAGAAAGTTCAGGTTTCGGCTCTATCTGATTCACCTGACGAAGATCCTTCTCCTGAAATTACTTCGGAAATTAACGTCGTAGAGTCATATACTGGCAAGGGTAAGCAATCCGGAAATAAGAAAAAGGGAAAAGGAAAAACTAAACAAGACAACCGTTCTAAGGAGAAATCAAACAAGAATGAACCGTCTAATGAAAAGAGGAAACCTCGATATCCTTGCTTAATTTGTGAGGAAGATCATTACACGAAGGAGTGCCCTCATTGGGCCAAAGTTTCCAAATTCATCAAAAGTTCACCCACACCTGTTGTTTTGAAGGATCCTTTTCCTTCACAAGACAATAAAATGGTTTCTCATGACCAATCCTCCTCCTCTGCATCGACAGATATCATGATGATGTCTTCTAGAGTTATGGTTGAGATCCAAAGATTACACATCAAAGAGTCTTGTTGAAGATGGAGATGACTCCAGCTCACTTAGTTAAACTTCCACATCTACTCCTCCTTCTTCTACACCGTTACATATTTAAAAACCAAACCCTGGTATGATAATTCGTCTGCCTCCTAAGGGTATGCTTCGTAAGTCAACTTTTAATCCTCATGCGAGGGCTGCCCAAAACTATAACATCATCGAAGATCTGGCTATGTCATCTTCGGCCATGTCTGCCCTTAAAGTGCTGCAAAGTTTCCCAGCAAAAAGGAAATTATTATTATCAACAATAGGAGCAATAGATCCTCAAGACTCCCATTTGATTGTTTTCGATCTCGAAAATCATGTTCCCGCACCAACTGTCTTTTTAGATACCAGTTTACGTCAAAACTTGATGAATTTCTCGAATAGTGATTGACGAAGGAGCGTCGACATGCATTATGTCCATTGCATGTTGGAAAGATTTGGTTTCTCCAACAATCAATCAATCTCCCATGACTTTGAAGGCCTTTGATGGAATAGGTTTTCGTCCACACAGAGTTTTAAATGATTTACCAATCGACTTGGAGGGAAAAATAGTTGCAATAGATGTTGAGGTTGTTGATGCTCAACTTGAGTATAACCTTTTTCTTGGTCGGATCTGGACATATGCCATGGCAACAGTAGTCTCGCCATATTTTAGGATGATTATGTTTCTTCACAAAGGAATAATTGTGAAAGTAGATCAATTATCCTACTATACCTTAGACCCTAATTCCACCGGTAGTATCCCATTTGTTGGAAAATATACCACTCCATATGAGGAAGTTGGTGGACGCCTGCCCAAAGACTCATCTTTGATGGGAACTTTCGCATTTCCTCCACCCAATTTCCCTCATAATGATGCCCAGATTAACATGATTACATCAAGTACTTTTGAATCGGGAGATCCGTGGAAAGTACCTTCAGAATTGGAAATGATCTTATATGGCGATGAAATGCCTTGTAGCCCTTTTGAGTTAGCCTATGAGGCAATTTAGTCTTTTTCCAACCCATCAACATCTGATAATGATCAAATGAATACGATTATTGACAAATATTCTCATTTGTCACACTTGGAACCAATCTCTATGCCTGATCCTTTTAACACAAATTTTTTAACTGATGAAGGGATTATGGAAGTTATGACCTTGGAAGAAATGCCATGGGATGATACTCATCATCATTAAACTTTCTTGCCATCCTTTGACAAAATGAACAATTTCTCGTTTATGTTTTCATCTGAGACCCTTAGTGATCCTCAATGTCCAATATCTACCCTTTCTTCCAATTCTAAATAGAATTTAGGGAACATATCGACAACGATACCTATAGATATCTCAGTGAAACCCGAAATAACTGAAAATATTCATATAGGAGCTTCTTGTTTGTTAGAAGAGATTTCAACTTACAAAGCCCTATTTCAGGAATTCCGTGACATTTTTGCCTAGTCCTATGAAGAAATGCCAGGAATTGACCCTAGCATTGTTGTACATGAAATAAAAACTTATCCGGATGCTAAGCCAATTAGACAACGATTATGTCCTATACATCCGTGAAAGGTTGCTGCCATCAAAACTGAAGTTGAAAAATTGTTGAAAGCAGGTTTTATTTACCCCGTTCCTTTAACCGATTGGGTATCAAATATTGTACCCATTAATAAAAAGCAAGGAACTATTCGAGTATGTGTTTATTACCGAGATATCAATAAACCTTGTCCCAAGGATAATTATTCAATTCCATATATCGACCAAATTGTCGATGAATGTGCCGAAAATGAAATTTTTTCATTTATGGATGGATTTTTTTGGCTACAACCAGATAAATATACTCCCTGCCGATGAATATAAAACTGTGTTTATATGCCCATGGGGAACTTTTGCTTATCGCAAGCTCCCATTTGGCCTAAAAAATGCTGGCGCAACTTTTCAACGAGCAATGTCTTATGCATTCCACGATATCAAGCATATTGTTCAGCCTTATTTAGATGACCTACCGGCTCATTCTATGAAACAGAAGGATCACCCATTGCACTTAAAAGCAATTTTCATTAGGTGTAGGCATTACAATATTTGCTTGAATCTGCACAAGTGTGTTTTTTGTGTACAATCAGGTCGACTTCTAGGTTTCATTGTTTCAAAGGAAGGCATTCGTGTCGATCCCCTCAAGGTAGAGGCAATCTTGAATTTGCCTGCTCCTTCTAGCCTTACTCAACTCCAAAGTTTGCAAGGGAAGGCAAACTTTTTGCGTAGATTCATCCACAATTATGCTAAACTAACCCAGGGTTTTACTCGACTGTTGAAAAAGGGTATTCCATTTTTCTAGGATGAGCTTGCTGATAAAGATTTTGATGCATTAAAGCATGCACTAACTAATGCACCATTACTGCATCCACCCAATTATCATCGAGACTACTTTATGTACTTAGTTGCATCCGATGCCACCATTGACATGGCGTTAGTCCAAGTGGATGATTTTGGTAGTGAACATGTGATTTAATATTTGAGTAAGAGTCTCAATAAAACTGAGATTAAATACACACATGTGGAGAAGCTAGCCTTGGCAGCTGTGCAAGCTGTTCAACGATTCCATCACTATATACTTCTCCGAAAAACAACTGTCATTTCAGATTGCAACCCTATGATGTACATTCTCACGAAACAATTGCTAGGGGGAAAATACTCGAAGTGGATAGTTATTTTACAAGAGTTTGATTTGGAATTTGAAAAATCCAAATCAAAGAAATCCTTGATTTTTGTTGAACTATTGTGTGACTTTCCCCATACTAATATAGAAATTGTAGCAGAAGATTCTTTTGCTGACAAATCTCTCTTTCTTATTAGTATGTTAGATCCATGGTATGGAGACATCATTGTATATCTCCAAACACAAAATTTTAGGCCCGAGTTATCCAAAACTGATTGTCGGCGAATTCGATACCAATCCCAACAATACAATATTGTTGGCGACACTCTTTACCATCGTGGTGCTGATTCTGTATTCTGATGTTGTTTAAATTTTCAAGAAGCCAAAAAAACTTTAAATGATTGCCACTCTGGAGCGTGTGGCAGTCACATGTTTGGGTATGCTACTGCCCAAAAGATATTACGTGCTAGTTATTTTTGGCCGTCAATGTTTAAAGACTGCATCAATACAATTCGCAAATGCCATAATTGCCAAATCTATGATCACAAAATGTAAGCACCTCCAACTCCTCTTCACCCTATCATTGTTGTCGGTCCTTTTTCCAAATGGGGCATCGACTTCATCACATGTAACCCTCACTTGGTTGGGGGGCATGGATACATTATCCTTGCAGTCGATTACTTTACAAAATGGGTTGAGGCGATGCCTACATATAGAGACGATGGCGAAACTGCAACCATTTTCATTTTCAATCATGTAATTGCTCGGTTCGATGTCCCACAAGTTATTGCTACGAACCATGGTAGTCATTTTCGTAACTTTATGATGGTCAAACTATCTACACAACTCAGAATTCGCTGTGATAGCTCTACTCTGTATTATCCACAAGATAATGGACATGTCAGAGCTGTCAATAAAGTTTTAACCAATATGATTAAACAGATAGTTGGTACACATAAAGGAAACTGGCATTCTATGCTCTTTTCAACACTGTGGGCTTACCGTACTACTGTAAAAACATTGACCGATTTTACTCCTTTCCAACTTGTTTATGGTTTGGAAGCAGTATTACCTATTGAATGTGAAATCCCATCCCTTAAGCTAGCTATCGAATTATTACCTGCTACCTCTGCAGACGAAGAACGCTTTGTACATTTAGCTCATTTAGATGAAAATCGTCGTAATGCCGTATTGGCTAGCGAAGCTCACTAGAAACATGTCAAAGCCCAATATGATCAAAATGTTAATCCTCGTACATATTCAGAAGGTGACCTAGTCTTGGTTTATGATCAAGCTCATGACAAGTTAGGTGCAGGGAAATTCGAGCCCATGTGGCATGGCCCTTACATCATAAAATGCGTATTAGCTAAAGGTGCCTATGAGCTGGTTGATTACAATGGTGTTCCTTTGGGAAAGCCCAGAAATGGTCTTTACCTAAAGAAATATTTTTCATAAACTTTTGGTGAAGATTTGTACATAATTTACTGTTTTTGGGTGCATGCGCGAGTTAATGTTTTTTACATTTTCTACTACTTCTCCTTCTTATCTTGTTTTTACAATTGATTTGCAGATGCCGACATTCTCTCAAACTTATCTTGGCTTTGTTGATGGCGCTAGCCATAGTACTTAGAATTTATCTTCCGCAACCTGGGTTATCTATTCACCCAATGATGAGCTAGTCTCTATTCATGGAATATGTCTCAGTCAAACAACGAACAATATAGTAGAATATAGTGCAGTCATTGAGCTATTAGCTAATGCCATCACATTTGATATCCGACGTTTGATCGTTAGGTTAGATTTGCAACTCGTGGTATTACATTTAAATGGTGTCTATATAGTGAGGAGTCCAACCATGTTAAGAGTATTTTTACGAGTCCATCTCTTGGAAAGGAAATTTGATTACATCAAATATCAACACATTCTGAGATATTTAAACACATTAACAGATGCATTGGCGAATCATGTGTTAAATAGACATTTGCAACATATGTAAATTAAAAACAATATTCATTCATACATTGATCAAGATAAACATAGGTAAAAAGTAGTAGGTTTTTCATTAAAATAGAGTTTGGGTGTGTCTACAAAATATGTCATCCGAGGATGCTCATAGAAAATGGTCATAGAAACTAGAACAGCTAGGCATGATGATGCTCATGATAAGACACGATATCACAAGAAACTCGACGCAACAAGTGTTTGAGAGGCCTTGGAACCCCAACTACGTGCCTCTGATAGGCGCGTGGAATGTCATTGACCCCAGTCTTTGGGATGTTGGAAGTCAACCTCTCAAGGTTGTGCTCCAACTCTGTCAGGATGTCCTCTGCCTCTGGGTTCGCTGCCACAACTACTATAGGCTTCTCACCTCATTTATCATATTGTCTCAGCCTAATTGGTCAGGTTGGACCCATATTTTCACATGCATTTCGGATAATTAGCCTTTGAAGACAAAAAACACATAAAATTTAAAAAATTTGAAAATATTTCAAAATGAAAAATTCTTACCTAGATCACCCCACTGCATTCTAGCAGGAAGTGGGATATCAAGATCACCTCTGTAATCCATCCTAGCATACGGAAAGTCCTCGATCGAGACGATCTGTTGACCCAACCAGTCAAAAAAATCTGTCGTATACCTCACTACGGGCCCATCACCTCCATGGCGTGCCATCAGTGCAACCCACCTCATCATGCGTGGATCCCTCAAACTCCCCTCGTCTTCCAGAATATGTTGTGGCCAAAGAATAGGAACCCTCACTAGGGCAAAAGCAATAAGAATGACACAATAACCAAAATTATTCAGTTTACCATTATTGCACCCAGTTAACTAGCCCTTCATGTTCACCACTACTACCTTGCACTAGTTGTATACTATGGATTCCTATCATTCCATGACCGTCTGCATCTGTGCCCGTGCGGCTAGATGAAGGGAAGCACTGCCACACAATTTTCAAACAGTGAAAGCAATGGTCCTCAAGGGTAAAAGTTTGATGGACTAAATGTCAATCCGTCCATCTTTGGGTGGTGCACCCCTGCAAAAGCATCATAGGTATCCATTAGTAGTATATCCCCTTGATCTCGATCCAAATAGTGAAATATTGGCTCCCAAATGAGACAACCTAGTTAGGAAATAGATGTCATTAGTGTCAATGGTGAGGCGATGATCAACGATCATAAAGCACTGTTCCTGGACATTCCAGGTCCTCACCAACCACGTCATCAGATCTACTTGGGATTTCATCCTAGGGATAAGCTAGTATTTTAGGAGGCCACAAGTCCTGAGACCCTACAAGGTGGTCGGATCCGCAAAAGATGCCAAATCATTGGCTTCATGCTCTCTTTCCCTCCACTCCATTTTTGAGCAATCAAATGACTTGAAATGAACATTTTAAATTAGTTAGAAACATTTTAAAAACTCATTTCATATTTTTTATGGCCAAAAACTTGTTTAAAAATTAGCCCTTAGTGCCTGCATGACTGCCCCTTTATGGACAGGGCGCAGCTGCGCGGATTTTTCCCGCGGAATTTCGCGCATGTTGTGATTTTTTGTGTAGAAAATTTTATCGGCCTGCGCAGGCTCGACTGAAAAAATTCTGTGCAGGGTCGAGGGCGCATTTTTGAATAAATTTTTGTCCTAAAAAATAAAATGAAAGCTTAAAATGAAAAACTAAATGGATAAAAAGCTAAGTTATGGAGAGATCTTCTACCTGGAAGAAACGGTGCGCGATTTCGTCCACCAGTTGGCTCAGAATTAGTCCTGGAAGTTTGATGGTAAAAACTCCTCTCTCTGCTCTGAACTGGTGAAAATGAAAATGGTAAAAATAAATTACTTTTTCCCACTTTTATAAGTTTTTGAAGCTTAAAAAATATTATTTTTTATGTTTTGAACCCATTTTGGGAGGGAAAATGCCCCTTTTGAGAAGTTATGACAAGTTATTGAGTTTAAATGTGCATGATCGCTTACGATGTTAAGATGAATCATTTTTTATATTTTAGCAGACTTTTATCACTTTTCATGCTCTTAAAAAATTACGAAAAGTGAAATCATGGAGTCCTTTTTAAGCCCTTTTCAGACTCTTTCAAAACGAAAAGATTGTCGAGTACTTGCTTGTTCAAACTCGTAAAAGTAAATGAACAACTGTCCAAGTAGTATAAGTTTACCCCTTTGACGGACTAAGTCAGGATTGTTTACAAAAAAGGTTTACGTTGACCAGACATGGTCAATAAAGTTCTCTCTTGTATTATTTTATCCTTTTTCGGACCTAAGAGACTAAACTGATGAAAAAGAACCTGATGGAGTCTACTTATGTTTTTCTTCCGACTCTCTAAAAATGAAAAACATCGAGCTTTCTTTTTCCAGGCTCGTTAAAATTTTACAGTAAAAGAACTGAATCAATTTCTTTTTTTGTGTATTTTTCAAACTTTTAAAAGAAAACGACATCGAGTTACCCCTTTACTGGATTCGTAGAAACTAAACAGTATAGGACTCATTAAGCATGATGAGACAAAACCACTCCTTCTTAGGGTTCATTAAAAATACTTTGATGGACTCATCCGAAGGATGAGCTTACAGTCCAAGCATATGTTATCCTCCTCAAGCTTGTAAAAAATAAAGAGGTACTTGCCAATAATGGTGGGGGGAAATTGGGGAAGGTGTCCATTTTACATTTTCAGTTTTAAAAGGTAGCATGTCGCTCTTGAACACGACACTGTCACATTCATGTCCGGGTTGGGAAATCCATTTTCCTTACAGTTAATCGAACCTCATTGAAAGTCTTCATGGTTTTGGGTATTATCGTTAAGTCAAATGTTGCCAAGTCATTGTCGTGTTGTATGTGTTCAAGAGAAGTTCAACCTTAGTTCAAAACCCTTTGCAAATTATATGCCTTCATTTGCGTCAGCCATCCTTGAGTCAGTCCTTGCAAACTATTTTCAAAAATTGATATCATGTTTCGTGTCATAGGCTTTCCTATGACGAATCTCTTCCTATCGACTTCAACTCATTATCTAGGTTGATTTAGAAACCTTTAGTGCCTTGAAGCTTGCATGCCTTAATGGCAGGTTTCTCGCTTTCGACGACAAGTTCTCATCATTGGCCTTCAATCGAATGATTCTATGAGTGTTTGACTTCATATCACTTATTCACACTTCATAGATTGTACTGGGAGTACCTTGAGAGCCATTGTCATTATTGGTGGTTTCTCTCGTACTTGTTAACTGTTCACATTATTAACCGGCAATCAAGTGGTTTTTTCCATGTTCGACTTCAAGACATTCACTTGCATGGTTAGAATCGTACTGTGGATCGAGAGATGGAGATCAAGACCCTGGATCTAGTTTCATCAATCCAGGTTGTGAGGAAATTTTATATTCATGATTATGTAGATAGGTGGTTGCATCCATGTTGTGTCTACCATCTATATGATCTTAGTTTTTCCATGCTTGTTGATTGAGTTTGCTTTACTCTGAGTATGGGAATGCCTACCTAAAAGTTGATTTCTTAATATATATTTGCAATATGTTCCTTAAATGTTCCTTGTAGGTTTCTGACCATTGCCTTTGATTCGATCCTTGGAATGATAAAGCGCTTCAATCTTCAAACTTGTTTTTAGAGACTTTGCACTTTAGGGGAAATTTGTTACATGTCAATTTGTCGACATGACACTTGAACAATTTATGGATATTTTTACCATCCGTGAACATGTTTGAACTAGCTCCCTCAGAAGTCAAACAACCCAAAATATGTTGAAGTACGTGAGAAATTTGAGTTAAATAGGTGTCACATATTGTTAAGTTCCACCTGCGTCATTTTCTAGAGTTTCCCATGCATGCGTTGAAATTGACTCTAAGAACAGCGCAGAGTTGTGCTTTGTCTGCTACTATAAACCCACGCAGGTGAATTCTAGAAACTAAAAATAAAAAGTACATTCTAGAAACATAGTTGGTTGAATATTTCCCAACTGAAAGCTTCCATATGATGACTATTTGAACTATAACCCTCATAAGATGCATCTCCATCCCTTTTCTCATGGTAACCTAATCCCTCAATAAAGGAGTCTCATCCTCCTCTCATGGATCTGAAACTTCCTCCTATTAGCCTATAAAATGACTAGAGGGTAGAGGGATTGAAGGGGCAGAATAGAGAGAAGACAAACTTATGCTGTTGGTTTGAGATTGGAAATATTGTCATCTAAGGAGGAGATTGAAGGCATTTGGGAGGGACCTCACGACATCAAGGCGAAGGTTGTAAGGCTCCTCTTATTTTCTGATTAATACAAATGAACACTTTCTCCCATTGATTTTGTCTTATGTGAATGATGAATGGTTTATAATTGTTTATAATGTTTATTCAGGCAAATTCAATCCCTAATTTCCTTGATCATTAGGCTAAGTTGTTTGGATTATTATATCACATGTGCTTTTGATCCTTTTATGGTCTATGTTTGCAAGTCTTATCAAGCATTGAAGAATTGCATCAAGTCAGGACAATGGATCTTCATTAGGCATTTCGTGAAATAGGTAAGAGGGTCATCCATTAGCTATACTGCGTATAATTCGAACAAGTTCAACTTAGGGTAAGAGTCAGTTCAATTGTCATGATTGTTTCTAGTTTCCATTTAGGATCTAGGGAGATCGCTTTTGTTCGCAAGAGGGATTGTCTGGTGTAACAACCCCTGCTTGGTGAACTAACATATTTTCTTGGTTTACAAGTGCAAAAAGCAAAAAATGGTGTCTTCCTATCACATACAAAGTACCTCAAGAAGATTTTGAAGAAATATGGAATGGAAAAAATCTAACTTGTAAGCACTCCAATGGTAACATGATGCAATCTCAGTTCACATGATGATTCTCCCCCAGTCAACCAACCAGAATATAGATCTATGATCGGAAGCTTACTTTATCTTATAGGCACAAGACCATATATCATGCATGCAGTTGGCATTGTTGGATGATTTCAAGCAAATCCAAAACAAACTCATCTTCATGCAGTCAAGAGAATATTTAAGTATTTATAAGGAACTCAAGACTTTGATTTATGGTATCCTAAAAATCTAGATCTTACTATTCATGCTTACACAGATGCAGGTCAGGCAGGAAATGTTGATGACCGCAAAAGCACTAGTGGAGGAGCATTATACATGGGACCTCGCTTGGTATCATGGTTCAACAAAAAACAAATCTCCATTGCTTTATCTACAACAGAAGTTGAATATGTTGCTGGTGCATCGTGCTGCACACAACTTCTCTGCATGATGCAAACATTGCAGGATATTCAAATCAATTTCTCTCCACCTATTCCCATTCTACGTGATAATACCAGTTCCATAAGTATTTCTAAAAATCTTGTCATGAAATAAAAAACCAAGCATAGTCCAATCAAATATCATTTTTTGAGAGAACATGTGCTTGAACAAAAGGTCAAATTGGAGTATGTTCCCTCAAAAGAACAAGTTGTAGATATATTTACAAAGCCTCTTCCATGTGATTCCTTTGAATATCTCAGACATAAATTAGGAGTGGTCTCTGTTTCATCACTATGTTAATCATTCAGAAAAATTCTTCAAGTTCAGGGGGAGCTAAAAGTGAAATTTATTGCAATTTACTGTCTGTACACAGATTTGATGAAGCACAATCACATATATATGTATTTTGATCCCTACAATCACGTATGTTTCCCTGTGATGAAGTATCAGTAGATCCAACTCAAATAAAAGTTATGATATGCTTCTGACAAGTATTGTTTATTGGTTCTGATATTAGTTAGATACAGTCTGTTGATGCTCAGATACTTATGGTTTATGAGTTGCTCCAATATGACATTGATGCCTTTGATTAATGAAGTTGTCTGACTAATGAATAAGTTGATTTGACAGTGAACAGTGGTCACAAGTTTAGATTCTCTTCCGGATCCATCGCATAAGGATTCTTTTCCATCGACGTTTCGAACCTGAAGATGAACCATCGTTGCTGGTTCGAAACGCCGATGGAAAAGAATCCTTATGCGATGGATCCAGAAGAGAATCTAAACAATGATGTAACTCGCAGAAACCTCAAAGACAAGTGGTCACAAGTTCAGGGGGAGCATTTCTCCTTGCTTCTTATAGTACATTGTTGGCATTATGATTTTGATTATGCTGCTAAAGAAACACATGTTGGTGACTTACCTTTTTTATGAGGTTCATGGTGCTGATTTTCTGATGCTTATAGTACAGATCCTATATGATATATCGTATTGAAGACTACCCCAGTCTTGCTACCTCACTCTTGAGGTATTTTATCTGGGTAATAAATTTCACCTCTGTCATTTGATGTAAAGATCATGTAACAACCTATGATGTACTAATTGTAATATTTAGTCATGAATGAACTGTCAGCATCAAGTCAATTATGTATGTCATCCTATGTTGGCAATTTGATGTAATGTTGAGTCAAATATGTAACCCCACTATGTTGGAATATTGGTCAATATAAGTTATTGATGATAGGAAAAGTGGTCAATATTCAACAACACTTATTGTTGTGATATACAACATTGGTCATCCATTTGCCCTTGATGTCAAAGGAGGAAAGCAACTTGGTGTTTCAAGAAATTCTACTTGGAGAGTAGCTTGGTATATCTACATGTATCTACAAATGGTTGGTAACCAAACACCACATTGGTTGCCATCAAGTCCAAAGGGGGAGATTGTTGGCATTATGACAAATTTTTTTTCATTGATGGCAACCTACTTGATGAAGTTTATCAACATGATGCTAACAAGATGTTCTTACAAGCAAGTACACATGTGACAGAGAGTTTGGTCAAACACATAGTAGTCCAAAGACAAAAGAATGATGAAGGTGATGTTTTGATAAATACACACAGGTTTTGTGAAGCAAAATCGTGTACATACGTGGGTGTGGAGAAGAAAAAGTGCGTACAGTTTCTGCACCATGGTATCCTAAATACTAGGGATATTTACCATGGTATTGACATAGTAATAAGTGTGGAAACAGATATTTGATCCTGTCAAAGAATACCATTGGCATTACTAAGGATTTGACCTATGGTGTTGGATAAGGCCTAAGCTATATAAGGAGATTAAGATCAAAGTGTTTGGGTGTGCAAGTGATGAAGATTTCATAGTTAGATCTGAAGCAAGTGTGCATGTAATGGGCTATTAATGAATTGTTTGATCTGAAACTAAGTATGCACCTGAGAATTTGATGATGGATCAGATCCAATAGATCTGAAATGACTATATTGATAATGGATTGATTTGATCTGTAATATTTATGTCTGACGCATGTTTTATTATGTATGCCAAGAGATGGGTTTTTTCTAAAGGTCTGATGTGCAGCAAAGCTATAAGTCAATAGTTGCAGATATGTACGTGGGTTTGATAACTTGAAAGGTGCATACATACACAGGTTTAATGCTGGTAAGTCGTGTGTCGATTCTGCACTTTGGACAGATCTGTACACAGGTTTTATTCCTGAAGAGTACGTATACACACATAAGTGTTTTGTGGAAAGCACATATATAAGCTAGGGTTTTGCTGAATAAGATGTCTGATCAGTCTAATCAGTCTTGTTGTGTTTTTGTTGTCTGTCAATGAAGTCTTACTTGATGATTTGGGTTTAACAATGATGATTGAAGTTGAATTGATTGATTGAAGAGTGATGATGCTGCTAGTTGTATGTGATTGAAGATTTGTGATGGTTCTGTGATTATTTCAGAGTAATTCAGTGGTTCAAGGTGTAACTCAGTGTTTGTTTCAGAATGACAATGATTCAATTTCAGGGACCAATGTTTTTAGATTTGTACGTAGGTATGCTTCAAGGAAGTCGCGTATACACGCAGATTTTCTAAAGTAAAGTAGCCTATAAATTCTAACATTTTATTGATTAGGGTTTTTAGTTGGTTCAGTGAGTTGATGCAGTGTTTGGGTTCTAGTTACAATGATCTAACTACTTTGTTTGTTTGAGAATAAGTTGATTGATTTGGGTCTCAATTGGTTCAGTGATTGGTTGATTCAGTTGGTTCAATGATTAAGTGATTTCTTGTAGTGATCAGTTTTAGTTTTGAAATTTGGTATTGGGCTTAAATGATGGTAGTGTGTCCAGTCTAAAAATTTGATGAAAAGTGACCTACAAGTTGTGATGTTTTGTATCAGGTGGATTTAGTGTGAAAATTTATGAAACACGATCCACGATGGTGCTAAGGGTTGGAGCCTTCAGTAAGGGAGTCGAAGCTTCCTTCCAGAGGTAGTTGGTAAATCAAATGAGGGGGTAGGAGCTCCCTTCTTGTGGGTGTTGGTAAACGAGATAAGGTTGTAGCCTTTTGCAGGTGGGTGCCTGCGTGATGATATGAGTCTGTGCTGGTACAACATTGTAATAAGTTTTATTGATAATAAAAGAAGACAAAGACGATAGCAGCGGTGCCTTTTCCCCACATTGGGTTTCCACCTAAAATCCTCGTGTTCATGTGTGTCGCTTATGTGTGATGGTTTATTTTGTTCTTATAGTTACTATTTGACTAATGCTTATTGAGGTTCTGATACACTGGTTCAAGACAAACAGATGATGAATTAATTGAAAAATAGGTTAGTTACATATAGGTTAGTTGTTTGCATAACATTCACGTATATAAGCATATTTCTTTCAGTAAAGTCGTATACAGAAAGAAGAGAAGAAAATAAAAGTTTAAGCGAGTTTTTAAATATTGGTTCACCCCCCCACCCCCCAGTATTTTTCCCAACACATCTATATAAGGGCTTAAATAGATATTAGGTGATAGAATTAAGGGGAACTATTGTAATAATTTTGGATTTCCAAATAAATATAGAGACACAATTTTTTTGTTCTTCAAAGTCAAGTTTAAAGGGGATTATTAAGTTAAATTGATCAAAAAAATAATCATAAAAAGGTCACTCTAATAAATTGAAATAAATTAAAAAATTTCTCCTTTTTTTTATATGTTGGGTGGGTCCTTCTATTAACCAAAAGAAAAAATTTACATCAATCTTTCATTTTCTGCCATGCATCTTTGTGACACGTGGCCTCAACCTGCCCAATGGGAAACTATATAATTTTGGCCACCTTTCTATATAGTAATAAGTCCAAAATTGAAACATATACAACATCAAAATTTCTACAAGAGAATCCATAGATCTATCATAACAACAATTCCTAAACAATGTCATAAACCAGATTAGTCAGAAGAGTTGATAGGTTATGGGTTTCATGCATTGGATACAGATGGTGTTGGTGACGATGTAAGACATAGGATGTGCCACTTGATCCTGGCCAATCGAGATTCCATCTGCTCCATATGAAACCGCATATTGTGTTGTTCTCATTTCACATCTTCTAGATGGGAAAAGATTCCATATTGGTCAACCTAACATTCCATGAGAATCCTACCCATTAAGGTCTTGATTTTCAAGTATAGGAAACAAGGCCTGTAGATACTGCTTGCATCAACCTCTAGTGTGACCATAATCTGTAATCAATTGTCCAAATTCCTCTAGTAATTTTGAATTTGATCGTGCACGTTGGTCCCTGGTAGGCATTTTTTCCAAGGGATGCAGTTCAACCCTGACATCCTCCAAAACTGTCGAATGAAACGAGTTGGAAGCCTCATTAAAATGTTGTTGAGTTCGGTTTTGACCTTGGGGACTCCATCCTCCCCCTCCACCCCTTCTGGACCTCAACTTCTATCTCTGCATGACTTTAAACAACTGAAGTGAAAACCTGGCCCGATAAAAATCCAAATATGCCTCATGGCTATGGTGGTGTCACTCAATTGAGGGTTATCCTTTCTTTGATAATGGAATAAGGAAGTTGAGTGATAAACAACAACAATTTTCTTAACAATTAGCTAAACACTGGGTGAATAAATGGATATAACTTCCCAAAGTCCGCATGTCGGCACCCCGACTATGACCCAGTTCCAAAGGTGAACAGTGCCCCAAATAATATGCCTGGGGCAGAATAACGTATGCCAAACTCAGAAAGTGTAACCGAAGAAATTTTAAAGTGGACCGTCATGAAAAAGCTACGATAATAGATTATGGACATTATGACAATACAAAAATACCATTGTCATTTACTCCTTTTTAAAACCTTGGTAGGTTATTGTCTATTTAAAACAATGGTAGAATTAATTTTCTTGATAGTCGATGTCAAGGGAACCGTTACAACACTGCAAACAGACTCAGCAAAAGGGCATACCACCTCCCAAAAAAATACCACACACAGGTTCCTAACCAACCCCAAATGGATAAACAGGGAAAAATGAAGCCTCTATTGGACATTGGATAAATCAGTCCTCCTTGCATGTTTCACAACATGTGCTTAACCACCTCTCATGGATCTATTAACTCCGATGACGTGTCTGTTTACTAGCACCTGCAGGTTTTGGTGTAACGACAATCATGATTCCAACAAGTGGTATCAAAGCCAAAGGTATCGAGTTCAAATCACTCTCGACTCCTGTTGAGGGGAGAATGTTGGACATTGGATAAACCAACACTCCTTGCATGTTTCGTGACATGTGCTTAATCGCCTCTCGTGGGTTCATTAAATTTGACAATGCATCTGTTTACTAGCACTTGCGGGTTTTGGTGTAACGACAATCATGATTCCAACAACCCCCTCATAAACGACTACCCCAATTCACACACAAGCCAAGAGTGACAAATGCAATGAAACCAACATGTGAAAACCAAAGAGGCATGACCTATGATAACATATAAGCTTTGACAAGATTGGTAAACCAAAAACCCCATAAAGAAAGCCATTGATAGATTAGTAGAATTACCCAAAAAATAGGTGAGCACCACTTCCAAAAGCTTGTCGTGCTTGAATTCCACCCCCTGATGGCTATCAATCCCCATTGTAGTCTACAATATTCAAAGGTGTATCACTAGTCCAAGAGTAATTTCCTGAGTGTACAAAAAATTCCCACATAACCATCAACATGTTTGCACTTAGGGGAGTGCCTCTAGGTCTCCCAGCCTCCCTTGTCAGTTGCGCTGAACCGCCATGACTAATCTATTAAGGTCCCTAATGGGGAAAGGGACTAGCTACCACCCAAAAAACACAAACAATGCTTTCCTTTCCGCTAACTTATGCTCATGCGATAAAACCTAATGAAGAAGTTTCCCGAACTTTACCTCATTCTAACGACTACATGCATAAGTTGACGACACCACGCTCCACTTTCAATAAAATTCAATATGAACATCTAGAAAATAACAAACACAAATGTCAAAGCCATTGATTACCTCCTCTCTCGCCCCATCAAAAACTTTCAAAAGCTTTTTAAAATTAATATTTTATTTTATCTTTAAAAAATATATATAAATTAAAAATTAAAAAAAAATCATATCACAAATATTACTTTAAAAATAAATAACCTCCGCATAATATTACTTTAGAAATTAATTAATTAAATAAATAACCTCCACATATGCATTGTCGTACACCAACTCTTTCCATAAGAACGTAAAAGTCGGTAAAAGCATTCTTCAAAAAGCCCCATTTTCAAACGAAGGTTCACAAAATTGTGCACATAAATTATTGTGTCTAGAAAATTTTGAACATTTATTATCAATTTATTATTAAAAATATTTTATAATTATAATTAAATCGAAGCCATGTTAAGATAGATAGATATAACTAAGTTTAGAGATGTTTTTCAATTAAATATGGAAGAGATATTGTAATAATTTATCATAGGTTAAATATTGTGATTAGATCAAATTACATAATAATAATAATAAACTAATAAATATATTAAATCGAAGTCATGTTAAGATAGATAGATATAACTAAGTTTAGAGATGTTTTTCAATTAAATATGGAAGAGATATTGTAATAACTTATCATAAGTTAAATATTGTGATTAGATCAAATTACATAATAATAATAATAATAATAAACTAATAAATATAATAATTATATTTATAATTATAATTAATAATTAAATCACTTATATTTATCTTAATTCTATTTAGAGATATTAAATTCCTAGAGGTGAAAATTTCTTTTAGAGTCAAGAGATTTGATCTTTCTTAACCCTTGGTGAATGTTGACACCTAATCATAGGGATTGGGTGAACAATTGTAAATAATATAAATAATTAATAAGAGAAAATGGAGAGTTATTGGGAGATGAAACTCAACAGTGACTGTCTCATGTATATAACTATGAACAACCCAAATGAATAAACATAATCTCATTTGAGGAGTTACCTCCTAGCCTAACATGGTATTAGAGCCAGGTTCATTTTTGACATTGCAGTCTTCACTGTAACTCCCTTATGCCATTTTTCAGAAATTTGTCCTGCATTACCTGTATTCTGCCATATTCTTTAGTCTTATGCTCTCTGCCCTCTACGTGATAATTTGGTGTAATGCTTGGTATACCCATCGAATAACTACACAGGGCCCAGGACTCATCCTGAGCTTGCCACCTGCTCCCAACCAGCGTCTCCATACCGGAACGCATCCTCTGCTTGCACACATGATATTTCACTATATATCAACGTCTCCTTACTTCGCAGCGCACTGTCTTGTGAGGTTGTCAGTAGTTGTCCACTGGTATTATTTCGGTTTATTTATTTTGCAGTGTCATGTTATAAAACTTCGCAGATATTCCAGTTATAAAACTCCGTTGAAATTCCAATTCTTGTGGTATCGATTACAGTGCGAGGCTGAGGATACCACAATTGCAGCGTTTCTCCCTGCCCGTTATATACACTGTCCGCTGGCCATACCACTCTCCCCACTACGTTTTGTATTAAATACGCTGCTATCTCTGCTCTAATACGTAGCCAACACCTCCCATATCAGCGTCTCCATTTCTGATTTCTTAACTCTGGTAAAAGCCGCTCCATACCTCCCACACCGTTGTTCCCACGGCCTTGAAATTACATTTTCTAAGCTATGCGGGGTTTGATTTGGCCAATTTCATAGAGCATTTACATATAGGCATTCAAACAGCAGTTTGGAGCGTTTATTAGCCTTTTTAAATTGAGAGACAAAAGAGAATGAAAACAACCTATCTTTGAGCCAGTTAGCGGTGAGCTTTCTCAAATTTGACTCTCCAGTTCGAATTTAGGGTAATTCAAGACATTTATTTTGTTCATATTTCGATTTCCACTGTTTAGAACGCTGCATTGAGATATCTTTGTTATTTGGAATTCACTGAAGTTGGTGCCATTGCGAGAAGCGTTGTGTCTGCTTTGGCCCCTGTCCTATATAACCCTCCCTTATATAAAACCTCTGATACATATTTATATAAGAATTGTAATTTTTTACAAAAATACCACTGGAAGTGTTATTTCTTGGTAGCATAAGTATATTTTTTTACAGTACAAATTTTTTTAAAATGCATTTATTGATATCTATTATGGGAGTGGTTCTCACTGGCAAGCAGAACTATCCAGAATGGTCGCAAAAATCAAACACGCTCTTATTTTTAATGAGCCGTGGAAAGGTGTGTGTGTTGGAGACGAAGATAAAGAACCAAAACAACCTAGCTCAGACAAGGAATTCGCCATTTGGGAAAATAGAAACAGCAAGGCTTATGCCTTGATTGCAACATCAGTGAATGAAGAGGTGAGTCCCCATATTTCCCCATTTTTAAATGCTTTCGAAACTTTACAAAAACTGAAGGAACTCTATGACTTACACTCTGCACTTGAAGTTGTTCAACTCATGATTAAATTGTTCAACCTTGAATTACAAAATGATGATACTCTTGCTCTTGCATCAGCAGTAAAATGTATTATATATGATATCAAAGTCACTAATGTTGAGTTGGACATTCCTCCGATAGATTTTGTCAAGGCACTTTATCCCACTTACTCAAAATATCTTGAGTTATTGCAAGCAAATGGAAACTTCAAAGAAATTACCTTTGACTCCCCTGTAAAAAAAAGACGTTGAAAGAGAGAAAGTGTGGTACAATTACTGGTTTGCCTACAATTCCTGGGAAACTTAAGCAATGTGTTACTGATTGATGATACTTTGAGTGATGTGATTGATAGAATTGGGAGACCCAATCTTGATTTAGTCCCAACTCAATCAACTGAGCAGCCTGGACCATCTCAGAAAGGTCCCCAAAAGTGGCTGACAAAGACACTTGAAAGTGTTCAGCCTGATGAGGTTGGAAAGACAGGGACTAGAAATTCAACCCGACAAAATGGAGGTGATGTAGATGACTCTGATTCACCTGTTGATATGGATGTTTCTTATGGTTGTGAATTGAATTTTCTACATATTTTGAACCAACTTCCTTCAAAGAAGCCGCTTCTCATGATGAATGGAAAGAAGCGATGCAAAAGGAGTATGATGCCTTGATAAAGATTGGTACTTGGAAGCTGGTTGATCCTCTATTGGGAACCAAACCAATTGGCTGAAAGTGGGTCTACAAGAACAAGTGTAAAGATGATGGCTCACTTGACAAGCACAAAGCTAGGCTTGTGGAAAAATATTTTGCACAGAAAGAAGGGGTCAATTATGAGGAGAATTTTCCCCCCACAGAAAAATGGGCTACCATCTGGACACTCTTTTCCCTAGCAGCTCAGAACTGTTGGAAAGTTGTCAAATGGATGTGAAAACTACTTTCTTGAATGGAGATTTAAAAGAGAATGTTTTTATGTCCCAGCCTAAAGGATTTACTATGAAAGGACATGAACATAAAGTATGCAAACTTGTGAAATCCTTGTATGGCCTCAAACAAGCACTACGAGCTTGGTATGAAAAACTAACTGAGCATCTTCTGAAACCCAATTTCAAACATTATGATCTTGATGATGCAACTTTGTTTGTCAAGAAAGTTGGAAAAACAATTGTATATCTTGTGGTATATGTAGATGATCTTTTGATAACAGGAAACAATGAGAACTACATTTCATCCATAAAGAAGGAATTGAGGAAAGGTTTTGAAATGACTGATTTGGGCTATGTTCATTACTATCTTGGTATTGAAGTAATTCAACATCCGAAGTCCATATTCATTTCTCAAAAGAAGTACATCGGAGATCTGTTGAACATGTTTGGCATGGTTGAATGCAATCCTCTAACTACTACAATGGAACAAAACTTAAAGCTCACATCCATTGAAGGAAAATAATTTGAGGATGCAACAAAGTATAGACAACTTGTAGGAAGTCTCCACTACCTGACTACTACTAGACCAAACATTTTGTTTGTTGTTGGAATCCTTTTTAAGTTTATACAAAAGCCTTGTGAGGGACATTGGTCTGCTGCAAAAAGAGTTCTAAAGTACTTGAAAGGAAATCAAGACTTTGGACTCAAGTATACACAAGTGGGCGACTTCAACTTGATTGGATACTCTGATTCAGATTTCAATGGAGACAAAGAAATTGGGGTATCTACTTCTGGTCATGCTATGACTCTTGGATCAGGAGCTGTTTCCTGGAGATCACGCAAACAATCTGTTCTAGCATATTCCACAACAGAGGCAAAATATGTGGTAGTAGCTGAGGCAACAAAAGAAATTGTGTGGCTCAGAAAAATTCTGGAAGATTTGCAGGTAAAACAAGTACATTTGACTCCACTCATGATTAAGAGTACCTCTGCAATAAATTTGGCCAAGAACCCAAAGTTCCATGATCAAATGAAGCATATCAATACAAAATATCATCTAATTCGACATCATGTCGAGGCCAAAACAATTCATCTTCACCATTGTTCCACTAATGAGCAGATTGTAGACATCTTCACCAAAACGTTTGGAAGAGAAAAGCTTGAAAGATTCAGAACGATGCTTGGACTCACCAACATCCATTCAGATTAAGGGGGAGAATGTTGACACCTAATCATAGGGATTGGGTGAACAATTGTAAATAACGTAAATAATTAATAAGAGAAAAATGGAGAGTCATCAAGAGATGAAACTCAATAGTCACTCCCTCACGTATATAACTATGAACATCCCAAATGAATAAACATAATCTCATTTGAGGAGTTACCACCTGGCCTAACAGTGAATCTCAAGTGAAGATGAATTTACATTGGTTAGGTTTTACCAAGCATTGAGAGGGATCAAATCTCCCAAGGTGCAAACTTATTTTAGAGGGAAGAGATTTGATCTCTCTTAACCCTTGGAGGAAGTTATGTAATGTTTAACATTTTGACTAAATCAAATGATAAAAATAAAAACAAACAAATAAATAAAAATATTAATGTAATGTAATGTAATCATTTAACTTGGTAAAATAAAATAATGATAATAATAAAAAAATATAAATATCTGGATAAAAATAAAACAAAAATAGCTCATGACAATTATCCATAGTATTGAAAATCCATGGTGTTGACCCATGGTATTCGTGTGGAATTTAGTCTATTTAAAAGGGGAATTAAATCAACATAAATCCATCTTAGCTCTAGATCTACCAAGGGTCGAGAGGGATAAAATCTCTTGATATGTAAACATCTATTAGAGTGAAAATAGATTTGATCCCTTTTAGAGCTTGATAGGTCTAAAATTAAGATGGACCTATGTTGATTATGTTTAAATATCAATCACATTAAAAACAAATATGTTATAAATAATATTTAAATTGTATTTCATTTATTTTATTTTGTATGAATTATAAATTAGAAATATAAGATTTATTATGTTTGTTTATTAAAATATTTAAAATTTTGGTTTAAATGGATTGTTTAATTTACCAAATTATATTGATAGTCAAAAGTGTTTAATATATTAAATAATATAATTTTTTTTAATAGCAATGCATTTTTCAAAATGCAAGTGTTTTCTCTTAGTTTATAACTCTAACTTAGTGTCATTGTAAATAGTGAAACAGAGGTTTTGGTGACTTTCAAATTATGATGAACCAATTTTAAATTGGTGTAGTCTAATTTATAGATGAAATAGCCAATTTTAAGTAAGATTGTGATTTCCAGTTATTTAAATTAAACTTTTGAATACATAAATGGATTTAGCACTTGAAAAACCCTAATTAAACAACTTAAACTCAAGTATTTAAAAATATGTGTTATATTTTTTGTTAAAATTAACCAGAATAATGCTCTAAAAAGGGTAATTTTATCTATCATGTTAGACTAGGCCTTTTAAATTATGTAAATGTATTGCATTATTAATTAAAAAAAAAATGAACCAAGTGAATGAAGGGTGAAGCATTGGTATTAGCCATGATACCACTAGTGGGAATTAGTGAAGGGTTTGAGAAATCACCTCTCCTTTTAAGTAAACAATCATAGCCAAAACCCCATATTGTCAAAATGTCAAAATTTTGAATTTGAAATTCTTTCCTCTTTCCTATTTCCCCAAAATCAATTATTGAAGGGAGTTGGGTAGTTGGGAAGCCAACCACCCACAACTATGGAGGTACCAAGACTAAATGGGTAGCTGAAAAATGGTCAAAGTAGGGTACAATGAGTAACCATCTTGAATTATATGCTCTAACTTGTAAAATCCCCTAACAAGGCCCAGAAAATCGTAGGTATTCTTTGGTTGGAGTACGGTAATGCACATGGAGGCCGAAGTGGTTATTTTTTTTGAGTGTGTATAGGGTGTTGAAGACCTAAGTAGTAAATAAGAAGAGTTTGTAGAGAACATGGAACACTCAAGAGTGAAAAATGAGCTAATTCATGAGTGGGTTTTCTATTGTTAATTGTAGGCAGATAGAACTTCCTAATGCAACAAAAATCCATGCCTAAATGGTATTGAATCCTAATGGGAACTATTCCTGCGCATTTTGACATGTTAAATCTCGAATTTGACTACTAATTCAAGGCAAGAAAACCCAAATCCAAACTGGGAGGAAGGAGGATGCAAATTTGATGTTGGATGGATTAGATAGCAAGCGCTGAGAGGTCATGAGTTTAATATCACTTATAAATTCATTTCACTTGGAGTTGATACAAATAACCACTCTTGGATTGTGGATACTACTTCAGGATATTTAAATGAATTTGACAACCATTCAACAATGTTATGGAAGAATCCCTTTTAACTTCTAATTTTATCCATAGTCATTAAAAGGGCATAAATTAAAGAAACCACATATATAATTATTTCTTCATGTGAATATAGAGAAAATCCCTAATATGATTATTTAGTGATCAAATTTACTTCATCCCAATATAGCTTATTCTAAGGATATTTGTCAAACTTTTACCACAATAAATAGAAAAAATTATTCACATATCTTTCTTTTTTTTCCAAAAGAAAAAATCAAACTTTTTATTACCAAGATAAAAAGTTACATAGTATATGCCGAAGCATTCATTTGCTGTATGATTTGCAAATCATAGAGCTCACAGGATGAGTAAACTCATTCCTGCCCCAAAACATGAAAGAGAAAAACTACCAACTGAAAAGATGCACAGGCCTCCTCATATATGAGGAATTGTAGATAAACATAGCATCTACGATTTCCCGGCTTGTGCCTGTCGAGATGGTGAACAAGAGACTAAAAACAAAAACCCCAAAGAGGGTGTTCCACTACAGGGGCAACTGAGATGATATTGGGGGGGCCTTTCAAGTTTTCCGCCCCTTTTTCTTCTCAACCTTGCGCCACTCTCCTTGGGACGGCACCATGGGGACGAGTTGAAGTGGATTCCCATCACCTGATTGGGGGTTTTCCTTGTCTGAGTCAGAGGTATCTGGTGAATGTTGCCTTTTGGTTCCACTGATTTCCATTGAATTTGGCTTCTTTTCCGATTGCATTTCTATAGGCTCTTGAGGGGGTGTCTTCTGTGATTCTGTTCGGTTATTCTCATTTGGGAGGGGTTCTTCCTCCTCAAAATCTTCCTCCTCTTCTGATTCTGGTGGATCGAACTTCCATCCCTTCCGCTGTTTGCCGGATTTCTTCTTCCTACGGCTGTCCTTTTTGTATTCTGGGCATGCATTTTGAAGATGTCCAGTTTGCCGACATATTCTACATCTGAACGTTGTATTTTCATAGTCTAATGACTGCGTCCAGCTGCGATCTTGTGCTTCAGTTTTATGCAGTCCGGTAGACCTTTGCTGAGGTCGACTTCCACACAGATACGTGCGAAGGTAAAAATTCTTTCCTCCAGTCTTTGTGTATCCATTTTAATGTATCTGCCAATGGTGTTGCCTATGCATTCCAGGATCCTTTGGTCCCAGAAATGTAGAGGAAGATTATGAAGGCGTACCCATACAGGCATCTTGGAAACAATGAAAGTGTTTGCATCGAACTCCGGGAACCAAGGAGTGATAAAGAGGCCTGAAGATCCCCAGAACCAAGGTCCCTCCTGAATCACAAGATCTCTGACCTCTGTTGTTTGGAACTTTACTATAAAAAACCCTTTGGAGCAAAGATGGATCTCACAGTCTAGAGCCCAGTGTGTGAAAATCCAATGGAACAGGTCAAAAGGTTTGGGCCAAAATCCGTTAAAACGACAAATAATGGCTTGTTTTTCATAGCTATTACATACCTCCTCTGCTTTTGATATATCTATCGTTAGTTCTGGTGTATGCTGCAGTTGCTCCACTATGTATGGGCTAGGTTCTGATCCGGCTTGCTTTGGAGCAGCTGTAGAAGATTTTCCCCCTTGTAGAACATGCTTGTAAGATATTCCTTCACTTCTATGCTGCTGATGCGAATCTAGTTTGTGGTTGTCACCTCTATGCTGCTGGAGTGGATCTGGGATATGGGTTGATTTAGATCCACTGCCTCCTACCATTGCTTTTCCAGATGCTGCGCCTCCTAGTAGTCTCAAGTTGAGGATGATTGTAGATCCTGGCATTATATTGTAATCCTTTATGGATCGGAAGTCCCAAAGAGATCTGCCTCCTATTATTAGGTGTTTCTCGCGAGCTGGGTAGCCGATCTGGTTTGTAATGTTGTATTCCAGATCTCTTACACTATCTGTTGCTGAACCCATATCAGTGTTGAGTTCCCCTTGGGCGTTCTAACAAAGATTTGAAATCGATCATTTAAATTCAAATCTGCCCCGTTTGCCAAATTTGTCTCAACCATATTTGCATCAAGTCTGGCTCCACAGACCTGATCATTGTATTTTCCGGCTACCCCTTTGGATCCCGCTGGGAACTGAATCCTGAAATTCAAAGGCCCAATGCAGCCGACTTCTACCTTGATCGGTTGAACTTTTCTATGGATCGACCATTCCTTATTGATCCAAGCCATGTTAGACCAGAGAGAAGATATTTTCATGTGAAAATAAGTAGATCTGGTTCCAGATCCAGCCTCCAGTGCTGCTTGTGGCTCGAGATCTGTTCCCCCAGCAACAAAGAGACTTCGATCTCTTCGTGAGAGTCTCCCTTCCTCTGCTTGCAGGTTTTCGGTGACAGCGATCACCTTGGAGAAGACACCAATGTTGTTCTTCGGTCTCCTTTCACGCTAGTTCTTGGGTGCCTGCACCCTCGTCTTCCCCACGATGTTGCCATCTAATTCCCTGCGAGGCATGCTAGGGTTGATGGGTTTGCCGAGAGAGTCCTCCATGATAGGTTTTTTTTCCGCGGTCTGCTGCATCTTTAGATTTCGCGAGATCAGAACCTCAAATTATTCACATATCTTACACCATTCACAGTGAATAATTAAAGAAACAACCAAAAAAATAAATTTGAAGAACCAATTTAATAAAGGAACGTTTATTGACAAACCATCACTCTTTTGGTTAAAAAAAACTATTTTTTCCTATTAAAAGAATATTTATTAAACTTTTTTAAAATAGAAAAGATACTTAACAAATTTCATATAAACTTATTTAATATAACAATACATATACAATTTACAATTATCTTCCAAAAAAATTTCACAATTTTTTTCAAAAAGATACAAGTATGTTAGTAGTCATCCTAAGAGATATTTAATATAATAATATGAAATTTGTAATGATTTCTAAGGTATTGATAAAAAATTACTTTTTTCAACAAAATGGTTATGGAACTACCCAATAGAACTCGTTTATACAACTTTTTTTCACAATTTTCACCAAGTAGAGCATATTTTTGGAGATTTGAACCCGCCACGACCATAAACACAATAAGTACCTGTACCACTTGAACTCAACTCCTTCAACTATTAAATAAAATCTTAATACTAATTCACACTCATTTTTTACAATTACATCTTTGAGTATTCTTTTGACACAACTAATAATGTTTTACACTATAAGTCCAAACTTCCCTGATGTTCCTTTACATCTTATTCAAATATACAAATTCTCCCTATCCATTTCTCATTTATGAGATAACTTTATATGGGAAGACAATGCTTACTCAACCATGTATCCCTATTGTATAGATGGTTGAATTAAAAGACTAACCATTGGAACATATAAGTGTAATCAAGTTATTATATCTTCCTAATTGTGTTTATTGTGCTAGACTTCCTCTTTAAACTCATTAAGTGCCCCTTCAATCATTAATGGTTTCCCAACATTATGAGTGCTCATTTATTTTTTTTGTTAACAGAGGAATCGACAACTGGAGCAGCCTCGCAACTCGCGTTACACGAGGTTGATTCTGATTGCTACCACTATAACCCCTGGGAAACTGCGCCCACCCCTCTCCACAGCTCCGGGTTAATCCAGGGGAATTAAACTCGTGACCTTCAGTACAGAGCCCGCCTTTCTAACGAACTTCACTGCATTGTGATTACCAACTTGCCTACCCCGTGTGGCTGTTATGAGTGCTCATTTCATTATGCTTGGATTTACAAATATTATATCTTATTAAAATACATTTAGAACCATGTGATGTGAAAATCAAGTCTAGTTATTGCTTACCTCTAGTAAGTGTTGTGTGGAGTAAATATGTGAAGTGAGTGCCCATAAGATTCATTTAGTATGTAATATAAACTTTCCTCAACATATAAATAATAGTGTATAATTTGAGATATAAACATTTAACTACAAAAGTAAATGGAAAAACTCACATATTTAAAATATGTAAAAAATGGATATGAATTTATCTTATTAAAAAATAATCAAATGCATTGCAATTAAATATCCATTTCAGTATGAAATGTTTTAAAAGTATTCTCCTTCACAACTAATTTTCTATTTGAATTATAATTATATCTCTATTCTTTTTTCATCTAATTTGGCAATACAAGTTAGTAGATATTTGCAAGTTTTCTACATTGACCTTTATTGTTCATTTATTATTTCAAGAACCACACTTTCTATATTTGGTCCATTTCTAGTATTTTTCAATTTTGATCTACTTGGTGCCACATTCAAAATTTCCACTTTACAAATATTTTGTTCATTGAATGCAACCCCTAACATATTGGTTCATCCCAAATCAATATAATTTCGTTATCATCACAAAGAACATATTCAACAATATTTGCATCATGGATATCTTTTACAAAAGTATCCCTAATGCTTGTCACACTTGAATACAAGGAGAAGTTATAAAGGAATTGAACATTTATCTTCTACCTATAGTAATTGCATCTCAAATGATATTATTCCAACTATAATATGGAAAAATTAAGATTGTAATTCTCCTTGCATTGGCTAATTCCTTAGAGGATTAAGCATCCTCTCAAGGAGTTGCCTTAGCATCCTTTTTGTTTCCATGTTTATCCTTTGTGTAGTTGATGTAATGAAGTAATACAATGCAAAGTAGTTACTTTCTTAGAAACATAAGTTACTATATTGATAAACCATCAAATTAAACTACTAGGCTAATTTGTATCATTCTAAGGGATCTCAATGTTCACATTTGCTTTCTTTTTAATTTTCTAATCTTACAAAGAAGCAAAATAGGAAATATAATATTTTCACATACTTGATACTTCCTATCAAACCATATGCTCATTGCTTTCCTCTTGCATGTGAAAAGGAAATTATTCCTTGTGTACCTTATGTTAATTATCAAGTCCATTCATCAACTTATATAACAATTAAGCATAATTAACATTGTAGCATCTCTTAAAATTAACATTTACTCTTCTCATGTATCTAGATCTATGCATCCTTGAGTGAAACATGTTTCCTTGCGATGCTACTTTTAATCAATGGCCACATCAAATTTTGTGCAATGGGTATTAATTTCCAATGTTTATCCCTTCCTTTTTTTAACCTTAACCTTTTCAATTCTCAAACTTATAGATCCCCCCATGTTGTACATTTGTTATTTGATTGACTAATGCCTTTAGTCAATACTTCCGAAAACTAACTACAAGGAGAAGTTACAGAGAAAAATATACCTTTATATTCCAACTATAGTAATTGCATCTCATATGATATTATTCCAACTATAACATGGACAAATTGAGATATCTAGACCCTCATTGTAATTCTCCCTAGATTATTTAACCCCTTAAAGGATCAAGCATCTTCACAAAGAGTTGCCTTCCCATCCCTTTGGTTTGATGTTTATCCATATTTTTTACCATTAAGTAGTCAATATAATGAAGTATTACAATGCCATGTGATTTATTTCTTTGAAACACTTTGCATAGTAAATATCAACTTAAACTACTAGCACAATTTTCTACATTCTAAGGGAATCCAATGCTCACAATTTCTTCATTTTCAAATTGTCCAATCTTACAAAGAAGTGAAATAGGAAATACAATATTTTCACATCCTTTATGCTTCCTATCAAATAATGTGAGTGGATTCTATTTATATCATTTCATTATCCATGTGGTCTATCTCTCCATTCAGCGAAATCCTTTATATGACAGAAGATGAAAATCCACCACTTTTGTATAGTTTAGTTCTTCAATATGCATGTCTTCTTGTCATTTGAGTCATTCTAAATTTATGTGAAGTGGCTTCCTAACATAGAAAATCTTCTATACAATCATGTTGCTACAAACCCCTTCTATTTTCCCCTATAATACCTTCTAATTGGTTCTACACGAATATATACTTTTGGATTTGTTCTAACAATATAATTTTCTTCAAATATTCCTCCCTACTTTGAGCAACTTGAATCAATAGGACAATATTCACTTAACTATAATAAAAAAGATATAGGTTTCATACTAGTAACTCTTGAAATCCAAAGTGGACAATTATTTTATACAACCACCATCTCTTGAAAGACAAAAAATCTAATGTCCCCAATTACTTGAACATGGAGTTGTCTTTACTAGTAGCCTAACTTGTCTTCTTTAGCCTAGAATAGGGTAAATTGCTAAGGGGACAAAGAAATTTTGCCTAACTCTACTTTATAATATTAATAAATAAAAAGGGAAAAAGTCACTTAGAGAAAATAAGAAAAACTCACTTATTGACTTACTAATTAAAATAGTAATAAATGTGCTTCTAAAAGATTGGAGAAAGGTTCCAACAAATCTTTTAAAATGGAGAGAAGGTCACTTCTTAAACATCTTATTCTATTCATCATATCTCTAAAATCCACTTGGCTCAGGAGAGTCTTATGCAAGGGTTTCAAGCAAAACTCTTCAGTTGATTTCGGTGGACTTCAAGTGCCACCCTAGTTGGCTCTTGGGGGAATATCACTCTTGAAAAGTGTAACTAGGTTTGGTCTTCATAATGGCATGTAATTGTGACTTTTGTAAATAATTAAATTATTATTTTAAGGCTTGCTTCATGGGTTTCATGAGCAAGATATTTTATTAGTTAGTGGCTCCCATTGAGAGCCTTTATGATTTGTCATTTAAAGTCAAGGAGTCAATGTCATGTATGAGGAGCCCTTCTTGGGCATGTGTCAAATGTATATGATTCAATAGAATTTTCAAATATCCCTCTAATAATAAGCACAAATCCTCCTCTTCATTTCATCTTCAAAGAGGAGTAACAAACACATGTCGGCTCACAGTTTGAAGACACACCTATTCAATGCACATGTGGACTTATTGTATAGTCGAACTACTATATACACATGGATAGGGTCATTGTAGAAGGGGTAGTTCAGAAGTTCAGATGTCTGATATTTTCGGGAAAACAAAGGCAGTAATAAGTTTGTATGCTATCACAGGAAGGAACTGGGATGAAGAAGGGACAACACGGTTATATCTATAGCTAACCACAGTCAATAGAGGTTTGAATCTATCTCTAAGTTCAGATGGACAAATTGCAGTAGTAAGTCTAGTAAGGTACAATTCAGTGTCATGTCAGCTAGACATTAGTTCAGAAAATGATACATATATATGCTACAGTTCAGTGTACTTGCCAAGATTACAGTGTGGAATAGAGAAGAAAGGGTAGACAAAATTTCGGTAAAACCACAACAAGCAAGGTTAGATATCATAACAGGAAGGAGTGATCAAGGCTCAGAAGGAACTAATGGTATCACGTCGAAGAAGGACATCGTGACATCATATGAAGCGAGGTCTCTGACAATAAGGAGATCTCACAATAACTAATATCTCAATATGAAGGATGTCATAAGATCTCAGTGATGCCAAGAAGGTCGAAGTGGAAGAAGCGACAATAAGAAGACTGACTTTCAAGAGGACTCGTGTCTTGATCTTGGAGTGGATAATCGGTTAATGGTCTTGGTCTTGGTATTCGTTAATTAGAATCTCTATAAGAAGAATTTGTGTGGGTTTTCCTCTTAAAGAGTGAGAGGTTTTGGCCCTGGCTGATAGCCTACATTCTATGTCTCTAGTCTATTTATGTTCAAGTATTGGTTATTGCTTGATGAAGAAGGACACTAATAATCTAAGAGGAAGTAAAAAGAATTCACAAGAAGTTACTAATCAAAGAGAAATCACCTAATACTAATGCCCTATTTTTCTCAACATGGTAACAGAGCTAAGGTGTCGAAGTCAAGGAAGGGAATCTTATCAAGGGACACTCAAGGATCGAATCTCGAGAAAAGTATCAAAGCGAAAATTAAAGTATATCAAATCAAGTTGAAGGATTTACATTATAGAATCAAACCCTATATCAAAGAAGGAAGTCTACTTAAGAAGTCTTGGGATCATCAAATAATCAAGGCCAAAGCCTCATTTCTACTCAAGGCGAATAGATCTACAAATAAAGATGAAGAGATCTACAAATCAAGGCAACCTGAGTATAGACATCCAAGAGAGCCTTTCTAAGACAAAGATCACATCATCTTGGAGATCCTCGAAGCATTTCTGATCTGCACTCATTCACCATCGAGAAGTTGAAGTAGCTTGAAGGTGAGAAGGCGTTGTCATCATCTTGAAAACCTATAAGGCAAGTTCCCTCTCATTGAAGCAAGGAATCCCTCCTTATCCTTGAAGAAGATCATCCGAGGAAGCAACAAAACATCCTCATCAATCACCATCAACAAAGGAAGCTAGATCTAAAGTCGTTGCCATCATAAAAAGGGCAATCTTCTTTTATTGACGAAGGGATTTTCATTTAGAAGAAGATCATCCAAAAGGAGCACTGATACATCTTCTTCATCCACCATCAAAGTGATCAAGTTGAAGATTTCATCTTCACTTTTCAAGTAAGTATCTTTCATTCTATAATCAAATTTGGTAAAATGACTTTGTTTTGTAAGGAGATCTATAAGTTGGTTGGGTAATCAAAATTCCTTGCATGGAAAAGGAGGATAAAAAAAGTCCTCAAAGAAAGTGAACTCATTGATCATATCTATGGAAAGGTCTCCAAACCATACGAAGGTCAAGCATGATCTAAATACATGGAAAGGGATCCAAGGGCTCAAGGGATTCTTATGAAGGTCCCCTCATTCTAGCAGGATTGGAGACATCAAAGAGATATATGATAAGATGGGAGAATTATTCTCTGAAGATGTGATAAGAAAGGTCATAACACTTACATTTGATCTACACAAATTGAAGGTATCAAAGGATGAAGGGATATCTTCATCAGATCTCAACTGCAGGATCTGGAAGAGATAATTTCATATAAGGAAATGATATCCTTGGTTCTAAATAACTGATAAACGAGGTAACAAATGTCTATACAAATAAGAAGGCTATCCCATTCAACAAATTGTGGTTTCTATGCAAGATAGAAGAAGACAAGTTGCGGGAAAAAAGTATTCAAACATTTGTCAAAAGGAGAGAAGAACATAGATAAGACTTGATGCTATGAGCATTACAGGAAAGATTGTTCTAAGTTCAAGAAGGGAAATATCAAGGAAGAAAAGAGAAGAAGTCCATTTCATTGAAGAAGTGGAGGAAGTTGAAAGAAGAAAAGCATTAGACGCAAGAGCTCATGACATCACCATAGGGAAACATGATGGACAACTAGAACAAAAAATCTATTACAGTCAGTTGTGAAGGTTATAGCTCTTGGGAACCTCATTGGAAAATGCAGAGAAGGAAGAAGTCATCCAGGACAAGGCTCATCATACATCAAAAGGGTAACATCTGCTAGATAGGGATATACAAGATCCTCAAGATTCTTTGATGGAATCCTCATCGGAGGGTTCACCGATCTAGAGAGAAAACGAATGTTTCATCAAAAACTCCAACTTGTGGAATTCATAAGATGATGGTATGATGACATAAGAGATGAAGCAGATCAAGGGGTTGAAACTTTTTTAAATCAAAGAAGTTGTTGAAAGAACCCTAGATGACCTAAAGATAAATGAGGTATGTATGCTTGTATTCAATTTTATAAAGTCATGTTGTATGGTTGTAGTTAACTTGGATCACTACTCTATTTTGAGAATCATGATCAAAGGAAAGGAATCTCCTCCTATGAAAGAATTTCAGAAAGCATGAGTCACACTAGATGAAATCAACATAATATGTTCTCATATGAAGTATGAGGTGGTTGACTACAATTGAGGAACTCTGATTGGAAGCTCCTGGGAATGAAATGAATTCTGTGAAGAAAGGAAGGAAGAGAAACCATGGAAAAGGAAATCAACATCCAAAGACTAGAATATTTGACTAGGAAATATCCTGGAAAGATGGAGACCCTTGACAATGTAATCTTTGGAAGATATGTCAACATGCATGCAAGATGCTGATGAAAACTGGAAGATGTCATGATGAAAGACCATGACAAAGGAAATTTTGATTTAAGTGTTCATTTCTTATTTTTGAATAAATATCTGGATGGGCTTATGTAGGACTGCCAAGGGAAGAACTATGAATGTCCTCCAAGAGGACCATATGGAAGGATGTAAGATCCTTCTGGAAAATATGGCATGAAGAAGGCAACATGACATGAAGCAAGACCAAACGAAGATTGATGGATCACTTTATGATAAAAGGAATGATGACATGACTGAATCATGGATGAAAGTGATGGATGGTATGTGCCCTATGAAGAAGCCACAAGATGAAGACTCCTTGACAAAGGAATTCATGACATCGAAGGAATGAGCTCTTCAAGCAGCTGGTTGGGAGTTGTTGTAGGTCCCTAATTAAGAAGGAGCACGAAAACAAGTTTCTTACTTGGAAGAAACCTAGAAATTCCTAAGCCAAGAGGGAGCTTAGGTACATTCCTTCCATAAGAATGAGTACATTCCGTCATTGGAATTGATATGTCCTCCCTAATTGAGAGGGAGAGATAGACACCTCATTTTTGTCTTCACCTGGGAAGACATAATGGAGGAATGGGTAATTATGTAGCATCTGATACTCTTTGAGATGAGATAGGGCATCCAAGATAAGAGTAGTTGTGGACCGATATTCTTTGAGGACTGGCTATCCAAGATAAGAATAGTCCAAAGTAGGTCATACTCTGTGAACACCCGAGTGGAGTATGTACCTTAAGAGACAATGGTTATGGTATCTATGCACCATTAGTATCGCCAACATTGTGCTCTGATCATGCAGATAGAGTTGTTAGTCAAGGCCTTGCTATGTAATAATGCCGGTTGATATGATGCTAGACAGATGGATTACCAATCCGATTCTTCTTATGAGAAATTATTCAAATTGAGAATGACCAAGTACCATTATGAATACCTCCCTAGTTAAGAGGGAGTGTTGAAAAGTGTAACTAGGTTCGGTCTTCATAATGACATGTAATTGTGACTTTTGTAAATGATGAATTATTATTGTAAGGCTTGCTTCATGGGTTTCATGAGAAAGAGATTTTATTTGTTAGTGGCTCCCATTGAGAGCCTTTAGGATTTGTCATTTAAGTCAAAGAGTCAATGTCATGTATGAAGAGCCCTTCTTGGGCATGTGTTAAATGCATATGAGTCAACAACATTGTCAAATAGCCCTCCAACAATAAGCACAAGTCCTCCTCTTCATGTCGACTTCAAAGAGGAGTAACAAACTCATGTTGGCTCATAGTTTGAAGACACACCTATTTGATGCACATGTCGTCTTATTATATAGTCGAACTACTATATATACATGGCTAGGGTCATCGTAGAAGGGACGGTTCAAAAGTTCAGATGTCTGAGATTTTCGGGAAAACATATGCGGTAATAAGCTTGTATGCTATCACAGGAAGGAACTCAGATGAAAAAGGGATAACAGGGTTCTATCTATAGCTAACCACTGTCACCAGAGGTTTGAATCTATCTCTGAGTTCGGATGGACAGATTGCAGTAGTAAGTTTGGTGAGGTACAATTCGGTGTCATATCAGCTAGACAATAGTTTAGACAATGATACATATATATGCTACAGTTTAGTGTACTTTCCAAGATTACAGTGTGGAATAGAGCAGAAAGGGTAGACAGGATTTTGGTGATACCATAGTGAGAAAGGTTTGGTATCATAACAGGAAGGAGTGATCAAGGCTTAGAAGGAACTAATGGTATCACATGGAAGAAGGACACTGTTACATCATATGAAGCGAGGTATCTGACAACAAGAAGATCTCATAGTAAATAATATCTCAGTATGAAGGCAGTGATAAGATCTTAGTGATGCTAAGAAGGTCGAAGTGGAAGAAGAGACAAGAAGAAGAGTGACTATCAAGAGGACGTGTGTCTTGATCTTGGAGTGGCTAATAGGTCAAGGGTCTTGGCCTTGGTATTCATCAATTGTAATCTCTATAAGAAGAATTTGTGCGGTTTTTCCTCTCAAAGAATGAGGGGTTTTGGCCCTGGTTGATAACCTACATTCTGTGTCTCTTGTATATTTATGTTCATGTATTGGTTATTGTTTGATGAAGAAGAACACTAATAATCTAAGAAGAAGAAGATCCTAATCTAAATAAGAAAAATCATTTACAAGCAATTACTAATCGAAGAGAATTCACATAATACTAATTCCTTAGATTTCTCAACAATCACTTTAGATCTTCCATTTGTGATTATTGCAAGTGTTTGTAGAGAATTTTCCAAAGGAGAAACCCTTGGTCTAAGGGCTAATTTTCTAAGCAGGGTTATTATAATTGTAGGATTATTTGTTGGGGTTGAGTTTCCAATGTTTGTAATATTTCAGAGGGTCAAATTTCTCATTCTTCTTGGAGGTCAAAATATGGTTGAGGTCGAGTTCAATCATTGGAGCCCAGGTTCATCATTTTTGGAGGTTGAATTTATTTTGAGGGCCAAAATTTCTTTGGGCTGAATTTACCGAAGTGGCCTCATCCTTTTTGTGGGTTGAATTCAATCCTTGTATTGAGGCCGAATTTCATTTATTGGAGGTCGAGTTATTTACTAATGTTGAATTCCTTGGCAAGGCCAAGTTTATTTACCGAAAACCAAGTTATTTGTTCGAGAATCCAAGATCATTTGCTGAAGTCAAATTGATATTCTTTAGGGGGGTCGAATTCATTATTCAAGAAGGAGGTTGAATTTGTATTTTGCAGAGGGCTAAACTTCTTGATCCAGGAGGAGGCTAAATTGACATTTCCAAGGGAGATGATATGCCAGGTACAAGAAGGGGTTGAATTCGCCATTTCAGGAGGGTTAAATTTACCAATAAAGTCAAATCATCCAAAAGGTCGAGATCTAATTTTGAGGGTCAAATTTGTTGCAAGAAAGGGTTAAACAAATTGTTGGACCAATTATCAGTTTTTGCACTTGATGTTTCAAAAAAGTGTTTTAGGTTCCAAACCCTCCCTTGTATGCTAATTTTTGTGGAAAATTTGATAAAGTTCTGATTTGTCCCTAATTGATATTGCTTTGTTTTATTGTTGGATTGAAAAGTTGAGTACGATTATAAAATCTAGTGTTTTTTTTTTCCAGCTATTAATATGTTTGATGAGAATTTTGTAGTTCCTCTAGTACATCTCTGTTATCACTAGTAAATTTCTTAAAAAGAATATTACAAAACATGTCAAAAAAATCTTTCATTATGTGGTTAAAGAGATTAATGGGATATCCTTGTACATTCATTGTTGTAACATAAATTATTCTTCCAAATTACCCAATTTTTCCAAGAATTCACTTGGAGATATCCCCAATAATTATAAGTGTAAAATTTGGTGATAAACACATTGTATATTGTCATCATTAAAGTGTTCACCTTTTTGTGACATTGGACATTCATATTTCAAATTATTTGTATTTTCATGCTACAAAAAAAATTCCAAGAATCTAAGATATTGTGTCATATTTGTCCTTGATTTTAAGTTAGTTGATATGTAATAGGATTTTTTTTTAGAGGGCTTCGATAATTTTGATCATATCACCAAACATTTTTGTTTTTTATCCACAACCTCTTCATGTGTACCAAGGTTTAAGCATTACAAAAGTTATGTATCTAAGTTACCAATGCTTCAAAGAACCAAAAAACTCTTCTTGACTGATATGGAATTCACTATGGTTGTGGAATTAAGGACTATGACCCCTTATCACATGGAAGAATTTTTCTTTAGGTGCCCTTTTTATCATGCAAAATGTGGAAAATTAGAGATTAAGAAACATATATATATATATATATATATATATATATATATATATATATATATATGAGCTTATTAATCTCTAATTTTCCACATTGTGCATGATAAAAAGGGCACCTAAAGAAAAATTCTTCCATGTGATAAGGGGTGAAGTCCTTAATTCCACAACTGTAGTAAATACACACACACACTCTAAGAAGAATGTTGAACCACTTTTGTAAATGAACTAGAAAACTTTACCAATTTTCCACAAAAATCATCTTAGTGAGAAATTGCACAATTTTTTCATAAATTAGAGGAATTATTGATTAGGACCATTCACTTTTAGTGATCCAAATCATTTCATTTACATGTGTTGGAAAAATGTAGCAAGAAAGACTCAATTTGGCTTTACCCTTAGTCAAATTGAGTAAATCAAATTTCCGCATCAGCATGACAACTTGGAGTTAGTTAACTAGTGTGACATGGATCTTGTCACTCATCTAGCTCAGTAAATTCAAGTTAGAGGGCTTGGAGTTCAGTTATGCATGTGTGATTTGCTAAATTTTAGTAATCCAATTTAGTTGTTTTCAATTTTATTGAATTAACTAACCTCTAACTATTGTTAGAGTCAATTCAGGGTCAGTTGTGCAATGGAACAATAGTCTAACTCAGGGATTTGTTAAAACTGATCAATCAACCTAAAATAGCTAGTGCATGCAGAGAATTCAAGTTTCTCAGTTGAAGTGGAGATGACAAGGAAATGTAACAAGTAGTTGTAAACTAGTTTGAGTGTATAGGTGTTGCATGTAGTCAAATGATCAATCCTTGGGAATTGTGTAATCAATTGGAGGAAAATTCCTAAAAAATAGGGGCTAATTTTCTCAAGAATCACGCAAGGAAATAGGGGCCTTGATGAGAAAAGAATTGACTAAGTGTCGGCTAGAGTTGTTCATTGAGAAGTGTAAACAATTATTCTTTCGCAGGTTGAGCTTAGAGTTGGAGCTAGCAATTGTAATAGATTATTTATTCATCTGATTAATGCAAAGAGGCTTGAGGGGTTTTTTCCAGTTGGGTTCCCCTAGAAATCACTATGTATTTGTGGTTTTTATTATTGCATGTCTATGCATGTTGTTCTAAATTGTGAATTTCATTTCGCAGATCAGTAGAGTAGAATTATGCATGTTATGTCCCTATATTACTAGTGTACCCCCTTATTGTTATTAGTACAACCCCCTTATTATATTGTTGTGTCCATGTAGTCCTCATATTGTTATTATTGTGCCCTTACATTATTATTGTTATGTTGGCTCTAATTATATTATGACCCCTTAGACTCCTATATAGAGAAAGGAGGTCTTGTCATTTGTATCATCCAATAATTGTTCATTTGTGTAATGTAAAGGAGGTTGCCCCCTCGAAGAAGCTGAATTCTAAGACATTGATCTATCTTTTCTATATTTTTGTGAGCTAGTTTCATAACATTTGGTATCAGAACTTTGGATTCTTGGGTTTCGCTGCTCCAAATAGGTCATCATGGCATATCCGTTATAACTTTTTTTTTGCGACGTTTCAGAAGCTAAAACAAAAACCCATTTGAGACAAAATATAACTGAACCTCATGTCTGAATTTCAGAGCTTTTCACAATATATTTTTGGATATATGATATGAGGAAGTTAGGGTTTTTAGAAGATCTAGAATTCCATCTCAAACAGGTCATCGTGGAATTTTCGCTCTAATTTTTTTTCTACGAAGTTTTAGATTCTAAACATAAAACCATTTGAGCCGAAATCTAGGTGAAGCTCGGGACTGAATTTCAGATCTTGTTTCGCTACATTTTCGAAGATACAGTCCAAGACATTTAGTGTTTCTGTAGGCTCCCGAATTACATCCCAAACAGGTGACCTTGCGAAAATCATCATAATTGTCTCTCTGAGCATCAGATTGAAATTTCGTAAGAAGTTACAGAAAGAGGACGGACTGTAGTTTTCTTTCTAAGGTTGAAACAGTGACACATGGCACTTCGTACAAGTTCGCTCTACTGAACCAGTCTATAATCAGGTCATCGTGGGAGGTTTGACATAACTCTTCCTTGCAAAATCCAATCTTGATTAGACTTGCGAGGTTAGAAAGAGGACCCAGAGGGCTATTGTAGAAAGAAATTTCAGAACTATAGATCTGAAAGTACAAAGTTACAGTCGTTTCAAGATCGATCTCCTAAAATCAAGAAAATGTGATATGAGGAAGTTTGATGGCAAGGATCTGGTAAATTGGATACTACAGATGGAGCAATATTTTGATCTACATGAGGTGCAACTGTTACAAAAGGTACGTATTGCCTCTTTATATTTATAACCGAATCAATTTTTATGGTATAAAGGGCTTTGTTCTCGTAAACCACTTATTACGTGGTCAATTTTCATGGAGGAAATGGTAGCACATTACGAGGATACAAAGAGAATCACCTTCTTTAGCCAATTTATAAATCTCAAACAAAAGTGTTCAATGGAAGAGCACATTGAGGACTTTAAAAAATTGAATATAAGGGAAAATTATATTTCAGAGAAGTAGAGGATTGATGTCTCCATAGGGACTTTAAAGGATAACATTCAACACAAGGTTCGTCTTTGGGAACCTGATTCATTGGAGAGTGCATTCAGGTTGGCAAGAAAAGTGGAAAGCAAAATTATGGAAACAAGGAAGTCTACCCCTCACAACTATAAATATGGAAGTGTTGTTTCTCCTAGCTTTCCACAACTTACAAGGTTGACACCACAACAATTGGAAGAAAAAAGAGCAAAAGGGCTTTGTTACAATTGTGATAACAAATACATTAAAGGTCATAAGTGTGTTGAGAAGAAATTATTTTACATTGATTGTGAAGAGGAGGAAGAAAAGGATCGAGAAACATCAAAAGAAGAGGATATACACCAGGAACCAACCCCAGTGAAAGAAGAAATGAATCTGACCATATCTTGTAAAGCATTGGCAAGAATTACCACTCCTCAAACTCTCAAGGTAGAAGGACATATCAAGAAGAAAAAGGTTCAAGAAGTGAAAGATCACATCGAGAAAGAAGAAATGAATCTGACAATATCTTGTAATGCATTGGCCAGAATTACCACTCCTCAAACTATCAAGATAGAAGGACATATCAAGAAGAAAAATGTTCACGAAGTGAAAGATCACATCGAGCATCAAGAAATGAATTTGACCATATCTTGTAATGCATTGGAAGAAATTGCCACTACTCAAACTCTCAAGACAGAAGGACATATCAAGAAGAAAAAGATTCAAGCAGTGAAAGATCACATTGAGTAACAACAACAAGTTCGTCCATATACTACTAGTGTAACCCCTTATTGTTATTAGTACAAACCCCCTTATTATATTGTTGTGCCCATGTAGTCCCCATATTGTTATTATTGTGCCCCATAGAAGCCCACTATTGTTATTATTGTGCCCTTACATTATTGTTATGTCAGCTCTAATTATATTATGACCCCTTAGACTCCTATACATAGAAAAGAGGTTTTGTGATTTGTATCATCCAAGAATTGTTCATTTGTGTAATGTAAAGGAGGTTACTCCCTCGAAGAGGCTGAATTCTAAGGTGTTGATCTATCTTTTCTATCTTTTTGTGAGTTGATTTCATAACATTTGGTATCAGATCTTTGGATTCTCGGGTTTCGCTGCTCCAAATAAGTCATCGTGGCATATTCGCTATAACTTTTTTTTTGCAATGTTTCAGAAGCTAAAAAAAAACTCCATTTGAGACAAAATATCACTGAACCTCGTGTCTGAATTTCAGATCTTTTCGCGCTATATTTTTGGATATATGATATGAGGAAGTTAGGGTTTTAAAAGATCCAAAATTCCATCTCAAATAGGTCATCGTGGAATTTTCGCTCTAATTTTTTTTCTATGAAGTTTTAGATTCTGAACCTAAAAACCATTTGAGCCGAAATCTTGGTGAAGCTCGGGCCCGAATTTCAGATCTTGTTTCGCTACATTTTCGGAGATATAGTCCAAGACATTTAGGGTTTCTGCAGGTTCCCAAATTACATCCCAAACAGGTGACCTTGGGAAAATCATCATAATTGTCTCTCTGAGGATCAGATTGAAATTTCGTAAGAAGTTACAGAAAGAGGACGGACTGTAGTTTTCTGTGTATCAGTTTTAGGTCCTAAGGTTCAAACAGTGACACGTGGCACTTCGTACTAGTTCGATCTACTGAACCAATCTATAATCAGGTCGTTGTGGGGGATTTGACATAACTCTTCCTTGCAGAATCCAATATTGATTAGACTTGTGGGGTTAGAAACAAGACTCAAAGGGCTATTGTAGAAAGAAATTTCAAAACTTATAGATCTGAAAGTACAGAGTTACAGTCGTTTCAAGATCGAGCTCTTAAAATCAAGAAAAGGCGATACGAGGAAGTTTGATGGCAAGGATCCGGTAAATTGGATACTACATATGGAGCAATATTTTGATCTACATGAGGTGAAACTACTACAAAAGGTACGTATTGCATCTTTGTATTTAGAACCAGATCAATTTTTATGGTATAAATGGCTTTGTTCTCGTAAACCACTTGTTACGTGATCAATTTTCACGGAGGAAATGATAACACATTATGATGATACAAAGAGAAACACTTTCTTTAGCCAATTGATAAATTTCAAATAAAAGTGTTCAATGGGAGAAGCAGAGGATTGATGTCTCCATAGGGACTTTAAAGGATAACATTCAACATGAGGTTCGTCTTTGGGAACCTGATTCATTGGAGAGTGCATTCAAGTTGGCAAGAAAAGTGGAAAGCAAAATTATGGAAACAAGGAAGTCTACCCCTCACAACTATAAATATGGAAGTGTTGTTTCTCCTAGCCTTCCACAACCTACAAGGTTGACACCACAACAATTGGAAGAAAAAAGAGCAAAAGGACTTTGTTACAATTGTGATAACAAATACATTAAAGGTCATAAGTGTGCTGAGAAGAAATTATTTTACATTGACTGTGAAGAGGAGGAAGAAAAGGATCGAGAAACATCAAAAGAAGAGGATATACATCAGGAACCAACCCCAGAGAAAGAAGAAATGAATCTGACCATATCTTGTAAAGCATTGGCAAGAATTACCACTCCTCAAACTCTCAAGATAAAAGGACATATCAAGAAGAAAAAGGTTCAAGAAGTGAAAGATCACATCGAGAAAGAAGAAATGAATCTGACCATATCTTGTAATGCATTGGCCGAAATTACCACTCCTCAAACTATCAAGATAGACAAACATATCAAGAAGAAAAATGTTCACGAAGTGAAAGATCACATCGAGCATCAAGAAATGAATCTGACCATATCTTGTAATGCATTGGAAGAAATTACCACTCCTCAAACTCTCAAGATATAAGGACATATCAAGAAGAAAAATATTCAAGTAGTGAAAGATCACATCAAGCATCAACAACAAGTTCCTCCCTATACTACTAGTGTAACCCCTTATTGTTATTAGTACAACCCCCTTATTATATTGTTGTGCCCATGTAGTCTCCATATTGTTATTATTGTACCCCATAGAAGCCCTCTATTGTTATTATTATGCCCTTACATTATTATTGTTATGTCGGCTTTGATTATATTATGACCCCTTAGACTCCTATATATAGAAAGGAGGTCTTGTCATTTGTATCATCGAAGAATTGTTCATCTGTGTAATGTAAAGGAGGTTACCCCCTTGAAGAGGCTGAATTCTAAGGCATTGATCTATCTTTTCTATCTTTTTGTGAGCTGGTTTCATAATAGTGTCTCATGATTTTAGATTAAATTTCTTGAACAGTTGCAATTCTATGAAATTTCTACAACATGAACATTTTTCTTATCATTATTAGTTCCATTTAGAATGAGAAAGTCCAATTGCTAAAGGATCAATTATCAGTATTGTTAGTTGGCCTAGATTCATAACCAAAAGGATTATTTTTTCTTCCTATAGGTATTAGACATGAAAAAAAAAATAAAAAAAAAATAAAAAAAAAAAAATATATATATATATATATATATATATATTAGTCCTCAAACAATAATAACCAAAATAGGGAAAATATGTGGACCAATAATAGGGTGAATACATGAAGATGGGTTACACTTTTTGGCAAGCACACGGGTTGAGAGGGGGAAAAGGTATCTTGATCGAGCAATATTTTAGTTCTCAATCAAGTAATATTTTAGTCCTCAATCGAGCTATTTGAGGGCTTAAAAATAAACCATCGATTGAGCTATTCTTTTAAAATTCCCGCCCAAAATACAATGGGGAGTTTATGGTTGGAAGTTTAACCACGTGAAGAGCTCGATCGAGGGTTTCTTAAACCCTTGATTGAGCTATTTAAATTTTGACTTTACGTGCTTGATCAAGCTTCTTAAGTTCTCGATCGAGGTGTTGAGGGCTTAAAAAATAGAGTTTTAGCTCCCCTTCTACAAATTTATCTACAACATCATTTTGTATCCTCACAGACTTGAGCAATATGTGTCCTTAGGTGGCGGAGTTGATCATGTTGGATTCGTGAATGCATCCTCTATCCAATGGCATATGAGTTTTAACATTTTCGTATTCATATAACATTTGTCATCTATTTTCTTTTAAACGTTATGTTAGAATTTGTTTTGGACAATTTCAAAGAAATTGAATAAAAAATCAATAACATAAAATATACAAAACAATTTTTTTTTCAAAAAATACCACCATATTCATTTATGAGTCCTTTTCAAAAGGGTACTCTTGATTTTTTGATTTACTTAAACAGTAGAAAAAAATATCACATGAACACGTGTTTGAAGAATGCAATTCAAATATTAATTCGCCAACTTCAAATATATATATATATATATATATATATATATATATATATTAAAAATGATATATTTTAGACTAAGTTATTCCACGTGAATACACACATACCTATTAAGATGTGCGAAATTTTGCAAGGACAAGCATTTCATTTAATGAAAATTTGACAGATTATATAACACTAATTTTTTTTGTAAAAAATATCATTAGGACAACAACATAATTCTCCACAAATTGCCTTTTTTTACTCTGAATCAAAATTTACAACACTTATAAGAAATTTTAGGGCTTCAATTAGATAAAAAAATAAAAAATTTGAAATTTCGTCGCCACATTTGGCCCAAAAATGTAACCCATATTCATGTTTTCACCAAATAATAATTCAGTAGCTAGTAATAAATTTAACATAAACAACTAATAAAAAATCAATATTTCCATTTTAATTATAAAATACAAAACCATAAATCAAACCCCAAAAATGTATAATTTTTTCTTTTCAAATAAAATTAAATTTCTAATAATTTTCAATACAAAGTTCTATAAAACCCACTCTTCCCTTGCAATGTATCAGGTCACTAGAGTTCTAGTTTATTCTTCCATATTATTATTCTCTTCTTAATTCATTTATATAATGCAATACAAGATACTGCATGATTGTTAGATTCTATTATCTATTCCCTTATGAATTATGGTATTCTAAGTCCTAGAATTCCCATACTTATCCATTAATCGACACATTTTTGCACTTGGTCCGCTTTGTTCCTTGTTTAAAAATATTTCATTACATAACAACCCACTAAAGAGGTGCATTACATGACCATAACACCATTACTTTATTAAAAATTCACTATATGTGCATAACCAAACTTAAAAGGTGATCATTATATTGTTGTTTGCAATGGGATTTGTCATCCCATTATTCTTCTATGTTTACAAACTATTCGAAGTCCAGAAATATCCACTTCAAGAGCGACACTTTTTGCAAGTCCTAATGGTAGAATACTATTAATTTTTCTTTATTACATTGCCACCTAATTTTTATGATAAAAGTACTTAATATGCACCAATTCGCATTGTGAAATATAATTTTGATAATTTGATCACTATTTTGAATTTTAGGATTTTAGGACATGTGAATTCTCAAATCATGGTATTTATATAAAAATTTCTAATTGCTATGGAGAGGAAATTTTCTTTATTACATTCTCACTTGATTTTTATGATAAAAGTATTTAATGTGCACCAATTTTCAACGTCAAACATAATTTTGATAATTTGATCACTATTTTGAATTTTAGGATATGTGAATTCTCAAATCATGGTATTTATATAAAAATTTCTAAATGCTCTGATAAGAAGAGAATTCCTATAATAAAACTTTGAACTTTTTTATTTATTCTCGAAAATATATTTATACAATATGCTTGTTCTTACTAAAGAGGTGTATGTAATTATCCATTTTTAATCATATGCAGTGGATCCAAATCTAAAGTCCATTATTACCAAAACTCACACAAATACACTAATAAATATCTAATACTAACCTAGATTAAATTAGATTATACAACTATATTGTATTAACCTAAGATTATCTTCAACATCCCCTACCCCCATCCAAGTATAAACATAGTTCAAAAGGAAAGGAATATACTCCAATGCAATGCAATCATTGATGAATGGATACATATCACCAATCCAAGTAGTATGAAGTAGCACTCACACTTTTGTTCACACAAAGCAAATCAACTATATATGAATAGGGACACACTCAACTATTTATCATAGATCCAAACATGTAAACAAGGACATACACATCTATCTACCAATGCCATTAATGGTACTAAGCCTTACTAACCTTTACAACATGTAAATAGGGACAAACAATGTGTTCACTACAAATGTGGAATGGACCTCCACCTTCACTTAAATTTTTCTCTCCAGTTGGTTGTGCCTCAAGAAGCAAGTACGAAGTGAAATAGTGGTGTTGGGTCTCACCATACATTTAATAGAGGTTTTCCACCTCACTAAACAACTCATGTGTAGCTATTGTGCCTGATGTTATCACTAGATCATGAACAACATTATGGTAAGAACGACACTAAAACACCATCCATTGTTTTAGTTTTCTTCTTTACTCATTTAATTTTTTAAAATAGCCGTCAACTAGTCTTTAAGCTAACCATGAACTTGAGATCATGATTGACCTCTTTCCTTTGTTTCCTTTAACATATTATTTTTTTAATAAAATTGAGGAGTGATATATTGTTGACCCACCACCATGAGATTTTCAGCCGTTCACCACATTTTAAAACCTTTAAAATATTATTTTCAACCTTTTTATTTGAGCCACTGCATTCATTCTTTATGTTCTTTCACCAATGTCGAGATGTAATAGTCTCACCATTGTCTGAGCTTCAACCAACCTTGGATCAACCTTTCCTTATATCAAACGAAGCCACTAATAACTTTTTTTTTGCATTCAACTCTCATCCATCGTGTACTTTTTGAGATTCAATCCTAGAAAACACATATTGTACAAAAGCACCAGAATCAATAGCCTAAGCATGTCAGATGTCTCAAACAAACTTAATGATCTTGCATATCTTGAACAAAATACATTTACATTTCTTTGCAATCTCTTAATGTGTGACCTAGATATAGTTTCATTGTGCAATGATGAATTTAATCCAATTTGTTGGCTTATAACAGTTGATATAACAAAGGCAACTTGATCATTTCAAATCAATGTGATATCTTGCAAATTTGAATTACTTAAGGAAGATCTAACGCTAGACTTGATTTTTTTTTAATTATGCATAAAACCTTTATGCTCAAGTGTTAAAACCTCCAAAGAGGATGTCAACTTTAACAACCTTTTGACTTCAAATAGGGCAATTTCTTCTTCATAAGACGATTTTTTGTAGATTGATTCTTGTTGCAACATATCCAAGTCAAGCCAACTTTAATATACAAGTCAAAAACACTAAACAACTCATTGAATCGTACACATCGTCACAACGGATCTAATAACTTATTCAAGTTTGGCATTGAATACGAACTACTCACAACCAATGTGCACTCAACTCTTCAACAACTCATTTTAACTCCTCAAGAGATAGTATCACTCTCAAGTGGGCCTCACGAGATTCCACAAATGAATTGATTTGTGAGAGCCACACCTACACTATCTCTCTAGATTAAATTTTAACAACAAAAGCAATCAACTAAATCATACACCTATCCTACCATTATCCTATGAAGCATTACATCTTAGGCCCTCATCTTGCTAGGCTCTCTCATGAGGTAAGTAAGCCTAATCTTGTGCTATCATAAAATTGTTATAAATATTGCAATAAGTAGAATTCCCATAGTGAAATTATGATTTTCTTATTCTCGGAGAGATATTTATGCAATATGCTTTCTCCTATAAAATAGGAGTATATAGTGTCCTTCCCTACTCACATTAGGGAAGATTTGAGGTCTAAAATGGGCCTCCTAAGAAAAATATTAAAATAACAGTTATGAACTTTCAAATAAAAAGAAAGGAAACTATTTTTTTAATTGTACTCTCGGTTTATCTCCTTATAAGTTTACTCAAATTTCAACTGTAGACACCCGTTGGATGCAGAATTAAAGTCCACATCCAAGGAGTACCCACTCTGCATACTTCTTAAAAGACCCACAACAGAAAAAAAACTGAAGATACATTAAAAAACATGTTTAACATGTTTTTTAAATGTATCTTCAATTTTAACACATTTTTTAATGTATCTTCAATTTTTTCAATGTGGGTCTTCTCAAAATTATGCAGAGTGAGTACTCATAGGGAGAGAAATTTAATTCCACATCCAATGGGTGTCTACACTTGACATTTGAGTAAAACTATAAGGAGATAAGTCAAATATACAATTAGAAAAAGTAGTATTCTTCTTTACCCTCCAAAATATTTACCCTTGGGGATGACATCATCATCTTGAATCCTATGTTGGAAAATGTAACTATGTTCGGTATTCAATAATGTACTTGATTCATTATGTAATGTACCTGTAAAAAGAAGAAAGAAAAGAATTATTATTATTATTATTATTATTATTATTATTGTAACTTATTAAAGCATGGGTTTCATGTTTGGGTCACCATGTTTTAGGTCAAAGTCCCCATTGAGGACTTCTAGGATTTATTATAAGTCTATAGAGTTATTGTACATTTAAAGAGACCCTTCTTGGGCTTTTGAATCATGTAAAAAGGTTAAGTATTGAGTCAAATATGAATTATGTAACCTACACACCATGTCAGCCTAAGAGAAGATCAAGTCGGCCTAAGGACCCTATTCGACCCCACAAGAAGCCTATAAAAGAAAGCACATCGAATTCATTTGGAGCATCATTCTCTCATCAAGTTTGAATTCTCTTGTAGATGGGAAGAAGTGTGAAAATCTCTTGTTGTTGGGCAGAAGTGCGAAGTTCTCTTGTAGCTGGGAAAAGGTGCAAATTTTGTTGCCGGGAAGCTGAAGTGAATGCGAGTTTGGGGAAGTCTAAGGAGATAAGGAAAATCAAAATTTTGGTGTCTCTCTCTCTCTGTTCTATACCTTATATTGGAAGATCGAAGTCTTCCAAGTTTTAGTGTTGCCGGAAGCTGCCAGTTGCCGTAAGTTGTTGCATAGTCGAAGTTGCTGGGAAGAGGTCAAATTCTGGGAGGCTGACTTGGTGTGGAGGGAAGGTCATGTATTGGTATAGGGTGAAGAGTCTCAAAGAATACTATTGAAAGGAAGAATTATCTTGATTGGGTTTTCCCCTCGAGGGGGGTTTTGCCCTGGAATGTGCCTACATCTGATGTCTATTGTTTTATATGTTGCTGCTTCTAGTAATTGCTTGATGAACTAAATAAAGAAGATATAAATAATCGTAATAATAAGAAATGTCACAAGTAATTATCAAGAACAAGAAAATATTCACTGCCTTCCTGATTTTCTAACATGGTATCAGAGCTTTGGTGAAGAAGGAAGAAAAAGGAAGTCTCAAGCACTTGATCCATTCATAGGTACTATCTCAGGGAAGGAGTCTATTATATTCAAGGAGGATGTCTAACTCAATCAAGGGTGAGAACCAACTTGAAGGAGCATATAACTTCAGATCCTGGAAGAAGAGGATTGACCTAATCTTCAAAAAGAACAAGGTGCTGGACTTGGTAAAAGGAAATGTAAAGAAGCCTACAGAAGAAGCCAGTGATGCTGACAAAGTGAAATTCAGGGATTTAGAATTGGTGGCTATGACTCTGATGGTAGAAGGGATAAAAGACAATCTTGTCCTATTCACAACTAACATCGATCATGCTTAGGAAATGTATGAAGCCTTGTCGAAGTTGTTCACTATTAAGAACATTGGTCAAGTAGCAAGTTTGAAGAATGAGATGAGGACTACAAATATGACTAAATAAGATATTGTGGCAACCTTCTTTGTAAGGATAGCTAGACTCGGGGATGATCTCTTTGCCATTGATGAGATTGTTCCGGACAAAGAACTGGTGATCACCGCTCTATTAGGATTTCCACCCTCTTGGGATGTATTTTCTACAGGTCTCAACAGTTGGAAGGTATCTCCCACCTTTGAAGAATTATGGACCACCTGTGGTCAAGAAGATTTAAGGATCTCAATGGTTGCCAATTCTAAAGAAGTATCAAATGCTTATGTTGCTCATCATAAAGGAAAGAGACCAAAGGGACCATGAAAGAAAGTTGACATGTCCAAGATAGAGTGATATCAATGTCATAAGAAGGGTCACTACAAAAGTGACTGTCCTGAGAATCCAAAGAATAAGAAGAGAGGAAGGGATCAAGCCAACCTTGTTGTAGGAGGAGACTCAAAGAAAGTCAAGCTCGAAGAACCCAACACTAGGGACTTACATTATTAAGTCCTTTGCTTGTAGCTTTACATATCTTGTTTTATATGTTTTAGAATTTATAGGTTTTTAACATATCTTGGAAAAGACATTTTTTGTATTGTTTTAAGTTTGTAGGTTTCCCTCAAGCATTAAAGGGAGCCCCTAACAACTTCCAAAGAAGTATCTCATGTCTTTTCACTTTTGAAATCATGTACTCATTTAGTTTTGAATATATTAAATACTAATCACCTTTCTCCCTCTATTGTCTTGATTAGGAAAACATCTGCAAGGAGGATCTCTAAAGACAAGGTTAGTCAAGAAACAAAGGTAGGTTTTAAATACATTGATTAAAAGGATTATTCATTTGATGATCTATTACTAACTTGGTTATGACTAGCTGTATTGAATCTTAGTGATTCTTGTTTGGGTGATTCATCTCTTGATAAATCTACCCACCCCACTCTTAACTGATTTTGTAGAATCCTAGACATGTTTCGGAAAACCCTAACCGAAGGGTATGCTAATGTGAATGTCTGAAACCATAAATTGCTTAGGGATATTCTGAAATGTTAGTTGAAGGTTTATTGATGATGTCATGTTTGGGAATTTTGTGTGATTGGGAAATCCTAACTCGTTAGGATTGAATGATTAGGTCTAAAGTCCCGAAACCTTGTAGGTTTTGGTTAAGTCGGGTTTGTTATGTTTCTACATTGGAACCCTAGCTCATTAGGGTTTGGTGCAATGTGTGAGCAAGACCCTTATATTGTCTTAGAAATGTTTTCTTTGGTATGTGTGTGTTTTTCTGATCAAACACTAGTATAATGAAAATGATTGTGTGTCTAACTCTTATTTGATATTGTTGTTAAGTTGGGTTTGACTAACACATATGAAATGTATTTTTCATGATGATAAAATCTAGGCATATATATAGATATGTCCTTTGGTTGAAGTCCTAGGTTGGTCTAGGTCAAATGTATTTATGTTATTGGACATATGCTATGCTTATGTATGGTTATGAATTCCTAGATATGTGTGCTAACCTAGTCATTGATGGTCATGAGTCTTAGGATTTAATGGAAGTCCTTGTCTGAGGTTCTAGGATGATGATATCTAGAAATCTAGTGTGTTATAGCTAAACCATAGTGAAATTAAAATTGTCAAGTATGTGTGATATAACGATCAGAAATCTATTAGATGATTGTTGAAAATGAAAATCTAGGGTTTTGCAGTTAAATCCTAGTAGTGACATTGTCTAGTGTGAAATATAACAATATGAGATCTATGCATGTAATGATTATTGAGATTGTGAAAATGGAATTCTAAGGTTTTGGAGTTGAACCATGGTCAAAGTAAAATCTCTGAAATATGATGATTTGAGATTTTTGTAAGATTGATGAGATTGTGAAATTGGAATTCTAGAGTTTTTGAGTTAAACTGTAGTCGAAGTAGAAACCTCTGATATATGATGACTATATGATAATCTGAGATTTGTGAAAGATTGTTGAAATTTGAATTTTTGGTTGAGATTGATAATTAATCATAAATATAGGGTTTGCAACTAACCCTAGTGGGAGTTGGTCATGTTAGTCACAAATTGATGGTTTATTGAAAACCTAGGGGTTGGAACTAACCCTAGTGGAAGCTAGTCAGGTTAATGACTAAGTTGTGATTGAGTTTGAATGATTGTATGAAATCTAGGATTTATATGAAGCCCTAGTGAGAAGTCTAACATATTTATTTTGAAAGGTTGTTAGATACTTTATAGATATGTCTAAATTGTTTCTAGGTTTTGTTATATGTTGTAGTAAGGTATGTCATACCTTTGAAAGACACATTGAAACCCTAGATGGAAAGAATGTTGTTATGAAGTAGTCTAGGGTGTATAACAAAGTCCCTAGCAAGATGTTGACGAGCATGTGTCTCTTGTTTGTAATTGAGTTTGGGTATCTGATATGTATAAATATGAAATGCTTGTGCGATTATGATATGGCTAACATCATGCTTCTATAGATTTGGTTGTACTTTCTATTCAAGTTGTGTAGGTACACAATCTTCAAATTGGTGAAGATACTTGTTGATGTAATAAGCATGATGAGGTTAATGATAACTTTGATGAAATGGTTGGAAGCCACGAAAGATTCTCCGATGTCGAAAAAGAAAAAGAAGAAGTTGATCTCCCGGAGGAAGCATGAATAGAAGAGATCTCCCTAAGATTAAGAGGGAGTCCAGATAAAGAGGTTCTTCTTGGTTAAGAGGGAGGGCATAGCTTGGCATTAATTGAAGAATGAATTTCAGAGCATATGTTGTTGCATGAGAAGTAGGAAGGAAAACATATGACTGAGGAATCTTTTGCAAAGATTCGGCTGATAGTCCTACTATGGAAAGTTGAGAAGCAACATTAAGTTGTTTGTAAGACCTCGGAGGTTTGTATTTGATTATGTACACGTGAAAGTATATTATTGATTGGGGTTGTGTTTGTACAAGTGAATCTCTTGAAGGATTTTGTTAGCATGTCGGTAACCAATCAGTTTGATTGGGAGAGATTGATCATTCTTGATCTGCTGGATCAAGGGGTGTTGAGGCTTTGCGAGTGCAGCAATGTCTGGGAAGACATTTGGTTGACACTTTGTGTTGATGTCTGAGTCTCGAAGTTGGAAAGGTGGTGTTGATCAAAGAGCTATGTTTTGGATACACACTTGGATTTTTGGGTTGATGGTTAACAAGTAAGCCTGAGGGTACCTAAAGGGGCTGAAAATTTGAGTCCATCTTAGTCCCACCTCGATAGATTACCTTGGTCAGGAATCTAGTCCTTGGTATTGTGGTGCCTAAACTATTGAGTGACTGTTTGGATAGATTTCCTTGGTCAGGAATCTAGTCCATTGCATTGTGGAGCCTAAATTTCTCCATGGTTCATATAGTTTGAGATCCTCCATTGCATATGTACATTATGAATACCTCCCTAGTTAAGAGGGAGTGTTGGAAAATGTAACTATGTTCGGTCTTCAATAATGTACTTGAGTCATTATGTAATGTACTTGTAAAAAGAATAAAGAAACGAATTGTTAGATCTAAGACTTTTGTGATCCATAATGTAGAAATATGTCTTTCAGATTAATCACATTATTAGGATTTGGTCGACGTTTCAAACCAACTAATGTTGTTCATCCTCAGGACAAGGTGAGAAATCAATCGATCAGAAGGAATAAATAGTATGGATGCATCATTGCCCAGAGTTGGCTGTTAAGAGTTAGTCGTTGGTAAATTACCTTATTAACTAATTTACTAACGGCTAACTCTTAATGACTAACTCTCGGCAATGATGCATCCATACTATTTATTCCTTATGATCAATTCATTTCTCACCTTGTCCTGAGGATGAACCACATTAGTTGGTTCAAAACGTCGACCAAATCCTAATAATGTGATTAATTCGAAAGAAAAGAATTATTATTATTAATATTGTGACTTATTAAAGCATGGGTTTCATGCTTAGGTCAAAGTCCCCATTGAGGACTTCTAGGATTTATTCTAAATATATATAGTTATTGTACATTTAAAGAGACCCTTCATGGGCTTTTGAATCATGTAAAAAGGTTAAGTATTGATTCAAATATTAATTATGTAACCTCCACACCATGTCGGCCTAAGAGAAGATCAAGTCAGCTTAAGGACCCTATTCGACCCCACAAGAAGCCTATAAAAGGAAGCACATCGAATTCATTTGAAGCATCATTCTCTCATCAAGTTAGAATTCTCTTGTAGTTGGGAAGAAGTGCGAAAATCTTTTGTTGCTGGGCAGAAGTGTGAAGTTCTCTTGTAGCTGGGAAAAGGTGTGAAGTCTGTTGCCGGGAAGTCGAAGTGAATGTGAGTTTGGGGAAGTCTAAGGAGACAAGGAAAATCGAAATTTTGGTGTCTTTATCTCTCTATTTCGTGCCCTAGATTGGAAGAGCGAAGTCTTCCAAGTTTCACTGTTGCCAGAAGCTACTAGTTGCTGCATAGTCGAAGTTGCTGGGAAGAGGTTGAAATTCTAAGAGGCTGACTTAGTGTGGAGGAAAGGTCTGGTCTTGGTGTAGGGTAAAGAGTCTCAAAGAATACTATTGAAAGGAAGAATTATCTTGAATGGGGTTTCCCCTCAAGGGGGGTTTTTCCCTGGCATGTGCCTACATTTGGTGTCTATTATTTTATGTGTTGTTGCTTCTGGTAATTACTTGATGAACTAAATAAAGAAGATATAAAGAATCGTAATAATAAGAAAAATCACAAGTAATTATTAAGAAAAAGAAAATATTTACTGCCTTTCTGATTTTCCAACATCCTATTGGTTCTCTTAAAATCAATTTTGTTAGTACATTTTTTGTTTTGAAGACCATTTTTTCCCTCAAAATTCCCTAATGTACTCCATTGATCCTAATCTAAAGTGAGTTGTTATCACAAACTCATGTACATGTCTTATTCTAATCTAGACTAACTTAAATTAATACAAAGACATCATACTAACCTAAGATTATCTCTAACATTTACCCCCTTAGTACATACATATTTCAAAGGGAGAGGAATGACACCATAAAAGATTTTGAACATATACCAATTGGAATCAATTATCGATGGATGGGAACATACCACAACTCCAAAAATTAGTTGTAGGACTTGTACTTTTAATCACACTACAACTAAGCAGAAATAGAAACACAACCAACTATTCATCAAGTACATACAGATATGTCCACTAAATATGATCAGTGAGACTCAGCTTCACTAACCTTTACAATGTGTGAAAAGGGATAAACACTCTTCACTCCAAATGTGGCATGGCCTTCAACTTTGTTTCAAGTTTGGTCCTTTTGGTTGTGCCTCACCAATAAGGTACATATCAAAATAGTCTAGTGGGACTAGATCCTCACTATGTCCTAATCGGTGTTGTCCACCTCCCTAAACAATGCATATAGCCATTACACTTTATCACTACCGCTATATTAAAACAACAATATGGTACCATCTTCTGGCTTTACTATTTTTGAATCACTCGTTTTCCACTATAGTTGACAACCAATTTGTAAGTTAGCCACGAACTCAAGATTGTGATGGACCTCTTTCCTCCATTCCTCTAATTTTTTATTTTTAATCAAAATTCTTCTAATACAAGAGAAGAATGAATTACCTTTGACCAACCACTATGAGGATTGGAACATTGCACCTCATTTATATAACCTTTAAATGTATAACTTCAACCCTTTTCTTCGATTCACCACATTCATTCTTTACGTTTTTTCATCAATATTGAGTTGTAGTAGTTGTCATTGTTGGATCTTGGATCGACCTTGAATCAACCTTTCCTAGTATTGGATAGAGCCAACAATAAATTTTCATTATGCATTTGATACTCACAAGTAGTTTGGCCTTCTACTTTTCGATATTTGATCTTAGCAAAACATGGGTTCTCCAAGAACATTGAGAATTCATCCGAGTTGCTTCACCAACTAGAACACTTAGAGGAGCTCTCGTGTCAATCACTCTCATTCCTCTCATCAAACCATCTGTATCACTCATAGACCTTGCAGTCTAGTCACTATGTCACAGTGCCACCACAACGTCCATTTAGCTACAACGTCACATTCAGGCTGCGCCACCTATCTAATCAGCTTGCCAACCTGGCACCCAGTGAGCACCAACTACACCTGCCACGTCAACTCCAAGATTTGCCAAGTATCATCTGTATAGACTACCACATGGCATACAAGGTTAACTTTGACTTTTTACTTAATTTGACCAAAATGTTGACTAGCCATAACTTTTTCATACGAACTCAGATTGAGGTGTCGTTCACGTCATTGGAATCAACTTGTCGAGATCTATGAGTTGATGATGTTTCCATAAACTTTTAAGCACTTTTATTTTTGAGGTTTTCCAAAGCCTCTTAGATCATTCTCGCCCTCTAAGGGACTTTTGGACCCCAAAATTTACATAAATAGATCATAGATGTTTTCTCTTATTTACAACAAAACTCGTACTCTTTTCAACCTAGAAAAGCCTAAAATGTCACTATGTTGCATATTCAAGTGATGTCACACTTCATCACTTTTACAAGTTTTTTCCCACCTATGGGGTCTTTAAAAATCAACATGTTATTTACAATGATGGCCACTTATCAAACAACTTTGCAAGACAATTCACACTTTCAGTCATCAAGGAAAGCATTCTCTCTTTTTCAAGTTGTTTCTGTAGTTGGCCTTCTTCTTGTAGCTGACCTGCTTCATGAGTTGCTTCACTATTTGGTTCCTTCACAACCCTCTTATCCTTCTTGGGACGTAGCACTAGATGGAGTGTCCAACATGTGGCTTCCTCATGTTCATCCTTGTTGCAATGGCTGCAATGACCTTTCTTCCTCTAAGTTTTCTTGCCCTTCTTTTTCTCCTAATGTGGGGAAGGGTCTTTATGACTTGGCTTCTTTCTCATTGCCATAACTTTCATGTACACCATCATTTTTTTCCAACACTTGGCAACACATGGTTATTCAAACCAGAAAATGTACATGGTTTTCTACAACATAAGTTTTGCTCATCATTGCCAATTTGTTTCTAATCAAAATGAACATTAGAATATTGACACCTTTTATAATTTGCTTGTTTGTCTCTAGAGAAAACCTGGTGAGCAAAGCTTGCCTTATCTCTTTCTTTGTAATTCTTACTATCACTGGAATGTTGTGATGTGCTCTCAATATCCCGAACTGACTTAGACTTAAAGACTCTCCTGTCTCTATGGGTTTGGAGCCTCCTCCAACTTCCTCTCTGATATAGCCAATCTTGCATAGCGAGGTAGTTCCACCACTTGGATGGGATTGACAATGCCCTAGCCATTAGCTCCAAGGCCTCCTCCTTCATATCCCATTTTCCTTAGTAGCTTCAAACCAATGTTTGTAGTGTGATTTTCAAAAGCACCAAAATCATCATCATGAAATGGAGTAATTACACAAGGATAATTATTTACCTCCATTCCTATCTGTAGCACTTGGTCATCTTCTAGGAGTTTGACCAATTCCTCTTTTTGCCCTGCTTTGGACAATAGTGAAGTCGAAGCTTCTAGGAAGCCACCTTGGTTACCCAGTACATAGGAGGTATCATCAGATGTGCATACATTCATATCTTCATAATAGGAACCATGATTGATATACCTGTCATGGCCACTAGTTGGCCTGATCTTGGAGGGACTTTTTGCCTCCTCTATAGTGGAACATTCTCCAACTTGTTCCTCCACAACCTACTCCAGCATGAGTCTCAACTTCTGCTTCTCATCCTCTGCTTCTTGCAGCATCCTCTTCAACTCGGCATTCTCTGCTAGAATGCATTGGTTGATCACTTCGAGCTCTTAAAGCCTCACTCGCTTCAATCCTTCTTTCATCTTTGATTCAACACATGCAATCTTTTGTCAATCATGCCCTGATACCAAACTTGATCCGATTCAGGGTGAGCCTCTAATACGAACTTGATCTAGATTTTTCTCACTTAAAAGGATTAGATTTATATGACTGTTTTAATTGAACTTGATTGCATTTGAAGGCTTGAATCCATTTTGAATTAAAACATCATTTAATTGTGCTTTTTCTCTCTCTATCCTCACTTAATGCATTTCAACCTAATTGTGGGAAGTAAAAAGACATGCATGAGAAACATGAGACAAGATACCAAACACATAAGGGCAGATATCACCAAGTTGGTAACAAAGTTCACCCCGTGTGGGCTACGTCTCTAGGCTCATGAATCCATGAACCACTTCATTCTCTTCTTCAAAGATGCTCTCCTTTACAAATGGCTAAATTCCCACATCATCAAGAGGCAGTAGGATTCCCATAACAATGGAAGTATCGAAGAGATGCTCTCATACATGTTGATTTTTGTGGTTATGGTCGATCTTCATAATGTATAATTGAGGCATTATGTATTTGTAAAAGCATATTTAAATGCTAAGGAGTCAAAAGAAAATTATTTTGAGTAAAAGTCCCATTGTGACTTTCAAAAATATTAAATTTAAATCTTTGAAATTTAAGTTTTGGCCCCAAAACGTAAGGTTTTTCTCCTCCTAGTCAAGTCAGCACTCTTGAATGTTTTGGACAAATCGGCCCCAACAAGGGATACATCCATTCAACCTAAAGAAACAACTATATAAAGGGCCAATTGCCTCTCCAAAATATACACACATAGCTTGCATCATATGAGGCAACTTCGCCTACTTTGAGGCTTTATGGCTCAAATATGTGGTAAAAAAAGGCTTGCGTCTGTGGCTCGCTTTTGTGATGTATATGGCTCGCATCTCTAGTGGATATGGCTTGTACTTATAGAAGGATAAGGCTCACATTGGTGGTTAGATCTATCTTGCATTTGTGGGTAGATACAGCTCGCTTCTGTGATAGCGTATGGCTCACATCTATGGCATCTATAGATCAGATATGTGCTTCGTATCAGTGTAAGACCAAGATGTTAGAAGTGCAAGATCAAGAGAGCAGTGTCGAATCAATAAAGCAATGCAAGAAGAGTGTCAAATCAGATGACTTGACTAGGAGGGTGGATAGTAGACTAGATTTGACCTAGTTAGACTAAAATGTGTCTGTTGAATTAAATAATTTTCTATTGAAAAGGGTTAATGGGTTTTCCCCTTTCAGGGTTTTCCCAGGGTAAAGCTCTTACCTTCTTGTGCATTTGTCTCTTTATGATCTCATTGTACTAATGTGTTATATGGTTGATGTATTTTTGTATAATTATTGAATGATAGAATACCAATAAGAATATAAAAATTTCAAAGATAATTATTAGGTTGATAGACATTATAAAAATCAACAATACATAATACCGACAGTTGATTCTCACAAGCAAGTGGCCATGTCTCTCTTACAAATAGGTGATCTCTTATGAATGGGTTGATCTCTCACAAGCATGTGGCATAAATTGCACTCTCTCACATAAAGTGGCAATAGGTCCTCTTGAACATGTTGTATAGATTCAAATCATACTCATCATCATCATACTAGTCTCGCAATTATGAGACCAATGACTGCAAACATGACTACTTTATGACTAAGTGTCAGAGTGGCATTTTATCAACACCGCACCATCTTGGTTTGTGAGCAAATGTCAAATGATAATTTCCTTGTGACAATTATAATCTTGTTGCTTTGTTGCAGCGTAAAAAGATCACCAAACCCTGCAACATACATTTGTCTCTTCACAATATCCCAAAAAAAGACAAAAACCATGGATACATAAATCTTACTTTGGTTCTCATGCCAAGGCGGTCAAGAGTTGTTCAAAACACTACTAACACAACATCAACACATTTGTCTCGTCATTCTGTGAATTTTGACTGTAGACTTGACCATCTTCTGGAAAGTGTGCCGCTGCATCGAACTTCGTGCCAAACATTAATGGAAAAGATGGGCTTTTGCCACGAGCCCTCACATCTTCTTCTCAAATCTCCATTCTGACTATGCCATTGAATTCCTTACGAAATTCTGAGAAAAATGAGTATAAACTTGACTTGATTATGTAACCTTCAATTCTAGGCTCCTTAGTAATCTTTAAGATGCCATAAGAATCTTTTAAAAGTATTCCCCTAGAATATACCACAAATTATTCTACGAAATATTCTACCTTGGGCACTGTAACTAGGCAAGGTTCCAACTCCATGTTTCACCTGCGCATTGTTCTAGTTTCCATGGCTTGGCTCTACCTTTGCCATGCGAATAAACTGGGTTTAAATAAACATATGTTGGGTGAATTTCACAAAGCTATTTGTTGGCATATTGGTTAGCACATTGTATTTAAGGCATTGTTGGTTGGGGAGGTCCCGGGGTTAAACCCATGGGCCTCCCACTTATTTTGTTTATATATAACAATCAACATACATTAATAATGTATGCACGTTGGTTGTTATATGATTATACTATAGTTGAAAACAAAAACCAACAACCAAAAATTCATGAGGCTAGCACGTCTTTCGAGGGGTGCTTGAGGTCACGTTGCACCCTTTCATAGAGCCATGTGCGGACTTTTCATAGGGCCACATGGCACTCTACGATTGGCACACTTGCAATTCAATCACCATGTCACAGTGCCACCTCAACGTCCACTCAATTGCCACATGTCTAATTCAGGTTATGCCACTTGTCCAGTCAACCTGCCAACATTGCACCCAGTGAACACCAACTACACCTACCACATTAGCTCCAAGTTGTGCCAAGTGTCATCCGTACAGACTGCCATATGGAAAACAAGGTTGACTTTGACTTTTTTCTTAATTTGACCAAAACTTTGACTAGTCATAACTTTGTCATACGAACTTGGACTGAGGTGTTGTTCATGCCATTGTGTTAAAATTGGCAACTAGGATCAAACTCCATGTGGGTCACCTCATTTATGGCAGCTGATATTTTTCCTAGATTCCTGTTGTCGAGAGGTGTAGGATTGATCTAAAGATCATCCAATTCCGACAAGTATTTATGGAGATATGAATTTATTTGTAATTACTTGACAAATTGTCAAGGTCGGCCAGCAACTAAATGTGGCACAAATCATATAAATACAAGTGAGATTGATTCATTTCAAATCATCTCTCATTCTTCTCTCTCTCCTTGTATGATTAGGTATACACAAGGAAGAGGATCTCTCATACGTGGGAAGCAAGAAGACATAGGCTGAAAGAGGACACAAAAATTGTTGACTGCGTTGACCGAGTTTGACTGAGGCAGCTGAAGGCATCTTTGACCTGCATTGACCAAGTGTTGACTCATCAAGGGTGCGGTTTTGATGTGGCTGCCTCTCCTAGGCAGGCTGCAGATTTTGGCAAAAAAATCGAGGCAATCCGTCCACATGTTTGACCGACATTGATTGCCCTAGTTTTGGGCAGTAGGTTGACTTCAGTCAACAACAATTTGACTGTCTTTTTGGGGCTGTTCAAGGGTTGTTTCTTCAGGTTGTTCGAGGGCTAGTAGACTGGAAATTGACCAAGCATATTGGAGGTCAATTTAAATTCGTTTGACCAAGTTTGACTTTGCTGATCTAGGGTTTGTTGTCGCTGATATAAAATTACAGAATTCTGATTTTGTACTATTTCTCTTTGCTGAACTATTGAAAATAAAAGAAGATTTAATCAAAGGGTTTCCCCGCATTGGGGTTTGTCCCTGGCTAGCCGCCACATCTTGTTTCTCTTGCCTTGGCTTGCTTTCTGTTGATCGTTTAATGTTCTATCTGCTCTTTACTTAATGTATATGTGATTGCTAATCTGTGGCTAATAAGAAGATAAGAAGTAAGTTGCTCTAAGCATAGAACATACCATAATTTAACATGGTATCAGAGGTGAGGTGAAGACAAAGCCCAAGCAAGAGCAAGAGCAATCACAGAAGAGAAGGTTGGCAAGGCTATCCTAAAAACTTCATGGGGTCCTCAACGCTCTTCCCCGCTAAAGACAAGATCCGTGAGAAGTATCACGGATGGAAGATGTCTCTCGATCTGACTATAGAAGATCACGAAGTGTTGGACCATGTGAGAGGCAATATTGTTGCACCTCCATCAAATGCATCCGTTGCTGCCAAAAGCAAGTGGTCCAAGGGAGAAGTCAAAGCAAGGAAGATCATCTGGGACTCTATCGACAAGTGCTTGGTGAGCTGACAACCTCCAAGGAAATCTACGATAGACTGGTGAGTTTATTTAAAGTTAATGATGCAAATCAAGTTTTGTTCCTTAGAAATAAACTGAAGGAAATTAAGAAGGGCAAAGATGAGAGTATGCAAGCATATTTCTTAAGGATCACCAAGATCAAGAATTATCTCCTATCTATTGGGGAAGTAGTTTCTGACAGGGAAATGACTATCACAACTCTTGGAGGACTGCCACCTGAATGGTATATATTCAAGACTACTCTTCTCAACAATAATGTCATCCCAGGATTTGAGGAATTGATGGCTAGATGTATTCAAGAAGAGACAAGGATGGAAGAGTAAGAAATGCCCGCACTTAAAAGCCATTCCTCTGCCTTTTCTTCTCATGCTAAAAGAAGAAATAATTATGGGGCTAAATCCAAAGGAAAGGCTGGACCTAAGGGTGGAAGAAAAGGTCGATGTTACAATTGCAACAAAATGGGCCACTATGCGAGGGAGTGCCTTGATAAAAGGGACTCACAACATGACGATGACCAAAATCACTCTCAAGGTAATCAAAGGAATGGCAGGTCCAATGGCAGAGGTGAAAGAAATGTCGGAAATCAAGGAAGAGGACAACCTTTCAAGAAGGAAAAAAACTCCAGGTATGAATCTAACATTGTTAACAATAAGCAAGATGAATATTGTCTACCAGCAACCCTCTCTACTACTGCTCCCCCGAACATATTGGGAAATTGGCTTATTGATAGTGGTGCCTCAATGCACTTCATTGGTTTCAAAGAAGCTCTCTCTAATCTGATAGAGAAGGAGACCAACCTGGAAATTGTTCTTGGGGACAACGCAAAATCTCCCGTGAAAGGTGTAGGGAATGTCACTCTTCAATTGAATCAGGGTAATACAATTCATTTGCAAGAAGTCATATATGTACCTGATCTCAAAAAGAACTTGTTGTCTGTTTCGACAATGGAAGACAAAGGCTACAAGGTAACCTTCATCGATGGCAAGGTACGTGTATGGAAAAAGAATTTTAAAGAAGCTTTCACTATTGGGCTTCGTGTCGATTCATTATATCAAGTCGAAGGAAGACCATTAGGTGTCATGTCTTATGACACATCACTTCAGTCTGAACTATGGCATCAGAGGCTTGCTCACCTTCATTATAAAGCTCTACCCAATGCAAGACAAATGGTGACAGGAATTCTCAAGTTCCAAGTAGAGCAAGAAGGTGTATGTCCGGGATGTGCCAAAGGGAAGCTCAAAAGAGGACCATTCCCCTCAAGCCAAAGCAAGACCTCCAATATATTGTAGTTGGTTCACTCAGACATATCTGGTATGATGCCTGTGAACTCCTTGGGAGGATATTTATATTACCTCACTTTTACAGATGACTATTCTCGCGAGACTTGGATATACTTCTTGAAAAAGAAGGATGAAGTGTTCACTTGGTTTCGTTGCTTCAAAGCCTTGATCGAGAATCAAACCGAAAAGAAAATCAAGATCTTAAGGACTGATAATGGGACTGAGTATGAATCCAATGAGTTCCATGACTTTTGCAAAGAATCTGCCATTAAGAGGGAGACTACAACACCATATACTCCTGAGCAAAATGGTGTGGTGGAAAGGAAGAATCGTATGATTGTGGAAGTTGTTCGTGTTATGCTTCATGATCAAAGACTTCCGAAGTTTCTATGGGCCGAAGCTGCGAATATTGTCGTATATGTGCAAAACTGATGCCCTCATCAAGCATTGGGTTCCAAGACTCCCAAGAGATGTTCATTGGTAAGAAACCTGACATATCTCATTTTAGAATTTTTGGAAGTCCGGTATATTTTCATGTGCCGAAGGAGAAGAAGAATAAATTAGGTGCATTTGGAAATAAAGGAACCTTCATGGGCTATAACGGAAACACTAAGGGCTATAAAATCTATGTGGCTGGTCAAAGGCAAATCGAGATTAGCCATGATGTCACCTTTGATGAAGATATGGCTCTTAGCAAAGTTGACAATCTTCCTAATCAAAGGGGATCTAAAGAAGTTGACACTAGGGAACCAAAGGAAAAGGAAGATGAGACGATGCCCTATGTGGAAGAACCTATGGATCCTATTGATCCCCCCTCTGCAAGAGCCTTCCTCTTCTAGGAAGAGGCCTTCATGGCTTAGGGGGACACTTGATGATGTCGAAGGGCACATAACACCTAGGGGAACCTTCCAGGAAAGTAAGAAGCCAACCATATATCAGGGATACTTGACCATCATGAGCTCGATCATCTAAAATGAGCGTTCGTCATTCGCAGAAGCTGTCAAGCATAAAGTATGGAAGGATGCTATGACTGAGGAATATGATTCCATCATGAAAAACGATGTATGGGATGTGGTCCCCAAACCCGAGGACAAAGCAGTTGTCACTTCGAAATGGATTTATGAGATAAAGCATGCAATTGATGGAAGTGCGGAAAAATATAAGGCTCGTTTTGTCACTCATGGCTTCTCTCAGAAGGAAGGTATAGACTATTACAAGATATTTGCACCTGTTGCCCGATATACCACCATCCGCTCGATCATAGCCCTTGCTGCTTCGTAAGGATGGAACCTACATCAGATGGATGTCAAGACCTCATTCTTGCTTGGTTCGATCAGAGAAGAGGTCTATGTGAAGCAACACAAAGGATTTGAGATTCATGATCAAGAATCTCATGTGTGCAGGTTGAAGAAGGCCCTTTATGGGCTGAAGCAAGCACCCCGAGCGTGGTATGAGAGGATCGATAGCTACTTGATGAAGCTGGGATTCACTAGGAGTGAAGTCGACCCTAACCTTTACTTTAAGGTTGAAGATGACAATCCTCTCATATTGGTGTTGTACGTTGACGACCTCTTTCTAACATGTGCAGACCCTCTCATTCACAAATGTAAGAGGGAGTTCGCTTTTGAATTTGAGATGAAGGACCTAAGACTGATGCACTATTTCCTAGGACTAGAAGTCTGGTAGAAGTTAGGGGAGATTTTTCTATCTCAAGGAAAATATGTAGTGAAGATATTGGAGAGATTTGATATGGTGGATTGCAAGCCCGTGACTACCCCGATGGAGCTTGAATTTAAGAAGTTAAGCGGTAGTGCTGCCGAACCCGTTTTACGAAAGGCTATCGAGTATCGTCAACTCATCGGAGCATTGATGTTCCTGGTGAACTCTCGTCTGGATATATGTTTTGCAGTCAACATATAGTTGAGCCTCACCACTCACATTGGATTGGTGCCAAGAATCTGTTGAGATATCTTCGTGGCATAATCACTCATGGGTTGAAATACACTGCTGGAGATGTGAGACTCCATGGATATACCGATGATGATTGGGCGGGCAATGTGGTGGACCAAAAGAGAACTTCCCAGTGTTGTTTCTCTTTGGGATCTGCCTTGATATCCTAGATGAGCAAGAAGCAGAAGTCGGTGGCTTTGAGCACCGCCAAGGCAGAGTATATTGTTGCTAGTATGGCCTCCTGTGAGGCGGTTTGGTTGCGAAAGCTCTTCAGTGCGTTGTTTGTATTTACATTGGATACCTGTGTGACAACCAGAGCGAGATTCATTTATCGAAGAATCTCGTATTTCATGATCGCTCCAAGCATATCAATATCAAGTACCACTATATTCGGGGTATGGTGCAACGGGAAGCAATAAGGCTCCAACATATCGGTACAGATGAGCAGGTCACCGACATTTTGACAAAGCCCCTAGGAAATGTCAAATTCTTGACTTTCCGAGAACAACTTGGTGTCATTCAAAGACCCTCTTATAAGGGTCGAGTATGATGTATTGAGCTCTGGGAGCTCTAGGGGGACGCAGGGTACTTCTTGGAGCGACATGCGACCACAGGGCGACTCATCATCCCCTGGTGGTGCGCTATGTACAGGGTGAAAGGCTCAACCTTCCCTTGTGACACCCCGTGGTGACTGTAGGACAGGATGATTAGTTTTCATGTGGGCCAGGATGATTAGTTCTCCGTGGCGACTGTAGGACAGGATGATTAGTTCTCCGTGGCGACTGTAGAACAGGATGATTAGTTCTCCTATGGCCTAGGATGATTAGTTCTCCGTGGTCACTGTGGAATACGATGATTAGTTCTCTTGTGGGCCAGGATGATTAGTTCTCTGTGGCATTTGTTGGACAGGATGGTTCGTTCTCCTGTGGATAGGATGATTAGTTTTCCTATCGAGGCATCCTACCCGTGTAGTGTGCGACTCATGGGAAGTACCTCTCATCTGATCAATGAGTATGGAAATGGGGTTAGGGATCTATTGATGCCTCTAAAATCATAGCACCAACATTGGGGGATAACCACCCGATCTGAACCTTAGTGCAGCTCCTTTTTTGTTTGGTATGGTGGCTCCGACTAGATATTGTGGGACCAGTTTCCCAATAATGTATGATTTGATGAATGGGTGTTTTAAATGTATAAAAGGATGATAGGTGGTTTAATCTATAATAAAATATACACATATATCTATATAACATGGGTGATCTCATAATAATGTGATTCTTGATGATTCTTACCAGACAAATGATAATATAGATTATTCACTTATCTACAGAAAGATGCATTTAAATGATGATTACTTTGAATAAGAAATTAAACAAAGTAATGTGAAAACATATCGCATAACATACTAATATTTATCGTTGGCATATGTAGACAATATAACAATTCTAGATCATTCAAAAGTGAAATAATACAGAGTTGTTTGAAACATGAGAATATATCAACAATAAAAAATCAATGGAATGCTAGTTACATAAAACAAGACAAAAAGAACAGTGGTAGAAGTACCATATGCATTTGAGTCTCGTTATGCAAGTAACAATCTAGTTCAATCTCCTTATTCTGAAAACTCCAAGAAGATACAAAAATGCAAGTCTTTATGAAGCTCTTATACAATAAGTCTGAACCTCAATCTACGGCTTATGAAATAATAAATTAAGAAGTGCAGAAATGCAAACTTCTCAAGTGTAGTTTTATACAAATTGAGGACCCTTTCTAAAATAACATGAAAGGGTTTTTATAGTGAAATTAAAAACAAACTGTCCATAAAAATTGCTGAGAGTTGTTGGAACTGCCTTCATCAAAATATGGGATTTGAATTTCAAAAATAGAATTACGATAGCCTTTGAAGAGATTCATTGCATCTATTTTTTCTCTTGTATCTTCAACTGACAAATCGAGGGCATGTTTTGGATTTCTGGAGGATGAATCATCCTGGAGTGTAACTGTCTTGTGTATGTGGCATTTGAGAACTCGGGCATCATGTGATCAATGGCATCAACAAGGCACTTGATAGCCATCTGTTGCCTGTGTGGCTTGACCAAAAAGGACCAATGCGCATCCTAGTTAAGACTTTGTACTCTGTTGAGCCGCTCCTCCTTGGTGCCCAAATCTTGCTTCCATTGCTTCTTTAAAACTTTCACCTTTGGAAGAATTCCTGGGGAACAATCAGAAATTAAATTGGCACCATATAAGTTATCATTCACTAGCTCAATAATATTATTCCTTATAGCCCTGGCCCTGGAGGTAGCTCTTTCTTCTATTATCAACTGTGTTTCCCATTCTGAAACCAATATCTCTTTATGAGACTCTTCAATTTTAGGTAATTTAACAATTCTTCCATCTTTTGTGCTTTTAGGAGAGATAATTTGTGACTTTATCATCCACATCTTCAAATTCTAACTTGGTATTAATTGCTTGGTCAATCAGTGTTGTCGTTATGATGCATATGGATCAATAAGAGATATTTTCTGGCAGAGTAGATTCAATTGTTGATATAAAGCCTTATTTGCCTCTAAGGCTTCCTTCTTAAACTCTTCAACCTTGGGATAATCTTTAAATTGTTCTATAGAGAGTTGTAACTGTGTAATTTGCTCTTCTTTAGATTTAATCTCTTGCTGATGTGTCAATTTAAGCTACTCGAGCTCTTGAGACAGTTGTTGTTGTCTTTGAATGGCTTGCTGGTCAATTTTATGTTTTTCCAGGTTTAATTTTTCTTCAAGCTGCTCATTCTTCTGTTCCTCTACTGTTAACTGTTCCTCAAGCCGATTAATCTTTTGATGCTCTACTGTCGACTGTCCTTCAAGCTTATTAATCTTTTGATCCTTTTCTTTGATCAATTGATTCACTTCAGTTGCCTTATCAATTGTAGCAGCTGTGTATGCACCTGCAAATTGAGATAACTTAGTCAAATCCTCAGAAGGATTGACCTCTGAATCTTTCCATACGACATTCATAAATTCAGATTGAGGAGCTATGGATGATGTTTGGTCTATTTTCCTCTTCTTCCTCTGCCTCTTGACTACAACCTTGTGTTTTGGGCTGTAAAACACATCCAAGGGTGGAATTTCCTCAATGTTCAATGTAATCTCTCTTGAAGGATTTTCAGGGATTATTTCTATCTCTTTTCTAGATGTGTCTTTGTTGGGTGTCTCTTCAATCACAATATCAAGAATAATGGGCCATTGTGTTCTGGGAGGCGTTGATGTGATAATGTTTTGAGGAGTTTTGAGGATCATTCTGACTTTTGATTTGTTGATCAAATTGCTCCCATTCTTTAATCAATATGGGATCAATGTGAATATCAGTGTTTAGTTGTTCACTAGCCTTATCACTTGTTTCAACTTCTCCAGAAATCTCTTCTATAACATGCTTTCTGTTGTGTTCTGCTTGCTGAATGATTGGTGTAGTACTTAATAAATCCAGAGGTACTGTCAGTAACCTCTGCGTCCTGTATTCAATGAATTTGTCCATTTTCTCAGCACCCAATTTGAGTTTTGCCAGATGAATTACTGTTGAGAATAACTCTGTTGAAGCAAATAAGTCATCAAACTCATCTTCCTCATGCATGAATTTACTAACTTTCACTTGGTTGGTGAAATTGAAAGCAACCTTATTTGGGTCATATTGTCTTTTAGGGATAACAGCTAGACCCAGATCCTTTGTCTTGTCTGCTTCTTTCTTGGCATGTTTAAAATCATGCAATGAGTAGGTGTCGCAGCGAAGAGGAAAGGGAGGCCACAATTGTTTCTTGGAGTCTTTAAGATTTCTAGACATCCCTTTTTCCACTATCCGGTAGGCTACTTCCCTGGCTAATAGCTTATCTGGAATGTAAAGTGGAAGGACATGAGGATTTGTAATACTACCAAAAACCCTAATATAGGTGAAATTCTCTTCCCTGAACCAATTGCCGATTGAGGTTAAATCAATGCTAGCCTCGTCAAACAGTGAAGGAGCAGGTTTATTAAAGATAGCTTGATGGACGGGTAAAATGAAACCATGGCAAATTTTGTATAAATGATTCTTGTATTCAAACTTCCATAAGTATTTATGGTAAATATGAATGGGGGTTGGATCCTGAATAGTCCATTTCCAACCTAGGATGGGAAAGTCAGAATTAAAACAAATTGTGTCAACTATGTAAGCACTCATATGGAATGGGGGCACAACTCGAGTAGTGACAAATGTGTTCTTTCTATAATCCAGTATTTGAATAGCCATTTTATCCGATAGGATAGTTGCCCAATCCATGACAAAGGAGTTTATCACTGCTTCTATCAACATAACCATTTCAATAGAAAATCTAGCAGAATCGGGGCTTCCAAAGAGTCTACACATCATAGCAGCAACATAACAATATGGAGATGCCAAGGAGTCCATAAAATACATACTAGACGATTCATGTTTGTGCTTGTTAGGAAAGTGTCTCCATTGCTTGATAGGGTCTGATTCTATCTAATTCTCCTTGGCAAAAGCTTCCAAGAATGATTTGTTGTAGTGTCACTGGGGATTTGGCAAGTGATACATTCTCTTGACGTCTTCAGGTTTGAAGGATCCAAACATCCTTCCATCAGCTGTGAAGAAAGCTCTGTCCATTATGTTAATGCTCTCGATTACCCATCTTACCAGATCATTATATGGTAAAACCTTTGCACGGGCCACTATTCGATGGAGGAAAGAGCTGGCCAAATCACTGAGCGTGTTTTTTGTTTCATCAGTTCCATCAGTTGTTGCTTCTTCTTCTATCTCCTTTGGATTTTCACTTTCAAGCAAAGCATATATGCCTTCCCACGAGATCTTACCAAGGCCTTGATAGGTAGTATCTGATATTAACAACAATTTTCCTTGTACTTCATCCACTGTAAGGGAAGCCTTTGTCTTTCGAGTTTTCTTAAACATCTTGACTGACTACGTGATTCTAGATTTACACTGCAAAATGAGAAAGAGGAGTGTGATAGGCGAAAAACTTTGAGAGCAGCCAATTGTAGGTTTTAACCCCATACAAAAATTACCTGCATACGAATTCTAAAACACAGAAAGTAAACAATGCGAGAGCATAACACCTAAAACACACATACACAGAGATTTTCCCCTGGATCCCAAAACCGGGACTACCAGCTTGATTTTTCATTATGTTCATTTCAATGTTATAATACATATTTATACATGCCAAAGCATCCAATACCATGGACCGAAAACCATCGCGTCCAAAAAACATGTGCGAAACTCATGCACAAAACCATAGGTGGGTTCGCCCATCTTGACATAGGGTCCAAAACCAAAATTTTCCAGGGCGCTACCCCAGACCCCATAAGGTGGGGTTACAGGTACGCCTCAAACCCCCTGTGATCCCCCCCCCCAGCTACACAATCGACGCAACAAAGGGGGGGCTCTGCGCCCCCTCTAACCCCCCAGTTAACTATGTGGGCTAGTCGTGGAAAGAATATAACACAACCCAACATTCTCCCACTTGTTTTTTTCTTTTCACAGGGGGGCACAAGAGAGATTAGTCATTTTTCCAGCCCTGAAACGCCCATTGTCTCTCTACACCAAGAGAACTTCTCAGAGCTCACAGATTTTGTTAATGCATCTGCAGTATTCTTCAAAGTGTCCACCTTTATCAGCAACACCTTTTTGTCTTCTATCATATCCCTCACAAAGTAATACTGAACATCAATGTGCTTTGTCTTTGAATGATATGCGGGGTTCTTTGCCAAGAAAATTACGTTTTGGCTGTCACAGTCTATCCATCATACTTGAACACAATCTCTGCAACCAAACTGCTTTCTTGCTTGCATGAGTGGCTACCATGTATTCTGCCTCTGTAGTTGATAGTGCCACTACAGATTGTTTTTTACTCATCCAACTGACTGCACCTCCAAATAGGTTAAACACATACCCACTTGTAGATCTTCTCTGATCCAGATCTCCAGCCCAATCTGCATCAACAAAGCCACGAATATCCAACATTCTGTCCAATCCTGATCTTCCTTGGTAGCACAAACCATAATCACTAGTACCACACAAATATCTGAAAACCCGCTTCACTATTGTCCAGTGCTCCTTCCCTGGTTTTGACATAAACCTGCTCAATACTCCCATCGCATGTGCAATGTCTGGTCTAGTACGGACCATTGCATACATTAGGCTACCGACTGCACTTGCATATGGAACACGAGACATGTCCTCTTCCTCTTCTTGTGTCATGGGACACTGTTCAGCAGATAACCTCACACCTACAAGAATAATAACATTCACCGGTTTACTATCTTGCATATTAAACCTCTGTAGTATTGTCTCGACATACTTCCTCTGGTTTAACCAAAGCTTCCTCTTTGCCCGATCTCTTTTAATTTCCATGCCCAAAATATAGTTTGCAGCACCAAGATCTTTCATGTCGAATTTGGAGGACAATTGGGTCTTCAAATCCTGGATAATTTCTTTGTCATTTCCAACCAGCAACATATCATCCACATACAAGACTAGATAAATAACACGATCACCAATTAATTTAAAATACCCACAGTGATCTGCTTTGCTTCTAGTGAAGCCAAGTCCCCGTATAAATGTATCAAATTTCTAATACCACATCCTTGGTGACTGTTTTAACTCATACAGAAATTTCTTTAACTTGCATACCAGTTCTTTCTTACCCTTCACCACCCCCCCTCTAACCCCCCGGTTAACTACGCGGGCTAGTCGTGGAAAGAATATAACACAACCCAACACCAATACAACTAAAGTAGTTATGCGCATTAGATGCAAAAGATCTCATATAGTACCTAGTCACAAAGGATGAAATCCTTAAAGGATTGTAACCATAACTGCCTCTTAATGCATTACCGTATCCTCATAACGTGAAACTTTAATGCCGAATTAATATATATCGCATCACAAGTTTTCCAACGGTCCTTTTAGAACAGGTGTCACAACTCTGCGATTTTGCGATTAGCAATTGTATTATTTTAATACGTGTAGAGCCATCGCATATCACAAATCGGGAGTTACAAATGCTATGTCCGAAAGAATTCTTTGTATTGTTGCGATTGCGATGAGTGATGAGCTAGCACATAGAGTTGGTGGGTTCCTTTCAAACTTGGCAAATCATGTTTTTCCTTTATAATTGATTTAACATTATATCGCGAACCTTCATAACATATGTTGCTTCTATTAGGAGTGCAATATGCAATATGCGATCGCGATAGTTATATCGAATCGCAAAGTTTCAACAGAGTGCCCTAACTTATTCCTTAGGATTACCGATATGCGAAATGCGATAGTTATATCACATCGCATGTTTATAAATGGATCATTTCAATTTAAAACTTTGCAATGAGGAATTTGCGATGACTTTGACCGCACCGCAACTTTTCAAATGGATGCTCATTGGTCTTAAGCAATTGCGATTTGCGATGGGCGGTTCCAAACACTCATAATGCAACTTCTATATGAAAAGTATGAAAAATCTATTTTTACTCAAAAGGTTTTATTGCTTTTTATATCCTAAAGGGGACCTATTTCTTACTTAGCATCTTTAGACTAAGATTAAAAATTTGAAATGGGGAGGGTTGTTGTATAGCACAACAGGACCATTAGTAGTACTATCGATGGACGCATCATTGTATCTACCATACTCCCTATGATAGGATGACCTCCATTGATCTCGGATCAATGATACTGACCTGGGATCAGTGAGAGTGGTATGACACACACTAAGACTGACTTCGGGTCAACGGAGGATGGTATGATACGTCCTCGATCATTTCTTCTTCTTCATAGTTCAGCAGAGCAGGGCAGCGCAAAGCAGGGCCAAGCAATGTAGGGCAATGCATTTGATGGTTGGGATAGTAACGGCGGTCAAACGGATTGAAACTGGAGTTCTCCCTAGTTGAGAGGGAGTGTTAAAATTGGCAACTAGGGCCAAACTCCATGTGGGTCACCTCATTTATGGCAGCTGATATTTTTCCTAGATTCCTCTTATCGAGAGGTGTAGGATTGATCTAAAGATCATCAGATTCCGACAAGTATTTATGGAGATATGAATATATTTGTAATTACTTGACAAATTGTCAAGGTCAACCAGCAACTAAATATGTGGCACAAATCATATAAATACAAGTGAGATTGATTCATTTCAAATCATCTCATCATCTCTCATTCTTCTCTCTCTCCTTGTATGATTAGGTATACACAAGGAAGAGGATCTCTCACATGTGGGAAGCAAGAAGACGCAGGTTGAAAGAAGATGCAGGAAAGAGGACGCATAGGCATTGACAGAGTTTGACTGAGGCAGCTGAAGGCATCTTTGACCCGCGTTGACCAAGCGTTGACTCATCAAGGGTGCGGTTTTGGTGTGGATGTCTCTCCTAGGCAGGGCGCATATTTTGGCACAAAAATCAAGGCAATCCATCCACAGGTTTGGCCAGCATTGACTGCCCTAGTTTTGGGCAGCAAGTTGACTTCAGTCAATCGTTGTTTGACTATGTTTTTGGGGCTGTTCAAGGGTTGTTTCTTCAGGCTATTCGAGAGCTAGTTGACCGAAATTTGACTAAGCATAATAGAGGTCAATTTCAACTCGTTTGACCAAGTTTGACTTTTCTAATCTAGGGTTTGTTGTCGTTGATATAAAATTAAAGAATTCTGATTTTGTACTATTTCTCTATGCTAAACTATTGAAGATAAAAGAAGATTTGATCAAAAGGTTTCCCTGCATTGGGGTTTGTCCCTAGTTAGCCGCCACATCTTGTGTCTCTTGTCTTGGCTTGTTTTCTGTTGATCGTTTAATGTTCTATCTGCACTTTACTTAATGTATATGTGATTGCTAATCTGTGGCTAATAAGAAGATAAGAAGTAAACTGCTCTAAGCATAGAACATACGATAATTTAACACATTGGAATCGGTGTGTAGAGCTCTACGACTTGATGTTGTTTCCATAAAATTTTGAGCACTTTAATTTTTGAGGTTTTCCAAAGCTTCCTAGATCAAATGTTGAACCACTTTTATGAAAGAACTAGAAAGCTTTACTAGTTTTCCACACAAATCATCTTAGTGAGAAATTGCACAAAAATTTCGTAAATTAGAGGAATTATTGATTAGGACCATTCACTTTCAATGATCCAAATCATTTCATTTGCGTGATCATTTTGCTTACCATTATTAGTTCCATTCATAATGAGAAAGCCCAACTACTAAAAGGTCAATTATCAATGTTGTTATTTGGCCTAGATTCATAACCAAAATGATTCCTTTTTCTTGTAGGTATTAAACATGACCAGAAATATATATTAGTCCTCAAAAAACAATAACCAAAACATGGCAAATATGTGGACCAATAATAATAATTCAATAACTAGCAATATGTTTAGCATGAACACCTAATAGAAATGATTAACATTTCCATTTTAATTATAAAATACAAAATAAATCAAACCCGAAGAGTGTATATTTTTTCCTTCTCAAGTAAAATTAAATGTCTTATTATTTTCAATATAGAGGTCTATGAAACCCACATTTTCTCTACAATGTATCATGTCACCAGAATTCTAGTTTATTCTTTGATGTCATGATTCTCTTCTCAATTCAGTTATATGATGCAATACAAGACATTACCTGATTGCTAGATTCTGTAATCTACTCTCTTATCAATTACGGTATTCCAAGCCCCAAAATTCCCATACTTAATCCATTTAGCCACACATTTTTTTGCACTTGGCCTACTTTGTCCTTGTTTAAAAATATTTCCTTACAAACTACCCACTAAAGAGGTGCATTACATGACCATGACACCATTACTTTATTAAGAAAGCCCTAAGTGTGCATAACCAAACTTAAAAGGTGATCGTTATATTATTGTTTGCAATGGAATTTGTCATCCCATTATTCTTCTATGTTTACAAACTATTTGAAGTCCAAATATATCCACTTCAGGAACAAAGCTTCTAGCAAGTCTCAATTGTTCAATACTACTATTTTTTTCTTCATCTACATTGCCACCTAATTTTTATGATAAAAGTACTTAATATGCACCAATTCTCAACCTCAAACATAAGTTTGTTTCATCGATCATTGCTTTCAATTTTACAAGTATGAATTCTCAAATCATGGTATTTATATAAAAATTCCTAAACGCTATGATGAGAAGAGAATTACCAAAATAAAACTTTGAACTTTTTATATATTCTTCAAAATACACTTATACAATATGCTTACTCCTACAAAATAGGTGTATATAGTTATTCCTCCCTAATCGCACACGGTGGATCCTAATTTAAGGTGCGTTATTACCACAACTCACACAGAAACACTACTAACATATCTATGCCTAATCTAGATTAAATTAGATTATATAACTATGTTGTACTAACCTAAGATTATCTTCAACATCCTCAACCCAAGTATTAACATAGTTCAAGGGGAAAAGAATATACTCCAACGCAATGCAATCATTGATGAATGGGTACATATTGCCAATCTTAGTATGAACTAACACTCACACTTTTGTCCACACTAAGAAAATCAGCTATATATGAATAGGGACACACCCAACTATTTATCATAGAACCCAACATGTAAACATGGGCATACACATCTATCTACCAATGCACTAAGCCTTACTAATCTTTACAACATGTAAACAAGGACAAACAATGTGTTCACTACAAATGTGGAAAGGGCATCCACCTTTGCTTCAATTTTGCTCTCTAGTTGGATGTGCCTCATGAAGCAAGTACAAAGTGAAAAAGTGGTGTTGGGTCCTCACCATGTATTTCATAGATGTTGTCCACCTCACTAAACAACTCATGTAGCTATTTTGGTTGATGTTATTACTAGATCTTGAACAACAATATGGTAAGAACCACACTAAAACACTATCCATGGTTTTAGTTTTCTTTTTTACTCATTCAATTTTTCAAAATAGTCATCAACCAATCTCTAAGCTAACCATGAACTTGAGATCATGATTGGCCTCCTTCCTCTATTTCCTTCAACATCATATTTTTAAAATATTTTTTTTAAATAAAATAGAGTGATATATTGTTGACCCACCACCTTGAGGTTTTGAGTCGTTCACCACATTTGATAACCTTTAAAATATTATTTTCAACCTTTTTCTTTGAGCCACTACATTCATTCTTTATGTTTTTTTCACCAATGTTGAGATGTAATAGTCTTGCCACTGTTTGAGCTTCAACCAAGCTTGGATCAACCTTTCCTTATATCAGACGGAGCCAGTAATAACTTTTGTTGTGCATTCACCTCTCATAAGTAGTTCCATCATGTACTTTTCGAGACTTAATCCTAGCAAACACACATTGTACAAAAGCACCAAAGACTTAATAGCCTAAGCATGTCAAATGTCTCAAACAAACTTAATGATCTTGCATATCTTGACCAACACACAGTTACATTTCTTTGCAATTTCTTGATGTGTGACCTAGAGATAGTTTCATTGTGCAAGGATGAATTTGATCCAATTTGTTGGCTTTCGACAGAGGATATAACAAAGGCAACTTGATCATTTCAAATCACTGTGATATCTTACAAATTTGAATTACTTAAGGAATATCTAAAGCTAGAGTAATTTCTTTCGAATTATGCATAAAACCTTTACGCTCAAGGGTTACAACCTCCAAAGAGGATCTCAACTTTAACAACCTTTTGACTTCAAATAGGGCAGTTTCTTCTTCATATGACGATTTTTTTTCTATTAGGTAGGTTGTTTCTTGTTGCCACATATCCAAGTTGATCCAACTTTAATATGCAAATCAAAAAACACTAAAAAAATCATTGAATCGTACACATTATCATAACATAACTTAACAACTAATTCAAATATGGCATCGACGAAGAACTACTCACAACCAGTGTGCACTCAACTCTTCAACAACTCATTTTAACTCCTCAAGAGATGGTGTCACTCTCAAGTGGGCCTCACAATATTCCACAAATAAATTGATTTATGTGAGCCACTCCTTCTCTATCTCTCTATATTATATTTTAATAGCAAAAACATTCATCTAACTCATACACCTACCCTACCACTATCCTACGAAGTATGACATCTTAATCCTTCATCTTCCTAGGCTCTCTCGTGAGTAGTAAGCATAATCTCGTCCTACATAGAAATGTTATAAATATTGCAATAAGTAGATTCTCATAGTGAAATTATGATTTTCTTATTCTTTGGAGAGATATTTATGCAACATGATTCATTCTATAAAATAGGAGCATGTAGTTATCCATCCCTATTTACATTAGGGGAATTTTGAGGTCTAAAATGGGTCTCCCAAGGAAAATAATAAAATAACAGTGATGAATAAAAAAATAAAAATAAAAACTACTTTATTATTTTATTTCGGCTTCTCTCCAATGTCAAGTGTAGACACCCGTTGGATGCGGACCTAAATTCCAGATCCAACGAGTACCCACACTGCATTATTCTAAGAAGACCCACATTGAAAAAAATTGAAGATGCATTAAAAAAATGTGTTAAAATTGAAGATACATTAAAAAAAACATGTGAACATGTTTTTTTAATGTACCTTCAATTCTTTTCAATGTGGATCTTCTCAAAAGTTTGCAGAGTGAGTACTCAATGGAAGTGGAATTTAACTTTGCATTTAACAGGTATCTACACTTGACATTGGAGTAAACCTATAAAGAGATGAGCCCATTAGAGAAAAGTAGTTTTCTTTGTTTCCCTCCAAAATAGTTACCCCTGGGGATGACATCGTCATCTCGAATCCTATTGGTTCTCTTGAAATTAATTCTGTTAGTGCATCTTTTGTTTTGAGGCCCATTTTTTACCTCAAAATTCCCCTAATGCACTCCACTTATCTTAATCTAAAGTGAGTTGTTATCACAAACCCATATCTAGACAACTTTAAAATGTCATACTAACCTAAGATTATCTCCAACATTAACCTCCTAAGTACAAATATATTTCAAAGGGAAAGGAACAACACCAGGAAAGATATCGAACATACACCATTTGGAAGCAATTATCGATGGATGAGAACATACCACCACTCCTAAAAATAGTTATATCGAACATATACCATTTGGAAGCAATTATCGATGGATGAGAACATACCACCACTCCAACAAATAGTTATAGGACTTGTACTTTTATTCACACTAGGAAAACCAACTATTCATCATAGATCCAAACACATATACAAGTACATATGCATATGTCTACTAAATGTGATCAAGTGAGACTTAACTTCACTAACCTTATTCACTTCAAATGTGGCATGGCCTTCAACTTCGTTTCAAGTTTGGTCCTTCAGTTGGTTGTGCTTCACCAAAAGGTACATATCAGAATAGTCTTGTGGGACTAGATCCTCACTATGTCTTAATCGGTGTTGTCCACCTCCCTAAACAACTCATATATAGCAATCACAATTTATCACTTCTGCTAGATCAAAACAACAATACGGTACCATCTTCTGGCTTTAGTATTTTTGACTCACTCGACTCACTCGTTTTCCACTGTAGTCGACAACCAATCTCTAAGATAGCCACGAACTCTAAGATTGTGATGGGCCTCCTTCCTCCATTCCTCTACCCTCCTCTTCTTTGTTTTTTTTGGGTTTAAATCAAAATCTTCTAATAAAAAGGAAGAATGAATTACCTTTGACCAACCACCATTGGAACATTTCACCTCATTCATGTAACCTTTAAATGTATAACTTCCACCCTTTTCCTTGATTCAACCACATTCATTCTTTACATATTTTTTTCCCAATAGCATCCCTCATTGTTTGATCTTGCATCGGTCTTGAATCAACTTTTCCTTGCTGGACAGAGCTAACAATAACTTTTCGATATGCATTTGACATTCACAAGCATTTTGGCCTCGTATTTTTCGAAATTCAATCCTAGCAAACACAAGTTCTCCAAGAACATTGAGAATTCGTCCGAGGAGCTCCACCAACTGGAACAGTTAGAGGAGCTCCCATGTCAATCATTAGCAAACACAGGTTCTCCAAGAACATTGAGAATTCGTCCGAGTAGCTCCACCAACTGGAACAGTTATAGGAGCTTCCATGTCAATCATTCTCATTCCTCTAGTCCATCTATAGCACTCATAGCTACAGCTCTAACCCTTACAATTTCCTAACAATTCTTGTACCTCACAAGCAACCTGAATTACACCTCACAAGCAACCTGAATTACAGAGAGGCACGAAGAGTCAATAACACAATCATATCAAATATCTTGAATAGAATTTCATGATCTCTTGATGCATGATTTGGAGATATGATTTCAGATCGCTCTGATCCCTGGCAAATCTGAAAATTCAATTACCTGAGGAAGATGTAAATTCAGATCTGGTTTCCTCCAAAGCATGCTTCAAATCTTTTATAATCCACTCAAAGATCTCAAGTTCCAAATAGGCTCTCAGGTTTAACATCCATATTTCAAACCAGACAATTTCTTCTTCACGTAGGTTGATTTCTTTAGTAGGCAAGGTGACTCTTGTTGTGGCAAATCCAGGTAGACCAAAGCTTCAGTATGCAAATCGAAAAACACTTCAGAAACTCTTTGAATCATAATCATTGTTATATCAAATTTGACTATTCAGATCTGACACTAAAGAATAACTGCTCATAGAGAGCATGCAATTGATATCTTCTACAAACCCTTTTAGATCCTCGAAAGATGGTACCACTCCAAGATGATCGTCGCGAGATTCCACGAACAATTTTATTTGTGTAAATCCTACCTCCGGCTCCATTATATACAAAAAACTATAAGTGGATTAACCCTCAATTATCTTCTACACCTATCTTACTATTCTACGAAGTATTACATCTAAAACACTCAATTTCCTAGCCTCCGCCAGAGCTAAACCCAATCCTATACCGTAAAAAAATTCTAAACACTGCAATGAATAAAACGTTCCCAAAATAAAATCAGGAATTTCATATTTGAAGAGAGATTTATACAATAGGCTTACTCTTACAAAATAAGGGTATGTTGTTATCCCTTCCCATTCCCATTCGGTTGATCTTTAATCTAAGGCAAGTTATTATCACAACTGACGCAGACACAAACACTAATAACGTGTCTAGTTCTGAGCTAGACTATAATTAATACAAATATATTGTTCCAACCTAAAATTATCTCCAACAACTTATTCACAATGTTCTCAATTTTGCAATACAGAACGCAAATGCCACTCAAACCAGCGAATCTGCCTCTTTTCTAAAACAAAGTTAATTTGCACCTACAATTTCTAATTTTTTTTTTGCCAAATATGAAAATTATAATATAAAGTTAATTGTGCCAATTAAATTTGGTGTAGTCTAATTTATGGATGAATTTGCCTTTTTCATGGTGTTTTTTCTAGTTAATTTTAACTGAAATCCAGAAGAGATTTTTAAAAATTTGAGTTTAAGTTGTTTAATATGTAGAATTTGAGTGCCCCGAGGATTTTTTAGGGTGCTGAATCCATTTATGCATTCGAAAATGCAGTTTAAACAACAAAAAATCACATTCTTTCTTGAATTATTTTGCAGGATTCCGGTGAAAAAAACTATTTCGTCTATAAGTTAGACTAGGCCATAAAATTTTTATATCAAAACTGTTTATTCTCTATAAAATAGAATTCGTTTTACTTTAATATGAAAATAATATTAAAGTTATTTAAATTATGGACAATTTGTAATTCGAACCTTATTGGGTTTAAATAAATACAAAAAACTTGAGCACGTTCAAGTCAAGCAAATTCCTATGAATTATTTGATAAAACATTAATTTTAGACTAGTCTAAAAAATTATCCACATTATTACCTGAGACACTAACATAATTATGAGGGTCATCTTAAAAAATAAATTAAAGAAAACATATCTATTAATTTGAAAGGAAATGATTTACAATTTGAAATTTATTAACTTCAGGCCCCAAAACCTGATTCTCAACAGCTTTCTAATATCTTCCGTAGTTACATTGGATTTTCTTCATTTTCTAGTTGTTGCCAAAAACAAGGGAATATGCGAACCACTTCCGTACTTCGATCCTTCAACCATGACTATTCATACACCAATGTTCAATTTCAGTCTCGGCCACCATCGAAAAGACCAATGTTCAATTTCAGTCTCGGCCACCATCGAAAAAAGGGAAATGATAGCATCTCAGATTTGTGTGACAAATTATTCATATTGAAACAAAAAAATGATGAAACCTCGTTGATTTTAATATTTTTTACTTTGACAAATTCCTTGAGATAATGCACTCGTTAAAAAATGTTGCTTAAAGATATTTTAGGGAAATTTCCCCAAGCACTGTGCATATTCTAAATTTCATAGAGGCATTGTACATACTCTAACTTTCATCAAGGATCCTCAACAGCTCCTTTGTCACCTGGCCAGTAACAAAGGTGATATTTCATGTTAAACACTGAAAACTATAAGAGATCACAATCTAAACTCTTTTCATTATAATTTTAAGTATAAGAAATTATTATTATATCAACTATGTTACAATTAGGAACTGAGAAAATAGTTATAGAGGGAGACCAAGAAAATGAAAATAAAATAATAGCAGAAACAGCCGGAGTAAAACATGCAAAATAGAAATAAAAATAAAAAGATACGTATGCAGAAATGTGTTACTTTCAAATACAACATTGTGCCCCCAAAAAACCCAAAATATGTTTTGTAGTCTTGTAGGAATCTAGTTCTTAATACTAGATGGACTTACTATGTTTCAAAGGAAGGATAATAGATAAGCAGGCTGCTTAGTGTTTGGTCTACCAACAAAGGCTTGTTCGGTTAAGAGTGGGTTCATGAATGGTTTGTACATGAAGTGTGCCAAATTGGAGACTTTGAAGCACATTTTTTAGGAATGTTGGTATGCTAGAGATTGCTGGCAGCAAGACCAGGGGTATAAGGTCTTTTTGTTCCAGAACGTGCTTCACAGGGAGGGCAGCATTGTCGGGTGATCTCAAGTAGCTTGCTCTTCCTGCTTTTATGGGAATCTAGAACTGCCTTAAATTCATCCCTTCTTCTGTATCTGTAAACTCAGGTGCAATCGTGTTAAGTCTGCATTTGCCAATGAACTCAGTTTTGTCTCTTCCTTATGCAGTGTTTGGCAGTAAGAGGTATGTACCGAGTTGCTGGCCAAAGGTTATCTTCTCCTTGAGAATCCTTTAGCCTATTCAGATTTTATTTCTTCTTCAGCGCCGCCAAGGAAGGGGATATAATAACTCTAATGTAAAGAACCAATGCTTCACGAATCTTCCTAGACAGTAAGACATAGGAATGGAGAAATGCATTTAGAGGACATGTGAGAGACACCCTACAAATTTTATGAAACATTGGGGTCCCCATCATAGTGGATTAGATTCAACATCCTAAAAAAGTTTAAATATATAAGAAACAAGGAAAAGTCACAATCACGAACAAAGAAAGCATAACAAATATATTCATATTTGCATGTAACTTGTAACAATCACAAATTTTCTGTCTCTTTTAACTCTTTTGAAGGTTATTGAGAAATATTCATGACGGCAATCTTGGAATCCTCCTTTTCAAGGGGGAACCCCCAAAATTCCTCCACAAAAGGAAAATGCATCCATTTCTCAGGAAACATCCCACCCTATCTCCCTATGTTTTCACAAATTGGGGATGTGGGAAACATCCCACATTGAGTTTCCCCCCGTGGAAAGCTGGGAGAAATGGGAGTGTCACCCCACTTGGGACAAGACATTCCTCCATAGCACTGGTATATACCCTTATGTCTTTTGTTCACCTTTGTAAACGTTTTGTCTATAAACATAGTATTTTGTGAAAATATAATATGTTGCTATTAGGTAATGAGATGGAAGTTATGGAGAGAGGCTATGAAAACAAAAATTACTACAACCCTCTCCGGTCATTAACAAGTTCTCTATCGAGGTGTCGTGTAAAAAGAATAATAGAACAACCAACCTTCGATATGATAACGATTGTAAAATTGCTAGAAAAGAAATTAGGGATACTCATAATGAATCTTTAAATCTTGATAAGATAAATATGCACAAAGCTCTTGTTAAAAAGGAAGAAAAGGTACTATATAAATAGAAAGCAAGTGCAGTTGTTGCACCTATCTAAATCGGATCCTGGGAAGCTTTAGAGGAAAATTCTAATTCGTAAAACTAAAGAAAATACTCCAATTCCCTTGAAAATTTGGAATTCCTACCTTAAATTTTTTATGAATCCCTAACGCCATAAACACCATTTTGAATGCCCCTATAGAGAATGAAATATTTTCTCTGGAAGACATTGAGTTTGGGGTTAAGCAGCTCGCAAATGGAAAAGTTCACGACATTGAAGACTACCAAGTTAAAAAAAATTAAAATAGGAGGGCCTATCATCATTCCTCACATATACAATCTCTTCAATTTTCGCAGTGAAGCAAAGCTTCCCTAAGCCTTGACCACAGAGCCTCATTCTACCTATCTCTAAAAGTGGTGATAAAAGCATTCCCTCTAATCTAAGTTGCACAAAACACCGAAACGTGTTGGAGTTTCTGGAACATGTACATTTAGAAACATCACTGTGAAAATTCCTAAATCTAACACATCAGAAACCCCTACTGCAATTACTGGTTTACAATCTTCTAGTTGTTCTTTACATTAACAAGTTATTTAATTGCATAAACATCGAAGTAAACAATATTGCAACCTTCACAGATATATAGATCATGTACTGAAATACACTAAGACAATCACACAAGGGACACCGTTATTTTTTGACAATCGTCCCTGGAAAAACCCAATTCGGGAAAACCAGTGCAGCATATAAAGGGTTTGTATTATTAAGCAGATTTCGTGAATACAACTAAGGTGCCATAAATGGCTCACCCAACAGAGAATATCCTCGGCAGTAGTACCTCTATCTGGAGACAGATATTCCGGAAAATTAACAACCGAATGATCAAACCTCATAACAACTCTGGTTGTTCCCAATGTTGGACATCGAAAGTTGGTCCAAGCACTGCTCAGGAACTACGTCACTCCTTCAAGAGCTACGTCACCCTATCCCGATTCAGAATCTGTTGATCTACTCCAAGTCTGCCCCACTAAATCTCCCAACGCTACCTTTGAAGCCCTCTACAACTTCTACGTCAGCCTCTATGACCTTCTACGTCCTCTGCGTCAGCCCCTATGGCCTCTGCGTTAGCCCTTCTAGGGCCTGCACTGTCTCTCCCAGCACTTCACAGCCTCTCTGCTATGTATTCTTCAACGTCGAATGGAAATCCCTTGCTGAACTGCCCCTCACAACAATTGATCACTAACTCAATTTCCTCAACAAACCTCGCCCCAAAAATTCGAATTCTTGATCTCTCTTGGTGTATCTCCAACGATCGAGATTAAGTCCCTAATCAACGACTAAGATTAGAACTGGCTTGATCCTCGTCACTTAGAACTTTCTCACCAATATTATATTAATACACATTAATATTTTTATTTTCCTAAGTTTAGACTTAGGAACTCATTAAAAATATTAATTATTTTAATAACTCCTCATCCAGGTGGAATTTCTCCAAACGATTTTTGGGTCTTGGAGATCTCATGTGCCTTAGCCTCTCCACCAATTTTCAAGGCTAGAGCAAATCCGATGCTACCCAAAATCAACACTCCCTCTTAGCGAGGAACGTGCTCTAGCAATGCTTCAGCAAAGAAGCATCACACTGATCCTCTGCATCGGTCCTTTGTGCTCATGCTTGGTCTGCTGCCCTACATCCACTGCACTATTGCTTCCTATAATACTACCCATGACACTGCCACTGTCACTGCATCTCCCTCTCAACATGCTACATCATGCTGCCCATAACACTGCCACTACTAACTACTGCACTGCAGCTCAATTACTGAGAAGTAAGTAACTGACTTCACCCAATCACTGACAACCTGGTTAGTCTGGAAGCCTCGTGATGCTGAAGCTACCTCAGCTGCTATCCTGTGCTCCCTCTATTGCCACTACGCTACTGCGAACACCTATGTGCCTCTCACACTGTTGCAACCTCCACTGTGCTGCCTCAGATTTCGGCACTCTAGCTCTGCCACTGTTGCTCCATCACACCTTGCTCCACCCGACACCTGTCTTCATGCTACTGTCGTTAAGGGCTCCCATAGCCATATGTGATCCAAGAGTTTGGGCACCTCAAGGATCCTGCCCCACTTCTGTAGTCCTCTTGCCTACAGCTCTATGTCTCCCCACCTCTTCTCTAGAGGTGCATGAGCACTCTTGGCACAATCGTCATCAGTCTCGACATCCTTCTCCGCCTTTGCTGGAGCAGCCTTTGAGTTAGAAGCTTCTCCCTTGCCTTTCTTCCTAGGGCACCAAGATGCATAATGTCCCAGCTCCCTGCAGTTGAAGTACTTGACCTTAGATATGTCTTTCTTCTTCCTCTTCTGAACTCCCTGTTGTCCCGTTGATGCGAGAGCTGCATCCTCCTCCTCCTCCTTCTTGATTCAAATTCCCTTACCACTATTCCCCACCTTGGTCAATCTCCTAAGCTCTTCCTATCGGAGAGCTACCCACATCTCCTCCCAACTGGGGAGAGTTGCTCTACCCAAAATGCTTTGGACAAACATCTCCCACTCCTTGGAGACTTCATTCAGCGCAGTCCTAACCATGAAATCTAGATCTGGTGTAGACCGCACGGAAGTAAGCTAGTTGTGAATTCCTTGCAACCTGAGAAGGAATGGATCTATCTCCTCTCCTTTCTACATCTGATATGACTTCAATTGATTCTCCAATAACATCTTCCGCTGCACAGAAGAGCCCTGGTATAAGGTGGTCAACGTTTACCACATCTCCCTTGCTGTGTTCTTCTCATCAATATGTGGTATTACATGATCCTTGACCCCATCTAGGATCATGCATTTCGCCTTCTCCTGGGCCTCCTCATACTTCTCATTTGCATCAGGATCAACTAGGACAGCTACTGTTCTCAAGGCATAGTCCTTGATGCGATGTTTATCTAGGATTGCTAGGATCCTGGCCTTCCAGATGACAAAATTGGAAGTCCCGTCCAATCTGTCCTGATCCCTCAATCCGTTCACTGCCATCTCTACTCCTCTTCTTTAGACTCCCTCTTAGTCCTGACTTCCCTCTCGGAAATCCTCCGGCCAACTGTCGAATCACTCCTCTCCAATCCTCCTTTACCACTGCAACCCGAATCTAGATTTCTTTGCTAGAAAATTTGTTAAGGTAGTGCTTCCCTCTACCTTGGTTCAGTCTCCTTAGACATTGTTCTGCATCGACATAAACAGCCTCCCACCAGCTCCTCGAATCAAAATCTGCACAATTGCCTTAGCGTTGGCAACTCGAAGAATCTGAGCCCTTTAGGCTCTACACAATCATTGCGTGGGCTAAATCTGCTCCTCCCGGCCAACTACATCAATGCTTCCTGGCTCAAAAAGATGACGTGGCTCTGCGTGAGCCTGATCTACCCCCTCTCCCTTTGCGCTGGCCCTGATGGCCAATGCAGCTATTGCGTAGGCTCCTCCCAGCTACTTCGTCTTCCTCTCCCGGCTCATAATGCTGACGCAGGCACTGCATGAGCCTCTATGTCACACTCTCTGCACTGTGTCACTCCTCTTGCCTCTTCAGCTCTGGAACAGTGCTATCTCTTGGGACCATTGCTTCTCAGCTGCAAATTCTCAGATTTCTCGGTTTGGTGTCTTCAGTCACCTATGATCTGTAATCACTCTAATACCATGTAAAAATTCTTGAATCTAACATATCAGAAGCCCCTACTGCAATTACTGGTTTACAAGCTCCTACTTGTTCTTTACATAAACAAGTTATTTAATTGCATAAACATCAAAGTAAATACTATTGCAGCCTTCACAGATATACAGATCATGTACTAAAATACATTAAGACAATCACACAAGGGACACCGTTATTTTTGGACAATCGTCCCGGGAAAATCCCAATTCAAGAAAATTGGTGCAGCATATAGAGGGTTTGTATTATTAAGCAGATTTCGTGAATACAACTAGGGTGCCAGAAATGGCTCACCCAACAGAGAATATCCTCGGCAGTAGTACCTCTATCTAGAGACAGATATTCCGACAAATCAGCAACCAGATGACCAAACCCCACAGCAACTCCAGCTGTTCCCTATGCTGGACAGTGAACGCTGCTCCAAGCATTGCTCAAGAACTACATCACTCCTTCAAGAGTTGCGTCACCCTATCCTGACTCAGAATCTGATGATCTACTCCCAGTCTGCCCCACTCAATCTCCTAGCGCTGCCTCTGAAGCCCTCTACGACTTCTGCGTCAGCCTCTACGACACTTTGCGTCCTCTGCGTCAGCTCCTATAGCCTCTGTGTGTGACGACCTTAAAGCAGATATAAATACAGTAAAGGGATTTTTAAACATGAGCCTGTAAAATTTCAGGTGTAAATACAGTAAAGGGATTTTTTTTTAACAGAATTAACTAACAGAATTGCTGAGGGTACTTACCTGTGCACTTGCGGTTGATGATGCCTCCAGCTCCCTGCTTCGGTTACCAAAAGACCGAATCCACCCAGCCAAACTGAGCAGAACCTGGCTACTCAGTCCAGTAAGCTTCTGAGTTGAAGCAGACTGTTCCCCCGTGCCCAGAACCTTAGAACAATCCGTGCTCTTCCTATGGATAATTTCAGTTTATGATGTTCTTCCTCCTTCAGCTTTCCTTTCCTCGCTTCTTTTCCTTCCTCCCCACCCCCTCTAAAATTCTGCTCGGTGGTTTTTATTTGGTTTCTTGGCGGTGGCCGCTCTTCCACCAGCAGCCCACCGCTTAGCCTTCTCGTGACACCTTCCATGTCACGTATCATATATATCTTTGTTATGGTCACGTATGTATTTATTTCATTTATAATTTAATTAATTATATTTCTTTATGATTTATTAAAGTACTTCTTTTGATATTAAGATTATAACATTATACTAAGTACCCTTTTATTTAATTTCTTATATATATTTTTAATCATTTTATTAATTTATTAATATAATTTTTATTAATAATCTAAAATATATAATTTATATAGTCCTCTTTTAGTATTTACCCATTAATCATGACACATTAAGCAATATGGGTGTTGATGGATGAGTCGAACCTCTATTCGAAATAGTGTCATGATATTTAATACTTATAGTTAATTTAGTATATAAATACTAGTGCGGTGTATGCGACACATGCATATGTAGTTATCATATGCATGCATCGTATGCCTGCTATTATTCTTGCATTCTCTATATTTATAGATAGCTCATTACAGTGTGTTAGCCCTTCTAGGGCCTGCGCTGTCTCTCCCTGCGCTTCGCTACCTCTCTGCTATGTATTTTTCAGCCTCGGATGAAAATCCCTTGTTGAACTGCCCCTCACAGCAACTGATCACTAACTCGATTTCCTCAGCAAACTTCGCCTCAGAAAATCAAATTCTTGATCTCTCTTGGTGTATCTCCAACTGACCCTAAAGCCTCCTCTTATACTTTTCCTGTTGACAATTCAACGTCCGAGATTAAGTCCCTAATCAACAATTAAGATTAGGACTGGCTTGATCCTCGTCACTTAGAACTTTCTCACCCATGTTATATTAATATACATTAATATTTTTATTTTCATAAGTTTAGACTTAGGAACTCATTAAAAATACTAATTATTTTATTAACTCCTCATCCAGGTGGAATTTCTCCAAACGATTTCTATGGCTTGGAGATCTCATGTGCCTTAGCCTCTCCACCAATTTTCAAGGCTAAGGCACATCTGATGCTACCAAAAATCAACAATCACCTCCTAAAAATTGAAACGTCAACCGAAAAGTCATCTGAAACATCATATATGTTTATATATATAAACATAAATTTATACATAAGTGAATAACACAATATCTTGCAAGAAAAAAAGGGAATAAGACCCATAGATGACAATTTAGACAGAAAACCAAGTCGATATTAACTCTCATAGATGACTACATTATGGTCAAGTTTCGACCAAGTTTCAGAGTTTCGGGTAAGGGTACGTCCCGAAATGTTGGGTTCCTAGAATTTTTGTGCAACATAGCCTCTAATTATAAGACTATTATGATTAGTTGCAATTTAACCAGGTTGTACATAATTATTTTGGAAAAGAAGATTAGCCTATGGTTAGGAAGCCATGATACAAGAGCTAAAGGCCAAGCAAAGTTTAGGAGATATCATTCAACTGTAGACCACCTTGCTATTCTCGGGATCATTGCAGAGGAATGTCACAATAATAAGATTGATCTCTTTTGTTGTTGCATTGATTTTAGAAAAGCTTTTGACAACATTCACAGGACAAACCTATGGAAGAGGCTAGAACAGATAACGGATCCTCTCAAGTTGAAGGTCATTGTGACAAGGTTCTATGAGAATGATATTGCCAAGTTTAGGACCATTAAGAGTTGGTCAAAAGAAATTAACTGCAATATTAGAGTCAAGCAAGGGTGTCGCTTGACCCCTACCCTTTTTGGCATATACATTGATAATCTAGAAGAATGTTTTGAAGATGGAGGTTGTCTTGGCCCCACAATCATTGGTGTAGTCATAACTCTTCTCTTTATGTTGATTATATTGATCTTTTGGAGAGGAGTCATTACAATATTGGCAAGCAACTTTTTCCTGTTTCTTCAGCCTCTCAAACTCGCAAGGAACTCATGCAAGTATGTTGGAATCCCTCCAAATGATTGTGTTTTCATCCTCTCTCTTAGGCTCCATTTATAATTTCAAATTGAGAAGAATCTCTAACCCCCAATCTCCAAAGTAATAGATGGCTAAGATTAAATCCTAACCAGCTTAGATCAATGGTTCAGAGTAGATATTAGTCACTAGAATAATTCAATACTTATCCTTAGAAATTCGCTCAATTAGCCAACATTAATTAAATAATGTGCTTTTTCAAAGTTAGAAATCATATTAGTTTCTCCTCGAATATTCACCTCAAGAGGTGTTTGACCTCCCCCACCCCTAGGCCTAAGATCTACAAGTGCTCTGATACTTTTGTGTAGCTTATTGAAGGGTTTCACTTCTTGATTTCTGCGTTTTCCGTAGAAATTATGGTCATTCTAAGAACAAGGCAGCAAGGAATTTCAAAAAGGAAACACCCTAAGCAAGTGTTAAATCTAAAAAATATTCATATATTTAGTAAGTACAATTTTAGTAGACTAAAATTGACTATTCATATCAGTGTTGCGAAAATCGCGATTTAATCGTGATTTTTAAATCGCAATTTTTTCCCTGAAACGATTAAATCAACCAATTAAATAGGCAATTTTTTCATTTTGAAAAAAAAATGCTATTTTTCCCCAAAAAAATAATTTTTGTATTATTTTTAATTTTGCCGATTTTTTGCTAATTTTTACCGATTTTTACGATTTGTTTATTTTTTCAAACCCTCGCCGATTTAATCCTGTTAATTTTAGATATGTTCTATGTTTAGAGCAATTTATTTCAATTTTCACAGTTAGCTCAATATCTTTTCGAGATTAGCAATCACATCAGCATTAAAGTAAACTGCAGATAGAACATAAACATAAATCGCAAAAGACAAGCCAAGACAAGAGGACACAAGACGTGGCGCTAGCTAGGGACAAACCCCAATGTGGCGAAACCCTTGATCAATTATTCTTTTATGTTCTTCAATAGTTCCGCAAAGAGAGAGAGAGTAGTACATTTACAACAGAAGTCAACACTTTGACTTATCTAGGATAAGAGAATAGATCATCTCTAAGAAGATGATACATGAGATCAGTTGAAGACATGTTGCTTCAAGCCTTCAACTGATTCTCCAAGGTGACTCCTTCACCTATCATTGTGCTGCATCTCATCATCACGCTGCACCTCATCGTGCTGCACCATGTTGCACCCATCATTACAATGTTGGACCTGATGACTGTTGCACCTTATACTGCACTGTTGCCCCATGTGCCATTGTTGAACCATGTTTTCATATAGCATGTCTCATGTACTTGCAGCACCATGCTTGCCACTGTTATCCATGCTGCACCATGCTTGCCATGCTATCCATGCTTCTTGTTGTCATGCTTGTTGTTGTCATGTAATAGCTGTTGTCCCACTTTGTTGCCTTGTCATAGTTGATGTCCCACTTGTGCCACTGCTGCACAATTGGTCATAGATTGTCCTATGTCATTGGGTTGTCCAATCAAAGTTTTCGTCCCAACATGCTGCTATCTCATTGTCCTATTTGTTAATGACATTGCAGCTCCTATGTGGCAGTGTCCAACACCTCTGTACTGTTGTTCATGGACAAAATTCGATCACGGGTTAGGGCACCCTCCTATAACTTATAATAGTCCAACGATTAGCCCATAACTCACCTTGAATTATGCGGCCTCCCTATCTTTACAAGGTAGGTGACCTCGTTGGTTGAGGAGACACCTACTGCTCCATGTAGAGGGCTGATTTGACGATCAAAACAATACTTATAGGCCTGTGGCTTTCACACAGACCTTGTTGCCTCTTCAAGTGGTCACAAGGGCGACCTTAACGTCCCTTCTCCTTCACTGAAGCAGGCCTTGTATTGTTGCCTTCTAGCCCAGCTCCTAGGCCCTCCTAATAGCAGCACAATCCTCCAAAAGACCCATGACTTTGTTGCAGCTAGGACCTATTAGGGCAGCGTATATCCTTTTCTTGACTGAGCCTAGGTTACCCTTGAAATGGCGTAGGTTAGGGCTGCCTTAGGATAGTGTTAGGGCTGCCTTCCATCTGTGTCTAGGGCAACCTCTTTTCCTCCAATGTCTAGGGCTTCCACTCCTAGATTTCTCTTCCACTAAAACCCAAGACAAGTGAAGAGAAATCGAGATAGAAGTGTGTGTAGAAATGACTATCAAGTCACCTCTTTTTATACTAAATCGTAGAGCACATGTGTGGGTTATTTTGTTGCTGGCCAACCTTGATGAATTGGCTTTTAACACAAATAGATTCATAACTCCATGAATACTTATCAAAATCGAATGATCTTTAGATCAATCCTACACCTCTCGATGAGAGGGATCCAAGAAAAATATCAGCTACCATAAATAAGATGACCCATATGGAGTTTGGCCGTAGTCCTATCCATCTGTCTAACTGTACTATCTCTGCCATCAGTGCCCTGCACTGCTCTACTTTGTTGAGCTCTGCTCTGCTAAACCATGAAGAAGAAGAATTGATCGAGGATGTCTCATACCATTCTCTACCGACCCGAAGTCAGTTCCATATGAAGAGAGTGTGTCATACCACTCTTACTGACCCGAAGTCAGTTTTATTGATCCCAGATCAATATCACGAGAGAGTGTTTCAAACCACTCATACTGATCCAAGATTAGTTTCATTGATCCCAGACCAATGGAGGTCATCCTAGCATATGGAGTACGGTAGATACAACATGCGTTCATCGATAGTACTACTATTGTCCCTAACCCCATTTCCATGTTCATTGGCCAGATGAGAGGTACTTCCCATGAGTCCTAGACTGCATGGGTAGGATGCCTCGACAGGGGAACCACTCATCCTGTCCCTAAGTCGCCACGAGGTATCACAGGGGAAGGTTGAACTAATGTGGAAAAAGTCTAAGTCGGGATTAATTCGGCAAGGGTCCAAAAGTTGAAAAACTCGTCAAAGTCGGGAGTTTTTTGAAAAAGTCGGCAAAATTAAAAAAACAAAAAATTATTCATTTTATTTTTAATTTTTTAACATCTAGAGTATCCACAACATCAAATAAATGCATTTCCACATAAACATGTAAAGAAAGATAATATATAATATGTATATGAAGTCTAATGCTACATCACATATCAAAATAGTGAATTAACTCCTGAATTTTGAGTCCTGTCTGAGTCTCAACTCTCAAGAGTCAAAATATCAACAAAAAAATATAATAAATGTATATCATGAGTCATCTAAAAGTCATCAAGTAATTAGTCACTGAGATCCTCTTCCCCTTTTAATTTTTGTTTCCGCTAATTGTATTAAGAAATAAGTCATGCATTTATTCAGTAGATAGTAATCTGCTTGGGTAATAAGGTGTCAAGTGGTAGGTCCAATGAAAATTAACAGTGAGTATCACAGTAGATGTGAAAATTAACGCTTGGTGACTCCAAGCTGCTTATTTTCTGAAAAAATAGTAGATGTCAGATTACTAACCTAGCCTTGGCATCTATTATTCAAAAACTCTTGGAGGTAAAATCCACTTCTAATACATAACTTTTCCCCACATTTATAGGGAGTTCACCACTAAAGAAGATTCCCTTTCAAAACGTGCTCTCATTGCAGGAAGGATCTTTGTTCTCACAAGATTTCACAGGTACTTTGTTCCTGTCTGAAAAATGGGTTCTTTTTTGGGGCACTGGTTTTGTTTTTTTTGGATAGGTTGCTGCTATTTGATCTTCATGACCTCCTCTTTGTTGTTTCTTCTGGAAGCATTCAACAATTGTAACAATGTTTTTTATGGTGTGGGGTTCTCTCTAAGGAAGACTGTTGTATACCTGTCCTTTTGGTACTTTTGTAATCTTTGGAAGGGGTAGTGGTTGTTAGAGTCTGGATCACTAAAAGCCTGGAGGCTTAGCCAATGTATACTTTGCTTTCTAACTATAAATATCAAGTATAAAGATTTGTTTTTCCTTGGAAAACAAAAACATATCTTAACCTCAAAACTAACAGATTACAAATGAGACTGCTATGCTCGCAAGAAGTATGACAAACAATACAATGCAATAACATGAAAATGCATGGATGGAAGCTTCAATTTACAATTTTTTCACCTTTGCAGCCTCTTTATCCACGGCCTGGGAAGGGAGGCAGACTTTTTGGGTCGACTCCCGATTAAATCGGGAGTATAAGGAAAAAATCGCGATTTTTTCCTTTGTGAAAAAGTCGCCAAAAAGTCAGGGGATTAAATTGTTTAGTTCAAAAAATCGCATTTTTAGGATTAAATCGCAATATTTTGCAGACTTTTTCCATCGTTGAACCATTCACCCTGTACACAACACACCATTAGGGGAGGGTGAGTCACCCTATGGTCGCTTGTTGCTCCAAGAAGTACCCCAAGCCCCCCAGAGCTCCCAGAGCTCAATGCATGCATTATGCAGGACCCTCATAAGAAGGTCTCTCAACGACTCCAAGTCATTCGGGAAGTCAGAAATTTGACCTTCCTCGGGGCATAAACAAAATCTCTGCGACTTGTACATCAATCTCAATGTGATGGAGTCTCCTCGCTCATCGACGTACCATATCCCAGATAAGGTAGTATCCAGTGTTCCACGGGGTCGCATCCCCCCACCTGGGGATCAAGTTTCCTAGCTCCCTCGCGCTCTGGGGACTTGGGGACAAGAGGGGAACTTTTCCCCACGCTCCCAAAAAATAGGGTACGCGAGGAAACTCGAAAGGGGTTGTTTCCTCCATCTTTGGGGTTGTTTTTTCCAATTGGGGTCGTTTCCTAGGCGAAAGGGGTCTTGAGGGGTCGTTTCCCTAGAAAAAATTAGCAATTTTTTTTATGAAACAAAAAAATCGTAATTTTTAATATTTGTTGACCGATTGGGAAGGGTTTACATTATGTTTATTTCACATTTCATTTTCTATTTGCTCCTTCGTTGAACTGAACACTGCTGCCATCGCCAAGCAACCTTTTGTATTCTCCTTCGTTGAATGGAACTCTGCCGCTGATGTATCAGACTTGACTTTTATATTATTCAATATTCAATGTTCATAGTTGGAAGTGGAACATCAATATGGTTTAAATTTTAAAGTTTAAAACTTTAAACATTTATAATTTTATAATTTATTTTCATTGTGCATTGTTAGTAAGTTAGTAGACTAGTAGTTACACTGTACGGTTACAAAATTACATGTATGATGTATGATTATAATTTATATGATGATGATATCAATGATCATGCTTTTCATTTTAAATTTGTTTCAGTTATATGATTCCTTGATTTATATTTTACATTTATAAGTTTTTAAGACCCCGACGTCCCCCCATGTTTCCTAAAAATTGGTGGGGAGCTTTTGCATAGGTCGCTCCTCCGTATCCTCACTCCCTCACCTCCTCGTCCCCAAAACTTGGTGGAACATTGGTAGTATCTGATGTCTATATGCTGGAGAAATTATAGAATACGGGATTCCTCAATAATTGAATCTTCCCTTGGTTGACACAGAGGATTATGATAGTATCGATCATGTGTACAAACAGCGCACTGAAGAGCTTCCACAACCAGGCAGCTTCACACGAGATCATACTCGTAGCTATGTATTCGGTCTCAGCAGTGCTTATAGCAACCGACTTCTGCTCCCTGCTCATCCAGGATATCGAACAGAACCTAAAGAGAATCAGCACCCAGAAGTGCTCTTGAGATCCTCCACACTATCTACCCAGTCAGCATTTGAATAATCAAGCAGCTTCATATTTCCGGCAGTGTATCTCAATCCATGAGAGATTATGCCCCGAAGATATCTGAGAAGATTCTTGTCACCAATCTAGTGAGGGTCAACCATATATGAGCTCACCATGCTAACTGCAAAAATATATATCCGAACAGGAGTTCACCAAGAACATCAATGCTAGTATGAGTTTCTGAAACTCAGAGGCATTTCCCAAATCAGGCCTAGTATCCCTATCACATAACTTTTGAAGGTTAAGCTCCATCGAGGTAGTCGCGGGAATGTTGTTCACCATTCCAAATCTGGAATGCAACTCCCTCTTACTTCTGCAAATAAGAGGGTTTGCACCTATCAGAAAGAGCTCGTCCTCAGAAGGTGCCGGTATGAGAGATCTATCATCCAAAACCTTCAAGCAATGGTCTGGATCGGCTTCACTCCTAGTGAATCTCAACTTCATCAGACAGCTATCAATCCTTTCATACTATGCCCGAGGTGTTTTGCTTCAAGCCATAGAGGGCTTTCTTCCACCGGCATACATGAGATTCCCAATCATGAATCTCAAACCCCTCGGGTTGTTCCAAACCCGTGGACTTGCTATATGAGGGGAATGGTCCACTTGTAAGATTTTCCTTCGGTACATCTCAGACATGTACCTTCATGCTCCTTCTGAATTCAGGCATCCCTATCAACATCTAATTCACATCGGGTAGGGCCCCATGATAAGTAGACCTTCGATGCTATAGATGAGATGTGTCAATTGACATGGTCCCCAATGGACCATCCTGCAACTTAATACAAATTTCCAACCCTGAACTCAAAAGCATCTTTAAAAATTCTATTTTCAAACATGTAACTTTCCATCGATGAATGCCACCCTGAAACCTTTGACTTCCATTGTCGAAATGGACACCAGGCTCTTCTTGCGATCAGGTACATAAAAGAGATTCTTGTAAATGAATCGAGTTACCCTCATCCAATTGAGAGTGTCATTCCCTACACCCTTTCCGGGATAGGTGGCATTGACTCCAAGTATAATCCCACGATTGTTTCCATCTCTACCAAATTAGAGAGAGCACCCTTCTATCTGATCAAGTGTCTTGTAGCACTACAATCAATAAGCCAGATTCCCAAAGACTCTGAAGGAGAGGGCCAATACAAGATAATGCTTCTATATCTAATCAGAAACAACATTTGATTCTTCATACCTGGAATTCCTTGCTTTCTTTGAAGAGTCGACTATTTCCTTGATGACCTGCATTACCTGTCATTCCTCTGATCATTGAAGATGTCCCTGGAATGATTGTTATCATCATCAAATGATGTGTCCCTATTATTCAGACACTCCTTCGCATAATGGTTGTACTTATTACAAACAAGGCATCTGTCTTTCCTTCCATCCTTAGATCCAGACTTCCCATTGAAGTGGTCTTTAGGTAGGCCATTAGAAGCTTCCACTCAGCCATTCTGATAATGTTCTCTGCTTCGACTTCACCCTTGGCAAAATTGAAAAGGGATGAGGAATCCATTGATCGTTTTGTCCTTTCCCAACTGTCTTCGGTAATTGCTCTTTCACTCTTGCTTGGGCATTGTCTTCACCTCAATTCCAATAACATGTTAATTTTAGGTATGTTCTATGCTTAGAGCAATTTATTTCAATTTTCACAGTTAGCTCAATATCTTTTCTAGATTAGCAATCACATTAGCGTTCAAGTAAACTGCAGATAGAACATAAACATAAATTGCAAAAGACAAGCCAAGACAAGAGGACACAAGATGTGGCGCTAGCCAGGGACAAACCCCAATGTGGGGAAACCCTTGATCAATTCTTATTTTATGTTTTTCAATAGTTCAGCAGAGAGAGAGAGATAGTACATTTACAACAGAAGTCAACACTTTGACTTATCTAGATAAGAGAATAGATCATCTCTAAAAAGATAATACATGAGATCAGTTGAAGACACGCTGTTTCAATTGATTCTCCAAGGTGACTCCTTCACCTATCACTGTGCTACATCTTGCCATCATGCTGCACCTCACCGTGCTGCACCATGTTGCACCCATCATTACAATGCTGGACCTCATGACTATTGCACCTTATGCTGCGTTGTTGTCCCATGTGCCATTGTTGAACCATGTTGTCATACAACATGTCTCATGTGCTTGCAGCACCATGTGTGCCACTGCCATCAATGCTTGCCATGCTATCCATGCGTGCTGCTGTCATGTTTGCTGCTGTCCATGCTTGCTGCTGTCATGTAATAGCTGTTGTCCCACTTTGCTTCCTTGTCATAGCTGCTGTCCCACTTGTGCCACTGCTGCACAATTGTCATAGATGTCCTATGTCATTGGGCTGTCCCATCAAAGTTGTCGTCCCAACATGCTGCTGTCCCATAGTCCTATTTGTCAGTGACATTGCAGCTCCTATATGGCAGTATCCAACACCTCTGTATTGCTGTTCATGGACAGAATTTGATCATGGGTTAGGGCACCGTCCTGTAACCTACAGCAGTCCAACGATCAGCCCATAACTCACCTTGAATTATGCAGCCTCCCTTTCTTTACAAGGTAGGTGACCTCGCTGGTTGAGGAGACACCTACAGCTCCATGTAGAGGGCTGTTTTGACCATCAAAACAATACTTACAGGCCTGCGGCTTTCACACGGACCTTGCTGCCTCTTCAAGTGGTCACAAGGGTGACCTTAACGTCCCTTCTCCTTCGCTGAAGTAGGCCTTGTATTGCTGCCTTCTAGCCCAGCTCCTAGGCCCTCCTAACAGCAGCTCAGTCCTCCAAAAGACCCATGACTTTGCTGCGGCTAGGACCTATTAGGGCAGCGTATATCCTTTTCTTGACTGCGGTTAGGTTACCCTTGAAATAGCATAGGTTAGAGCTGCCTTAGGATAATGCTAGGGCTACGTTCCATCTGCGTCTAGGGCAGCCTTCTATCTGCGTCTAGGGCAGCCTTCTATCTGCGTCTAGGGCAGTCTCTTTTTCTCCAATGTCTAAGGCTTCCACTCCTAGATCTCTTCCACTAAAACTCAAGACAAGTGGAGATAAATCAAGATAGAAGTGTGTGTAGAAATGAATATCAAGTCACCTCTTTTTATACTAAATCGTAGAGCACATGTGTGGGTTATTTGGTCGCTGGCCGACCTTGACGAATTGTCTTATAACACAAATAAATTCATAACTCCATGAATACTTATTGGAATTAGATAATCTTTAGATCAATCCTGCACCTCTCGATGAGTAGGATCCAAGTAAAATATCAGCTGCCATAAATAAGATGACCCATATGGATTTTGGCCCTAGTTGTTAATTTTAACAAATCCCGATCGCGATTATCGCAACATTGATTCATATGATATATCTAATGCAATTTTTGGTGTTTTGCTTGTTGTTAGAACTAAGAAGTTTTTATTTTCGGATTTGCAGCCTTGTTAAACAGGACAGCAAGCATAATTGATTAGAAACTCATCTAACTATGTACCAATTTACAAAATATAATATTTTCTGGTTAAAATATTTTCTGTATACTATTTTAGACTATCTATTTGCTAAATTTCATTAAGTTGTAGTGTATTTTTGGACTGGTTTAATTAACTTTACATCGCAGATTTTACATTACGCCAGTAAAACAACAGTACAACACTCCTCTCTTCAACCATCAGACCCCATTATAAAGCACTGGTCTTGTAGTGGGTTGGTTGGAGTATCTCACAGGAAACCGACCATAGCCTTTTGATAGGAGTTGAGGCTTGAAGAGTGGGGACCTAAGCCAAGGTAATAGTGGCACTTCATCCTGTTTGTGTGCCGACCATAGCAGATTGTATGATCTTCAACAATCCACTAAACGGAGTAGTAATACACCCTTCCCAGGTAAAATTTGCCTCATTGTAAAATAAAGAGATTTTTGTTGCTATTTAAGGTCATTTTTCTCCCATTTATACTTCAATGTTTTTCCCCTCGAAAGAAAAATCATAATTTTCATTCTAAAAGAAAGAAAGATACAAGTTACATATGTTTTATATATACAGTGCATATTATTTTAGATATTCATATATTTGAGAATATCCCTTTTTATTATTATTTTTTTTAAATGTATATTAAGAGAATTTTTTATACTTTCATTTTATTAATCTTTATTTACATAGGGAACTTTTTAGGAATCATTCTGAGTCTATATTTTCTACACAAGATGTTGTGACTTTAACAATTGTTCCCAATAGAAAATCCCATCCTACCAAATCTCAGTTGACTGATAATGGTGACCCTATCTTTTGACTATCGTGATGTTTGTAGCTTATTCCCCAAATCCCAGACATCAAACACACTATGGGAAAAGTGACACAACTAGTGAAGGAGGTATTCAGATTCAGCCTTGATCACAACTTTTGAATACTATATTGTTTGTAAAATTTTGTTTAGATGCTATTAACATAAAAATTTCAGCTATTGTCATTTTGTGTGTGTAAACTTGTTGAAAATGTAGCAAGCAAGGTTTTCTAGCTTGTGCCTTAGCCAGTGAAGACCTCGAATGTCCTCATGAGTTAGACTTCAGTTAAAATAAGTTTTTTCCAGTTTACTGGAATAATCATCAAATTGGCACGCACAGAGTTGGAGCTTCAGTTAAGTGGAATTCTTCATCATTTTGACTACAAAATGAGGTGGCAGTTAGTTCAGTTAGAGTGAGTTAATCTTCATTTTTGATTGAAGGAAGAGCGAGTTAGATCTCCAATGTTGATTGGAAAGAGTACGAGTTAACAAATCCAGTGATGATTAGAAGGAGAGTGAGTAACACTCTTAGTTAACTCATTATCAGAGCTCGAGTTCTAAATGAAGATGGGCCTCCTTGCACGGATCAAAGTTCACCTATAAAGAGAGGACGAAGGCACAAGTAAATTACATTGTTTTGTGCACGAGGGTTTGTGACAAGACAGAGCTCACGAATTAGTAAGAGCGAGCCTTGATTGTGGAGTGCGAGAATTGTGTCCCAAAGGATAGGATGTTGAAGAAAACAAAGAAATAGGCACAAATGCACTAGGATTTATAAGCTGGTTTTGGGCAGGGAAGAGGACTTGTGGTCCTAAAAAAAGGAGCTCAAGTGCACTAAGAAATAGGGCCTGGAGTACACTAGGAAATAGGAGATTAGCACAAAGAATAAGGAGGCCAAGTGCACAAGGAAGGAGAAGAATTGAAGCAGAACTGCAGGGTTTGCAAAGCAAGTCAAGGGGGCAGCAGAGGATCAATTGTGTGCAGGAACCGAGATCAAGTAGTGATCAAGGCAGGCCAAGATCAATTGTATTTGCTAAGATTTGTGTGAGAAGAAAAACATTTTCTCAAAGATAGAGAAATTGCATTGTAATAGATTCAGTTACTCCAAGAACAATCAATAAAATAGCCACACCAAGTAAGCAGGTTTTCCCTGTTATATTTCATGAAAAAAATAAGTATGTCAATTTGTGTGATGTGTCTATATCTATGTGCTTTTATTCTGCTGCTTCTTTGTTGTTAAGAAACTTTGTATCTTCGTGAAAGTTAACTAGTTTGAATTTTCAGCTATTCATCTAAGTAGTCGCAGAGTTTCATGGAAATTTAACAAAACTTTAGATGAGTTTGAATGGGTACTATAGGAGGGATTGCCAATGAACGGTGCACTATAAGGTACTCAATCTATAATCACATGTTGAGATTCATAGGAAATGGTGAGAGAATTGAATAAAACTAACACAAACCCAATTTTTGCAATAAAGATAAGAACAAGCCAACACTTCAACAATATGATACTTGAAGAGAAATCAAGAAGTGCAACCCTAAGCAGAGAATGAACCCAAAAAAAAGTGCACCAAAGGGAGAAATTAACCCAAGCACAAGAGAGCACTGTTGAAGAAAGTGTAACTAGGTTCGGTCTTCATAATGACATGATCTTTGTAAATGATGTAATAAAAGGAAATAAATTATTTTTTTGTATGCCTTGCTACATGGGTTTCATGAGCAATAAGTGTCACTAGGTAAAAGACTTCTTCTTGATATCTTAAGGATTTTATTTATATGTCAAAGAGTCATGTCATTTGTAAAAAATCTCTTCATGAGCCCATGGAAATGTATACAAGTATGTGGCAGCCCCCCAAGACCAAGATCAATCCTCCAAAAGAAAGCACACTGAAGTCTACAAGCAAAACAACAAAGAGATCACCATGTCGGCTCCAAAATAGAATTAATTGGATAAATGGAAGTCATGTCGGCTAAAAGAAATAGTCACAACGTTTCACTTGGTAACTTCTGCTCAAAATAGGAGCATGAACCACTATAAATACCCATCTAGGGTCAGCGCAAAAGGAACAAGAAGAACTCGCATTTCTCTCTGAAATTTCGGGTGAATATGGGAGCAGAGATCCGCATCAAGGGAGGGACAGAACTCGGGTTTGACTGCTACCTCGGATGGGTATAAGGAGCAGAAGAGAAACCCGGGCTAGTCTCACTCTATCACATGACAACACGCATGATCACAAGGACCTAAGGAATGCATGACAAGAGGACGCAAGGAGTTCTGTGTTAGTTACATTCTCGGCATACCTTGAAGGTTGCAGTCTCAGCACAAATAAAATGATAAGGATCTCAGTATATCCCAACATACTCGAAGGTATCATGATGACATCAATGCAAGAAGAGAATCACAGTCTTGATGAAGAGACACAGAAACAATAGTGACAAAGATGATCAGTGTCAAAATTATGACAGTGAATTAAGATCACAGTCTCGACACAATTAGAAGCAACAGTAACTACTATAGTCTCGGCCTAATTGGAAGGTAAGGATCTCAGTATCACAATCTCAGTGGACCTGTTTCATAATAGTCAATGTATACATATGATGAAGAAGGGCTCAGAACCCTCATTGTATTTATATAGTCTCATTGTCTCGGAATAAGATCTCACTGTTGTAATCACAGTCTAGAAATATACTCTCGACATGCTCACAGTTAATGTGATGATGATCTCAACTAGAATACAGTAATGGAGGTATGATAAAACAATCATCATGATGATTGTCATAAGGTAGTTCTTGATACATCAATGAAAGCATATAATAAGGATCACAGTGAAGATCTCAAGAAACATCATTGACATGGTGAAGAAGCAGTAGTGAAGATCTCAGTGATGCAGCAGTGATGGCTTCAATGGTGCAGCAATCATGATGATCTCAGCAGTGATAGAGAAGAAGATTGATGTCTTGGTCTTGGAGTGGCAGAAAGTGTCAAGGGTCATGGTCTTGGTACTCGTCAATTGGAATCTCCATAAGAAGAATTCCGTGCGGGTTTTCCTCTCCAAGGGTGTTATAGACATTTTTGTGCCTTACAGCATAGAGCATGAAATGTCAATAATCTAAGGGATCCAAAGTCCCTAAACATGTTGTTCCTACCCCTAGAGGAACAAGGTCAGCAAACCACATCACTTCAGATCAGTTCTCCACTGAAAAACACTCAAAAACAGGTCAATTTTGGATCAAAGCAGCTGCTCCACTAAGCATCTGCGCTGAATGTCAAAAGCTCTATGGTGTACCTGCGCTGCATAGCAAGTGCAACAAAGGCTACCTGCGCTGGGCGTACTTTGACATGTGGAGGAATCTTTTCTCAATGTGCCAGTGCCCAGGAAGCTTCCAAAATGACACTTGGATCAGAAGATTCGCCTAATGATGAGTTAAGAGCTTCTAAAACTCCAAGTGGAAGGTAGAAACTCCGAGTGGACTCAAGGACTGAAGAACAACTGGAGTTGAAGAGGACAACAAGTCACACATCAAGCTGACTTATCTTCACTCCAAAACTCTATATAAGGATCTCATCCCATGGGATCTGGAGGCCGGAATTTAGTGCAAAGAATTGTTGTTGGTTTACAGTTGTGAGTATTGGGTGATTGCTTGAGGGAGGTGAAGAGGAGATTTCTTTCCGTCGGGAAGGTGATGCTGGATTGGACCTCTCACGGTTGTATCACCGCCTGAACCTTACTTCCTTATATTAATAAAGCATTTGAGGTTCTTCTATCCGCATGTGTTTCAATGGTGTATTGTCTTACTTGCGTATTTGATTTATGCTAATCCTTGAATCAATTATGAATGCATGCTTCTTGTAGTTTCCTTTTCTGGTCTTGTTCGCAGGATCTCGTGTGGCTGGGCCCGTGAGAAGACTTGGAGCTGGGAGCAAGCGGCAAATAGAGGAGATTGGATCGACCATTTGCGCAAGACATCGGTAAGTGGATCTCTTCCTTTCGTCTCTTGCATGTCATAAAGAAGTAACTTTAGATAGCTTTGCTTCAGCTGTTGCTAAGGAACTATCACCCTTAGAGTGGGATAGGGTCATTCCGTGTTGGATACTTTTCCCCACAACAGACTGGCGACTCCGTTGGGGATCGTGTCTTGTTGGTAGCTTGTGTTTCTTGCTATTCATTTCTTAAACAAAGGGAGTACCGAATCGAACTGCATCCGAATCCTTCGAATGCAAAGTAGAGGGCAACTACTCTAGCCCAGTGCTGGGCATGTTTATGATTTGAAGAGCTGATCCACAAGGACTCTTTTTAGCTCTTTGTGATAGTGTTCATCTTCCTTAATCATCCTCTAGTGTATACTTGGCTGATAGCCTCTGATTTGGCCAAAAACCATTGATTTTTGAGCAAACTGTGACCCGGAATCTGAGAGAGACGAGAGTTGTCTCTTCAGTGCAGCTGCAGCAAAGGCTACCTGCGCTGCAACGCAGGTCCCGAAGGGGTTACCTGCGCTGCATGTCAGATTGACAGTGCAACACCTGCGCTGATCCAGTTTTGCCTTGTGCAACTGGGGTTCCCTCCTGTCTGTTGCCCAGTTTTCAATATTGTTTTTGCAGCCTGTTGTCAACCTGTATACCCAGCTGAAACTACCTTTCTTTGCCTTCATTCTGCCTCAGTTGTATGAAGAAACCGTGATTGTTCTTATTGTATTTCTTGCTTTCATTCACAGTTTCCCATAGCGAAAGTGAACTAGTCTTGCTGTGACCTCTTGGATCTAGACCTGTGAGAAAGTGTCGTTGTGATTCTAAGAGCTAGTTTATTGCTGTTCATAGCTGCTTGAGCATTTGCTTTCGTTATATGGTTTGGATTTCAGTATTTCTCGTGTTTGAAACGAGTGAATCTTAAGGTGTTCTTTTGACTATTGGACAAAAACTTGTTTGCTTTCGCTTGAAATTGAATTCGAAATTATACAACAACTTTCTTTTTGTAATACATCAACATTAAGGAAGAAGAAAAGAAATACTTGCATTGTGCATGTGCATTTTGACAGTTTGCATGTCGGTTTAGGAAAGTGCATCAGTGTGTGCTCTATGATCTATTTGAAAAGATGATGTCTTTCTTTTCCTTCAGTAGTTAAGATTTTCATAAGTTGAAAGAATTGAAAAAGCTTGCTTATCATTCTTAGACTGCATTTAGGAGTTGTATCATACATCACGTGGTGATCCATAAAGGCAAACTGCTAAGCAAGATCAACCTAAAAAGAACTGAATTTATCTAACAACGCTTTGAAACATAACGAAACACAGTAGAGGTCTAGGTAGAGACGTGAACCGGCGTCGTTAAACATAGTGACTGTCGATCTCTACGAAGGTGGGTGATTCCTCCTGAGGGACGATAGCACTAATACGGATTTGTGCTCCTGCGTACCGTCGCGTATATTGGGAGACCCCTATAGGAACAAAGCCTTTATCCATAGGAAGCCGTGTCGGCCGCCCTACTGATCGCGATGCAGTGAACACAGCATTCACGAAAATTGACCACTCGTACCGTAAAACGTATTCTGTGGTTTCGCGAAAGGTTTGGCACACCCTCTGCCTAGAACTCCAGAGTAGTTTCTTTTGGCCTTTTTCAAACTCTATAACTGAAAAAGTCCATCCGAGCATTTGTCACTTCGGGCTCGTTAATACATCGAAGGAGACTAGAGTCATCTTTAGCTTTTTCTCGACTCTTAAAAATTGAAAAAGCAAGTTGTGTCTAAAGCGTCGTCATATAAAATTCATTCTAAACGGAACATAATCACCTCCTATTCCTGCGTTGATCTTCGAAGTTAGTCTTTTGGCATCGTAAGTTCTTGTAGAATCGCTAAGAAATCTTTTGGATAGACTAGATATGTCTGAACAACCGTCGACATCTAGGACCGTGTCGTCTGACACAGCAGCAGCAGAACCTCCTCCTGGTACTCCAACGATGTTCACTGGTATACCATCTGTCCCGGCAAATTGTCAACAACAAGCCGGAGTCCAATCAAGGACGACAATATGGTTAGTTCCTATTTCTTCATCCGGATTATCATCTGGTACTTCTTATGTTGAAACTCAACAAATTGATCCAATGTGTCTTCAAAGGCCAATTTACCCTTTAAGTACTGGATTTCCACCATGTGGAGGGCAGTATGCTCTTTCATTGTTCCCTCCTAGAGAACAACCATATGAGAGTTTACAACAAGGATCAGGTCAAACTGGAATTACATCCAGCGGTTGGGTACCAATACTGCCTCAACGATCAGGAGTTGCATATTCAATGCAACCAGTACACCGTAAGTCGAATATTCCCACCACACCTGCTATGGCGAATGCGTCGCAAGTACAAGCGCTACCTGTTGTAATACAACAACCTCTTGTCTCAGCGGCTCAATCACAATCTCAGGGTAGTGCCTCCTTATCTGGAGCGACTCAGGCTCAAACAAGTACTGTGACTCCTAATCTTGGTCAATCATCCAGTATTGGTCAACAGCAAATGGTCCAACAACCAGAGCTGTTTCAATCTCAACAACCTCCATTCCAGCAATCATATCAAGGACCTGAGCAACAAGTCTTTGTAAGTAATGGGCAACCATGCTATAATGGTTTTGCCCATCAACCTTGTCAAAGTTGTCAGCATTATGCTGGTCTGCAAAGACCCATTGCTCAGGCGATACCATCTTATCCTGGATATGCTTCGCCTAACCTGAACCAACAGTTGCCCTTTGTAGCAACTCTAGAATTACCAGATCTAAACCGGCTGACGAATGATCCAATTGCTTATGCCCCTTGGTGGCCAGCGATTCCGCATAAACTTCCATCGGACATTCCTAAATTCAATGGAAATCCAGGTGAAGATCCGTCGAATCATGTGATGACATTCCATCTATGGTGTTCATCAAACACCCTGAATAATGATTCGATAAGACTTCGCCTCTTCCAGAGGACATTGACAGGTCCAGCGGCTAAATGGTACATTGAATTGCCAAGAGCCTCTTTCGACAATTTCAGCTCCTTAGCCACGACTTTCTTAACCCATTTTCAATTACCAATCAGGTATGAAACAGGAACCGAAATACTGACCAACTTCAAACAAACGACAGCTACTCACATATCTGATCATATACATGAGTGGCGTCGTCGTCATAGGATGGTCAAAACTTACGTTCCCGATCAGCTGTTAGCTGAATGGTTTATAAAGTCGTTACTTCCGGCTATAACAGAAGATGTGGCCAAAGGAGGAGTCATAACAGAGGAGCAAGTCATTGCTCGCGCTCAATATTTAGACTTAGTATATACTCAGTCTGGCACGCTCTACGACAAAATACCTGACGCCCCCAGACCTGAATTTTCAATTCCTCCCCCTCCTAAATCGAATACTGACTCTCACGCCAGTAATGGCGTGACTGGCAAACGCAAAATTTCTAGTCAAAATGCAAATGAGGAACTTCTTGCCTCAGAAGTAAATGCCATGTCGACCGACAAGGGCAAACAACTGAAGCAACCAGGGGGCAAGAAGAAAAAGAAAAGGAAAGGGAAACCCCCGACAGGGTGTCATATATGCGATGAGGATCATTGGACGAAAGATTGTCCACATATAGCTGAAGTTAAGAAGCTCTTTAAGAGTTCGAAAACCCTAGCAGTATTGACTGATCTGTTTCCTAATCCAAGACAAAATCTGGTTGCTAATCAAAATGCTTCCCGATCCCAAGTGCTTATGTTGTCTACCTCAAAGCAGCAGAATAATGCTTTGACAAGGAATAAATATTACAGGAGTCCAAAGCAGTTGAACAACAAGGCAAATAAACAACCTAGTAGTTCAATAACAACTTTGACCAAAGTTGTGCCACCCATTGTTCCTAAACCAATGATAAAGTCGCCAAAGGGAGTAGTACACAAATCGACATTTAATCCTCGTGCAAAAATAGCACAGAATTATAATATAGTAGAGGACCTGGCCCAATCGCCGTCCGCTATGTCGACACTTGAGGTGCCGCAAAATTGCCCCTCCCAAGAGCAAGCTTTATTATCAGCGATAGGTGGGATTGGCCCAACGGATTCCAATCTTGTGGCCTTTGATCATAAAGGATATGACCCTCAGATACCAGCTCAACTAGCTTTCCTTATTCAAGTGAAAGCCCTCAACAAAACTGTTCATCGAACAATTATTGACGAGGGGGCATCTACATGTCTTATGTCGATGAGTTGCTGGAAAAATTTAGGCTCACCACCCTTGTCGAAATCGTCAACGACATTAAAAGCATTTGATGGACGATCATACACTCCATACGGGATTTTAAGTAACTTGCAAGTTGAACTGGGGGGCAAAACAGTAGAAGTTGATGTTGAAGTAATCGACAGAAACCTCGATTACAACATCCTACTGGGAAGGCCTTGGATATATGCCATGGCTGCAGTTGTGTCGACCTACTTCAGGAGGATTGTATTTCCTTTTCAAGGAAAAATTACAATCGTCGACCAACAAACATTTCTCCCCAACAGTTCCCAAGTTACGGGAAGCAGTCCAATGATCCATGGAAGCGATCATTTGCTTCAAAATGTTGGAGTAGGCCTCCTAAAAGACCCTGCCTTAATGGGTACTTTTGCCCTACCGCCGGCGGGTAATCTGGCGGAAGTAGCCACAGTGGAAACCTACAATATGAAATCTTCTATATCCAACGGATTCGGAAGATTCCTAAATATTTTGTCAGCATGGATCATCGCCCTAATGGAAATACTGTAAATACAGTGGGCTCCGAGGACGGTTCTTATCTCGTGTCAACCTCATTAAAAAATGAAACAAGGAGTCATGAGGATAGTTCTTTTACTATGTCAACCTCATTAAAAAATGAAACAAATCCCCTTTTCAAAATTCAAAGGTAAACCTTCATTCCAACCACCAAGTTGAATGCAATGAAGCTTGGGGGGCACCCTCCTTTGACATGCGTTATTATGATGCTGGGGGCATGCAAAATAAACGAGCAGTTTTGGCAAAGTTCATGCTCGTTAAAAAATAAACGCAAAACCGAGCAGTTTTAGCGCATAGTTCATGCTCGTTAAAAAATAAACGCAAAACCGAGCAGTTTTAACGCGGAATTCATGCTCGTTAAAAAATAAACATAAGCATGTGAGCAAGCTTCCCCCAGAGTTCAAGCTCATCCAGAAAAAATGAACTGGTAAATAACCATTTGAGACCGTAAATTCATCAGCCATAAAAGCCTTGGTCGTGTTTGTGCACCGTCACCTCCACTTTTCATTTGGCCGATCATTCACATCCACTTGATTGTTTACCTATTTTGAGGAACAGCTGCGAAGAGTGATCCCACCTAGCCATCCTTGTAACATTGCCGTGATTGGAAAATTCCAACCTGTACCTGGAATCTGCTGCTATCCCTGTTTATCACTCGTTCCTCAAAATACGAGTCTTCTTTGAGCTCTTTTCACTGACTCGTAAAATATGAAAAGTTTGCCGAGTTTTGGCCTTCCAGCTCGTTAAAAGGACAGGAAGAGCTATCCCTCCTCTAGATTTTAATCTTTTTGGACCTGAGGGATTATTGCACAAAAAGATCGAGCGCTTGTCTAGTTCGGCTCGATAAAGCTATCGAACATTCATCCCTTCTGTATTGTTTTATACTTTTTCGGACTTAAGGGATTAGATGACGAAAAAGGACCCCTGGAGTCTACTTTATGTACCCTTTTCAGACTCTCTAAAAATGAAAAGGACCGAGTTGTCTTTGTCGCTAGGCTCGTTAAAAATATTGAATAGCAACAAACTTGTCTTTAGACGAGAATGAGTTTCCCTATCGCTAGGCTCGTTAAAACATAGTGATGGGCTTGCCCGAAGGGCAGGTTATAGAACAAGCATATGTTATCCTCCTCAAGCTTGACAAAAATAAAGAGGTACTGGTCAGAAATGACTGGGGAAAAATTGGGAGAACCTCAAAGCTTAATGGTAGCAAGTCGCTCTTGAACATGACACTTTTGCCTCCGTAAATATCGGGTTGGGTTATTTTCATTCACCGGTCCCTTCACCATGGTCTCGCCATACCATCCATACATGGGGTAATGCTACCGATCCATCACATCAGTGTCGTTATATGTTCAAGAGATGTCATTCAGAAAGTGTCAACCGGGTCCCATCCACTACCATACATCATCTTTCATCCTTCCATGACCGCCACCCTGAATCATATTTCACAGATCGTTTTCACCATCATCACTAGCTCCGTTCCGTGTCACTGATGCGGGATTCATTAAGGCCCTCCTTTGACGGATCACTTCTTGTCGACATCAGCTCATTATCCAAGAAGTTGATCTAGGAACACCCCCTCAGTACTTTGAAGCTTGCATGCCTCAATGGCAAGTTTCTCACTTCCGGCGATAGGTATACATTAATGACCTTCGACCAGGAGACTTTGCGTGGTGTTCAACGTCAGATCCTATATTCACGCCACGTGAATTGTGCTGCAGTACCTTGAGGGTCATCATCATTATCGGTGATTCCTCTCGCGCTTGTTAACAGTTTACATTATTGACTGGTAATCAAGCGATGTCTTTCCATGTTCGACTTCAAGAAATTCTCACATGGATCGACTTGTACTAGAGTGAAGATCGGACAAGTTTGAAGACCCCGGATCTAGTTTCATCCATCCGGGCTGCGATATATATTCAGGAGATAAAAAACATAGACATGTGCAGCAGATGATCATCCTACTAAAAGGATGATAATTATCAGTCTATTATCAGACGATCGTCTGTCTATGTACAGCAAATGTATTTATAAAGCTGAGCATGGGAAATGCCCGCATCAGCTAGATCATGAAAAGAAAGTATGAAAAGATAATGTATTGTATTGTATTTTGTTACAGGTCACCTCCCGACGATTGAATGAACTTCGGATCCTCCTAATAAAGCATTTCACCCGATAAACGACCTCATACTTTAGGGGGCAACTGTTATAGACATTTTTGTGCCTTACAGCATAGAGCATGAAATGTCAATAATCTAAGGGATCCAAAGTCCTTAAACATGTTGTTCCTACCCCTAGAGGAACAAGGTCAGCAAACCACATCACTTCAGATCAGTTCTCCACTGAAAAACACTCAAAAACAGGTCAATTTTGGATCAAAGCAGCTGCTCCACTAAGCATCTGCGCTGAATGTCAAAAGCTCTATGGTGTACCTGCGCTGCATAGCAAGTGCAACAAAGGCTACCTGCGCTGGGCGTACTTTGACATGTGGAGGAATCTTTTCTCAATGTGCCAGTGCCCAGGAAGCTTCCAAAATGACACTTGGATCAGAAGATTCGCCTAATGATGAGTTAAGAGCTTCTAAAACTCCAAGTGGAAGGTAGAAACTCCGAGTGGACTCAAGGACTGAAGAACAACTGGAGTTGAAGAGGACAACAAGTCACACATCAAGCTGACTTATCTTCACTCCAAAACTCTATATAAGGATCTCATCCCATGGGATCTGGAGGCCGGAATTTAGTGCAAAGAATTGTTGTTGGTTTACAGTTGTGAGTATTGGGTGATTGCTTGAGGGAGGTGAAGAGGAGATTTCTTTCCGTCGGGAAGGTGATGCTGGATTGGACCTCTCACGGTTGTATCACCGCCTGAACCTTACTTCCTTATATTAATAAAGCATTTGAGGTTCTTCTATCCGCATGTGTTTCAATGGTGTATTGTCTTACTTGCGTATTTGATTTATGCTAATCCTTGAATCAATTATGAATGCATGCTTCTTGTAGTTTCCTTTTCTTGTCTTGTTCGCAGGATCTCGTGTGGCTGGGCCCGTGAGAAGACTTGGAGCTGGGAGCAAGCGGCAAATAGAGGAGATTGGATCGACCATTTGCGCAAGACATCGGTAAGTGGATCTCTTCCTTTCGTCTCTTGCATGTCATAAAGAAGTAACTTTAGATAGCTTTGCTTCAGCTGTTGCTAAGGAACTATCACCCTTAGAGTGGGATAGGGTCATTCCGTGTTGGATACTTTTCCCCACAACAAAGGGGGAGAGGTTTTGGCCCTAGCAGAAAGCCAAATCCTTTGTGTTCTTGTCTCTTTTATTTTGATAGCAGTTTGATGAAGCAATCACACACTAATAATAATATGAAGATCAAGCTAAGATAAAATTGTAAAAGAACTTCACAAATTGTTATCATGTAAAGAAGAATCTCACTAATAATGGCATGCCCTAGATTCTTCAACATGGTATCAGAAGGATGGGTTCAGAAGTCAAAGGAAGGGCAGAAAAGAGACATTCAGAAGTCAAGTTTACTACAAGGCATCAAACTAGCTAAAGGAATCAGGATCTACACTCAAAGAACAAGACCAAGATCTAAGAGGCAACCTACATCAACAAGTCTACAACAACAAGGGGTTTGAAAGACAACAATCAGAGGATGAAGTAGTTAGATCTCAAGATGCATAGCAACAACTTTGGTGACTCCCACAGTTTTGATCCACAGTGATCTCAATCATCTCACAATGGCATGATCTCAACATACCAGTGATTGGATCCCTTCAATAAAGAGAACAGTTTTGACAACTCAGATTCCTACTCAAAGAAGCAGATCATCTACAACATAGTGTTCAAGAATGGACCTCTCTACACTTCAGTCATAATTTGTATAAACTATACTCAAGTCAATGTTGCATGCTACAAGGTTCCTTATGTAGCCCAATTACATAAATCAAGATAGCTCGAAGGCAAAGGAGGCAATCTGCATATCAAAGATCTCAGTCGAAGGAAGCACCAATATGTCTACTCCAACTACTGCCAACATGATCAAGGTGAAGATTTAATCTTCACATCTCAAGTAAGTATTTTCATTAATCATTTTTGAAATGTCTTCATGATTGCAAGAAGATCTATAGGCTGTATGGGTCGTCAAAGGTTCTTGCATGGAATGAGAAGGATTGTCACAATCCTTATGAAGAAGAGAAGTCAGTGAAGATATCAGAGGTCTCCTTTGAATTCATGAGAAGGAACTCTTAAAAGTTATCTCATCTCTATAGGAGATAGATAAGAAATACATGAAATGCTAGAAGAGGTACTCTCTGAACTGTAGAAATATCTTCATAAGATCTCGATTGCGAGATCTAGGAAATATGATGAAAGAATAATCATCATTGATATTGATATTGATAAGCAAGGTAACAATTGTCCATGAACAAGAAGGTTACTTCGATCAACAGTTTGTGGTCTCTATGTCAGATAGAGAAAGACAAGTTGAAAGGACTCAAATAAGTGTAGAAAAGAAAAGGAAGGTTGACAAGACAAAATAGTACTATGGAAGAAGAGCTCATATCGTTGGAAGGGTGGAAGCTGAAGAAAAGGACCAAGGAAAGAGGGAGTAGCAGACCTCTCAAAAGGATCCTATCAGAAGTCCTTGCAAACATGACCATGATAATAAAATACATTATGGCATCATGGAAGCATTGGAAACAAGAGCTCGTGATATCTCCATGGAAATCTTGAAGGACAAAAATCCATGACGGTCGAACATGAAGGACATACCTCTTGGAAATCTCATTAGATGTCAAAAGTAAGGAAGAAGTCATCCAGGTCAAAGGGAACATTTACCAGAAGGGGATATACAAGATCCTGAAGAGTCTCTGATAGAAAACTCAGCGGAGGATCCCCTGGTCTGGGAAAGCAGCAAATGCTTCATCAGGAATTCCAACTTATGGAATTCATGAGATGAAGGATTGATGACATGAAAAAGCAGATCAAGGGATTGAAGATCTTTTCAACCAAGGAAGTTGCTAAAAGTAGCAAAAGGAAAGTGAGGTATGTATGCTTGTATTTGTATTTAATATCATAATGTCATGTTATATGGTTGCAGGTAACATGGATCGAGCATGACAAAAAGGAAAGGATCTCCTCCTCTGAAAGGATGCAGAAAGACATAAGTCACATTAAATGAAATCAACATAATATGCCCTCATATGAAGTATGAGTTGGTTGACTACAATTGAAGAACTCTGATTGAAAGCTCCTGGGAATGAAAGACACGAGGATGGAGGAGGTCGTGAAATATGCAACCTTGATGAAGGCCGTCAACATCCAAAAGATCAGGAAGACTTGACCAGGAAATCTCCCAAAAAGATGTGAAGACTCTGATGGAAGTCTGAAAAGATGAAGACCCTTGACAACAGATATCATTGGGAGATGTGTCAACATGTATGCAGGGTGTTGATACCTACAAGAAGATGTCACTGGAAAAAGGCCATCACCAAAAGGTAATATGTGAATTGTTTTTGGTGTCTGACCTCTTGGAGAAAGTCTGGGTATGTGTGCAGGGCCATGGTAAGAAGAGTTGTGAAGAATGTCACAACTATGTACCTCGTGATCTAGAGAAATCACCGTTGAAGGAAAGGTGAAGTTAGATGGCCCTATGAAGGAAGCCCCAGATGTAAAGCCAAGGAGGATACTTTCCGAAATGACATGATGGAGGAAAGTGATGGATGGCTGAACACTACATGTGAAGAAATTAATGACATCGAAGTCTTGGATCGTCAGTCAACTACAAGACCCTATAATGTTGGAATTTCTAATTCTAACCCATTAGAAACTCTTCCTGTACTATTTGATTTATTTCTTCCTACTTGTTCAATTACTTAACAAGTTATTTGCCATGTAAATACTGAAAATAAATACAAGTACAATATCAACACATACAGATCATCAACTGAAAGAAACAAGCACACAAGTGACACCGTTGTTTTTGGACTAATGTCCCCAAAAAAACCCAATGCAGAAAACCGGTGCAACTATTCAGAGAGTTTTATTATTATGCAAGTTCAGAATACAACCAGGGTGCCAGAAATGGCTCACCCAACAGAGAATGCCCTCAGCAGTAGTACCTCTCAGCCGGAGACAGATATTCTTGCTAAATCATCGGATGAACGATCCCACAACAACAATATAGCTTCTTCTGGTCTGCGTCACCCTGATACGGTCTGCGTCACCTTATCCAGCTCTCTAGCTCCAATCTGTCCCACGAAAATCTCCCAGTGCTGCCTCTAAGGCCAGCGTCAGCCTATCTGGCCCAGCATCAGCCTCTCGAGGCTCTGCGTCAGCCTCTAGAGCCTCTGTGTCTCACACGCTGGCCCTCACTAGCTCTGTGCAACTCCTCACTACCTTTGTGTGGCCTCTCGTTGGCTCTGCGTCAACCTCTCCCGGCTTTTGCGTTGATCATCCCGGTAATAAGTCAGCCTCTCTGCTATGTATTCACTGCCCCTCAGCTGCAACTTAGATCACTTCACTCAATTTCCTCAGCAAACCCTGCCCCAGAAAAAAGAGTTCTTGATCTCTCTTGGTGTGTTCTCCAACTGACCCTCAAGCCTCTTCTTATACTTTTCTCGTTGGTCCATCAATGGCCGAGATTAAATCTCTAATCAACAGCTAAGATTAGATTTGGCTTGATCCATGACTTTTGGACCATTGTAACTAAGTTTTATATTAATTCACATTAATAATTTATTTTTCCTAAGTTTAGACTTAGGAACTCCATTAAAAATATTAATTATTTTAATATCTCCCAAATTGGTTAGATTTTGCCCAAACCATTTCTGGGTCTTAGCGATCTCATGTGCTATAGCCTCTCCACCAATTTTCGTGGCTAGAGCACATCCAATGCTACCCCAAATCAACACTCCCTCTTAGTGAGGACTGTGCTCTAGTAATACAACTCACTGAGTATCACCCTGATCATCCAGCATCGATCCCTGTGCTGATGCTAGAACTCCCCGCCCAACATCCTCTGCACTGTTGCATCATGTAATGCTACCCATGGCCCTGCCACTGCCACTGCTGCATCCGTATAGCAGCTCCCTCTGCATTCGTGTTGTTGCCAATGGCCTTGCCACTGCCACTACTGCATCTGCACTGCATACCCTCTCATCATGCTACATCGTTCTGCCCATAGCATTGCCACTGTTAACCGTTGCACTGCAACTCAGTGACTGAGAAGTAAGTAATTGATCCTCCCAACTCTAACATTTCTTTCAGGGTAGAAACACTCTCGATGTTGAAGCTCCCTATGTCGCTGACAAGTGCTCCCTCTACTGACCTCCGTGTTGCTGCAACAACTCCATGCATCTCGCACTACTGCCTCACGCTGTCCCGGGACTCTTGCACTATAGCACTCTCTGTTGCTCCATCCGCATCTGTCTCTACCAACATCCGCCAGTCCTGCTACTCCTCTTCAGGGCTCCCGTAGCCAGGTATAATCCAAGAGGTTGGGTACCTCGAGGATCTTGCCCCTCATCGCCTGTAGTCTGTCTGACTACAACTCGATGTCTCCCCACTTCCTCTCAAGTGGCGCATGAGCACTCATGGCACAGTCGTCATCTGTGTCCACTTCTTTCTCTGCCCTTACTGGCTATGCCTTGGTTTCAGAAGCCTCTCCCTCGCTCTTCTTCCTCTGACACTAGTTCGCATAGTGACCCAGTTCCCCATAGTGGAAGCATTTGACCTTGGAGAGGTCCTTCTTCTTTCGTTTCTCCTGCTTTCCTACAGATGCTAAGGCAGCATCCTCCTCTTCCTCCTTTTTGATTCTGACCCCCTTGCCGCTGCTTCCCACCTTGGTCAGCGGTCTGATCTCTTCTTGACGAAGAGCCGCCCACAGTTCCTCCCAATCTAGAAGGCTTGCCCTGCCCAGTAAGCTCTGGACAAATACCTCCCAATCCTCTGAGACTGCGTTCAATGCGGTCCTCACCAACATCTCCTCATCCAGCGTGGCCCCTATGGAAGTCAGCTGGTCCCGAATCTCTGTCAATTGCCTGAGGAAGATATCTATCTGCTCTCCCCTCTGCATCTGGTATGACCGCAGCTGATTTTCTAGAAGCATCTTCCTCTGCACAGAAGTATGTTGATACAACTTCTTCAGGGCATCCCACATCTCATTTGTCGTACCCTTCTCGGCAATATGTGGTACCACATGATCCTTGACCCCGTCAAGAATGATGCACTTAGCCCTGGCCATTGCCTCCTTGTACTTCTCATTTTTAGCTGGGTCAACTGGGATTGCTATCGTTTTCAAGGCGAAGTGTTTAATGCGATATCTGTCTAGAATGGACAAGATCCTAGCCTTCCAGACTACGAAGTTCAAAGCTCCATCCAGTCTATCTTGATCTCTTAGCCCATTCACTGCCATTTCGTTGCTCCTCTTTCGACTCTTTCGAGTCTCTCAACTTCCCATTGGAAGTTCTCATTGTGACTCCCTGTAAGCCTCGATTTCCCTTCTGGAAATCCCTCTGCCAATGTCGAGATGCCCCACTCCAATCGTTTGTGCAAGTGCACCACTGATCAGGATTTCTTGGCTAGAAATCCTTGGCAATAACTCCCTCCTCCTTGGTCTTGCCCTGTTAAGTACTGTTCTAACCACAATACCCCACCAGCTTCGCTCCGCAACTTACCCACAGCCTCCTATGCCCCAACAATCTAAAGGTTAGAGCCTCTAAGCTCTGCGCAATCCTGACACCGGCACAATTTGCACCTCCTAGCCACAGCGTTGATCCTTCCTCACTGAGAAAGATGATCAACCATTACGTAGGTCAGGTCTGCTCCTCTCTACCTCAACGCTGATCCTCCTCCTGGCTTGGACTGATGATGCAGGCTCTCTGTGTCACCCCTTCCTTGCTGCTTTCTGCTAGGAATAGCTTCTGTCACTCGTGACAACTGTTTCTGCTGCTGCTGCTGCTCTGCTCGACTGATGCCTTCAGTTATCCTGTGATTTGCAACCATGCTCTGATAACATGTTGGAATTTCTAATTCTAAGCCGTCAGAAATTCTTCCTATACTATCTGATTTATTTCTTCCTACTTGTTCAATTACTTAGCAAGTATAGTATCAACCAATGTTTTAAAACTCCGACTCCGACTCGGTATCGACTCAGCCAACTCGATTTCAATGACTCGGTCGTTGTAAAAAATACATTAAATATTTATTTTTTATAAAAACACATAATTTTAAAGATTTTCATTCATGTTTCCAAAAACACAGCATTAGAATATAGATAGAAGACAACATATGATCAAAGTAGGCTCATGAATATATCCATTATATCAAAATGGCACCCAGTGCACTGTCTAATACATACACGATGATGATATAGAGATCAAAACAAAAACACATAACCAAGGAGGCTAGAAATGGCCTCGACAACAAAAGTCTGTGACCAGTACTACTTGCTACTGCTAGAGTTGCCAACATCATCTGGCTCAGTGTTACTTGGGAGCGAAAGCAAAAGTGGGGAGCGGGAGCGGGAGCAACATTTTCAGAAGCTCCCGGTTTGGGAGCGAATCCCGGAGGAGTTCGACAACCAATGTCACTAACATCAAGGTACATATAGGGATTGGTGCTCTTGATTAAATAAGAGTTCCATACCCTAATACATAACAAAATTCAATGGAAACATTGCAATCCCCCATTCCTGAAATCCTGATAAACTGATAAGTCTGCTGGATTTTGAATGAAATCTAAAATTCTACTTTCTCCATATGAAATCCAATGAGGTCGGAACCACTCTCAAACATCCTGAGTCATTTCATGGTAATGTTAAAAATTTAAGTAAAAGGATGAAAATAAAGATTAAGGAGAATGTCACTTTTACTTTAAGAATTTAACATTACCAGGGATTAGAGTCAGACAGGGAAGCCCAGGGAGTCCCCAAAAGTTAAAAAAAATTAAAAAAAAAACCATTACCAGGGATTAGAGTCAGACAGGGAAGCCCAGGGAGTCCCCAAAAGTTAAAAAAAATTAAAAAAAAAACCATTTTTTGGGTTCACTGACCGCTGTACGTAACCTGGCCGAACCGGTTCAATGGCCAGGTCAAATTTTTTTTGACCAACTTGGACCAACTCAGCAGAGTTGGTTCCGAGCCGGCCGGATTTTAAAACACTGGTATCAACACACACAAATCATCAACTAAAAGAAACAAGCACAGAAGTGACACCGTTGCTTTTGGACTAATGTCCCCGGAAAAACCCTATGCGGGAAAATCGGTGCAACTATTCAGAGGGTTTTATTATTATGCAGTTTTAGAATACAACCAGGGTGCCAGAAATGGCTCACCCAATAGAGAATGCCATCAGCAGTAGTAACTCTTAGTCAGAGGCAGATATTCCGTCCAAATCACCGAATGAACGATCCCACAACCACAATACACCTTCTGCTGCTCTGCGTCACCCTATCTAGCTCTCCAGCTCCAATTTGTCCCACGAAAATCTCCCAGCGCTGCCTCTAAGGCCTGCGTCAACCTCTCTAGCCCATCGTCAACCTATCTGGCCTAGCATTAGCCTCTCGAGGTTCTGTGTCAGCCTCTGGAGCCTCTATAACTCACAAGTTGGCCCTCACTGGCTCTGCACAGCTCCTGGCTGCCTCTGGTTGCCTCTGTGTGGCCTCTAGCTGGAACCTCTCTCGGCTTTTACGTTGATCCTCCTAGTACTAAATTTGCCTCTCTGCTATGTATTCACTACCCCTCAGCTGCAACTCAGATCACTTCACTCAATTTCCTCAGCAAACCCTACCCCAGAAAATCGAGTTCTTGATCTCTCTTGGTGTGTTCTCCAACTGACCCTCAAGCCTCCTCTTATACTTTTCTCATTGGTTCATCAACGGCCGAGATTAAATCTCTAATCAACGACTAAGATCAGATTTGGCTTGATCCATGACTTTTGGACCATTCTAACTCAGTTTTATATTAATTCACATTAATATTTTATTTTTCCCAAGTTTAGATTTAGGAACTCCATTAAAAGTATTAATTATTTTAATATCTCCCAAACTGGTTAGATTCTACCCAAACCATTTTTGGGTCTTGGAGATCTCATGTGTTATAGCCTCTCCACCAATTTTTGTGGCTAGAGCACATCCGATGCTACCCCAAATCAACATATAAATTACTGATAATAGAGTCCTTGCATGAAAGGGAGCTCTGAGAGGTTCCTATGAATAAAGGAACTCAAGCAAGTTTTTGAGTAAAGAGAAACTTGGAACTCATCCCTGGTTGAGAGGGAGAGTTAGACATGACATTCTTGTCTTCAGTTTGGAAGAAAGAATGGAGGATTGTGTAATCATCTAGCATCCGACACTCTTTGAGGATGTGGTAGGGCATCCAATATAAGAGTGGGCAAGAGGATCGATATTCTTGAGGGCTGGGAACCCAAGATGAGAATAGTCCTAGTAGGGCATACTTGGACAACCCCCGGGTGGGTATGACCCTAAGAGAGGCAATGATGATGCGTGTATATCAGTCACTGGTCTCGCCAACATTGTGTGCTCTGATCTAAGTAAGAGATAGAGTTGTTGGTCAAGGCCTTGCTATATGAAACAATGGTGGTTGAAATGATGCTATAACAGATGGACTGCAAATCCGATTCTTCTTATGAGAAATTCTTCAGATTGAGAATGACCAAGTACCATTATGAATACCTCACTAGTTAAGAGGGAGTGTTGAAGAAAGTGTAACTAGGTCTGGTCTTCATAATGAGATGATTTTTGTAAATGATGTAATAAAAGGAAATAAATTTTTTTTGTATGCCTTGCTACATGGGTTTCATGAGCAAGAAGTGTCACTAGGTAAAAGACTTCTTCTTGATGTCTTTAGGATTTTATTTATATGTCAAAGAGTCATGTCATGTGTAAAGAAGCTCTTCATGGGCCCATGGAAATGTATACAAGTATGTAGCAGCCCTCCAAGACCAAGATCAATCCTCCAAAAGCAAGCACATCGAAGTCTACAAGCAAAACAACAAAGAGATCACCATGTCGGCTCCAAAATAGAATTAATTGGATAAATGGAAGTCATGTTGGCTAGAAGAAATAGTCACAACGTTTCACTTCATAATGTCGACTCAAAATAGGAGCATGAACCACTATAAATACCTGTCTAGGGTCATCCCAAAAGGAAAAAGAACTCACATTTATCTCTGAAATCTCGGATGAATATGGGAGCAGAGATCCGCATCAAGGGAGGGACAGAGCTTGGGTTTGATTGCTACCTCAGATGGGTATAAGGAGCAGAAGAGAAACTTGGGATAGTCTTACTCTATCACATGACAACACGCATGATCACAAGGACCTAAGGAACGCATGATAAGAGGACGCAAGGAGTTCTGTGTTAGTTGCATTCTCAGCATACCTTGAAGGTGCAGTCTCGGCACAAATAAAACGATAAGGATATCGATATATCCTAGCATACTCGAAGGTATCATGATGACATCAATGCAAGAAGAGAATCACAATCTTGATGAAGAGACGCAGAAACAACAGTGACAAAGATGATCAGTCTCGGAATTATGACAGTGAATTAAGATCACAGTCTCGACACAATTAGAAGCAACAATAACTACTATAGTCTCGACCTAACTGGAAGGTAAGGATCTCAATATCACAATCTTGGTAGACCTATTTCATAACAATCAATGTATACATATGATGAAGAAGGGCTTGAAACCCTCACTGTATTTATATAGTCTCACTGTCTCGGAATAAGATCTCATTGTTGTAATCACAGTCTAGAAATATACTCTCGGCATGCTCACAGTTAATGTGATGATGATCTCAGCTAGAATACAGTAATGGAGGTATGATGAAACAGTCATCATGGTGATTGTCATAAGGTAGTTCTTGATGCATCAATGAAAGCATAGAATAAGGATCACAGTGAAGATCTCAATAAACCTCATTGACATGGTGAAGAAGCAGCAATGAAGATCTCAGTGATGCAGCAGTGATGGCTTCAATGGTGCAACAATCATGATGATCTCAGCAGTGACAGAGAAGAAGATTGATGTCTTGGTCTTGGAGTGGCAGAAAGTGTCAAGGGTCATGGTCTTGGTATTCGTCAATTGGAATCTCTATAAGAATAATTTCATGCAGGTTTTCCTCTCCAAGGGGGAGAGGTTTTGGCCCTAGCAAAAAGCCAAATCCTTTGTGTTCTTGTCTCTTTTATTTTGATAGCAGTTTGATGAAGCAATCACACACTAATAATAATATGAATATCACGCTAAGATAAAATTGTAAAATGTTAAGTTTAGGTATGTTCTATGCAAGAGCAATTCATTTAAAGTTTCACTGTTAGCAATCACATCAGCATTAAAGTAAACTGCAGATAAAACATAAATATAAATCGCAGAAGACAAGCCAAGACAAGAGGACACAAGATGTGGCGCTAGCCAGGGACAAACCCCACAATGTGGGGAAACCCTTGATCAATTCTTCCTTTATGTTCTTCAAAGTTCAGCAGAGAAAGAGAGAGAGAAATAGTACATTTACATCAGAAGTTAACAGTTTGACTTATCTAGATCTGAGCATAGATAATCTCCTATAATTATGATACATGAGATCAGTTGAAGACATTCTGCTTCAACTGATTCTCCTAGGTAACGCCTTCACCTATCCATTTCGTTCATCTGCTGCACCTTACCGTGTAGCACCATCATGCTGCATCACGCTGCTCATGATCACTGTGTTGCCCATACATCAAGTTGTCCATGACCTCATACATCATATTGCCCATGTGTCATGCTACTTCATGATTTCATCTATCATGCTGCCTATTCATCATGTTGCGCTGCACCCAAATATCACTGAGTTGTTCTCAACATCATGGATCTGCACCCATCTGATGTGTACTCAATGACTGGTTTACTGCTCTCATTGATATACCGAGATTTCTATTATGACAGTCATTACATTATGTCAACAAGGTCTCCAGTGAGGTCTACAGCATGATGACTATATCTTATATCCTTATCATTACTGAGACAACGATTATGAGATTGTAGTAGCTTTGGTACTGCTTTTCCTTATAAATAGGCATGTAATCTATAGAATAGATCCATGACATTGTCATCCTTATACCAGTTATTCTATAGGAGTACCACGACTGCATATTGTCATACCTTATCCATGTAATACGAAGACTGTCATACCAAGGGCTAGGTCTCCATGTAGTTCAGAACTTACTGCAGTTACTCCATTCGAGATCTATACTTCTTTGTTCATCCGAGCATGGATCCATAGGTAAAATATCGATCAGATATGCATCCATACTTATGAGTTCTGGTCATGAATGCACCTCATACCCTAACCGAGGTGCAGTCAGATCCTGCTTCTCCAAGCGAGATCTAGCATGTGTGCTTTCTTCTTTCTAGACTGCGGCTCCCCTAACCTTGATTGCGGCTCCAATAACCTACAGCGGTTGTTCCTTTTCGGATTAGATTCACGTGGACTGCCCAACGTATATTTGTTAGGTGTAGAACGTTGACTATCTTATGAATGTTGTGCGTAATATTGCAATACCATGACTGCGTTTATCCTTTACATGAACAGGACTGCGTGTATCCATTGTGTGAACAGAACTGTGAGTATCCATTGCGTGAACAGGACTGCATTTATCCTTGTGTGAACAGAACTGCAAGTATCCATTGCATGAACAGGAATGCATTTATCCTTTGCGTGAGTTAGGATGGCTCCATTTCAACTGCGGCTGTGCCTTCTTTTATCACTGTGGCTAGATGGCAGTGGCACCCTAGACTGCGTATAGAAGTCCCTTAAGGGCTTCGTATAGAAGCTTCCTTTCACTGTGTTTATCATATGGCCAGCGTAATTCCATGCGTATGTATGAAGTGTTTCCATGAACGGCGTAGGGTTCAACTTCCTGAATAATGTATAGAGATTCATCATGAACAGCGTATAGGTTTGCATACTGACTATAATTTAGGGCATCTGCGTGTGAGCTAGGGCATCATCTAGGCCAGCGTATTCTATGTTCTCTCCTTCTCCAAAAACCCAAGATGTGGAGAGGAGATCACCTCAAGAATACATGTGTGAAATGACTTCAAGTCCTTGCTAATTTATACTAAATCGTAAGTGATGAATAGGCGTGACTATTGGGCTTCTGAGCCTACTCAAGTTGCTGGTTGGCTTGATAATAATTTCATAATCAAAATAAATTCATATCTCTATAAATACTTATCGGAAGCAGATGATCTTTGGATCAATCCTACACCTCTCGACGAGAGGGATCCAATAAAAATATCAGCTGCCATAAATAAGCTGACCCACATGGAGTTTGGCCCTAGTTGCCAATTTAACACTCCCTCTCAACTAGGGAGAACTCCATCCGTTGATCCATAAGTCCGACTGTACTGTCTCTACCATCAGTGCCCTGCGCTGCTCTGCCTAGCTCTGCTTAGCTCTGCTGGCTCTGCTCTGCTCAACGTAGCTCTGCTAAACTATGAAGAAGAAGAATTGATCAAGAATGAGTCATACCATTCTCCACTGACCCGAAGTCAGTCTCAGAGTGCGTACCACGAGTCCCAGACTAGTCTCAACCGACCCGAAGTCAGCTTCATAGTAAGTACCACTCCTACCACTGGTCCCAAACTAGTATTGCAGGCTCAAAGTGTGTACTACTGGTCCCAGACCAGTCTCAACCGACCCGAAGTCAACGTCATAGTATGTACCACTCTCACTGGTCCCAGACCAGTCCTGCATTGACACAAAGTCAGTCTCGGAGTATGTACCACTGGTCCCAGACCAGTCTCAACCGACCCGAAGTCAGTGTCATAGTAGGTACAACTCCTACCACTAGTCCCAAACCAGTATCGCAGGCTCAGAGAGTGTATGACTGGTCCCAGACCAGTCTCAACCGACCCGAAGTCAGCGTCATATTATGTACCACTCTCACTGGTCCCAGACCAGTCCTGCACTGACATGAAGTCAGTCTCAAAGTATGTACCACTGGTCCCAGACCAATCTCAACCGACCCGAAGTCAGCGTCATAGTATGGTACAACTCCTACCACTGGTCCCAGACCAGTATCGTAGGCTCAGAGAGTGTACTACTAGTCCTAGACTAGTCTCAACCGACCCGAATTCAGCGTCATAGTATGTACCACTCTCACTGGTCCCAGACCAGTCCTGCACTGACACGAAGTCAGTCTCGGAGTACATACCACTGGTCCCAAATCAATGGAGGTCATCCTAGCGTAGGGAGTACGGTAGATACAACGATGCGTCCATCGGTACTACTATGGTCCCTAACTTCATTTCCCTGCTCATTAATCAGATGAGAGGTACTTCCCATGAGTCCCAGATTGCATGGGTAGGATGCCTCGACAGGAGAACTAATCAATCCTGTCCTAACAGGAGAACACATCAATCCTGCTATAATCGCCATAGAGAACACATCAATGCAGGCCTCTCAGGAGAACACATCAATCCTGCTACAATTGCCATGGAGAACACATCAATCCTGCTACAATTGCCATGGAGAACACATCAATCCAGGCCGCCATGGAGAACACATCAATCTAGGCCTCACAAGAGAACACATCAATCCTGCTACAGTCGCCATGGAGAACACATCAATCCAGGCCTCACAAGAGAACTAATCATCCTACTACACAAGAGAGCGAATCATCCTGTTCCACAAGAGAGCGAGTCATCTTATCCCACAAGAGAGTGAATCATCTTGTTCCAGTGCGCACCACCAGGGGAGGGTGAGTCACCCTTTGGTCGTATGTTGCTCCAGGAAGAACCACAAGCCCCCGAGAGCTCCCAGAGCTCAATGTATGCAACATGCAGGACCCTTTTACAAAGGTTTCTCGACGACTCCAAGTCGTTCAGGAAAATCACAAATTTTTTCTTTCCAGGGCTCTGACCTGTACATCATCTCAGTGCGATGGAGCCTCCTTGCTCATCGACTTGCCATATCACAAATAAGGCAGTATTTGATGTCTATCCGCTGGAGCAATCATTGAATACGGGATTCCTCAATAATCGAATCCCACCTCTGGTTGTTACAGAGAATCATAGTAGTATTCATCATGTGTACAACTCACTGATGAGCTTCCCCAACTAGGCAGCTTCATACGAGATCATATTCGTAGATATGTATCCAGTCTCGATGGTGCTTATAACAACCGACTTCTGCTTTCCACTTAGAAGCAGAATCCAAAGAGGAACAACACTATGAAGTGCTTCCAATGATCCTTCACACTGCATGCCCAATCAACATTCGAATAATCATGCAATTTCATATTCCCGGCAGTGTATCTCAATCCATGAGAGATTGTGCCCTGAAGACATCTCAGAAGATTCTTGGCACAATCCAATGAGGCTCATCCAAATATGAGCTCCCCGTGCTAACTGCAAAACATATGTTCGTACAGAAGTTCACCAAGAACTTTCCCAAGTCTGGTCCGACATCACTACCATATAGTTTCTGAAAGTTAATATCCTTGAGGTAGTCACAGGCTTGCAGTTTATCATTCCACATACAGAATCCAACTCCCTTTATCTCCTACAAATGAGAGGGTCTGCAACTGTCAGAAATAGTTCATCTGCATAAGGTGTCGGTATGAGAGGTCTATCATCCACAACCTTCGGATAATGGTTTGGATCGGTTTCACTCCTTAGTGAATCTCAGCTTCATCAAACAGCTATCAGTCCTCTCATAGTATGCCTGGGGTGTTTTGCTTCAAGCCATAGAGGGCTTTCTTCCACCTGTATACATGAGATTCCCGTTCATGAATCTCAACCTCCACGGGTTGTTTCAAACTGTGGGTTCTGCTACATGAGGGGAATGGTCCCCTTGTAAGATTTTCCTTTGGTACATCTCAGACATGTACTTTCATGCTCTTTTTGAATTCAGGCTTCCCTGTCACCATCTGACCCACAGACCTCCGGTGCTATGTGTCAATGGACATGGTCCCTAGTGGACTTCCTGTAACTTAATACAACCTTGAACTCAAAAGCATCTTAGACAATTCTATTCTCAAATACGTACCTTCCCATTGACGAATGCCACCCTGAAACCTTTGACTTCCATTTCCGAGATGGACACTAGGTTCCTTTTGCGATCAGGTACATAAAAGAGATCCTGGGATTCATTGCTTTCTTTGAAGAGACGGTCGTGTCCTGGATGATCTGCTTCTCTGCCATTCGGACACTCCTTCACATAAGGGCCGAACTTATTGTAGCCAAGGCATTTGCCTTTCCTTCCATCCCTTGATCCGAACTTCCCTATGAAGTGATCTTTAGGTATGCCATCAGAAGCTCTGCTACGCCATTCTCATAATATGCTCTGCTTCGACTTCACCCTAAGTGAATTGTGAGGAACCCATTGATCCTTCTGTCTTGTCCCAACGGTCTTTGGTGATTGCTCTTTCACTCTTGCTTGGGCATTGTCTTCACCTCAACTCCGATACCATGTTAAGTTTAGGTATGTTCTATGCAAGAGCAGTTTATTTAAATTTTCACTGTTAGCAATCACATCAGCATTAAAGTAAACTGCAGATAAAACATAAATATAAATCGCAGAAGACAAGCCAAGACAAGAGGACACAAGATGTGGCGCTAGCCAGGGACAAACCCCACAATGTGGGGAAACCCTTGATCAATTCTTCCTTTATGTTCTTCAAAGTTCAGCAGAGAAAGAGAGAGAGAAATAGTACATTTACATCAGAAGTCAACAATTTGACTTATCTAGATCTAAGCATAGATCATCTCCTATAATGATGAGACATGAGATCAGCTGAAGACATTCTGCTTCAACTGATTCTCCTAGGTAACGGCTTCACCTATCCATTTCGTTCATCTGCTGCACCTTATCATGTAGCACCATCATGCTGCATCATGCATCATCATGCTGCTCATGATCACTGTGCTGCCCATACATCAAGTTGTCCATGACCTCATCCATCATGTTGCCCATGTGTCGTGCTGCTCCATGATTTCATCTATCATGCTGCCCATTCATCATGTTGCGCTGCACCCAAATATCACTGAGTTGTTCTCAACATCATGGATCTGCACCCATCTGATGTGTACTCAATGACTGGTTTACTGCTCTCATTGATATACTGAGATTTCTATTATGACAGTCATTTCATTATGTCAACAAGGTCTCCAATGAGGTCTACAGCATGATGACTATATCTTATATCCTTATCATTACTGAGACAATGATTATTAGATTGTAGTAGCTTTGGTACTACTTTTCCTTATAAATAGGCATGTGATCTATAGAATAGATCCATGACATGGTCATCCTTATACCAGGTATTCTATAGGAGTACCACGACTGCATATTGTCATACCTTATCCATGTAATACGAAGACTGTCATACCAAGGGCTAGGTCTCCATGTAGTTCAGAACTTACTGCAGTTACTCCATTTGAGATCTATACTTCTTTGTTCATCCGAGCATGGATCCATAGGTAAAATATCGATCAGATATGCATCCATATCATACTTATGAGTTCTGGTCATGAATGCACCTCATACCCTAACCGAGGTGCAGTCAGATCCTGCTTCTCCAAGCGAGATCTAGCATGTGTGCTTTCTGCTTTCTAGACTGCGGCTCCCCTAACCTTACAGCGGTTGTTCCTTTTCGGATTAGATTCACGTTGACTGCCCAACGTATATATGTTAGGTGTAGAACGTTGACTATCTTATGAATGTTGTGCGTAATATTGCAATACCATGACTGCATTTATCCTTTGCATGAACAGGACTGCGTGTATCCATTGTGTGAACAGAACTGCGAGTATCCATTGCGTGAACAGGACTGCATTTATCCTTGTGTGAACAGAACTGCGAGTATCCATTGCATGAACAGGACTGCATTTATCCTTTGCGTGAGTTAGGATGGCTCCATTTCAACTGCGGCTGTGCCTTCTTTTATCACTGCGGCTAGATGACAGTGGCACCCTAGACTGCGTATAGAAGTCCCTTAAGGGCTTCGTATAGAAGCTTCCTTTCACTGCGTTTATCATATGGCCAGCGTAATGCCATGCGTATATGTATGAAGTGTTTCCATGAATGGCGTAGGGTTTCACTTCCTGAACAACGTATAGAGATTCATCATGAACAGCGTATAGGTTTGCATACTGACTGTAATTTAGGGCATCATCTGCGTGTGAGCTAGGGCATCATCTAGGCCAGCGTATTCTATGTTCTCTCCTTCTCCAAAAACCCAAGACGTGGAGAGGAGATCACCTCAAGAATACATGTGTGAAATGACTTCAAGTCCTTGCCAATTTATACTAAAACGTAAGTGATGAATAGGCGTGACTATTGGGCTTCTGAGCCTACTCAAGTTGCTGGTCGGCTTGATAATAATTTCATAATCAAAATAAATTCATATCTCCATAAATACTTATCGGAATCAAATGATCTTTGGATCAATCCTACACCTCTCGACAAGAGGGATCCAATAAAAATATCAGCTGCCATAAATAAGCTGACCCACATGGAGTTTGGCCCTAGTTGCCAATTTAACATAAAAGAACTTCACAAATTGTTATCATGTAAAGAAGAATCTCACTAATAATGACATGCCCTAGATTCTTCAATGAGCACGACACTTGATAGATGGCCATAAACAAATCACTTATTAAGAAAGCGAAAGAATCACTTGATATGAATTACAAATGAGTTGAGTATATATACACAACTCAAGAAGTAGATCACTTTACCAAGGAGGGGTTATGAGACTATGCGTACAAGGATTGTTGGAAGAATCTATCATTGATGTCAACAGGTCAATGGGCCAGCATCTGTTTGATGATTTGCGTGCACAAATCAAGTGAATTTGGTTGCAAGGACCACTTACTTTGGTATCCCTTGTCATGCCATTTTGTTTGATAGGCAACACATTTTGTGGGTCATCCTAGTTGTAAAGATATTAATTTTTGAAGAATGATGCCCCAAATGAAGGGGTTTTGCACCAAATTATGCCCCATTATATTCACGGCTTTAATATTTTATTTATGACCCTAGAAGGGGATCCAAGTGAAATTCAAATTGTCCTAAATCCATTATCAAAGTCAACCTTGAAAGGAGAATCTATGAAAGTCAAAACTTTGAATTTTTGAAGTGTTTTAAGGCTCCTCTTTCAAGTCGACCCTATTTCCTTAAAGTCAGCTCCAAATTAGACATGGATTTTCAAAATAATATTTTTATCTGTTTTAGGTCGGCTCCAATATAGGGCCTTACCCCAACCTCTATATATTGCCTAGCCATGGACAAATGGAGACAACAATATGACAATCTGATCAAGCATCTTGTCTAAAGCTAATCTAAGCCTTGAGCTTATTGAACATCTGGAGAAGAACGCAGAGTTGTGAGTTTATTTTGCGCTGATCATTTCATCTTTTTGTGGGATTGTTACAGAACTAAATATGAGCTTCTAACATTTCTTATTACAGGTACTATCGACCACACTTTGTCAACAATCCAAGAAGTAGAGTACAAAGCACCAGACAAAATTTTCCAAGGAGCAATGTCATCATGCAACTTCCAATTGTATCATCGTAAACCCAATTCCTGCAAAATTATTGTAAATGATGATATTATGACCATTAAGCCATGTAACAACACCTAGGTAAGCCTATGATTTTTGTCAAAGAATTTCTTCCTAGGATAATTTTTAACCTCCCTGAATTATGTGTGTTTGTAAATGCGGCTAATCGACTGAGTTTTTCTTCCAGTTATAACCCCAAAGCTAGGGTGGTGTTCATTGACAAGGTCTTAGGTGAATCTTAGTGTTTATCGAGTCTATGTAAAAGTGTGTTTAGGAATATTTTAGTGCATGGTTACTCATAGTTAGACACCATGGCTAAATTATTTTATTGTAAACACACTCGATATCATACTAGATAATATTGTGTCGCAAAATTGGGTAGTATCTTGAGGGTCTATGTCTAAATGTGTATTTCCCCTTCTAAGGGTTGAATTAATTTGTAATATCTTGATGTAAAAAATATTATAGTGCATGGTTACTCATAGTTAGACACCATGGCTAAGATATTTGAGGGTGGAAAAAATAATTAATCCCCTCCAATCATTTAATTAATTTTCCTGGCAAAATTAAATAAAAATCATAAGCCAAAAAATAATTAATTTTGAGTCAAAATAATTTGAGAGAATTAAGTTCTTTCCAACTGGAAAATAATAAAAAAATTCGTGGGTCAAAAAAGAATTAATTTTTGGAGGTTCTCCACCAAGTGAAAAATGGATTTTTTTAAGAAAAGTTGATCCCTTAGACCTTGGTGGTTAGGTCAAAGTCAAAATTTTGAGGATATTTGTCCAAAATATTAATTTTTGGATCAATAAAAATGGTTTTTAAGAGAAATTCAAATATTCCCTCAAAAATAAAAGATCGACGGTGGACATTAAAAGAAGATCAGGGTATTTTCAAGGAATGAGATTATTTTGACGAGGATCAAGCCAACTAGCCGTTATTTCCACTTGGAGGGGTTTATTTCTCTCTCATTTTCTATATAAGGAAGCTACTAAGCTCCTCTTGTCATCTTTGAGTCTAGATAGTCTTGAAAATCATTTGTAACTGAGCGAAGCTCTACTGGATATTTTTTGCACTTAATAAAAAGTCTTTGGGGTTCAATTCAAGGTGTATCTCATTTGTTGATCTATGGTATGTGTTGGATGTTTATTTGATATGCTTTGAGCTATAATATTGTTGATTATTTTTCAATTGTTGCATGACGAAACATCTATTGGTACAGGTATCTTGCCTTAGGTGTTGGGTGAGAGTAAATACTCTAGATCTAGTGAAGTCTGGCAGGTATCTCCAGGCTTATAGATCTATTGTATGAATCAAACCCCTCTTGTTTAATAATCTATCATTGGAAGTGCATTGTTACAGGTTGCTCCAACCCTTGGGCTCCAAGTTCATAGATTGTGAGGGGATCACACCCTTGTTTGGCTCCAAGTCTTAATCTAACGAATTTTCTATGCAGGAAGGTTTTGCTATCACACAAAAATTTTAAAATTCTATTTTCTCAAAATTATTTCAAGTTTATTACTGGGGTTTAAAGATTTAATCTGCTAATAAGAGCAAATATTTTAATTTTGTAAATATTGTGAATATTTGTAAATAAATCTAACCCTTGTTTATTTTTGAAGTTTTGTAAATAATTATTGGGGTTTTGGGGTTTTATTTCAATTTTTGTATATATTGGGCTCTTGGGTCTTCTTCTTTTCATTTGTGCAAGTGATAGCTCAAGGGTTTGAAGCAGCAATTATTTTATGGGCTATTCATTCAAAAGAGGAAGGTTGATCTAGGCCCTTGAGGGTAAGATCTAGCCTCTCCAGCTTCCAGAAACTCAACACTCAATCAGAGAAGGAAGCCACTAGCCTTTGGACGCCTTTTGGAGTGGTTTTGCAGTGATATTTTGCATTTTGCAGGGGTCCGAGTTCTCTTTGGGGTAGCCACTAGCCCTTTTAGGGATTTTCTAGCCTAGTCGTGGGCTCTAGGAGCCCTTTCCTCCTCTGCCGCAACCCTAGAAGGGCTCCTCTTGGTGGCCGCAACCCTTTTTAGGGTGGTCGCAGCCTTTTTTGGGTTTTTTCCCAAGCGACAGCCTTTAGAGGCTTAGTCGCAGGCCCTAGAGGCCTATTTGGGTTGGACGCAACCCTTAGAGGGAATTTCCCTCTTGGTCGCAAGCCCTTGTGGGCTTGTAGCTCTAGGCTGCAGGCCTAGGAGGCCTTTTCACCCTAGCCGCTAGCCCTATTGGGCCTTGTTTCCTCATCGTTCTGCATTTTTGGGCAAGTTGTGGGGTTTGGCATCATATTTTGGACTAATTTTTGTGGTTGCAGGCCTAGGGCATCATTGGAAATTATTTTGAGCTGATTTCTATTGACTTGGATCATAAATTTTGAGTTTATTGGGCTAACAATTGGTTTTGCAGATTATCTAGCCTCTTGGGCAAAGGTTTCAAGGGCCAAAGTTGCCAAACAAGCCATCAACCAGCCCTAGAAGCCCTAGCTTCAGTCACAAGAGGGCTGATCCATTTGATTCAAGGCTAATACTTGTGTTGCAGGTGTTTAGAAGAGCTCTAGTGCACTTTGGAAGGTCATCTAGCCAACTAGCAAGGCCTTAGGGCCAAGGGTTTGCTCTCTAGCCCCAATTTTCTCATTTCTGTTTAATGATCAGATCTGATATTTCCTAATAGCAGCAGTAAAAACTCTGAATACACACTCTAAATAAGCCCTAAAAATCATTGGCATAAGTCTACATTCACTTCACAATTAATCTCAATTAATAAGAAAGACTTATTTCATGATTTCTATGGTTTTCTAGCTAATTTTGGGTAGCTGATATAAGTATTTCTGAGTCTGATCTGAATACTTCTGAATCTGATATAAGTGTTGCAGCAGTGAAATTTGTGAGTTTTGGTGCTAAATTTTTTATCCAAGCAGTCCTAATACACTTAAGAAGTCATAATAAGCTTGGTTTGGCAAAGCAACATAAGTGGTTTTGCTCTAAGTGGTTAAACTAATCATTGTTGTCTTGTTGGTCACTCTTTGCATTTTGCATCACTGGCATAATTGTGCATTTCAAGATTTGCATATAAGTGTGATCCAAATCAACCTCATTGTGAAGAGAATCTAATTGCATATCTTGTTGAGAAGTCTATGGTTAATGCTCTTGTTTATTAAGGAACATTGTGTCTAATTGCTAAAGTGATATAACATTGTTCTTGTTCCTTGTCATCAACATTAAGATTGCTAATTGATAAAATCACTTTACATTCCTCACTGTCTCACTTGGTTTCTAATTCATATGTTGAATTGGTGCTTCTTGTTCTTCATTGTCATTATTAATCAATTGGAGGTTGCTTGTTTCATTGTCACATTGTTTCATTGGTTTTGAAGCACTTTAATTAGCAAATCTTGTTTCATTGGCACTATTGCTTTAGTGAGATTTGTTCTTGTAATTTCACTTTAAGTACTTGATTCATGCTCTTGTATTGAACATCTAATTCCAAGTAATTTAACTCAAAGTACTTAAAGGGTCATTAATAATCTCACTTAAAGTTATCACTCATATCATTATAGGGCTAGTAGTGCATTAATTAATATACCTCCAAGCATAAGCTTGGTTGAAAGAAGATAGGACCACCTTTCTCACCCAGCTTGCGAAGTTTAGACCCTCACTTGTGGTTAACATGGTGACCTTGTAGTGGTCAGGGCCATAGTCCCTGTAGCATTGGAGGCATTCGGGTGGTTATAGCTCTAGGGGACATATCATTAATATAGTTGTTGACCACTCCGTGTCAACCACCCTATTACAACATACAATTTTTTTCAAAGCACTCCATCATACTCGAGCAATCAAGCAGCCAAATATCATCATTATCTTTCAGCAGTTTGTGAAGTCATGTAAACCCAAATTCTGCAGCCCACTAGGCCATTGTAAAAATGATTCTAGTATGTTTATAAAGCCATGAAAAACACCTAGGTAAGCTTAAGAATTTTTGCTAGTGAGTATCATCCTAGGGAGTTTTTAAACCTCGTTAATTATTTTGTACGTGAAATAATTAATAGAGTTTTTCTCCCACATATACCCCCAAAGTTAAGTTGGCATTCGATAGCGATGTCTTAAGTAAGTCCTAATGTATCGAGTCTATTAATAATTATCATACTAGATTATGTCTTGAGTCTTGCATAATTTGGTTAAGTCTAAGTGTCTATTTTTAATTATTAAATTTCCAATTGGTTAGGAAATTTAATAATTTGAAAATAACTTCTACACCTCAACTTTGTGTTTAGACACCCTTTGAGGGTTAAAATTATGTTTTTCTTCTCAAATTATTTTTACTTTATTTTTCCAGCAAAAAAATGTCTAAATAATTAGCGGGAAATTGGTTAGAAAATAAAAATGAGAGAAAAATAAATTCTCTCCGAGCAAAAAATATTAAAAAAGAGAATAAGCACTTTCCAAGAAGGAATCTCCACAAATCAAGCAAGAAAATATTCAAAAAGATATTTTTCGCCCAGAAAAAAAGAATCAATTCCTAGAAAAATCATTTTTTTAAGAAAAATGAGTTTATGGTCTAAGATGGTTAAGTGAATGGGAGTTTTTCGAGTAGAAAATGTCAGAAAAAAAAAAAAAAAAAATAAATAAATAAAATAAAATAAAATAAAATAAATAAATAAATAAATAAAAATAAAAATAAATAAATAAAATAAATAAATAAAAATAAATAAATAAAATTATTTTTTGGACCTCAAAAAAGACCTTCATAAGGGAATTCTAATTTTTAGAGTTAGATTCATGTTCAAGTGGCGACTCCACTTTTTTTTCATTTTCTGCAAGAATTTATGCTAGAAACCTTCTTCTCATAGATTTCTTGCTAATCTTGAACAGGAAGCTCTCCCTAATATCCATTTGCTTCTTTTTTTTCCTGACCCGGTTGAACAAGACATCATGGACTTGTTCGTCCCTTGTAATTTTACTAACATTCAAGGTTATCCACATGACCTTCCAGAAAAGGTTGACTTGTTGCCTTCCTTCCAAGGCAATAATGTGATTAATGTTGAAGCTCATCTCAAGGCTTTTAAAGTTTTCTTGGGTAAATTTGCTAGTCGTGCTAATTATAATCATGAAGATGTGAAAATGAGGCTTTTTGTCCTTTCTCTGGAAGAAGATGCTTTGGACTGGTTTACTGACTTTCCGGATAACTCTTTTGATTCTCTGCAATCGATCACCAATGCCTTCAATAATAAATATGGAGATAAGAAGAATAAAAGGGATTTACTTTATGCCATTAATAATATGAAGAAAGATGAAAATGAGACAGGAGTGAATATGTGAATATGTTAGGAGTTTATCTTGTGATTATAAACCTCCAGACAAGTCTTTGTTGCTCCATTACCTCGATGCATTTACAACTAATATTTCTTATGAGTTGAGACACGCAAGTCTAATGATTATAAAGTTGCCCAGACTTTGGCAAAAGAAATGGAACAGTGTAGGAAAGCATCTGAGAAATCTGAAATTCTAGGGAATGAATTACAAAATGTTACGAATATAATTCATAACAAGTAAATAAATAAAATAAATGTAAATATTAAATAATCAAATATTGATTATTGTTGAACACCTAATCCTCTAAGGGTTAGTGTGGAAGCTAAATAGACAAAAAGAGTCCAAGAGACCTTGAGATGTGGAACCCAACGGTCAAACCATGTACTATAAATGTATATCATTTGTTAATAAAAATGTACTCTCATGTTTTATCTTTCAGATTATGTTGCTGCCCATGTGTGTGTTTAACATGGCATCAGAGCAGGCGTATTCCTGCCCTGCATAATTACTTTGAGCCATTTGTTTTATGGTCTTTATGTGCAGGTCATTTCTGCCATCACTTATGAATATTTTCTCAGCTAAATTCTAGCTGCAACCTCTGTCATTTCTCCAGCCCTATTTTTAGCATTCCTGTCTTTGTAACTCCCTTTTCTGCCTATTTGCCTATTCTGCCTATGTTCTGCCCATATTGCAGAAACTGACATCACTGACAGCTAGAGCACAGGTTTCAAATTTAGGTTTCTGCATCGTAACTCCACTGCCATTATTCTCTGTCCTCTACCTCTTTCCCTTGATAGAAAATCTGTCTTGATTCTTTGTCTGCCATTTTGTTTCAGACTCATCCTTCCTCTCTACCGCTGCCTGCAGTTAATCGATCTCATACCCTGATGAAACTCGGAGCCGCGAAGAAGAAACAAGCTTCTACCAAGAAGAACGGATGTGTTCCTTGATCTCTATGATTTTCGTTTTGATTTTAGTTTATATTTGATTCCAGGAGAAAGCATCAAGATTGATTTTGCAACAATGCTCCGAGCATCTGCCACGGGAGTGGCTGAGTTGAGCCTCAATTTGGCAGCAACATCAACCAGAGAAATTCGGGAATAAGAAATGAGTCTTCGTCTAAGGAGGATTCAACCTTGATGGAGAAGCCGCGACTGTAATATAATTTCCAAATGTCGTTCAAAGCAGCTGCGATTTGAGCGTTGGTTTTGTGCGTTGAATAATTTTGAATGCCATATGCTGGCGCGTGTTGAAGTCCGTGTGCTATGGATGTGTTCAAATGTTTTTGGCTATAAGTTCCTTTTTAATGGACAAACATTCAGCTTTGTGTTACAAAAAAAAAGCGCTGAAGGGAATTGGTATCAGTGATGAACACAGCAACATTACAAGGCAACAATTGATACAATGGTGGAGGCTCGTTGCAGGCAGATAGAAAATTCTTGTGGGCTCTTAATATTCACTGAGATCGAAGGAGTTGAATATGAACAATGAACTCGTGTTGGTCGCTCTTAGAACTATGGTGAACGCTGACTACATTAAATTGAACACCGAACAAAGATGGTATGTTTTAAAATTTGTTGAAGTTTGCAATGTGCTAGTTGTTTTGTTTCAATGACTGAGTTCAAGCCCGAGCAGTACACCACATTGCAATGAAGCCGATAGATTGACTCGAATGTTAGGTTCCTACATTGGTTGAAGGGAAAACAATTGTCATTGGATTGAACTCACTGGAGCGATTAATTCCATGGGCATTGAGTTTTGAATGATGCATGTCGCTGGTTATGAACCTAGAAGCATTGAAACAATAGCTTACGATGTTGAATCTATGTTGGAGTTCGTGTGTTGGTTATGAAGAATCATAGTGATTATGTATAGGTTATGACAACCGACTATGTATGATCTAGAACTCTGTTATTTATTCTTTGCGCGCGTTGGGTTATACCGTGATTGATTTGCATTGAGTACTAAATAAAAGAGACATTATAATGAATGTTGGAACATGATGAATATTTAGCTCTGTGATTGAATATTGGAGCGTGATTTGTGTTTCTGCATTGAAGAATCTCCAACATCATTGTGCATGCCGAGCACTTCTGTACATTTTGAAGGCAGTGTGTTGGAATGGAGCCAAGTCCATGCATAACTCCTAGTATGTTGCGTTGAAATTTTTGAAGGGCTATATTTGGTATTTGTATTTTGAAGACCGAGTATCATATGATGCATGAATTAACTACTGGGCATATGCGTGTGTCCGAATAGTTCTGGAAGACCATGTATGGTGAATGCTTTGTGCATTTAATTTTTTATGGCCACCCTCATGCGTCGATTCATATATTATATATGAATTGTTTCAACATTCAAAAATTTTGATATATATATATGCTGTTTTCATAACTATTGTTTTGACATATATATGTTGTTCAGCTTTGGCACACCACAGCAAGCAATTTGCAATTTATGAGATTATGTACAACTCTTTCTCTGGCAATCTGTAATCCCACAATTGCAGCTGTTCCACATGCTATCATCAATGGTTACAAGAATGTATTAGCCGTCGCTATTGAACTTGACTATTCTTTTTCCACTGGCCGAGAAAGTGGAGTATTTGAAGGATCCATGCAAGTTTGCAGTTGCTGCTGCCCCAGTGTGGCATTGTATTTAAAACTCATTATAGTTTTTGTCTACATATATATGCATTGATTCCTTGTTACTTCGACCACTGCATAAGAGTTTGGTGCACTGTATAAAGGCAATGATTGTTTTGACAAATAAAAATAATCTTTTGTGGAGAAAAGTTTAGTCGGTTGTATTGTCAGAACATAGTGTTGGTCATTAGTAAACTCTTATTTTTATATGGATTGTAACTGATGCTTGCTGGTTGCACACTGATCATTTGCTGCACATTTATAAAGGATATTGCTAGTGGGTATTACTCTTCTGCATTGAGTAGTAGTTGTGATCAGTTTTTTAAGTTATAATTCTGACATTAAAGAAAAAATGACCAGAATCAATGAAGTATTAGAGTTCCTCAAAACTCTGATATTGTCTACTACTCATGATACATTAAAAGTCAGCAAAGTTTCTCTCATAGACATCCAGGTCTGTCTACAAAATGCACAAGAGAAAATTGATTTTTTGCAGCTCGAATCTCAACTACAGCAAGAAGAATTAAAATAGAGGAGTCATTCTGAACCTGTCTATATTAAGAAGATTGAAACAGACTCCCATAAAGCAACAAGGTTACATGCAGATGCAGAAGTTCAGCTTGCACTTCCCAAGCCCATCATCAGACCTTGGGAAGAGCTTGTCCACAACAAGCACAAAACTGGTCTTGGATATGACAAGGACGTGTCCTTTCATATTCCAGACTACTCCAAACCAATCCAATTTCAAAGTGTTGGATTTCTTCAGGACAGTTCATCTTCACCTGCTCCTCATGACAGTTCACCTTCAGCTGTTTCAGATTCTGGTTCTCTTCCACAGCAGCCACAACAGATTGTGAAATGCCAACACTGTGACCGAGTTGGCCATCTGAAAGATCACTGTTTTGATCTTCATCCATGTAAGCACTGTCATAAAACTAGTCATTCTTCAAACAGATGCTTCAAAAACAAACGTCCTGCAAGAACAAAGATTCATCTTGGATGGATCGCTTCTTGGCAATAGGCATCAACAGCCAAGAAGATATTCTAATCACATGTCAGAACTTGTTCCAAAGTATTGAATACTCTTGCAGTTGAGTTTTCTCCATCATCTCACCTTGTATCTGACAGGGGGGGAAATGATGGTCATCTACAAGCTTCAAAGCCACATCAAGCAAGCTTGAGCCACAACCTGCCACACCAGTTTCAGAGTTGTAGCGAGAAACAAAGATGCCCCTGAGCATGCCTTCAGTTGGTACACTGGGACACTTCCTCTAGCAGAAGACTTCAGCTTCTTGCCAGTTTCGGAAGAATTCCAAGAACAAAATTGAGAACACTTCCTCTAGCAGAAGACTTCATCTTCTCGCCAGTTTTGGAAGAGTTCCAGGAATTGCATTAAGCATTCCAGAGTTGTTGGTAATCCTTAAACCATCACAGGATGAGACTTCCCTTTTCAGGTTGAAGTTCTCCTTTTTATGCGGGGTGAGACCTCCCTTTCATGGTTGAAGGTTTCCCTCTTCAAACAATAGGAGCACTTCCTCTAGCAGAAGACTTCAGCTTCTTGCCAGTTTTGGAAGAGTTCTAGGAATTGCACTAAGCATTCCAGTGTTGGTGGTCATCCTTAAACCACCGCCCTTTATACCAACATTTCATAGAGCACATTCAGCCTAGTGCTACCATCCATTTTTTGCACATTTTGTATTACAGCTCTCTTCTTGGACTCATACATAACCCTTCGGATTAAGGGGGGTAATGTTGGATACCTAATCCTCTAAGGGTTAATGTCGAAGCTGAATAGACAAAAGGAGTCCAAGAGACCTTGGGATGTGGAACCCAACAGTCAAACCATGTACTATAAATGTATATCATTTGTTAATAAAAATGTACTCTCATGTTTTATCTTTCAGATTATGTTGCTGCCCATGTGTGTGTTTAGCAATTATGTTAAATAGTCATTAAATTAAGTGAAAAGGCATGTCTAAAAGACATGCCTAGTCACGAAAGGACACCTGCTTAGGTATATATATAGGGGTCCTTATTGTAACATTCATCACATATACATTTTTATATAATAAATTATTATTACAAATACCTCTCGTGTATTTTTTTACATTCAAGCCAACAAGCTATCAGTTTTTATGCTTCAGTGGTATCAGAGCCATGGCACACAATATAATCATGTAGGTCTTTGAACATTGTTCGCTGCACAATGTGCCATTACATGCACATCCTGAATCCATGGAGAATTTTAGTAAAATTCAAGAAGCATTTCAGCGTTTAGAAAAATCATATGCAAAAGTTAAAGCATGTCGAAAGGAAAGCGATAACAAGGAAAATGATTTAGATGATGATCCAGATGAAGATGAGGTGGATGAAGACTATCTTGAGAAACAAGAAAGATGTGAGGCCGAATTTTGGTGGACGCTGCAAGAGAACCCACCAGCAGCAAACTCAGAAGCCCCAAGATATCCACCATGTTGCAATGCACGGTTTAATGTTTTGTGTTTCAAGGATTTAGCCCAAATATCAATCATGGAAGACGACCATGCAAATGGGTGCAAAAAGAAAGAAGTGGATATCCCGAAAGCATCGGCTTCTGCTTCTTTTGATCTTGTAATTAATCCCAAGAAGAGAAAAGTAGAAAGATCGGTTGTTTCAACAAATTCTTCCCACGATGTTGCGTCAGCAGAAAACACTGATCCCAAAGAAAGCATCAAGAAACTTGTCCAGGCTATCAGAAATTATGTCGAAATTAGTTCTGCACTAGAAAAGGTTGTGGAAGCCATTTGAGCACTAAAGGAAATTCTTAGTAATAAGAAGAAGGAGCAATGGTTGAAGAAGGGGTCGTTTCTGTTATAATTCAACATCTTAAAATATCTTCCTCTTCTGAAACCCTTCCAGTGGATGTCGAGACTATGGACGCAATTACTTTGGGTCTCTTGAAATCTCTTCCGAAACACAGCGAATCAACTCGAAGAACGATCATGCACAAAGAAGTGATCGCCCATTTGCTTGTCCTGATAAGACGACGACATCACGCGGACAATAAGTCGATTCTTGGAGTCCAACTCCCGGGTCTGAAAGTTTTCCAACTGTTGGCGCTGTCTTCGTCCAACAAAACGGGTGCGCACTCTCATCGAGCCGGATGACGACGGCAAGGATTTCACCTTAGTGTTGTTGTCAGCCTATCCTCAAGTGTAGCTTTCGGCTCTTGAAGTTATTAGGGTTTTGGCATCACAAGATGAGGATTATAGGGATAGGATTGGCGACGACACCCTCATTTGTCAGCTCACGGCCCTGCTCTCTTCAAAGCATGTCAAAATCCAGAGAGGCGTTGTGCGTGCCATCCTGGGCATGTTCGGAAGTGGGGAGAGTGACGTGCTGAGAACCGCCATACTGCATAATGGGTGTACAAAGGTGGCACTGCATTGTTGGGTAGCATTGTTTCAGACATCAGTTTATCACCACATACACATCGCCACGAGTTTATGTGTCGCCATCTAGGAATCGGACAGGGGCAACTTTATGGTTCAGGCGTGGTGTGCTCATGCGCTGGCTTTGTTCTCCCAAAGCTATTTTTTTCGCTACTTTTTCGTCTTCAACAAGTTCTGGGAGATTCTTCTAGAGCTTTACACCTTTGACGATCCTAACGACTATGTGCTCCACGAGGCTTCCTTTCTCACAAGGGATATCTTCGGGCACACTCAAGCCACTCACATCGTGCAGCTCTTGGACGTTGGTGTGAGGCATTTGAAAAACCCTAATTATGACATTACTTTCTTGTTGGACAATAACACCAAGCAATTCTCTACCCACCATATCGTTCATAACCCGCAGTCAGGTCCACACTTAATTCATGGGTCAACCGCCATATTTCCCCAAGTCGCAACCTTTGGCTAAAAATCCACATATTAACCGATGAATTAATACAATCACGTTGGTTAATTATTGGTTTATAAATATATAAATTATATAATAATTATAATTATATAATTTTAAATTTTTAACTATAAGGTTATAATTATTTAAAAATATATATATATATAGTAAAAAAAATACTATATAAAAAAAAGAATTACTATCATTTAAAAATAAAATAAAAAATTATATTAAAAAAAGCTACATGACGAGAACATGGCTAGATTATATACATCGAGACAACAAACACTAAGTGAAGAAAATCCACAGCGTTAAAGCTTTGAGGACAAAGCTTCCGAAGGAAGGGGCCATGTTATGAATATAATTCATAACAAGTAAATAAATAAAATAAATGCAAATATTAAATAATCAAATATTGATTATGTTAAATAGTCATTAAGTTAAGTGAAAAGGCATGTCTAAAAGACATGCCTAGTCACGAAAGAACACCTGCTTAGGTATATATATACGGATCCTCATTGTAACATTCATCACATATACATTTTTATATAATAAATTATTATTACAAATACCTCTCGTGTATTCTTTTACATTCAAGCCAACAAGCTATCAGTTTTTATGCTTCACAAAACCATAGAAGTAATAATACTTGGAAGAAGAAAGGCCCTCCTCATGAGCAAAGACTACCATATCAGCTTGAGTTTACCCATCTTGTTGAGCAAGCTCTGCCTTATTGTAGACCTTGCAACGCTCTTCATGATGAAGCTATGTGCCCTGTTGTCAAAAGAATCATGGATAGTAGAATGATGGGGACAAGCGATCAAATTAATGTTGTTGGTAAGGAACATCATTTGCCTATAGAGGATCACTTTGATGATGAAAAGGAAAATGATAAACATCTTATCAAGGAGTTGACTCAAATGATTAAGGATATGCAACTCAATTATACACAAATGATTCAGAACATCGAAGCTAACTAGATCAATCTTCAAAACAAGATAGAAGCCATGGAAGCAAATCATGACAAAGAAAGGAGTTCCATGCAAAATTGTTTACTTGTCATGAGAGCAAAACAGGTTCAAGAAATGAGTGCCATGGAAAACAGGTTAAAGATAATGGAAGTTAATCATTCTAATCAGATGTCCACTATTCAAAATCATATGATTGCAATGGAAGCAAGACACACCCAGGAAATGACTGCCATGAAGGATAATCACTCGCATGAAATGAAAACTATGGAGGCCAATAGGATCACTCTGCAAGATAGATTTGTTGGAAATACTGAGGGGGGGTGAATCAGTATTCATTTTCAATTGTTACTTATACCAGTTAAATCAATTATATTTAGAACACAAAATAAGCAATAGGAATAAATGCTTTTATTAATATAATATTTATAATGAATCAAGTACAATATACAGGGCTCCAACCCTTGATGAAGACACCGATCTTTGTTGAATTATGGTATGTTCTATTCTTAGAGAAGTTTACTTCAAATCTTTTATTAGCCACTGTTTAGCAATCACATAAACATAAAGTAAAGTGCAGATAGAACATTAAACGATCGACAGAAAACAAGCCAAGACAAGAGACACAAGATGTGGCGACTAGCGAGGGACAAACCCCAATGCGGGGAAACCCTTTGATCAATTCTTCTTTAATCTTCAATATTTCAGTAGAGATAAATAGTACAAATCAGAAATCTGTAATTTTATAATAGCGGCAGCTAACCCTAAATCAGCGAAATCAAACTTGGTCAAAACAGCGCCGTATTGACTTCTAGTCAACTTGAAGAACTCGGTCTTCAACAGCTATCTTCAGCAGCGCAAAACAGTCCACAATACTTTAGTTAAACAGCAGTCAAAGTTCAGCAATCTGCGGTCAGACTTAACTAGTCAACGCAGCCCCTAAAAAGTCAGCACAGGTCTGCCCTTGGTCAATGCTCCATAAAACACCCTAGCACTTGGTCAACGCAGCCCTAGAAATGTCAACACTGCCCTAATTCGTCCTTCTTCTTGCACGTGTGAGAGAAGTTGCTCCTTCGCTGGCCCAAAAAGATGAGGAGAGAGAAGATGAGTTGAGATGAGATGAGTTTAAAATGAATCAACCTCACTTGTAGTTATGTGATATGCTGGGCATGTGTGCCACACATTTAGCTGTTGGCCGACCTTGACAATTTGTCAAGTAAATACAAATAAATTCATATCTCCATAAATAAGTGTCGGAATCGAATGATCTTTAGATCAATTCTACACCTCTCGACAAGAGGAATCTAGGAAAAATATCAGTTGCCATAAATAAGGTGACCCACATGGAGTTTGGCCCTAGTTGCCAATTTTAACACTCCCTCTCAACTAGGGAGAAGTCCATTTGTTAATCTGTCAGAGTGACGGTACTAACTCTGCTATCAAATGCACTGCCCTACACTGCTTGGCTCTGCTCTGCTGAACTATGAAGAAGAAGAAATGATCGAGGATGTATCATACCATCCTCCACTGACCCGAAGCTAGTCTCAGAGTGTGTCATACCACTCTCACTGATCCCAGATCAATGGAGGTCATCCTAGCATAGGGAGTACAATAGATACAATGATCCGTCCAACGATAGTACTACTAATGGTCCCCAACCCCATTTCCCTATTCATTAATCAGATGAGAGGTACTTCCCATGAGTCCCAAACTGCATGGGTAGGATGCCTCGATAGGAGAACTAATCATCCTGTCCACAGGAGAACGAATCATCCTGTCCAGCAATTGCCACGGAGAACTAATCATCCTAGCCCACATGAGAACTAATCATCTTGGCCCACAGGAGAACTAACCATCTTGTCCCAGAGTCATCATGGGGTGTTACAGGGGAAGGTTCAATCTTTCAACCTGTACATAGCACACCACCAGGGGATGGTGAGTCACCCTATGGTCGCATGTCGCTCTAAGAAGTACCTCGCACCCCCTTAGAGCTCCCAAAGCTCAATATATGCATCATACTCAACTCTCATAAGAGGGTATCTAAACAACACCAAGTCGTACTCGAAAAGTCAAGAATTTGACCTTTCCCAGGGGCTTAATCAAAATGTCAATACCCTGTTCATCTGTACCGATATGACAGAGCCTTATTGCTCCCTGTTGCACCATAACCCGAATATAGTGGTACTTGATATCGATATGCTTGGAGCAATCATGAAATATGGGAATCTTTGATAAACGAATCCCACTCTAGTTGTCACACAGGATCACGGTAGTATCCAATGTAAATCCAAACAGCTCACTGAAGATCTTCCAGAATCAGACCGCCTCACAAGAGGCCATACTAGCAGCAATGTACTCTACCTCGGCGGTGCTCAAAGCCACTGACTTCTGCTTCCTTCTCATCCAGGATATCGAGGCAGATCCCAAAGAGAAACAGCACTCGGAAGTGCTCTTTCGGTCCACCACACTGCCTGCCCAATCAGCATCGGTATATCCATGTAGTCTCACATCTCCGGTAGTGTATCTCAACCCATGAGTGATTATGCCACAAACATATCTCAACAGATTCTTGGCACCAATCCAATGTGTGTGGTGAGGCTCAACCATATGTTGACTCAACATGTTGATTGCAAAACATATATTCGGATGGGAGTTCACTAAGAAAATCAATGCTCCGATGAGTTGATGATACTCGGTAGCATTTTGTAAAACAAGTTAGGCAGCACTACTGCTTAACTTCTTGAAGTCAAGCTCCATCAGGGTAGTCACGGGCTTGCAGTCCACCATACCGAATCTCTCCAATATCTTAACCACATATTTTCCTTGAGATAGGAAAATCTCCCCCGGCTTCTGCCAGACTCCTATTCCTAGGAAATAGTGCATCAATCCTAGGTCCTTCATCTCAAACTCAGAAGCCAACTCCCTCTTACATTTGTGAATGAGAGAGTCTGCACCTGTCAGAAAGAGGTCATCAAAGTACAACACCAATATGAGAGGTTTGTCATCTTCAACCTTAAACTAAAGGTTAGGGTTGGCTTCACTCCCAGTGAATCCCAACTTTATCAAGTAGCTATCGATCCTCTCATACCACACTCGGGGTGCTTACTTCAGCCCATAGAGGGCTTTCTTCAACCTACACACATGAGATTCTCAGTGATGAATCTCAAATCCTTCGGGTTGTCCCACATAGACTTCCTCTTTGATTGAACCATGCAAGAATGCAGTCTTGACATCCATCTGATGTAGGTTCCATCCTTGCGAAGCAGCAAGGGCTATGATCGAGCGGATGGTGGTGTATCGGGCAACAGGTGCAAATATCTCATCATAGTCTATGCCTCCTTTCTGAGAGAAGCCACGAGCAACAAAATGAGCATTATAATTTCAGCACTTCCATAAGCTCCATGCTTTATCTTGTAAAGCCATTTCGAAGTGACAACAGCTTTGTCCAGGGGTCCGGGAACCACATCCCAGACATCATTTTTCATGTGGACACATATTCCTTAGTCATAGCATCCTTCCAGACTTGATGCTTGACAGCTTTTGCAAATGATGAAGGCTCATTTTGGATGATCGTGCTCACGATGGTCAAGTATCCCTGATACTTGGTCGGCTTCTTACTTTCTCAGAAAGTTCCCCTGGGTGCAATGTCTCCTTCAGCATCATCAAGTGTCCCCCTTGGCCATGAAGGCCTCTTCCTAGAAGAGGAAGGCTCTTGCAGAGGGGGATCAATAGGATCCATAAGTTCTTCCACATCAGGCATCGTCTCATCTTCCTTTTCCTTTGGTTCCCTGGTGTCAGCTTCTTTAGATACCCTTAGAGTAGGAAGATTAACAAGTTTGCTAAGAGCCATATCTTCGTCAAAGGTGACTTCATGGCTAATTTCAACTTCCCTTTGACCAGCCACATAGATTTTATAGCCCTTAGTGTTTTCGCTATAGCCCACGGAGATTCATTTCTTTCTATATGCACCCAATTTATTCCTTTTCTCTTTCGGCACATGAAAATATACAGGACTTCCAAAAATTCTAAAATGAGATATGTTAGGTTTCTTACTAGTGAACATCTCTTCGGGAATCTTGGAACCCAATGCTTGATGAGGGCATTGGTTTTGCAGATATATGGTGGTATTCGCAGCTTCGGCCCATAGAAACTTTGGAAGTCTTTGATCATGGAGCATATCATAGACAGCTTCCACAATCGTACGATTCTTCCTTTCCGCCACACCATTCAGATCACGAGTACATGGTGTTGTAGTCTCCCTCTTAATGTCAGCCTCTTTGCAAAAGTCATGAAACTCATTGGATTCATACTCAGTCCCATTATCAGTCATGAAGACCTTGATCTTCTTTTCGGTTTGATTCTTGATCAAAGCTTTGAAGTGACAAAACCAAGAGAACACTTCATCCTTCTTTTTCAAGAAGTATATCCAAGTCTTGTGAGAATAATCATCTGTAAAAGTGAGGTTGTTAAAATTGGCAACCAGGGCAAAACTTCATGTGGGTCATCTTATTCATGGCTAATAATATTTTTATTAGATTCCTCTCGTCGAGAGGTGTAGGATTGATATAAAGATCATCCAATTCCGATAAGTATTCATGGAGATATGAATTTATTTTGATTATGGAATTATTATCAAGCCGACCTACAAATCATGTAGGCTCAAAAGCCCAACAGTCGCATCTATTCACCCACCAACGTTGTGTATAAATATAAGAGGACTTTTCCTCATTTGGACTCACTCATCTCATCACATCTCTCTCTCTCTACTACGCAGATATGAGTCTCTTCTCTACTACGCTGAAATGGGTCTCTCTCTCTCACACATGTGAAGCCGGAAGCTGTTGAATTTGAAGCTGCAACTGCAGAAGTAAAGATTGACTTGCGTGGCCTAGAAGATCTCCTCTTTGGAACTGCGTTGTAGGTTCATCTGAACCTCCTTTGAAAGCCGCAACTTTTGGTGGTGGAATGAAGTCAATCCGACGAACGGTTTGCAAAATATCGACTGCCCTAGTTTGAAGCCGGAAACTGCTGAAACTGAAGCTGCAACTGCAGAAGTAAAGATTGACTTGCGTGGCCTAGAAGATCTCCTTTTTGGAACTGCGTTGTAGGTTCATCTGAACCTCCTTTGAAAGCTGCAACTTTTGATGGTGGAATGAAGTCAATCCGACGAACGGTTTGCAAGATATCGACTGCCCTAGTTTGAAGCCGAAAACTGCTGAAACTGAAGCTGCAACTGCAGAAGTAAAGATTGACTTGCGTGGCCTAGAAGATCTCCTCATCTGAACTGCGCTGTAGGTTCATCTGAACCTCCTCTGGAAGCCGAAACTTTTGGTGGTGGAATGAAGTCAATCCGACTGTCAGTTTGTGAGATATGGTCTGCCCTAGTTTGATAATGAAGCCGCTAATGCTGATGCTACTGATCTAGGGTTTGCTACTGCTGATATGAATCAGATTTATTGTACTATTTCTCTCTGCTGAATTATTGAAGATAAAAGAAGATTTGATCAAAGGGTTTCCCCACACATTGTGGGGTTTGTCCCTGGCTAGCCGCCACATCTTGTGTCTCTTGTCTTGGCTTGTTTTCTGTCGATCGTTTAATGTTCTATCTGCACTTTACTTTATGTACATGTGATTGCTAATCGGTGGAATATAATAAGAAAAAGAAGTAAACTGTTATAAGCATAGAACATACCATAACTTAACATGGTATCAGAGCTGAGGTGAAGACAAAGCCCGAGCAAGAGCAAGAGCAATCACCGAAGAGAAGATTGGCAAGGCTATCCTAAAAGAACTATGGGGTCCTCAACACTCTTTCCTGCCGAAGACAAGCTCCGTGAGAAAGATGACTATCACGCATGGAAGATGTCTATCGATCTAACCCTAGAAGATCCAGGAGTGCTGGACCATGTAAGAGGCAATATTGTTGAGCCTCCATCAAATGCATCCGCTGCTGCATGGAACAAATGGAAAACCGAAGAAGTCAAAATAGAAGATCATCCGGGACTCTATCGACAAGCACTTGGTGGCCTACATCTCTGAACTGGACACCTCCAAGGAAATCTACGATAGACTGGTGAGTTTATTTAAAGTTAATGATGCAAATCAAGTTTTGTTTCTTAGAAATAAGCTGAAGGAAATCAAGAAGGGTAAAGATGAAAGTATGCAAGCATACTTCTTAAGAATCACCGAGATCAAGAACGATCTCCTATCTATTGGGGAAACTATTACTGACAGAGAAATGGCACTCACAACTCTTGGAGAATTGCCATTTGAATGGTATGTGTTCAGGACTATTCTTTTGAACTATAATGTAATTCCTGGTTTTGAGGAATTAATGGTTAGATGCATTCAAGAAGAAACAAGGGAAGAAGTGCAAGAAATGCCCATGCCTAAAGGTCCTCCTGCTGCCTTTTCTTCTCATGCAAAGAAAAGAAATAATTCCGGGACTAAATCAAAAGGAAAGGCTGGACCTAAGGCTAGAAGAAAATGACGATGTTACATTTGCGATAAAGCAAGTCACTATGTATGAGATCATGAGCATCATGATGAATGAGATCATGGACATAAAGGGCAACATGAGATCATGGACATATAAGATAGCAGCATTATGATGGATAAAATCATGGACATGGGCAGCATGATGATAATCATGATTAGAGAAGCATGGTACAGTATGCAGTGGTGCAACTCGAAATCCCTCTGATGGCAATCAAAGGAATGACAAATTCAACAGCAAAGGTAAGAGGAGAGCTGGGAATCAAGGAAGAGGACAAGCATTCAAGAAGGCTAGAAATTCTAGGATGTATTAAATGCACCTGACCTCAAAAGGAACCTAGTGTCCATCTTGGCAATGGAAGACAGAGGCTACAAGGTAAACTTCAGCAATGGCAAGGTATGTATATGGAAAAATAATGTTAAAGATGCCTTTACTCTTGGGTTTAGTGTTGATTCATTATATCAGGTCGATGGAAGTTCGCTAGGTGTCATGTCTTGTGACACAACTCTTTAGTCCGAACTTTCACATCGGAGGTTTGCCCACCTTCATTACAAAGCTCTACCCGATGTAAGACATATGGTAACAGGGATGCCCGAATTCCAAATAGAGAAAGAAGGTGTATGTCCGGGATGTGCCAAAGGAAAGCTCAAAAGGGGACCATTCCCCTCAAGCCAAAGCAAGACCTCTGATATATTACAATTGGTTTACTCAGGCATACCTGAGGCTGGCATCAAGAGGGAGACTACTACTCCATATACTCCTGAACAAAATGGTGTGGCAGAAAGGAAGAACCACACAATTATGGAAGCTGTCCGGGCCATGCTACATGATCAAAGTCTTCCTAAGTTTCTATGGGCTGAAGTTGCAAACACTGCCGTATATGTACAAAATCGATGCCCTCATCAAGCATTGGATTCCAAGACTCCTCAAGAAAAATTCACCGGTAAGAAACTTGATGTTTCTCATTTTAAAATTTTTGGAAGCCCTGTATACTTTCATGTGCCGAAAGAGAAAAGAAATAAATTGGGAGCATCTGGAAAGAAGGGAATTTTCGTGGGCTATGGTGAAAATACTAAAGGCTATAGAATCTATGTAGTCGGTCAAAGGGAAGTCATAATTAGTCATGATGTCACCTTTGACGAAGATATGGCTCTCAGCAAGGTGATCAATCTTCCGACTTTGAGGAGCTCTCAAGAAGCCGACACCAGGGAACCGAAAGAAAAGGATGATGAATCAATGCCTCATGTAGAAGAACCCATGGATCCGATTGATCCTCATCCACATGAGCCTTCCTCTTCTAGGAAGAGGCCTTCATGGCTTAGGGGGATACTTGATGATGCTGAAGGACATGCTGCACCCTGAGGAACCTTCCATCAAAGTAAGAAACTTAATAGGTATCAAGGATACCTGACCATCATGAGCACAATCATACAAAATGAGCCTTCATCATTCTCAGATGTCGTCAAGCATCAAGTATGGAAGGATGCTATGACCGAAAAATATGAGTCTATCATGAAGAATGATGTTTGGGAAGTAGTTCCCAGACCCTAGGACAAGACAGTTGTTACTTCCAAATGGCTTTACAAGATAAAGCATGCAGCATATGGAAGTACGGAAAAGTATAAGGCTCGTTTTGTTGCTCGTGGTTTCTCCCAAAAGGAAGGTATAGACTATGATGAGATATTTGCACCTGTTGCCAGATATACGACCATCCGCTCGATCATAGCCCTTGCCGCTTCACAAGGATGGAACCTACATCAGATGGATGTCAAGACTGCGTTCTTGCATGGCTCGATCAAAGAAGAGGTCTACGTGGAGCAACCCGAAGGATTTGAGATTTATGATTGAAAATCTCATGTATGCAGGTTGAAGAAAGCTCTCTATGGGCTGAAGCAAGCACCCCGAGCATGGTATGAGAGGATCGATAGCTACTTATTGAAGCTGGGATTCACTAGAAGTGAAGCCAATCCTAACCTTTACTTTAATGTTGAAGATGACAAGCCTCTCATACTAGTGTTGTATGTGGATGACCTCTTTCTAACAGGTGCAGACCCTCTCATTCACAAATGTAAGAGGGAGATGGCTTCTAAATTTGAAATGAAGGACCAAGGACTTGAAGTGTGGCAGAAGCTAAGGGAAATTTTCCTATGTCAAGGAAAATATGTGGTAAATATATTGGAAAGATTCGGTATGATGGACTGCAAGCCTGTGACTACCTCGAGGATATTAACTTTTAGAAGTTATATGGTAGTGATGTCGGACCAGACTTGGGAAATGCCTCTGAGTTTCAAAAACTCATTCGCATTGATGTTCTTGGTGAACCTCCGTCCGAACATATGTTTTGCAGTTAGCATTGTGAGCTCATATTTGGTTGAGCCTCACTGGATTGATGCCAGGAATCTCCTGAGATGTCTTCAGGACACAATCTCTCATGGATTAAGACACACTGTCGGAGATGTGAGACTACTTGGATATACTGATGTTGATTGGGTAGGCAGTGTGGTGGACCGTAAGAGCACTTCCGGGTACTGTTTCACCTTAGATCTTCTTCGATATCCTGGATGAGCAGGAAGCAGAAGTCGGTGGCTTTGAGCACCGCTGAAGCAGGATATATTGTTGCTAGCATAACCCCATGTGAGGCAGTCTGGTTGTGAAAGCTCTTCAGTGAGCTGTTTTGATTTACATTGGATACCACTGTGATTCTCTGTAACAACCAGAAGTGGGATTCGATAATTGAGGAATCTTGTATTCGTCAATTGCTCCAGCAAATAGACATCATCTAGGATATGGTAAGTCGATGAGAAAGGAAGCTCCATCACATTAAGATGATGTACAGGTTGATACACCTTGTCAAAGCCCCAAGGAAAGATCTAATCTGTGATTTTCCCAAACGACTTGGAGTCGGCAAGAAACCCTTGTACAAGGGTCCTGCATGTTGCATACATTGAGCTCTGGGAGCTCTGAGGGCTTGCGGTTCCTACTGGAGCAACATATGACCATAGGGTGACTCACCCTCCCCTGGTGGTGCACACTGGAACAAGATGATTCGCTCTCTTGTGGGACAAGATGATTCGCTCTCTTGTGGGACAAGATGATTCGCTCTCTTGTGGAACAGGATGATTCTCTCTCCTGTGTAGCAGGATGATTAGTTCTCCTGTGAGGCCTGGATTGATGTGTTCTCCATGGCAGCCTGGATTGATGTGTTCTCCATGGCAATTGTAGCAGGATTGATGTGTTCTCCTGTGAGGCCTGGATTGATGTGTTCTCCATGGCAATTGTAGCAGGATTGATGTGTTCTCCTGTGAGGCCTGGATTGATGTGTTCTCCATGGCAATTGTAGCAAGATTGATGTGTTCTCCTGTGAGGACAGGATTGATTATTCTCCTGTTGAGGCATCCTACCCATGCAAGTCTGGGACTCACGGGAAGTACCTCTCATCTGATCAATGAGCAGGGAAATGAAGTTAGGGACCATAGTAGTACCGATGGACGCATCGTTGTAACTACCGTACTCCCTACGCTAGGATGACCTCCATTGATCTGGGATAAATGATACTAGTCTGGGACCAGTGGTAGGAGTTGTACCATACTATGACGCTGACTTCAGGTCGGTTGAGACTGGTCTGGGATCAGTGGTACATACTCTGAGACTGACTTTGAGTCAGTGGAGGATGATATTGGTCTGGGACCATTAGAGTTGTACTCACTATGACGCTGACTTTGGATTGGTTGAGACTGGTCTAGGACCAGTGGTACATACTCTGAGACTGACTTTGAGTCAGTATGATACATCCTCGATCATTTCTTCTTCTTCATAATTCAGACAAAAGCAGAGTAGAACAGAACAATGCAAGAGCAGAGCAGAACAGAACAAAACAGTATAGATCAGTGCAAGGCAGAACAAGACAAAGAAGAACAGGCAAAATAGAGCAGAGCAGGGCAAGGGTCAGGCTGTACAAGGCAGTGCATTTGATGGATGAATAGTAACGACCGATAGACAGATTGCAGATGAAGTTCTCCATGGTTGAGAGGGAGTGTTAAAATTGGCAACCAGGGCAAAACTTCATGTGGGTCATCTTATTCATGGCTAATAATATTTTTATTAGATTTCTCTCGTCGAGAGGTGTAGGATTGATATAAAGATCATCCAATTCCGATAAGTATTCATGGAGATATGAATTTATTTTGATTATGGAATTATTATCAAGCCGACCTACAACTAATGTAGGCTCAGAAGCCCAACAGTCGCATCTATTCACCCACCAACGTTGTGTATAAATATAAGAGGATTTTTCCTCATTTGGACTCACTCATCTCATCACATCTCTCTCTCTCTACTGCGCAGATATGAGTCTCTTCTCTACTACGCTGAAATGGGTCTCTCTCTCTCACACATGTGAAGCCGGAAGCTGTTGAATTTGAAGCTGCAACTGCAGAAGTAAAGATTGACTCGCGTGGCCTAGAAGATCTCCTCTTTGGAACTGCGCTGTAGGTTCATCTGAACCTCCTTTGAAAGCCGCAACTTTTGGTGGTGGAATGAAGTCAATCCGACGAACGATTTGCAAGATATCGACTGCCCTAGTTTGAAGCCGGAAACTGCTGAAACTGAAGCTGCAACTGCAGAAGTAAAGATTGACTTGCGTGGCCTAGAAGATCTCCTTTTTGGAACTGCGTTGTAGGTTCATCTGAACCTCCTTTGAAAGCTGCAACTTTTGGTGGTGGAATGAAGTCAATCCGACGAACGGTTTGCAAGATATCGACTGCCCTAGTTTGAAGCCGGAAACTGCTGAAACTGAAGCTGCAACTGCAGAAGTAAAGATTGACTTGCGTAGCCTAGAAGATTTCCTCATCTGAACTGCGTTGTAGGTTCATCTGAACCTCCTCTGGAAGCCGAAACTTTTGGTGGTGGAATGAAGTCAATCCGACTGTCAGTTTGTGAGATATGGTCTGCCCTAGTTTGATAATGAAGCCGCTAATGCTGATGCCACTGATCTAGGGTTTGCTACTGCTGATATGAATCAGATTTATTGTACTATTTCTTTCTGCTGAATTATTGAAGATAAAAGAAGATTTGATCAAAGGGTTTCCCCACACATTGTGGGGTTTGTCCCTGGCTAGCCGCCACATCTTGTGTCTCTTGTCTTGGCTTGTTTTCTGTCGATCGTTTAATGTTCTATCTGCACTTTACTTTATGTACATGTGATTGCTAATCGGTGGAATATAATAAGAAAAAGAAGTAAATTGTTATAAGCATAGAACATACCATAACTTAACAGAGGTAATATAAATATCCTCCCAAGGAGTTCACAGGCATCATACCAAATATGTCTGAGTGAACCAATTGCAATATATCGGAGGTCTTGCTTTGGCTTAAGGGGAATGGTCCCCTTTTGAGCTTTCCTTCGACACATCCCGGACATACACCTTCTTGCTCTAATCTGAACTCGGGCATCTCCGTCACCATTTTTCTCACATCAGGTAGAGCTTTATAATGAATGTGAGCAAACCTTTGATGCCATAGTTCGGACTGAAGAGATGTGTCACAAGACATGACACCTAGCGGACTCTGTTAAATTATGGTATGTTTTATGCTTAGAGTAGTTTACTTATTTTTCTTCTTATTACCCACAAATTAGCAATCACATATACATAAAGTAAAGTGCAGATAGAACATTAAATGATCGACAGAAAACAAGCCAAGACAAGAGACACAAGATGTGGCGGCTAGCCGGGGACAAACCCCAATGCGGGGAAACCCTTTGATCAAATCTTCTTTTATCTTCAATAGTTCAGCAAAGAGATAGTACAAAATCAGAATTCTGTAATTTTATATCAGCAGCAGCAAATCCGAGATCAGCAAACTCAAACTTCGTCAAACGAGTGGAAATTGACCTCCAATATGTTTGGTCAATTTTTGGTCAGCTAACCCTCGAACAGCGTAAAGAAATAGCCCTTGAACAGCCCTGAAAACGTAGTCAAACTCAGTTGACTGAAGTCAACTTGCTGCCCCAAACTAAGGTAGTCAACAACGGTCAAACCATAGGTCAGATCACCTCGGTTTTCGTGCCAAAATTTGCGGCCTGCCTAGGAGAGGCAGCCACACCAAATCCGCACTCCTAGATGGTCAACGCTTGGTCAACGTTGGTCAAAGAGATGACCTGCAGCCCCTGCGTCCTTCTTCCTGCATCTGCCTTGCCCTACTGCATTTTCTTTCCCAGCCACGCGTGTGAGAGAGAGAAAGGCTACTCTGATGCGTGGGAGAGAGAGAAGATGAGTGATTGAATGAGTTCCAAATGACTCAACCTCTCTTCTATTTATATGAAACGTTGGGCATGTGTGCCACACACTTAGCTGTTGGCCGACCTTGACAATTTGTCAAGTAATTAGAAATAAATTCATATCTCCATAAATACTTGTCGGAATCGGATGATTTTTAAATCAATCCTACACCTCTCGATGAGAGGAATCTAGGAAAAATATCAATAGCCATAAATAAGGTGACCCACATGGAGTTTGGCCCTAGTTGCCAATTTTAACACTCCCTCTCAACTAGGGAGAACTCCATCTGCAATCCGTCTGACCGTCGCTACTATCCATCCATCAAATGCATTGCCCTGCACAGCTTGACCCCTGTTCTCCTCTGCTCTGCTATGCTGTACTCTGCTCGAACTATGAATAAGAAGAAATGATCGAGGATGTATCATACCATACTCCACTAACCCAAAGTCAGTCTCAGAGTGTGTACCACTCTCACTGATCCTAGATCAGTATCATTGATCCCAGATCAATGGAGGTCATCCTAGCATAGGGAGTACAGTAGATACAACGACGTGTCCATCGATAGTACTACTATGGTCCCTAACCTCATTTCCTTGCTCATTGATCAGATGAGAGGTACTTCCCATGAGTCCCAGACTACATGGGTAGGATGCCTCGACAGGAGAACTAATCATCCTGTCCACAGGAGAATGAATCATCCTGTCCAATAGATGCCATGGAGAACTAATCATCCTGGCCCAAGGGAGCTGTTCCACAGTCGCCACGGAGAACGAATCATCCTAGCCCACAGGAGAACTAATCATCCTATTCCACGGTCGCCACGGAGAACTAATCATCCTGGCCCACAGGAGAACTAATCATCCTATTCCATAGGACAACTAATCATCATGTTCCACAATCGCCACGCGGTGTCATAGGGGAAGGTTGAACCTTTTACCCTGTACATAGTGCACCACCAGGGGATGGTGAGTCGCCCTGTGGTCACATGTCGCTCCAGGAAGTACCCCGTGCCACCCTGGAGCTCCCCGAGCTCAATACATCATACTTGACCCTCATAAGAGGGTCTCTCAATGACACCAAGTCATTCTCGGAAAGTCAAGAATTTGACCTTTCCCAGGGGCTTTGTCAAAATGTCGGCGACCTATTCATCTGTATCAATATGTTGGAGCCTTATTGCTTCTCGCAGCACCATATCTCGAATATAGTGGTACTTGATATCGATATGCTTGGAGCGATCATGAAATACGGGATTCTCTGATAAACGAATCCTGCTCTGGTTGTCACACAAGATCACGATGGTATCCAATGTAAATCCAAACAACTCACTGAAGAGCTTTCGCAACCAAACTGCCTCACAAGAGACCATACTAGCAGCAATGTACTCTGCCTCGGCGGTGTTCAAAGCCATCGACTTCTGCTTCCTGCTCATCCAGGATATCGAGGTAGATCCCAAAGAGAAACAACACCCTGAAGTGCTCTTTCGATCCACCACACTGCCTGCCCAGTCAGCATCGGTATATCCAAGTAGTCTCACATCTCCGGTAGTGTATCTCAACCCATGAGTGATCGTGCCACAAAGATATCTCAACAGATTCTTGGCACCAATCCAATGTGAGTGGTGAGGCTCAACCATATGTTGACTCAATGTGTTGACTGCAAAGCATATATCCAGACGGGAGTTCACCAAGAACATCAATGCTCCAATGAGTTGACGATACTCGGTAGCATTTCGTAAAACAGGTCCGGCAGCACTACCGCTTAACTTCTTGAAGTCAAGCTCCATTGGGGTAGTTACAGGCTTGCAGTCCACCATGTCGAATCTCTCCAATATTTTCACCATGTATTTTCCTTTATATAGGAAAATCTCCTCTCGTTTCTGCCAGACTTCCAGTCCTAGGAAATAGTGCATAAGTTCTAGGTCTTTCATCTCGAACTCAGAAGCCCACTCCCTCTTACATTTGTAATGAGAGGGTGTGCACCTGTTAGAAAGAGGTCGTCAACATATAGCACCAGTATGACAGGCTTGTCATCTACAACCTTAAAGTAAATGTTAGGGTCGGCTTCACTCCTAGTGAATCCCAGCTTCATCAAGTAGTGCTATCGATCCTCTCATACCACGCTCGGGGTGCTTGCTTTAGCCCATAGAGGGCCTTCTACAACCTGCACACATAAGATTCTCAAATCCTTCGGGTTGCTCCACATAGACCTCCTCCTTGATCGAACCATGTAAGAATGTAGTCTTGACATCCATCTGATGTAGCTTCCATCCTTGCGAAGCAGCAAGGGCTATGATCGAGCGGATGGTGGTATATCAGGCAACAGGTGAAAATATCTCATCATAGTATATACCTTCCTTCTGGGAGAAGCCACAAGCGACACAACGAGCCTTATACTTTTCCGCACTTCCATCAATGGCATGCTTTATCTTGTAAAGCAATTTTGAAGTGACAACTGCTTTGTCCTGGGGTCTGGGGACCACATCCCAAACATCGTTTTTCATGATGGACTCATATTTCTCGGTCATAGCATCCTTCCATACTTGATGCTTGATAGCATCTGTGAATGACGAAGGCTCATTTTGGATGATCATGCACATGATGGTCAAGTATCCCTGATACCTGTTCGGCTTCTTACTTTCATGGAAGGTTCCTCTCGGTGCAATGTGTCCTTTAGCATCATCAAGTGTCCCCCTAAGCCATGAAGGCCTCTTCCTAGAAGAGGAAGGCTCTTGCGGAGGAGGATCAATAGGATCCATAGGTTCTTCTACATCGAGCATCGTCTCATCTTCCTTTTCCTTCGGTTCCCCGGTGTCAGATTCTCTAGATCCTCTTAAAGTAGGAAGATTGTCTACTTTGCTAAGAGCCATCTCTTCATCAAAGGTGATGTCATGGCTAATCTCGACTTCCCTTTGACCAGCCACATAGATTCTATAGACCTTAGTATTTTCGATATAGCCCCCGAAGATTCCTTTCTTTCCAGATGCACCCAATTCATTCCTTTTCTCCTTCAGCACATGAAAATATACAGGACTTCCAAAAATTCTAAAATAAGATACGTCAGGTTTCTTACCAGTGAACATCTCTCCGGGAGTCTTGGAACCTAATGCTTGATGAGGCCATCGGTTTTGTACATATATGGCGGTATTTGCAGCGTCGACCCATAGAAACTTCGGAAGTCTTTGATCATGGAGCATAGCACGGACAGCTTCCACAATTGTACGATTCTTCCTTTCTACCACACCATTTTGCTCAGGAGTATATGGTGTAGAAGTCTCCCTCTTAATCCCAGCGTCTTTGCAAAAGTCATGAAACTCATTGGATTCATATTCAGTCCCATTATTAGTCTTTAAGATCTTGATCTTCTTTTCGGTCTGATTCTCGATCAAGACTTTGAAGTGCCGAAACCGGGAGAACACTTCATCCTTCTTTTTCAAGAAGTATATCCAAGTCTTGCGAGAATAATCATCTGTAAAAGTGAGGTAATATAAATATTCTCCCCAGGAGTTCACAGGCATCATACCGGATATGTCTAAGTGAACCAACTGCAATATATCGGAGGTCTTGCTTTGGCTTAAGGGGAATGGTCCCCTTTTGCACTTTCCTTCGGCACATCCTGGACATACACCTTCTTGCTCTAATCTGAACTCAGGCATCCCAGTCACCATTTTTCTCACATCGAATAGAGCTTTATAATGAAGGTGAGCAAACCTCCGATGCCATAGTTCAGACTGAAGAGATGTGTCACAAGACATGACACCCAGCCGAATTCCTCCAACCTGATATAATGAATCAACTCGAAACCCACGAGTGAAAGCATCTTTAAAGTTCTTTTTTCATACACGTACCTTGCCATCGCTGAAGGCCACCTTGTAGCCTTTGTCTTCCATTGCCGAAATGGACACCAAATTCTTTTTGAGATCAGGTACATATAATACATCTTGTAAATGAATTGTATTCCCCTGATTCAATTGAAGAGTGACATTCCCTACGCCTTTTATGGGATATTTTGAATTGTCCCCAAGAACAATTTCCAGGTTGGTCTCCTTCTCTACCAGATTAGAGAGAGCTTCTTTGTAACAAGTGAAGTGCCTTGAGGCACCACTATCAATAAGCCAATTTCCCAGCGAGTCCGGAGGAGTAGTGGTAGAGAGAGCCGCTGGTAGATAATATTCATCTTGCTTATTGTTAATAGTGTTAGATTCATACCTGGAGTTTCTTGCCTTCTTGAAGGGTTGTCCTCTTCGTTGATTCTGGCATTTCTTTTGCTTCTACCATTTGACCTGCCATTCCTTTGGTTGCCTTGAGAGTGATTTTGATCATCGTCCCAGTGTGAGTCCCTTTTATTAGGGCACTCCCTTGCATAGTGGCCCATTTTATTGCAATTGTAACATCGTCCCTTTCTTCCACCCTTCAGTCCATCCCTTCCTTTGAATTTAGCCCCAAAGTTGTTTCTTCTTTTAGCATGAGAAGAAAAAGCAAAGGGATGGCCTTTAAGTACGAGAATTTCTTGCTCTTCCATCCTTGTTTCTTCTTGAATGCATCTAGCCATCAATTCCTCAAATCCAGGAATTACGTTATTGTTGAGAAGAGTAGTCCTGAATATATACCATTTAGATGGTAGTCCTCCAAGAGTTGTGAGTGTCATTTCCTTGTCAGGAATTACTTCCCCATTAGATAGGAGATCGTTCTTGATCTCGATGATCCTTAAGAAATATGCTTGCCTACTCTCAGCTTTGCCCTTCTTAATTTCCTTCAGCTTATTTATAAGGAACAAAACTTGATTTGCATCATTGACTTTAAATAAACTCACCAGTCTATCGTAGATTTCCTTGGAGGTGGTTAGCTCGGAAACATAGGCCACCAGGTGCTTGTTGATAGAGTCCTCGATGATCTTCCTTGCTTTGACTTCTCCTTTGGTCCATTTGTTCCTAGCAGCAGCGGATGCATTTGATGGAGGCTCAACAATTCTGCTTCTCACATGGTCAAACACTTCCTGCTCTTCTAATGTTAGATCGAGAGACATCTTCCATCCGTGATAGTCAGACTTCTCACGGAGTTTGTCTTCAGCAGGGAAGTGTGTTGAGGACCCCATGATTTCTTTAAGATAGCCTTGCCAACCTTCTCTTCGGTGATTGCTCTTGCTTGGGCTTTGTCTTCACCTCAGCGCTGATACCATGTTAAATTATGGTATGTTCTATGTTGTTTACTTATTTTTCTTCTTATTACCCACAAATTAGCAATCACATATACATAAAGTAAAGTGCAAATAGAACATTAAATGATCGACAGAAAACAAGCCAAGACAAGAGACACATGATGTGGCGGCTAGCCAAGGACAAACCCCAATGCGGGGAAACCCTTTGATCAATTCTTTTTTTTATCTTCAATAGTTCAGCAGAGAGAAATAGTACAAAATCAGAATTCTGTAATTTTATATCAGCAGCAGCAAACCCTATATCAGCAGAGTCATCTTCGTCAAATGAGTGGAAATTGACCTCCAATACGTTTGGTCAATTTCTGGTCAGCTAACCCTCGAACAGCCTAAAGAAACAGCCCTGAAAACATAGTCAAACTGCAGTTGACTGAAGTCAACTTGCTGCCCCAAACTAGGGCAGTCAACACCAATCAAACCAAAGGTTAGATCACCTCGCTTTTCGTGCCAAAATTTGTGGCCTACCTAGGAGAGGCAACCACACCAAATCCGCACTCCCAGATGGTCAACGCTGGTCAAAGAGATGACCTGCAGCCCCTGCGTCCTTCCTGCATCTACGTTGCCCTATTGCGTTTTCTTTTCCGACCACACGTGTGAGAGAGAGAGAGGCTCCTTTGATGCGTAGGAGAGAGAGAAGATGAGTGATTGAATGAGTTCCAAATGACTCAACCTCTCTTCTATTTATATGAAACGTTGGGCATGTGTGCCACACATTTCGCTGTTGGCTGACTTTGACAATTTGTCAAATAATTAGAAATAAATTCATATCTCCATAAATACTTGTCAGAATCGGACGATCTTTAGATCAATCCTACACCTCTCGACGAGAGGAATCTAGGAAAAATATCAACAGCCATAAATAAGGTGACCCAAATGGAGTTTGGCCCTAGTTTCCAATTTTAACAAACTCCCTCCGACCTGATATAATGAATCAACTCAAAACCCAAGAGTGAAAGCATCTTTAAAGTTCTTTTTCCATACACGTACCTTGCCATTGTTGAAGGCCACCTTGTAGCCTTTGTCTTTCATTACCGAAATGGACACCAAGTTCTTTTTGAGATCAGGTACATATAAGACTTCTTGTAAATGAATTGTATTTCCCTTATTCAATTGAAGAGTGACATTCCCTACGCCTTTCACGAGATATTTTGAGTTGTCCCCAAGAACAATTTCCAGGTTGGTCTCCTTCTCTATTAGATTAGAGAGAGCTTCTTCGTAACCAGTGAAGTGCCTTGAGGCACTACTATCAATAAGCCAATTTCCCAGTGAGTCTGGGGGAGCAGTAGTAGAGACGGTCGTTGGTAGATAATATTCATCTTGCTTATTGTTAACAACATTAGATTCATATCTGAAGTTTCTTGCCCTTTTGAAGGGCTAACCTCTTCCTTGATTTCTGGCATTCCTTTTACCTCTACCTTGAACCTACCATTCCTTTGATTGCCTTGAAAGTGATTTTGATCATCGTCATGATGTGAGTCCTTTTTATCAGGGCACTCCTTTGCATAGTGGCCCATTTTGTTGCAATTGTAACATCATCATCCTTTTCTTCCACACTTCGGTCCGGCCTTTCCTTTGGATTTAGCCCTGGAATAGTTTCTTCTTTTAGCATGAGAAGAAAAGGCAGAGGAATTGCCTCTAGGTACGAGCATTTCTTGATTTTCCATCCTTGTTTCTTCTTGAATGCATCTTGCCATCAATTCCTCAAATCCAGGAATTACATTATTGTTGAGAAGAGTAGCCATGAATATATACCATTCAGGTGGTAGCACTCCGAAAGTTGTGATGGTCATTTCCCTGTCAGGAACTACTTCCCCAATAGATAGGAGATCATTCTTGAACTCGGTGATCCTTAAGAAATATGTTTGCATACTCTCATCTTTGCCCTTCTTAATTTCCTTCAGCATATTTCTAAGGAACAAAACTTGATTTGCATCATTAACTTTAAATAAACTCACTAGTCTATCGTAGATTTCCTTGGAGGTGGTTAGCTTGGAAACATAGGCTACCAGGCGCATGTCGATAGAGTCCCGAATGATCTTCCTTGCTTTGACTTCTCCCTTGGTCCACTTGCTTCTAGCAGCAGCGGATGCATTTGATGGAGGCACAACAATATTGCTTCTCACATGGTCCAACACTTCCTGCACTTCCAAGGTTAGATCAAGGGACATTTTCCATTCGTGATACTTAGACTTCTCACGGAGTTTGTCTTCAGCGGGGAAGTGCACTGAGGACCCCATGACCTCTTTAAGATAGCTTCAACAGCCTTCGGTGATTGCTCTTGCTCTTTCTCTTGCTTGGCCTTTGTCTTCACCTCAACTCTGATACCATGTTAAATTATGGTATGTTCTATGCTTAGAGCAATTTACTTCAAATCTTTTATTAGCCACTGTTTAGCAATCACATAAACATAAAGTAAAGTGCAGATAGAACATTAAATGATCGACAAAAAACAAGCCAAGACAAGAGACACAAAATGTGGCGACTAGCCAGGGACAAACCCCAATGCAGGGAAACCCTTTGATCAATTCTTCTTTAATCTTCAATAGTTTAGCAGAGAGAAATAGTACAAATCAGAAATCTGTAATTTGATAACAATAGCAGCAAACCCTAAATCAACAAAGTCAAACTGGTCAAAACAACCCCGAATTGACTTCTAGTCAACTTGAAGAACTCGGTCTTCAATAGCTATCTTCAGCAGCCCCAAATAGTCCACAATACTTTAGTTAAACAGCAATCAAAGTTCAACAATCTACGGTCAACCCTAACCAGTCAACGTTGGTCAACTTTCAGGTCAGCACAAGTCTGCCCTTCGTCAACGCTTGGTCAACACTCCATAAAACAGCCTAGCACTTGGTCAATGTAGCACTAGAAATGTCAACGCTGCCCAGAAAGTCAACGCTACCCTAAATCAATCAACGCTGCCCTAATTCAGTGAACGCTACCCTAATTTGTCCTTCTTCTTGCACGTGTCAGGGAATTTGCTCCTTTGCTGGCCCAATAAGATGAGGCGAGAGAAGATGAGTTGATAATGAATCAACCTCACTTGTACTTATATGATTTGTTGGGCATGTGTGCCACACATTTAGCTGTTGGCCGACCTTGACAATTTGTAAGTAAATACAAATAAATTCGTATCTCCATAAATATTTGTCGAAATCGGATAATCTTTAGATCAATCCTACACCTCTCAACAAGAGGAATCTAGGAAAAGTATCAGTTGCCATAAATAAGGTGACCCACATGGAGTTTGGCCCTAGTTGCCAATTTTAACAATCTTCAATTCCCCAAGCTCCAATCTGTTGCCAAGCACCAACTTGGTTTTTTGTGAGGCTCCAACCTCTAGGGCTTCGACCCTGTCTTTTTAAGGCACCAACCTTGGATTTAGGAGCATCAACTCCAAGAACACCAATCCTTCCAATTCTGAGGCACCAACCCCAAGGGCTCCAACCTATCTTGTCAAGGCACCAACCTTGGATTTAGGAGCACCAACTCCAAGGACACCAATCTTTCCAATTCTGAGGCACCAACCCCAAGGGCTCCGACCCTCTACTCTATATTGTCTAGATATGTTTGATAGTAATTCTCTGCTCCCAAAATCTTCTTCACTGAATTCTGTCTATCTACAGCTTCACTGTTACATTAATGACAACCTGTCTTCATATGGAGGAGTCTTCACAACTCTTCATACTGCCCAAACAGAGCCTGCAAAGTTATCTCATGATGATTTCAAATAGGCATCTTGACCTCCAATAATGTTTCCAAGATTTGTTGAAGCTTTCCAACAAGATATTTGCGCTAAGCCTCAATGTATGCACAAAAGCAAGTCTCTGTTTTTAAGCCTTTGTTCTTATTGTTGCAGTAACTACTTTAGGAGTGACTGTCGCGGTATCTTACTTCCAAGGAACAAATTCACAAATACTTCAACGCTAGTGTTGTCTACTGCTCCCTTCAGCTGACGACTGATGAAATCTTACTTCGCTGGTTCGAGGTCAAATAGATCTTCACAAAAAAATTGTTCTTCAAGTTGAGGTTTGTACTTCTTCTAATTCATCATAGGTCCGAGCCTTTCAAAGATTAACCCAATCAATAGAATTTCTCTACCTTCGGCTTCCTTCTTTCTTGCTGGACCTTCGGCTTCCTTCCTTCCCACTCGACCTTCGGCTTTCTCTATTTCTTCAAATTCGCGAGTTGTGAACTGTTACTTCTTCTTTGTGTTAGATGCACGAAATTCGTTCCTTGAAGTGAAGCGTTTCAACTTGTATATATATGAGTTTTGCCAATAACCAAAAGACACGTTCATTGGAAGGAGAGGCCGAATTATGAGTTTGAACATTAAAAGATTTTGTCGGAGAGGCCCTTTTTTAAATATTCATCCAAGGCCATAACCCACATGGAGGTCCCACATTAATCACAATCGCAACCGCAACATTATCACATTAATCGCAATCACAACATTCATGAAAATCGGAGTTATTCCTTTAATCCCGCAATCGCAATTTTCGAAGGTTTGCACATAACATAGCGATTCCCCTACTGCCGACGGAGCGGATGTGATATGATCTTAAGCAATTGTTAATAAATTCGTCAGGTCCACAACCTTATCACAATCGCCGGTTTGACATCCCTTAGAAACTAGTGATACTGCGGATGTGATATTGTATAAAGTCATGTTATAGTGGTGCAGCGGGTCCGCAATATTATATTGCAATCGGAGGTTTTACTGTGACCTTTATGACCTGCAATATGAAAGTTCATACGGTGAATGCGATATAGTATTAAGGTGTATTATAATGGAACCATCGGGTCCACAGTACATATCACAATCGACGTTTTACCGTGACATCCCGTTAAGACTTGTGATATGAAAGTTTCGATGAGGCGGATGCGATATAACATAACGGTGTATTCTAATGGAGCGGTCGGGTTCATATATCAAATCGCAATCGGGGGTATTGTGCGGTGGCATATGATAGAACCCGTCGATATGATATGTTAACTCCTCCGGTTTATGCGCTATGAACTTTTAAAAGGTTTCCACGGTTTATTCCTTCCTCTAATATTGCTCTTACTCTTGGCATATGCAATAGATCTGCTTTGTCTTGGCTTGTCGCTCCTGTGGCTTCTCTTCACTCCTATGACTTCCAATACACTGCTCTGATAGCTCTTCTTCCGATAGCTCTTCTATGATGGCTTCCGATATCTTTCCTCCTCAGTTCCACTATTTCTATTACATCTGTATTCAATCCTTGGATCCTCCATGAGCAGTATAATGATCAATGGGCATCAATGGTCAACCTCACATGTCACAAGAATTTGCCATCACAAACGCTGCCATATTGACATCAATGACAACCTAGATTAACAAGATTTATGAAAACAGAACTCAATTAAGCAAACTTAATAGTAAGGCATGCTAGGGAAATGAGTTCCATATAGAAAAGGTTGGAAGAAATGGAAAAATTATGTTAGGATATTCCGACACATAGGAAATAGTTAAGTGTAACTTGGTCTAGTGTAGAGTTAGGTAAAGTGTGTTTCTTTACTATGTACTTTTGTAACTTACAATCTGACGGTCACGATATGTTCTAGACATGGAGTGATGTGACGGTTCATTCTTTCCTCAGTATTACCGACACTTGATCCATGGCTTAACACCCGATTGGTCCATGATCTCTATTTAAAGAGCATGGAGGGTCATTTGTAAGGTGACCGTTCATGAGAGAAGCTTATGTAAATTTTCTTTCTTTTATTAATAAATTGTCTGAAGTAGCCGTGTTGGCTCAGGCCATGGATTGTTTCCCTCTTTGAAGGTTTTAACCACATCAAGAATAGTAGTGTATTGATCTGTCATCTTTTTGTGAGCGATGTCCTTTGGTGTTCTATCTGAGGAACTTACCCTGAAAATTCCTACATGGTATCAGAGCTATTTGAGGACCGCATCCGTTGGTGATCCAAATCGGAAGCCAGTATAACTGCATCCGACTATCATTTCGTAGATCTACTATTTATCACCGCTTTCGAGCCGAGAGGACTGCTCTATTGTGTTAGGAGCTTTCGTTCCAGTGAGGAACCCCTTTCGTTTCACACAAAAAGGTTTCCGGTAGCCCTAGCTACGTCATTTTTAAGATCTGGAGGAATACAGTATTCATTTGCAGTTTTAGTTATTTATCTCTATGTTTATTTCGGTTTATTTATCTCTCTATTTTTTATTACCGGATCTATACCTTTCATTTCTGCATATGCTCTTTGCCCCGTGACTCTGTGCGATCTGAGCAAATCAGAAACAGAAAGGAAAGATTTTTCTCATGTGTATGCTCTTTTCTGTCGCGCCTTAAATGATCTTGGAAAATCAGAAACATTGAGGAAAATATTTAGTTTTCGGCAAAAGCTAACTTCAAGCCACAAGGTTGGGTTTTTTTTTGTATGTCCGTGTTGGGTTGTGTGGTTTTTTGTTTTGTAGGCAAAAGGGGCTTTTTCAAGTAAGCACACACCCCAAAGCTTCAGTGACTTATAAAAAAAAAAAACCTTTCCTCTTTTCCAATAATTACTAACCTTTTAAACTAGCTCACTTGGTCCAAGGTTACTTTATGAGAATAGAGGTCTTGAGTTCAAGTCTTTCTTTTTGTTGAGTTACTTTTTCAAAAAGCACATGTAACTTAGGTTTTAAAATTACTTTATGTAAAAGTGTTCTCACCCATTAAAAAAAGTGAGTCACTTATAATTTTAAAGGTTCTTTATCTTTTATTTAAGTTACAATTTAGTGGGTAGCTCATAAAGTACCATTGTAAAAATGACTTTCACTTATTTATAAAAGTGGGTCACATAAATTTTTCTTTTAAAGTGAGTTAATTAGATTAAGTTTGGAAGGGGCAAGGGGGATTTTTTTTAAAAATCTAACATTATCATTCACTTCCGCACATTCATGCACTTCGTCGACATCTTCAACAACTTTTCTTCAAAAAGCCATAACTTCTTCATCCAGAAGCCATTATCAGAGCCGGTTTTTTTAATCGGCCTAATTTTTCGAGACTTTCCATTGGAACACTTAGTTTCAACATCTACAGCTTTAGTTTCTGTTAAAATGGAAAGTCCATGCCAAGTTATTCTTGACAGCACCAACTACTTCCAATGGTGGTCCTACATTGTGGATTTACTTAGAAGTAAAGGTCTTTACAGAATAGCCTCAAGCCAAAAAACTAAACCTAAAGATGAAGATAAGGCAGCCAAATGGGAAAATAGGCAAGATCAAGCACGTGGGTTGATAGGGATGTCTATTTCTCCAGACCCTAGATTACATATCGCAGAACTTGATACCCCTAATGAAGCAATGAAACAACTCTAAAGTTTTTGGAATTAAAAATGAAATTAAAGCCCATCAACTCGAAAATGAGTTGCTTACGTTGGACTCCAATAATTTTTCTTCCATTGAAGATTTTTTGTCCAAGTTCAAGACCCTTAGACTTCTCTTGGAAGGTGTTAAGGTTAAGAAAGAAGATGGTAGCCTCATCTATTCAATTCTTACTAAATTGGGACTAGCCTACTCTCTGTTTGTTTCCACCTTCCATTCTACTAGAGAAGCCTTTAATTCTCAAGGACAAGACTACGAGTCCCCCTCTTTTGATGCCTTTTGTGATTCTTTAATAAGAGAACAAGAAAAACTCTTACATCTTGCTCTTCTTAACCTTGGAAACTCTTCTAAGAAAGCCTTAGCCACCCAGCAACAACCAAATTCAAATAATCCTAAGAAGCAGTATCCTAAAAAGAATGGTCCTAAACCAAACAAAGGTCCTCAGCAATTTCAGTGTCAAAATGAAAAATCAATTCAACAAAATGATAAGGCAAATAAAAACAAAGGGAAGAAGATTGATAAAGTTATAAACATTGCAACTTTTGTAATCGAGATGGCCACTCAGAATCCAAATGCTTTAAGAATATGGAACCTTGGAAGCAGCGATGAAGAAGCATAATATCCATTTGGAGCACTCTTCAACTTCAACTTCATCTTCGGGAATTGCACTTTCTGCATGTGGTTGTCAAGCATCTCGGTCTAGTTATGCACTAAATGTATCTTCTTCTTCTCATTCTCATGAGTGGCTCATTGATTATGGAACTTCTTATCACATGGCCAAAAACAAGGCCATGTTTTCTTCTTTAAATGATTGTAACACCAAAAATATATATGTTGGTAATGATAGATCTCTTAGTGTTGTAAGGACTGGAACTATTCATCTAGACAATGGTCAATTTAATGATGTATTATGTGTTCCAACCTTATCCTGCAACTTTCTATCTATTTATCAGATAACTCATTCAGGTGAAGGTAAAATAGTTGAATTCTCACCTCATGATGTTGTAATTAAGGACCTAAGAGATCCTAGACAGATTTTAGCTACTAGCATTGCTGATGATTCTACAAGGTTGTATAAGTTTAACAACTTTGGGTCATCAACTCTTCCCTCGGTATTTGTTACTCATAATGATGAAGTGAGCAAACTTTGGCATGAGCGATTTGGTCACTTAAATATCGCTCCCTTCAAAATCTATATAAATAAAATATGGTGACAGGTCTTCCTATGGTATCTTGCAGAGATGGTGTTTGTCCAGATGTGTACTTGGAAAAAATCATCGAGATAGTTTTGAAAAACGTGCCTCTTGGCACACCTCAACCCCTTTACAGCTTGTGCATAGTGATTTATGTGGTCCACTTCCAATTGTTTCATTCTCTAGCTATAAGTATTTCTTAACTTTCATTGATGATTTCTCCAGACGCACTTGGGTATACTTCTTAATACTCAAGAGTGAAGTATTTAACATGTTCTTGGCCTTTAAGGCCTTTGTTGAGAAACAATCTGGACATCAAATTCTTAAGCTAAGATCTGATAATGGCAGAGAATATGTTAACAACAAATTCATCAAATTTTGCACTGAGCATGGAATTCAAATGCAACATACTGATCCAAATACTCCACAACAAAATGGTGTAGCTGAAAGGAAGAATCCCACCTTAAAGGAAATGGCTAATTGTATGCTTGAATCTAAAAGACTTAGACTTAACTTTTGGGCAGAAGCAACTAATTGTGCAAATTACATAGTAAATCGCACTCCTACTAAGGTTTTAAAGAATATCACTCCAGAAGAAGCATGGAGCTCAATTAAACCAGATGTAAGTCACTTTCGTGTTTTCGACAGGGAATCATGGGCCCATATTCCAGATGAGAAACATAAAGCTTTAGAATCTAAGAGTGAAAAATGTATTTTTGTTGGATATTCTGAAGATGTCAAAGGATATAGACTTCTTTCACCTAAGTCCAAAAATATTATCATTAGAAGAGATATAAAGTTTGCTGAAAGTATATCGGCCTACGAGCCTAGTTTGGCGGATGTGCCACCTCTCTCTATCCCTTCTACTTCTAAAAATATTTCTTCTTCAGATGATGACAGCGAGGATGACAATCCTCCCCCACCTTCTCAAGATCTTCCTTCAGCTCCTCAGCTTCCAAAATGGGTCTGTGCTACTCGGGATGTAGCAGGTGCTCTTGCAGGTGATCCTACAAATCAACGACGTGCACATTCTCAGTTCGATAGAGCCTCTCCTTTACTGGCTCAAGCTTCAGCGAATTATGATCCTAACACCTTTGCAGAAGCTTTAAGCCGTCCAGATTGGGACGCAGCTATGAATGAAGAATATCGTTCATTATTTGCAAACGATACATGGGATCTTGTTCCTTTTCCAAAGGGACGAAAACTTTTTAGATGCAAATGGATTTACAGAACCAAGTTTGGAGTTGGACCAGATGGAAAAGTTGATAAACATAAAGCTCGTCTTGTTGCTAAGGGTTTTTCACAAGCTGAAGGCATTGACTATACTAAAACCTTCTCCCCTGTTGCCAAAATGAACTCTATCTGCCTTGTTCTTTCCCTTGTTGCCTCTTTCAAATGGGAAGTCCATTAGATGGATGTTAAATCTGCCTTCTTGCATGGGGACTTGCACGAAAAAATCTATATGGAACAACCTCTGGGCTTTATACAACTTTAGCCGTGTATGTCAGCTTAAGAAATCCCTTTATGGTCTCAAGCAAGCCCCTCGGACTTGGTATGCCAAAATGGATATTTCTTTTAGATATTGGCTTTTCTAGGTGTCATTCTGACAAAACTGTCTACACCAGAGTTGCGGGGGAGCACCCCCCCCCCCCCGAACCCGCTCCCGCGAGTGGCTCGGGAGCGCGCTTCCGAAATCGCTCCCGAACGGGAGCGATTTCGGAAGCACGCTCCCGACTAAAAAAAATTCGCTCCCTGCCAATTTTGGGAGCGTTGTTGGGAGCGTTGCTCCCGGAGCGAAATTAAAAGCCCAGGAGCGATCGCTCCCAACCTTTAAAAAATCGCTCCGGGAGCGAATCGGGCTGCGCAGGGAGCGTTCCGGCGGAAAAAAAAATCCGCGGACGCCAAAAAATTATCAAAAAAAAAAAAAAAAAAAAAAAAATTTAAAAGCCCAATGGGCCAAAAAACATTTCATTATCACTTGAATGAGTTGAGAAGAGCTGGAGAGCAAGAGCAAAGGAGCGAGGAGAAGCGAGGAGCAAGCGCCGAGGAGCAAGGAGCAAGCCTGCAAAGAGGTAAGTAACTTAGTAATTTAGTTAGTTTAATTTAGTTAGGTAGTAATATAGTTAGTTTAATTTAATTTATTTAGTTTATTAACCTTATTTAGTTTAAAAATCATGAATCTAAATTAAATTAATAAATTAAATTTATTAATCTAAATAAATTAAATTAATTTGCAGATTCAAAAGCCTACAAATATCAAACACCATGGACCTGGCTATATTTCTTGGCATTTTCCTCTTCTTGGTCCCTTTTATGGTTATTATGGTGCTGGAGAGTAGGAAACGGAGGGGCCAAACTGAAGAGGGGGATGAAGAAGCTGGAGAAAGTCGAATTGATGAAAACCCCGGTGAGGAGGAGTTGGAGGAGGGTGAACATGACCCTCAAATAACTAAACAAGACCAAACCCCATTGTGGAAATATGTTAACAGGGCTGAAACAGGGAGAGAGGGTGGAACCACTAAATTTCATTGCCCCCATTGCGACAATGATTACACAGGTTCATACACCCGTGCTAGAAGACACCTTTGCAGGAAAAGGCCATGGGATGGAGACAAACAAATAGGAATCAAAACTTGTCCAGCGGTGTCAGCAGCGGATAGAGCCAAATACATAAGGGAAGAGAAGGAAGCCCAATACAAATCAAAAAAATCAAGGGGTTTCTTTGAACCAAGCTCACAATCACAAAGAACTCCTTCAGCATCCTCCCAAGGCAGTGGATATGGAAGCACAGGGTCATTAGCTTTAAGGCATAGAACCATATCAGATTTCCTTGATGAGGGGTGTAGGAATGATGTGGATTCAAAGGTTTACAGGTTTCTCTATGCATGTGGGATACCATTCAATGTTCTTTGCTCACCTTATTGGCACGAAATGGTTTCTGCCATAAATGATGCCCCTAAAGCATACAAGAGCCCTGGGTATGACAAGGCAAGAACCGTTGGCCTTGATCATGAAAAAGCAAAAATATCACATTCTTTGAATAGAATGACAAGTTCTTGGACTGACCATGGGGTGTCCATTGTATCTGATGGATGGACAAATGTAAAAGGCAAGCCATTGATAAGTGTTCTTGTTGTGTCTGTTAGTGGTCCCATCTTTCTAACTGCACATAATTACTCAGACAAGTTCAGGATTGCCATCAACATTGCAAAAGCATTACTTGAAACAATTGACCGTATTAGGCCATACAATGTCATCCAAGTCATCACTGATAATGCTCCTAATTGTAAGGCCGCGGGAGAAATTATTGAGGATAAATACCCCAACATATTTTGGTCTGCATGTTTGGTTCACACATTGAACCTTTTGATGCATGATGTTGTCAAAAACAAAAATGCACAATACCAATGGATTGGTAATTTGTACAAGAAAGGCAAACAAATGATAAAATTTATTACAAATCATAGCAATACCCATGGCCTTTTCCGTAGTCACTCGAGATTGGAGTTGTTGAAGATTGCGAAGACCAGATTTGGTAGCTATTACCTCACCTTCAGGCGCCTTTTGAAGGTAAGAGAGTCATTGGCTAGCATGGTATCAAGTCCACATTGGCAGGTATTAAAGGAAAGGGCCACAAATGCAGCTGACAGACAAGGTTTTGAACTGGTGGAGGAGGCCGCTCTTAATGGTCAGTTTTGGACAAGTGTGAGGCACGTATTGGATTTCACCAAGCCCATTTATCACATGATTCGGTTTGTAGATACAGACAAACCAGTGATTGGCGAGGTGTATGAGAAGATGGATACCATGTTGGGGCAAATAAAAGATATTGTTCATAACAGAGATCCCCACTTGTACAATCTGATTCACGATTGTGTGTGTGAACGGTGGAATAGACTTAATCTTCCACTACATTGCTTGGCATATATCCTTACGCCAAAATACTACTCTACATCTTGGTTGGGCCAACCTGCACCAAGGGGTGGGATTAGGACCAAACCCCATTTAGATGCAGAGGTAACTAGAGGATATTTGGAATCATTAGAAAAGTTGATACCTGACAGGGAGGAATGTGCAGCTGTGCACCTTGAAATAGGCAAATACTTCAGTGGCACTGGTTTGTATGGTAACTTCCATGTAATGGACGACAGAGATAGATTTGATACTCTCACATGGTGGGAAACATATGGCAGCCATGGACTTTTGCCAAAATTGGCAAAAAAAGTTCTTTCACAGGTTGTAAATACTTCTTCTGTAGAGAGGTGTTGGAGCACCTACAGCTACATACATAATGTGAAAAGAAACAGACTCAATGAAAACCGAGCAGAAAGCTTGGTTTATGTGCACTACAACTTGAGGTTGTTGAGTCATTACTGTGATCGGGCTTATGAGGATCCCACATATAAAATTTGGGACAATCACCCAGAGGATGACAATTTGGAGGATGGCATTGTACATCTTGAAGAACTGGAAGAGGAACTTGTAAGGGATGAAGATGAAGCAGCTACAGCAGCCATGCCACCTCCACCTCCACCATCCAGTAGCAGTGCTCGAGGTCCGAGTCTTGTTCCTTTGCTGTCGCCACCTCCATCTACACCCTCACGTGGAGGTTCTAGTTCTGGTCGTCGGTCTGTGCAGGAGACTCCTAGAAGACCACCACGACCTGCTTATACTCCTGGAGACTCTCGTGGCAAGGGCCACATGTAGATTTACAGTTTACTTGTCTTTTTTAGTTTCTATTAGACTTTAGTTTTCATAACTGTTGAGTTTTGAGTCCTTGACTCTTGACTCTTGACTCTTTCATATCATAATGATATTTTGCAAACAATATATCACTGTGACAATGAAAATTTGAAGTTTGAAGTTGGGCCTTGGCAATTATAACTCATTGGTAATGATTGTGAATTATGAATATGATGCTTCGTGAAAGACTATAGTTGTTTCATTTCATTTCATTATTCATGTTTCATTTTATAAATTTATAACATTTCATATCATGTTAACAGTTAGAAGTTAGGACTTAGAAATATCTAAGATATTACTTCTTGTAATGGTTAAACTTAGCTTACAAGTACAACTTTGGTGATCAATGATGATAAATGTTATTGAATTTTCAATTTTGAAAGCTTGAAGTTGAAACTTTAAGATTGAATTTGATGAATCATGATTCACGAGACTCAATATGTTGCAGTTGTAATATGTATTTTACTAACTTGTGGACATGGTTGATGAACTTGATGACGATTATAATTTCTAGATGATTGATGTGATATGGTTCAATGATCAATCTATGTTTTTTTATGTTTTTTATGTCTAATTCATCATTCTACATGTTTTTGTTGACATATATGTATCAAAAATTAAAATATATATATATATATATATATATATATATTTTTTAAAAATCGCTCCCGGATTCGCTCCCAAACCGGGAGCTTCTGAAAATGGTCGCTCTCGCTCTCGTTTTCGCTCCCACTCCCCGCTCCCGCTCCCAAGCAACATTGGTCTACACCAAGAAAATGGATAAGTCTCTTATCATTCTTGTTCTTTATGTTGATGATCTTATCCTTACTGGTAGTGATCTCAACCTTATAAACCATGTGAAGTTTAGCCTTAAAAAGCAGTTTGAAATGACAAACATAGGACACTTGCATTATTTTCTTGGTCTTCAAGTCTTGCAATCCAAGGATGGTATTTCCCTTTCCCAGTCCAAGTATGCCTGTGATCTTCTACGCCACTTTCACATGGAAGATTGTAAGCCAACCCCTTCTCCTTTTTAGTCTCGAGCCAAACTTTCAATCACTTGTACTTCCCCTGAAGTTGATGCTACCTTATACCGTCAACTTGTAGGAAACTTTTTGTATCTGACCCATACATGTCCTGACCTTTCCTTTGTTGTTGGCCTTATTACTCAGTTTATGCAAAACCCACATGAAAGTCATTGGAAAGCAGCTAAAAGAATACTTCGTTATGTTCGAGGTACAGTTCAACTTGGGATTCATTACAGTTCAAAAGCATCTCCTCTATTGGTTGGTTTCATTGATTCCGATTGGGCTGGTGACCCTGATGATCGGAATTCCATTGCAGGTTATGTGTTCACTCTTGGTTCTGGACCTATTACATGGGCTTACAAGAAACAAAGTGCCATTTCTCTTTCTTCAGCAGAAGCAGAGTATCGTGGCGTCATAGAAGCTAGTAAGGAAGCCCTGTGGCTTCGTCAGATCCTGTCAGAGTTTGGCTTTCAGCAGCAGCATCCGACTACACTTTGGTGTGATAATCAAAGTGCCATTCAACTATGCAAAGATCCAGTCCAACATTAGCGCAGCAAACACATTGAACTACACATGCACTTTATGAGAAAGCTCATTCATGACCATGTTCTTGAAGTGCAATATTGTTCAACCGATGATCAAGTTGCAGACATCTTTACAAAGGCCCTCACAGAGGTGAAGTTTACTAAACTTCGATTTATGTTTGGAGTTCAGGAAGTTGTCACTAAGGGAGGATAAGCTCTAATGCCTCCTTCCTTCTCTGATTGTGTCACATTTGTACATCCTTCAATCCTATCCCAAGTTGTTCTTAAGGGGGGATGTTAGGACATTGCGACACATAAGAAATAGCTAAGTATAACTTGGTCTAGTGTAGAGTTAGGTAAAGTGTGTTTCTTTACTATGTACTTTTGTAACTTACAATCTTACAATCATGATATGTTCTAGATATGGAGTGATCCGACGGTTCATTCTCTCCTTGGTATTACCGACACTTGATCCGTGGCTTAACACCTGATTGGTCCATGACCTCTATTTAAAGAGCATGGAAGGTCATTTGTAAGGTGACTGTTCATGAGAGAAGCTTATGTAAATTTTCTTTATTTTATTAATAAATTGTCTGAAGTGGCCGCATTGGCTCAAGTCGTGGATTGTTTCCCTTTTTGAGGGTTTTAACCACGTCAAGAATACTGGTGTATTGATCTGTGATCTGTTTGTGAGCGATGTCCTTTGGTGTTCTATTCGAGGAACTTACGGTTGTCCAGTGATGGTTTTCATGGTGTGAAGGGTATGTACCTGGTTGTCAACATGTGTTTGTCATCATTTCCGTCGGGATTTGGTTGTTGACATCTTCATCGTCAGTTCTGCCAGGGTTTGGGTTGTCAAGAATGATCCATGGTTGTCATCTTCAGGGTTTGTATGTCACATTGTGACAAGTTGTATAAAAGGGTTTTAGGACAAATGTTGTTAAGTCCTAGACCTAAAACCTAATACAAAACCTAAATCCATGCATTAAAGTACACTAAACCTAAGTCCTTCATCCTAATACACCTAAACCCTAACCTATACCTAATCCATGTATTAAAATGCATTAAAACCTAATCTACAAACCTTTTGGGCCATTACAAAACCATGTAACATTGCGGACCATGTGAGCGAACAGGGATGAACCTTCAGGTTAACAGAACCGAATTGGAAACAGTGGAGTAAACCTCGGCATGTGAACGTTGTACAGCTCACCGCGCAGTCAACTGTCAACAGGCAGTGGAACTGCCAGAGCTATAACCATAGGTTATTTAACGATGTTCACATGCGCTGTCACCTCTTTCCGCTCGGTTAGCAAACCGTTAGTAGTTTGCGCCTATCCAAAGTTCTAAATTGGGTTTTTATTTGTATTTTTGGATATCAATTAATTCCTAAATGGTGAATGTCACTATGTGACATTAAAACTTAACCATAAACCCTAATTTAACCCTAAGGAGTAGTTGGTTCATTCTTAAACTCTGCAAGAGGGAGTTTGAATGCATCTAGAGGGTTATAAAGGCAGTTTGGTGCTTTGAAGAGGGAGGAGTGGTTTTGAAGTTTTGTGTGCAAATTCTGGAGGTTATAGGCGGTTTTTGTTTTCAGTGTAACGGGAGCATCGAGAGTCGGAATTGGGAACCGAGACAGGCATTGGAAAGCTAATTTAGAGAGCTTTCTTGTGACAGTGACTAGAAGTCCCTGTCTGCACAATCAGTCTGGTTAATTTGTTGTGTAATCGACCTTCTCGGATTCAATCCTAATAAAGCGGTCACCCATATTGAAAGCGGACCCGAAGACGTAGTCCATCAGGGACGAACTCCATAATCAATCTTGTTGTCTGGTATCGTTGTGTGTTTTTGTTGCTTTTCACTACTGTTTGCATCTTGCTTATGTTTAAATTCTGTCGTAAAGTCAATCGTTTTCAATCAATTCTCATGGTTAAAGCACTTTAAGCTAACATTCAATTCACTAATGGCATTAATAAATTCTACTTCAGTTTAACATATGATCATTTCAGATCAGTCATGCCCTTAGAGACATGCCTCTTCATTATTAACTACTTGTTAATTAATCATTATTTATGTTTATTATTGTTTACATTTTTATTATTTTTATACAAATTATATCCATAGCATTGCCTTCCTCTTCAAAAGGATTTGTCCTCAACATAGTTATCAGAACCGTACCGGTCATTGAACTGGTAGACCCACGAGACAGGGAGCCAATCAGAACCGTACAAAAACCGAACCAAAGAACCAGTCAACCAAAAACACATAGAATATTCAAATTTTAAGAAAATCATATATATTCATGTGCATCCATATGAATCCAAACTATTTATAAACAAATAAGCAAAAGTTCTCATTTTTATAGCATGTAAGGGTGCACATAACCAAAATAGCACCAAGTGCAATCCATCTCTAAACCGAAAATACATCAGCAAACAAGCTCCACAAGGCCTCTAGCATCCAAAAGAAATTATACTACAACAAATACCTACATATCATCAAAATCATTACCTATATTGGGATCTCTATCATCAATATTACCCTCTAAGCATTAAAATCAGATAGAAAAATCATAGCATGTCAAGTCAAGATTTTGTTTGAGTGATGGGTATTTTTTTAGTAGCCTCGTTATAGAGGAGTTCAACAACCAATGCCACTAACATCAAGGTACATAGAGGGCTTGGTGTTCTTGATTAATTACCAGTTCTTGTGAAAATTCCTAAATAGAAATCCAACTGCAGTGACTGATATTATTTCTTCTACTTATTAATTCAGAAATAGTTATTCACAGTGTTTCTATATCAAATATTGAAATAAATTCTATTGCTACCTTCACATTTTAGAGATTGCAGAAAGTAAATGCAAGGAAAAATACTAGCACAAATACAATCACAACGACACAGTTATTTTTGGACAATTGTCCCCGCAAAAACCCAATGTGAGAAAAATGGTGTAGCAAATGAGGGTTTCTTTATTGATCTTCAGCGAAATCTCATGTACAAGATACAACCAGCATGATAGAAGAGAAATTTTATAGACAATTTTCTCACGCTTCACAGTGAAATTCTGACTATGGAGAGGACATGTTGCCCTCACAGCGTCTCTCTGTGTCACCTTCTGTGCAATCCCAGCGTCACTGCCTCTGCATTGTCCCTCCTCTGTTATGCTTCTTCTCTCTGCTTCCTGCACTCCTGACTCTTGCTGATGCCCTCTCTCTCCAACCTGCAACTCTCTCTCTGATTCGATTTTCTCTTGTCGAACTTCAGCCAATGAGAAAATCGATATGCTTGGGCAACTGAGTATCTTCGTAATTCATATTCCAAATGCCCATCAAAATCCTTCTTATAATCCTCTCGTTGATCAATCAACGGCCTAGATTAGATTCTAATCAATGGCTCAGATCATTTTGACTTGATCCTCGTCTTCTTCTAGAAGTTTCATCCTCAGTGTAATTAATACCCTTTAATTATTTTAATTTCCTAAATTTAGACCTAGGCATCCATTAAAAATAATTAATTATTTTAATCAAACTGTCTCTGGGTGGAAATTCGCAAAACGGTTTCTGTTTATTCTGGAATACATGTGTCCTAGCCTCCCTGCAAATTTTGAGGCTTAGAGCACATCTAATGCTACCATAAATCAACACTCCCTCTTAGCGAGGAATGTGCTCCAGTAATGCAACCTACTAAAGCATCACCCTTCTCTGTAACATCTCCCTTTGTGTTGCTGATGTTTGACATCACTCTCCACCAACCACTGCGCAAATGTTGCATTTGTACTGTTGTTGACCCTGCCACTGTCAACTTTGCATATGCACTACAACCCTCTAATTTGTTGTTGCTGCAACTGAGAAATCATATGTTTCTGCTATTGAAACGGGTTCTCTACCATCCCCATCTGCTCCCTGAACTGGATGAACTTATCTCTTCCTAGAGCTTTTGTCAGTATGTCTGCTACTTGATTTCCTGTGGGGGCATACTACAATTGTACTGCCCCACGCTGAACATAGTCTCTGATAAAGTGACATTTGATATCAATGTGTTTTCACTGATCATGAAATACTAGATTCTCAAAGAATTTCATACAACTCTAATTATCGCAGAAAATATTGGTCGCTTCCATCCTCTTCCTGAACAAACCACAAGCAGTGTTCTAAGCCATATAGCTTCGCACGTAGTTGTGCTGGTCGCCATATATTCTGATTCTGCTGAGCTCAAAGCTACCGACTTCTGCTTCCTGTTGCACCAAGAAATCATTCTTGATCCAACGCTGAAGCAATACCCTGGAGATACTTTTCCGGTCTACTAAACTACCTACCCAATATGCATCTGTAAATCCATTCAATCTGTTGTCATCTCCTTGGGTGTATTTCAACCCATGTCCCACTGTTCCATGCACATATCTAAGAATGTGCCTATTTGTTGCTCAATGCACCCTTTTTGGTTCCACCATGAACTGACTAAGGGGGTTTGACAGTGAAGCAAATGTCTGGCCTAGTGTTGACCAGATACATGAGCGACCCAGTGAGCTGTCTGTACAAGGTGGGGTCCACTTCCTTGTCTCTTAGTGCATCTATTTTCTTCCAGTTGATGATCATAGGCATAGCCATGGACCGGCAATCCTGCATTCTGAATCTCTTCAGAATCTCTGTAGCATATCTTCCTTGCCCAAGGAAGATCTCCCCATTCTTCTACCAAACTTCCAACCCTAGAAAATAATGCTTTAACCCCATATCTTTCATGGCGAATTTTGCTTCAAGATTCTTCTTGCAGTCCTTTATGAGCCTAAATGACCTTGTTAGAAATAAGTCATCCACATATAATACCAGAATAAGTGGCTCATTCTCCATTAGATAGTAGAGATTGGGATCAGCCTCACTCTTGACGAATCCCAACTGCTGCAAGTAATTATCAATCCAACCATACCATGCTCTGGGTGCATGCTTGAGCCCATACAGTGATTTCTTTAACCTGCATACAAGAGTTCTCTTTTCATGAGTTTCGAAACCTTCGGGCTGTTCTATATACACCTCTTCTTCTATCACCCCGTTCAAGAATGTTGTCTTGACATCCATCTAGTGAATCTCCCATCCCATTTGAGCTGCTAGGGATATAACAGATTTGATAGAGGTATATCTAGCTACTGGGGCGCAGGTCTCCTCATAGTCTATTCCTTCCTTTTGTGCGTACCACTTTGCCACGAACCTAGCCTTGTACTTATATATACTGCCATCTGCAGCATACTTGATCTTGTAGATCCACCTTGATCCTACAACTGATCTATCCTCTGGTCTAGGTACCACTTCCTAGACATCATTCGCCATGATATAACTATACTCTTCTACCATGGCATCCACCCAAACTTGGTGACATACAGCTCCCTGAAAGGAGAGTTCTTCAACCTGTGCTACCAAGGCTTGGTACCTGTCAGGTTGTCTACACTTCCTTTTCTCGGTTCTAAGAGTTCTGATAAACTCCTCTGCGCCCTCAATGTATGTCGTAAATCCCTGCTGGTTCTAGCACTAGTGGTGGGAGGCTCAATCAAATCCTCCTCCTGTTCCATCTGTTGAGAACTGCCTGGATTTCCTACTTCTGAGGAAATATTGGTGTTGGTCTATGCTCGATCCTGGTGTATGTCCTCATGCTTGTCCTTCTTGTTGCCCCTATCGCTGTTGGACTAATGGAACATTCACTAACTGATCTTTTGCTGGCATCTCTCGAGATTTCCTGAAAGCTCTATCCTCCATGAACTTTGCATCCTGTCTTACTACAATCTTCCTGTTGCTAGGAATGTAGATTATATATGCCTTCGAGGTCTCGCTATATCCTACAAGGTACCCCTTTTCTGCAGTCTGATCCAGTTTACTACGCTTCTCATCTGGAATGTGACAATATGCCACACTTAAGAATACCTTGAGATGACTTACCTCCAACTTCTTCCTTGTGAAGACCCCTTTAAGTGTTTTCTTCCCCAATGCTCTGTAAGGAGTTCTATTCTGGATATACATCGTTGTATTGCATGCCTCTGCCCATAAGAATCTAGGCAAGTTCTGGTCATACAACATAGCCTTTGTCGCCCCAACAATAGTTCTATTCTTTCGCTCTGCTACTCCATTCTGCTCTAGATTATATGGAGTTGTCCATTCTCTTTTGATGCCCTCCTTTGTGCAGAAATCTGTGAAGTCTTTGTCTGTATACTCTCCACCATTATCTGAACGCAATACCTTTATCTTTTTCCCCGTCATCTCCTCTACGAGAGCCTTAAACTCTTTGAACCGATCAAAGACCTCATCCTTGGTCTTTAAGAAATAGATCCAGGTTTTCCTAGAGTGATCGTTAATAAAGGTGATGAAGTATTTGCCACCACTGTGAGCTCTCATGGACATTGGGCCACAAATATGGAAAAAGTTTCCTTAGCATACTTCCCTAGTACGCATCCTCTGCATACATCATCATGCTCAGTACTAAGGACTGGTACATCTGTAACAGTCTCTTTGAGCATCCTCAGTGCTCCATGGTGTAAGTGTCCCATTTGCTTGTGCCATAGTTCATTCAATTCCTTTTCGCCATTATGATTGTTGCCTATTAGTGCTATTGGAGACTTGAGCTACAATCTATACAGTCTGTTGCTTCGAGCTCCAATTTGTCTCATCTTTTTCCAGCTTGGATGTTTGACATATACTTTCCTTCTAATGAAGTATACATCGTATCCCTTGTCCTGTAACTGGGACACTAAAATCATATTCATTCCTAACCCAGGCACATGCAAAACATTAGTGGCTCGGATGCTAGTTCCTGCTTTTGTCTGAAATTTTATGGTGCCTCTCCCTACTGAAGTACACTTCGTTCTATTTCCCATCGTGATCTGGAATTCCATCTTCTCTTTTTGACAGCTCAAGAAGTATTCTCGTACTCCAATCAAGTGAGTTGAAGCCCCACTATCAATATACCAAACATCTCCTAACACTGAACTTGACAAGCATGCAAATTCTTCTTCCAAACTGGAAGATAATTCAGAGACATCCTGATTTTCTATCCTTATTTGTGTTATTTTTCCTATCGATTTCTGACATTTTTCTGCCCAGAAAAAATGCGTCCCACCTGAAGACTGCTCTGCCTTGAGACTGTTGCGTTATTCCCTCTGCCACTAGCAAACTTCGATCTGGAAATCTTTCTCTCTGTCGACTCACTCAGACAGAGATTTTCCCACGAAAATTTTGCCCTCCTGGACTACGCAATCCTTCTAGGGATTCAATCTGCTGCCTACGCAGCTCCCAATTATGTTCAGTGCTCGCTCTTCTGCCGTTTTTCTCTTGCTTCTCCTCAACTCCAATACCAAGTGAAAATTCCTACATAGAAATCCAACTGTAGTGACTGATATTATTTCTTCTACTTATTAATTCATAAATAAGTTATTCATAGTGTTTCTACAACAAATATCGAAATAAATATCAATCAACGGCCCAAATTAGATTCTAATTAATGGCTCAAATCATTTTGACTTGATCCTCGTCTTCTTCTAGAAGTTTCACCCTCAATTTAATTAATACCCTTTAATTATATTAATTTCCTAAGTTTAGACTTAGGCATCCATTAAAAATAATTAATATTTTAATAAAACTATCCCCAGGGGGAATTTCCCAAAACGATTTCTAGGTATTCTGGAATACATGTGTCCTAGCCTCCCTGCAAATTTTGAGGCTTAAAGCACATCTGATGCTACCACGAACCAACAGTTTCATACCCTCGTACATGAGAAAATCCAATGTACCGTTGCAATCCCCCCAATCCTAAAATCCTGGAAAACTATTAAGTTCGCTGAATTTTGAGTGAAATCTAAAATTCTACTTTCTCCATATGAAATCCAATGAGGTCAAAACCACTCTCAAACATCCTAAATCATTTCATGGTAATTTTAAAAATTAAACTAAAAGGATGAAAATGAAAGATAAAGGAAAATTTAAGTAAAAGTGACATTTTGTTTTATCTTTCATTTTCATCCTTCTACTTAAATTTTTAAAATTACTATGAAATGCATAGCAATAGTAGGGCCATCTGCTTGAATATGGGGCACCTATTTTGGACTAGTGCTCTACTTGAACATTAGAAAGAAAAAAAGCAAAACATGTTGATTTGGGGTAGCATCGGATGTGCTCTAGCCATGAAAATTAGTGGAGAGGCTAAAGCACATGAGATCTCTAAGAACCATAAATGGTTTGGGCAGATTCTAACCGGTTTGGGAGATATTAATATTTAATATTTTTAATGGAGTTCTTAAGTCTAAACTTAGGAAAAATAAAATATTAATGGGTATTAATATAATACCGGGTTAGAAGATTCCAAAAGACATGGATCAAGCCAAATCTAATCTTAGCCGTTGATTAGAGATATAATCTCGGCCGTTGAAAGACCAAAAGGAAAAGTATAAGAAGAGGTTTGAGGGTCAGTTGGAGAATACACCAGTGTGATCAATCATTTGATTTACTAGAGCAAGGCTTGCTAAGTAAAGTCGAATCAGTGATTAGCAACGAGGGGCAGTGAGTATTGGATAGCGAGGCAAGCATAGTGCCGAGAGACCAACACAGAGGCAGAGAGGCAGACGCAAAAGCCAGAGCAGGCCATGCAGAGCCCAGCAGAGACAACGCACAGCCAAAAGGGCATGCGTCATCCACGCAGAGGGCAGCAGGAGTGACGCAGAAGGCCGTAGAGGTTGCACAGTGCCTCAGAGGGCTAATGCAGAGGCCAAGAGGGCTGATGCAATGATTCAGTTGTGCTTGAGGGGGTTTTGTGGGGCAGATTTTATGAATATCTGCTTCTGAATAGAGAGGTATTATTACCGATTATTTTTCTCTATCAAGTGAGCCAATTTGGCACCCAGTTGTACTCAAGGAAATACTACATAATAGTATAACCCTCAAAATTGTTGCACTGGTTTTCCCACATTGGGTTTTTCCAGGGACGAGTTGTCCAAAAATAACGGTGTCACTTGTGTGTTTGCTATTTCTTTCAGTTGTTGATCTGTAGATGGTTGAGATTATATTGTGTTTATTTCGATGTTTATATGTTTAAATAACTTGTTTGTAATTAACAAGTAGGAGAAATAAACCAGAAGAATATAGATAAAATTTCTAACAGATAGACTTAGAAATTTCAACAAAACAGGGCCCACTTGTTGCATTCTACGTGTCTTTACCATTTCAAACTTGACAAAAAGGTTCAAGTCAGCAATTACAAACGGTTTTTGCCTCAAAACGATCGGACACTTCTAAACCGGCCAGTCCAGTTCAGTCCTTGTAACACTAGTCCTCAAAGCTTATTGCTGACAAGGCGTGCCTCTGCTTCTTTTTCCTGTAATCTATTTGTATCCTTCGTAGTTCTTCTAGTTGTCATCTTCATTGATACACGATAGGATCCTTTGAGCGATAAGTAAAATTTTCGGACAGAGAAGGGATCAGACCATCCTAAATCAATCTTCTTTGGAATCTTGCAGTTACTGGAAACTTGTGATGAATTGTTATCACTGGATCGAATTGTGCAAACTTCAAAGTTCTTCGGAACATAAGTTTGTTGTTTATGTTCTGAGTGATATAGATTCATAGATTGATTAAGGTGTCTATTCTTGTGATTTAGATGTAGATAAGGAGTTCTTCTTGTTTGACCTTCATTTAACATTAGTGTGGTAATTCCCTGACTTGCTTTAGGTACTGATGTAGTTGAGTTGGTTATAGAATCTTCACTTGGAATTTTCATTGTCTAAACTGCAACATTTGAATGTGCTTTTACTTCAACTGAATGGTTAACTTCTTGAGTTGTGATGTTGACTGGATCGGTATTGGTTCCTCTTTCTTAAACTTGAACTGAACACCTTGACACTTCTTTCGTGATAAGTTCTTCTACTTTGTTTTTCAATGATTTCTTATCATCCTTAAGTTTCTTAATTTGAGTGAGTAGACTTTCATTATGGTTTTTTATTCTAAGACGTAAGAGTTCCTCATTTTCTAAGTCAACTTTATTTTGGTATTCAAGTTTCTCATCTTTTAAACAGTTGATTTGTACTAATAACTTTTGATTAAGGTTCTTCAGGCATAAATTTTCCTCTTCTTTCTCTGATAGACTTTTGTTGAGCTTCTTGTCAGAACTTTCATTTTCTTGTTCTAACTTGTGCTTCTTAGTTTTACACTTTCTGACTTGTGCAAGTAGTTTTTAGATATGATCTTTTAAATGAGAATTTTCTTCATTTTTACTAGATATGACCTCCTCAAGCTTTTTTTTCTTCTCTAATATTGTATTCTAATTCTTTTGAGGCATCAATTTCATAACATATTTAAAGTCTTCTGATGAGGGCATTATTGATTCTGACTTCATTGTCATGTCTCGGAATGTGATCATCTTTCCCTTATAAGAAAACATCAAAAAAAAATTCTCTATGTTTAACATGAATGTACCCAATTCTTTAAACCAAAGTCAACCAAGAATTATGTCAACCTCTTTGTCATACATAGTTACAACACAAAATTGAGATATGTACTCATAATGATCTATTGTCACTTGTAAATCATTAATTTCATATTTTTCACCAAAAATATCTCTTTTTTTGCCTACATTGGCATCTAAAATTAATAGTTGATTCGCTAGATTAATATTTATGTAATTTTCCTCGTTGCTTGTACTAATAACGATATTAACTTTTTTCCCTTGGATATTCCCTTTTAATGTAAATGGTTCATGATGAGTAATAAAAATATCCTTGTAGGAAAACCGTTCTTCCTTCAATTCTGAATTAGATTCCATTTGCTTCATCAATAATTTTGTCAATATTTATTTGTCAACAATATTTTAACGTCGACAATAACTAGCTCTTTTAATATATTTTTTTATACTTCTTTTCACCACGTACTTTTATAAAAAATATTCACAGTCTTAAAATATGGCTCTTAATAATTAATAATATCTTTTGTGTTTAAATATCACCTTTTATGCACTTAAGAGTTTTTTTTAATAATAATTATTTATGTTAATTAATTAATCATTATTTATGTTTATTATTTTTATATAAATTATGTCCATAACACTAGCACGGGTATGAATTTATATATTGTGAGTTGCTAACCACAGCTCTGAGAAGGTTGCTAGTATAAGTCACAACAGGTCTGAATGAGTTCTGTCACAGGTATGCCATTAGACACAGGTCAAATTACAGTGCCACAGGTCACAGGTTCGAAATTGTGTTGTCATAGATCCGAGAATGTCTGTTTGATGTACTACAGGAGGGTCTGAGATTCAACTCACTGGTCACAGGTCCGCAATATCCTTTTCTGCCTAAATGCGAGTTCAGTGATATGGTAAGTACAGATATGAGCTTGAAAAGAGGTGCTACAGGTTGTTTTGTTCACAAATCAAACCAATCTAATCTGCAACAAGTAGTCCTTTGTTTAAACCATAGTTTTAAAACTTAGAGTCGGACTTGGAACCAGTCGAGGGTCAACTCCAACTCGGTCTCGACTCGGACTAGTTGATTCCAATGACTCGGTCTTTGTAAAAAAGTACATTAAATATTTATTTTTTTATGAAAAAACTTATTTATAAAGATTTTAATTCATGTTTCCAAACTCAAAGGATTAGAATGATAGACAGAAGAAAACATATGATCAAAGTATTTTCATGAATATATCTATTATATCAAAATTGCACCCAGTGGGTTGTCCAATACATGTAATATATAGAGATCAGAACAAAAACACATAACCAAGGAGGCTCTAAATGGTCTCTACAACAAAACAATACAATTGTTGGACTACAAGCCACTAATACAGAATACTATCTAGTGATCACTAGTCACTACCAATGTTTTAAAACTCCGATTCGGCCAAGGGTCGACTCCGACTTGTTATCTACTCAGTCGTTGTAAAAAATACATTAAATATTTCTTTTTTTTATAAAAAGACATAATTTTAAAGATTTTCATTCATGTTTACAAACACACAGCGTTAGAATATAGATAGAAGCCTACATATGATCAAAGTAGGCTCATGAATATATCCATTATATCAAAATGGCACCTAGTGCACTGTCCAATACATACATGATCATGATATAGAGATCAAAACAAAAACACATAACCAAGGAGGCTAGAAATGGCCTCTACAACAAAAGTAAATTGTGACCAGTACTACTGGCTACTACCATAGGAGCCGAGATCATGTGGATCAATCTCTGGATCATCATCAGAGTCAGACATGGGGCCCCATGGCTCCTCCTCATCATCATCTCCAATTCCAACTGTAGAAGTGGTAGCAGTAGCACTAGCAGGTTGTGCAACAGCTGCAAGCTGAGATAGACGAGATATGCGCTTCTATCATGGCTGAGCAGAGGAAGCGCCTGCAACTGGAAGACTTGTTGGCTTTGAGGCTGAGGCTGGTACAAGTGGATCAGGATCTACTTTCAACTGAACATTATGTTCGAGTGATGTTATCCTCTGTAATTCATTATCCATATCCTCATCAAAAGAAAACTCTGCTAGATGACTCTCCAGTACCCAATCTGATGTTGGATCAATGTCTTCCAACACAATGGGATCTGAATCAGGGCTTTTGTTCAGCAATTGGTTGCATCTGAGCCGAAGGTTGTATTGGACATATACTAGATCATTTAACCGTTTTTGATCCAAACAGTTTCTCTTCTTTGTGTGAATCCTCTCAAAGCCAGACCAATTGCGCTCACACCCAGTAGCACTGCAAGTTTGACTCAAAATACAAATTGCAAACTTCTACAATTTAGGACAATGGCCACCAAAAGCCTCCCACCATTGTGCTACAAAAAACATAGGAGTGTAATGAGTTAGCTCAACAAAATTGCAAATTATATCCAACTTTCAAATTATAAACGATTTAACAATATAAGTATAAAGAATTTGAAAATTGAAATTTTTGTTTACCTGGCTCATCTGCTTCTCTTGCAATCTTTGCTAGGTTCTTCCCAAAGATACCTGAGGCATTGCTAAAGGTTGTGACCTGTCAGTGTATCTCCAGCTGATCACACTCCAATGGGATCATGCGATCAATGCAGTCAATCAATCCATCTCTAACCTCCCCCCTCAAAGCTCCTGTCGCCTTAGCTTTATAATGATACCGTGGGTTCAAAAAATACCCAACTGCATGTATAGGGCGATGGAGTTGATTGTTCCATCTTTCATCAATGATTGCCCAAATGGGCCCATACTTAGCCACTTTATCCTTGTATGCCCTCTTTATTTGCTCCTTTGCTTGATCCATAGCCTCATAAATGAAGCCCATAGCCAATCTTTCCCCATCCACCAACCGCAACACCTTAACCAGTGGCTCAGCAAGCTTCACAATCTCTGCTGCCTTTCTCCAAAATATTTCTTCATTAACTTTCTTTTTCAATTCTTTGCCTTCCAGTTTCTGAGACCACTGGCTTTGACTCCATTCTTCACTGGAAAACATCTTTTGCAAGTTTCTATGTTGTGAAAGCATAGAATGCAATGTCAAAAAATGAGTAGCAAATCTAGTGATGGCAAGCCTAATAATATCCCTACCCCCTGTGTGTTTCCTCATCAAGCTCAAAATCCATGAATGATTGTAGATAAATTTTGTTATGCTTTTGGCATGATCTACAGTTTTTTTTACCCAATCTAATTTGCCAATATCCTCAAGCATGAGGTCTATGCAATGTGCAACACATGGTGTCCAAAAGATGGTTTTGTGTTTTCCCTCTAACAGTTTACCAGCAAGAACATAGTTAGAGGCATTATCTGTGATGACTTGAACAACATTAGCCACCCCCACCTCCTCAACAACCTCATCCAATAGCTGAAACAACAATTGCCCATCTTTTACCTTATCAGATGCATCAACTGATTTTAGAAACATGGTTCCCTGTGGGCAGAGGATAAGAAAGTTTATGATGGTACGGTTTCTTTGACCAGTCCATCCATCTGACATGATGGTTTATCCTATTCTTGCCCGAGTCCTTGAAATCTTTCAAATACTCGTTAATGGAGAAAATTTCTTTCTGCAAATGATACCCCCTTAGCTCATGCATAGTAGGGCCTTTGAAGCCTTTTCCAGCAGCATGTATGGCATCAAACCAAGGCTCATAATATGGTGAACGGGAAGCATTGAAGGGGATATCAGCATCATACCACCATCTAGCTATGTAATCACATGCAGTCTCCCTCAATTCTTTCTTCCAATGGTCATCTAAAGTGGGCTGCATATGACTTCTACTAGCTTGAGGACCATGTGCATCTGATGGAGAGGAGGGAGTGAAATAACTTTTGATATTCATATCACCCTTTTCATTTTATCCTTTCCCTTTTCTTGAATAGACTCAAAAGGAGGAACGTATCGGAAGGGGTTGGATGCATCAGTACAAGGGATAGAGGAAGAACCCTCAAAATCAAAATGGGAGTTGGTAGCCATCATTTTTTGTATATTCCTCTTCCTCCCAAATTCGGCCTCTAACTCTTTTTGCCTAGCTTTATCTTCTTTAAACTTCTCAAAGCTGGCTAACAAATCCTTCCTGATCTCCCCAATTTCTGGTGAGGTACATGGAGTAATTTGGCCTCTAATCCCCGCCAAGTGTTGTTTCAGCCTATAATCTATTAATGCCCCCAGGACCTTCCTTAATTTTCCTATGGCAAAATTTGCAATGCATTTGACTATCAACCATTTCAACATATGACCAAGCAACATCTTTCACTCTAGGTGCCATTTTTTGACTTGGAAATGAAAGCAAAAAATCTAAAAATGAAAAAAAAAAAAAAAATGAAAAAAAAATAACATTGATTCAATGTTCATTTCTTTCACAAAAAACACTCTTTAGGATTTTCCAGATTTGCACATAAAATTTAATAAGAAAAAATAGATTTTTACAAGTGAAAAAAAATACCTCCAGGCACAAACTACCTCCTCAAGCTTGCTCCAAAAAACCAACTCCTCAATGGCAAATGTTGCTCCAAATGGCTGCCCAAGACTCCTCACTGCTGCTCCAAAAACAAACTCAACAACTCCTCACAAACTCTCACTGAAATCCTCACTCAAATGCATGAGATGGCTGTGAGGGTTTGGGTGGGTTAAATAGGGTTTAGGAGAGGGGAATGGACCCCAAAGACCAAATAGGCAAACTAAAAACTGGTTTGGAGTCCCCCAAAAAAACCTTCTTTTTTTTTAAATCATTGTTTATGGGTTTCATGGGTCGCTGTCTCTAACTCGACCGAGTTATTGTGGGCTCGGTCGAGTCGTCCAGGTTAAGACAACTCGGTCGGCTCGGTATTAACCCGACCGACCAAACCGTTTCCATGGCCGAATCAATTTTTTGGGCATCAACTCGAACCAACTTGGCCGAGTCGATTCTGAGCCGACCGGTTTTCAAAACACTGGTCGCTACTGCTAGACAAGGCAACATCATTTGGCTCAGACTCTAGATTGGAATCAGAAATCTTCAATGTTGCTCCAAAAACCAACTCCAATTGCTCGCAAATGCTCACACAAATGCAATGAGATAGTTGTGACGAAATATGAGGAGGTTGGGTCACCATTATAGGCGTGGGGGAGGGGTAAAGGGGCTAGGAAATAATTTAAACAAAAAAAAAAGATTTCAAGTCCACCCGGCTTGCCTTTTTTTCCTGCCGCCGAGGTCAGCCGGTTTAAGTCGGGCTCGGTTGGTCCGATAACGAACCGACTGCCAAACCGGACAAATGACCTAGTCGGTCCAGGCTGGGGTATGGCTAAGTCAACCAAGTCGAGTTCGAGTCAAAATGGCCTAGTTTTAAAGCATTGGTTTAAACAAATATAGCCCAAACTCCAATAACAAAAAAAAATCAAAATATGATTTGCCCAACAGAGATTTCATCCTCCTTTGCTTTCTCGAGTTGCTCCTGTACTGCACTTTTTCTTGTCTTGACCAAATTGGATGGCCGAAATGAAGATATCCAGCTTCTATTTATAGTCATTCGATCATGTTTGAAAGGTCATGTCCTTTGGGACATTTGATCCCGCCAACTTGTGCATGTATTAAAGCCAACCTGAAATATTTATGTAATTCAAACAATTAATTTTCTGCAAGGTTTATGTCAATTAATCTTTTGTTGTGCGGACCCGGTCTTGTATGCTAATTAATCTTTTGTCTTGGCACACTTTATTTCTGCTCTTTCTTTAGTTGTCTCATTTTAAAAGACATGCTACTCTGTCTTTAGAATAATCATAGGCTTCAATGATCTTTCTTCAAGAACCCATTTATAAGGGTATAGTAGATATGCATACTTCGGACCAACATTTCTCTGCTCCATCTCATCTCTCTTTGCGCACCATGACATCCCTATTATGATCATGCCACTAATTGCTAGGGATTCCTCCATGCATTTAGGGTATCAGCATGTATTACTTCATCCATACATCTAGGACATATTAGGGCATATTAGGGCTTTTTCATGCACCTAGGGTTTTATCACTATCAGCATACACTTTTATCTAGGGCATATTAAGTCATGCTTCAACAATGTTGGGGTCTTGACATCAATGACAACCTTATCCAACAGAACTTTGCAGAGTAAGAATTTAAAATAGGGTCTTCAATATCCCATATTTGAAATTGCAGATTGGAATTTTATCATGGCCCCAAAAGTCAAAGAGCCTGCATGGATCCATGCTGATCTTGTTGATGAGAAGATTTATTGCAAATATTGCATGAAATGCAAAGTGGTTGGAAAGGGATTTGTAGCTTGAAAGAACACTTGGCTGGTAGAGGAGGCCAAGTTGCCCCATGCATGGCCCCATTAAAAAAAATTGGACAGACTAGATTGGAATTGCAAAATCAGCTTGCAAAATTTAAAGAAGACAAGGCTAGGAAAAAAGAGATGGTTGTATTGTGTTTTTCAGGCTCTAAAGCCTAAAGGCCATTTAAAGCCACATCGATTATTTATTTTCTTACTAAAATGTATTGTACTTGGTGCCATTTTGAAAAAATAGTATAGATTCATCTTTACATGGAATATGCATGAGCAGACTTTACAAATTTTATCTAAGAGTTTGGAATCATGGTTTCTAATCTTTAAAATATGTTTTATTATTAAAATCTAAGTATTTTATGTATTTTTAGTAAACTAGGTCATTGAGATCAGATCGGTCTGAGTCAATTCAAGTCCGAGTCAGATTCCAAGTTGAACCTCAACTGATTCTCAGTCTGAGTTTAAAAACAACCATTCCTGCAACAAATCTAAACACACTCAATTTGGTTCTGTCTATGGCAATACCATTTGGCTAAAGAAGCTGCAAAACGAACATAAAGAAAAGCTTCCTTGGTAGCAACTTGGGAAGCAGGGCTGTACGAATCAGCCACAAAATTTACAGGTAAAAGCATCTTATGGATAGGGTTTTTAATAAGTTCAAACAGGCCCCAAAGGCCTGGAATATGAAAATTTGACATGCATCATTGCCTAGGTGAAATCAAGTTTATTGGTGGCTTGGATTCTTTACATAAACCAGGCCAAATACATGTCATGCAAACAGATGTATTTATCACTTTGTTACACTTCACACCTAATAAATTGAAAGCTGAATTTGGAGTGCAATTCAGAGAGATGTGCTATAAACAGACAACAATGAAGTATAAGATAATGGGCAGCATAAAGGAGAATTTCAACCATTTGTACATTCACAATCATCACATTCGACAGATGATTAGGGGTGATCAGTTTGAGCTGCAAACGTGCACAAATGAGCAGCAAATATCAGGCATCTTCTTATGTGAATAACTTTTACAATGCTTCTTATTATTTCTTATTTCGGTGGCAGTGATCTCAAGCTTCGGTATGTAAAATGAGAGATAAAAAGATCACTACCTGCATCAACGTTATTAGAACCGAACCAGCCAATTCAGTGAAATAGGCCAGTTCTGTGCTGAACCAGTTGGTTCAGTTATAGAACCAGTTCGGACCAGTTTTGGGCCAAAAACAGCCAGACTGGCCGGTTCCACTGGTTCCGGTCCGGTTCTGATAACACTGACCTGCATAGTAGTGCTTCTTGCCTTGTTCAAAACAATCATTTTGTGCTAGTTTCAGACCACCTAACTATATAAGTTCCCATTGAATTACATCTATGCACAAAAGACCTCATTTGCAAGGCCTCAAAATTAGGCATTGCAAAATGGGCTTTAAAAGCATTGTTTTTCTAACATTTTTACTAATGTCATTGAAAAAATGGAATTTGGTAAGGGCATATGAATTTGTTTTGTCAACTTTTGTTTATGGATGCACTCATGTATCTACTCTACATTGTTTGCAAGCACCTTGATTTTGTTAGTTTTTGGTAGCATCAGATGTGCTCTATCCATGAAAATTGGTGGAGAGGCTAAGGCGCATGAGTTCTAAAGAACCCAAAAACTATTTGGTGAAATTCCACCCAGATTGTATTTTATTAAAATAATTAATATTTTTAATGGGGTTCCTAAGTCTAAACTTAGGAAAATTAAAATATTAATGAGTATTAATCAAGATATGGGTGAGAATGTTCGAGAAGACAGATAAAGTCAAGTTTTAATCGTAGGCTGTAGCTGTTGATTAGAGAGTTAATCTCGGTCGTTGAAGTCTCAACATGAAAGTATAAGAAGGAGGCTTGGGGTTCATTTGAAAGACACAGAGGGTTGATCAATCAGTTCGATATTCCTAGGGCAAGGTTGGCTAAGGAATTCGAACAAGTGACCAAGCATTGAGGATCAGAGGTAGTACTGGAAAGAAGTAATTTCCAGTTCTAGTGAATATACTTCAGAGAAGATAGTGAAGGATCAGAGAGGCAACGCAGTGCCAAGGAGGGGCAGCGTAGCAACTGGAGGAAGCTGACGCTTAACTAGTGGGGGATAGCAGATATCAGTGTCAGAAATCACTGTGGGTGATTGACAAATGAAATCTCGATTTCTCAGCAACAGACGCAGCAGAAGCCACGGTGACACAGTCAGAGGGAGTCTCCACGCAGAAGCCACGCAGTGACTGTTTAAGCTCACGCAGAGACTGTGCAGTTGGTCATCCAAGAGCTGGGGCCAATGCAAAATCTCCACATTCAGTGTGAGAAAAGTCTCACTATTTTCCCCGAGTGGACTGCCATTTCTCTAGGGCATCCAAATTGTATTCAGAAATTTACTGCCAATAATAGAAAGCCTCAGATCTGCTGCACCGGTTTTCCCACATTGAGTTTTTCCAGGGACTATTGTCCAAAAACAAGTGTGTCAATGTGATTGTTCATGTGCTGGTGTTTCTTTTCTCAGTTCATAATTTGTGAAGTCTGCAGCTGAATTTATTTTGATATTTACTGAAGCATCGGTAAATAACTTATTATTGTAAATAAGTAGGAGAAATAAATCAATCACTGCAGCATAATTTTTTCACAGATTTGTCACCTATCACCTAAATGGAATAATCTCAAGTTGGAAGTATTGTTGATCAGATCAATTGCAGTGTCTTCAGAACAGCTGATTCCTTTATGCGAAAACAATAACTAAATCTGTTTTGTTGTGTCAATGAATCAATAATACCAACAGAAGGCAAAACTTGACAAAGTTCTGAAGAAGCTTGACCATCTCGTAGGCTTGATGGTTTGTATGTTAGATTTGTTCGTTTCACTTTCTTCTCAAAGATGCTAATTTTTTATCACTCTACAGTGCCTATGGAGTCCTTTTTTAAAATGCCTTAGTGCTACTTCAATTTCATTGTCTTCAGAACAGTTGATTCCTTTATGCTAAAACAATAACTAAATCTGTTTTGTTGTGTCTGTGAATCAATGATACCAACAGAAGGCAAAACTTGACAAAGTTCTGAAGAAGATTGACCATCTCGTAGGCTTGACGGTTTGTATTTTATATTTGTTTGTTTCACTTTCTTCTGAAAAATGCCAATTTTTTATCACTCTACAGTGCCTATGGAGTCCTCCTTTAAAATGCCTTTGTGCTACTTCAATGAAAATTTCACAGTTTTAAGTTATGGTGCAAAGAATTCGCCAATAAAATTGTCAAATCATCTAAACAAATCAATTTCAACAAACAATTCATTCAGAAGAAACTGTCAGCTATAGTTTCAAAATGTAAATCCTGCAAGCAACTTAAGAAATATAAGCTGTAGAAACTAGAAACATACACTGGAGCTGATGACTGCATTTCACTGAAACTCCGTTTTGACTTGTGTTTTGACTTCTTCTCACGTTTCTTATTTCTGGCAGAGAGATATCCCCAATTACATAGTGTTTCTGAAAACTCTTCCAACTAAAAGTACCTATATGATATCATAATGTATCTCTAGACTGCACATTTATTCATGTTGGGGATTCAATGTACTTGTTATTATTGAAGAAGTTGGAGAACATAAGAACATACTCATCATGAAGACCTGGATTCCGGCAGTGCTTGAGTTTTCTGTCAATGTGTCTCATATCTTTGGCTACAGGGATCTTGGCATCCTTTACCTGAAACAAAGGAAATTCAAATTTACAAACTACAAATCAATTTGTACCAAATTCCATTCTGTGCTAACATGACAAAAGATAGATCCACTAGGCATGGGCATCTCCAAAGATTTGTGCTGGTATGGCATGAAATATTACCATAACATCAATCTCATTAAGAAAATTAACAAGCTCAGCCTCCGCATGGCTGTTTCTTTGTCGGCTGCAAACAATCTTCACATACCTGCAAAAAAACAAGTCGATAATGGAAATCAAGGACAACAAAATTCAAAATTATCCAATAGCTATATCAATTTTTAATACAATATCAAGAGGGAAATTGAAGTGCAGTTCAGAACCTGTCAAAGTCAAACGCCTTGTGTTCTTTATTCAGTCTCCGTAAGGCAGCCAAAGCTAGCTGTAAAAAGCATTTTATAATTGTTTCATGTTCCTTAATAAATAGACCAACAGATCGAGATTAAGCTGCATACATAAAACTAACTCTGCAGTCCACAAAATATCTATTACTCCCGCAGGCTAATGGCATGTCATGTTCTTATATATATCATATATAATGTGTTTGCAACACATCTAACTACAAGATTGATAATTATCCAACTATAATTTTACAATAGTTAATTTCCAGCCTCAAGCTTCAAACCTTTGAGTTTATAAGTGGTAAAATAAGTTAAATTGTTTCAGAAATTTGTTGATCTGGGGTAGCATCAGATGTGCTCTAGACACGAAAATTGGTGGAGAGGCTAAAGCACATGAGATCTCCAATACCCAGAAATGGTTTGGGCAGATTCTAAACAGTTTGGGAGATATTAAAACAATTAATATTTTTAATAGAGTCCCTAAGTCTAAACTTAAGGAAAATAAAATATTAATGTGAATTAATATAAAACTATGTTAGAACGGTTCAAAAGTCATGGATCAAGTCAGAATTAATCTTAGCCATTGATTAGGAACTTAATCTCAGCGATTGAATTGTCAACGAGAAAAATATAAGAGGAGGCTTGAGGGTCACTTGGAGAACACACCGAGTCAAGATTTCGATTTTCTGGGGCAGGGTTTGCTGAGGAAGTCAAAAGAGTGATCAGAGTTGCAGTTGATGGGCAGTGAATACAGAAGCAGAGAAGCAGAGAGGGTGCCTGGAGAATTAGCGCAGAAGCCGGGAGAGAGGGACGCAGGGCCAGCCAGAGGCCACGCAGAGCCAGCTAGGGCCCATGCAGAGCCAGCTAGGAGCTGCGCAATGCCTCAAAGAGCCAGCGTGGATGACGCAGAGGCTCTAGAGGCTGACGCAGAGGCTCTAGAGGCTGACGCAGTGCCTCCAGAGGTTGACGCAGGGGTTATTGGGTTGACATTGGGCCAGGAAGGGCTAACGCAGTCCCTATAGGCAGACGCTGGGGTTTTCGTGGGGCACATTGGAGCTAGGAGTTGCTGGAGTGTTTATTCGAGGTTTCAACCGGAATATCTGTCTCCGACTGGGAGGTACTACTGCCGAGAGTATTCTCTGTTGGGTGAGCCAGTTTTGGCACCCAGATTGTATTATGAAACTGCTTAATAATTAAAACCCTCAAGAAATTCGCTCTAGAAATTCACCTATAGTTTGTTGCTCCTATCTGATGGATCAACAAAGAAGTATGAGGTAATTAGTTTGCTCATCCAAGGCAAGGTATGGCATGCAAGGGTTGAGATCTATGGCTGAAAATCTCCCTAATGAAGAGAGATGAGCATCTCTGATCTTGGTACCAGAAGAAAGTAGAGAGGGAGCTAGAAACATCATTAATATGCATAAAGATGAAGTTCACATATACACCATAGCCTTATCCCAAGGCTAGTGGAATCCCCTAGCTCTCCAAAACACTATCTAGAAAAACAATGAAAACCATAGCTCACACCAAGAAGCTCCAACAAGCTAGCATCACACAAGCATTGCCTCAAAGGCAAGATGTCTCTTCTCATTCACTTTACCAAGTACATCCTAGGGTTTCATCTTAAAACCTTCATATCCAAATCTACAGGGGATGAAACCCTATCCTTAGTATTCAAGTTGCTCCGAGAAACTCCAAAAAACCCTGACAACTCCAAGACAAGAGAGATAAAGAATAAATGAAGAACTAAGAGAGTAATACTAGTGTTGTCCTCCTTGTCACATTTTAACACAAGATGAACAAGAATGAATGAATATGAAGGTAATATCCCCTTCCTCAATATATATGAGAGTTAAGGGACACCACAATACATATGTGGACCTTAGCCCTTACAAGCAACCTACAAAGCCAAATATAGGCTCTCAAATTTGGAGCACTCCATGGGTACACAAGTCAAGCTCCAAGGTGATGTCTTCCAAAAGAAAGTATCCAAATACAAGGGAACTGTGAAAAATTTTGAATCTTACAAATAGAAATCCTACTGCAGTCACTGGTTTAGCATCTCCTACTTGTTATTTCATTCAACAAGTTATTTAATTTCATAAACAGCGATGAAAACACTACTGCAGACTACACTGACATACAGATCATAAACTGAAACAATAGATGAGACAAAAAACACAAGGGACACCGTTATTTTTGGACAACGCGTCCCCGGAAAAACCCAACTTGGGAAAACCGGTGCAACAGATAGAGGTTTTGTATTATTAAGTAAGCAGAATCTGAGTACAATAGGTTGCCTCTCACACTGGCTAACCTTACAGAGAAATCACGACAACAAGAAATACATTCAAGGGTTTACCTCGTTCCCCAAGTCACAGTTGATCCAATGAGTGATCACCCTCCCGGCAAACACTGCAAAGTCCCTACGTAGTCACTGCGTGGGCCAGCGTCTTGCCTCCAGAGAACTGTGTCTCCTCTTCTGCTGGATCGATTTACTGGATGAAGACTGCTACTCAGCCCTCCCGACTAAGAACCTCGCTTCTCCAGCAAAATCTCGGATTGCTGACGAATACTCTGCACTGCCACTACAAGAGTCCCTCTGGACTGCATGAGCCCCTCCTGGGCTACGTAGGCCTCTATGCTGCCTCCCTAACGCTCAAACTGCCTCTCTGCTATGTACTCTTTGGCTCGAAACTTCCTCTCCGATCCAAATCTTTACTTCTAACCCTCACTGCACTTCAGATCTCTTGTTCAACTTTCTCAACAAACCTCGCCCCAGAAAAATTGAATTGACTGATCAACTTGGTGTATCTCCAACTGACCCTCAAGCATCCTCTTATACTTTTCTTGTTGATGAATCAACAGTCGAGATTAAATATCTAATCAACAGCTAAGATTAAATTAGACTTGATCCTCGTCTCTTAGAAGCTTCTCACCCATATTTTCATTAATACCCATTAATATTTTTATTTTCCTAAGTTTAGACTTAAGAACCCCATTAAAAATATTAATTATTTTAATAAAACACAAGCTGGGTGGAATTTCACCAAACGGTTTTTGGGTCTTGGAGATCTCATGAGTTCTAGGCCCCCCACAAAATTTTGGAGTTCGAGCACATCCCATGCTACCCAAAAATCAATAGGAACTCCACTAAAAGCGTCCAATGCTCCTCCTAAAAGCCTTTAATCCTTCCAACGAGCCTCCTAACACAGGTACTCCACTAGGTCCACTCCCCCTTCATGACATTATCACATCTATGGTGTCCCCAAGTCAACTCCAAGCCTCCATGCTACCATCCAAACTACCCCATGATGTCTAGGACACAATGCCCCCCTCCAAACTACCAAACACTCTTTCTCCAAAGCAGAGCAATTTCTAAGCAATCAACCTACTCCCTGTGGCCAATATGTATCACTAAGCTATTAAAGATCCCCCAACACCAAAGGAAAAATTCCATGCAAGCACCCAATTGAGGTCAAGCAAACACTAAGTAAACCATCTCCAATGTGCAAACCATCACATACAATCAAGGGGACGATCATTCAATATGTGCCCCAAATCTCATGAAGTAACCCCAATCATGGTGTAAATTCTTTCAAAGTAACCACAAAAGCTAACACTCATAGCATGGTAGCTAAGCCAAAGAGTATAAGAAATTTCTCAAAGAAAAAAATAATGTTAACTAAATAAATGTAGGGGACACAACCTTTCACCTTAATAACTAGTTGTATACCATCACAAGACTCATTGTATAATCTCTATACCAATCAATCACTTATATAATCAATATATTATATCTATCCTATATGGATTTCTTGTTGTTGTCCTAATTAATTTAGATACTCAACTTTTGAACCAAATTGGTTCAATGCACCCTCTCTCTATTATTGCACACAAGAACCAAGAACAATGAATTTGGCGAGCCATTACTCCTAGAGAATACTGACTAAGCAACAAAGGAAAAAAATATAACACCCAAGAGTGGGAATTCAACCAAAACACACATTTTTAAAATTGGTTTTGATAAGTTGTATGACATAAATGAAAGTGAATCCAACCTTAGCATGTTGGACTAGTTAGGGTTTGGTTCAACGTTGCAGGAAGCGCCCCCCCCGGATCCTAGGCCGGAATCGCGCTCCGTACGGAAGCGTTCCGGAAGCGCCCCAGGAAGCGCGATTCCAAAAACTGCGAAGCGCGATTCGGATTTTTTAAAGCGCTTCCTGGATTTTAGGAAGCGTGGGCCCCGAAGCGCGCTTCGGATGGCGCTTCGGGCCTCTGAAGCGCCACGCTTCGGGCCCGGAAGCGTGCGCTTCACGCAGCGCTTCGGAGCGCTTCCTCCAAAACCGCGCGGGCAAGGGAAAAATACATCATTTTTTTTAATTTTTTTTTTAAGTTAACTTAAGTTAGCATTGAGGGGGTGGGTTAGGGTGAGTTTAGGGTGAGGAATGAAAAGAATAAAGCCCCCATTCATTCCTCATTTTCTCACTTTGAGTTTATGAGAGTTGGAGAAGAGAAGAGAGGAGAGGAGAAGAGAAGAGAGGAAAGGAGAGGAGAAGAGAGGAGAGCTTGGAGGAGTGAAGAAGGAGGAGGAGCTTGGAGCAAGAGCTTGGAGGACTTCATCTACAAGAGCTAAAGAGGTAAGTTCAAACCCCAAACTCCCTTGTTTTTTTGAAAAAAAAATTGTATTTTTCTCCTCCCTCTCCTACTCTTTCCCATTGTTTCTACTTGCACCTTTATTTACAGGTTGTCCACCACCTATATCCATATTCCAAGATGGTGTTCTTTTGGCTTCTATGTATCATTCCACTCTTGGTTTTAATGATGGCAAGGGTGAAGAATAGAAGGGAAGAAACAGAAGAGGACATTGGTGATGGTCCTAATAGTAGTGACCCAATGTATGATGAGGAGGAAGGGTTTGAAGAGGAAGGGGATGAACTTGAAGGGGACACTGAAACACAAGATGGGAAAGCTACATCAACACCCTTGTGGAACTATGTGACCAAACTTGATGGGGGAAAGGGTGGTAAACACTTCTTCTGCAGAGAGGTGTTGGAGCTCTTATTCTTTTATCCACAGTGTTAAAAGGAACAGGTTGAATTTAGACCGGGCAGAGAGCTTGGTTTATGTTCATTACAACTTGCGATTGTTGTCCCATTACTGTGAAGATGCAAAGTCTAATAAAGACTTGTTGATTTGGGACAAGAATCCAGAGGAGCCCAATTTGGAGGATGGAGTGTTGCGACTAGAGCAATTAGAGGATGCTCTTTTCCAGGTATGTCCATTGTGGTATGAATTTTCCAATTTTCCCTTATAAAGCATTTCTCTAATTCAATTATTCATGTTTTTTATTTTTTTGTTAACTAGTGTTTTTTTTTTGCATGAATTTTTTGAGAGATTCTAGGATGATGATGACCGTGTTGATATGCCACCACCCCCACCCCCATCTGGTCCCTTGGTTCCTAGGTTCCATGGTTCAACACCAACAGCAGGGGGTTCTTCTTCATCAGTTTCAGTGCCACGACTTCCACAGGCACCATCTTCTTCATTGCCACTACGTGGAGGCCCGCCACCACGTTCTATTCGTGGTGGAAGGAGGAGAGATTAGTAGATATATTCACAATCTACTACTTTTTGTCATAGATTACTCATTAGACTTGTAGACTTGTGAATTTGAATTTTGAACCTTTTTGGCTTGGCGGTGACCAAGTGACATATTTTGTAAACATTATTATTTGAATTTTGGACATGACAAATGTTGACAGTTGCTCACTTGCTAGATAAATCATAATATGCTCTATGTTTTATGTTTTATAATATGCTTAAATGTTTTATGTTTTATAATATGCTTAAAAATTTGATGTATGTTTGTAATAGCTAGAATATAGATGATTGTTGTACATACTAGTAACTACAATGGAATCATGGATGCCATATCTATCTTGATTTATGCAAAAATATGCATGTTTTCATGTCTTCTACAATTAATTTGGTATTTGGGATGTTTGTTTTGAGTATAAATGCAAAAAAATATAAAAATATATATATATATAGCAGACGCTTCCGCGGACGCTTCGCTTCCTAGATTTTTGGAAAATGACGCTTCCGCGCTCCGGCTTCCGCGCTTCCGCTTCGCTCCCGCTTCGTGCAACATTGGTTTGGTTCATTTTATTCAACTACACCACTCAATTTGGTAAGGATGCCATCTTCCTCATTATTTTTATGTTGTTGCATCAAATGCCCTCGACTATGTTTGGAAGGTTGCTAAAATACAAAGCAAGATCTATGTTACATCTTTTCCTAGTTGTAACCAGCTTCTTAATGTTCAAATGTTTACTTTGCAGAGGATTCATCCTTGAGAATCAAATTGACTTTGTGAATGTGGAGGGTACTCTTCTATCCCTAGACACCATGGATGAAAGTAACAAGAGCAATCGTTACTGAGGAGAAAATAGAAAACCTTCTTGTGGGTCAAGATGAATCCCTTCATCAATTGAACTAGAAGTTTATCAAAGTTTGTGAGATCATTATGTTGATTTCTAGTAGCATAGGATGTGCTCTAAGCCTCAAAATTAGCAGGGAGGCTTGGACACATGTATTCCACAATACCCAGAAATCATTTTGGGAAATTCCACCAGAAGATAGTTGTATTAAAATAATTAATTATTTTTAATGGGTCCCTAAGTCTAAACTTTGGAAATTTAAAAATAATTAATGGGTATGAATCTAACTGTGGGTGTAACTTAAAGAAGAAGACGAGGATCAAGCAGAAATGATCTTAGCCATTGATTAGCTTCTAATCTGGGACGTTGAATGTCAACGAGAAAATTATTTAAGTAGACTTGAGGGTCATTTGGAAGACACACAAAGGGAGTTCAGAAGATCGAATTTCTGAAGCAGCGCAGCTGTCGAAGAGAAATTCACAGTGAGCTTTTGTAGTGAGGGGCAGAAATAGTATCCGAAGGGAAATATTTCCTGGTAGGAGAATACTCAGCAGAGAAGGCAGAGGGAGATCCAGCAGTGGCAGCGGAGAGCCAGAGGGGTTGACGCAGAGCAACACAGGCCCACGCAGAGGCAACGTAGGCTGACGCAAAGGCAATGCAGAAGCCGAAAGGAACTCCGAAAATTTTCTAGTGAGATCGATTTCTGAGCTGGAAGCCGGGGTGTGAGGCCAGGAAGCAAAAATCGAAGTTTCTGGGCAAAAAATTGATCACTTGGAAGTGACACTATCCTCGAAGGGTTTGACGTTGGGCTGACGCAGACACTGCGCACAGGCAGCACAAAGGCAGCCAAGGCCAGTCATTCAAGAGCTAGATCAACCAAGATTTCCAGTGATAGTGTGAGGTAATCTCACAGATCTCTCTATCAGTGATATTCTCTATAACTAGACTGTCGGGAAGGTATCCAGAAGTTGTATTCAAATTTACTACTGCAAAATAATAAAAACCCTCAGATCTGCTGCACTGGTTTTCCCGCATTGGGTTTTTCCGAGGACATTTGTCCAAAAATAACTATGTCACTTGTGTTGTATCTTTCCCTGTTCAGTTTCTTGTATATTATTTTTAATTAAGTGAAGGTTGCAGTAGTATTCAGTATTTACTTCGATATTTACCATAGAACATAGTAAATAACTTGTATGGATTAAACAAGTAGGAGAAGTAACATCAGTTTGTTGCAGTAGAGATTCTGGTTTACGAAGTTTCACATGGTATCAAAGCAGTGCAAGTGAGACAAGAAGAACAGTGCCAAAGAACCCAGCGCTGAGCAGAGAAGGAGGTTGAAAAGTTGCAGGAGGTAGAAGTTCAAATCCCCAAAGGGATTGCGCTGTCCAAGCCAAGAGGACTGAATTTTCGAGGAAAGTCTCTCCTTGAGTGAGTCGACAAAGAGGAAGGGCTTCCGGATCAAAATCTTGCCGCAGGAGAGGGAGCAACGCTGAGCCTCAGCATGAGGAAGAGCTGGTGGGATGCAGTTTTTTAGCAGACAAATTGTTGGGCTGAAAGACGTCAAAAGAGAGGAGAAGCACAGTCAGGGATTTTTTCCTCAGTATACTTCCCACCAAGAAGTATTTTTTCTTATTGGCTGAGCAACAACAGTAAGAAGCATAGAGGAGCAGTTCGACATTTTCATGGCAGAGATGGAAATCAGTGGGTTGAGAGATCAGGACAGGTTGGATGGGGCATCCAACTATGTTATCTGGAATGCAAGGATGTTGTTCCTTCTAGATGAGCATTCTCTCAAGACTTATTGTCGACAGTGTGGTGGTTCTGCCTACAGATCCAGATCCAAATCCGCTAAAGAAGTAAAGGCAGAAACGGCGAAGGCTAAGAGGATGATCCTTGATAGAGTAAAGGATCATGTGGTTTGTCACGTCACTAGTAGAGGGACTGCTAAGGAAATGTGGGATGCCTTGGCAATGTTGTATCAAGGATATTCCGAGCAACGGAAGATGTACTTAGAGAAAAATCTGAGATCTACGCAGATGTAGAAGGGGGAGCACATAGATCTGTTCCTCACGAAGCTTCAAGAGACCCAGGATGAGTTAGCAGTTGTGGGGTCTACACCTCAAGGTTTCGAGATAGTGAGACTGGCCCTAAACTCAGTCTCAGAAGAGTGGCAATTCTTTATCCAAAGCATCTTCGGCAGGGCAGCTTTGCCAGACTAGGATAGTATGTGGGCAGCTCTCAAGCAGGAAGAGCTGACGAGAGATCTAGTCAAGTGTAAGCTTGACAGAAGTAGCAGCAGTGGGTTAGAGCCCAAGGAGGAGGAAGAAAATGCAGCCCTTGCATCTAAGGGGCTGCAGGAGCAACGAAGGCAGAAGAAGGACATCTCGAAGATCAAATGCTTCAGGTGTGGTGAAATGGGTCACTACATAACAAAGTGTCCTCTCAGGAAGAAGGGCAAAGATGAGAAGCATGATCCGAAGGCTGCACCCACAAAGATCGAGGAGGAGGAGTCCACCATGACAGCTGAGATACCTCCAGGAGGGACGTGGGTTGATTTGGAGTTGTAGTTCGAAAGAGCTACAGATGGCTAGGATCTGTGAGGATTCCACCTCTTGGATCAATACCTTGCTATGGGAGCCCAGATCATAAGTAGCAGGATGGACCGGATCAATTGATGCAGAGGAGTGTCAGAGTGATAGTTGCAGTGGCTAGGAGCGCCAGAGACTAAGTAGCGTAGAGCTAGAGTTGGCAGCAATGCAATTGGCACAGAGCAGAGTCAGCAGCAGCGCAAAGCCTTCAGAGGGTCAGCGCAAAGACTAGCAACAGTCAAAACTCCAGCAACAGATGCATCATATTGAAAACCAATTCAGTAATTTTGGATGTTTTTCCGTTGTTGACGCAGTAGCAGCAGCAATTAGAGAAGGTTGCAGTGCAGATGTAGTGTTGGCAGTGGCAATGCCAGCAGCAGCACAGATTTGAGAGGGAGTAACAGTACAGATGCAGTGTTGGTAGTGGCATTGTTAGCGGCAGTACAAATGTAGCATTTGCGCAGTAGTTGGTGGGCAGCAATGTCAGACATCAACAGCGCAGAGGGAGATGTTATAGAGTAGGGTGATTCTTCAGCAGGTTGCATTACTAGAGCACATTCCTCGCGAAGAGGGAGTGTTGATTTTTGGTAGCATCAGATGTGCTCTAAGCCTCAAAATTTGCAGGGAGGCTTGGACGCATGTATTCCACAATACCCAGAAATCATTTTGGGAAATTCCACCCGGAGACAGTTTTATTAAAATAATTAATTATTTTTAATGGGTCCCTAAGTCCAAACTTAGGAAATTAAAATAATTAATGGGTATTAATCTAACTGTGGGTGTAACTTCTAGAAGAAGACGAGGATCAAGCATAAATGATCTTAGCCATTGATTAGCTTCTAATATGGGTGTTTGAATGTCAACAAGAAGATTATTTAAGGAGGCTTGAGGGTCATTTAGAAGACACACAGAGAGAGTTCAGAATATTGAATTTTTGAAGTAGAGCAGCAGCCGAAGAGAAATTCGAGGTGAGCTTTCACAATGAAGGGCAGAGATAGTATCCAAAGGGAAATCTTTTCCAGTCAGAGAATACTCAGCAGAGAAGGTAGAGGGATATCCAGCAGTGGTAGAGCAGAGCCAGAGAGGCTGACGCAGAGCTACGTAGGCCCACGCAGAGGCAGCGCAGAAGCTGAAAGGAAGTCCGAAAATTTGCTAATGAGATCGATTTTTGAGCTGGAAGCCAAGGTGTGAGACTGAGAAGCAAAAATCGAGTTTCCTGGGCAGCAAATTGATCAGTTGGAAGAGTGACGTTGTCCCCAGTGGGTTAGACATTGCACTGACACAGCTAGGGGCAGTCATTCAGGAGCTGGATCAACCAAGATTTCCAGTGATAGTGTGAGGTAATCTCAAAGGTCTCTCTGTCAGTGATATTCTCTGTAACTAACTGCCAGGAAGGCATCTAGAAGTTGTATTCAGATTTACTACTGCATAATAATAAAAACCCTCAAATCTGCTACACCGGTTTTCCCACATTGGATTTTTCCAGGGACATTTGTCCAAAAATAACTGTGTCACTTGTGTTGTATCTTTTCCTGTTCAGTTTCTTGTTTCGGCATATTATTTTCAATTAAGTGAAGGCTACAGTGGTATTTACTTCGATATTTACCATAGAACACAATAAATAACTTGTATGGATTAAAAAAGTAAGAGAAGTAACATTAGTTTATTGTAGTAGAGATTCCGGCTTAGGAATTTTCACACATTAGACACTAGGGAATACCTTTTAGCGTGCTAATTCTCTTGTTTATCAGTGGTTCTAAATCATTGCCAAGTTTGAGAAGAAACTTCAAGTTTGGAATCACCTTCATCTTCCATGTTGATTGCTTACTATTGATTTTCTTTGGAAACGTCGATGTAAAATTACCTTCCAAAAGGATCCTTCCCCTCTTATCCCAGGGGAGTTAACTATGCTTGTGAAAGTCATGCTTAGTGTTTTTAGTCATGATGTTAATTACATTTCTTTTGGTGTACTGGAGCATATGCTCACATTTTTGGCTTTCTCAAACTAGAATTTACCAATACTATTGTTGTTCATGTGATGTGACTATCTAACCTATGATGTACTTATTTGTTCCATGAAGTAATATAAGCAGGATTTCAGATAAAAAGAAAAAAAAAAAATAATAATAATAATAAGGAACATCCATGAGGGCCATGCTAGTTGGTTGGTTGGTAAAGTGATGTTGGTGATATTCCCCCCACTTGAGAAAAGGTACCAAGGAGTTGTTCCCTAGTGCTTTAGCATTTTTGCCTAGGAAAACACTTTATAACACCTTTTTAGCTATTGACTTTATGTTAAATTAAACTCATGTTATAACGTCACTTTATGTGGTACTTTAGTATTATGTACTTTATGTTATTAAAGTCACTTTATGTTTTTAAAAAGTACAAGGTACAACTTAAAGTTATAAAGTGACAAGGGAGGTCATTAATTGGGGGAGCCACATGAAAAAGAGGGTCAAGTGAGGAAAAGATCTCCACCATTGATGTAGAGGGATGAGTTATAATCCCAGCCCTTGATCAAAAGGGTTAGAGTTCCCCTATCTTAATGAAGCTAAAAAGGGAGAAAAAAAAAAGGCTGAAGCTCAATTCATTCTACATGTGCATTTGTGGAAGAGAAGAGAAGAGCAAGTGAATGAGACCAAGGCTGTGATAGCCAAGTACTGAAGGTGAAATCGAAGTATAGCAGCCAAGAGAAGCATAAACAAGCTCGAATCTCGAGGCAGAATGGCAGCCCTCCGGTCGAGTTAGCACAAGGAAGAGGCACATTGGTTGAGAAGCCTACAACAGGCGTTTCTACCATTGAAAACGAATCTCAGTGTATATCTTGTGGAAGGCTATTAGACGAGCAGCCAAAATTTTTGGGAGAAATTTTTGGGTTGTCTGATATGTATTTCAAGGAGAAAGTTTGTTAGCAGAAGCACAATTTTCAAGGGCATTCAATAGTTGTTTTGAAATATGTAACTAGGTTCGGTCTTCATAATGACATATGAAAATATGATTTTATGTATTTAATGAAAAGAGAAAATAAAATTATTGGGTTTCATGCTCAAGGGAAATTTATTTTTATGTCAAGCACCAATTGAATGCTTTTGGAGCTTGTCATTGAGTCTACAAGTCAATTGAGTCACTGTCATGTATGAAAGACACTTTTGGGCATGTTACACATTGTAAAGAAAATGCATTTGAGTCAAAAGAAAGTCAAAGGACCCTCAAAGACCTCGTCATGGCACAAAGATCAAGTCAGCCTTCATGAAGGGACAAGTTGGCCTAAAGATAGCAATTCGTACCCCTCAAAGCCTATAAATAAGAAGGAACTCAACCTCCCTTGGACACACTCTCAAGCAAGTTTGATCTCCTAAGATAGAAGTTGGAAAAAGGATGAAAAGGAAGAGCAAGATCGAAGTTTTGGGCCTACCTCTCTCTCTCTTGTGTTAAAATTTCTACAGTTTCTGGGCAAGATGAAATTCTTAAGCTACTAGGTCGAGATTCTAAAGCTGCAAAGTCGAAGCTATGAAGTTGCTTCTAGGTCGAAGTTGTGAAGCTGCAAGGTCGGAGTTGTGAAGCTGCTTCTAGGTCGAAACTATGAAGCTGCAAGGTCGAAGATGTGAAGTTGCCTCTAGGTCGAAGCTATGAAGTTGTGAAGCTGCAAGGTCGAAGTTGTGAAGTTGCTTCTAGGTTGAAGCTATGAAGTTGCAAGGTCAAAGTTGTGAAGTTGCATCAAGGTCGAAGTTGCAAAAATTGTTGTTGGGGGTCAAAGCTATTGAAGAAGTAGTTAAAACTTAAAAGATCGAAGTTTGTTGTTGGAAGCTGTGAAAATCAAGAAGGAAGGTTGACCTGATCTTGGAGGCTCTTGGTCAAGGGTCATAGGTCTTGGAATTAATCAATTGAAGATTCTATAAGAAGAGAAGAATTCTTGTGGGTTTTCCTCTCAACTGGAGAGGTTTTGGCCCTGGCTAATCGTTTATATCTTGTGTCTTTTTGTCTCATTGTTCTTTATGGTTTGATAATTGTGTGATGAAAAGAACACAGTAATAATTAAGTTGAAAAAGAATCTAATCAAGATAAGCAAAAATACATCACAAGCATTTATCAAAATAAGAGAAATCACATAATCTAGTTGCCCCTAGATTTCTCAACAAGTTAGAGGCCTGAGTTTTTATGAGGACATTCAGGGAAGAGAACACGAAAATCTGGGCTAGAGTTTGCTGACAGTGACGCGCTTTCCTAGTGGATGAGATTTCTGGAGTGTGCAATTATTTCTAGACTGTGGTACAAGGTTCAAGGATCTAGGTCAAGCTCTAAATGAGAGATAAGTATACCTGAGCTTGATTATTGTATAAATTTTTCCTGAGAAAAGCCTAATAAAAATATCCTTCAAACTGGGTTTTTCCTGTGGGTTTTTCCAAGGTCAAGTTAACCAAAAATAAGTGTCTCAAAATATTTGTGAATGCTTGTCTATTTCCTATCAATTGAAAAGTGAAAAGTAGTAGTATGTAATGTTTCTTTTAAATTTGCATTAAAGTTTAAATATCAATTCAACATGTGGGGTTGTGGGCATTAAACCATATGCAAAGTCAACTGAAACTGGGAGGGCTACAGGAAACCTAAAATTTCTACATGGTATCAGAGCTATGAACCTACAGTAGTGTTCTTTCAGCAAATAAGAATGGAAACCAGTAAGCACACTTTCAGCTAAAATAGTGACCAGTGAACTAAAACCTGCCTTACATACCATAGCACAGTGGTTGAGAGGGAGGAGTTGGACAGTCTTCAAGGATTGAAGAATTTGTGTTGGTTGTGGAGGCCAAATGGCAATTGGTTTGAAGGTGGAAGATAGGTTGTGTGGGGCTAAAAAATTTGGCCCCTGGAAGGAGAGAATGATGTTGTTGCTTGAGGAAGTTGAGGTGCGGGATACTGTAGAGAATGCAATACAACCTCCCATTGATCCAATACAGTTGGAAGACTTCAACAAGCGTAATGTGAACGCAAGGAGAATCATTCTCGATGTTATTAAAGACCACCTATTCATTCATGTGACAGGGAAGAAGTTTTCCCATGAGATGTGAGATTCCTAGGTCACAGGTCACCAGAGCTCCACTGAGATTAGGAAGATGGTGTTGCGTCAAAAGTTGAGAAACAACAAGATGACCAAGACTGACATGGTGACCTCATACCTCACCAAGATCACACAAGTGAGAGATGAGTTGGCTGCAATGAGAGAGATTATCCCTGAGGTCCAGCTGGTCAGGACGACATTGGATGGTTTTCCCAAGCAATGGGATGGCTTCATAGATGGCATTGTTGCCAGAGAGCATTTTCATGATTGGAGGAGGATGTGGGATGATTTCATCCAAGATGAGACTAGGAGGAGTGCCAAGAGTGACAACCAACATGGTGGGGTAGATGAGGAGGAGAATGTTGCCCTCGTAGCTAAGGGAAAGAAGAAGGCCAAGAAGAGGTCTTCTAGTGGGGTCAAGCAACAAAAGGGGAATCAAAAGGCCGAAGCGAAAGACATGAGGAAAGTGAAATGTTTTGCTTGTCAAAAGATGGGTCATTATGCCTCTCAATGTCCCAACAAGAAGAGGAAGAAGAAAGGCATAGTAGCTTCAACAGAGGTAGATGAGTTTCTGCCAAGTTTGACATTGAGTTCGCTTTCGTGGTGAGTCTTGCCACTAGTGTTACATCCTCTGTTGTTTCGTTTGTAGACAATGGAGCTTCCAGCCATATGAATGGAATGAGAGAGCACTTCACAAGTCTCACAAAGGATGATATTGACTTGGAGGTTGTGCTTGGAGATGACTCCAAGGTCAGAGCAATAGGAGGGGATAGAAACCTTTTAGAGGGAGTCATCACCTCCTTTGAAAGTGACGGATGTTCTTTGTGTTCCAGGGTTGAAGAAGAACTTCATTTCAGTCTCTGGTATTGAGGACGGGGGGTATATAATGGTGTTCTGAGGAGGACAGGTGCTTATATATCCTAGGGGATCCAGTACCACTTTTGTTAGAGTGATTGGAGTCCACAGTGGGAGGCTTTACAGGTTTATGTTTCAACCTACTAGAGCCTTAGTGACGCAGACCAACGAGTTGTGCGAGATATGGCACAGGAGGATGGCCCACTTGCACCATGGGATATTCAGGATGCTAAGAGAGATGGTTAAAAGTTTACTTGCGTTCAGCACAGAGCATCATGATGCGTGTAGGGGTGTGCTTTGGGAAAGTACACTAAGACACCTTTCCCGAGCAGTGACAACAGGGCAGCAGGTACTCTGGATTTGATACACTCTTATGTGTGTGGTCGTACCTCTCATGTATCGTTGAGTGGATATGAGATCTATGTGACTTCCATTGATGACTACTCCAGGAAGACCTGGGTTTTCTTTTTGAAGACTAAGGATTGGGTCTTCAAGGGGTTCCAAGAGTTTAAGGCTCTTGTGGAGACCAAACATGCAAGAAGATCAAGATCTTGAGATCAGACAATGGGGGCGAGTATACCTCCAAGGATATGGAGTTATGTAAGAGTGCCAGCATCAGGAGGGAGTGCATAATGCCTTATAACCCCCAGTAGAATGGGGTGGTGAAGAGGAAGAATAGGGCCATAGTGGGTCTAGCGAGAGTTGTGTCACATAATCAAAGGCTACCTTTTTTTTTATGGGTCAAGGAGTGTAAAACTACAATGTATTTACAGAACAGCAGTCCACATAAAGTCTTGGGGAGTAAGACTCCTGAGAAGACTTTTTCTCGGAAGAAGCCTGAGATTGGGCACATCAAGATTTTTGGGTGCCTTAAATATTCACATGTTCCTGAGGAGAAGAGGACAAATTCAGAACCCACCGTAGAGAAGGGTATTGTTGCACTCCTTTTGTCACAAGTCCAAGGAAACAATGATCAAAATTTTTCAAAGATCAAAATCATCAACCAGCGACATGTTGTATCATTGTAAACCCAAATACTGCAAGTTGTAATGTAAATGATGCTAGTATGATCGTTTATTTTTGTAACAACACCTAGGTAAGCCTCTGATTTTGGTGACGAATTTCATCCAGGGAGGTTTTTTAACCTCACCACATTATTTGTGTTTCTAAACACAGATAATCAGCATAGTTTTTCCTCCAACATAAACCCCTAAGCTGGTGGAATTTATTGACAAGATCTTAGGTGAGGCCTAGTGTTATATCAAGTCTTTATAAAAGTGGGTTGAGAATAACTTAAGTTATTAGGCTAAATTATTTTATTACAAATCACTTGGTCTATACTAGATCCTATTGTGTTGCAGAATTGGGTAAATATTTTGAGGGTCTATATGTAAAGAGCTATTCCCCCTTTGATGGATGAATTTGTAATTATCTGATGTAAAACATATTTTAATGCATGGTCCCTCATTAGACACCATGACTAAAATATTTGAGGGATAAAAAAATAATTAACCCCCTCTAGTGTCAATTAAATAATTTTTCTGGCAAAATAAATTAAATCTTAATTAATTTAGAATCAAAAAAAAATATTTTTAGAGAAATTAATTTCTACAAGTGGAAAATGACCAAATAATTCGTGGGTCAAAAAGAAGTTAAATTTTTGTAGATCCCCCACCAAGGGAAAAAATAGATATTTTAAGAAAAATTGAGCCCATGGATCTTGGTGGTTAAGTCAAAGTCAAATTTTTGAGGAAATAAATCCAAAATATTTATTTTTGGATTAATAAGAAATGGTCTTTAAGAGAAATTCGAAAATTCCTCAAAAATAAATATTTTTGGCTGTGGAGATTAAAATATCATTAAATTTTTATCAACGACCGAGATTATTTTAATGGGGATCAAGCCAACTAGCCGTTATTTTCCACTTGGAGGTTTTATCTATAAATAGAAGCCATTTTTGCTTCTCAAGTCATCATGCAAAATTTTGGCTCTAGTCTATGTAATTTTGTAACGCTGGTATTGATCCATTGATTTGCTAGGAATGTTTAAGATTTTAATAAAAAGACTTTGGGGTTTAGTTCATGGTATCTTTGTCTCATTGATCTGTGGTACATGCTAGTTATGTGCTAATCCTATATTGTGCTTCAATGCTACACAAAATGTTATTTCATTTGTCAATGATAGGAACATTCTAATGGTAAATTTGGGATTTATATTAGGTGATCTGATTCATGATATGATCTAACGATGTTTCTTGAGAAATATTATAAATATCTACAGGTACACTAGCCCTTGGGCTCCAAGTTCACAGACAGTGGGCACAGGCTGACCTTGTTTGGGCTCCGGGAAATTTATATGATTTTCTTACTTTGCTAAAGACTGTGGTTAATACTCTATCTTTCGAAATAGATTGAGCCATTGTTATTATTTAAAAAATTATTTTCTCAAAAAAGAAAAATTACAAGCCTTGTATATTTGTAAATATTTTCTAAAATAATTTTTTGTAAAATATATTTTTCTAACCCTTGCAGAAATTGGGGTTTGGGGTTTTATTTTGAATTTTGTATATATCGAGGTTTTGGGGAAAAATTATTTTCACTTGTGCAGGGGATCTCTCAAGCAAATTCAGAAATTTTGGAAGAGTTTCAAGGGTTTCTAGCCTTGGAAATTTTTTGTTGGGGTTTCTAGAGGTGGATCTAGGCCTAGGAAGGCAAGATCCATTCTCCAGTAGCCAGTTAATGATCCTATGCGGTGGACTCCTCAAAGGACCCTGCCCAAACCTGTAGCTCTCTCAGGCTACAACACCAAATCACCCCACCTCACTCCTAGAGGTATATCTGCGAACATATCAAATTCTTCCTCTAGCCTAGAGGAAAGCTTGTATATTCCCGCGGATGTTGCCTGCTCGTCCTGCTTCTCCTGTTTGTCCTTCTTCTTGAGAGGATACTGTGTGCTGTAGTGACCAAACTCACCACACCTTAAGCACTTGACCTTTGACAGGTCCTTCTTCTTCTTCTTTTGTTTCCCCTGTCCCTAGATGGGACGCATAGATGTTAGGGCCACGTTCTCCTCTTCCTTCTCGCTCTTCACGGCCTTGCTACTACGACCGTTGATGTTGCCATTTACTAGAGCTCGCCTCAACTCCTTCCGCTGCAGATCAGCCCACCTCCTAAATCCGAGTGAGAAAGGTATCTATGCCTTCACCCTTTTGGATCGTAATGGTTCTCAACTTTTCCTACAGTAACATCTTTCTTTGCTCAAAAGAACTCTGATATAGCGTGGATAGAGCTACCCGCATTTCCCTCACAGTATTCTTGCCAAAAATATGCGAGACTATATGATCTCGAACTCCATCCAAAATCATTTGCTTCGCCTTCGACATTTCCTTTTGTACTCCTTCAGCTAATCCGCATTCTGGTGTACTGCTACAACATTGTCCACATAAGCTTTCAGGCCATATTCATCTACAAGGAAGGACATCATAGCCTTCTAAATGACATAGTTGGAGGCTCCCTCCCATCTATCTTGGTCTCTTAGACCTGTTCTGGCCATCTCTGAATCTGGTCTGGAAACTCCCTCTTGCTCTGCTTGGTTGTTGCTCTGCTACTCGCACTTCCTCCTGGAATGTGTAGTTCTGCTAGCTGCTACTACCACCTACAACTGGGGAAATCAAATTTCTTGACTAGAAACCCTTTGAGAGAAATCTCCCTCTCTGTGTGCAATTTCTCTTCCACTCGACAATGATTTTGTTGCTGCAAAACCCTTTGCTTCCAACCAGAAATCTGCTTAGTGAAAATCTGAGTTGTTGTTGCTCCCTTTGACAGTTGGAATCACTATCTTGGGCAAATTGTTATGAATATAATCCATAACAAATAAAATAAATGTAAACAATAAATAATCAAAGTAGTGATTATTTTAAATAGTCATTAGTTTAATGAAAAGACATGTCTAAAAAGACATTGCCAGTCATCAAAGGTCACTTGCCTAGGTATATATGTGGGCCCTAATTGTAACATTCAATCATCCTTATACATTTTATATATATGCCATGTCCCTTCTCAAACACATTAGTAACAAGGTGCTGCTACACAATTTTGGACATTTTTGACTAAGGAAGAGGACCCCACACTTTCGACTTAGGGACTTAGGGGCCAAATCGACTTCATTTAGCTGCTAGTGGAATGTGGGGGCATCCACGTGGGAGTTCGAATTAGCGATTCAATACGCTTGGAGGGAAAATCGAATGGCTGGATGGAGGGGCCCACATGAGGCTAAGGAGGCCCAAGGAATTATAAGGAGAGATCAACTCTCATTTTGGTTTCATCTTTGACATTTGCAAACAACTACTCAACTGTTCACTCTGTTGTTTAACTGAGTCAACCAGCTGTTTAGCCACGAGTCTCTCAAGCAGGAGATTCATCCTCTACTTCAGGGGACCATCTGTGCCCGCCCTAGGGAGGTTGTTCCACACGTGTTTTCAGAAGTTCCGGGCAGTGACTTAGTACCAGCAGCCAATGCAGAGCAAGGAGTGTGTATTTCTAGGCAACCAGGAAACATGCAGAGGGAGATTGAGACCATCTGAGATCATACTGCTCGTCGGGGAGTTAGGGAGCTAAGGTAGCAGCACTAGACCAACATTCTTGTTGGGTTTTACAGCCAGCATTCCAGAAGTGCGAATTCCTGGGCTAAGGAATAGCGAAGAGGCCACTAAGCATGGAATGTGGGGGCACCCACGTGGGAGTTCGAATTAGCGATTCAATACGCTTGGAGGGAAAATCGAATGGCTGGATGGAGGGGCCCACATGAGGCTAAGGAGGCCCAAGGAATTATAAGGAGAGATCAACTCTCATTTTGGTTTCATCTTTAACATTTGCAAACAACTACTCAACTGTTCACTCTGTTGTTTAACTGAGTCAACCAGCTATTTAGCCACGAGTCTCTCAAGCAGGAGATTCACCCTCTACTTCGGGGGACCATCTGTGCCCGCCCTAGGGAGGTTGTTCCACAAGGGTTTTCAGAAGTTCTGGGCAGTGACTTAGTACCAGCAACCAATGCAGAGCAAGGAGTGTGTATTTCTAGGCAACCAGGAAACATGCAGAGGGAGATTGAGACCATCTGAGATCATACTGCTCGTCGGGGAGTTAGGGAGCTGAGGTAGCAGCACTAGACCAACATTCTTGCTGGGTTTTACAGCCAGCATTCCAGAAGTGCGAATTCCTAGGCTGAGGAATAGCGAAGAGGCCACTAAGCATATTTTCGTGGAGCTTGGAAGCAAGTGATTTTGGCCAAGAGCTCATCCAAGAAGTCAGGGATTGGATAGCAAGGGTGAACTCAGCATTTTGGAGGAATTTTCCAAAGGATTTACAGGCAGTTTCTAGCAGGCCGAGTTTTGCAGCTACAGTTGAGGTGAGGCTCCAAGGGGGTCGAAAATCAGAGGTCCAAACCAGCTAAATCCATTCTGGATTTTTCTGGGTTTAGGCCAAGGACTCTGGGGATAAAAGCATACAATTTTCTGGGCAGCATAAGTGCACTTTCCAGCCATTCGAACCCCAGCAGAGAAGCAGTTTTCTAGGCAGCGCAGTGCAGATTGGTGAAGCAGTTGGGCAGCCTTCAGCGCAGCCATTTTCCCACCTGGGTTTGGTCCTGCTTGTCCATTGAGACAAGCCTAGGTGCACCATTTCATCATCTATTGTATTTGGCCTTTAGAAAGTTAATAAAATGGCTCAGCAATTCCATATTTGCAGTTTTTTGTGAATGCCTGAATGTGAATTTCGTCTTTATAAATTGTTGCACAGTTTATTTGTTTAATATCACTTGTATTCCTATTTAGGATCGTTACAATATATATAATAAATTATTATTACAAATACCTTTATGTATTTTAACATTTAAAGTCAACAAGCTATAGTTTTGTTGCTTCACAAATCGACTTTCCTACCAACTTGCAACTGAAAATCGAACTCCTTACCTAGCAATTCGAACTTCCAATCTAGGTACTACGCAGCCTCTGAGAATTTCAATCTATTGCTCCATTTGAACAGCGAAATTCTCTCCTCCGCTTCTGAGCTTCCTAACTAATCACTCGCGCTTTGATACCATGTGAAAATTTCATCTATCACAGCACCTAGAAATTATTTTTCTAATTGTTAATTTATTGAACAAAGTATCTGTTGTCTACTACGACAAATATCAAATAATTCACACTATGATTTTCACAAATAAACTATGGAAGAAAATAGTGTTGGAAACTGAGAAAATATAGCACACACATAAAAATATAATAGTTATTTTTGGATAAAAGTCCTTGGAAAAAACCTAACTTGGGAAAATCATTGCAACAACTGAGGGTTTTATTATTACGCAGCAGTGAAATCTGAGTACAATCTATGGATACCCAATTGGCAATCCAAACAGTAAGTATTTGACAAAAATAATTAGAGAGAAGAGATTCTCACTCCACAAGAAATCCTGTCACTGGCTCCTCCTAAACAACTAGTCGTCCAAGCCCTAGCGTAGGCCCTTTGCGCAATTCTTGTGCTGCCTCTCACACGTGTGGCTTAGATCAAACTCTTAGCAAGTCGTCTTGCTTACCTCTGCTGCTGGAAGTGACTCTTCGGCCCTCTGGAAGACTTTCCCGGCATCTGGAAGACGAATCGACTTCCTCCGCTGCTAAATCGAACTGCTCTGCTTCAACTACTACACAGTCCTTACGTTGCTTCTGCGTGGATCACTTTTGTCACTTTCTGCTGCCTCTCTGGATCTGGAAAACTTCCTCCGGATCATTGTCCCTACCCCTCACTACTCTACTTCGATCTTTGACTCTTCAGCAACTGTTGTTGCTCTCTGGAAATCGATCTGCCAAGGAAATTGAGTTCCACAAGTGTCTCAAGTGTATTCTCCAAGTGCCCATCGACTTCTTCTTATAATCCTATGTTGGAGCTCCAACAGCCAAGATTAAAACTTAATCAAGGGCTAGGATCATATTGAAGTCAATCCATGTGAGTTTCTAGAGAATTCTCACCTTGACTTAATTAACTTTGATTACTTAACCAATTTTCCTAAGTTTACACTTAGGAAACATTAAAAAATAGGTTAATAATCTAATTAAGCCATCTTTGGGTAGAATTTCCATAAACAATTTGGATTATGGAGATCTCATGCATTCTAGCCTCTCCCCCAAGTTTCGTGACTAGAACACATCTGATGCTACAAAAACTAACATGGGAGAGAGTCTCATATGTGTAGGCTTAAGATAACCTTATATGGACTGAAGCAGGCCCTGAGAGCATGGAACAAGAGGATTGATGCTTACTTGCAGCAGATGGGTTTCCAAAAGAGTGATGCAAACCTGAACCTATATTTCATTATGGTTGGTGACGATCCACTCATTCTGCCTTTGTATGTGGATGATTTGTTTATTACAAGGAAGGAGACTCCTTCAGCACTACAAGAGGGACCTTGCTTTAGAGTTTGACATGACTGGTATGGGATTGATGCACTACCTTTTGGGGTTGGAGGTTTGGCAGGAGGATGGGCATATCTTCGTGGGCTAGGGCAGATATGCAAGGGACATACTGAGGAGATTCCATATGGAGGATTGCAGGCCTATAGCTACTCCGATGATCACCAACTGGAAGAAGTTGCATGTTTTAAATTCTCAGTTGGTGAACCAAACTTTGTACTGCCAATTGATCGGTTTGTTGATGTATCTGGTCAACACTAGGCCATATATTTGTTTCGCAGTCAACACGTTGAGTCAATATATGGTGGAGCCCAGGAGGGTGCACTGGGTGGCTATGAAACATGTGTTATGGTACCTACAAGGCACAATGGACTATGGTCTGGACTATATCCAGGGAGATGGAGTCAGGTTAACAGGTTGTACAGACTCAGACTAGGTAGGCAATGCTAGTGACAGAAAGAATACTTCTGGATGTTGTTTCATGTTGGGTTCAGCAGCGGTGTTGTAGTTCAGCAGGAAACAGAGATCAATGGCATTGAGCTTAGTGGAAGCTGAGTATATTACAGCTAGTTAGGCCAGTTGCAAGGCTAAGGGGAAATCAGATCACAAGGACTCCTTATCAACACCGAAATCATAAAAGTAGACACCTCAACCTGTCTGCACATTCATATCACTCAGACCAAAAACAAGTGACTTATGTTCCAAAGAATATCGATGTCACCATAATCCAATCTTATGATAACAATTCATCCCAAGTTTCCAGTGACCACAAGATTCCACAGAAGATTAATTTGGTATGGTTAGATCATGTCACAGTGTGAAAAAATTTGTACCAGACTTATAAGTTCATATCGTCTTGTATCAATGGAGATGGCAGTTCCAAGAACTGAGAAAGACGAGAAGACATAATAAGACAGAAAAAGATATCAAGCCTTTTCACCAATAAACTTTGAGGACTAAGCTTTTCTAAAGGGGAAGACAACGTTATGAATATAATTATAGATAAAATAACATAAATAATAATTAACAAAGATTTGCAGGTTCTTGGCAGCATAACTGTTTCAAATAATCTTAGGTTGTTGGCAGCACAATCTTAAAATTAATTTTTTCATTAAAATTTAATTATTTTATGTACTTATTGGAAAACCAAGTCATTGAATCCAAGTCAATCCAAGTAGATATGATTCTGAGTCAAAACCTGAGTTGATAGGTGGCCATGTCGAAGTCCAACTCAAAATTTTAATACATTGGTATACATAGGAGAATTCCTCATCATCCATCTCTAGACAGAAAAGTATTACTGCCTACCTTGTTTGTGAACAATACTATCATTAAAATCATCTCAGCAATAAATAAGAATATAAATACCATGCCCTTCGAATGTTGAAACAATACGAACATTTAAAGGACCCTGTCCTGTACAAACAATAGACACAACATATACGTAGCAAAAAGAAGACAAATGTAAACAGTGAGATTACCTGCCCTGGAAGAAAAATAAGTGGTGCATCAGTCAACATGTTTTTGTCAATCTCTGATTTTGCAGCTTCTTGCAGATCCTGAAAGGAATACAGTTCCTCAAAAAGACAAGAAAAGATATGATGTCTGATAAAAAGATGCTCCACAGAGCAGTATTTAACTTTTCAACTAGATCAATGAAATCTTATAATGAGAAGCAACAAGAATACAGCCAGAAAGAAAATTAAGAAAGCAATATTCTCTGTAGGATGTCCAATTTGTAAATGTCAAATATACAATGGTAATCTCATAACAGAGGCAATCCTAGGGACACATCTGCGACATCAAGCGCAAAGCAAATGGTTAATACATAATTAACAACCCACACAAGACCCAGAGAACATCTCAAGCAAAAACACTTCCAGCAACAAACAAGATTGTTGACAAAAACCTAGCACTGGCATGGAATGATTCCACTGAATTAGCATACAGCAAACAATTTCAATGACTTGGGAAACCTAATAACAGAGATCCTCAAGTATAAAGCAATGATTAAGTGTGATGTTTATGAAGATGCATTACAGAATGGTGAGATAGACAGTTATAATCTGAGTGGTTGATAAAAGGAAAAATTTGTCAAAATCAAAACAAATCGAACACAGGAGCGTAGAAACTAAAATTATGTCAAACCAATCAGGAAATGCTGTACACTAGTTCATGACATATCTACAAAATTATAATAAAGAATATGATTCAACTCAAGTGTAGCAAGATAGGGGATGCCAAACAAGAATACATGAGAAACAGAAAAATGACAAAAGAAATTGCTGAAGAGAGGGACTGAACTTTGTATTCACATGCAAAGTTGTATGTACAAGAAAGATTTAGTGTCCATTACAGAGAAAATCTAACCTGGCAGAATGACACCTTCCAAGTTTTAAATGACACCTATAGGCAGTTAACGATTGACATGGCACTAGGCACTACCAAGAAATGTTTAACAGAAAGTACAATACAACCATACAGTACAACAGCAGTGTAAACAGGATGAGCAACACTACATTACAAACACACACAGAAAGTGCTCCTCAGAATAACATCACTAAACCAAAAAGCCAGTTCCTCACCTTCAGCCTCCGTAATGAATCATCTTTTGCTTGAAGAACGTTCTGCAAACATAGATAGATATAAGAAACAGAGACAGACAATCCAACACTCAATATGAAATAAAGCACGAAAATCATAAGTATATATGCTTTGGTATTACAAGTAATAAAGCTAAGAAGTATATTTGTCAATTTCTTGTTACACATCATAAAAAGCTACAACTCATCATAACCAACATTATGATTAGATAGGGAGGCTTGGGCTCTGAGAGGCATTGCATGTAATCCCCTCACCCTATGCACCATTATTCATCCTTTTCTCTTGCACCATTTAGACCTGATTTACATTTGATCTACATTTAGCAAACAGTCATGTGATCTTGATCTTCCCAGCTAGAGAGGGAAGGACCATAATATGGCCAAAACTCAGGTTGTTGTTCATTCTGCAGCAACAGCTGCGGAGAATGGAGCCAACAGAGGTGAGGAAGTTTATACCAAAAGATTCATGAGGTAACTCTTCTGATTCTGAGTCTGAATCCCCAGTTAAAATCTCTCCGGATGAATACAGCGATGCATGCTTGGAATATTTGCAGCATGTTTTCGTTGCATACTTTGTAGGTACAGTCCCTTTAACATGATCAGGACCTGGTTTAGTGAATCATGGAGGGCTTTTGGCTAGCATTTCAAAGGCAGACACAGAATCATAACATGACCAAAAAGCTTTTTAGCTTTACTTTTCAGGATGCTTTGACCTACATGGAAGTAATGCAGCCAGCACCATTGATTTGTTGCAATATGCTTGATGTTTCTGTTAGAGATAACAGTCATATTTAGAACATAGACATATTAGAACTTTCATGAATAATAAAATCACACTAATAAACTGATGTAATAATGGGCATTTAATGTAGTAATGACTGTAGTGGTTAATAGTTAGGTATCTGGGAGTTACATGATGTACACCCATCCTACTATGTAATGAAACATTGCACCATCTAATGATATGAACAAATCCACTCTTTATCATTCTAACGTGTATTCCAATCTGTACACACTTGTGTGTGTAAAACCAACAGTTTTCTCCTATTGGGTAAAGGAACATTCAGCTGAAAAGTTTGTCAAACTTGATTTCCCTATTTGGGTAAAGTCCCCAGTTTTGCCCATCGAATTTTCACACTTCCTCAATAGAGTAGCTCAGCTCTTCCGGAAATTTGTTGTGATGAGCCAAAAAGCTGGTATCAATCAAGGCCGAACTGTGAGATCTATTGTCAGGTGAATTTTTCAAAAGATTGAAAGACCATATCAATATCTAGGTTGGTGTAAGGATTATCCACCAACCTAAGAAGAGAAGTTTCATGGGTGGGGGTGCGGGGATGGGAAGGTGCAGGCATAGGGACACCATGTTTGAAATCAGAGAGTACATGGAAAGAGAGGAGATGCACTGTGTTATCTGTCTAAGATGCCAGGGTACATGGGTGTGGGATGGAGATAGGAATGAGTGGAGGATTGGAAATACCATTTTTAAAAATCTGGATCTGGGGGTGCATTATATATAAAATTTTAAATATGCAAATAATTATACATTTTAAAAACATAACGAAAATTTATCTAGAACACTAAAATTTAAGGCAAAAAATAATAGAATTTATGAACTTGTAAAAAAATGAGGTTTGAAGAGAGAGAGGATTGGTTGATATGATCTAAAAAATGCGACCAAAAACTAATAAATAACTCAAATAAATCTGAACACGAAGATTCATTTTTGGCCTTTGCCCACTGTTGACCACTCCATGTCAACTACCCCATAGTTATACATATTTTCGCGCATGGATTTCCATCATATCCGAGCACTCTGATGATCCACAGATTCATCATTATCAGTTATATGTACACTGGAGTTTTGTAAACCCATTCTGCATTTTGTAATGTAAATGATCCTAGTAAGACAAATGCATGTAACAACATAGATAAATTTATTTTTCTGATGATGATTTCTATCCTAAGAGGTTTATAATCTCACCGATTTGTGTGTGTTTCTAAACACAGATGATCGGCAGACTTTTTCCCTCCAGCCTCACCCCAAAGGTAGGGTGGATTTTTTCATCGAGATTTTAAATGAGTCCTAGTGTTATTTATCGAGTCTCTATAAAAGTGATTTGGGAATAATTCTAACTATTTGGTTAGATTATTTTATTACAAGTCACTTAGTCTATTAAATCATATTTTGTGTCGTAGAAATGGGTAATTATTGAGGGTCTATAACGAACGGGTGTTCCCCCTTCATGGATCAGAAATGTAATATTTCATGTAAAAAATATTTAGTGCATGATCCCTCATAGTTAAACAACATGGTTAAATATTAGAAGGTTGGAAAATTAATAATCCCCTCATGAGTCAATTAATTAAAATTTTTGACTAAAAAAAATTAAAATGCTAAAGCCATAAATAAAAAATAAATTCTCCAACATTTAAAATTCGTGGATTTTAAAGTTTTTAATTTTTGGAAGTCCCCGGCCAAGGGAATATTGAAAATTTCAAGATATTTTGAACCCTTGGGCCATAGTAGTTAAATCAAAGTTAACTTTTTGCAGCAATTAACTCAGAATAATCATTTTTGAGTTAATTAAAGGGAAATTAAAAGTGAAATTCGAATTTCCTCAAAAAGTAACTTTATTTCAATGGTGATGATTAAGAGATTATTTGATCTTCATCAATGGTTGAGATTGCTTTGACGGTGATCAAGTCAACTAGTCGTTGGAGAAATTTTCTATAAATAAGAGGCCTCTCTCCATTATTTGGATCCGATTTTTGAATCGTGTATTTGCTCTAAGAAATCTCTTGTAACTTTTTTGTGGTTAATAAAACGCAAAGACTTTGGGGTTTCAGATCATGGTGTTTCATTTTCAGATTTATGTGGTAATATTGTTCCTAATACTTCACTGCTTTTGTTCTTAATAGCCTTTGAGGATTGATCTGTGTACATGTATCTTGCACAGATTTCTGGGTTTTTAGAATATCATTTTAATTTGATAGAAGTAGCAAGTATCTCTATTTCTTGATAATTTTATGATCATTCTTTATATCTCTATTAATTTAACAACCAGATTTAAGTGTGCAGAAGTTATCATTTAGAATTTGGGCGTTTGGGGAAGTCCTCAGCTGGACCAACTGACTCTCAGTTTACAGAATCTAAAAGAGCCCACTATCTTTTTAATTTCTGAAGTCATTTTAAATTTTAAAATTTATTTCTAAATATTGTGCAAAATTTGTTTAAATTTGGCTAATAGAGGGCTTTGATATGCAGTTCTGCTAAATCTATAGAATATTATTGTAGATTTGTAAATATCAAATTTCTAATTCATTAGGGTTACGGGTATTTCATATTTTTGTATATACATGCTTTGGGATTTTCTGTCTTTTATTTGTGTAAGTAAAAATTTGAAAATAGTAGGTGATTTTTGTGGATTCCGGAGAGAGATCTGAGCCCTAGAGGGCATCTCCATTTTGTTCACAAGTTGAGGAAAAATTTCAGAAGGATCGTGGGCAAATTTTTTTTTAGGGCCTTAAGGCCCAGCGCTGGCCATCTCCGGCCTCATTCTTGGCCTCTCATCTTTGCAGCCTTCTTCACCATAATTTTCTCACTAAATTTTTCCTAAAATTTCCCAAAAATTTTAACAAAATTTTCTGAGTTTGGCATTTGCATTGGAGAATTTTATGAGACTTAGGCAGCCCATCTTCAAGTCTTTTCAAGCCCCTAGGGGTTGACTGGTGCACATCCTCTAAACCCTTACCTTTTTCATTGATCTAATTGAAAGCAAGATTAATATTGGCATAAAATTTTAGTTATCTGAAATTTAGCAGCAAATTAGTTTTCATCCTTCACTGCATTACATTTCAGAAATATAATTACTTTCAGAAACTTTTGCATGTTATTTTCTGAATATTATTTCACTGTTTTTCTCACTAATTTTCTGAGTTTTAGATCAAATACATCGATAGATCAAAAAGAATTAAACTCAGAAATTTTCTGAATTTAACAACGGATTTAATTTACATTTTTACTGTTGTATAATTGCAAAAATAGAAGTTAGCTTCAATAACTTTTGCAGGTAAATTTCTGAAAATTGTTTCACTGTTGTTCAGTAGTTTATTTCTGAGTTTTTTAGATCAAATACATCAATAGATCAGAAAGAATTAAACTCAAAAAATTTCTGTATTTTAGTTATCAGTTTGTCATTTAAAATTTTTTGTTGTTATGCATAGAAATTTCTGAATACTGCATAGTTACAGGACTGTTGTTTTAGAATATATTGTTGATTTTAACATTTGATGTAAGGACAGATTACTAGACTGATTTTTCATTAATGTAATATGAGTTTAAAACATTTAGTTTAATTTATGAAATTTATTTGTTTTTTACATGCTTATGCAAGTAGGACTAATCTAGTTTTACTTATGCATCTAACGATCTTGATTGAGTATTTCATACAAATGAATTTTTGAATTTAAAAGTGTTTTATTTCAACATTTTACATTTCAATGCATTGTGCATTTCAATAATTATTTGTACAGATTTTACATTTTGCAGTGTTGGTATAAGTACCTGCTTTCAAATTTAGATCACCACCTTTCTGAGCCTTAAGTTAAGTAACATTTAAGACATTTCAAAAATAATTTTAGGCTCTCATTTAACTAAAATTAACCAAGTCCATGCATTTCACACAGTTTTAAATTTTGCATTTTCATATGAGACAGTGGAGTATTTTTAGCAGCAGTTTCCCATCCTTTACTTAAACTTCATTATTTTCGCAAGATAGTTGACTCCACAAGGCACTGGTATCATTTTCTTCAAATCATTTTGAATCCTTAAAATCTTGCGCAATCTATAACAAGTATTGGTTGCTTAGCTATGTCTCCCAGGTTGGTTGGTTCCCAACTAATCTTTCGTTTTTTCATTTCCATAGGGTCTACCCCCCTTAGTTTGTTATTGGGAGACAACTCAAATGGAATGATTGGGGATCAGTGTGACAACCCTCGATCTAAGTCGTCGCGGTGCCTAGACATTTTGTGCGACAACACCCACTAAGAAAAAACGTGTTTGACTCCCTGTGGTTGTTGTCATAGTCGAATATTTATTGTTGTTGCTATTAATGTCACTATTTTCTTGTTTTGAGCTTTTGTTAGGGATGTCCCCTATAACATGAAATGTCTGCTTAACTCCAAGGGTTAACACAAGTGGTTTTACATTTCATGCCCAAGTTGTAATGACTAAGGAGATCACCTGGTCAAATCCATCTAGATCCCATGGGGATAAGCATACACGTCCATCAACAGCATTTACCCCAAGCACAATTCACAGAACGTTAAGCACTTGGAAGGTTTCCTTTAGGAATTTTTCCATAGATGGATAAAAAACCTATTTCACTCCATTTTTCTCTCATCCTATCTCTCATGCTATCACTCATTTCACTCATCTTTTCCAGGGATTTTAGTGAGCTTCTAGCTAGTTGTTTGTACCATTTTCCATTAAATACACCAAATACCTTCTACTTATATGGAACATTATGTGTCTTCTTTCCATAACAAGTCGCAATTTCCTTTCTTTCATAATATAACCTCAACTTCCTTGGTTTTATATCCACTACCAATGTTGTTGAATTTTGTAGCTATGGTCGGTCTTCATAATTTATTTTAGCCTTCCAAAATCAAAAGAAATGATAAATATGAATTGTATTTCAAGTCGGTTTCAATACAAAGCAAATTAGATTATTTGTGTCCACAAAAATCAAGTTAGCTCTCCAAGAAGTACAAGTCGGCCAGCCCCAAAAGACACACCTATTCAGGCTCATGAGATGACTATATAAAGGCTACTTGTCCTCCTCCTCAAGGCACCAATTCAAATCACACACAAAAACAAACTCTTCTATTCATCTATGCAAAGGAAAGAGAGAAAAGGAGACTGATGTTGACCAAATCAGTCCAACGTTTACCAAGCTATCTTTCATCTATGTTTGACCTCTGTTTGACTTCACAAGTGTGGGAGCAGACCGAAGTTTTCTATGTATCTTTCTGGGCAGAAGTCAAATTTTGAGGAAGGTCCAGGAGGCCGAAATTTCTCAGCTTGACCAAGTTTGACCTGGGATTGTTTGCTAGGGAGTTTGACTTTATTTGACTAGAGAAATCAGATTGTATCTCTCATTGAATTGGACAATTTCTCCAAGAAAATGTTGTTGTGTTTTTCCCTAGAAGAGGGTTTTCCGAGGGTAAATCTTGTTGTGTCTTTCTGCATCATTCTTCTATTGTGATCTCTCTATCCTACTACATTTTTATGGTTGAATTTTTTAAGTGTAATTGCTTGATGATGAACTGGATGTGTGCTTGTATCTATTGCAATTGAAAAATCAACAGATGTAAACCCGTCCAAATTGGAAGTTCTTTTGTTACCTATGACTATCCTTTTGCATTGATGTGGAAATTGGGTGAGATGACTTTTGATCATTCACTCCACTAAATTCAACTATTTGTGTCTTGTCTTAGTTCATCCAATGTTGCTTGTCTCTTTTGTGAATGCTCTACTTTACCTCATTAATGACTAAATGTGCCTTAGGATCAAGTATTGACTCATCACCACTATCATATCTCTAGCCTTTACATAGTTGAACTTTTAACATAGACTTTGTTTTTTGTTTATCCAACAAATAAAGGGATTCACAAACTACCAATTCCCATCCTCTTAGATATGCTATATGATGCTCTCGCTTATCCACATCATAGATATTGTTAAGGTGATCAAACGGAAAACCATAAGTTTAACACATTACTCAAGTTTTGTATTTCCCAACCAAATATTCCATAAACCCTTTACAAATGCTTCTTATGTGAGGATCTTAAGGATACAATGCAAAGCACCTATAGTGTTCCTGTTGTTGCACAAACTAGCAGGCCTTATAAAGAGGCAAGAGCTAGAGGACACAACAACACCCTAGGACAAAGGCCCACTGTCACCATAGCCTAAGTCCCCTTCTCGGATTTTTATTGACGGGAGGAGTCCCAGTATCCCTCACTTATAATCTAAGTCACCTGACATCGGGACACAGGACACGAAGGACACGATGATTCGAGTGTCCAATATAGGCACATTGACCCCTTGGAACAAGACACGTTATATATTGTTTTATTAAATATATATATATATATTAAAAATTAGATATTTCTTACACAAAACCTCATTCATGATACAAATTCATTGATTCAAACATAGATCTTCATCTAGATGTAAGTTCTACAAAGTAACATTATGCATACAAATACAATTGTGACATATTCATCAATGATCCAACAGGAGAAAGACAAGATACTGGAGTTTTCTCATTAAGTCATCAAAATGAAAATGTGTTACATAGGTAGTAGCAATGCCAATGCCAAATAAAAATAGAAAATACAAAACAACTACAAGCCTCAAGGCAGTAGGTAGCTCACTTGTCATCAATCATCATCATCAAAATCAGCATCACTGTCATCATCATGGTCACCACTGCTCTCCTCTAGCATCAGATGTGTTCAATATAGTGCATACTGAGCATTTGCCTGCTTTCAGGCAAATCTGTCGGTTGTTTCTCAAATGTGCCATGTCCAATCCTGCATATGGTAGGACTTTTTCCTATCTGAAAATCAAGCTGCTCGCGACCATCTGATGCATCAAACCGCTTTCTCATTCTCTTTCTCTTGCGCTTTTTCTTTGTGGCAGGTTGTATCACTGATGATGTGGAACATTCTGCTTCAAAACTCTCAGATGAAGTATGTAAGATATGCATGACATGTCTTTCTTCATTCTGCATCTACTCTGTCAAGAATGATGGATAAGTGTCACAGGTGTCACTGGTTATAACTTGATCATTTATGACCAGTGGATCAAACATGCAAGCATCAACCTGATTCTTATTAATTTTCGTTTTGTCCGAGTCACCTTCAATTAGCCACTTTTCAATGGAACAAATGACCTCATAATAAAATGGAGCACACTGCAGCAGATAGGGAGGCCTATGATCTGTTGACGTTTCCTTGTTTCTTTCATCCTCTGACTGATGTTGAAGTTTCTGTACCTGTATTGTTATGGCATTCATCTGGGTAGAGTGTTCATCCTTCATAGCACTGGCTTCCTTGTCATGGTTTTCCTCCATGGTCAATAACTTATTCTGAAGACATATCTGACCAGCTTCCACATTTTTATTACTTTGTCATTATCTGTTATTATGGTCATCAAGCAATGTTGCATAGAGTTTATCTCTTTCTCATGATTTGCTTGTATGATAGCTAACTGATCATTATAATTGAATCTCATGATGGTTATTTCTTCATCCATAGTTGACAATTTGTTCTAAATCGAACTTATTTCTTCTTGATAACTTGTTTCCATGGCAGTCACGTGATTTGAAAGATTAAATCAAATGACCATCATATTTTCCTCTAGGGCTAATAACTTGCTTTGCATAGAATTAATTTCCCTACCATGATTAGCTTTCATGGTTTCCATTTCCTTACCATCCTAACTCTGCATGTCGGTCCTCATATATTCTGAGCACACTTTTCTACTATGGTGGCTATGTGATCGGAGTGTTTAATTTTCATGATTTCCATCTCTTGATCACATTTTTCCAGTTGAGTGTACAAAGTTCTCATATCCTTGACATAATCAGTTATAAATTTTCCTTGATTAAGCTGCATATTTTTTACCAGCTGTGTTTGACTGAACTGCATGTCTTTAACCAACTACTTTAGTTCTTCTATAAGATGCTTATCATTCTCCCTTTCACTGTCGACATTGATTTGATAACTTGTTCCTGCTTTTCCACTATCATGGATTTGTCTTGCAACGGTACAAGTGGATGGCACATTTTGATATGGAGAATTGTCCTGAAATATTTCATTAACAGTTGGATCCTTTACAAGATCACCTTCTTTATGTTGCATAGTATTAGGGTCACAAGGCGAGCCACCTTGATCACCATATCTATCTGTAAAAGCATTGATGATGTCTTGTAAAGAAGCGAAAGAATCTTCGAGACAATTATGAAACCAATTCAAAGCATCACCCTCTAAAGAAAATCCAAATAGACACATCTTGACATCTTCATGTTTATATTGGGAAGAACTACAATATTTGATTATTGTATGAGTGACCCTGCATAGATGCTTTCTAACAGCGACTGAATCACCATCTGAGAACAAAGGCAATTTATGAATGGCCTCTTCCGGCATATCATGGAGAAAATTAGTAAAATGACGTGGGGTAAACAAGTCATCCATGGTGACTTGCTTAAAGGGATAAGGAGGGACCAAATGGATGCTAGAGAGAGACCCCTGCTCAAGAAAATCAAGAGATCCACAAGAAGCGAGCTTCTAGTAGAAATTCTTATAAGAAATGAAAGAAGTGGAGTCGCCACTTGAACATGAAACTAGCTCTAGGATCCAAAAGAAAAAAACAACTGGATATAAGGAAGGGCTTCTTGTCTGAGAAATAATAAATGAAAGAAGTGGAGTCGCCACCCAAACAAGAAATGAACCGAAATGTCCAGGTGCTAAAAGTTTAGATGAAACGATTAATGAGATGACGAAAGATAGGGCGATGAAAAGATCAAATGATGCCAGGAAATGTTGATGAAATGCCTAGAATAAAATATCCCCAGCAACAGCGCCAAAAAATGTTGGCGTTGTCGGCTAAAATGAATGATAGAAAGATGAAAGATGAATGTCATAGAGCCAAGGCCCAATAAATTGGTCCCCGACAACAGCGCCAAAAAATGTTGTGCCGCTTGACGGGCTAATGAATGGCGGGAAAGATGAGATGATTAAAATGATGTCGAGGAAACCAAGGACAAAAAAACTCTATCCCCGAAAACAGCGCCAAAAAAAGTTGTCGTTTCTGGCTCAAATGAAAAGATGAGAAATGAAAAAAATGATGAGGAAATGTCGTTGAGATGCCGAGAATAAAATATCCCCAGCAACGGCGCCAAAAAACATTGTCGCACAAAGTGTCTAGGCACTGCGACAACGCTCAGAGTAAGGGTTGTCACTCTTAATCCTTACTCACTTCATTTAGACTCTCTCCTAGACAAGTCAAGGGGGGTAGTCCCTAAGGTAAATGGATGAGGATAGCCTGTGAAACATAGGCTCTAAGAGATTTTAATGATGAACAACTTGATGAATCTAAAGCGAGTTTCGGTCAATTGAGATAGATAGATTAAAATAAGACACGATCATAAGATAAAAACGACTACAGACCAGTGCCTTTAATATTTGAATTAACCATAGACTAAATAAAACAAATTATCCAGAGAAGACTTATAGATGTGGCAAAGCGACGATCATGAACAATTAGATGTAAAATGCCCAAAACTTTATCATGCAAGATATTCTAGATTTAAAATAAATTTCATTAATGACCCAGATCTAGAATTAATTAACTTTCTCCAATAGTCAATATGATTTAAAATAGAGAAATATCAAAAATGCATTTAATCACAAAATAACACTAAGGAACTTCAAATTTAAACTTTAATTGTTCCTTAGGCAAGAACTTCAATGTGATAAATAAATAAGTCGAACTGAATCAAAGGGTTAAATTTTAAGATTTTAATGGGCCATTGGCCACATTAAAATATTTAATTTAAAGGCGCAACTCCCTTTAATTTAATTCCTTCGTTACCAGAGAAATTTTTTAGATTTTTTTGAAAATTTTTAAATTTTAAGATTTTGTATGATTTTTAATTTTGTAAAAATAAAAAAAATAAATAAATAAACAAAATCAAATGTAATTTTTTCTAAATGTTTTAGAATTTCTTTTAAATGAAATCAAGAAAAAAAAATGAAAAGTAAAGACAGAACAAATTAAAATCAAAATGAAATGAAACCTAAAACAAGAATTGAAAATTTAAAAAAATGAAACTAAAGCTTTATTTAAATGAAGTCGAAAATCTAAAAAGAAAGAAATGAAACTACAAACCTAATCGTAAAAGAAAACGAATATAAACAACTGAAATTTAAACAATATAAAAAAAAAATTGAATGTGTGTTTGATGTGCGTGTGCAGGTCAACCCGATGGCGGAGCAGAGGAGACGCCTTGGAGCTTGCACTTTTGTGTGTGTTTGCTGCAAGTCGAGGTCGAATGATGAAGGGACATGGACAGGCCTGGACGGAGGTGCTTAGGACAGCGAGGAGGTGACGATACGCAGGCGAAGAGGACAGAAGAGAGGCCAAGGATTAGAACAGACAACGACGGAAGAGCAAGTGCGGGCAGTGGAAAGAAGCTACGGAGATGAAGATTGGGGGAGTGGAGGGCGAAGGACAGGATGCCGGTTGAGGGATGGATAGACGCAGAGATAGGAGGCCGAGGGAGCTCGAGAAGTCTGAGGGTGTGCTGGCAGCGAATGGAGATGGACTGACAGCGAGTAGATGGAGTAGTGACGGAAAAGTTGAGCGTTGAATGGATGAGGGAATCTGCAATCGATGGGGACAGGGAGCAAGGCAGAAGTGCAACAAGGATGGTTCGATGGCAACGAAGATGAAGGATGCGGTTGACGAGACGGAGGTCTGAGGAAATACGACGGTGATGGCTACGGAAGGATGGAGAAATTCAAAACGTGAGGAGGGTTTTGTTTGAGGAATAACGCAGCAGAAGAGAAGAACAGAAAGGGAATACAGATAGAAGCGGGACTGAAGTATGCAGTTGCAGGTAGACTGAAGTAAAGAATGCAGGTAGGGGTAAAGAGACCCAAAACTTTCTAGATTAAAAGATTTTAAAACCCAAACGCAGACAATAAAAATTTCGAAATTTTCCAGAAAGCCCCAAGATGAAGACAGTAAAAACAAATCCGAAATTTTCTGTTTAGAAAACCCCAGGCAGCAAAGAAACTGTAGCCCAAAACTTGAGATGAACCCAGAAAAACGAATTTCACGCCAATGTGTTTTAATGCTTCAGATTTATCAGTGAAACCCTAGTGAAATTATTTCCAGATTTAAAAAAAAAAATAAAAACCCTGGACTGCAAAATTATTTTGAATAAAATCCCTGCAAAATGATGTTGATGAACCCCAGAGATCCAGATCTTACCCTCCAGGGCCTAGATCTGGACTCTACATAGTTTTCTTCTTCAGATCTGTAGCTGCACGACAACAAGAAAACACCCAAGCGATATATACAATGATAAAAACTAAAATGCAGAAAACCCCAATCAAAAAACCAAGAATAATTACATATCTATGTACAAGAATGGCAGATCTATCAGATCTGGTGAGTGTGAGTCCAACTCCGCTCCCAGATCTGATAATCTAAGGCTCTCAACAGCCAGATCTATCGATTTCGCACATAAAAAAATTAAATTTTTAAAGTTTAAAGGAGGTGTTGAGCTCAAAACCCTTCATGCATCACCAATAAAAAATATCTTATGATAAGCCCGGGATCAAATTAAGTTGGGCTCTTCAGAAAACATGGATCGGGAGTTGGTTGGTCCAACTGAAAACTTCCTCGAACGCTCGATGATCTAAAAATCAAGACTTTCCTGCAAAACTCAATTCAGCCATCAAAATAGAGCGAGAAAATGATACTAAAATTCAGATAAATAGAGATACTTGCTATTACATTCAAATCTAAATTATCACTTAAACCCCAACGACTAAGCAAGATACCTGTACTCAAATCACTCTTCAAAAGCTATTATCAATGGCTAAAAAAATTTACACATGAAAAACGACACATCTTACAGTACTTCCATGAAGAGTAACACGGCGAAAATTAACCCCAAAGTCTTTCTTTATTATCCGAATAAAAATTTACACGAGAGCTTTTCGCTTAGCATGCGACTCAAAGGTCAAATGAATTCACTGACAAATGACTTCCTATTTAAAGGTAAATCCTCCAACGGCTAGTTCGAATGATCCTCGTCAAAGCAAACTTGGCCGTTGATGAGGATCAAAATTTCTTTTAATTTCATCCATCGAAATTTTAAATTCTTGAGAAAATTCGAATTTTTCAATTAAATGCATTTTAACCCAGGGACCAAAGACTTAAAATTTGGCAAAATAATTAATTTACATTAGTTCCGCGACCTTTTAAAATTTGAATTTTAAGGACCGACGAATTTTGCCTTTGGAGAATTTAAATTTACCTAGGATCTAGAATTAATTAAATTTCTGGCTTAGGATTTTAATTAATTATTTGGTGAGAAAATTTAATTAATTAACCTATGAAGGGATAAATTACTTTTTCCAACCCTCAAGACACTTTATATCATAATTTTCATATTTTTACATCATAAGGAGGAAAATCCATTTGAAAAAGACCCTCACAGACTACACATTTCTGCAACACAAATATAATCCAGCAGACCAAGCAATTTGTAATAAAATAACGTAACCAAATAGTTAGGATTTATTCCCAAATCACTTTTACATAGACTCGATCTATAACACTAGGACTTGCTGAAGATCCCAGTGACAAAATCCAATCCAACTATGGTGTAAGACTGAAGGAAAACTTTGCTGACCATTCGAGAATGGACCAATGAGACAAAAACCCTCCCAGAATGTAGATCGTCACCAGAAAAGTAGGTTTACCTATGCAATTACATACATGACACGGATCTGCTAAGATTGTTTACATCATATACATGTAGAAAGGGTTTACATTGTAACATGATAATCAAGTTGATGATGATAGCTGAACGGCACGCACACAACAATCAGGCGCTATCCCTTTTGCGAAAAAAGGGGGTGTACTGCTAAGGGTCGTTGACATGTAGTGGTCAACAGGTCCCATATTCAATTTCAACACCCACTTAGGAAATTTGAACTGCCTTCCAAGGGATGCGTATTATTTGTGGCTGAATGGCCCCCACATTCCACTAAGATGCACATTGACCCCCCTTTTTGCCTAAGTTTCTTCACCAAAATTTGCACTAAGCCAAAAATGACAAAATTGTTCTTCTCACCTTGTGGAAAATAATTAGGAAGGGACATTACAGTCCTCCCCTCTTGGATGTTGCTTGTCCCCAAGCAACTACAAAACCAGATGCTGCAAAATTTGTTCACTCTCCCATGTGGCATCCTCCTCTGGCAAATCCTTCCATTTGACCAAGTGCTCCCTGATCACCCTGTTTCTCAACCTCCTCTCCCGAGTCTCCAATATGAACTCAGGTGTCAAAACTAAGTGCCCCTCATCATCCAAGGGAGGCAACTCAGTTGTTGTTGTAACATGTTGCCCCAACACCTTTTTTAGGCATGAGACGTGGAACACGTTGTGGATCTGGCTCTCCAAAGGTAGCTCCAACTCATAAGCCACCTCTCCAACCCTCCTGACCACCTTATACGGCCCATAAAACCAAGGTTGAAACTTTTCTGCCCCCTTTTACTTGAGTGAAGATTGTATATATGGCTGCAAGCGTAGGTAGACCATGTCCCCTACCTCAAACTGTCTCTCCACTTTATGCTTATCAACATACATCTTTTGCTGATTTTGGGCCACCTGCAAGTTGTTCTTGAGAGCTCGAAGAATCTCCTGGCTCTCTTGAACCCAATCTTTTGCCCTTGGGACCCTGCTATCTCCAAACACCATGTCAGAAAAAGAAAGTGCATCATATCCATATAGTGCTCGGAAAGGAGACATATCGATCGACATATGATACGTGGTATTGTAGCAGAACTCTCCTAGATGAAGCCACTTGACCCACATTCTTTGCTAGCACGTCACATAGTTGTGTAGGTACCCCTCCATCAACTTGTTCATGATCTCGATTTGCCCATCTGTCTAGGGGTGATAGCTAATACTAGGTGTAAGCTTTGTTCCCACCAACCAGAACAACTCCTGCCAGAAAGCCCCCATAAGCTTGTTGTCCCTATCACTAATGATGGTCTTGGGGAGACCATGTAGTCGAAAGACCTACTGAAAGAATAACTCAGCCACCTGGGAAGGTGAAGATCTCAATGGGATTGCGAAGAAATGGGCAAAATTGGTCAACCTGTCGACCACCACGTAAACACAGAATCGCCCCTGTGCAGGTGGAAGCCCTGTGATAAAATCCATTAACACACTTTCCCACTTCCTCTCTGGAATGGGAAGTGGCTGCAATAAACCGATGGGATGCGACAACTCCACCTTGTTCCTTTGACAATCTACACACTCTCGTACATGCCTCAACACATCTCCCTTAAGCCCCTGCCATGAAAATATCTCTCTAATAGCACGATATGTCTTGATGAAGCCCGGGTGTCCTGCTAGGGGAGAATCATGAGAGGCTTGCAAAATCCTCTCCTTAAGCTGAGATCATAGCACCAAATATATCCTGTCTTTGTAGTAGATCACGTCATCCATCACCCGGAATCTGTCATCCCTGTGGGTGCCATCCAAAATCTCACAAGCCTGCCTGTCCTTGGAGTACTCAACCAAGAGTTGAGCCTTCCATTCATGTGTAAGGTCCATCACAGATAGTGTTGTTGGCCTCCTAGAGAGGGCATTTTCCACTACATTGTGCTTGCCCTTCACATACTCGATCTCAAAATCATAAGCCTGGAGTTTACTCACCCATTTTTGTTGTCTCTCCTCTAATGATTGCTGCTCCAAGAAAAACCGAAGACTGTTGTGATTAGTCTTTACCTTGAACCGGTTCCCCACCAAACACTGCTTGAATTTGGCCAATGCATGCATCATGGTCAACATTTCCTTGTCGTACACTGAGTAGAACCGCTCACAGGGTAGCAGCTTCCTACTCTCGAATGCAATAGGATAGCCTCCCTGTGTCAACACTACCCCAACTCGCTTGCCCGAAGCATCACACTTGAGCACAAAGGATGTCATGAAGTTCGGTAAAGCTAAGACATGGCAGTTGCTCATAACCCTCTTGAGGCGCTCAAAGGCCTCCTCCGACACCTGTGTCCACTCAAAAGCTCCCTTTTTTGTCAAATCGGTGAGGGGTGCTGCAAGTTGTGAGAATCCCCTCACGAATCTCCTATAATATGTGCAAATGCCCAGGAACCCCCTCAGCTCTGTCACGTTCCTAGGTGTAGGCCAATCTAGTATGGCTCTGATCTTCTCCTAGTGTACCTTTACTCCGCCCCCTCCAATCACGTGCCCAAAGTACAACATCTCTGTTAGCCCAAATTCACATTTGGACATCTTCACATACAGTTGTTGCTCCTCTAGTATGTGAAGTACTACCTCCAAGTGTTGAAGGTACTCCTTCCAAGTTCGGCTATAAATGAGAATGTCGTCAAAGAAAACAAGGACAAAACGCCTCAACTGCCCATGAAACACATGGTTCATGCAGGACTCGAATGTAATCGGAGCGTTGGTTAGCCTAAAGGGCATCACCAAGAACTCGAAATGTCAGTGGCAATGGAAGGCAATATTTCGGATATCCTGTTCCGTTACGTGGATCTGATGATATCCCGAGCGCATATCTATCTTAGAGACGTATTTTTCCCCTCTAAGATCGTCCATCAGCTCATCCATCTATCTTAGAGAAGTATTCTTCAATGTTTTCTTGTTGATGACCCTGTAACCAATACACATGCATAGTGTGCCATCCTTCTTCTTCACCAGTACCACGAAAGAAGCGAAGGGACTCAAACTCGGCCTGATGTGACCAAACCTCAGCAGCTCCTGGATGGCCCTCTCTATCTCGTCCTTATAGGCCTTTGGGTGCCTATACGGGGTGGTGATGACTGCGTTCACTCCATCCTCCAACTCAATGGTGTGCTCAAACCCACGATCTGGTGGTCTGCCTGGTGGGATCTCCCCAAAACCCACTGGTGCCTCTCCAGCAAGGCCAATATATCTGGATGCACAGGCTATTTCGGAGCCCCTGTCTCCGAAATCCTCAACTCGACTGCCCACTCTGTCTCCGTGTCATAGATCTGCGTCCATCCGATGAGCTGAAACTATTTATGGGGGGTAAGAATGCATTCCCCTCAATAACACCATCTTCCCATCTAGCCCCAAAAACTCCATCTCCAGCTTTTGCCAATCAGTGGTGACCCTCCCCAATGAGTACAACCACTGGACACCCAACACCACATTGGTGTCTGGGACATTGGCTACAAAAAAGTGATCAATGAGCGAGTAGTTCCCCTTCCCTACAGTCAGCCCGGGAACATACTTCGTGCACTGCATGGTCCGATCTCCTGGCACCAGCACAGAGAACCCCTCAAATGTCTCTGTCTGGATGCCCCTACGCTCCACCATCTGAGCATCAATAAAGTTGTGGGTGGCCCCACTATCCACTAGGACTGACACTCGTTGCCCCTATACTATCCCCCTAATCCTGAGTGTCAAGTACTTCGACACTCCCCAAAGTGAAGTGAGGACTCCCCCGGATGGGGCAAACAGTCCTCCTTTCGGTGGTAGTGGTGGTGGCCCTCCTAATGTCTGTCCTTCCTCCTCTCCCTGCTCGGCTCCCATCTCAACCTCCTCATCGGGCTCACTATCTGAATACACTTCAATGAAATGGGCCTTGCCCTTGGTGCACTTGTGCCAAGGTGCCCAAAGCTCTTGGCACATGAAGCACAGGCTCCTCCTCCGAAGGTTTCTCCAGGTCTCATCATCCAGCTGGCCACATCCTCCATCCCTCTGTGGTGGCCTGGTGTCTCGATTCCCCTGTGGTGTCGTGGGTCTAATGGGAACAAAAGCACGGGGTCTTGGGCACTGCGTCAATCATATCCCGGGTCCTAGAGATAGCATCCGGAAGTGATGTGGGTTTGTAAGCCCTCACCCAACCACGCAAAGGCTCAGCAAGCCCCTCCACAAATAGCATGATTAGTCGCGCCTCTGAGATGTCTGTCACCATCACTGCTAATCTCTAGAACTCCATAATGTAAGCCTCTGTGCTGCCAGTCTGCCTCTAGGTGAACTCTATGTAAGTGGTGATATGGATGTGTCCCAATGTGATTAGCCCATGATACCACCACTCCTGGGCATCCCCCTCCAAGTGAAGAGTAGCAAATCATATAGCATCAGCGTCCCACATGGGGTTTAGGTGGAAATATGTGTCTAGCTTCTAGATCCATGCCATGGTCGAACTCTTTGCAAACCCATCAAAGTTCGGAAGTGTTACCTTCCCTGCTAACTTCTACACATCCTGGTTAGATGTTCCCCCTCTTTAGTTGGCTCCAGCCCTTGTAGTCTGAGCACATACTCCCCAAAAGACATCACCCGCTTAATCTGAACATCCAACCCCTCATACTCATCAATGCCAGATGCAACATAGTGGACCAAATCTACAATCAGGTCTGCCTCCCTCTCCGACTCGGCCTCCTCCATAAAATGAGGTAAAGTAGGATGGTCAGCCTGCCCACATTGGGGAGTATGTGGGAGTTGATAAGCATGGTTGCCTCCTCCTACTCTAGAACCCCCATCACCTTGAGGCTCTCCCTCAAGGCTTCCACCAATCTGCAACCCCATCACCTGTTGCATCATGTCCATCATGAGTTGCCCTTGCCTCATCATCTGTTGATTAGTCCTCAACAGCTCCTCCAAAACTTGGTTTTGACCCATTGGCCTGGGTTGCTCGTTGTCCTCCTGATTGTCCATCCCTCCTCTACAGTTCTCCACCTCAGTGTCTAAAAATGGGTCTGAGCCTTCACCTCTACCTCGACCCCTGCCTCTACCACAACCTCTCTGGAAGACTACCCCTTGGTATCTAGGTGGCATCACCTGCTCCCTAAGTCACCAAGTTCGTGTTCGAGTTCAAGTTCGGCGACCTTGAAATTCGAATAAAGTTCGGCAACTAAAATTTTGTCGATAAACTTCAACATAAAATTCGACATATAGAAATTCGAAAAAAAAAATGTACATATATAAAAATAAAAAATAAAAAAATAAAAAAAATAAAAAAAAATTAAATTAAATTAGAAAAGAAAAAAAAAAAAATCAATTTAAAGTCAAATTCAAAGTCCATAATGCATGTTGCAAAGACATAGATTATTGCTCAAACATTTAAATCATTTCCACATAATTTTATAAACCATGAAAGCGAGTGCCAAATTCCAATAAAGAACCAAGTTCCAACTTCCATACATAGTAAACCAGATGAGAAACTCATCATAGACATTGGCAATTTGACACCCATATCAAATTCAACAAAACCATGGGCCATATCAGATTTCATATATTGAAAAACAATTTGATAAAAAAGTATTCAAAATATATAAACTCAAAAGTTTAAAGTAGCTTGGCAGTTTTAGAAAATTATTCATGCAAAAAGTAAACAAGAACACAAGTTTTATTCTTGATGGTCCTGTGGCCCACTTGTTATATCAAAAAGTTCTATATCATCAAGAGCAGTAGGAGCTGTGAATCCGCTAGATGCTTCAACATTAGATTCATCAGTCGATTTGCTATCAATGTCACTATCAATGTACAAATTCCCTTCATCCATTGATGCATTTGGAACAGGATCGATCCATGAAGTAGAGGAATTGGATGACTCTTTAGCCACATTTTTCAATGCCAACTGCAAGTTACTACGAACATAAACAAGATCTTCTAATCTTCCAAATAACAATCTATTTCTTTTTCTTGGAATGAATGTGGTCAAAGGAACTCCAATTCCTTTCACATGTTGATGCACTTGATCCCTGGCTTAAGATACGAATTGCAAAATTTTGCAATTCTGGTGCCCCTAAACCATAAAATTCCCACCATACTGCTGGACCACTTCTGCTCCTATCATACTTTGATGATTGTGTTCCAAATAACCCTTCTTCTAACTTGTATGCCCTCAACTGACTTTTGACCAAACCTGCAATTTCTGGATCTGGATTTAGCTTCTCAATAGCCTAGATAAGTCAATTCATGACTTCATCCCTATGTCTTGGTAACCCAAACAATCTAGGGTCCAAATAGCATGTTGTTGCATGTAATGGACTATGCATCATCTTCCATCCTTGATCAATCAAATCCCATATCTCCTGGTAATTAGCTTCCACATTATTAGAAGCAGTTGCAATGGACTCTTTGCAATGATCAATGCTTTCATAAACAAAACCCATACAAGGTTTGTCACCATCAACCATGCGGAGCACATTAACAATTGGGCCACATATTTTTAAAACCTTGTTTGCATTTTCCCAAAAGCCATTATTGAGCACTCTTTGTTCAACATTTTTCCCCTTAGTTTCTTTTGAAAGGGTAGATCTCTCCCACTCAGTGTTGCAAAAAACAGCTCTTAGGCTCACTTTTTCCTCAATAACTCTTTTCAGAGTAATATAAAAAGTGGCAAACCTTATATCACAAGGCCTCAACAACTCTTTTGATGCATTCTTCCTGTATATGCTCAAAGTGAGACGATGGTTGATGATGAAGTTTGCAATTGTTTTGGCTCTTCAGATTGTCTCATTGACCCAAGGAAATTTGGCTAAGTCATGCAACATTAAATCCAAGCAGTGAGCTGCACAAGGGGTCCAATAAATGTGATTATACTTTTCCATAATCAGCTTCCCTGCACCAACACAATTTGATGCATTATCTGTAATAACATGGACAACATTTTCCTCCCCAACCTCTTGAATCGCTTCATCCAAAATTCCAAAAATAAATTCTGATGTCTTCACTCGATCCATTGCATTTACTGCCTTCAAGAAAAGTACCCCTTGAGGACTATAAACAAGCACATTGATCAATGGGCGATGACACAAATCTGACCAACCATCACTCAAAATTGTGCATCCTGTAAGCTTCCAAGACTCTTTAATCTGAGCCAACTTTCCTGTCACTCTGTCTTTTGTTTTCTTTAGCAAAGTTGTCCTTAAAGCTTCAGATCCGGGAGGAACATAGCCCTTCCCAAAATCAATGGCCTTTTTAATTACATTTTTAAAATATGGACTCCTCGCCACATTAAAGGGAATTGCACATGCATAAAAGAATTTTGCAACAACATCATCAACTTCTTGTTTCTCAACAGGTTTCCAGAATTGATTTAATGTTTTGGTTCCACCTGTTTTTGCTTGAGTAGAACTTGATCCACCAATGTTTGAGATTGAATTAATGGTGTTGGAGGAAGACATGGCAATCTCCCTCTCAATTCGCTGCCTCTTATTTTCCCTTCTCTCCTTCTGCATCTTTGAAGTGAAATGGTCTTGCTCCACTATGGCTTTTTGTTCATCAGAGATCTTAGTGCAGGCTTCAACACCACCTCCACTTCCATTGCTAATACCGCGAAGATGATCCACTGCTCTAGTTAAAGTACCAAAGAAATCATGTCCACACAACTAACATGAAAGATTATTCCCATCTTTTTTGACAAAATTCCAAGCTACAGCGGTTGATTTTGGGGGTGCCATTGAAATTTGAAGGTTCTAAACCAGAACCTCTGATTGTTGAAGACTAAGGTGAAGGCTTGAAGCCTGAAATGTCTGCAATTTTTTTTCAATTTACATTTTAATTAGTTTTATTCTTTTTTGCAGAATGAGATTATGAAAATTTGAAACTATAATTTATATATATTAAAAAATAAATAAATAAATAAATAATTATCAGTTCAAAATTCAGCCTGAGCCTCTTTAAATACTAATAAATTTTATTTAATTTTAACTGATAAAATCTAGTAAATTTTATTGAACTGATAAAAAAAAGTGTATTTAAATTTTTGACTTACCTGGAGGCTGGAACTTGGAAGCTGGAGTCTGGACAGTGCACTGTGCGGCTTGCTGGAGGGCCGAGGCTGCTTGAGGGCTTGCTCTCAGGCTCTGTCAACTTTTAAGGGCAGAGTCCAAGTCTCAGGCTTGTTGATGAGGCCAAGTTGCAGGCTACAGCCTATACATGAGAACTTAAGTCCTTTAATGAAAACTATGTGATCCTCATCCAAGTGGACCTCAATTTTGGTAAGACATATTATAAATTTATAACAAAAAAAATTTACAAAAACAAACAAAAAAATTTACAGCCAAAAAAAACAACAATACACAGCCTACAGGAGTTTGAAAGTCTGCACTATGCAGTACCTTTGAATCTTGATCACTCACTGGTCAGCGTTCGGGCGAGAGGGCGAGTTCTAGACCCTGGTCAGCACTGTCAACCTTCAGCCTTCAGGACGTTGCCACAAGCTTCAAAGTTGAAACCACGTTCACAGGCTACAGCCTGAGATGAGGTCGACGCTGAGACTCGATGCTCCAAGCGATGCAGGCTAGCAGCTTCGAATTGGAATGCTAGCGAAGCCCGAAGGTATTGGCAGGCTGGCAGCTTCCAGGTTACGGCCAGAACGTGGAAATTTGGAATCCGTTGAGAGCCTGAATGCTGAGACATCAGACAACTGAGACTCGAGAGTTGAGACCTCACATTGTGTATGAGCTGAGAGTTGAAACTTGAGACCTGTATGAGCTGAGTCGAGGTCAGTGGTCGTCGTCGGTTGGTCGCTGTGAAGTTTAATGAAACGAAACCTAACTTCTTACTGCGGCAAACAATAAAACCAAAACAAAACCACGGGCCCGCATTCATGTTTCAATTCTAATTTTTTTTTAACTGGAATTAAATATATAACAAAACAAAAAAAAAATGAATTTCAACGAATTTCCAACGATTTTGAACGATTAAATTTGCCTTAAAATTCGAATTCGTTTTCAAGTTTGAGTTCACCATTTTGTTTTGTGAACTTGAACGAATAAATTCGAATTCATTTAAAGTTCGGCGAATTTCTAATTTTTTCGTTCAAATTCACCGAATCCGGTGACTTAACCTGCTCCTATTCCCCACCCTAGCCAAGAACATGGTCTGATACCATTGTAATATTCCTAACGGAAAATTTGCAGTGATAACAAAGATATGCAATAATTTTCAAAACAAAATTTGTTCAACAAATACACATATAACAGAAATTTCTCCTCAAACACCAAACTGTCCAATTTTCATTAAATATAATGGCTGGAGTACAATAGAAGATGGAAGAGGTGCACCTGGACTTGCACAAGGCAAGCTACAAAACTTAAGTGATCAATACAAAAATGCCCAACTGTTGTAGAAATGTTGCTCTCTAGAAAACTGCGCTGACCCTATATTTCTACACTGTTGGCTGACTTCAGGCCCTGATTTACCCCCTCAAAACAGCCCAGAAAATTCTGTAAAATTAGGAGTGTACTCCTTGCCAAAAACCCAAAAAAACCCAGAAAGGGTTTTCCCTAGTTTTGACCCTCCAAATTCGGCCTCCTAGAGCTTGGCCCTCCTCCAAACCATAAATCTGCACCTGTAGCTGGAACTGTTGTTTCTTGCTCCCAAAATGCTAAGAAACCCCTCCAAGTATGCCTCCCATCAAAATCCCAACAACCCAACTCCTCAATCCTCCGACCAAGGCTCCCTCTAAACAGCCCACACCAAAGACTGCACAATCCTACAAGAGATGATGCAATCCCTTGAACCATAATTTCGACCTGAGTGCTAGGCTCCTCCTCCTGCTGAAATATCGCTCCTTTATGCTGGAAAATGGACAAGGATTGCTCCAGCAACACTTCTCACCCAATTCCCGACACCTCTGCTCCACCAAAATAGCGTGCCTTCCTCCACTCCGTCCTTGTTGAACCAAGGCAATGTAATTGTCTATAGGATGTATCTCTCTCTGTCACTGCATCCTTGCTGAACCAAGGCAATGTAATTGTCTATAGGATGTATCTCTCTCTATCTCCAAATGAAAAGGAAGACCTTCCTAGGGTGGCACTCGAGGTCCACCGAAGAAAGGGTGAGCTTCACTCCTTGGGAAGCTCTTGTGCTAAGCAGCATGTTGTAGCTCAGCTGAACAGCCAAAGCAACAATGAATTCTCAAATTATCAAAAGGCCCCAAATGTTGCTCCTCTTCTCCTATTTATGCTTGCTTTCCTTGAGTCTCATGTGGGTCCCATCTTTAATTTCGACCCCCACTTAGGAAAATCGAACTGCCTTCCAAGGGGTGTGTATTATTTGTGGGTGAGTGACCCCCACATTCCACTAAGATGCACATCGACCCCCCTTTTTGCCTAAGTTTCTTCACCAAAAGTTGCACTAAGCCAAAAATGACAAAATTGTTCTTCTCACCTTAGGGAAAATAATTAGAAAGGGACATTACATACAATTTACCAGCAGATGATTGGGTCGCCGATGTATTTGGTGTACACACGGCCAGATATATGTTTTGCAGTTAATTCTTTGAGCCAATTTTTGGTCGAGCCTACTAGAGCACATTGGGTTGTTGCTAAGCATGTGTTGAGATATCTTAGGGGGACAATAGAGCATGGATTGTGGTATAGACAAGTTGATGAGTTGAAGCTTGAGGGCTTCACTAATAAAAATTGGGCAGGGAGCTCCACAGACAGGAAGAGCACATTGGGTTGCACATTCAATGTTGGATCAGCGATTGTTTCTTGGTTTAGCATTAAGCAAAGATCATCTGCATTAAGTTCAGTCGAGGTCGAGTACATAGCTGCAAGTTTGTTTGGTGCAAAGCTAGTTTGTTGAGGAAGCTTCTTGTGGGTTTGTTTAGGACATATTTGGAGCCTACAATGATACAATGTGACATTCAAAGTTCCATCAAGCTCTCTGCAAATCCAGTGTTTTATGATCGCTTTAAGCACGTTGACATATGTTGTCACCACATCAAAGATATTTTTCAGAGAGAAATAGTTTCACTCCAGTACATACCAACAAAGGAGCGTCTCAGCGAACATTCTAACCAAGGCCTTACGAGGGAGCAAATTTGTATACCTCAAAGAGAAGTTAAGCTTAGTACAAAACACCTTCCTCTCTAAGAGGGAGTGTTGATTGGAGTAAAGATGTAAGGGTTCTGCTTGTCTAAGTGCTAAGACTAGCAAAAGAACCCAGAAGACTGCCACATTAGCATAATATTAATTTATTTAACTATTTCCTAAAGTTAGACTTAGGAAAAAATAAAAATTCCTAAGTTAACTTATAATTTAATCTCAATCATTGATCACGATTTAATCTCAACCATTGAGAGGGAGACAAGGTTGAGATCGAAATTATAAGAAGAGATGGAGCGAGTTAGTGACAAGTAAGTTGAGCACAGGCAGAGTGTGTTAGATCAGCGAAGGAGCCGAGGGTTTCAGCAAATCACAGTGATACAGGATCAAAGAAAAAAAACGAGGGTCGAGCTCTTACAGCCCTAACGTAGTCATACCATTCACATGTGTGCATAGGAGAGAGGATTTGCGCTCGCATGTGTGCGAAGTTTAGCTAATCTATGCAAGGGTTTTGCAAATCTAGTGCACAAGCAGGGGGACAATTCATCTTGGAGGATTGATCAGTTGTTCTTCTGATAAAAGGGAAGTTTCTACCTTGTAATTCTCAGAAGAAAATCCTTTGTTGAACAAGAACAATAAAAGACACAGTGTTGCAGGATTTCCCTGAAGTTGGCGTTTCCTGGGTATATCTTGTGTTCTATGTGTTGATGTGTTTGTCTTCTGATTTATTTTTCTGTTGTGCATATTAAGTTAGAAAACTCAGTGTATTTGTGATTTAAGTTTCCAAAATATCAATTGTTTATGATTCTAGGTTTTACACTTAGAAATTGCAAATCAGTTTACTGGGTTTTAAGGAAATCTAACAATTTTTAAACATTTTTTGGGATCAATGGGTTTGGGCATAGATGTTAAACTATGCAAAACAAGGCCTCATTGAGTCTGATCAATTCATGGAACTTGCATGGTGGAGAAATCTGAAATATTCGAAATTGGCTAAGTCACCTAACACGGGGACATGGGACACGCAGGACACAAAAATTTGAGTGTTCAACACGGGCACGTTGACCCCTCGGAATAGGACACGTAGGACACGTTATATATTATTTTATTAAACTATATATATATTAAAAATGAGATATTTCTTAAACAAATTCTCATTCATGATACAAATTCGAACATAGATCTAGATTCTACATTGTAAATTTAAAATTTGTAAGTTTTACAAAGTAACATTATGCATACAAATACAATTGTGATAGATTCATCAATGATCCAATAGGAAAAAGACAAGAAACTGCAGTTTTCTCATTAAGTCATCAAAATCAAAATGTGTTACATAGGTAGTAGCAATGTCAATGGCAAATAGAAATAGCAAATCCAAAACAACTACAAGTACAAGGCAGTAGGTAGCTCATGAGTCATCAATCATCATCATCAAAATTAGCATCACTATCGTGGTCACCACTGCTCTCCCCTGCTTCATCCTCCTCCTTTGTATCCAATGGCATCTATGCATCTACTTGTGTGGAGGATGACCTCTCAAGAGTATCACCATCATCAAAAATGATAGGCTCTAGCACTGTGTCATTAAGATCCAAATTGGCCAATGCCAACTCAACACTATTGTCCAAACCCATATCATCAAGAAAGACATCCCACATCTTTGTCTTTCCCTTCAACCACTCATCCATCTGCCTATAAATAAGACGAAGGTTGGTGTGCACATATACCATTGTCTCTACCCTGGACTGCTCAAGCCTACTCTTCTTGACACTATACAAATTCCCATATGTGCTCCAATTCCTCTCGCAACAAAAGGATGAAGTCACTTGAGAGAGGAGCCTCATGGCTAACTGCAATAGAGGAGGGCTTGTTGCCTCTTGGCTAACAAGCTCCCACACACTCACAGCAGAAGACACACTCAAGAATGAGCGTTAAATAAGCCCAAATCCGACTTTATTGGTCGCATGATACACTTTTTTAGGGGACATGTGTCCCGAAATCGGGACACACACTGGACACGTTGTCTGGATTCGTGTGCCCCTCAAATTCCACTCTCCAGGACACGTATAACAAGCTCATGGGACACATGTCCCAGCGAATCATGTCCGATTCGTGGGATTCGGGACACGCCATGGGGTTTCGACGAATCTGGTTTCTTAGGAAACTGGCAATCAAGATCTTGTGAAATTTCCATGATTGCAATCACTAGATATTATTCTCCTAACTTGTGCAATTTATTTGTCTCCTGTAAATTAAGATTACAGCAAATAGCAAATAATTCACAATTGCAATCTTCACAACTAAAAACACTGCGGAATATAAAAACTGGAACTGAGAAAATATGCACACACTGTTTTTGGACAATTGTCTCTAGAAAAACCCCGAAGGGAAAACTAGTGCAGTAGATGAGGGTTTTATTATTACTTAACAATTTGAGAGTACAATGAACTGGTGGCCTCACTGGAAAACCTCTAGAAAATATTGATCTCACTGGAAAAATAATCTGGAGAATATTTGTCTCCATCTGCTACTTGATTTGGCCCTCTCCCGGCAACTCGCACTCTCTCAGGCTATTCACACTGCCTCTAGGAAATGTGCATTGTTGCTCTCTTGAAATTCGTACAGCCCCGTAATCACCTCCTAGCAAGTATTCCTGCCTCCCTCTACCTCTAGAATCCACTCGCTTTGTGTCTGGAAAATAGATCCAGCGTCTAGCAACTAAAACGTGGTCTCCTTCGGCAACTCACACTAGGAAATCTAGCTACTCTCACTAGCTATAGCAGCCTCCTCTGCAGATGAATTTGGCCTCCTCTTCCTATCCCCCTAACATTGGAAAATACTGAGGAAATCTACTTCAGGATCCTACACCCAAATCTCTTCTGATCCCCTGCCTCTGATGCTTCCCTAGCTTCAACTGCGCACTTGCTAGATACCTGCAACTAGGTAGTCAAACTGCTCAACTCACAACTACATCAATGCCTTCTTCAAACCCTTCGACTTGCCCTTATAATCTCTCGTTGGAGTCTCAACGGCCACGATCACATCTCAACCAATGGTTAAGATCATCTTGACTTCGTCAATTAACTTTTCCAGAAGTCTCTAGAGAAAAATCAAACTTTCTCAATTAATTCACTTTAATTGGCGACTATTCCTAAGTTAGGAAATATTTTAATTATGGCTAATTAATTTAATTGAGGCGTCTCCAAGTCTTTTCTCGCGAAACCTTTTTTGGGTTCTGGATATCTCATGTTCCTTAGCCTCTTATACATCATAGAGACTAGAACACCTGTCCGCTACTACCCTAATCTAACAGATTTTGTCACATCTCTAGTTCCTCATCAATTGAGAAGCACTCGAGTAAATATGGCTTCATATCACTGAAGCAAAAGAGATTGGGTTCAAAAATGGCTAAGAAACTGGTGTAAGTTCATTCCAACCTTCATCTTCTATCATCCAATAAGGATGAATGCAATTCTAGGGCCACCACACTATTGGATATGGAACCAAAGCTAGTTGACCTGTATATGATGTTAAGTACCATGACTCATCTTGATTTATTTGATGAAGAGGCACCAGAAAATTGCATCTTCAAGTGTACATGGCAGCAATGTTCCCAATTCTAAGAGCATGAACAGGATGATATGTAATCTTAATCTGTAATAAAGTGTAATCTTAATCTGTAATAAAGTTTGGAACATCAAATATCATAGTAGGCTGCCACTCATTTTGATATTTGTAGTATGCACATATTTATTGAAGTATGTTAAATGTTTAAATCATACAACCTTGACTTGATAGAATGTATCATTAATGATATTAGATAGTAGTGATGATGATCTAAAATGACTTTTTAACTTTTAGGCTTCCAAAAGACTAAATCTAATTGATGAATGCTAACCTGAATTTTTCTGTCTCATGGCTATCCTCATCCCCATATCCATATCCAATTTAATGCAACTTAGGCTAGGACAAAACAGTGACTTAATGAATAACTTACATTTTAATTTGCCATCATACCAATGGTTTATGGGGCAAGATCCATGAGAACAAAACAATTTGAAATGACGAATTCTTCGGGGAAAGGAGTCAAGGGATGCCTCCAAAAGGCATGAGATTAAAAAACCCACACTTGGCTGTGACGGCAATCAGAAAAAGGTATCTGGACATTAACTAGGAAGGTCATTGGCATACCAAGCATCACAATTGATCGTGGTGTGTGAATTTTGGAGGACACTTAAGGAAGAGGGAAAGAGATTGTATGATGTCCAACATAGAAATTTGACCTTAATTGTAATGTACAAAGCTCTTCCTGATTTTATATGTAAGGTGTCAGATCTGAGTAGAGATGTAAGTCTTGTGATGTATTGTTTTTTATGTGTTATGTATCACACAGCTAAAAGAGTACAGCATTGTTTTTTGGTATCTAGTATATCATAAAACCTAAGGTAATCAAGTTTTACATTTTGTTATCTCTTGTATTGTCTCTTCATCTTGTATGTGAATGTTTAATACTGTTTGTATAACTACAGGTAAATCATGTAGGCCTGTCAAGTGAGCAAGAAACATCACAAGACCTTGACAAATAAGATTTGCTGCATATTTCAAAAAAAAAATTGAAGAGAAAGTTGCTTTAAGGATTGTTGTTTGTAGTAATGAGCGGAAAACATCCCATCCTCTCGATAAGTATTGTTGCAAAGATGGTGAAAGAAATAATTGGAAGTATCAATTTTTTAAGGCAAAAGAGGTGCTAAACAAGTTCAAGCTAGTTATGGATATGTTTTAATGATGGCAACAACTCTTATATCAGTTTTGCTCATTAAGTCATCAAAAACTGCACAGAAGTGATAGTACAGGCAATTACAGTGTTCATGATAACTACAAAGAAGTGCAAGCACTGGCAGATCTGTGATGAGAAATGGAAGATGATGCACTTCCCTCTGCATTAGCACCATGCTATTTGGACAGGAGACTGTTTGAATGCCACAGAGGTAAGAGTCTTGTATAGACTCTAAGGCAAAAAGATGCACCCAGATGCAGTAGTGGTGAGAAAAGAAAGAGAACTTCTTCAGGTATATAGGGTACATTGTACACCAGTGGATACTGGGAACTGCACCAGCCAAAAACCTAAAAGGGATATGGGGTATGTTTTATTCTACAAATGTGATCAGTGATGCCAGTATTTTAAAGTTCAGCGGCAAGACATATAATGAGAATGTCAGAGAAATTAAAGAAATTGTGTTCAAATATGCAATCCTAAATCAACAGCTTGCTAAAAGACAACTTTGATGAACAAATTTACCTCAATATCATCTGCAAATCCATCAATTGAGCGATATGGGGAATAGACAATAAGATCAAATCCAAGACTCTGTAAAAATTCAGAAACAGAGTTACAAATGTAAGAATCATGAACTTAGACAACAAACTAGGTCCTAAACTAAACACAGACCGTAGCCTACCAGCACAAGAATGAACACTAAATAAGAGTTTGCATGCCTGAAGAACAAGCATCTCATTTCTCAAGATAACTTGATGGTCTTGTTGAATACCCTTGCCAAGCTCCTCTGCTGAAACATGGAATTCCTCCACCTTGCATGATGTGTATATGCAAGTTAGCCTGTTCAAGCAATTACTTTACTACTGAGAGTAGGAAGATCAAAAGATTCATAAATAGTATCATCAATGCATTCATCAGTTGATGCTTAGAAAAACCAGTTGCCCTTTTCGTTTTCTAATTCATTATTTCATTTCTAGTACTTGGTACGTCAACATATCTCACATATTTGATCAAGAATAATATTTGGCTCACTTTTGCACAATTTCAACAATCTGCAGAGCATTAAACCAGATCTCACATGCCATCTACAACAAACTGAAAAATTATTGGGATATATACATAATGAAAAAGCACTACTTTGACTCATTCTGTTCAAGCCTGGTAAAAAGGGAAGGATGTAACCATATTTAGTAGGTCTTTTTTATTCATCCAACATAATGACCACCATTCTCTTTTATATTGTGGTTTCTCAATCTCCCTGCCACAAACTACATTCATACATACACTGTATGTGAGCAGTACAACAGAATATAGCATACGAGTTATACATCAGAATATAGTGATTTCCCTATGCCACAAGAAGTTTCGTACCATATAAGTCTGGAAGATTATGAAAGAAAATATTCTTTCTTCACGTGCAGGAATTGACCTAAATCTACACTTGAAAGAGATTTAAGACAAGCTATAATGATTGGCTTGAGACTTGCACTTTTAAGTTGAAAGTACTATTAAACAGGGCCACACCAACTATCTGTCACCAATAGAAACGGTGGGTAACCAATGTAATAGTGCTTCAATTTTTAACATAACAATTTTATCTTGTATGAGTATGCTGTCTATGAGGTTTGGTTTTTGGCGTTTTCTGCAAGGTCTCATAGTCATCATAGCTGATTGAGTTTATAAGAGATTCAAGGCTAAGGAGAAGCCTTTCCAATGTTAATATTTCTCTCAAAAGTGATTTCTTTCTGAAGCAAAGGTTTGAAGGATGGGTTTAACAGTTTGCATGTCTTTAGATATGTGAAATGTTTGAGAGGTGACTGTTTGGATTGTTCCATTTATCAGTTGCTCAATGGGGGCACACCCCCAATGTTTTCCATCCTCCGAGGACAGGGGAAAGCCTAGAGAAACATTTCCACACGTCCCCCTGTGGTGGGAAACATTTTCACACTGTGGGGGATGCATTTCCCAAAAGGGGGCAACCGATCACCCCGCTCCCACAGAAGAGGAATGCCTGGGTGCTCCATCCCCAGATTTTTTTGTCCAACAACCCATGAAGATAGAAAAAAAATAAGGGATACAGCTCAGTGGATGTTTCACGATGTCTGAGAGTGGTTCCAACTTCCAACCCCATCAAACTTCATATAGAGAAAGTAGCATTTCATATCCCATTTATAATTCAGCAGACATAACAATTTTCAGGATTTCAGGATATGCGGGATCATAGCATTTCCACTGGATAGCACAATGATTAATTTGCATGGGATGAAGTTTTACTGTTGTGATTTTATCATTATTATTTTTATATTTTATAATATTAGAGATGGGGACCCCTAGTCCCCTTGTCCCCCCTGAATTTGCCTAAAATTTGGGGGTGCTCCCACATGTCCCCCTTGTGCATCTCCCAGCTCCCGCACTCCACCATCCCGGAAACTTGGTGCAACATTGCTATTTATGTGCAACGCTGGTCAGCTTTTTGGATCAATTCATGTTTTGTTACAGCTATCTTCGCATAATATTATCTGGTTGTCTACATGAATGCTTACCATTCTAGAGACTAAATTTTGTATACTATGAATAAATTATCAGACATTTTCTATTTGCATACATCTATATCCCCTCACAAAGGACTTAACTTTGTTGTTTTTGGTTGAAAACCTTTCTATTTACATAAATCTCTATCCCCTCACAAAGTTCCTAATTTTGTTGTTTTTGGTTGAAAACCTATCTAATATGGACATTTTTACTTCATCATTCTTGCAGTGTTCTTGTCCCATTTCATTGTTAGATACAAAATATGTAGCACTACTGGGCTAATCTATCTTGCAGTTATAGCACAAATGGAAACAGAAATATATAATTTTATACCTTTACACAAGCCATATAGATCCATTCCATTTTTTATCAGACATGGGAAATATTATGCTCTATACTTTTTACGTTTGAGTCTTTGGTTATATGTGTTACCCACCAGTAGTGGGTGACCCCATAGGAGAAGTTTCTCTCCTAAATTTGTCTTCATCCAGCAGCCACCAGCCCTTGACAGCCACCAGTGTAGGTCGAGAGAGTATGTTTGAAGGTGGGCCATCCAATCCTAAAAGGTATGTTTTTCATTATGCTATCGGGGGCTTATGCTTGCTTTTCCTTCGGCACATTGGGTATGGATGATTATCAGGTAACTTGGAAGAAGGAAGGGTTTTGACTGTAGCCTTGTTCCCTCACCTTAAATGGGGGGTTAATCTTCAACCCTAGTCCCGTGGGATCTCCCCATTGACTTATAGCTTCAGGATGGGAACTACTTGGGAGACCCCAATTTCAGTAGTGCGGTCATGTTTTCCTATTTCATATTTTTCACTCCCCTCCACAAATTACATGCCCTATTTCATCATCATCCCTCTCTGGGTCCACATGACCACTAGGTCCACAAGGCACTGGTACTCCCCCTCCCCTTGTCCACATGTCTAGGTCGGGCCTCAAAATGTGGCCCCAGACATTGATGCAGCTAAAAAAACAAGATTAAAAGACTATCATGGCCACATACAAAAGAAAATAATACCACAAAATGCAAAAAAAGGTCGGCACACTTTATTAGCACGTGGGCAAAAGCCAAACATGAGTTCTACCCCTTCATTATCGCCATCACCATTATAGCCCACTTCTCCCCCATACTACGAGTGAAAGGGAAAATGTAAAAACTACCATTAAAGCAGCACCTTGTTTCCTAGGGTCTTATGAGTGCCCTCGCATCATTAAGGAATCCAAGCACATCCCAACCCTTGGTGGGCAATGAACTGCCCCACCTTAATGTTGATTTTCGGGTAGCATAGGATGTGCTCTAGCTCCGAAATTTTATGGAGGGGCTGGAATACATAAGATCTCCAAGACCCAAAAATCGTTTGGAGAAATTCCACCCGGATTGTGAGTTATTAAAATAATTAATATTTTTAATGGGCTTCCTAAGTCTAAACTAAGGAAAATAAAAATATTAATGGGTATTAATAAAAATATGGGTGAGAAGCTTCTAAGAGACGAGGATCAAATCTGTTTTAATCTTAGCCGTTGATTAGGGACTTAATCTCGGTCATTGATTCATCAACAGGAAAAGTATAAGAGGAGGCTTACGGGTCAATTAGAGATACACAAAGTTGATCAAATCTGTTCGATTTTTTTGGGGCATGGTTTGCTAAGAAAATCGAACTATTGCTCTGAGTTGCAGTGAGGGGTAGAAGCAGAGATTTGGATCGGAAAGGAGTTTTGAGCCAAAGAGTACCGAGCAGAGAGGCAACAGTAGCATCAGAGAGGCAGTGAAAAAGCCTATGCATCCCAGGAAGGGACTCAAGCAGTGCTGACATAGGACAAGAGGGTCTCTTGCGGTGGCAGTGCAGGATATTCATCAGAAGTTCGAGATTTTGCTGGAGAAGCAAGGTTCTGAGCTGGGAGGGTTGAACAGCAGTCTTCCTCCAGCAAATCGATCCAGCAGAAGGGGTGACGTGGTCTCCTAGAGGCAAGACGCTGGCCCAAGTAGTGATTGCGTTGGGATTTCGCAGTATTTGTCGGAGTCAGGCCACTTAGTGGATCAATTGTGACTTGGAGAACAAGGTAAACCCTCGTATGTATTTCTTGCTGTCGTGATTTCTCTGAAATCTTAGCCAGTGTGAGAGGCAACCTATTGTACTTAGATTCTGCTTGCTTAATAATACAAACCCTCTATCTATTGCACGGGTTTTCCCGCATTGGGTTCCAAGGACGTGTTGTCCAAAAATAATGGTGTCCCTTGTGTATTTGTCTCATCTATTGTTTCAGTTTATGATCTATATGCCAGTGTAATCTGCAGTAGTGTTTTTCGTCACTGTTTATAAATTAAATAACTTGTTGAATGAAATAACAAGTAGGAGATGCTAAACCAGTGATTGCAGTAGGATTTCTATTTGTAAAGATTCAGAAATTTTCACAAGCTATCAGAGGATTGCAGATCACAGGACAATGAAGCCATCAGCCAAGAGATCCAGCAAAGTTGTTGCAGAGAGGCAACTATCCCGAGTGATAGCATTATTTCAAAGCCAGAGGAGAAGCTGAAGGAGTGGCGTGTTAGATCCCTATACTACTAGTGTAGGGACCTAACACGTAGAAGCTCACGCAGTGCCTGCATCAGCTTTCTGAGCTAGGAGGAGAAGACGCAGTAGCCGAGAGGAGCTCACGCAGTGACTGCGTCAGCGCTCTGGGCCAGCACAGAGCATGAGGGGTTCAGATTAGTCAGTTGTTGGGGCAGTATGAGCAGTGCATATTCGATTTGTGGTGTTGGTGGGATGTTGTTACTGTTGTGCAGAACAGTGTCTGTGGAGATGAAACCGAGGTAGAGGGAGTCCCTGCCTTGACGGATTTCTTGCCAAAAGAAATCTAGGTCCGAGTTGCTGAGCAGCAGCAAAGGAGGATTGGAGAAGGGGTGATTCGACATTATTTGGCAGGAGGATTTCCATGAAGGAAATCAAGACTCAGAGGGAGTCTAGAAAGAACTTGTTCCTTAGAGGATTTCTAACGCCAAAGAAATCCAGATCTAAGGCTTGCTAGGGCAACAGCAAGAGAGGGAGAAGAGAACCTGTTCTACACTTGTTTGAGCAAAGATGGCAGTTAATGGACTGAGGGATTAGGACAGATTGGATGGACCATCCAACTTTGTCATCTAGAAGGCCAGGATCCTGGCAGTCTTGGACAAGAATTGCATCAAGGATTATGCCTTGAAAGTAGTTGTTGTTCCGATTGATGTCGATCCTCTCAAGAAATACAAGGAGGCTCACGCAAAGGCAAAGTGCATGATCTTGCGGGTCAAGGATCATGTGGTCCCACATATTGCTGAAAAGGAAACAACAAGGGAAATGTGGGAGGCCTTGACCACCTTGTATGAGGGAACTTCCGTCCAACGGAAGATGTTGCTTGAGAACCAACTAAGACAGTATCAGATGAAGAAGGAAGAAGAAATTGATCCCTTCCTTCTCAGGTTGCAAGGGATTCAAGACTAGCTGACTTCCGTGGGGTCTACACTAGATCCTAAGTTCATGGTTAGGACTGCCCTAAATGCAGTCACTGAAGACTAGGAGACCTTTATCCAGAGCATCTTGGGCAGGGCTTCTCACCCCAGTTGAGAAGAGATGTGGGCAGCTCTTCAACAGGAAGAGATTAGGCGGTTAACCAAGGCAAGAAGTAGCGGCAAAGGAGTCAGAGTCAAGAAGGAGGAAGAGGAGGATGCAGCTCTCGCATCAGCGGGACAGCCAGGGCAACAGAAGAGGAAAAAGAAAGACATAACCAAAGTTAGATGCTTCAAATGTGGGGAACTGGGACATTTCGCCGCTCAGTGCCCTCAGAAGAAGGGCAAGGAAGAGAAGTCTAACTCAAACGCTGCTCCAGCGAAAGCCGACAACGAGGACAATGACGGGATTACGCCATGAGTGCTCATGCACCTCTAGAGAAAACGTAGGGCGATATTGAGTTGTAGTCGAGAGGACTACATGAGAGGCAAGATCCTTGAGGTGCCTAAACTCTTGGATCACATATGGCTACGGGAGCCCTTAACAACAGCAGCAGAATGACGAGAGTCAGTTGGTGCGAGGGATGATGGACCAACAATGGCAGAGCTAGATTGCCGGAGTCTGAAGCAGCATAATGGAGGTTGCAGCAGTACGGAAGGCACAGTGCAGATTGCAGCAACGCAGTAGCAGCAGAGGGCCAACACAGATTAGCAGCAGAGGGAGCTTCAGCATCACAAGGCATCTAGATTGACCAACATGTTAGCTTTTTGGGTGGCTTTTCAGTTGCTTACTTCTCAACAACTGAGTTTCAGTGCAGCAATTAGTAGTGGCAATGTTATGGGCAGCAAGATGTAGCATTTTGAGAGGGAACTGTAGTATAGATGCAACAGTGGCAATGGCAGTGTCATGGGCAGCAATACATGATGCAGTTGTGCAGTGGATGAAGGGCAGCAGGCCAAGCATCAACAACATAGAGGACCAATGCCATGGATCAGTGTGATGCTTCTATTGGAAGTATTGTTAGAGCACATTCCTTGCTAAGAGGGAGTTTTGATTTTGGGGTAGCATCGGATGTGCTCTAGCTCCGAAATTTTGTGGTGGGGCTAGAATAGATAAGATCTCTAAGACTCAGAAATCATTTGGAGAAATTCCACCCAGATTGTGAGTTATTAAAATAATTAATATTTGTAATGGGGTTCCTAAGTCCAAACTTAGGAAAATAAAAATATTAATGGGTATTAATAAAAATATGGGTGAAAAGCTTCTAAGAGACGAGGATCAAGTCTGTTTTAATCTTAGTCGTTGATTAGGGACTTAATCTCGGCTGTTGATTCATCAACAGGAAAAGTATAAGAAGAAGCTTGAGGGTCAGTTGGAGATACACCAAGTTGATCAAATCAGTTCGATTTTTTTGGGGCGTGGTTTGCTGAGAAAATCGAACTAAAGATCTGAGTTGCAGTGAGAGGGGCAGAAGCAGAGATTTGGATCGGAAAGGAATTCTGAGCCAAAGTGTATTGGGCAGAGCAGCAGCAGTAGCATCAGAGAGGCAGCGCAGAGGCCTATGCAGCTCAGGAAGGGGCTCACGCAGTGCTGACACAGGCCAAGAGGGTCTCTTGCAGTGGCAGTGCAGGATATTCGTCAGAAGTTCGAGATTTTGCTGGAGAAGCAAGGTTCTCAGCCAGGAGGGTTGAACAGTAGTCTTCCTCCAGCAAATCAATCTAGCAAAAGGGGTGATGCAGTCTCCTAGAGACAATACGCTAGCCCAAGCAGTGATTGCATTGGGATTTCGCAATGTTTGTCAGAGTCAAGCCACTCAGTGGATCAATTGTGACTTGGAGAACGAGATAAACCCTCATATGTATTTCTTCTTGCCGTAATTTCTCTGAAAGGTTAGCCGGTGTGAGAGGTAACCTGTTGTACTCAGATTTTGCTTGCTTAATAATACAAACCCTCTATCTATTGCACCGGTTTTCTCGCATTGGATTTTTTTGGGGACATGTTGTCCAAAAATAACGATGTCCCTTGTGTGTTTGTCTCATCTATTGTTTCAGTTTATGATCTGTATGTCAGTGTAGTCTGCAGTAGTGTTTTTCATCACTGTTTATAAATTAAATAACTTGTTGAATGAAATAACAAGTAGGAGATGCTAAACCAGTGGCTGCAGTAGGATTTTTGTTTGTAAAGATTCATAAATTTTCACACTTAAGGGGGTAATAACTGCTTATATCGTACACAACATGCTCTCATCTCCTGGAGCCCCGAGTAATACAATAAAAGAAAAATCAATAAAAAGGCAAAATGAAAATGAAGGGTGGAAAAGCAAAGGTTGAGTAACTCATGTACCACAATTTCTCCCTCCTACATCTATACACCCACATGTGTGGACATCCCTCATCATTACCACCCTTAAACCCATGGCATTTGGCCTTGAGACCCCTATGTCCCAATCCACCTCATCATTGTCCACTTGACCCATATCACTTATTGGATGTACCTTGGACATGTCTTTCCCTTTAGGGGCTAGGAACACCTAATAGGGTTGTTTATTAGCCACTCCTACCTAGGAAGGTAAGTTGGTAACACTATTACATGCTCAAAGCCCCAAATTTGGAAGGGAAGCCCATTATGAAGTCTCATTTGTGAAATGGATTAACAAGCTTGGTTCACTTAATGCACTAATGAATTATTGTACTTGATGGTGAGGAGACGCATTGGATCTTATACGTAATTGGCAGGTGGTTTCATCATGGGCCCAAGACCACTAGAGGATCATATTGACACTTCTTGGGGACGCGTTGAGAGCCACGGGACTCCATCATGTCATAGAGCATTATTTCATCTCATGGGTACCCTCAGCACCTTGTTCATTGCCCCACATTATTCGTGAGATGATGCACTTGGACCAACGTTGCCCCAGATGGCTTAGTAGTGTACACATGGTTTGGCAGTTGATCCAAGGCCTAGAGGAGGTTTGTCTCACCCTTGAGACATGGGTGGAAAGCACCATCATCAATGCCCTCATTTGTAGCATTCTACATGCTTATCTTTCACCAAGAGACCCAAGAGACTAGTATTTGTTGTGAAAATTCCCCAACCAAAATCCCTACTATAGCAACTGATGATATTACTCCTATTTGTTAATTTCCTTTAAACAAATTACTTGTTGTTTCCCACGGCAAATATCGTAATACATACACTGCATCCTTCACTTAATTAATTATTATGAGGAAATAAGAGACTGAGCAAGAAAGAAAATACAAAGCAATGGACACCGTTATTTTTGGACAAATGTCCCCGGGAAAACCCGAAGCGAGAAAACCAGTGCAGTAGTTCTGAGGGTTTATTATTATTAAGCAGTAGCAAATTTTGTCTACATCTCTAAATACCTCTCAGGTTATTCAGTTACAGAGAGAGAAATATTGGCAGAAATATTTGTGAGATTACCTCACACAATCACTGAGAAAAATCCCAGTTACTGAATGAAGTGCCTCTGGTAGGCCCTACATTGCTCTACGCAGTCCTCATGCAATCTTTGCGTCAACCTCTCTAGGCTCTACGTCACCCAGTCTGTTGATTGATTTGCTGCTCGGAGTCTCTGCTCTCAGTCTCCCGGTCTCACACCCCAACTCCCGGCTTCTGAAACTGACTCTCCTCAGCAAAATCTCGAACTCTCTCTCACCCTCTGCATGGCCCTTCGTGGCCCTGCGTCAGCCTCTGCGTCTGGGCTACTGGATCACTCTCTGCCTCTCTCTGCTGATGATTCTCTGGCTGAGAAAATCTCTCTCTGGATGCTATCCCTGCCCCTCAACTGCAAGAAATCTCTTCAATCAAGTTTCCTCCTGAGAACTTCTCACTTCATAAATTCGATCTCTCGGTGTGTTTTCCAAATTACCTTCAAACCCCTTGTATCTTTCTGTTGGACAACCAACATCCTAGATTAACTCCTAATCAAAATTTCAGATCATTTTGGCTTGATCTTTGTCTTCTTCTAGAAGTTACACCCATAATTAGATTAATACCCATTAATATTTTTAATTTCCTAAGTTTAGACTTGGGTCCCATTAAAAAAATATTAATTATTTTAATAAAATCATCTTTGGGTGGTATTTCCCAAAATGCTTTCTGGGTTCTTTAGAATACATATGCCCAAGCCTCCCTACAAAATTTGAGGCCTAGAGCACATCCGATGCTACCCCAAATCAACATTTCTGCCCTAGAGCTACTTTGGAGCACCACATGATGACTTATATGGACACTAAGGGGTCATCCCCTTGTGCATCATTTATGGAGCCCTCTCTCTCACTTTGGCACTTAAGTGACTCAATGTGGCATTCCAACAGCCTCACTCCATCATGATGTCATCATTTCAGCCTGCTATTGGATGGTTTATTCCTAATCTTTGAAGCTACTTGGTGGGCTTGTCACCAAGGCCTTAATTTTGCACATTAAAATAATGTTACAGACTTTAGAATAGGAATTTGGCCTCTAAAGGTGTCATATAAATAGAACTCACTCTCATTGTGAGAGAGCAACATCATCACTTAGATTTCTCTTGTAAAAGACATTCACACCTTTTTTCTTGGATGAATTTGAGCCTCTTTGATGCATTTCAATATCTTTGGAAGCTAAAATTTTGATCTTTATTAGAGCTGCATATTTTTCTATGGTTGGATATATCTCATTGTCATCTTGTAAGTACTTAATGTTGAATATTTTCTCTTGAGTAATGTCTAATGTATGGAATTGTTTCAACTAGTGAATGTTATTGTTCCCTAGTTTATTGAATATCATTGTAAAGGTTATTTTCATTGGCAATTGCATACGCTACTCATTGCATGACAATAGATGAATGTTCCTAGTGGATGAATTTTGTTTTTCTTCCAGGAAAATCCATAGATCTTGGGTGGGTAAATGTTAATGCTTGGTTGTTAGGGCATCCATTCTTTAGCCTCCTTTAAGACGTTTTTGGCAAATCTTGAATCATCTTAAGACTCCATAGCCCAAGGATTACACGTTGATTGATCCGAAAGGAAAATGGCATCCACCCATGGTATTCATCCACCCATGTTATTCATCCACCCATGGAATTTACTTATGGTATTGTAAGTGGCATCCACCCATGTTATTCATCCACCCATGGAATTTACCTATGGTATTGTAAGTGGCATCCACCCATAGTATTTGCCCATGGTATTGTGACATCTACCCATGGTATTCATTCACCCATGGTATTTACCCACCCATGGAATTTACCTATGGTATTGTAACCAAAAAACGTTATTAGTAAAAAATCACATTTTGTAAAAGGACAAATTGTCCACCACACTATAGCCTTTACAGTTTTATCTATTTTAATAAAATAAAAATAAAAAACTTTGTGGTTTTGTTATTATGTGTTCTTCTCTTTTCTTCTAGCATTTCAATTTTTCAGATCTTGGTGGCCTCCCCCCAAGATCCAAATCATTGGTCTAGGAAAAGTTGGTGATCACCCTTCTTTTCCATCTCTTTTCTTCTCCCAAAAATTTTGGCCCCTCTCTATAGGACGACTAGCTAAGGCATCCTACGAATTCTATTGGAGTGAAAATTTCGAAACACCATTCAGATAGAACTCTTCCTTTGTGTTTTCTCTTAATGATCTCAAATTTTGGTTGAGTTCTCACGGTGAACTCTCCATAAATCTTTGTGCCCTAGGTGTGCCCTAAAAGGGAAATCTAGTTCATTTTCCTTGGATAAGGTACCCTTTTTGAGGGTCATATGAGCTTAGTATTCGGTGGAATAGATCTGAAGAGATCTTTCCTCTCTCTTACCTTGACCTAGTGAATACTTTGGAAGAATTTCTTCCCGCAATTATCCCTAAAACCCTAGGTCTAGCCTAAGCTTTTACTCAATCTCTCAAGAAGAACGACAAGCTTATTTGAGGTTTCAAATCATTTCGCAAGCTTCTTGAGAGGTCATATCTCAACTTTGGAGCCTTGACTCTAGGCATACCTATTACCCACCACCAGTGGGTGACCCGTATAAGAGAAATTTTATCCTAAATTTGTCTTCAGCAGGCGGCCAGCAACCCCTTGCAACCATCTAATAGCTTGATGTGCTACTATTATCCGCCACCTAAACCAGCCATTATGTCCTCTCTCATCTGTTATGATCATATATTTGAAGGTGGGCCATCCAACCCCGAAGGTATGATTTTCCATTATGTAATTGGGTGTGTATGTTTGCTTTTCTTGGGCACACTTGAGCATGGATTAGTGGGGGGATTCGGTGAAAAGAAAGGTTTTGATTGTACTCTTCTTCCCTTACCTCAACTTGAGGGTTAATCTTGAATCCTAGACTTGTGGGATCTCCTTTATTGGCTACTAGCTTTAGGAGTGGCACTACATGGGAAACCCTGATTTTAGTTACGTGGTCTCGCTTCCCAATACCATATATCTCCCTCCCTCTGCTCATTATAAGCCCTTTTCACATTTTCCCCATATGGGTCCACAAGGTGTTAACATACCCCTCCCCTTGTCCACACCTTGGGTCAGGCCTGGAACAATGCCCCAGAGATTGATGCAGCTAAAAAGAAAAACTCATAATATGGCCACATACAACAAAAAATGTATCACAAAATGCAAAAGATGGTCGGGACAATAAAATTTAGCACGTGGGCAAAAGCCAAACATGAACTCTACCCTTTATCATTATGCCCATCACCCTAGTTCCTAGGGCCCCTATAAGTGCCCCTCTCATCATTAAGGAACCCATGATTATCCCAACCCCTGGTGGGCGATGAACTGCCCCGCCTTAAGGGGGTAATCACTGCTACATCTTACACATCATGCTCTTATCAGCTTGAGCCTTGAGCAATAAAAATGAAGAAAAATCAATAAAAGGAAAAGGGCATATAAAGAAGGGTGAAAAAACAAAGGTCAAGGTAACTCATGTACCACGATTGCTCGGCCCTACATTCATACACCCAAGGTATGGGCTTTCCTCATCATAGCTACGCTTGTACCATGGCATGGAGCCTCCCCTATTGCCCCCACTTCATTCCATCACTATTTCACGTGACCCCTGCCATTTGATGGATGTACCATGGACCTGTCTCTCCCTTAGAGGTTGAAAGTTGAAACCACCTAACAAGGTCCTCCACTAACCTTTCTTGTCAAGGAAGGTAACATTAGTACTTGTCTAAAGCACCATTTGGAAGGGCATGCCACTATGAAGTGTCCACTTTTGCCCCTGATTAGCAAGCTTATTTACTCAATTGCACTAATGGATTACTTACTAGAAGATGAGGAGATGCATTGGATCTTATACAGGATTGCAGGTGGATTTTCATCTTGGACTTAGCGTCCCTATACAGGATCCAAGCCCTCTAGAGGGTCATAATGGCACTTGTAGGGTGAGCGTTGAGAACCATGGGCCTCCAACCATACAAAGCATTGGTTGCCACACCATGGGCTTCTTTAGCACGACCACATTGCTTGTTCATGCCCTAGTTATACAAAGATGATGATGCACTTGGACGTTGGACCATGTTGCCCAGCAGGCTACACATTGCACCCGATACATGGTCGTTGATCCAGGGCCCAAAGGAGGTTTTTGTCTTTCCCGAGGAGACATGGGAGGGCATGTGTCATATTCTAGCCCTCATTGATGGAGCATCGACTTGATCTTGAGCCATTTGGCGACCTATGAAACCCATTTAGAGCCCACAGAACCTAAATTGGGGTTTGGAGATGATTTGCATCATTTGGAGGGCATCCCCCCTCTTATTCACCATTTTTTAGGCCCTCACTCTCATCATTAGCACATGAGGCCTCAACGTTACCATTCTAGGCTTCCACGTCAACCTAGCGTGGCCCTAAGAATGCTTATTCGACTTATTTTATGAGCTATCATGGTTGGCTTGTAACCATGGGTGGGTTACTAGACGTTTTAGGCATTGCAGGGGCTCCCTCTTTTCATTTTGAACTCTTATATCGTGTATAAATAGATGAGGCCTAGCCTCATTCTACTCATCACACTTGAGATTTTCGGCTAGCTCATTAGAGATTTTCGGCTTGCAATTTTTTGAGTTTTTTGGATGAATTAAATGCATTTTGATGTCTGGAAAATCTTCGCTATCTCTCTTGGACTTTCTCTTTGGATTCTTGTTGATGGATATATTCTTCATTGTCTTGTTAGTGCCTTTTATGTTATATTTCTGATCTAATGAATGTCTAATGCATGGAATCTTGTCTTATGGACTTTAATGTGCCCAATTAATGAAATTTTGATAGAACATTGAAGCTATTTGAAATTTTGCAAGTGTTATTCATGGATAATGAATGAATGAATGTTCCTAGAGGTTATTTTGCATATTGCATCCTTGAAACTCCATTAATTATTGCCAACGAAGTATAAATTTCTAGAATAGCCATGTAGTTGCTTGCATTAGGGCTAGTGAAGCTAATTCTATGTCTCGTTCAAGAGAGAAATTCCCAAATCAAGATCATTTTGACTCCAATTCTCCCAATAGCTAGGGACTGGTCCTAAATCCTTGGTGATCACCTTTGATTCAACGAATCACCCTTCTTTTCACCTCTTCCTCGCTCATTTTCCTTGTCCCTTTAAGGATAAGGAGGCCTCTCTAGGGCTTGATGTGAATTGCATTAGAGAGAAGCTTTTGCTAAACTGTTTGGGCAGCCTTCTGCACTAATGTTTCCTCTAGCAATATCCAAATTTGAGGCAATTCTCACGTTAAATTCTTCACAAAATTTTGATGCCCAAGCCATTGCATCAAAAGAGAACCCTAGGTGCTAATCCTTCAACTTGGGGATTCTCTGAAGGCTTGTGCTTTAGTACTTGTTGAAGTATATCATTCATAGCATTTTCTCTCATCTACCTTGGCCTTGGATGAACTCATGTATCATCGAATATATCAACCCTAGGTCTCATGTATTCTTGCTTTCAAGAAGTTTTTCTTGGAAAGTCTTCCTAGCCTCTCCCAAAACTCATACTTTCATTGAACCTTTCCATTAAATGAGCCACCTTGCCTCACTTCAAATATGTCCTAGACATATCTATCACAAGTGAGGGACACCGAGACTCCTTCTATCGGTGAAAATCTGAGAAAAGAAGGGAACTTAGGCTATGGTGATAGTAAGCCTTTGTCCCAGGGTGTTGTTGTGCCCTCTAGCTCTTGCCTATTCAGTAGGCCTGCTAGTTTGCGTAGCAAAAATACCTATCATCATTGCAAACTTCCAAGGCCTAGGTCTTGGTCTCTATCTTAGGTCTTTCTTGGAGAGCCTTTTAGCTTCTTTGAAGCATTGAACCATTTTGTGCCTCTCCTAGAAAGGGCTTACTGGAATCACTTCACACATAGATCATTGAGCCTTCCTATTTCGAGTGATTCCTCTCCTACTAAGATTCCTCCCATCAGTGAAAGTCCATAAAGAGCAAGGGACATTGACTGAGGCGACAGTGGGTCTTTTTCCAATTGTCGTCATTTTGCCTAGTTGTTGTCCCATAGGTTCCCCTCCTAGGGCCCTGCTAGATTGTGTGGCAACAATATGTATGTGTGTGAACATGCACGTGAGTGTGTCATTTCACCACCGTGCCACATCAAGATTTTCAGAAAAATTGTTGTATCTATTTCCTTCTCATCCCCATATCCATATCCATTTTAATGCAACTTAGGCTAGGAAAAAACAGGTACCCAATATTTCATGAAGAAACACAAAGTACAATTGCACAGGACCCCACCAAGAATATAGAAAATATCAAGAACAAACTTTTTGTCATCATGACACAAACTCTTCTCTTGTAACTACAATTCTTCTCTCAAGTTTCTTAATAATTGTCTAATACTTTTGAAGGAAGTGGGACGTTATAAATGAATAGAGGAAAGGAAAAATAAACTTTCTGACTATGCAGGTTGAGAGACTTCTAGGCATCCTTGGGATATTGGGGGCATAAGGCACACATCCATAAACCCCAAGGAAGCATCCTCATGGAAAATAATCTTTTTTAATATAAAGTGTTGAAATTTCTAAGTCTGACACGTCAGAAATCCCTACTGCATTATTTGATTTATTTTCTCCTGCTTGTTCTTTTCATTAACAAGATATTTATAAATATAAATACCGAAAATAAACACAAATGCAGTGTTAACTCATATACAGATCAACAACTGAAATACCTAAGACAAACACACAAGGGACACCATTATTTTTGGACAATCGTCCACGGAAAAACCCAATGCGGGAAAACCGGTGCAACAGATATGAGGGTTTTATTATTATGCAGTTTCTGAATACAACTAGGGTGCCAGAAATGGCTCACCCAACAGAGAATGCCCTCAGCAAAAGTACCTCTCCTCGGAGACAGATATTTTCGCTGATCAAACACCGAATGAACGATCCCACAGCAACAATGGCAGCTCCTTAGCTGCACAGCAAAAGCTGCTCCAAGCTTCTTTGTTGCTCTGCGTCACTCTGCAGGGACTGCGTCACCCTTCCCAGCTCACCAACACTCAGTCTGCCCCACAAAAATTCTTCTGGCACTACCTCTTGGCCCTGCGCCAACTCTACTAGCCTCTGTGCAGCTACTGAAGCCTCTACGTCAACTCTCAGACCCTCTGCCTCACCCACGTTGGCCTCTTCAACCTTTGCATAGCTCCCAGCTGCCTCTGCATCAACGTCTCCAGGCTTTGCACTGTCTCTTTGGTACTATCTCTACCTCTCTGCTATGTATTCTCGACCTCGTGTCGAACTGCCCCTCGCTGCAACAGATCACTGGTTCGGTTCTCTCAGCAAACCTTGCTCCAGAAAATCAAACAGACTGATCAATTTGGTGTATCTCCAACTAACCCTCAAGCCTCCTCTTATACTTTTCCTGTTGACGATTCAACGGCCCAGATTAAGTCCCTAATCGACGGCTAAGATTAGATTTCGCTTTATCTATATCATTTAGAACATTCTCACCTAGTTTTATATTAGTACCCATTAATATTTAAATTTTCCTAAGTTTAGACTTAAGAACCCCATTAAAAATATTAATTATTTTAATATCTCTCCAACCAAGAGGAATTTCCCCAAACCATTTATGGGTCTTGGAGATCTTATGTGCCTTGGCCTCTCCACCAATTTTCATGGCTAGAGCACATCCAATGCTACCACAAATCAACACTTCCTCTTAGCGAGGAATGTGCTATAGTAATGTTTAAACATCACACTGATCCTCCACACCGGTACCTATGTTGATGCTTCTCTTATTGCCTCACATCATTTACATTGTTGCTTCTTGTACTGTTGCCCATGACGCTGCCATTGTCACTGCTACATTTGTACACTAGCACCCTCTCAATATGTTGCCCATGCAGACCCTAGCACTGCCACTGCTAACTGCTACACTGCAACTCAATTACCGAGAAGTAGGTAACTACCTTCTCCCAAATACTGACATCCTGGTCAGTCTGAAAGCCAAGTGAAACTGAAGCTGCCTCTACTGCTATCCTATGCTCCCTCTGTTGCCACTGCGTTGCTGCATACAGCTCTGTGTCTCTCGCACTGCTGCACCCTCCACTGCACTACCTCAAATTTCTGCACCCAAGCACTGCCTTGTTGCTCCACTACACTTTGCTCCACCCGACCTTTGTCATTCTGCTACTATCGTTAAGGGCTCCCGTAGCCGGATATGATCCAAGAGTTTGGGCACCTCAAGGATCTTGCCCCTAGTTTGTAGTCCTCCTGACTACAACTCGATGTCTCCCCACCTCTTCTCTAGAGGTGCATGAGTACTCATGGCATAGTCATCATCAGTCTCGACCTCTTTCTCCGCCTTAGTTGGAGCTGCCTTAAAATCGGAAGCCTCTCCCTTGTTTTTCTTCCTGGGACGTTGGGATGCATAATGTCCCAGCTCCCCGCAGTGGAAGCACTACACCTTGGAGATGTCCTTCTTCTACCTCTTCCCTTGTTGTCTCGCAGAAGCTAGAGCTGCATCCTCCTCCTCTTTCTTGATTCGACCTCCCTTGCCACTACACCCTGCCTTGGTCAACCTCCTGATCTCTTCTTGACAAAGAGCTGCCCACATCTCCTCCCAACCTGGAAGAGTAGCCCTACCCAAAATACTTTGGACAAATGTCTCCCACTCCTCGGAGACTGCATTCAGGGCAGTCCTCACCATGAACTCTGGATCCGGTGTAGACCCCACGAAAGTAACTTGGTCACGAATCTCCTGCAATCTGAGAAGGAACGAACCTATCTACTCTCCCTTCTGCATCTGATACGACCGCAGCTGATTCTCCAATAGCATCTTCCACTGCACGGAAGAGCCTTGATACAAGGTCTTCAAAGTATCCCGTATCTCCTTTGTCGTGTTCTTTTCAACGATATGTGGAACGACATGATCGTTGACCCCGTCAAGGATCATGCACTTCGCCCTCGCCATTGCATCCTCATACTTTTCATTCTCAACTAGGTCGACCAGGATAGCCATGGTTCTTAAGGCAAAGTCCTTAATGCGATGTCGATCTAGGACAGCCAAGATCCTGGCCTTTCAAATGACAAAAGTTGAAAGCCTCGTCCAACCTGTCCTGATCCCTCAGTTTATTCACTGCCATTTCAACTCCTCTTCTGGACTCTCTCTGAAATTCGACTTCCCTCTTGGTAATCTCCCTCTAAGTCCTAATTTCCCTACTGGAAATCCTCCCGCCAAATATCAAACCGCTCCTTTCCAATCCACCTTACAACTCCAACTTGGATATGGATTTCTTGGCTAGAAATCTATCAAGGTAGCAACTCCCTGTACCTTGGTTTTGTCCCCTTAGGTATTGTTCTCCACAAACAGAAACAACACCCCACCAACTTCTCAACCACAATCTGCCCACAACTCCCCAAGCCTTGGCAACTGAAGGAACTAAGCATTTCAGGCTCTACACAATCCCGCAACGGCTGAATCTGCACCTCCTGGCCACAGCATCGATCCTTCCTAGTTGAGAAAGATGATTGGGCACTGCGTAGGTCTGATTTGCCCCTCTCTGCCTCTACGTTGACCCTCCTCCTAGCTCAAAATGATGACACAAGACTTCTGCGTCACTTCTTCTCTATTGCTTCTGCTCTGCAACAGCAATGTCTCTCGGGAGCGTTGTTACTACTGCAAATACTTCAGATTACCGCTAGTGCCTTCAGTTCTCCTGTGATTTGCAACGTTCTGGTACCATGTTGAAATTTCTAAGTCTGACACGTCAGAAATCCCAACTGCATTATCTGATTTATTTTCTCCTCCTTGTTCTTTTCATTAACAAGTTATTTATAAATATAAATACTGAAAATAAACACAAATGCAGCCTTAACTCATATACAAATCAACAACTGAAATAACTGAGACAAGCACACAAGGGGCAACGTTATTTTTGGACAATCGTCCCCGGAAAAACCCAATGTGGGAAAACCGGTGCAGCAGATATGCAGTTTTTGAATACAACTAGGGTGTCAAAAATAGCTCACCCAACAGAGAATACCCTCGGCAGAAGTACCTCTCTTCGGAGACAGATATTCCAGCTAATCAAACACTGGATGAATGATCCCACAGCGACAATGGCAGCTCCTTAGCTGGATAGTGAAAGTTGCTCCAAGCTTCTCTGCTGCTCTGTGTCACTCTGCAGGGACTGCGTCACCCTTCCCGGCTCACCAGCGCTCAGTCTGCCCCACGAAAATTCTTCTGGCACTGCCTCTTGGCCCTCCGTCAGCTCTGCTAGCCTCTGCACAGCTACTAAAGCCTATGTATCAGCTCTCAAACCCTTTGCATCACCCACACTGGCCTCTTCAACCTCTGCGTAGCTCCCAGTTGTCTCTCCAGGCTCTGCGTTGTCTCTCTGGTACTATCTCTGCCTCTCTGCTGTGTATTCCCAGCCTCGTGCCGCACTGCCCCTCTCTACAACAAATCACGGGTTCGATTCTCTCAGCGAACCCCGCTCCAGAAAATCAAACTGACTGATCAATTTGGTGTATCTCCAACTGACCCTCAAGCCTCCTCTTATACTTTTCCTGTTGACAATTCAACGGCTAAGATTAAGTCCCTAATCGACGGCTAAGATTAGATTTGGCTTGATCCATGTCATTTAGAACATTCTCACCTAGTTTTATATTAATACCCATTAATATTTTAATTTTTCTTAGTTTAGACTTACGAACCCCATTAAAAATATTAATTATTTTAAAATCTCTCCAACTGGGTGGAATTTCCCCAAACCATTTCTGGGTCTTGGAGATCTTATGTGCCTTAGCCTCTCCACCAATTTTCATGGCTAGAGCACATCTGATGCTACCACAAATCAACATAAGGCACACCTTCATATGCAAGTACATTTATAAAAATGAAATTACAAAAAAAATAAAACAGGAAAAGAAAATGGTATTTTAATACAACCTATTCAAACTCTTGAGGGAAATTGGTGATCATCTAGCATAATGAGAACCTTGGGTGAGGGAACAAAGAACTCCCATTACAAAATCTTCCTACAGTCAAAACTCATGTGATGCAACACCACGTTCATCGCCATTATCCATATAACTTAAATGTACAAGGTCTTTGACTCTTTGATCACTAAGTTGGGGACCCTCACACACTTATTATTCATCATCACTTGGAATAAAACTACATTAAGGTGAATTAATGGCCGTTGACCACACAAAGCTGGCAACTAACTAAAAGCTAAATACCCCTGTTCAACTGATATTATGACATTGACTTGAACACCAAAGGTTGTAACTTGTAACTAAACAAAAGGCATATGCTCAATTCAAAGTATATATATATATATATACAATTGTTGACCCCCAAAAGTGGTAACCAACTAAAAGTTATACCCTAGCTAAGCCAATATGATCACATTGACTAACAAAGGTGGTAGCCAACTAAAATAAACTATAACCCAGCTCAGCGTAGTAAGAAGATTATACTGGTAAGGATGCAAAACTAGTACGAGCTTATGATCACTTCTCAATACAAACCCAAGGCTCACGATGATGCATGTATATCGTCAAATTTTTATTCTTATAAAGGAGAATAATAAAAGCAATGTAGAGTTATTATACTCCGAAAGTCAATTCAGAGATGAAGAAGTAATAACACAGCATACATAGAGCTACGTCAGTTCATGGAATTTTTACATGACACCAAAATCATGGGTCATATGGACTTCATATGCTAAAGTTGCAGCTGTTTAAATATGCAGTTAAAAATTCCTCTCAAGAAGAAGTGCACAATAATTAAGACAGTGCACATGTGAAATGATGAGAGTGTCAAATGGATCTAGTTCAGGTGATTGAGAAGAATAACATTATCCTCTCCCAGGTTCAAATCCCACTTGTGATTGTTCCCAATTCATGAGACAATTGTTGATTGAGGCTCTTCCTGAACAATGAGGAATATCTCACCCTTGCCTATGGGCTGGAGGGTGGGGTTAGTAGTTACATGTAAAAAAAGTGATGAGAAATATGGCAAACATTTTGCTTATAAATACTAGTGGGTATCCCCTTATTTTTGTGACAAAAGTGTAGGTCAGCCCTGTTAAACGGTTGTATTTGGATTTTATTAAATTACAATTTCCTTTCTTCTTCTTGAAAAAATATTTGTTCTTTTCTTCAAATTAAGATGATCTTCTAGAATTTGAAGACAATTTATTGTTTCATTATTTACATTAAATGTCTCTCTATGGAATTATTTACATTAAATGTCTCTCTATGGAACATGTAGGTGCATGTGTGTGAAACAACAGCCAGATACGCCCATCTAGTGACATCTAGGAATAATTTCTATGACTATAAATCTGCTGTATAGGTCTGTGACAATTATATTTGTTTGATTATTTTGGAATGTATCGTATAACTTCAGTGAAAAGGACCAGTTACACAAATACATTCTAAATCAATGGCATTGATGAAGAAAGCTCAAAGAATCAATGAGGAACAAAAAACTAAAAAAGCACAAAGGAACAAAAAAGTGTGAAGTGCACATTAAGGAATTTTCTCTTCAATCACTTTCAAACAAAAAAAAATCCTGTTTCAAATATAGCCAAATTTCAATACATACACCCTACATTAGACATTGCTAGCAGTTGTGATAGAAGTAGGTCAATAACCAAACATGAGTCACGGCAAATTTGAGTATGCTGCACTTATTTAAATTAAGAATATAAAAGCTATAAAGCAACAGCTTTAACTTACATTATATGTTTAGGATCATGCTCCATTACCGACCACTGTAAATAGAAACGTTTGAAGTACAATATAGCAGTTGCCTGCAGAAAGTTGCCAAACATATATGATTTGTAAATTAAAAATTTTACAACTCAATGGCACAGAGATTACAAAGAAGTTCAACATTACTAAACCTGAATTTTATGTGGAAATTTAAAAGCTCCACAAACTTCTTGTATCTTCTGTTCATAAAATCTCAGCATAAGTAACTCCTCATCAACAGTAAGGGGCTCTAAGATATGCCTTTTAGCACCTGAAGCATCAAGGAGATAAATGAATTAACATTTTCACTATCTTGAAGAAATTTGTAATATGCAGAATTACTATTATTCAAGCACTCCTCTTTGCAGTGTGGTCTATATTAAAGAAAGCACAATGCAATAGTTTGCTTATAAGGTATATAATTCATCAAATGAAAATATTATGCATATCTAGGTATGGCACAAAGCTACTTCAGGTGCTAAAAAGTCTCAACCGTTGATACTAAGACCATTCCATTATCAAAAATAAACTGAAGAACAAAATCAAACTCCAATATCACTTAGACTCCCTCCTACTGACGAGATATGAGGGAAAAGGCAAGTTTGATGGTATTATGAATCAATGCAGAAGCGGAAGACCATCAAGAGGTCTACAGTTTGAAATCTAATGCCATTACAGTTATGTTATACCATTTTCTTGTGCATCAATTCCTTCTACAGGGTATACCACTGACCCATCAAGTTCAACTTCTAACTTTGTAGATCCATACTGCACAGAAAAGAAGATTGTGTTAACAAATGTACCAAGTTCCAACAAATATAGAAAGTACAAAAACACACAAAGATATCTACAGAACGAGTGTAATGTATTCCCAAATGCATTCAATATTAATCTGTATGCAGTATACAAAAAATCTGTATTTGTCTATTTATGATGTAGGTGAAGTAGTCATGCGATTTAGGTGAACCTCGAGTCAACTATTCAAATAGGTTATAATTGTTTTTCTTTATTTTAAGATCGTATGAGTTAATTAGGTAATAATTCTTTGATTTAGTGTTGCAAATGCCCTGATTGTTGAATTTTCTAAGTCTATCCGTTAAAAAATTAATCTGTATTCTGCTGATTTATTTCTTCTACTTGTTTAAAAATCGAACAAGTTATTTAATACATTAAATACTGAAATAAACACAATACAGTCACAACATCTTCAGATCATCAACTAAAAGAAAACAAGCACACAAACGACACCATTATTTTTGGACAAATGTCCCCCGAAAAACCCAATGCGCGAAAACCGGTGCAGCGATTCTGAGGGTTATATTATTATGCAGTCTATCTGAGTACAACAGGGTGCCTAATCCGACTCACCCAACAGAGAAAAATACATAGCAACAATACCTCTATATCCAGAAACAGGGATTTAGAAAACCTGTCCCACGAAACCCTCTCTAGCACAACTGAAGCTCAACATTGGCCCTTCTGGCCTCTGTGTCAGCCCCAAGACCCTCTGCGTCAGCCCTCTGAGGCACTGCGCAACCTCTGGTAGCCTTTGCGTCACTCCCTCTGCCCTTTGCCTGGATGATGCAGTCTCTCTGGGCTCCGCACGGCCTCTGTTGGGCTCTGCGTAGCCTGGACTGACTGCTGCTCTCGCTCTCTCTGCTTTTGTGCTAGTCTCCCAATATTGTCTTTGCCTCTATGCCTCGTACTCACTACCCCTCGCTGCTGATCACTGATTCAACTTTGCTTAGCAACCCCGCTCTAGCAAAATGAATGATTAATCACTCTGGTGTGTCTTCCAACTGACCCTCAAGCCTCCTCTTACACTTTTCTCGTTGGTCCTTCAACGGTCGAGATTAAATCTCTAATCAACGGCTAAGATTAGATTTGGCTTTGATCTATAAGTTTTGGAACCTTCTAACCCAGTTTTATATTAATACCCATTAATATTTTATTTTTCCTAAGTTTAGACTTAGGAACTCCATTAAAAATATTATTTATTTTAATATCTCCCAAACCAGTTAGAATCTTCCCAAATCATTTCTGGGTCTTCGAGATCTCATGTGCTTTAGCCTCTCCACCAATTTTCATGGCTAGAGAAAATCTGGTGCTACCCCAAATCAACACTCCCTCTTAGCGAGGACTGTGCTCTAGTAATACTCCTGTTAAGTTATGGTATGTTCTATGCTTATAATAGTTTACTTCTTTTCCTTATTATATTCCACAGATTAGCAATCACATGTACATAAAGTAAAGTGCAGATAGAACATTAAACGATCAACAGAAAACAAGCCAAGACAAGAGACACAAGATGTGGCGGCTAGCCAAGGACAAACCCCACAATGTGTGGGGAAACCCTTTGATCAAATCTTCTTTTATCTTCAATAATTCAGCAGAGAGAAATAGTACAATAAATCTGATTCATATCAGCAATAGAAAAACCCTAGATTAGCGGCATCAGCATTAGCGACTTCATCATCAAACTAGGGCAGACGATATCTCACAAACCGACCATCGGATCGGCTTGATTCCACCACCAAAAGTTGCGGCTTCCAGAGGAGGTTCAGATGAACCTACAGCGCAGTTCAGATGAGGAGATCTTCTAGTCCACGCAAGTCAAACTTTACTTCTGCAGTTGCAGCTTCAATTTCGGCAGCTTCCGGCTTCAAACTAGGGCAGTCAATATCTTGCAAACCGTCCGTCGAATTGACTTGATTCCACCACCAAAAGTTGCGGCTTCCAGAGGAGGTTCAGATGAACCTACAGCGCAGTTCAGATAAGGAGATCTTCTAGTCCACGCAGGTCAAACTTTACTTCTACAGATGCAGCTTCAGTTTCGGTAGCTTCCAGCTTCAAAATAGGGCATTCAATATCTTGCAAACCGTCCGTCAGATTGACTTGATTCCACCACCACAAGTTGTGGCTTTCAGAGGATGTTCAGATGAACCTACAGCGCAGTTCAGACGAGGAGATCTTCTAGACCACGCAAGTCAATATTTACTTCTGCAGTTGCAGCGTCAGTTTCAGCAGCTTCCGGCTTCACATGTGTGAGGGAGAGACCCTTTTCTGCACAGTAGAGAAGAGACTCTTTTCTGCGCAGTATAGAGAGAGAGATGTGATGAGATGAGTGAGTCCAAATGAGGAAAAGTCCTCCTATATTTATACACAACGTTGGTTTTTGAATAGATGCGACTGTTGGGCTTCTGAACCTACATGAGTTGTAGGTCAGCTTGATAATAATTCCATAATCAAAATAAATTCATATCTCCAATGAATACTTATCGGAATCGGATGATCTTTATGTCAATCCTACACCTCTCGACGAGAGGAATCTAATAAAAATATTATCAGCCATGAATAAGATGACCCACATGAAGTTTGGCCCTAGTTGCCAATTTTAACACTCCCTCTCAACTGAGGAGAACTTCATCTGCAATTTGTCTATCGGTCGTTACTATTCATCCATCAAATGCACTGCCCTGTACAACCTGACCCTTGCCCTGCTCTGCTCTATTCTGCCTATTCTGATTTGTCTTGTTCTACCCTGTACTGATCTGTACGGCTCTGCTCTGTTATGCGTTGCTCTGCTTTGTTCTGTTCTGCTCTGCTTTTGTCTGAATTATGAAGAAGAAGAAATGATCGAGGATGTATCATACTGACTCAAAGTCAATCTCAGCGTATGTACCACTGGTCCCAGACCAGTCTCAACCAACCCGAATTCAACGTCATAGTGAGTACAACTCCACTGGTCCTAAACCAGTATCGTTGATCCCAGATCAATGGAGGCCATCCTAGCATAGAGAGTACGATAGATACAACGATGTGTCCATCGGTACTACTATGGTCCATAACTTCATTTCCCTGCTCATTGATCAGATGAGAGGTACTTCCCATGAGTCCTAGACTGCACGGGTAGGATGCCTCGACAGGAGAACTTAATCAATCCCTTCCTCACAGGAGAACACATCAATCCTACTACAATCACCATGGAGAACACATCAATCCAAGCCGCCATGGAGAACACATCAATCCAAGCCTCACAGGAGAACACATCAATCCTGCTACAATCGCCATGGAGAACACATCAATCCAGGCCTCACAGGAGAGCTAATCATCCTGCTACACAGGAGAGCAAATCATCCTGTTCCACAAGAAAGCAAATCATCTTGTCCCACAAGAGAGCGAATCATCTTGTTCCAGTGCGCACCACCAAGGGAGGGTGAGTCACCCTATGGTTGTATGTTGCTCCAGTAAGAACCGCAAGCCCTCAGAGCTCCTAGAGCTCAATGTATGCAACATGCAGGACCCTTGCACAAGGGTTTCTTGACGACTCTAAGTCGTTTGGGAAAATCACAGATTAGATCTTTCCTCGGGGTTTTGACAAGGTATATCAACCTGTACATCATCTTAATGCGATGGAGCCTCCTTACTCATCGACTTACCATATCCCAAATGATGTCTATTTGCTGGAGCAATTGACGAACACAGGATTCCTCAATAATCGAATCCCACCTCTGGTTGTTACAGAGAATCACAATGGTATCCAATGTAAATCCAAACAGCTCACTGAAGAGCTTTCGCAACCAGACTGCCTCACAGGAGGCCATGCTAGCAGCAATATATTCTGCTTCAGCGGTGCTCAAAGCCACCGACTTCTGCTTCCTGCTCATCCAAGATATCGAAGCAGATCCCAAGGTGAAACAGCACCCGAAAGTGCTCTTACGGTCCACCACACTGCCTGCCCAATCAGCGTCAGTATATCCAAGTAGTCTCACATCTCCGGTAGTGTATCTTAACCCATTAGTAATTGAGCCAAGAAGATATCTCAGAAGATTCTTGGCATCAATCCAGTGAGGCTCAACCAAATATGAGCTCACAATGCTAACTGCAAAACATATGTTCGGACGGAGGTTCACCAAGAACATCAATGCAAATGAGTTTATGAAACTCAGAGGCATTTCCCAAATCTGGTCTGACATCACTACCATATAACTTCTGAAAGTTAAGATCCTCAAGGTAGTCACAGGCTTGGAGTCCACCATACCAAAATTTTTCAATACCTTTACCACATATTTTCCTTGAGATAGGAAAATTTCCCTTGGCATCTGCCACACTTCAAGTCCTTGGTTCTTCATTTCAAACTCAGAAGCCAACTCCCTCTTACATTTGTGAATGAGAGGGTCTGCACCTGTTAGAAAGATGTCATCCACATACAACACCAGTATGAGAGGCTTGTCATCTTCAACCTTAAAGTAAAGATTAGGATCGGCTTCACTCCTAGTGAATCCCAGCTTCATCAAGTAGCTGTCAATCCTCTCATACCATGCTCGGGGTGCTTGCTTCAGCGCATAGAGAACCTTATTCAACCTGCATACATAAGATTTTCGATCATAAATCTCAAATCCTTCGGATTGCTCCACGTAGACCTCTTCTTTGATCGAGTCGTGCAAGAACGCGGTCTTGACATCCATCTGAAGTAGGTTCCATCCTTGCGAAGCGGCAAGGGCTATGATCGAGCAGATGGTCGTATATCTGGCAATAGGTGCAAATATATCATCATAGTCTATACCTTCCTTCTGGGAGAAACAATGAGCAACAAAATGAGCCTTATACTTTTCCATACTTCCATCTGTTGCATGCTTTATCTTGTAAAGCCATTTGGAAGTAACAACTGTCTTGTCCTGGGGTCTGGGAACTACTTCCCAGACATCATTCTTCATAATAGACTCATATTCTTCGGTCATAGCATCCTTCCATACTTGATGCTTGATGGCATCTGAGAATGATGAAGGCTTATTTTGTATGATCGTGCTCATGATGGTCAGGTATCCCTGATACCTATTAGGTTTCTTACTTTCACGAAAGGTTCCTCGGGGTGCAGCATGTCCTTCAGCATCATCAAGTATCCCCCTAAGCCATGAAGGCCTCTTCCTAGAAGAGGAAGGCTCAGGTGGATAAATAGGATCCATGGGTTCTTCCACATCAAGCATTGTTACATCATCTACCCATAGAGACAGCTTCCACAATCATATGGTGCCACACCATTCTGCTCTGGAGTATGTGGTGTAGTAGTCTCCCTCTTAATGCCAACCTCAGGTATGCCTGAGTGAACCAACTGTAATATATCGGAGGTCTTGCTTAGGCTTGAGGGGAATGGTCCCCTTTTGAGCTTTCCTTCGGCACATCCTGGACATACACCTTCTTTCTCTACTCGGAATTCGGGCATCTCTGTCACCATTTGTCTTACACCGAGTAGATCTTTGTAATGAAGGTAGGCAAACCTCCAATGCCAAAGTTCGGACTGAAGAGATGTGTCATAAGACATGACACCTACCTGACTTTCATCGACCTGATAACATGAAACCCAAGAGTAAAGGCATCTTTAACATTATTTTTCGATACATGTACCTTGCCATCGCTGAAGGTTACCTTGTAGCCTTTGTCTTCCATTGCCGAGATGGACATTAGGTTCTTTCGGAGGTTAGGGGTATTTAATACATCCTGGAATTTCTAGCCTTCTTGAATGGTTGTCCTCTTCCTTGATTCCCAACTCTCCTCTTACCTTTGCTATTGAATTTGTCATTCCTTTGATTGCCATCAGAGGGATTTTGATCATCGTCCCGGTGTGAGTCCTTTCTATCAGGGCACTCCCTTGCATAGTGACCTGCTTTATCGCAGATGTAACATCGTCCTTTTCTTCCACCCTTAGGTCCAGCCTTTCCTTTTGATTTAGTCCCGGAATTATTTATTTTCTTAGCATGAGAAGAAAAGGCAGAAGGAGGACCTTTAGACAAGGGCATTTCTTGCTCTTCTACCCTTGTTTCTTCTTGAATGCATCTAGCCATTAATTCCTCGAAACCAGGAATCACATTATTGTTCAGAAGAGTAGTCCTTAACACGTACCATTCGGATGGTAATCCTCCAAGAGTCGTGAGTGCCATTTCCCTATCAGTAATAGTCTCCCCAATAGATAGGAGATCGTTCTTGATCTCGGTGATTCTCAAGAAGTATGCTTGCATACTCTCATCTTTACCCTTCTTGATTTCCCTCAGCTTATTTCTAAGAAACAAAACTTGATTTGCATTATTAACTTTAAATAAACTCACCAGTCTATCGTAGATTTCCTTGGAGGTGTCCAGTTCAGAGATGTAGGCCACCAAGTGCTTGTCAATAGAGTCCCTGATGATCTTCTTTGCTTTAACTTCTCCGGTTTTCCATTTGTCCCTGGCAGCAGCGGATGCATTTGATGGAGGCTCAACAATATTGCCCCTCACATGGTCCAAAACTCCTTGATCTTCTAGGGTTAGAAACCCTTTGATCAAATCTTCTTTTATCTTCAATAATTCAGCAGAGAGAAATAGTAAAATAAATCTGATTCATATCAGCAATAGCAAACCCTAGATCAGCAGCATCAGCGTTAGCGGCTTCATCATCAAACTAGGGCAGACAATATCTCACAAACCGACCGTCGAATCGACTTGATTCCACCACCAAAAGTTGTGGCTTCCAGAGGAGGTTCAGATGAACCTACAAAGCAGTTCAAATGAGGAGATCTTCTAGTCCACGCAGGTCAAACTTTACTTCTGCAGTTGTAGCTTCAGTTTCGGCAACTTCCGGCTTCAAACTAGGGCAGTCGATATCTTGCAAACTGTCTGTCGGATTGCCCTGATTCCACCACCAAAAGTTGTGGCTTCCAGAGGAGGTTCAGATGAACCTACAACACAGTTCAGATGAGGAGATCTTCTAGTCCACGCAGGTCAAACTTTACTTCTACAGTTGCAGCTTCAGTTTTGGCAGCTTCCGGCTTCAAACTAGGGCAGTCGATATCTTGCAAACTGTCTGTCGGATTGACTTGATTCCACCATCAAAAGTTGCGGCTTTCAGAGGAGGTTCAGATGAACCTACAGCGCAATTCAAATGAGGAGATCTTCTAGTCCATGCAGGTCAATCTATACTACGGTAGTTGTAGCTTCAGTGTCAGCGACTTCCGGCTTCACATGTGTGAGGGAGAGACCCTTTTCTGCACAGTAGAGAAGAGACTCTTTTCTTCGTAGTAGAGAGAGAGAGATGTGATGAGATGAGTGAGTCCAAATGAGGAAAAGTCCTCATGTATTTATACACAACGTTGATGTTTGAATAGATGCGACTGTTGGGCTTCTGAGCCTACATGAGTTGTAGGTCGGCTTGATAATAATTCCATAATCAAAATAAATTCATATCTCCATGAATACTTATCGGAATCGAACGATCTTTATATCAATCTTACACCTCTCGACGAGAGGAATCTAATAAAAATATTATCAGCCATGAATAAGATGACCCACATGAAGTTTTTCCCTAGTTGCCAATTTTAACAACTCCTCATTGAGCATCACTCTGATTATCAGGCATTGGTACTTGTGTTGATGCTAGGCCTCCCCGCCCAACATCCTCTGCACTACTGCATCCTGTACTGCTGCCCATGGCCCTGCCACTACCACTGTTGCATCCGTACAGCAGCTCCCTCTACATCTGTGTTGTTGTTGGTCCATCCTCACATCACTGCATCCCCTCTCAGCATGTTGCATCGTGCTACTGCCAACTGCTACTGCACTGCAACTCAGTTACTGAGAAGTAAGTAACTGATCCACCCAACTTCTGACATCCCTGTTAGGCTAGAAACACTCCCGATGTTGAAGCTCCCTATGCCGCTAACAAGTGCTCCCTCTACTGACCTCTATGTTGTTGTAACAACTCCCTACATCCCGCACCGTTGCACCCCTCTGTTCCATCCTGCACTAGTGCAACACTCCCATGCCTTCCGCACTGTCGCAGCCTGCTAGCCTCACGTTGTCCCAGGACTCCTGCACTGTAGCACTCTCTGCCGCTCCATCCGCATCCGTCTCTACCGACATCCGCCAGTCCTGCTACTCCTCTTCGGGGCTCCCATAGCAAGGTATAATCCAAGAGGTTGGGTACCTCAAGGATCCTGCCCCTCATCGCTTGTAGTCCTCCTAACTACAGCTCGATGTCTCCCCACTTCTTCTCAAGTGGCACATGAGAACTCATGGCACAATCGTCATCCTCCTCGACTTTTTTCTCCGCCTTCGCTGGGGTTGCCTTCGAGTCAGAAGCCTCTTCCTTACTCTTCTTTCTCGAACACTAGTTCGCAAAATGACTCAGTTCCCCACAATGGAAGCACTTGACCTTGGAGAGGTCCTTCTTCTTCCTCTTCTCCTGCTTTCCCGCAGATGCTAGAGCCGCTTCCTCTTCTTCCTCCTTCTTAACCCTGACCCCTTTGTCGCTACTCCCCGCCTTGGCCAGTGGTCTGATCTCTTCTTGACGAAGAGTCGCCCATAGTTTTTCCCAATCCGAAAGACTCGTCCTGCCCAGTATGCTCTGGACAAATACCTCCCAATCCTCGGAAACTACGTTAATTGTGGTCCTCACCATTAATTATTCATCTGGCATGGCCCCTATGGAAGTTAGTTGGTCACGGATCTCCTTCAACCGACCAAGGAAGACATCTATCTACTCTCCCTTCTGCATCTAGTATACCCTTAGTTGATTCTCCAGGAGCATCTTCCTCTACACAGAAGTATGCTGGTACAATGTCTTCAAGGCGTCCCACATCTCCTTTGTCATTTCCTTCTCGGCAATATGTGGTACCACATGATCCTTGACCCCATCAAGGATGATGCACTTAGCCTTAGCCATTGCCTCCTCGTACCTTTCATTAGCTATCGAGTCAACTGGGATAGTTATCACTCTCTAGACGAAGCCCTTGATGTGATGTTTGTCTATAATGGACAAGATCCTGGCCTTCCAGACCACAAAGTTGGACACTCCGTCCAACCTGTCCCGATCTCTCAACCCATTTACGGCTATCTCGCTGCTCTTCTATCGACTCGTCCGAGTCTCTCTACTTCCCTCCTGGAAGTTCTTTGTTCGACTCCTGCTGAGTCTCTCTACTTCCCATTTGGAAGTTCTCTTCTCGACTCCCTCTTAGTCCTAATTTCCCTCCTGGAAATCCTTCTACCAATGTCAACTTGCCCCTCTCTGATCGTCTGTGCAACTACAACACTGATCTGGATTCCTTGGCTAGAAATCCGCCTCGGCAGCAACTCCCTCTACCTTGGTCTTGCCCTATTAGGTATTGTTCTGACCACAGTACCCCACCAGCTTCGCTCTCGCAAACTACCCACAACATTCTATGCCCCAACAATTAAAGGATTGAGCTACTTGGCTCTGTGCAATTCCGGCACCAGCAAATCATCTCCCTCAGCCAACTGCGTCAGCCCTCTTAGCCTTTGCGTGAGCCTGATTCAGCGTCTCTCAGTCTCTGCACTGGCCTCTCTTTGGCCCAAACTGATGACGCAATCCCTCTGCGTCACTCCTTCCTCTGTCGCCTTCTGCAAGGGTCAGCGCTGTCACTCGGGACAGCTGAATCTGCAGCAAATGCTCTGCTCGGCTAATGCCTTCAGTTTTCCTGTGATACGCAACCACCCTCTAATACTATGTTGAATTTTCTAAGTCTATTCGTTAGAAAATTAATCTGTATTCTGCTGGTTTATTTCTTCTACTTGTTTAAAAATCAAACAAGTTATTTAATACATTAAATACCAAAATAAACACAATACAGTCACAACATCTATAGATCATCAAATAAAAGAAAACAAGCACGCAAGTGACACCATTATATTTGGACAAATGTCCCCGGAAAAACCCAATGCGGGAAAACCGGTGCAACTATTCTGAGGGTTATATTATTATGCAGTGTATCTGAGTACAACAAGGTGCCTAATCCGGCTCACCCGACAGAGAAAAATACACAACAGCAATACCTCTATATCCGGAAACAGGTATTCAAAAAACCTGCACCACAAAACTCTCTCCAGCACAACTGAAGCTCAACGCTGGCCCTTCTAGCCTCTACGTCAGCCTCCTGCTGACTTGCATCAGCCCCAGGACCTAATGCATCAGCCCTCTGAGGCACTACGCAGCCTCTAGAAGCCCCTGCTCTCTGCATGGATGACGCAGTCTCTCTAGGCTCTGAGCTGCCTATGTTGGGCTCTGCATAGCCTAGACTGACTGTTGCTCTTGCTCTCTCTGCTTTTGTGCTGGTCTCCCAGTATTGTCTCTGCCTCTCTGCATCGTACTCACTGCCCCTCGCTGTTGATCACTAATTCAACTTTGTTTAGCAACCTTGTTCTAGCAAAATGAATAAATGATCACTCTGGTGTGTCTTCCAACTCACCCTCAAGCCTCCTCTTATACTTTTCTTGTTAGTCCTTCAACGGCCGAGATTAAATCTCTAATCAACGGTTAAGATTAGATTTGGCTTGATCCATGACTTTTGGAACCTTCTAACCCAGTTTTATATTAATACCCATTAATATTTTATTTTTCCTAAGTTTAGACTTAGGAACTCCATTAAAAATATTAATTATTTTAATATCTCCCAAACCATTTAGAATCTGCCCAAACCATTTTTGGGTCTTGGAGATCTCATGTGCTTTAGCCTCTCCATCAATTTTCATGGCTAGAGCACATCCGATGCTACCCCAAATCAACACTGATTTTATTGCAAAAAAATCATGAAATAGTGATTTTTTGGCCTAGACGATGTTTCCCAATTTTCACTGATATTTCCTCGATTTTTATGATTTTTTTGTTTCAATACCCTTGCCGATTTTATCCCAATGTGCATGTTTGCAACATAGTTGTTGATAAATTTCCATGAAACTCTGCAACTACTTAGATGAATAAATGAAAACTAAAACTAGTTAACTTTCACCAAGATACAAAGCCTCTTAACAACTTATAAGCAGCGGAATAAAAACACATCACACTTATTCTTCTCAAGAAACACAACAGGGAAAACATGCTTGGTTGATGTGGCTATTTTATTGATTGTTCTTGGAGCAATGGAATCCATTACAAAGCAATTTGTCTCTTTTGATAAATTGTTTTGCTTCTCACACAATTCTCAACGGATACAATTAAACTTGGGCTGCCTTGATCACTACTTGATCTTGGTTCTTGCACACAATTTATCCTCTGTTGCCCCCTTGACTTGCTCTGCAAACCCTGCTTCCTTGCTCAGTTTTGCTCCTCCTTCCTTGTTCACTTGAGGCCCTATTTTCTAGCACACTTGAGCTCCTATTTTTTAGGACCCCATCTCCACACAACCTGCACACAACCAATTCTCCTAAATCCTAGTGCACTTGTGCTCCCATTCTTTAGGACACAATTACTGTGCTCCACAATCAAGGCTCTCTCTCACTAACTCATGAGTTTTGTCTTGTCACAATCCTTCATGCACAAAACAATATAATTTACTTATGCCTTTGTGCTCTCTTTATAGGTGAACTTCGATCCATGCAAGGGGCCAAGCTTAATTTAGAACTCGAGCTCTAATAGCAAGTTAACTGAATGTTACTCACTCTCCTTCTAATCATCACAGGAGTGTTAACTCGTGCTCTCTCCAATCAACACTAAAGATCTAATTCGCTCTTCAATCAAGACTAAAGACTAACTCGCTCTAACTGAACTACTAACTACCACCTCGTTATGTAGTCAAACTAATGAAGACTTCCACTTAACTAAAGCTCCAACTCTACGCATGTTAACTTGATGATTATTCTAGTAAACTGGAAATAACTCATCCTAACTGAAGCTAAAGCATAATCTAGAAGCAACAATTCCATACATTAGACAATTCAAAATAATAATCCTCGACAATAGGGACTTGCAAGATAACATGTAGTATATCCATCCATTAGCCCAAGAAATAGCTCCAAAGAATGTCAAAATCAACTTTCATACATCAAAATGCATCCAAGTATCTCCAAAATCTCCCACAAGAAGCAAGTGGTTAATTAATCAGGATTAATTGAGAAAAGTCAATTTTCTTCTAGTGACCTCTATAAAACTCGTTTGATGGAGTCAAGATGATCTTAGCCATTAATTGGAGTTAGATTGTGATCATTGATTGCTCAACGAGAGATTACAAGAGGAAATCAATGAGCATTTGGAGAACACATTTGTATGACAAATTTGCAGTGTTAGCAAGGGCTCAATGATAGCGTGGACGACACCAGCAGCGAGGTTTCAGCAAGAGAAATTGAGAGAACTTTCACAGGGATTCCAGTTTTTTGAGATAAGGAAGGAGGTCGAATTATCCTGCAAGAGGGAGATCAATTCAGCTAGTGTGAATTGCCAATTTACCCAGTGCGAGTTGTTGTAGCTATAGCATGATTTCTAGTTATTGAAGATAGTTGTCAGAGAGTGCGAGTGACTTTAGTGTATTGCTAAAGGCAGTATATTTGCTGGAACAATTTTCCAAAGGTTGTGTGAGTTCCAGAAGGAGGTTGTCCACATTTCTAGTTTACCAATGTGAATCGTTGGATGAGGTGTGAATTGCACAGAGAGGGCCAAATTGTGAGAACTTCTGAATCTACACATCATAAATCCTACTGCAATCACTGGTTTATCATCTCCTACTTGTTCTTTACATTCAACAAGTTATTTAATCAATTTAAACAGCAATGAAAACATTATTGCATACTACACATACATACAGATCATGAACTGAAATAAACTGAGACAATCACACAAGGGACACCGTTATTTTTTGACAATCGTCCCTGGAAAACCCAATTCGAGAAAACCGGTGCAACATATAGAGGGTGTGTATTATTAAGAAGATTTCTGAATACAACTAGGGTGTCAATTCCGGCTCACCCAACAGAGAATAAAACTGGCAGAAGTACACCTATCCAGAAACAGAGATTTTGGCGAATCCAGCAACTGGATGATCAAACCCCACATATGACAATGTTGCCCCCAGTGTTGGGCAGTGATGCCTGCTCCAACCTCTGCACTGGAACTGGGTCACCTCCTCTAGGCGCTGCATCACCCTCTCAGTGAATCTCCCTTGCTCAGAAGTCAATATGCTGAACTACTGCTCTCTCTGCCCCACAAAAAAACCCCAGCGCTGCCTCTAAGGGTCGGCGTCAACCCCTCTAGCTTCTATGTCACCCTTTCTGGAGTTGCGTTGTCTCTCCTGGTGCTGCTCTGCCTCTCTACTATGTATTCTCGGCCTTGGACTGAAGTCCCTCTGCCGAACTGCCCCTCTCCCTGCAACTCAGATCACTAGCTCGATTTTCTCAGCAAACCTCGCCCCAGAAAAATCGAACTCTTTGATCTCTCAAGTGGAATGGTGTGTCTCAAATTGACCCTCAAGCCTCCTCTTATACTTTTCCTGTTGATGAATCAACGGCGGAGATTAAGTCCCTAATCAATGGCTAAGATTAAAACAGACTTGATCCTCGTCACTTAAAAGTTTCTCACCCATATTCCTATTAATACCCATTAATATCTTTATTTTCCTAAGTTTGGACTTAGGAACCCATTAAAAATATTAATTATTTTAATAACTCCTCATCTGGGTGGAATTTCTCCAAACAATTTTTGGGTCTTGGAGATCTCATGTGTTCTAGCCCCTCCACAAAATTTCGGAGCTAGAGCACATCCGATACTACCCAAAATCAACACAAAGTGCTTTGCAGAAGGAAATCATGGATTTCAAGTTCGATTTTGCCAGTACAAGTGAGGGAAAAATATTGAAGGAGCTTTTCCAATGTTAGCCAAGTAGTGGACGTAATCATTTATTCGCTAACGAATTAATAATATAAACCCTCATCTGTCGAACTGGTTTTCCACAATGGGGTTTTTCCGGGGATAATTTGTCCAAAAATATCGGTGTCTATTATTTTGTGTGTTATATATTTTCTCAGTTCCTGTGATTTAAATTTGGTTAAGTTGCAGTAGTGTTTTATTTAGTATTTCTCGTATATAATTTTACAGAAGACATAATATTTTGAATATAGGTAAATTTAAACCATATTACTTGCAATAGTATTAAAATTTCACAAATTAACCCACCAAGAGGCCAAAATTCTAACAACATGCATGTGTAGGCCCTTCTAGGGTGTGCATTGGGCTCCTCCAGTGCCAAGGTGAGTGTAGAGGTATCCAAAAATCATGATCTAGGGATCGGCCCCTAGATCTCCATGAAAATCATGGTGAGGCAAAAAATGGGTCTCATGGGTCTCCTAGCGATAGAATAGCCTGATTTTGATCGAATGTTGAAGGCTCTAAGGATGTTGCTAGCCCTCACATGTCTCAAGGGGTGAGACAAACCTCATCTAGACCTCAGATCAGCGACCAAACCATGTGTACATTGCTAAGCTAGCTAGGGCATGCAGGTCCAAGTGCATCATCTCACGAATAATGTGGGGCAAAGTGTAAACTGTTGGGGGTGTTGTAGGTGCCCATGGAATGGAATGATGCTCTACAAGTGATAGGTGTCCATTGGGTCGCAATGCTTCACTTGTAGGGTGCCACAATGCTCCTCTAGTGGACTTGGGCCCCAGTTAAGTTGCCCAGCCCATGATGAAAACCATCTACCAATCACACACAATGTCCAGTGCTACATCTTCACCATTAGATACAATAATAGTTAATGCATCTAAGTGAACCAACCTTGCTAGTAAAGGGAAAATTGACACTTCATACAAGACTTCCCTAACAAATTTGGGGCTTTGATCATGTAATAGTGTTACCTCCCTACGTAGGAGTGGCTAATGGACGATCCTATTAGGTGTTACCAACCCCTAAGGGGAAAGACAAGTCCCTGGTACATCCTTCAATCAATAAGTGTCATGTGAATAATGATGGAACGGAGGGGATAAGGGGTATCAGGGCCATATGCCATGGTCAAAAGGGGTAGCAATCATGAGGAAATCCACATTCTGGGTGTACAAATATGAGCGAGCAATCGTGGATGCATGAGTTATCTCGGCCTTTGGTTTTCCACCCCTCTTATTGCCTTTTGCCTTTTCTTGATTTTTCATTGTATTACTGCTTGAAGCTCTAGGAAATGAGAGCATGTTGTGAATGATGTCTAGCAACGAATCACCCCCTTAAAGGTGGGGCAATGTATCACCCACCAGGGATTGGGACATGCATATGTTCCTTTTATGATGTGGCAAGGCAACATTGGCCCTAGGAACCGGTTGATGGCCATAATGATAAGGGGTAGAGCTCATGCTTGGCTTTTGCCCACGTGCTAATGTTAATGTCCCGGCCATCTTTTGCATTTTATAATCTTCTTTTTCTTTCATTTCTTGCTTGTGGCCATGATATGCTTTTCACTTTTCTTTTAGTTGCACCAACCTCCCAAGGCAAAGTTTCCAAGCCTGACCCAAACATGTGGGCAAAAGGAGGGGATGTGTTAGAACTTAGAACCCAGTGGACCCATGGTAATGTGGACCTAGGGATAAGAGGTGGAGTATAGGGCTCATCATGTACGGAGGGAAGTGATAAGAATGGAATGGGAAAATGGGAACATGCTATCTCAATCAGGGTTTTCCAAGTAGTGTCCTTCCTAAGCCATAGGCCATTAGGGGAGGTCCCACTGGACTAGGATTGAAGATTAACCCCCCATTTAAGGTGAGCAAACAAAACCACGGTCAAAACCCTTCCCTTTTCCAAGTCACCTAATAATCCACACCAAATGCCCAAATATAAAACAAGCATAAGCATGTTATTGCACAATGAATATCATACCTTTTGGATCAGATTGCTCACATTCTAACATGTGCTCTTGACAAATGGGCGAGGAAACATATGGTTGATGCAGGTGGCAAGGATAAAATGGCACATCACATCGGCTATAAGGTGTCTATCAAGGCTTGTTGGTTGGAAGAAGATGATTAGGAGAAAATTTCTCCTAGGGATACCCACTTTTGGTGGGTTATAGGGCCAACACTAGTTGAGATGGATATTCATCAACCCTCTCTTACTTTTTTATTTCAGCTACAAATGACCATGATTTTGAGTTGGATATCCACACATTAACACTCATTTGTATGTTAGTTGTTATCATTCCTAGTTGTATCTGAGTTGGGTATTCATAAACCTAGTGTCTTCTTTATTTTGGTTATGGCCATTGTTTGTGAGAAGTTGGGTATTGATAAACCCGGTCTCATCTTGTAATTGACCTTATTTTGTGCTACGATCCCTTAGGTGCATTTGTGTTGGGTATTTACACGCCCACATCCCTATTGTATTTGAGCTCTCTCAACTATGTTCAAGTTCAGGTATCATAGTCAAGCTTTCTTCTCAACTGTTCTCTTTCAAGTGTATCTAGGTTGATATTCACGCACCCATTCCCTATTATTTTTAGGTATTCTCATTTGTGTTCAAGCTCTTAAAGAAATAAGGAATTGGATCTTCCTACTCTTGTTTTATCTATAGTTGAACTTATTATAGTTGGGTACTTTCATCTCTTCTCTCTTACAAGATGTTCTTTCTAACACTTCTTCAGATGGGAAATTCAATGGAACTATCTTCCAATAAATGTGAAGCATGGCTAGGATGTGTCTTCCAACCCTCCTGTAGTAGATGAGTAGGTTAATGATAGTATTTTCCCATAGAGTATTGTATCAACCTTCATATTGAAATGGATGATCACAAGCCCACACTCTGTTAATTTTTCTTAGGGCTATATTGTTCTTTGCTTTAGATAATTGCATTTCATTATTTACACATTGAATTCACCCCACAGCATTACATCATCATTACATCATATGCAATTATGTAGAAAGAACAATATCATCAACAATGCGGTGGACAATAAAGGAACAACAGAAGAAAAGCATTCACACATGGAGACACCAAGATTGGTTGAAGACCAGGGCAAAACCCCACAAGGGCGAAAACCCTTTCAAATTCTTCTTCTTAATAAATTGTCATAAAATGTTTAGCAAAGAGAGTACAATAATTCAATTTTTCATTCACGAGACTATCCAATGAATCCAACCAAACTATATCCTAGAGATGAACCTCACAATAATACTAATCAAGATCATAATTCAAAAGCCTGCAGTCAATTATCAACATCTGCAAAGCCTGTGATCAACTATCGAAATCTGCAGTCAACTGTCACCTAAAACCCTAGGACTTAGTCGCATGGAGCAGGTGCTCCTGTGTGCGGCTGAAGCATTCTAGCCGCATGGAGCAGGTGCTCCTATGTGCGACTGAAGCATTCTAGCCGCACGAAGAGGCTTTTTTGCATGCAGCTACAACCGAAAATATCTTGTGGCAACCCTGCCGCTGCTAACTAAAAAGCCTAATCTGTACTTGTGAGGTCAGACCCTGCGATTTCGAACCTATGCAAACGAATTCCCCGCGAACCAATTTCAGCCCTGCAACACAAGTAAGAGTAGATTCCAAAAGGTAGGTAATTTCACATTTTATAGAGAGGTCTTGCTATCAAACAACCTTCATTTTGATCCCTGCAAGAAGTCAAATATTATGTAGATCTAACTGTTCATTTTATGTCCATATAACTTTCTATCATGTGCTCCTGATTTCATGCCTAAGGTTTCATATTTTTGTATCCTACAAGCTCAGCTACACCCATAGGCCTTCTTCTATACGACTAGGAGCCTATAGGCGCACCCTTAAACCTTTCTCCCAACAGATAGGGCTTGGACTAGGAAAAACTCTCTCGACTCAAATCAGAACTTGTCAAAACTAACAACATCAGATGATCATCTATTCTTGTCCAGAAACAATCAAGAGTCTTCTATTCATTTACTGCAAATAATAATAGGTGTTGGGGAGTTTCTCCCTTTGAATGGAAAGCCTCTTCAATCATCTTCAATAAAGACATTCACTTGCCTTATCATAATAATGTCATGTATCAATAAAATTGTCAGATCGCGGATATGACAAATCATCATCAGTTGTTTCATATGAAGATGTCATCAATCATTCATCAAAGATTAGAGTCATATAAGTGTATCTTTCAAGGATTATAATCACAACATCAAGTCAGGGCGTCCAATTTACCACATTGTCAGATTAACTAAGCTTATCAAAACCTAACCAAGATCAACAAGATCCTGAATATCACTTTTATTATCAGGGGTTACCATGCTTCTCAATAGTATTATCAATAGTATCAAGTTACCATATATCAAAAAACAATGTTTCTAGCCTACTTTATAAAATCAGGAAATCCACCATGCCTAAAAATGTAAGATACTTGCCAAATATCAAGAGCACCAATATATCACATGTACCAAAAATCAAACTTACTTTCATATGCATGCATGAGTCATTTATGAAGGTGATATTCTCATCATACCTCAGGGCTTGACTTGCCATCCAATCTTGCGACTAAACTGAAACAATATACTATACATACCTTGTAGTATTCATGTACCTTTGCGACATGTAACACTTATTTGTCATTGGCAGTTGTAGCCCTTGTATATTGAGTTTATGGATGCCACTTTAAAATCTTTCAAAAACTTTCCCCAGGTACTTCTTCCTTTTTCCAACACCAGCTCTTCAAATCCTGCACTAGCTCTTTTCCTGCAATTTAAATGATCCTCAAGAGGGATTTTCTTATCACATCTCATCTAGAGGTTAGAAGTATTCAAATACTCAAATATGCAGGAAGGTTGGCAATAATCAAAACAATAAATCTAAACAAGAATAGTGTCATGATCACATAAATCTAAAAGGTACTTATCTTTAATGAAAAATTGATCATCTCCCTCTTGAGCCAGCCTTCAAGAGTTATTACTATCCATTATCCATATATCAATGTTGCCTTCAATATTTCTGTCTTCATCAACAACCAAGGCTAAATGAGATTAAACCATCACAAGTGCTAGAACAACATCTCATTGATCATGTTAGGGTTTCAAGATTGCATAACTCAAACCTTTTTGATACTTCAAGGTTTCTTCCAAACCCTAAACTCATATAATCCAGCAAACCCTAATAACCAAATTACCTAGGGTTTCCTTCAAACCTAGCATTCTTTTAGATCTCCTCCATCTTCTCTTGCTTCCATTATATCTTCACAAGGGTAATCTTTAATGACTTTTCTTTAGCCCAGCTCTAATACCATGTTAATTTTTCTTAGACCTATATTGTTCTTTGCTTTAGATAATTGCATTTCATTATTTACACATTGAATTCACCTCACAACATTACATCATCATTATATCACATGCAATTATATAGAAAGAATAATATCATCAACAATGCAGTGGAAAATAAAGGAACAATAGAAGAAAAGCATTCACATATAGAGACACCAAGGTTGGTCGGAGACCAGGGCAAAACCCCACAAGGGGGAAAACCCTTTCAAATTCTTCTTCTTACTAGATTGTCATAAAATGTTCAGCAAAGAGAGAGTACAATAATTCAATTCTTCATTCACAAGACTATCCAGCAAAACCAACCAAACTATATCCCAGAGATGAACCCAACAATAATACTAATCAAGATCATCATTCAGAAGCCTAAGGTCAAATGTCAACATCTGCAGAAGGTTGCGGTCAACTATTGAAATATGCGGTCAACTGTCACTTGAAACCCTAAGACTCGATTGCACGGAGCAAGTGCTCCTACGTGCGATTGAAGCATTCTAGCCACACGAAGAGGCTTTTATGTGTGGTTGCAGCCGAAAATATGTTGTGGCAACCCTGTGGCTACAAACCAAAAACCCTAATTCATACGTGCAAGCTCGTACCCTTCAATTTCAAATCTATGCGAACAAAATCCCCGCGAACCAATTTCAGACCTGTGCGAGCCAAAACCAAAGAAGAGAAAGAAGATTGCTTGATAATCATCTGCAAATGAGGCGCATTTGACTTGTATTTATAGCCATCCAAGGGTGTCCAATTTCCTTTTAGGGTCGACCTGTCCTTCTGAGCACATGTGGGTTTCCATATTAAAAATATATTTTTCCTCAACCAAATTAAATTCTTCCAAGGGCTAGGAGGGGTCTTCCTTGATGAGGAAGATTGCCCAATGGAGGGAATTTGTCCCTGAGCTGCCAAATTAACGCACTCCCTTCTTCCACCTACAGATGACACTACATTGAGTTGGGTATGCATAATCAATTTTGTACCTTATCTCTCTTGTATTCATGTCTCTTTACACAACTCCTTTACCGAAATGGACAAATCTCGATCATATTCCCCAAATAATGAATAGTTCAATGGTGGAAATTCTTCAAGAGTTTAGTAGTTATATGATGAAGATGGTTGGGTATTCAAAAACTCTTCCACTTTTGCAATGAGTTGGGTCTTAAGTCACCTTGGTCCACCACTTTCCACCATTAAGTTCGAGATTGGCCAAATTTCAAGAAATGACAAACAAATTTGTTTAAATTTTTCCATTAAATTCAATTGAATAGATAGAATCTTATTTCCATTAGTTTTGTAATTAAATTCATATGCAATTCTTTCATTGTAAAAGGAATTTGTTGAAACCCATTTATTTCTAGAATTAAAGGAATTATGAGCATAAAAGTCAAATCTGGTCAAACTTCAATTCTCTAATTTTTCAATGAAAGTCAACAACAATGAACGCTACCCTAACCAATCAACAGTCAAAGTGCTCCAAAAAGTTCAATCAAACAATCAAAGAATATAACTTCTTCTACTCGGTCAAACCTGGTCAAAACAACTCTTAAATTTTGCCCACAAATTCGGTCAAAGTTTGACATGCAAAAACCCTAGTCGTACTTTTGTAGTCAATGTTGGTCAAAAGGCTCAAAAAAAATTGGTCAAACTGCAGATCAACTCGGCCTCCCAAAACAAGTCAAGCATAGTCAAACACTTCCAAGTCAATGCTAGTCAAAACAATCCCAAACAGAAAGTCAACGCTAGTCAAAAAAAGTGCCTCTCTCTCCTTCACACGTGTGAACTTGGACCTGCAACTTTCAGACTTGTACAAACCAATCAAATGAAGAGATGATGTGATATGAGATGCCTCATAGAGATGTTGTTGTACCTCTGAGATAGCAGTAGGTCAGCTACTAATGCAAGAGCATCTAAAATAATTGTTTTGGGGTTTTTGGTTTTAGTTTTGGAAGACCAATGAATGAAGACAGATGTAGAATTGAAATACTTAATCCTTTGGATAATATTAATATCTCAACAAAGGGCTGCTATAAAGCTTTACACAGTGATATAGATCAAATAGTGGTGAGAAGAAGAAAGAAAATAATATGATTATCACAGTTTTCAGACTGTAAAACAGAACAGTCATAAGTATGAAAACCTTCTAAACTATGTTCCAAAGATTCAAGGCAATATACTTAAGCTTACAAAAGACACTAATGCTTTATTGATTAGAGGGGATTAGCTAAACAGACAGTTCATTAATCTATTTTCTTAATAGATGATCACTTCAAGAGCTTATAGGAATAAATTGAGACACAATTATTCCTACCTAGATACCTCTATAAGTCATAAGCATATGAAGAAAAACATAATGATTGATCACTGGAAAAACTTACAGGATAACACAAACTGTGTAAAACCAAATTCAAAATCCTCTGCTTTGTATTAAGGTTCCAGAAACACTGAGTACATCAAGTGTCTAGAAAAGCTTCCTTCAAAGGTGCAACCAAATTCAAAGTAGAATGAACAGTCACGACTTAACAAGCAATGAACAATGAACCTTGAACCTTGAACCCTTAATAACTCAAGAAGAGAGTTATTTATACAATAATGAAATTAAGAAAATATCCTAAAACTAATTAAGATTTATTCTAGGAAAGGAAATATCTTCATGCAAGGAGATAGGGGCAGCTATTGAACTGCTTCTTGTTGTCCCTTTTATTCCGGTTGTGTTGGCTTTGTTGTTTGATATTTTGCCCTTTAAGCTGCTTGATTGTTTGTATCCTTTACGCTGATAGATTCCTTCATTTGATCTTTCATCTGATACTCTTTAAACTCTGTGAATATCCTTCGACCCTGCTGAGTAGCCTTTACTGTGTTCTTTTTACCTTTACTGTGCATTTCAGGTTTTTACTATGTTTTTCAACAGTAAATCGTTTTAGATTTTATGTTACAGGGTAAAGTGATTTGATATGATCTTCATATTTGTCTTCTAACTGTATGCAGGCTTTTTTCTTTGTAAGCCTAGAATAGGGGTTTTTACCTGCAAAACACAGAAATTGTTAAGAAAAACATAGGTGACAGGGAAGGTCATCAATGGCTTTGTTGAGCTCGAAAAGATATTGGAAGGAGTCCAGAGCGTATCGGAAGGTAAAACAATGGTTTTATTGGTCACAGAGGCTTATGGAGGTTTCACTATGTAAACGGGCGAAACAAAGTAAAATGGTGATTTTTACGTTTAAACGGAAAAACAATTTACTTTTTGAAATATGGCGCAAAGTGAACAGTGGCCATTTTGTCGTTATGTGAGAGGTGGTTTTGGTTTTCATCGCACCACTTATGAGGCGCGGGCGGTTTTGGGAGGGGTCACCCGATATGGTCTAGAGCCTGACACATAGCAAGGGGAGGTCGGTGGAATACTGCCTTTTCGGGCAGGTAATGCTCGGACAGAGAGCCAACCCGAAATCACTGAGGGTCGTTGGATTTGAATGCACGTGATCGGATGGTGGTGGAGCGAAAGAGCAACGCGGAGGGGCCCAACGATTAATTATGGCGGTATGGGCTTTATTATGGGTTAAAAACTGAGATTAGCGGGGTTTTATGGTTAAATAGAGGTTTAGGTTGGTTCTTTGTTTAAATCGTAAAAACCTTTTAACAAAGAAATCCTTTGCAAAACACGGTATGGCGGACTTGAAATAGTATGAATTCGGGCGGATAAATGACGTCGGGTCCGAGTTCCCATCGCATATCGCAATCGTAGTTTAGCGAAGGAAAGCCCATCGCAAAGGAATGCGATAGGGGTCGGAAGCGATGTGGAAAATAAATCATGGATAATACTGCGTTGGGTCCGGGTTCCCATCACATATCGAGATCGCGGTGGCGGAGGGTATATGTTCCAGCCGGGACTTGCGATGAAGGGCAGATGTGAAATAGCAATGAATTATGAATATATTTGTGTCAGGTCTGGGTTCATCGCGCATCGCATATCGCAATGCGGAGGAGAGTGCATGCATGTTGAAAAGTTTGCGATCTGCCGATATGTGATGTTTTATTTAATACATAGTTTTATAATAAAACTAATGGTTTTAGGTTATTTAATAAAGGGAGTTAATAATATACGAGAAAGGGAACTTTTAGGGGTTTAATACTATAAGTTAGCATTAATATGAAACATGAGCAGAAAGGGGAAATAAACTAAGTATAATGCTTTTTCATGAGTTATTTGCTTTTCACATATATACATCAATACTTAGGCTAAACATCTTTTTGTGGGTTTTTTGGGTAAAAGGAGATTTAACATAAGGTTTTCACTTTTCCTAGGCAAAAATGATTTTAACCTTAGGAAAAGAGGTTTTTATTGGAAAATGAATGAATATGAACTATATGAAGGTGGGAAGGGGAAATTAGTAAATATAGGGATGAATGGGGATGAGAGAAATTAACTAATTGATCTTGTAGACCTTCATTTGCTTTGTCTAATTGCCTCATGGAAATAGAAACATATGGTAAAACATGATAAATGTACATTTTGTCCAATCAATCATCATACTTCTGCAACCTTTCTTCTACTTACCCTTTGCTTATCCTATCATTTTTTCTTCACTTAATGGGTGCTTTTAAGCTAACAAACCCTTTTCCTGCTTTTTATTTTTTGTCAGGCCAGGCAATAATTCCACAAAGCAAAAACTTATTCGTGTTCTTTATTCCATCAGGTAGGTCTATTATATACATGAGGGAGAGACTATTCAGTTCATCTCCCAATGATTGTTCATATTTCTCATTTATTTATTTACATAAATTTACCCAATCACAAGGATTAGGTGTCAACATTCCCCCCCTTAATCTGAAGGGATGTTGGTGAGTCCAAGCATCGTTCTGAATCGTTCAAGCTTTTCTCTTCCAAGCGCTTTGGTGAAGATGTCTGCAATTTGCTCATTTGTGGAACAATGACGGAGATGGATTGTTTTGGCCTCAACATGATGTCGAATCAGATGATATTTAGTATTGATGTGCTTCGTTCGATCATGGAATTTTGGGTTCTTGGCCAACTTTATTGCAGAGGTATTGTCAATCATGAGTGGAGTTGATTGTACTTGTTTTACCTGCAAATCTTCAAGAATTTTCCTGAGCCACACAATTTCTTTTGTTGCTTCAGCTGTTGCCACGTATTCTGCTTTTGTTGTGGAATCTACTGGAACTGATTGTTTGCGTGATCTCCAAGAGACAGCTCCTGATCCAAGACTCATAGCATATCCTGAAGTAGATACCCCAGTTTCTTTGTCTCCATCGAAGTCTGAATCAGAGTATCCAATCAAGCTGAAGTCGTCCACCTGTGTATACTTGATTCCAAAGTTTCGAGTTCCCTTCAAGTACCTTAGAAATTTTTTTGCAGCAGACCAATGTCCCTCACAAGGCTTTTGCATAAACCTGGAGAGGATTCCAACAGCAAACGAAATGTCTGGTCTGGTAGTAGTTAGGTAGTTGAAACTTCCTACAAGCTGTCTATACTTTGTTGCATCCTCAAATTCTTTTCCTTCAATAGATGTGAGCTTTAAGTTTTGTTCCATTGGAGTAGTAAGGGGATTGCACTCTGTCATACCAAACCTGTTCAACAGATCTCCAATGTATTTCTTTTGAGAAAAAAATATGGACTTTGGATGTTGGGTTACTTCAATGCCAAGATAGTAATGAACATAGCCCAAATCAGTCATTTCAAAACTTTTCCCCAATTCCTTCTTTATGGATGCAATGTAGCTTTCATTGTTCCCTGTCATCAAAAGATCATCTACATATACCACAAGATATACAACTATTTTGCCAACTTTCTTGACAAATAAAGTTGCATCATCAAGATCAAAATGTTTGAAATTGAGTTTTAGAAGATGCTCAGTTAGTTTTTCATACCAGGCTCGCGGTGCTTGTTTGAGGCCATACAAGGACTTCACAAGTTTGCATACTTTATGTTCATGTCCTTTCACAGCAAATCCTTCAGGCTGGGACATAAAAACATTCTCTTTTAAATCTCCATTCAAGAAAGCAGTTTTTACATCTATTTGATGGACTTTCCAACCGTTCTGAGCTGCTAGTGCAAAGAGTGTCCGGATGGTAGCCCATTTTGTTGTGGGGGCAAAAGTCTCCTCATAATCGACCCCTTCCTTCTGTGCAAAACCTTTTGCCACAAGCCTAGCTTTGTGCTCGTCAAGTGAGCCAGCAGCTTTATACTTGTTCTTGTAGACCCACTTGCAGCCAATTGGTTTGGTTCCTAATGGAGGATCAACCAACTTCCAAGTGTCGTTCTTTATGAGGGCATCATACTCCTTTTGCATCGCTTCTTTCCATTCATCATGAGAAGCAGCTTCATTGAAGGAAGTTGGTTCAAAATCTGTAGACAAGTTCAATTCACAATCATAAGAAACATCCATATCAACCGGTGAATTAGAGTCATCTACATCACCTCCATTTTGCCGGTTTGAATTTCTGGTTCCTGTCTTTCCAACTTCATCAGGATGAACACTTTCAAGTGTCTTTGTCAGCGACTTTGGGGGACCTTTCTCAGATGGTTCAAGCTGCTCCGTTGATTGAGTTGGGACTGAATCAAGATTGAGGCTCCCAATTCTATCAATTACATCACTTAAAGCATCATCCGTTGTTGGAGTTTCATGCAGGGGAGAGTGTTCTTCAGAAGAAGACTCCACATGTTGATCTAGTATAGGAATCCCCCCTTCAAGATGTGGAATCTGATTATCAAATTCTTGTAATGATTTTGCTTTTGCAAATCTATCCAAGCGATCAAGTTGCCGCTCAACAACATTGTCAATTTTGGATGATTCAAGGAAAATTACATCTCTAGATACAACAAACTTCTTATTTACTTCATCATAGAGGCGATATGCTTTGGAGGTGTTTGAATACCCCAGGAAGATACACTTACGACTTCTAGCACCAAGTTTGTTTCTATGTACCTTTGGTATCAAAGCATAACAGGTAGAACCAAAGACCCTGAGATGTTTTACCGAAGGAACATGTCCATACCACATTTCATGAGGAGTCTTGTTTCTTATAGCATTAGATGGACATCTATTCTTTATATATGTAGCACATAGAACAGCATCAGCCCAAAACATTATCTTTACATTTTTTAAGAAGAGCATGGATCGTACCATATTTAAGATTGTCCTATTCATTCTTTCAGCTACACCATTCTGTTGGGGATTATAAGGCACAGTTGTTTGATGTTTGATCCCATGTTGGCGAAGATAGTTTTCAAATTCATTTGATGTGTATTCTTTTCCATTATCAGTGTGAATAGACCCAATATGAGATTGTGCATCATTTTCAATCCATTTATGAAAATTCTTGAATGTTTGAAAAGCATCAAATTTGTTCTTCAATAAATAAACCCAACACATTCTGGTGTAGTCATCAATAAATGTCATGATATATTTATTTCCATTTGCAGAAGGAAAAGAGATTGGACCACATAAATTTGAATGAATGAGTTCAAGTTTTCTATGTGCTCTTGAATGTGAATCATGAAAAGACTGTTTGCAATGCTTTCCTAGAATGCAAGCATCACATTGCTTAAGTTTCCTAGAAATTGTAGGCAAACCAGCAACACCATTTTTCTTCAACAAGCGGAGACTGTCATAGTTCAAATGTCCAAATTTAGCATGCCATAATAAACTTGATGGAAGTGTACATTCTTCATGATGAGAATTGTATGAGAAATGTTGTGCATGAGCATAGGCTCCTTGCATCTTGATAAGCCTTTCTTCTTCTATTCCCCTCATGACAAGTGAGTGGTCAGATGCTTTTCTTACCTCAAGCTTGCCATCAAACATATGAATGGAGTGACCTTGTTGGCGGATGTGGACCAAGGACAGCAAGTTTCTCTTGAGCTGTGGAAGATATAGAACATGATGCAGAAGAAAGTTTGGAAGACCAGGCAGTTTAAGCCTGATTGTGCCAAGCCCTGATGGCTTGATTTTTGATTGATCTGCAAAGTATACTGCTCCATCAACATTGTCAGTGAAATCTTCAAAAAAATCTTTTCTATGAGTCATGTGGCAGGTTGCTCCTGAATCAAGCAACCAATCATTTTTCCAAGAATCAAGTGAAGCATTAAATAGATCTTCATTTACTCCAATGTTACATTGTGCCACAACATAGTGAGCGGATTCAGGTGCTTTACCTTTGTCTGTATCATCAGTTTTACCTTTCTGTTGGTTTCTTTTCTGCTCAATTTTGTCCCATGGTAGCTTGCATGTAGAGGCATCATGTGATCCATTTCTTTTGCAGCGAATGCAGTGCAAATCTGCCTTTTCTCCTTGAGAATGTCTGCCCCCCTGCCTCTGAAATATCTTCCTCTTCCTCTTCGACCACCTCTTCCTCTTGTAGAATCTTGAGCAGGATGCTTTTCTTTATGAGCAAGGCACACAGTTTCTTCAGAAGATTCAGGGGTTGTCTTCTTTCCAAAAGCTTTCTCTCTTTCAGCAAACTTTTTCACAAGAGAGTCAAAGGTTATATCTTTGAGATTTCCATTTGCTTGCAATGACTCAAGATAATTGGAGTAAGTAGGATAAAGTGCCTTGAGAAAAGCGATAAGAGGAATATCCAATTCAACCTTAGTGGATTTGATATCATGCATTATAGACTTTACTTCAGATGTAAGAGCAAGAGGATCATTATTTTGCAGTTCAAGAGTGAAGAGTTTAATCATGAGTTGAACAACTTCAAGTGCAGAATGTGAGTCATAGAGTTCTTTCAGCTTTTGTAAGGCTTCAAAGGCAGTTGAATATGACGAAATATGGCAACTCACCTCTTCATTTATAGATGCAGCGATTAATGCATAAGCTTTGTTGTTCTTGTTTTCCCAAATGACGAGCTCTTTGTCTGAGGTAGGTTGTACTGGTTCATTGTCTCCTTCTCCAACACACACTCATTTCCACAACTCATTGAAAATGAGGGTGTGTTTTATCATCCGGGACCATTCAGGATAGTTCTCCTTGCCAGTGAGAACTATTCCCACCATAGATATGATTGAATGCATTGTAAAATCTGAGTGCTGTAAAAATACTTCTGCTAGCAAAAAAATGTGCTTTTGTGGAGAAAAAAACTTCTGCTGCTAAAAAAATTGATTCTGATATATGATATATGGAGACAGAGGTATGCAGAATAATTTATCTTCAAAGCTATCTCAGTCTATTGTCTAATTCATCTTCATGGCATCTTCACAATTATTGTCTATGCTGTCAAAGGAATCTACAGAAAACTACTGAGACTTGTATAAGCGATTCCACAAATGAATCAAATGTTATAGTAATGCACCAAAACCTTAACTTCTCTGAAATACCACAGCGCTAACCAGCAACGTTAACCAACAAACAGCATGATATATCAAGCCGAGGTATGGAGACCTGGGACCTGTGAATTTCTTAACTAGGTTTGTTGCTTAGTCCAGAGATAAAGACAGCCAAGCAAAAACTACCATCACGCTGATTCCGTCGACTCAAGTTCTGGTCTTCGAAAGGAGATCCCAGCAGCCACACCACGTTTCCGCTGCCACCACATTCACCGTGGAGTAGATACGATGGAATTATACCTCAGAATTCGGATACTGCAACAGGAATTATACACGCAGGAATTATGCTATGTGGCTGTGGGAAGTATGACTATGGGAGTCGAGAAGCGTATGGAGGTTGAGGCCGAGGTGTAGCAGAGTTCGGATACTGCAACAGATTCTGCAATAATAAGAAGCAGCATCCAGGCCAATATTGAAGCTAGAGGTTTAACAGAAAGGCATTATCCATTTCTCTGGAAAGGTGAAAGGGAAAGGCATCATCGCGGGCAGGCCCAAGCTCTTCCACTTCCACGGAAGCTCGTAACGCTAAGAGGCAGCATATGTTATATTCCTTTGAAATGCAATTAAAAACGTTCAACGCATATTCTGCATACCACAGTCTCAAAACAGTTGCACACTGCCATTAATTCGATGAATTAAAAACGTTCAACGCATATTCTGCATACCACAGTCTCAAAACAATTGCACATTGCCATTAATTCGATGAATTAAAAACATTCAACGCATATTCTGCATACCACAGTCTCAAAACAGTTGCACACTGCCATTAACAGTCAGAGCAGCGTATGGACTATGTCAGAGGAGCGTGAGAGGTTACAAAAAAATTGGAAGAAGAATGCAGGACAAACTGACAAATTTCTGAAGAAATAACAGAAGGGAGTTACAATGGCAGACTGCAATGCCAAAAATGGAGCTGGCTCTGATACCATGTCAGGCCAGGCAATAACTCCACAAAGCAAAAACTGATTCGTGTTCTTTATTCCATCAGGTAGGTCTGTTATATACATGAGGGAGAGACTGTTCAGTTCATCTCCCGATGACTGTTCATATTTCTCATTTATTTATTTACATATATTTACCCAATCACAAGGATTAGGTGTCAACATTTTTAAAAAGCAAACTATCTAATTCTAACCTTATAACATCCAAGGGTTCAGATTAAACTGATGAGCACCTTATTATTCTCTATCTAACTACTGATCTGCCAAGATTAAACAGTTTGGCCAGATCTTTATTCTCTAAATAACATCAAATTTAAAACATGAAGCAGTCAAGATTAAACTAGTTGACTGTCATGGGTTGTGGCATTTATGACAAGCTGCACACAACCATTATTTTGCGGAACAAATAGTAGTGGCATTTAGACTTGCTCACTTTCAGAGTTTATTTGTTTTCTTTGCTTTCTAACCTAACATTTTATTTTTGTCTTGATTTTTTAGGACATCTAACCTAACATTTTCTTTTTGTCTTGATTTTTTTAGGACATCTAACCTAACATTTTTTTTGATATGGACATCGTCATCAAGATATTTTCAAAAACATTTTATTCAATATTGTTATGTCCATATCCTAACTTAACATTTTTTCAAATATTCTATCTTATCAAAACCAAAAAATGCTACAACATTGGCTCCATTTGGGGACTGCTTTCTCCTATAGAATGCAGAGAACCTACAAATCCATGTGCCTTATCCTCGGGCTATGGAGTCCTTGTTGTAAAAAAGATCACACTGACATCTTGAAAAGTAAAAGAAAACCGAAGTATTTGCAATGAAAACTATTTCAACTTCTTAGTCCTGAATGTAATGTTTGAGAAACCTTCCTTTTACAGAATAAGTGGAATATAGCCCCTCAAGATTCTGCAGCACAAAAGTGTTATTACCCTTCACTTCAACAATTGCTAAAGGTCCAAACCATAGATTGTCAAATTTGCCATGCTTTCCTTTCTCTTCTCTCCTGGCATCCCATCTTAGAACTAGATCACCTTCCTTAAAGTCCCTTTCCCTGGCTCTTCTGTCAAACAGGGCCTTCATCTTATTTTGATATTTCTTCAATTTGTGTTGAACTTCATCTCTGTTTTCATTAAGTTCAATAATCTGATTTATTCTTCTTGAAAAATCATCAGGTTCATCTGTTGAATCCTGCAGGAATTTTAAAACAAGGAAGGCCAAATTGGTAGGGAAAATTGCATCTTTCCCATAGACTAATTGAAATGGAGATTTTCCAATTGATCTCTTTGGAGTAATTATGTTTGCCCATACTGCATAAATCAAATGTGAATCCCAGCTCTTCTTATGATCAGCTAGAGTCTTTTTTATTACCTTTACCAGACTTTTGTTTGATGACTCTACAAGGCCATTACCTTGAGGGTAGTACGAAGTTGAATTATGTAACAGAATCTGATATTTCTGGCAAAAGTCAATCATTTTAACACTAGAAAAAGTTGATGCATTATCAGTAACAATTTGAGTCGGGCAATCAAATCTAGATAAAATATTCTCCTCAATAAACTTAATTACTACTGAATCAGTAGCATTTCTGACTGGAATTGCTTCCACCCATTTAGTAAAGTAGTCTGTTGCAGTGAGGATCCATCTATGGTGATTATTTGAAGTGGGGTGAATCTCTCCAACAAAATCTAATCCCCATTGAGAAAAAGGTGTTGAAACTATCGATAGAACGAGTGGAAGAGCCGCTAATTTTTGTTTACCAGCAAACATTTGACAAGGAACACAACCTCTGACCTTTGCCCCTACTTGTAAGAACAATGTGGGCCAATAAAGTCGTCCCCTTAGAATCTTGTATGATGTTGCTCTCCAAGCATAAGGTCCCCCACAAAATCCTGTATGAAACTGATCAATGATTCCTTCAGTTTCTAATTCTGTTAAACATAATAACAAAATATTCAGTGGATCTTTCCAGTACAAATTTGCATTTATAATCCAGTACTTGACTGATTTTAACTTAAGGGTTTTACACTGGGTTTTGGAGAACGATGTTGGACACTCAAAATGGATCAAGAAATTTACAATATCTTCATACCAATTTGACAACAAGAATTTTTCATCAATGTGTATAGGACTGATCTGCTTTGAAGGTAGAATTTCTTGTGGATTCTCCCCTTTAGGATGAAGGGAAGGTTCTTGTGGATTCTCCCCTTCTGCAAGAACAGAAGGTTCTTGTGTATTCTTTCCTTGTATTTCTAAAACAGAATTGATTCCAAGAACTTTGCAGTTGGATTCAGGTAAAAGCTTGGCTAATCCTTGAACTTTTACTAGCTTGGTAGTCTTGATAGTTAGTTAGATCAAACTCCAAACTTTGAGTGATCCATCTACCTCTTTTCCCATCAGTGTCTGGTTGGGTGAGGACAATTTTCACAGCACTATTAGGGACATTAGCAGTAATAGGTGAATGTAAGACATACATTCTGAATGATTTCAGGGCTTGAATGAGGGCATGGGCTTGCTTCTCAATGATGTCATACTTAAGCTCGGCATCTCTCATAACCTCGATGAAAAAGGCTATGGTTTGGTCATGGGAATCTTCATTTTTCTGTAATAGAACGGCAACAAGGGTTATTTCAGAGGCGAAGGAGAAAATACTAAATGGCTTAGTATAATCAGGGCTGGCTAAGGTGGGAGCTTCAGAGATAACCCTTTTTATTTGTTCAAATGCATGCCTGGAAGAGGGAGTCCATTTGACTTCACGGTCCTTTCGAAGCATGTCAGTTATATCTTTTACAATCTCTGCATAATTTGGAATAAATCTCCTTAGAAAATTAATCTTGCCTAGAAAAGCTTGAATCTCCTTCTTGTTTCTAGGTAAGGTCAATGTTTCAATGGCAGATACTCACTTGGGGTCAATTACTACTCCCTCCTTTGAAATTATATGGCCCAATAGTTTTCCTTCTTTGACAGCAAACAAGGACTTCTTAGGGTTCAATGATATTCCAAATTTTCTACACCTGTCAAAAACCTTCATCAAGTGCTTTAGATGTTTCTGATCAGATTTAGAAAAAACAGTTATGTCATCAAGATAAATAACCAAAAATTTATTTACCTGACCCATAAAATCTATGTCCATAGCTCTTTGAAATGTTGCTCCAGCATTGGTTAAGCCAAATGGCATCCTAGCATACATGAATGTACCCCAGGGTGTAGTAAAGGTTGTCTTCCCTCTCTCTGCTATATCAACATTCACTTGATTGTAACCTGAAAAACCATCAAGCATAGAAAGTCTTTGTGCTCCTGAAACCATTTGAAGTAACTAATCCATTTTGGGCAAAGGATAATTATCTTTTAATGATGCCTTGTTCAAATTTCTAAAATCCACACAGAGTCTTATTTCTCCATTTTTTCTAACAAGAACTAGATTTGCAACCCAATTAGAATATCTAAGAGGGAGGATGATCTGAGCATCTAGCAATTTCTTAATCTCCCTTTCTACAGTTGGTAGAAGGGCTGGATTTATCCTTCTAAGTTTCTGTTGATAAGATTTTGCTTCTGGTTTCAAAGGAATCTTATGTTGTATTAATGAAGTATCATAGGTCTTTAGATCAGCATAAGTCCAAGCGAAAACATCCTTATAATTTTGCAATAACTTAAGATATTGAGCTTTGATCTTAGGGTCTAGAGATGCACATATTTTGATGTTTATGATATCTTCATCAGTTCCAATGTTAATCTCTTCTAGGTCATCTTCTGAAGAAATGGACTGAGGGTTTCGGAGGAGATCATTTTGATCAAACAATTTTTCTAAAGGAATGAGTCCTTTTGGAATAAAATTATTAGATAATTGAATAATGTCATGATTAGCAATTTGGGTTTTAAAATCTAAAGTATCATTTCCATTTGTATTTTCATTTATTTCAATTCTATCTTCATCAATTTGTAGAAATGAAAAATCATCTATTACTTGCAGAAACGATTTCAAATGTTCATCATCTTCGAATATTTGCCAATGTTTCAGATTATCTGAGATAGATGGCCTATATTTGACTTGTATCTGATAGAGTACATCGGTATCATCAAGAATTTTAAAAGAGCTAGCAGAGACAGCTAAGGCATCTACATGAATATTTTGATCTCTGGGAATATGAGTCAAATTAAAAGCATCAAAGAAGTTCTCAACTGAATCCCATACTTCATTTCGGTAGGACCTAAGTCTAAGGTGCTTGGTCTGGCAAACATTTCTTGCTTAACAATAAGTTCTGAATCAGTAAAAACACTTAAGTTTTGAACTTTTAAGCTTTTGGCTAATTGCAATCCTAAAAGGAAAGCTTCATATTCAGCCACATTATTTGTAACTTCGAAGTCTAATTTACATGAATGGGTTATATTTTCTTTTTCAGGTGAAACTAAAACTACTCCAACGCCTGCCCCATCTTTCGTGCAATAGCCATCAAAGAACAGTTTCCAAATATCAATTTGGTTTGGTTCAGGACTTTCAACTACCTTCGATTTTGACTTGAGTTTTATGTTGGTTTGAAGTGAGTTGAAATCAACCAAAGTCTTGATCTATTGCATAAATTGGATGGTTCCTTGGTTGGTCAGTCTTACAAACAATATGTACAAATCTTACCTCTCTATACAATCTTAATTGCTCTCCTCCATAAACAGGAATAGTATCATATGACATATCCATCCGTAGAGTTCCCCCTAATTTAGCATAGCAAGACCTAGAAAGGAGCATTCCAAACTTGGGAGGGATATTTGTGACAACAATATCAAGTACTACACTTTTCACTGGAATTTGGGCAAGGTAAACCACTAGATCCTTGATCAATCCCAAACACGGCACCCTTTTAGAATCAAAAGTGTACAGGTCATGGTAGGATCTAGTTATGTCGAGTTTCAAGTGGTCCATGATAGATTTTGGCATAAGGTTGTGTGATGCTCATGAATCAAGCATACAATTATACAACATGGAATCATTTGTTTTAAGAGTTACATAGAAAGGGGGCACTGTCTCATCTATCATGTCTGAACTAGGGCCAAAAACTACTGCTGGTTTTTCATCTTGCAGACTTATGACATCACCTTCAACATCAACCGAGGTATTTTGTATCCATTTTGTGACTTGGCTTTTGTAACCAGGGTTTTTAGAAAGTTCTAACAGTGGAATTGGGATCTTAACCCTCTCTAATTCTTTTTCAACATTAAATGTAGTCAAAATGTTTTTACCAGTTTGGGTAGTATCAATTGACTGATCTAAACGCTGAATAAGAGTTGTTTGAGCTTTAGCAATTTTGGTACGTGGTTCAATTATTGGAGTTTCCTTTGGAGGTATCCCAGGACCAGGCCTAGGCCTAAGATCATACCTCTTGTTTAACTCTGCAATTAAAAATTCAGAAGAAAAAAAAACGTGATATTTAGAGACATGTGAAGCTTCCTGGTCTTCTTGAACCTGATTTTGTTGTGAGAGAGGAATGATGATTGTTTGATTGGAAGAAAAATCCATACTATTAATATCTTCAGTAATTGTCATAGTATTATCATTAGGTTGTTGGTCATCTATCAATAAAGGAGTAGGAACCTGTTGATCATTGCTAGGTCTCTGAAGAATTTGTATTAGTGGATTTCTTTTATACTGACCTTGATTTTGGTTTTGGGGTCTAGTAACTGTTTGTTGTATTGTCCTAGGTTGGGTCTCAAACTTTGAAATCATATTTGATAGGTTTCTAAGAAGAGATGTTATTTCATCTATTTTTGAGTCTTCTGATTTAGTCTTAGAGGAACTAGAGGCTTCTTGAACAGATTTGAGTTTTCTTTGGGCCTTTTCTTCTTTAAGTTTTAAAGAAGTTGAGGCTGTCCTATTTGCTTCTACTTCTATAGTGTTTGTTTGCACATCTTCAAGAGTTCTTGAAGTTTTCTCTTGTAGCATAACAGCAAAGTCATCATCAAAAGCTTTATAAAATCTAGACTTAGCTGCTGCTACAAGGGGCTTACAATCAGCAGGCATTTTGTGATAGAGTTTATTGAATCTTTTGATAAAACCTGATACTGGTTCATCGAAGTTATTTTTAAGCTCTTCAAATTCTGTGAGGAAGTAAAGAGGATCCTTTTTCACACCCCATTGATTTTTAAATATGGTTGTAAGCTCTTCCCAATTTCTAATGGACGCTGCTGGTAACTGCCTAAACCAAATCCTCACATTTCCTTCAAGTGATTGTACAAACAATCTCATATAAACGTTTTCTTGTTCAATATTTATGTTGTTTGCAAAGTCTAGGAAAGCTTGAAGATGGTCCTCAGCTGAGGGACCAGTTTCTCCATTGTACTTGGGAAGGTATTGTAAGTATCCAGTGGGGAATGCATCAAGGTTATTAGGTAAAACTAAGGCAGCATATCTAGCCTGTACAATAGGTCGGAAAGCCATGACAGAAGGTGGTGTATGAGGTGCTTGAGGTGTATGAGGTTGTCCAGGTGGAGTATGTGGTGTTTGTGTAGATGTAGAGGATGAAGAATAAGTAGAGGAAGAAGATGGTGATTTAGGGGTTGATGAACTAGTTGGAGGTAAAGGAGGAGGAGATCTCCTGAAAGACTTCAAAGGAGTCTTAAGAACTAACTTTGGGACCTGTAAAGGAATACCTTCTTTTGTTTCAAAGAGAGGATTGGAATATATAGAGAAGGTCTCCTCAGGTTGTTCAGAAGAAGAAGCTTCAGGTCAATCAAAAATGGAAGGAAAATGATAGGTGGTAGGGGATATGAAATCTGTGGATTTATATTTTGGTAGATTAAGACCCAAATCAGATTCAGTTTTAGGTGATCCTGGTGGTAGTGTGGGTATTGGATGAGATTCTAATGAATGAATAAGGCAGGTTGACTTAAAATCAACTCCTTTATCTAGAAGTTCAGCAAACCTAGGTGATAAAAGGAAGTAATCAGGATCAGATGGGATATTACTATAGGGGTCAAATGATTCTAATTCTTCAAACTGTAGGACTGAAGAGGAAGAAGAAGATGGTCGGTGTCCCCTTGTAGAACTGGGTTTTCTCAGAAACCTTTCAGGATCTAACAGAAGACTAACTATGTCAACTTCTAAACGAGATCTGGTATGTTTAAAAGGTGCCAGCTTGGGAGTGTGGAGTCGCCTAAGTGAATGATTTTAACCTTTCTAAACCCTTTAATCACCTTAAAGGAAAAAAATGAATGAATATCGTTGTCCCAAGGGAAACTTAAAAGAAATTTGAATCCCCGATAACGGCACCAGTCTGATGTGGTACCTCTGAGATAGTAGTAGGTCAGCTACCAATGCCAGAGCGTCTAAAATAATTGTTTTGGGGTTTTTGGCTTTAGTTTTGGAAGACCAATGAATGAAGACAGATGTAGAATTGAAATACTTAATCCTTTGGATAATATTAATATCTCAGCAAAGGGGTGCTATAAAGCTTTACACAGTGATATAGATCAAATAGTGGTGAAAAGAAGACAGAAAATAATATGATTATCACAGTTTCCAGACTGTAAAACAAAACAATCATAAGTATGAAAACCTTCTAAACTATGTTCCAAAGATTCAAGGCAATATACTTAAGCTTACAAAAGATACTGATGATTTATTGATTAAAGGGGATTAGCTAAATAGACAGTTCACTAATCCATTCTCTTAATAGATGATCACTTCAAGAGCTTATAGGAATAAATTGAGACACAATTATTCCTACCTAGATATCTCTATAAGTCATAAGCATATGAAGTAAAACATAATGATTGATAGCTGAAAAAACTTACAAGATAACACAAACTGTGTAAAACCAAATTCAAAATCCTCTGCTTTGTATTAAGGTTCCAGAAAGACTGAGTACATCAAGTGTCTAGAAAAGCTTCCTTCAAAGGTGCAACCAGGTTCAAAGTAGAATGAACAGTCATGACTTAACAAGCAATGAACAATGAACCTTGAACCTTGAACCCTTAATAACTCGAGAAGAGAGTTATTTATACAATAATGAAACTAAGAAAATATCCTAAAACTGATTAAGATTTATTCTAGGAAAGGAAAGATCTTCATGCAAGAAGATAGGGGCAGCTATTGAACTGCTTCTTGCTATCCCTTTTATTCAGGTTGTGTTGGCTTTGTTGTTTGATATTTTGCCCTTTAAGCTGCTTGATTGTTTGTATCCTTTACGCTGGTTGATTCCTTCATTTGATCTTTCATCTGATACTCTTTAAACTCTGTGAATATCCTTTGACCCTACTGAGTAGCCTTTACTGTGTTCTTTTTACCTTTACTGTGCATTTCAGGTTTTTACTGTGTTTTTCAACAGTAAATCATTTTAGATTTTATGTTACAGGGTAAAGTGATTTGATATGATCTTCATATTTGTCTTCTAACTGTATGCAGGCTTTTTCCTTTGTAAGCTTGGAACAGGAGTTTTTACCTGCAAAACACAGAAATTGTTAAGAAAAACATAGGTGACAGAGAAGGTCATCAATGGCTTTGTTGAGCTCGAAAGGATATTGGAAGGAGTCCAGAGCGTATCGAAAGGTAAAACAATGGTCTTATTGATCACAGAGGTTTATGGAGGTTTCATTGTGTAAACAGGCGAAACAAAGCAAAATGGTGATTTTTACGTTTAAACGGAAAAACAGTTTACTTTTTGAAATATGGCGCAAAGTGAACAGTGGCTATTTTGTCGTTATGCAGGAGATGGTTTTGGTTTTCATCACACCGCTTATGATGCGCGGGCGGTTTTGGGAGGGGTCACCCGATATGGTCTAAATCCTGACACGTAGCAAGGGGAGGTCGGTGGAATACTGCCTTTTCAGGTGGGTAATGCTCAAAGAGAGAGCCAACCCGAAATCGCTGAGGGTCGTTGAATTTGAATGCACGTGATCGGACGATGGTGGAGTGAAAGCGAAGCACGAAGGGGCCCGAAACATGAAACTGCATGATTATTCGAATGCTGACTAGGCAGGCAATGTGGAGGATCACTAGAGCACTTCTCAATGCTGGTTCTCATTGGATTCTATTTCGATATCATGGATGAGCAGGAAGCAAAAGCCAGTTGCTATAAGCACCACCGAGATCGAATACATAGCTACGAGTATGATCTCGTGTGAAGCTGCATGGTTGCAGAAGCTCTTAAGTGAGTTGTTTGTATACATGATGAATACCACTGTGATTTTGTGTGACAACCAGAGGGGGGATTCGATTATTGAGGAATCCCATATTCGATGATTGCTCTAGCAAATAGACATCAGATACTACGTTATCTGCGATATGGTAAGTCGATGAGCGAGGAGGCTCCATCGCATTGAGACTGATGTACAGGTCACAGACATTTTGTCAAAGCCTCGGGGAAAGGTCAAATCTATGACTTTCCCGAATGACTTGGAGTCGTTGAGAGACCTTCTTATAAGGGTCCTGCATGTTGCATGCATTGAGCTCTGGGAGCTCTGACGTGCTTGGGGTACTTACTGGAGCAACATACGACCACAGGGCGACTCACCCTCCCCTAGTGGTGCACTATGAACAGGATGATTAGTTCTCCCGTGGCAATTATGGAACAGGATGATTAGTTCTCCTATGGGCCAGGATGATTTGTTCTCCGTGGCGACTATGGAACAGGATGATTAGTTTTCCTGTGGGCCAGGATGATTTGTTCTCCGTGGCGACTGTTGAACAAGATGATTAGTTCTCCGTTGCATCCACTGACAGGATGATTCGTTCTCCTGTGGACAGGATGATTAGTTCTCCTGTCGAGACATCCTACCCATGCAGTCTGGGACTCATGGGAAGTACCTCTCATTTGATCAATGAGCAGGGAAATGAGGATAGGGACCATAGTAGTACTATCGATGGATGCATATCTGTATCTACCGTACTCCCTATGCTAGGATGACCTCCATTGATCTGGGATCAATGAAACTGATCTGGGATCAGTATCAGTGGCTTGAGACACTCTCTTGTGACATTGATCTGGGATCAATGAAACTGATCTTGGATCAGTATGAGTGGTTTGAGACACTCTCTTGTGACACTGATCTGGAATCAGTACGAGTGGTTTGAGACACTCTCTTGTGACACTGATTTGGGATCAATGAAACTGATCTGGGATCAGTATGAGTGGTTTGAGACACTCTCTTGTGACATTGATATGGGATCAATGAAACTGATCTGGGATCAGTATGAGTGGTTTGAGACAATCTCTTGTGACATTGATCTGGGATCAATGAAACTAACTTCCGGTCAATAAGAGTGATGTGACACACTCTCTTTAGATGAAATTGACTTCGGGTCAGAGAGAATGGTATGAGACATTCTCGATCAATTCTTCTTCTTCATGGTTCTGCAGAGCAGAGCTCAGCAGATCAAAGCAGCGCAGAGCTTAGCAGATCAGAGCAGTGCAGGGCACTGATGGCAGAGATAGTACAATCGGACATATGGATCAACAGATGGAGATCTCCCTAGTTGAGAAGGAGTGTTAAAATTGGCAACTAGGGCCAAACTCCATGTGGGTCATCTTATTTATGGCAACTGATATTTTTCTTGGATCCCTCTCATCGAGAGGTGTAGGATTGATCTAAAGATCATCCGATTCCGATAAGTATTCATGGAGTTATGAATTTATTTGCGTTATAAGACAATTCGTCAAGGTCAGCCAGCAACCAAATAAACCCCACATGTGCTCAACATTTTAGTATAAATAGAGGTGGCCTTCAAGTCATTTCAACACACTTGGGATCTCTTCCTCTCTCTACTTGTCTTTGGGTTTTAGTAGGAGGAGAGATCCTAAGGAATAACGTTGCCCTGATCCAGAGGGCAGAAAGCCGGAACTGCCAGAAAAGCCGGAAAAAGTCGGAAAAGCTGGAAAAGTCAGAACTACCAGAAAAGCCGAAACTGCCGGAAATGCCAGAAAGCCGGAACTGCCAGAAAATCCAGAACTGCCAGAAAAGCCAGAAAAGTCGGAACTGTCGAAAAAGCTAGAACTGCCAAAAAAGACGAAAAAGCCGGAAAAGCTAGAACTGCCAAAAAAGCCGAAAATGCAAGAAAAGCCGGAAATGCCTGAACTGTCGGAACTACGGGAAAAGCCAGAACTGCCGGAAAAGCCAGAACTGTCGGGACTACTGGAACTGTCGAGAACAACTGGAACTGTTGGAACAGCCGGGAACAGCCGAAACTGCCAGAACTGTCTGGAACTGCCGAAACAGCCGAACCATCTATCTCCAAAGGAGAGCAGCATGCAAGGGACAGCTAACTAACATTGGGACAGATGTATGGTACTTAGCAGCAAATACACCAAACATGCAATGTTACAGCTAGCATGTAAGAGACAACTAGCATGCAACAACAAGCATGCTAAGGACAACAAGCATGCTAGGGACAACAAGCAAGCAAGGTACAACCAACACATAGGTCGGGATGGCAACATGGTGCAACAATGGCACATAATGCAGTACAGTGATGGGTATAGTCATGATTAATGAAGCGTGATGAGACGCAGCATAGTGATGATGGGTGTAGCATGGTGCAGCGCGGTGAGGTGTGACATGATGACGAAATGCAGCACAATGATAGGTGAAGGAGTCACCTTGGAGAATTAGTTGAAGTAGCATGTCTTCAACTGATCTCATGTATCATCTTCTTAGAAATGATCTATGCTCTTATCTAGATAAGTCAAAGTGTTGACTTATGTTGTAAACGTACTATCTCTCTCTCTCTCTGTTGAACTATTGAAGAACATATAAGAAGAATTGATCAAGGGTTTCCCAACATTGGGGTTTGTCCCTGGCTAGCGCCACATCTTGTGTCCTCTTGTCTTGGCTTGTCTTCTGCGATTTATGTTTATGTTCTATCTGCAGTTTACTTTAATGCTGATGTGATTGCTAATCTAGAAAAGAAATGGAGCTAACTGTGAAAATTGAAATAAATTGCTCTAAGCATAAAACATACCTAAAATTAACACCATCGCATATCGCAATCGCAGTTTAGCGAAGGAAGGCCCATCGCAAAGGAATGCGATAGGGGTCAGACGCGATGTGGAAAATAAATCATGGATAATACTGCGTCGAGTCCGAATTCCCATCGCATATTGGAGATCGCAATGGCGGAGGGTATATGTTCCAACCGGGACTTGCGATGAAGGGCAGATGCGAAATGGCAATGAATTATGAATATATTTGCATCGGGTCCGGGTTCATCACGCATCGCATATCGCAATGCGGAGGAGAGTGCATGCATGTTGAAAAGCTTGTGATCCGTCGATATGCGATGTTTTATTTAATACATAGTTTTATAATAAAACTAATGGTTTCGGGTTATTTAATAAAGGGAGTTAATAATATACGGGAAATGGAACTTTTAGGGGTTTAATACTTTAAGTTAGCGTTAATATGAAACATGAGCGGAAAGGGGAAATACAGTAAGTATAATTCTTTTTCATGAATTATTTGCTTTTCACATATATACATCAATACTTAGGCTCAACATCTTTTTGTGGGTTTTTTGGGTAAAAGGGAATTTAACATAGGGTTTTCACTTTTCCTAGGCAAAAAGGATTTTAACCTTAGGAAAAGGGATTTTTATTGGAAAATGAATGAATATGAACTGTATGAAGGTGGGAAGGGGAAATTAGTAAATATTGGGATGAATGGGGATGAGGGAAGTTAACTAATTGATCTTGTAAACTTTCATTTGCTTTGTGTAATTGCCTCATGGACATAGAAACATATGGTAAAACATGATAAATGTACATTTTGTCCAATCAATCATCATACTTCTGCAACCTTTCTTCTACCTACCCTTTGTTTATCCTATCATCTTTTCTTCACTTAATGGGTGCATTTAAGCTAGCAAACCCTTTTCCTTTCTTTTTATTTTTAAAAAACAAACTATCTAATTCTAACCTTACAACATCCAAGGGCTCAGATTACACTGATGAGCAACTTATTATTCTCTACCTAATTACTGATCTACCAAGATTAAACAGTTTGGCCAGATCTTTATTCTCTAATTATAACATCAAATTTAAAGCATGAAGCAGTCAAGATTAAACTATTTGACTATCATAGGTTGTGGCATTTATGACAAGCTGCACAACCATTATTTTGCGGAACAAATAGTAGTGGCATTTAGACTTGCTCACTTTCAGAGTTTCTTTGTTTTCTTTTCTTTCTAACCTAACATTTTCTTTTTGTCTTTATTTTTTAGGACATCTAACCTAACATTTTCTTTTTGTCTTGATTTTTTTAGGACATCTAGCCTAACATTTTCTTTGATATGGACATCATCATCAAGATATTTTCAATAACATTTTATTCAATATTGCTATGTCCATATCCAAACTTAGCATTTTTTCAAATATTCTATCTTATCAAAACCAAAAAATGCTACAACAGAGGTGACCTTAGGTGTATTTATATGTGATTAATGAGGTCGAATTGCCTTACCCAAGTCGACTTGTACTTTTTTTGTAGTTATGGTTTCATATTAAAATAATATTTTTTTCTTGTGCAAATTAAATTTTTCCAAGGGCTAGTAGGGTCTACTTTGGATGAGGAGGGCTTTCCTAAGGAGGGTTTTCACCCTGAGCTGCCAAATTTCAACACTCCCTCTCAGCTAGGGAGGAATTACCAGCTGCATCATAAATCTCATCTTAGATGTCTTGTCATCATTATCGCTGCATCATATCATATCTCGTCTATGCTCATCTCTGCTCATCTGTTGAACATTCTAAATCTAAAGAAGAAGAATCATCATAGAGGAGATAAATATGCCACCTTATATCCAATGACAATAGGCAGGATACCCAACTTGTCATAAGTGACAAGGATCACGCATCCTATTGCTTGTTGATCTTCACACCTTCACGCTCAAGAATCAAATGTTAGAAGTTAGAACACCTGTATCCCTTAACTTGGGGAGGATATCCAACTTACCAATGGTAAGGATCACACACTCAAGTCTCTCCTCACCCATTGGCCAGATGGGTGGCAATGCCAACAAGCCTAGCTTGTGGGTAGGATGCATACTGGGTATATACTCTGTCAAATCCTAGACTTGAAGGTAGGGGAGGATACCCAACTTGTCATAAATGACAATGATTACATACACCCTAGAGTGACAATGGGAAGGATACCCAGCTTGTCATAAATGACAAGGATCGCACATCCTATTGTCCAAGAGTTCCCTCAACCCCAGGAGCTCTCTGGGTCAATGCATCTCCCTGGGAGCTCAAACAAGAGGGAAGAGCATAGCTCAGTGTTCTCGATCAGCCATGACCCTTTCTAAGGAGGGTCACATCCACCAGTCCAAGCTACTCTCTAAAGACCAAGAACTTCCCTTTCAACGAAGGCTTGGTAAGAATGTTTGCTATTTGCTCATCAGTCGAAATGTGATGGAGTCTTACAGCTCCTCTCTGCACCATATCCCAAATATAGTGATACCTAATCTCAATATGCTTGGACTTGTCATGGAATACAATATTCTCAGAAAGTCGGATCCCACTATTGTTGTCGTGATATATCACAATTGTATCAAGAACCTATTCAAACAAAACTCCAAAGAGCTTCCTCAAACATATTGCCTTGCAATTAGCCATGCTAGCATCAATATACTCAGCCTCAGTCATGCTAAGAGCAATGAACTTTTGCTTCCTGCTCATCTAAGATATCATGGCAGACCCTATGTTAAAACAACATCCTGGTGTGCTCTCCCTGTCAACAATATTTCTTGCCTAGTCAGCATCAGTGTATCCATGCAATCTCACATCTCTGGCAGTATATCTCAAACCAAGGTTGATATTCCTATGTAAGTATCTTAGCACATGTTTAGCAACAACCCGGTGTACATGTAGGGGCTCAATCATAAATTGACTCAAAGAGTTGACAACAAAACATATGTTCAATCGAGTGTTCACAAGGAACATCAGTGCCCCAATCAACTATCAGTACTCAGAGGGATTTGCCAGATCAGGTCCCACAGCTTCACCACGTAACATTTTGAAGTTCATCTCCATCGGTGTGGCCATGGACTTACATTCTACCATTCCAAATCTTTCCAGTAGCTTGACAATATATTTCCCTTGAGAAAGGAAAATCTCACTAGGCCTCTGCCACACCTCTAAGCCCAGGAAGTAGTGCATCAAATCAAGGTCTTTCATCTCAAATTCAAAGGCCAACTCCCTCTTATACTCAAGAATAAGAGGCTCTCCACCTGTCAAGAATAAATCATCAACATATAATACCAAAATTAGGGTCATACCTTCGACGACTTTGAAGTAAAGGTTCGGGTTAGCATTGCTTCTCGTAAAACCAAGCTTCATCAAGTAACTACAAATGCGGGCATACCAAGCCCTGGGGGATTGCTTCAATCCGTAGAGCGCTTTCTTCAACCTGCACACATGAGTCTTCCTATCCTGCTCACCAAAGCCTTGCAGTTGCTCAACATATACTTCTTCCTTGAGAATGCCATGTAGAAACGTGGTCTTCACAACCATTTGGTGAAGTGACCAACCCTGGCTAGCAGCAAGAGCAACGTTATAGATCAAATGGTAGTGTGGTGAGCAACAAGTGCAAAAATGTCATCATAGTCCTCTCCCTCTTTCTGGGAGAAATCTCTAGCCACAAATCTTGCCTTGTATTTCTCAATACTTCCATTTGCACTATGCTTAATCTTGTACAACCATTTAGAAGTCACAACAGACTTACCTTCCGGTCTCGGAACCACTTCCCATACATCATTCTTTGTAATAGATTCATATTCTGTGTCCATAGCATCCATCCATAGTTGTTCTTTCACTGCTTCTTCAAAGGTGTGCGGTTCAACTTGTTTATTGTTGCTCATTGCTACAACATATCCCTGATATTGGCATGGCTTCTTACTTTCCCTGAAGGTTCCTCCTGCAGCAACATGTCTCTCAGCATTTTGCAAATTGTCACGAAGCCACATCATATTTTCCTAGTAGGAGGATCACACGGAGGGGGATCCAAGGGGTCCACGGGTTCCACGACATCATCAACAACATCAATCTTTGGCTTAGGCATAGGAGAGTCTTCTTGTTCATCCTTAGCATTATCCTTTCTTTCAACACGGACAGGGGGGGTAGCGTCCCTTGCATTCCCAAGGGAAGCATCTTCATCAAATGTTACATTCCTGCTAAACTCTATGTTCCTTTGACAAGGTACATATATTCTATAAGCTTTAAAAATTTTACAGTAACCAACAAACATACATTTCTTCCCTGAAGCTTCCAGCTTGTTCCTATTGTCCTTCAACACATGAAAGTAAACGTGGCAGCCAAAGATTCTCAATTGTTCAACATCAGGCTTCTTCGGTAGTCTTGTCTGTGAAAATTCCTACTCCTCAAGGAACCCCTACTGCAGCAAATTTGAATCTACTTCCCCTACTTGATTTTAATTACATTCATCAAGTTATTCTTCTGAACACTAAAGCAAAATACTTCTACAGCCTACACTACTTAAATCTGATTACATGAAACAAGGAAACTGAGCAAAGAACAAGATACATAGGACATAGTTATTTTTGGACAAAATAGTCCCCGGAAAAACCCAATACAGGAAAACCGACGCAGCAACTCTGAGGGTTTTTTATTCTTAAGCAGTAATTCTGAATACAAATGTTGGTTTCCCTCCCAGCAAACCAGTGACAGAAATACAATGGCGAAAAATCTCAGTGAGTTTTACCTCACTTCACCTGGCAAATTCCAGTTGATCCGGCAGTAAGACTGGCTAACCCCAGCAACTTCTGCACTGACCCTGCATAGGCCTTGTGTCAACCTTACGTTGTCTCTTCTGCCCACTGCGTCAGCTTTCCCGACGGTTCCGGCTTTCTGCGTGGAGGGCAGCTTCAACTTCTGCGCTGGCCCTTTTGGCTCTGCGTCTGGCTTGCGCGGGCCCAGATTGGCCCAACGTCAGTCCTCCTGGCTGCTGTGCTGCCTCCAGTAGCTTCTCTCCACCTCTCTGTCAATATTACCGAACTATCCCTGCCCCTCTACTTCAAGATCTCCCCAATCGATTTTCCTCTTGAGAACTTTTCACCTCAGAAAATCGATTTCCTCACTCTCTCTGTGTGTTTCTAACTGAAACCCCAAGCCTCCTGCTTATATTTTTCTCGTTGAGACTTCAACAGCCGAGATTTAGTCTTGAATCAACGACTAAGATTAAAACTTGACTTGATCTGCCTTCTAGATCATTCTCACCCATATTTTGATTAATACCCATTAATATTTTAATTTTCCTAAGTTTAGACTTAGGAACCCCATTAAAAATATTAATTGTTTTAATAAAATACAATCCGGGTGGAATTTCACCAAACGGTTTTTGGGTTCTCTAGAACTCATGTGCCTTAGCCTCCCCACCAATTTTCAAGGCTAGAGCACACCCGATGCTACCAAAAACTAACATTGTCACCCAAGGCTTGATGAGGAGTCCTGTTTTGAACATAGACAACAGTATTTGCAGCTTCTCCCCATAGAAATTTCAACAACTTTTGATCATGCAACATAGCTCGAGCAACTTCCATGATGGTCTTGTTCTTTCTTTCAGCCACTCCATTTTGGTTAAGCTTATAAGGTACAATGGTCTCCTTCTTGATTCTTGCTTTCTTGCAAAAGTCAATGAACTCATTTGAAATGAATTCTCCTCCATTATCACACCCGAAGATTTTGATCCTTTTCCTTGTTTGATTCTCTTTCAGGGCCTTAAAGTCCTTGAACGTGTCAAATGCTTGGTCCTTGTGCTTCAAGAAAAAAATCCATATCTAGTGAGAGAAATCATCCACAAAGATTATGTCGTATAGGTAGCCACCAAGAGATGTCACTGGCATGGATCCACATAGATCAGAATGTATTAGTTGTATTCCATTTGTCTTGCTCCTGCTAGAAGGGAATGGTCCCTTCGTCTTCTTTCCACTTGCACATCCTGGACAAATTCCATCATGATTTGCTTGAACCTCGAGCATTCCAGAAACTATCCTCCTCACCTTAGGCAAGGCATCATAATGAAGGTGAGCGAATCTTCGGTGCCACAACTCACATTGATGATAATTATCATGGACCAAAGCTCAGATTGGTCTCCCATTGACTCTATATTATTACAGAGGCCTTCAATTCTTAATCCCAAACTGAAGGCATCCCTCAGGCGAGATTCCCTTGGCCAAGTAAGGAACTTCCCACTTATAAAGGCAACATTCATTCCTTTGTCCTCCAAGGCAGATATAGACACAAGATTCTTTTTCAATCCCAACATATACAGAACATCCTGTAGATGTATAGTTTGACCATAATCCAAATGAAATGAGACAAAACCAAACCCCAAATAGGATAAGTAGAATTCTCCCCAAGATTGATCTTCAAATTTGTCTCCCTTTCAACCAAGTTTGAGAGGACTTCACGATAACCAGTGAACTATCTAGAAGCCCCAATATCCACCAATTAACTATCAAACGAATCCAGAGGAGAGGAACTAGAAATAGCATAAATAATAAAATATTCAAATTGAGTAGCAGTTGCATTATTTTCACTCCTCGAGTTCCTTGCTCTCTTTTGAGGACGGTGGCCTTCTTCACAAGCAGTGGGAGTTTCTCTTCTTCTTCTATCATTGAACCTGTTTTTGTTGAAGCCACAGTTGTTGTTGTAGGACCTAAGAGCATTTCCATTTTTCGGATAGTCTTTAGCAAAGTGACCATACTTATGGCATTTGAAACATTGAACTTTGTCCTTTCTAAATCTTCTTTGAGAGTCCTTGGATGTTGGTGTTGGCTTTCTTGAATTAGACGATCCTCCTCATCCTTTCCTCTTCTTGTCTTGAGCAACAATGTAGTCGGTTCTCCTTCTTCATGCTTTTGAATTCTCTCTCTAGAAATCATCCTCGTCTCCTCTTGAGTCCACTTGTCAAATAACCCATCAAATCAAGAGAACCTGCCATTGTTGCTAATGGTGGTGATTAATGTTTCCCAAATCAGTGGAAAACCTCCAAGAGCAATTAAAACCAGCTCTCTGTTAGATGTAATCTCTCCAGCAGACAACAATTGATCCTTGAGTTGGGATATCCTCATGAAGTATGACTGCACAGTCTCCCCCTTATTCATCTTAATGTCCTTGAGTTGATTCTTCAAAGATAGAATATGATTCAAGTTGTTGACCTCATACATCCCAACCAGCTTATCATACATCTCCTTGGACTTCTTCAACTTTGCAACATAAGTAATCAAATGATCTCTCAAAGAATCAATAATAATTTTCTTAGCTTTGACCTCACCTTTCTTGTACTTGGACTTGATAGCAACAGAAGTGTTCTCCGGAGGCTTAGGTACCTTTCCTTCAACATATTCCAAAACATCATTCTCCTCCAAAGTCAAATCAACCCTAGCTCTCCAAACAGCATAGTTAGATGAGTCATTCAACTTCTCTTCAATTTTGAAGTATGAGGTAGACATCCTGACCAAGTCAAGTGATCTTCAGCAATAGATAAGAGATCTTCAAAGGGTGATTGTACTTGTCTCCTTAGGCTTGTCTTTGGGAAAATTTTATGCATTGTAGCTACTAGAAATTATTCTTCTAACTCAAAAATTAATTATGCAGTTTATTTGCTACAGCAAATAACAAATAAAATCACAATAGCAATTTTCACCATAAAAATACTGCAGAAAATAAAATACTGGAAACTGAGAAATTCTAGCACACACACAATAATTTCGACATAGTTATTTTTGTACAATTGTCCCCGAAAAAACCCAAATTAGGAAAACCAATGCAGCAGATGAGGGTTTCAATATTAATATTCAGCAGCAATTCTGAGTAAAATAATTTAGATGCCCAGTTGGCAATCAAATATGAGGAAAACACTAGAAAAAATATTGTGAGAATTTTCTCTCATCCCACAGCTATTTTCTACCTCGAAAATAGCTTCCCAAGCCTCTGCACTAAGCTCCCTGTGTCACCCTCTGCGTAGAGCCTACACTGGCCCTCCAGAGATTTCAGCCTTCCCTCCTTCGACTCTTCCGGAAACTGGAAATTTTCCTCCCAGAATGCTACTGCTTTCCTCTTCCACCTGCTACCCACCCTTTGGCTCTATCTTCTCTGTTGAGCTACTGCTACTAAGAAAATCGAACTGCCTAGGCAACTGAGTATCTGCACTAGATGATCTCTCCATCAACACATTGACTTCCTCATATAACCCATTGTTGGAGCACCAACGGCCAAGATTAAAACTTAATAAATGGCTAGGATCATCTCTGGATCGATCCGTGTGAGTTTCTAGATGATTCTCACCTTATCTCAGTTAATATTGATTAATTAACCATATTCCCTAAGTTTAGACTTGGGAAATATTTAAAAAACAGTTAATAGTCTAATTGAGACACTTCTAGGCGGAATTTCCAGAAACGATATATGGGTTTTGGAGATCTCATGTATTCTAGCCTCTCCACAAAAATTTGTGGCTAGAACACATCTGATGCTACAAAAACTAACACTCCCTCTTAGCGAGGAATGTGTTCTAGTGCTCTACTATACATCCTGTGTCAGCACCCTGTCTCTATACCATCTCCTGTCACGCTGTTGCTGCCCACCAACCACTGCACAACCCTGATATATGTTACATCTGTGTTGTTGCTGACACTGCCATATTGTTGCCATCACTGCATCTGCATTGCAACTCCCTCTTCATCTATTGTTGCTGCAACTGCAACACCTGCAATTGAAGAGCAACCAAAATAGTTTGTCCCTACTATTGAAACGGATTCTCCACCATACCCATATGTTCTCCAAAATAGATGAACTTAGCTCTCCCTAGAGCTTTCGTGAGTATATTTGCAACATGCTCTTCTATGGGAACACATTGTAGCTGGACTGCTCCACATTGTACACAATCTCTGATGAAGTGACACCGAATATCGATGTGCTTCGTCCTGTCATGAAACGCTGGATTCTCATAGAGCTTTATGCAACTTTGATAGCTACCATATACTCTGCTTTTGCAGAACTCAATGCTACTGACTTCTGTGAAAATTTGTTGCAACAATTGATTTATTTCTCCTACTTATTTATGATAAGTTATTTACCAATACTTCAGTAAATACCAAAATAAATTCAGTTGCATACTTCACAAACTAGAACTGAAAATTAAACAGCAAGAGAAACATCCGCATATGAACAATCACATTGACACACTTGTTTTTGGACAATTGTCCCGGAAAAACCCAATGCGGGAAAACCGGTGCAGCAGATCTGAGGATTCTTATTATTGGCAGTAAGTATCTGAATACAATCGAGGATGCTCATCTAGCTACCATTTACAGAGAAAATACTCGCGAAAAACCTAAGTGAGTTTTAACTCACTTCACCTGGCAGAATTCCAGTTGATCCAGCACAAGACTGGCTAACCTCGACTATTTCTCCGTTGGCCCTGTGTAGGCTTTGCGTTAGACTTCACCTGGCAGAATTCCAGTTGATCCAGCACAAGACTGGCTAACCTCGACTATTTCTCCGTTGGCCCTGTGTAGGCTTTGCGTTAGCTATCCCGACTACTCCGACAGTTCCCGGTCATTCCGACAATTCTATATTCTGTGTGACGGGCAGCTTTCTAGTTCTGCGCTAGCCCTTCTGGCTCTGCGTTAGGGCTCTGTGGGCCCAAACTGGCCCAACGTCAGCTCTCCCGGCTACGACATTGCCTCTCTGCAAGCTCTCTCTGTTCTGTATTTTTCCAGAAAGTCCTTCTCCTGGACACTCTCTGCAAGATCTCCCCAATCGATTTTCCTTCTGAGAACTTCTCACTTCATAAAATCGATTTCCTCAATCTCTTGCTATGTGCGTCCAACTGAACCCAAAGCCTCCATTTTATACTATTCCTGTTGAGTCTTCAACGACCGAGATTAAGTCTCTAATCAACGACTAATATTAAAACATAACTTGATCCACCTTCTAGGTCATTCTCACCCATATTTTGATTAATACACATTAATACTTTAATTTCCCTAAGTTTAGACTTAGGAACTCCATTAAAAATATTAATTATTTTAATAAAATACAATCCGAGTGGAATTTCACCAAACAGTTTCTGGGTTCTTTAGAACTCATGTGCCTTAGCCTCTCCGCCAATTTTCAAGGCTAGAGCACTTCCTATGCTACCAAAAACTAACACTCCCTTTTAGCGAGGAAAGTGCTATAGCAACAATGTCCACTTGCATGCTACTTTGTTTCTGAAGCACCTTCTTTCTGCACTATTGTTGCCACCAACACTATGTTATTGTTGCTACTGTAATGTCGCCCATGACACTGCCACTTCCACTGCTGCATCTATACTAGCGCTCCCTCTCAAACGCTGCATCATTCTATTGAAAGGGATTTTCCAACACACCCATATGTTCTCGAATTTGAACAAACTTGGCTCTTCCTAAAGCCTTGGTGAGTATGTCTGCCACCTGATTTCCTATGGGAGTGTACTCCAACTATACCGCTCCACGCTGAACACAGTCTCTGATAAAGTGACACCGAATATCGATGTGTTTGGAGCGATCATGAAATACTGGATTTTCAGAGAGCTTGATACAACTCTGATTATCACAGAAGATCCTTGTCGCTTCCATCCTTCTCCTGAATAGATTTACAAGCAGTTTCCTAAGCCATATAGCTTCACATGTTGCTTTGCTAGCTGCCATATACTCAGCTTCAGCAGAGCTCAGAGCTATAGACTTCTGCTTCTTACTGCACCAGGAGGTCATCCCAGATCCAATACCGAAGCAATACCCAATGGTACTTTTCCTGTCTACTGAACTTCCTGCCCAATCTGCATTAGTGAATCCACTCAATTTGATATCATTGCCCTTGGTGTACCTTAATCCAAAATTTACTGTTCCACGCACATACCTGAGAATGTGCTTTGTTGTTGCCCAATGTGCCCTTTTTGGTTCCACCATGAACTGACTAAGGGTGTTGACAGCATAACACAAGTCTAGCCTAGTGTTGACCAGATACATAAGTGACCCAATGAGTTGTTTGTATAAGGTGGGGTCCACTTCCTTGTCTTCCAAAGCATCTATTTTCTTCCAATTGGTAATCATAGGCATAGCCATAGGTCGACAATCCTACATTCTGAATCTTTTCAGAATTTTTGATGCATATCTTCCTTGGCCAAGGAAGATCTCACCATCCTGCTGCTAAACTTCCAATCCCAGAAAATAGTGCATTAGCCCCAAATCCTTCATATCAAGCTCAATTTCCAGGTTATTCTTACAATCCTCTATGAGTCTAGATGATCCTGTCAAAAATAGATCATCCACATACAATACCAGAATCAACGACTCACCTTCTACCAGCAGATAATAAAGATTGGGATCTGCATCGCTCTTAATGAATCCCAACTGTTGTATGTAGCTGTCAATTTGTCCATACCAAGCTCTGGGTGCTTGTTTTAGCCCGTACAAGGCTTTCTTCAACCTGTACACATGAGTTCTGTTTTCATGTGTTTTGAAACCTTTTGGTTGTTCGATATATACCTCTTCTTCTATCACCCCATTCAAGAACGTTGTCTTGACATCCATTTGGTGAATCTCCCATCCCATTTGTGTTACAAGGAATATAATGGATCTAATAGAGGTATATCGAGCTACTGGGGCAAAGGTTTCCTCATAGTCTATTCCTTCCTTTTGCGCATGTCCTTTTGCGACAAAACCTAACCTTGTACTTATCTATGCTGCCATCTGCAGCATAATTGATCTTGTAGATCCATCTCGAACCTACAACTGATATGTTCTTTGGTCTTGTTACAATTTCCCAGACATCATTTGTCATGATAAAACTGTACTCTTCTACCATGGCATCCATCGATACCTGGTGTTGTACGGCTTCTTGAAAACTAGAGGGTTCTACGATACCTTTCCTCAGCTCTAGGAGCTCCAACGAATTCCTTTGCATCCCTCAGACTCTGTCGTACTTCTCGGCTAGTTCTTCCACTGGTGGTGGGAGGTTCCATCTGTTCCTCTTCCTGTACCTATTGTGACACTCTTGGCTCCTCTTCTCTAGAGGGGATGCTAGTACTGGTTACCGTGCTTGAACCAGATACTTTCCTTCTTGCCAGATTTGATCCCTGCTACTGGACTAGAGGAGCATCCTAATCCTATTCTTCAAATGGAATCTCACGAGATTTCCTGAAGGCTCTATCTTCCATGAACTTCGCATCCCGCCTTACTACAATCTTTCTGCTACTCAAAATGTAGATCTGATACGCCTTTGAAGTCTCGTTGTAACCTACTAGATACCCAACTTCGGCAGTCTTCTCTAACTTGCTCCGCTTCTCTTTTGGAATATGGCAATAAGCTACACTTCCAAATATCCTGAGGTGACTTACTTCTGGCTTCTTTCCCGTGAAAACTCCCTCTAGTGTCTTCTTTCCTAAAGCCCTATGAGGAGTCCTGTTCTGAATGTGTACAATCGTGCTGCATGCTTTTGCCCATAAAAACTTGGGTAGATTCTGATCATATAGCATCGCCTTTGTTGCTCCAACAATAGTTATGTTCTTCCTTTCTGCGACTCCATTCTGTTCTGGATTATAGGGTGTTGTCCATTCCCTTCGGATCCCTTATCTTGAACAAAAATCAGTGAAGCTCCTATCTATGTATTATCCGCCATTGTTTGAGCGCAATATCTTGATCTTCCTTCCTGTTAGGTTTTCCACTAGAGCCTTAAACTCTTTAAACCGATCAAAGACCTCATCCTTGGTTCTCAAAAAATAGATCCAAGTTTTCCTGGAATGGTCATCTATGAAGGTAACAAAATACTCAGCGCCACTGATGGCCCTTGTAGACATCGGATAGAAAATGTCTAAGTGTATTAACCCCAATACACTCTTAGCTCTATTGTTGCTTCTGGAATATGTTGCTTTGGCATACTTACCTAGCACACAGCCTCTGCATGTGTCATCATGCTTGGTAGTAAGCACTGGAACCCCTGTAACAGTTTCCTTGAGCATCTCTAACGCCCCATGATGTAAGTTTCCCATCCTCCTATGCCACAGCTCATTTAATTCTTTTTCTCCATCGACATTACTGCTTATCAGTGCCATAGGAGACTCGAGTTGCAACTTGTATAATCTGTTGCTCTGAGTTCCAATCTGGGCCATCTTTTTCCACCTTGGATGCTTGGCATATACTCTATTACCAATGAAGTATACATCATACCCCTTATCTTGTAATTGAGAGACAGAAATCAAATTCATGCCCATACCCGGCACATGCAGTACATTCGTGGGCCGAAGACTATCTCCTGTTGCTATCTGGAATATAATGGTTCCTTTTCCTACTGGGGTGCACTTCGTCCTATTACCCATTGTGATTTGAAATTTCATAGGTTCCTCCTGATAGCTCGAGAAATATTCTTGTTCTCCAGTGATATGAGCTAAAGCCCCTCTATCAATGTACCAGTCCTCAGTTGATGCAAAACTAGATAAGCAAGCAAACTCCTCTTCCAGCCTGGAAGCTAATTCGGAATTATTTTGATCCCTACTATTCTCCGTGCCCTTTTTCTTTGCTTCCATCTTGCCTGAACCTTGCTCTGATACCATGTGAAAATTTGTTGCAACAATTGATTTATTTCTCCTACTTATTTATGATAAATTATTTACCAATACTTTAGTAAATTCATTTGCAGACTTCACAAACTAGAACTAGAAATTAAACGACAAGAGAAACATCAGCATATGAATAATCACATTCACACACTTGTTTTTGGACAATTGTCCCCAGAAAAACCCAATGTGGAAAAATCGGTGCAGCAGATCTGAGGATTCTTATTATTAGCAATAAATATCTTAATACAATCTAGGATGCTCATCCAGCAATCCTTTACAGAGAAAATACTAGCGGAAAACCTGAATGAGTTTTACCTCACTTCACACAGCAGAATTTCGGTTGATTCAGCACAAGATTGGCTAACCCTGGCTATTTCTGTGTTGGCCCTGCGATGGCCCTGCGTAGGCTCTGTGTCAACCCTGCATCAGCTTCTCTGCCCTCTGTGTCAACTATCTCGGCTACTCCAGCAGTTCTGGTTGTTCTGGCAATTCTGGATTCTGTGTGACAGGCAACTTTCTGGTTCTACGCTGGCCCTTCTGGCTCTATGTCAAGACTGCATGGGCCCAGAACTTCTCACCTCAAAAAAACGATTTCCTCAATCCCTCACTATGTGTGTCCAACTGAACCCCAAGTCTCTATTTATACTTTTCCTGTTGATCAACGATCGAGATTAAGTCTCTAAACAACGGTTGAGATTAAAACATGACTTGATTTGCCTTCTAGATCATTCTCACCCATATTTTGATTGATACCCATTAATATTTTAATTCCCTAAGTTTAGACTTAGGAACCCCATTAAAAATATTAATTATTTTAATAAAATACAATCCAGGTGGAATTTCACCAAACAGTTTCTGGGTTCTTTAGAACTCATGTGTCTTAGCCTCTTCACCTATTTTCAAGACTAGAGCATTTCCGATGCTACCAAAAACTAACAACTTTTGCTTCTTGCTACACCAAGAAACCATCCCTGATCCAACACTGAAGCAGTACCCGGAGGTACTTTTCTTGTCCACTGAACTGCTTGCCCAATCTACATCTATGTACCCACAAAGTCTGACGTCATCTCCTTGAGTATATTTCAACCCATACTCGACTTTGTCGTGAATATACTCAAAATATGCCTCATTGTTGCCCAATGTACCCTTTTCGGTTATACTGTGAACTAACTAAGGGTATTGACTACGAAGCAGATATCTAGCCTAGTTTTGACCAGATACATGAGAGACTCAATGAGCTATCTATACAAGGTGGGGTCGACATACTTGTCATCTAATGCGTCTATCTTCTTCCAATTGGTAATCATGGGCGTAGACATGGGTCTGCAATCCTGCATTCTCAACCTCTTCAGAATATATGTACCGTATCTTCCTTGCCCAAGGAAGATCTCCCCATCCTTCTACCACACTTTCAATCCTAGGAAATAATGCATCAACCCCAAATCCTTCATGTCAAATTTCGCTGCCAAGTTCCTCTTGCAATCTTCTATGAGCCCTGATGATCTTGTCAAAAAGAGATCACCCACATACAAAACTAGAATGAGAGGCTCATCCTCTATCATCAAATAGTAAAGGTTCGGATCTGCGTCACTCTTAACGAACCCCATCTGCTGCACGTAGGTGTCAATTCTACCATACCATGCCTAGGGATCCTGCTTGAGTCTGTATAGAGTTTTCTTCAATTTGCACACATGTGTGCGCCTCTCCTAAGTCTCAAAGCCCTCTAGTAGTTTTATGTACACTTCTTCCTCTATCACCCCGTTCAAGAAGGTTGTCTTGACGTCCATCTGATGAATCTACCATCCCATCTGAGTTGCTACAGATATAACTGACCGAATAGAAGTGTAAGTGGCAACTAAGGAGAAGGTCTTCTCATAATGTATCCCTTTTTTTGTGCATACCCCTTTGTCACGAACCTAGCCTTGTACGTTTCCACACTATCATCTGCTGCATATTTGATCTTATAGATCCATCTTGAACCTACAATTGATATGTCTTTTGGCCTTGGCACTACCTCCCAAACATCATTCGTCGTGATAGAGCTATACTCTTTTACCATGGCATCTACCCATACCTAGTGTTGTGTGGCCTCCTAAAAGCTAGAAGGTTCTGCAACCTAAGCTACCAATGCTTGGTACCTGTCAAGCTGTCTGTGTTGTCTCTTGCTCGTCCTGGGAGTTCCAATAAACTCCTTTGCATCTCTTAATTTCTGACAAACCTCTTTGTTGGCGCGACCACTAGTCGTGGGAGGTTCTACCCGCTCCTCCTCATCCTGTCTTTGCTACTCCATCTGCTGAGAACTCCCTGGATTTCGTGCACCTGAGGAAATACTGGTATTGGTCACAGTACTTGACTCTTGTGACTGTCCTCCTGCCTATCCCACTAGCTGCCCCTGCTACTAGACTAAAGGAGCTTCTGCTGACTGATTCTAATCACCTGCAAGCATCTCACGAGACCTCCTGAAAGCTCAGTCCTCCATGAATTTCACGTCTCGCCTTACTATCTTCCTATTGCTAGGGATGTAGAGGTTTCATTGTACGCAATGAAGAACCCCTTCTCTACGGTCTGATCCAGTTTGGTCATTTTATCATCTAGCACGTGACAATAAGCAATGCTACCAAAAATCCTAAGGTGGCTAACTTCAGGTTTTTTCCATGTGAAGACTCCTTCTGGCGTTTTCTTCCCCAATGTTCGACAAGGAGTCTTGTTCTGAATATACAATGTCGTGTTACATGCTTATGCCCACAGAAATCTGGGCAGATCTTGGTCATATAACATAGTTCTATTTTTCCGCTCCCACAATGGTTCTGTTTTTCCGCTCCGCTACACCATTCTGTTGTGGATTATATGGACTTGTCCATTCTCTCTTGATGCCTTCCTTCGCACAAAAATTTGTGAAGTCTTTATCAATATATTCTCCACCATTATCTGAGCGAAGCACCTTGTTCTTCTTCCTTGTCGCTTTCTCCACGAAAAATTTAAACTCTCTGAAGCGATCAAAGACCTCATCCTTGGTCTTCAAGAAGTAGATCCAGGTTTTCCTAGAATCTGTGAAAAATTCTAAACTGAAATTCTATCACTGCAGCGACTAATTTATTTCACCTTTTTATTATTTTCAATACGTTATTTACGAAATTCCTTCAGCAAATATTAAAATAAATTCTACTGCAGTTATCACACATTTACCCAGAAAGAGAAAAAAAATACATGCACAAGAATCAATCACATCGACACAATTATTTTTGGACAATTGTCCCCGGAAAAACCCAATGCGGGGAAACCGATGCAACAGATGAGGGCTTTATTAATCTTCAGTAGCAATTGCTTTTACAAGGAATGATTTTTATAGAGAACTGAAAGAAAACACCAGAGACTTTCCCTCTGAGACTATCTGACACTTTGGAGACCATGCTCCCACCTCTGCATCACTCCCGCGTCACTCTAATTGACCAAGCGTGGCTCTGAGTGGCTCTGCGTCTCTTCTCTACGTCAGCCTGCGTAGGCCCTACGTCTCTTCTCTGGACTGCGTCTCTCCTTCTGCGTTGTCTTCCACTGCCCCTGCATCACCTCCTCCTTGATCTCTGCTTGTTGCTGAAGCCCTCTTCTTCCTCCACCCTGCAACTCCCTCTGAAATCAATCTCCTCTTCCTTGAGAATCGAATTTCCTTGAGATACTCAATATCTGTCGGTGTGTCTCCAAATGACCCTCAAGTCTTCTCTTATATTTTTCATGTTGATGAATCAACGATCGAGATTAAGTCCCTAATCAACAGCTAAGATTAAAACAGACTTGATCCTCGCCTCTTAGAAGCTTCTCATCCTTATATTTATTAATACCCAATATTAATTATTTTAATAACTCCTCATCCGGATGAATTTCTCAAAACGATTTCTGGGTCTTGGAGATCTCATGTGCCTTACCCTCTACTCCAAATTTCAAGGCTAGAGCACATCTGATGCTACCACAATCAACAGAATGATCATCAATAAAGGTGACGAAATATTTGGCACCGCTGAGAGCTCTAGTGGACATCAAGCCGCAAATATCTGAGTGTATAAGTCCTAACACGCCATCAACTCTACTGTCACTTCTTGGAAATGTCGCCTTAACATACTTCCCAAGTACGCATCCCTTGCACACATCATCGTGTTCAGTGCCAAGTTCAGGAAACCCTGTTATTGTTACTTTGAGCATCCGAAGTGCTTCATGGTGTAGATGTCCCATTCTCCTATGCCATAACTCATTTAGCTTCTTCCCACTACTACTGTCAATGCCTATCAATACCATTGGAGAATCTATTTGTAACTGGTACAACCTATTACTTCGAACTCTAATATGTCTTACCTTTTTCCAGCTCGGGTGTTTGACATAAACTTTCTTCCCTACAAAGTGAATATCATACCTCTTATCCTATAACTGGTATATTGAAGCCAGGTTCATACCCAATCCCAACACATGCAATACATTTGTAGTGTTGATGCTTGCTCTTGACTCCCCCTGAAAGTCTATGGTACCTCTCCCTACTAGAGTACATTTTGTTCTGTTTCCTATAGCAATCTGGAAGTCCATCTATCCTCTTTGTAGCTAGAGAAATATTCTCTAACCCCTGTCATGTGAGTTGATGTTCCACTATCTATATACCAGATTCCTTGTGAAGTTGATCTTGCAAAGCAAGTAAATCCGCCTTCCAATCTGGAAGACAAATTTGAAGTCTCCTGAATGTTACTTCTATCCATGGCTATACTTGTCCTCTTCGCTACTGAGCTTTCGGGTTGATCACTTATGTTCTGATACCATGTGAAAATTTTATCTATTATAGCTAATGAAAATTATTCTTCTAACTCAAAAATTAGTTATGCAGTTTATTTGCTATGGCAAATAACGAATAAAATCACAGCTGCAATTTTCACCATAAAAATACTACGGAAAATAAAATACTGGAAACTGAGAAATTCTAGCACACATAATAATTTCAACATAGTTATTTTTGGACAATTGTCCCCAAAAAAACCCAACTTGAGAAAACTGGTGCAGTAGATGAGGGTTTTATTATTAATATTCAGCAGTAATTCTGAGTACAATAATTTAGATGCCCAGCGGGTAATCTACTCTGTACTGCAAAAATATTGTGAGAATTTTCTCTCACCCCACAGCTATTTTCTGCCTCCAAAATAGTTTCCCAAGCCTATGCATTGAGCTCCCTGCGTCACCCTCTGTGCAGAGCCTACGTTGGCCCTCTGGAGATTTTGGCCTTCCCTCCTTCGACTCTTCACGAAAATGGAAATCTTCCTCCCGGAATGCTACTGCTCTCCTCTTCCACCTACTACTCACCCTCTGACTCTATCTTCTCTGCTAAGCTGTTACCACTAAGAAAATCAAACTGTGTAGGCAACTGAGTATCTGCATTGGATGATATCTCCATCACCACATCGACTTTTTCTTATAATCCACTGTTGGAGCACCAACGGCTAAGATTAAAACTTAATCAATGGCTAGGATCATCTCTGGATCAATCTGTGTGAGTTTCTAGATGATTCTCACCTTATCTCAATTAATATTGATTAATTAACCATATTCCCTAAGTTTAGACTTAGAAAATATTTTAAAAACAGTTAATAATCTAATTGAGACACTTCTAGGCGAAAGTTTAAGAAATGATTTCTGGGTTTTGGAGATCTCATGTATTCTAGCCTCTCCACAAAATTTCATGGCTAGAGCACATCCGAAGCTACAAAAACTAACAGTCTTCACCTCAACTCTAATACCATGTTAAATTTTTAGTGTTCCATGTTGCAACAATCACTTATAACAATTCTTCTTCCAATAGCAATCAATTATCCATTATATTTTCAATCTTCCAATACTAGTAAGCAATTGTAGATAGAAAAGTAAACCAAATGCACAATAGAAGAAGCAAATAACAATAGAGACACAGAGATTTGGTCAAAGAAAAACCCCAGAAGGGGAAAAAAGTAATGTTCCCAAATTTTAGATTGCTACGTGAGGTGGTTAGGAATCAGTATGGTTTTCCACAGCTTGTGTTAGCCAGGTCATAGGAACAGGATTACTCCACTGGTGGGCCTGGAGGGTTTTAGAGGAGTTTTGTGGGTCCAGATGGGATCGCTTACCATATTTCATCATCGAGATCAATTTTGCACGGTTTCCACTTGGTTCCATTGTATTCCAACGATTTTCGTAAAATGGCATTAATAACAGGCATATTTTAATTATTTATGTTTAAGGTGTTGTTTCAGGATGATTACTTGGAAAAACACCTTAGTTTAATAGCTCGTTGGAATTGGGGTGAAAAAATCTACAGGGAAGAATGATAAAAAGGGGCTTTGGGTGGCCAGTGTGACCACAGAGGCGATTAAGCATTTTCTAGCTTTAAAAGTGACTTTAATTAGTTTATAAAAGTCACTTTATTAAATAAAGAAAGGAAAAGTGTTTTTTGTTGAAATTTCTAAGCTTGACACGTTAGAAATCCCTACTGCATTATCTGGTTTATTTCACCTACTTGTTTATTCCATTAACAAGTTATTTATAAATATAAATATTGAAAATAAACACAAATGCAACCTTAACTCATATACAGATCAGCAACTGAAATACTAGACAAACACACAAGAGACACCGTTATTTTTGGACAATCGTCCCCGGAAAAACCCAATGCGCGAAAACCGGTGCAGCAATTCTGAGGATTTTATTATTATGCAGATTTCTTGAGTACAACTAAGGTGTCGAACTGGCTCACCCAACAGAGATTGTTACACGGCAGTAATACCTCTTCTCGGAGACAGATATTCAGCTAGTCTGCCCCACGAAAATTCTTTCGGCGCTTCTCCTAGGCTCTGTGTCAGCCCTACTAGCCTTAGCGTAGCTCCTGAACCCTCTGCATCTGCCTTCTGCCTCTCTACGTCAGCTCTCTGGCCTTCTGTGTCACCCACGCAGGCCCCTCAACCTCTGCGTGGCTCCCACTGCCTCTGTGTCAGCCCCTTCAGTCACTGTGTTGACCCTCAGGCACTATCTCTACCTCTCCGCTATGTACTCACTGCCCCTCGCTGCAACAGATCACTTGTTCGAATTTTCTCAGCAAACCCCACTCCAGAAAATCGAACTGACTGATCAATCTTGATGTATCTCCAACTGAACCTCAAGCCTCCTCTTATACTTTTCCTGTTGAGTCTTCAAAGGCCGAGATTAAGTCTCTAATCAACGGCTAAGATTAGATTTGGCTTGATCCATGTATTTAGAACATTCTCGCCAGTTTTATATTAATACCCATTAATATTTTAATTTTTCTAAGTTTAGACTTAGGAAATTCATTAAAAATCTTAATTATTTTAAAATCTATCTAACAGAGTAGAATTTCCCCAAACCATTTTTGGGACTTGGAGATCTCATGTGCTTTAGCCTCTCCACCAATTTTCATGGCTAGAGCACATTCGATGCTACCACAAATCAACACTCCCTCTTAGCGAGGAATGTGCTCTAGTAATGCTCCACCACTGAACATCACACTGATCCTTCCGCACCGGTACTTGTGTTGATGCTTGGCCTGCTGCCCAACATCCACTGCACTGTTGCTTCCTGTACTGCTGCCCATGGCTCTGCCACTGCCACTGCTACATCTGTACTACAACTCCCTCTCAACATGCTGCCCATGTTGCCCATAGCACTGCCACTACTAATTGTTGCACTGCAACTCAATTACCGAGAAGTAAGTAACTGATCTACCCAAACACTGACATCCTTGTTAGTCTGGAAGCCTCCTGATGCCGAAGTTAACTTTGTTGCTATCATGTGCTCCCTCTGTTGCGTTGCTACAAACACCTTTGTGCCTCTCGCACTGCTGCAAACCCCACTGCGCTCTACAGGCCTCTGCGCTCTAGCAAGGCCTTGTCGCTTCATCGCATCTCGCTTCTACCGACATCCGTCATTCTGCTACTGTCATTTGGGGCTCCCGTAGCTGAATATGATCCAAGAGTTTGGGTACCTCAAGGATCCTATCGCTCATCTTCTGTAGTCCTCCTGAATACAGCTCGATGTCTCCCCACCTCTTCTCTAGAGGTGCATGAGCACTCATGGCACACTCGTCATCAGTCTCGACTTCTTTCTCCACTTTAACCGAAGCTGCCTTGGAGTCGGAAGCCTCTCCCTTGCTCTTCATCCTGGTACACTAGGATGCATAATGACCCAGCTCCCCACAATGGAAACACTTCACCTTGGAGATATCCTTCTTCTTCCTCTTCCCCTATTGTCCCGCAAACGCCAAAGCCGCATCCTCCTCCTCCTCTTTCTTGATTCGACTACGCTTCCCACTACTTCCCGCCTTGGTCAGTCGTCTGATCTCTTCTTGGCGAAGAGTTGCCCACATCTCTTCCCATCCTGGAAGAGTAGCTCTGCCCAAAATGCCTTGGACAAATGTCTCCCACTCCTCGGAGACTGCATTCAGGGCGGTCCTCACCATGAACTCTTGATCCGACGTGGTCCTTATGGAAGTAAGTTGGTCCCGAATCTCCTGCAATCTGAGGAGGTATAGATCTATCTGCTCCCCCTTCTGCATCTGATACGACCGCAACTAATTCTCTAATAACATCTTCTGCTGCACGAAAGTGCCTTGATACAATGTTGTCAAAGTATCCCACATCTCCTTTGTCGTGTTCTTTTTGGCAATATGTGGTACGACATGATCCTTGACACCATCAAGGATTATGCAATTTTCCCTCACCATTGCATCCTCATACTTCTCATTATCACTGGGTCTACTGGGATAGCCACGGTTCTCAAGGCAAAGCCCTTGATGCGATGTCTATCCAGGACTGACGGTATCCTGGCCTCCCAGATGACAAAGTTGGAAGCCCCGTCCAACCTGTCCTGATCCCTCAGTCCATTTACTGCCATCTCCGCTCCTTCTGGACTCCCTCTGAGATTCGACTTCCCTCCTAGAAATCTCCCTCTAAGTCTTCATTTCCCTGCTGGAAATCTTCCTGCCAACTGTCGAACCGCTCCTCTCTAATCCTCTTTGCAACTGCAACTCGGATCTGGATTTCTTAGCTAGAAATCCATCAAGGAAGCGACTCCCTCTACCTTGGTTCTGTCCCATTAGGTATTGTTCTGCTCCGAAAAAAAAAGCACCCCACCAGCTTCCCAATCCACAATTTGACTACAGCCCCTAAGCCCCAGCAACTGAAGAATCTAAGTCTTCCAGTTTTGTGTAATCCCGGCAAAAGCTGAATTGCTCTTCTGGCCAACTGCATCAAGCCTACCTCACTGAGAAGGTTGATGTGGCTCTTCGTGAGCCTCTTCTGCCTCTGCGTTGGCCCTCTCTCTAGCTCAAAATGATGACACAGGCCCTCTGCGTCACTCCTCTGCTGCCTTCTGCTTAGGAGCAGCTCTGTCTCTCAAGACAGCTGCTACCGCTACAAATTTTCGATATTTGTTGATGCCTTCATTCCTCCTGTGATCTGCAACCCTCTGATACCATGTTGAAATTTCTAAGTCTAACACGTTAGAAATCCCTACTGCATTATTTGGTTTATTCCACCTACTTGTTTATTCCATTAACAAGTTATTTATACATATAAATACTGAAAATAAACACTATTGCAGCCTTAACTCATATACAGATCAGCCACTGAAATACTAGACAAACACACAAGGGACACCGTTATTTTTAGACAATCGTCCCCGGAAAAACCCAATGCGGGAAAATTAGTGCAGCAGTTCTGAGAGTTTTATTATTATGCAGATTTTTTGAGTACAACTAGGGTGTCAAACTGGCTCACCCAAGAGAGATTGTTACACGGCAGTAATACTTCTTCTCGGAAACAAATATTCAACTAGCCTGCCCCACGAAAATCCTTTTGGCGCTTCGACTAGGCTCTGCGTCAGCCCTACTAGCCTTAGCGTAGCTCCTGAACCCTCTTCGTCAGCCTTTTGCCTCTCTGTGTCAGCTCTCTAGCCTTCTACGTCACCCATGCAGGCCCCTTAGCCTCTGCACAATCTCTAGCTGCCTCTACGTAGCTCTAGTTGTCTCTGTGTCAGCCTCTTTAGTCACTGCGCTAACCCTCAGGCACTATCTCTGCCTCTCTGCTATGTACTCACTGCCCCTCGCTGCAACAGATCACTTGTTCGAATTTTCTCAACAAGCCCCGCTCCAGAAAATCGAACTGACTGATCAATCTTGGTGTATCTCCAACTAACCCTCAAGCCTCTTATATTTTTCTTGCTGAGTCTTCAACAGCCGAGATTAAGTCTCTAATCAATGGCTAAGATTAGATTTGGCTTGATCCATGTCATTTAGAACATTCTCACCCAGTTTTATATTAATACCCATTAATATTTTAATTTTACTAAGTTTAGACTTGGAACTTTATTAAAATATTAATTATTTTAATCTCTCTCTAACCGGGTGGAATTTCCCCAAACCATTGTTGGGTCTTGGAGATCTTATGTGCTTTAGCCTCTCCACCAATTTTCATGGCTAGAACACATCCGATGCTACCACAAATCAACACTTTTAAATATTTAATCGGAGGGAAAAGGTAAGTGAGTTGAAAAAACAACAATAACAAAAAAAGGGGGGGAAGGTGAAGGTGAAAAGACAACCCTAAACTCATTAAATAAGGAAAATGAGACTCTCCCCATACGTGCATTGTGTGTGTTTGAAGAGAGAGCTCTTGGAAGAGTTTGAAGATAAAGCTGAGGGCTTTGGAACCCTAGCTGCCATAGCAGACTTCGGTGTTGCAACGAGACCCCCTAGTTTGTATGTGAGAGTGAAGCCATTCAGATTTCATCATTGAGCTTCAATGGAGAATAGGATTTTCGAGAAATAAAGAGGTATATTAGTGTTCCCGCTGATTTTATGGTCTCATTAGTTATTTTCCATCTCATTGTGACAGGCTGGGAGATACCAATGAAGATATCAGGTGCCAAGCCACTGTTGGGGTCAATTTGATAGTCAAATCTCATACAGCCAAAGGAAATCGAATGTCTGGTGCCATAAGACGAGTTTTGGAGCTTGAACAGACCCCAAATCCTTCATTTCCTTGCTGGTCGAAGTTCTATAGTTGAGACACAAATTTTGATGAAGAGGATGGAGGTTGAATCCCCTCTCATTTTCTGCTAGACAAGTTCTCTTCCTGCTGGGAACATTTTGCTGCCATTTTCTGGGTCGTTTTGCTGTCTACATGAGCAAGTCTAGATGCTATTTGGGTGTCACAAAGTTGCTGTGTGTTGGGGCTGCATGTTGTCTCTAGACATGTTCGATTTTGTGTCTATTTTGAACTGCATTGGAATGAGAGCCTCTGCCGGTGATTTGGACAATCTGTGGACTCTTTATGGTGATCAAATCTGCTAGTTATACCCATCTATCAGTTGTTGGTTAAGTGTGTCTCTATACCTGGGAGTTCTGGTTTGATTTCCTGTACCTGGGCATTACCTTGGTCTTCCAACAAAGCTGGTATGATATCTATTTATGTGTTGCCTACTGTTTGCTGCCACTACTTATCAGGTTCTTACTTCTGTCTAATTCACTATATACTCAGATCTTGAATGTGAGAAGGTTGTTTGTGGATTATATTATTATTGTATCAACTGTGTAATTATTTCTGAGTTGCTATAAGGAGTATATTTGTGATTTGAGAAGTCTGTTGGTTCATGTTAGTCATTGGATGCAATGCCCAGAAGTTAAAAAATTTACAGTGAACACCTACAGCAGAGTGTAGACAACATGTTTGAAGAAATTCATCACTGAAAACTCAAACCAAAACTCAGAATTTTTTAAGAAAAACTAGCAGTGTTACAGTTTGGTATCTTACAGTGGTATCAAAGCATTGATCTTGGCTCAGCCGTGGGTTATCTTTGAAAATCCAAGTTCGAGGACTTTGTTTTGAAGGTGTCAAGATACAGTTGTTGGGTTCAACGGGCAGATTATAACGAGGGATCAATGCTTCTAAGTCAAGAAGAATTATTTGCCAAACAATTTGAAAATTAGAACAAAACCTTTACAAATGTGATAGAAAACATGGAAGCATGGGTGTCATCAAATGCAGTAAATAGGAAAAGGAATAGCAAATCCAAAGATGAAAAGGTAGTCAAGGAAACAAGGATTGAAGATGAAAACCATAAACAAACTTTCTAGGGCGAATTGAGAAAAGCCACACCCGTTGAAAATGAAGTTATCATAGGTTCACCCCAACAGGTTGGAACGAGAGTTTGAGATTGTTGTCGCACAAAGTGTCTAGTCACCGCGACAATGCTCAGAGTAACGGCTGTCACTCTAATCCTTACTCACTCCGTTTAGAGCCTCTCCTAAACAAGTCAAGGGGGGTAGTCCCTCAGGTGAATGGATGAAAGTAGCCTATGGAACACGGGCTCTAGGAGATTTTAATGATGAACAGCTTCATGAATTTAAAGCCAGTCTTGGTCAATTCACATAGATGGATTAAAATAAGACACCATTACAAGATATAAATGACTACAGACCAGTGCCTTTAATATTTGCATTAACCATAGACTAAATAAAACAAGTTATCCAGAACAATTTTCCAATATGTGACAAATAGTGACAACCTGAATGATCAATGTAAACGCCCAAAACTGCAATATGCAAGAGATCCAGATTTAAAATGATTTTCATTAATTGCCCAAATCTAGAATTTAATTAACTTTCTCCTATAGCCAATATAGATTTTGAAACACTCGTCGCATTTTGACCATAGAAAAAGCATGAAAATGCATTTAATCACCAAATAGCAACAAGGAACTTTAAATTAGAATTTTGATTATTCATTGGGCAATAACTTGAATGAAGAAATCAAAATCTTTTAATGTGACGGAATTAAAATAAATCAGAGGGTTAAAAATTAAAATTTTAATAAGCCATATGCCACATTAAAATATTAAATGTGAAAGCGCAAATCCCTTTTTATTTTATTTCCCTAGTCACCAGGATTAAAAAAAAAATAGATTTTTTATATTTTAGATTTTAGAAAAAGTAAATAAATTTTTAGATTTTTTTAATTAAGAAAAATAAAAATAAAAATCCAAAATAAAGGGAAATCACAAAAATAAAAAATAAAATCATAAATAAAAGCAAAATGAAATCAAAATAATGAAAATAAAACAAATCGAAAGTCAAGCAAAACAACAATAAAAAAAAATCAAATCAAAATAAAGAAATCAACAAAGAGAAATATAATGAAATGATTTAATGAGAAACCTAAAACCTAGAGTAAGAAAAATGAAATTAAAAAAAATATAACTCAACAAACAAAAGGAAACCAAATCGAAATTAAAAAAATGAATCTAACTAACGCAAAGAATAAAAATCAAATATTAAACTAACCTAAATCTAGACTAATTCATCACAAACAAACAAAAAAAATCAAATACGTTGTTTTTGTGTTTGTCGTGTTATGCAGGTCTGGCGGCGGAATGGAAACAAGAACGGATGCTTGACGGGCATCGAAATGGAGCAGTGGGGAGAGGATGAAGGAGAAGATGCGGACAGGGTTCTGCAAGCAAAGTAGAGGTGAAGGGACGCGGAAAAGCGGATTGATGGAAAAGAGCTGCGTGGAGAGGAGGGTGAAGGTGTCTAGGTAGCATCGAAGAAGATGGCATCGACGACAGCAGGAGCTGGGGAAGAGGACGTGAGTAGGGAGAGAATGTGGGAGCACAGCGAGGGCAAGTGAGGGTGAGGTTTAGCAAGGTGAGTTGAGAGTGAAAAGACAAGGGTAGAGGGAGACTGCAGCGACAAAAGGATGCGCGGATCAGTTGCAGGGATAGTGAATTTGTTGTGATAGGGCTGCAGAGGGACAAGGAGAAATGATGACAGCAATGGGGAGCAGAGGGAAGGACGGTTGCAGGCCAAGAGGGAGCTCAGGTAGCAGAAATGGCTGCGGGCAGGGAGAAGATGCAGCAGAAAACGGAAATCCCCAGGCAAACCCTCAAAATGCAGACAGAGAGAAACCCAGCAGAAGAAAACAACAGCCGAAAAACCCAAAAAATTTCCAGAAAACCTTGATTAAAATGTTATATTTCTGCTTAAGATTTACCAATGAAACCCTTAAAAAATTAAAATATTTCTAGAAAAAAAAATCTTTTGAAAACCTTGGACTGCAAAATCTATCCCTGCAAAATTATGCAAACAGAACCCCAAAGATCCAAATCTTACCCTCCAAGACCTATATCTGGACTCTACATGGGTTTCTTCCTCAGATTTGTCGTTGCACGACAACAATAAAACACCCAAACGATATATACAAAAGCCCAGAAAAACCCAAGTTAGAAAACCAAAACTAATTGCAGATGTATGCACAGGAAAGACAGATCTATCAGATCTGGGGAGTGTGATTCTGACTTCGCTTCCAGTTCTGATAATCTAAGGCTTTCAACAGCTAGATTCATCAATTTCGCACATAAAAAATTAAACTTTTTAAATTTTAACAGAGGTGCTTAGCTCAAAACCCTTCATGCATCACGAGTAAAATTCTTATGATAAGCCCGGGATTAAATTCAGCTGGGCTCTTCAGAAAACACGAATCGGGAGTTGGTTGGTCCAACTAAAAACTTCCCCAAACGCCCGATGATCTAAAAAGTCAAAACTTTCCTGCAAAACTCAATTCAGCAATCAAAATAGAGCGACAAAACAATAATAAAACTCAGACAAATAAAGATACCTGCTATTATGTTCAGAATTTAGATTATTATTAAAACCCCAGCGACTGAGCAAGATACTTGTACTCAAATCACTCTTCAGAAGCTATCATCAATGGCTAAAGAAAAATTACGCATGAAAAACGACACATCTTACAGTATTTCCATGAAGAGTAACACCGACGAAGATTAACCCCAAAGATTTTCTTTATTATTCAAAAAAAATTACACGAGAGCTTTTCGCTTAGCACACGACTCAAAGGTCGGATCTATTGACTGATGAATGACTTCATATTTAAAGATAAATCTTCCAACAGCTAGTTTGAGTGATCTTCGTCAAAGCAATCTCGACTATTAATGAGGATCAAAATTTATTTTAATCTCATCCGTCGAAATTTTAAATTATTGAGGAAATTCAAATTTTTCAATTAAATGCATTTTAATTGATTCAAAAATGAAATTTTTGAATTAATTTCCTCAAAATTTTGACTGACTTAACCCTAGGGATCAAAGGCTTAAAATTTATCAAAATAATTAATTTACCTTAGTCCCTGAACCTCTTAAAATTTAATTTTTAAGGACCGACGCATTTAGCCTTTGGAGAATTTAAATTTACCTAGGACCTAAAATTAATTAAATTTATGGCTTAGGGTTTTAATTAATTTTTGCAAAAAAAAATAATTAGTTAATCTATGAGGGGATAAATTATTTTTCCAACCCTCAAGACACTTTACATCATGATTTTCATATTTTTTACATCTCAAGGGAGAAAACCCATTTGTAAAAGACCCTCATAGACTACCCATTTCTACAACAAATATAATCCAGCAGACCAAGCAATTTGTAATAAAATAACCTAACCAAATAGTTAGGATTATTCCCAAATCACTTTTACATAGACTTGATTTAGAACACTAGGACTCCCCTAAGATCCTAGTGACAAAATCCATTCCGTCTTTGGGGTAAGACTGAAGGAAAACTCTGCCAACCATCTAAGAATGGATCGGTGAGACAAAAAACCTCCCAAAATGTAGATCGTCACCAGAAAAGTAGGTTTACCTACGCAATTACATACATGACACGGATCTGCTAAGATTATTTACATTATACACATGCAGAAAGGGTTTACATAATAACATAATGAGCAAGCTGATGATGATAGCTAGACGGCACGGACACATCGATCAAGCATTATCCCTTTTGCAAAAAAAAGGGGTGTACTGCTATGGGTCGTTGACACGTAGTGGTCAACAGGGATGAAAGGGAATCAGAAATTGCTACAGAATGTTTGTCATCACTTAGCGAGATTGTTGAGTTAGATGATGAGTACAAAGAAAATCATGAGGCCACAATAGTTGATGATTCCCAAGAGGTGTGCAAAGATGATAACACACAAGTGGTCGATGGTGCAAACTCAGTCCCATCAGTTGATGAGGTAAATGTTGCTCACAAGTCTACTTATGCCTATAACTTGGAAAACCAATTGAAGATGGACACAGACAAGATTAGGGCAGCCACGAGGCAATATGATGATACACTGGTATTGGTGATAGATTATTGTTGGAGAAGTGCAGTGGCACATGACAGTTTAGGAGGAGAGCCTTCACTTGCAGATTTTTAGACTCTCAGGAAGGCATTGGTAGAGATGAAATCTAACTACCTATACCTCCTTTCAGATAGAGATCACCTACTCATGCTTACTGAGATATATCATGATGCACTAGTAGGGAAAGAGGAGGAAGTCGATAGGCTTACTTATGAGCTTGATATTTCCCAGGAGTCCTTGAAGAGCACTCAGATGGCCCTTCAAGAATTAGAGTTGCAAGTTGACCAACTTTGTATGGAGTTGAATTGTGTACATTCTTCTATGGAAACCATCACACAAGAGGATGTTAGGGACACTCATGATTTGATAGAGGAGCCTCCTGTGATAATGGAGCACGAGGAGCACCCAAATGAACTGACACTTGCAGAGAGGCATGTTCCAGAGGTTTCTGATTATACACCCACGGGATGTAGATATAGATATATTTCAGATGAGGATACATCCATTTGGGATCCAGGTTTAGTTGACACGAGTGGAGTGGATACTGGAGACCCTAGTTGGCATTGGGATCCAGGTGGGGTTTTCAATCATTTACCAGGTATGAAGGATGACTATGGCGTTGACAGGGTGATTGGCCCAATGACCAAGCATTCATGTTCCTTCACACTTCCATCAGAGTTATGGTCAATGCTAGTGGCGAGTTGGTTTGATGCAGGAGTGTGTATAGTTCGAGAGATGTCTTGGCACATCATTCATGCATGCAGTCGCAGGGTGGTCAACACGCCCCGGTAGGAGTTATTCAGATGGGATGACATTTGTATGCCACCAGGAAAATGTTGATTTTTGGTAGCATCGAATGTGCTCTAAGTCTCAAAATTTGCAGGGAGGCTTAAACACGTACATTCTCCAATACCCAGAAATCGTTTTGGGAAATTCCACCCAGAGATAGTTTTATTAAAATAATTAATTGTTTTTAATGGGACACTAAGTCTAAACTTAGGAAATTAAAATAATTAATGGGTATTAATCTAAACTGTGGCTTATTCAGATGGGATGGCATTTGTATGCCACCAGGAAAATGTTGATTTCCAGTAGCATCGGATGTGCTCTAAGTCTCAAAATTTGTAGGGAGGCTTAAACACATGCATTCTCCAATACCCAGAAATCATTTTGGGAAATTCCACCCAGAGACAGTTTTATTAAAATAATTTATTGTTTTTAATGGGACACTAAGTCTAAACTTAGGAAATTAAAATAATTAATAGGTATTAATCTAAACTGTGGGTGTAACTTCTAGAAGAAGGCGAGGATCAAGCCAAAATGATCTAAGCCATTGATTAGAAGTTAATCTAAGTCGTTGGTTGTCCAACAGAAAGATATAACAAGAGGCTTGAGGGGCTCTTAGAGAACACACATAGCAAAGATCAGAAGTTCGATATTCATGGGCCAGAGAGTACAAGGCAAAGAGGACATAACGACATCCAGAGAGAGGCTGACACTGGCCCAAGCAGTGCTGACGCAGTGGCAGCGTAGAGCCTAGAGGGAGATCGAATTTCCTGCTGAGGAAATCGAGTTTCAAAAGCCGATAGTCGAGGTGTGAGACCAGGAGGCTAGAAATCGAAGTTTTTGGGCTACAGAGGATTAGAAGGAAGAGCAGGGCAGTCACCAGCAGGGGTGACAGAGAGACTGCGTAGGGTTGACGCAGTTTTGCGCAGAGGCTAATGCAGTTCGCACGCAGAGCCTCTTTCTAGCGAGATCAGGGTCAGATTCTTCCAGTGATAGGGTGAGAGCATCTCACTACTTGTTTTGTCCAGTTTTTCTCTGTATCGGATAGTCAGTTGGGCATCCAATGAATTGTACTCAGAAATTACTACTGCTTAATAATAAACCCTCAGTTGTTGCACCGGTTTTCCCGCATTGGGTTTTTCCGGGGACATTTGTCCAAAAATAACTATGTAGATGTGTTGTATCTCTTTCCTGTTCAGTTTCTTGTTTTCGCGTATAATTTAATTAAGTGAAGGCTGCAGTTGTATTTACTTCGATATTTACAGTAGAACACCGTAAATAACTTGCATGAATTAACAAGTATGAGAAGTAACATCAGTTTACTGCAGTAGGGATTCCGGGTTTTGGAATTTTCACATGGTATCAGAGTTGTAGGTGAAGCAAGAAGAGCAGAGCCGGAAGACCCAACGTTGAAGGAAGAAGGGAATTCGAAATTCCTATAGCAGCAGCAATTCAAATCCCCAAAGGGTTTACACTGTTCAGGCTAGGAGGGCTAGATTTTCGTGGTAAGTCTCTCTCTGAGCGAGTCGGTGGAGAGGTAAGATTTCCAAATTGAAATCTATCAGTGGCAAAGGAAGCAGTGCAGCAAAAGCTTCAGCGAAGAGGGGTTCTCTAGTGGGACACAGTTTTTTGCAGGCAGTTGTTGGGCAGAAAGACATCAGAGGGAAGAGAGAGACACGGTTGAGGGAATTCTTCCTCAAAGGACTTCCAGCCAAGGAGTCTGAATTCTCACTAGCTGAGCAGCAACGGAGAGGGGCAGATCTACAAGCTCCAGAAGGGAGTGCGTAGGCCAGTCTAGTGCTGCGCAGAGGAGAGAGGAGGCTATTCGACTTTTTCGATTGGCAGAGATGGCAGCCAGTGGACTGAGAGATCAAGATAGGTTGGATGGGGCATCCAACTATGTGATCTAGAAGGCAAGGATGTCATGCCTTCTGGATGAACATTTTCTCAAAGTCTACATCGACAGTGTGGTAGCTGAGCCCGCGGATCCAGATCCGCTCAAGAAGTACAAGGGAGAAATGGCGAAGACAAAAAAAATGATCCTCGATGGAGTGAAGGATCATATAGTCTGTCACATTGCTGGCAGAAACACTGCCAAGGAGATGTGGGATGCATTGTCGACGTTGTATCAAGGATCTTCCGAGCAGCGGAAGATGTACTTGGAGTAGAAGATGAGATCTATGCAGATGCAGAAGGGGGAATGCATTGATCCGTTCCTTGCAAAGCTTCAGGAGACCCAAGATGAATTGGCAGTTGTGGGGTCAACACCTCAAGGTTTTGAGATGGTAAGACTAGCCCTAAATTCAGTATCTGAGGAGTGGCAAGTCTTTGTTCAAAGCATCCTGGGCAGGGCGACTTTGCCAAATTGGGATGAGATGTGGGCAGCTCTTAAGAAAGAGGAGTTGAGGAGGGACTTGATCAAAGTGTAAACTTGATGGAAGCAGCAGTAGTGGGTCGAAGCCCAAGGAGGAGAAAGAGAATGCAACCCTCGCATCCAAGGGGCAGCAGGAGCAACGAAATAAGAAGAAAGATGTTTCGAAGATCAAATGCTTAAAGTGTGGTGAACTCGGTCACTACGCAACACAATGTCCTCTTAGAAAGAAGGACAAAAATGAGAAGCATGATCTGAAAGTTGCAGCGATGAAGATTGAGGAGGATGAGTTTTCCACGACAACCGAGATACCTCCAAGAGGGAGGTGGGCTAATTTAGAGTTGTAGTTTGAAAGAGCTACAGATGGGCAGGATCCTTAGGGAGCCCACCTCTCGGATTTGCTACAGGAGCCCAAATCAGAAGTATCAGGATGGACTAGTGTCAGTTGGTGCAAAGGAGAATCGGAGAGACAGTTGCAAAGGCTAGTAGCGCCAAAAACTAAGCAACGCAGGGCAGAGTTGGCATCAGTGCAAATGGCACAGAGCAGAGATAAGCAGCAGCGCATAGGCTTCAAAGGGTCAGCGTAGAGACTAGCAACAGTCAAAACTCCAGCAACGAGTTACATCATAATGAACACTTGTTCAGTAATTTGATGCTTTTTCATTGTTGATGCAGTAGCAGCAACAATTGGAGAAGATTGCAGTGTTGATTCAGTATTGGCAGTGCCAGTGCCAGTAGCAGCACGGATGCAGAATTGAGAGGGAGTTGTAATACGGGTGCAGTATTCATAGTGGCAGGGTCAATAGCAGTACAGATGCAACATTTGTGTAGTAGTTGGTGGACACGATGTCAGACATCAGCAGCGCAGAAGGAGATGTTACAAGACAGAGTGATGCTTCAGCTAGTTACATTACTAGAACACATTCCTCACTAAGAGGGAGTGTTGATTTCTGGTAGCATCGAATGTGCTCTAAGTCTCAAAATTTGCAAGGAGGCTTAAACACATGCATTCTCCAATACCTAGAAATCGCTTTGGGAAATTCCACCCGGAGACAGTTTTATAAAATAATTAATTGTTTTTAATGGGACCCTAAGTCTAAACTTAGGAAATTAAAATAATTAATGGGTATTAATCTAAACTATGAGTGTAACTTCTAGAAGAAGACGAGGATCAAGCCAAAATGATCTAAGCTGTTGATTAGAAGTTAATATGGGTTGTTGGTTGTCCAACAGAAAGATATAAGAAGAGGCTTCAGGGGCACTTGGAGAACACACAGAGCAAAGATCAAAAGGTCAATTTTCTGAAGCAAAGCAACTGCCATAGAGATTTTCGATAGTGATCTTTTGCAGAGAGGGGCAGGGATAGTATCTGGTGAGGAGTCTTTTCCTAGGCCAAAGAGTACATGGCAGAGAGAACATAACGACATTCAAAGAGAGGCTTACACTGGCCCACGCAGTGCTGAAGCAGTCATTCAAAGAGAGGCTTACACTGGCCCAAGCAGTGCTGAAGCAGTGGCAGCGCAGAGCCTAGAGGGAGATCGAATTTCCTGCTGAGGAAATCGAGTTTCAAAAGTCGGGAGCCGGGGTGTGAGACCGGGAGGCTGGAAATCAAAGTTTCTAGGCAGCAGAGGATCCGAAGGAAGAGCAACGCAGTCCCCAATAGAGGTGACGCAGAGACTGCGTAGGGTTGACGCAGTTTTGCGCAGAGGCTGACGCAGAAGGGATGCAGAGCCTCTTTCCAGCGAGATTAGGGTCAGATTCTTCCAGTGACAGGGTGAGAGCATCTCACTACTTGTTTTGTCCAGTTTTTCTCTGTATCGGATAGCCAGTTGGGCATCCAACGAACTATACTCAGAAACTACTACTGCTTAATAATAAACCCTAAGCTGTTGCACCGGTTTTCCCGCATTGGGTTTTTCCGGGGACATTTGTCCAAAAATAACTTTGTAGATGAGTTGTATCTCTTTCTTGTTCAGTTTCTTGTTTCTGCATATAATTTAATTAAGTGAACGCTGCAGTTGTATTTACTTCAATATTTATAGTGGAACACTGTAAATAACTTGCATGAATTAACAAGTAGGAGAAGTAACAACAGTTTACTGCAGTAGGGATTCTGGGTTTAGGAATTTTCACAACAAAGTGGTATGTGGGGATGATGTTCTTCCATTGGTGTATTGGTCACATGAGCCACCGAGGATCTACACAATAGTGACATCCCCATTATAGCATGTGAGGAGTCATACCACTCAGGTCTACCAGGACAGAGGAGATACGACTCACGTCATGATAGGTCCACTAGCAAGATGACAAATACATTGGCCCATAGGGGATTCCAGACGATACAAGGTGTGTCAGCAGCAGACAAGGATAGCCAGGGGATATGCCATTGTGTGCAAGGGTATGTAGAGGAGTACAATGATGCATGGTTTTATGCAAGGGTGTATGGTGATGAACAGCGAGATCTCAGAGCATTACTTCTGGGAGACAGATTGATTGGGACATCGGGCGTACCAATGGGCCTATCTTAACCGGGATCGATGAGTGGATGGTGTGAAAATTTTTGAATCTAACAAACCAAAAATCCTACTGCAGTGACCTGATTTGCATTACCAACTTGTGTTCTTCATTTTAACAAGTTATTTTCAAAAATATTCAGAAAATATTAATGCAAAATTGCAAATACACTGCAACCTACACCAATATACAAAGCAAGTACTGAAAAAATGAGACAACCACACAAAGGACACACTTATTTTAGGAATAAACGTCCCCGGAAAAACCCAATGTGGAAAAAATGGTGCAGCAAATATGAGGGTTTCATTATTACACGGATTACTGAATACAACTAGGGTGCCAAATTCGGCTCACCCAGCAGAAAATAAACCCGGCAGAAGTACCTCTATCTAGAGACAAATATTTTGGCGGATCCAACAACTGGATGAACAAACCCCACTGGTGATTGTGTTGTCCCTAGTGCTGTGCAACGATGGCTGCTCCCAGCTCTGCGTTGGAACTGTGTCACCCTCCCAGTGAGCCTTCCCGACTCAGAAATTGATCTATTGAACGAATGCCCAATCTGCCTCACAGAAACCCCAGCGCTGCTTCTAAGTGACTGCGTCAGCCCTCCAACCTCTACGTCACCCTCCTGGAGCTGCGTTGTCTCTCTCTGTTATGCATTCTCGGCCTTGGACGAAAGTCCCGATGCCGAACTACCCCTCTCTGCAATAGAATCTTACTTTGAAATTCTCAGCAAACCACACCCCAGAATTTCGATCTACCTCAAGTGTTTCTCTCCCTGTTTGTGTTCTCCAACTGACCCCAAGCCTTCCTTTATATTTTTCCTGTTGAGAAATCAACAATCGTGATCTAATCTCTAATCAACGGCTAAGATTAAATTAGACTTGATCCTCATCATTTAGAAGCTTCTCATCCATATTTACATTAATTCACTTTAATTATTTTAATTTCCTAAGTTTTAACTTAGGCACCATTAAAAATAATTAATTATCGAGTAACATGCACTCCTGGTGGAATTTCTCCAAATGATTTCTGGGTCTTGGAGATCTCATGTGTTCCAACCCCTCCACAAAATTTTGGAGCCAGAGCACATCCGATGCTACCCAAAAATCAACAAATGGATGAGCGTCAAGGAGCATTGCATTCCTTGAAGTTTGATCTTCAATTGCAGCATCACTTGATTAGAGTCAAAGAGCAGGATACTCGCAAGACTACCCATGGGTATCCATATGGGTTCTTGATTTCGCGTTTGGGATTGACCCATGCATCAATCATTTTCTAATTTGGCATACTGTTGCAGAGGCTTCTGTTGTTGCTCTTTGACGCTCTCATCACATATAGCAAGACACATGGGTGTCACCTAAGATAGTTGGGTGAGACACAGTGCATCATGGATAAGATAATGACCTCTCAGCTGAGGCATATGGTAGGAGCGTGAGTTGACAGATACATGATTAGGGATGGTGTGACCCACTGCAGAGGTAGCATATGTCCCACCCCTGAGTACACACTTAGGGATATGATCAGGAGAGAGTTGCATGACACACCTTCGGTAGGACATTTCGAGGCATTGTACGAGCATGGGGCACAGTGGATGGTAGGCCTCTTTTACATGAAGGCATGTGGGCTCCAGGCAGTAATTGAGTACACCAAGAGACAAGATAACATAGTCTGATGTGTGATTAGGCAAGAGCAAGGCAGTTTAGCATGCACCAAATTGATTCATGATACATGGTGTCCATCTATTGGTTGCATATAGGGATTAGTGGTGGGGCACAGATGGGCGGCAACAGTTAGCAGTGCTTTGTCACAGCAGTTAGTTACAATCAAAGTAGAACAGCGGCAACATGGTAGTTTCCTTTTGAGATTAGCATGGGACCTTGGCATTATAATACTTGACAGCTCAACCACCATTATGGGTGAATTGGTCTTTACAGGGGAAGATCACTCAGCCACCATTATTAGGTGACTTCAATTTAGCGGAGGGTGTTTCACTTCTCAGTGATTCATTGGGGGTCTCAGAGGTGGTAGTGGTTAGTTCCTGTGAGCGAGGATCCTTTTTAGCAGGTTTTGGAAGGTACTTTTAGGAGCTCACTCGTGAGGTGCACGAGATTGGTTTTCTGGGAGAGAAGCTTCTTAAGGAGTTGGTCAGACTTTCACATTATCAAGACGCTCTACTTATTGGCAGTATGCAAAGGGCCTCTAGTGTCTATTCCTTGTTGGTGAGTGAGTGGAGCAAGAGATGCTTCACAATGACTAGGATGGTTTGGGACCCTAGTATTCATTTGGATCAACTTGTGGAGCGACAACATGCGATGGCATTGCTTGAGGGCAAGCAATTTTGGGGAGGGGAGACTGTAATGTCCCCAAATTTTGGATTAATAGGCGAGGTGGTTAGGAGGGTTTTCCAGAGCTTGTGTCAGCCTGGTCATAGGAGCAAGATTACTCCATTGGTGGGCCCAGAGGGTTTTAGAGGAGTTTTATGGGTCCGACTAGGATCGCTTACCATATTTCATCATCGAGATCAATTCCGCATGGTTTGCTCTTGGTTCCGTTGCATTCCAACAATTTTCGTAAAATGGCATTAATAACAGGCATATTTTAATTATTTATGCTTAAGGTGTTGTTTCAAGTTGATTACTTGGAGAAACACCTTAGTGTAATAGCTCATTGGAATTGGGGTGAAAAGATCTACAGGGCAGAATGATAAAAGGGGGCTTTGGGTGGCCAGTGTGACCATAAAGGCGAATTAAGCATTTTCCAGCATTAAAAGTGACTTTAATTAATTTATAAAAGTCACTTTATTAAATAAAGAAAGGAAAAGTGCTTTTAAATATTTAATTGGAGGGAAAAGGTAAGTGAGTTATAAAAAAAACAAAAGAAAAGAAAAAAGGGGAAGGTGAAGGTGAAAAGACAACCCTAAACTCATTAAATAAGGAAAATGAGGAGACTCTCCTCATTCGTGCATTGTGTGAGTTTGAAGAGAGAGCTCTTGGAGAGAGTTTGAAGAGAAAGCTGAGGGCTTTGGAACCCTAGCTGTCGTAGCAAACTTCGGTGTTGCAACTAGACCCCCTAGTCTGGATGTGAGAGTGAAGTCATTCAGATTTCACCATTGAGCTTCAATGGAGAATAGGATTTTCGAGAAATAAAGAGGTATACTAGTGTTCCGGTTGATTTTATGGTCTCATTAGTTATTTTCCATCTCATTGTGACAGGCTGGGAGATACCAATGAAGCCACTGTTGGGGTCAATTTGATAGTCAAATCTCATACAGCCAAAGGAAATCGAATGTCTGGTGCCATAAGACAAGTTTTGGAGCTTGAATAGACCCAAATCCTTCATTTCCTTGCTGGTCGAAGTTCCATAGTTGAGACACAAATTTTAATGAAGAGGAGGGAGGTTGAATTCCCTCCCATTTTCTGCTAGAGGTTCTCTTCCTGCTAGGAACATTTTGCTGCCATTTTTGGGGTCGTTTTGCTGTCTACATGAGCAAGTCTAGCCGCTATTTGGGTGTCCCAAAGCTGATGTGTGTTGGGGCTGCATATTGTCTATAGAGGTGTTCGATTTTGTGTCTATTTGGAGCTGCATTGGGATGAGAGCCTCTGCTGGTGATTTGGACAGGCTGTGGACTCTTTATGGTGACCAAATCTGCTAGTTATACCCATCTATCAGCTGCTGGTTAAGTGTGTCTCTATACCTGGGAGTTCTGGTTTGATTTCCTGTACCTGGGCATTATCTTGGTCTTCCAACAAAGCTGGTATATTATTCAAAGAGGGCTGCTATCTATTTATGTTCTGCCTGCTGTTTGCTGCCACTACTTATCAGGTTCTTACTGCTGTCTAATTCACTATATACTCAGATCTTGAATGTGAGAAGGCTGTTTGTGGATTATATTATTATTGTATCAACTGTGTAATTATTTCTTAGTCACTAAAAGGAGTATATTTGTGATTTGAGAAGTCTGTTGGTTCATGTTAGTCATTGGATGCAATGCCCAGAAGTTAAAAAATGTAAAGTGAACACCTACAACAGTGTGTAGACAACATGTTTGAAGAAATTCATCACTGAATACTCAAACCATAACTCAGAAATTTTTAAGAAAAACTAGCAGTGTTACAGTTTTGTATCTTACAAAAAACCCTTTCCAAATTCTTCTTCTATTAGATTGTCATCAAATGTTCAGCAGAGAGATACATAGTCCAAGTACATCAACTAGTCAAAAGGTCAAAGCCTTGACCAACCAAATTATCCAACCAAGATCCAATCAATTATGAGCAGAAAAGTCAAATCTGGTCAAACTTCAATTCTGCAATTTTTCAGTCAAAGTCAACAGCAATCAATGCTGCCCTAACCAGTCAATGGTCAATTTGCTCCAAAAGGTTCAGTCAAACAGTCAAAGAATGCAGCCTCTTATGCTCAATCAAACCTGGTCAAAATAGCCCTTAAATTCTGTCCACATATTTGGTCAGTCAAAGTTTGACCTGCATAAACCCTAGCCATACTTCTGCAGTCGATGCTGGTCAAAAGGCTCAAAGAATTTCGGTCAAAGTCCAAATCAACTCAGCCTCCCAAAACATGTCCAAAACAAGTCAAACTCTTCCAAGTCAATGCTGGCCAAAACAGTCCCAAAGAAAGTCAATGTTGGTCAACAGAAGTGCCTCTCTCTCCTTCGCACATATGAACTTGGACATGCAATTCTCAGAGTTGTACAAAGTTACAAACCAATCAAATGAAGAGATGATGCGATGTGAGATGCCTCCAAGAGAAGTGACTTTAGGTGTATTTGTATGCGGTTGATGAGGTCGAATCTCCTTGCCCAGGCCGAGTTGTACTTTTTGTGTAGTTATGGTTCCAAATTAAAAAAATATCTTTTCTTGTGCAAATTAAATTCTTCCAAGAGCTAGTAGGGTCTCCATAGGAAGAGGAGGGCTTCCCCAAAAAGGGAATTTCTCCCTGAGCTGCCAAATTTTAACAATACCCTCCATTAGGCTAGAACACAAACACACAATTTTAGGTATATCCATACCACAGACACATGATAGAGAATATTACAATTTAATTGTTCCCCTAGATACTCTTAGAGGACATAATACCAATGGAGGTAGTGTGTAGTATCTCAAACCATTGCGTTGCCCTATTTTGACATTATCCAATAACCACATAAATATAGTGGTAGGCAATTATATTGCTGATTGAATGTTATGTTTCACCTATTAGCTATTGACTAGGTGGCAGGTTCTCTACGCAAGTTGACCAAGTGGGTCTAGTGAACACGTTGCTAGATTAACTAGATTGTTTTAAGAGGACTAGTTCATCTTAAATGCACTATATGATTGTCAACAATCTAGAAGAGAATACAGCATCAAACGATATTCAAAAGAATATTACTTACCAATATTGAATCTTCATAATACAAAATCTACCAGCATTATATTCTATGGTGAAAAGCTAAGATATTTAGTGTAGTCATTAGAATAGTTATCTGAAAATTCTTAGTTAGTGCATATATTTTGACAATATGTGAGAGAAATCAATTGAATATTTCCTTTAGGCCACTAATATGTGAAGTTCTACGTACTTCAGACTGTATATAAAAATTTCAGTCAACCCACTAGCCCCTTGACATTGTCACAAAGTTCAACTTTATAATAACAATATAAATAAAGAGATAAATATAACACAGAAAGAATAAACAAGTTTCCAAAACAAATTAGTTGGCCAGTTGCAAAAACTCCTTTGTTTCCATATCGCATATACAAGAATCATAGCTAGAACTATAATTTACCAAAAAGTATTCATTTGAGTTCTAACAACAAAATAGATGTTTAGGTCATACAGAAAGTTAAAAGCTCTACCTGTTGGAGTGTCTTCACAGCTCGTTCATTTGCAGCTTGATATTTTTCAACCTGATAAAAGAAACAAGATTATGGAAACTTGCTGAAAACATTTTGGATGAGACTCTACATATTACTTGACCTTTCTGTATATTATGGAAACTTACTGAAAACATTTTGGATGAGACTCTGCATATTACTTGACCTTTCTGTATCCATCATTATTCTCAATTATTAATTGTAAGCATTGCATTAGTTAAAAAGCAACAAAGTTGAAAAGGCGATAACAAAACATTTTCTTTCTTGTTCATATCAAGATTGTTAAATTTCCTTGAAACTCTGCAACTACTTAGATGAATAACTAAAAATAAGGCAACTAAAACTGAAACCAGATTTACTTTCACCAAGATACAGAGTTCCTTGACAATTTGTAGGCAGCGAAATAAAACACCAGAGATAAAAACACAATCACACAAATTGACACGCTTGTTTACCCAGAAAACCAAAAACAGAGATCCTGTTATCTTTGTTGTGCTATTTTATTGATTGTTCTTGAGCAATTGGATCTATTACAAAGCAATCTGTCTCTGAGAAAGTGTTATGCTTCTTCTCACAAATCTCAGCTGATACAATTAATCTGAGCTTGCATTGATCACTGCTTGATCTTGGCCCTCTAGCACGCAACGGTTCCTCTGCTGAATAGCCTTGACTTGCCCTGCAAATCCCCTAATGATCCTTCTCCTTGATCTTTGTGCATGACATCCCCTATTTCCTTGCGCACTAGGTCCCTATTTCCTAGCTCACAAGAGGCTCCTAAATCCTAGCGCAAATCTGCCCCTATTTCTTAGCGCACAAGTCCCTATTTTCTTGAGCGCTGGAGGCTCCTATTCTCTTGCGCACTTGTCACTTGCTACTTCTTAAGACACGAGCTCCTCAAATCTGCGCACAATCTCCTAAATCCTTGCGTACTTGTGATCTTTTATTTCTTAGGACACAAGCTCTCAAATCTGCGCTCTCCACAATCAAAGATGATCTCACAAACTTGTGAATTGTCTTATGAATTCGCGTGCCTTCGTCCTTCTCTTTATAGATCCAATTCGAGCATGCAAGTGGCCTGCTCAATTTAGAAGCTCAAGTTATGATTGCGAGTTGATTGAGAGTTCAATTGATTCTCTCTCCAATCAACACTTAGAGTCTCAACTCTTTCTCCCTTCAATCAACATTGAAGACTAACTCACTCTAACTGAACATGTAACTGCCACCACGTTTTGTAGTCAAATTGATGAAGACTCCACTCAACTAAAGCTCCAACTCTACGTATGCCATCTTGATGATTATTTCTGTAAACTGGAAATAAACTCATCCTAACTGAAGTATAACTCATGAGCTCACATTCATACTAAAAGAAAGACAAATCAAGGTCTTCACAGGCTAAGGCACAAGCTAGAAATCCTTTACTCACTACATTTTCAACAAAGATTTCCAATGCATTGACCCACTTCTACACCTCTATTAATGAGAGAATCATTAAGGGTCAATATAGGCTATCAACTAGCATGTCAGCAACCAAAACCACCAATTCACTTGACCTGATTGCCTCTCGTTACATAACTATCAATATGCTACATATATAATGATATTGTCAGAATAACTTTTGCAAGCGATAAGGCCTAAGCATCAATAATTATCCCCCAAGTCTGACAAGATAAACATGCCTACACGTATGTGAAGTCACAAGACACATCACTCCATAACCATGACTAAGTATTTTCATGAAATAATTGTATTATAATTCATCCATTTTAAAAACAGCAATGGTTTATGTGAAGTCATAAGACACATCACAACATTCCCATGACTAAGTATTTTCATGAAATAATTGTAGCATAATTCACCCATGTTAAAAGCAGCAACAATTTCATTGAAAGAATTTGGTTGGAATGTTTAATGATTTCGATGTTTCGTTGATAAAAGTATTGAGTCCTCGTCAACCACAAATTATGATCAATAAAGTTTGGAAGCTTTTAAGATGATTAGTTAGGTCATTTCTCATAATGATGTTGTGTGTAAAGGTTCCCCATATACTTTATCTTTGAAGTCTTTGACAATGTTAGTTACTTCCTCTTCAAAAACAATATGAAAGAAAAAGAACATAAGACAATTGTAGACTTTTCAACTCTGATAAGCCACTAAAGGACAACTAGGTTGGTGAAAGTGGGGTAATGTTATAGCTCCCATCAGGGAGCAATTCTTAAAAGAAGTGGTCAGCATACTCCTCCAAGGGACCGTTAATTAGCAGAGCCCTCATAGTCATTAAATCAGCCCAGGTAGTACATGACCAAGATAAAGTATATACTAAATCAGGCCAGGTAGTACATGACCAAGATGAAGTATCTATGTTGCAGGAAATGTTGGTCCCAAGGGTGTTTCTGGGCTGAAACAAAACTGAAACGTGGAAATGTGTTTCAAGTCGTATTGGCATGTTTCACATGGGGGAAATGTGGCCCAATGCAGCCTGAAACACATTTCCAGGTCGTACGACCGCTTCTCCACCATTAAGTTGTAATTTTCCGCTTTTTTTTTTGTTTTTATTATTTTATTGGGCAAATAAAATATCTTTTGGATGCTTCTAGACAGCTCTTGCGAGTTATAAAAAGACTCTCACCTCATTCCCTCATCACACGAATTGAGCAAGTCGTTTTACTTGGAAACAAATAATTTTAGCAAAGAGAAAAGAGGAAGAGAGCAATGGTTTTAGTGAGGGCATTTTCAACGGTGAGCAAAGGAGATTTCAGCAGCAAGAGAAAGAGATTTCACAAGCAGATTTGGAGTGCGGAGTTTCCAGCTACGACATTCTTGGTTTTTGGCTTAGCTATAGCCATATTTCTCGTCTTTTTTGGCTTCAGCTACAAAAAATAAATTTAGGTAAGAAGCATTAATTTTCTTAGTTTTTTCCCACTATTTCTTCTATTTTTCGAGGGTTTATGCTTCCAAATATATGAAAAACGTTTTTTCTTTACAGATTTGTTTTTTTTAATTTTTTTTGCAGCAATGGCTTCCAACCAAGGTGCAAGTTCAAGCCCCAAGTCCAACCCAAGGGCTGAATATTATCCTCTTTGGAGGCATGTTCAGAAGCTTCAAAAATGTGGAGGTGGTGGCTCATGGGAATGGCGATGTAATCTTTGCAGTAATTCGTACAAGGGCTCCTACCCAAGAGTAAAGGTACATCTTTTGCATGGAGGAGGATAGGGGATTTTCGTTTGCACAAAAACAACAGACCCATCGGCAAGGAGGGCATATCAAAGAGAGCAAGATGAGGCAGATGGAATTAAAAGAAGGCATGAAGAGCTTAGTCAAGCTACTCCTCAAGCTCCACCAAACATTGAGCCAAGGATTGTAGTTGAAGCAAGGAAGAGGAGAGCCACTCAACAACATGAACAACCACCATCCAAAAATACCAAAGGGGCATCCGCTTCAGTTCAAGATAGCAGAATTGCTAAATTGGTGAATGTGCAAGCGAGAGAAGAAACTGATTCCAGAGTGGCTAGGTGCATCTATGCATGTGGTATCCCATTCAATGTTGTTCGCTCTCCTTACTGACAAGATATGATAAGGGCAATTAACAAAGCTCCTTAAGGGTACAAGGGACCCAACTATGAGAAAAGAAAAATTCAGCTTCTTAAAAATGAGAAGGAGATTGTGGAGGATATCTTATCACCAATTCGATCTTCCTGGAGTAGCTCTGGGGTTACCATAGTCTCAGATGGAAGGACAGATACAAGGTGCAGACCATTGATAAATAGCATTGACACTTCACCCAAAGGAGCAATGTTTTTAAAGGTGGAAGACTGCTCAGGAGAGGTAAAAGATGCATAGTTAATTGTTGATGTTATTATAAAATCTATTGAACAAAAAAGACCTAATAGGGTGGTGCAAGTTATCACAGATAATGCACCAGTTTGCAAAGTTGCAGGTTTAATTATTGAGGGGAGGTATGACCACATCTTTTGGACACCCTGCATTGTCCATAATCTAAATTTGATCATAGAGGAGATCGACAATAATGTTCCATGGATAAAGGAAATCACAGGGGAAGCAAGGGAGATTGTTAAATTCATCACCAACCACCACCAATATCAAGCAATATTTTAAGAGTACTCCAAATTGGAGTTGTTAAAAGTTGCTGAGACAAGATATGCCTCAAACTTCCTAATGTTGCACCGCCTTGTTGAGGTTAAGCAAGCATTAGTTTCTATGGTGGTGAGTCAACTTTGGGCTGAGTGGAGACAAGCAAATTCAGAGCGGGGATATATGGTGCGTAGATTGTGCCTTGATGAGGACTGGTGGAGCAAGATAGGTTTCTTGCTAAAGTTCACAACCCCTGCATTTGAGCTTCTTCGGAATGCTGACACTGACCAACCTTTCTTAAGAAAGGTATATGATGGCATGGATTCCATGGTTGACAAAACTATGTAAATCATTTTACAAAGGTCTCCACAGCTGTTGTTTGTTGATGATCATTGTTGTTAGGTGGAACAATTTCAACAATCCATTGCACACTTTAGCACATGCCTTGAACCCCAAATTTTATGATGAGGAGCTTATTGCTCAAAGCAATGGGAAGAGGAAGGCACCCCATAACGATAGAGAGCTGACTAATGGGATGAAAAAATCCATTATGAGAATGTTTACACAGGGAGGTGAAGGAAGAAAGTGTCAATTTTGCTGCAATATTAGATGATTATTCAAATATATTAGCTTTGGAGGAGAGACACACCACGAATCCAGTTAGGTGGTGGATTTGTCATGGAGCAAATGGTGTACATTTGCAAAACCTTGCCATTCGTGTTCTTTCACAAGTGGCAAGCTCTTCATCAGCGAAAAGGAATTGGAGCACCTATGGTTTTATTCATTCTGTGAAGCGCAACAGGTTGGGCTCACAGAAGGCAGGATCTTGTTTATGTGCAGTCCAACCTTCACCTTGCATCTCATAGGGGTCCATGTTGAAATTTCTAAGTCTAACCCGTTAGAAACTTTCCTGCCCTATCTGGTTTATTTCACCTACTTGTTTAATTACTGAACAAGTTATTTAACCATATAAATACTGAAATAAACACAATGCAATCTCAACCATCTACAGATCATCAATAGAGAAACACACAAGGGACACTGTTATTTTTGGACAATCGTCCCCGAAAAAACCCAACTTGGGAAAATCGGTGCAGCAGTTCAGAGAGTTTTATTATTAAGCAGATTTTCTTGAGTACAACCGGGTGCCCAACTGGCTCACCCGACAGAGAAATCTATCTGGTAGTAGTACCTCTCTTCGAAAGCAAATATTTTGAAAGTCTGCTCCACGAAACTCTCTCCAACGCCTCTCTGAGGCTCTGCGTCAGCCCTCCTGGCCTCAGCGTCAGCCTGAAACCCTCTGTGTCAGCCCTCTGATGCTCTACGCAACTTTTCTGGCCCTCCGCGTCACCTATGTAGCCTCTGTGTCACTCACGCAAGCCCTTTGGCCCTCTGCGCAGTCACTGCTAGCCTCTGCGTGGTTCCTGTTGGCTCTGCGTCTGCCTCTCTGCCTCCACGCTGGTCTACCGGCACTCTCTCTGTCTCTCTTCTATGCACTCACTGCCCCTCGCTGCAACTCTGATCACTAGTTCGATTTCTCTTAGCAAACCCCGCTCTAGAAAATCGAACTGACTGATCACTCTGGTGTGTCTCCAACTAACCCTCAAGCCTCCTCTTATACTTTTTTTGTTGAGTCTTCAACGGCCGAGATTACATCTCTAATCAACGGCTAAGATTAGTTTTGGCTTGATCCATGTCATTTAGAACCTTTTAACCTAGTTTTATATTAATACCCATTAATATTCTTATTTTCCTAAGTTTAGACTTAGGAACACATTAAAAATATTAATTATTTTAATATCTTCTTCACCGGGTAGAATTTCCCCAAACCATTTCTGCGTCTTGGAGATCTCATGTGCTTTAGCCTCTCCACCAATTTTCATAGCTAAAGCACATCCGATGCTACCCCAAATCAACACTCCCTCTTAGCGAGGAATGTGCTCTAGTAATACTCCACCACTAAGCATCACCTTGATCATCCGGCACCGGTACCTATGCCGATGCTTGGTCTTCCTGCCCAACATCCTCTACACTGTTGCATCCTGTACTGCTGCCCATGGCTCATGGTTTGGGGAGATTGATGGTTTAGATCAAGGACCTAACTACTCTTTGGCACACTTGTCTAGGGTAAATGCATTATTACATGGACTTAGGACAATCCAATAAGATCTCTCTCTTGACTCCATTTTCCCTAGTTTGGATTGGCACTAGTTTTGGTCCACCCATCCATCTACTTCTAAAGTTAATCATACATTTTCCTAAGGAAACCCCTTAGCACTAGAGGAGAGCCACCATAAAGTAATAGAGGGGGCTATTATAGTGATAGTTGGTAACCCTTTTGTAGTGCCCCTAGGCTCTTACTTGTGCTTTAATACTTTATCAAATAAAGTGAGGGTTTGGGTGGCAACACTCGCTTTCCTAAGGTTGTATTTTGAGACCACTTTCCAATTCTATAATGGACAATTATACCATTGTAGATATTGTCAAGTTATGCACCTATGCAACCCAAACGTCCTCAATATTTTCCAAATCATATTGGCCTTTGCCCTAGCATGATTGTCTTACTATTGACAAATATACATAAGTTGTGCATTAATATCCTTGCCCCTCTCTTAATTTTAGCTATAAATTTAATGAATTTTGCTCCCTTTAGTTCTTGCAATATGAATTCCCCAAAAGGTCCTTGGGATCTATCTCAATATGTAGGAAAAAAAGAGAGCAAGAATAGCATGATTGACAATGTTAAAGAAACTTTAAATTCACATAAGATTGGCAATGTTTTCAAAGAAACAATGGACCATTCACATCTTCGACCCTCAAAGTTCTGAACTATAATTGAGAATCCACCATATCATCAAGAAGATAACAAACCTATATGTAAAGCAAATTTTAGCCATATTTTTCATAAAAATTCTCCATCATCTTATTCATTATTTTAACTCGTTGTTCACCTAAAACACAACCCTAAACATCTCTGTGCACTTTCTACATTTTTATTAAATACTTAAATATTGTTCCTATAGCAAAGGGAAATTATACCATTGCAGATATCGGTCAGTCCTAGACATATACAATCGAAATGTATTTGATGTGTTCCATATGATATTGCCCTACTAAGTGCCCATGGGGCATAGAATAGACGGTGACAGGGTGTTCTATTAAGGCACTCTATGGTGAAAAGGTCACCGGTTCAAAACTCTGTGGGCAAAAATCTAGCTATGTTAAAGGTCGGTGCGGCACAAGCCAGGCATAACCCTCAAGTGATTTTGACAGCTTAGATGCCCCTGGGTCGCAGTTACTTGAGCCCAATGTTTTAAAAATCGGTCGGTTTAAACCGGTAACTGGTCAAACCGGCCGGTTCACTAGCCCACCGGGTCAAACTGGCAGAAAAACCCGGTTTGACCCCTCCCTTCACCAAAAAATTAGAAAAACCGGTCCTAACCGGCCGATTTAGGATGGAACCGACCAATTCCATCATAAACCAGTTGGTTTATTGCTAGGGCAACCATAAACCCCACATAATGCATTTTTTTGAGTTTTGAAGCTGTTTTGAGGGAAATTCGGGGTTGTTTTCCTGCAAATATAGTCCCTCCAAGAAAAACATGCCTACCCTCTCATTTTCTTGACACATCTCAACCCTAGCAATGTTGGCAATTAATGGTAATGTTAAATTCTTAAAGTAAAAGTGACATTTCCTTTAATTTTCATTTTCATCCTTTTACTTAAATTTTTAACATTACCATGAAATGACTCAGGATGTTTGAGAGTGGTTTCGACCTCGTTGGATTTCATATATAGAAACTAGAATTTTAGATTTCACTCAAAATTCAGTAGACTTAATGGTTTTCAGGATTTCATAGTTTGGGGGTTTGCAATGTTTCCATTTGATTCTATCATGCGTGAGGGTATGAGATTGGCATTTGATCAAGAGCATGAAGCCCTTTAAGAACCTTGATGTTGGTGGCATTGATTGTTGAACTTTGTTGATGTTGGTGGTATTGATTGTTGAACTCCTCTACCATGTCCTTAACAAGAATGCACTCTTCACTCAAAGGAAAACAACTGGTTAGGCATGCTAATCTTTTTCTACCACATTATAAGGTTGAGGAGATGAACCCTTCACTCAAACCAAAATCATTGGTTAGGCATGTTAAACCTTTTCAATTTCTATCATGTTATAAGGTTGAGCAATCCAAGTCTAAAGACTTTGAGCTAGATGATGTTTATGTATCTCTTGTTGATGATGTTTATGTATTTCAAGTAGCGTTGAATCAATGATGAGTTTCATGAGTGACCATGTTGATCAGTGATTTGTAGTTTTGATGTCTATTTTTGCTACTACTACTAAAGTTGTAGAGGAGTTTTAGGAGTCCTCAAACTCTTAGCCATATTATTTATGTAGCTCATGTTGATGACCTCTTGTCTAGTAGTGGTGATGAGTTTGATCATGATGAAGAGTGATCATGTTGTTGATCACTGATACGTAGACTTGTAGTAGGTCAGTGACCCCATCGCTTAGAGCATTGTTTTCGGACTCTAGAGGCCATTTAAAGCGTCATTGATTATGTATTTCGTTGCGGATATGTATTGCACTCGATGCCATTTTGATATATTCACCTTTACATGGTATATAGATGAGAAAACCTTGCATATTTTGTTTCTATTGGCTTGGAATCATAGTTTTAAATCTTAAAAATAGTTTTTTTCATTAAAAATTAATCATTTAATGTATTTTTTAAAAATCGGTTCGTTTAGACCTGACCAGTCCCGATTCGACCGGTTCTAGTTCGAAACCCAGTTCATTAGGTAGACCGGTCCAGTGATCGGTTCCGGTTTTTAAAACATTGCTCAAGCCATAGGTTAGGTGTGCCAATTATCTCAGGACTCACATTACCTAACAAACAAAACAAAACAAAAAAATATTGCCCTACTAAGTATGAATACACTGGTGACTGAACTATACTTCTTTATTATCGAGACACTCATGTTTGATGATTAGGTCATAATTTTTTACAAAAAATGTTGAAAGAAGTCATTGTGAATAAAAATAAGCTTTCTTCTTTAATTGTGCATAAAAATAAGACAAAGACATTTGCACTTGAAATGGCACATGCAAGCAAAACATTTACTTCATATAATCTCTGAAGACTCGAAGATATATAAATTGAGCCCATAGGAGGTTGTATAGCAACAAGCAGCAAGATGATAAAGATTGTATTCATGCAGAGATCTGGGTTCAATACCCCCAACGTAGGTGCGGATGAGGCCAGCTATAACAAATGGTCATTCTGATGGCATAAATATGCCCCTCATAGTGTAGCAACATGGCCAAAGGGTAAACTGGGTCTGGTTCTCAAACTAGCATTGTCATCAAGGATAAATCTGCATAGCCGTATCACTTTCAATGCATCACTTTCACTGCTTTATATGGTTCTGCCCTAATTGTAATTGGAAATAGACATCTAAATATTTAAGCATGTCAACAAATTTGTTTTTATTTGCTTAAGACAAATAGTCCTCTAATATAATGACCTTAATAAGCATTCGATGGCCCCCCATACTATATATCCTCCCATGAGCCCACTATTAAATACCTTCAAATTGTATTGGGCTAAATGGACTAGAGATAACAATGTCCATTGTCTATTTTGAGGAACACAATGGAACATTATTTAAAAGGCTATTCACTCTAATTGTAATTGAAAATAATCTACTGCAATTAGGAAATTGCGAGGGAGGAGAAAGGTGAAGAACGTACAGTATCCGCGGCAGTGAATATCCAGCGCTCCCGATGGGAAGAAGTAAGAAAATCCCCCATTGTGAATTTTAAAACAGTTATAAAGGAACTGCCAAATTTTATCTCCTAAACTGTCCGTAAATTTCTATGGACTGTATCTTCAAAGCGCTCGTTTCCTCCTTACTTTATATCTTCATACCCTGCTGAAAATTCCCAAGAAACAACGTCCGCCGGTTCACGCAGAGATTTGGGTTCAATACCCCCAATGTAGGTGCGGATGCGGCCAGCTATAACAAATGGTCATTCTGATGGCATAAATATGCCCCTCATAGTGTAGCAACATGGCCAAAGAGTAAACTGAGTCTGATTCTCAAACTAGCATTGTCATCAAGGGTAAATCCGCATAGTCGTATCACCTTCACTAGGGTAAATCCGCATTGTCGTATCACCTTCACTGCTTTATATGGTCCTGACCTAATTTTCACGCCAACACTTTAATTATGCTAATAAATGGAGTGTGGAAATTCCGCATCGGTTAATCGGATACAATGATAACAACCGATAAATTCGGGTGTAAAAAAATAGAGTTTCACGCTCGACGACCCACTTTGTGAGGAACTCGACAAAATGTGGAATGCGCGGAATCCGCGTGCAGCAGAGACAACGTACCCACAGAATTTTGATATAAAGGCAAAATTACAGATCATTGCAGAGGCAGCGAGAGCTACTAGTAAACTGAGACCTCGGAGGTAGCAACGTTTGCGGCATTTGTTGAGGAAGGAGAAACAAAAATACGTTTCACGTCTATGTCAGTTGGCATCTCCGTTATCTTCATCATTTTTCTCTCGAACAAGATTAAATTTAAATAGCTACTGCAATATAAAGTAATTAATTTAGTAATTTAGCGTTTAATAATATTTGCAAATTGGAGTTTATAATATTTGCTTCGATAATTATAAAAATCATAATTTATGCCGTAAAACTGCTTCTGGTTGGCTAAGAGCTCGTCTTTCTCGGACGTAAGGAAACAGGTTAACGGCCCAAGACCCAGGAGTGAAAGCCTGCTCCCTTACGGACCACCAGCGGGTTATTACAGGTGGCGTGGTTTTCCTTGATAACGGTGATGAGTCAAACCGACATTCGCGGATAGCAGCCAGAGATGGCTGTCCTCACTGTTGGTTTGACACCTGAGTTTGATAGGTTTTGCCACCTTCGGAAAAAAAAAAAAAAGGTTGTTATTGGTTTTTAGGAGTGATAACTGTGTAGTTAGAGGATGTGCATTGTTTATATATGAGATACATTTTATTTTTTTAAAACAACCAATCAAAGTTGTTAAATTAATATTCAATTTTTTTTATTTGGTTCAAGATTTATTAGTGATTCTATGAACCATTGTGTCAACCTGAGTTCATTTCTTTTTATTTCTATTATGTTTCCCTAATCCTATTTGTTAGGGAGGCTTCACTTATTTTTGTGTTTCACATCACATAATTGAAGATGATCACTATGGTTTATGACAATTATTTTTTCACATCACATAATTGAAGATGATCACTATGGTTTATGACAATTATTTTTCTTTGAATACTTTTTGGGATTAAGTATCCAATTTTTTTGGGAATATAAATGTCAATTAGTTTTACTAGTTTTTGACAAATTTATTGTTATATTAATTATAGATATTTTTTTCCCAAATTTGGATCTTCTCTCCAATTAGTTAATAGTTGTAATGAATATGATGTCAAATATCATAAGGGACTTGGTTGGTGACGTTAGGCATAGAGATGCCAACACTTATATGTGTTTGTTCTCTCTCATTTCCACCTCTACATAATATGTAGCTCTTTTATACAATTCTTCATGTTCATTCTTTTAATGACGTAGCCTATATAGAAGGTCGTCGACCTCGACTCTCTATGCATGAGAATTGTAAATTTCATAGTCCAAAGTTAACTCCTCATGCCAGATAAGTTGAAGATTTGATAGCCTTCAATTTTTATACACATCTTAGGCCACTATTCTTTCTTTCTTATTTTGAAAATCATTATAACCCCATGTCTAAAAGGCTATATTTTGTATTAGTAATTGAACTAACAAATTTCTAGATAAATTGTGGGGAATAGTTAACACCCCATATACCTTTATGTTGCAACTTCATTCCAACAAATATCAATTGTGAATTTGCCTTAAAACCTCAATGGTATCTAATGAACAATGTGGTCGACTACTTCTTACTATAGATCCTATGGTACAAGGGGGCCAAGACAAAGTCACATATGTTAGAATCTTTTTCTTTATTTCTAGTTTTCCACAGGCCTTCCATGTAGGCATGCAATGGTACAAATTTATTCTTCCAAGTGGTCCTAAAAGTGAAGAAATTTTTGCACATGCATATACAATCCATAAAGTGGGGTGTTGTATAAAATTTGGGTGTGATATTGTTTTAGGGTGTTTTGGTTTCTTGATTGCACCAAGCAAGGTTGTTGGATATGATATTTGGCTAGTTAAAAAAATTCCATGCTTGAGGACCTCATACATGATTAGGATTCGACTCAACCATGTGCATTAGGTATCTGGTTTTTCGTACAAGTGGTTCATGAGCACCAGTAGGTTTCATATTTCCCCCTGTAGATTTCTAACCAACTATACCTTGCATGTGGCTACTTTGAAAGGCGTAGGTAGTAGCTAGTGCCACTCTTTCACAATGTTTTGGACATCATTCACTTTCCCAAATCTTGCAACCACACTCCCATAAATGTTGTGGGGGTTAGGAACTTGCCCATTCTTTGATATAAGAAATGTTGAATCACCCAATCATATCACAACTTTGTGAATTTAATGTGTGAGTGGAAGTATTAGCATTTTGCGGCACATCTCTACATGGAAATAATTCTTCTTTGGCCATCACCTTGTGAATACCTGAGATCTTGACACTAAAACCGCGGTGTCTTTATCCCTCCTCCTTCTATTAATTGTCAATGATTTTTATAGGATTGGCATCATCATACACATGATATAGGAATGAATATGTTGTCTTAGAGGCTATGTTGGGCAACAATATTGCATCATTGTACACATGATATAGGAATGTTGGGCAACAATATCATATTCATAAAAAACGATTTCAACTTAGTAGTGCTTTCTTCCCTCTTGTTATAATTTTACAAGGAAAAAACCGTGAGATAAATTTTGTGTTAATTCATTAATAAATATGCAAGTTCGTTAGTTATGTAATTAGATATTGAGCAACTTTTATCACTTTGCATCCACTACGACATAATCTCAAAGTCTATGCTAAATGTACAACCTATCTTACATGTAAGGGTTATTTCCACTAAACTATTACCTTTGAAAAATCTTTAATAATAAAATAATATTTAGCTTATGTTCTACATTAAATATACAAAATAAATATTTTTTCAATCTATAATCATTTTTGTTAAAACTTTTCTAACCTATGATTGGAAATGAGTAAGTTATTAATATGGTCGTTACATTAGCATAATGGAATCAAGTTCATAATTGTGAGTAGGCAAATGTTATAATAAATGAAGATTAGTTCCATGAATGATTATAGACATCTAAATATATAAGTATGTCCCTCTTCAGATGAATGCAACAAATTTGCTTTTATTTGCTTAAGACAAATAGTCCTCTAATATAATGACCTTAATAAGCATTTGATGGCCCCACATACTATATATCCTCCCATAAGCCCACTATTACATACCCTCAAATTCTATGGGCTAAATGGACTAGAGGTAACGATCTCCATTGTCTTTTTTGAGGAACACAATGGAACATTATTTAAAAGACTATTCACTCTAATTGTAATTGAAAAATAATCTACTAAAATTAGGAAATTGCAAGAGGGAGGAGAAAGGGGAAGAACGTACAATATTTGCGGTAGTGAACATCCAGCGGTCTCGATGGGAAGAAGTAAGAAAATCCCCCATTGTGATCTTTAAAACAGTTATAAAGGAACTACCAAATTTTATTTGCTAAATTGTCTGTAAATTTCTATGGACTGTATCTTCAAAGCGCTCTTTTCCTCCTTACTTTATATCTTCAAACCCTGCTGAAAATTCTCAAGACACAACGTCTGCCGGTTCACACAGAAATCTGGGTTCAATACCCCAACATAGGTGTGGATGAGGCCAGCTATAACAAATGGTCATTCTAATGGCATAAATATGCCCCTCACAGTGTAGCAACATGGTCAAAGGGTAAACTAAGTCTGATTCTCAAACTATAATTGTCATCGAGGGTAAATCTGCATAGTCGTATCACCTTCACTGCTTTATATGGTTCTGACCTAATTGTATTTGGAAATAGACATCTAAATATTTAAGCATGTCCCTCTCCGCATGAATGCAACAAATTTTCTTTTATTTGCATAAGACAAATAGTCCTCTAATGTAATGACCTTAATAAGCATTCAATGGCCCCACATACTATATATCCTCCCATAAGCCCACTATTAAATACCCTCAAATTGTATGGGTAAATGGACTAGAGGTAATGATGTCCATTGTCTATTTTGAGGAACACAATGGAACATTATTTAAAAGACTATTCACTCTAATTGTAATTAAAAATAATCTACTGAAATTAGGAAATTGTGAGAGGGAGGAGAAAGGGGAAGAATGTACAATATCTACGGCAGTGAACATCCAACGCTCTTGATGCGAAGAAGTAAAAAAATCCTCCATTGTGATCTTCAAAACAGTTATAAAGGAACTGCCAAATTTTATATGTTAAACTGTCCGTAAATTTCTATGGACTGTATCTTCAAAGCGTTCTTTTCCTCCTTACTTTATATCTTCAAACACATATCCTCCCATCCTACCGATAGCCAAACAAAGTTAGTTAGTTAGTCTGTCCAGTTAAGTTCCAATAGCCCGGTTAAGTTGAGGCCCTTCAACATGGGTGCCAACAGAGTTAGTCCTACCCGCACCCCCGGTTGAACTAGTTGAATTCCTTCCAGTTGAGTTAGCCGCCCTTCCCACCCTCAGTAGTCCTTTCGGTTGAGTTATAGGTTACGGTAGATGTCGTTGCCTGGGTAGGGTTGAACTAGCTAGGGTAGGCTCCATGACCAACTATAAATAGACACCCCCGATGGAGAGTTGAGTCTTCCCTTCTGACTGTAGGATAGTTCAATCCGGGGAGACTAGCTTCAACTGCTGGAAGGGGTGAGGACATGCTCTTTCTTTCTTGCTAACAATCCCCAACCGAAAATTCTCGAGGACATGCTCTTTCTTTTGTGCTAACATTCCCCAAATCGAAACTTCTCAAGACACAACATTCCTTGGTTCGAGTGCTTGAAATACTTACGTAAAAGAATCGAAGAGCATGGGAGCGAGATGCATCAGAGGGTGAGGCTTCCTTGCTCCTGGCTCCTGGCTAGTAATTGTACATCAAACATTCAAACAATTTATATCACATTTGTGTGTTTTAATTTTGTTTTCTTGTTTTCTTGTTCAAAATATTAAACCATGGTGTCCCAAACTGAATGCATTGTCTCACCAAAATGGCTTCAAACTTGCATACAATGTTACCCTTTCACCATTATTTAACAATATTTTATGTATTTCGTGTTATTGGGACAAAATATTTTTTTTAGTGATCTTAAGTAAAGTTTGGATGTTTAAAATGGAATAAATCATTAAACCTCAAATGCTTACTGGAATTATAATTTCTTTTATGTTCTATTAATGAAATGGAATTATAATTTTGCACGCAAATTTTGTAATATTTAATGAAGAATTTTAATTAAAAAATAGGTAAGAAAGAATTGTAATTAAAAAGATGGGTTATTATTTAGTTTATAAAAGCAGAACCACTCTAGATAGTTTGATACTCGTAGATTTGTAGTTGCTTTATAATATGTATGTATTTTGTTTAACTTTACATTTAAATCTATAATTTTTATGGATGAAATGTATTTTATTAATTATTAGGTTAGATTATACTCCACTTGTAATGGTGTTGGTTGTGAATAATCTCATATGCATAATAATCTTGAAACAAAGATGGTTTATCACGCATTATCTATACTTAAAGATTTAAAGTTCGATAAGTGAGGATATAAATTTTGTTTTCCATTTAGAAAATAATAAAATGATTTTGGGGTTAGAAACGTTAAGAATTATTGCAAGTTTATTGAGTATACTCGTGTTGTCAGATATCCCAACCTCCATTTGCAGATCTAGATGCAAGGTAGGAAGGTGGAGCTTGAGTTAATGCATCTTTGTAGCCTTTTGGGGCACTAGGGAATGACTTCTAGCAATATGAGTCATGTCCATCCACATGGGCAATCTCCTCTTAGTTCAGTGCATTCCCATGAGTTTAAAAATGTTAAAAACATTAAGCATTGATGCAAGTTTACCAAGTATGTTACTGCTTTGAGATTTCCCAACCTCCATTTGTCGATTCGGATGCAAGACAACAAGGTCAAGCTTCAAATAAGGCATCTCTATAGCCTTTTGGAACACTAGGGAATGACTCTTAGCATTATGATTCATGTCCCTCCATGTGCTTAATCTCCTCATGGTTTTGTGTCATTACCTGCACCTAGAGTTTGTCATCTTGTTTGAGAATGTAATGAATGTCAAAGCAAGGAACACCTTAGTTGACCAACTCCCCCTTGGGCTAATAATGATAAGTTCCCTCCATTGGAGTTAAACAATGGATGGGACCCCAACCTCCTTATTAACAATTTCAGCATTGGTTCTTGGGACTTAAACCATGATGACAAGGACCCCCCTCCCAAACCACCTTACACAGGGATTATTCATGTCATTGCCTAATGCTTTATTTGATGGCAACCAACAAACAACAAGCTTGAAATTAAAACCATGATTGACATAGGTGTCCAATAATTATAATGTTGTATCATGTCATCAATGATATCAGAACCTTGTTACAAGGACACTATTGTCCAAGGCCTATTATTGAAACTTAAGATAATGCAAAATTACTAACATAGAAAAGGTGGACCATATGTGTTTTATCGATCATCACACTTGATTTTATTTTATTTTAATCTAATCTCCTAATCTACATAACCATGCCCATGCATTACTCGTAAATTAACAAATGGAGCAATAACTATCGTAAGCTAAACAATTAACACTAATATCAACCTGATGTTAACCTTGATCTTTACATATTATCATTGTCACCGTTGGGGAAATTAATTCAAACATCTTTCTATGGTTGGACGTTCGAGAGATGGTCATTACTCTCCATTATGTGCTCCGACATGTCATGCACTAGCTACAATCATTCATCCATTATTCCCCTTCCTTAAAACTCAAATCACTTCCATCAAGGCCTATCATCCACTCCTTCAATACCTTTTCCATGGAATTTATATGTAATTTGGCATTGAATTCTCCCAAATTAGGGGGAATCGCTTATTATTCCTACCTACTAACCAAGTGCCATATATTGACAAGGCACCAATGTGTTCTTACTTAAAACAAATCACCCAATAAACCCTGACCACACCTATTGACTAGCCTTCAAATTAATTCCAACTTGCCTCCCATTTCTTCTTGACATTGCAACCTGTTCCCTCTTATTTTCCTGTAAAAGGTGGCAATTCTAGAACCATCTATAGTGCCCATGACTTACACTACTTAAAGGCTTGTATTTTAATTTGTCACTTAGACAAAAGGAGGTTCACCCTAGTTACAATGTCTTGTGCTTAGTGTTGATCCAGTTGGGTTGTTCCCATTTTCTCCAATGCGACACGGTGAAGCTCAACAACGACATTTGGCATTTACAAAGTATGATAGCATTCAAGCACAACCATCCAACATTATTTAATCTATGTTTGTGCCACTAGAGGAACCTATAATAGAAATTTGAGTTATTCATTTCATTTATGGATTTCTCCCTAGAGTTCAACTGGGTACACAGGATTAGTCATGAGAATATATTTCTGCTGCAACTATTACATCCTAACTTGGAAGTCATTGCAAGTTGGTATATGATCTTGACAATGCCCAACTAGTTTTGGACATTGAAGTGGATGACCTTGGCCTATTCTATTACAACTTAGAGTTGTACCATAAAGTACTCCATTTGAGTGACCAAGGGATCCACCTACCTCATTAATTCTTGAGTCTTAAAGCTACCATAATGTGTTTCCAGATCTAACTAGAATTGCAGGACTTCCTTTTTCTCTTTAAGCCACTTAGAGAATTATGGAGCTTCTCGATAAAAATATAAGGTTTCTCATTATCACCCATATCTTCAAGCTTTGGATATTTGAAATGCACCATGGAGCACATTTATGTAAACTGTTGTTTGACTACTTCAAGTTCATCTAACAAGTTATCCTTATCATGATTAAGGATATCATGTTCCCTCAATGCATCATCCAACTAAACTTGGAGCTATTTGATTGTGTTGTTAAGGTTCATAGTTATCCCACCCCACTTTTTTCCATTAGTGAACAATCTCTTTACTTGTCTTCAAAATGTTCATAATGAATAGTGCGAGAAAACTTGGTGAATATTCACATAAGTAGAGGTTTGTGAATGCAAAGTAACATGGGATTTAGGTGAGCACGTGATTGGGCACTCTAAGCAAAGTACTCCATAAAACTATGAACTTCTTGATCCTCTAAACTTATTGACTTCCCAACCTTAATGATGCCCCCCATTATGTAAGATTGCATTTTTGCTAGTAAACTCTACGAATCTTCTAGTCATACTTAGGATTCCAAGATAAAGAGTGAAGTAGTAATACTATCATAGTCTACTAGAGGTGATGGTGTAGCAATTTGCAAAATCTTTATGAGAATTGGTTGCATGGACACAACAAGTTGCATAATGTCAACAGGAGTAAACTAGCTTGAAGCCTTATCCTACACCTCTTCATCGATTTTTTCATCCTTAGAGTCTTACGAAGAGGAAACCAAACATTCCCATTCTATGTATTTTCCTTTGTCGAGGTCATTGTGTAACCACCCTAGTACATTGTTGTTCTACTAAACCTAGTTTTGGTTAGTTGTGAGTTATTATATAGCCTATGATGTTTTTTGGGAGATGGTGTTTTGGAGTCATTACTCCTAAAAAATGAAACATGTGTGGTTGCTTAATGATTCTATGAACACCTTTCCAATGGCATGTGGTGAGTAACTATTTTATATAAATGATATCGATATTCACCTTAATGATGATGATATATATGTATTATTACACTTCCTATTACGATGCATTTGAATGATGATTCATATCTTCCATCTATATTGGTGTTACTTGAAAAGGGTAACTTGTTATAGGTCAAGATATTGATGAAGGGGCCAAGAATCACATTCAAGTTAAAAGGGCTCATGCTCAACGAGGGTACCTAATCCTAGGACCTATGGAGTATTGGGGAAGGGAAAATACTCGCAAAAATAAATCTTGCTAAAGTTAATTGAAGCAAGAATCCTTAAAGAACCAAAAAAAACAACAATTCACATTTTAACCACCCTTTTTATGCTTTTAATTCTAGCCCTAATCCAATTTTTTCCCAAGAATAATTTAATAGGTAATGAGAAGTCTAAGAGGCATTTTTAGGAAAGGTTGTTATACCCATGGGAGATTAGAAAAGAGAGTGCAACTTTGTGTGAGAGGATTAGTGAGTTGAAGAGATGACTGAGAGTTCTACCTTGACTACAATATATGATGATCTATTTTTTATTGTTAGTATTTGATGTGCTAATATCAATTACAGATTTATAAACCTGTGCTTGTTCATTGCATCCTGTGCATAATTTTTCTTAGGTTGTTTGGTGATTGAAACAGGTAAATTTCATGAAGTTTAATGTGACAAACATGAAAAATATAGCTTCAAAAACAAGTACTGAACAATAGACATTCAAAGTACAGCAAACCATCAAAGAGACACTTTAACACAATGTTTTGATGAAGGAGTTCACCCCTCCTGGGCTACATCTCCTTGGTCTAGCTTCCATGGCTTGGGCCTTTGTATTAGCTCAATAAGGAAAAAATGTTGTTTACAAATCTCTACTTCTCATGGTACCTACACCAATGTGCTTAGAATGTCCAAATTAGCCAAGAACACCTCTTCCTGAGCTCAATTTCGTAAAAAATTGCCCAAATTATGGCTCAAACAGTTTCTTCCTATAAAAGCTCCTCTAATTATGGAATAACTCCAGTTAGGGCCGCTAAATGTGGAGGCGGGCCCGAAATTGGTGGCATCGCCAAAACTCCCACCGTCTTAAACTTAAAGTTAATTAAATCAATCTCAGATTAATTAACTATAAACTCATGATTAGCGTTAACCCCACATTTTATTAACCATAAACCCAACGGTCTCGATGTAGTGGTCACATGTGGTGTTAAACATTGCATTAACAGTCAAGTTAACTAAACATCACCTAAATTTTCGGTATATACGTGTTCACATGTTGCGCTTAACCATCGCATTAACTGTCGGGGTGATGGTCTTGCTAAATCCACCGAAAGTTGCTAACTGTTTGGTGTTAGCGGTGGTTTGTTCACATGCGAAGGGCTGGTTTGCGGGTTGGCCCTCCTAACCGCCCATTCCAACAATGTTAAACTTTAAATACAAGCGAAGAGCTAATAGGGTAAGCATCACCTAGTATCAGAGGCGGTTAAGGCTCATGGAATGTGTAGCGGAGGTCACTGGTTCAACCCGACCTCCACCCAAAATTTTGCTCCACTGTGTTGAGTCCTCCCCAGGCTGTTGGGAGCTTCCACGTGGCATTCTTTCATTGGTTCGAAAACAAACCAATAGAATTGCGGCAACACACCAATCTAAAACCCAATATGACTGTGACACTTGTCCAATTATGATTCTTTGTTGACCACCATTGACCCTACCTAGTTACTTGCCACGCCAGCAGTATAGACTGCTGACTGTGTAGTGACTGGGCTTTCTTTTTTTTGCAAATTTTGCTTGGTTAGCAAAGCGATCATAACACAATAACTTTCTGATACGAACTTGATTTTTAGCGAAACGAGTTGCGTTAGGATCGTTTGTCCGAGACAGACGTGGTCGTTCAGGGTTCGAGCCATTCTAATAAATTTGATTTTTGAGCTAAATATTGAGTGCCTGATCATTCCTCCCCACTAGAAGCCTTTTGGACCCCAAAAGATACTATCAATTGTTCAGCAGGTGAGGGTACAACTCCCTCACCTTCTCAATCTGCAACCATTTGGCTTTAGAAGGCTTTTGTCCCTTGAGTCCCACTCTAAGGTATTCGACATCCCCTCTTTTCAAAGTCCTGGTTCTTTTGTCAAGTATGAGGTCCTGCTAAAGTTCATCAAGATATTCTGACGACAAATCATCTATTGATGGCAGCTGAACATGCTCTCCTTGATCATCAATCAAAGGAGGCTCAAACAATTTCAAATTCTCAACATTAACAACAGAGTCTATTTGCATATAAGGAGGCAAATCAAGCTTAAAAGCATTGTTACCAATCTTTTACAAAATTTTAAAAGGACCATAACGGATTGGTTTAAGCTTTTTACCTTCCTGTTGAAGTCTCTCTTTGCTAATATATAACCAAACTTTGTCGCCAACTTGAAATTTATGATCAACTCGGTGTTTGTCATGCCTTGCCTTGTAGTTGCTTTGACTTTTCTCAAGCTTTCTCCTGCACTATATGATGTATCAACTGAATTTTCTCTATGAACTTCCTTGCCTTATCGATGTCACTGTGACCATCGAAGGCGACATCTTCCTCAAAAATGAAGTCCAATGGTGATCTTGGCAAGTACCCATAACATGCCTCAAATGGCAATGTGTTTGTGGAAGAATGCTTTGCCCTGTTGTATGCATGATGTATGTAATGCAACTGTTCATCCCACAACTTGGGATGTTTGTTGCAATATCCTCTAAGAAGATTAATAACTGTTTTGTTGACCACCTCGGTTTGTCCATGTGTTTGTGGATGCAAGGCTATACTCTTTTTCAACTTTGTGTCCATCATGTCCCACAAATTTGACCAAAAATTCCCAACAAATCGAGAATCTCGATCACTTACAATAGAAGTAGGAAGACCAAAATGAACCCAAATGTTTTGGAAGAAAAGATGAGTTGTTTGTTCGGTTGTAGTTTGCTTTTTACATGGTTTTAGTATGCACATCTTGATGAACATGTCTACAACTACATACAAGTAATCATGACCTTTCCTTGACAATTGAAGACCTCCTACAAAATCCATTGAGATACTCTCCCATGGATGTGAAGGTATCGGAAGTGGAGTGTATAAACCAAGTTTCCTATTGCTAGGCTTACTTGTAGCACATAAATAATGTCCTCTTATGAAATGAGAAACATTATCCAACATGCGTGGCCAATAACAATACCTTTGAAGGTTCACTACTGTCTTGCCTACACCAAAGTGTTCAGTAATCAATGAAGTGTGTGCCTCCCTTATGATACTATTTCTTTCTCCCTGTGGAATACATAACCAACCCAAGTGATACAACAAACTGTTATGCACATGATAATCCAACTCTTCAATTTGATTTCCTTGACTCAAGCTTGCATATACTTCTTGAAAGTCACTATCATTTGCATATTGTTCTATGTAACTTTCATGCAAAACAGAATTATGCTTGAGTATAACAGATGAATTTACAATAGGCCTTGAAAGCATATCAACTACCTTATTGTAGATTCCATTTTTATAGTTGATAACCAAATGAAATTGTTGTAGAAAACCCATCCATCTGAAATGTCGTGACTGTTGCAACTTTGACTATGGCTGTAAGTATTGTAATGGTTGATGGTCAGTATGGATGATGGTCTCCTTCCCCATCAAATAGTGCTTCCATTTCTTAACACTTTGTAACAATGCATAAAGTTCTTTGTCATAGGTGGGATAGTTAGTTACAGCTCCACTAAAAATTTCAGAATGAAATGAGATGGGCTTACCATGCTGCAATAGAACTACTCCCATGGCATAATCGCTTGCATCCATTTGAATTCCGAATGGCTGTATAATATCCGAAAGTGCCAATACCGATGTTGAACTGATCTTTTGCTTCAAAGCATCAAATTCTTTCTATTGTACATCTCCCCAATGGAAGACTTTCTTAAAACTTGTCAATGCATGTAATGGAGCTGCAATGGAAGAAAAATTAGCGATAAACTTTCTCCAATATTGTGCTATCTCGAATAAGCTTCTTACCTCTGTAACTGTATTGAGCTTGGGCCAATTCAAAATGACCTCAACCTTAGAGGGGTCAATCTCCAGCTCACCTCCTCCAACAATGTGTCCCAAATACACTAAAGAAGTCTTGCCAAATTCACACTTCGACATCTTTAAAGCAATTGTTCTTTTCTTAAGAAATCTAGTACTTTATTTACATGCATGACATGTTCATCTCCGTATTTTCTGAATATGAGTATATCATCGAAGTACACAATGACAAAGTCATCTAGAAATGGTCTCAAAATATCATTCATTACCCTCATGAAAGTAGTTGGAGCATTTGTAAGACCGAAAAGCATAACAAGCCACTCAAACAACTCTTGTTTAGTTTTAAATGCAGTTTGCCAATTGTCTTCTTAAGCTATTCTAATTTGATGATAACCACTTCGTAAATCTAACTTACCTCAACTGATCAATCAAATAATCAATTCTTGGGAGTGGATAACGATTCTTTATCGTGATTTTGTCCAGTGCATGGAAATCCACACACATGCGCCAAGTTCCATCCTTCTTTGGCACCAAGACAATGGGCGAACCACATGGTGAAGTAGATGGGCACATGATACCTTTGCTTAGCAGTTCTTGAATTTGCTTTTTAACTTCCATGCTCTCCATAATCGACATGCGATACATGCCAATGTTTGGAAGTGGAACATCCTGCTGCAGCTGTATCTCATGTTGAATTCCCCTCTTGGGAGGTAACCCCTTTGGTTCCTGGAACATCTCGCCATGCTTGCTTACCATATCAAACAAATCAGATTTCAGTTTATCATCACAACCTTCAAAATATTCATATTAAATATCATTATTTTTCTTGATCATGAGAAGCACAAAAAATTTACTTGCATTTACTAGTCTATTCATCTACCCTGCTTTAACCAAAGAAATGTTTAGCTTTTTGCGATGGGCTCTCACAATGTACCCCACCCCATTCTTGAGCAATATGTATTTGTTGTCATGGCGATAAAATACTACTTTTCTATCATACAAATAAGGACTACCCAAAATGATTCCTGAGATGTACAGTGGAACTACATCTAACTCAACTTCATCAATGAACTTTTCAGTAATGGCGAACTTGAATAAACACTTCCTTGTAACCTGTAAGTTTGCATTGTTAACTATCCAACCCAATGGATATGGCTTGTGATGAAGTACAGTTTCAAGGTTTAGTTTTTTAACCAAGTCTTCTAAAATCAAGTTTGATTGTGACCCACTATCAAATAATGCATCAATCTTTGTATGATTTGAAATCACTCTTACATGAAACAACTCTATTCTTGATTCTTCATTTGGGGTGTTGTTTTGACTATCTGATGAACTAGTGCTTGCAAGAGTTTCTTTTCCTTTTGTAACCATGGCTGAAATCTTGGTCTCATCACCAGAGTCTGAACCAAGGTCATGTTGTGTGGTAGCAATCATCTTTTGTTTTCCCTTATTGTTTTATTTCTTAAGCCTTAATTCGAGATGAAATTTCGAGTAGTGGGCTTCATCATGCCCAGCTTTGGAACAATGTTGGAATATGGTTTTCTCCCCTTCTTTCTTCACACTTACATATTTCTTTCCCTTCCATTTTCCACCCTTCTCTTTCTCCTTTCCCTTGAATGGCTTCCTCTTACTACCCTCTTCCTGAATGTTTTTTCCTCTAGATTCAAGGTGTGTGGCTTGCACACATACCTCATCTAAATTGTTTGGATTGAACATAAGAATAGTATGTTTCAAATAGGAATGTAAACCCCCAATATATTTCAGCAGTGTATCTTGGGAATTCGATTTGCTCCTAACAACAAAGCCCTTTTCCTAAACTCCTGTGCATAATCTTGGATTATTTGGCCTTTGAGCTCCCTAAAATTATGCAAACTCATAATGCCTTTTTTCATATTGGCTAAAGGATAAAATTGTCTTTTAATTGCAGAAACAAATTCAACCCAAAAAATTGATATCTTACCATGGATTCACATTTCCTCTTGAGTATTTGCTTCCCACCAAACTAGTGCAACTCATTCTAGCCTCAATGAAGCCAACTGGATCTTTATGTCATCTTCTTGAAGGTTCTGAATTCTGCAGTATACCTCCAACTATCAAATCCAATTGTCAAACTTTTCTGCATTCACCTCTCCATTGTACATGGGAAGTTCAAACTTAATGTCCAATTTAAGTAAGGGAGTCTTTCCTTTTGGGGTTTTTGAATGAGCATGGGCAGTTTTAGTGGTGGTAGTGGAAGATGATGTTGTGTGAGATGATGAAGATGATGAGGAAGATGACGAGGATGGTGGAGATGGAGTTGGCTTTCCATCATTCCCTTTTGAATCCTTCTTCTCATATTTTTTATCCTTTGAGCTTTCTTCTCCATGTGGAGGTTTACAACTCTCTCCAACCATTCTAGTGTTTCTCTCTTCATATAGGACTTCAACCATCTCAGTTAAAGTGAAGAAATATATCTTGAATTCTTCCTCTTCTAAAGAAGGACCTTCAGGCTCTCTTTCTCTAGACATAAGGGTTGTGGATTCAAGCTCAGAAACTGATATTACTTGTACCTCTTCAATCTTAGTCGAAGGAAAAACTTGAGGAGTTTCAAGTGCAGTTGGAATTGGAACTTTGGGTGGTGGAGATTGTGGCCTTATGGCTCTACTCCTTCTGGGCATTACCTCAGGAGTTGCAACCAATAGCTTCCCTTCTCCTTTCTGAAACTTTAACCTTGTAAGCATCACAATTTTGCAACCATTAAAACCCTACTTGCACAAACTCAAGCAATCAAGAAATTCAACCTTGCTCTAATACCAACTTGATCTGTTTTTTATTTTTAGTATTTGTTGTGCTAATATCAATTACATATTTATAAACATGTGCTTGTTCATTGCATCCTGTGCATAAGTATTCTTAGGTTGTTTGGTGATTGAAACAGGTAAATTTCATAAAGTTTAATGTGACAGACATGAACAAAATAGCTTCAAAAACAAGTATTGAAAAATAGACATTCAAAGTACAACAAACCATCAAAGAGACACTTTAACACAATGTTTTGATGAAGGAGTTCACCCCTCCTGGGCTTCATCTCCTTGGCTCAGCTTCCATGGCTTGGGCCTTTGTATTAGCTCAATATGGAAAAAAAATTGTTTACAAAGCTTTATTGCTCCTGATACCTACACCAATGTGTTCAGAATGTCCAAATTAGCCAAGAACACCTCTTCTTGAGCTCAATTTGGTCGAAAATTGCCCAAATTATGGCTCAAACAATTTCTTCCTAGAAAAGCTCCTCTAATTTTGGAATAACTCTAGTTAGGGCCGCTAAATGTGGAGGCGAGCCCGAAATTGGTGGCACCGCCAAAACTCCCACCATTTTAAACTAAAAGTTAATTAAATTAATCTCGGATTAATTAACTATAAACCCGTGATTAGCGTTAACCCCACGGTTTTATTAACCATAAACCCGACGGTCTCAGTGTAGTAGTCACATGTGGTGTTAAACATAGCATTAACCGTCGGGTTAACTAACCATCACCTAAACTGTCGTTATACACGCATTCACATGTTGCGCTTAATTGTCGCATTAACCATCAAGGTGATGGTCTTGCTGGAGTCGTCGGAAGTTGCTAACCGTTTGGTGTTAGCGATGGTCTGTTCACTTTCCAACAACGTTAAACTTTAAATACGAGAAGAGAGCTAATAGGGTAAGCATCACCCAGTAGCGGAGGCGGTTAAGGCTTGTGGAATGTGTAGCAGAGGTCACGGGTTCGACCCGACCTCCACCAAAAATTTTGCTCCACTGTGTTGAGTCCTACCCAGGCCATTGGAACGTGCCATGTGGCGACCTCTGGGCTTGCCACGTGGCATTCTTTCATTGGTCTGAAAACAAACCAATATAATTGCGGCAACACACCAATCTGAAACCCAATCTGACTATAACACTTGTCCAATTGTGATTCGTTGTTGACCACCATTGACCTTGCCTAATCACTTGCCACGTCAGTAGTACGGACTGTTGATTGTGTAGTGACTGGGCTTTTTTTGTTGTTGCAAATTTCGCATGTTTAGCAAAGCGATCATAACACAATAACTTTCTCATACGAACTCGATTTTTAGTGAAACGAGTAGCGTTAGGATCGCTTTTCCTAGACGAATGCGGTCGTTCAGGTTTCGAGCCATTATGAGAACTTTGATTTCTGAGCTAAATATTGAGTGCTTGATCATGTGATTTGTGGCTCATGACCTGTTGTGGAAGTATATTGATAGCTACTTTAAGCCTAGTCTAAGTGGATAAATGAGGCTAGGAATGTACTTACCTAACCAAGGGTAATAATGCTCATTATGTCTATTATTTTTTTGGGTCCCTAGGACACCACTACTAAGAATGGTACTTATGTAACTTGTTGAGAAATTAATATGATTAGGTATTAGAGTTGATTTCTCTAACATGGTAATTACTTGTGAATTTGTTGGCTTATTTATTCACATTATTATGATCTCTTCTTTCTTCAAGCAATTAGAAAAATATAAAAACATGAAGATCACAGGAAACAAAGAACATAAGATGTAGGCTCTCCCAGCCAAGTCCAAAACCCAACAAGGGGGGAAACCAAAAAAAATCCTCTTCTTATAGAATCAAATCAAAGTGAGACACCCAAGACCTAAAAACAAAGTCAAAAACCATCCATAAGGCCCAAATTAGCCCTTCATTCTTTGTCATACTTTATCCTCAAAACGGTCAACTAGTTTGTCACAAGCATGTCCTTTAGATGCCTCGATCGACAGGGATACTCGTCCTTCTTGTAGCTTTCATATTACAATCATTTCAATTCTTCTATGGGTTATACTTCACATATATTATAGTTATTTCTTAGCTCAATTGTCATCACAAAGACAGTCTCAATAACTCGCACACCTTCACAAAAGTTTGGCCTTAAAAATTCGCATATTTTCAGATATTTTGCCACAAAAATATTCACATCCTTTTCAGACCCTATTCCACAGAGAAACTTACACCTTTTTCAGATCCTTATACCGTAGAAAATTCACACATCTTGCCACAGGAAACTCGCATATCTTGTTGTAGAATTGGAATGAACTTCCTCCCAAATGAAGGAGAATAGGTGCCAATATATAGTTGTTTGCTTATGCGAAGGGTCACATCCCTTGGGCAGGCCGACTTGTCCATCTCGAGGGCTGACTTGGTCTTATGGAGGACAAATATTATTTTTCCCTTTTTCCAAGAAGAAGTCCAAATGGGACTTTGACTCTTTAACTTATAATATTTTTTTCTTTTGACCCAATAAATCTTAGAAGCATGAAGACCATGCTTATCTAATGAAATAAAATAAAAATAATAATTATTCTTTTTCTTCTTTGTGCTTTTTACATCAAATACATAATGATACAAGTACAATGATAATTACGAAGACCGAACCCAGTTACACTTTTCAACATAACTAAAATTGTTCATCAAGGGCTAAGGTGGTAATAAGATGCTTGCAGTGGAGCACCACTATCATGTAGGATATTTTTCCAAACAAGGGTATTCATCAAGGGCATGAATGGTAGTAACTTCCTTACACACCCTAACTTGAGAGGTTTTGGGGATGCTACAACTCCAATAATCTCTCCTCCACCATTTGGGTGATTAGTTAGATGTGTGGTCTTTGGGTTATTTTAAGTTGAGCAGGCAATATGTTGAGTGCTATGTATTCCTACCTCTAACCTCATTGAAATTGAGCCTTGCTCAAGGGGTAATATTTGATTTAGACAACTACATTAGTTTAGTGAGAAATTAATGCTTAAGTACAACTTCCACCTCTTGGTTATCAATCTATTTGTGGAGTGTTGGTTGGATTAGTGATTAATATTTGTTGACACAAATGGGCCACAAATACTTAATATGTTTATTAAATTCCATAGTTCTTGTTAGTGGAATTGCTTTGTTGTCGAGATGGTATTATTCAACAATAGAATGGCATTGTTGATTAAATGTTGTACTTCATGTTTATAAAAATCATTGGTTTGGAATTAAGTTAGTCGAATCATTAGAAGAAGAAACAAATATGTTCAGGTGGGTAGCAACATCCTTGGAACCATGGTTGTTACACCTCACCACCACTGACACTTGAACTGGTCAAATTTTACTAACAAGGAGTAAGCATGGCTTGATTATAATCGATAAAGGGTTTTCAAGGGTGAAGGTATCATTTACTAAAGGAAGGGAGCTTGTTGTTATAATGGCCTTGGAAACTTCCAACTCAATCAAAACACCATTGTTTGTAGTAGGAATGTCATCATCATCTAAATGATGGCAAACTATAATGCATTTATAGCCTTCTCGAGGTTGAGGTAAATTTAGATAGGATGGTGGAGATGTCAATCAAGACAAGGACTACATATGCAATAATGCTAGATGTCCTTAATCTCACAACATTAGAAACTATCATATAGGGTTGCACAACTAGTTAGTGGAGCAATTGAGGTTTCAAGGGTACATAGTGGCTCAGCGGTTAATGGTAGATGTGTTCATGGATTCTTTTTTACAATGCTACATACAACAAGATGATTAGAAATATTTTTTAGGCTCATCTTAATATCCTATTGTAACATCCCCTTTTCTATAACACCCTATGTATGTAAACCCAACTGTGTAATTATATATGTGTGTGTGTGTGTGTGGAAATAAATTGTTCGCTAGTTGAAAGGATGGAAAAACATATCCAAAGACCCGGGGGGAGGGTTGTTGAGTGCTTATTATGTGCTTAGAGAGTCAAAGTCTACATGTTGGGGTGCCTCTTGCATGTTTGTTGGTTGCTTGTGGCATACCAAGAGCAGGTCATACAACCATATTGTATTTCCTTAATTTCAACCTAACTGGTGACCAACCAGCACTATCAGGCATTGAAGAAGATTGAATGGGGTAACATGGGAGGGGGGTTATGCCCATCCCTATTCTCTCCTCAGGATCAAGAAAACAAAATGGTTACCTCAAGAATAAAACAAAATACAAGATAAGGCACGACCTAGGGAGATTTGAGAAGCGATAAAACAGAGCGCATGCAAGGGAGCTTTGTGAAAGGAGAGGTCAAGGTGATGTTAGAGCTAAGTTGAACAACTAAGTTGGAATGGAATATATGAGAGCCAATGTTCAAAATCCTAGCATGTGATTCCTCATATCTCTAGTATCAAGGCCACTAGAAGGTCAAGGTTAAGCCTGAATGGTTAGAGGGAAGCTCGAGATACTTGAACTACTTGATGCTCGTTGTTGGTTGAGGAACCACTTGATAGGGAAGTACAACCACTGTGGTGCTTGCTGAGAGCTATTAAAATGCCTATTCAATGGACTAAATATCCATGTAGTGCTTGCCAAGAAAGAACAATTGAGGAAACACCTATATAATAGGTTCATCCTCCTATAGGTAAGAAATGGTCGTTTGAATCTTGGGTGAAGCCTTGTGTTTTAACCAAAGAACAATTGATTTGTTTTGGTGCTTCCCTTGGGGCTGTGAAATCACCCAAATGATGGAATCCTTCTCTCAATCATGTATTTAAGCCTTAGATGTGAATTTATCTAAACAAGCATCCCCTTAGACTTTGGATCTAGCTCAAGGGTGGTTAGTTGCAAAAAAAAGTTGTGCAATTGACCTATGGTTGGGTGGAGAGTTGAATTCCCTCCTTCAATTGCCATCCATCCTTAAATGCACATATAAGTGTAGATTACTTCTGTATATTGTCTTCTAGATTGTGTTGATTATGATCAATATATGTGAATCATGCAATGCTTTATGAGTTTATAACCGTAAATGAATGCATGAACATTGAGGGTCAGTGTGGTGCTCATGATTATAATATTATTATTCTATGTATTAAATAACTTGATGTTTGGTCATTTGTGTTGTTCATGGTTATATTCATGTTGAATGTGATATTATGTGTTCATGAATACATAGTTATGTGTTTATGAATTTTTGTGAAAGATTATATATATGTAAAACGACCTATTCATGTATTGGTTGTTCCATATAAACTAAGTATTTGTAGCTTTAGACCTTGTTTGGACCGCCCCACTATCAAAACATATTCACAAGGAGCGATTCAATTGTCTAGGCATAAGTCCTCAACCATTGTACACCTTAGGACTTCAACTTACCAGTGGAAGTGAGTTGGTCTTCATAATGCTCATAAACATTACCTCATATATGTATTTTGTGTTATATGTTTATGTTGTTGTATCTAGTAGGCGGCGAAGTTTAAACTCATTTTATGTGGGCGAGAGATCTAGTGGTGGGGTCTAAAGGTAACCCTAAGGGTGGAACCTGCCTTATAGCCCACCGCTCACCGCTTGTCCCCAAAGTCATGGCACAGTGCATCCTGTAAGAGTTCACTATTGAGGTTAACAAATCTTGTCAGATTTCTGAGGTGGAACCGCAAGGTTGCCTTATCGCTCAGCGCCCACCGCTACTCGCATCTTATTTGACATTAAATGTTGCGGCAACAAGATTGTGGTGGTGTAACGTGGGCCTAACTATAGGGCCCACTAAGTTGACTTGTCAAGACTATGTGGGCTTGATGTGGTAAGTTCAATGACATTTTCCTCTATTAATACACCCAAACTTTAATTAAGTATAACTTCTGACTCAGGGATCAGATCAAAGCAAGCGTGATATCACTAGAAATCTCTCGACTAGTTGAACATGGCGGTGGCATCAAGAGTGAATTCTGTAAACTTGAAAAAATAAGGTTTTTACTAACCCCTTCTTCGTAACAATCCTTGGAGGTCAGGTTAAGTTAGCAAGTAACACCTCTCACAACCTCAGGTAGTCTAAGGGGGGTGGCAAGTGGTCACACCTATAATGACAACATGGTTTGAGATCAGATCTTTCAAGGCTTATTGCAATTGAAATGTATGAGAAATTGATGCTTGATTTTCCATGGAAATAGAATTACCCTTGGCTCTTTGCTCATCAATGACTTGAAGTTGGCAATATCTTAATCTTCCTCTCCATTTGGCATTTAGATGTTACTACCATGCTAGTGTTCTTAGTCCAACCCTTGAGTTACTATGGTTGATCATATACCTTCAAGAACATAACTTCCACCATCTTTGATTGACTGATAAGAGAGTTGGATTTCAATTATGTAGGTATAAGTTTCTAAGGGAAGCTTTTGCATACTTAGATCACCTATCACCAAAGTGCAATTCGTTGAGTTATAGGAGGCATCTAGGACAAAAAGTACAGGATTGCATTATGTACGTATGTTTGTGGAAAGGAGTAGTTTTACTTATAATTTTTAGTTATCATGTAAAGGAACCCCCATATGCCTAATTGGTACATAAAGGGTTTATCCATGTACTCTTTTTCAATGATGGTGCATCCCTATCTATTGAAGATCCTAGGTATAGTATGGTAGAATTTATCCTCACACTTACACCCAAGGTACTAATCCATTATTAATAACCACTAAACCCTCTTATTGTTGCTATAAGAATATTGAAAATGGACACCTCCAACTCTCAAACCTGAAGTATGAGTAGGGAGACAGTTTGAAGTCATGTTCCTCTCAATTATCACAAGATTCACGAAGAAATTGCTCAAGAATTATATACATTGAGCATCCAATTGGATGAACAATCCTCTTACCTTTGAAAAACAAAGGGATGTTGGATACTTGAGGATCTAAGATTTAAAACCAAGGGAAAATATTGTTGGAAAAGGAGGATCCCAGGGAAAAAGAGTCCATTAAGTGCTAGAAATTGGGTAATTAATTAAAAATAGAAGTCTCCCACCTTTAGTGGGAATATGAAGGGGAAAAATGAAGTTGAAGTTTGGTTGGTAAATATCAAGAGGCCTATGTTGCTATATCATTTTAATCCCTTGGAAAAATACCAAGATTTCTAATTACCAACTCACCTATGATACATACATTTGGGGGGACTGTAAGGTCCCACCTTACCAACCATCAGTATTATACTAAGGCTAACTTAAAATGAGATTTAAGTTTAAGTTTTTAAGACGTAAAGTTAATGCAAGGTCATATATCTATATTTTTATTGGTATTCTTTACACTACACACTAATTTCTACCAACTAATTAACCCATGGTAATATTAAACTTCTCATTAAAGCTAAAGGGTCATGGTTTCTCAAGATCCAAAACTTACAACCATAAGTCTTAAAATCACATTTAAATGATAGAGTCTTTAGTGGGATAAACAATATCAATCTTTACAAACCACAATTTCCAATAAGCTAATTGTTCATTCTTTTGCAATTAAAAGTGTTTAAGAGTGACCAATTTGATTTTGTTCTAGATAATATGCCTATGAATTCTTTGGAAAAACAAAAGGAAGAAAAACGAGATAATTCAACTTCTAAAGGAGTGGTTTCCAATTATTATGAATTCATGTGAGCTAACAATTACAACAATTCACCTACCCAATTTTCCTTCCTTGGATTTTTAATTCAATGGAATCATCATGCTTATTCTTTGAGATATTTCCAGAAACACCTTGGTTGCAAATCCTAAATTCACTTAGTCATATTTATAGACAATTCATAGATGTAATTAGCTACAACCATTGAAGCATTATGTCAAACAGTTTGCAAGCATGAAATGTACAACCATTGAGGCATTTTGTCAAACACTTACAACTGTAACCCTTAAGGCGATTTCACCAAAATTAACTAACATGAATCTAAGAATACATAACTTCTTTTTCATTGTTAGTAATGCCAATAAGTGAACCTAATACATAAGTAGAACTATCATCCATCTTGATTGCTGCATATACAAAAATTTAGGCACATAATGACTATAAATATTTAAGAATTTTTACAAATAGCTTGCAGCGATGTAGCTACAACCATTGGAGAATTTTGAACAACGGTTAACAGTCACAAAAGAAGTGATAGTTATTAAACTATCAAACAAGCAGTCACAAGTTATTTAAACTATCAATGTATTAACCATTGAGACTTTAAAATAAGAATTCCAAGTTTATATAACAGATTGGTTTCATAAAAAGAGATTACCAGGTAAATCATAGCTAAAAAAAAACAACAAGACAAACCATCACGCAACAGTAGAAAATTTGTAAAATATAGAATATTACAGAACCAAATTCTGAATCTCTGTTTTTTGAAATCAAAGTTGGGGCAACATGGCCATAAGGTACAGAGACCCCTTGAAGTTAAAATGAATCGAAACAGAAACACCCAAAAATGTGATTATTTTAAACCACAACCAAAAACAAATTCCTACTATCTCATTTATCCCTTTTGTCAAACATATACTATGCAAACTTATCTACAACTGTAAAAAGAGAAGGAAAAACCAAATTTATGCTATTAACATGTTTTCATAAAACTCATGGCAGCCTGAATGCTTCAACCATTAAGACATTATGTAAATCAACTTGTAATGAAACTGTACAAAAAAAACTACATAAAATAAACTATAGTTATTGCAAAATTCCTTCAACATTTAGTGTGCAACGTTTGATATACATCTAAGTTTCAGTCAACAACCAAATAAGCAAAACCATGTAATGAACTATAAAAAGAAACACAATATAATGTTGTCTACATACCTGACAGTGAATTTATACAACTAAAAAAAATGGGAGTATGCTCCAGCTCTAATGAGAGTATGGTCCAGCTCCAATATCCTTACCAACTCATTATGAACCACCCCGTTTTCCTCCCAACCATATTCTTGAAGAACTTCTCCCCCTGGAATCCCAGAGCTGCAAAAGCTCATAATGTTATGAAACCAACACACAAAAAGATAGAAAAGATAGTTGAACGCCTTAGAATTTAGCCTCTTCGAGGGGGAAACCTCCTTTACATTACACAAAAGAACAATTCTTGGATGATACAAATGACAAGACCTCCTTTCTATATAGAGGAGTCTAAGGATTCATAATATAATCAGAGCCGACATAACAATAATAATGTAAGGGCACAATAATAACACTAGTGGGTTTCTATGGGGCACAATAATAACAATATGGGGACTACATGGGTACAACAATAATAAGGGGGTTGTACTAATAACAATAAGGGGTTACACTAGTAGTATAGGGGCCTAACATGCCCCTCTCCTTCAAAAAGTGTTGTCCTCAACACTTGAGTAGTTCTTGATGCTTTTGTAGAATATTCTTGTCCTCCCATGTGGAATCTTTAGCGGGTAAGTTCTTCCACTTGATGAGATACTCTGAAATTGATCGATTTCGTAGCTGTTGGGTTCTTGTTTCTGTGACTGCTCCAGGTTCCAATATGATTTTTCCTTCCTCTTCAAGTTCTGGTAATATTGTTTGAATTGGGATCTTCTGCAACTTTTGAATGAGTGGCCACACTTCTTCATCCTTCTTCCATTCATCCCTTGCTTCGTTTATCCAATCTGGTTGGATAATAGAAATAGCAAAAGACAATGCTTCCACATCCTCATCCTTTCTTGAGAGTGCATCTGCAACAAAATTTTGCTTCCCTTTTCTATAGATGATGTCAAACTCATAACCCAATATATTTGTGACCCATTTTTTCTGTTCTTCTATAGATAATATTTGTTCTAAAAATTATTTAAGACTATCATGATCCATTTTTACCTTGAAGTGTCTTCCCATTCGGTAAGGTCGCCATTTCTTAAGTGCATGTAGTATTTCCAACATTTCCTTCTCATAAATAGCTTGCTTGAGATGTAGTAGTAAAAATACCCAATCACCTACATCAAAACATTTTTCACTACAATGTTGATCTACCTGTTGTTTCATTCGATTTTGCACCAAAGTGGCGTTATCCTTTAAAAGTTGGAGAACTTGTTGTTGATGCTCGATGTGATCTTTCACTACTTGAACCTTTTTCTTCTTGATATGTCCTTCTATCTCGAGAGTTTGAGGAGTGGTAATTCTTGGTAATGCTTTACAAGATATGGTCGGATTCATTTCTTCTTTCTCTAGGGTTGGTTCCTGGTGTATATACTCTTCTTTTGATGTTTCTTGATCCTTTTCTTCCTCCTCTTCATAATCTATGTAAAATAATTTCTTCTCAGCACACTTATGACCTTTAGTGCATTTGCTATCACAATTGTAACAATGCCCTTTTTCTCTTTTCTCTTCTAATTGTTGTGGTGTAACCTTTGTAGGTTGTGTAAGGCTAGGAGAAACAACACTTCCATTATTATAGTTGTGAGGGGTAGACTTCCTTATTGCCATAATTTTACTTTCCACTATGTAACAAAGCTCTTTTACTCTTTCCAATTATTGTGGTGTTGCTTTAAAGAAGGTGTTGCTCTTTGTATCCTCATAATGTGCTATCATTTCCTCCGTGAAAATTGACCACATAACAAGTTGTTTACAAGAATAAATCCCTTTATACCATAAAAATTGATCTGGTTCTAAATATGAAGATGCAATACATACCTTTTGTAACAATGGTACACCATGTAGATCAAAATATTGCTCCATCTGAAATATCCAATTTACCGGATCCTTACCATCAAAATTCCTCGTATTGCCTTTTCTTGAAATGATTATAACTCTGTAATTACGGTTCTTCCAATTCTGAAATTGCGACTTGTAGTAGCCCTCTGTGTCCTCTTTCTAATGCCACCTTTCTGATCCAAATTGGATTCTCCAAGGAAAAGTTATGCTAAATCTCCCAAGATGACCTGATTATATACCTTTTTAGAAGAGCGAACTTGTATGAGGTGTCACGTGTCACTGTTTTGACCTTCGGGTCTAAAAAATATATACAGGAAACTACAGTCCGTCCTCTTTCTGTAACTTCTTATGAAATTGCAATCTGATGCTCAAAACAAAAGTTATGACGATTTTCCCAAGGTCACCTGTTTGGAATGTAATTCAGGAGTTTGTAAAAATACCAACTTCCTCAGATCATATCTCTGCCAATATAGCGCGAAAAGTTCTGAAATTCGAACTCGAGGTTCAGTGCGATTTCGTCTCAATTGGGTTTTTTTTCGCTTCTAAAACGTCGTAGAAAAAACGTTATAGCGAAAATGCCACGATGACCTATTTGGAGCAGTGAAACCCTAGAATCCAAAGCTCTTATACCAAATGATATGAAACTAGAACACAAAAAGATAGAAAAGATAGTTGAACACCTTAGAATTCAGCCTCTTCGAGGGGGCAACCTCCTGTACATTATACAAAAGAACAATTCTTGGATGATACAAATGACAAGACCTCCTTTCTATATATAGGAGTCTAAGGATTCATAATATAATGAGAGCTGACATAACAATAATAATGTAAGGGCACAATAATAACACTAGTGGGCTTCTATGGGGCACAATAATAACAATATGGGGACTACATGGGTACAACAATATAACAAGAGGGTTGTACTAATAACAATAAGGGGTTACACTAGTAGTATAGGGGCCTAACACACAAGCAGTACCAAAAGACAACAATAGAGAGATTTGCAAGGCAAGCTAAGGAAGTAAATTTTCACCTCCTTTCAATACCACTCATGGCCAACCTCAATAGCTAGATATCTTAGGATTTTAATAATAATTTCAAATTTATTATGGAAGCAACTAGCTACTCTCCATATCTCTCCATCTCACTATTTTCCTCGAGTCTCTTCCACTTTTGGTCTTATAATCCCCCCAAGTGAAAATACATGAGACTCATATATAGGAGGAGCAATCAATTCTTGTCATAAAGGAGGAGTAATGTGCACGCATTGGATTCCATTTAGAGGAGTGTAACTTATGCCATTAAGGAGAGGTATGCATGCCTTAGTTAAGGAGAGTGTAACATATGCAATAAAGAGAGTGTAAGAGGATTATTTTATGACATATTTTTAATGAGTGAAAAGGAATATGCCATTCTTTGATGAGTGCATAAAATAGCGTATAATGAATTATTTAAAAGAGAGAGAGAGAGAGAGAGTTACATAGATCCATGAGAGTCATGAAGGAGATGTGTGAATTGATTGAGAATATAAAATTGACTTGTAATTCCTTTTTAATAATAATATCATAGTCTCATAAAACATAATAATAATATTAATAATATTGAGGATTCAATCAAGATTGAACTATTAGGATTGATTAATGATAAGTTAAGTCAGTTTTCTTCAACTCCGCTTGATTACCAATTTATGTAAGGTGATTTACTATTTTTTGAAAGTTGTGCTTGAGATGCTGGACATGAATTTCTAGTTTTAGAAAGTCATTCTAGGATCGTGAGAATGAAATTTTATTTAAGGAAATTCATCCATGAGTGGTATTTTTATTCTGGAGAATAGGGATTCCGCACTCCTATTTCATGCATCTTCATGCCTTAGTAGATTGAGGACTCTACGCCCTGATCTACTCCAAAGATCCAAGATTCCACAACTTGATCTATTTAAATATTCAGGACTCTGCGCCCTAAATATACAAGACTCCACGTCTTTATCTTTCTTGGATTTAGGACTCCACACCCTAATTTCCATGCCCTCTCATTTACTATGCTTTGAAACTTTGTGTTTCTCCTTATGGTACTGATTGTGAGCTTTTACCCATCTGATGGTTTACTGGTAAGACCTTGTTCAAAGGTCTGCACATATTACAATCTCATAGATCAAAGGAATCAAATGAATTTCATAATGAAATTAACTTAATCACATTTTACCCATAATGGTGCATGGCTTCCACAATCATTCATAATTGAACATCCTTGTTGGAAAATGACCAAGTACCCTACCACATCTTGCTTAGTACAATATTAGACATATATAATCACACAAATCATGTATCATCCATAAATCATAATTGACCATCTATTCTGCAAAACCATGAGCATCCATGGGTGTATGTGGCTCAATCTTGGATCACCATCCATGTCATACACCTGCTTCATAAATCAAATACAAACAGAAAAACATATGTATAACATTTACTTAACCAAAACCATCTAATATAGATAATCAATGATGCCACAAATAAGAGGAAATATAACTATATAAAACATTGTTCCTTAATCCAGTGATCAATCTGCCATACATAAACATAAAAGGAAATATAACTATGTATATAAAACATTATTCCTCAATCAAGTGATCAACCTGTCATATATATAACTCGTCAAAAATCACCCTTGATAGGAGTAACAAAACTATACTAGGAAAAAAATAGGACACTACATACTCCCCCTCTTGGAGTAAACTTGGGCCGAAGTTTAACTAAACAAAAAAGGAAACTCAAGATGCATAGAAGATGCATCTTCCCAAGTGGCGGAACTAGGACTGTACGGGTCCCATTGGACCTTTACTTGGTCCACCATGCGATGTCTGAGCTGTCGAGTGCGATGGTCCAAAATGAAAACTGGCTCTGCCTTAAGAGTCCCTTCGTCTGTTACTTGTAATTGATGCCAATCTAAAATGTGAGAAGGATCATGAACATACTTATGTAGTACCGAAATATGAAATACATCATGCATACGATGAAAAACTGGTGGTAAAGCAAGACGATATGCCACAAGTCAAACCATTTCGATGATCTCAAAAGGCCCAACAAATCAAGGAGAGAGCTTAGATCCTTTCCTAAACCTAATAGAGCTTTTCTGAGGTTTTACTCGAAGAAAAACAAATTCCCCTTCTTTAAAACTACAATACACTCTATGCATATCAGTATAGCTCTTTTGTCTATCCCGTCCCTGCTTTAATCTTTGCCTTATATGACACACTTGTTCTTCCATTGCTTGAAGCATTTCAGGACCTATCGAGATTCTGTCCTCTAATCTATCCCAACTTAAAGGTGTTTTGCATGGTCTTCCATACAATAACTCATAAGGTGCCATACCAAGGGAGCAGTGATAACTGTTATTGTAAGAAAACTCCACTAGAGGAAGATAATCTTCCCACTTAGATTGTTGATCCATTACATACATTCTAAGCATGTCCTCTAACACTTGATTTACTCTTTCAGTTTGGCCATCAGTCTCCAGATGATAAGCTGTACTGAAATTTAATTGTGTCTGAAGGGCTCCCTGGAAACTAGTCCAAAATCTTCCTATAAATATAGAGGCCCTATCTGATATGATTTTCTTAGGAAAACCATGAAGTCTAACCACCTCCTTGATAAATACTTGTGCTATTTCAGATGCTTTGTAAGTATCTCTAACAGGTATAAAATGGGCACTCTTAGTAAGTTTATCTACCACCACCAAAATGGAGTTATGCCTTTTGGTTGTTTCAGGTAATTCAACAATAAAGTCCATAGATATTTCTTCCCATTTGGACTCAGGAATGTTATGTGGCTACAACAATCCTGCTGGGTGACCATGTTCTGCTTTAACTAACTGACATTCCAAACATTTTGCCACAAAATTTGCTACATCCTTCTTCATGCCTGCCCAAAATAATTTTTGCTTTAAATCAGCATACATCTTTTGGACTCCTGGGTGAGCCATATATGTTGCACGGTGAGCTTCTTTCAAAATGAACTCACGAAGCCCATCTTGATCTGGAACTACAATCTTTTGCATGAATCTCACCATGTCGTCATCATCACAAGAATACCCTTATACCTTGTTTTTCTTAGCCCCTACCTAGAAAGAGAAACTTTAACTTCCTTGCACCATTCATCTACATCTTGTACCCTCAAGATGCACTCCCGTAAATCAATCTTCAATGGAATTACTGAAAAGATTCGTGGTCTTTGACTGAGTGCATCGGCTACTTTGTTCAATGTACACTTGATGTAAGTTATGTCAAAAATCATATTCACTTAGGAGTTCTGACCACCTTCTTTGCCTAGCATTTCGATCACTTTGAGTAAATATATGTTGCAAACCTCTGTGATCTTATTTGAATTCAAATTTCTTTCCCACCAGATAATGTCACCAAAGTCGTAAGGCATGAACTATAGCTGCTAGTTCTAGATCATGGGTTGCATAGTTTTCCTCATGCGTCCTTAACTTCCTAGAGGCATATGCAATCACCCTACCATCTTGTGATAATACCACACCCAATCCATCTTTTGATTCATCGATACATACTATAAATGGTTTATCCATATCTGGAACCTTAAGTATTGGAGCTGTAGTCAAACATTGTTTGAGCTTGGAAAATGCTTGCTCACACTCATTTGTCCAATTAAATCGTACTCCCTTCCTAAGCAATGAAGTGATAGGGCTAGCTATTTTTGAAAACCCCTCCACAAATCTCCGATAGTATTGTGCCATACCCATGAAGCTATGCGCTTCATGCACATTAGAGGGTGTTGGCCATTATGAAATTGCATCGATCTTTGTTGAGTCAACATCAATGCCTTCACTAGAGATAATGTGTCCAAGATAATGGATTTTTGATTGGAAAAAAGAACATTTGGACATTTTGGCATAAAGTTTATTTTCTCTTAAGCACTGTAACACCAATCTTAGGTGTTGCTCATGCTCTTCTAGGGACATTGAATAGATTAGGATGTCATCAAGGAACACTTGTACAAATTTGTCCAAGTAATTTCTAAATACACCATTCACCAGACTCATAAACACTCTTGGGGCATTAGATAACCCAAAAGGAACAACCACGAATTCATAATGACCAAAACAAGTTCGAAAAGAAGTTTTGGAAATATCCTCTTCTTTAACTCTGCGCTGATGATATCTAGATCGAAGATCGATCTTGGATAATACATTGGCTTCCTTCATTTGATCAAACAGATCATCAATGCGAGGCAAAGGATATTGATTTCTAATAGTTACTCGATTCAATTGCCTGTACTCAACACAAAGCCGAAGGGATATATCCTTCTTCTTTACAAAAATCATTGGAGCTCCCCAAGGTGAAACATTAGGTCTAATCATACCACTGTCCAATAACTCTTGAAGTTGCACTTGCAACTCACGAAGTTCAACCATAGGCATTGGGTAGGTAGCTTTGGATATAGGCTCGGTACCAGGCTTTAGCTCTATGGAGAAGTCAATCTCTCGCTTTGGAGGTAAACCAGGCAACTCCTCTAGAAAGACATCAGAGAATTCTGAAAGGAAAGGATATTGTTCAAAGGATGAAAGCTCTCCCTCATTTAAAGTCATTACAGCATACATTTGACATCTTTTCCTAAGACTTATCTGAAATTCTCTTCATCTGAAAGAATGAGATAAGTCTTAAAGAAATATGTCTCCTTTCCCCATGGATAACCATAGATTGGCCCTCATCACTCAAAAAATGAAGGGTTTTGCTTCGACAACTAAGCACAGCCCAGTGGGCTTCAAGCCAGTCCATCCCAATTATGACATCATAGTGACCAAGTGGCGTCACATAAATATTCACATTTGTAACACACACTCCAAAGTCTAAAGGGCACTCTTGCACTAAGCGTTCAACCTTTTGAGATTGCCCCGAGGCCATCTCAACATGATCAAAATCATTTTGCTCTATTGCCACCAATTTACATTTCAATAAAGCATTAGGAGAAACAAAACTTTCAGTTCCACCAGGATTAATCAAAATAGTAACAACCATATCATTTATCTTACATGATGCTTCAAGCACTGTAGACCGATGCTCGACCTAGCGATTTTGCACAACTGCATGAATCCTATGGGATCTCCCCATATCTCTAACAGTGGCTTGTTCTTTCTCTGATCGTGTTTCAGTCTTCTTTTCAGGGCAATCTCGCTCATAAAGAGGTCCTCCACAAGTCAAACATCCATTAGTGGGAGTAGTTTTCATAAATTTTATGACACTTTGCACTGCCATTGCGTGAGCCCCTTCTCGACTGCGTTGGCTCTGCATGAGCCCCTCCTGGGTTGCGCAAGTCTCTGCACTATCTTCCTATCGCTCAAGTTGCCTCTCTGCCACATACTCTTTGGATCAGAACTTACTTTCCGATCCAAATCTCTGTTTCTGCCCCTCTCATTGCAACAGATCACTGGTTCGATTCTCTTAGCAAATCGTGCCCCAAAAAATTGAACTGACTGATCAATATGCTCACTTGGTGTATCTCCAATTGACCCTCAAGCCTCCTATTAAACTTTTCCTGTTGATGAATCAACGGCTGAGATTAAGTATCTAATCAACGACTAAGATTGAATTAGACTTGATCCTTCTCTCTTAGAAGCTTCTCACTCATATTTTCATTAATACCCATTAATATTTTTATTTTCCTAAGTTTAGACTTAAGAACCCCATTAAAAATATTAATTATTTTAATAAAATACAATCTAGGTGGAATTTCACCAAACGATTTCTGGGTCTTGGAGATCTCATGTGCTTTAGCCCCTCCATAAAATTTCGGATCTAGAGCACATCCAATGCTACCAAAAAATCAACACTCCCTCTTAGCATGGAATGTGCTCTAGCAATACCTCCCAATAGAAGTATCACACTCATCCACGACATCGATCCTTTGTGTTGTTGATGCTTGGCCTGCTGCCCTTCATCCACTGCACTGCTGCATTTTGTACTGCTTCCCATGACACTACCACTGTCACTGCTACATCTGCACTGCAACTCCCTCTCAATATGCTACATCATCCTGCCCATAGCACTGCCACTGCTAATTGTTGCATTGCAACTCAGTTGCTGAGAAGTAAGCAACTGAAAAAGCCACCCAAAAACTGACATGCTGGTCATTCTCGATGCCTCGTGATGTTTAAGCTACCTGTGTTGCTAATATGTGTTGACCCTTTGATGCTGCTCACTTATGTTGTATCTGCTTTGTGCCTTCCGCACTATTACAACACTCCACTACGTTGCTTCAGACTTTGGCACTCTGACTTTGGCACTGTTTCTCCACCATCCCTTGCACCAAGTGACTCTCGCCATTCTGCTACTATCAATAAGGGCTCTCATAGCCGTATGTGATCCAAGAGTTTTGGCACCTCACATATCCTGCCTGTTCTTTAGTCCTCTCGAATACAACTCAATATTGCCCCACCTCTTCTCTAGAAGTGCATGAGCACTCATGGCGCAATCATCATCATCGCCATCTTTGTCAGCATGCGCTAGAGTAGCCTTTGAGTCAGACTTCTCTTCCTTGCCCTTCTTCCGAGGGCACTAAGTGGTGAAATGACTCAGTTCTCCACATTTGAAGCATCTGACTTTGGATATATCTTTATTATTCCTCTTATGTTGCCCTTGTTGTCCCATTGATGTGAGAGTTGCATCCTCCTCTTCCTCCTTTTTGGCTTTGATTCCTTTCTCGTTGCTTCTTGCCTTGGTCAACCTTTTGATCTCTTCTTGTCGAAGAGCTGCCTACATCTCCTCCCAACTGGGGAGAGAAGCCCTACCCAAGATGCTTTGGACAAAGGTTTTCCAGTCTTCAGTGACTGCATTCAGGGCAGTCCTGACAATGAATTTAGGATTTGGTCTAGACTCTACGGAAGTTAGTTGGTCTCGAATCGCTTACAACCTGAGAAGGAAGGGATCGATTTCTTCTCCCTTCTGCATTTGATACTATCTCAATTAGATCTCAAGCAACATCTTCCGTTGAACGAAAGTTCCCTCATACAAAGTGGTCAAGGCCTCCCACATTTCCCTTGCTGTGTCCTTTTTAGCAATATGTGGGACCACATGATCCTTGACCCCATCCAAGATCATGCACTTCACTTTTGCTTGAGCCTCGTCATACTTCTTGAGAGGATCAACATCGATTGGAACAACAACCATCCTCAAGGCATAATCCTTGATGTGATTGTTTTCCAAGGCTATCAGGATCCTGGCCTTCCAGATGACAAAGTTGGATACTCCATCCAACCTATCATGATACCTCAGTCCATTAACTTCCATCTCTGCTCAAATGAGTGTTGAACATGTTCTCTTCTCCCTCTTTAGTTGTTGCCTTAGCAAATCTCGAATTTGGATTTTTTTGGCGCTAAACTAAGGAACAAGCTCCCTTTGAATCCTGATTTCCTTCACGAAAATCCTTGCACCAAATACTGCCAAATCACCCCTCTCTGATCCTCCTTTGTTGCTGCTCAGCAACCCGGATCTAGATTTCTTTGGTAAGAAATCTGTTAAGGCAGTGACTCCCTCTACCTTGGTTCAGTCTCCTTAGACCTTTTTCTGCACCAGCAGCAACAACGTCCCACCAGCACCTCAGATCTGATCTATACTACTCTCTCTACCCCAGCAACTGAAGCATCTAAGCTCCTCATGCTCTTCGCAGTCACTGCATGAGCTAGATTAGCTCTTCCTGGCCATTACGTCACTCCTTCACGGTCCAGAAAGATGATGTGGTTCTGCATGAGCCTAATCTACGCCTTTCTGTTTCTGCACTGACCTAAAGAGCTGACACAATCACTACGTGGGCTCCTCCCAGCAACTGCGTCACCCTCTCCTAGCTCAGAATGCTGGCACAAGCGTTGTGTGAGCCTCTGCGTCATGTCTTCTGCACTGCATCACCCTTCCTTTGTGTTTCAGGCCCTGGAACAACACTTCCACTCGGGACAGCTGCCTCTTTGTAGTAGATCTGCTGCATCTCCTAGATGATGGCTTAAGTGTCCTATGAGCTAGATCACATCCGATGCTACCCAAAAAATCAACACACCTATGGTGGTAGAGTTAATAATTGATTCCAAACATTTGGTTTATGAGAGTAGTGATGAGTGTTTATGATGTAGTTGTTGGATTATATCAAGAAAAGGAATTTGACCTTGATGTTACTCTTACGCAAGATTTTCTCAAAAAGGGGAGGTGATCGTGTTGAGGTTGTTGCTTTAGTTGCAACAAGTTTGATGTCATGAGATGGATTCTCATGCCCATGGTTTGACGATAACCCTTAATAGGTTGTTTTACTTTTACCATGAGCTTGGTATTTTGGGGTATTTGTTCATCTCTTGATTGGTTCTTTCAACACTTGGATGATATGCTATGCCTTGTTACTAAACCTATAGTGGGGCACATGGATTGGAGGAGATTTCATTAGGTCGCTCCACCCAATGTTTTAGAAATTAGTTGGTGGTTTTGGCACATTGTTTCTCCTTATGACACTTGGTTTCAATTATTTTATTAGTAGAACATCCCCTTCCACATTCTCCTAGCCCACTTATGCTCATGGTTTGAGGATATTGATGGTTTAGATCAAATACCTAACTACTCTTTGGCACACTTGTCTAGGGTAAATGCCTTATTACATGGATTTAGGACAATCTAGTAACATCTCTCTCTTGACTCCATTTTCCCTAGTTTGGATTGGCACTAGTTTTGGTCCACCCATCTATCTACTTCTAAAGTTAATCATAAATTTTCCTAAGGAAACCCCTTAGCGCTAGAGAAAAGCCGCTATAAATTAATAGAGGGGGCTATTGTGGTGATATTTGTAACACTTTTGTAATGCCCCTAGGCTCTTACTTGTGCTTTAATACTTTATCAAATAAAGTGAGGGTTTGGGTGGCAACACTCCCTTTCCTAAGGTTGTATTTTGGGACCACTTTCCTATTCTATAACGGGCAATTATACCATTGTAGATATTGTCAAGTTATGCACCTATGCAACCCAAATGTCCCCAATATTTTCCAAATCACATTGGCCTTGGTCCTAGCATGATTGTCTTACTATTGACAAATATACATAATTTGTGCATTAATATCCTTGTCCCTCTCTTAATTTTAGCTATAAATTTAATGAATTTCGCTCGCTTTAGTTCTTGCAATATGAATTCTCCAAAAGGTCCTTGGGATCTATCTCAATATATAGGAAACAAAAGAGAGCAAGAATAACATGATTGACAATTTTTAAGAAACTTTAAATTCATATAAGCTTGGCAATGTTTTCAAAGCAACAATGGACCATTGAAATCTTCGACCCTCAAAGTTCTAAACTATAATTGTGAATCCACCATATCATCAAGAAGATAACAAACCTATATGTAAATCAAATTTTAGCCATATTTTCATAAAAATTCTCCATCATCTTATTCATTATTTTATCTTGTTGTTCACCTAAAACACAACCCTACACATATCACTCTGTGCACTTTCTACATTTTTATTAAATACTTAAATATTGTTCCTATAGCAAAGGGCAATTATATCGTTGCGGATATTGATCGGTCCTACACATATACAATCGAAATGTATTTGATGTGTTCCATATGATATCGCTCTACTAAGTGCCCTGTTAGCGCTTGAAATTTCACCTCAGGCTGAGAAAGGTAAACCTCAAGGCAACATCAAACCATTTAGCCTCGTAGCTAGCCCTACGGGGCAGGAGAAGGCTCTCTCCAGTCTATCTCGTAAAATCTTCAATAGATGAGATGACTAATAAGGTAACACTGATATTAGGCTAGTAAACTGATCAAAGAGTTTGATTTGGGGTTTTTTGGGTTTTTGGTGGCAAATTGAGGAGAGGGCAATTTTGGGTGCGGGGATTGGACACAGTTTCTGCAGGGGGTTCCTTGGGGCGAGGTAGGAGACAGTGTTGATGCCTTTGATTGAGGTGGATGGCCTGGAATGAAAGGTGAAGAGCTAAAGAGAGCAAACAATGACTTTGAATTCTCTTTAGACAGTAGAAAACATTGAAATTAAACAAACTTAAAAGCAGAGCATGGCAAGCATGAATTCTTACTTTAACACTTCATTTGTTTAATGTGCAGAAGTAAAAGAAAGGAAATGAGTCACATAACAAGCTTACAAGTACATTGAGAAACACACCATCAACACATGAGTCCACAAGAATCCCAAAGAGGACTGCAAAACCCTGGTCTTCCTTAGCCAAAAATTGCAGAGATACAGTAAATAATACAATGATAGCTTATCCCTCAAGAGTCCAACCATGAAAATGAGCAAGAAATTACATAATATAGATCATCTAACCTCTTTCCCTGCCTCCATGGGTCGAGCTCACTATCCTAGGAGCTGTTTCAACCACTTCTAAACTAAGCACTACAAACTAGGCAGTCAAAACAACTTGCCTCTATAAGCTAGGAAACCAATTCATTCATTTAATATTTACCCTTTTCATGAATGAATCTTCTAGAAATGTTACATAAGAGTAAAAGTGTCTTAAAAGTACCATAATTACATCAAAGAGAATCATAATTCACCCCAAAAAGTCAAACTGAGTCAAACTGCGCTTTTCTGAGCTGTACAGTGCATTTTTGGAAAAATCTGCCTGACGGGTCGCGCGCCTTTGGAGCCACTTTTGGGGCACTTGCAGGTGGCCAAATTGAGAAAAAGTAGGCTTGTTGGAAAGGTCTGTGAGTCTAGTTTCCAACCCAATTGAAATTTTTGAATTTGGAGTTCATTTGCCCTGTCAAAAATTAAATCTCCCAAGACTGCTTTCTGCAATTCAAAAAAGTGGCAGAAAGTCATTTTTTGCTAGTTTTTTGGCTTTTTGGAGGCCCAAAACTTCACCAAATCTCAAGTCCATCCATGAGCATGTGTAACTTTGCATGAAAAATCTGGAAATGCTGAGTTTTTGTCAAATGGAGTTGCCATGATGAAGGGTCGCGCGGGGGGTGTGACCCGTTAATGGGAAAAACCTGCAAATTGCCTAAAAATGCCAAAATTCACCCAAAATTCTCAAAATTTCTTGGGATTTGTGCTATGGCTAGGCTATTTAGTGCCTTGATCCTTGAGTGAAGCCTCAGCCAAGATACAGAGGGGATTGGGCCTCTTTCTCCGTTTTAGTGCCTCGGTCAACCGCCTTTGAAACATCTTCATCTTTGCCTTGCACACATGCATTCTTGCCCAGTAATGGTTCTTCATGTTCCTCAGCAATTTCTTCTCTTGGTTGGCCTTAGCCAACAGCCTCTCCAAGTGTGCATTTACCCGGATGAGCATGGACTCTCGGTCAGCGGGCAATGGATCACCGGGTCTTCTTCGGTTCAAGATTCGGTCACTACGAATCCTCCACAGCTCATCAAGTGCTTGCTCATCTTCCAACTGTTTGTTGCGCTGCTCCAGGTATGTGATGGTCCATTGTGCACCCTCTAATCTCCTCTGCAAGGCATCATTTTCAGCTCTGAGATGCTGAATGATCTCCTTTGCCTCTCGGCTAGGAGAACTGGCCTCAAGATCAACAAGCTCAATATCTGGAACTCCTGATGGCCCCTCATCAATCATGGGCTGTTTGCCCCTCTCTGGTACCTGTGCTGGTGAAGAAAGCGAGGCCCCTTCCACCTGATGTGGAGATAACACTCGCTGAGCTGATGATGAAGGCGAGACCCCTTCCACCTGCTGTGGAGATAGTACTCGCCGAGCTGCTGCAAACAAGGCCCTCGGGCCTTTCTGATAGGTAACCCAAGGTGAGGAGCTGACATGTCTAGTGACAGGGATGTCATGCTGCTGTGATGGTCCTCCCTCCTCGTGAACAACCTCAGGATGTGGCGAGGGTGGTGCTGTGAAAAACTCACGAGAGATGAACTCCTCCCATGAGATGCCCTGCTGAGCCAACTGATGCAATACTACAAGCTGAATCAAACCATAATGGTACAGGCTCCTGTACTGCTGTGCCGGGCTCTTCCTCTGTAACATGGGCACCATCCTCTGAATGTTCTGATAGAAGAAAACATGGATGTTTATCATCCTCACTCGGGTGAAGTGCATAAAGAGGCGAATATGATATGAATATACCTATGAAAATCTGCCCTCACAGGTAAAATAGTGCATGATGAGCCTCATCATGGGAGCATACTCACTCCTGAGAAACCTGAATGGAAACACACCTGCCAAATGTCTAATGAATGGTGGCCGGACAAAAGGCTCAAAGTGAACATTATCCAACACCTTGCGCTTATTCCACACCTCCCCAACATTAGGTATCCCTGTGGCATGTGAGATCACCTCGGGTGTCAATGTAAAGTTCACCCCTGCAAGGTTGACATGTCCGTCATGCAAGTGTAAAACAAATTGGCGAGCCAACTCTCTGTGGTGCTGAATCTGAGAGATCCTCTCATAAAACTCATAGCAAGACATATACTGGAAACATGTGACTGCCATAGGACAAGCCTGTAACTCTGCTAAAGAGGTGGGCTCCTGTCGCTTATGATGTCCACCCTTTCCACCCTTATGAGGCCTCCTCTGTACCTCAATCTCTGAAGCTGATGACTGGTCATCACTTTGCTCATAGGTTTCGGTTTCTGACATTGTTTAAAGAGCAAAGTGGACAAATTGTGCTGCTGTTTCTGCCTGTAAAAAGTTGATTTATATGCTCAAGCAATTTGATGATTTGGAGGGTGCTTGAACAAATTTGGAAAGAGTTTGAAAGGGAGGTCTCTGACGGGTCGCGCGCCTCTGACAGGTCGCGCCCGTTATGAAAATGCACTGCAGGTTGAGCTCTGATGGGTCGCGCGCACCTGACGGGTCGCGCGCCTGGCCTGACGGGTCGCGCACCTGTCCTGCTCCTAATTTCAACCAGTCTTCACTCCAATCGCTTGGATGTTCGCCCAATCTCTCTTGCAAGTGTCTTGGATGCACAATGAGAGTAAAAGGAGGGAGATTGGGTCTTTATAAGTTCCATTTGAATAAATTTCATGCTCAAACCCACTTTCTAATGTTTCTCTTTGACACTTTATAAAACTGACTTTTTGGGTTTCCTTTGTCCTGAAATTGACTCATTTAGTGCTTTGACTTGATTCTTTTTGCAGGAAGATCATCTGAGGGATCTTGGCAAGGGGACCAGGGTTGCATACTGTCCGCTGAAGTCTTTTGAAATTTCATCACTTTTTACAAAAATTTGAAAAATGACCTTGGCTTTAAAAACAGAGTTTTTAAATCCAAGGTGAAAATTAACAGTACAAGATAAAAAATTTCGAAGAAACATCTTTACAATCATCCCTCTGGCTTGCTGAACACTTATTGACCTTCAGACACATGACTTTGTAAACATACTTGACCAAAACCCTAGACCTAGGAAATTGACCTCAAGACAAGAGAAGACAAGCTTGAAAGAGCTTAATGACTGAAATGACCTAATCCAGCAATGCCAAGAGGGGTACAAACACACCAGCTCCTCCATTAGGGTTATGGCATGCCTAATGGGATGCAAGAATTGACACTGATGAGACACCTACATATGCAAATGCAAAGAGTTTTGATCGCTGATGGAGGGCTCAAGACCGACTCTAACATGCCCATGGGGCATAGAATAGATGGTGATAGGGTGTTCTGTTAAGGCACTCTATGGTGAAAAGGTCACTGGTTTGAAACTCCGTGGGCAAAAGTCTAGCCATGCTAAGGGTTGGTGCAGCATAAGCCATGCATGACCCTCGAGTGATTTTTACAGCTTAGATGCCCCTAGGTCGCAATTACTCAAGCCACATGTTAGGTGTGCCAATTATCTCAGGACTCACATTACCTAACAAACAAACAAACAAACAAACAAAAGATATTTCCCTACTAAGTATGAATATAGTGAACTATACTTCTTTATTATTGATACACTCATGTTTGATGATTAGGGCATAATTTTTTACAAAAAATGTTGAAGGAAGTCATTGTGAATAAAATAAGCCTTCTTCTTTAATTGTGCATAAAAATAAGACAAAGACATTTGCACTTGAAATGGCACATGCAAGCAAAACATTTACTTCATATAATCTCCGAAGACTTGAAGATATATAAATTGAGCCCATAGGAGGTTGTATAGCAACAAGCAACAAGGTGACAAAGATTACATTCATGCAGAGATCCGAGTTCAATACCCCCAACTTAGGTGCGGATGAGACCAACTATAACAAATGGTCATTCTGATGGCATAAATATGCCCCTCATAGTGTAGCAACATTTCCAAAGGGTAAATTGAGCCTAATTCTCAAACCACCATTGTCATCAAGGGTAAATCCGCATAGTCGTATCACCTTCACTGATTTATATGGTTCTCACCTAATTGTAATTGGAAATAGAGATCTAAATATTTAAGCATGTCCCTCTGCACACGAATGCAACAAATTTGATTTTGTTTGCTTAAGACAAATAGTCCTCTAACATAATGACCTTAATAAGCATTCGATGGCCCCACATACTATATATCCTCCCATAAGCCCACTATTAAATACCCTCGAATTGCATGGGCTAAATGGACTAGAGGTAACGATGTACATTGTCTATTTTGAGGAACACAATGGAACTTTATTTAAAAGATTATTCACTCTAGATTAATCCAAAATCTAGTAGTCACTTTTGTTCGTTACTGTCAAACACTGAGCACACCATTCTTTGAATATTGTTCCTTTTCTTATGCTTGACTTTTGAGACTACTTTTCTATTTAGCAATTAGCACGAGACAATTATACCACTGGAAATACATATTCTTCCCATGTACGACTCAAATGTAAATAGTTTCTAAATGATATTGGTCTCTACCCTAGCATGATTGTATTGCCATCAACAATTACATAAATTTTGCATTAACGTCATTGCCCCTCCCTTGAGCTTTTGCTTAAACTTTACTAAATTTCCTCTGTTTAGTTCTCCCTCAACAGATTCCCCAAAAGGTTCTTGGTATCTCTCAATAAATAGTTGCAAAAAAAACAACAACAACAAATAAAAAAACAACAAAACAAAACAAAAACAAAAACCAAAAAACATCAAAGAAGAAATCAAAACAAGACATAAGAAAGAAACCTTGAATTCACTTAAAATTGGTAGTGTTTACAAAGAAACAAGTGACTAATCACCTCTTCAACTTAAAAATTTCAAACCATAGTTGATGGTCACTAAAATCAACAAGGAGATATCAAACATAAATGTAAAGCATATCCTAACAATATATTTCCTTTCATAAAATTGTTTTCCATTGTGTTATTCAAAAATTTCATTGTTCCCTAAAACAAACCTAACATAGCTCTCCTTGCCCCTTTTTTATTTGTTGTCAATACTTCACATACTTTCTAAAGACCAACATATACATAATGAGTATGATATTTATCTCTAGTTAGCTAAAATGCACTTGAGTGACATTTAAACAACAACAAAAATCTCATTAGAGAGTACAATTACAGTACTTTACCTGAATTCACTAATTGGACATAGCTATATATCGCAGATGCTTAGATATTATACTATGAAATAAAGTTTTGTTTTTGTTTTGTTTTTGGGGTTGGTGAAAAAGTGTGGCGCTGGAATTGACTCCACCCAGGTTTATGTGTCTCCAATGATAACCTCGCGTTTGTGCTCTATTTGATGGATGCATCATCGCACACAACAGTGGATTGTAGCCAGGTGATTCATAGGCATTTTTAGTGAAATAGATATCATATTCATAACCTCTTTGTCGAAGAAACCTAAAATGTATATTGTAAGTTCTCACTTTCTCTCTCATTGAAGTAAGATGCATTATACACTTCATGATTGAGGTAAGGTGCACTTGGACTCCAGATAATTCTTTGGTGGTTTTTAATTTAAAAATGCATGCCATCATTGTATTGAGTTAAACAAAATGCAATGTAGATAAAACAAAAATTGGACTTTTTTATGGAACTTTGTTGTTTCCTATGATTAAAAGCAGCGATGAAAATAATCTACTAAAATTAGGAAATTACGAGAGGGAGGAGAAAGGGGAAGAACATACAATATCTGCAGCAGTGAACATCTAGCGTTCTCGATGGGAAGAAGTAAGAAAATCCCCCATTATGATCTTCAAAAAAGTTTTTTTCCCGTAGAAAAAGTCGTAATTTTGTTCATAAGATAAAATTACATTTTGTAGATGCAGAACCATATGCAATGATAATGATCCAGTTTTTGCAGAAACCAAAAGAATAAAAAAATGAAGTGAAAACTATACTCTTCTCCCTTTCTTTTTCTCCACCTTACGCCATCCCCCAGAGTTGGGGGTGGTAGTTACTAAGGTGAGCTGATTTTCTGTTATTGTAATGGGAGATTCCTTGTCGGACTCCGATTCTTCAGATCCATGAGTTCTTTTGTTGCTGGATGTTTCAATTCCTATTATTTGGAGGTCTTGTTTTTGCAGAGGGTTGCTGGGAGCTTCCTCTTTCCTTTGCGTGTTGGGTTGGTTTCCTTGTTCATCCTTTTCTGTTTTGTAATCTGTGGTATCTGGTACATCTTCTTCTTCATCCAATGGTACTGTGTTTTGCCATCCTTTAGGCTTCCTTTGTTGCTGCTTTTTCTGATTGGGGGTGTTCCTTGCCTGTGGGCAAGCACTGAGAAGGTGGCCTGTTTGTAAACATCCTCGACATCGGAAAGCTGTGTTTTCGTAATCCAGTGATTGTAGCCACTGTGTGTTGTTGAAATTCAGTATGATGCTTTCTGGTAGTCCCTGGCTGAGATCTACTTCGACACATATTCTGGCGAAGGTAAAAATTCCCTTTGTCAGTCTGTCATCATCAATCGTTAGGAATTTCCCCAGGGTGTTCCCTATGGCTATTAAGACCTTGTGATGCCAGAAGTGTAGTGGGAGGTTATGCAACATGACCCAGACTGGTATCTTTGATACCACCATCGTGTTGGCATCGAAATCTGGAAACCATGGAGTAATGTAGAGCCCTGCATTGCCCCAGAACCATGGCCCCTTATTAAGGATGAGTTCCAGTAGATTTCATAGTTTGGTGTCTAGGTGTTATGGATCCAGTGGTGCAGATCACCTTATTTGGGCCAGTAACCATTGAATCTACAGATAACAGAATGAGAAAATAGATCTGAGTATAATTCATTTACCTCAGGCATTTAGATGGTGAGTGTAGGATTCTCAAGTTTTTGTTTGACTATGTAGGGCCCAAGAAGAACAGGGTTATTGACTTGCGCTTTCCCTTTACCCTTCACCGCATCTTTGAAGGAGCCTGTGTTCTTGGAGCTTGTATTCTTTGAGCTGGTTCGATAGCATCCTCTTCGCAAATGAAGGTTAATGATGATGGTTGAATCTGTGGTTATACTGTATTCTTGGAGGATGTAGTGGTCCTGTAAACTGCGCCCCTTGTAGATCAGATTTTGCCCTTGTTCAGGGATGCCGAGAAGGTTCTGAATTTTATTCCGTAGTTCCAGGATACTGCTGCCCCTCCTTAACCTCACGCAGTAACTTCTACCTTCCGGTGCTTTTAAGAGGAGCTGTGTGAAGTCTGCCTCTCCGGGATTTTTGCCCGTCTGAGGTTGCCGCCGATCTATTCCCTGGGTTGTCTCATCTCCAAGCCCCAGGTCGTCGCCTTTCAGACGGTGTTCTTCTGCGAATTTGGCCCAGGTGCCAGGGCAATGAGGTATCCTGATTTGCCCCCAGATCTGGGTTTTTTGCAGGCTTGTTATTCATCTACAACGATGATTTTCCATCTGGGGTATCAGACCTACTAGATCTTGGTAGATCTGTCTGTTGAGAGCCCGATCTGATTGATCAATGGCGGATCTGGGGTTTTTATGCCTTCCCACAGTAGAAATGAACACCCCGGCTCCTTGTAGCATTCTCCCAGGGGCAGAGGTAGCAGATCCGTAATATAGGTCTGCCAATCCACCGCTGACAGCGTCGCAAACCCTGATTTCCCCTCTCTTGTATCTCTGAGAAGCTAGCATTCCTGCGCATTGTTATAAAAGGCTTGCCTTAGCCCCTTCTGTAATGGCTATGGGTGTTGTGACATTTGGCCCATTATGTAAACCCTCCCCTCCTCCGTAGACAAGGTACTGCGCAAGTAATGGCACGTGGGGGGTCCTGGTGAGGTCATATGCGGCGATCGCTGCTTCTTCCCATCTTGTACATCCGAGAAAATAGGGCGCCCCGAGATCTGTTAACCTGGCCCAGATCCGTGAGGGAAGAAAGTTGGGAGATCTCACACCCGACTCTCGTTGCCCAGATTCCTCCTCTTCCTCCCTTTTTCGGAGCTCGGGAAGTAGGCCTCTTTTCGCCTGGGACTTTACACCCTTTCTTGGCTTCAGATTCACGCCATTTACTCTGAAGGTATCACAACAACTTTCCATCCCCTGCGGATGGCTCGAAAATCCGTTCTTCACCTCGGTACTGCGATAGACATGCCCCATCGAAAGCCTGCCATCTCGATACTGTTTGCCGTCCTCGGCTTGGACGCTATTCCTTCCTGCAATCGCGATGGATCCTCCGATTTTGACGAATCGAAAATATCTTAAAAATAGTTATAAAGGAACTCATTTTATCTGCTAGACTATCCGTAAATTTCTATGGAATGTATCTTCAAAGCGCTCTTTTCCTTCTTATTTTATATCTTCAAACCCTACTGAAAATTCTCAAGACACAACGTCCACCGATTAACGAGTGTTTGAAATACTTACGTAAAAGAATCGAAGAGCATGGGAGCGAGATGCATCAGAGGGTGAGGCTTCCTTGCTCTCGACTCTTGGCTGGTAATTGTACATTAAAAATTCCAACAATTTATATCATATTTGTGTGTGTGTGTTTTTTTTGAAATATTAAACCATGGTGTCCGAAATTGAATGCATTCTATCACCAAAATGGCTTCAAACTTGAATACAATGTGTTAACATTTCACCATTATTTAACAATATTTTATGTATTTCGTGTGTTATTGGGAATTTTATTTTTTTAATGATCTTTTTTTTCGGAGAAAGTAAAGTTTGGACGTTTAAAATGGAATATAATTTCTTTTATATTCTATTGAGGAAATGGTATAAATTTGCACCAAAATTTTGTAATATTTAATGAAGAATTTTAATTAAAAAAATGGGTAAGAAAGAATTGTAATAAAAAAGATGGGTTATTATTTAGCTTATAAAAGTAGAACTACACTAGTTAGTTAGAAACTCGTAGATTTATAGTTACTTTATAATATGGATCATAGAAGCCTATATGTATTTTGTTTAACTTTACATTTAAATCTATAATTTTTATGGATGAAACATATTTTATTAATTATTAGGTTAGATTATACTCCACTTGTAATGGTGTTGGTTGTGGATAATCTCATATGTATAACAATTTTGAAACAAAGATGATTTATCATGCATTATCCATATTTAAAGTTTTAAAGTTACAATAAGTGAGATATAAATTTTGTTTTCCATCTAGAAAAAAATAAAATGCTCTTGGGGTTAGAAACGTTAAGCATTATTGCAAGTTTATCAAGTACAATGGTGTTGTCAGATATCCCAACCTCCATTTGCATATCTAGATGCAAGGTAGGAAGGTGGAGCTTGAGTTAATGCATCTTTGTAGCCTTTTTGGGCATTAGGGATTGACTTCTAGCAGTATGAGTCATGTCCATCCACATGGGCAATCTCCTCTTAGTTCAGTGCATTCCCGTGAGTTTAAAAATGTCAAAAACATTAAGCATTGATGAAAGTTTACCAAGTATGTTATTGCTTTTAGATTTCCCAACCTCCATTTGTGAATTCAGATGTGTAGAGTCTCATGATTGTTTTGTTTTTGACACTCTTTTCATCATTGTTATCAACTCAAATAAGCAGTAAACTATAGATTTGACATGGTAAGGTACTCAAATGTCTTATTTTTCATATTTATTAATGTGCCTTATTATAAAGTTAAAATATTGCAATAAGCTACATAATTAATACGATTTTGTAGTTGTTTCATGATTTCGCAGCTATCTCCACGGTTTGCCGAATTCCAGTACGTCAGACAAGCAAAGAAGCACATGGGTAGATGGGGATTGATCTCCTCCTATTTTCTAGAGCCAAATTATCAAGGAAATCGCCGAGTGGCATAGTCAAAGAAGCGGGTCAATACGTGGATAAGCGGAGCAACGAGAGTTGGGATAAATCACGACTCTCCGAGTTGCTTTCCAAATAGCAAATTGTAGAGAAATGTTATTACTCTGTTATAGATTAAAATTCAAACTAGGATTGTCTTAAGATTTATAAGGCATAAAAGTCTCAATATGTTGAGCACAAATTCTCTATATATAACTCTATAAACATAAAGCAAGGAGGCATGTATGTGGTCTTTGAATGACTGTTTGAAGTTTTATAACTTTGTTCTCTTTAATTGAAGAAGTATTTTCGTCAACCTCATGCGCAATTAGCTGTTGAATTAAAGTTTTAAAACCTGTTGTTTTCTGGATGTCCCCTGCAGACAGTTGAGGTTCAATCTTTTACGTATAGCTCAGTCATTTCGTTTTCATTATTTCCAAAATTTCATTATCGTAGCTTCAGTTTCTTTGTAGTCATTTGTTTACAGACTTTCTTTTGTTGTCTACCAAATTCAATAATTTATATGCTTTCTAAAATAGAACCATGTATCCCGGATGCGGGTGTCTAATAAGCGTAGCGGACAGATGGGGTGTCACATGGGCAGGTGTCAGCCCATTAGTGACATGCAGTACCCCGCGGTAGATAAAGGAGGCTCGCATGCTGTAGAACTAATGCCGGCATTAATGCTGGTCATGTCGTCCATACTGCACTGCCTGGTTAACTGCGCGATGGAGATTAATATACCCGGAACTCCTCTGGCATTTGTGCATACCACTGCATTCGTCTGGCATACTGCTGCTTCACTGGTGCATCACTCGGCAGAGTGGGGAAGGGAACAAGAGCATCCATGCTCTGCAGCCTACTCAGGGACTGCCATACGCCAGAGAAATCGGCGTCGTGAGCTCAATTTGGCTACCCTCGTCCCGATTAAGTCCTCCTCACCAGGTTCCGGCACGCGAGTTCATTTTCGGAATTCAGAAATGCGGGGTGAGCGACAGAGAATGTGCAGTAGGCGCGGAGGCTCTCGCGGACGGGCCACCATCCAGCGGCCTGCCCCCACTTCTCCTTCCTCCTCCGTCGAAGTTACTTCTGAGCCGCAACATTTCCATGGCAATAGAGCTGGGCGCGGCAGAGGAATGGAAAGCGAACGAAGAATGGATTGTGGGCATGACGAGCATCCTATGGTCAGGTATCGGGTTCCCTGCGCTCTCGCTAATTCCACTTTTATTATCTCTGTAACGGTTGAGCATTGTGATATTCTTAGAGAACCGGCAGAAGCCACGCTAGATTTTCCTCCTCCTGTTCATGGGACAGGGCCTATTATCGACCTGCAACGCCCTGTCCGGGAAAGCTCCCCCTTAGCCGGTCCTTCAGCTCTTGCAGGTCCAAGCGAGCCTGACAGGGAAAGCTCCCCCATAGCTTGTCCACCAGCTCTTGCAGGTCCAAGCGCGCCTGTTCAGGGAAGGCCTTCCAGCGTGATGATCCCTCTCTCTGATTCTGATGACTCTCTACATTTTGGGTGCCAAATTGAGGAAGCGCCCTACACCACGGATGATGAATGAGCAAGACAAGAAGTTTGCTCTCGGCAACCTAGGCCGTAAGAGCTATATTTTGTCTTTGTTTTCTGTGTCTATGTATCAGTTCGACAGCATGGGTCTGTCTGTCTATGTGTCGGTCGTTTGGGTTTATATGTCTGTATGTCTACGGGTCCCTGTTATGCACCGTTTAGAGTCATGGTTTCAAGTCTTAGAGGCAGTAGATACAACATAATACAATAATTCAATTTTGACGGTGTTCAATTTTGGAAGATGCAAACTGGGTAAATGAACAATTTCTGGGCAGGATTACTGAGCCATGGCCCTTTTGTAACTCCTATGTAATTTTTGACCTTTTTGTATTATAATAGAATTAGCCTTATTCAGAAAAAAAAAAAATAAAAGAACCATGTATATACTCTTCTTTTTTTCATTGCAAATACATCTGTTAGATTGCATTCCTTCTGTTTTTGCTTTATTATTTCAAAGTTGAATTGTTAATTGCAGTCTAGTGATCTTAACATAGGATGCTTTATAAATTCATTCTAGAATAAGAGTAATTCTCTTTTAGAGCATAAATAATTGTCTTTCTAGAACATAAGTAGTTTATTCACAGATTTTAGAATAACTTTCTTTCTAGTTTCTTTTCAAAAATACAATTTATCTTAAAGAAGTTTTTCATATAATTTACGAAGTAGTTTTCCTTTTCTATTAAATTGCATAGTAGTTCTTTTGAAACTAACGACAGTAAGTTAAATAGGATCATGATAACTTGTTTTAATTTTCTTTTCAGAGTTGATTGTAGGACTTTAATTGTAAATCATCAATTTCATTTAGGAATATAAGAATAAAAAAAATCCTTAAAACAAACACAATCATCATTTTAATAATCTCAAAAATGCTTCTAGCATTACCAACTCCGGTCGATAATTTATGTAAGAAATTTAAGAACATTAAATTGATTACACACGATGCAAGACAACAAGGTCAAGCTTCAGATAAGGCATCTTTATAGCCTTTTGGAACACTAGGGAATGACTCCTAGCATTACGAGTCATGTCCCTCCATGTGCTTAATCTCCTCATGGTTTTGTGTCGTTACCTGCACCTAGAGTTAGTCATCTTGTTTGAGAATGCAGTGAATGTCAAAGCAAGGATCACCTTAGTTGACCACCTCCCCCTTGGGCTAATAATGATAAGTTCCCTCTATTGGAGTTAAAAAATGGATGGGACCCCAAACTCCTTATTAACAATTTTGGCATTGGTGCTTGGGTCTTAAACCATGATGACAAGGACCCCCCTCCCAAACCACCTTACATGGGGATTGTTCACGTCATTACCTAATGCTTTACTTGATGGCAACCAACCAACAACAAGCTTGAAATGCAAACCATGATTGACATAGGTGTCCAGTAATTATAATGTTGTATCATGTCGTCAACGATATTAGACGCTTGTTACAAGGACACTATTGTCCAAGGCCTATTATTGAAACTTAAGATAATGCAAAATTGCTAACATAGAAAATGTGGACCATATGTGTTTTATCGATCATCACACTTGATATTATTTTATTTTAACCTAATCTCCTAATCTACATAACCATGCTCATACCTTACCCGTAAATTAACAAATGGAGCAATAACTATCGTGAGCTAAACAATTAACACTAATATCAACATGATGTTAACCTTAATCTTTACATATTATCATTGTCACCCTTGGGGAAATGAATTCAAACATATTTCTATGGTTGGACGTTTGAGAGATGGGCATTACTCTGCATTATGTGCTCCAACATGTCATGCACCAACTACAATCATTCATCCATTATACCCCTTCCTTAAAACTCAAATTACTTCCATCAATACCTATCAACCACTCCTCCAATACCTTTTCCATGGAATTTATATGTAATTTGGCATTTAATTCCCCCAAATTAGGGGCCATCGCTTATTATTCCCACCTACTAACCAAGTGACACATACTGACAAGGAACTAACGTGTTCTTACTTAAAACAAATCACCCAATAAACCCTGACCACACCTATTGACTAGCCTTCAAATCAATTCCAAAATGCCTCCCATTTCTTATTGACATTGTAGCTTGTGCCCTCTTATTTTTCTTTAAAAGGTGGCAATTCTAGAACCATCTATAGTGCCCATGACTTACACTACTTAAAGACTTGTATTTTAAGTTGTCACTTAGACAAAAGGAGGTGCACCCTAGCTACAATTCCTCGTGCTTAGTGTTGATCCAGTTGGGTTGTTCCCATTTTCTCCAATGCGACACGGTGAAGCTCAACAATGACATTTGGCATTTACAATGCATGATAGAATTCCGGTGCAGCCATCCAACATTATTTAATCTATATTTGTGCCTTTAGAGGAACCTGTTAGAGTCGGTCTTGAGCCCTCCATCAGCGATCAAAACTCTTTGCATTTGCATATGTAGGTGTCTCATCAGTGTTAATTTTTGCATCCCATTAGGCATGCCATAACCCTGATGGAGGAGCTGGTGTGTTTATACCCCTCTTGGCATTGCTGGATCAGGTCATTTCAGTCATTAAGCTCTTTCAAGCTTGTCTTGTCTTGTCTTGAGGTCAATTTCCTAGGTTTAGGGTTTTGGTCAAGTATGTTTACAAGGTCATGTGTCTGAAGGTCAATAAGTGTTCAGCAAGCCAGAGGGATGTTTGTAAAGATGTTTCTTCGAAGTTTTTTATCTTGTACAGTTATTTTCACCTTGGATTTAAAAACTCTGTTTTTAAAGCCAAGGTCATTTCTCGAAATTTTGTAAAAAATGGTAAAAATTCACAAGGCTTCAAAGGACAGCATGTAACCCTGGCTCCCTTGCCAAGATCCCTCAGATGCTATCCCTGCAAAAATTATCAAAGAAAAGCATCAAATCAATCAATTTCAGGACAAAAGGAAACCAAAAAGACAACATCATTCAAAGTTTAAAAAATGTCATGGAAAAACATTAGAAAGTGGTTGTGACATGAAATTTATTCAAAGCAAGGCTATAAAGGCTCTATTTCCCTCCATCAAGCTCCATTGTGTATCCAAATGATAGAGCAACTGATTGCAAGAGAGTTTGAGTGAAGTTTGTGAGTTGGGAAGGCGCGTGACCCGTCAGGTGCGCGTGACCCGTCAGAGCTCAACTTGCAGTGTGTTTTCATAACGGACGCGACCCGTGAGGCGCGCGACCTGTCAGCGACCTCCCTTCCAAACTCTTTCCAAATTTGTTCAAGCACCCTCCAAATCATCAAATTGCTTGAGGTAGGTTCTCCAAACTTGGAAATGGTTGCTGGTTATGTTTGAAGGACATCATGAATGTGTTTTTAATGATCAAATGTGCAAGAGAAAAGCTCCATATGGCTGTATGTTAAATTTGTAAAAATTTGCTAGGGTTTGTTGCTGTTTCAATGGTTTTTTCCCTTGTAATCATTTTTCCTTATTCCCATTTCATTTTCCTTGTATTTCCATGTAAATTTCCCTTTTAAATTTGTAAAGAAAATAAACCCTACCCCTTTTCCCTAAAAAATAAAAAATCAAGCCCTAACCCTACCCCTCATAATACCCATGTAAACACTTGTATTTAATGATGCATATGCAGTGATATTTGCAGTGTTTTCCCCTAAATTCCCTGTTGTATACATGTTTTCCCATTTTCCTTGTAAAAATGTCCCTCCCCTAACATTTCCCTCATGTTCCTTGTCCCCTTGAAACAACATATAAATCAGCTTTTTACAGGCAGAAACAGCAGCACAGTTTGTCCACTTTGCTCTTTAAACAATGTCAGAAACCGAAACCTATGAGCAAAGTGATGACCAGTCATCAGCTTCAGAGATTGAGGTACAAAGGAGGCCTCATAAGGGTGGTAAAGGTGGACATCATAAGCGAGAGGAGCTCACCTCTTTAGCAGAGTTACAGGCTTGTCCTATGGCAGTCACATGTTTTCAGTATATGTCTTGCTATGAGTTTTGTGAGAGGATCTCTCGGATTCAGCACCACAGAGAGTTGGCTCACCTATTTGTTTTACACTTGCATGATGGACATGTCAACCTTGCAGGGGTGAACTTTACATTGACACCCGAGGTGATCTCACATGCCACAGGGATACCTAATGTTGGGGAGGTGTGGAATAAGCGCAAGGTGCTGGATAGTGTTCACTTTGAGCCTTTTGTCCAGCCACCATTCATGAGACATTTGGCAGGTGTGTTTCCATTCAGGTTTCTCAGGAGCGAGTATGATCCCATGATGAGGCTCATCATGCACTATTTTACCTGTGAGGGCAGATTTTCACAGGTATATTCATACCATATTCGCCTCTTGATGCACTTCACCCGAGTGAGGATGATGAACATCCCTGTTTTCTTCTATCAGAACATTCAGAGGATGGTGCCCATGTTGCAGAGGAAGAGCCCGGCACAGCAGTTTAGGAGCCTGTACCATTATGGTTTGATTCAGCTTGTAGTATTGCATCAGTTGGCTCAGCAGGGTATCTCATGGGAGGAGTTCATCTCTCATGAGTTTTTCACAGCACCACCCTCGCCACATCCTGAGGTTGTTCATGAGGAGGGAGGACCATCACAGCAGCATGACATCCCTGTCACTAGACATGTCAGCTCGTCACCTATGGTTACCTATCAGAAAGGCCCGAGGGCCTTATTTGCAGCAGCTCGGCGAGTACTATCTCCACAGCAGGTGGAAGGGGTCTCGCCTTCTTCATCGGCTCAGCGAGTGTTATCTCCACATCAGGTGGAAGGGGCCTCACTTTCTTCACCAGCACAGGTACCAGGGAGGGGCAAACAGCCCATGATTGATGAGGGGCCATCAGGAGTCCCAGATATTGAGCTTGTTGATCTTGAGGCCAGTTCTCCTAGCCGAGAGGCAAAGGAGATCGTTCAGCACCTCAGAGCTGAAAATGATGCCTTGCAGAGGAGATTAGAGGGGGCACAATGGACCATCACATACCTGGAGCAGCGCAACAAACAGTTGGAGGATGAGAAAGCACTTGATGAGCTGTGGAGGATTCGTAGTGACCGAATCTTGAACCGAAGAAGACCCGGTGATCCATTGCCCGCTGACCGAGAGTCCATGCTCATTCGGGTAAATGCACACTTGGAGAGGCTGTTGGCTAAGGCCAACCAAGAGAAGAAATTGCTGAGGAACATGAAGAACCATTACTGGGCAAGAATGCATGTGTGCAAGGCAAAGATGAAAATGTTTCAAAGGCGGTTGACCGAGGCACTAAAACGGAGAAAGAGGCCCAATACCCTCCGTATCTTGGCTGAGGCTTCACTCAAGGATCAAGGCACTAAATAGCCTAGCCACAACACAAATCCCAAGAAATTTTGAGCATTTTGGGTAAATTTTGGTTTTTTCAGGCAATTTACAGGTTTTCTCCATTAACGGGTCTCACCCCCCGCGCGACCCTTCATTTTGGCAACTCCATTTTGCAAAAACTCAGCATTTCTAGATTTGTTATGCAAAGTTACACATGCTCATTGATGGACAAGAGATTTTGTGAAGTTTTGGGCCTCCAAAAAGTCAAAAAACAAGCGAAATTTGACTTTCTGCCACATTTTTGAGACACAGAAAGCAGTCTTGGGAGATTGCAATTTTGGAGGGGCAATTGACCTCCAAATTCAGAAATTCTAGTTGGGTTGGAAAGTAGACTCACATAACTTTCCAACAATCCTACTCTTGCTCAATTTGGACACCTGGAAGTGCTCCAAAAGTGGTCCCAAAGGCGCGCGACCCATCAGGCAGGGCCGCGCGACCCGTCAGGCAGATTTTTCCAAAATGCACTGTACAGCTCAGAAAAGTGCAGTTTGACTCAGTTTGACTTTTTGGGGTGAATTATGATTCTATTTGATGTAATTATTGTACTTTAAAGACACTTTTACTCTTATGTAACACTTCTAGAAGATTCATTCATGAAGAGGGTAAATATTAAATGAATGAATTGGTTTCCTAGCTTATAGAGGCAAGTTGTTTTGACTGCCTAGTTTGTAGTGCTTAGTTTAGAAGTAGTTGAAACAGCTCCTAGGATAGTGAGCTCGACCCATGGAGGTAGGGAAAGAGGTTAGATCATCTATATTATGTACTTTCTTGCTCATTTTCATGGTTGGACTCTTGAGGGAGAAGCTATCATTGTATTATTCACTGTATCTCTGCAATTTTTGGCTAAGGAAGACCAGGGTTTTGCAGTCCTCTTTGGGATTCTTGTGGACTCATGTGTTGATGGTGTGTTTCTCTATGTATTTGTAAGTGTGTTATGTGAATCATTTCCTTCTTTTCCTTCTGCACATTAAACAAATGAAGTGTTAAAGTAAGAATTCATGCTTGCCATGCTCTGCTTTTAAGTTTGTTTAATTTCAATGTTTTCTACTGTCTAAAGAGAATTCAAAGTTATTGTTTGCTCTCTTTAGCTCCTCACCTGTCATTCCTGATCATCCACCTCAATCAAAGGCATCAATACTGTCTCCTACCTCGCCCCAAAGAACCCCCTGCAGAAACTGTGTCCAATCCCCGCACCCAAAATTGCCCTATCCTCAATTTGCCACCAAAAACCCAAAAAACCCCAAATCAATCCTTGTGATCAGTTTACTAGCCTAAAATCAGTGTTACCCTATTGGTCATCTCATTTATTGAAGATCTTACCGAGATAGACCAGAGAGAGCCTTCTCCTGCCTCGTAGGGCTAGCTACAAGGCTAAATGGTTTGATGTTGCCTTGAGGTTTACCTTTCTCAGCCTGAGGTGAAATTTCAAGCGCTAACATATTGGCGACCATATTGGGGAGAACAAACTTGTTTGTGGATTGATGTGTTTGATTCGTAAGTCTTAGACGGAGCCTGAAGTTACGCCAGGTAGCCTTCGAAACGCTTTTGCTTTGCATAAGCAGAAGTAGATAAACGCTGCTTCAGTCAATCTTCGTGAGCTTGTGAAAACAACACTTCGATTGCATTTTACCCCAGTACATGTATCAATTTCAGATCTGATTGTTGATAGTGGACAACGATCAGACACTGACAAGGCTGAAATCATTCACTGGCGACTCCTTCACTGAAAACTCCAGAGATCAATGCTTCATGGTGACTTCACTGCAGAGAGATCAGTAGCTTTGAGCTTTTCAAGATGGATCGGATTGCAAGAAGATATGCTCCCCTGAGCCGAGATCACATCCCTGGTTTTCCAAATAAAATTCCGAAGGTAGATTGGTCAAGGAATTTGCCTACATTTAATGATGATGGTAAGAAGGATGCTGCTTTACATCTAGTTCAATTTCATATGCATATTCGCAAGTTGAAGGTGGATTTTCCTAAAGATTGCTTGATGAAGATATTCCTGGCCACTCTGGAAGGTGAAGCCCAATCATGGTATGAAAGTTTGCCGCCTGCTTGTATTTACTGTTTAAAGGATTTTCATGCTGTGTTCATTGAACAATATAAGGACTCTTATCCATCATTAAATTTGGTTCATGATTGTTGCAAGCATGCTTATAGTTTTATTGAAAGCCTTGAGAAATATTATGAAGATGATAATTTTATGGATGTTGAGATCATGGAGGCTCTGTATGAGAATCCATTTCAGCAACATGAAGAGAACCTAGTGGATACCCATCAAAATGATCAGGATATTTTGCAGCAGAATCAAGATCAGCAGGTTGAAGATGGTCATATGGCTGTAATTGATGAAAGAGAAGAGCTTGTTTCAGATTTGCCCACAGAAGAAGACCAGATTGCAGAATGTGATAATGTTAGGACAGCTACTTCAGAACAACATTTAGATTATGATGACCAAGAATACCTTGTGCTGAATCCTGAAAAGGAGAATTTTGTTGTTGAGATCATAGACAGCGTTATGGATTCAAATGTTCTCAGTCGTGCTACCAGTCTGTCATTAGAACCGAGTCTTCTTAAGGAGGTCATTCAGTCAGCTCATGAACAGCAAGGTGAGATCTTTGCTCAAGCAAGTGAAAAAGTTTCTTTGAGTGAATTTGTGGCAAACGATCTAAATGATAATATTGTGCTTGATAATATTGAAGAATGTAATAAGGAACTTGATGATTTGGTTGTGATATCATATGAAGATGACCTACCATATTGTCAGACTACAGAAGATCATAGCATACAGGATTACCTTTCAGATTCTTCATATGTTTCATGTGCTGAAATGCTTTTCCAAGAAGAGATCTGCCCATCCATTTGTTCAGAGTTTTTTGAAGCTTATGATCATACTTTTACCGAAGCACATGATGAAGGCAGATCAGAATTTGAAGCAAAGGACACCTTGTTCTTTCAGCAGGAGGTGGCAGTGGCAAATCTTCATGTTTTTCACGATCCAATGGCAGATTTGTTACAGTAAGCAGTGAAAGTGATTATTGCAGTGTTCAGTGATGAAGGAGATCATGGTCAGCTATGTTTTTGGATGCCCAGTTACCAGTATCTATCGTTGATCACGAGATCTGATTGGGAGAATCAATCAAGAAGGCACCTGCTTGATTGGTTGCATTGGCATTTTGATATAGTTTGATGTATATTGTCTTGTAAGAAACACAGGTGGTTGTCATCATGATTTCAAATCTTGATGGACTGCTGCCCTTCAATAAGCTTTGTAAGTTCTTGTTTTAGTTAAGTCAGTCATGAGTCATTTGTGTTTGGTCTGTTGAGTGAGTTTTTCAAGTTATTTCAGTTTGCCATCGAGTCAGTTTGAGTCAAGTTCCAGTTAAGTTTCAGTCAGCTTTCAGTCAAGTTTTCATTCAATAAATGTGTCAAAGTTTTGTGTCAAAGGTGGAAATAATGACTCCATCGCCCAATGGTTGAAAGCACTGGTCTGCTCTCCCAGAGGTCTGAGGTTCTTGGCACCTCCAAGGAGCTACCATCCCCATTGGAGCCAATGTTAGAGTCGGTCTTGAGCCCTCCATCAGCGATCAAAACTCTTTGCATTTGCATATGTAGGTGTCTCATCAGTGTTAATTTTTGCATCCCATTAGGCATGCCATAACCCTGATGGAGGAGCTGGTGTGTTTATACCCCTCTTGGCATTGCTAGATCAGGTCATTTCAGTCATTAAGCTCTTTCAAGCTTGTCTTGTCTTGTCTTGAGGTCAATTTTCTAGGTTTAGGGTTTTGGTCAAGTATGTTTACAAGGTCATGTGTCTGAAGGTCAATAAGTGTTCAGCAAGCCAGAGGGATGTTTGTAAAGATGTTTCTTCGAAGTTTTTTATCTTGTACAGTTATTTTCACCTTGGATTTAAAAACTCTGTTTTTAAAGCCAAGGTCATTTCTCGAAATTTTGTAAAAAATGGTAAAAATTCACAAGGCTTCAAAGGACAGCATGTAACCCTGGCTCCCTTGCCAAGATCCCTCAGATGCTATCCCTGCAAAAATTATCAAAGAAAAGCATCAAATCAATCAATTTCAGGACAAAAGGAAACCAAAAAGACAACAGCATTCAAAGTTTAAAAAGTGTCATGGAAAAACATTAGAAAGTGGGTTGTGACATGAAATTTATTCAAAGCAAGGCTATAAAGGCTCTATTTCCCTCCATCAAGCTCCATTGTGCATCCAAATGATAGAGCAACTGATTGCAAGAGAGTTTGAGTGAAGTTTGTGAGTTGGGAAGGCGCGCGACCCGTCAGAGCTCAACTTGCAGTGTGTTTTCATAACGGGCGCGACCCGTGAGGCGCGCGACCCGTCAGCGACCTCCCTTCCAAACTCTTTCCAAATTTGTTCAAGCACCCTCCAAATCATCAAATTGCTTGAGGTAGGTTCTCCAAACTTGGAAATGGTTGTTGGTTATGTTTGAAGGACATCATGAATGTGTTTTTAATGATCAAATGTGCAAGAGAAAAGCTCCATATGGCTGTATGTTAAATTTGTAAAAATTTGCTAGGGTTTGTTGTTGTTTCAATTGTTTTTTCCCTTGTAATCATTTTTCCTTATTCCCATTTCATTTTCCTTGTATTTCCATGTAAATTTCCCTTTTAAATTTGTAAAGAAATAAACCCTACCCCTTTTTCCCTAAAAAATAAAAAATCAAGCCCTAACCCTACCCCTCATAATACCCATGTAAACACTTGTATTTAATGATGCATATGCAGTGATATTTGCAGTGTTTTCCCCTAAATTCCCTGTTGTATACATGTTTTCCCATTTTCCTTGTAAAAATGTCCCTCCCCTAACATTTCCCTCATGTTCCTTGTCCCCTTGAAACAGCATATAAATCAGCTTTTTACAGGCAGAAACAGCAACACAGTTTGTCCACTTTGCTCTTTAAACAATGTCAGAAACCGAAACCTATGAGCAAAGTGATGACCAGTCATCAGCTTCAGAGATTGAGGTATAGAGGAGGCCTCATAAGGGTGGTAAAGGTGGACATCATAAGCGAGAGGAGCCCACCTCTTTAGCAGAGTTACAGGCTTGTCCTATGGCAGTCACATGTTTTCAGTATATGTCTTGCTATGAGTTTTGTGAGAGGATCTCTCGGATTCAGCACCACAGAGAGTTGGCTCGCCTATTTGTTTTACACTTGCATGATGGACATGTCAACCTTGCAGGGGTGAACTTTACATTGACACCCGAGGTGATCTCACATGCCACAGGGATACGTAATGTTGGGGAGGTGTGGAATAAGCGCAAGGTGCTGGATAGTGTTCACTTTGAGCCTTTTGTCCGACCACCATTCATGAGACATTTGGCAGGTGTGTTTCCATTCAGGTTTCTCAGGAGCGAGTATGATCCCATGATGAGGCTCATCATGCACTATTTTACCTGTGAGGGCAGATTTTCACAGGTATATTCATACCATATTCGCCTCTTGATGCACTTCACCCGAGTGAGGATGATGAACATCCCTGTTTTCTTCTATCAGAACATTCAGAGGATGGTGCCCATGTTGCAGAGGAAGAGCCTGGCACAACAGTTTAGGAGCCTGTACCATTATGGTTTGATTCAGCTTGTAGTATTGCATCAGTTGGCTCAGCAGGGTATCTCATGGGAGGAGTTCATCTCTCATGAGTTTTTCACAGCACCACCCTCGCCACATCCTGAGGTTGTTCATGAGGAGGGAGGACCATCACAGCAGCATGACATCCCTGTCACTAGACATGTCAGCTCCTCACCTCTGGTTACCTATCAGAAAGGCCCGAGGGCCTTATTTGCAGCAGCTCGGCGAGTACTATCTCCATAGCAGGTGGAAGGGGTCTCGCCTTCTTCATCAGCTCAGCGAGTGTTATCTCCACATCAAGTGGAAGGGGCCTCGTTTTCTTCACTAGCACAGGTACCAGGGAGGGGCAAACAGCCCATGATTGATGAGGGGCCATCAGGAGTCCCAGATATTGAGCTTGTTGATCTTGAGGCCAGTTCTCCTAGCCGAGAGGCAAAGGAGATCATTCAGCACCTCAGAGCTGAAAATGATGCCTTGCAGAGGAGATTAGAGGGGGCACAATGGACCATCACATACCTGGAGCAGCACAAAAAACAGTTGGAGGATGAGAAAGCACTTGATGAGCTGTGGAGGATTCGTAGTGACCGAATCTTGAACCGAAGAAGACCCGGTGATCCATTACCCGCTGACCGAGAGTCCATGCTCATCCGGGTAAATGCACACTTGGAGAGGCTGTTGGCTAAGGCCAACCAAGAGAAGAAATTGCTGAGGAACATGAAGAACCATTACTGGGCAAGAATGCATGTGTGCAAGGCAAAGATGAAAATGTTTCAAAGGCGGTTGACCGAGGCACTAAAACGGAGAAAGAGGCCCAATCCCCTCCGTATCTTGGCTGAGGCTTCACTCAAGGATCAAGGCACTAAATAGCCTAGCCACAGCACAAATTCCAAGAAATTTTGAGCATTTTGGGTAAATTTTGGTTTTTTCAAGCAATTTACAGGTTTTCTCCATTAATGGGTCTCACCCCCCGCGCAACCCTTCATTTTGGCAACTCCATTTTGCAAAAACTCAGCATTTCCAGATTTGTTATGCAAAGTTACACATGCTCATTAATGGACAAGAGATTTTGTGAAGTTTTGGGCCTCCAAAAAGTCAAAAAACAAGCGAAATTTGACTCTCTGCCACATTTTTGAGACACAGAGAGCAGTCTTGGGAGATTGCAATTTTGGAGGGGCAAATGACATCCAAATTCAGAAATTCCAATTGGGTTGGAAAGTAGACTCATAGAAATTTCCAACAAGCCTACTCTTGATCAATTTGAACACCTGGAAGTGCCCCAAAAGTGGTCCCAAATGCGCGCGACCCGTCAGGCAGTGGCGCGCGACCCGTTAGGCAGATTTTTCCAAAATGCACTGTACAGCTTAAAAAAGCGCAGTTTGACTCAGTTTGACTTTTTGGGGTGAATTATGATTCTATTTGATGTAATTATTGTACTTTAAAGACACTTTTACTCTTATGTAACACTTCTAGAAGATTCATTCATGAAGAGGGTAAATATTAAATGAATGAATTGGTTTCCTAGCTTATAGAGGCAAGTTGTTTTGACTGCCTAGTTTGTAGCGCTTAGTTTAGAAGTAGTTGAAACAGCTCCTAGGATAGTGAGCTCGACCCATGGAGGCAGGGAAAGAGGTTAGATCATCTATATTATGTACTTTCTTGCTCATTTTCATGGTTGGACTCTTGAGGGAGAAGCTATCATTGTATTATTCACTGTATCTCTGCAATTTTTGGCTAAGGAAGACCAGGGTTTTGCAGTCCTCTTTGGGATTCTTGTGGACTCATGTGTTGATGGTGTGTTTCTCTATGTATTTGTAAGTGTGTTATGTGAATCATTTCCTTCTTTTCCTTCTGCACATTAAACAAATGAAGTGTTAAATTAAGAATTCATGCCTGCCATGCTCTGCTTTTAAGTTTGTTTAATTTCAATGTTTTCTACTGTCTAAAGAGAATTCAAAGTTATTGTTTGCTCTCTTTAGCTCCTCACCTGTCATTCCTGATCATCCACCTCAATCAAAGGCATCAATATTGTCTCCTACCTCGCCCCAAAGAACCCCCTGCAGAAACTGTGTCCAATCCCCGCACCCAAAATTGCCCTATCCTCAATTTGCCACCAAAAACCCAAAAAACCCCAAATCAATCCTTCTGATCAGTTTACTAGCCTAAAATCAGTGTTACCCTATTGGTCATCTCATTTATTGAAGATCTTACCGAGATAGACCGGAGAGAGCCTTCTCCTGCCCCGTAGGGCTAGCTACAAGGCTAAATGGTTTGATGTTGCCTTGAGGTTTACCTTTCTCAGCCTGAGGTGAAATTTCAAGCGCTAACATATTGGCGACCATACTGGGGAGAACAAACTTGTTTGTGGATTGATGTGTTTGATTCATAAGTCTTAGACGGAGCCTGAAGTTACGCCAGGTAGCCTTCGAAACGCTTTTGCTTTGCATAAGCGGAAGTAGATAAACGCTGCTTCAGTCAATCTCCGTGAGCTTGTGAAAACAACACTTCGATTGCATTTTACCCCAGTACATGTATCAAGTTCAGATCTGATTGTTGATAGTGGACAACGATCAGACACTGACAAGGCTGAAATCATTCACTGGCGACTCCTTCACTGAAAACTCCAGAGATCAATGCTTCATGGTGACTTCACTGCAGAGAGATCAGTAGCTTTGAGCTTTTCAAGATGGATCAGATTGCAAGAAGATACGCTCCCCTGAGCCGAGATCACATCCCTGGTTTTCCAAATAAAATTCCGAAGGTAGATTGGTCAAGGTATTTGTCTACATTTAATGATGATGGTAAGAAGGATGCTACTTTACATCTAGTTCGATTTCATATGCATATTCGCAAGTTGAAGGTGGATTTTCCTAAAGATTTCTTGATGAAGATATTCCTGGCCACTCTGGAAGGTGAAGCCCAATCATGGTATGAAAGTTTGCCGCCTGCTTGTATTTACTGTTTAAAGGATTTTCATGCTGTGTTCATTGAACGATATAAGGACTCTTATCCACCATTAAATTTGGTTCATGACTGTTGCAAGCATGCTTATAGTTTTATTGAAAGCCTTGAGAAATATTATGAAGATGATAATTTTATGGATGTTGAGATCATGGAGGCTCTGTATGAGAATCCATTTCAGCAACATGAAGAGAACCTAGTGGATACTCATTAAAATGATCAGGATATTTTGCAGCAGAATCAAGATCAGTAGGTTGAAGATGGTCATATGGCTGTAATTGATGAAAGAGAAGAGCTTGTTTCAGATTTGCCCACAGAAGAAGACCAGATTGCAGAATGTGATAATGTTAAGACAGCTACTTCAGAACAACATTTAGATTATGATGACCAAGAATACCTTGTGCTGAATCCTGAAAAGGAGAATTTTGTTGTTGAGATCATAGACAGCGGTATGGATTCAAATGTTCTCAGTCGTGCTACTAGTCTGTCATTAGAACCGAGTCTTCTTAAGGAGGTCATTCAGTCATCTCATGAACAGCAAGGTGAGATCTTTGCTCAAGCAAGTGAAAAAGTTTCTTTGAGTGAATTTGTGGCAAACGATCTAAATGATAATATTGTGCTTGATAATATTGAAGAATGTAATAAGGAACTTGATGATTTGGTTGTGATATCATATGAAGATGACCTACCATATTGTCAGACTACAGAAGATCATAGCATACAGGATTACCTTTCAGATTCTTCATATGTTTCATGTGCTGAAATGCTTTTCCAAGAAGAGATCTGCCCATCCATTTGTTCAGAGGTTTTTGAAGCTTATGAGCAGACTTTTACCGAAGCACATGATGAAGGCAGATCAGAATTTGAAGCAAAGGACACCTTGTTCTTTCAGCAGGAGGTGGCAGTGGAAAATCTTCATGTTTTTCACGATCCAATGGCAGATTTGTTACAGTCAGCAGTGAAAGTGATTATTGCAGTGTTCAGTGATGAAGGAGATCATGGTCAGCTATGTTTTTGGATGCCCAGTTACCAGTATCTATCGTTGATCAAGAGATCTGATTGAGAGAATCAATCAAGAAGGCATCTGCTTGATTGGTTGCATTGGCATTTTGATATAGTTTGATGTATATTGTCTTGTAAGAAACACAGGTGGTTGTCATCATGATTTCAAATCTTGATGGACTGTTGCCCTTCAATAAGCTTTGTAAGTTCTTGTTTTAGTTAAGTCAGTCATGAGTCATTTGTGTTTGGTCTGTTGAGTGAGTTTTTCAAGTTATTTCAGTTTGCCATCGAGTGGGTTTGAGTCAAGTTCCAGTTAAGTTTCAGTCAGCTTTCAGTCAAGTTTTCATTCAATAAATGTGTCAAAGTTTTGTGTCAAAGGTGGAAATAATGACTCCATCGCCCAATGGTTGAAAGCACTGGTCTGCTCTCCCAGAGGTCTGAGGTTCTTGGCACCTCCAAGGAGCTACCATCCCCATTGGAGCTAATGTTAGAGTCGGTCTTGAGCCCTCCATCAGCGATCAAAACTCTTTGCATTTGCATATGTAGGTGTCACTGTGGTCTTCATGATTATAATATTATTATTCTATGTATTCAAGAACTTGATGTTTGTTCAACTGTGTTTTCGATGGTTATATTCATGTTTAATGTGATATTATTGTAGAAATTCCCACTTGTAGATCACCTGGTAATGCAATATACTAAAGCAATACACTTTATCTACTTCTACAAACAATTTAGTGGAAGCTTAATCAAACATGAGCAACATCAATAAGAACACATATAACTGATAAGAAGGAATCAATCACACATAACACATAATATATAACCCGGGGAAAGCCTCAGCCTAAAACCCCAACTCTGTATTATCATACAAGTGGAAATATAGCCAGTATTACAAAAAGAATGAGCTCAAAAGCTATCCTGCTCCCTCCACAATACCTTTGCTGCTCATAGACAGTCAAAGGCCTCTATCTAACCTCTGGTCTGCCCTCCAAGCCTCCTATTTCTTTGTGCAATTATGATTGGGGTCCAGTGCAGCCACTTGTGTGAATTGGCCTCTTCACACACTCACTAACCTCTGATCCAACTGCATAATCCTGAAGGAGATAAATCCTTCTCCATGGATGAGCTCCCTTTATAGGAAAAAAATCATCCAACTGATAGTACATTGTCCCTTCTTTGATCTCAGTTGGGTCTCTGTATGAACTGACATGCATGAGTTATTCATGAGAGAATCTTCAGTTATCTGAAGTGCAGCAGTTATATGCAAGCATGCATTAACTAACTGAACTCACATTAATTTAAACAAACTGTTTAAATCAATCTAACTGGACTTGACTCAGTTAACTTAGCCAACTAATTACTACTCAAATTAGAACTCATCCTTATATCTTTAACTGATGGATAAATTCCTCAATTAATAGAGAAACTGTTGCATGTCCTCACATAGACTTCATGTTTGATTTTTCACAACTAATTAACTCAAGGTGAATTAATTAATTTATTTACAAACAATTGTTAAGTTCAAATTCGAATTTTACTTCCTATTTTTAGTCTGGGGACTGACTAAAATAGGAATCCATCATGAACTGCTAAAAATAGTAATGTTATTTTTAGCACTTCCATTTTTCATTCCCTGTTGCTCAATCAAGCACTGATATCCAAACTACTATTTATAGCAGTGCTATTTTTAGCACTTCTATTTTTAGCATTTCTTATTGCTATTTTTAACACTCCCTCTCAACAAGAAAGGCATTCAACTCGAACCCGATCATGTATCTTTGGAATGTTATGCATGCAACACTTCTCCCAAGTGTGGTAGCTCTAGCAACTCTCGGAACAAAAAAACTCCCCACTGACCTTTATGTTGGGCTAGAAACATACTCTGATGCTGAAGCTCTACTTGCTACTAAAAATTGCTGCCTCTCTGACCTCTGAGCTGCTGCAACACTCCATGCATCTCACACTGTTGCACACCTCTCTATGCCATCCAGCACTTGTGCAACACTCCTGTGCCTCTCGCATTGTTGCAGCATGCTAGCTCTACACAATCCTGGGACTCCTGCACTGTAGCTCTCTCTGCCGCTCCATCCACATCTGTCTCTACCCAATCAGTCAGTCATGCTACTCCTCATCGTGGCTCCTATAGCAAAGTCATGTAGATCCCTCTGCCCACCTGGCTTGAAGTTTCCCCTACTGGAGGTCTCTGCATGAGTAGATGTCTCTACTCGATCTCCTCTCAACTTCTCTAGTTGTGGCTGCTCGACAACCTCCTGAAGTTGCTTCACCAATCGTGGCTCCTCCACAATTGTCTGAGACTTCTTCTAGCGCTGCATGTTGAGAGGTAAATTACTCTCCCTCTCAACCACCAAGTATCTAACCTTTTCCTTGCTCCTCAAGGCTTTGCATGCATCTTGTACCTTAAGCGCATACAGGTTCTTAGCTAGCACACCAATCTGTTTCCACTTTCCCGCCATCACAAAATTTTCTGGAAAAAGCGTTGATTTTAAATCAGCAATATCTCCCTCAACCAAACTCCGATTCAGCCGATTTTTTTTGAATTTGGGCCTTTTTCCGCAAGGAATCCAAATCTGCTATTTGTTTATGAAAATATTGTACATAAATTTTCAGATCTGCTCTGCAAACTCTCGTCCCAAAACTCAAAACTTTGAAATCTCCTCTCAGTATATTGTTCTCTCCTTTGATCACCTTTGCTCCGATACCATGTAGAAATTCCCACCTGTAGATCACCTGGTAATGCAATATACTAAAGAAAAACACTTGATCTACTTCTACAAACAATTTAGCGGAAGATTAATCGAACATGAGCAACATTAATAAGAACACATATAACTGATAAGAAGGAATCAATCACACATAACATAGAAGATATAACCTGGGGAAAGCCTCAGCCTAAAACCCCAACTCTGTATTATCATACAAGTGGAAATATAGCCAGTATTACAAAAAGAATGAGCTCAAAAGCTATCCTGCTCTCTCTGCAACACCTTTGCTGCTCATAGACAGTCAAAGGCCTTTATCTAACCTCTGGTCTGCCCTCCAAGCCTCCTATTTCTTTGCGCAATTATGATTGGGGTCCAGTGCAACCACTTGTGTGAATTGGCCTCTACACACACTCACAAACCTCTGATCCAACAACGCAATCTTGAAGGAGATAAATTCTTCTCCATGGATGAGCTTCCTTTATAGGAAAAAAATCATCCAACTGATAGTACACTGTGCCTTCTTTGATGTCAACTGGGTCTCTGTTTGAACTGACATGCATGAGTTATTCGTGAGAGAACCTTCAGTTATCTGAAGTGCAGTAGTTATATGCAAACATGCATTAACTAATTGAACTCACATTAATTTAAACAAACTGTTTAAATCGATCTAACTAGACTTGACTCAGTTAACTGAGCCAACTAATTACTTCTCAAATTAGAACTCATTCTTATCTCTTTAACTGGTGGATAAATTCCTCAATTAATAGAGAAACTATTGCATGTCCCCACGTAGACTTCATGTTTGATTTTTCACAACTAATTAACTCATGGAGAATTAATTAATGTATTTTTAAACAACTGTTAAGTTGAAATTCGAATTTTACTTCTTATTTTTAGTCTAGGGACTGAGTAAAATAGGAATCCATCATGAACTGCTAAAAATAGCAACGCTATTTTTAGCACTTCCATTTTTCATCATTGCTATTTTTAGCACTTCCATTTTTCATTCCGTGTTGCTCAATCCAGCAGTGATACCCAAACTGCTATTTATAGTAGTGCTATTTTTAGCACTTCAATTTTTAGCATTTCTTATTGCTATTTTCAACACTCCCTCTCAACAAGAAAGGCATTCAACTCGAACCCGATCATGTACCTATGGAATGTTCTGCATGCAACACTTATCCCAAGTGTGGTTGCTCCAACAACTCTTAGAACAAAAAACTCCCCACTGACCTCTCTGTTGGGCTAGAAACATACTCTGATGCTGAAGCTCTACTTGCTGCTGACAAGTGCTCCCTCTTTGACCTCTGAGCTGCTACAACACTCCATGCATCTCGCACCATTGCACACCTCTCTATGCCATCCTACACTGGTGCAACACTCCTGTGCCTCTTGCATTGTTGCAGCATGCTAGCTCTACACAGTTCTAGGACTCCTGCACTGTAGCTCTCTCTGTCGCTCCATCCACATCTGTCTCTACCCAATCAGTCAGTCTTGCTACTCCTCATCGAGGCTCCTGTAGCAAAGTCGAATCAAATAGGTTGGGTACCTCAAGGATCCTGCCCCTCCTCCTTAGGACGATCACTCCACATCACCCCACCTCCTACCTGGAGGTATGGCTACATGTGATCCCTCTGCCCACTTGGCTTTAAGTTTCCCCCTACTGGAGGTCTCTGCATGAGTAGATGTCTCTACTTGATCTCCTCTCAACTTCTCTAGTTGTGGCTGCTCCACAACCTCTTGAAGTTACTTCACCAATCATGGCTCCTCCACAATTGTTTGAGACTTCTTCTGGCGCTGCATTTTGAGAGGTAATTTACTCTTCCTATCAAACACCAAGTATCTAACCTTTTCCTTGCTCCTCAAGGCTTTGCATGCATCTTGTACCTCAAGTGCATATAGGTTTTTGGCTAGCACACCAATCTGTTTCCACTTTCCCGCCGTCATGAAATTTTCTAGAAAAAGAGCTGATTTTAAATCAGTGATATCTCCCTCATCCGAACTCCGATTCACCCGATTTTTTTTTTTGAATTTGGGTCTTTTTCCACAAGGAATCCAAATCTGTTATTTGTTTCTGAAAATTTTGTACAGAAATTTTCAGATATGCTCTACAAACTCTAGGCCCAAAACTTAAAACTTTGAAATCTCCTCTCAGTATACTGTTCTTTCCTTTGATCACCTTTGCTCTGATACCATGTAGAAATTCCCACCTGTAGATCACCTGGTAATGCAATATACTAAAGCAAAACACTTGATCTAATTCCACAAACAATTTAGCGGAAGCTTAATCGAACATGAGCAACATGAATAAGAACACATATAACTGATAAGAAGGAATCAATCACACATAACACAGAAGATATAACCCGGGGAAAGCCTCAGCCTAAAACCCCAACTCTGTATTATCATACAAGTGGAAATATAGCTAGTATTACAAAAAGAATCAGCTCAAAAGCTATCATGCTCTTTCTGCAATACCTCTGCTGCTCATAGACAGTCAAAGGCCTCTATCTAACCTCTGGTCTACCCTCCAAGCCTCCTATTTCCTTGTGCAATTATGATTGGGTTCCAGTGCAGCCACTTGTGTGAATTGGCCTCTTCACACACTCACTAACCTCTGATCCAACTGCGCAATCCTGAAGGAGATAAATCCTTCTCCATGGATGAGCTTCCTTTATAGGAAAAAATTCATCCAATTGATAGTACACTATCCATTCTTTGATCTCAACTGGGTCTCTGTCTAAACTGACATGCATGAATTATTCATAAGAGAATCTTCAGTTATTTGAAGTGCAACAGTTATATGCAAGCATACATTAACTAACTGAACTGAGATTAATTTAAACAAACTGTTTAAATCAATCTAGCTGGAATTGACTCAGTTAATTGAGCCAACTAATTACTACTCAAATTAGAACTCATCCTTATCTCTTTAACTGATGGATAAATTCCTCAATTAATAGAGAAACTGTTGCATGTTCTCACATAGACTTCATGTTTGATTTTGCACAACTAATTAACTCATGGTGAATTAATTAATTTATTTTCAAACAACTGTTAAGTTCAAATTCGAATTTTACTTCCTATTTTTAGTCCAGGGACTGACTAAAATAGGAATCCATCCTGAACTACTAAAAATAGCAATGCTATTTTTAGCACTTCCATTTTTCATTCCATGTTGCTCAATCCAGCACTGATACCCAAACTGCTATTTATAGCAGTGATATTTTTAGCACTTCTATTTTTAGCATTTTTTATTGCTATTTTCAACACTCCCTATCAACAAGAAAGGCATTCAACTCAAACCTGATCCTGTACCTTTGGAATGTTCTGCATGCAACACTTCTCCCAATTGTGGTTGCTCCAGCAACTCTCGGAACAAAAAACTCCCCACTAACCTCTCTATTGGGCTAGAAGCATACTCTGATGTTGAAGCTCTACCTGTTGCTGACAAGTCCTCCCTCTCTGACCTCTGAGTTGCTGCAACACTCCATGCATCTTGCACCGTTGCACACCTCTCTATGCCATCTGGCACTGGTGCAACACTCCTGTGCCTCTCGCACCGTTGCACACCTCTCTGTGCCATCCTACACTGGTGCAACACTCCTGTGCCTCTCGCATTCTTGCAGCATGCTAGCTCTACAGAGTGCTGGGACTCCTACACTGTAGCTCTTTGTGCCACTCCATCCGCATCTATCTCTACCCAATCAGTCAGTCCTGCTACTCCTCATCGAGGCTCCTGTAGCAAAGTCAAATAAAAGAGGTTGGGTACCTCAAGGATCTTGCCCCTTCTCCTTGGGACGATCACTCCACATCGCCCCACCTCCTACCTGGAGGTATGGCTGCATGTGATCCCTCTGCCCACCTGGCTCGAAGTTTCCCCCTGCTGGAGGTCTTTGTATGAGTAGATGTCTCTACTTGATCTCCTCTCAGCTTCTCTAGTTGTGGCTGCTCCACAACCTCCTGAAGTTGCTTCACCAATCGTGGCTCCTCCACAATTGTCTGAGACTTCTTCTGGCGCTGCATGTTGAGAGGTAATTTACTCTCCATCTCAACCACTAAGTATCTAACCTTTGCCTTGTTCCTCAAGGCTTTGCATGCATCCTGTACCTCAAGTGCATACAGGTTCTTGGCTAGCACACCAATCTGTTTCCACTTTCCCATCGTCACGAAATTTTCTGGAAAAAGAGTTGATTTTAAATCAGTAATATCTCCCTCATCCGAACTCCGATTCAACCAATTTTTTTTTGAACTTGGGTATTTTTCCGCAAGGAATCAAAATATGATATTTGTTTATGAAAATGTTGTACATATATTTTTAGATCTGCTCTGCAAACTCTCGGTCCAAAACTCAAAACTTTGAAATCTCCTCTTAGTATATTGTTCTCTCCTTTGATCACCTTTGCTCCGATACCATGTAGAAATTCCCACCTGTAGATCACCTGGTAATGCAATATACTAAAGCAAAACACTTGGTCTACTTCTACAAACAATTTAGTGGAAGCTTAATCGAACATGAGTAACATCAATAAGAACACATATAACTGATAAGAAGGAATCAATCACACATAACACAGAAGATATAACCCGGGGAAAGCCTCAGCCTAAAACCCCAACTCTGTATTATCATACAAGTGGAAATATAGCTAGTATTCCAGAAGGAATCAACTCAAAAACTATCCTGCTCTCTCTGCAATACCTTTGTTTCTCATAGACAGTCAAGGGCCTCTATCTAATCTCTGGTCTGCCCTCCAAGCCTCCTATTTCTTTGCGCAATTCTTATTGGGGTCCAGTGCAGCCACTTGTGTGAATTGGCCTCTTCACACACTCACTAACTTCTGATCCAACTACGCAATCTTGAAGGAGATAAATCCTTCTCCATGGATGAGCTCCCTTTATAGGAAAAGATTCATCTAACTGATAGTACACTATCCCTTCTTTGAGCTCAACTGGGTCTCTGTCTAAACTGACATGCATGAGTTATTCATGAGAGAATCTTCAGTTATCTGAAGTGCAACAATTATATGCAAGCATGCATTAACTAACTGAACTCACATTAATTTAAACAAACTGTTTCAATCAATCTAACTGGACTTGACTCAGTTAACTGAGCCAACTAATTACTACTCAAATAAGAACTCATCCTTATCTTTTTAACTGATGGATAAATTCCTCAATTATTAGAGAAATTGTTGCATGTCCTCACATAGACTTCATGTTTGATTTTTCACAACTAATTAACTCATGGTGAATTAATTTATTTATTTTCAAACAACTCTTAAGTTCAAATTCGAATTTCATTTCCTATTTTTAGTCCAACTACCGACTAAAATAGGAATCCATCCTGAACTGCTAAAAATAGAAATGCTATTTTTATCACTTCCATTTTTCATTTCCTGTTGCTCAATCCAGCACTGTTACCCAAACTGCTATTTATAGCAGTGTTATTTTTAGCATTTCTTGTTGCTATTTTCAACAATTATGTGTTAATGAATACATAGTTATGAGTTTATGAATACCATGTTTATGACATTTTCTGAAATATTATATATATGTAAATCAACTTATTCATGTATTGGTTATTCCATCTAAACTAAGTATCTGTAGCTTCAGACCTTGTTTGGACTGCCCCACTATCAAAACATATTCACGAGGAGTGATTCGGTTGTCTAGGCACTAGGACCTCAACCAATGTACACCTTAGGACTTCAAGTTGCCAGTGGAAGTGAGTTGGTCGTCATATTGCTCGTAGACATTACCTCATACATGTCTTTTATATTATATGTTTTGTTGTTGTATCCAGCAGGTGGTGAAGTTTAGACTCATTTTATGTGGGTGAGAGATCTAATTGCAGGTTCTAGAGGTAAGCTTGAGGGCGGAACCTACCTTATAGCCCACCGCTCACTGCTTGTCACCAAATTCATGGCACGGTGCATCCTATAAGAGTGCACTATCGAGGTTAAACAATCATATCAGTTTTCCAATGTGGAACCACAAGGTTGCCTTATCGCTCACCGCCCACTGCTACTCGCATCTTGTTTGTCGTTAAATGTTGCGGTAACAAGATTGTGGTGGTGTAATGTGGGCCTAACTATATGGCCCACTAAGTTGACTTGTTAAGACTATGTGGGCTTGATGTAGTAAGTTCAATGATATTTTCCTCTATTAATACACCTAAACTTTAATTAAGTATAACTTTTGACTCGGGGCTCAGATCAAAGCAAGTGTGATATCGCTAGAAATCTCTCGACTAGTTGAACATGGCAATGGCATCAAGAGTGAATTATGCAAACTTGCAAAAATAAGGTTTTTACTAACCCCTTCTTCATAACAAACCTTGGAGGTCAGGTGAAGTTAGCAAGTAACACCTCTCACAACCCGAGGTAGTCTAGGGGAGGTGACAAGTGGTCACGCTTATAATGACAACATGGTTTGAGATCTGATCTTCCAAGGCTTAATTCAATTGAACTGTATGAGAAATTGATGCTTGATTTCCCTTGGAAATAGAATTACCCTTGGCTCTTTGCTCATCATTGACTTGAAGTTGGCAATATCTTAATCTTCCTATCCATTTGGACTTTAGATGTTATTACCATATTAGTGTTCTTAGTCTAATCCTTGAGTTCCTATGGTTGAGCATCTACCTTTTTTTTTTTTTGATAAAATGAGAGTGGGTCCTTCTATTCAACTTTAAAAAACAAGTTACATAATATACATAAAACCCGAAGGCATTGTGGTCCATAGATTTTTCAAGCCACACTAAGCCCTGGTAAATGAGCCAAAGGTCCACAATCCAGGCCGAGGGCCCACGAAACAAAACAATGAGACCTCCATAAATTCAGCCCTCACCAAAACCATACGATCTGCCTCCTAAGATCTAACGATCAGGAAGCTATTTCGGAGAGCTTAACTGCACACCCATTAAACTTTGAATCGGACCCAATAAGCCTAATAAGTCAGTGATCTAAAGGATTTCGGGTCCGCCAAGGAGGATAACCCTCAAGCATGTTATCTGCCCGAAATCCCCCTGATGTATGCGATCCCAGCCTTGTTGAGAAACTAGCTCGGGATTTAACAACCCTTGTGGACCCGAAGCCTGATAAAGTCACCACTAATGTGAATTTCAGGTCCGTTTGGCCTGTTAACTGCCTTGTTGTTTGCCCCACGAAATTCATAGGATAGCTTCTATGTCGTCTATCTGCCAACACGTTACGACGCTCTCGACATTGCTAATTGAGAGGCCATATTTAGTATATTTCAGTTTCATATGAATATTAGTCCTGTATATTGTATCCGGCCTGAGAACCATGGGTTTGTAGATTACTGGGTGCACTTTCCTGCCTGAAGACCAAAGATAGATATTGGCTAGGTACCTGACATCGTGTTCGCTTATTTTCGTGAACTGTCTCACCGTGTAGCAATTATTCTTCATCCTGCCTATTTCCTCTGCTCTAATAGAACTCCCTATCTTAAGTCGCTTGTCTAAGACATTCTTCCCTCAATCTTCCCTGGGGGATCTCTGTCCAGTCATATTTTTTATCGCTCTTAGAACAAAGTACGCCTTCATTAGCCAAGATATCCGCTAATTTGTTTGTTGTTCGACGTACATGTATAAAACTAAGGGTCCTCATGTTCTGCAAGTGGGATTGAATACATTGATAGACTTGCAGAAGCTGCCAATGTCTCGAAACTTTGTCTGGAGCTGAGCCATAACTAATTTTCTTGATCGAATTAATAATCAATTCGAAATCAGCTTCAATTATGGTATTATGTAGATTTGAGTCCCTCAAGATTTCTTAGCATTGCTCAAAGGCCATGAGCTCTGCCATGTTATTAGTGGCTTTCCCCAAATGACTATGAAAGATAGTTTTTATGAAACCCTTTTCATCTCTTATGACTCCTCCATAGCCAACCATGCCAGGGTTTCCTTTTGAGGCTCCATCTATATTGCATTTCATGAAACCCTAAGGGGGAGGTTGTCAGAAATCCTTATCCACTGTTATATGACTTACATTCTTGTTTTTGCCCTGGGGGAAAAGCCCCTGTAGACCTAAAAGCAGTAGTATCTACACATCCAAATCTCTAGGTTGGTTCTCAGGGGGGTTTTTATGAGGGTTCCTACTATCTCATTGAGCTGTCTTATTATCTGAGCCATGATGCTTTGGGAGGAACTTTTCGTGGTTTTGAATATTCTGTTGTTGTGTTCTTTTGTTATGAAACCAGCTCAAGAAAAGATAGAAGAGATAGATCAACGCCTTAGAATTCAACCTCTTCGAGGGGCAACCTCCTTTACATTACATAAATGAACAATTCTTGGATGATACAAATGAAAAGACCTCCTTTCTATATATAGGAGTCTAAGGGGTAATAACATAATCAGAGCCGACATAACAATAATAATGTAAGGGTACAATAATAACAATAGTGGGCTTCTATGGGGCACAATAGTAACAATATGGGCACTACATGGGTACATCAATATAATAAGTGGGTTGTACTAATAACAAAAAGGGGTTACAATAGTAGTATAATGGCCTAACATGCCCCTCTCCTTCAAAAAGCGTTGTCCTCAATGCTTGAGTAGTTCTTAATGCTTCTGTATAAAATTCTTGTCCTCCCATGTGGAATCTTCAGTGGGTAAGTTCTTCCAATTGATGAGATACTCTGAAATTGATCGATTTCGTAGCTGTCTGGTTCTTGTTTCTGTGACGGCTCCAGGTTCCACTATGATTTTTCCTTCCTCTTCAATTTCTGGCAATATTGTTTGAATTGGGATCTTTTGCAACTTTTGAATAAGTGGCCATATTTCTTCGTCCTTCTTCCATTCATCCCTTGCTTCGTTTACCCAATCTAGTTGGATAATAGAAATAGCACAAAACAATGCTTCCACATCCTCATCCTTGAAGAGTCTTCCCATTCGGTAAGGTCGCTATTTTAAGTGCATGTAGTATTGCCAACATTTCCTTCTCATAAATAGCTTGATTGAGATGTAGCAGTAAAAATACCCAATCACCTACATCAAAACATTTTTCACTACGATGTTGATATACCTGTTGTTTCATTTGATTTTGCACCGAAGTGGCGTTATCCTTTAAAATTTGGAGAACTTGTTGTTGATGCTCGATGTGATATTTCACTGCTTGAACCTTTTTCTTCTTGATATGTCCTTCTATCTCTAGAGTTTGAGGAGTGGTAATTTCTTCCAATCCTTTACAAGATATGATCAGATTCATTTCTTGATGCTCAATGTGATCTTTCACTTCTTGAACATTTTTATTCTTGATATGTCCTTCTATCTTGATAGTTTGAGGAGTGGTAATTTCGACCAATGAATTACAAGATATGGTTGGATTCATTTCTTCTTTCTTGATGTGATCTTTCACTTCTTGCACCTTTTTCTTCTTGATATGTCCTTCTATCTTGAGAGTTTGAGGAGTGGTAATTCTTGCCAATGCTTTACAAGATATGGTCTGATTCATTTCTTCTTTCTCTGGGGTGGGGTGCTGGCGTATATCTTCTTCTTTTGATGTTTCTTGATCCTTTTCTTCCTCCTCTTCATATTCTATGTAAAATAATTTCTTCTCAGCACACTTATGACCTTTAGTGCATTTGCTATCACAATTGTAACAAAGCCCTTTTTCTCTTTTTTCTTCCAATTGTTGTGGTGTAACCCTTGTAGGTTGTGGAAGGCTAGGAGAAACAACACTTCCATCTTTATAGTTGTGAGGGGTAGGCTTCCTGGTTTCCATAATTTTTCTTTCCACTATGTCACAAAGCCCTTTTACTCTTTCCAATTGTTGTGGTGTTGCTCTTTGTATCCTAATAATGTGCTATCATTTCCTCCGTGAAAATTGACCACGTAACAAGTTGTTTACGAGAACAAAGCCCTTCATACCATAAAAATTGATCTAATTCTAAATATGATGATGCAATACATACCTTTTGTAATAGTGGTACACCATGTAGATCAAAATATTGCTCCATCTGAAGTATCCAATTTACCGGATCCTTGCCATCAAACTTCTTCATCTTGCTTTTTCTTGATTTTAGGAGCTTGATCTTGAAACGACTGTAACTTTGTACTTTTGGATCTTTAAGTTCTGAAATTGCGACCTGTGGTAGCCCTCTTTGTTCCCTTTCCAATTCCACAAGTCTGACCCAAATTGGATTCTCCAAAGAAGAGTTATGCAAAATCTCCCACAGTGACTTGATTATAGACCAGTTCAGTAGAGCGAACTTGTACGACGTGCCACGAGTCACTATTTCGACCTTTGGATTTGAAAAATGCATACAAGAAACTAAAATCCATCCTCTTTTTGTACCTTCTTATGAAATTTCAATCCGATCCCCAGAGAGAAAGTTATGATGATTTTCCCCAGGTCACTTGTTTGGAATGTAATTCAAGAGTCTGCAAAAAGACAAACTTCCTCAGATCATATCTCCGAAAATATAGCGTGAAAAGCTCTAAAATTCGGATCCGAGGTTCAGCGTGATTTCTTCTCAAATGGGTTTTTTTTGCAACTTCTGAAACGTCGCAGAAGAAAAGTTATAGCGAAAATTCCACGATGACCTGTTTGGAGCAGCGAAACCCTAGAATCCAAAGCTCTGATACCAAATGTTATGAAACCAGCTCATGAAAAGATAGAAGAGATAGATCAACGCCTTAGAATTCAGCCTCTTCGAGGGGGCAACCTCCTTTACATTACATAAATGAACAATTCTTGGATGATACAAATGAAAAGACCTCCTTTCTATATATAGGAGTCTAAGGGGTCATAACATAATCAGAGCCAACATAACAATAATAACGTAAGGTTACAATAATAACAATAGTGGGCTTCTATGGGGCACAATAGTAACAATATGGGCACTACATGGGTACATCAATATAATAAGTGGGTTGTACTAATAACAATAAGGGGTTACACTAGTAGTATAGGGGCCTAACATCTTTCCAGACATCCCAGATTAGAAAGCCTGGAACTAAAGCCCAAGCTGTGTTGATTATTTCATTATCTGAGAAATTTTTCCTCTAGTTCTTCAGAGTACTGGTAATGTTGCCCATGTCCCTGTCTATTTGTTTGAATATTGAAGCTACCTAATTCCACAAGGTGGATGTGAAAGGGCAGAGGGTGAGTAGGTGATCCATAGTTTCTTCTTGTAGTTCACATAGCTGGCATCTAGATGGACTGGATACTCCTCCTTTCCTCAGGTTTTCCCAAGTCAAAATTTTTTTGTTGTTGCACTAACCATGTGAAGAGTTTGATTTTCATCCAGCTTTGGTTCTGCCATAGGTCCTTCCATACCCTATCAGGGTTTGGAAAATCAAACCCAAGGGACATACATTTGGCTTCTTTGAGGTTAAAGTTGCCTTCATTGTTTTTGCGCCATCTCAGTTGGCCTGAAGATGCTGATGTTAGAATCTTTCTCTTGTCCAAGATGGCTATTAAAGCTTCTGTCTGTACCTTCAACGGGGATTCATCACTGTACACTAGGTTCTTCCATATTCTCTATTTTCCCTTGCTTCTATCTTGATCCCAAAAGTCATTTACCCTGAGTAACCCTTTGTTGTCAATATCGTTCTTGAGACTGACAAATTCTTCTCTTAACATTTTAGGTTCTTGTTGCCAATTATCTTCCCAAAACCAAGCAAAATTTCCATCTCTGATTTCCCAGAAACTGTGTTTTTGAACAATTGCTCTATTATTCCAGGCTTTATTGCAAATGTGGGAGCCTTTGATGATCCCTGACATTCTAATATGATCCCTTTATTTCCAATTGTTTGCATATTTCTGTTTCCAAATTTTGGCCCAAGGGGAAGCTGATTCTTTTAGTCATCTCCACCATTGTTTTGCCCCCAAAACTTTGTTTAGTGTTTCAGGGTCATGAAGTCCCAAGCCTCCATGTGTTTTAGATTTATAGATATATTCCGAGGCTACCAAAGCCCATTTTTTTTCTCTTCCCCTTTGCCCCAAAGAAAATCTCTTTGGATATTTCTGAATTGTTGCATAACTCCTTTAAGCGCTGGAAGGGCTAAAAACATAAAGATGGGGACCATTTGGAGGATAGCTTTTGTGAGCACTAGTCTTCCTGCTAAATTCAAAGACCTGTTTGTCCACTTCCGGATTTTGTCTTGGATTTTATTAATAATAGGCTCCCAAATTGCTTTGCTCAGAGGTTTGTCTGTTAGTGGTACTCCCAAATATTTGGAGCGTAGCATATCTATTTGAAAGCCAAGAATTCTAGATATATTTCTATCAATAGCAATGTCAATATTAAAAAAGAATATCTTTGATTTGGTAAGGCTTACCTCTATACCCACAGCCTTTGCAAAGTCACTCAGGATTTGCTTGTAGACTAAAGCTTCCTTAACTGTGGGTATACCCTACAGCATGGTATTGTCCACAAATTGTTGATGGGTCAAAGCATCTCCATTCAGGGTGAGTTTGAGACCTTGGATTTTGCCTTCTGCTTTGGCAGATTTGATAGCTTTACCTAGCCCCTCCATCATGAGAATAAAGAGGAAGGGTGAGAGTGGGTCTCCTTGTCTGATCCCTCTTGAAGGTTTAAAAGTTTTGGACGGTGAACCATTTACCAGGATTGAAAAATTGGATGTGGTTACCAGGGCCATTACCCATCCTATCCAGTTATGATCAAAGCCATATGCTATTAGAACTTCCCTGATGTATGCCCAACTTAGTTTATCATAAACCTTCTCTAGATCAAGTTGTATAATCATTCCTGCATGCCTATTGCTCTTCAATGAGTGAACCACCTCGTGAGCTTGAATGATGTTGTTGAGAATTTGCCTGCCTTCCACATATCAGTTTTTTTCCTCAAACACGAGAGTTGGAAAAGGGGCTTAAGCCTGTTTGCAATTATTTTGGAGATGATTTTGTACACCACATTGCATAATGCTATTGGCCTAAATCTATCTGGTGTTATAGCATTATCCTGCTTTGGAATCAAGGATATGAAATAGGTGTTGAGCGCCTTCAAAACAATTTTTTTTTTCCTTGAGTCCTCCACCACATCGAGGATATCGTGCTTGACTATGTCCCAGCATGCTTTAAAGAATTCAACATTGAAACCTTCCAGACATGGCGCTTTCCCATTTTGCATCTCTTTGATGACTTCGCTAACCTCCTGTTCATTCACTGGCTTGTTTAGATTATAATTGTCTTCTATTGTCACCAACTAAGGAATATGCTTTGTAAAGTCATTGATGAATTGTGATCTATCTATGAGAGGTTCCTTTGCTATTCCTTGGAAATGCTGAACCAAAGCAGCTTCTATTTCTTTGTGGGTATTGAGTTGGTTTCCTTGAGCATCTTTGATTTTTGAGATCCTGTTATGAGACCTGTGATCCATGGTAGATTTATGAAAAAATCTTGTATTCCTTTCTCCTTCTTTTAACCATTGTACCCTTGATTTTTGTTGCCAGAATATCTCCTCTTGCTTGCATAATCCTTCCCATTCCTATTGATGATAGTCAGCTTGTTCCTTTCTCTCCTCGTTGAAGCCATTTGTAATGAGGATCTGATTAATTTCCTGTAGCTTCTGCTCAACTACTTTTTTGGCTTCAAAGATGTTTCCAAACTCATTCTTATTCCAATATTTAAGCCTGAGTTTGATGTGTTTCAATATCTGCTGCAGAAGGAACATTTTAGTGCCCTGAACTTGCATATCCTTTGTCCACCAATTTTTCAATATTGCTAATGAGGTTAGGATGGGTAAGCCAAAATTTTTCAAACCGAAAAGGTCTGTTTTTTGGAGTTCCTATAAAGGACGCTTCAAGTTGAATAGGCCAGTGATCCGAACCACCAAAGGGAGTATCATAGTTGACAAGTCAAGGCCTGTAAGGATGAGGTCCTCCGAGATAATGAATCTGTCTAGTTTGGAGGCCACTTGAGACTCTCCTCCCCTTTTATTATTCCAGGTGAAGATACCATTGCTTATCTCTGTATCTACTAGCCTCATGTTGTTTATGAAATTCTGAAATGCTATGGAATCTCTGACAAGTGATCTGGTTCCACCTTTTTTTTTCCGATAGGGATCTGATCATGTTAAAGTCCCCTCCCAGAATCCAGGGGATACCCGAATGTCTTTCTCTTAATTCCTCCAGTGAGGTAAGAAGCCTGAGTTTGTCTTTAGGCTTTTGTGGACCATAAACATTTGTGATTAAATAAACTTCCTTGTCCCCCAAAGGTTGGATTACCACTGATAGATAGTTCCTGGATGCTTCAACATCTAGGATTCCTATTTTCTGAGGGTTTCAAAGTGTGAGAATTCCTCTTGTTGTTTTATCTGCTTTAACTTCTAGATAATCATATTTAATCAGCCATTTGCTGTGTATTTCTCTTATTTTGTCTATTCAACACTTTGTTTCCTGGATAAATATCATGTCCGGTTTTTCCTCTTTCATTCTATTGCTGAGATTTCTTTGTTTCCTTTTGCTTCCTAGACCTCTAATATTCCATGATGTAAGATTCATTAAGAAAGATTTGTAAATGAATATCTAGTTCGGTCTTTCATCTTACCTGAGTTGATCATGAGTTTCCTACACTCTATCGACAATTCATTTTGTCTTTTCCTTCCTCTTTTCCTACCTGGGTTCTTGGGAGCTTGTCCCATTGTTGCTTCCATCGTTTTAACCCCTCCGTTGTCCTCACTGTCATAATTTCTTTTGACCCCCGCACCTTTTGTCTGAGTTCTCCAGAGGAATAGTTGTTGCACTCTTTTAAACTCCTCTTGAGGTAATGAATCCACTCCTTTGGTTTGTCCCTGCTCCAGGAACTTTTCCAGATCGAAATGTTCCTTTTCAAGAATATCTTGCAGATCATGATCCTCCGTTCCCACTTCGCTTGGGGTCATCTCTTGGTCCCTGTCAAGTTCCATAGTGCTTGACAGGTCCTCCTTGTGTTGGTTGTTTTAAGGTCTATTCTCCATGCTGTCCTCCTTTTCCTTTTCGACATGGCTCTCCTCCAATTCCTGGTTCTCTCTATCGTGCCCCTCTTCCTCTTCTAAAATCTTGAACCTATTCTGACTAAGCTGCTTTTCCTCATTGTATTTCTTCTGGTTCTTTCTCCCTCCTCTACCTCTACCTCCCATTTTGGTGAAACTTTCCATTTCTTTCCCTAAGGTGGCTTTAATACTGCTCTCGATTTTGTTTAAAGGGAAATCTCTGAAGAGGTGCCCGTGTTCATCGCATTTGGGGCATTGGAAAGGGACATGCTCGTAGTCCACCACTTGCACCCATTCTTCATCATAGACCTCTAGAATTATCTCATCCGGTAGAGCTCCCAAAAGGTCCATTTCTACGCATATACGTGCAAAGGAGGTGTATTTTCCTCGCAATGTGGCCTCTGATATTTTCAAAAAATGCCCTAGTTTATTGCCTATGGCTTTTAATGATTATGGCTGCCAATAATCCAGAGGTAGGGAATAGAGTCTTACCCATACTGGAACCGAAGTAAATGTCTTTCGTTCTAGGACAAAATTCATCATCCATGGCCGCATATAGAGGCCTGCAGTAGCATAGAAGTACGACCCTCCTTCAAACACCCTGTCTTTATCCTCTATGTTTGTAAAAACGGCTGTGAAGAAACCCTTGGATCCAAGGTCCAGATCTGTGTCTCCCTTAGGTTTCCAATGATTCTTTATCCATGCATTTAAAGCTTTCTATGTAGGCCACAACCCCATGAATTTACATATCACTGCATAATTTTCCATGTGCTCCCTATGCGCCTGTAGCGTTGGATCGCTTAACACCACTCGAGGTGTGATGGTCGCCCTAGGTTTACATGGTCCTGCCCTACTTCTTTGCACAACTTTCTTACTGTCTCCCTCTATTCGCTTCTATTTTCTGAATTCTTCTTGCTTATCATCCTACCCCTGTGCGTTTCTGTTCTCCTGTTTCCCTTAAGCTGAACTCCCATTTTCGCTTCCAGTGGTTTCTTGAAACGATTGGAGATTGCCTGCCTGTAGGTGGGAGCCGAGCTCCCCCCATCTCGCCCCTCCATGGTGCCCAACATTGATTTTCCTCTGCAAACCCCAGCTTCGCGCGTATTTTTTCACTAGGTTTTCAGCCAACCTTCCTCTCTAGACTTTGGTTGATCATCTACCCTCAAGACATAACTTCCACCATGTTTGGTTGACTGATAAGCAAGTTGGATTTCAATTATGTAGATATAAGTTTCTAAGGGAAGCTTTTGCATACTTAGATCACCTATCACCAAAGTGTAATTCAATGAGTTATAAGAGGCATCTAGGACAAAATGTACAGGAGTGCATTATGTATGTATGTTTGTGGTAAGGAGTAGTTTTACTTATCATTTGTAGTTATCATGTAAAGGAAACCCCATAGGCCTAATTAGTACATAAAGGGTTTATGCATGTACTCTTTTTCAATGATGATGTATCCCTATCTATTGAAGATCCTAGGTATAATATGGTAGAATTTATCCTCACTTGCACCCAAGGTACTAATCCATTATTAATAACCACTAAACCCTCTTGTTGTTGCTATAAGCATATTGCAAATGGACACCTCCAACTCTTAAACCTGAAGTATGAGTAGGGAGACAGTTTGAATTCATGTTCTTCTCAATGATCACTAGACTCATGAAGAAATTTCTCAAGAAGTATAGACATTGAGCATCAATCCTCTTACCTTTGAAAAACAAAGGGATGATGGAAACCTGAGGATTCGAGATTGAAAATCAAGGGAAAAGATTTTGGCAAAGGAGGATCCCATGGAAAAAGAGTCCATTAATTGCTAGAAATTGGGTAATTAATTAAAAATATAAGTCTCCCACCTTTAGTGGGAATATGAAGGGGGAAAATGAAGTTGAATCTTGGTTGGTAAACATCGAGAGGCCTATGTTGCTATATCATTTTAATCCCTTGGAAAAATACCAAGATCTCTAATTACCAACTCACCTACGATACATACATCTGGGGGGACCATATCAAGAAGAAGGAAAGGGTGGATGAGGAGCACCTAGATTGGGACCAGTTCAAGTCATGCCTGAGAAGAAGTACCAAATAAAGATGTACAACCACATGAAGTGGATGAGTATTACTCAATGGAGTAGGGAAATGCGACAAAGGAGGAATATGGGTGCAAGTTTATGGAATTAGACAAATATACCCATGGACTCTGTGAGTAGTTCTAAGTTGGAAGGTTTATTGGAGGACTTAGGGATAATATTAGAGATAGGGTCAAAAGCTTCATGCTAAAGATCCCAAGATAAGTGATAAAAAGGACTAAGTTATGTGGACCATAGGTTCAACAAAAAAGAAATTAAGTTGAAGACTCAATCAAAGGATTAGTCGCCACAAGACTTGGAGATAGAAGTATGATCAATAAAACTCCATCCCAACACTACCACCTAAGGCCCAAAAAAACAACAAGCATGGAGGAAGAATAAAATACCATAATCGAGGAATCATATATGATTTCCCATATGAATTACTAGGGTGGTCATTGACCCACTAGATGAATTATAAAATAGACTAAGTACTAGGGGCCACTTCAATATCTAATTCACCTTACAAATCTAGGACCAATGACCTACGTGAGCTTAAGATGCAATTGTAGGAATTGCTATACAAGGGCATAATTCACTCTTCCATATATTTCCCTAACTTTTCTCGAGAAACATGAAAGATAAAAAATATATATAATGTCATGTTGCTGCAGAAATTATGCGTAAGATTGCATCATTCGTTTGCTTGAGGCAATCCGTTATTTCTGCATCATGAGAATTGTGCAACAAAACTTCATATTTGCCCAAAAGCATTTTTAATGATATGTTGATAAAAAAATACATTATAAGATTTTTTTTTTTGTAAGCTTGGTAGGACTCTCTGATTTTCATGTCCATTACACACCCCACTACAGGGGAAGGGTAGCCCAAGATTTGAACCTAAGACTTCCGGTTCGGTGAGACTTCATTTCCACGGCCATTGCCACTTGAGCTATAAGATTTTATTATTTATATAATTTTTGAATTAAGTATGATTAAACGTAAATATATTTTTATTTCCGTTAAAAAAACAACGTCACCATTTTCAAATGTGGAAACACATTGCAAAAAATAAAATAAATATATAATTTTCGTATACAATCTATGAATAAAAAACATATATTTTATAATTGTGTTGGCCCCAAAGATAGTTACAGATTTTGTAGTAGAGTTATAGTATCCAATATCGTTCTCCATATAACAAATTATACTTGCTTTTCAAGAAAATCAAAGATATTGGGATAAAGATTTATTATAATAATTATTTAATCAAAAAAATATCGTTGCTTAATAGCAATTATATTAATAATGTTTTCATTAAGAATTGTCTTATAGGTAAATCAAAATTTATTTTTGATACAACACCAATGATCGTGTTTAGTTTTTCATTGAGATAGATAATCTTGTAAAACAATTCTAAATTTATCTTAAATTAAACTATAAGTAGAAAGAAAAAATAATACTCCTAAATCCAGTGGTTCATGAACAATACTTCTAGTTTATATATTCTTTTACTCATAAATATCATTAATATATCTTTTTTCCTCGGAAAAAGCGTAATTTTCATTAAAAAGATAAATTACATGTTGTATGATACTGCAGATATGAACTGATGTCAGCAAAAAGGGAGTACTGTTTAGAGCTATTATAAACTTTACAAAAACTATTATGATGCTTACTGATAATAAACTTCTGAGAAGTCTAGTAAGTTTATGAGAATATGAGTTTTGTCCAAAAATATACTGAAAACTGGTAAGTTATATACATAGAAGGAGAAAGTAAAAGAAAAGTTGTTGAATGATCTAGCGATCATTCTAATAGGAACCAATCATGTCCATAAAAGGACGATGATAGTAACTGTAGAAACTGTCGCCCCTGTATTCCTGTATCTGCCATTGACCTTTGTTCAGCTGCGCTGCCTCTTTGGATAAATGATCAGCGATCTCATTCCTTTCCCTATATATATGTGAGCATGCAAATGAATCAAATTGGGACTTTAGAGAAAGGATATCAGTCATAATATCTCTAAGTGTGTGCAAGTGACAATGATTAACTTCATTTGTCCAGTTAATTATGAGCTGTGAGTCTCCGAATATCTGAAGTTGTTGGCAATTTTGTTCTTTTGCAAAAAGGAGAAGGTATTTTAGACTGCTCAATTCAGCATAGTTGTTGGTGCCTCTGCCAAGGCCGACCTTGATTCTATAAGACACTATATTATCCATATGCAGCACCGCCCCTCCACCACAGCCTTCAGCTTGTGCTGAGCCGTCAAAATAACCCCAGGGGGAGTTTATGTCTATGGATTCCTGGGTAATGATCTGAGGGGGTCAGATGTCCTGGTCCTCCGAGAGCGAATTGTATAAAGCCAACAGCGAAATACTGGAGGAGTCCCAATCTATTTTGGCATTCTTGAAAATGGATTTGTTCCTGTTAAGCTAGATTCCCCAGCAAATTAGCAGTGGAAGGCATCTAGTTTTCTGAGAGTTGGCTTTTATCCACCATATTTGCCAAGCCTCTTCAATATCTCGTCCCAGCCAATCAATATGTAGATTTAGTGAAGTGAGGATCCTTTGCCAGAAGGCTTTCGAGACATAATAGGCAAAGAAGAGATGAGAAGTATCTTCCTCCTGCATCCTACACAAACATCATCTAGAAGGCCTGCAGTTTGCAAGACACCTCAACATTAGTTCAGTGGAAACCTTGTCTGTTAAAATGCACCACATGAAAAGCCTAGATTTGGGAGGGACCTCTAATTTCCAGATATGACTCCACCACCAAGAGAAATCACCCGTGTGTTTGGCTGCCATTGTATAAGCATAACCTGATTTAAGGGAGTATCTGCCTTGGGGATCCAATGCCCATATAAGGACATCTTGATTTTCGTTTATATGCACATTGGCCTCCTCTAATGAGGCTATGAATATCTGCCAATCATCGACCCAAAGTGCCGGAATGTTGAGCGTTTGTTTTCCTTCCAGGTCTGGTTTTGCCACCTGTCCTGAATATCATCTGCTATATGTGATAAGTGGGTGATGCCTGAGTCTTGAAGGAAATTGCAAAGAGGACGGGGGAGAATATGGCCATTCCCACATCCACTCCACGCATCCAAACCAATCCTCACTTGAACTCCATTGCCAACTTTCCAAGCCAAACCACGCTTGATCAAAGAGATAGACTGAGATAATGCTTTCCAAATTATGGAGGATCCAGTCGTAGGAACTGAAGGTCTACGGATCCATTCTAGAATTGAGAGCGGATATATGTACTTATGATAAGTGATTTCCTGCCAAAGACTTCTGGAATTAATAAGTTTCCAGCCCAGTTTTGTAGCCAAAGCCTCGGCAAATAAATGCAAATTTTTTATGCCCCAACCCCCCAGTTTTTTGGGTTTGTCAATGCTGTCCCAACGGACCCAAGCAAAAGTTCTCCCTCGAATTTGTCTGCGCCAAAGGAAGCGACAACATAATTATTGAATTCTTTTTAAAATGCCTTTGGGAATCCAGGTCAGCGACATCCAGTAAACCGGAATAGCTTGTAGGATCAACTTGAGGAGAGTTAACCTACCTTCTCTAGAAAGCCATCTCTGTTGCCAAATATTGATTCTGCTTTCAATCTTGGCTATAAGCCAAGTCCAATCTGCTATGCGATAACCATTTGGTTTCAATCTAAAACCCAAATATTTAAGACCATCATCCAGATCTTGACGCTTATATTCAAAAAATTGGCTAACTAATCTTGCTTCATTCAGCTAGCAAGAAAATATGATAATAGTTGATTTTGCAATATTTGGCTGCATGCCTGTAGCTATACAAAAAGGATCTAGAATAGCCTTGGAAGCATATGAGTCTTTAAAAGATCCATTTAAAAAAATCAAAACATATTCAACAAATAAAAGATGGGTTATAAAGGACATATCCGAGAGACTGACTCCAGCGAAAGAGCCTTCCTCTTTGCCTTTTGTTATCAGTCTGCTGAAGCCTTCCATGATGAGGAGAAAGAGCAACGAGGAGAGAGGACATCCCTGCCTAAGGCCTTGTTCCTCATGAAAGAAACCCGAAGCCGCTCCATTGATGAGAATACTAAAGGAGACTGAAGCAAGACAACCCATGATCCAATTGATGAAAGCAAAGGGGAAGCCAATATGAGTGAGAGTTATCTTGAGGTATGACCAATAGGTACAATCAAAGGCTTTGGAAAGATCAATTTTTAGGATGACAGACTTTTTATGGAGCTTCTTAATCGAGTGAAGAGCTTCCTGAGCAGTACCAATTGCTTCATGGATTTGGCGATGGCTGAGAAAGGAAAATTGTTCCTTCGATATCATTCGGGAGAGAAAGGGTTTAATACGGAGGGCTATTGCTTTGAATATGATTTTGTAAATGCTATTGCAGAGGGATATGGGTCTGTAATCTTCAAAAGAGGAAGGGTTATCAGATTTTGGTATAAGGGTCAGGAAAGTCGAGTTGAAGGCCTCCAAAATTCTTCCAGACTTTCGGCTTTCTTCAATGGTCTGGATGAGATCATCTCCAATTAAATCTAAAAAGGAACTGAAGAATTCAACCGGCCACCCATCAGGACCCGGGCTCTTATCCTTATGAAAGCACTTCAACACAACTTCAAGCTCTTCTCTAATAACCTGAGAGTTTAGCTGCTTCTTCTTCTTCTTTTATAATTTAAAATAATTTTTATAATAAAAATATTAAAATAATAAAAACACATGCCATGTCACACTATCCCTATGATATATCACATTAAGTTAAAGATTACTCTGTAAGGAATAACAATAATGCGGCTATCCCACTAAACTGAATTAGTATCAAGTTATAATATGAGAATTAAAAATAATACTAACAAATTTATATTTGCATACATAACATTATTATATTAATCGGTTAGTCATATATAAATATGTTATATTAAATACATACAACATTTATTTCATTATAGTTTTGTTTTTATAAATAAAATTATATTTTTTTCTCATCCAAAAATTATTTATAAATATTATTATTTATATTGGTATAATGTTATGTTTATATTATATTTTATCATTTTTATTATACTATGCTGGTATTATTTATTAATTATATAGTATATAATTTAGTTATTTTTTATATAATAAAATATATAAAATTTTGTGATATAATAAAATATAAAATTAACATATATTTTAATAGGATTATACCCTCCAAAATTTTGGCTTGCTTTCAAATTTCAAAGCTCTTCTTGGTTTTTTCCTTGATGGTCACAAACACTTGAGCTCATCTCATGAGCTCTTGTTGAGTTTTCACACCCTCTTCACTTGATCAATCACTGATCGTCTTTTGACATGTTAATTGCTATGTCATGTTTGCGAGTTTGTTCTAACAATTTTGAAGGTTTGTCTTTGTGTGTATGAGTTGTTTTCCCTCTGTCGACATCAGTCACCAGGCACATTCACCTCACTTTCTTGAAGTTACAAACATAACACTCTCATGTGCTGAACAACAAAAGCTAAGGAAAATATCTATGCTAATGGTAACCAGGCCATCGTACCGGATGAGACTCCTACACCAACCGGTGTGAAGTCTAGTTGGGACTTCATGCTGGGGAGATCCCCTGAGTATTGGTGGGTCCAGCACTGTCAACATTTCTGGCGCTAGAAGGAGGGACGCCAATTGTTTATGGTCGAATGTCCTCTCAACCCCACGTATTTATCATCTGGTCAAGGCAGTAACATGAACTCCCTCTCTCCCACGCACAACTCTAAAGCTGGTTACTCCTCACCTCCCAGACCCGAACAAGAAATCTCATATCATCAACTTTTCTCAGTCTGTCCCATCACCCATCAATTTTCCAAAGTTATTGGACTGATCCCAAGAATACACAACCTTCCCTCTTCGTAGAGGAAGCAAAAGACTACACCCGCAGGAGTGGTAGTCTCGTTCGTTGAAGAAGTAATCCAACACTACCACCTAAGGCCCAAAAAAATAACAAGCATGGAGGAAGGAGAAAATACCATAATCGATGAATCATATATGCTTTCCTAGATGAATTACTAGGGTGGCCATTGACACACAAGATGAATTATAAAATAGACTAAGTACTAGGGGCCACTTCAATATCTAATTCACCTTACAAATCTAGGACCAATGACTATGTGAGCTCAAGAAGCAATTATAGGAATTGCTATACAAGGGTATAATTCACTCTTCCATATCTTTCCCTAGCATAATTCACTAGTGACTAATCTGTTGGAAATAATACTGAGAGGGGGGGGGGGTGAATCAGTATTATCACATCAATAAAACTTTTTCATTTCCATATTCAGATTCATATATGCTACTTCCACAACTTCTTATGATTCAGTTAGTTGATCCTTAATGAGTGCATTAGAACATTATCAACCATATTAACAGTAAACAGATGCAGTAAAATAGAACAGATCATCACACATAAGCCACAAACATGAACACCATGATATAAGGTGGAAACCCAATGTGGGAGAAAACCACCTGCTACAAGTCATCTCAATCTTCTTCTTAATAAGAAAATCCTTTTACAATATTTCTGTACTGGTGCAGTCTTATACCAGTACGCAGGCTTCTACCTGCAGAGATCTACAACCCTCTCTCGTTCTCCAGTCTCTCCTGGAAGGGAGCTACAACCCCCATAGTTCTTGTACTAGCCGATCCATTTACTAGTACGCAAGCTGCTACCTACTACAATGCTCCAAAGTTTTCAACTGCTACTGGAAGGGAGCTAGCACCCCCTTAGATCTTGTACTAGCTAATATACTAGTACGTAGGCACCGGCCTACAATCTTCTCTCCTCCAGGTAACACGTTTCATACATTTTCAGACTGGATACACCTGAAGCACAACACATAATCTGAAAGGCCACGTTTCATCCAATTTTCATACTGGACCCATTAATATCATTGAAGCACATAATCAATCAATCTTCTGAATGACCCAAACACTAGATCAATACATATACAAGGATAATATATGTGTTAGCACCCAGATCTAGTCCATCAGATCACATAAATATGAGTCATTATGATCCTGATCCAATATTAGTTCTCATCCATCAATACTGAAGCTAAACACAATCAACCAAATAGGATGTGCAGAATACTAACACCTTTAAACTGTCATCAGAACCCATCAACAACCAGAACCACCTGTGACTTCAAATATTATAGCTCAAATTGTATACACTACTACAATGAACCAAACCTGCATACATACACGCTTACACCAAAGCCAACCTGCGTACAGATCTATAAATATTCAAACATGACTTGCAGCGATTTCAAACTTAAGTTATACCAGTTCAAATCATTACAAGCGTCAGTATACAGATCTAGAATAAGCATAATCAAATATATACAGATAGTTCATTTCAAACCATTTGATCCCGATCTATCCTTAGATCTTGTTCTCCATCAACCGGTGAGATCCCTCTTTAGCTCAGATCCAGATCTGCACCATAACCCAATCACAGTATTCCAAATCTAGCACTTTATCAGATATTCAATAATTCAGATGATGCTTTGCCAAATGATCTCCTTCCTCTTTTATAATCTTAGGCCTTTCACAATACCACGGTCCAAAACCATAATAACACAATACCATGGACCCAATACTTGGGATCAACACTTTTGGATGCAATACCACGGACCAAAACCATAGGATCAAAAACTGTCGGACTAATACCATGAACCAACCATGAAAGTGCGTGAGATCAACACTTTTGGATGCAATACCACGGACCAAAACCATAGGATCAAAAACTATCGGACTAATACCATGAGCCAACCATGAAAGTGCGTGAACTTTTCTCTTCATGAAAGGAACTTTTCTCTGCATGAAAGTGCGTGAACTTTTCTCTATATGAAATAAACTTTTCTCTGCATGAAAGTGCGTGAACTTTTCTCTACATGAAAGAAACTTTTCTTTGTATGAAAGAAACTTTTCTCTGCATGAAAGTGCATGAACTTTTCTCTACATGAAAGAAACTTTTCTCTGCATGAAAGTGCGTGAACTTTTCTCTACATGAAAGAAACTTTTCTCTACATGAAAGTGCGTGAACTTGAAAATAACTTTGCTGCACTATAATTTATCATCTAAGTGATTTTCCATCGAGGAAAACACTTGTCTCATAATGCCAACAATCTCCCCCTTTGGACTTGATGGCAAAGCTAACTTGTCACACGTAGAACTATCATCTGATTCCTTTGAGTTGTTCTGCACCCCAGGCATTCAGTCACATCTGATATCTCTTCTTGAAGATTCATCTAGTTATAACTAAGTGAGATGTTCTTCTATGAGTGGGTTGCCATCAAGTACAACACATGCATCATAATGCCAACATAATCACCTCTTCAACCTAAAAAGTTCAAACTATAGTTGATGGTCACCAAAATCAACAAGGAGATATCAAACCTAAATGTAAAGCATATCCTAACAATATAGCTCCTTTCATAAAATTATTTTCCATCGTGTTATTAAAAATTTTCATTGTTCACCTAAAACAAACCCCAACATAACTCTCCTTGCCCCTTTTTTCTTTGTTGTCAATACTTCATATACTTTCTAAAGACCAAAATATACATAATGAGTATGATATTGATCTTTAGTTAGCTAAAATGCACTTTAGTGACATTTAAACAACAACAAAAATCTCATTAGAGAGTACAATTATAGTACTTTACCCGAATTCACTAATTGGACATAGTTATATACTTCAGAAGCTTAGATATTATCGAGTACAATGGTGTTGTCAGATATCCCAACCTCCATTTGCATATCAAGATGCAAGGTAGGAAAGTGGAGCTTGAGTTAATGCATCTTTGTAGCCTTTTGGGGCACTGGGGATTGACTTCTAATAGTATGAGTCATGTCCATCCACATGAGCAATCTCCTCTTAGTTTAGTGCATTCCCATGAGTATAAAAATGTTAAAAACATTAAGCATTGATGCAAGTTTACCAAGAATGTTACTGCTTTGAGATTTCCCAACCTCCGTTTGTGGATTCAGATGTGTCGAGTCTCATCACTGTTTTGTTTTTGACACTCTTTTCATCCATTTTTCCACTTTTCATCATCGTTATCAACTCAAATAAGCAGTAAACTATATATTTTGACATGGTAAGGTACTTAGATGTCTTATTTTTCATATTTATTAATATGCCTTATTATTAAGTTAAAAGATTGCAATAAGCTACATAATTAATACGATTTTGCAGTTGTTTCATGATTTGAGAACTATCTCCATGGTTTGTTGAATTCCAGTACTTCAGACAACCAAAGAAGCACATGGGGAGAAGGGGATTGATCTCCTCGTGGATCTCCTCCTATTTTCCCAAGCCAAATCATCAAGGAAATCGCCGAGTGGCACAGTCAAAGAAGTGGGTCAATATGTGGATAAGCGGGGCAGTGAGAGTTGGGATAAATCACGACTCTCTAATTTGCTTTCCAAATAGCAAATTGTATAGAAATGTTATTACTCTGTTATAGATTAAAATTCAAACTAGGATTGTTTTAAGATTTATAAGGCATAAAAGTCTTAATATGTTGAGCACAAATTCTATATATATATAACTCTATAAACAGAAAGCAAAAAGGCGTGTAGATGATCTTTGAATGACTGTTTGAAGTTTTATAATTTTGTTCTCTTTAATTGAAGAAGTATTTTCGTCAACCTCATGTGTAGTTAGATGTTGAATTAATGTTTTAAAACCTGTAGTTTTGTGGAGGTCCCCTGCAGACAGTTGAGGTTCAATATTTTACGTTTAGCTCAGTCATTTCATTTTCATTATTTCCATAATTTCTTTAATGTAGCTTCAGTTTCTTTGTAGTCATTTGTTTAAAATCTTTCTTTTGTTGTCTACCAAATTCAATCATTTATATGCTTTTTAAAATAGAACCATGTATATACTCTTCTCCTTTTCATAGCAAATACATCTGTTAGATTGCATTCTTTCTGTTTTTGCTTGATTATTTCAAAGTTGAATTGTTAATTTCAGTGTAGAGATCTTAACATAGGATGCTTTATAAATTCATTCTAGAATAAAAGTAATTCTCTTTTAGAGCATAAATAATTGTCTTTCTAGAACATAAGTAGTTTATTCACAGATTTTAGAATAACTTTTTTTAGTTTCTTTTAAAAAATACAATTTATCTTAAAGAAGTTTTTTCATGGAATTTGCAAATTTGTTTTCCTTTTCTATTAAATTGCATAGTAGTTCTTTTGAAACTAACAATAGTGAGCTAAATAGGATCATGATAACTTGTTTCAATTTTCTTTTCATAGTCAATTGTAGGAATTTAATTGTAAATCATCAATTTCATTAGGAATATAAGAATAAAGAAAATCCTTAAAACAAACACAATCATCAATTTAATAAACTCAAAAAGGCTTCTAGCATATATAGTGCACCTGCACTTCACAAGTTTACCAACTCCGGTCGATAATTTATGTAAGCAATTTAAGAACATTAAATTGACTAAACAGGATGAAAGACAACAAGGTCAAGCTTCAGATAAGGCATATTTATAGCCTTTTGGAACACTAGGGAATGACTCCTAACATTATGAGTCATGTCTCTCCATGTGCTTAATCTCCTCATGGTTTTGTGTCGTTACCCGTACCTAGAGTTACTCATCTTGTTTGAGAATGTAGTGAATGTCAAAGCAAGGAACACCTTAGTTGACCACCTCCCCCTTGGGCTAATAATGATAAGTTCCCTCTATTGGAGTTAAATAATGGATGGGACCCAAACCTACTTATTAACAATTTTGGCATTAGTGTTTGGGACTTAAACCATGATGACAAGGACCCCCCTCCCAAACCACCTTACAGGGGGATTGTTCACATCATTGCCTAATGCCTTACTTGATGGAAACCAACCAACAACAAGCTTGAAATGCAAACCATAATTGACATCGGTGTCCAGTAATTATAATGTTGTATCATGTCATCAATGATATCAGACCCTTGTTACAAGGACAATATTGTCCAAGGCCTATTATTGAAACTTAAGATAATGCAAAATTGCTAACATAGAAAAGGTGGATCATATGTGTTTTATCGATCATCACACTTGATATTATTTTATTTTAATCTAATCTCCTAATCTACATAACCATGCTCATACATTACCCGTAAATTAACAAATGGAGCAATAACTATCGTGATCTAAACAATTAACACTAATATCAACGTGATGTTAACCTTGATCTTTACATATTATCATTGTCACCCTTGGGGAAATTAATTCAAACATATTTCTATGGTTGGACGTTCGAGAGATAAGCATTACTCTCCATTATGTGCTCCAACATTTCATGCACAAGATACAGTCATTCATCCATTATTCCCCTTCCTTAAAACTCAAATCACTTCCATCAAGACCTATCATCCACTCCTCCAAAACCTTTTCCATGGAATTTATATCTAATTTGGCATTGAATTCCCCCAAATTAGGGGGCATCGCTTATTATTCCCACTTACTAACCAAGTGCCTCATACTGACAAGGCACCAATGTGTTCTTACTTAAAACAAATCAGCCAATAAACCCTGGCCACACCTATTGACTAGCCTTCAAATCAATTCCAAATTGCCTCCCATTTCTTCTTGACATTGAAACTCATCCCGTCTTATTTTCCTTTAAAAGGTGGAAATTCTAGAACCATCTATAGTGCCCATGACTTACACTACTTAAAGGCTTGTATTTTAAGTTGTCACTTAGACAAAAGTAGGTTCACCCTAGCTACAATGCCTTGTGCTTAGTGTTGATCCAGTTGGGTTGTTCCCATTTTCTCCAATGCGACACGATGAAGCTCAACAATGACATTTGGCATTTACAATGTATGATAGAAATCCGGTGCAACCATCCAACATTATTTAATCTATGTTTGTGCCTCTAGAGGAACCTATAATAGAAATTTGAGTTATTCATTTCATTTATGGATTTCTCCCTAGAGTTCAACTGGGTACACAAAATTAGTCTTGAGATTATATTTCTACTGCAACTATTACATCTTAACTTGGAAGTCATTTTGCAAGTTGGTATATGATCTTGACAATTTTTAACTAGTTTTGGGAAGTGAAGTGGATGACCTTGGCCTATTCTATTACAACTTGGAGTTGTACCTTAAAGTGCTGCATTTGAGTGGCCAAGGGATCAACCTACCTCATTAATTCTTGAGTCTTGAAGCTACCATAATGTGTTTCTAGATCTAACTAGAATTGCAAGACTTCCTTTTGCTCTTTAAGCCACTTAGAGAATTATGGAGCTTCTCGATAAAAGTAGAAGGTTTCTCATTATCACCCATATCTTCAAGCTTTGGATATTTGAAATAAACCATGGAGCACATTTATGTGAAGTGTTGTTTGATTACTTCAAGTTCATCTAACAAGTTATCTACTTCAAGTTCATCTAACAAGTTATCTACTTCAAGTTCATCTAACAAGTTATCTTTATCATGATTAAGGATATCGTGTTCCCTCAATGCATCATCCAACTAAACTTGGCCCTATTTGATTGTGTTGTTAAGGTTCGTAGTTATCCCACCCCACTTTTTTCTATTAGTGAACAATCTCTTTACTTGTATTCAAAATGTTCATAATGAATAGTGCGAGAAAACTTGGTGAATATTCACATAAGTAGAGGTTTGTGAATGCAAAGCAACATGGGATTTAGGTAAGCAAGTGATTGGGAACTCTAAGCAAAGTACTCCATAAAACTATGAACTTCTTGATCCTCTAAACTTACTAACTTCCCAACCTCAATGATGCCCCCCATTATTTAAGAATGAATTTTTGCTGGCAAACTCTAAGAATCTTCTAGTCGTACATAGGATTCCAAGACAGGGAGTGAAGTAGTAATAGTATCGTAGTCTATTAGAGTTGATGGTGTAGCAATTTTCAAAATATTTATGAGAATTGGTTGCATGGACACAATAACTTGCATAATGTCAATAGGATTAAACTAGCTTGAAGCCTTATCCTACACCTCTTCATCCATTTTTTCATCCTTAGAGTCTTAAGAAGAGGAAAGAAAACATTTCCATTCTATGTATTTTCTTTTGTCGAGGTCAATGTGTAACCACCCTAGTATATGGTTGTTCTACTAAACCTAGTTTTGGTTAGTTGTGAGTTATTATACAACCTATGATGTTTTTTGGGAGATGGTGTTTTGGACTTATTACTCCTAAAAAATGAAACATATGTGGTTGCTTAATGATTCTATGAACACCTTTTCAATGGCATGTGGTGAGTAATTGTTTCATATAAATGATATCGATATTCACCTTAATGATGATGATATATATGTATTCGTGCACCTCCTACTACGATGCATTTGAATGATGACTCATGTCTTCCATTTGTCTTGGTGTTATTCGAGAAGGCTAACTTGTTACATGTCAAGATATTGATGAAGGGACCAAGAATCACATTCAAGTTAAAGGGGCACATGCTCAACGAGGGTGGCCACCTAATCCTAGAACCTATGGAGTCTTGGAACAAAAAAAAAAAAAAAACTTGCTAAAGTTATTTGAAGCAAGAATCCTTAAAGAACAAAAAAAAAAACTACAATTCACATTTTAACCACCTTTCGATGCTTTTAATTCTAGCCCTAATCCAAATTTTACCCAAAAATATTTTAATAAGTAATGAGAAGGCTAAGAGACATCTTTAGGAAGGGTTGTTATACCCATGGGAGATTAGAAAAGAGAGTGCGACTTTGTGTGAGAGGACCAGTGGGCGGAAGAGGATGACTGAGAGTTCTACCTTGAGGAGGATATATGATTTGTAGCTCATGGCCTATTGTGGAAGTATATTGATAGCTACTTTAAGCCTAGTATAAGTGGATAAATGAGGCTAGGATTGTACTTACCTAACCAAGGGTAATAATGTTCATTATGTCTATTATTTTTTTGGGTCCCTAGGACACCACTACCAAGAATGGTACTTATGTAACTTGTTGAGAAATCAATATGCTTAGGTATTAGAGTTGATTTCTCTGACATGATAATTACTTGTGAATTAGTTGGCTTATTTATTCATATTATTATGTTCTCTTCTTTCATCAAGCAATTACCAAAATATAAAAACATGAAGATGACAAGAAACAAAGAACATAAGATGTAGGCTCTCCAAGCCAAGGCCAAAACCCAACACGGGGGAAAACGAACAAAAAAAAACTCTTCTTATAGAATCAAATCAAAGTGAGACATCCAAGACCCAAAAACAAAGTCAAAAACCATCCACAATATCCAAATCAACCCTTCATTCTCTGTCATACTTTATCATCAAAACAATCAAGTAGTTTGTCACAAGCTTGTCCTTTAGATGCCTTGGTCCACAAGGATACTCATCCTTCTTGTAGCTTTCATATTACAATCATTTCAATTCTTCTATGGGTCATACTTCACATATATTATGGTTCTTCCTTAGCTCACATGTCATCACAAAGATAGTCTCAATAACTCGCACAACTTCACAAAAATTTGGCCTCAAAAATTCGCATATTTTCATATCTTTTGCCACAGAAAGATTCACATCCTTTTTAGGCCCTATTCCACAGAGAAACTCGCTCCTTTTTCAGATCCTTATACCATAGAAAATTCACACATCTTGCCAGAGGAAACTCACATATCTTGTTGCAGAATTTGAACGAATTTCCTTCCAAATGAAGGAGAATAGGTGCTAATATATAGTTGTTCGCTTATGCGAAGGGTCACTTGCCTTGGGTAGGCCGACTTGTGATCCAGGTGGATATTGGTGGCCACCTGCCAAGTCCACCAGGACCCCCACCATTGTCTTTCTCAGCATTTTCAGTTTCCTTAATTGTAGCACAACTTACTATTTTTAGCAGTTTTTCGGGTCCTGAACTTCCGGAGCCGTTTTGAGGCCCTAAACGACGTTTTTTGGGGAATCCGGGGGCAACATGGGTCCATAGAATAGACCAATGTTGCCCGTTCCAACAATGATAATGCTCGGAAATAATACTTCATTTCATTAATGGAAAATACTGAGATATGCTTACAACCAGAAGTGGAAATAAACCAGCTAGGGCGATGGTAGCTTATCTCTGAGAAGAGATGTGATGGCTACATGCCTCTGAACTGTGTTACAATGAGGCTCGAAGGCCTATTTATTGTTGAGAAACAATGGAAAACCCTTAACATTCCAAAACCTAACCCTAGGAGATGAAACGCCAAACTGTGGGCCCCGTTTGGGGTAAGTTGGTACATCAACTTCCCGGGGTCGTAACTTTGGCATATGATCTCCGTTTGACGCGTACAATAGCTCATTAGAAAGATCTATCCGAGCACTATCATTGTTGGAACGGGCAACATTGTTGCCCCCGGATTCCCCAAAAAACGTCGTTTAGGGCCTCAAAACGGCTCCGGAAGTTCAGGACCCGAAAAACTGCTAAAAATAGTAAGTTGTGCTACAATTAAGGAAACTGAAAATGCTGAGAAACACAATGGTGGGGGTCCAGGTGGACTTGGCAGGTGGCCACCAATATCCACCTGGATCATTCCTCCCCCCTTAGGAAGCAATGGTCTCCATTGCGTTGAGCTCCTCCATGAGATGCAGAAACTTCTGCTGAACTTGTTCCCTGGTGAGCCACTTGCCCTGCTGAAGGAGTTGGCCTGCTTTGACAACTTGATACAGTTGGATATTCTGTTGGCGAGTGTGCTTGATCTGTGTGTCCATGATTCGATCAGTTGCAGCTTGTTCCATGCAATCTGGATTTAATTCTGTGGGTTTGAGCTGTTTTGCAATGTCGGATGTGTCTAGAAATGGTGGAAAGTATGGCCGAAGGCGGTCCACATTGAACACTGGGTGCAGGCCAAGGAATGGGGGAATGCTGAGCTCAAATGCATTGTCTCCCATAGCCTTAGTAATGGTGTAAGGACCATATCGGAGTGGTCTCAATTTCCGATAGGCTCCAGTAAGGCGTTCCTTTTGCAAATGCAACCAGACTTTGTCGCCCACCTGAAACTTGTGTGGCACCCGATGTTGATCATGTCGCTGCTTGTACTTGGCATTTGATTTCTCAAGAATGTCATGGACCTGCTGGTGAATATGTTGGATGCGCTCAATGAAGCTGGTGGCCTTATTTGTTTCGGACTGGACATGAGCTGAATTCATGTGAGTAGCTGCAAGTGGCATGGCCACATCAATGGGGCATAGTGGCTGGAATCCCAAACCCACCTGAAAAGGGCTATGGCCAGTGGAGCTGTGAAGAGCTCGGTTGTAGCTGTGCTGAACATAGGGGAGGCTCTCGTCCCATGTGCGTGGATGCTTTGAGTTATACATGCGCAGAATGTGCACAATCATCCTATTGACAACCTCTGTCTGGCCATCAGTTTGAGGATGGAAGGCTGTGGACTTCGTGAGTTTGGTGTCCAGCATTGACCAGAGACTGGACCAAAATGTGCTGAGAAACCGACTGTCCCGATCTGAGATGATAGACTGTGGGATCCCAAAGTGCACCCACACTCGTTCAAAGAAGAGTTTAGCAGTGGCTTCTACTGTGATATTCTTCTTGCAGGCCACCATAATGGCCATCTTCGAGAACCTATCGACGACCACAAAAACACAGTCATTTCCATGCTTAGTGGAAGGAAGGCCTGACATGTAATCCATGGAGATGGATTCCCAAGGTCGACTAGGGGTAGGCAACGGGGTGTAGAGGCCTTGCTTCTTAATGGTTGGTTTGGCAATGGCACAGGCAGTACATGATCGGATGTACTTCCCAACATCCTGTCGAAGATTCGGCCAATAGAAATAATTTTGCAGTACTGCCACTATTTTCTCGACCCCGAAATGCCCAGCAGCCCGACTGTAGTGTGCTTCCCAAATCATCTTGGCACGCTCGCTTGAAGGAACACAAAGGTGACTGAGGTGGCATAATAGGGCATCCTGGAGGTGAAAATCTGCAACATGCCGACCCTCCAAGAGTGTCTGGTATGTGTGGCCGAATTCTGAGTCGCTTTTGTAGAGAAGGGGCCAATCAGAAGTCTCGTGCCCACAAGAGTTGAGCACCGTGGTCAGCGCCATGATCGGTGGTCGACTGAGGCAATCGGCAACATTATTGGTGCTGCCCTTTTTATACTTGATATTCAAGTGAAACTGTTGCAGGTATGTAGACCACTTCTGATGGCGATCATTCTGTAATTTCCCTTGGGTCTGTATGAACTGCAGGGGTCGGTGGTCTGTGTGGATGACCGTTTCCTTCCCCAAAATGTAATGCTTCCATTGTCGGCAGGCCTGTACAATGGAATACATCTCTTTATCATAAGTGGGGTACTTCCGGACTGTGTCTGAAAGTGTTTCACTGTGATATGCCACTGGATGTCCATGTTGAGTAAGGACTGCCCCAATAGCATAGTCAGAGGCATCTGTCTCGACCTCAAATGGTTGTTGTAAATCTGGTAACGCGAGCACTGGTGCCGTGCAGAGGCGATCCTTCAACTCCCTGAATGCCTTCTGTTGAGTTTCAGACCAAAAGAATTTTGCTTTCGCCCCTCCCATGGTGACTTGACTCAAGGGCCAAGAAATATGAGAAAACCCCAGCACAAACCTGCGGTAGAAGTTGGCAAGACCTAGAAAGCTGCGGAGCTCTGTTAGAGTGGTTGGAGAGGGCCAATCCCGAATGACTTGGACCTTGGCTGGATCGACATGCACCCCCTGTTCATCAATGATGTATCCCAGATACTGAACCTCGGTCATGCCAAAAGTGCATTTCTCAAAATTGGCACATATCTTGTGTTGCCGCAGTGTTTGGAGAACCTGTCGGATGTGGTGGAGGTGCTCTTCCCAACTCTGGCTGAAGATCAGAATGTCATCCAAGTATACTACTACAAAGGAGTTGGTGAATGGCCGCAAGATGTCATCCATTAGCCTCATAAAGGTTGCAGGAGCATTCGTCAATCCGAAAGGCATGACCAACCATTCGAAGAGGCCCTCCTTGGATTTGAAGGCAGTCTTCCACACATCTGAGGGTTCGATTGGTACCTGGTGATATCCTGACTTCAGATCGATCTTGCTGAAATATTTCGCCCCCTTTAGTTGGTCTAGGAGGTCATCAATCCGCGGGATCGGGTACCTATTACGGACAGTGATCTTGTTCAGCGCGCGATAGTTAGTACAGAGTCTCCACGTCCCATCCTTCTTTTGTACCAACACGATCGGGCTCCCACAGGGCGATGGACTCGGACGGATGTGACCTTTCTGCAGGAGCTCCTGAATCTGCCTCTTGATTTCATTGTTCTCCAGAACGGAGCGTCGATAAATTGGTCCATTGGGTAGCGGCGCACCTGGGGTCAGGTCGATGGAGTGCTTGACTTGACAGTGCAGAGGAACCCCTGCCGGGGAGGTGAAGATGTCTTCGTACTCCTCCACAATCTTGTCCATCTGTAGTTGTCGTGCAGAGGGACCCTGTTTGGAGGCCGCGGCCACTGTCTTCTTCTTCCCTTGTGGGCGTATCATCAGGAAAACAAATTTCCTGGTTTTGGAAATTATCTTACTGCATTGTTTTGCAGTAATCAAAGAGATGGCGACAGGTGGTGCTACCTCTGGTATCCTGAACAACTTATTTCCCAATGTAATAATAACAACACGAGGCCTTGATTCATACACAGCATGTCGCTTCCACAAGTATGGTTGTCCTAGTAATACATCACAAACTTCAAGGGGAGCAATGTCACACAATACCTCGTTCGTGAAGGGCTTGATGTTGTATGGAAGGCGACACTGCTGGCTCACGCGAAGATCTCGCCCTTGGTGAAGCCACCCAATGGTGTATGGTTGTGGATGTGCTGTGGTCGGTAAGCCCAACCGCTTCACGACCTCTGCCGAAATGAGGTTCTTTTGACTCCCGCTATCAACAATGAACTGTATCGGGGAGCCCTTTACCCACATCTGGGAGTGGAAGAGACGCTCCTCCTCCTCTGGATCTTCGGGTTCATTTTTCTGGATCTTTGCGGTAGCAACAGTGGCGCTGGGATCCGCATCAATGATCTGCTTCCCTTTTTCATACCCCTTATCGGGTTCTGACTCATAGTCGGAACATGCATCTGATTATGAAACCTTTAGCTCAACCACCAGTGACTGCTTGGCCCGACACTCACTTGTGTTGTGAGTGGAGCTCTTATGGAACTCACACCATTTTCCAGTGTCCTTTCTCGGCTTCGCGGCGTTGTTCTTTGCTTGCAGCTTCGGCTGGTTGTCTTGGGCTGTCCCGCCTTGGCTCTGTCCTTTGTTCTGTGGTTTAGGGGCACCTTTCCCCTGCTTTGGATTCGCAGATCCAAAGTCTCGCTTCTTTTGCTTAAACTTTTACTCGACCTTGACGGCATATCGGTATGCTGCGCCGAGCGAGGGGATGTTTAGGAATTGTATTTCTTCCTGGATGTACTTGTGCAGGCAGCCACGGTATTTGAGTATCAAATGTTGCTCCTAACTCAGCAGAGCACTTTCTTGGGTCAAGCAGGAAGATTTTTTCTTTTCTCATTTTTTTGCAGGATTTTTTTGGGCGGCGACTTTGCAGATCAGATCTGAAACATTTGGTACAAAATTTACAAAATCAAATACCAGATCTGGATTCCTCTCGAAAAATCACCCAATTTCAAAAAAAAAATGGGTCAAATCGGAGTCCGGATGTGGGAGATATCGCTGATTTAAAATCAGCTATTTTATCAGAATTTTTGTGACGGCGGAACTGTTGCAGCACAAATTTGAGATCTCAGAGTGCCCAGATAAGGATTTCCATCACATGGGAAGATGCAAAATGGTCCTTCTGCTTCCAAAAACAGGTTATAATAAATATTCTGAGTTATATTGGCCGAGTTATGTCCATTTTAATTCTGGAGCAGCATTAAGAGTGGGTTTCCATTGGAGACGTGCCCTCCCACCCCACTTTAGTAGGCACCTGCTTCACATTCATCAGTTTCAACATAGCAGCAATCGGCTTGGGTTATTTGGAGATGTGCCCTCCCACCCCAGGCTATGTAGGCACCTGCAACTTCATCAGCAACCAACATCACGGTTGTGGGTCATCCACAAACCCACACTTCATCGAAGTCCATTTGCTAGGCCACACACTGTCAGAATCACAGTTGGTCACAAGCATTACAGGGAATCTCTATCCTCGGATCTTCATTTATCAGGGTTTTGGGTTAACCACGTAAAACCCTTATCTTCAGTGGATCTTCATATTCAACAAAGACTTTGCAGGAGGGAACTTTACGCAATGGGGACCATTGCTTCTTAAGGAGGGAGGAATGATCCGAATGGAAAATGGCATCAACCCATGGTACTCATCCACCCATATTATTCATCCACCCATGGAATTTACCCATGGTATTGTAAATGGCATCTGCCCGTGGTATTGTAAAATCCACCCATGGTATTCATTCACCCATGGAATTTACCCATGGTATTGTAAATGGCATCTGCCCGTGGTATTGTAAAATCCACCCATGGTATTCATTCACCCATGGAATTGACCCGTGGTATTGTAACTGAAAAATACTATAAGTAACAAGCGAGCGTGCCAAGATGATTTGGGAAGCACACTACAGTCGGGCTGCTGGGCATTTCGGGGTCGAGAAAACAGTGGCAGTACTGCAAAATTATTTCTATTGGCCGAATCTTCGACAGGATGTTGGGAAGTACATCCGATCATGTACTGCCTGTGCCATTGCCAAACCAACCATTAAGAAGCAAGGCCTCTACACCCCGTTGCCTACCCCTAGTCGACCTTGGGAATCCATCTCCATGGATTACATGTCAGGCCTTCCTTCCACTAAGCATGGAAATGACTGTGTTTTTGTGGTCGTCGACAGGTTCTCGAAGATGCCCATTATGGTGGCCTACAAGAAGAATATCACAACAGAAGCCACTGCTAAACTCTTCTTTGAACGAGTGTGGGTGCACTTTGGGATCCCACAGTCTATCATCTCAGATCGGGACAGTCGGTTTCTCAGCACATTTTGGTCCAGTCTCTGGTCAATGCTGGACACCAAACTCACGAAGTCCACAACCTTCCATCCTAAAACTGATGGCCAGACAGAGGTTGTCAATAGGATGATTGTGCACATTCTGTGCATGTATAACTCAAAGCATCCACGCACATGGGACGAGAGCCTCCCCTATGTTCAGCACAGCTACAACCGAGCTCTTCACAGCTCCACTGGTCATAGCCCTTTTCAGGTGGGTTTGGGATTCCAGCCACTATGCCCCATTGATGTGGCCATGCCACTTGCAGCTACTCACATGAATTCAGCTCATGTCCAGTCCGAAACAGATAAGGCCACCAGCTTCATTGAGCGCATCCAACATATTCGCCAGCAGGTCCATGACATTCTTGAGAAATCAAATGCCAAGTACAAGTAGCGACTTGATCAACATCGGGTGCCACACAAGTTTCAGGTGGGCGACAAAGTCTGGTTGCATTTGCAAAAGGAACGCCTTACTGGAGCCTATCGGAAATTGAGACCACTCCGATATGGTCCTTACACCATTACTAAGGCTATGGGAGACAATGCATTTGAGCTCAGCATTCCCCCATTCCTTGGCCTGCACCCAGTGTTCAATGTGGACCGCCTTCGGCCATACTTTCCACCATTGCTAGACACATCCGACATTGCAGAACAGCTCACCCCGCTGATATCCCGAATGACTTGGACCTTGGGAGGAGGCCCCCAAGATCTAAAAGATTGTATTTCCATGTGGGCCAATCCCGAATGACTTGGATTTAAACAGGAACGCAACAAATTACAAAGATAACCCCTGACTCCTTACAGAGATCCTTATACCATAGAAAATTCACACATCTTGCCAGAGGAAACTCACATATCTTGTTGCAGACTTTGAACGAATTTCCTTCCAAATGAAGGAGAATAGGTGCTAATATATAGTTGTTCGCTTATGTGAAGGGTCACTTGCCTTGGGTAGGCCGACTTGTCCATGTGGAGGAAAAATATTATTTTTCCCTTTTTCTAACAAGAAGTCCAAGTGGGACTAACTCTTTAACTTATAATATTTTTTTCTTTTGGCTCAATAAATCTTAGAAGCATGAAGAACATGCTTATCTAATGAAATAAAATAAAAATAAAAATTATTCTTTTTCGTCTTTCTAATTTTTACATCAAATACATAATGATACAAGTACAATGATAATTACGAAGACCGAACCTAGTTACAGTTTTCAACATAACTAACATTGTTCATCAAGGGCTAGGGTGGTAATAAGATTCTTGCAATGGAGTACCACTATCATGTAGGATACTTTCCTAAATAAAAGTATTCAACAAGGGCATGAATGGTAGTAACTTCCTTACACACCCTAACTTGAGAGGTTTTAGGAATGCTACAACTCCATGAATCTCTCCTCCGCCCTTTGGTTGATTAATTAGAAGTTTGGTCTTTGGGTTATTTTAAGTTGAGTGGGAAATATGTTGAGTGTTATGTATTGCTACCTCTAACCTCATTGAAATGGAGCCTTTCTCAAGGGGTAATATTTGATTTAGAAAACTACATTAGTTTCGTGAAAAATTAATGCTTAAGTTCAACTTCCACATCTTGGAAGAGAGATTGTTGTTATAATGACATTGGAAACTTCCAACTCAATCAAAACACCATTGTTTGTAGTAGGAATGTCATCATCATCTAAATGATGGAAAAGTATAATGCATTTATAACCTTCTCGAGGTTGAGGTAAATTTAGATAGGATGGTGGAGATGCCAATCAAGACAAGGACTACATATTCAATAATGGTAGATGTCCTTAATCTCACAACATTAGAAACTATCATATAAGGTTGCACAACTAGTTAGCTAAGTAATTGAGGTTTCAGGGGTACATACTGGCTCAATGGTTAATGGCAGATGTTTTCATGGACTCTTTTTAACAATGCTACATACAACAAGGTGATTAACAATATTTTTTGGGCACATCTTAAGATCCTATTGTAACATCCCTTTTTTTATAACACTCTATGTATGCAAACCCAACTGTGTAATTATATGTGTGTGTGTGTGTGTGTGTGTGGAAATAAATTGTACATTAGCTGAAGGGATGGAAAAACAGGTCCAAAGACCTGAGGGGAGGCTTGTTGAGTGCTTATTGTGTGATTGGAAGGTCATAGTGTACATGTTGGGGTGCCTCTGGCATGTGTATTGGTTGTTGTGGCATGCCAAGAGCAGGTCATATAACCATATTGTGTTTCCTTATTTTCAACCTAACTGGTGACCAGCCAACACTATTAGGCATTAAAGAAGATTGAATGGGGTAACATGGGAGGGGGATTATGCCCATCCATTTTCTCTCCTCGGGGATAGAGAAAACATAATGGTTACCTCAAGAAGAATACAAAATACAATATAAGGAACGACCTAGGGATATTTGAGAAGGGATAAAATAGAGTGCATGAAAGGGAGCTTTATGGAAGGAGAGGTCAAGGTGATGTAAGAGCTAAGTCGAACAACTGAGTTGGAATGGAATATATGAGAGCCAATGTTCAAAATCTTGGCATGTGATTCCTCATATCTCTAGTATTAAGGCCACTAGATGGTCAAGGCTAAGCCTGAATGGTTAGAGGGAAGCTCGGGATGCCAAAACTACTTGGTGCTATTGTTGGCTAATGAACCACTTGAAAGGGAAATCCAACCACTGTGGTGCTTGCTAAGAGCTATTAAAACCCCTATTCAATGGACTAAATATCCCTGTAGTGCTTGCTAAGAAAGAACAATTGAGGAAACACCTTTATAGTAGGTTCGTCCTCCCAGAGTTGAGCAATGGTCATTTGAATCTTGGGTGAAGCCCTGTGTTATAACCAAAGAACAATTGATTTGTTGTGGTGCTTCCATTGGGACTGTGAAACAACCCAAACGATGGAATCCTACTCTCAATCATGTATTTAAGCCTTGGATGTGAATTTCCCTAAACAAGCATCCCCTTAGACTTTGGATCTAGCTCAAGGGTGGTTAGTTGTAAAAACAATTGTGCAACTAGCCTATGGTTGGGTGGAGAGTTGAATTCCCTCCTTCAATTTCCATCCATCTTTAAATGCACATTTAAGTTTATATTACTTGTGTATATTGTCTTCTGGATTGTGTTGATTCTGATCAATATATGTGAATCATGCAATGATTTATGAGTTTATAATTGTAAATGAATGCATGAGAAATGAGGGTCACTGTGGTGCTCATGATTATAATATTATTATTCTATGTATTCAAGAACTTGATGTTCGTTCAACTGTGTTTTCCATGGTTATATTAACGTTTAATGTGATATTACGTGTTCATGAATACATAGTTATGTGTTTATGTATACCATGTTTATGAAATTTTGTGAAATATTATATATATGTAAATCAACCTATTCATGTATTGGATGTTCCATCAAAACTAAGTATTTGTAGCTTCAAACCTTGTTTGGACCACACCACTTTCAAATCATATTCACATGGTGTGATTCGATTGTCTAGGCAATAGGACCTCAACCAATGTACACCTTAGGACTTCAAGTTGCCAGTGGAAGTGAGTTGGTCGTCATATTGCTCGTAGACATTACCTCATACACGTATTTTGTATTATATGTTTATGTTGTTGTATCCAGTAGGCGGCGAAGTTTAGACTCATTTTATGTGGGCGAGAGATCTAATGGTAGGGTGTAGAGGTAACCCTGAGGGCGGAACCTACCTTATAGCCCACCTCTCACCGCTTGTCGCCAAATTCATGGCACGGTGCATCCTATAAGAGTGCACTATCAAGGTTAAGCAATCATGTCAGATTTCCAAGGTGGAATCGCAAGGTTGCCTTATTGCTCACCGCCCACCGCTACTCGCATCTTGTTTGACGTTAAATGTTGCGGTAACAAGATTGTGGTGGTGTAACATGGGCCTAACTATAGGGCCCACTAAGTTGACTTGTTAAGACTATGTGGACTTGATGTGGTAATTTAAATGACATTTTCCTCTATTAATACACCCAAACTTTAATTAAGTATAACTTCTGACTGGGGGCTCAGATCAAAGCAAGTGTGACATCGCTAGAAATCTCTCGATTAGTTTAACATGGCAGTGGCATCAGAGTGAATTCTGCAAACTTGCAAAAATAAGGGTTTTACTAACCCCTTATTCATAAAAAACCTTGGAGGTCGGGTTAAGTTAGCAAGTAACACCTCTCACAACCCGAGGTAGTCTAAGGGGGGTGGCAAGTGGTCACGCCTATAATGACAACATGGTTTGAGATCCGATCTTTCAAGGCCTATTGCAATTGAACAGTATGAGAAATTGATGCTTGATTTCCCATGGAAATAGAATTACCCTTGGCTCTTTGCTCATCATTGACTTGAAGTTGGCAATATCTGAATCTTCCTCTCCATTTGGACTTTAGATGTTATTACCATATTAGTGTTCTTAGTCTAATCCTTGAGTTCCTATGGCTAATCATCTACCTTCAAGAATATAACTTCCACCATGTTCGGTTGGCTGATAAGCAAGTTGGATTTTAATTATGTAAGTATAAGTTTCTAAGGGAAGCTTTTGCATACTTAGATCACCTATCACCAAAGTGCAATTCAATGAGTTATAAGGGGCATCTAGGACAAAATGTATACGAGTGCATTATGTATGCATGTTTGTGGCAAGGAGTAGTTTTACTTATCATTTGTATTTATCATGTAAAGGAACCCCCATAGGCCTAATTAGTACATAAAGGGTTTATCCATGTACTCTTTTTCAATGATGATGCATCCCTATCTATTGAAGATCCTAGGTATAATATGGTAGAATTTATCCTCACACTTACACCCAATGTACTAATCCATTATTAATAACCACTAAACCCTGTTGTTGTTGCTATAAGAATATTGCAAATGGACACCTCCAACTCTCAAACCTGAAGTATGAGTAGGGAGACAGTTTGAATTCATGTTCTTCTCGATGATCACTAGAGTCATGAATAAATTGCTCAAGAAGTATAGACATTGAGCATCCAATTGATGAATAGTCCTCTTACCTTTGAAAAACAAAGGGATGATGGAATCCTTAGGATCCAAGATTGAAAATCAAGGGAAAAGATTGTTGGCAAAGGAGTATCCCATGGAAAAGAGTCCATTAAGTGCTATAAATTGGGTAATTAATTAAACATAGAAGTCTCCCAACTTTAGTGGAAATATGAAGTGGAAAAATGAAGTTGAAGCTTGGTTGGTAAACATCGAGAGGCCTATGCTGCTATATCATTTTAATTCCTTGGAAAAATACCAAGATCTCTAATTACCAACTCACCTATGATACATCCATTTGGGGAGACTATATCAAGAAGAAGGAAAAGGTGGGTGAGGAGCACCTAGATTGGGACGAGTTCAAGTCATGTCGTGAGAAGAAGTACTAAAGAAAGATGTACAACCACATGAAGTGGATGAGTATTACTCAATGGAGTAGGGAAATGCGACAAAGGAGGAATATGGGTGCAAGTTTATGGAGTTAGACAAATATACCCATGGACTCTGTGAGTAGATCTAAGTTGGAAGGTTTATTGGAGTTCTTAGGGATAATATTAGAGATAGGTTCAAAAGCTTCATGCTAAAGATCCCAAGATAAGTGATAAAAAGGACTAAATTATGTGAAACTTAGGTTCAACAAAGAAAGAAATTAAGTTTAAGACTCAATCAAAGGATTAATCGCCATAAGACTTGGAGATAGAAGTATGATCAATAAAACTCCATCCCAACACTACCACCTAAGGCCCAAAAAAACAACAAGCATGGAGGAAGAATAAAATACCATAACCAAGGAATCATATATGCTTTCCCAAATGAATTACGAGGGTGGCCACTGACCCACAAGATGAATTATAAAATAGACTAAGTACTAGGGGCAACTTCAATATCTAATTCACCTTAGAAATCTAGGACCAATGACCTACGTGAGCTTAAGATGCAATTGTAGGAATTGCTATACAAGGGCATAATTCACTCTTCCATATCTTTCCCTAACTTTTCTCTAGAAACATGAAAGATAAAAAGAATATATAACATCATGTGGCTGCAGAAATTATGCGTAGGATTGCATCATCCATTTGCTTGAGGGAATCCGTTATTCTTGCATCATGAGAATTGTGCAATAAAACTTCATATTTGCCCAAAAACGTTTTTAATAATATGTTGATAAAAAATACATTATAATATTTTATTATTTATATAATTTTTGAATTAAGTATGGTTAAACGTAAATATATTTTTTATTTCCAAAAAAAAAAAACAACAACAACAACAACATTTTCAAATGTGGAAACACATTGCAAAAAATAAAATAACTAGTATTTGCACCACATGTTGTAAACTAAATGTCGTAAGGCAATGGCCTAAGAAACAATAGCATAGAAGAAAGAAGTCAACATTTTCGGCAATATTTTTTAGTTTCTTTTTTATCATACAACGTCGCCATTTTCAAATGTGGAAACACATTGCAAAAAATAAAATAACTAGTATTTGCACCACATGTTGTAAACTAAATGTCGTAAGGCAATGGCCTAAGAAACAATAGCATAGAAGAAAGAAGTCAACATTTTCGGCAATATTTTTTAGTTTCTTTTTTATCATATGTTATGTTTCAGGATGATTGAGAATTTACATTTTGATGGGAATTTACATTTTGACTGACTAACTGTACTGGGGACTCTGACCAAGTAACTAATATTTCTACAATGGGTCAACAACTACTAACTCATGTAGCGAGTCTACAAGTTCTCAAAATAATAGTGTATTTTGTAATTTTACAAAATGATAGAATACATCTACAATGGGTCAACAACTACTAACTCATGTCACGAGTCTACAAGTTCTCAAAATAGTAGTGTATTTTGTAATTTTACAAAATGATAGAATACATCTACAATGGGTCAACAACTGCATGTCGCGAGTCTACAAGTTCTCAAAATAGTAGTGTATTTTGTAATTTTACAAAATGATAGAATACATCTACAATGGGTCAACAACTGCTAACTCATGTCGCGAGTCTACAAGTTCTCAAAATAGTAGTGTATTTTGTAATTCTACAGAATGATAGAATACATGATATATGCAGCAAATCTCTTTTGAAATAAAGTGAGTCTACAAGTTCTCAAAATAGTAGTGTATTTTGTAATTTTACAAAATGATAGAATACATGATATATGTCGCGAGTCTACAAGTTCTCAAAATAGTAGTGTATTTTGTAATTTTACAAAATGATAGAATACATCTAGAATGGGTCAACAACTGCTAACTCATGTCACGAGTCTATAAATACTCAAATAGTAGTGTATTTTGTAATTTTACAAAATGATAGAATACATGATATATGCAACAAATCTCTTTTGAAATAAAGCGAGTCTACAAATTCTCAAAATAGTAGTGTATTTTGTAATTTTGCAAAATGATAGAATACATGATATATGCAACAAATCTCTTTTGAAATAAAGAATAAACAATATCATTAAGTTTCAATTTCTGCTCATATAGAAAGAATCACCAATCATGAGGAAAAACCCACATGTATACAACCTTGAGTAAAATATTGTGAGCCTTTTACATGCTTGTCGAATGTAACCAAAAAAAACTGAGCAATTTCAAAAAAAAAAAATAACTGTAGAGAATTTCTCATAGTAAAGTTAAAGGGAATACATTTTACTGTGCGTAACTTTACAAAATCTAGTATATATGTTGAGAATAACTTATTTCATAGTGATAAGTGAAATCTCTTAAACACTCCTTTCTGGCATGGGCTGTCGCAAAATCCTTCGGGTCGATGTGACCAAAGGAAGAGTTGCGAGACTTAGAAGGTCAAAATTAATACAAAGCAACTCAATACTGAAACCCTTAAATCGACAGTCATTTAATAAAGGGCCAAACCTTGGAGTAGAGTGAAACACTCACGATCTAAAGAGGCGGAACATCTGCCAAAGGCCGTATGTGAAAGTTGCAAATCTGCAAAAGGTTGTGAATCTTAGATACTGATATGAGATGAGGGATGAGCAGTAACCCAGAAGAATGCATACCATAACCTAATAACTAATAACTACTATACATAATCGGTTATGATGCAAGGCTGATATGAGATGAGGGATGAGCAGTAACCCAGAAGAATGTATACCATAACCTAATAACTAATAACTACCAGACATAATCGGTTATGATGCAAGTGTTGAAAAGTGTGCAACAAGAAATGCTTGTTGAGAGTACAACAAGATGATGGAGCTTAGTGAAAAGAGTCGCCTTCACTAAGTGGGCCCGCAGGCTATTTTTGGCGCAAGTCTATTTTTAGACTATGTCTATTTTTAGACATATGGATCATGTCTATGGATGATTGATCAAGTTGGGAAAAATAGATGGACTTCTATTTTTGATGAAAGTGTGAGTGATCACAGTGTGAGTGATTACAGTGTGAGTGATCACAGTGTGAGTGATCAAAGTCAAAAATAGAAAAGTCAAATATTATTATCTCACAATAATATTTGGACTATAAACTTAATCTTATTCTCTTGGAGCACTTCAGTTTGAGCTACAGAAGTGGCACATGCAGCTGTCAGAAGGAAATTCGTTTTTCTTATGAGTCAGTTGAGTTGTTGCATGCATGACTTCAGTTAGAACTCAAGTGAGTTGAGTTTAGTGGACTGGAGGTACAGTTGATGGAGTTGTGTTCAGTTTAGCTTTGTTAAACTGGTTGTATTTAGTCTAACTGATCAATAGACTAAAGATGAGTTGGGTGAATTAGTTATTAATTAATTCACAAGTTATTAACTCATAATGCAACTATAGAATACATCAGTTAACTCAGTTGCATGTCAGTGCATGTTCAGTTCAGCAGGGACAGGTGTTAGAGGATCAGATTGCTATCAGTTGTGACTATAGTTGTGCATGATGATTTGCACAATCAAAGGATTGAGTATGCCAATGAGTTTGCTCACGTATCTTCATGATATTATAGCTGTTGCTCACGTCCAACATAGTGTGGGTGACTATTTTGCAGTGTAAAATCGAGTTTGGGAAGCTATTCTCATCAGTTCTCGAGCAGGTTTGAGCAGTGGAGGCAAGCAAGCAGCGGGAGAGATTTGGAGATCAAATCTGAGCTGTATTGTGTGTAACAGGTGGAGATACTTGTGAGAAGTATTATGCTTTGTATTGTTACATGATTCAATCAATATAATATACAGATAGTGTGGGGTTTTTAGCGAGATGCTTTCCCCGGGATACATACTGTGTTTATGAGTTTGATTGATGCTTCTATGTGTGCCTGTGGATGTTTCTGCTTCTGTAATTTGATGATCAACGTAGAGGAGATTATGTATTATACATGTTCCGCTTAAATTGTATGATCAGGATAATCTCTGTTGAATATGTGTCATATTATTCAAAATTTCTACATGGTATCAGAGCTAGATAATTGTAGAAAAAATTTCTACATGGTATCGGAGCTGCTTGATTTGTAGAAGAGATTTTTACAGGACATCAAGCGAGGATTGATCATCGGGTCTATTATTCAGGAAGTGTTTACATTTTATTTCTTCAGGCAGAGTCTGTAATCGGGCCAGGTAGCCTCTGGATTCATCCTTCTTTTGGAAGGTGAGATATCCGGTGAATGCCCATACAGTCGATCTCTGTACGAGAAATATTTTGTTCTCACGAATTCTAGATCGGAAGCGGTTGAGTTTTGTGCTGGTGGAATTCGAATTTAATTCCAAAGCAAGAGATAAAACTCAGAAACATTCAGTTCGAGAATGGAGATAGTATGCCCCAGTATCTCACGAGGTTCACTCAGTGTCGAGATGAGCTGGGAAGTGTGGGGGTTACTGTTGAGGATGAGGATGGTGAATCTAGCACTCCTTGACCTTCCTAAGAGTTGGCATAGCTACCAGGACTCAGTGAATGGACGGGAGAAATTGCCAGGATGGGAGAGACTTTGGTCGGATCTTGTGCAGGAGGAGATCAGGCGGAGCACCAGAGACGGTTCTTCATCCATGCAGGATGAGGAGAACTGTGCCTTAGCGAGTAAGGTGAGGAAGGGGAAGGGGAAGGTTTCTCTTTCCGAATCCAGTTCTTCCAATTATGGGAAGAAGGTTGACAAGGCGAAGGTGAGATGCTTTCGTTGTCATGAGTTGGGTCATTATGCTACTAATTGCCCAAAGAAGAAGTCCAAGAAGGGATCCGGGGAAGGATCTGAAGGTGAGGCAGCCTCACTTGCTTCACAGTTTGAGTTGGACTTCACACTCTTCGCATGCATGGTTTCATCCATGATGGGAAGTGGTTGGTTTCTTGACAGTGGAGCTTCTTTCCACATGACCGGTGACAAAAGTTTGTTCAGTACTTTGGAGGAGAAAGATCTCCAGATACTCATAGGGATGGGTAATGATGAGAAGTATAGTGTCTCAGGTGTAGGCACGGTTATTTTTCAGAGGGAGCATGGAGCTCGCCTTACCTTGACCGATGTCAAGTATGTACCAGGACTGAAGAGAAACTTGGTGTCGATCGCGATGTTGGAAGACAGAGGATATGATGTGGTCTTTACTAAGGGAAAGGTTTTCCTTAGACACATCATCACTAGACAGGTGAAGTAGATTGGTTCACGGGTCAAGAACTTGTATGCTCTTGAGGTTCAAGATGCATGCAAAGCCTTGAGCAGCAAGGCAACTTATGGAGACTTGGTGGTTGAGAGGGAGCGTATATTACCTCTCAACATGCAGAGCCAGAAGAAGTCTCAGACGATTGTGGAGGAGCCACGATTGGTGCAGCAGCTTCAGGAGGTTGTGGAGCAGCCACAACAAGGGAAGCTGAGAGGAGATCGAGTAGAGACATCTACTCATCCAGAGACCTCCATTAGGGGGAAACTTCAAGCCAGGTGGGCTGAGGGATCACATGCAGCCATACCTCCAGGTAGGAGGTGGGGTGATGTGGATTGATTGTCCCAAGGAGGAGGGGCAAGATCCTTGAGGTACCCAACCTCTTGGATGAGACCTTGCTACGGGAGCCCCGATGTGTAGTAGCAGGAACTGACTGATTGGGTAGAGACAGATGCAGATGGAGCGGCAGAGAGAGCGACAGTGCAGGGAATCCCAGGACAACGCATAGCTAGCAGGCTGTAGCAATGCGAGAGGCACAAGTGTTTTGCACAGTGCTAGGTGGCACAGAGAGGTGTGCAATGGTGCGAGATGCATGGAGATGTTGCAGTAGCGCAGATGTCAGAGAGGGAGCACTTGTCAGCAGCAGGTAGAGCTTCAGCATCAGAGGATGTTTCTATCCCAACAGGGAGGTCAGTTGGGAGGTGCAGTGCGGATGCAATGCTGGGAGATAGAACCAGCAGCAGCACGGATGCAGTCAGAGATCAAAGTGACAGAGGCTAGAGCAGTCAGATACTGAAGAGCATAGAGATGCAGAGTTTCAGTTGACAGAGGCAATAGCAGTCAGAGACTTTGATGACAGAGCAAGTGGACCGGCCAAATGTGTTGCATGGAGAACATTCCAGAGTTACAGGATCGGGTTTGAGAGGAAGCCTTTCTTGTTGAGAGGGAGTGTTGAAAAGTGTGCAACAAGAAATGCTTGTTGAGAGTGCAACAAGATGATGGAGCTTAGTGAAAAGAGTCGCCTTCACTAAGTGGGCCCGCAGGCTATTTTTGGCGCAAGTCTATTTTTAGACTATGTCTATTTTTAGACATATGGATCATGTCTATGGATGATTGATCAAGTTGGGAAAAATAGATGGACTTCTATTTTTGATGAAAGTGTGAGTGATCACAGTGTGAGTGATTACAGTGTGAGTGATCACAGTGTGAGTGATCAAAGTCAAAAATAGAAAAGTCAAATATTATTATCTCACAATAATATTTGGACTATAAACTTAATCTTATTCTCTTGGAGCACTTCAGTTTGAGCTACGGAAGTGGCACATGCAGCTGTCAGAAGGAAATTCGTTTTTCTTATGAGTCAGTTGAGTTGTTGCATGCATGACTTCAGTTAGAACTCAAGTGAGTTGAGTTTAGTGAACTGGAGGTACAGTTGATGGAGTTGTGTTCAGTTTAGCTTTGTTAAACTGGTTGTATTTAGTCTAACTGATCAATAGACTAAAGATGAGTTGGGTGAATTAGTTATTAATTAATTCACAAGTTATTAACTCATAATGCAACTATAGAATACATCAGTTAACTCAGTTGCATGTCAGTGCATGTTCAGTTCAGCAGGGACAGGTGTTAGAGGATCAGATTGCTATCAGTTGTGACTATAGTTGTGCATGATGATTTGCACAATCAAAGGATTGAGTATGCCAATGAGTTTGCTCACGTATCTTCATGATATTATAGCTGTTGCTCACGTCCAACATAGTGTGGGTGACTATTTTGCAGTGTAAAATCGAGTTTGGGAAGCTATTCTCATCAGTTCTCGAGCAGGTTTGAGCAGTGGAGGCAGGCAAGCAGCGGGAGAGATTTGGAGATCAAATCTGAGCTATATTGTGTGTAACAGGTGGAGATACTTGTGAGAAGTATTATGCTTTGTATTGTTACATGATTCAATAAATATAATATACAGATAGTGTGGGGTTTTTAGCGAGATGCTTTCCCCGGGATACATACTGTGTTTATGAGTTTGATTGATGCTTCTATGTGTGCCTGTGGATGTTTCTACTTCTGTAATTTGATGATCAACGTAGAGGAGATTATGTATTATACATGTTCCGCTTAAATTGTATGATCAGGATAATCTCTGTTGAATATGTGTCATATTATTCAAAATTTCTACAGCAAGGGCTGCAAGATTTAGATGCAGAGCAAAGTTGTCAAGAAGGAATCCTCCTCTTGGCCCTCCTCGTCCTCGTCGTGCTCTCCTCGTCCTCCTCGTGTTGCACGAAACACGACCCTCCTCCTGTAGCAAATAAGGTAATAAGGTATTCGCCCATCATCTAACAATGGATCTGACAATGAGGATTAGGACAAAAAGGATAAAAATAGAATAAAAATAGAAATAAGAGAAAGACTTTTTGGGAAGATTATCAACCCAATAATTATTTACTTATAAAACCTATATATATATGATGATGATAGTGGTTAACGTCCACTGAGACCACATTGGTCTATCGGACCTATAATTTTCTTAGTTTTTAATTGTCTGGCTTCTCGTCTTTCTTGGCTAGATTGATGTTGTAGCTTTCTTTTTTTCTCTACGATCTTCCAACTTCTTGTATCTTGCATCTCCTTCATCTCTTCTCGTTCTTGGGACATTGGTGTCTTAGCTTCGTGATATATTGTGTTTGTCCTCTTGAAGATAGATGGAGAAGAAGTTTAGTCTAGGAGATCTGCTTTGCTATTAAATGAAGATTTATTTTGTACGGTATCCGAATCCTCATAACTGTTGATGCTTGAGGGGTTGTCAAGTTCACTTTTTTGTTGCTGGGCAAGGTCTTCTCCCTGCTTGTCTTGAGAGTTGTTTCTTTCTTGTGATTTAGAGTTTTCTTTAGAGTATTCTTCTTTGATGACAGTGTAGTGTTCTTTTTGTGCTCCTTCCCACCATGTAGATCTATGGTGGTTTTTTCTAGCAGAAGTTTTCTGGGAGGCTTTTGGGCAATTTTTGGCTAGATGGCCCGTCTTAAAGCAGGATCGACATCTGAAGAGGACACTTTCATAATCGAGTTTCTGGTTCCACACATAGTCTTTACTTGTTAGGTTTATTTCAACTGGGAATTCAGTGCTGAAGTCCATTTCCACACAGATGCGTGCATAGGTGGTTCTGGCATATTCCTTTGTTTTTGGGCACCTGCAGTAAAATTTCCCAATTGCGTTTCCAATGGCTTTTAGCGAGGAGAGATTCCAGAGATGCAAGGGTAGGCTTGGCAATCTCACCCAAACTGGTGCTGAGGTTATGACTGATGTTGAGGGATCGAATGATGGGTTCCATGGCTTCATGAATAGGCTTGAGTTTTCCCAAAACCAAGGGTCGGAATCTAGAATACACTGTCTGCTTTCAAGATTTTCGAAATCTACTATAAAAAAACCCCTAGCACAGGGGTAGATATTAATTTCATCAGAAATGACAAGCTTCCATACCTCCGAGATCCAATTGTGGAGAGCTGTCAGCCGTGGCCAAAAGCCATTGAACTGGAAGATTAGGGCATTTTTGGAAAACTTCAAAGTCTCATTGAGTGAGGCCTGGACCATCTGGACAGTGGGAGCTAGGGCTTCACTGACGATATGGGCAAGAGCTTGCCCTCCAGAAGCGGACTGAACTGAGCCAACAACTATTTTCGCAAAGCTGGAAGCCATATTTGCCCGTAGAAAGCCGAGACCTAGCCGCAGAGAAATAAGGTAAAAGATTAGATCTATATCTAGCCGCAGAAGATTAGATCTAGAACCCAGTCGCAAAGAAGATTAGATCTAGATCTAGATCTAGTCGCAGAAGATTAGATCTAGAACCCAGCAAGAAAAAATAAATCACTGACTTTCGCTTCATGAACCACTCGATCCAGAGATGTCCACGTAAAGGAAGACTTGCTCACAGATCTATTTTCGCAGATTATAAAAAATATAAAAAAATAACCCAGATCTGAGAATCGCGGCTGCAGCCGCAGAGATAATCTTATGCCGATGTTTGTTAAAGTCACGCAGCCACAGAGATAATATGCCGGAAGAACGCAACCGCAGAGATAAACAAAAATATAAAACAATAATTTCTCAATAGAAATTAAATTCACATGCCTTGATACTTAAAACAAAAATCCTAACATTTAAAACCAAGAAAAATATAAAATGATTTGTATGTTTTAATATGGAAATTGAAAAAACACATAAAAATTGCAAAAAAAAAATGGAAAAAGGAGAAATTGAAAAGAAAATGAAATTTATTTAACTTGAAATTAACATAATAATTATTTATATGGAAAATATATATATAAATATATGAACGAATAAATAAATATTTATATCGAAATATTTATTAAAATTGAAAGCATAAATTTTCATAATCTTAATCCCATAAAATTCAGAAAACATTGTTTATAATTTAAGTTATATTTTTATTAGCTATTTTTCTATAATTTAACAAAAAAAAATGAATATAATTTTTTCCCAAAGAAACTTAAAAAATAAAATAAAAAATATAATATATGTTTTAACATATATCTATATATATCACTTAATAATTTTTATAAATAAAAAATATAACATATGTTTTAACATATATCTATATATCACTTAATAATTTTTATAATCTTAATTTCATGAAGTGTATATATATATATAAATTTAAAAAAATAAAACTTAATATAAAAAATATCACAATCTTCACGAAAATAAAACTTCATATAAAAAGTATCACAATCTTCGAGCAAGATTATAGTTCTATTCTATTTTTTACATTTAGTTTATTTTTCAACCGATTTCATGTGCATGGTGAAGGAAGAAAATGGATATTTTCTTCATATTCTTTTATATCAACCAATACAAATAAAATATTCAATTCTTCACCATTTTTTTTATAAGTATATTTCCTCGAAATTGTAAATTGTGGGTTATTCATAACTTATTGTAAACATTTATAATTTGCAATCAAATGATTAGTGCTCAATGGTTGCAAAATTGCTTAACGTAATAAGTGAATGAGTAATTATGAGTAGTGAATATTTCACATGTATCTCGCTGAAAGACCTTATATATAAAATGAACTTCAAAATTAATAAAATAAAATAAATTTATTTATTTGTTCATGATTAAATAATTAAATCTAAACTAATAATGAATAATTAAATGATTAATTAAAGTTTTTATAAAACTTTTATAAATAAGTAAAATTATTATATAAAAAAAATATAAAGGAAAAAATAATAAATAAGATAATATAATAAATAAAAATAAAGAATCATGTGTCGGCTTTATAAAATTAGAGTTCTTGTTTATTTATATCCACATCGCAAGGTTCTCTTCTCTCAATAATCTTTCACTCATATTCTATCTAATTTGTCCTCATGATGGACCCCCTTTGGGGTTTGAAACGTTGGCACAATAAACTAGAAACTGTGGATAATCCAGATCTTGACACTACAAAAATCTTCCACAGAGGCTTAAAATCTAACCTTATATATAAATTAATAGTATACAGGTTGCTAAGCAGAACTCAAAAATAATAAATAATAATATTTTTATAATTAAATAATAATATTTTTATAATTTAAAATAATTTTTATAATAAATATATTAAAATAATAAAAACACATGCCATGTCACACTATCCCTATGATATATCACACTAAGTTAAAGATTACTTTGTAAGGAATATCAATAATGCGGCTATCCCACTAAATTGAATTAGTATCAAGTTACAATATGAGAATTAAAATAATACTAACAAATTTATATTTGCACACACAATAATAATATAATATTACATAACATTATTATTGGAAGATTTGGCTCAATCGCCATCCGCTATGTCGACTCTTGAAGTACTACAAAATTGCCCATCCCAAAGGCAGGCGTTGTTATTTTTTATTAATTATATGGTATATAATTTAGTTATTTTTTATATAATAAAATATATAAAATTTTGTGATATAATAAAACATAGAATGGCCAAATTTCGGGGCTCGATGGCGATCTCCCGCTCCAGGACGCGGCCCTGACTCCCTCCCTTGCCCGAGCTTGGCAGCTCTGCTGCCGGGCTGCAGCAGCCTGCTGCGGGCCCCCTCCGCCTGAGCCCTCCTGCCCCCCTCCCTTTCGGGCCTCCTGCCCGGTCCTCCCGATCGCGCTTGGCAGCTCTGCAGCTGTTGGCAGCCTCCTGCTGCTTACCTTTTCTCAGGGCCTCCTGCCCTCTCCTCCTCCTTTTTTCTCGCCTGTCGTCGAGTGCCCCTGTGTGGCTCGATGGATCCTCCCTCTCTAGAACAGGCTGAACTGGAGAAAGCTTTTGCATCTCTTATCCCAGAGAATAACTCGGAAAGGATTCGGCCTTCAGCCTCAAAGTTTGTCAAGAAGCTTGATGAAATCCCGGAAGTCCCTCTTCCCCCAGCTCTTCCAAGGAGATCTGCTGTGGCCCTGGCGGAACGCGGCCTGGTTGGCCAGTTCACGGGGTTATGGCCTTCCCCTCGAACGGTTCAGCGCTGGGTTGAAAGAAATTGGAATGCTATGGTACAGGGGAAAATCACAATAAGGTTTTGTGGAAGGGGCTTCTTTACCTTCCTTTTTGAAACGGTGGAGGATCGTAACCTCATCTTCAGGAATGGACCATATTTCATGGACACCAGAGGCCTTTATCTCAACCGCTGGACCCCTGACTTCGACCCAGAAATGGACGTTCCAAATGCAGTCCCTGTCTGGGTTCGCCTCCCGCATCTTCCGCTTCACTGTTGGGCTGATGAATCCGTCCGGGCCATCGGAAACGCAATAGGGAAATACGTGGACAGATCGGAGCCAAAGGAGAATATGCATGCATGCGCAAGGATTTGTGTAGAGGTAGACTTGGGCAAAGGCTTACCAGAGGCAATCAAACTCAAAGTGGATCAGTGGATGCACATTCAACAGGTGGACTATGAGCAGCTCCCCTTCAAATGTAAGGTATGTCACGAGTACGGTCATTTTGCTAATAGGTGCACTAAATCTAGATCAAATGATAATAGCAATAATGAAACCCCTGAGGAAGCATGGGAAATAGTCAGGAAAAAGAAGAAGTCAAACCCTCCCCCTGAATCAGCAGTACCCTCCTCTGAAACTCCAACCCTCTCCACTCATCCTTCAAGCCGGGCCACCCCATCCCCACATCCTCCAATCTCTTTGAATCCCTAGCTCCAGAGGAACCCACATCCCCCCCTCCATCCCCCAAGGGCCCCAGAACCTCCCCCTCTTCTCCCCTCCAGGCCTCCCCACCTCAAACAGTTGAAAGGATCCTAACGAGAAATAAAACAAAGGAAATCATAGCAGCCACGGATCCACCAAGAAAAGTAGGAAGAAAATCAAACAAGGAAATAAGAGATGAGAATGCAGCTAAAGAAATGACTACAGGGACTCAGCAACCAATAGACACATACTTGGACAGGAACAAGGGAAGTGGCGAGAAGATGAAGGAGAAAAGCGGGATCCACAATAAACCAGGTAAATGATGATTTTGGTCTCTTGGAACTGTAGGGGGATGGGCTCCTCCCTGAAAGCAAATGCAGTCCGAGACCTTATTAAAGCAGAACAACCAGACTTCCTCCTACTCCAGGAGACCAAAATCAGTGACCAAGAATTCCAAAACAGCTTGATAAGAAATAGAAAGTATGAAGGAATAGCCACGAGCGCAATAGGAGCCTCAGGAGGTATAGGAGTAATATGGAATAAAAGTAACTGGAACCTCATAAACAACAAACAAAACAGATGGTGGATTAGAATTGATATGCAGAGCACAGATCTGAAGGAGGAATACACAATCTATAACGTGTATGCTCCACCACACTTCAGAGACAAAGCCACCTGTTGGGAATCTTTGACAGCAGATATTGAGACTACCCAAGGGAGGAATATCTTCCTAGGAGGAGACCTGAATTTAATAAGGAATGCAGAGGAGAAGCTAGGAGGGAAGTTTTACATTGACCCATATAGAGAAAAACTGGAGGATATCATACAAACTCACAAGTTCATAGACATTCCTCCCCAAAATGGCCGTTATACATGGTCAAATAAAAGGACAGGCAGGAACAATATCAAAGAAAGACTTGATAGAATCCTCGTTCAGGAGCGAGCAGCTGCCAACTTTCCGAGGATTCGCAGCACAATCATCCAGGGACTCATTTCTGATCACAAACCCGTGGCGCTGTATCTAGACAAAGACGAAGATTTGGGTCCGCTGCCATTCAAATACAACAAAGTCTGGGACGCCGGCGAGGACTTCAAAGCCATGATAAAAGAAATCTGGAGGACAGAGATAACAGGCTCCCCGCACTTCGTTTGGGAAACGAAGATCAAATTGCTAAGGGTAGCCATAAAAAATTGGGCGAGGAATCATGTGAAGGAGGAAAGGAAGGCAAAAAACGAACTGCAAATGAAACTGGAGAAATGGAATCAAGAAAAAGAGGCAGTCCAAGAAACGGAAGAAGACCAAAGGAAAGAAGGGGAGATGTATAAAGCACTGTACAATCAACATCGTAAAGAAGAGGAAGAGCTAAGACAAAAGTCAAGATGTCTCTGGCTCAATTCTGGGGATAAAAACACCTCGTTCTTCCATAATTGTCTCAAAGTAAGGAGAGCTGGAAATAACATTGAAAGGATAATGTTTGAAGGGAAAGAGCTAACGGATAAAGAGGAAATCAAGGAAGTTGCCTCAAATCACTTTCAATCTTTGCTCACAGCTGATCCCCTCTATCAGGAAAACACAGATTTCGCCAACATCATTGAGAGGAAGGTCACAGAAGCCCAAAACTGTGAACTGGACAAAGAAATCTCAATAGAGGAGGTTGAGTGGTCAATCAATAGCATGCCTCTTGATAAAGCACCCGGGCCGGATGGCTTCACGGTGAGCTTCTACAAAACACACTGGGATATCATCAAGAAAGACTTCATTAGAATGGTGAGAAATTTCCACTCAAAAAGTAAAATGGGCAGCAGTATCAAATCTTCGCATCTTGCTCTAATTCCAAAAGAGCCCAACCCTCAATCCTTTGACAAGTTCAGACCTATTTCATTATGCAATGTCTCATTCAAAATCATCTCAAAGATTCTGGCACATAGGCTGAAAAAAATCCTTCCCTCACTCATCTCGGACAACCAAGGAGGATTTCTCCCCAAGAGACACATAACAGATAATGTAATTCTGGTTCAGGAGGCGATATACAGCAGTGTTGCTAGAAATGAGAAGGGTATGATAATTAAGCTGGATATGGCGAACGCCTTTGACAGGGTAAACCACACATTTCTGAGGACTGTGCTTTCAAACTTCGGGGTATCAGAGCATTTCATCAGCAGGGTTATGGAATGTGTTTCCAAAAATTGGACAGCTCCTTTAATCAATGGTAGGCCATGCAGAGCCTTCAAGAGCACAAGAGGCTTGAGGCAAGGCTGTCCTCTTTCCCCTTTCCTCTATATCATCATGGCAGAGACATTAAGTTTGCACTTGGAAAACAAGCGAAGGTTAAAAGAAATAACAGGAGTGGACATCATTCGAGGAGCCAAAGGGATCAGTCACTCCTTATTTGCAGATGACACCCTTCTAATAGGCGGTGCTTCAAGCCTCATGGCCAGGAGATTCAAAGCCATTCTGGACCTCTTCCTCCAAGCCTCGGGGGGCAAATTAAACAACAACAAATGCATGATATATACCTGGAATGTTCCTAGATACATAACCCAAAGGATCTCTATAATTATGGAAATCCTAGCTCAATCAAGCTGGTCCCACTTTATGTATTTAGGACTGCCTCTGGCCAAAGAGACAATCAAAAGCGAAGTTTGGGTCAAGCTAATTGAGAAGCTGAGAGGGAAACTTCAGGGTTGGGGGATGCATTGGCTTAATCTGGCGGGCAGAACAATCCTTATCAAAGCAATCCTTTCAGCCCTCCCTATCTACCAATTTGCCATTACCCTCGCCCCATCAAGCATTCACAAGCATATGGAGCTGATCCTAAGAAGCTTCCTCTGGAAGGGAGGAAAGCAAGATACGAAAAAATTCAGTCTAGTAAAATGGGAAAAGGTCATCCTCCCCATAGAAAATGGTGGACTAGGAATTAGAGTTCCCAGGCTGGCAAATTTGGCAATGGGCTTTAAACTAACCTGGAGAATCTTAAAAGAGAAGGGATCCTGGTGGGCAGAGGTTCTCAAAAAGAAATATCTGAGTGGGAGCAATAGCAACATCCTCTCTGATGTAATCACAGAAAGGAAATGTACCCTTGTTTGGAAATTGATCAAAAAAACCTTGCCTCTCCTCAAGTCCCATATCTCTAAAGTCCCAGGTAATGGGAAACATATCAGTATATGGAGGGATAGAATAATGGGTTCGGAAGCCAAGGAAAAGTCCATTAATCTGAGGCCGCTGCAGCTGTGGATGTTTGAAGCCAACCTTAAAACCCTCTTCGACATCTCAATTTGGGATCATAACAGCTGAAAAGGTTGGAAAAATATGCACCTTCCTGAAGAATTAGACGACCTATGGACCGATCTTAAGCTATCTCTTGCAGGGGCAGCCCCTTCAAGCAGAATGAGAGATGACAGTTATGCTTGGGATCCAACTGGAGGCAATTACACAGTCAAGGAAGGTTACAAGGCGCTACAAAACCTAACAGCACCCAACAATTGGCAATCCTACAAGGCAGCCTGGAAAATTGAAAGTCTTCCGAAGATCAAACTTTTTAATTGGACCTTGCTACATGGTAAAATCCTAACAGTGGAAAATCTTAGGAAAAAGGGTATTCAGGGTCCTTCAATTTGTTTTATGTGTAGGAAGGCGGAAGAAAACATCAATCATCTCTTCATTGAGTGTTCAGTAGCATCGTCCTGCTGGAAACTCATAACTAGCCCTCTAGATATAGGAGATCTACCCAATCAGGTCTCTCTACTTCAGAAAGGATGGGGGAAACTCTTCCCTTATGCGAGCAAGAACATGACCCTCGCCAAGAGATTATGGACCAGCATCCCTTCAAACCTCTGCTGGCAATTATGGTTAGCCAGGAACGAAAGTATTTTCAAAGACAAAAAACCTAGTGTCACAAGCATTCTGGCTAAAACAACTGCGCTCATAACAGAGACCATTGAATCTAATGGGATCCATCATGCTGACCCGGACTACACAGATGAGAGGGCGAAGGAATGGGTCCGAAGATTCAACTACAAGCTAAAAACGAAAAGCAAACCAATAAAAGGAACTGGGCAGAAGGAATGGAAACTCAGAGGGACTAAGGAGGAAGTCAATAGTTGGATTCAAAAGCAAAAGAGGTTCACGCTCCACTTTGACGGGGCCTCAAAAAACAACCCAGGCAAAGCTGGAGCAGGGGGAATAATAAGAGATCCTCAGGGGAAAACAATCGTCACCTATGAGTGGAGTTTGGGTACCATGTCGAACAATAAGGCTGAAGCATACAGCCTTCTATTGGGGACCTCCATTGCCCTGAAGCTGAGCATTCATGATCTCTTAGTGTTAGGGGACTCTGCAATTCTCATAGCAGCCATGAATACTGGGAAAGACTTCAACCAAATTGCATTAAACAGAATCAAAGAAAGAATAATGGATCAAACCAGGGGCATTAGCAAAGTGACCTACAAACACGTCCTAAGAAGCTTCAATTCGGCAGCGGACGGGCTGGCCAACAAGGCCACGGGAAGACCCACGGGTAAGGTTAAAGAAAACAATGAGTTCTATGACAAAGACATTCCTTAGTCAACATGCTATCCTCTTGCACCAGATTACTAGTCACCTCAGGCATCCGCTTCAATACTGCTGGCCTGCTCAAACTCGATCCTCTACAATCCATATCCTTCTCGACTGCCGAATTAGGGGAAATAGGACAATGTATTGGCCTCCGGAATCGAGGAATGCAGGAAAAGGCAGGAAGTCATCATTGCACAACTCAGATAAAATCAGAGGACGTGATCACGCCCATGCTGGCTTCAGACCTCAAGGACGGGCAAAAATCAACTCAAAGGATCTCATGATAGCCAAGATCAGATTCACCACCCCCCATTACAAACGTGAGCAAGCCCGCTTCGCTCCTATAAATCACAGCAAGCCTCTCAGCGCTTCCACAAAACATTGCAACCTGAGACAGAGGCGAAAAGCTCTCTGGAGGCGGGGTCAGCGGTTAAAAGGCCTCTTTCAAGACTGCAAAACCAGTATCGGGGTTAAAGGATCCACCGAGCTCCTCTCGGTCGGCACTGCTCTCTCTAACATCAAGCATCGTTCGAAGACGCCCTATCTGTTCTGGGATTCAGTCGACATTCTTCTGTTCAGGGTAACCAACTCTCCTTATTTCTGTGATATTACTACTTCTAATAATCTGGTTTATGTCCTCAGCTGCGCCCACACACAGCATCGGAGCCTTCAGTCTCATATTGATCCGATCAAGCAGCCCGGCAGCAACAGCCTTTCGCCTTCCATAAATCCTGATACTTCTCGAGGCACTGTCGAATCTGTTCCAAACAAGATGGCTGAGCAGCACAATCAGCCTGCCAATCAGCCCCAGCCTAGAAACCCCATGAGCAATATCTTCAACAACAGGGAGTGTCACATGTGCAAAGCACATGTTGTCATGATCAATGCCCTGAACAAGCAAGTGAAGGAGCTGACTGAGGATTACCACGCCGACAGAAACTCCAAACGCAAAAAGCTAGAGAAAAGGAAGAAAGAGATCGAAGATTTAAAGGATCGCTGCATTCATATGGAAGCTGCCATAGACCATCTTCGTTCCCTCACCGAAAGTCAGCAGGCTGAAGCCTCAACTAGAGTAAGCAGGAGGGAACACCTCCCGGATGACTCGGTCACACAGCACTCTCCATAACACCTATGCATTGCAAATTTAGTTGGCTAGGAGGCTCGTTCGTCAGGCAATATAGCCGTTGGCTTTTAGTTTTATGTTTAATCAAGAGAAGCTTTGAGGACTATGGGTCTGCGCACCCAATTTTGAACCTCAGCTCTCGAAACCTTCCCTTCTTTGTACTAGATTTCTGAACTGCTGTTTTATAATACACAAGTAGACGACTTTGTTAAAAAAAAAAAAAAAAAAACATAGAATTAATACATATTTTAATAGGATTAAACAAATTACTTTTCAATGTGTTGTAGTGGCTGTAACGCTCTCCAAAATTTTGGCTTGCATTCAAATTTCAGAGTTTTTTTTGTTTTTTCTCCTTGATGGTTGCAAACACTCGGGCTCATCCCATGAGCTCATGTCGAGTTTTCACACCCTCTTCGCTTCATCAATCACCGATAGTCTTTTAGCATGTTAATCGTTATGTCATTCTTGCGAGTTTGTTGTGACAATTTTGAAGGTTTGTCTTTGTGTGTATGAGTTGTTTTCCATTTGTCGACATCAGTCACTAGGCACTGTTGGTACCATTCCATGACCTTCTTTTTCCTCTTGAAACACATCATTTGTCTACCTTTTCCCTCCATCGTAGATCCCTTATATTCCTTGAAATTGATTAGTTAATAGTATTATAGTTGTTAGTTTGCAGTAAAGTTAGTTTATGAGTTTTTATGTTAGAAATTAAGAGTTTTTAATAAAAAGGTTACAGGAAGCTACAACATCCTGTAAATGCTTCATCATCTGACACGTGGCATGACAGGTAAGTTAAAACAAGGGATAGGAACGAAAACTAGAATGTACAAGCATGGAGAAACATCGATCCTACAGTGAATCCAACACTCCTTGTTATGCGGTCAACGCTGGTCAAAGCCCCAGCCTTTTGGTGACAAACGTAGCAACAACCATAAGTTTCCAAACCGGTTTCGTTTTGTTTCTTTTTGGAAATCGGTTTTGAATGGAAATGACCCAAAAATCATTCCATAGTAAAAGCGGCAACAGCTGCATAGTGAATGTACATTCAATCCAAATGTAAACGGTGTATTAGTTGTTTTTAAAAACACGGATGTAGACACAGTTACATGGTTATTGTTTGATCTCTGTATATCATTTGGAGAACAGAGCTTTTGTATACTCTTAAAAACTTAATATCAGAACTCGATTACAGTCACGGTTTCAATATAACCTTGTTCATGCGTTAAATACCTCAGTTGCTTGCACGCATTCTAGTATACTGTTGAAACACGGACGGGCCCTGCGTGGACGGGTATACTATCATTTTCATTTCATTAGCAACTTTTGAATATTGAATAGCAAGCACAGTCATTAGAGTTATGCTTATGATTTCGTTGATTTAATTAGCAATCCTTATTAATGATGTTTATGATGATAGCTTAAGGATTTATCGTTAAGATCATTGAACTGTATCTCGTAAGAGGTCTGATCCTTCGTTATATTTTTAAAGCATCCTCATAGACCTTGTTTTCCATGCATTTGAATTTTAATATGCTTTTGATTTCAGTATGCTTTTAATCTTTCATGAACGATGAGTGTTAAATGCTGAGTGTTCACTAGACAGGGTTTTTATGCACAGTGTCCTTGTAAGGGGACCAAAATCTCAGTTTAGTAATACACAGTGTCTTTAGGACAGTTAAATGAGTTGAGTGACCTGAGTATCAAGGTGATAGGGAGCATATCTTAACCTTCTGTAAAGAAGTATTGTAACCTACCACAATGAACACTTAGTTAGGAATCCTTTATGTCTATAGATTTTAGACGCATGCCTCGAAGTTTACTTATCCTGGTCGATAATAAATATAGCCTAATCTAGCACCCTAGGTTTGTCACTACATTTTGGCGCCATTGCCGGGGAGGCGTAGTTAGAGGATTTCGAAATTTTTAATAAACAAAAACAAACAAAAACATAGATTTAGAAGTCATGTTTACTTATGCCTAGATCTAGAGATAATAAAGGTAGATTCACAAAAACCCCCCATCCAAAAACTAACTTACCATCAGGAGCAGACCCTTTAGGAAACATTGAACACACAACACCAGCTGAGGAGGTCACCATACGAGAATTAGAGGATAAACAAAAATCAGGGCAGAGACTCACACTCATCGAGAGGCAAATTCTATTAGCACACAAATCACAGAAGAAACATTTCCCTGGATCCTCTATACAAGGAGAAAGTAGCACAGTGACTCAACAATCTTTCTTTAATCTTCTCTTTGAAACAAGTGACATTGAACAAGGAACAGAGGAACCTATCAAAATGGCTGAGGAAGGAGATGGATCAATACCAAATCAAGGTCGAAGAGACGAGGAAGAGTCAACCTTTAAATTTCCTATTCAAGAACCACAAGAAGATGATGAAATAAAAATGAAAAACATACCTCCATCTGTGCTACCAAATTTTTATGGCATGGCTTCAGAAGACCCAGATTCATTCTTGTTTGAGTTTGACATTGTATTTCAAACATATGGTTACACAGATGATGCCCATAGGCTTAGACTCTTCCCAGCAACATTAAAAGCATCAGCATTAAGATGGTTCATGGGGCTTGGTGAACATGCGATAACTGATTGGGATGGCATGAGAAGAATATTCCTAAAGAAATATCAACCTTATTGTAGATCAAAAGATTACAAAGATGATATCTTTAGGATGAACCAACAAGAGGATGAAAATCTAGAGGAATACCTAGAACGGTTTGTTTACAATTTACAAAAATCCAGACACCGAACCATGCCTCTTGATTTGATTCGAACAATATTCTTGAAAGGCATTTGAGAGGAATACTTAGATGATCTTAACTTGATGGGCAAAGGTGATATTTCCACTTTACCTTTTGAAGAAATTGCTTAGTTATGTGAAAAATATTCTAGGAGCAAAGCCAAAATTGGAAAAAGAACCATATCATCCAAAGCCACAAAATCTGCTTCAGCAAGTGTCACAAGGGCTGAAATAGGGAACCTATTAGAGGAATTCAAAACAGATCTGTTAAGTACCTTAGGAACCCAAATTGACACTCTAAAAGCTAAGAAGAGACAAGAATAGGAAGATCAGATGATGGCTATATTTTTCCCAAAATGCCGGAAGAAACATACCTTAAAAGACTGCCCATTAGAAAACATTCAAGTCTATGCCTTTTGTACTGAAAATCATGATATATTTCACTGTTCTAAAGTCAAGGTTTTGCAGAATTGTAATGTGGCAGCTAATGCAGATATGGAAAATGTGTATTACATGGGCGCAAAGAGACCATGGCAGCCAAAACCAACACTTCAAGGTATGTTCCCAAATCATAATTTGCAATTTCCTGTACATGATCAGATGTATGCTCAGAATTCATGGAATGTGCCCATTCCATGGTAGTACCAAAATTACCCCCAACAACAATGGAGACCATCTCAACAATACTCTCAACAATATCATTCATATCCTCAATCATACCAACAATACTCACAGCCATATCAACAAAAATATCATCAGCCATACTCGCCATATCCTCAATCATATCAGCAATATCCTCTGCAGCAAGTTGTTTACCCACATCAACCTCAACCAACTCAACAAGCATTGCCTACTCCTCCACCAATAAATCCACCACAATTGCAACTTCCATCTAACTCACAACCTCCCAGACCTACTCAAATCCCTGCTCAACCTGTACCGAATCCAAATAACAAAGCAAAGAGGCCAGCCTACAAAGTCGATGAGGGGACCTCATATCCCACATTACCCTTGCAAAATATCAATTTGAGGTCTGGTAAGGTACTCACAAAGAATCTCCAACCGCTGATAAACAAGAAGAAAACGAAGAAAATAAAAATGAAACTGCAAATCAAAGAAAACAAAACGATGACACCAAAAATAAACAAATGCAACTATTGCATCCACCACCTTTTCCAGACCGATTGGTCCAAACAAAACTTCCAACGTCTATACCACAGTTTGATGTTTTACACGAGCTCAAAAATGTCTATATAAAAATTTCGCTACTACAAGCCATAAAAGACATTCCCATATATACTAAAGCAATCAAAGAACTGTGCCTTAAGAAGCCCACTAGGAAAAGGGTTGATCCAAAAACCATTCATGTTATTGGACATTTAGCTGGCCTTATGACAAATACCATCTCAATGGAAAAGTATGTTGATCCTGGTATTCCCAAAGTCACTACAATCATTAGCAACATACATATTCCAAACACCTTAATAGATCTTGGGGCCGCAATAAATGTCATGACTCTTGAAACAATGAAAACACTCCAGCTCACAAATTTGCAACACACAACAATTGTTCTAGAACTTGCTGATAGGTCTAAAGTGATTCCTGAAGGGATTTTGGAGGACATAATCATTTCACTGGACTCTTGGGAGTATCCAGTGGAATTTTTAGTTCTTCGACCCAAATCCAATTTAGGAGGGCACCCTATCATCCTTGGTAGACCATGGTTAGCAACTGTTGATGCATTCATAGGATGTCGGTCGAGTAATATGATCATTTCACGAGGAACTGAAAGAAAACAACTCACTCTTTACCCAACAGCACAATCACCAGCAATAGCACACAATTTATGGCTTGACGATAAATACAATGACAAAGAAGAAGTACAATCTGTTTTTAGCATTAACAAAATCTATGATTTTCAAGAACATAATAATGATGATTTGGTAGAATTGTTCCTTTCTCAACCTGATATTTCCGAAAATTTGAGAAATGACCAATATCATGCTGCAGATGAACTTTTAGCCCAAAATTTTCAGGAAACATGCACCATTCAATCTTTGCAAACAACATTCCACGATATTTTTCCCATTCAATCCATCACAAACATACAGACTTATACCATAGAGATTAGTCCAGGAAAAACTCTGAATATTGGCACTCACCTAGACTCATCTCAACAAGAGAAATTGATTCAACTATTGAGAAAATACCAGAAAGCATTTGCTTGGGACTACACCGATATGCATGGGATTCACCCTGAAACATGTACTCACCATATTTATACTGATACTACTATCAAACCAGTGAGGCAACCGCAGAGACGAATGAACCCCATTCTCCAGGATATTGTTAGAGAGGAATTACAAAAATTGTTGAAAGTTAATTTTATCTATCCTATCTCTGACAGTCAGTGGGTATCCCCATTGGTAGTAGTGCCCAAGAAAAATGGTAAGTGGCGGATTTGTGTCGATTACAGACAATTGAACAAAGCAACGCTCAGAGATTATTTCCCACTACCATTTATCGACCAAGTGCTAGACACATTAGCTGGGAAATCATCATTCTCTTTTCTTGATAGTTTCAGTGGCTACAACCAGATCAGAATAGCCTTAGAGGACCAGGACAAAACCACTTTTACTTGTCCCTGAGGCACTTATGCTTATAATGTTTTGCCATTTGGACTTTGTAATGATCCAGCTACATTTTAGAGAGCTGTGTTAGCTATTTTTGCTGATTTAGTTCATGATTGCGTTGAAGTTTACATGGATGATTTTTCAGTGTATGGTGATTCATTTGAGCATGCATTAATAAATCTTGAAAAAGTTTTGAAGAGATGTATTGAAGCTAATCTGTCCCTGAGCAATGAAAAGTGCTTTATGATGTTAAACGAGGGGATAGTATTAGGCCACTATATTTCTTTTCAAGGCATTAAAGTTGATCCATCAAAAATCCAGATCATTGTCAATTTGCCAATTCCGAAGACTCAAAAAGAGGTAAGAAGTTTCCTTGGGTATGCAAGCTATTACAGAAGGTTTATTGAACATTTTAGTAAAATAGCTTCACCTTTGTTCAAGCTTCTAGCCAAAGATGTACTTTTCAACTGGAATGAGAATTGCCAGCAAGCATTTGAAACACTCAAAAAGAAGTTGTCAACCACACCAGTCTTGAAAGGACCTAACTGGAACCTACCATTTCAAATCTTTACAGATGCATTTGAAATTGTAGTAGGTGCCTCATTAGGCCAAAAAGAGGAATCTTGTCATTATGCCATCTATTTCATTAGCAAAAATCTAACACCTGCAGAATTAAACTACACAGTCACAGAAAAAGAAATGCTTGCCATCATATATGCTGTGAATAAATTCCGACATTATATAACTGGTTATGAAGTTTTTGTACATACTGACCATTCTGCCATTAGGCATTTAATGAACAAACCAGTAACTAGTGGCAGAGTTACCAGATGGTTATTATTGTTACAGGAATTTAACATCACAGTGTTAGATAGACCAGGTAAGGAGAATCAGGTGGCAGATTTTCTTTCTAGACTGCAAAATCAAGGTGAGGTTGTTCCGGTTGAAGATTCTTTTCCAGATGAAAATCTATTTGCAATTTCAATAGTGAATCCTTGGTATGCTGACTTGGCCAATTATTTGTCTACAGGAAGAACACCTCCATCCTTTACTCCAAAGGAAAAGAAAAGGCTAGTCAAACAAAGTGCTCGATACTCATGGATTAATGGCGATTTTTTTTTTTTTTTTTTTTTCTAGTTTAAGACTAACCTAAGTACCCACGGAGATTTGAACCGGTGACCTATCGCAAGGAGTGCCTTAACAGTGCACCCATTCATCGTCAATCCAAAGTCCCGTGGGCTATGGCGATTTATTTTACACTGGTTATGATATGATTATTAGACGATGTGTAAGAAATGATGAGATAATTGATATTTTAAAATCTTGCCATGATGAACCGTGTGGTGGGCATTTTGCAACTAAGCGAACAACATTCAAGATTCTTAGTCTTGGATACTACTGGCCATCCATTTTTAAGGATTCCAAGAAGTACGTGAAGAGTTGTGATAGCTGCCAAAGAATGGGCAGGCCAACAGCTACAGATGAGATGCCACTTCAGCCACAAGTGCATCTAGAGCCATTTGAAAAATGGGCTCTAGATTTCATAGGACCCATTAATCCAACTTCCAATGGTAAGAAGTACATTTTAGTATGTACCGATTACGTAACAAAATGAGTTGAAGCAAAAGCACTAGTTAGAGCAACTGAACAAACAGTGGTAAACTTCCTTTTTGAAGAGATTTTTGTAAGGTATGGAGTACCAAGGGAGATAGTGACTGATCAAGGTACTCAGTTTACTTCAAAGTTAGTTAAGGACATCACAGAAAAATATCAAATCAAGCACAGAAGAAGTACACCTTACCATCCACAGGACAATGGCCAGGTGGAATCCACAAATAAAACTTTGGAAGGCATTATCACTAAGACGGTGGCAATCAACAGAAAGAATTGGGAAGAGAAGCTCAAAGATGCACTCTGGGCTTATAGAATCACGTGGAAGAATACTACAGGATTTACACCATATCAGTTGGTGTATGGCAAAGAGGTAATGCTTCCTATTGAGTTTCAAATACATACTTTTAAGATGGCTGCAGATTTGGAAATTGATCTGAATAAAGCACAACAAGAAAGAATTCAGCAGTTGAACCAGCTGGATGAAATGAGGCAGCAAGCAGAGGAAACAACAATCCTCATGCAAAAACAAAGGAAGCAGTGGCATGATGCACATATCAAGAAGAAGCAGTTCAAGGAAGGAGACTGGGCTTTACTCTTTGATTCTAAATTCAGAGATCATAAAGCCAAGTTTACTACACATTGGATGGGCCCATACGAAATCATTCAAGTCTATGACAATGGATCAGTCAAGCTCATCACTATTGATGGAGAAGACCACTCCTTTACTATCAATGGTCATCGCTTGAAACTTTACAATAAGCCCATCAGCAAGCAAAATTTTCTTCAAACTGTATCTCAACAGAGAGAGGTTGAGATATTGCAGCCTTCAGTTGTAGTATCTTTGCCTTAATTCATTTCATTTCAATTTAGAAATTCAAAAGAAATTAAAAAAAGAAAAAGAAAAAAAAGAGTAAAAATAAAAATAAAAATAAAAATAAAAAAAATGGGTTAGATGTGAAAACCAGACTCTGGCACACTCTAACCCAGAATTCTTACTTGAAAACCAATTCGTTGGCTGGTAAGAATTCCTTTTCTTTTTGTTTCTTGTTTGATTAATCAATTGAATAATGACTTGAGGACAAGTCAACGCTTTAATGGGGGAGAAGCATGAGCATTTTGTTTTTCTTATCTTATCTCCTCATTGTAAATTCTCAAAGATTTCTTATCTCATCTCCTCACTGTAAATTTCCAAAGAGTTTGTTTCAGCACTCCAAATTTCAATAAAGAAGTTGTTTTTGTCTTTGTTATAATCAGAGGGACCTGTTTAAAAACACTATGCAGTGCGACCTGTTCTGTCCAGAAGACCATGTTACCAGCACCAACAATAGTGGGACCTGTTCAACATACATAAAAGGGACCTGTTAAGAGACTGTTATCTCAAGTTACTTCAGCAAAGCTTCATCAAGTTTCAACAGAGATTCAAAGGTTGCTTGTCACCTAGGCTTCATCCAACACCAAAGATCAAGGAACCTACACACATATAGTTCTTTTCCATATTTCAAAGAAGTTGCATAAACATTTTCCAGATCTCAGAGGGACCTGTTGCATTCAAGTTTATCTCAGAGGGACCTGTCATGAACAACAAAGATTAGTCAAGAAAGACTAGTCCTACCTAGCATGCCAATTCAACGATTGATCAACCAATAAAAGTGTAATGTATTCCTTATTTTTAACATTTAAATTCTTAGATTAATTTTTAATGTTAAATGTGATGACTATGACTGCTACGATCAATTTCAAAAACACCTGCATACCTATCACCCCTTATCATATTCTCATATTCCTAATCCCTATCATCTCCCAACACTCTAGCCTATCCCATATTTATACGATTTTTAAAATCCCCATACTCTCCATACGATTTCTCAATCCCCTCCTATATCACCCTTCCAACCTTTGTTATTAAGTCAACCAAACCCTACTGCCGGTCCAACATCTCTATTCGGCCAGGTACCAATCAATGGGGGACATGTGGTGAATTGTTAGAAAGCCAAATGTTATACGATTTGTTCCTTATGTTTGAATCGGCCGAATTATGACATAACCACCCGACGAAGTCGAAAGATGCAAACGACCATCTGATATCATGCTCCAGTACTCCATTTATCCCTCCAGCGTTCTCATGATGGTATTTATACGACCCGGTACAACCACTCCTTTGTCATAAAATATGACTATGCTATGAATTGAGTCAGGTCGGTTATTAAAAAAAAAATTCATTTCATTCTCAGTGTTATATATTAGCAATTCGACTTCTGTGATTTCAACAGCAAAGACTGAGAGTAGCCAGCGCTACAAAAAGGAAAACACAGTCATCTGGGTTTACAAGTTTCGACCTCCACCATAATTACAAGACAGTCATCTGGGCATCGCTTAAGTCACTGAAGGGGCTAGTTTCAAAGAACAAAGGGCGCCACCAGGTCAGCAGTGTGGAGCGGAAGACAAAGGTAACAAACCAAGATACCTTTGTTGAATTCATAGGCATAAACGAGGAGGGTTAGAGCAAAATTTCTCTATCGAAATGACTAATAGGGTAGAACCAAGCACATTCGAGAGTTCCCAATACCACAATGATTGCATTGCAATTCTAAAAGAAAAACAATGGCTACCCTTCTTGGAGAAGTTTCATGGAAACAATGAGGAAGTCACTAAACAATTTTCCTTTACATTCAATGGGGAGAAAGCCTTGATAGGTAATTTTTCATTCAGGGTTTCAGAAGACACCATAGCATAGTCCTTAGGGATCAACCCAGAAGGGGAGAAATACTTCAAGACAAAATAGTTCAAAGAGAAATCATGGACCCAATTCATGTCCAGATCAAGGGTCTCATCCATTAACTGGAAGAAAGGTGTCTCTAGGAGTTGGCTTATGCATCCATGGGACGAGATGGTGTATATCATCCAAAAATTTGTAACTTGTGAGGGCCGCTACATCATCGTTTACTTATACCACATCAAACTACTGTTACATTTGAAAAGGCAGTGCACTATTGGCTTACCATACTTCCTCTAGCAAAGCCTAACCAAAATGTTGAAAACCATCCAAAAGCAAAAAGGTAACGAGGACAAGAGATTATATCATTTCGGGCTAATTAAAATTCTTATTGAGTCTGAATTACAGAGAAGAGGAAGAACGTGGAAGGAGTTCTTGGCTGCCAACCAAATCAAGGATGAAGAGGATGAGCAAGAACAGCAAGAGCATTCAGGGTTTATGCATGACATTGATGAAGAGTTTCCTGCGCACAAATCAAGCAATGTACCTCCACCCATTAGTAATGTGAGGACGAGGAAAATGAGAAAAGAGGATGCCCAAAAAGCAGAGCAAGATAAAATTTTTACTACCTATACAAGAAGATCCAGGAGGGCACAAAAGACTCAGCTACAAGAAGACCAACCAGAATCTAATGCACCTGCACCAATGGATATTGAGAGTAGTGCTCACTCACAACCTGGACCAGAAGCTGAGATGGAGGTTGAGAGCAACAATAGGCAAGAAAAAGAGTCACCACCCGCCATTAAGAAACAAAGAAAGCTAGAAAAGCAAATTGAAAAGTTAAAGGAAGAACTGATGGAGGCCAACATGCTAGAAAAAGTCATCAAGAAAGAGAATGAGATGCTAAGAGCACAGAGTAAAGAGACTCAACAGAAAAATGAGAAGTTAAGGGAGCAGATCAAGGAACTCGAAGCTGAAGAAACTGACATTTGCAAGTGGGCAACCAAATGGTATAACCAAAAGAAAGCCCTCAAGGAGAAGTACAAGAGTTTAAAGCATGAGCTCCACAGTAAGAAAGATGCCCAGGCAAAGAAGAACATGGATGCATTGTTGAAAGCCGCAGAGGTGCAGGCAGGGACAGAGTTTAGAGGCAGCACATTAGGATTAGCATGAGGACATGCTAATTCATTAAGCTCGGGGGAGATGTTGCTACCATTCCATGACCTTCTTTTTCCTCTTGAAACACATCATTTGTCTACCTTTTCCCTCCATAGATCCCTTATATTCCTTGAAATTGATTAGTTAACAGTATTATAGTTGTTAGTTTGCCTTAAAGTTAGTTTATGAGTTTTTATGTTAGAAATTAAGAGTTTTTAATAAAAAGGTTACATGAAGTTACAACATCCTGTAAATGCTTCATCATCTGACACGTGGCATGACAGGTAAGCTAAAACAAGGGATAGGAACGAAAACTAGAATGTACAAGCATGGAGAAACATCGATCCTACAGTGAATCCAACACTCCTTGTTATGTGGTCAACGCTGGTCAAAGCCCCAACCTTTTGGTGGCAAACGCAACAACAGCCATAGGTTTCCAAACCGGTTTCGTTTTGTTTCTTTTTGGAAATCGGTTTTGAATGGAAATGACCCAAAAATCATTCCATAGTAAAAGCGGCAACAGCTGCATAGTGAATGTACATTCAATCCAAATGTAAACTGTGTATTAGTTGTTTTTAAAAACACGGATGTAGACACAGTTACATGGTTATTGTTTGATCTCTGTATATCATTTGGAGAACAGAGCTTCTGTATACTCTTAAAAACTTAATATCAGAACTCGATTACAGTCACGGTTTCAATATAACCTTGTTCATGCGTTAAATACCTCAGTTGCTTGCACGCATTCCAGTATACCATTGAAACGCGGACGGGCCCTGCGTGGACGGGTATACTGTCATTTTCATTTCATTAGCAACTTTTGAATATTGAATAGCAAGCACAATCATTAGAGTTATGCTTATGATTTCGTTGATTTAATTAGCAATCCTTATGAATGATGTTTATGATGATAGCTTAAGGGATTTATCGTTAAGATCATTGAACTGTATCTCGTAAGAGGTCTGATCCTTCGTTATATTTTTAAAGCATCCTCATAGACCTTGTTTTCCATGCATTTGAATTTTAATATGCTTTTGATTTCAGTATGATTTTAATCTTTCATGAACGATGAGTGTTAAATGTTGAGTGTTCACTAGACAGAGTTTTTATGCACAGTGTCCTTGTAAGGGGACCAAAATCTCAGTTTAGTAATACACAGTGTCTTTAGGACAGTTAAATGAGTTGAGTGACCTGGGTGTCAAGGTGATAGGGAGCATATCTTAACCTTCCGTAAAGAAGTATTGTAACCTACCACAATGAAAACTTAGTTAGGAATCCTTTATGTCTATAGATTTTAGACGCATGCCTCGAAGTTTACTTATCCTGGTCGATAATAAATATAGCCTAATCTAGCACCCTAGGTTTGTCACTACAGGCACATTCACCTCACTTTCTTGAAGTTACAAACATAACACTCTCATGTGCTTAACAACAAAAGCTAAGGCAAATCTCAATGATAATGGAAACCAGGCCATCGTACTGGATGGGACTCCTACCCAAACAGTGTGAGGTCTAGTTGGGATTTCATGCCGGGGAGATCCCTTGAATATTGGTGGGTCTAGCACTGTCAACATTTTTGGCGCTAGAAGGAGGGCCGCCAATTGTTTATGGTTGAATGTCCACTCAACCCCACGTATCTATCATTTGGTCAAGGCAGTAACATGAACTCCCTCTCTCCCATGCACAACTCTAAAGCTGGTTACTCCTCACCTCCCAGACCCGAACAAGAAATCTCATATCATCAACTTCGCTTAGTCTGTCCCATCACTCGTCAGTTTTCCAAAGTTGTTGGACTGATCCCAGGAATACACAACCTTCCCTCTTCGCAGAGGAAGCAAAAGGTACATCCACAGGAGTGGTAGTCTCGTCTGTTGAAGAAGTAATCCAACACTACCACCTAAGACCCAAAAAACAACAAGCATGGAGGAAGAATAAATTACCATAATCGAGGAATCATATATGCTTTCCCAGATGAATTACTAGGGTGGCCATTGACCCACAAGATGAATTATAAAATATACTAAGTACTAGGGGAAAATTCAATATCTAATTCACCTTAGAAATCTAGGACCAATGACCTACGTGAGCTTAAGATGCAATTGTAGGAATTTCTATACAAGGGCATAATTCACTCTTCCATATCTTTCCCTAGCATAATTCACTAGTGACTAATCACCTCTTCAACCTAAAAAGTTCAAACTATAGTTGATGGTCACCAAAATCAACAAGGAGATATCAAACCTAAATGTAAAGCATATCCTAACAATATAGCTATCTCCATAAAATTATCTTCCATTGTGTTATTAAAAAATTTCATTGTTCACCTAAAACAAACCCTAACATAACTCTCCTTGTCCCCTTTTTCTTTGTTGTCGATACTTCATATACTTTCGAAAGACCAAAATATACATAATGAGTATGATATTGATCTTCAGTTAGCTAATTGACATTTAAACAACAACAAAAATCTCATTAGAGTACAATTACAGTACTTTACTCGAATTCACTAATTGGACATAGCTATATACTGCAGATACTTAGATATTATACTATGAAATAAAGTTTTTTTTTTTTTTTTTTGGTCGGTGAAAAAGTGTGGTGCTGATATTGACTCCACCCGGGTTTATGTATCTCTAATGATAACCTCATGTTTGTGCTCTAATTGATGGATGCATCAACGCACACAACAGTGGATTGTAGTTAAGTGATTTATAGGCGTTTTAAGTGAAATAGATATCATATTCACAGCCTCTTTGTCGAAGAAACCTAAAATGGATATTGTAAGTTCACACTTTCTCTCTAATTGAAGTAAGATGCATTAAACATTTCATGATTGAGGTAAGGTGCATTTGGACTCCAGAGCATTTTTTGGTGGTTTTTAATTTAAAAATGCATGCCATCAATGTATTGAGTTAAACAAAATCCACTGTAAATAAAACAGAAATTGGACAATTTTATGCAACTTTGTTGTTTTCTATGATTAAAAGCAGCGATGAAAATAATCGACTGAAATTAGGAAACTGCGAGAGGGAGGAGAAAGGGGAAGAACGTACAATATCCGCGGCAGTGAACATCCAGTGCTCTCGATGGGAAGAAGTAAGAAAATCCCCCATTGTGATCTTCAAAATAGTTATAAAGGAACTGCCAAATTTTATCTTCTAAACTATCTGTAAATTTCTATGGACTGTATCTCCAAAGCACTCTTTTCCTCCTTATTTTATATCTTCAAACCCTACTAAAAATTCTCAAGACACAACGTCCGCTAGTTCACGAGTGCTTGAAATACTTACATACAAGAATCGAAAAGCATGGGAGCGAGATGCATCAAAGGGTGAGGCTTCCTTGCTCCCAGCTCTTGGCGGGTAATTATACATCAAAGATTCCAATAATTTATATCACATTTGTGTGTTTTAATTTTGTTTTTTGTTTTCTTGATTGAAATATTAAACCATGGTGTCCCAAATGTATGCATTCTATCACCAAAATGGCTTCAAACGTGCATACAATGTGTTACCCTTTCACCATTATTTAACAATATTTTACGTATTTCATGTGTTATTGCAACAATATATTTATTTTAAGGATCTTATTTTTGAGAGAAAGTAAAGTTTGGATGTTTAAAATGGAATAAACCATTAAACCTCAAATGTTTAGTGGAATTATAATTTCTTTTATATTCTATTAATGAAATGGAATTATAATTTTGCACGAAAATTTTGTAATATTTAATGAAGAATTTTAATCAAAAAATGGGTAAGAAAGAATTGTAATTAAAAAGATGGGTTATTATTTAGTTTATAAAAGTATAACTACAATAGATACTTAGAAACTTGTAGATTTATAGTTACTTTATAATATGGATCATAGAAGCGTATATGTATTTTGTTTAATTTTACATTTAAATTTATAATTTGTATGGATGAAACGTATTTTATTAATTATTAGGTTAGATTATACTCCACTTGTAATGGTGAAATGTTGTTGGTTGTGAATAATCTCGTATGGATAACAATCTTGAAACAAAGATGATTTATCATGCATTATCCATATTTAAAGTTTTAAAGTTACAATAAGTGAGATATAAATTTTGTTTTCCATCTAGAAAAAAATAAAATTATTTTGGGGTAAGAAACGTTAAGCATTATTGCAAGTTTATCGAGTACAATGGTGTTGTTAGATATCCCAACCTCCATTTTCATATCTAGATGCAAGGTAGGAAAGTGGAGCTTGAGTTAATGCATCTGTGTAGCCTTTTGGGACACTAGGGATTGACTTCTAGCAGTATGAGTCATGTCCATCCACATGGGCAATCTCCTCTTAGTTCAGTGCATTCCCATGAGTTTAAAAATGTTAAAAACATTAAGCATTGATGCAAGTTTACCAAGTATGTTACTGCTTTGAAATTTCCCAACGTCCATTTGAAATTTCCCAAAGTATGTTACTCTTTTCATCCATTTTTCCACTTTTCATCATCGCTATCAACTCAAATAAGCAGTAAACTATAGATTTTGACATGGTAAGGTACTCAGATGTCTTATTTTTCATATTTATTAATGTGCCATATTATAAAGTTAAAATATTGCAATAAGCTACATAATTAATACGATTTTGCAATTGTTTCATGATTTCACGGCTATCTCCATGCAAGTTTCTCGAATTCTAGTACGTCAGACAAGCAAAGAAGCACATGGACAGATGGGGATTGATCTCCTCATGGGTCTCCTCCTATTTTCTCGAGCCAAATCATCAAGGAAATCGCCCAGTGGCACAGTCAAAGAAGCGGGTCAATACATGGATAAGCGGAGCAACGAGAGTTGGGATAAATCACGACTCTCTGATTTTCTTTCCAAATAGAAAATCGTAGAGAAATGTTATTACTCTGTTATAGATTAAAATTCAAACTAGGATTGCTTTAAGATTTATAAGGCATAAAAGTCTTAATATGTTGAGCACAAATTCTATATATATAACTCTGTAAACAGAAAGCAAGGAGGCGTGTATGTGATCTTTGAATGACTGTTTGAAGTTTTATAACTTTGTTCTCTTTAATTGAAGAAGTATTTTCGTTAGCCTCATGCGCAATTAGCCTTTGAATTAAAATTTTAAAAATTGTTGTTTTGACATAGTTGAGGTTCAATCTTTTATGTTTAGCTTAGTCATTTCGTTTTCATTATTTCAAGAATTTCTTTATCGTAGCTTCAGTTTCTCTGTAGTCATTTGTTTACATTCTTTCTTTTCTTGTCTACCAAATTCAATCATTTATATGCTTTCTAAAATAGAACCATGTATATACTCTTCTTCTTTTCATAGAAAATACATCTGTTAGATTGCATTCGTTATGTTTTTGCTTGATTATTTCAAAGTTGAATTGTTAATTTCAGTGTAGAGATCTTAACATAGGATGCTTTATAAATTCATTCTAGAATAAGAGTAATTCTCTTTTAGAGCATAAATAATTGTCTTTCTAGAACATTAGTTAGTTCACAGATTTTAGAATAACTTTCTTTTTAGTTTCTTTTAAAAAATGCAATTTATCTTAAAGAAGTTTTTTGTAGAATTTACAAAGTAGTTTTCCTTTTCTATTAAATTGCATAGAAGTTCTTTTGAAACTAATGATAGTCAGTTAAATAGGATCATGATAGCTTGTTTTAATTTTCTTTTCAGAGTTGACTATAGGAATTTAATTGTAAATCATCAATTTCATTAGGAATATAAGAATAAAGAAAATCCTTAAAACAAACACAATCATCATTTTAATAAACTCAAAAAGGCTTCTAACATATATAGTGCACCTGCACTTCACAAGTTTACCAAATTTGATCGATAATTTATGTAAGCAATTTAAGAACATTAAATTGACTAAACAGGATGCAAGACAACAAGGTCAAGCTTTAGATAAGGCATATTTATAGCCTTTTTGAACAATAGGAATGACTTCTAGCATAATGAGTCATGTCCCACCATGTGCTTAATCTCCTCATGGTTTTGTGTCATTACCCGCACCTAGAGTTAGTCATCTTGTTTGAGAATGTAGTGAATGTCAAAGCAAGGAACGCCTTAGTTGACCACCTCCCCCTTGGGCTAATAATGATAAGTTCCCTCTATTAGAGTTAAACAATGGATAGGACCCCAACCTCCTTATTAACAATTTTGGCATGGGTGCTTGGGACTTAAACCATGATGACAAGGACCCCCCTCCCAAACCACCTTACACGGGGATTGTTCACGTCATTACCTAATGCTTTACTTGATGTCAACCAACCAACAACAAGCTTGAAATGCAAACCATCATTGACATAGGTGTCTAGTAATTATAATGTTGTATCATGTCACCAATGATATCAGACCCTTATTACAAGGACACTATTGTCCAAGGCCTATTATTGAAATTTAAGATAATGCAAAATTGTTAACATAGAAAAGATGGACCATATGTGTTTTATCGATCATCACACTTGATATTATTTTATTTTAATCTAATCTCCTAATCTACGTAACCATGCTCATACATTACCCATAAATTATCAAATGGAGGAATAACTATCGTGAGCTAAACAATTAACACTAATATCAATGTGATGTTAACCTTGATCTTTACATATTATCATTGTCACCCTTGGGAAAATTAATTCAAACATCTTTCTATGGTTGGATGTTCAAGAGATGGGAATTACTCTCCATTATGTGCTCGAACATGTCATGCACCAGCTACAGTCATTCATCCATTATTCCCCTTCCTTAAAACTCAAATCACTTCCATAAAGACCTATCCTCCAATCCTCCAATACCTTTTCCATGGAATTTATATGTAATTTGGCATTGAATTCCCCCAAATTATGGGCCATCACTCATTATTCCCACCTACTAACCAAGTGCCACATACTCACAAGGCACCAATGTGTTCTTACTTAAAACAAATCACCCAATAAACCCTGACCACACCTATTGACTAGCTTTCAAATCAATTCCAAATTACCTCCCATTTCTTCTTGACATTGCAACTTGTGCCCTTTTATTTTCCTTTAGAAGGTGGAAATTCTAGAACCATCTATAGTGCCCATGACTTACACTACTTAGAGGCTTGTATTTTAAGTTGTCACTTAGACAAAAGGAGGTGCACCCTAGCTACAATGCCTTGTGCTTAGTGTTGATCCAATTGGGTTGTTTCCATTTTCTCCAATGCGACACGATGAAGCTCAATAATGACATTTGGCATTTACAATGTATGATAGAATTTCGGTGCAACCATCCAACATTATTTAATCTATGTTTGTGCCTCTAGAGGAAACTATAACAGAAATTTGAGTTATTCATTTCATTTATGGATTTCTCCCTAGAGTTCAACTCGGTACACAGGATTAGTCATCAGATTATATTTCTACTACAACTATTACATCTTAACTTGGAAGTCATTTGTAAGTTGGTATATGATCTTGACAATTTTTAACTAGTTTTGGACAATGAAGTGGATGACCTTCGCCTATTCTATTACAACTTGGAGTTGTACCTTAAAGTGCTCCATTTGAGTGGCCAGGGGATCCACCTACCTCATTAATTCTTGAGTCTTGAAGCTACCATAATGTGTTTCTAGATCTAACTAGAATTGCACGACTTCCTTTTGCTCTTTAAGCCACTTAGAGAATTATGGAGATTCTCAATAAAAGTAGAAGGTTTCTCATTATCACCCATATCTTCAATCTTTGGATATTTGAAATACACCATGGAGCACATTTATGTGAAGTGTTGTTTGACTACTTCAAGTTCATCTAACAAGTTATCCTTATCATGATTAAGGATATCATGTTACCTCAATTCATCATCCAACTAAACTTGGAGCTATTTGATTGTGTTGTTAAGGTTCATAGTTATCCCACCCCACTTTTTTCTATTAGTGAACAATCTCTTTACTTGTATTCAAAATGTTCATAATGAATAGTGCGAGAAAACTTGGTGAATATTCACATAAGTAGAGGTTTGTGAATGCAAAGCAACATGGGATTTAGGTGAGCAAGTGATTGGGCACTCTAAGCAAAGTACTCCATAGAAATATGAACTTCTTGATCCTCTAAACTTATTAACTTCCCAACCTCAATGATTCCCCCCATTATGTAAGATTGAATTTTTGCTGGCAAACTCTAAGAATATTCTAGTCGTACTTAGGATTCCAAGAAAATGAGTGAAGTAGTAATAGTATCGTAGTCTAGTAGAGGTGATGGTGTAGCAATTTTCAAAATATTTATGAGAATTGGTTGCATGGACACAACAACTTGCATAATGTCGAGAGGATTAAACTAGCTTGAAGCCTTATCCTACACCTCTTCATCAATTTTTTCATCCTTAGAGTCTTAAAAAGAGGAAACAAAACATTCCCATTCTATGTATTTTCCTTTGTTGAGGTCATTGTGTAACCACCCTAGTATATGGTTGTTCTACTAAACCTAGTTTTGGTTAGTTGTGAGTTATTATACAACCTATGATGTTTTTTGGGAGATGGTGTTTTGGACTCATTACTCCTAAAAAATGAAACATATGTGGTTGCTTAATGATTCTATGAACACCTTTCTAATGGCAGGTGGTGAGTAATTATTTCATATAAATGATATCGATACTCACCTTAATGATGATGATATATATGTATTTGTGCACCACCTACTACGATGCATTTAAATGATGACTCATGTCTTCCATTTGTATTGGTGTTATTTGAGAAGGCTAACTTGTTACATGTCAAGATATTGATAAAGGGGTCAAGAATCACATTCAAGTTAAAGGGGCTCATGCTCAACGAGGGTGGCCACTTAATCCTAGAACCTATGGAGTCTTGGAAAAAAAATAAAAACAATCTTTCTAAAGTTATCTGAAGCAAGAATCCTTAAAGAACAAAAAAAAACTACAATTCACATTTTAACCACCTTTTGATGTTTTTAATTCTAGCCCTAATCCAAATTTCGCCCAAGAATAATTTAATAGGTAATGAGAAGGCTAAGAGGCATTTTTAGGAAGGGTTGTCATACCCATGGGAGATTATAAAAGAGAGTGCAACTTTGTGTGAGAGGACTAGTGGGCGGAAGAGGATGACTGAGAGTTCTACCTTGAGGAGGATATATGATTTGTGGCTCATGGCCTGTTGTGGAAGTAGATTGACAGCTACTTTAAGCCTAGTCTAAGTGGATAAATGAGGCTAGGATTGTACTTACCTAACCAAGGTTAATATTGTTCATTATGTCTATTATTTTTTTGGGTCCCTAGGACACCACTACCAAGAATGATACTTATGTAACTTGTTGAGAAATCAATATGCTTAGGTATTAGAGTTGATTTCTCTGACATGGTAATTACTTGTGAATTTAGTTTAAATCAATTTTATTTTTAATTTAGGCCAAATTAATTTAGGTGAATTAATTTTATTTTTAAAATAGTTTTAAATTTATTAAATAAACTAAATTTAAAAATTAATTAATTAATATAGTTTTAAATTTATTAATTAAACTAAATTTAAAATTAATTTAATTAATTTAATTAATTAATTAAATTGATTTTATTTTAAATTTAGTTTAAATTAATTTTATTTTTAATTTAGGTCAAATTAATTTAGGAAAATTTTATTTTTAATATAGTTTTAAATTAAAAAAAAAAATAAAAAAAAAAATAATATATATATATATATATATATATATATATATATTTAAAAAAAATTAATATTTAATCCATTTATTAATAAATTGATGAAAATCAAGCCGACCTCTCCAAACCAAAGTTATCTATCCATCCTTCTATTAATAGGTTCTCATTTTCTTGACTTTCTCTTCTCAAAATGCAGATCTCATTACCCTGATGATGGACTCACCTAGCTAGTCCGAAACGTCGGTTTCAAAATTGCTCACAGGTCTTTCCATTAATTAAATACTTGTGAATTTGTTGGCTTATTTATTAATATTATTATGTTCTCTTCTTTCATCAAGCAATTACCAAAATAAAAATCATGAAGATTACAAGAAACAAAGAACATAATATGTAGGCTCTCCAAGCCAAGGCCAAAACCCAACAAAGGGAAAAAAATAAAAAACTCTTCTTATAGAATCAAATCAAAGTGGGACATCCAAGACCCAAAAACAAAGTCAAAAACCATCCACAATATCCAATTCAACCCTTCATTCTCTGTCATACTTTATGATCAAAACGGTCAAATAGTTTGTCACAAGCCTATCCTTTAGATGCCTCGATCCACAAGGATACTCATCCTTCTTGTAGCTTTCATATTTCAATCATTTCAATTCTTCTATGCGTCATACTTCACATATATTATAGTTCTTCCTTAGCTCACATGTCATCACAAAGATAGTCTCAATAACTCGCACAACTTCACAAAAATTTGGCCTAAAAAATTCGCATATTTTCAGATATTTTGCCACAGAAAGATTCACATCCTTTTCAAACCCTATTCCACAGAGAAACTCATACCTTTTTCAGATCCTTATACCATAGAAAATTCACACATCTTGCCACAAGAAACTCACATATCTTGTTGCAGAATTTGAACAAACTTCCTTCCAAATGAAGGAGAATAGGTGCTAATATATAGTTGTTCGCTTATGCGAAGGGTCACATCCCTTGGGTAGGCCGACTTGTCCACGTGGAGGAAAAATATTATTTCTCCCTTTTTCTAACAAGTAGTCCAAATGGGACTAACTCTTTAACTTATAATATTTTTTTCTTTTGGCTCAATAAATCTTAAAAGCATGAAGAACATGTTTATCTAATGAAATAAAATAAAAATAATAATTCTTGTTTTTCGTCTTTCTACATTTTACATCAAATACATAATGATACAAGTACAATGATAATTACGAAGACCGAACCTAGTTACACTTTTCAACATAACTAACATTGTTCATCAAGGGCTAGGGTAGTAATAAAATTCTTGCAATGGAAAACCACTATCATGTAGGATACTTTCCTAAACAAGGGTATTCATCAAGGGCATGAATGGTAGTAACTTCCTTACACAACCTAACTTGAGAGGTTTTGAGGATGCTACAATTCCAAGAATCTCTCCTCCACCCTTTGATTGATTAGTTAGATGTGTGGTATTTGGGTTATTTTATGTTGAGTGTTATGTATTCCTACCTCTAACCTCATTGAAATTGAGCCTTTCTCAAGGGGTAATATTTGATTTAGACAACTACATTAGTTTCATGAAAAAATAATGCTTAAGTTCAACTTCCACATATTGGTTAACAATCTATTTGTAGAGTGTTGGTTTGGATTATTGTCATCCAGGTGGATGTTGGTGGCCACCCACCTATCCCATTTGGACCCCCACAACTGTCTCTTTCAGTTTTTCTGTTTCCTTAATTATAGCACAGTTTAATATTTTTAGCAGTTTTTCGGGTCCTAAACTTCCGGAGCCGTTTTGAGGCCCTAAACGACGTTTTTTGGGAAATCCACCGCCAACAATTTTTCTAACTAAAAATTGTCTTTTTCGTCGTATTCCTCGGAGAGATCTTTCCAACGGGCTATCATGCGCGTCAAACGGAGATAGTACGACCAATTCGCGACCCCGGGAAGTTGATGTACCAACTTACCCAAAAACGGGGCCCACAATTTGGCGTTTCATCTTCTAGGGTTAGGTTTTGGAATGTGAAGGGTTTTCCATTGTTTCTCAACAATAAATAGGCCCTCGAGCCTCATTGTAAGACAGTTTTTGGAGAACAGTTCAGAGGCATGTAGCCAACACGTCTCTTCTCAGAGATAAGCTACCATCGCCCTAGCTGGGTTATTTCCATTTCTATTTGTAAGCATATTTCAGTATTTTACAGTAATGAAATGAAGCATTATTTCCGCTGCATATTTGTCTTTATGGTTATCTCTGTATTTTATTGTGTTCCTGTTTAAATTCGGATCATATTGACTAATCTTCGTTGACATAAAAGGGCTATAAATACTTAATATTAAACATCATAGTTCTTGTTAGTGGAATTGCTTTGTTGTAGTCGAGATGGTTTTATTCAACAATAATGTTTATAAAAATCGTTGGTTTGGCATTGAGTTAGTTGAATCATTAGAAGAAGAAAAAAATATGCTCAGGTGGGTAGAAACCTCCTTGGAAGCAGGGTTGTTACAACTCACCACCATTGACACTTGAATTGATCAAAATTTACTATACAAGGAGTAAGCATGGCTTGATTATAAATGATAAAGGGTTTTCCAAAGTGATGGTATCATTTACTAAAGGAAGGGAGCTTGTTGTTATAATGGTGTTGGAAACTTCCAACTCAATCAAAACACCATTGTTTGTAGTATGAATGTCATCGTCATCTAAATGATGGAAAACTATAATGCATTTATAACCTTCTCGAGGTTGAGGTAAATTTAGATAGGATGGTGGAGATGTTAATCAAGACAAGGACTACATATTCAATAATGGTAGATGTCCGTAATCTCACAACATTAGAAACTATCATATAAGGTTGCACAACTAGTTATCTGAGCAATTGAGGTTTCAAGGGTACATAGTGGCTCAGTGGTTAACAACATATGTGTTCATGGACTCTTTTTTACAATGCTACATACAACAAGGTGATTAGAAATATTTTTTAGGCTCAACTTAAGATCCTATTGTAACATCCCTTTTTCTATAACACCCTATGTATGTAAACCCAATTGTGTAATTATATTTGTGTGTGTGTGTGGAAATAAATTTTTGACTAGATGAAGGGATGGAAAAACATATCCAAAGACTCGAGGGGAGGCTTGTTGAATGCTTATTGTGTGCTTAGAGAGACATAGTGTACATGTTGGGGTGCCTCTGGCATGTCTATCGGTTGCTTGTGGCATGCCAAGAACTGGTCATACAACCATATTGTGTTTCCTTAATTTCAACCTAACTGGTGACCAGCCAGCACTATCAGGAATTGAAGAAGATTAAATGGGGTAACATGGGAGGGGGATTATGCCCATCCATCTTCTCTCCTCAAGGATAGAGAAAACAAAATGGTTACCTCAAGAAGAAAACAAAATGCAAGATAACGCACGACCTAGGGATATTTGAGAAGCGATAAAATAGAGTGCATGTAAGGGATATTTATGAAAGGAGAGATCAAGGTGATGTAAGAGCTAAGTTGAAAAACTGAGTTATAATGGAATATATGAGAGCCAATGTTCAAAATCATGGCATGTGATTCCTCATATCTCTAGTATTAAGGCTACTAGATGGTCAAGGCTAAGCTCGAATGGTTAGAGGGAAGCTCAAGATGCTTGAACTACTTGGTTCTTGTTGTTGGCTGAGGAACCACTTGAAATGGAAATCTAACCCTTGTGGTGCCTGCTAAGAGAAATTAAAACCCCTATTCAATGGACTAAATATCATCGTAGTGATGCTAAGAAAGAACAATTGAGGAAACACCAATATAGTAGGTTCATCGTCCCAGAGTTGAGCAATGGTCATTTAAATCTTGGGTGAAGCCCTGTGTTTTAAATAAAGAACATTTTATTTGTTTTGGTGCTTCCCTTGGGGTTGTGAAACCACCCAGACGATGGAATCCTTCTCTCAATCATGTATTTAAGCCTTGGATGTGAAGTTCCCTAAATAAGCATCCCCTTAGACTTTGGATCTAGTTCAATGGTGATTAGTTGCAGAAACAATTTTGCAACTGGCCTATGGCTGGGTGGAAAGTTTAATTCCCTCCTTCAATTTCCATCCATATTTAAATGCACATTTAAGTGTAGATTACTTGTGTATATTGTCTTCTAGATTGTGTTGATTCTGATCAATATATGTGAATCATGCAATGCTTTATGGGTTTATAATCATAAATGAATGCATGATAAATGAGGGTCACTGTGGTGCTCATGATTATAATATTATTATTCTATGTATCCAAGAACTTGATGTTTGTTCAACACATGTTTTCCATGGTTATATTCATCTTTAATGTGATATTATGTGTTCATGAATACATAGTTATGTGTTTATGAAATTTTGTGAAATATTATATATATGTAAATCAAGCTAAGTAACACCTCTCACAACCCGAGGTAGTCTAAGGGTGGTGGCAAGTGGTCACGGCTATAATGACAACATGGTTTGAGATCCGATCTTTCAATGCTTTGCAATTGAACTGTATGAAAAATTGATGCTTGATTTCCCATGGAAATATAATTTCCCTTGGCTCTTTGCTCATCATTGAATTGAAGTTGGCAATATCTTAATGTTCCTCTCCATTTGGACTTTAGATGTTATTACCATATTAGTGTTCTTAGTCTAATCCTTGAGTTCCTATGGTTGATCATCTACGTTCAAGAACATAACTTCCACCATGTTTGGTTGACTGATAAGAAATTTGGATTTAAATTATGTAGGTATAAGTTTCTAAGGGAAGCTTTTGAATACTTAGATAACCTATCACCAAAGTGCAATTCAATGGATTATAATAGGCATCTAGGACAAAATGTACAGAAGTGCATTATCTATGTATGTTTGTGTCGAGGAGTAGTTTTACTTATCATTTGTAGTTATGATGTAAAGGAACCCCCATAGGCCTAATTTGTACATAAAGGGTTTATCCATGTACTCTTTTTCAATGATGATGCATCCCTATCTATTGAAGATCCTAGGTATAATATGGTAGAATTTATCCTCACACTTACACCCAAGGTACTAATCCATTATTAATAACCACTAAACCCTCTTGTTGTTGCTATAAGAATATTGCAAATGGACACCTCCAACTCTCAAACCTGAAGTATGAGTAGGGAGAGTTTGAAGTCATGTTCTTCTCAATGATCACTAGAGTCATGAAGAAATTGCTCAAGAAGTATAGACATTGAGCATCCAATTGGATGAACAATCCTCTTAACTTTGAAAAACAAAGGGATGATGGAATCCCGAGGATCCAAGATTTAAAATCAAGGGAAAATATTGTTGGCAAATGAGGATCCCATGGAAAAAGAGTCCATTAAGTGCTAGAAATTGGGTAATTAAATAAAAATATAAGTCTCCCACCTTTAGTGGGAATATGAAGGTGAAAAATGAAGTTGAAGCTTGGTTGGTAAACATCGAGAGGCCTATGTTGCTATATCATTTCAATCCCTTGTAAAAATATCAAGATCTCTAATTATCAACTCACCTATGATATATACATTTGGGGGGACTATATCAAGAAGAAGGAAAAGGTGGGTGAGGAGCACCTAGATTGGGACCAGTTCAAGTCATGTCTTGAGAAGAAGTACCAAAGAAAGATGTACAACCACATGAAGTGGATGAGTATTACTCAATGGAGTAGGGAAATGCGACAAAGGAGGAATATGGGTGCAAGTTTATGGAATTAGACAAATATACCCATGGACTCCGTGAGTAGTTCTAAGTTGGAAGGTTTATTAGAGGACTTAGGGATAATATTAGGGATAGGGTCAAAATCTTCATGCTAAAGATCCCAAGATAACTGATAAAAAGGACTAACTTATGTGGACCATAGGTTCAACAAATAAAGAAATTAAGTTGAAGACTCAATCAAAGGATTAGTCGCCACAAGACTTGGAGATAGAAGTATGATCAATAAAGCTCCATTACAACTCTACCACCTAAGGCCCAAAAAAACAACAAGCATGGAGGAAGAATAAAATACCATAATCGAGGAATCATATATGCTTTCCCGGATGAATTACTAGGGTGTCCATTGACCCACAAGATGAATTATAAAATATACTAAGTACTAGGGTCCACTTCAATATCTAATTCACCTTACAAATCTAGGACCAATGACCTACGTGAGCTTAAGATGCAACTATAGGAATTGTTGTATAAGGGCTTCATGGACCCAAGTGCCTCACCTTAAGCACATCACATGTTGTTTGTTAAGGGATGGGACCTTCCAAGTGTGCAATCATTATTATCTGTTGAATAATGCAACAATATTCAAGCAAATCTAGTCTCTTAAACATATGATTTCTAAGGAAGCATTGAAGGCAGACTCCAAGAAGGAAGAATTTATATCTACTTAGTAAACCCTAAAAAATATAACAAAAGCAAGGGGTGTTGTGGGATTAGCTCAATATAATCGAAGGTTTGTTGAAGTCTTTTCAAAGATTGCAATTTTTTTTATCAAAGTTACAAGGGAATGGAATTAAGATCTTAGGAGCTTGACAAACCTATGTGAGGAAAGATATTAGGAGTTTGAAACATTTCTCATATCAACACCTATGTTGATACTTCTTAACTTCAATAAAGACTTCCTGGTATGCATAATGTTGGCACGAAAGACATTAAAGGGGTACTCATGCAAGAATTGTAACACCCTCCTCTCACATTTACCCAAGCTAACTGGTCCATCGAAGTAAACATGTGTTGAAGAGTTACTATGATATGGTTCTACTCCCCATGTACATTTAGGGAAGTCGAATTGACATGCCAAAACCAAACTGACCTTCCTTAGAAGCTATAAAACCTTCAGGAGCCAACCAACCCCTCCGGGTGTCCATACCCTGAGATTTCTTGCTTCTTGACTGAACTAGACCCAAAGTCACTCCCATGACAAGCCTTCCAAATGAATGTAGCCCTCCAGTCGCTCCCACATCAAGGCATCCATGCGACTGTGGCCTTTTCTAGGTAGTTATGTGCCAGTGACCTTGAATTATGAGCCACTTTTTCAGGGCTAGGACTCGGGTCTCTACTCAAAAACTTCATGAAACTCTCAGAAATGATAAATAACAATATGACAAGGTCTCTAATGCAAAACTTGAACAAGGACCTGTCTAACAAGGCCTAACCATGACATACATTTCGTCAAACACATCATGAACATGTAATTTACAGGTCATAACAACATATCTGAACACAGGGACCTCATACTTATCTGAGATTCGCTAAGAAGGACTGATACCCTCTCATAATGGTTGTTGTATCATCTATTAGGTCATACATTCATTAACATTTAATTTACAAAACAAAAAAAGATGAGAGCCATAACTTAAGTCTGTCATAAACCATACTTATAACCAATAGATCAACAATGACAGAACAACCATTATAACCACATAATAGCAAACACATTTACACATAATACACAAGCGGAAAAGGGCTCTTATTAACATATGCAAAATGCAACTAGGTCAGGACTTCCATGTACCACCTGACCATAGATTGGGCTGAACAAAATCTTTCTTTCAGCCAATCACCCCCATGTTATTATCCAAGCATGAATGTGGGACTTACAACAAAACAACCAGAGCTTCCTCAGGATTTACCGCAATCCACCAAGGGATTCGTAGGCCCAAGCCCTCATCTATACAACCAAACTTTATCACAATCCTGCCAAGGGATTTTTACGCCCAAATAAGAAACATACACTACTAGGCTTTATCACAATCCCACCAGATACTGATCCAGGGATCATTAGGCCTATACAAGCATGGATGCCTCCAGATCTCTCCATCTAAATCATGAGGAATTTTTTTATGTCTCCACCCTCTAGGTTTTACCATATATCCTGCCATTCATCGGTTGAGGATTCCTAGGCCCAATGAGGGAGTACACAATGAGGCTTTATCGCAATCCCACCTTCACCATTCCAGGGATTCCTGGGCCTTTTGTTTCCTCCTGAGACCACCCCACTCAATTTCGAAACCATCTGGCAATATAGCTCAACCAAGTAAGAGAAAACCCATCACACCATGGTTATCTAGAAATGGAAAGGAAAGGTTGGAAACAACTATCACACCTAGAAAAATCCATGCCAATGACAACAAGAAAATTAAAAACACACATGCATGTACCATGCATCCCAAAAATAGCGAGGAAATAATACATGCAACTCGATACCTACAAGTAATCCCGTTGCAGCCGCTCGATCCAACTCTTCCTTGCTTGATCTTTGCTTCTCTTTGCCTTCTTGACCTTCCTTTGCCTTTCTTTCCTCAATGCTAGAGTGCTCCAAGAATGCTCTAAGTGTGCAAGAGTATGAGAAAGAGAGAGAATAGAGAGAGAGCTCCAACACTGAATTGACAAAAGTTGTGTACTAATCTTCATAAGCCTTTTTATCATGAGGCCTCTATTTTCTTCAATTTCCATTATTTTTTTTCATTTTCCTCCTCTGCAACCTATGACTCTTCACCTTCCTTTTTTCGTAATTTCCTTTATTTTCAGAAATAAAATGCTAATCAATGCCTCTTTGCCTTTCCAAATACTTTTCCATTGCATTTTCTAATTTCCCCTTAGCCATGTTAAACAAAATGAGCATCCACTAGGAAGTTTTGCCCAACATTTAGCTTAGAATAAGTGTCCCGTGACCTTGGTCTTTTTTTTCCTTTATTAACTTTATTACATGAAATTTTAACCTGAGATTGTTACGGGAATGGAGAGTAGTGAGCTATGAATCATGAACCTTGAATGTTCATGAATAGAAGGAGTAGAAGTACCCAACTCTCAACTTGGTTGAATCATTGGGGAAAACAAGAAGCTATCAATCTGCAAAATATCATTACATTTAGGTTTAAGGAGAACCTATGGTGTGGTAGAGTTTTAGAGGGTAAAAGAAAATGAAAATACTACAAGGAAGTGGTCAAGCCCAACCTAGAATATTAAAAGTATTTCTTAGTTTTGGTTAATGCAAAGAAGAAAATAAAGATTGCTAAAATAAGAACAAACTCTTGAATTATTGTTGGTGCCCAACATTGACATCTCCAACTACCTTCTTTCCATACTATTTCCTTACCTATTTATCGCTTTTTCCCTAAAAATAATATATCACTCTCTATTCGCTTCAGGACTTCATTTATATTCCAAAACTAGGTAAATTATATACTCCATAAATCAAAAGAATTGACTTGAAATATCAAGATCGATAATCTCATTCTTTTCCACCCTAATCTGACCGCCCTTTCTCTCTGATTTAACATTATATAATACTAAGATCCAAGAGAACACACTATGTTACACTTTGTGATAGGTAACTTTGGTGTGATACAATTTCTTACTGAGTTTATAAATGATATTCATTCTTTAAACTTAATCCGTTAGAAGATGATATGCATTCTAAGGACTAATTTGATCCCCTTGCCTTACAGTTTGTAAGTTTGACCGATCAACATATACGTTCGGTTTCAACTTCTATAAGGTTTATGTTTGCATATACAAACTTGAGTCCTGCTAATGGATACATCTAAGATTGACTAATGTTATGCATAGATATCATGACTCTTACTATAATAGTTTAAGTTTAAACCATCTTTACACAGTTTCCCTATAATATATGTTGATTCTAGTTTAGTATACAAACAAAGATTGGTATATTTGTGGATTGTGATGTATACTTTGTTTATGTTCTTTACTTTGAGCTTGGTATATAAAGGTTTGTATTAGGACCACTAATCGATCATAAAAACTAGTAGATATTTAGAGATAACTTTAATCTCATTCCATTATCCAGACTTTTGATAATGCTCAACATTTAATTTCAGTATCTGGCTTCACAAAGCTAAGGACTATAACTAGAATCTCTTATTTTTCAAATCCAACTTGCAAATAAGTACATGAACATTTCCCTAAAGCAATGAAATATTGTATTCTCGAGCCAAGCTAGGGGATCTGAGATAAAATACTGGCTAGAAGGATCTTAAATTTGTGCACATTTAGTTTCAATTTTCTTTTACAATTTGCTTCATGTATTTAGCACTAGACACGAGTTTGAGTTATTCTTTCGAATCATATTAGAATATAATTGTTTTGTTTTATTAAGAAATAGATATTTTATCTTATGTTTCCTACACATATTGTGTTTATAGCTCATGAGTTTACATCCCGTATTACCTTGTGAGGGGTTTTTATTGTGACATTAAAATAGCCCAACAATGCTACACCGTGAAACTAGGCAATGGAAAATTCCCAAAACACCATGGTATGAAATAATTTTTCATCTTTTAAGATCCTAAGAAGGTTAAATTGTTGGGATCCGATCATCTAACCAATCATACTACCCGACCGATCACCGGATCCTTCCCCTTTATGTTTTGAATTCTTGTCATCTTTCCTTCCTTTATGGATTTTCTATCCTTGCTTTCCTAGCCCACATATGTGGGTTGGGGATCTTACAAAGCGTGGTCCTAGCTAACTCGAGTGTGGGCCATCGGTCTTGGTTCAATGTGTAAAGCCCACTACAATAAAAGAAGGATATATTTGGCTAATGGTAGAAACACGCCTTATAAGGTTAGTACTAGAATAACCAACCTCAAGAGTTCCCTATGCATACCCAATTCATATCACAATTTTAAAATATCTATCACAATACTAACCTTCTTAATATAACAAGTTGTCAAAACTACAATGATATTTGAACATTTCCCTTAATGATTTTTGAGCACATAAATAATAGCTTCCACGGATACATTAAACAATACTGAATCTGAGAAACACAATTGCATTGTGCTCTTTTCCTTCCGATCTAACTTCGCCCAGTGTTATGTCGAATTTTATTTTGTTGGCGTACCTAGATCTACAACAATCCATTGATCTTGATCCATCAACATATCCTCCATCTTGAGCTTCCACAACTCAAAACTCTATCCATTGAATTTCTTGATCTCTATCGTTCCACTATTCGCCATCTCGTTTCATCGCAAAAATTGATCTCGCGGTATCTCATTGTAACAGGGTCTACCACAGGCCGAAGCAACAAACCCCTTAGCTGTAAAGGCATCCCCTTAAAAATGAAACAACTCTAATAACAAATTTAGGTTTTAACCCTATACAGAAATTACCCACAAAAGACTTCTTAAAAATAGAAAAATATACAATGGCGAGAACATAAAAATATACAAAAATATTTTTCTCCTATAACCCAAAACTGGGAAAACCAAATTGATTTTTCATTATATTTCTTTCATTGTTACAATACATTATATACATGTCAAAGCATGCATAAACCTCAATCCATTAACCTTGTATTACAAAATAATCGTAGTTCCCTTGATCGGATCTACAAAATACCATGGGAAAAACCATCATGCCCAAAACCATGGGCAAAACCACGGGTAGGTACACCCACCACCCTTAAGTCCGCCTCCCATCCTTGGGTTTGCCTCACATCCTTGGGGCTTGCACCTAGTTATGGAAAGAACATAACACATACACAACAGGGAAGAGAAGGAAATGGGATAGTGACAAGAATTAATTTGGATTATTTAATGATAGAAACATGCCTTATTTTGTAATTTAAAAGAAAAAATGTCAGTAATTTATCCCAATAATTGGGTGGCCAACTAGATTGTAGAGAATATAACACATCTAGTCACTACCCACGCAGTGAAGTGGATGCACTAAACATAGGGATTGGGTGCAACACCTCTACAATAATCTCTCAATGTACATTGTTCACTTCACAATGCATGTTTTAATTATGTATATGACATTATCATTAGTTTGGATTTTTATAATGCTCGCATTATTAGACATATGATACCATCCTTTGTTTACATTTTCATATGTGCATCTATTCCCATCTATGTGGCCATATGTCAATCATTTTCACACTAAGGATGTCGATTATGGACATGTCATAATCGACTATGAATAGGAGGATGAGTTTAATCAATCTAGTTTTGATAGGCATCGTGATCAAAACGTAATAGACGAAAAAATTAAGTAATGATGGAATGATGCAAGACATGATAAAACTAGACTTTTCATCTCTCTAATTTTCCATTTTTAAGTGCAAATGGTTGGATACCTTTAATCGAAGTAAAAGAAGATTATGATAGTCGGCTAATATGTATCAACTCTAAAAGAATGTGGGATGAAAAGGAGCATTGTGTTTTCCCAAAACAACACAAATGGATTCTTTTTTCACTTAGGTGTGTTAGATAGGGATTTGAGGTTTATAATAGGATACAATCCAAGATCAAAATATCTTGTTGAGAACAACAATGTTAATATCATTAAAAGCAAGAAAAATAATTGGTGTGATGGAAAAAAAAAGGTGATATTTAGATGTTTTATTTCAACACTTATATTGTGGATGTGTCATTTAATTATGGTTAACAATAGTTGACCATTTATGTGTTTTTTCATTTTATGAGGATGGGCATGAAAAGTTAGCAATCTTTTACAACCATCATGTTGAAATAATTTAATTTTTTTTGGAACTTCAATATATTTAATTAATTATGAATACTTTTCAATTGTAAGATCTAGATATTGTCCCTTTATGTTAACCTCGTGATCTTAAAGTTTGTTTTCTTAAAATAAATCTATACAAGTGCCTAAGAATAAAAAATTTATAAGATAGATTATCCTAACCATATCCTAGTTATACTCTTGCATTATTGATTAAGGACATATGCCAATTTGTATAAGGTTGTAGAAGTTATAGATACAATGTGCTTCTCTCCTATTATGTAATCCCCCCCCCCTTTCCTTTAATTAATGAAATTGTGTTTGAGGATACTTGGTGAATAGTAAATGCTATTATAACCATCATGATCACAAAGTTGCGGTGATGAGAAGACATGATAATGATCCATTAAAGAGAAACACTTCATATATCAAGCTTAGTGTTGTAGCGGCTACAACTACCCTCCAAATTTTTGGCTCACATGCAAATTTCAGAGCCTACCTCGGATCCGAAGATCGATTATCCTTGGGCGCTTGATTGGTAAGCTAATGATTTCAAGCTCCCCTCCTTGATCTTAAGATTTTTTCGCGTTTTGATCTTCATGCAACATGTGTCATATTCGGGCACATGGGTTGTGGTTTGTCATGCAAAGGGGATGTTGTCTTGCTTCAAGGGAATTGTATGCATATGAGTGGTTATCATCACATAAACATGTTTCACACTCACCTCGTGCCCTCACATCACGAAGGTCGTTGCATCAAGCAAAGTATGTCTTATGTATTATGGATGATCTACGTTGTGTCAGTAAATGTCTGTGTGCGATCATAGTCGAGTCCTATCAATGTTTGCATATGTTTAAATGATCTCACACTTGGCCATTTTCCCAAGCAACCTAGCCTCATCCAGCTTCCTGACACTATATGATTTGTTTCTGCAACCATCAAGCTTCCTCCCTTGCCTGCTGAAACCCTGCAGTGCGCAAAGACACCAACCTCCCTTGCCTGTTGGAACCCCACAGCCCGTAGAGGCCCCAACCAGCACTGCTCTCCAGAAATGCGCAGAGCATTCTAGCTACACTACACTCAGAAATTGCGCAGAGCTGTCCTCTCGGGACCCCTGTCCCACAACAGTGCTTTGAGCCTCAAAACTACACAATGTTGTCCAAGTTGTCTTGTCGGTCTTGCATGCAAAAACTACGCAGACGGTCCTCCCGGGGCCTCATTCCTCCAACAACCATTGTCTACTGAAATTGCGCAGATCTACCTCTCAGTGACTACAAGAAAAGGTGACATGTTGAAATTGCTTCAAAGGAGTTGAGGAGAAGGACCAAGGAACTGAGTAATCGAAAAGATCAGGACTGCATGCAAACTCCGTTGGATGCATGATTATCTTGAGGGTAAGTATGATAAGTAAAGAAAATCTTCCGAAGTACACCTCTTATTTGAGTTTGCAAGACTGCTTGTCATTGTCATATCATCATGTCCACAGTAACATGCATGTGCGCAAACACGAAAATTCATCTTATGTGTTTCTTCTACATGTCTTGCTTCTTTTTTACTTGTTCGACTAACAATCGTCTTCCGCATGTTGATTGTTATGTCATGCTTGCGACCTCATTCTAGTGATGTTGAAGGTTGTGTTTGAGTTATGTTCGCTATGTAAACATCTATCGCACTCACACACGATGTTGTATGCACTGTCGCGCAAGTGTCATCACGGTCGTTCAACGATCTATCGTAAGTTTCGCTCTTGTCTCTCGCACCATCGATCAATCACAATGAGTATATGTTGTCTTTATGGTTTGAGGTTTATTGTCATCTAGTCATGTTAAGTGTGTGTTCGTAAGGTCATGTATGCACAAATTCAACTGCTCACAACCAAATCACCCTCCAATAGTCGAACCTTCGTTGAGCTGCATTGTGCAATTTCATCCCTTAGTGAACATGTACTGCTACCCAGAATTGTGCAGAGCTTAAGGCTGTCTCCCAAGTAGCCTACCCCGCGCAATCCTAAAATCGACCAGACTGACTGTCATCTAGAACAACGCAGAAGTTCCTCAGCAAACCATCTCAATCTGTGTCGCCTGCAAGAAAATCAACTAACTCTCCTGCTGGTAACCAAAGAGTTTAACTGGGCAGTCACCCCGGGACTCGCTCCCCTAAAAAATTGTTTAGAAGCTACAGACCTTGCCCGCTCCACTGACTGAGAAAATTGCACAGATAGGCTGGACAAACACCCATTGCCCATCCTTGTCTCCCTCTAGAAATTACGCAGTTTTTCCAGTCAGCCACCCAAATAGCTGACCGGCTGCTCACCCAAAAAACTGTGCAGATTTCATGAGCAAGCCCCTCAATTGCCCAGCATCCCGCTCAACTCAGAAACTATACAGAGGTGTTCAGGAGGTCAGCCTCCCAACAACTGTGAATTTTTTATCTCCAGCAACCCCGCAACACGTTGTCAGCTCCCTCCAGGAATTGCGCAGTTTTTGCTGCCAAGCCTCCTGAAGCCCATAGCTAGCTCCCTCCAGGAATTATGCAGTTTTTGTTGCAAAGGCCCTCTGCTGCCCAAACTGATTCCCTCTAGATATTGCATAGATCTGCCCTCCAGGCGAGCCAGATCCCACGGACAGTCACCATTGATCTGGATTGTCCATCTCAGTCCCGAGTGACCTCTGCACAATTTTCACCAGTAGTTCCCGGAGCTCGCATCCCAGCTGGAAACTTGCCTCGCGTAATTTCGCAACGTTGTCCTCTCTCCCGGTCACCTGCATATGAAAGCGAACGACCATGCATCTTGGTAGACTAGGAGGTTTATGCATTTGATGTCGTCTCGTCATGAGTGACTGCAAATACAGGTACATGAATAAACATGACACATCGACATAAGGGATGAACAAGGAGAGTACATGCAAAATAACGTGTTCATAAATGAATGAACGAACAATGCATGCAAGGAGATGTGTTTACGAACAAACAAACAAATGATGCATGCGAGGAGATGTGTCCGCAAACAGACGAACAAGTGATGCATGTGAGGAGATGTGTTCATCAACAAACGACCATGCAAGGATGTGTTCACAGATGGATGAACGAACGAACATACGAGGAGATATTTTCGTGAACAGACGGACATGCCAAAGTACAAGCAAGGAGAAACATGCACATGCAACATCAAGTGAACCCAATGACCATCGAGAACTCCTCACACCTTGCCATGCAGAGGTGAAGCTGTGATACACGAGGAGGAAATCCATCACTTAGCAGCACTACAGCTCGACATGTACACCAACTGCAACATGAACGTACAAGCACTGTCATGTCTAGTCGTGTCATGAGTCGTGTCGGCCACTTCACTATTGTTGGCCATAATATTGTAAATTAATGTAATGAAACACGGAAGTCCAAGGGACCCACTTGTAATCTGAAGAGTCATGTAAAGTTGAAAAGTCATGAGGGAATTCGAACAGTCACAAGGGACACTTTTTCCCTTGGTTATAAATACCCCCTCATTTGTACATGCAAAGGCCTTTTCACCTTGGCTCCTCCCACGTAGACTTGAGAGTTTCTAATCTTTTCTTTGAGGAGCAAGCAGTGGCTATAATGCCCCACCATCAGGATTAGTGATGTAATGGTGTACCGATGTGTCTTGGAACTTTCGCTTAATTCAGAAACCTACTAATAGGCCAACACATTTTCACACATGTATTTTAACTGTTTGTAAGGTTAATCTTAAACACTTGGAATATATGTTGCTTTAACCTATGTTTAACACTTGAATTCATTCAACCGTTCTAATACATATATTAATGAAAATGTGTTGTAGAAGTTGTTAACATTTCCTTCCCGTGTTGTTTACCTCCATGGACATCAGACATAACCCTTCATGTAAACTTGTTATAACAACTGTCACACTCACGCGATTAACCCGTTGGGTGTTATACGTGCTATCTTCCCTTGTGGGTTGTGACTTCCGCATCTATGTGGATTTCTCCTCCGGAAGTTGCGCATGTCCTGTTGTGTTGTGTGTTTCTAACAAAGTTGAGGCTTCCTCCCATCCGACTTGAGACTCACTCCCACCTTCTCTCTATTGTGAAAGAACCTTGTCACAAGTAACACTAGCACGCACCAGGCACACGAACTTCACTGTTCGAAGATAAAGCAGATCACTCTTACGTGCTAACAAGCAAGAGATAAGACATATCTTTAAGATAATGGCAACCAGGCCATCGTATCGGATGGGACTCCTACACCAAACAGTGTGAGGTCTAGTTGGGACTTCATATCGGGGAGATCCCCTGATGCTGGCAGGTCTAGCACCCTCAACATTTTGGAGGTAGAAGGAGGGCTAGATGACAAGCTGAGTCCTCACAATCTGTGTTGAATCTTTGCACATCTGTCATGGAGTTTGCTACAGTTCACCCTCCGAAATGTCTATCCAAAGGCAATATCTTTCACGTCGAGAGGGAGTTCTAGGATGACTTGTCACAAATCACGTATGATGGTGAAGGTGAAGTGGCCTGGCCTGAGCATTTAGATGACTTCCATGTGCTCATGGAGAACGTGGAATGTTTTAATGAAAAAAGGGTTTGTTCGCTGCTCACACACACTTCGCGATCACCCATTCCGATGGTGTAGCATACTGCCTCATAACTCCATGCACACATTCAAGCAGTTCAGTGATCTAATTGAATCTATTTTTCACCATTTTGATCATGAAGAACTTTATAAAAAATTGTTGAAACAACAGAAGGCCCCACATGAATTGCCTATGGATTTTTCGAAGTGCTTTTGTCTATTCATGTTTGAAGCTCTGAAAAGTCAGATGAAATTCTAATGTCTAGTGGACAGATTTGAATATTGCCTTACCAAATCACTCTATCCCAAGATGAAGTTGAAGTTAAAACCCCGCTTGACATACTTTGGTGATGGAGTTGCGCAATCACAAGCGGACACAGTGACTGTCACAAGTGACTATCTGCCTTCCCCTCATCAAACAATGCCACCATCACAGAGTGATGTGGGAGAACATGCACACACATCTATTCAATTGTCACGTCCTCTCACCCTCACTACTCTCAATATCTGTGCATATTTTGTTGGAAGCCCATGGGTTTTCATACACACTTGTTACCTCAACCTCTGTCTCCGCATTCTGCTGATCCTCCGGATTGCACTGTCTTGTGTTCTTCTATTACGGACTCTACACCTATTATGAACAAGACCAATCCATCAATGGAGTTGATGTTGCACAACCAAATTGCGTTGTCATTCACAAAGAGTATGACTGAGCATCTGAGCATGAACCCACTATGAAGGGTGACCTTCTTCTGTTCGCGCCTCCTCCACTTTTTCCTGAAATCGTTGGTGATTTCCTTATCTCTGATTGTCCTTGTGTTAATCTATCCACTGATGCATCTATTTCCGATCATTTGCAGAACACATTGGATGTCAGTACATCATTTGACAGCAGAGGGGACAAATTCTTCATTAAAAATCCACTTGATATTTCATATGATTTTTCTGGAAACGCAAAGGGTGAACATTCTTGATTCTCAGCTACCCCTCTGTATGATTCATTAAATTATGAGGATGCCGACAAACATCCTAGATTTTCTGATAGTGGTTGTTGTGATCTCTGTACTTCTTCATTTGATCACGATGTTGATTCACTCGTTGTCAATATGTCTAAGACACTGGTCTCTGATGATTGATCTGATGAAGTGGAAACCCCCCAGGCTGTCGAGGCACTTCAACCTGAGTTGATGATTATGTCAGGCCCTCGCTGTCTTGAGGTTAGTTCCACTTATGATCAGAAAATTTGCGAAACATCCGAGGTTCCTCATCACTCATCTATATGCATTGAAAATCAATCCAACACACGGATTTCGCTTCCTCCACAGGAATCACATGACCCCATCTTGCGCATTGGAGAAATCATTCACAGCAAGCACACTTGAAAGGCATAAGTTGTCTATTTTTTGTTGAAAATGCAACAAGATGATGGAGCTTAGTGGAAAGGAGTCGCCTTCACTAAGTGGGCCCGTAGGCTATTTTTAGCGCAAAGTCTATTTTTAGACTGCCATGCTAAAAATAGAACAGTCGAATATTATTAGCTCTTAATAATATTTGGACTATAAACATTATCTTATCCTCTTGGAGCACTTCAGTTTGAGCTACAGATGTGGCACATGCAGTTGTCAGAAGGAAATACGCTTTTCTTATGAGTTAGTTGAGCTATTGCATGCAGGACTTCAGTTAGAACTCATGTGGTTGAGTTTGGTGGAGTTGATTGAGGAGTTGATGGAGTTGTGTTTAGTTTGACTTGGTTGAACTAGTTGTATTTTTGTCTAACTAAAGAATACACTAGTGATGAGTTGTGTGAATTAATTATTAATTAATTCACTAATTATTAACTCATAAAGCAACTAAAGAATACATCAGTTAACTCAGTGCATGTACAATTCAATGGAGACAGGTGTTAGAGGTTGAGATTGCTATCAGTTGTGATTATAGTTGTGCATGAGATCTTGCACAATCAGTGGGATTGAGTAATGCCAATGAGGATTGCATGGTTCAGCCAAGGAAATATGAATGTTTTCCAAGTTGTCTTGTCGGTCTTGCATGTAGAAACTGCACAGATGGGCCTCTCGGGGCCTCATTCCGGCAACAAGCATTGTCCACTGAAATTATGCAGATCTACCTCTCAGTGACTACAGGAAAAGGTGACATGCTGAAATCGCTTCCAAGGAGTTGAGGAGAAGGACCAAGGAACCGAGTAATGGAAAAGACCAGGACCACATGCAAACTTCGTCGGATGCATGATCATCTTGAGAGTAAGTATGGTAAGTAAAGAACATCTTCCAAAGTACATCTCTTAGTTGAGTTTGCAGGACTTCTTTTCATTGTCATATCATCCTATTCACAGTAACATGCATGTGCACAAAACGAAAAGTCATCTTATGTGTTTCTTCTACATGTCTTGCTTCGTTTTCACTTGTTCGACCAATTGTCATCTTCCGCATGTTGATTGTTATGTCATGCTTGCGACCTTGTTATGGTGATGTTGAAGGTTGTGTTTGAGTTTTGTTCACTATGTAAACATCTATCATTCTCGCACACAATGTTTTATGCACTGTTGCGCAAGCTTCGTCGCAGTCGTTCAACGATCTATCATAAGTGTCACGCTTGTTGCTCGCACCGTCGGTTAGTCACACTAAGTATATGTTGTCTTGATGGTTTGAGGTTTATTGTCGTCAAGTCATGTTGAGTGTGTGTTCACAAGGTCGTGTATGCACAAGTTCAATCGCTCACACACTTACTAATTTTGCTGAAATTTTGACGACCTGATCACCCTCCAACAACTGGACCTTCGCTGAGCTGCATTGTGCAGTTTCAACCCTCAATGAACATGTACTACTGCCCAGAATTGCATAGAGCTTGAGGCTGTCTCCCAGGCATCCTACATTGTGAAATCCTGAAATCGACCAGACAACTATCATCCATAACAATGCAGAAGTTATTTAGCAAGCCATCTCAATTTTCATCGCCCGCAAGCAAATCAACCAACCCTCTTGCTTGTCAATTAGAGAGTTTGACTGGGCAGTCACCACAGGATTCAGTCCCCTCAAAAATTGCGCAGAAGATGCAGACCTTTCTCACTCCGCTAACTGAGAAAATTGCATAGACAAACCGAACAAACACATAGTGCCAGTCCCTGTCTCCCTCCAAAAATTGCGCAGTTTTTTTAGCTAGCCACCAGGACAACCGACTGGCTACTCACCCAGAAAACTATGGAAATTTCATGAGAAAGCCCCTCAGCTTCCCAGTATCATGCTCAGCTTAGAAACTTCGCAGAGGTGTTCAGCAGGTCAACCTCCTAGTAATTGCGCATTTTTTTGTCTCGAGCAACCCTACAACCTACTTCCATGTCCCTCCAGGAATTGCACAGTTTTTGCTGCCAAGCCTCCTGAAGCCCACAGCTAGCTCCCTCCAGGAATTGCGCAGTTTTTTATGTCAAGGCCCTCTGCTACTAGAACTACTTCCCTCCAAAAATTGTGCAGATCTTCTCTCCATCCAAGCCAGACCCCGCGAACAGTCACTGCTGATCTGGATTGTCCATCTCAGTCCTGAGTGATCTCTACGCAACTTTCACCAATAGTGCCCAGAGATTGCATCTTAGCTTGAAACTTTCCTCGTGTAGTTTTGCAGCCTTGTGCTCTCTCCCGGTCACCTGCATCCGAAAGCGAATGACCATGCATCATGGTACACTAAGAGGTTTATGGATTTTATGTCATCTCATCATGAGCAGTTGCAAATACAAGTACATGAATAAACATGACGCAACGATAGATGGGATGAACAAGGAGAGTACATGCAAAAAGATGTGTTCGCATATGGATGAACTAATGATGCATGCGAGGAGATGTGTTCACAAACGAGCGAACAAACGATGCATGCGAGGAGATGTGTTCGCAAATGGGCGAACAAACAATGCATGCGAGGAGATGTGTTCGCGAATGGATGAACAAGTGATGCATGCAAGGAGATGTGTTCGCGAATAGACAACCATGCAAGGATGTGTTTGCAGACGAACGAATGAACGAACATGCAAGGATATATTTTTGCGAATGAATAGACATGCCAAGCAGACCAAAGTACAAGTGAGGAGCAACGCACACAAGCAACATCAAGCGAACCCAATGACCATCGATGACTCCGCACACCTTGCCATGTGGAGGTGAAGTTGTGATACACCAGGAGGACATACATCACTTAGCAGCACTGCAACTCAACATGTACACCAACAACAACATGAACGTATGAGCACTGTCATGTCGAATCATTTCATGAGTCCTGTCGGTCACATCACTACTATGGGCCATAATGTTGTAAATCAATGTAATGAAATGTGGATGTCCAAGAGACCCACTTGTAATCTGAAGAGTCATGTAAAGTTTAAAATTCATGAGTCAAACAATCATGAGGGAAGTCAAAGAGTCACAAGGGCAAGTTTTTCCCTTGGCTATAAATACCCCCTCATTTGTGCATCCAAAGGACTTTTCACCTTGGCTCCTCCCACATAGCCTTGAGAGTCTGTAATCTTTTATTTGAGGAGTGAGCAATGGCTCTAACTCCCCACCATCAAGTTTAGTGATGTAATGGTGTACTGATGTGTCTTGGAACTTTTGCTTAATTCAGAAGCCTGCTAACAGGCCAACACGTTTTCACACATGTGTTGTAACTGTTTGTAAGATTAATCTTGAACACTTGTAATACATGTTGCTTTAACCTGTGTTTAACATTTGAATTCATTCAATTGTTCTAATACATATATTAATGAAAATGTGTTGTATATGTTGTTAACGTTGTCTTTCCCGTGTTATTTACCTCCCTGGATAATAGACATAACCTTTCATGTAAACTTGTTATAACGATTGTCGCACTCGCACAGATTAACCCATTGAGTGTTGTACATGCTATCTTCCCTTGTGTGTTGTGACTGCCGCATCCATGTGGATTGATCCTCCAGAAGTTGCGCATGTCCTATTGTGTTGTGTGTTTCTAACAAAGTTGGGGCTTCCTCCCATACGACTTGAGACTCACTCTCACCTTTTCTCTACTGTTCAGTCAATTTAATGTCTTAAAAAGCTTAATAAACTGATGAAGTGCGGTGCACAATATGTGCTTAGTTAACCTTGTTTCTTACTTCGTTGAGTATGTTTTTGTATTGTTTTGAGGGTTTTGACTTTTATGCCTAATGATTTTAATGGATGTTAAGTGTCAATAATCAACTAAGTCTAATGGATGTTTAATATAAAAACTAATTTCTAAGAAGGAAAAAAAGGAAATGTACTTCAACTAATTTAATTTGAATAAAATCAAATCAAAAACTTGAATGGTTAGTCTAATCTAGGCCGACACTGTGTCTATGAAAAGCAGAGCATTATTCTAGATACAATTGTATTAATTGATAAGATGAAAATGAAATAACTTCCTATCCTATCTTTGAAAACTCTCGATCAAAAATAAAACTAATCCTATTCTATGAAATGAAAGCAAGCAATATAAAAACAACTATGATCTACTGCATGCTCAAATACTATTGTGAACATTCAATATAGGAAGATGTTGAAATCATCTTCTTGAAATGACTTAAGCGATTGAGTATACATTAGATGTGATATAAGAAAGCATAATAAAAGCATGGAAAGGAAAACTTGCAGCTACTATGTGATCTAATGCCTCTTAAGCAACCCAAATTGGAAGAACTACCTTCTTGGACTTGTTGATCATGAGATTACACAATAGATGAAAGCTTAATCTAAAAAGCATGACAAAAGCATAAGGAAAGAAACTAAATTGATGTTTATCCTTAATGCCTCAAGCAACCAATATTGGAAAATAGTTGAATGCTACCTTCTTGAGAAGCTCTTTGGAAAACAAAGGGTTAACATTGAATGTAAAGCTGAATCTAAGAAAGCATTGTAAAGACATGTGAAAGAAAACTAAGTCATTGTATGCTTTAATGCTTCAAGCAATCCAATTTTAGAAAATAGATAAAACACTACTTTCCTTAGATGCTCTTAGGAAACATAAAATTACACAGTGAGGCAAATCTACATTTGAAAAATAAAATAACATTTGAAATGGAAAGCTAAACTATTTGCATGGATCGAATGTACACGATGAGGGAAGCGACAGAGCTCTGAAAATGCCCGGAACTAGGGTTTGCAGCAGGATTTCAGAGTTGGGCACCATGGAGGGGCGAGAAGGGGGGAGCTCCACTCCCTCCTGTAGTCATGTTGTATCAAACCGCTTCAAGAAACCCATGGAAACAAAAACCGGGGGTACAGACAGAGGAAAACAGGATAACTGCAGAGCACAAAGGCAGGAAAAAACGTAGGAGGAAGTTAGAAGAGATAAGTGCACAGGAGGAGACAGTCAGAAGACTGAACCTAGCAGTAGGACAGGACCATGTAAACCTAAGGCATCCATCACACCCCGAGTAGTGTTAAGTGATCCTGGCTACAAGCGCACAGGGAGCACATGGCAACTTATGCAGTGATATGTAAATTCATGGGGTTTTGGCCAATGGAGAAGGCACTTCACGCTTGGATAAAGAATAATTGGAAACCTAAGGGAGAAACAGATCTACACCTTGGATCCAAGGGTTTCTTCACAATTGTGTTTATGAACCTAGTGGATAAAGATAGGGTGTTTGAAGGAGGGCCTTACTTCTATGCGGTTGCAGGCCTCTACATGAGGCCATTGGTATGAACTTTTTTTCAGAGTGAGAAACATTTACGTTGGTGCCGGTGTGGGTAAGACTATATTCCCTATCTCTAGATTACTGGCTGCCAGAATCATTAAAAGCCATAGGTAATAAACTAGGGCATTTTTAAAAAAATATCAGAAGCCACTCTGTGAGGAAAATATACCTCCTTTGCCATAATATGTGTGGAAATGGACCTTCGGGGGCTTTGCCAGATGAAATAATTCTAGAAGTTTATGATGAAGAATGGGTACAAGCGGTGGACTATGAGCATGCACCCTTCAAATGTCACAAATGTCATGAACACGTCCACCTCTTTAGAGACTGCCCTTTAAGCAGAATGGAGGGTAGTACCAAAGCAACCTCAGGTAAAGAGACTAAAAGCTTTACCAAGGTGGGGGGCAGAGGAAAATGAGGGAGAAAAAACCAAAAAAAAGGCTATGAGGAAAAAGAAACTATGATAGTCATGATAATGGAGGGATTAAAACTATGGAGGCAACAGGGGACGGGCTCCCAAGAACCTAGGAAGGAAGAGAGGAAGAAAAAAACAGAATGAGTTGCTGATTGAATGTGGAAAACTCATGATCAACTCAGGTAAGATGAAAGACCTAACTAGTTACTCCTTTACAAACCTTTCTTAATGAAGCTTACAACATGGAATATTAGGGGTCTGGGAAGCAAAAGGAAACAAAGAAATATCAGCAATAGAATGAAAGTAGAAAAACTAGATATGATATTTATCCAAGAAACAAAATGTTCTTTAGAAAAAATAAGAGAAATACACAGCAAATGGCTGATTAAATATGAATATCTAGAAGTTAAAGTGGATAAAACAACAGGAGGAATTCTCACACTTTGGAACCCTCAGAAACTAGGAATCCTAGATGCTGAAGCATCCAGGAACTATCTATCAGTGGTCATCCAACCTTTGGGGGACAAGGAAGTTTATTTGATCACAAATGTTTATGGTCCACAAAAGCCTGAAGATAAACATGGGCTTCTTACCTACTGGAGGAATTAAGAAACAAACATTGGGTGTCCCCTGGATTCTGGGAGGGGACTTAACATGATCAGGTCCCTATCGGAAAAAATAGGTGGAACCAGATCACTAGGCAGAGATTCCATAGCATTTCAGAATTTCATAAACAACATGAGGCTAGTAGATACAGAGACAAGTAATGGTATCTTCACCTGGAATAATAAAAGGGGAGGAGAGTCTCAAGTGGCCTCAAAACTGGACAGATTTATTATCTCGGAGGACCTTATCCTTACACGTCTAGGCTTGTCAACTATGATACTCCCTTTTGGTGGATCGGATCACTGGCCTGTTCAACTTGAAGCGTCCTTTATAGGAACTCCAAGAAACAAACCTTTCAAGTTTGAAAACATTTGGCTTACCCATCCTGACTTTATCAGCAATATTGAAAAATGGTGGGCATAGGATATGCAAGTTCAGGGCACTAAAATGTTCCTCTTGCATAAAAGATTGAAACACATCAAACTTAGGCTTAAAGATTGGAATAAGAATGAGTTTGGCAACATTTTTGAAGCCAAAAAAGTAGTTGAACGGAAGCTACATGAAATTAACCAGATCCTCATCACAGATGGCTTCAACGAGGAGAGAAAGGAACAAGATGACCATCATCAACAAGAATGGGAAGGATTATGCAAGCAAGAGGAGATATAATGGAAACAGAAATCAAGGGTACAATGGTTAAAAGAAGGAGAAAGGAATACACAGTTTTTGCACAAATCCACCATGGATCGCAGGTCTCGTAACAGGGTTTCAAAAATCAAAGATTCTCAAGGAAATCAACTCAATACCCACAAAGAAATAGAAGTTGCTCTGGTTCAACATTTCCAAGGCATAGCTGAGGAACCTCTCTTAGACAGATCACAATTCATCAATGAATTTATAAAGCACATTCCTAAGCTTGTGACAAGAGAAGACAATTATAATCTAAATAGACCTGTGAATGAAGAGGAGGTCAACGGAGTCATCAAAGAGATGCAAAAAGGAAAAGTGCTAGGTTTGGATGGTTTCAATGTTGACTTCTTTAAAGCATGTTGGGGAATAGTCAAGCACGGTATCATTGATGTGGTGGAAGACTCCAGGAAAAACAAAACTATTTTGAAGGCGCTCAATACCTCTTTCATATCCTTGATTCCAAAACAGGATAATGCTATGACACCAGACAGATTTTGACCAATAGCATTACGAAATGTGGTGTACAAAATTATTCCCAAAATAATTGCCAACAAGCTTAAGCCCCTTCTTCCAACTCTCGTGTCTTAGGAGCAAATTGGATATGTGGAAGGCAGGCAAATTCTCAACAATATCTTTCAAGCTCACGAGGTGGTTCACTCACTTAAGAGCAACAGGCAGGCAGGAATGATTATACAACTTGACCTATAAAAGGCTTATGATAAGCTGAGTTGGGCTTACATCAAAGAAGTTCTAATAGCTTATGGCTTCGACCATAACTAGATAAGATGGTTAATGGCCCTGGTAACTACCTCCAGCTTTTCAATCCTGCTAAATGGTTCACCATCCACAACCTTTAAACTTTCAAGAGGTCTTATATAAGGAAATCCACTCTCACCCTTCCTCTTTATTCTCATGATGGAAGGGCTTGGCAATGCTATCAAATTTGCCAAAGCAGAAGGCCAAATCCAGGGTCTCAAACTCACCACGAATGGAGATGCTTTGACCCATTAGTAATTTGTGGACGATACCATGTTGCAGGGTACACCCACGGTCAAGGAAGCTCTAGCCTACAAACAAATCCTGAATGACTTTGCAATGGCTGCGGGTACAGAGGTAAGCCTTACCAAATCAAAGATTTTCTTTTTTAATACTGACATTGCTATTCAGAGAAACATATCTAGAATTCTAGGATTTCAAAGAGATATGCTACCCTCCAAATATTTGGGAGTACCTCTAACAGACAAACCTCTGAGCAAGGCAGTTTGGGAGCCTATGACCAATAAGCTCCAGGACAAAATTCGGAAATGGACAAATAGGTCTTTGAATTTAGCAGGACGACTAGTGCTTACAAAAGTTGTCCGACAAACTGTCCCCATCTTTATGTTTTCAGCCCTTCCAGCTCCTAAAGGAGTTATGGAACATTACAGAAAAATCTAAAGAGATTTTATTTGGGACAAAGGGGAAGGAAAAAAAAATGGGCGTTGGTCACCTGGGAAAAGATCTGTAAACCTAAGACTCATGGAGGTTTAGGACTTGATGACCCTGAAATTCTTAACAAAGTTTTGGGGGCAAAACTATGGTGGAGATGGCTAAAAGATTCGGCTTCACCTTGGGCCAAAATTTGGAAACAAAAATATGCAAACAATTGGCAAGAAAGAGATCACATTAGAATGTCTGGGCTCATCAAAGGCTCCCACATTTGGAACAAAGCTTGGGAGAATAGAGCAATTGTTCAGAAACATAGTTTCTAGGAAATAAGAGATGGAAACCTTGCTTGGTTTTGGGAAGATAGTTGGCAACAGGAACCTAAACTGTTAAGAGAAGAATTCGCAAATCTCAAGAAAGATACTGACGACAAAGGGTTACTCAGGGTAAATGACTTCTGGGCTCAGGAAAGAGGCGAGGGAAAATGGAGAATATGGAAGAACCTGGTATACAACGATGACTCCCCGTTGAAGGCATAGGCAAAAGCTTTAACAACCATCTTGGAACAGAGAAAGATTCTGACATCAGCAGATTCAAACTAGCTGAGATGGGGCAAAAACAATGAAGGAAACTTTAACCTCAAAGAGGCCAAGCGCATCGCCCTTGGGATTGACTTTCCAAACACTGATTGGGTATGGAAGGACCTATGGCAGAACCAAAGCTGGATGAAAATCAAACTGTTCACGTGGTTAGTGCAGGATAAAAAAATTCTAACCTGGGAAAACCTTAGGAAAAGAGGGGTATTCGGTCCATCTCATTGCGAGCTACGTGAATTACAAGAAGAAACTATGGATCACCTACTCAACTTCTGCCCATTCACAGCCACCTTGTGGAACTGGGTAGCCTCGATATTCAGACAAACAGACAGGGACATGGGCAGCATCACCAGTAATTTGGAGAAGTGGAGAAAAAATTTCTCTGATAATGAAATAATCAACAAAGATTGGGCTTTAGTGCCAAGCTTTCTAAACTGGGATGTCTAGAAAGAATGCAACAACAAAATATTTAAGAGCAGGAAAGGTTCCCCCCTGAGGACCAACCAAAAGATACGAATGTGCAGTTGCTACTACATTTGGGTCTTCAGCGGCTTGTCCCATAGGGTAAAAGCATGAATGTAAGTCATATATTAACTGATAAGGATTTTTGGCAACCTCCCCCTCAGGGTTTTATGAAATTCAATATATATGGGGCCTCAAAAGGAAACCCGGGTATGGCTGAGTAATAAGAGATGAAAAGGGGTTCATAAAAACCATCTTTCATAATCATTTGGGGAAAGCCACTGTAGTGCCCACTCTAGTTTCCTGACCCGGATACGACATTATCTTAGACACTCTATTCTTCGAGGACCTCGGATTGAGGATCTGGACCAATGACACTATTATTAGCGATTGAGATATTCATGGTTGTGATGTTTATGAATGCTTCCCATTGATATTATGGTAGCATGAATGGTTATGTATCTTATCGATCAGTATTCTGATGATTGCAATATTAATAGTTAAGTTGGTCTCTATTTGAAATTATGATGAGGGATGTGTCCCCTATGTTACCTACTTCCTTTAGTTCAGACTTACAATGGACAATGATGTGAATGACTAGGAATTGTTAATGATGCTATTATGATAATTGACTAACATTGAGAAACCGTGTTACTGATGATTATTGAGTATGGCAGGAAACCATCAGAGGCACTCGCATATGACATGTCGATGACACCTGGTTTGATGAAAATTTATATTACTTTATCTTTGAAAGTCTAAGTCGATCTTGGAATCTGCCATATATGTTAAAGTATATTCTGATGATATATTAATGGTTGCAGGCACCGATTAGTTGCTTGACCGAATGACTCACATATGGGTGATGGGGTTGTACAAGTGGATGGAACTACATGGGAGGGGTGGGACAGAGTCCCTGATCTCACCCACTAGCACTCCCGCCGTGACTTGGGCTGGAAGGGTTGAAACACCTTCGCCTTGAAGATCACGATGCCATGAGGGCAGGTTCCAAAGTTGGTTCGCTCATGAGGACTTTACCGGGGGGCGCGCATCAAGGCGGATTCCTTGATCCCCGGCACCATTAGTCTCACTATAGCAGGCAACATAAGAGATGACAGTGGTCTATGACGTTGCACTATACTTTCCCCTTGTAATCACTGGATGCTTGAAGGGCAAGTGGTGTGGCACCCTTGGAACTTTAGGGGAATTTCTTGAAGGGCACGACCAACTTGGCACCCTTGGCATCACAAATAAACTATTAGGTGTGGCACCCTTGGAACTTCTAGGGAAGTTCTTGAAGGGCACAACCAAGCTGGCACCCTTGACATCACAAATAAGCTATTAGGTGTGGCACCCTTGGAACTTCTAGGGAAGTTCTTGAAGGGCACAACCAAACTTGGCATCCTTGGAATCATTAAAAATAAATAATAATAAATAAATATAAGCAAGGAATGAAAACTAGGTAAATTTACATCAAGGGTAAATGATGATTAGAAACCAATGTAATTAAATCAAAAATAAAACTTGGAATAAGGAGGATCATAGGAAAAATTAAAATAAAGTACCTTAAAAACTCTACCCTCCCCATTTTGGAAAATACTAGGAAGATTATGTGGTTTAATTAGGAAAAAGGGGAAAGACAAACATAATAGTAAGGATAAAGATTAATCCTAAACTAATTTAAACCTAATTAAGAAAAGGGGAAGGTGAATTAAAATGAGAATAATAAATTAAATTTAGAGAAATGTAGAGAAGCTCCATGTGTCAACAACCAACATAAGAATATCCATCTAGGAGACAACCTGAGTTAAACTAGGGAGTAGATTGGGGATAAAATCTTGACTCATTAATTGACTTCAAGTAATGAACACAAATTAAGGAATAAAAGGGGGAAATAAAGAGACAACTAGGAGAAGAAATAGGAATCTTGTTGAGGTGAGGAAAATATTAGTTTTAAATAAAAATTTAAGTAAATAATTTTGGGAGACCCTTGATGTGAGAATGACACATGGGTGGGTGAATAATCAAGCTATTGAATTATAAAAAAAATAATTAATTATGCATGACATGACAAGTGTCACCTATGAGGACTCCTATAAAAGAAGGGGCAAGCCATGGGAGAAAGGACTTTTTGGGGAACCCTATTGTTGGATGGATGAGATGTTGTGAGAGCAGTGATTACGAAGCTATAGTGAGTTTGGTGAGGTAGAGGATTTAGAGAGGGGACTCTTGAGCCAAGGTTTGCTCTCCTCTACTAGCTAGTGATTGTCTCCATTGTACAACCCCATTGCAGCTCGGGGGTCCGCGGGGAAGAAGAGTACCCAAGGAGTAGGCTGGGAGGTCAACCGGTGAGTCTTCGCATTCGGATCAAGTGCATCATCATTCACTCGCGAAGGTGACCAGCTACAAGGGAACACCAGCAACAACAGAACAAGCGGAGTCTCGCTTTCTGGTGAACGGTACATATGTATTTTATTACTATTGATCTCAATTAAAGGTATGAAAATGTTATGGTATGTTCCCTGAAATGAGTGGCAGGAATGTGTGTGCTAAATAAATTTGAATTTCAATGCGTTTCTTTTCTGGTTGTCATTGTTGTTTTCAAAAAAATAAAAAAAATGTATATAGTCTGGAGAGTTATGGTCCTCACACTTGGTATCAGAGCTATGTTGAGCCCTTGAGGCCTATGGGCCCATGCATGTATGGCTAGTTTTGTTAAATAATAGGATGAAAATCTCTAACTAATGTGACAACCTCCGACCTCCTCTTTCGTTTATCGCTTGCAATTTCGTCTGGCGGGAATTTAAATAATCAGTATCAGGATTTACACAAAAAAAATATAATTTTTCGAGTTCCCAAAATGCTAACACTTTTTTAATCAAAATGAAAAAAAAATATAGAAAAACATAATCATGAAGTTGTTACAAGCTTTCAGGAATAAAATTCTAACAATATAAACTAAAATTACCTCTTGTATCTCCCAAATAACCTCCGTCGCAATTCTCTAGCATTATTTACAATTGAATAGAGCATTAAAATACAGAATATTAACAAACCGCCGAAAACAATTAAAAAAAAAAAAAAAAAAAAAAAAAAAATAACAAAGATGAATACAGATTCCACATGAGCAAGATATAAATACCTTGAGCATACCTTTTCATTCAGGATGTCAGCGCCCTTCTCTCTCGAGGTGACCACAACAGACGCAGATTTGAAAAAATCCCAACAATCTTTCCAACGACACCTGTATTCCATCTCCATTTCCATGGGATTACCCTCGCTTCCCCGCCCATTATCTAGCACAGCTTCGAAGGGGAAGGGTAGCGTTCGATATCCTTGTGCCACATACTCAGCTCTGGAGTCCCAGTAAGGTCCGGTTGGTTCCCCCACATCTTTTCATACTGCATCAACAGCAGGATTGATGGTATGACCCAAATAAGTCCACACGGCTATCACACCCCCTGGTTTCCGCAGGAGGCGTTTAACTTGAGAGTAAAAGGTGTCGAGGTCGAACCAGTGAACTTCTTGGGCTACCGTCACCAGATCCACCGATCCCTCCTTGCCCACAATCGAAAACAGCTCTTCATCCGTCATGACGGACGGAGTGACAGCATAATTCACTTTGGGATGTTTGTGCGCGAGTTCCAGCTGATTTTTGCTTATATCTATGGCGATCACACGATCGTAATGCTCTGCAATAGAAATAGAAGCCTGACCATTGTCGGCACCCACATCCCAAGCCAGTTGGTGGTTGGCAGTGAGAGAGGCCAACATAGAAAACCAAGAAGCAGGGTAAGTCGGCCTGTGCTCCGAATACTCGTTTGCTTGTTTATCATACAACATCGATGCCATATTTTACTCGCTGCTCCCGCACTGGCAGATCCAGTTTATAGCTCAAAGATTGCAAGGTCAATATTCATTCTCTGATTCACAGATATATATATTGACTTACAGTTTCATTTTTCATTTGCAATATGGTCAGCAATGCGGGCCAAGCAAGATATAAATACATACCGACTTATTTTCTTCAAGTGCATGAAGTTGCAGTACCCGCCACGATTACAAGTATTCTCTTCATATTGTCTACATGTTGCTTCACGAAAATCAGTAACAGGAGAGAAATCCACTATGATTGGGCGCCCTATTATTCAATTCCAAAATAAAATGATATATTTAGCTTCCACGAAGTGAGGGGAAAAAGTAACAGCAATAATGTAATTTAAATAACATAACATTACAGATCTAAGGATCATTGATGTAAAAGCTTAGCTTATACATTTTCAATGACTAATATTTTTCCATGTTACGGCATTTCTCATTAAAACCGACCACTGCTACAGATATCTCATTAAAACTGAACTTATTGAAAGTCTGTGATGTGCTAAAAACGAGATAGCATCGGGATTTACCCTTGGAAACGAACATAGTTCACCCTTGTGAAAACTTTGCACAAAGCTGGGAAATTGGATGAAATACAGGACATTATTGACAAAGGGATTAAAGGAAGGGATGTCCCAAGCAATTCCACCTGCACCACATTCATTTCTGCTCTCTGCAAGGCTGGTAGAGTAGATGACAGAGATTTGGTGCCGAGAAAACTAAGAAGAGCAAATGTAGTTCGGAACAAGGATACTTATTCTGGTTGAGCTTTTGTTTGGCAAAAAGGGCGGGGATAGCTTCAAAATTGCTGTTTGAAATGCAAGAGCCGAGCTGGCTGTTCATTACTTGAAGGGGGCTATGCTGTTTGACAAACGAATGGAAGTAAACTATTCCAAGCATCCACAGATAACTTCTGCTCCAGATACTCGTGATTACTCCACTTCCAAGCTGAATCGTTTTAACCGTAACATGGTAAAGAATTACCGATATTGTTGTGCCCCAACGAAGATGATTCACATTTCCAGCCTCCCTCCTGAAGTGACAGAAGATGAAATAATTTCCCACTTGGAACCACATGGTAATGTAGTTAATAGCAAGCTCTTTGAGATTAATGGTAAGAAGCAGGCACTGGTTCTTTTTGAAAAAGAAGAGCAGTCTACAGAAGCTCTTGTTAGCAAACATGCAACAACTATTGATGGGTTGACTATAAGAATATCATTTCCTCAGCTTCAATCTATTCAGTCATCGTGAGAATGTACCACCTTTTAACAGCGTTGTCATTCCGAGGAGTCACTCTATGTATTCTGTCTGTCAATTTTTGTGTGAGGAGTTTACATGGCTATTTTGAATCTCTTTTTTTCTATTTTCATGTCTTGAATCACCTTCTGTTTTTCATTTTGTTGCGTGCAGTTAGTTGACTATGAAATTGTCTATTAGTCGACTGACTGCTGTAAGGTGCTTCAGCAGGTGTGCTTGGTATAGTACCATAGGAATGTACTGTTGCTATGCTTTTCCAGAGAATGCCTTTATGCACAATCTTAATTTTCTGGAGTGTTACGGTTTTGAATTTATAAGTTGGTGCATCTGATCTTTTTAGTTTTCCCTTTAGAACTGGTGGTCAGATAGAACATTTTGTGTTTGCTGTTAGATATGGATAAGGAATTTCTATTTCAGGTTGTCAATCTTTGCATCACAATACAATATTAAGCTGTTTTGACATTGAGTGTCATTTAACAAATGTTGGTATGCTAGGCGTGCTTTCTCTGTAGGCATGCTTAGGTTTGCGTTGGATACTTTTTAGATGTGCATTTGCTCAGCATTTGAAGGCAATATGGAGAATCATCCAGTGACTGGGATTAGCAGGATTTCAATAACTGGGGCCCTGCTGCTGGGGTAGACTTCCCAAGCCATGCTGCACTGGAACACAGGCAACTAACGAGTGTATCCTCAAATCTCACCAACTGATCATCAATATGAAAATCTAGTTGTAGCTTCTCACACAATATTTACTTTTTCTGTGCATTGCTGGGTTTTTCATGGAGCTGCTGATTTTGTGCTTCATTGTAAGGCTACAGATTCTGATTGATTTGCAGGCTGGATGGCGCAACTTATAACCTTGTTGATATTTACGCTTAAATTTTAATGTTCCCTTTTCAGTATGTACCCTTGTGGTTGAAGGGCAGAGGAAGAAGAGAGGCCAATGGGAGCTTGTTGAAGTTGTGCAATTGTGAATATTTGTTTCGGGAGTTATTTGAAGCAAAAGAATGGACAAGGTTGTATGCAAGTGGGGCCTGACATTCTACATCGATTCATTCAATAGTACTGTTCTAATGTGTAAGTTACAAGTGATTCAAATTTTCTGTCTAACCTAGCAAGCTCAATCTATAGACATGTAAGGGTTATGAATTTCGTGCTGTTTTGTATGCTTGTTTACTTCATTAAAAAAAATCATAGCGAACCACAGTGTTGACATTGCAGAAGCTCAAATATTTATAACATGATATGAGGGAAGGGAATACAAGAGCAGAATATCTGTTATCGCTATAGTGTGGTATTTAAAATACAAAATCTGGAATAAGTTTACCAATGGGTACTGTTCCAAATTTGAAGAAGAGGTAGTACTTTGGATGATTGGATTTTGTTTCTCATGTTAGTTAAAATGTTTGTTTCCAGTGGTATTTCCCTCTTGTCCTTTTCCTGTTTTCCTTGGAATGCTTATTTTCTGTCGATGTTGTGTCCCATGAAAATATGTCACGAGTTTTTTACACTGCTGGACCTATTTTTCTTCCTTCTTTCAAAAACTGAATTGGCCAAACTAAAACCTTTTCAACTTTCAAGTTATTCTATTCTTATGGGGAAAGGGACATGTTGATGAGAGTTTATTAGCTTATTGCTCAGTGGGCTTATTTTATATGTTAAATACTTGTCAACATTATACAGTAACCATTTTAATCATTGCTCACTTCAAGGCATTTGTGCGAATTAACAGGCCTTGAATGAGTGGGCCATCTTGCAGATGACCCACTTACATGAAGCCATAGAGAAGTACTTATTCCAGTTTATTCCAGTATGAGAGTGCTTTCTAGTCCAGATCAAGCTTCCGATATTACATCTTTCTCTTTGATCTCGGATGCGAGGAGAGCTTTTGTGCATTGGGGCATTCACAACTATCGATGATGACATCAATAGCTGTTCTTCCATCTCTACGTCTTATTTCTACCTCTAGTGCTGAGTGGTTCTTTTCTCTTTGCTATGGTTTATTCTCTTGCTTTACACCTTCCTACTTTCTACTTCATTTTCATTTGCATTTGTTTATTTTTGGCACTTAGGAGTTGCCTTGGTACTGCTACATTATGATTGTGAATTGTTTGTACTTTTTAATCCCATTGATCTCTTTTGGTCACTTTATCTCATCTTCTCTCTTTTACTGAAAATCAGAGGTAGTTTTTGTGCAAGTTTTTTGACTTTTACTTTTCTCACATTATAAGGGGAGAAGATATAGCACTTGTCTTGCTTTTTAAAAGACTATTCTCATTGCACTATTTTGGTTTCTCGTGAACACTAATAGAATTTCAATTATCTCATCTTCTCTCTTTTACTGAAAATCACAGCTCGTTTTTGTGCAAGGTTTTTGACACTTATTTTTCTCACATTATATGGGGAGGAGATACAACACTTGTCTTGCTTTTTGGAAGACTGTATGTAGAGATCAAGACTTGTCATTTCATTTCAGATATTCTGCTGCAAGAGGAAGCTAGATGGCCTCATTATTGTCTGTGTGTTTTCTTTAGCTTTTATCCCTTTGCAGGAATTGTGAGAACCAGAGTTTGTAAGGCATTTTTATATTTGATGTATATTGATGATTTTATCTAAGTATTGCTTCTGTTCTTATTTCAGTGTTGATGTCTGTGGTCTGTGTTGACAAAATCTCCAAGTATTCTCTTTAGCCTTTCCCTCCAATATGATACAATAAACTGTAAAGTTTCTTTTGATTGAAGGTATTACTCTTGTAGTTTCTTTAGCTTTGGTATGTGAGAACTATCTCCTCTTTCCACAATTTTATTAAATGCTAGATATTGATAAATAGAGAACCTATTGAAAGATAGCCTGGATTAATCAATCAGAACATGTTTTAGCTGCCATTCAAAAATAGTCTTCTCGATAAATATTGAGTAATAGTCTTCTTTAAATGGTGCCTCATTAAATAGTGTTTATAGGAAATTTCGTTAATGGCTTTTAGCTTTGTATTTAAATTTTACAGAGTCATTAATATGTGGTGATACCTGAGTTATATCTAGGCTGAATGTCGGATGCAATGGCCCTATAAATCAGGTGGAATGTTGCAGATTGAATTTTAAACTTGCTGGACAGATTTTAAATCTTCTATGAGCAGTTGTTGCCCTATAATATTCATCTTCTAGTACATATTTTCTTTTGTGTGATGGGTGCTGTTTTTGAAGTAATAATAAATATATATCAGTTTTCCTGATGATAATGAGCCCTGGAACTAGCTTTTGGAAAATTACAAAGACTCCCATGCAAAAAATAAAAATAAAAAAATTCCACTTAGAGGTGAAAAAAAAAAAAAACGATGATCAATATTTTTGATCTGCTTTCAGTGACTAACCAAACACAAGAAGTGATGTTACATGGAAAGGCTACGCAAAAGTTATGTTTATGAAATATTTTGTTGGTATGTACTGAGTAGTATGTTTAACTTTATTGAATGAGGATAAATAAAGTGATACATGGTTATGGTTCAAGGTTCCAAATGTGGAATAAATACACCATGAACAAAAGGAAATACTGCAGATTTGGTTGTTCAAGGGATCTTCGTTTAACAATAGAAGCTCCTGATGACACAGCCCTGCATTTATGCCAGGTAAACTTACTGATCTGACTGAATTCTCTGACCACCCATTCTATCTGAAGTTCTGTTAAGTAGGTTACATTCCTAATATATTCAATTTCTGATTAGAAATATCTTATATATTTTGGGTAAGGAATGCAACTTTATTCTAGTCTGCTCTCTTCTTCTCGCATGCTGTCTCAAAATTTAAACTTCTATTGAGATGCACATTGGTCTAGATATCTATTTTATCTTTGAGGATTCAATTATGGATGAATTCTGATTTTTTTTAAATGATTGGTGCAAGCCTTGTATTACATATCATTAGGTTAAGTAGGATTAAATGAAGATAGGCCCCAGATAGCCTCACTCGCTTACCCTAGCGAAAGGAAGTAGGGTAGCTGGGTTTGAAGGGATGAAGGTTTGGACTACTCATTCGTTGCAAGTGATGATTACGTTCTATGTAGTTAGCATCTTTTTATCTCTAGATAGTGTGTACCCTTAGGTACCCACTAGAAAGGGGTGGTATGCACTTATTTTAAAGTGCAAATGGTAGTTGTACAACATTGAACTTTCAGAACATGAATCATGAAGGTAAATCAAGTCTCTAAGAAGGGTAGTAGGCATTGTTATGTCCCCCTAGCAAGCAGTGGCATATGTTATTTCCAAAGTACTAATTGTAGTTCCTAACAAAATTGAAGGTTTAGAACATGGTAAACAAAGGTGGATTACGTCATAGGTGAAAATATCAAACAATAATTAACACAATTATTATTGACCATTACAAATATTGAAGTCCAAGCTTAAGGTGGGTAGTTCCTCCTATGGAAAAGGCGTAGGCATCCCCTATGAATTTGAGTTAATACAAAATTATTGCTATCTCAATTGCACGATTGAAGGAATAAAACTAGAGAGATTTCTCCTAAATTAGTCAATTTGTCATTTGAAGGAAGGTGGGTGTTATTAATTGTTGCTTTAAATAGTTGTGATTTTGATTATGATGATTTTGTTGGAAAAGTTGATGAATGACGCTTCCTGTAACTATTAATTTTAATAATATCTATAATGCATGTTTTGTACATTTATACAAAAATTGGGTTGCAATGTTCCCTAGATAGAGTCCTTCAGTTATAACGGAATTCGTGTTATAGATACCTTGGGAAAATTTTAACCTGCCCACCAGAAGGTTGGCAAGAGTTTCAGGAAGGGTTCCTAAAATTATGTGTCGTCGTCCCTCCTGTATGTTCTAAGGACTTCAGGACGAAGTCCATTGTTAAGAGGGGGTGTATGTAGTGCCCACTCTATTTTCCTGACCCAGATAAGACATTATCTTAGACACTCTATTCTTCGAGGACCTCAGATTGAGGATCTGGACCCATGACACTATTATTAGCGATTGAGATATTCATGGTTGTGATGTTTATGAATGCTTCCCATTGATATTATGGTAGCATGAATGGTTATGTATCTTATCGATCAGTATTCTGATGATTGCAATATTTTTTTTTTGACAAGATCGGCTGTTATATATTGATTGAAAAAGGGAATAAGGCATGAAGCCATACATAGATTGCTTCGAGAGCATTACAAATCCAAGGAGAAAACCTGAGGTTCCTGTCCTTGAATTGATTTCTATAACTTCTAGCTAAAAAACATCTATTGCTACTATAAATTCGGACATACTGGTGGCACCAAAACTTGCATTTGCAGCACATAGTTAATCAATGTCAATACGACTGATCTTTCTCGCTGTGGAATCCTCTGGGTTCTGGTCTGCTTCCATTGGCTTTGCACTTGAGGATGTTGATTTATCTTTCTGCTTTGCTTCCATGATTTCCCTTAAGATTGCCAGCGATTCCTCAGCGTGAATGCATCTATTGCTGAGTCCGTTGAACTGCTCATGAAGTGTATGAACTCGGTGGAGAAACAGGTTCATTTCTGTGGGGTATTTGCTGTGTAAAATTCTGAACTGCTCATCAAATTTGGCTTCCAGGCTCCGGATCTGTTCAGCGTGCCTAGCTTCCATGTTCCGAACTTGATCTTCCAATATCCTTTGTTGAGCTCTGACCTCTTCAAATTCGGCCTGAAGATCGCGGCAATGAAAGCATTGCTCAGGACGTTCCATCACTACTTGGGCTTGGATTCTCTGAGGGCCGATTTCACTGTGGTGGGCTGCTAACTCCTCTTTGCTGCGGGAGAAGAATAAGAAGGGCCGGATGATGATGCGCAGGGTTGAAGGAGGAGTTCTGAAGGTTAGGGAGAATAAACAAAAGGGGGTCGTGCTAACAGCTCTCACTTTCTGAGTGAGAGAAGGGAAATAAAAGAGAGGCTGGATGATAGCGCGCAAACTTGAAGGGGAAATACTGGAGATTAGAGAGAATGAACCAGAGAGGGGCGTACTAAAGGGGCAAGTTTGAAAGATGGAGGACGGCCAGCAGAGGTGAAGTAAATAAAACAGAGATTGATGAAGGAATGGAGCAGTAGTTCTCGCCTTCCCACTGAAACTATTCCTGAAAAGCACCACGATAAAGAATAGAGAAGAGATAATCAAAGCAAGGAATGGCGATACCAGAGATTGATTTCGTCTTCGACTCTGGACAAGTGCGCCTTCTTCATTCCAGCGAAGCTGCTCTTGCTCATAGCAATGTATGACAAGTCTTTGCTTTCCTCTGCCCGTATTTATGGAACGGAACCAACCATGGCCTGAATGCATTGCAGAAGTCGGATCCTCTGTATTATTAAGATATTTTCCTAAATCTCTAAGTCGATTTGCTGGAGCAGTGCAAGCGTTCTTCCGTCCTTCGCTGAGGTGATTGTTTTTTCTCGGGATGTCAGTTATTATTTGAATCAAGGCCTGAATGAGACTGTTTATGCGCTTCATACTCTCTGTCAAGTGTCCTGGGACTGTTGTAACCATGCCCGTCACACGCTTGCTGGATCTGCGTGCCTGGGCAATGTCAGGGTCGGCCTGCTTCATGGCAGAGGCTGGAAAAAATCTTTGTGATTGTGCCTCAATGCACCTTCCGGATGTCCAACTGCGTTATTCGCATGTTTATCCGCTTCCCCATTGAGCGTGCGAAGGATATGGCAGAATCTGATTTTTTCAAAGTGTTTGGTGAGGAGATTGATGCGTTGGATATGTTGCTGAAGATTACTGTTTGGAGATATCCGGTGATGGTTCATGAGGCCAATGACTATGGAGGAGTCTCCTAAAACAAGAGCTTTTCTAATCCCCATGCTTTTTAATTGCAACAACCCTTGATACAGTGCTAGAGCCTCTGCATTATTATTTGTTTTTTCCCCCAACCTCCATTCGTAGTTGCAGATTTCTTCTCCTAATTCATCAATGATAACACCTCCTGCGCCTGCTGGTCCTGGGTTGGACTTTGAGGCGCCATCAAAGTATAAAATTGGGCAGTTGTTACTCTGGATCCACCTCTTGTAATCCTGGGTTGGTAGTCTAATTTCCCAATCCCTGGTCTGGTGTTGATGTTGTCTGTCAGTTCTCTGAATACTCTGTTGATGACCTGAACGACCTAGAATATGCTTGATCATGAGCCTCTCCTCAACTGAATAGTCTGTTGCTTTAATTGTTCCTGAGTATTTGGCTGCCATCGTCTCCTGCGCCAAGAGGTGAGCATTGTTGCATGTCTTCCAAACATTGCCCTCTTTGTTTTGAAAGATTTTCTTGTTTCTTGTGAGCCAGATTTTCCAAAGAAGGTTGTGAGGTATGATATCCCAAGTTCTTTTGACTATCTTGCTCCTTTTATCTTTCCAAGGGCAATTCCTTCTCCAATCTTGGATTGTCTCTGCAATGTTTTGCTGAGGTTGCCATGTTATATTGCCCAAGTTGGACATGATGGTCCAGCATTTCTTCGCGAAGATGCAATCAAGGAATAGATGGTGGATTGTTTCCTCCTCAGAGCAACAATTAGGGCAGATTGAAGGTCCATGTATCCCTCTCTTTCTTAGGTTTTCCGAAGTGAGGATTCTGCCCTTTAACAGCAACCAGATGAAGAATTTGACCTTGGGGATGGCCTCAGATTTCCATATTGTTCTCCATTGATTCCAGGCGGGAGTCTGGTAAGTGTTGTTGCAAATGAATTGATAGCCAGATTTGATGGTATAGCTTGAGCCCGTGGGGTCCCATCTAAACCCATCTGCTGCTCCTTTTTTAATGGGGGCTCTGTTCTGAAGATTTTTATGGAGGGCTTGATAGCTTGATTCCAAGTGTGGGGGAATAACTGGAAAGTCCCAGCTAGTCCAAGCTCCAGTATCAGCATCCCATTTTGAAATTTGGTCCAGCCTCTGAATGCCTTTGCTGTTAAGATAAAGGATGAAGGGAATGGCTTCTTCAACAGTATTTAGAGGTTGGAAACCCATAATTTTATCAGTGGCATAATTTATACTGCTCCCTTCCCCCGGAATCTTTGAGGTGTTTTGAATGAGAGTGGGGATTGCTTTCTTACAGAGGTGCCAGATTTTGGTAGTATCTCTATTGGGAATATCAGTTTCAAGGAGTCTTTGTCTATTGTCAGAGAGATATTTGCATTCAATGACCTGTTTCCACCAGGCTTTTGGTTCATTAATTAGCCTCCAAGCCATTTTAATCCCAAATGCGAGATTTAGAATTTTAGGAGCTCTGATTCCCAACCCACCTCTATCTGGAGATTGTATTACGCTTTTCCAATTGACCAAATTGAATCTATTTTTTTCTTTTTTCCCTCCTTGCCATAAAAAATTGCGGAGGGCGGTTTCCAGCTTATAGTGAAAAGAAGCAGGAGCTTGATAAAGAGTGAATCGGTATAAAGGTAAGGAGGAGATACCTGATTTGAGCAAAATTAATCTGCCAGCTGGGTTAAGCCATTGAGTTCCCCATTGCTGAACCTTCCTTTTGACTTTGTCTATTATTTCATTCCAGGTGGTGGCTTTTAGAGAGCCCATGGTGACCGGCATCCCAAGGTAGGTAAAGTGGTCCCAGGTTGCTTTGAAGGCAACTCCAAAGATGTTAGCAATACTGTGGGCTGTTTGATTGGAGATGTTCCATCCATAGATGCAACTTTTTTGGAAGTTGACTTCTCCTCCTGAGCACGCCATAAATTGATCGAGGAGGATTTTGAAGCGCCTTGCTATAGTAGTGGATGCCCCACCAATAAGCAGAGTGTCGTCAGCAAATTGAGAGTGATTGATATTTTTCACTCCGTTTCCAAACTTGATACCAGAGATGAGGCCAACTCTTCTGTTGTGTTCAAGGGTGCTGCTAAAGGATTCAGCCATCAAGATGAAAAGATAGGGGGAAAGAGGGCAACCTTGCCTTAGCCCTCTTGAGGATTGAAAAGCATCGCAAGGGCGGCCGTTTATGAGAGGCGAGATCCAGGGGCCAGAGATACAAGCGGCAATGGTGCTGATGAAGGCAGAATTAAATCCCATTTTCCTCAAGACAGCGAACAAGAAGGAGTGTCTTACTCGATCGAATGCGTTGGCTAAATCTAGCTTAAGAACGAAGCCTTTCTCCTGCCTAGATGTGCTGGAGTGGATAGCTTCTTGAACCAAGGTGATGGTATCATGAATTTGCCTGTTGGACATGAAGCCTCCTTGATTTTCAGATATAAGGGAAGGGAGAAGTGGCTGGAGCCTGGCTGCTATAATTTTTGCAAAGATCTTGTAAGAAGTGTTACACAAAGAAATAGGTCTAAATCTGGAGAAAGAAGTGGGGCGGTTTTCCTTAGGAATGAGGGCGAGAAAAGTTGAATTTGTGAAGCCCCCCATTTTCTTTTTCCTTTGGATTCCTTTCATCATTTTAACAAGATCTTTTTTTATCAAATGCCAATGGTCCCTGTAAAAATTTATTGGGAAACCGTCTGGACCTGGGGACTTGTCTGGTTGTAAAGTCCAGATGGCTTTTCTGATCTCCTCCTCTGTAATTTCACTGTTTAACCTGTCATTCTCCTCAACAGAGATTTTTTCCGGAAGATGCTTAAGGAAGGCCGAATAGTCAGCGTCTCCTTGATTTTCTGTGAGGAGACAATTGTAATGGAGGAAGGCAGCTCTTTTTATAGATTCTTGGTCATTATGCTGGCTGCCTTGACTATCAGTAATAGTGGTAACATTGTTCCTTGTTTTCTTTGCTGTGGCCTGCTTATGAAAGTATGCCGTATTTTTATCACCTTCCTTTAACCATAATTCTCTTGACTTGATCCTCCATTTGATCTCTTCCGCTCTCTTTATTTGAATTAGCTGTCCCTGAACCTCCCATTCCTTACTTTTCAGCTGATGAGTGAATCCATGGTCCTCTATTTGTTTGTGGATCTCTTCCAAATCCTGCTGTAGTTTTTTCCTTATTTTTTCTGGCTCTTGATAGCTGGCTTTTGCCCAATCCTTGAGTGCCTTCCTTATGTTTCGAAGTTTTGTTTCCCAAATATGATTTGGGGAACCTTCAACGTGTTGCTTCCAAGTTTCTTCTATGATAGCCTCGGCCTCAGCGCTGTCTCTCCACAAGGGATTGTACCTGAACGGAATTGGTCCCAAATGAGCGTGGGAGTCCAGCGTTAAGAGAATGGGGAAGTGATCTGAGGCTGTGGCACTGAGAATTTTGGTGTGGCCTGCGGCAAAGGAGGAGAGAAGGGAAACATTGACCAGTATTCTGTCCAACCTTTCCATAATGTTGCCTGGCCCCAATCTTCTGTTGTTCCAAGTATATTTCCTATTTTTTGGAATGATATCCATCAGTTCATGTTCAGCCATTATCATTTCCAGCTGTCTTCTGGAGGGGTCGGGGGTGAAGGTGCCCCCCCTTTTCTCATTCGCATGAAGAATTAAATTGAAGTCTCCAGCAAGAATAACATTTGGGTTCTGCTCCTTGTCTATTTCTTCCTTCAAATCCTTCCAACATTGTTCCTTTTCCCGGTAATGGTTGGGGATATAGACATTATAAATGATTAAGTCACAACTCTCTTCCTTGTTGATAAGGTTGGTCCTAACCCAGTTTTGATTGAGGACAAAGGATTTGCAGTCCCAGTACTGCTTATTCCACATGGTTGTGATTCCTCCAGAGGCTCCTCTGGAGTTGCTACTGGCCCCTGAGAAATTTTTTTGGGCTTCTATAATTATTTGCATTTCGCTCTGACTTTGCTTGGTTTCCTGTATCAGAACAATTTCAGGTCTTTCTGTTTGAAGAAGATCTCGTAGGGCAGCTGATTTGGAGGGGTGCCCCATACCCCTGCTGTTCCAAGATAAAAGCTTCATCATGAGGCGTTCGAGCGAGGAGGTGCTCGCCTCTCATGTTCTTTACCTGCTGTATCTTTCTCTTGTGAACCTGTAATGAAAGATTCCATAGGAGTTTGGATCCCTAGGGCTATGTCCTTTTGCGTGCTTTCTTCCCGATGCTGCTTGGCTGACTTTCTGCCTGGTCCAGGTTTCTTGTGGATATCACCGGAGGAGCCAAAGTCTTTGGAGGAACTTCTGGTGGTTCTGAGGGGGGGAGGATCAATGACGGGCTGAGAGGGGGTCGAAGAAATCAAGGGGGGCTCAATCAGATTCGAAGATGGCTGATCAGTCTGAGGATCATCAGAGGATAAAATAAGGAAAGGGTTGGAAGAGGAGGGGAAGGAAGAGTCAAGGGAAGGTCCAGGGGGGTTAAAAGATGGAGAGGTGGGGCGAGGAGAGGAGGGTCCCAGTTGTTCAGGAGGTGGATCTTGTTTTGCCTGAGGTGCTGCTTTCTTTTTTTTCACAGTTTCCCACTGATCTCCTTGATCTTCAGAGTCAAGATTAGTATTTTTAGAGCATCTATTGGCAAAATGGCCGTATTCATGACATACCTTACATTTAAATGGAATTTGCTCGTAGTCCAGCTGCTGTATGTAGCTCCAGTCATCCACCTTCAGCTTGATGGCTTCTGGTAGGCCTTTCCCAAGGTCCACTTCTACGCAAATCCTTGCACAAGCTTGCATGTTATCTTTAGGCTCGCTTCTGTCGATGTACTTGCCGACTGCATTCCCTATTGCTTTTACCGAGTCATCTCCCCAGCAGTGCAGGGGGAGATGGGGAAGACGGACCCAAACCGGAACCGCATTCGGAATATCGAGTTCAGGGTCGAAATCAGGGGTCCATTTGTTCAGATATAACCCTCGAGAGTCCATAAAATAGGGCCCGTTTCTAAATATCAGATCCTTTTCTGCTTTGGTTTCAAAATGGAAGGTATAATAACCTTTGCCGCAGAATCGAATCGAAATCTTTCCTTGAGTTTTATCAGACCAGTTCCTTTCCACCCATCTCTGGACTGTCTTTGGTGAGGGCCATAAGCCTCTGAACTGCCCAATGAGCCCTTTTTCTGCTAGAGATAAAGCTGCCATTCGTGGAAGAGAAGGAGGTAACTGAACTTCTTGGAGTGTATCAAGTTTCTTAACAAATTTGGATGTTGCTGGCTTCGGACGGACAGGGGGCAGAGATTTTACCAAATCAGAGAAAGCTTTCTCTGCATCCCCAGATGATGGATCAGAATGGGCCATGGCGGAGGCCAGGCCCCAAAACAGGCCTCGCAGCCCAGGCCAAGGCGAAGCTGCTGCTACTGCGATTCTCCAAACCCTCGCTCCAGCTCCGCGCGCGCTGAAAAAACTATCGACGATCTGATGATGATTGCAATATTAATAGTTAAGTTGGTCTCTATTTGAAATTATGATGAGGGATGTGTCCCCTATGTTACCTACTTCCTTTAGTTCAGACTTACAATGGACAATGATGTGAATGACCAGGAATTGTTAATGATGCTATTATGATAATTGACTAACATTGAGAAACCGTGTTACTGATGATTATTGAGTATGGCAGGAAACCATCAGAGGCACTCGCATATGACATGTCGATGACACCTGGTTTGATGAAAATTTATATTACTTTATCTTTGAAAGTCTAAGTCGATCTTGGAATCTGCCATATATGTTAAAGTATATTCTGATGATATATTAATGGTTGCAGGCACCGATTAGTTCCTTGACCGAATGACTCACATATGGGTGATGGGGTTACAAGTGGATGGAACTACATGGGAGGGGTGGGACAGAGTCCCTGATCTCACCCACTAGCACTCCCGCCGTGACTTGGGCTGGAAGGGTTGAAACACCTTCGCCTTGAAGATCACAATGCCATGAGGGCAGGTTCCAAAGTTGGTTCGCTCATGAGGACTTTACCGGGGGGCACACATCAAGGCGGATTCCTTGATCCCCGGCACCATTAGTCTCACTATAGCAGGCAACATAAGAGATGACAGTGGTCTATGACGTTGCACTATACTTTCCCCTTGTAATCACTGGATGCTTGAAGGGCAAGTGGTGTGGCACCCTTGGAACTTCAGGGGAATTTCTTGAAGGGCACGACCAACTTGGCACCCTTGGCATCACAAATAAACTATTAGGTGTGGCACCCTTGGAACTTCTAGGGAAGTTCTTGAAGGGCACAACCAAGCTGGCACCCTTGACATCACAAATAAGCTATTAGGTGTGGCACCCTTGGAACTTCTAGGGAAGTTCTTGAAGGGCACAACCAAACTTGGCATCCTTGGAATCATTAAAAATAAATAATGATAAATAAATATAAGCAAGGAATGAAAACTAGGTAAATTTACATCAAGGGTAAATGATGATTAGAAACCAATGTAATTAAATCAAAAATAAAACTTGGAATAAGGAGGATCATAGGAAAAATTAAAATAAAGTACCTTAAAAACTCTACCCTTCCCATTTTGGAAAATACTAGGAAGATTATGTGGTTTAATTAGGAAAAAGGGGAAAGACAAACATAATAGTAAGGATAAAGATTAATCCTAAACTAATTTAAACCTAATTAAGAAAAGGGGAAGGTGAATTAAAATGAGAATAATAAATTAAATTTAGAGAAATGTAGAGAAGCTCCATGTGTCAACAACCAACATAAGAATATCCATCTAGGAGATAACCTGAGTTAAACTAGGGAGTAGATTGGGGATAAAATCTTGACTCATTAATTGACTTCAAGTAATGAACACAAATTAAGGAATAAAAGGGGGAAATAAAGAGACAACTAGGAGAAGAAATAGGAATCTTGTTGAGGTGAGGAAAATATTAGTTTTAAATAAAAATTTAAGTAAATAATTTTGGGAGACCCTTGATGTGAGAATGACACATGGGTGGGTGAATAATCAAGCTATTGAATTATAAAAAAAATAATTAATTATGCATGACATGACAAGTGTCACCTATGAGGACTCCTATAAAAGAAGGGGCAAGCCATGGGAGAAAGGACTTTTTGGGGAACCCTATTGTTGGATGGATGAGATGTTGTGAGAGTAGTGATTACGAAGCTATAGTGAGTTTGGTGAGGTAGAGGATTTAGAGAGGGGACTCTTGAGCCAAGGTGTGCTCTCCTCTACTAGCTAGTGATTGTCTCCATTGTACAACCCCATTGCAGCTCGGGGGTCCGCGGGGAAGAAGAGTACCCAAGGAGTAGGTTGGGAGGTCAACTGGTGAGTCGCATTCGGATCAAGTGCGTCATCATTCACTCGCGGAGGTGACCAGCTACAAGGGAACACCAACAACAACAGAGCAAGCGGAGTCTCGCTTTCTGGTGAACGGTACATATGTATTTTATTACTATTGATCTCAGTTAAAGGTATGAAAATGTTATGGTATGTTTCCTGAAATGAGTGGCAGGAATGTGTGTGCTAAATAAATTTGAATTTCAATGCGTTTCTTTTCTGGTTGTCATTGATGTTTTCAAAAAAAAATAAAAAATGTATATAGTCTGGAGAGTTATGGTCCTCACAGCCACTAACAATATGGCAGAGCTCATGGCCCTTGAGCAATGCCTTGAAATCCTGAGGGACTCTAATCTACATAATACCATAATTGAAGCTGATTCCAAATTGATTATTAATTCGGTCAAGAAAATTTGCTATGGCTCAGCTCCAGATAAAGTCTCAAGACATTGCCGGCTTCTGCAAGTTTATCAGCGAATTCAATCCCATCTGTAGAACATGAGAACCCTTAGTTTTAATCATGTTCACTGAACAAGCAACAAATGAGCGGACATATTAGCTAATGAAGGCGTACTCTATGCTAAGAGCAATAAAATATATGACTGGATAGAGACCCCCCAAGGTAGATTGAGGGAAGAGTGTCTCAGACAGGCGAACGCGGACAGGGAGTTCTATCAAAGCAAGGGAAACTAGAAGGATGTTGACTAATGGAAACAAAGGAATTTTGATCTATGTGATGAAGAAGTGCTTGGAAAGATGCGGACAGGGTATCCGGTCTTCGGGCGGGAATATACAGTACAGGGAACCCAATGTTCTCAGGCGGAAGTCAACATACAAGACAAGTCTTTTTATGAAAAGGAAATTAACTAAGATCGCCTTTGAATTAGCTATGCCGGGAGCCTGGTTAACATGCTGGCAAATTGGCAAATTTGAAGCAATCCTAGGAATTTTGCATGCAAAATAGCAAGGTAGTTACTAAGTCAAACGGACCCAAAATGAATTTAAACAGTGACTGTATTAGATTTCAGGTCCAGGTGTGTTTTTAACTACCATGCAAGTTAATCGGTAAGAATGGAATCAGTGGATTTCGGGCGGATTACATGCCCAAGGGTTATCCCCCCAGGTGGACCCGAAATCCTTATATGGCAGTCTCTATTTCCGTATCGGATCTGATTCAAGACTTAAAGTGTTTGCATGTTCATTGTCCGAAATAGATCCTCGACCACCAGATCTCTAGAAGCGGATCGCACGGTCTTGGCAAATGAGTGAATCATGGAGGTCACGATGTAATGTTTTGTGGGCCCTTGGCCTGGATTGTGGGCCTTTGGCTCGGCTCCCAAGGCTTTGTGTGGCTCGTTAACTTTTTGGCCCACATCTCTTTTGGGTGGTTGTATTTTATGTAATTTGTTTTAATGATATAATCAAATAGAAGGACCGACTCTTTCTTCATCAAAAAAATAAATTATTTTCATGAATCAAACTAAAATAAACTAATTAATCTTACAAATTTACAAAGGGATGCACATGGTTGATGGGGGGCCTTCCATTGTCCAATAGCATTCCAACTCACAAAACTCACATTCTAAAATTCAATAATAGAAAAAAACCTTCTTTTTTGATAAACTCACAACTTTACACAATGGAAATCTACAGTCCTAATCTCATTACATCAATAGCTCTTCACTTTACATCCCATTCCATTTCAAGCATTGTTACAAAACATTCTATAATTTTTTCTCTTCTTTTTCTCCCTTTACCCCGTTGATAAGATAAAACTTCCCCTATTTATACAAAAAGATGAGAAGCTATCTCATTAATGAGAGTCCATGAATCTCTCCCTATATCTCTAAAGTTATAATCAAAAGAGGAAATGATAAGACACGTGCCTTCTTAGAGTTTCAATACAAATAGGAAATGAGACACATATTCTTATGATCCCATGATATTCTCCATTCAAATTCGAATTTGGCCTTAAGAAGCCACATAAGGGTATTTTAAAAGCTTCCTTTTGACCTACACATGTCAACAATCTCATCCCACTTGTTAGGTATAAGAATATGCACTTTATTTTCTAATTTTTAACCATAAATTCATTTAAAAATGCTAAGAATTAATAAAGTTTGGAAAAACATAAATGTGACCCAATAATGATAATGGTAAGGTAAATGTAATGAAATGGAGTTAAATGTAATGAAATAGAGGTGGAATGAAGGTGACAATATGAAAATATAAGTGAAAATGTAATGCAAGTGAATGACAATTTCAAGACCCAACATACCCCCAACTGAAGCTATTGCATGTCCTCATGCAATCTATTACATTAATTCTTTTTTATCCTTGAACTTTGGCTTAACTTTGCATAATATCATTTGATAACTTCATACTTCTGCAAAGTCTTTTAGTTGAATTGCAACATGGTTGATTATTGTGTTACAACCATATTTTGTTGTTGCATTCATTTTTTATCTTTGAACTTTACATAATGATAATTTGATTATTGTTGCAAAGTATATCTTTATTGGATTGCATCATAGTTGGTTTTTGTGTGACAACCATGATTATGTTTGTATCCAATTATCTTTTCAGTACTTTTGAAAAGCCTTTGTATGCTCATAGCAATAATGTAATAGTTAATATATTTTGAAAGTATGTGGGCTTTTGAATGTGATATGAATATGGCAAAATATGAATATGATTGTATCCCCCCCCCAACTAATGATATTGGCAATTTTATGAGATGAGGAAGAGAAATGTTTTTTTTTTTTCTCCAAAAATTATTATTCTAACTTTTCAAGGAATTTTGTGGTAAAAAGTTAGAAAATGACATACCTTAACATACCCTTTGGAAATGGATGAGCTGCATGTGTGGTGGCTGCAAAATTTTGATCATAATCTTCTTTAAGTGGTTGGACAAGTCATGGAGAAAAGAGTCGAGATGAATTTTTATTGTTTTTATTAAAAATTGTTGAATCTGCTGCGGAATAGTGTTGATTCTGCTGTTGCCATCTGATTCCGCAGCTGTTATTTGATTCTGTAGCTGTCATCTGATTCCGCAATTGCATGTGTTCTACATTTGCTCCAAAATGTTGAAAATGATAGTCTTCATGTCTTCAAAACTCATTGGCACAATTCTTGCTATGTGAATAGATGTTCTGATGTCACACATAGAAGGAAATCGTTGACTTAGCGGCCATTAATGGATGCCACTAGTCAACACGAGAACTCTCACCATTGATGACAATGAGAGTCAAGATGCCCAAACACATCTTGCTAAGTACGAATAATTTTGTTGTTGTCGAGTACCTAAAAGATCCGATGAACAAGGGACATTGATGTATTCCCATTGTTCGTCGGCATGAGGACTTGCCATTAAGGCATGCAAGCCTCAAGGTGTTTTTGCAAGGATTTTAGACTCAAAGGACTATGGACTCAATAATTTGCATTGAAGCAGGGTTTAATTGCGAAATGAAAAGGATAGGAAAAGGAAAATGAAAATGGAAGATGACAATGGGCAATAAGCATGAAAATAAGCTTCTTGCTTTTATTTGTGGAGTAGACAAAAAGTGTATGTGAATGAAGGAAAATGAACAACTGATTCTTGCCGAAAAAAATCACTGTGGCTTGCTTTAAATTGCTTGGTTGGTTTTATAATTCAAAAGGGAGAAAGAGTAATGGTTTTGATGAATATGGACATGGACTTGTTCTTATGTTTCTCATGAGATTGGTCTTTTGAAGACCAATTGTCGTCACAATTTAATCTCCTTGTTGATAATTCAATCATCCTAAACCTGCAAAAAAACTTGACATAAAGAACATAAGTGTGTTAAAAAAGAAATAGCTATTTTCTTTCTGATTCTTACGAAAAAATTGAATGTCAAATGAAACAGATTAAGGAAAATCAAAAATGTTATATTCGGTCCAATTCATGATATTGATAATAATCCATTTTTAAGAAATAACCATGAACAATAAATCAACTCCCTTTTTTCGGATGACTTCATGCATTGTGCTCAGTAAAACGATTGGCATTGTAGAAATTTTGAATAATAAACACTTATTCAACAGAGATTACCCTGATCATGCACTATTGCGAAATACATGCACAATACATAAGCTCCTCTACGTTGATCATCAATTTAGCAGCATCAAAAACAATGAAACATCAATTGCATGCGCACATTAACACAGTATGTAACCCGAGGAAAGCATACAGTTGAAAACCCCACACTAACTGTATATTATAATGATTGAGAACATGTAACATTACATAGTACAATACTCCTCACAAGTACTCAGTACTATCTCCACCTGTTACACACAATACAGCTCAGATCTGATCTCCGAATCTCCTCCGCTGCTTGCCTGCCTCCACTGCACAATACCTGCTGAGAATGAATGAGAATGGCTGATCCAAACTCGTTTTTACCTTGTGAAAGTCACCCAGACTGTAAATCACGTGAGCACAAGCTATATTTCACTTGGTATTGGCCCACACTACGTAGAGATCATTGGCATAACACAATCCGATGCATGTGCACGATCTCATGCACAACTGATAGCAATCTCAACCTCTAACACCTATCTCCACTGAATTGTACATGCACTGAGTTAACTGATGTATTCTTCAGTTGCATTATGAGTTAATAATTAGTGAATTAATTAATAACTAATTCACACAACTCATCACTTAGTCTATTGATCAGTTAGACTAAATACAACTAGTTCAACTAAATCAAACTGAACACAACTCCATTAACTTCTCATCCAACTCCACATAACTCAACCACATGAGTTCTAACTGATGTCCTGCATGCAATAGCTCAACTGACTCATAAAGAAAGTGTATTTCCTTCTGACAGCATGTGCCACATCTGTAGCTCAAACTGAAGTGCTCCAAGAGGATAAGATAAAGTTTATAGTCTAAATATTATTATGAGACAATAATATTTGACTTTTCTATTTTTGACTAGCAATCTAAAGATAGACTCTGATCACTTCTACTGTGATCACTCCTGTTGTGATCGCTCTTGCTGTGATCACTCCTGCTGTGATCCAAAAATAGACTTTGCGCCATAATTTGCCTGCAAGCCCACTTAGTGAAGGCGACTCCTTTCCACTAAGCTCCATCATCTTGTTGCATTCTCAACAAGCATGTCTTGTTGCACACTTTTCAACACTCCCTCTCAACAAAAAAGGCTTCCTCTCAAACCCGATCTTGTAACTCTGGAATGTTCTGCATGCAACACATCTGTCCATTCTACTTTGCTCCAACAACACTTGGAACAAAAACACTCCCAATTGACCACTCTGTTGGGCTAGGAACATACTCTGATATTGAAGCTCTACCTGCTGCTGACAAGTGCTCCCTCTCTGACATCTGCGCTACTGCAACATCTCCATGCATCTTGCACCATTGCACACCTCTCTGTGCCACCTAACACTGTGCAAAACACTTGTGCCTCTCACATTGCTGCAGCCTGCATGTTATGTGTTGTCCTGGGATTCCCTACACTGTCGCTCTCTCTGCCGCTCCATCTGCATCTGTCTCTACCCAATCAGTCAGTTCCTGCTACTACACATCGGGGCTCCCGTAGCAAGGTCTCATCCAAGAGGTTGGGTACCTTAAGGATCCTGCCCCTCCTCATTGGGACGATCAATCCACATCACCCCACCTCCTACCTGGAGGTATGGCTGCATGCGATCCCTCAGCCCACCTGGCTCGAAGTTTCCCTCTACTCGAGGTCTCTGCATGAGTAGATGTCTCTACTCAATCTCCTCTCAGCTTCCCTTGTTGTGGCTGCTCCACAACCTCCTGAAGCTGTTGAACCAATCGTGGCTCCTCCACAATCGTCTGAGACTTCTTCTGGCTCTGCATGTTGAGAGGTAATATACGCTCCCTCTCAACCACGAAGTCTCCATCAGTTGCCTTGCTGCTCAAGGCTTTGCATGCATCTTGAACCTCAAGAGCATACAGGTTCTTGACCCGTGAACCAATCTGCTTCACCTGTCTAGTGATGATGTGTCTAAGGAAAACCTTTCCCTTACTGAAGACTACATCATAGCCTTTGTCTTCCAGCATCGCGATTGACACCAAGTTTCTCTTCAGTCCTGTTACATACTTGACATCGGTCAAGGTAAGGCGAGCTCCATGCTCCCTCTGAAAAATAACCGTGCTTACACCTGAGACACTATACTTCTCATCATTACCGATCCCTATGAGTATCTGGAGATCTTTCTCCTCCAAAGTACTGAACAAAATTTTGTCACTGGTCATGTGGAAAGAAGCTCCACTGTCAAGAAACCAACCACTTCCCACCATGGATGAAACCATGCATGCGAAGAGTGTGAAGTCCAACTCAAATTGTGAAGCAAGTGAGGCTGCCTCACCTTCAAATCCTTCCCCAGATCCCTTCTTGGACTTCTTCTTTGGGCAATTAGTAGCATAATGGCCCAACTCACGACAACGAAAGCATCTCACCTTCGACTTGTCAACCTTCTTCCCATCATTGGAAGAACTGGATTCAAAAAGAGAAACCTTCCCCTTCCCCTTCTTTGCCTTACTCGCTAAGGCACAGTTCTCCTCATCATGCATAGATGAAGAATTGTCTCTGGTGCGCCATCTAATCTCCTCTTGCACAAGATCCGACCAAAGTCTCTCCCATCCTGGCAATTTCTCCCTTCCATTCACCGAGTCCTGGTAGCTATGCCAACTTTTAGGAAGGCCAAGGAGTGCTAGACTCACCATATCCTCATCCTCAACAGTTACCCCCACACTTCCTAGCTCATCCCGACATTGGGTGAACTTCGTGAGATACTGGGGCATACTGTCTCTATTCTCACACCTAACGTTTTTGAGTTTATCCTTGAGCGCCAACTTCCTTTAGTCGCTCTTGCTTTGGAATAATTTTGTCAATGTTTTCCACATCAAATATGGAGAAGCCTTTCCATGGAAGTTGGACACAATGTGATCCCTCACGCCCTCGAACAGAATCCTTCGACACTTTGTTGTCTTCTTTTGCCAATTCCCGACTTGAGCAGCATCAGTAGGTTTTGGGACATCCGCATCTATGAACTCCTTCAACCCATTATCATCTAACAACGCCTCCATCTTGTCTTTCCATGCAATATAATTCGAGCTGCCCTCAAGGGCATACTCCAATCGCAATCCGTTGAAAGACATTTCAACTTTGACACCAAAAAAACACTGCTGCAAATTCGAATTCCACCAGCTAAAAAAAACTCAACCGCTTCTGATCTAAAATTCGTGAGAATAAAGTATTTCTCGTACAGAGATCAACTGTATGGGCTTTTACTGGATATCTCACCTTCCAAAGGAAGGATGAATCCAGAAGCTACCTGGCTCGATTATAGACTCTGCCTGAAGAAATAAAATGTAAACACTTTCTGAATAGTAGATCTGATGATCAAAAACTCCGATACCATGTAGAAATTTTGAATAATAAACACTTATTCAATAGAGATTATCCTGATCATGCACTATTGCGGAATACATGCACAATACATAAGCTCCTCTATGTTGATCATCAATTTAGCAGCATCAAAAACATTGAAACATCAATCGCATGTGCACATTAACACAGTATGTAACCCGGGGAAAGCATACAGCTGAAAACCCCACACTATCTGTATATTATAATGATTGAGAACATGTAACATTACATAGTACAATACTCTTCACAAGTACTCAGTACTATCTTCACCTGTTACACACAATACAGCTTAGATCTGATCTCCAAATCTCCTCCGCTGCTTGCCTGCCTCCACTGCACAATACCTGCTGAGAATGAATGAGAATCGCTAATCCAAACTCGTTTTTACGTTGCGAAAGTCACGCACACTGTAAATCACGTGAGCACAAGCTATATTTCACTTGGCATTGGCCCACACTACGCAGAGATCATTGGCATAACTCAATCCCATGCATGTGCACAATCTCATGCACAACTGATAGCAATCTCAACCTCTAACACCTGTCTCCACTGAACTGCACATGCACTGAGTTAACTGATGTATTCTTCAGTTGCATTATGAGTTAATAATTAGTGAATTAATTAATAACTAATTCACACAACTCATCACTTAGTCTATTGATCAGTTAGACTAAATACAACTAGTTCAACTAAATCAAACTGAACAAAGCTCCATTAACTGCTCATCCAACTCCACAGAACTCAACCACATAAGTTCTAACCGATGTCCTGCATGCAATAGCTCAACTAACTCATAAAGAAAGCGTATTTCCTTCTGACAGCTGCATGTGCCACATCTGTAGCTCAAACTGAAGTGCTCCAAGTGGATAAGATAAAGTTTATAGTCTAAATATTATTGTGAGACAATAATATTTGACTTTTCTATTTTTGACTAGCAGTCTAAAAATAGACTCTGATCACTCCTGCTGTGATCACTCTTGTTGTGATCACTCCTGCTGTGATCCAAAAATATACTTTGCACCATAATTTGCATGCGGGCCCACTTAGTGAAGGCAACTCCTTTCCACTAAGCTCCATCATCTTGTTGCATTCTCAACAAGCATTTCTTGTTGCACACTTTTCAACAGGCATCACAAATATTTGTTATGCCCTGCAAGTTAAAAATTTATAGAAAAATACACAGCAACAATAATAATGCCAAATGTTCAGAAATCGTCTAAATATTTTTCCAATTGTTCTGCAAGCCATTATTGAATAGTCATCTGTGTTGCAAAAATAACATGTTGTCAAAAATATTTGAAGCGACAAAAATATGAAAAAGTACTTGTATAAAAAAACGAATATTTCAATCAAATTTTCCAAGTATTTTTCATTTTTATAAATTGCTTCAAAAAATTGATTGCATCATTGCAAAAAAAAATAAATATTATTATTATTTTAATTAATTTGTTTTTAATTTTCTTTATCAAAAAGAAATTATTATTAAAGAAAATGATTTTTTTTATATTTATTTATTTATTTTAATCATGAGACACATAGGGAATGAGACACGTGTCTAAAATCAAATCGGACTCTTAGACCTCATGCCATGTGGAGCAGAGTTTGTTATTCACTTGGATTCTTCTAAAATAAAATTTATTAAATCAAATTGGACTCTTAGACCACATGCCATGTGGAGCAAAGTTTGTTATTCACTTGGATTTTTCTGCTTTCAACTTGCCATGTTAAAACAATTCAAAACAAATCGTTTTTTCCTCACGCAACGTGCAAAACAGAGCTCTAAAGAACCCTGAATTTCTCCCAAATGGTTGTGAAATTTAGAAAACCATTTCTCGGTTACCTATTTCGCCTTGTTCTCGAAAAAACCATGTTTCAGTTTTTTCTAATTCGGCTCGGTTTGTTCAGAAAATGCGTTTTAAAATCATGTAATTTTAACAGTTACACATTTTTGGCAATTTCATTTTTTGGCAATTACTTCTGCAACAAACTAAAATTGTTGTGGTTTGATTTTTTTATTTATAGGTTTTGATGTATAGTGCCTTGTCTCTCACAAAGAAGTTCAAATTGATCACCCTGTTGAAGGCTCGAAAATCGTTGCTTCAACAAGGGTGATAACCACCCGGTCCAGACCTTGGGACAGCTCCTTTTCCGTTTGGAATAGTGGCTCCGACTAGGGATGATGGGACCAGTTTCCCAATCTATTTTTATGTTCATGCTAACATGATGATGTTTTGAGTTTTTGGAGTAATACTTGTCCTCAAACTAATCTAATTTAACTAATAGTCATGTGTAGTTTGTCCTAATCAAAAATATTTATCTAACTATAACTATCCCGGGAGTAACATGATATATGCGATATAAAATGATGTCTCAAAACAATTGATAATAAACATCATTCAATTACGATAAAAAGTGAATCCGTTTAACAATGATAGTTTCGTATAAAAAGTTAGTCGAAACGACACGAGAGATATATCGCATAAAAATCGTTCATGTATTTAGCATAAACTATAAGTCATCATCATACAATAGTGCAATAATGGCAATCAAAAATTCAAACTTTCATACATAAATAACTTGAAGATAATTTATTGCTTGATGCATAAGTAAAAAGAATTAAGAGATAAAAGTACCATTTATAATACGTTTTACTCATGTGCTCCAGCAATATTAATCTACTTTCAAATCATCCAACATCATCTAAGAGTACATAAGTGCAATTTCAGTAGAAGATGTCAAATTCAAGTAGAAAATAAATCTTGTTCCATTAATTTCACCAGAACTTCCTCAAATGGGTAAAAGTGTATGTTCTAAAGAATGTTTGTCATAAAATTTTTGGACCCTTCTCTAAATGCATGATACGGGTTTAAATACTAACTTATGAAACTAAAAATATATTATTACAAAAAAATTTGAGGAGGTTTAAACGACCTGCCTCAATTTAAGCAAATAAAACAGAAATAGAGATGTGCATAATGACTAATCTTGCATTCGATCTTTCATATCGCAAATATCTAGTATGGTCTTGAGGAGTGTAGGTTGGTCGACTTCGGCTTTCAGTTGTCCTGTAAACACGGCATTGATGAGCGCTGGCACCATTTTCTCGGTAGAAACAATTAGGCATCTTAGGGTCATCCACTGGCTGTGCGGTTTTACTAGATATTGCCAATATGCCTCCCAGTTTAACCTAGTCACTTGCCTAATTGCTTCTGCTCTTTCTTCTGCTACCTGTTTCCACTGTAATTCAAGTTGTTTTGCATTTGGAAGGAAACCAGGGGTGGCCTCTGCCACAAGATTAGCATTACGCAAATTTTAATTCACTTTCAATGACGTTGTTTGTCGCTGTTGCCACATCCTCTGTTGCCTGTTCTGCCTCTTTGAGCCGAGAATCCCAACTTGCAAATAAGATTTCCTTATGGGATTCATCCAGTTTGGGCATGTCGGCTCATCTCCCATTTTCAGAATTTTGCCAAGTTATGAAATCTGAAACCTTCTTAAGAATTTCATCATATTCAAGTCGCATTTCCACAACTTGGCTTGTTATTTTGTTGCTTGTTTCGCAGTGAGAGTTCCACTGCGAGATTTTTTGGCATAGCAATTCTTTTTGGTGTGTGAGCTGGGAGTTAAGGCCGAGTGCTTCGATGAAAAACTGATCAATATTTGGGTCGTCCTTATGCAGATCTATTATGCTCTGTATATGTGCCTCCTTACCTGCGAAGTTGCTTTGATGTTCTATTTGCATTTGTTGGAACTCCTGTTGTAGCTTAGCCAATTGTATTTCTGCTTGTTGGTTGGTTTTGGCTTGCTGTAACTGCTGTTCAAGTGACAAAATTTTGTCTTATTTTTCTTTAAGCAACAGTTTTACCTCTATTGCTTTGTCAATGGTTGCCATAGCGTATGCACCTGCGAATTGCGAGAGCCTAGTGAGGTTGGCCGACGGGTCGGTGGATGAGTCTTTCCAGAGGACATCCATCGGCTCATTGTCTAGAGTGGTAGAAGTTGTGGATTCCAATTTTCTTTCCTTTCTCTGTCTCTTAAAAACGACCTTGTGTCGTGGGCTATAAAATACATCAAGAGGGGGAATTTCTTCTATTTTCAAAACAATCTAAGAGGTGGGGGTAACAAAAATGTGTTCTATTTCTTGAGTATTCACAGTTCCCCCTATTATAATTTCCGGATTTGTTTCCTGATGTGTCATTTGCGTCTCTAGTGCTTGTTCCTCTATGTTGAGTTTTTTGTTGAAATTATCCCACTCCTCTTCCAAATTAATTACATGATGTTTTATTAGTTGTATATAGGGAGTATGGGTTTTATTCTACTTGATGGTCGAAGTCTGTTCATCTATCTTTGCTGCAGACTGGGTTGTATCCTTGATTGATTCCCTGCTCCTGATTTTCCTATTTTCTAATGACTTCTCAGATCCATTGACAGATTTCTCTCGGGATTCCTCTCCAGAATTAGTTTTAGATTTTTCCTTAGAATCACCATCTATGCTTACACTGACAGTGGGCTCCCTTATTGGTTCAATTAACAATTGGTCCAATGGGACCTTTGATAATCTCTTTTCTCTGTAGCTATAAAATGCTTGAAGACCATCTTGATAAAAAAGTATATATGCCATATGCTTCACTTATTTGAAGGTATTCCTCTGTAAGAAAACATCATCAAATGGGTCCTCCTCATTGTTGAATATTTTTATTTTGACCATGGTGGTAAAATCCTTGACAATACCGAATGGGTCGTATTGTCTTACGGGGAACTTAGGTAATCGTAGAGATAACATATTATCTACTTCCTTGAACGCATGCCCAAGGTCATGTAATGCGAACACTCCACATGACACAAGAAATTGAGGCCAAATGGCCTTCTTTGACTCCTTCAATGTTTTTCTCATCCCTCCTTCACTGCATGTCTGATAGGTTATCTCTCTAGCCATTAATTTATCTGGGACATAGAAAGGGAGAACATGGGGAGAGGCGATGCTGCCAAATACTCTAATATATGTAAATGTCTCTTCCCCGAACCATCGGGCTACTGGGAGGATGTCTACCTCGGCTTCTTGGGAGAATCTCGGGGCATCTCAGTTTTAAATTCGTTTATGGATAGGAAGCATAACCCCATGAAAAATCTTGAAAAAATTTGGTTCAAAATTGGATTTCCACATGTCTTTGTGGTGGATGTGAATAGGAAGTGGATCTGGAATAGTCCACTTCCATCCCATAAGATGGAATTTAGAACCAAAAGAAATAGCGTCCATTACATAAGCACTCATGAAAAACGGAGGATAAACCCTCGAAGCAATACTTATTTTCCTTCTATACTCTATAATTGCTTTACCTAAATTATCAGACAAGATTTGTACCCAATCTATTATTGTTGCATTAATGGCTGCATCTATTAAGGGCAACCATTCTAAGGAGAATTTTTTACTGTCGGGTTTGCCAGATAGTCTACATAGCATAGCCGCAACAAAACATAAAGGGGAGCAAACAGATGCGGTGGCGTACATACCGTTTTTGTCTTTCTTGATTCTTTCATCATTATTTGACCAATTCTTTGTGCAGTCCGCAGGGTCCTCATTTTATTTGACAAATTTCTCAACAAATCGCCTATTGTAGGTAACCTGTGGTTCCAGTAGGAGGTACATAAGCCTTAGGTTATCTGGAGTGAAAGATCTTATAACTTCCTGGCCTCCTGTTTTGAATTCTATGTGAGATATATCAGCATCGTCGATGATCCACTTAACCATGTCGATATAGGGGATTATTTTTGGTCGTGCGGCTATTCAGTGCAAAAATGAGCACACAAGCTCAGTTATGGAAGCATCAGAGGAATTGCGCCCATCAACTGTAATCGTTGTCTCAAGAATCCTTGGTTGTTCTTCCTCCAGTAACTAATACATAGCCTCCCATGTAAACGTCCCTGCTTCCTTATTACATGTAGTATCCATGAATAGAGGTGATCCAAAATGAATCTAGAATAGACTTCTAAGTCTATAAATATTCCTCACATAGGAAAATGAAAGTCAAAGGATGCTCTTTGAAATAATCCCATTGCATAGATCTTGTCAATCGAATCTAATGCAATTTGAATGGGCTAAAATGGGACTTCGGATGAAGAAGTTATTGCAGAAAGAAGTTTGCCATTGTCCTTTGAAAATGAGACAATTTCTTATAAATGGGACTTAAGGGAAAATGTGTTTTTAAACATAAAATCCCTTAGAGTTCATCGCATCACATTCCTTTATCGCATCACAATAAACTAAGAGAGGACTTAAAACAGGCGTAAAGGCTTTCAGCAGACCCGATGGATTTATGAATAAAACAAGCGAACCTTTTGAGTTCTGAAAGGAAGGCAGTAAATGGTATTTCGAGTAGGCTTCAAGCAGTAAGCGGCATTAGATGGGCTCCGCCCAATTCCATACAGTGGTTGACACGTGGCACGGTGCAGGAGAGAGAAAACCACTTTTTCGGGCGGGTAATCTCTGCGCAAGTAGGCCACCCGAAAATGCTGCCAACCGTTGGATTGGAGATTGCAGGATCAACGACGGAGATTAAGCGAGCTGTTTTTCATTTCAAGTTTAGTGTGAACCGTCGGATTAAAAGACAGATCAACGGTTGTGATTGAATCGGCGATCACTAATCGAGAAGGTTGAAGGTCTAAGACCCGTGACCATGCGACCATCGATAAGCGATATTGCGATATGCCGATGTTGTGATGGGCTGATCGGCGAACCTTCGATACCAAGGCCAATGCACATTGCGATTGCGACTTGCGATATGCTGATAAAAGGCAGACTCGATAAGAATTATGGACGCAATTTCATAATATTTGAAATCCAGAATTTTGGGTTTTCTTTGTATTTCCCGTGGATTTGGGTTTTGACCATGCGACAATGCGATTGTGATATGGCGACCAAAAGTGGACCCGATGGGGGTTATAAGCACGATTTCATAATTTTTGAAGTCCAGATTTACGGGATTTCTGTGTATTTCCCATGTATTTGGTTTTTGGCCATACGCCTATGCGATTGAAATTTGCGATAGAATGGCGGACCCAATGGGTTTATAGATGTGATTCCATATTTATTTGAAGTCAGGGCTAAAGGCCCATGATGTGTTTTGCATGCATTTTCCTGTGTATTTCTGTTATTTGTTTATTTCAGCCAGACGAAGGCAAAACGATCGGGTTTCCCACTCCGACGGTTCCTTCCCATTGTAAACGAATTCTTGTGTTGAAATAGTCGGGGTTTCCATGATGGAGGGTTGTAACCGATGTGTTACAAATACACAGAGAGCGCAAATGTTGAGGTTGGATGAGAATGCGCGCAAAGGCCGAGAGATAACACGGAGAGAAGAATTGACAGAGGTTCGCTTGGAGGTTGAGCGAACCCAAAAGCTCGTGAGAGCCAGAGCCAGAGAGTTCACAACAGCTAAGAGCCATGGGTTGTAATGAAGTGCAAAACAACAAAGAGGTCGAAATGATCAAGTTGTTGCTGGTGTCTAGAGTGTGCTAAAGACAGAAGGAGTTCCAAAGACAGTTAAGAGAATTTTGAGGGAGTCAGAGAAGCCAAAAGCTCAAGAAGCTCAGAGCCCTAACTAAAGGAGTCAAGTCCAGAGAAGCCTAGATCTGTCTGCAGAGTGAGGAAAGCCAGGGGTAAGATGGTATTATATACCCATAGGTTTAGTGTAAATCAATGGATTGAGTGTGGAACTTGTAAAAGAAAGATTACCATAATCCTAGAGAGCCTAATCGAGTTGATTAGAGCTCAAGGAGACGTAGCCCAAGATATCAGGGTGAACTCCATATTAAGCTTGTTGTCTTATGGTTTGTTTACTTGCTGCATCTTGTTGCTATGTGTATGATGTTCGTTTGTTGCATTATTTCACTGTTATATGCTACATATCAATTTTAAAGCAAATAAGAAGTTAAAGACAAACACAAGCATACACCTATTTTCAAGTATTTTTAATTCCGCAATTGGTTAATCATAAGATCTGGGAAATATTTAAGCTTTGGAAGTGGGAGAGGTTCTTATAAGCTGACAAGGAGCCTTTAGTGCCCCGTTTTCAGATCAGGTGGTATTAGAGCATGAGATTGATTAACCCCGCCTTCAGGAAGGTGATATCAAAGCTGGTTATACCAGAGCAAGTGGTATCATATCAGAATGCTTGATTGACAGAGCAAAGATTGCTTGTCTGAAAGGCATTTAAACAGTCAGAGGTTGACTGTATACTTGTTTGCAGACTGACTATTGTTTGAGTTTACAGAGGTGAAGGGAAAGCTATTGATAGCTCAGTCCAGGAGAGGACAAAAAGGAAGAATGGTTGAAGGCATTCTTCTTATCTCAAAGGACCTCAAAGCAATCCTTGAAGCACAAGAGGTTTGTTGCAAAAGGTTGTTGAATAAGTTCTTTATTAATCTTGTTTGAAGTTCTTTTGTTCATTGGCATAATGACAACTTCTACAAGTGAGTCCTCAAAATCTTCTTTCTTCACAAGATTCTTTGATGAAGACATGAAGCAAGACTTGTTCATCATGATGGACAAGGTGAGAGAAATGTATGAGGATGGAAGGAAGAGCAGCATACTTAGAGAGCAGTTGAATTCCGTGGAGGAAGAGAAGCAGTTGCTTTCTAACAAATTGCAAGAAATGGAGAGGCAACTTCATATTGCAAATATGAACCTGAAAAGGATGCATGAGTTGGAGACACAACTCTTTGTTTCCAAAGAAGCCTTAGCCAAGTATCAGCTTGAAGAAGAGGTAAACAATTCCATTTTGTCTTCAAATTCCTCTAAGGATGCTTATATTGGTTCTTTTGAAAAACATACCAGAGGCATAGGTTCCAAGTTAATGTCCAAGATGGGCTATGAAGGAAAAGGCTTGAGCAAACATGCACAAGGTATTATTGAGCCAATAATGGTTGAGGAAAGAACTAAGTATTTTGGTCTTGGCTATGGACAGTCTTATGGAGAAAGTTCCAAAGCTGCCATGAAGACAATTGAAACAGTTCCAAGAAGGAGTTTCATTTCAGGTCTTCTACCTCAAGATTGTGAAGATTGTATTCTTGGGGAATGCAATGGTGTGAAGCATACCTTGTAGAAAGAAGATGTATATCAGCATACACTTGAACCATAGAGTTGTGGAAACTCTGACAGCCTTGAAGAGGTTGATGATGTTCCAAAGGGAGCTACTTCTTCATTCAGTTCACCTCCGCATGAAGGAAATAAAGGTGAAAGAGAAAGGTATTAATCTAGTTCTAATCATACTTCTTTTGATTATGTTCAGCATGGTAAATTTCCATATAAGTATGGGAAAAGAATTGCAGGTAACCACAATGTTTCTAGATGTTGGAAGAGAATGGCCACATACAGGAAATTTTTGAAGGAAAGGAAGCAAGAAGCCAAAGTTTCATTGGACAAGGCAAATCATGTTGTGAAGAGGATGCACATGTGTTTCACTTACTGCCATAAGCAAGGACACATCGCTAAAAAGTGTTGGACTTTGAATCCAACAATGCTTCCACGAAACTTGAAGAAGGTGGAAAGAGAAAATGGTAGAAATGGAAAGAAAGATTCCATGAATGATGTGTTTAAGGATGATTCACATGTTGATGTTGATGTGCAGAGAAAGGTATCACCTTTGAAATGGATTGGTAAGAAATAGTTAGAGTTCTTATCCAATTAAGATTGCATGTCTATTGATGCATCTATTTGAATTTCTTTGTTAATGAGATGCTAGTTGCAGGATTTTACCAAGAAGGTGAATGGAAAAGTTGAGTAGGAGACTCACTTTATTGCTGCAACATTATATTCATTTAAGCTTCGAAAGTACAGTGTACTTAAGCGAAAGTTGAAGGAAGAAATGCATGCATAAGCTTAATATGCATGAACACAAGGATGTTGATGATTTCCTTGTATTTGAACATGTATGTGTGATTAACTTGAAGGGTTGATTACTTCATTGTAAACATGCATGTAATGCAATATTGACTTGAGAAAAGTCAATTTGGTCTCCAAGATGGAGATAATGATGTAGTGTTTCATCTTTGGAAAAGCATGTAGAAAAAGATGTAAAGACATGCTTGACTTGAAGGGTCATTTGTTTTAAAGGCATGTTTTGTGGGCTTGTTATCTAATCCATCATTTGTATGCAGATGTAAAGACATGGAGGTGTTCACATGATGTGAAATCTGTTTCTTTTGTTGAAGCAGGAGTTTAGGCCATCCAGTTGTTGTCTATGATCCTGTTGCTGTTGACATTATGTCAAACAAGTACAAATGAAAATTTTTTGGAGTAGATGTAACTTCACATTAGTTTGAGCCACCTTGGATCAATGATAAAAGAAGAGAAGTTCAAACTACCTTCTGTAACCTTCTCAACAGGAGTTCTGCATGAAGTCAAGGAGGAAAACAGTTCTTCCCATGAGGACCAACACATCCAAGAAGGAGAGTAGTCAAAGGCTTTGGTTCAGAGGCACTATGCAAGGCAAGTGTATGGAGGCTGACAGAAGAGGGTGATGTTACTCTCATTTACAGTTCAGATCAGTGTATCAGTCTTTTGAAGACCAAAAGTTCCTTTTAGTGGGAAGGTGTGATCCAAAATGGTTCTAGAATAGACTTCTAAGTCTATAAATATTCCTCACAGAGGAAAATGAAAGTCAAAGGATGTTCTTGGAAATATTCCCATTGCATATATCTTGTCAATCTGAATCTAATGCAATTTGAATTGGCTAAAATGGACTTCAAATGAAGAAGTTATCGTAGAAAGAAGATTGCCATTGTCCTTTGAAAAGGAGGTAATTTCTTATAAATGGGACTTAAGGGAAAATGTGTTTTTAAACATAAAATCCCTTAGAGTTCATCGCATCGCATTCCTTTATTGCCTCGCAATAAATTAAGAGAGGACTTAAAACAAGCGCAAAGGCTTTCAGCAGACTTGACTGATCTATGAATAAAACAAGTGAACCTTTTGAGTTCTGAAAGGAAGGTAGTAAATGGTATTTTGGGCAGGCTTCAAGCAGTAAGCGATATTGGACAGGCTCTTCCTGATTCCATACATTGGCTGACACGTGGCACGACGCAGTACAAAGAAAACCGCTTTTTCGAACGGGTAATCTCCGCACAAGTAGGCCACCCGAAAATGCTACCAACCGTTGGATTGGAGATCGCAAGATCAATGGCGGAGATTAAGCGGACTGTTTGCCGTTTCGGGTTCAGTGTGAACCGTCGGATTAAAAGACAGATCAATGGTTGTGATTGAATCGACGATCGCTAATCAGGAAGGTTGAAGGACCAAGACCCGTGACCATGCGACCGTTGATAAGCAATATTGCGATATGTCGATGTTCCGATGGGCCGATCGGTGATATCGGTGATCGGATATCGGCGAACAACCGATCCCAGGGCCAATGCACATTGCGATTGCGACTTGTGATATGCCGATAAAAGGTGGACCCGATAAGAATTATGGACGCGATTTCATAATATTTGAAATCCAGAATTTTGGGTTTTCTTTGTATTTCCTGTGTATTTGGGTTTTGACCATGCGACAATGCGATTGCGATATGGTGACCAAAGGTGGACCCGATGGGGATTATAAGCGTGATTTCATAACTTTTGAATTCCGTATTTACGGGATTTCTGTGTATTTCCCGTGTATTGGGTTTTTTGGCCATACGCCTATGCGATTGCATTTTGCAACAGAATGGCGGACCCGATGGATTTATAGATGTGATTCTGTATTATTTGAAGTCCGGGCTAAAGGCCCATGATGTGTTTTGTGTGCATTTTCCTGTGTATTTCCGTTATTTGGCTATTTCGGCCAGAGGAAGGCAAAATGATCGGGTTTCCCACGCCGACGGTTCCTTTCCATTGTAAACGGATTCTTGTGGTGAAACAATCAGGTTTTCCATGATGGAGGGCTGTAACCGATGTGTTACAAATACACAAAGAGCACAAAATCTAAGGCTGGCGGAGAATGCGCGCAAAGGCCGAGAGATAACACGGAGAGCAGAATTAACAGAGGGTCTCTTGGAGGTCAAGCGAACCCAGAAGTTCGTGAGAGCTAGAGCTAGAGCCAAAGCCAGAGAGCTCACAACATACTTCTAAGAGCCATGCGCTGTAATGAAGTGCAAAACAGTAAAGAGGTCGAAATGATCAAGCTGTCGCTGATGTCCAGAGTGTGCTGAAGATACAAGAAGCAGTTCTAGAGACAGTCAAGAGAATTCTGAGGGAGTCAGAAAAGCCAGAAGCTCAAGAAGCTCAGAGCAATAACTGAAGGAGTCAAGTCCAGAGAAGCCTAGTTCTGTCTGTAGAGTGAGGACAGCCAGGGGTAAGATGGTATTCTAAACCCATAGGTTCAGTGTAAACCAATGGAGTTGAGTGTGGAACTTGTAAAAGAAAGATTACCATAATCCCAGAGAGACTAGTCGAGTTGATTAGAGCTCAAGGAGACGTAGCCCAAGATATCAGGGTGAACTCCATATTAAGCTTGCTGTCTTATGGTTTGTTTACATCATCTTCTTGCTATGTGTATGATGTTTATTTGCTGCACTGTTTCACTGTTATATGCTACATGTAAGTTTTAAAACAAATAAACAGTTAAATACAAACACAAGCATACACCTAATTTCAAGCATTTTAATTCCGCAATTGGTTAATCATAAGATCTGGGAAATATTTAAGCTTTGGAAGTGGGAGAGGTTCTTGTGAGCTGACAAGAAGCCTTTAGTGCCCCATTTTATGATCAAGAGGAGTCATTTTTGACTTCTTAGAGACGACTGCTTTCCCTTTCTTCACCATTGCTTTCGGCGTCCTGGTCGGCAACTTTTTCCTGAAAGTTTCAGGAGGAACGGTTTATCAGATAAAAATGATACTGAACGTAGGAATGAATCGATGAAGAAAACTAGTAAAGGTGATAAAGGTGTTTTATTTGAAATCATGTAAGAAGATATCAAATCATGCTAAATGACCTTTCACACAAATGCAATTAATTCTTCATAAATGCCCACTAATGATCTGTTATCTTTTAACTTGAATGTCCATAAATATTCACATCGTAATTCGGGAAATAATCTCCTAGGGTGGTGAGCCTTTGAATTGCGATAGTAGCGATTTTGCGATTTGCAAAGCAATATTGCAGATCGTTATATCACATAATTCGTTTTCGTTTAACTTACCACTTTTTGAGTTTGTGTGAAATGTGAGATGCGAGAAACAAGCGTCATCACTTGTCGGGCTTCTTTTTAACGAATAATGGACCTCTGCATGTGTTGGTGGAAAGATTAAGAGGTGGGTCCAGGTTGAGATCGCATTTCGCAATATCGGCATATAATAGGTTGAGGCTTGTGTTGTATGACTAAAATGTGATGCAAGAAGGCTATTATACCATCGCAATTTCGCAGATTGCAATCTTTAGGGGTAGCCTCTTAAGAGAAGTCTTTTATAAACAACGATGTTGCAATGCGAGACTTTAGCTTTTTAAAGAAGCTTTTAAGGACTTTCTAACATTATGACCATTTTTCGAATATAGATTTGCTTTTTTTATTGTTTCATCGTAGATCGTGGTGGGTTAGAAAGGTATCGTTTGTGATGCATTTCATGCTAAATATGAAAAAGTAGCATTTTAATGGTTTTATAGGTTTTGTTTGATATCTTGATTTATTCTAAAAATAAAAGAAATACCTACATGCTATGATTGATTTTTTGGGTATATATATATTTTTTTGAAAGGGTCCCCATTTATTAAAGTAATATTTTACTACTAACGTTAATAAATGGGGAGGCTGTTCACAAGCACAACAATTGGCAATTCACTTGGAAGAACTAGTTATCTTTGAGAGGTTTTTGAAATTTCCAAAACTTATAAAATAAAGATAGTTTTGAAAATAAAACTAAATTGCATGGAATACAAGGTAAGTAGTACTGCTCGTTTATCAATAAACAACATCTGCTCTAACTATCTTTCATTTGATTGCCCTTTTCTCACAGATAGTCATTTTACCTACATCAGTCATTACCTGGTTATAAAGATAAAAGAAAAATAATCTCATTATATTAGTTTTGGTATACTCATTTGTCGTAGGTAGAGCCTCTGCTGCCAGCAAGCGTTCATAGCCTCGACAGGGTTACATGTTACCTAGCAATGCTTCAGTATCCCACTTAAGTAAGAATGCAATTTTAAAGTTAAATTCTTCTGTATACTTGATGCTTTCTTTATTTTATTGAAGTAATTCATTCTTTTTTTATTTCTTAAAGGATAATGTCTTGGTTTGGTGGAAAAAATTGACAGTGCCATTCACTTGATTTGTAACTGAACAAGCTGAGTCTTGATGAGACCCCTTGTCTTTTGATTGATCAATCTCAAGCTATTACCATGTTTTCATATTCAGTATTGGTAATGTCAGTTAGTTATAATCTTATGATCATGTTAAGTCGCTCTTGATGAGACCTCTTATCCTTTAAGTTTAAAGTATATCTTTTAATTACACTCTAAAATTGAAAGCTACTCAAGTGGGGGGAATCATTGGCTCCTTAAGAGTTTCTGGACGACAATCGTAGAGTTTAAAGATGCTTTTCCGCAGAGAAACTTTGCTTTGTTAGTGATACTTTTCCTAACTGATGTAAAGAAAATTTCTTTCTGAAGCTAAGTTTTATCAAAGATCGGATAATTTAGCAGAAAAACAGGCAGTTTTGGAGTTGTAGCACTCAACTATTTATTTCATGAATGAAGATTAATTTTCATAACCATTTCTACTTATACAAGCGAAAAACAAAATTAAAAAGAGAAACTATCCTTTAGTAAAACCAAACGTAAATGTTTTCAACTTGTATTATTATTTCAAAAGAAAATTAACTAAAGAGTATACTATATAGTGATCAGAAGAGATCATCTTCTATGGAAAATATTTCTTTAGGACTTACCCATTAACAGGTAGAGGTTCTCTCTTACTTGCTAAATCTTGTAACAGAAAAGTTGATGGGCCTATTAACTCGACAATCTGGAATGGGCCAAGTCACATTCGTTGGAACTTAGTATGCTTGCCTTTCTCTTCGTGGGCTTTATCCCATTTTAACACTAAGTCTCCAAGTTGGAAATTTTTTGAAGATACAAAATTTGAATCAAAGGACGCTTTGACTAACTGTTGATGATGTGCATGGGTAATTCTAGCCTTTTCCCGTTCCTCTTAAATTTTAAGGATTTGTAATTGTCTAAGTTGCATAGATGAGGAAGGAGTTTCTTCGATGAATTGAACTAAGGCAAATGAGGGAATAGCTATGTTTGTTGGTAAGACAACTTCTTTCCCATAAGCCAAATTAAAAGGAGAAGTGCCGATGGAGGTTTTCTGAGTTATTCGATGCGCCCTAAAGGAAACACTAAATATTTGTGCCAGTTCTTTTGACTTTAATCAACAATTCATTTAATAATCCTGATAAAGTTCTTATTTGAGGATTCCGCTAACACATTTCCTTGTGGATAATAATTAGCAGAATATTTAAGTTTAAAGCCTCTTTTAAGAGCAAACTCTGTCATAGCATTGCCTGAAAAGTAAGATGCATTATTAAACATTAAGGCAGAAGGTAAACCAAACATGGTGATGATAAATTAATCTATAAATTCAATAATGTTCTCAGAGTTGGCTACCTTGAGTGGAATTTATTCTACCCATTTGATGAAGTAATCAATGGCTGTAAGGATATATTTATGTTGCTTAGAAGAATGAGGAACAATCTCACCTATTATGTCCATCCCCACTGTTCAAATGGCTGATCAATGTTAACTGGTTGTAACGGTAATGCTGGTTTCTTCTGTCTTCTAGCAATTGTCTGACATATCTTACATTTCTTTACATAATTTTGTGCATCTTTGAATAGGGTTGGCTAGTAATAGCCTGCACATAGGATTTTATGTGCTATAGCATCTCCTCCAAAGTGTCCGCCTGCCAGTCCATCATGAAGTTCCTGCAATACTTTCTCTGCTTCAGATTTCTCAAGACATCTAAGCAAAATAGAATCATAATTCATTCTAAACAACACATTGTTGACAATTTGATATTGTTTAGCTTTCAACCTCAAGGCTCTTTTCTTTGTGTAATTCAAATGTGGAGGTGCATATCCATTTTTTATAAAGAATATTATACCAACATATGTTGATTCAGTGTCATTAAGGCTTACCTCATAGATTTGTACCTCGTCCCCTGAATGCTGTGATTCTGACATATTCGATGCTTCTGCCAACATTCTGCAAAAACCTTGACCGTTCACAATGTTTGTTGGTTTGATTTCAATGTCATATTCTTGCAGAGCAGTAATTTTGCTCTTTCTCACCCACATACCTTTGTACTAGAAGATTTCTTACTACTGGGAATGGTACTATCACCTTGGTGTGGGTTTTGAGAAGAAAAGGTCTGAAGTGTTTTACTGATTTGAAAATAGTGTAAGCTTGTTTTTCAACATCTGAGTGATTCAATTCAGCTTCCTATAAATTTGAGCTAAAGAAAGAAATTGGGGATTCGACTTTGTCTTGATTTACTTGTGTCAATATGGCTGCATATGATTTCTTAGAAGTGAAAGTGTACAAAGTGAAATGATTGGAAAAATTAGGCATTGCTAAAGACGAACCGTTTATGATTGCTTGTTTTATCAAGTTAAAAGCTTCATGTTCCAAATAACCCCATTTAAATAGATAATTTTTCTTTATCATGGCTTGAAGGGTAATACAATTCTTGAAAAGTCAGGGACAAATCGTTTGACAAAATTTATTTGACTAAGGAAAGATTGCATCGATTTTTTGTTATGGGGTAAAGGTATTTCAGAAATTTCCTTAATCCTGTTGTTGAGTCTTGAAAATGTCATTCATTTCCATTACACTTTCACTATTATGTCCATTATATCACCTCCATTTCACCTCCATTTCACTACTATGTCACCACATTCATCCCACTTTCATTATCATTGGGCCACATTTATGTTTTTCCAATCTTTATTAATTCTAAGCCTTTTAAGTGAATTTGTGGTTAAAAAATAGAAAATAATGTGCATATGCTTATACCTAACAAATGGGTTGAGATTGTTGACATGTGTAGGTTGAAAGGAGGCTTCTAGAAGACCCTTATGTGGCACTCTAAGACCAAATTCGAATTTGAGTGGAAAGAATCATGGGATCATGAGGATATGTGTCACATCTCCTAATTGTATTGTAACTCTAAAAAGACATGTGTCTTATCAGTTCCTATTTTGATTAGGACTCTAGAGGTAGAGGGAGAAATTCATGGACTCTCATTAATGAGATGGCTTCTCATCTTTTTGTATAAATAGGAGATCTCTCTCCTTCATTTGTTAGCTTATTAGTCTTTTAGCTTGTGAGTTCTTTAGCTTGGAGTTTGTAGTTCTTCCTTGATGGCTTTTGAAAGCTTTGGAGAACTTTGTTGTACTTTGTAATTTTGAAGAATTTGAATAAAGCTTTGATGTTCTCAACATGGAAGGAGATGTGAAGTAGATGTCATGGAGCATATTAGAATGTAAGGTAGAGTAGATTTCATTTTGTAAATTTTGCTTTGATTTCATTATGTCATTTGATTGCTTTCAAGTTTGATAGATTAGATTTTTCATTCATGCAATTTTAATTCATGCAAGTGTTTTCAACCGATTGATTGTAGATTAGTAATGCACATAGCTTTTTAATGACTAATGACATGATGGAATTATCTTGTCCTTCTGCTAATTTATTTTCTTAGTTCTAATTCCAGCACTATTTATTTCTTTCAGTTTTGTTTTGTTCATTTACTTTTATGCAAGATAGATATTAGACTGCTCGTGTCATTTTCAGTTACCTCCTATAGCCAGAGCGACTCAAATGGTGAGGGATTGAAGTATGAATGCGTAGTTTGATATTAGTTTATTTTTCTGCAAGTTAGTTATTGAATTGCTCATATCATTTTCAGTTACCTCCCATAGCCAGAGCGACTCAAATGGTGAGGGATTGAAGTATGAATGCGTAGTTTGATATTAGTTTATTTTTTTGCAAGTTAGTTATTGAATTGCTCATGTCATTTTCAGTTACCTCCTATAGCCAGAGCGAGTCGAATGGTGAGAGATTGAAGTATAAATGTGTAGTTTAATATTAGTTTCATTTTATGCAAATTAAATATCAGATTGCTCAATTTGTTTATGATTACCTCCTATAGCCAAAGCGAGTCAACTGGTGAGGGGTCAAAATATGAGTTGATGTAATATGATTTAGTTTACTTTGTTTACAGTTTTTGAATTGCTTTAAGTTCAGTTTTATTTTTATACAGCAGCAAGGATACTGGGTTTCATAGTCACTAGCTCATTGTTTGGTTGTTGCATTCTATTTTGATTGAAGTAGCTGCATATTTACATTTTTGTTTAAGTACTAATTCCATCAATAACATGTTTTAAGATCTTTTGAAGTGCTAAGTTTTGGAAGTTACCATTAGGGACATAGACTTTGTCTTGAAATGTACATCCATACTTGTCCTTTAAAAGTATTCTTAAGACCTTAGAATAGGATTTCCATTTGCATTAGACACTTTAGGAAACCAACAAAAACAAAACCCCAAAACAAAATAAAATCTATAAAACAACGAAGTAAGAAAAAGGTTAACTAAGCACATATGGTGCACCACACTTCATCAGTTTATGATACCTGGATTGATAATTTATGTAGAGCAATTTAAGACGTTAAATTAACTAGACACCTGTCTGGGTCAATATGAATCCCTGTTTTGGACACAATAAATCCAAGGAGTTTTCCTTCACTTAACGCGAAAAAAAAGAAAGACTTCTTGGGGTTAAGGGAAATCCCATACTTTTGACAACATTCAAAGATTTGTTTTAGATATCTCAGATGATTATTACGTTTTTTGTAATATACAATTATATCATCTAAGTAGATTACCACTGACTTGCTTACTAAATCCTTGAAGGCAATGTCCATGGCTCTTTGGAAAGTGGCACCAACATTAATTAGTCCAAACGACATCTTTTGACAGGTGTAAGTGCCCCATTTTGTTATGAATGTAGTTTTCAGTTGATCATCTGGATGGACTAAGATTTGATTATAACCTGAGAAACCATCTAGAAAGGACATTAGTTCTGAGCCTGCAATGATTGTAATATATGTTCCATAAGAGGCAACGGAAAATTGTCCTTTTGGTAAGCTTTATTGAGATTGCGAAAGTCTATACAAATCCAAATATCACTGTTTTTCTTTCTGACTGGGATGAGATTGGAGACCCGCCTGGAATGCTTGACAGGAAAAATAATTTTGGCTTTTAGTAGTTTCGTTAACTCAGATTTAATCTGGCTTTCTAAATTAGGATTAGTTTTCCTTAATTTCTGCTGAATAGGTTTTTCATCAGAGGTCATAGGAATAGTATGTTGAATAATAGAAGTGTCATAGCTTTTAAGATCATCGTAATTCCAAGCAAAGACATTCTTACATTATTTCAACTGACATATAAAAGCTGATTTTTCTTCTGATGTGAGTCCAAGACCTAGATTGATGTTTTATGGTTTCGTGTCAGTTCCAAGATTGATCAATTCATACCTCAGAGTTGAACTCTAAAGTTTTGAATTAGTAGATCGTTTGAATCTATCTTTGAGATCATATAAATCTTCCAATTTAACTACAGATTTTGGTATAGCGTTGTTGTTGGTTTCTTGCTTCAGTTGGTTGTCATGCTGGTCTTCATCAACTATCTGGTCATCATAAGAGCCTTCTGAAGTGAGGAAGCTTACGATATCGGGATCGTTGTTAAAGACTCTCTAGTTGGTGATATTATCAGGAATAGACGGCCTAAAAATTAATTCAATGGAGAATCAATCTGGGTTGTAATCTTCTAGTGGAATAAGCTTGGAAGCTACATTAGCTAGGAGATTGGCGCTAGCATTTTGGAGTCTTGGGATAGAGGAAATATTAAACGCTATAAAATGTGAGGTCAGGTCTTGGACTAACGATTGATAGTGTTTCAAATGTCCTGACAGACAGTGTATAGTATTTCTTACTTGTCTAACGACAATTTCGGAATCTCCAAACACTTGGAGGTATTTGATATTAAGACCAATTGCTTTGTACAAACCTTGAACCAACGCTTCATATTCAACAATGTTGTTTGTGCAATCAAATTCAAGTCTACATGCTAGCATAGTCTTTTCCCCTTCTGGGCTAACTAATATGCATCCTGCCCCTGCTCCATCATTGGATTTAGATCCATCAAAAAATAATTTCCAAAATAAATATTCATGTACAAGTATATTTTTCAAAATTCACACATTTAGAGGTGTTTGTTTGGGAATAATTTTCGATTTGAGATACAACAAAGTTTTCTAAGAAAGGTGAATTATGAGCATTGAAATTCCCTAGGAATGACTCAACATAATAGTTTCCAATTATATTATTGCTATATGCTACCGGCTCATTTTCTCCTTCCAGTTCTATCACTATATATTTTTTATGTTTCTCTCGATCAACCCTTATCTGATTTGGCTTGCTGTTATAGGGAAGCCACATGTGAGACTAGTCGGTTGCGAAGTAACCATGGAGATTTTTTGACCAATCTCTACTAAGGATTAAGCCATAGAATTCAGGAATATCAGCTACAAGTATATCAATGACTTGACAAACTTTTGGGTTTGATGAAAGTCTAATGGTTACTTGATTAAGTTCTCCGACAACTTCAACTTGAGACCGATCTAATTGTACTATTTGTACTGTATATTTTTGAGGTTGGACGTTTAACTTAGTGCAGATTGTTCTAGGCAAAATGTTAGTTGAAGCTTCAGAATCAACTAAACAGTTGTGCAAGTTTTATTAAAGACTTCAAAAGTAAGGAGAAATGGTGGAGTATGAGATTTAGATCTTCCACCAATTAGAGCGATGTCGATTGGATCAATTTTGTTTGCAGAAATACTAGGGGGTCTTCCCATTTCCTGAGCGGCCTGTGATATTACTGCGGCAAGAAGCGGGGTAGTGGGAACTGCTTTGAGTTCTTTCAAAAGTAGCTTTTGTTGATGTTTTAATTTACTAAGCTCATGAAAGGTGATGTTTTCCTTAGTTTAATTCATATCCTCAATAATATTGTATTCCATTTCATCAGGAATTATCAGAGTTTTGGATGAAGGTGAAGAATCTGATTGGGTAGTGTTTGTTTGAGTAGATTTCGGTGAAGATTTCTTACCTACGAATTTATCTTTGGGAAGCAGCATTGAAGTTTTCTGTTTTGAACTTGATTAAGGTGGATCAAGCCAATTTCTGCTTCTAGTGGCAACAAGTAGTGCTTCTTGGTCTTCCTCATTTGGAAGGATAAAATCCCACATTCCTTGTAATTCCACTATTTCTTCATTGTTTGTTTGTTCTTCATTTGAGGCTACTTCCTCATCTCCATCCAATTTAGCATTCAATATAGCATTTGGAGGTTTAGGATCGGTTGGGCATTCCTTTTATATGGTCTAAAAGGTTCTTGGAAGAAGATTCTACTACTTGTTTTTTTATGTCAACCATTTCGTTAGACATGGTCTTGAGGACTTTTTGTAACCCTTCTAGATCAAAAGGATCCTTTGGTGGTTTTTTCCTAGAATCGTCTCTAAAGGTTACTTTCTTGGATTTTCTTTCCTCTAATGTGTTTTTCTTTTCTACAACCAAGATACGTCTTTCAATAGCTATTGCTTCTTTCATATTTTCTACTAGCGTTGGTTTGGCAGCTCTATCAACGAAGATGGCTGTGTTTGAAGGTAGAGCAGAAATGTACCATTCATTTTGGACCTCATCACTAGGCTTGGACGCCGTAGGTATTTTATTCAATAACTTATTGAAACGAGAGTTGAAGTCCTTAATGGGTTCTTTTGGTTCGACTTTCAAATTGGAGAGGTCATTTATCAAAGTTGTTGTAGACCTATCATCTCCAAATTTAGTTAAAAATTGCTCTTGAAAAGCATCTCAGCTATTAATAGAGCCTAATGGTAAGGAAAAGTACCATGATCCTGCTGCTCCTTGTAGAGTATATGGGAATAACCTTACAACCGCGTCTTCTTCTACTACTCCATTAAAATTAATGGACAACATGAAATTATTTATATGTTCTTCAACTAACAGGCCATTATCACGGTTAAATTTAGGTAACCATTTTTCTAGATGTGTTGGCAATTGGGACAAAGGTCCAGCCATTCTAACAACTCCTGGGTTGGTCCATGGCCTTGGTTGACTTTGTGCCATTGTTGGGATATTAGTAGAAGAGGGTGACACAGTGGTTGAAGGTGATTGGGTAGAGGAAGGTGCAGCTCCTGTACTTGTGTGAATCACGATCTGGAGTTGGGAAGCGGGTGCGTGACCTTGCAATGATATGGATGGAATGGATGATGATGATGAAAGAACCTCGCTCTGAGATTTTTATGGTGTCTTTTTAGCCTTTTACGACTTGGTAGAGGGAATTCAAATGGTGGGATTCCAAGTTTTTCACTATGTGCTCTAGTTAGCAGTTGCGATGGGGTATATTGAGAAGTGAAACTACCTTGGGATAACTCAGATTCTTCTCGAGATATTGAAATGCCCTGCAATTTGTGGATCAAAGATTGTTCTTCAGGGGGTTCAGAAAAAGAACTGCCTGGCTTGTTTAGGATTTCAAAAGTGGGCTTTGTATTGTTGTTTTCAACTTCTCGCTTGGGACTAGGAGATTTGAAATGCGAACGAGAAGTTGGAGGTGATGGTGAGGGAGTTTTACTCTTAGAATGGCATGAAGATTTAGATTTACTTGCCATTCATAGTCATTGCCCTCCTTCTGGCACCAAATATGTTGAAGGCTCGAAAATCGTTGCCTCAACAAGGGGGATAATCACTTGGTCCAGACCTTGGGACAACTCTTTTTTCCGTTTGGAATAGTGGCTCCAATTGGGGATGGTGGGACTAGTTTCCCAATCTACTTTTATGTTCATGCCAACGAGATGATGTTTTGAGATTTTGAAGTAATACTTATCCTCAAACTAATATAATTTAACTAATAATCATGTGCAATTTGTTCTAATCAAAAATATTTATCTAACTATAACTATCCCGGGAGTAACATGATATATGCGATCTAAAATGATGTCTGAAAGTAACTGATAATAAAGATCATTCAATTACGATAAGAAGTGAATCCGTTTAACAATGATTGTTTCGTATAAAAAGTTAGCCGAAACGATATGAGAGATATATGCATAAAAAGCATTCATGTATTTAGCATAAACTATAAGTCATCATCATACAATAGTGCAATGATGGCAATCAAAATTTCAAACTTTCATACATAAATAACTTGAAGATAACTTATTGCTTGATGCATAAGTAAAATGAATTAAGAGATAAAACTACCATTTATAATACATTTTACTCATGTGCTCCAGCAATATTAATCTACTTTCAAATCATCCAACATCATCTAAGAGTATAGAAATGCAATTTCAGTAGAAGATTTCAAATTCAAGTAGAAAATAAATCGTGTTCCATTAATTTCACCAGAACTTCCTCAAAGGGACAAAAGTGCATGTTCTGAAGAATGTTTCTGATAAATTTTTTGGACCCTTCTCTAAATGCATGAGATGGGTTTAAATACTAACTTATGAAACTAAAAATAGATTCTTACAAAAAAAGTTGAGGAGGTTTAAACGACTTGCCTCAATTTAAGCAAAATAAAACAGAAATAGAGATGTGCATAATGACTAATCCTACATTCAATCTTTCAGATCGCAAATATCTAGTATGGTTTTGAGGAGTGTAGGTTGGCCGACTTCGGCTTTCAGTTGTCCTGTAAACATGACATTGATGAGCGTTGGCACCATGTTCTTGGTAGAAACAATTAGGCATCTTAGGGTCATCCACTGGCTGTGCGGTTTTACCAGGAAGGAAACCAGGGGTGTTCTCTGCCACAATATTAGCATTATGAAAATTTTCATTTACACTTTCAATGACGTTGTTTGCCGCCACTGCTGCATCCTCTGTTGCCTGTTCTGCCTCTTTGAGCCGAGAATCCCAACTTGCAAATAAGATCTCCTTATGTGATTCATCTAGTTTGGGCATGTCGACTCTTCTCCCATTTTCAGAATTTTGCCAAGTTATGAAATCTGAAACCTTTTTAAGAATTTCATCATATTCAAGTCGCATTTCCACAACTTGGCTTGTTAATTTGTCGCTTGTTTCACAGTGAGAGTTCCACTGCGAGATTTTTTGGCATAGAAATTCTTTTTGGTGTGTGAGCTGGGAGTTAAGGTCGAGTGTTTCGGTGACAAACTGATCAAGCTTTGGGTCGTCCTTATGCAGATCTGTTATGCTCTATATTTGTGCCTCCTTACCTGCCAAGCTACCTTGATGTTCTATTTGCATTTGTTGGAACTCCTGTTGTAGCTTAGCCAATTGTATTTATGCTTGTTGGTTGGTTTTGGCTTGCGGTAACTGCTGTTCAATGACAAAATTTTGTCTTATTTTTCTTTAAGCAACAGTTGTACCTCTTTTTCTTTATCAATGGTTGTCATAGTGTATGCACCTGCGAACTGCGAGAGCCTGGTGAGGTTGGTCGATGGGTCGGTGGATGAGTCTTTCTAGAGGACATCCATCGACTCATTGTTTGGAGTGGTAGCAGTTGTGGATTCCAATTTTCTTTTCTTTCTCTGTCTCTTAACAATGGCCTTGTGCTGTGGCTGTAAAATACATCAAGAGGGGGAATTTCTTCTATTCTCAAAACAATTTAAGAGGTGGGGGTAACAGGTATGTTTTCTATTTCTTGAGTATTCACAGTTCCCCCTGTTATAATTTATGGAGTTGTTTCCTGATGTGTCATTTGCGTCTCCAGTGATTGTTCCTCTGTGTTGAGTTTTTTGTTGAAATTATCCCACTCCTTTTCAAAATTAATTACCCAAGGCTTTATTAGTTGTATAGAGGGAGTATGGGTTTCAGTCTGCTTGATGGTCGAAGTTTGTTCATCTGTCTTCACTACAGACTGGGTTGTATCCTTGATTGATTCCATGCTCCTGCTTTTCCTATTTTCTGATGACTTCTCAGATCCCTTGGTAGATTTCTCTCAGGATTCCTCTCCAGAATTAGTATTAGATTTTTCCTTAGAGTCACCATCTATTATTACACTGGGAGTGGGCTCCCTCATTGGTTCAATTAACAATTGGTCCAATGGGACCTTTGATAATCTGTTTTCTCTGTAGCTATAAAATGCTTTAAGACCCTCTTGATCAAAAAGTATCTGTGCCATATGCTTCACTTTTTTGAAGGTATTCTTTTGTAAGAAAACATCATCAAATGGGTCCTTCTCATTGCTGAATATTTTTATTTTGACCATAGTGGTAAAATCCTTGACAATACCGAATGGGTTGTATTGTCTTCCAAGGAAAATAGATAATCGCAGAGACAACATATTATCTACTTCCTTGAATGTATGTCCAAGGTCATGTAATGTGAACACTCCACATGACATAGGAAACTGAGGCCAAATGGCCTTCTTTGATTCCTTCAATATTTTGCTCATCCCTCCTTCACTGCATGTCTAATAGGCTATCTCTTTAGCCATTTTATCTGGGACATAGAGAGGGAGAACATGGGGAGAGGCGATGCTACCAAATACTCTGATATGTAAATGTCTCTTCCCTGAACCGTTGGGCTACTGGGAAGATGTCTACCTTGACTTCTTGGGAGAATTTGGGGGCATCTCAGTTATAAATTCATTTATGGATAGGAAGCATAACCCCGTGACAAATCTTGAAAAAATGTGGTTCAAAATTGGATTCCCACATGTCTTTGTGGTGGATGTGAATAGGAAGTGGATCTTGAATAGTCCACTTCCATCCCATAAGAGGGAATTTAGAACCAAAACAAATAGCGTCCATTACATAAGCACTCATGAAAAACGGAGGGTAAACCCTCGAAGCAATACTTATTTTCCTTCTATACTCTATAATTGCTTTAGCTAAATTATCAGACAGGATTTGTGCCCAATCTATTATTGTTGCATTAACGGCTGCATCTATTAAGGGCAACCATTCTGAGGAGAATTTGTTACTGTCGGGTTTGCCAAATAGTCTACATAGCATAGCCACAGCAAAATAGAAAGGGGAACAAACAGATGCAGTGGCGTACATACCGTTTTTGTCTTTCTTGATTCTTTCATCATTATTTGACCAATTCTTTGTGCAGTCCACCGGGTCCTCATTTTATTTGACGAATTTCTCAACAAATTGCCTGTTGTAGGTAACATGTGGCTCCGGTAGGTGGTACATAAGCCTTAGGTTATCTGGAGTGAAAGATCTTATAACTTCTTGGCCTCCTATCTTGAATTCTCCATGAGATATATCAAAGTCATCAATGATCCACTTAACCATGTTGGTACAAGGGATTATTTTTGGTCGTGCGGATATTCGGTGCAGAAACGAGCACGCAAGCTCAGTTATGGAAGCATCAAAGGAATCACGCCCATCAACTGTAATCGTTGTCTCAAGAATCCTTGGTTGTTCTTCCTCCAGTAACTGTTACATAGCCTCCCATGTAAATGTCCCTGCTTCCTTATTACATGTAGTATCCATGAACAGAGGAGTCATTTTTAACTTCTCAAAGGCGATTGCTTTCCCTTTCTTCACCATTACTTTCGGTGTCCTGGTCTGTGGCTTTTTCCAGAAAGTTTCAAGAGGAACAGTTTATCGGATAAAAATGATATTGAACATAGGAATGAATTGATGAAGAAAACCAGTAAAGGTGACAAAGGTGTTTTATTTGAAATCACGTAAGAAGATATCAAATCATGCTAAATGACCTTTCACACACAAATGCAATTAATTCTTCATAAATTCCCACTAATGATCCTTTATCTTTTAATTTGAATGTCCATAAATATTCACATCGTAATTCAGGAAACAATCTCCTAGGGTGGTGAGACATTAAACTGCAATAATAGCGATTTTGAGATTTGCAAAGCAATATTGCAGATCGCTATATCGCATAATTCGTTTTCTTTTAACATACCACTTTTTGAGTTTGTGCGAAATGCGAGATGCGAGAAACAAGTGCCATCACTTTTCGGGCTTCTTTTTAACGAATAATGGACCTCCGCATGTGTTCGTGGAAAGATTAAGAGGTGGGTCCAGGTTGAGATCACATTTCGCAATATCGTCATATAATAGGTTGAGCCTTGTGCTGTATGACTGAAATGCGATGCGAGAAGGCTATTATACCATTGCAATTTCACATATCAGAATCCTTCGGGGTAGCCTCTTAAGAGAAGTCTTTTATAAACAATGATGTTGTGATGCAAGACTTTAGCTTTTTAAATAAGCTTTAAGGACTTTCTAACATTATGACCATTTTTCGAATATATATTTGCTTTTTCTATTGTTTCATTGTAGATCATGGTGGGTTAGAAATGTGTCGTTTGTGATGCATTTCATGCTAAATATGAAAAAAGTAGCATTTTAATGGTTTTATAGGTTTTTTTAGATATCTTGATTTATTCTAAAAATAGAAGAAATACCTATATGCTAGGATTGATTTTTTGGGTATATATATATTTTATGAAAGGGTCCCCACTTATTAAAGTAATATTTTATTACTAACGTTAATAAATGGGGGGGGTTGTTGACAAGCACAACACACCGTTATTCCAATTACATGCAATGGAATCTGCAATCTTCTCTTCATCAGCAGTTTCTTCATCTAATACACCTTCATTGTCTGCATCTGCAACTTTTTAAAATCGATTTCTAATAACTGTTGCTTGAGGAAGATCGAATATGGAAAAGAGAAGGTTCCCCTTTTTTTTTTGCAGTGCATGGGTCTTTTTGTGGATTGGAGGCCTGCACATATGTGTAAGGCCAAGCCAAAGGCTGGCTTCACGCATATGCGTGGGCTTCCTTGTCATGGGCCATTCATTTTTCTTTTAATATTTTTTTTTAATTAATGAAATTATATATGTTATATTTTCAAAAATTTAAAAAGATACATATATATTTCATTAAACAAAACAATTTATAAATTTTTATTTTTATTTTTTGTAAGCTACGGTAGTTCCTTCTTTTTCTATTTATAGAAGCAAGTTGTTCCATATACAAAATCTTGGTGGCCTCAACTTGCCCACATGGGAAACCAAGTCTATTGGCCACCTTAGTCTGTTATAAGCCATCCAGTAGCAAAATTTAACAAGTCTTTCAACCCAAGCTAAATACACTTCACATCTAGATACACTGTTTAAGGTCCGACCTAACATATAAAGATAGAAAAGTAAAAGCTATCCGCTAAAAAGACCAGTAAAAACTGGAAGATAAAATACTATTCCTTTCTATCATCTTTTTCAGAATCCACGATAGCCGGTGCAGCAGCAGAGTCACCCGGCGCCAGAGACAGCTTCATCATTCGCTGTTGGATCTCATCCAGCTTACTATCCTGCATAAACATCATAATTTGCAGATTCTTCATGTCCTTTTTGAGGTTGGGCATGCCTTGGGCTATTTCCGCCATCTCCCCCGCCACCTGTTCCAGAGCTCTGGCCAACAAGTGCTTCATGACCCAGTATATGTGCAAGGTTTGTTGAAATAGCGTCATCCTGCCCCTGGTATGCCCTGGGTCGGGGACTATGTCCCCCCATTCTTCCATTTCCGGCTCAGAGTCTTCTTCCATGATGCTGTCCTCCATCTCCTGGATCAACTGGCGAATGTCAGCATCTGTTCCTTCTTTGTATGCTCGAGCTGCCTCCTTGACCGCCACCTTAATGGATTTCCTACCTCTTCTCAGCTCTGCAGTCTCCGAAGTGGTAGGTTATTTTCTAACTGACTGGCTCTGGCGCCCTCTACCCCCGCGGCCCCTGCCTCTGCCTAGGCGAGCCATCTCTTCGTTTTCAGACTCCTGCTTACAATTATCAACATAAAACATTAGCTTTTGAAGATCTTCATACTTCCTGTCTTCCAAAGTTTCCTTTTTTCTAAGCATCCCCACCCTATTCAAGCCCTCCCCGTCTCTCTGGAGAGTCATGGCTCTCTCCCATCCTGGACTAAGGGAGGCGGCCGAGCCGTCTACCGTCCAATCCTTCCTAAAATTCTCGTCCTTAGTTTCCCAGGGCCGACCCTTTATACTGAGATTACACTCCCCGAGCATGCCTATGCTCTGGCTGCTATTAATCAGCTGATCAGGGCTATCTCTCTGCCTCTCATCTCTGTCCTCAGGCCTACCCTATCTCAGCCCCTTCCCAGCGTACCCAAGCTTACCCCCCTCCTTCAACATACTATTCTTCTCAGAGAGAAATGCAAGAGGTAAGCGAGAAGAAACATACCCGGAGTTATGTTCGGCCACATAAGTCCCCAACGCTTGCGCTACCCTGCTCCCGTCTTCCCTTTTCTGCGTTCTATGCTCTCTCCCTAATCTTACCACCCTCATGTATCCCTTCCCACCTACCCTACGTCCCATCCTGCTACCGCCGCCATTCTTGCCAACCTCGCTCCTCATAATCATGCCACTTCGCTCCCTTGATGTTCCTGCGGTCATGCAGGACGCCACCATGTCCATCTATTCCAGCTTGAGGACAATAGGTAGCTGTCATGGCCATCCTCTCTCCTGATCTGTCCCTATGCCCGTACTCCTCCACTTCGTCACCCTGAGCAGGGGGGTTTTTTTTTTTATCATAAAAATTATTTTTTTGATCCTCGAGATCACACAAAATGCGGGAGGAGAGCATACTCAACAAATTATTAATTTTTTTTTTTTAGATGTAAGAAATAAGGTCTCCTAATTACACTTCTCCGGCAATAGCGCCAAAAAGTTCAGTCAATTTAATGTCTTAAATTGCTAACATAAATTATCGACCAGGGTTAGTAAACTGATGAAGTGTGGTGCATAGTATGTGCTTAGTTAACCTTGTTTCTTACTTCATTGAGTATGTTTTTGTATTGTTTTGAGGGTTTTGCCTTTTATGCCTAATGATTTTAATGGATGTTAAGTGTCAATGATCAACTAAGTCTAATGGATGTTTAATATAAAAACTAATTTCTAAGAAGGAAAAAAATGAAATGTACTTCAACTAATTTAATTTGCATAAAATCAAATCAAAAACTTAAGTGGTTAGTCTAATCTAGGCCAGCACTGTGTTTATGAAAAGCAGAGCATTATTCTAGATACAATTGTATTCATTGATAAGATGAAAATGAAATCACTTCCTATCCTATCCTTGAAAACTCTTGATAAAAAATAAAACTAATCCTATTCTATGAAATGAAAGCAAGCAATATAAAAACAACTACGATTTGTTGCATGCTCAAATACTATTGTGAACATTCAATATAGGAAGATGTCGAAATCATCTTCTTGAAATGACTTAAGCAATTGAGTATACATTAGATGTGATATAAGAAAGCATAATAAAAGCATGGAAAGGAAAACTTGCAGCTACTATGTGATCTAATGCCTCTTAGGCAACCCAAATTGGAAGAACTACCTTCTTGGACTTGTTGATCATGAGATTACACAATAGATGAAAGCTTAATCTAAAAAGCATGACAAAAGCATAAGGAAATAAACTAAATCACTGTTTATTCTTAATGCCTCAAGCAACCAATATTGGAAAATAGTTGAATGCTACCTTCTTGAGAAGCTCTTTGGAAAACATAGGGTTAAATAGTGAATGTAAAGTTGAATCTAAGAAAGCATTGTAAAGACATGTGAAAGAAAACTAAGTCATTGTATGCTTTAATGCTTCAAGAAATCCAATTTTAGAAAATAGATAAAACACTACTTTCTTGAGATGCTCTTAGGAAACATAAAATTACATAGTGAGGTAAATCTACATTTGAAAAATAAAATAACATTTGCAATGGAAAGTTGAACTATTTGCATGAATTAAAGTAAAACAAACTAATTAATCTTACAAATTTACAAAGGGATGCACATGGTTGATGGGGGCCCTTCCATTGTCCAATAGTATTCCAACTCGCAAAACTCACATTCTAAAATTCAATAATAGAAAAGAAACTTCATTATTGATAAACTCACAACTTTACACAATGGAAATCTACACTCCTAATCTCATTACATCAATAACTCTTCACTTTACATCCCATTCTGTAAGGTCCTCAGGTTGATGACTCGACCGGGCGCGAGTGAGCGCACACGGCGGGCGCGCGGGCGAGCACACACGGCAGGTGCGTGGGTGAACGCACATGGCGTGTGCGTGGGTGAATGCACACGGCGGGCGCGCACGGGCGAACGCACACGGAGATGCGACGATTCTGCGAGTTGAGTGCGACGAAACAAACGGATATGCGACGAACTTGCGACAAGTGACAAATGCGACGGGCGTTGGATTATACCCACGATTGGAGCATTATGCGATGGAGTATGGCCGACATACAATAAAGGGCAAGGCCAACTTAACATGGTGTCCAAAAGGGGTGTGTATGGCATTGTGGGGCGGTCGGCTGGGCAGCCCACCCACATGCCATGGAGTGTATATATGTATTGCGTTGGAGCACATTTGAAACAACAACTTTCGATCAAGGACTTCGCAGAAAGGTGCAGAGTTAAGAGTGCGCTTTAGAGGCAAGGATGAGCGCATAACTCATGCGCTTAAGGGTGATCTTGTGCGCAGAAATTGGCATGCACTTTGTGAAAGGCGAAGGTTGGGCAAGGTGTGCCCGGAGGTCGATTAAGGTGCAGATTTGTGTAAGGCTTGAGGAGGGGGTCTTGGTGTCTCGGGTGAGCACCCTCCCACCATGCAAGGTGTGCACAAGTGTTGTAAAGGCTGTTTTGCCTGTGTTGTAAAAGTGACTAAGTATAGACTTGGATCTTGCCAAGTATACTTGTATTATTGAAGGAAGATTGATTATAATATATTGTTGGGCAGACTCATTGTTCAGGGAGTTGCCCCTCCCTTTATACTGTGCAATTGTTGTTCTCTTTTATAATTGCTGATGATAATGAATGAGTATGGGTGTTCATTAGTATAAAGGATAAACATAATATTACTTGGTTGCGAAACACAAACTAAGTAAGGAAAAGTGAATTAGGCGTAGTCCATGAACATTAGTATTGGTGAAAAGAAAGTGTTCGGTGGTGCCGCACCTCGCTATAAGCGGTTGGAAGACTACCGCAGGTGTAGGGGCGTGACAGGTGGTATCAGAGCAGTTGATTCAGGGTATTGAAGGTGGAAGCTGCTACACACCTTCACCGAAGTGAAGGTGGTATCAGAGCTTCAGTTTGAAGCCGGTGAGCAGGGTTGCTCGTGACAGTGGAAAGGGTACTTGCAGGTGAAGGAAGCCGTTTCACACAAGTGGAACAAGGGTTGGTTCAGGTTGCAGGTGACTTGGTGAAGTTGTTGGATGGTCGAAACTAGATTGCAAAAGAAGAAGAAGCTGTTAGAGATGGCAGCTGAATCTCAGGCTGGGTCTAGTCATGGAAAAGATGCTACTTTAGCACTTATGGAACAGATGCTATTAAGGATGAAGGTTATGGAAACTTCCTGGGATAAGAAGATGGACTTGTTCGCTAGGGAACAAGAGGCCAACTCAAAGATGAAGGAAGAGTTTGATGAACTGTTGACACAGCATGAGTACACTTATCTTATGTGTACACAACTTGAAATAAGGGTCAAGGAGGTTGAAGAAGCAAGAGATCAGGGTCTTGCAGAGATCGTGAACTTGAAGAAATCTCTTGACGAAGCCAAGGATGAGATCGCGGTGTTGAAGAAGGTCGTGAGGCATAACTCAGGTGGAGGAGTGCCTCATGTGAAAGTCAAGGAACCGAAATCTTATGATGGCACAAGGAATGCAAAGACTCTTGGCGACTTTCTATTGGACATGGAGCAATACTTGGAACGGTTGGGTCTATCTGATGATGAGACAAAAGTCAAGGTAGCTGCTCAGTTCTTAACAAAGGATGCTAAGATGTGGTGGCGAAGGAGGATGGACCAGATTGCTAATGGCAGTGCTGATGACATCACTTCGTGGGATGATATGAAGAAGGCTTTGCAAACCCATTTCAGTCCTCAGGATGAGACATGGGAAGCAAGGACGAAGATTAAGTACATAAAGAAGACCGGGAGCCTACAAGCATATCAGCGAGAGTTTGCAAGTGCAGCTCTGGAACTTCCTGACATGGCAGAGAGGGACAAGGTGTTCAACTTCATTATTGGGTTGAAGCCTTGGGCACGCAATGAAGTGAAGAGGCAGAAGATTAGGACACTTGAGGAAGCTTTTGCTGTTGTTGACAGGTTGGTGGAGCATTATGATGAGACTTCTAATGATAAGAAGAAGAAGTCCGATAAACTGAAAGATAAGAAGAAGGATGATGCTTTGAAATCAGATGATAGTTCGAAGACGAAGAAAGCCTTGAAGTGTTGGATATGTGCTGGGCCACACACAGTGAAGAATTGTCCTTCTAGACCAAAGGTGGCTGCTATTGCACAATCTGATGCAAAGAATGAAGGTGCTTCTATGGGGATGATGCAGATACTTGGTGCTTCTGCTACTACGGAGGTGGTCTCTAGGAGGGATCCTGAGATGAACAGATTGGAGTATGTTCGAATGAAGGTTGGAGGTGCTGATGTACTCACTATGGTGGATAGTGGGGCTTCTCACAACTTCATGGGTGAAGATACTACGAGAAGAATTGGGCTGAAATTTGTACCAGCAAAGGCACAAATGAAGACAGTGAATTCTCCTCCTATTGAGATTCTTGCTATAGCTGAGAAGGTGGACACTACACTTGGTGAATGGACAGGGAAGGTTGACTTCACTATAGTGCGGATTGATGACTATGAGGCTGTATTGGGGATGGAATTCATGAAACAATTTGATGCTATGATTGTTCCACATTTGAAGAAGCTCTACATTTATGATGGAAGGGAAGATGTACCCATTGGTGTGCTAACCATTGGTGTGACAAGACCTGATTGTAAATTGGGGGTGATGCAAATGGAGGATGAGAAGAGAATGGGAGACATGAGTAAGTGGTTGTCTACTGTTGAGGCAAAGCTTACCGAGCAGTCATTGGTCATCAGGTCACTTTCAGATAGCATCTTGGACTTATCAAGAAGGCTAGAGTTGGTTGAGGATGATGATGATGATGAGGAGGTATATGTGAGGCCGGATGTCTAGAAGGAAGATCGGGTTGCTTATCTACAAAGGATGGAGATTAAGGGTCCTGATAGATGGATCGAGTTAATTAGTGAGGGATAGCCTTCAAGCTCTACTCCCTCTACATCTTCTTAGATGAATGAGAAGATGGGGCTCATTGTTAGCTGCTCATGGCAGTGAGTCCCTAAACATGTTGAGCAGGTATGACTGATGGTGCAGGGATGGCTTGGCATCAAGCATCACGACATGTTGCAGATGAGATGGATGGAGTTTCCATGGACCTGAGCATGGATTGCACTTATGGAGATAGATTCTTGATGAGTCAAGAATGTGGCAGGATGTTTTGAGGAACAACTGATGATGACATGAGGATGTTCACTCTCATGGTTTGAGCGTGACAGTTGGATTAGCTACCCAACTAGTTCAGATATGGGGTCGCGAAGTGTGCAGAGATATGTTAGCATTATGTTGGAGTATCATGACAGAGGTTCACATGGGGACACATGATGGGGTCGACACGAGATGTTGCAGTGGAGATTGTGGCAGAAGGGTCGATGATCATGGATCGAGATGACATCTGATGGAGGACATACCGATGAGGTGTATACCTTGGTATGGTGAGCTTGGTGGCAGTTGGTCACTAAGGTGGAGACATGATGGAGATGGAGTTCTACATATGTTGTAGGGATGTTTGCCTTATGTGGAGGAGTTGACATCATGGATAATGATGATCTTGGTGGATGGCTACCAGGATGGTATGTTGTCGAGGACGACAATGATTTCAGGTGGAGGAGGATGTAAGTTCCTTGGGTTGATGACTCGACCGGGCGCGGGTGAGTACACACAGTGGGCGCGCGGGTGAGCGCACACGACGGCACGCGGGCGAGTGCACAGGCGCGCGCGGCGAGCGCACACGGAGGGCGCGCGGGCGAGCGCACACGGCGGGCGCGCACGGGTGAAAGCACACGGAGATGCGACGATTCTGCGAGTTGAGTGCGACGAACTTGCGCGCAAGTGACAAATGCGACGGGCGTTGGATTATACCCACGATTGGAGCGCTATGCGATGGAGTATGGCCGACATACAATAAAGGGCAAGGCCGACTTAACATGGCGTCCAAAAGGGGTGTGTATGGCATTGTGGGGCGTGTTAACGCTTGAATTTGCCTCACGTGGAAGAAAGCGAAACTCAAGGCAACATCAAACCAAGCTCAGCCTCGTAGCTAGCCCTACGAGGACAGGAGAGGGCTCTCTCCGGGTCTATCTCGGCAAGAGGTCTTCAAAGGGGCTGAGATGACTTTTAAAGAAACTGATTTTAGGCTAGTAAATTGATAAAAAAGGGGTTTTTAATAAAATGATGGGGATTTTCTGGGCTGCATGGGCAAAAACAGCTTGAAATAGAGAAATATAATCAAAAACACAAATTATCTCCTCAGGCAAGGTAGGCAGGAAATTTTAACATCAAATTGAGATTAAATGGAATGGCAAGACTGCTGAGGAGTTGACAAGGGCATAGAAGATGAATCCTTGTCAAACAGAAGAAAACATTTAAATATGATCAAACTTAAAGGCAGAGCATACAAATTATGAATTCTACCTTAACACTTCATTTGTTCAATTGGAAACGATCATGAAATGAAATGAACACATAATCGGCTACATGTGAAACAAAGGATGACACAAATGTTAAATTTCATACCACAGGAATCTCAGGGGTCAGAGCTGCATTTTTTATTAAAATCTCTGTCAAAACTGTACGATAGAAGCTCTGTTTTTCTCCACCAGCGCTCAGAATTCTCTCCCCTCTAACTCTAACAAATGTTTTTTCAATACATTAAATAAACTCTGCTGGGGGGAAACAAATCGACCTCAAGACAAGGGATTTGTTTTATCGTTATTAATAAATAAAACTAAAAAAAACAATCAGCGCTTTTGAAGATAGAATATCGCTCCTTCTTCTACTCGAATTTGTTGATAACTGATGAAGAGGTGGCATTTACAGGTGTCAATCCCATTACTGAATATAAACATAGGCAATCGGATCTTGTTCTCTGCCACTTTGCACATTCTGGAAATTACAACTGCCCCCAAATTTCTGGAAAGTTTATTTTTTGCCACCTATCATTTGCTACCCTGCTGACCTTCTGCACCAAATTTGGAATTGATTTTTTTTTTAATTGCCGATTCTATTCCTCCTTCGAATATCAAACTGCTACCTTTATTTATGAACACAATCTCCTATAATAGCAAGAAGATAACCTAGTTGAGAGAGGCTGAGTGTCTCATTTTGAAATATGTCCTCGAGTAATGAAGAGCCATGGTTTGCATGATTGTAGAAGGCGTTCAAATAGAGCTCAACACAGTATTTTATATAGATATACTTGGATGAGATTCTCCATGGTTTCACCTGTAAATGCCAGCATAAATTACGCAAGTCTGTCTTTGTAGGATTGAATTTCAAATGAACAGAGTACATATGTAGACGAAGATTGATTTCAATGTTCCTGCAAAGAGGCTGTATAAGTTCATTTGTTACAAACTTTCTCCATCTCATATAAATGCGAAAAGCAAGCTAACTTTAAGAAACCTCAATCCATCACAGAATGCATCTACTAAATAGTACAAACATAGAGCTTTATCTTCTTGAGCATACACCATAGAAAACCATGTGGAAATCTTTTCCTTTTTCTGAACAAAGGAAGCTGCAGTTTGACACAAATCCCACCATAGTATCGTACTCAGCAATAAGGGCCAATTTTGACGTCAATTTTCTGATTCTGGAATGATCAGTCTCAAGATGCCCACTAGTGCCATTTATGACATCCACATAAGCTAAAGGACAATTTATCTATTATCACTGCCATCTCCTTGTAACATATTCAATGCATGCCTTTTTCTTTTTATTAGTATCTCAAATAATAAATGGAGATCAACTGTTGACCTCAGTATCTGTTGGAGTCTATTTGCCAACAATAATCCTTGAATAAATAAAATTGATTTATTGGAGACATTGACAAATGAAAGGTTTCAACCCAAATTGTTAATGAAGCTCTTGTTTTTTAAGAATCCCTTGCAAGAACTTCATCCATCTTTAACAGAATGGTTTTAGATAATAGTACTTTCCTTCATAACTTTTTTGACTGGAGGCCAAGATGTCAGAGATGGCGAAAGGTGTGCCAGCAACAAATCCAGGAACACAAACCTGATGTTATTATCCACATGGACCACTGGTAGGCTTCTTCAGACCTCCACAATCACCCTCTGAATATGAACATAAATGAGCTCCAAACCGTTATTAATTTTCATGAAAAAAAATTAAAAATAAATAACAAACTTAAAGTAACACAGTCTTGAATCAGAAGAGTTCTGAAGCCGTTGAAGCAAATTTGGAATTGTTTCTTCGATGAAGTTTTTGGAATGCCACCTCATTGTTTACCAATCATTTTCTTTCTTTTCTTTCAAAAGCTGAGCTCAATGTATTTGAAACTGGAAACCTTATTTCCTGCCATATATTCTGGAGATGAACTTCTGTTGACTGATTGAATGCCTGGAAAACTAGATCTGACAACTAATTAAGGGATCTGATTCTTTGGCTGCAGACGGAAACGAACTCATGATAGGGTCGCTATTCTTCATTGTCATTGTTGATAGAAACCCCTTGTACGTTCTCTGCTTGGCATGGGCGCACAATTTGATACTTGTTGGGCGTGATCTATGGCAATGAGCATATAAATTGACAAGATGAAAACAATCAATGATACACCCGAAGTTGACCCTATGGAAACTTGCACAGATCTCTTCTTCATAAAATTAGTGAAGTGACATGCTCGACTTTTGAATTATATTTACCAGCCTTTGACCAATTTCATTTTCTACAGTTAGTATTGCTAGATTTCTTGATGTCCCCATGGAGGATATTTCATTTGGCATTGTGGAGAAAATGATGCATTTTTATGTGTTGCCCTTTATGCGTAGTGTACTGTACTCTTTCCATATATCATCGATGCGTAGTGTACTGTACTCTCCTCCTTGTCTTCGCTCGACGATGGGTCCCACTATGCTTGGTCTCGTGTGCTGTCTTAGTATTTCTCGACTTTCCTTGCTGACCTAGACATCAAACAGGAATATACATAACGAGAAATGAACTTTGATAATTTGACTTTGACAGCAAATTGGCAAGACGGAGTCTAACATTGGCTCGAATGGGGATGGTAGTTGCCGCTTTTTGGAGGTGCCAAGAACCGCAGAACTTTGGGAGAGCAGACAGTGCCTCCGTCCAATGGGCAATGGAGTCTATTATTCCAACAACCAACACAGACTTTGACATATATATGGACTGAAACTTGACTGAGATGAAAAACTTTCTCGGCAAACTTCACACTACAACTGTAAATGAAACTCAGAATGAAATGCTGCCTTTTGGCTGCTTATTTATTTACAAAACTACCCTACTCTGTTGTAAAAACAATAGATCAGGTAATACTGAAATGCCAGATCAACCATTCAAGTAAACCTGAGAATGATGCCGGTTGAAAATGCTTCCACCAGGACACAGATGTAATTGCTGGCAGCCCTTCATGCACGTAATGAGCCTGGTCACGTAGAATACAGCCTGATCTATCAATCAAACTGAAAAACATTTCCATGTACATCGCAATTGGATCGCGAAAGCCAGACTCTGTCGGCTGCCCCAACTCTGCAATACATACCTCCAGCTGCACACTGTCAATGCAAACATCTGTAGGCAATTCTATTATTTCTTGTTTCGAAGGAGGAAGGATTTCCAAGAACTTTTTAGGGTCTTGGAAATCATATGATTGGATATTCTCATATAAACATTGAATCTCCTTCTCAACTCTTTCAACAACTAACTCACAAAATATAGTTTTAGTTTCAAAAGGGAACTTTGGAGATTTCAACCAATGAAGCAAGGCACTAAAAAATTCTTCATTAATTTCAGAATCTGCTAACTGATTTCTAGCCTCTTTTACAGCTTCACAAAGTGCAGGGTTTGCCACATACCCTACCATTGCATGAATGGATGAGCAAGCACTGGAATGCCTGGATCGAGTTGGAGTCACCAGGTGAATGCTTCAGCCTGCATATGTGTCTGATTGTTGTCCACCATCAGCATCAGATCTATAACTTGATTTCATGTACTGGGACAAGACAATCAACAAGTCGAATGTTCTCCCCAGTATGGTCGCCAATATGTTAGCGCTCGAATTTGCCTCAGGCTGAAGAAAGCGAAACTCAAGGCAACATCAAACCAAGCTCAGCCTCGTAGCTAGCCCTACGAGGACAGGAGAGGGCTCTCTCCGGGTCTATCTCGGCAAGAGGTCTTCAAAGGGGCTGAGATGACTTTTAAAGAAACTGATTTTAGGCTAGTAAATTGATAAAAAAGGGGTTTTTAATAAAATGATGGGGTTTTTCTGGGCTGCATGGGCAAAAACAGCTTGAAACAGAGAAATATAATCAAAAACACAGATTATCTCCTGAGGCAAGGTAGGCAGGAAATTTTAACATCAAATTGAGATTAAATGGAATGGCAAGACTGCTGAGGAGTTGACAAGGGCATAGAAGATGAATCCTTGTCAAACAGAAGAAAACATTTAAATATGAACAAACTTAAAGGCAGAGCATACAAATTATGAATTCTACCTTAACACTTCATTTGTTCAATTGGAAACGATCATGAAATGAAATGAACACATAACCGGCTACATGTGAAACAAAGGATGACACAAATGTTAAATTTCATACCACAGGAATCTCAGGGGTCAGAGCTGCATTTTTTATTAAAATCTCTGTCAAAATTGTACAATAGAAGCTCTGTTTTTCTCCACCAGCGCTCAGAATTCTCTCCCCTCTAACTCTAACAAATGTTTTTTCAATACATTAAATAAACTCTGCTAGGGGGAAACAAATCGACCTCAAGACAAGGGATTTGTTTTATCGTTATTAATAAATAAAACTAAAAAAAACAATCAGCGCTTCTGAAGATAGAATAGCGCTCCTTCTTCTACTCGAATTTGTTGATAACTGATGAAGAGGTGGCATTTACAGGTGTCAATCCCATTATTGAATATAAACATAGGCAATCAGATCTTGTTCTCTACCACTTTGCACATTCTGGAAATTACAACTGCCCCCAAATTTCTGGAAAGTTTATTTTTTGCCACCTATCATTTGCTACCCTGCTGACCTTATGCACCAAATTTGGAATTGATTTTTTTTTTGAATTGCCGATTCTATTCCTCCTTCGAATATCAAACTGCTACCTTTATTTATGAACACAATCTCCTATAATAGCAAGAAGATAACCTAGTTGAGAGAGGCTGAGTGTCTCATTTTGAAATATGTCCTCGAGTAATGAAGAGCCATGGTTTGCATGATTGTAGAAGGCGTTCAAATAGAGCTCAACACAGTATTTTATATAGATATACTTGGATGAGATTCTCCATGGTTTCACCTGTAAATGCCAGCATAAATTACGCAAGTCTGTCTTTGTAGGATTGAATTTCAGATGAACAGAGTACATATGTAGACGAAGATTGATTTCAATGTTCCTGCAAAGAGGCTGTATAAGTTCATTTGTTACAAACTTTCTCCATCTCCATCTCATATAAATCCGAAAAGGAAGCTAACTTTAAGAAACCTCAATCCATCACAGAATGCATCTACTAAATACTACAGCCATAGAGCTTTATCTTCTTGAGCATACACCATAGAAAACCATGTGGAAATCTTTTCCTTTTTCTGAACAAAGGAAGCTGCAGTTTGACACAAATCCCACCATAGTATCGTACTCAGCAATAAGGGCCAATTTTGACATCAATTTTCTGATTCTGGAATGATCAGTCTCAAGATGCCCACTAGTGCCATTTATGACATCCACATAAGCTAAAGGACAATTTATCTATTATCACTGCCATCTCCTTGTAACATATTCAATGCATGCCTTTTTCTTTTTATTAGTATCTCAAATAATAAATGGAGATCAACTGTTGACCTCAGTATCTGTTGGAGTCTATTTGCCAACAATAATCCTTGAATAAATAAAATTGATTTATTGGAGACATTGACAAATGAAAGGTTTCAACCCAAATTGTTAATGAAGCTCTTGTTTTTTAAGAATCCCTTGCAAGAACTTCATCCATCTTTAACAGAATGGTTTTAGATAATAGTACTTTCCTTCATAACTTTTTTGAGTGGAGGCCAAGATGTCAGAGATGGTGAAAGGTGTGCCAGCAACAAATCCAGGAACACAAACCTGATGTTATTATCCACATGGACCACTGGTAGCCTTCTTCAGACCTCCACAATCACCCTCTGAATATGAACATAAATGAGCTCCAAACCGTTATTAATTTTCATGAAAAAAAATTAAAAATAAATAACAAACTTAAAGTAACACAGTCTTGAATCAGAAGAGTTCTGAAGCCGTTGAAGCAAATTTGGAATTGTTTCTTCGATGAAGTTTTTGGAATGCCACCTCATTGTTTACCAATCATTTTTTTTCTTTTCTTTCAAAAGCTGAGCTCAATGTATTTGAAACTGGAAATCTTATTTCCTGCCATATATTCTGGAGATGAACTTCTGTTGACTGATTGAATGCCTGGAAAACTAGATCTGACAACTAATTAAGGGATCTGATTCTTTGGCTGCAGACGGAAACGAACTCATGATAGGGTCGCTATTCTTCATTGTCATTATTGATAGAAACCCCTTGTACGTTCTCTGCTTGGCATGGGCGCACAATTTGATACTTGTTGGGCGTGATCTATGGCAATGAGCATATAAATTGACAAGATGAAAACAATCAATGATACACCCGGAGTTGACCCTATGGAAACCTGCACGGATCTCTTCTTCATAAAATTAGTGAAGTGACATGCTCGACTTTCGAATTATATTTACCAGCCTTTGACCAATTTCATTTTCTACAGTTAGTATTGCTAGATTTCTTGATGTCCCCATGGAGGATATTTCATTTGGCATTGTGGAGAAAATGATGTTTTTTTATGTGTTGCCCTTTATGCGTAGTGTACTGTACTCTTTCCATATATCATCGATGCGTAGTGTACTGTACTCTCCTCCTTGTCTTCGCTCGACGATGGGTCCCACTATGCTTGGTCTCGTGTGCTGTCTTGGTATTTCTCGACTTTCCTTGCTGACCTAGACATCAAACAGGAATATACATAACGAGAAATGAACTTTGATAATTTGACTTTGACAGCAAATTGGCAAGACGGAGTCTAACATTGGCTCCAATGGGGATGGCAGCTGCCGCTTTTTGGAGGTGCCAAGAACCGCAGAACTTTGGGAGAGCAGACAGTGCCTCCGTCCAATGGGCAATGGAGTCTATTATTCCAACAACCAACACAGACTTTGACATATATATGGACTGAAACTTGACTGAGATGAAAAACTTGCTCAGCAAACTTCACACTACAACTGTAAATGAAACTCAGAATGAAATGCTGCCTTTTGGCTGCTTATTTATTTACAAAACTACCCTACTCTGTTGTAAAAACAATAGATCAGGTAATACTGAAATGCCAGATCAACCATTCAAGTAAACCTGAGAATGATGCCGGTTGAAAATGCTTCCACCAGGACACAGATGTAATTGCTGGCAGCCCTTCATGCACGTAATGAGCCTGGTCACGTAGAATACAGCCTGATCTATCAATCAAACTGAAAAACATTTCCATGTACATCGCAATTGGATCGCGAAAGCCAGACTCTGTCGGCTGCCCCAACTCTGCAATACATACCTCCAGCTGCACACTGTCAATGCAAACATCTGTAGGCAATTCTATTATTTCTTGTTTCGAAGGAGGAAGGATTTCCAAGAACTTTTTAGGGTCTTGGAAATCATATGATTGGATCTGCTCATCTAAACATTGAATCTCCTTCTCAACTCTTTCAACAACTAACTCACAAAATCTAGTTTTAGTTTCAAAAGGGAACTTTGGAGATTTCAACCAATGAAGCAAGGCACTGAAAAATTCTTCATTAATTTCAGAATCTGCTAACTGATTTCTAACCTCTTTTACAGCTTCACAAAGTGCAGGGTTTGCCACATACCCTACCATTGCATGAATGGATCAGCAAGCACTGGAATGTCTGGATCGAGTTGGAGTCGCCAGGTGAATGCTTCAGCCTGCATATGTGTCTGATTGTTGTCCACCATCAGCATCAGATCTGTAACTTGATTTCATGTACTGGGACAAGACAATCAACAAGTCGAATGTTCTCCCCAGTATGGTCGCCAATATGTTAGCGCTCGAATTTGCCTCAGGCTGAAGAAAGCGAAACTCAAGGCAACATCAAACCAAGCTCAGCCTCGTAGCTAGCCCTACGAGGACAGGAGAGGGCTCTCTCCGGGTCTATCTCGGCAAGAGGTCTTCAAAGGGGCTGAGATGACTTTTAAAGAAACTGATTTTAGGCTAGTAAATTGATAAAAAAAGGGGTTTTTAATAAAATGATGGGGTTTTTCTGGGCTGCATGGGCAAAAACAGCTTGAAACAGATAAATATAATCAAAAACACAAATTATCTCCTGAGGCAAGGTAGGCAGGAAATTTTAACATCAAATTGAGATTAAATGGAATGGCAAGACTGCTGAGGAGTTGACAAGGGCATAGAAGATGAATCCTTGTCAAACAGAAGAAAACATTTAAATATGAACAAACTTAAAGGCAGAGCATACAAATTATGAATTCTAACTTAACACTTCATTTGTTCAATTGGAAACGATCATGAAATGAAATGAACACATAATCGGCTACATGTGAAACAAAGGATGACACAAATGTTAAATTTCATACCACAGGAATCTCAGGGGTCAGAGCTGCATTTTTTATTAAAATCTCTGTCAAAACTGTACAATAGAAGCTCTGTTTTTCTCCACCAGCGCTCAGAATTCTCTCCCCTCTAACTCTAACAAATGTTTTTTCAATACATTAAATAAACTCTGCCAGGGGGAAACAAATCGACCTCAAGACAAGGGATTTGTTTTATCGTTATTAATAAATAAAACTAAAAAAAACAATCAGCGCTTCTGAAGATAGAATAGCGCTCCTTCTTCTACTCGAATTTGTTGATAACTGATGAAGAGGTGGCATTTACAGGTGTCAATCCCATTACTGAATATAAACATAGGCAATCGGATCTTGTTCTCTGCCACTTTGCACATTCTAGAAATTACAACTGCCCCCAAATTTCTGGAAAGTTTATTTTTTGCCACCTATCATTTGCTACCCTGCTGACCTTATGCACCAAATTTGGAATTGATTTTTTTTTGAATTGCCGATTCTATTCCTCCTTCGAATATCAAACTGCTACCTTTTTTTATGAACACAATCTCCTATAATAGCAAGAAGATAACCTAGTTGAGAGAGGCTGAGTGTCTCATTTTGAAATATGTCCTCGAGTAATGAAGAGCCATGGTTTGCATGATTGTAGAAGGCGTTCAAATAGAGCTCAACACAGTATTTTATATAGATATACTTGGATGAGATTCTCCATGGTTTCACTTGTAAATGCTAGCATAAATTACGCAAGTCTGTCTTTGTAGGATTAAATTTCAGATGAACAGAGTACATATGTAGACGAAGATTGATTTCAATGTTCCTGCAAAGAGGCTGTATAAGTTCATTTGTTAAAAACTTTCACCATCTCCATCTCATATAAATCCGAAAAGGAAGCTAACTTTAAGAAACCTCAATCCATCACAGAATGCATCTACTAAATACTACAGCCATAGAGCTTTATCTTCTTGAGCATACACGATAGAAAACCATGTGGAAATCTTTTCCTTTTTCTGAACAAAGGAAGCTGCAGTTTGACACAAATCCCACCATAGTATTGTACTCAGCAATAAGGGCCAATTTTGACGTCAATTTTCTGATTCTGGAATGATCAGTCTCAAGATGCCCACTAGTGCCATTTATGACATCCACATAAGCTAAAGGACAATTTATCTATTATCACTGCCATCTCCTTGTAACATATTCAATGCATGCCTTTTTCTTTTTATTAGTATCTCAAATAATAAATGGAGATCAACTGTTGACCTCAGTATCTGTTGGAGTCTATTTGCCAACAATAATCCTTGAATAAATAAAATTGATTTATTGGAGACATTGACAAATGAAAGGTTTCAACCCAAATTGTTAATGAAGCTCTTGTTTTTTAAGAATCCCTTGCAAGAACTTCATCCATCTTTAACAGAATGGTTTTAGATAATAGTACTTTCCTTCATAACTTTTTTGAGTGGAGGCCAAGATGTCAGAGATGGTGAAAGGTGTGCCAGCAACAAATCCAGGAACACAAACCTGATGTTATTATCCACATGGACCACTGGTAGCCTTCTTCAGACCTCCACAATCACCCTCTGAATATGAACATAAATGAGCTCCAAATCGTTATTAATTTTCATGAAAAAAAATTAAAAATAAATAACAAACTTAAAGTAACACAGTCTTGAATCAGAAGAGTTCTGAAGCCGTTGAAGCAAATTTGGAATTGTTTCTTCGATGAAGTTTTTGGAATGCCACCTCATTGTTTACCAATCATTTTTTTTCTTTTCTTTCAAAAGCTGAGCTCAATGTATTTGAAACTGGAAATCTTATTTTCTGCCATATATTCTGGAGATGAACTTCTGTTGAGTGATTGAATGCCTGGAAAACTAGATCTGACAACTAATTAAGGGATCTGATTCTTTGGCTGCAGACGGAAACGAACTCATGATAGGGTCGCTATTCTTCATTGTCATTATTGATAGAAACCCCTTGCACGTTCTCTGCTTGGCATGGGCGCACAATTTGATACTTGTTGGGCGTGATCTATGGCAATGAGCATATAAATTGACAAGATGAAAACAATCAATGATACACCCGGAGTTGACCCTATGGAAACCTACACAGATCTCTTCTTCATAAAATTAGTGAAGTGACATGCTCGACTTTCGAATTATATTTACCAGCCTTTGACCAATTTCATTTTCTACAGTTAGTATTGCTAGATTTCTTGATGTCCCCATGGAGGATATTTCATTTGGCATTGTGGAGAAAATGATGTTTTTTTATGTGTTGCCCTTTATGCGTAGTGTACTGTACTCTTTCCATATATCATCGATGCGTAGTGTACTGTACTCTCCTCCTTGTCTTCGCTCGACGATGGGTCCCACTGTGCTTGGTCTCGTGTGCTGTCTTGGTATTTCTCGACTTTCCTTGCTGACCTAGACATCAAACAGGAATATACATAACGAGAAATTAACTTTGATAATTTGACTTTGACAGCAAATTGGCAAGACGGAGTCTAACATTGGCTCCAATGGGGATGGCAGCTGCCGCTTTTTGGAGGTGCCAAGAACCGCAGAACTTTGGGAGAGCAGACAGTGCCTCCGTCCAATGGGCAATGGAGTCTATTATTCCAACAACCAACACAGACTTTGACATATATATGGACTGAAACTTGACTGAGATGAAAAGCTTGCTCAGCAAACTTCACACTACAACTGTAAATGAAACTCATAATGAAATGTTGCCTTTTGGCTGCTTATTTATTTACAAAACTACCCTACCCTGTTGTAAAGACAATAGATCAGGTAATACTGAAATGCCAGATCAACCATTCAAGTAAACCTGAGAATGATGCCGGTTGAAAATGCTTCCACCAGGACACAGATGTAATTGCTGGCAGCCCTTCATGCACGTAATGAGCCTGGTCACGTAGAATATAGCCTGATCTATGAATCAAACTGAAAAACATTTCCATGTACATCGCAATTGGATCGCGAAAGCCAAACTCTGTCAGCTGCCCCAACTCTGCAATACATACCTCCAGCTGCACACTGTCAATGAAAACATCTGTAGGCAATTCTATTATTTCTTGTTTCGAAGGAGGAAGGATTTCCGAGAACTTTTTAGTGTCTTGGAAATCATATGATTGGATCTGCTCATCTAAACATTGAATCTCCTTCTCAACTCTTTCAACAACTAACTCACAAAATCTAGTTTTAGTTTCAAAAGGGAACTTTGGAGATTTCAACCAATGAAGCAAGGCACTGAAAAATTCTTCATTAATTTCAGAATCTGCTAACTGATTTCTAGCCTCTTTTACAGCTTCACAAAGTGTAGGGTTTGCCACATACCCTACCATTGCATGAATGGATCAGCAAGCACTGGAATGCCTGGATCGAGTTGGAGTCGCCAGGTGAATGCTTCAGCCTGCATATGTGTCTGATTGTTGTCCACCATCAGCATCAGATCTGTAACTTGATTTCATGTACTGGGACAAGACAATCAACAAGTCGAATGTTCTCCCCAGTATGGTCGCCAATATGTTAGTGCTCGAATTTGCCTCAGGCTGAAGAAAGCGAAACTCAAGGCAACATCAAACCAAGCTCAGCCTCGTAGCTAGCCCTACGAGGACAGGAGAGGGCTCTCTCCGGGTCTATCTCGGCAAGAGGTCTTCAAAGGGGCTAAGATGACTTTTAAAGAAACTGATTTTAGGCTAGTAAATTGATAAAAAAGGGGTTTTTAATAAAATGATGGGGTTTTTCTGGGCTGCATGGGCGAAAACAGCTTGAAACAGATAAATATAATCAAAAACACAGATTATCTCCTGAGGCAAGGTAGGCAGGAAATTTTAACATCAAATTAAGATTAAATGGAATGGCAAGACTGCTGAGGAGTTGACAAGGGCATAGAAGATGAATCCTTGTCAAACAGAAGAAAACATTTAAATATGAACAAACTTAAAGGCAGAGCATACAAATTATGAATTCTAACTTAACACTTCATTTGTTCAATTGGAAACGATCATGAAATGAAATGAACACATAATCGGCTACATGTGAAATAAAGGATGACACAAATGTTAAATTTCATACCACAGGAATCTCAGGGGTCAGAGCTGCATTTTTTATTAAAATCTCTGTCAAAACTGTACGATAGAAGCTCTGTTTTTCTCCACCAGCGCTCAGAATTCTCTCCCCTCTAACTCTAACAAATGTTTTTTCAATACATTAAATAAACTCTGCCAGGGGTAAACAAATCGACCTCAAGACAAGGGATTTGTTTTATCGTTATTAATAAATAAAACTAAAAAAAACAATCAGCGCTTCTGAAGATAGAATAGCGCTCCTTCTTCTACTCGAATTTGTTGATAACTGATTAAGAGGTGGCATTTACAGGTGTCAATCCCATTACTGAATATAAACATAGGCAATCGGATCTTGTTCTCTGCCACTTTGCACATTCTAGAAATTACAACTGCCCCCAAATTTCTGGAAAGTTTATTTTTTGCCACCTATCATTTGCTACCCTGCTGACCTTATGCACCAAATTTGGAATTGATTTTTTTTTGAATTGCCGATTCTATTCCTCCTTCGAATATCAAACTGCTACCTTTTTTTATGAAAACAATCTCCTATAATAGCAAGAAGACAACCTAGTTGAGAGAGGCTGAGTGTCTCATTTTGAAATATGTCCTCGAGTAATGAAGAGCCATGGTTTGCATGATTGTAGAAGGCGTTCAAATAGAGCTCAACACAGTATTTTATATAGATATACTTGGATGAGATTCTCCATGGTTTCACCTGTAAATGCCAGCATAAATTACGCAAGTCTGTCTTTGTAGGATTAAATTTCAGATGAACAGAGTACATATGTAGACGAAGATTGATTTCAATGTTCCTGCAAAGAGGCTGTATAAGTTCATTTGTTACAAACTTTCACCATCTCCATCTCATATAAATCCGAAAAGGAAGCTAACTTTAAGAAACCTCAATCCATCACAGAATGCATCTACTAAATACTACAGCCATAGAGCTTTATCTTCTTGAGCATACACCATAGAAAACCATGTGGAAATCTTTTCCTTTTTCTGAACAAAGGAAGCTGCAGTTTGACACAAATCCCACCATAGTATTGTACTCAGCAATAAGGGCCAATTTTGACGTCAATTTTCTGATTCTGGAATGATCAGTCTCAAGATGCCCACTAGTGCCATTTATGACATCCACATAAGCTAAAGGACAATTTATCTATTATCACCGCCATCTCCTTGTAATATATTCAATGCATGCCTTTTTCTTTTTATTAGTATCTCAAATAATAAATGGAGATCAACTGTTGACCTCAGTATCTGTTGGAGTCTATTTGCCAACAATAATCCTTGAATAAATAAAATTGATTTATTGGAGACATTGACAAATGAAAGGTTTCAACCCAAATTGTTAATGAAGCTCTTGTTTTTTAAGAATCCCTTGCAAGAACTTCATCCATCTTTAACAGAATGGTTTTAGATAATAGTACTTTCCTTCATAACTTTTTTGAGTGGAGGCCAAGATGTCAGAGATGGTGAAAGGTGTGCCAGCAACAAATCCAGGAACACAAACCTGATGTTATTATCCACATGGACCACTGGTAGCCTTCTTCAGACCTCCACAATCACCCTCTGAATATGAACATAAATGAGCTCCAAACCGTTATTAATTTTCATGAAAAAAAATTAAAAATAAATAACAAACTTAAAGTAACACAGTCTTGAATCAGAAGAGTTCTGAAGCCGTTGAAGCAAATTTGGAATTGTTTCTTCGATGAAGTTTTTGGAATGCCACCTCATTGTTTACCAATCATTTCTTTTCTTTTCTTTCAAAAGCTGAGCTCAATGTATTTGAAACTGGAAATCTTATTTCCTGCCATATATTTTGGAGATGAACTTCTGTTGACTGATTGAATGCCTGGAAAACTAGATCTGACAACTAATTAAGGGATCTGATTCTTTGGCTGCAGACGGAAACGAACTCATGATAGGGTCGCTATTCTTCATTGTCATTATTGATAGAAACCCCTTGTACGTTCTCTGCTTGGCATGGGCGCACAATTTGATACTTGTTGGGCGTGATCTATGGCAATGAGCATATAAATTGACAAGATGAAAACAATCAATGATACACCCGGAGTTGACCCTATGGAAACCTGCACGGATCTCTTCTTCATAAAATTAGTGAAGTGACATGCTCGACTTTCGAATTATATTTACCAGCCTTTGACCAATTTCATTTTCTACAGTTAGTATTGCTAGATTTCTTGATGTCCCCATGGAGGATATTTCATTTGGCATTGTGGAGAAAATGATGCATTTTTATGTGTTGCCCTTTATGCGTAGTGTACTGTACTCTTTCCATATATCATCGATGCGTAGTGTACTGTACTCTCCTCCTTGTCTTCGCTCGACGATGGGTCCCACTATGCTTGGTCTCGTGTGTTGTCTTGGTATTTCTCGACTTTCCTTGCTGACCTAGACATCAAACAGGAATATACATAACGAGAAATGAACTTTGATAATTTGACTTTGACAGAAAATTGGCAAGACAGAGTCTAACATTGGCTCCAATGGGGATGGCAGCTGTCGCTTTTTGGAGGTGCCAAGAACCGCAGAACTTTGGGAGAGCAGACAGTGCCTCCGTCCAATGGGCAATGGAGTCTATTATTCCAACAACCAACACAGACTTTGACATATATATGGACTGAAACTTGACTGAGATGAAAAACTTGCTCAGCAAACTTCACACTACAACTGTGAATGAAACTCAGAATGAAATGCTGCCTTTTGGCTGCTTATTATTTTACAAAACTACCCTACTCTGTTGTAAAAACAATAGATCAGGTAATACTGAAATGCCAGATCAACCATTCAAGTAAACCTGAGAATGATGCCGGTTGAAAATGCTTCCACCAGGACACAGATGTAATTGCTGGCAGCCCTTCATGCACGTAATGAGCCTGGTCACGTAGAATACAGCCTGATCTATGAATCAAACTGAAAAACATTTCCATGTACATCGCAATTGGATCGCAAAGCCAGATTCTGTCGGCTGCCCCAACTCTGCAATACATACCTCCAGCTGCACACTGTCAATGCAAACATCTGTAGGCAATTCTATTATTTCTTGTTTCGAAGGAGGAAGGATTTCTAAGAACTTTTTAGGGTCTTGGAAATCATATGATTGGATCTGCTCATCTAAACATTGAATCTCCTTCTCAACTCTTTCAACAACTAACTCACAAAATCTAGTTTTAGTTTCAAAAGGGAACTTTGGAGATTTCAACCAATGAAGCAAGGCACTAAAAAATTCTTCATTAATTTCAGAATCTGCTAACTGATTTCTAGGCTCTTTTACAGCTTCACAAAGTGCAGGGTTTGCCACATACCCTACCATTGCATGAATGGATCAGCAAGCACTGGAATGCTTGGATCGAGTTGGAGTCGCCAGGTGAATGCTTCAGCCTGCATATGTGTCTGATTGCTGTCCACCATCAGCATCAGATCTGTAACTTGATTTCATTTACTGGGACAAGACAATCAACAAGTCGAATGTTCTCCCCAGTATGGTCGCCAATATGTTAGCGCTCGAATTTGCCTCAGGCTGAAGAAAGCGAAACTCAAGGCAACATCAAACCAAGCTCAGCCTCGTAGCTAGCCCTACGAGGACAGGAGAAGGCTCTCTCCGGGTCTATCTCGGCAAGAGGTCTTCAAAGGGGCTGAGATGACTTTTAAAGAAACTGATTTTAGGCTAGTAAATTGATAAAAAAGGGGTTTTTAATAAAATGATGGGGTTTTTCTGGGCTGCATGGGCAAAAACAGCTTGAAACAGAGAAATATAATAAAAAACACAGATTATCTCCTGAGGCAAGGTAGGCAGGAAATTTTAACATCAAATTGAGATTAAATGGAATGGCAAGACTGCTGAGGAGTTGACAAGGGCATAGAAGATGAATCCTTGTCAAACAGAAGAAAACATTTAAATATGAACAAACTTAAAGGTAGAGCATACAAATTATGAATTCTACCTTAACACTTCATTTGTTCAATTGGAAACGATCATGAAATGAAATGAACACATAACCGGCTACATGTGAAACAAAGGATGACACAAATGTTAAATTTCATACCACAGGAATCTCAGGGGTCAGAGCTGCATTTTTTATTAAAATCTCTGTCAAAACTGTACAATAGAAGCTCTGTTTTTCTCCACCAGCGCTCAGAATTCTCTCCCCTCTAACTCTAACAAATGTTTTTTCAATACATTAAATAAACTCTGCTAGGGGGAAACAAATCGACCTCAAGACAAGGGATTTGTTTTATCGTTATTAATAAATAAAACTAAAAAAAACAATCAGCGCTTCTGAAGATAGAATAGTGCTCCTTCTTCTACTCGAATTTGTTGATAACTGATGAAGAGGTGGCATTTACAGGTATCAATCCCATTACTGAATATAAACATAGGCAATCAGATCTTGTTCTCTGCCACTTTGCACATTCTGGAAATTACAACTGCCCCCAAATTTCTGGAAAGTTTATTTTTTGCCACCTATCATTTGCTACCCTGCTGACCTTATGCACCAAATTTGGAATTGATTTTTTTTTGAATTGCCGATTCTATTCCTCCTTCGAATATCAAACTGCTACCTTTATTTATGAACACAATCTCCTATAATAGCAAGAAGATAACCTAGTTGAGAGAGGCTGAGTGTCTCATTTTGAAATATGTCCTCGAGTAATGAAGAGCCATGGTTTGCATGATTGTAGAAGGCGTTCAAATAGAGCTCAACACAGTATTTTATATAGATATACTTGGATGAGATTCTCCATGGTTTCACCTGTAAATGCCAGCATAAATTACGCAAGTCTGTCTTTGTAGGATTGAATTTCAGATGAACAGAGTACATATGTAGACGAAGATTGATTTCAATGTTCCTGCAAAGAGGCTGTATAAGTTCATTTGTTACAAACTTTCTCCATCTCCATCTCATATAAATCCGAAAAGGAAGGTAACTTTAAGAAACCTCAATCCATCACAGAATGCATCTACTAAATACTACAGCCATAGAGCTTTATCTTCTTGAGCATACACCATAGAAAACCATGTGGAAATCTTTTCCTTTTTCTGAACAAAGTAAGCTGCAGTTTGACACAAATCCCACCACAGTATCGTACTCAGCAATAAGGGCCAATTTTGACATCAATTTTCTGATTCTGGAATGATCAGTCTCAAGATGCCCACTAGTGCCATTTATGACATCCACATAAGCTAAAGGACAATTTATCTATTATCACTGCCATCTCCTTGTAACATATTCAATGCATGCCTTTTTCTTTTTATTAGTATCTCAAATAATAAATGGAGATCAACTGTTGACCTCAATATCTGTTGGAGTCTATTTGCCAACAATAATCCTTGAATAAATAAAATTGATTTATTGGAGACATTGACAAATGAAAGGTTTCAACCCAAATTGTTAATGAAGCTCTTGTTTTTTAAGAATCCCTTGCAAGAACTTCATCCATCTTTAATAGAATGGTTTTAGATAATAATACTTTCCTTCATAACTTTTTTGAGTGGAGGCCAAGATGTCAGAGATGGTGAAAGGTGTGCCAGCAACAAATCCAGGAACACAAACCTGATGTTATTATCCACATGGACCATTGGTAGCCTTCTTCAGACCTCCACAATCACCCTCTGAATATGAACATAAATGAGCTCCAAACCGTTATTAATTTTCATGAAAAAAAATTAAAAATAAATAACAAACTTAAAGTAACACAGTCTTGAATCAGAAGAGTTCTGAAGCCGTTGAAGCAAATTTGGAATTGTTTCTTCGATGAAGTTTTTGGAATGCCACCTCATTGTTTACCAATCATTTTTTTTCTTTTCTTTCAAAAGCTTAGCTCAATGTATTTGAAACTGGAAATCTTATTTCCTGCCATATATTCTGGAGATTAACTTCTGTTGAGTGATTGAATGCCTGGAAAACTAGATCTGACAACTAATTAAGGGATCTGATTCTTTGGCTGCAGACGGAAACGAACTCATGATAGGGTCGCTATTCTTCATTGTCATTATTGATAGAAACCCCTTGTACGTTCTCTGCTTGGCATGGGCGCACAATTTGATACTTGTTGGGTGTGATCTATGGCAATGAGCATATAAATTGACAAGATGAAAACAATCAATGATACACCCGGAGTTGACCCTATGGAAACCTACACGGATCTCTTCTTCATAAAATTAGTGAAGTGACATGCTCGACTTTCGAATTATATTTACCAGCCTTTGACCAATTTCATTTTCTACATTTAGTATTGCTAGATTTCTTGATGTCCCCATGGAGGATATTTCATTTGGCATTGTGGAGAAAATGATGCATTTTTATGTGTTGCCCTTTATGCGTAGTGTACTGTACTCTTTCCATATATCATCGATGCGTAGTGTACTGTACTCTTTCCATATATCATCGATGCGTAGTGTACTGTACTCTCCTCCTTGTCTTCGCTCGACGATGGGTCCCACTATGCTTGGTCTCGTGTGCTGTCTTGGTATTTCTCGACTTTCCTTGCTGACCTAGACATCAAACAGGAATATACATAACGAGAAATGAACTTTGATAATTTGACTTTGACAGCAAATTGGCAAGACGGAGTCTAACAGGGCGGTCGGCTGGGCAGCCCACCCACATGCCATGGAGGATATATATGTGTTGCGTTGGAGCACATTTGAAACAACAACTTTCGATCAAGGACTTCGCAGAAAAGGTTGCAGAGTTAAGAGTGCACTTTAGAGGCAAGGATGAGCGCATAACTCATGCGCTTAAGGGTGATCTTGTGCGCAGAAATTGGCACGCACTTTGTGAAAGGCGAAGATTGGGCAAGGTGTGCCCGAAGGTCGATTAAGGTGCAGATTTGTGTAAGGCTTGAGGAGGGGTCTTGGTGTCTCAGGTGAGCACCCTCCCACCATGCAAGGTGTGCACAAGTGTTGTAAAGGTTGTTTTGCCTGTGTTGTAAAAGTGACTAAGTATAGACTTGGATCTTGCCAAGTATACTTGTATTATTGAAGGAAGATTGATTATAATATATTGTTGGGCAGACTCATTGTTCAGGGAGTTGCCCCTCCCTTTATACTGTGCAATTGTTGTTCTCTTTTATAATTGATGATGATAATGAATAAGTATGGGTGTTCATTAGTATAAAGGATAAACATAATATTACTTGGTTGTGAAACACAAACTAAGTAAGGAAAAATGAATTAGGCGTAGTCCATGAACATTAGTATTGGTGAAAAGAAAGTGTTCGGTGGTGCCGAACCTCGATATAAGCGGTTGGAAGACTACCGCAGGTGTAGGGGCGTGACACATTCCATCTCAAGCCTCAAGCCTTGTTACAAAACATTCTATAATTCTTTCTCTTCTTTTCCTCCTTTTACCCCCCATTGATAGGAGAAAACTTCCCCTATTTATACAAAAAGATGAGAAGCTATCTCATTAATGAGAGTCCATGAATCTCTCCCTATATCTCTAGAGTTACAATCAAAATAGGAAATGATAAGACACATGTCTTCTTAGAGTTTCAATACAAATAGGAAATGAGACACATATCCTTATGATCCCTTGATCTTCTCCACTCAAATTCGAATTTAGCCTCAGGAGGCCACATAAGGGTCTTTTAGAAGCTTCCTTTTGACCTACACATGTCAACAATCTTATCCCACTTGTTAGGTAAAAGCATATGCACATTATTTTCTAATTTTTAAATATAAATTCATTTTAAAATGCCAAGAATTAATAAAGTTTGGAAAAACATAAATGTGACCCAATAATGATAATGGTAAGGTAAATGTAATGAAATGGAGGTAGATGTAATGAAATAAATGTGGAGTGAAAGTGACAATATGGAAACATAAGTGAAAATGTAATGGAAGTGAATGACAATTTCAAGACCCAACATACCCCCCAACTGAAGCTATTGCATGCCCTCATGCAATCTATTACATTAATTCTTTTTTATCCTTGAGCTTTGGCTTAACTTGTTTGTTCCCAAGTTTTATCTGTGTGAGGTCTAGTTGGGACTTTATACCGGGGAGATCCCCTGATGTTAGCGGATCCAGCACAGTCAACACTTAGATTCCTCAAATAAGGTATCTCTTTTGTTATTTATAATCCGGAAAATGGTTTTCAATCGTGAAATATTGATTTAAAAGGTCATTATTTATAGTACTTTTTTTCTAAATCTACAATCCATTTTCAATCTAGTCTAGGTTTCCTTTAGATTAGCTATATTTATGAAAATCAAATATTATTATTGTAAAATTGCAACTTGAAATTCTAAATCTCATAGGTTTGTTGTATATCTATAAAACTTTTGTCGAGTCTGAAAGGAAATGTGTTTTTATATTTGAAATTAACTTCATTGTAAAATTCGCCAAATACTTATCAATATGGTATTTTTTTTAATTAAGCCACAAAAAATTGACAAGGATCTAGTTTTGGATTTAGTGTTATTTGCTAGGAATGCTACAATGTCTCTGTGTGTTATTGTGATTGTCCAAAAAAGCCCAAGTTTAGCATGAAATCAAGCTTTGATGGCATTTGGCGACGCTAAGCCTCTTCACAATTTTTTTTTATCTACCTAAATCAAACTATCTAATCAAATCAACCATCATCAATCTTCACTAACATTCTTCCTCATTAAAGCTTTGCACCAACACTTTACGGTTTGGAGAAAAATCATAACAATCTGCATCAACAAGCTAACATACCATAGATTAGAAATGATACACTATTAAAAGTATTCACTATATGATTCCAACATGCTTTTTCCTAAACCTTCTGGCATATTCTACAGATAGCATTAGCCAAAATACTCTTCAAGGAAACATGATCCCTTGCAAAATTGGAAATTGAGATTTCTCTCTAGATAACACTCAATGCTTTCTTCCTTGAAGATATGTCGATATGCCTAGAGTGATTGTTCTCTCAGCGAATTTTCTATCGCATGATCTTTCCTATCGTCAAGTCTATCTCTAATTGTAAAAACTACGCTTGTTGTTGTAGTGAGGCTAAGGCTCCCACATATCCATACACTAGATATTTGAAATAAACATTTGGTTTATAGATTAGGTTGTTCATTGCATATAATCATTGGTTTTTAAGGACTTCAAGAGCATTTTAGACATGTTTCTAGCACTAAAAACCTTGAGATTAAGGTAATTTTTTTGGCTTTAGTGCATGGTTAGTTGTTAAGATAGAATTCTTTAATGCAAACTACCAAGATAACAACCAAAAAACTATTTTCTAGTTAAAGCATGTCATGTTTACAAGTTAAATGCTTTCATATTTGGTTAATGAACATAACATAGTGCACTTTTTTTAAATAGAAGGCAATTAAATGCTAGTATCGTTATTTTAATGTTCTTTCTCCCAAACAATAATTATCTTAATGCTCTAAAAATACAACACAAGATTAAGTGAAGGTTGTTTTACTTTGGATTTTTTTTAAGAAAGGGATTGAATATTTCAATAGTTCAAAGGGGGAATACATCATTTAATTTTGTAATTGAAGGATGAGCACATTGTTCACTTCAAAGAGAGGCATAGTCATCTCATATTGAAGATAGTATTGCATCAAATTTAGAAAATTTGATAACCTTAAAAGTATATTTGTAATTGAAGCATTCACGAGAATCCAGTGAAATGCTCCATTAACAAATTATTTCATGAAGGTTATAATTGGCTCAAGGCCAAGCTCCCATAACTCTATTTTGCAGTATCCCTTATGCTTCATACTCTCTTTTTTTTGTGTGCACTTGATATTCAACTCATCATGTCTCACCTTTTTTTAATCTATTTCTTAGACACAAGGCTTCTAGGTATATATTTTGGAAATGAATCAAGTGAGGGAGAATACTTGAGTGACTTAGTCTTCTTATGTTATTTCATTTTGACAATGAAGTATTTGCGAAGGGTTAAGCCCCATGATTTTGTAGTGCTCAGCATATAAGAAAAACTCTCTCTCTCTCTCTTTATATATATAATTTTTTATTTAATTTTTAATTAATTAATTAATTAATTTTTCTAAGAAAAAAAAAGTGAAATTGAGTGTTGGATGGATTTTTTTTTGAAAAAATATATACTTTAAAAAAACTAACATTCAAAAATAGATTTTAAACATCAAAGTTGTCATTTGCCATTTTTAGGAAAAGACATAAAAGGTAACCAAAGTGCCACATGAGAAGTAGATGTTGGCCCATGTGATGAAGAATGCATAATGAAATTGTTGGATCCCCAGCGTTGCATAGAAGCTCACTTTTACAAATAAATATTTATAAAAAGACTCACTTTTATAAAATAAGTGAGAATTATTTCTACAATAAATTATTTTATAAACTAAAGTTGCATCTAAAAAATAACTTAAAAATAATTACTTTAAATAATTCACTCTTATATTTTAAGCAAAATGAGTTTATATTAAAGTTATTTGAAAAGTTAATATTGCATTATCTTTTTCAAAAAATAATTTAATAAAAATATAGCCTTGAATTTAAGATTCCTTATAGAATAATTTATAACCAAATGAGTTAATGCAAATGCAGAATATATAATGAATATTAGTAAGGAAGAAAACACACACACACACACTCTTTTTTCTTCCATGTGTTTCAAAGTGTGTTTTACTTAAAAAAATTCATAGTTTTTGCAGAATTTTTTTTAGCACAGTTGTAAACATAAATTAGACGAGATTTCATTTTTTTTTTTAAATTAACAAAAATCAGAATTAAATTTTGTTTATGGAAAATGCAAGTTTTCTCTTTGTTTTTAATTTGTTGAACTTGCATAAAACATAGTACAAAGAACATACATATAAAATAAAATATTTTCTACTCTGTGTCTTAGTTGCTAAAATCATATAAAGTGCATAACAAAGAGCATGTGCAAATTGAAAGAGTAACAAAATGAGAATACTAATAGTAAAATCAACATATTAACTTGTTTTTTTTTAAATGTGTGATTAGACTTTATACCTTTATATTTAACAAAAAAAAAAAATGTCATATTTTGGGCATAAGGAAACTTTTTTTGAGTTAAATGAAACATGTTTCCAACTAAAGACATTGCTCTATATGTAATGAAATATACTACTTAGTTTATAAATACACGCAAACAATAATTTTTTTTTTGGTAACATAGATTTAGGATCTTTGATCAACATTGGGAGCAAGTCTTCATATGGGTTTTGTTACTGTTCAACAAGACATGGTATTTCCATATAAGTTGAACACTATAAGCAATTACTAAAGACACGATCTTTCCACATAGGTTGAACACCATAAGCAACTACCCACACAACTAGATCAACAATTAGTGCATCAATGTTTTTATGTGGTTAAAATCCTCAAGAAGGGAAATAATGTATGACCCCAACCAATGTGACCACTTGAGACATGATATTAATATAAAAGAAAATTTTGTACATAATAGTTTCTCACAACCAATATGACCCTCCATGTTTTTTAAATAAGCGCATAAACCAATTAGGTGTTAAGCCAATGATCAATATAGCCATTAGTGTTGAGAAGATCACGAGCCATAAAATCACTTTATCTTTAGAATATATTATGATTGTAAGACATTCATAGTGGATTAATTTTCTCACTTTGAATACTTAATACGTAGGAGAATGACATAATCTTATTGATGGGAAGAAAAAAACACAAACACCAATGTAGATCTATTTTATCTAAAAATCAAAATTATATCTTAATTTCTTTTGATAATTGTTGTGGATTTCCATGGTGTAAAGGTCTTATGTTAAGTTGGATCTCGAGTGATATTGATCTTATTCTTTTAGATGAAACTTGGGAGCATGCCGAAACTAGGGTCCCTCACCTTGACGAGTTCACTCTTTGGTCTGCCTGGAATAAGAAATCCTCCAGAGAGGTTTTGGTGGTATAGCCTATTATATTAGGAACATTGTTTCCTCTCACATCCAACTTCATAAAACTGACCCCTTCAATCAATACATTTGGATCGAGATCTCTGATTCTACAACCAATAGGATCTTTCTTGCAATCTTCTATTTCGCCCCTATCAACTCTACATCCTATAAGAAAAACAACCTGGATAAGAATTGTCCTTTCAATACCTTAGAAAAAGACATCTACAACCTAAGGAATGAAGGCAATATCCTTTTGCTTGGGGACTTTAATGCTCAAATTGCTACTAACCAAGCTATTATGTTAAGTAACAACTCTAACCCCAACCCCTTATGGCTTGATGAGGATGGTAACTTAGCTAATAGATTCAAGAGAAAATATGAAGACATAATCGAGAACTTATTCGGCACTGAGCTCCTCAAACTTTGTAGTTCCCAGGACTTAATCATTGTAATGGGATTAATAAATGGCCTCTCTCTGGCCAAATGACCTGTTTCCATGGGTTGGGTAGTAGCATCATGGATTATGCGATTTTTGACATCTATGTCCTCAACCATATTACAAACTTTGAGCTTCTTAACGGGTACGGGCCTAACTCTGATCACAGACCTTAGTCTTTATCCATTAATCTTGCTATGCATACCACCCACATGCATGTGAACAACGAAAGCAAAAGTCACATTCACTTCGATAGAAGTAATTTCGACCTTTTCTTAAGGCATTTGGAAAGGGATTTAGGCTCCTTGACTTATAATAACAACTTTGATCAAATCTATTACCATTTTACTACTACCCTTTCCACCACCATTAGCAAATTCTCTAATAAGACTTTGTATAAGAAAAACAATAGAACTTCCAATCCTTGGTATGACAAAGACGGTAAAATTGTCAGGAAAGCAATCAGAGATGGCCCTAATGAAAGCATTAAGCTCTATAATATAAGTATATACAAAGCTCTCATTAAGAGGAAGAAGAGGTCATATATTAATAAGAGACAAGAGCATCTTCTCCACCTTTCTAAAGTTGCACCCATAAAATTTTGGCGGAATGTGCTTGTTCATAAAACTAAAGATAATCATTCTATCCCCCTAGAAAATTGAGACAACTATCTTAAAAAGTTGTATGAATCTTTGGACACCATGGGCACCATCTTAAACACTCTTATTAAGGATGATATTTTTTCTCTGGAAGACATTGAGTTTGGGATTAATAAGCTCGCTAATGGTAAAGCAAAAGCTATTGAAGATTACCAAGTTGAGATCTTTAAAATGGGAAAATCTATCCTCATTCCTCATCTCCACAAGCTTCTTAATTTCGTTGTAAAGCATGGCTTCCCTAAGCTTTGGACGCAAAGCCTTATTGTGCCTATCTTAAAAAATGGGGACAAAAGTGCTCCCTCTAACTACATGCAGGACCATTATGATTAGCCACATCCTAGCCAAGATTTATGAGCTCATTATGGAAAAAAAACTTAACCTTTGGCTTGAGAACTAGGGTAAAAGAGCTAAAGGGCAAGCTGGTTTTAGGAGACATCACTCGACCATCAACCACCTTGTCACCCTTAGGATCATTGCAGAGGAATGTCACAATAGTAAAACTAATCTCTTCTGTTGTTTTGTGGACTTTAGAAAAGCTTTCGACATTGTCCCCCAAGATAAGCTTTGGGAGAGGCTTGAAGAGATCATGGTTCCTCCTGAACTAAGGATTGTTGTGATCCGCCTCTACGAGACTATCATTGCCAAGCTTAAGACCAATGAAGGGTGGTATAAAGATATTAAATGTAATATCGAGATTAAGCAAGGTTGTCCCTTTTCCCCTACCCTTTTTGGTATTTACATCGATAAACTAGAGGAGTGTTTGGAAACTATGGGCTGCAAAGGCACCGAGCTCGCTGGTATTATCATTACTCTTCTCCTTTATGTTGATGATATCGTTCTTCTTGCAAGGAGCCATGATGACCTAGACAAGCAGCTTAAGACTCTTCATGTCTACTGCTCCAAGATGGGTATGGCAGTTAATATCGACAAGACTAAAGTCATGATCATTAAATCCAAAAGGATCACCCATGGTAGTTTCATCTATGATAACCATTGCCTTGAGAAGGTTTCTTCTTATAAATATTTGGGTATTGGCTTTCCTCATCAGCTCAAATGGAATTATAACATTGAGAAAATAATTATTGGAGGTTGGAAAGCTTATTATGAACTTGAAAACAATTGTAAGTTCGCTGATCTTTACATTTGGAGTAAAAAAAGGTTCCTCTTTGAGACTCTTGTCACCCCCGTTATCTTATACAAATGTGAAGTTTGGGGATGCATTATATCTAGGGAGTCGTGGAGAAAGATTGAGATGATCCAAAAGCAATTCATAACATATAACCTCAAGATCAAGGGAAATACTCCCTATCCTATCCTCTTGATCGAAGTTGGTCTGTCCCCCATTGAAAGTGTGGCTATGTTTATATATCTGATGTATAAGAAGAAGCTTCACAATATGGAATCCAAGAGGCTCCCAAAAATTGCTTCAAACTTTAGTAAAAACCCCAATTTGCGCCTCAAGCATGAGTGGCATCAAGATGCTCAGTCTTGGCTCAACCTTTGGGGGATTAAGGAGGAGATCATCATGGGAAGCAAGGACAATATCAAAGATACTATTACCTCCAGTTTTAAGGACAAGATGTGGGATGCTAAGGAGCTAGAGGGTAAAAGGAAGCTAAGGTACTATAAGGAGGTGATCAACCCCACCCTTGATAGCCAGAATTATCTCTCTATGTTGACTAGCACTAAGAAGAAAATGAACATTGCTAGAATTAGAACTAACTTTCATGAGCTTCGGAGTGAGACCAGGAGGTGGTCTACTCCCAAGACTCCCTGGGACCATAAAATTTGTGAGATTTGTGATACTAAGAAGGTGGAAGATGAAAAACACTTCCTTTTAGACTACCCGACTCTCGCCCACCTCCGCTCTCAATTCCATATCATTAGCCACACCTCCAATCTTCTTGACTTATTAAGCCAACCCAACTATAGCGATCTTGAAATGCTTCTTTCCTTACTCCTTGATCACATAAACAAGATTTTGAAGGATAACAATTAGACTCTCTTTTCTTGAGGTCCGATAGACCACATTGGTCTTAGTAGACGTTAATCATCATAATCATCAATAAACTTTATAAACCATTAATCATAACCTTATTCTCAAATCAATTATATATTTATATATAATATATAATTTTTCAATATATATTTAAAAAAAACTTATTTCAAATAAAATTCTAAATAATAAATTCCATCTTATAATTATATATATATATCGATATTAATTTAAATATACAATTTACTAATATATTATAATTTAATGAATATAATACATTAAAAATATAATGAGTTATTATTTTTATTCATAAATTAAAACCCTCACCTAATATAGCCATTATTAAGTTGATAAATAAAAATATATATATTTATATTTTATAAACTAAACAAAAATAAATTAATAAAATTTATCTAAATATTATTAAACATTCCCCTTTACCTCTCCAGTCAAATATTGTTGTTATCTTCTAGCTGCAAGGTTGACCTGTCTTCCTATTTAACCTTTTTCCTAGATCTATTTCTTCATCATATCGTGAAAATGTAGTTCGAAACGAGTCTACCAAAATCTTCAATGTGATTTCTCGAAAAATTCTCAATACTAAAATTCCATCTTAATTTAATTATTCCACGTAAATTTAAGAATCAAAATTTGTAGACATTGCTAAAGGTATTGAAACGCATTTTTATCAAACTTGCACAGTTTTTTTCTTTTCAGCATCTTAACTTCATCTCTGTTGATGCAGCGTTTGCCTGGTGGGGACGACAAAACACTCTTCGGCCTATTCTTCCCATCACCTTATGGTCTCTTTGGAAGTGGAGGAACCTAAAATTTTTTGAGGATTCTTCTATCTCTGCCAAATATGTTCTCTCTTCCATCTCTGCTCTTTATCTTCCAATCAGCTGAATGATGCAATGGTTTTTGCCCTTTCTGATTTTGGGATTTGATCATATGAACATACAACATGATGGTAATCTGTTTTACATGATGTGCTATGTTGCTTATCGGTAGTATTCATGAGTTTTCAATCTCATACAGAACTATCTGAATATCTTGTATATATATCCTCAATATAATATCATGATTTTCTTTCTGAAAAAAAACCTTTCAAAATGTATAAATAACCTAAATTTAAGTTTTAGGATTTTTTTCCATCCATATTCTTAAAGTATACGGTTTTGAGTGGATTAGATCAAGAATACCTTGCAGTGGAAATAAGCTAAAAATACAAATTGACTTATTCTAAGCATAGAAGTAGATTAAAAATAACTCTAAAAATATTGTATAATATATTGGTAGGTTGAATGATAAAATTCCAGCATCTCCATAGTATTGAATTTATTTATTTCCTCATCCACAGATTGTTTTCTCGCTCCCATGCTTGGCTTAAATCTTTAAATGGTCAACTGGGATCGGGGCTTTTCAGCGTTTTGTTTTGTGCGCACAGATGCAAACTTAATTCTTAGGTGTAGGACAGATGCCCTCATATCATTGGGGCAGCCCTCTAGCGATTAGTTTGCGCTTAGATCCTCCACAGTTCCACTCTTTGCAATCCAATGCCACCCTACAAATTACAAGAACAAGAATTTTAGGCCAAACCCATGTCCGCGGATCCTGAAATTTGAGTACCCATCTCTTCATCTTCTTCCATTGATCGTCCTAGGGCTGGCTTCCAATGTGCGAATTGGGTTCTCTAAATTTGGGATTTTGCAAGTCTCTGATATTGTCAGCTCTCCGAAATAGCAGGGTAGATATATTTATAAATATACACTTATTTATTCATAGGCTTTGAAGGGCTCTTAAGTTCTGCTCCTCCTCATTACCTCCTGGGTTTCGAACTGGAGACTGGTGGGTCTGCATAATTTATCCAGCTGATGGGAACATGCAGTGCTGAGGAAGTGAAAAAGATGGCATCACCATCGAACATGGACAGCGTAAACCGTATCCCACTTTTGTTTTTTGATTTTAAAATTTTATTATGCTAATGTAGAGTTCAGCATATTGTGGTGAAATCAAGGAATGCGACTCAAATTTTGGCACACAAAAATAGCATTGCGCATGCATTAGAACTTGGGTTTCTTCTGCTTGCATTGTAAATTGCGTGATTATAGTGTGAGATAGCTTGAAATATGAGTTTGACCTTCTCTTGGCCGGAAACAAACATCTTTAATTTTCAATGTATTTGTATTTGTATTTCTTCTATCTTAATGGGAATTGACATGGGATTTCATGAGTAATTTTTTTTTAGGAAAGGAGCTTTTTAGGGCTTATGGGTGTAATTCGGCAGGTTTGTGTGTTTCCATAGGCGGGTCAAAGTTTCAGTCTCAGAATACTGTTGCAACTATTGTGAAATTCAGGTTTGCTGAGATTGACTTAAGTAGTTGCACCAAGAGAAGCGAGGTGCATTCTGTAGTCCCGGTGGCGGTGATCCATCAGCTCTGCCTTTCTCTCTGTGTGTAACGGTACATTGAATCTAGACGGTGCATTGATTATGGACCCATCTATACCTGCACGTAACGTGCGGCCTGAGGTTGTGAAACTCGGAAATGCATATAAAATATCGGAACACAATTATGCAAACCCATAGCTTGAAACCTTGAGGTGCGGACTGTGCTATTTCGAACATAGTAGTATGTTCACTAAGGAACAACCACACGGCACCAGTAAGTAACCTCAAAACCAAAGGATTCGTCTTAATACGTAAAGCTGTTGAGTGATGTCTGTACTGGAGGAATGTGGTAGGTTCTCACATCAATCCTGGGGACAGTGACAGGCAATAGGGGTCTGTTTCAATTCTGCATTAAGTATTCCGGTGAATATGGCTCATGGGTGATGCATAAGCATGTGTTACAACAATGACAACTCCAATGAAATTGAAATTGGTAAGTAAGGGCAGGCATGGATTTTGCCAGTTGCCTCGACTGCTGTCAAGAAAGTAGCATGTTGCCAACTTTACACAATGGGAACTCACCATGAAGAAATGGGACCACGAAACATAGTCAATTATGATGTGAATGTAATTTGATCTATAACATTGAGAATAAAACGTAAGAACAAATCTCTCTGGCTTTGTTATCTCTCATACCATTTTCTTTCATATGCATTTCATATATGTGATGAAAATATATGTATCTCGCATCTTCAAAGATCATGCTTGTTTAGACGGGGATTATGGCTGTTAGTCAACGAAAACAAATTACACATGATTTCATTCCTTAGATCAGGGTTTCCCATAGCTTAAAATCAATCAGAACTTACAAGTCCAGGGAGGCAAGAAAGGGAGGAAAGCTAGACAAGATGAAGAGGTCAGAGGGTATAGGATGGGGAGAGGGCAATGCTGGAATAGGCATGATTGGTGGCAGTGAGGGTGGTGGCAGTGGGTAAAAGGCCTTAGCAGAAAGCCATCAAAATCCCATTGAACTGATCTTTTCATCCTAGAATTGGTTTTGGTTGCTTCCAAAATGTTTCCTAGAAATTGTAAGTGAATTTTTGCTCAAGGTACTTATAAGTTTTGCAATGGTCTCAGGAGCAACATTTCCAGCAATATATATTGTTAGGGGTTTTTCACTGTTTGTCTCTTTTTTTATATTGATAAAATGCTTCAAATTTCTATCAAGATACAGAATATGTGCATTTTGCAAAATGAGGGCTGGACAGCAGTTACCGCAAGCTTTAGCCAGAAGACATAAAACGCTAGCCAATTAAATTGGCGATGCAGGTCGATTCAAAAATAAATTGTCATAATGTGCTCCAATGCCCAATGCAATTGCAGACAATTTGGATTGCAATTTGTTCCAAACTAAATATCACTTAGATTTTCTTATATGCAAGCACTTATACTGTTATTTGGTTAATTTTGTATTTCTTTAACTGAGACTTAGAAATATGCGAGAAGGTGGAAGCCCTGGAGATAGCTTCGAGTTCCAATTTAATGACACAGGTATATATATATGTTAGGTGGTTGTTTTTCTTTTAGAACCCATACTTGAGTATTTCTTTGTTCTATGAGACATTGAATTTTATGAATTATTGGCTGCATTCCTTCTCCAAAGTTTTGCATTCTAATTTCTCAGACATTTGAAAGATGTTTCTGTCAGTTAATATATTCTAGCCAGTATCCTGAATCTCACAAGCTTTGTCCAAGTTTCAGCCGTATCTTGGTTTTTCTTTAACTGGGCTTGGCTTTTGGAAAAAGATAAGTCCGCAAATTATTTGCCGTGGAATATTAATGAAATTGTATAGTGCTTTCTTGGTGAGGCCAAACTGGATGAAAATACTTAATTTTTTTTAAGAAGACAAAGCCCACAAAACCGTAAAAGACACATGTAATCTCCTCTAAGGAAAGATTGTAGGAGTAGTTGATTACCTTCGTATGAACTTAATTGTAGTTTGCACTTTTAAAACACGTGGGACGTATGAGTTGTTGAATATTTTGATATATACTTGATAGAAACAACTTTTAGAAGTAATTTTTAGAACTTGATTTTCAACCATGATAGTTCAAATATAACTGACATTCTGTATTTATTAGATGCCCACTTCCGTTGTGAGGGACATTTAGTAAACAAGGTCTGATACAAATTAATGACTTTAGTCATAATATATCTGTTAAGTATGTCATTTGAATGCCTTAACACAGTTTATGCCAAAATAAGACTGACAGGACATAGCCTTGCTCAACCATTATAGTTCGAATATAACTGACACACTATATGTATTAGATGCCCACTTCCATTGTGAGGGAAATTTAGTAAACGAAGTCTGATACAAATTAATGACTTAAGTCACAATATTATCTCTTCTGCATGTCATTTGAATGCCTTAACACAGTTTATGCCAAAATAAGACTGACAGGACATAACCTTGCTTGGAAACTGAAAAATAACAAAACTCAACAGTGAACTAAATCAGCAATTGCAATAGAGAACACTAACCCCTGAACAAACCAGATAGAGGGCATTCCTTGAGAAAGTCTGAAGGAATATAGGCAGGTGTTCCATGGGGAAGCTCTGAGAAGGGTCTCTTGAGGCCAAGGAACCTACCTTGATTCTGGCAGCTAGCTAAGCTCTTGTTTGTTCCCAAGTTTTATCTGTGCGAGTTACCCTCTGCTCAAAAAAAGGCTAGATTTCTAATCCTGTAGATCGAATAGAGGAGCACTTTGACTGAAATTTGAGCAATTCATATAGGCTGATTATAGCTGCCAAACTGGCCTTTCATCTTCCACTACAGATGCCTGCAGAGGATACTCTCAATGTGCTAGACTGCTTCGACTGAAATTTGAGCAATTCATATAGGCTGATTATAGCTGCCAAACTGGCCTTTCATCTTCCACTACAGATGCCTGCAGAGGATACTCTCAATGTGCTAGACTGCTTGAAGTTCTTTATGAAACCAAGAGTCCAAGTCAAACATCCCCAGCCAGTTTCCGTCTTTACCCAAGTACACTTCTAGAAGATGCGAGGAACTTAACCATCATTATGACCACAGATTTGGGAAACTTAATAGGTTCTTATTGTTGAATTATTCCAATGCTCAACAACTTTAGAGCAAACAAAGGTCCTATAGGCAAAGTGCTAGTGTATAACATTCTCCGTTGGTGTGACATGTTTGTACAGTGGTCATTCCTGCTGGACGTCAAGTCTTTGGTCTTGAACTGCTATGTTGCTATATATGTCCTCAGAAAGATCTTTATGGAAGCCCTTATGAGTACAAGGCTACAAGTCTTATGCACAATAATTCTTTCTTTCTCTTGGGAAAGGGGAAGCTCTCAAGAGAGCTGAAAGAAGATTGGCTTTTTGTCTGAAGATATCTTCTTCAATTATTCCCACAGCCAAGTAGTTCAGTAAACAGGGATCTATCCAGCCTATTATCTCTTAAACTAAGCTGCTGAATACCTGGTTCCTGTTCCAGGGGCATGCAACCTGGGTCTCTCCATTTATTCTTCTAAGTGTTAACTTCATCACTTGGTTAATGAAAATTTCTGGAACTATTTTTGTCCATGCAGACCATGTTAACCTCCAAAGACACTGACCAGTCCTTGGAGAGATTTAAGAAAGAAAGGATCTTGAATGGACATTTATTCAAATATATGGACAAGATGCCCTAATCCCACAAATGATAAGCAGAAGCTAAGTCACTCAACCTTTTTTCTGCCCTTGAGTTCTGATATCACCTTGGATCTCTAATTGCCTGCTCAGCTGACTGGATGGGTGCATGCACATACTGTGGATTAGCTTATTGGTTTAATGGTGCAAGTTGCAACCACTAGATTGAAGAGAAGTGTCACAAGAAGTCTGAATGGATGTCTCAACTAATGTTTTTTTTTGTTCTCTTGTTTTGTTTTGTTTTTGTTTGTTTTTGTTCTTGTTTTTGATTTTTTGTTTATTGTTTATTGTTTCTTGGTTTTTTGTTTTTCTGTAATCTCCCAACAGTTTTAGGGGCCTCAAGAATGGATGGACGTAATTGGTCATCTGATTCAAGATGGATATTAGCGTCACTTCCCTCACAAGATTTAGAATTCTTGCAGGCCAACTCTCCATCGACAGCCATATTTTATCTAGAATTGAATCCGGTCCTAAACCTGAATTGATTGGAAGCCTACATGAACACCCAAGTATTTTGATTGTCACCTTTTTGCAGAAGGAGAATGCCCTAGTTTTGTCCATACAGACCACATTAGCCTCCAAAGACACTGACCAGTCCTTAGGGAGATTTAAGAAATAAAGGATCTTGAAAGGACAATTATTTATATATTTAGACAAGACACCCTGCTTCCACAGATGATCTTCAGAGGCTAAGTCCCACAACCCTTTTCTGCCCTTGATTTCTGAAATCACCATGGATCTCTAATTCCCAGCCTAACAGAAGGGTGCATGCACATCCTGTGGATTAGGTTATTCCATATTGAAGAGAACATCACGAGATGTCTGAATGGATAGGTCTCAACTAATCTTTTTTCCCAACAGTATTAGGGCCCTCAAGAATGGACAGAGTTAATTTGGCATCTGATTGAAGGTGGATATTAACATCACTGCGTTCACAAGATTTAGACATCCAACAGGCCAACTTTACATGGATCACCAGATTTTATCTAGAATTGAAGTTGGCCCTGAACTTGAATTGGTTGGAAGCCCATATGAACACCCAAGTATTTGATTATGTCACTAGTTTATTGGTTTAATGGTGTAACCAGCAGCTTAAAGAGAACATCACGAGATGTCTGAATGGATAGGTGTCAACTAATCTTTTTTTCCAATAGTGGTAAGGCCCTCAAGAATGGATGGAAGTAATTTGGCATCTGATTGAAGGTGGATATTAACGTCACCACCCTCACAAGATGTAGACATCCAATGGGCCAACTTTCCATGGATCACCATATTTTATCTAGAACTGAAGTTTGTCCTGAACTTGAATTGGTTGGAAGCCCATATGAACACTCAGGTATTTAATTATGTCACCTTTTTGCAGAAGGAGAATGCCAAGAAGCTAAGCTATCACATATAAGTTGTCTGCTATCTCTCCATTCTTTGTACGGAAGAACCCTTCCTTGTGATAGGGGGCATGGCCTACTATAAGTGCAACTGTGATTCTCTTACAATTTTCATTCTTTGTTAATGATCAAGTTGTACAATGGGTTCATAGCTAAGTTGCAGCAAACGCAGGGTAGGAGGCCGTTTCCGTACAGAAACGGAAACGAAACCCTGAAACGTGTGTGGTACGGCCGTGAAACGTGTTTCTGGCCGTACTGGCACGTTTCTTGATGCGGAAACGTGGCCAGTACGACCAGAAACGTGTTTCACGGCCGTACGACGCACGTTTTCACTTGTATTTTTTTTTTTGCTTGCTTGTTTTTATTTCTTTAATAATGTATTTCTTGTTTTTTTTTTAAATTTATTTGTTTTCTAATTTATTATTAGGTTTTCCTAATGACTTCTAGTTGCTTCTAGATGCCTGTCTAAAGTTATAAAAGTGAACTTTTGCCCTAGTGTTGATATGCAGTTCATCAGGAAGTTTGAGGCATATGCAGTTCGTGGTAATGTTAAATTCTTAAAGTAAAAGTGATATTCTCCTTTATTTTTCATATTCATCCTTAGTAAAAGTGATATTCCCCTTTATTTTTCATTTTCTTCTGTATTTTTCATTTTCTCCTGTATTTTTCATTTTCATCCTTAGTAAAAGTGATATTCTCCTTTATTTTTCATTTTCTCCTTTATTTTTCATTTTCATCCTTAGTAAAAGTGATATTCTCCTTTATTTTTCATTTTCATCTTTTTACTTGATTTTTTAACATTACCATGAAATGACTCTGGATGTTTGAAAGTGGTTTCACCCTCATTGGATTTCATATGGAGAAAGTAGAATTTTAAATCTCACTCAAAATTGAGCAGACTTATCTGTTTTTTCAGGATTTTAGGATTGGGGGAATTGCAATGTTTCCATTGGATTTTATCATGTACTAGGGTATGGAACTTGTATTTAATCAAGAGAACCAAACCCTCTATGCAGGGGAGACTCCCAATAATCAAGAGCATGTAGGGTACTAGGGTATGAAACTTGTATTTAATCAAGAGCACTAAGGTCGTTCGACTATGTAGGAGGAGACTCCTAATCAAGTATGAGACAAGAAATTAGAAATTTCTCGTGGCTGATTTTGGATATTTCTATTTTCATTATGTGATCATTCATGAGTAAATGTGATGTAAATTTAGAGACTTATAGTTTATGCATTGACAATTGTCAATTTTATCATAATGTAATAAATTAGAATGTATCATATATGCTTTATGATTGCACATATTTCTTAAATGTCCTAATATATATATATATTCATATATTCGCATTTCCCCGTTTCCAAAATTTGGGGAGGTCGTGTTTCGTATCGGTTCCCGTTTCGGAAACTCGTACCCGTTTCCCCGTTTCGTGCAACCTTGGTTCATAGATTATGTAAAATGTCCAAGTTGTGTCTACAGGGAATTTCTTAGGCGTTTCATCCCTTAACCTTGCCTATTAGTAGAAAAAGAGAGTGTGAGGCATGAGCAGAGAAGTAACATGCCAACTAGATTTTTTTTCTTTTGAGCACAATGTGAGATGGGCTGTACAATTTGAGCATCCACCATCTAGTCTACTAGTCTAAGATTTAGCAGCTATTAATGTAAGAAACGTGCTTTTGTTAAGGTATCACTATTGTTATATCGTGGCATATCTATATTGGTATGTAATTTGTAAACCCCCTATGATTTTCAGTTGGGAACATGGAATAATGTAGCCTTCAAAAGTTTTTGGCGACTCCAATTTATGGTCAGCTTCCGCTACTCGTTCGTGTTTTTGCATGCCCACAGCCCACCAATTACTGAGCATGAAGCTGTTCCTTTGACTTTTCCCTTGATTGAAGGGTGACTATATGACTTTAAACAGAGATAAAATCTGGGCTTTATAGGATTGTTTTGTTTCGCTTTCTTTTCTGGGATGCTCCCTGGAGATTGTGTTTGTCCTTCTATTAATTGCAGTTGGCATTTCCATAGTTTTTCAGCATTCCTTGTTTTATTAGTTTCAAGATTTGTTCTTGGAATAAGGATCAATTCTTCGTAATGTCAGTTTTTCAAATTTACATGTAATAAGTACTGATGCCATTATGGTGCTTGAAACAGTGACTTTAAAATTTAAATCATGCATGCAGTTTTCTTATACAAAATTTGTCACTAGCAGCCATTTCTCCTAGGTATTAGAGATGTGACATAAATGTGACAAGAAACGTTTTGTCAGTGTGTTTGAAATCATAGTTGTGGGTTGAACATTGTATATTTTTCTTGAGGAAGCCATTTTCAGGTGTGACATAGAACAATTTGCATCCTGCATGACTTCCCAACAAATGCATGTTCATTGTCAGGGGTCCATTGTCTATGTTTTTCCAGTGTTCCAGTGGTATTTGAATCTTTAACACAACCTGTAGGTATCTGTTTACAATGGGTACTACATACCGCAGAACCAATGCACATCTCACATGTGGCCCGGTACATTGGATACACCAGTTGGTATGTCCTAGTCCCAGAAATCTGTGTCCCTTGCAATTGGTGTATGTGCAGAGTACGTTGTGTTGTCAAGGGACACACGAGTACCCAACTGTTGCATGACCTTTTGATGGGAAAAAAATATAAAAACCTATGTTGCACTGGTTTTCAGGACAGGCGAACAGTGCGGATGTGGACATGTCCCTGGGACAGCTAGAGTGCACCACCAAATTTTTCAGGGAACAGCGGGTTGGGGACTACTTTATATATATATATATATATATAGTATAGCTTATTATGCTTACAAGCTTGAACAGACTACAAATGTTTATGGTGAATTCTGAATCACCATAAACATTTGTAGTTGGTTCAAGCTTGTCAGCATAATAAGCTGTACCATACACAGCTCTTACACTTGCCAATTCTGAAAAAGCTTGAGTAATTTAAAAAGGGCAGAGTGACATTCCCTTATTGGTAACTAGACATGAGCAAAATGCAGTTGAGCTTTAAGAAACTTAAGTGTAATATTTTCAATTTGCAATATGGTCCATGAAGGGTTTATGAGACAGAATTGTCTCTATAGCAGTTCTTCCTCATATTTCCTGTTAATGATGATTATGTTAAAACATAAAAAATCATTCCCTTCTCAATAGGTTTTGCAGACTTATATAGCTGTGTTGAAAACAACTATAAAGCACACTGGTTCTGTAAAGTGATTCATATTTCAGATTAAGAAGGTGATTGAATTGGAATTTATTCAAACATTTAGTACCCAACCCAAGTCACCACTATTTGATTGTTTACACAATGTTTAAGTTTAGGATGGTGGAAGCAGTGGACTTGAATGACCTTGGGAAACCCATTTACAATATGTAAGAGCTGAGATGACATGAAAAATAAGAAAAACAAGAGCAATAACCACAAGGATCAGCCTTTTGAAATGATGTATCTTGACATGAAGTTTTTGCTTGTAATGTTGTTGCTGAAAATACAATATTTAAACCACCAAAAACCCAAATTGAAAACCATCATACAAAACCCATGTTTTGAGTTGCAACTTGTACATTAGATTTAGATTCAGTGCAATACAAAAATATTGGATGGGAAAAATGATCATACTGCCCCATCATCAATGTCCGTGATTGTCAAAATTGATGATATATACCCTAAACATTCCTAAAATCTGTCCAGAAAATCCCTGAAATCTGCCAACAATGTCTTGGAGAGGGCTATCAAGTCTGCAAGTCCCTGATGAAGTCCCCTGCCCTGCAGTTTCGGGATGTTTCTGAAGGGCCCCCAAGTCCCCGAAACATGGGAATGTAGGGTACAAAGGTTTACTTTGGGGGCGATATAGATAGAATCTAAAAACCTAATTTTGGTTTTCCCACCATTGGTTTGGTAGCTGAAATCCCATAACAGCAGTGGATTTCAGTGTGTTTCATTGGATTCAACACTGAAAGCATTGGAAAGGCATTCTTGTGGCCAATATTTTGTCACGACAGAGGTTTTTTGCAATTTACCACAGAAACTGTGTTTTGGAAACTGTTACAGCAGCATTCTTTTGTTCATTTTACAGACAAATCCACCTGCAACTTGCTGGAGAGGCGATTTCTCAAGATTGAGTACCATTTCATTTAGTACAATTGAGAATTCCATATTTACGGTTGAGAAATTTCAGTCTGCAATATCTAATGACCTATTTTATAGTTTACTTTTGAGTTTTGGTTATGACATGAGAAATACAATGATATTGAGTCATTAGATATAAAAATGTATAGATGTCCCATGTGATGCTCTTGGTGCTGGGGTTCCGGCGCAGGGGCAGGGTTTCTCTAGTCTTACTGGGTATGCATTCACATGTACTGGAATCTTGGTATAACATTGGGGTTTTGGCTTATTATTCCTAGGGTTTCATGAGAAGGTGGAATATGCCCATTCTAGGCCCATTGGCAACCACTACATGGTTGCCAGCAAAAATCCGGGAGCAGTGAACATGGATGAATGACAGTCCCAGTTATTTGCCTAACTAGACAACTTCATTTCCAAGGATCCCAACCATGTTTTAGGTTATTGTGAGGACTCCAAGGCACATTAAGTGTATCAAGATTCAAACCTATATGAAAATCCCCTTGATACAAGGAGCACCTCATTATTTTACGTTTTTGAGGTTTTTGCACCATTGCCAGGAACTCTGATGCCACCACTAGCCTTTCTGGGGAAAGACATCAAGCTGCTTGCAGGGGGGCTTTTTCTCTTTCATTGGACTTGCAAAGGATTTGTCTTGAAGTTTGAACCTAACAAAGGAACTCACATTCTGTTTCAGAATTACTTGAGTGGTCCTATGTTGACTGTTCCTTCTCTTTCTAGTGGCACATACTATACTCGTATAAAACATTTCCTTTTGAAATCTCACCCTGTTTTTCTTTTGTTTATCATGCATTTATTCTCCAACCATGATCTTTTAAGTGTTTCAGACATGAAAAATATTGAATAATCACTGAATTGGTAATTTGTTTGTGTATATCAAGTGAAATGCCCACGTGCAGCTATGAGAGTTACCCATTACAAAATATGAGTTACCCAATGTACAAACAGAAGGATAGGGTTACATATATTCAGAATCAAAATATATGTGATCGTCTGCCTGAAGAGTAGGAATTTGGCATCAAATTTATGTTGAAAGTACCAAGAGTCTTGAGCTCATAATATAATGTCAGCTCCACCAACAGGTACCGTGGAAAATGACAATGCCATTTTAAAACTTCCCATTGTCAAGAAGTTCTAGTGACACCCCTGGAACAGGATACTACTTCCGTTTTCAATGAAAACTTGAAATTCTTGTACTGGGAAAACGAATAAGTTCAAAATTCAATCTTGGGCCTTCTTCAGATTGATGGGATTATGCTTGCCACCGGGGTCAATGATACAGTTAGCACTCAATTTTTTAGCAATATAACGATTTTTTAGAGCGTCTTCATCATGATATGGTGTTAAGACACAACTTGATGTTTGAAGGGGTGCTTTGTCATGTTTTGGGACTTGTCAATAACACTTTTATCTTGACTAAAATGCTAGTCAGTTTTTACCTCACAACAGTGTAATTTATGTGATTTGCAAAGATGTCCAAGTTCATATTTATTGTAATACTTGTAACCTTGTTTGGCAGGCTTAGGGGTATGAGTGTGAAAAAAGCAGGGAAAAAATTGGGATTAAATCCCTAAAACACGATTTTTTTGGCTGGCCGATTAAATCGGCTGATTTTTTGCCAATTTTTCCCAGCTGAAAAAGTCGGGATTAAATCGGGACTTTTTCCAAAAAATCGTGAAAGAGGTAGTTTATTTAATGATTTTTAATTTTTTTTTTTGAAAAAATTGGGATTTTATTGAAAAAGTCGGGATTTTATTGAAATGACAATGCCATTTTAAAACTTCCCATTGTCAAGAAGTTCTAGTGACACCCCTGGAACAGGATACTACTTCCGTTTTCAATGAAAACTTGAAATTCTTGTACTGGGAAAACGAATAAGTTCAAAATTCAATCTTGGGCCTTCTTCAGATTGATGGGATTATGCTTGCCACGGGGTCAATGATACAGTTAGCACTCAATTTTTTAGCAATATAACGATTTTTTAGAGCGTCTTCATCATGATATGGTGTTAAGACACAACTTGATGTTTGAAGGGGTGCTTTGTCATGTTTTGGGACTTGTCAATAACACTTTTATCTTGACTAAAATGCTAGTCAGTTTTTACCTCACAACAGTGTAATTTATGTGATTTGCAAAGATGTCCAAGTTCATATTTATTGTAATACTTGTAACCTTGTTTGGCAGGCTTAGGGGTATGAGTGTGAAAAAAGCAGGGAAAAAATTGGGATTAAATCCCTAAAACACGATTTTTTTGGCTGGCCGATTAAATCGGCTGATTTTTTGCCAATTTTTCCCAGCTGAAAAAGTCGGGATTAAATCGGGACTTTTTCCAAAAAATCGTGAAAGAGGTAGTTTATTTAATGATTTTTAATTTTTTTTTTTGAAAAAATTGGGATTTTATTGAAAAAGTCGGGATTTTATTGAAAAAGTCGTGACTTTTTTAAAAATGAATATATATATATATATATATATATATTTAATTTTTGCCGACTTTTTCAAATAACTCCCGACTTTAACGACTTTTTCAATTTCTGGACCCTTGCCTATTTAATCCCGACTTCGACTTTTTCCACATTGGTATACCGTATGAATAGTGGACTTCAAATTTTTCTGATGAGGGAGAACATATTTACTGGGAGAAGCATTAAGAAAAGGGCCAAAAAAACCATAAATTTTGGACTTAAAAGTTCTGTTATTCTTTTTTTGAAAGCTACTTGAATTTTGGAAATGTTGATCAATTACAATTCATCTTAATATTGGGTTTTAAGCCAATAATATATTGCTGAAACTTGATGTTCTATGCTGAAACAATTACTTATTATGAAACTTCTTTTCGCTGCAATATCAGTTAAGCAATTGTAGATAGAACATAAACCATATAAACCATATGCATAATAGAAGACAACCAAGAACACAATGAGACACAGTGAATTTAGGTCCAATGACCAGGGTAAAATTCACAATGGGAAAACCAAACCAGATTCTTCTTCTATTAAAAGTCAATTGTTCAACAGAGAAACAAAATACAATGAGATATCAAGAGAATGAGTAAGTTCACCTAAATCTGAAATAGCTGCAGCAAGAAGATCTCTGATAGAAGCAACTGATGCAAACACTGAATCACTTTGGCTCACCAAGTTCTTCTCTTACTCTTCAAGTCTCTCTCTCTCTCAATCATTTTCTAGTCTCTCCAACTCTCTTTTCCACAAGTTCAATTCTCCTTTCACAATGCACAAGTGAGTAAGAAGAGAGGATGAAAGGCACATAGATATAGGAGCAAGGAGTTCGAATCATAAAGGAGGAGCAACTCGCATGCCTTGAGGGAGAGTTACATATGCCAATTTAGGGAGACGGGGTACTAATGCTTTGTAACTCATGCCATAAAGGAGGGGTACGCATGCCTTGTAGGAAAAATAGTGTAACATATGCACTGAAGGGTGCGTAAAAGGAATCTTTTATGACAAGTCTTTAATGCGCATGAGTGTAAGAGGAGTGCAACGAATCCATTAAGAAAGAGATAGGGTAATGCAACATTAAGTGAGAGAGAGAGGTACGAGTGCCATCAAGAAGAGAGAGAGGTGTGAAGTTGCATGATTGAGTGCCAAGTAAGAAAGGTGATATGTGTTTCCATTTTGATAATAATATTATAGTATCATAAGGATAATAATATTAATATTAATGATAATATTGATGATTAAGTAAAAATTGAACAATTAAGATTGATTAAGGATAAGTTAAGTGATTTTCCATCATCTATACTTGATTACCAATGGAAGCAAGGTGATTTACTATTTTTGGAAAGTCACACTTAAAATGATAGACATGACTTTCTATTTTTAGTCACTCTAGAATTGTCAGAAATGGGATTTTGTTCAAAGAAATTCACCCCTTAGCTGCCAATTTGCAACATATATGACTCTTGAAGGCTTCTTATCGGGATATCTTTAACCCTTGCTGTTAGGATCTCCCATTCTTGTGTATGCTTTCAACAACATCATCCGTTGAAAGCCAAGTTTTGTGAATGAGTCTTCTTCTGAGTCCTAATTTTTTTATTATAGAAGTTTATATAATTTATAAATGTTTGCCAATTGACTGAAATACCTCAGGATCATGATAATCATCATAAGTACTAATCACATACAGGTCCTTATATATGCAGAGAGGCAATATTCAATATGTTTTTCTTCATTTTATGATAGGTGAATGTTGAAATAACGTCCTATTTTATCAACTCAGTTTACTGATTATATATCATTTGCTTCGTTGAACTTAATAATATCATTTACCTCGCTGAACTTGGGCATATCTATGTCACTTTTATATATCTATTTGATGATATTGCATATTGTGTTAGATGATTGTTGTGACAAATGATGTAACAGGGTTTTATTTTGTGGACCCCTTGAACCAGCTTGCAGGTTGCTAGGTTTTCATTATGGTTTTCAAAACTACCTCCATTTTCTAATTGAATGAATACATATATCTTCTTAATTCATCTGTCTTTTTTTTCAAGCAAAAGAATGTTTCCTTACAAGCCTTCTATTCTTTCATTTGACTTGTCCATGTTCTTATTACAGCTTTAACATTTAAATCGATCTTTTAATTAATGAAATATAACCTACTGCAACTCTACAAACTACAGCTTATATGGAAGAACTTCTCTCTGGTTTGTTGGCTGGAATGCCGGGGATTTGGGTTTGATGCCTCAAACCCCCAATTCAACCATTATTAAAGTAAAGCCTAAGGGTTGGTATAGCTAGCTTAGTTTCTCCCGTCTCAACCTGAAGACAGGCTCATGTAGTAGGTTGTGCCCATCAGGATGGGTGGTGATGCCCGGAGAGTGCAAGTTGGGTGAGGCGGGGTCAGCAGCACCTAAATAATGGACTGGCTAAATCGATCTGTGTAACCCTCCTTATTAATTGTCTACTGCCTCGGTAACTTGAACGGAGTACTGCCCAGCTAGCTACCCGATTATAAATTAGTCCTATTTGCTTAACTGAGTTTCTGAATGTTTTACTCTTTCCTGTACCTTCCACTTTAGTTCAAGCAACAGTGGAGCTCCAAGCAATAGTGATTGTACTTAATTCCATAATATTACACTTAGTTACTAAATTACAGGTCCTTGGATAAAAAAATAGTCTCTCTTTCTTAGAACCTAAAGAATTGAAGACATGGTGGTTATTAAAGAGTTCTAATTGTTATGTAGAATAAGTTAGCCCAATAGAATCATGCAACCCAAGAGATTCAAGCAGTGCTTAAAATCACGAGGATGTTGGGTTGCCTGTGTAATCTATTAGATAGCCTTGGAGGCTAGTTGCAACTAGAGAATATTTGGTGATGAGGTTTATACAACATCTGAGCTGTATGAATATTCTGAATATTTTAACCTGCATAATATTCAGAACATTAAGACAACTTGACTATGAGCAGTGACATACGGGCTTCCCAAAACTGAATTCATTGTCTCTGTACTACCCAATGGTACATATTTATAATACAAAATTGTGGCTTGTTGAGAAATTGATAGATAGGTAAAAGTGATGATTTCTCTTATTTGATAATTACTTGTGAAATTACTGTTGGCTTATTATTATTTTTATTCTTCTTTTCATCAAGCAATTACCAAAATACAAAAATATGAAGATCACAGAGAACAATCGACACAAGATATAGGCTCCAAGCCAAGGCAAAAACCCCACAAGGGGGAAACCCATAAAGTCTCCTCTTCTTATAGAATCAGATCAAAGTGAGAAATCCAAGATCCAAGACTGATGCAAGAATTCAACCTCCAAGAAGCCAAGCCAAGCCCTCCAAACTTCAGTCAACAGATTTTCATCTTAGCTCGTGTTACTTCACAGAAATATAGCGACAGTCCCTCGCATCTACTTCAGAAGTATAGCCTCAAGAGACTTGCATCAATTGCAGAAGCTAAGCCCCAGAAAATTCACATCTTTTCAGATTTCATACCACAGAAAACTCGCTTATTATCCTTTCAAACTTGCCACAGAACATCAACAAACTTGCTTGCCAAAATGAATGAGAACAGGTGCCAGTATATAGTTGTTCTCACATGCCAAAAGACATCTTTTTAGGGAGCTGACTTGTCATCCAGGAGGGCCAACTTGGCTTATTGAGGTGAATTGATCCAAATTACAATTTTGAAAGTTCTTTTTCCTTTTTTCTTTACAAGAAGTCCAAATAGGACTTTGACTTTTTGACTCAATAAATCCTAGAAGCATGAAGTACATGCTTAACTAATTATAATAATATTTTTTTTTTGCTTTTTACATAAAATACATAAGTACAATGATAATTATGAAGACCGAACCTAGTTACACTTTTCCACATGGCTGAGTTAGATTAAAGATAAAGATAAATCTTTTGGTTTTAGCCTAAAATAAATTCACTGATCAAAAATATTTTCTCACAGGAGGAGCACTGAAAATAACTGAGTGCTAAATAGTTTTCTAAAGATAAGGAACGTATGTGTGTTGCTTATCATAAGCTTTTCTATTATTTTCTAATACAGTCCAATATTTTCTAATATTAATGCATGTGCTTTGAACTAGTTTGTATGTGTAGAATATCTTTTGCTATTTCAAGGAAATACTTTTTATATTACAAAAAACAGTATGTACAAAGGAGAATAATGTACAAGTCAACTCTACCTTATTGAGATTATGGGTGCAGTAAGATCAGCATAAGCCGGCACTGATATATCTTTTGCATCTCTAACGCGTGTACGTATAGAAAACTTTATCCTAACTAGTTACCATTCATGCAAACTGTGTAAGTTTTGTTTCGTAAAGATTGCATGTACTATATTTACTCAACTAATTCCTAAATTTTTACATTCTCCTCAAATGGGCATAAATTGCTATCATAATTCAACTTTGCACCTTGAATTTTATAATCTTTTTGTGTTATCCATGGTTTTTCATGACGTTGTGATGGTAAAGATTGTGTGCACTAGATTTACTCATCTAATTCCTAAATTTTACCTTTTCTAAAATGGACATTAATTTCTAACATTATTGGATGACTTCCTAGTTGGCTTTTCATAACATAAGTGCATTGTCCATGGCTCTATGGTGTGATTTTTGAGATTTTCAATCTCATAAAATTAATGAACAGATAATATTGCTTCCATTGACATCGACAGCCTGAAGGAAGTTCCAGAATTTGTGAAGCTTGAGCTGGAGTGCTTAGGAAATTATCTGTCACAAAATCATCTGTATTAATCACAGATTATTGCCATCAATCACACCCTTTTCTCACGTGTTTCTGTCCTGCTTTTCATATTTTACTTACTGCATTCTTGTGTGCTTTTATTTGATAAATGCCTGTAAGTGTATAGTAAACACATTTATGGTTGCAATACTGTATATGGTATAAACATATACCAAATTATAAGCACAATGTCCTTGTCTAACTATGAGAGTTGCATATATACAAAAGAAAGGATAGGGTCATGTGCTTAAGAATCGAGATTAAAGAAGACATATGGCCTTCAATAAGTAATTACTAACAATTATTTTTTGTATATCTATACATACATACATTCAAATCTCAAGCAAAATAAATTTCCATTGTATTCAATATTTCATGCAAGAATCAAACCTGCAAAACAAGGAGCTTGAGACCCTGCAATACCATTATAAACCATAACTACGATTTTTTTGGGAAAAGTTTGATGATCACTTATTATTGAATGCCTTGAATCTAGATTCTACTTATGTCATGTGATAGTTGTACTTATGCTGGATATATTCTTGAGTCCCATTAATCTGCTTTTGTTTTCATTTCTTGGAGATTAATAAAATTATCTCGTATCTTTTCTTGGGCGTCAATGCAATTATCTGATGTCATTTTTATCATTTCTTTAAAACTCCAAGGAAATCTTTGCAGGATCCCCCTTCTTCCTTGGAATATTCAGATTGAGGGCGGTTCAACCGTTAGCCACATTAGTTGTTCTAATCCCTAGGGACTCAACCAGATTTGAACTTGAGACCTTTGGCCTCCCTGTTGGCAACGTGCCTTGGGTGGATGGTTCCACTGATTGGGCTAACCCTCTAAGCTTGTTTTTTTGGTAGTGTCTGTGACTTGTGTGACTAGCTTGTTGTCTAAGAAACTATGACCGAAAGGCATCTAAGCCATGAAAATCACTCGGGGATAACACCTAGCCCGGGCCACACCTACTGCTACTATATACCAACTATTGTGAGTTTTGAATATTGACCACCTTGCATAACGAAACCCCCAAAATCTAGTTGCGCTAGTGGGATTTGACTATTTTAAAACGACAAGAGGGTGGGCTTTGATCCACTTATGTGTGCATAGGTCACAAGATCATTAATATAATCTCCTTGGGTGCAACCACATGTTCGACTACTACTTCAAGGTGTCCCCATAGCTTCCAAGGTAAGCAACCCTCATGAGAATTGAACCTTGGCCAATGATGGAAAACTCCTCACTTTTCACAATTGGATCCAACCCCTTCAGGCAGGGCTTATATTCAGTGTTCCATGGGGTCGCGTCCCCCCACCTGGGGGTCGAGTTTCCTAGCTCCCTCGCGCTCTGGGGACTTGGGGACGAGAGGGGGACGTTTCCCCATGCTCCCAGAAAACAAGGTATGCGAGGAAACTTGAAAGGGGTTGTTTCCTCCATTTTTGGGGTCATTTCCTAGGTGAAAGGGGTCTTGAGGGGTCATTTCCCTAGAAAAAATTCGCAATTTGTTTTTATGGAACAAAAAAATCATAATTTTTAATATTTGTTGACCGACTGTGAAGGGTTTACATTATGTTAATTTCACATTTTATTTTCTGCTTGCTCCTTCGTTGAACTGAACACTGCTGCCATTGCCAAGCAGCCTTATGTCTGCTCCTTCGTCGAACGGAACGTTGCCGCTCATGTATCAAACTTGACTTTTATATCATTCAATATTCAATGTTCATAGTTGGAAGTGGAACATCAATATGGTTTAAAGTTTAAAGTTTAAAACTTTAAACATTTATAATTTTATAATTTATTTTCATTGTGCATTGTTAGTAAGTTAGTAGACTAGTAGTTACACTGTATAGTTACAAAATTACATGTATGATGTATGATTATAAGTTATATGATAATGTGATCAATGATCATGCTTTTCGTTTTAAATTTGTTTTAGTTATATGATTTATCGATTTATATTTTATATTTATAAGTTTTTAAGACCTCGACGTCCGCCCTCGTTTCCTAAAAATTGGTGGGGAGCTTTTGCATAGACCACTCCTGCGTATCCCCGCTCCCTCCCCTCCTCGTACCCGAAACTTGGTGGAACATTGCTTATATTATCTTATCTAGGGAAGATTCTTGTTTTAATTTTTGTGTTTATTCAAATCCTATAAAGCTTGTAATAAGGATTTTAATTTGTTATGGCCATTTAAGTGTAAAGTATATATATTTTATATTGTTAAAGTTTCAGTACATGGTAAATAGACCTGCAAACCGAAAACCATACAAAGTTGGAAAACAAAATCTCAAAACTTCTTTTGCTTTGCTAGATCTTGCGGCTAACATTGGTACATACTAAATTCCTTCTGGTAATAACCGTGGATATGCATGGCATAGGTATACAATAAACTTACTTCCTCAGGGAACACAATCTCTTCCTTATGCCTCTTAGTCTCCATTGTTTTAGTTTATGGTTTGATTGAAAGGTCTCTAGGACTAGTATTTCAATATAGAGTGGACTACATGCATCGAACATGATAAAATATAACATTCCTCTTATTCTAGTTGATATAGTAGAGCGAACTATGCCCATATAATCCATGAATATCTAATGCATGACATTAAACTAAGCATTATAAGCTGGGAAGCTTGTTGTGCTTTACAACCCAATATGAATGAGATGGTGATGCTAAGTTGTATGAAATGTCTAGTACATGGTTGTACCAAGATCATTTCTGTGGGGAAACACGTGGTATGTATTAGACTTTAAGAACCCAACACCTGGTATTCGGTTCCCATAAATTAATAAGCGAAACGAATACATGACTGGATTCCTAACTCATAAAAATATAGTGGAAGCAAAAAGACTAATACTTGATCTGAATCACACACGCAAACAAATTTTTGCCTAATCAATAGTTCTTCACTGATAAATTAATCACATAAATTACTTGGGCACCCATACCAGGGATAATGGCCCAACTGAGAAAATGCAGACTACAAAACTAATCACCAGTCTCTTTGCACTCTCTCGGACCTAACACACGCTCACTGAGAAGCCTCTCTCAATCTTGTGCTGATGTTGTGTCCTAGCACCTCACTTTAGGCTCAATTTATAACATTCCTAAGCTAAGATTGGCAACCAAAATTAGCTCGTCAAGTTAACTGAAGATATTAGTTAACTATATCATCCTTAGCTTTCTCTGCTTTAACTCAAGTACAAGTCATAAATTTAGCTTGCCCAACATGCAACACATTCGAATGCGTGGAACTCACTTGCATACTCTCGCATTCAAACTGCTAACAAGGCAAATCAAGGTCCTTCTAATCAACACACAAGACGAGAAGTACCTTCCAAGCTACAAAGCTCAACACTTCCTCTTAGCGAGGGAGGTACTTGTTGAAGAAACTCCACTTGAATTTGTCTCCAAGCCCATCTCAGTATTTGTAGCTATTCCCTCTGACACTAAAGCCTGTCTTGCTACTTGATCTGAAACCTGAGTTGAGAACCTGTGACATCCAGCCATGCTCTTAGGATCCTGCTTGTGAGCATCCATCAATGTCATATCATATCAACTGAGTGTACCTGAGGAATCACTCTTCCTCGCCACTTGCTCCCTCTTGGCAATTGACACTGATCCTATATCCAAGATCCTTCAGATATACCCACAGGTTGTCCCAACAACCTGTATGGTTGCCCCTATCTGATGCTAAGCACTTCAACTGCATCCAAGGTCTCTCCCTCTGAATATGGAAGCACCTGTCCATCTTGGAACGAAACTCTATATCCAACATCCTCGAAGGCTAATACTGAGAGCACGTGTACCATCAACCTTGGAACAAACAACATCCCTGTCACTTCCAGAAATCCTCTTGACTCTAGCTAGAATTTGACACATCCAACCCCCTTCACTGCATGCATGGTGCTAGCTCCACAACTCACATGGTAGTTTGAGTTTGTCTATGAAATACCGCATAACACTGACTTCATCAACGCATGTGATTGGACGCTCTACTGTCCACTAGCCATAATCCACTGGCCTCATACACAACAATACTACTGTCATAAACACGGACAATTAGAGAAAATTCCTTCTCGAATTTCTTTGTAAAGTCATTAATCTCAGTTGATGTTGATATAGCCACCTAATCCTCCTCCTCCTCCTTGTGTGGACACTGTGTCGTATAGTGACCAGTATTGTGACATGCAAAGCACTTCACTTTGCTCATGTCCTTCACGGAAGTAGATCCCTCGCCTCCCTTTAATTTACCTTTGCCCTTTCCAACAAGAGCAAAATTCTCCTCATCATCCTTTTCATCATTTTGGCCTGCAATTTTGGAACATCTCCTTGTTTCCTCTTGTACAAAGTCATCCCACAATTTATCCAACTGGGTAGATTCTCTCGTGTGACAATCCCATCAATAAAGGCATCCCACTTCGGAGGAAAGCCACTCAAGGCTGATCTGACCAACTCTTCACTATCAATAATTTCCCCCACTGCTGCCAAATCATCTCTAATCTGAGTGATCCTGGTTAGGTATGATGCAACTGTGTCAGTTTTAGACATCTTGGTGTTTCTTAGTTTCTCCTTTAACACCATCTTCTTGTTTTGGTTTGTACTCTGGTACAACTTGGTTAAGGATGCCCACATCTCATAGTCATACTTCTTCCCCGTCACATGAGGTATAACATGGTCTCTAATGAAGTCTAGTATTATACTCTCGACCTTCACACTTATCTTATTAAACGCAACTAGCTGAGTAGAATTTGCAGGAATTAGGACAATATTTTCCATGATGTCCCACAATTTTGCTCATCAAATAACAAAACAATTCGCTCCTTCCACAGGCTAAAATTTCCTGCTCTGTCCAACCTTTCCTCGTAATGTAGCCCAATAGCCATCCCTATCAAATTGACCTACAATCAACTTTTCACTTTTTGCACGCTGCCCAAAGCTTCCTGCACAATTCTTGAGGTTGCCTGGAGCCTTCTTGCTCTCTGACCAAAAATCACGTCTAGAGTTGTAGCCTGCTTCTCATTTGAATCTATGATTGATCCCTACTACCAACACCAACTTTTTTTTACCAACGTGTTGTGCATACGAGTGGCTCTACTGCTGTTGCTCACAGCCTTATGATTCGACGTGCCTGTTGTTGCAGTCCTGCCACACTCACTGTGACTCGACCAACACGACTTCTTTACTTGCGTCGGTCCACACACGAACCTGAATGGCTCGCGGCCTCTGCTGATACCACCTACGCTCGATGTATGCTCGTTGATCATTGCCGAAACCAATTTCTAGTGCGCCGACTACCTGTAGTCGATTCATCTTCTATGCAATCTTTGGCTCAAATTGTAGGCGATTGGTTCTTGTCCTCTATCGGGTGCCGCTTGCTCGTTCGCGACCACTCCTCACTACAACCCACACACTCGGAAGGCGACAACTTTGTCTGGTTCTGGCGACGAATTTCATGATTGCTACTCGCTCGATAGTCCTCTAACAAAACGTGCTCGGCCTCTGCCTGTTGGTCTTTGCGCCCTGTTCACTAGTATGTCCTCGCCTCCAAACCCTACGCAACTGCTTGTTTTGTCTCAACTCTCGTTGTGTGTGCTGTGATTGTGTCGTTTGGTTGGCTAGCTACCGACTACCTTGACGACTGGTTGGCCCCACTGGTTTCCCACCCATGGGCCCCTTGGTTTTATTAAATTTTATTTTTTTTATACAAAAAATTGGGCCCCCTTTTTATTTCCACTTATTTTTTTTGAATAGTAATTTTTTTACGACTCAAAAAAAAATTGCCCGTAAAAAGAACTTCTCTCGACCCCAATAAAAAAACTCTCGGCACCTTAAAAAAAGTTCCTGTTTGTATGATCCCAACCAACTTGGCTTTAACGATCTGATATGAACCTTGACTTGTAATTCCGAGATTGATTCAGTGTTTTGGCTCTGATACCATGTTAGACTTTCAGAACCCGACACTCGATATTTGTTTCCCAACAATTAACAAGCGAAATGAATAAACGCTAGATTCCTAACTCATAAAAATATAATGGAAGCAAAAAAATAATACTTGATCTGAATTACACACATAAACATATTTGTGCCCAATCAACAGTTCTTCTTTAATAAATTAATCACATAACTTACTTGGGCTCCTGTATTAGGGATAATGGCCCAACTGAGAAAATACAGACTACATCACTGATCACTAGCCTCTTTGCACTCTCTCGGACCCAGTACGTGGTCAATGAGAATCTTGTCTCAATCTTGTGCTGATGTTGTGTCCTAGCACCTCACTTGAGGGTCAATTTATAACTTTCCTAAGCTAAGATTGATGGCCAAAATTAGCTCGTCAAGTTAACTGAAGATAAGTGACATTACTTTAGTTAACTATCCTATCTTTAGCTTTCTCCACTTTAACTCAAGTACAAGTCATAAATTTAGCTCGCCTTACATGCAACACATTTGCATGTGTGTGACTCACTTGCACACTCTGCATGGCGCATGCAAGCTCCTAACGAGGCAAATCAAAGTCCTAGTCAAGCCACAAGACTAGAAGTACCTCCCGAGCTACAAAGCTCAACAATACGACCTTAAAATGCATTTTCAGCTATATGAATGTGTCTAACATGTGAGAAGTGTGTTTCATATGGCTGGAAATGTGTTTCCAGGCGGTACCGGTGTTTGTATAGTGCATTTCTAACACTAAATCTACCTATTTGGAGTCTTGACTCAGTTTGACTTGTTTTTTTAACTAGATTTGACCCAAAATGCTAGCAAGTAAAGTTGACATTTTGTTTATCTTTCTTTTCCTATCCTTCTACTAAAATTGTTGACATTAATATTAATTATTTCAAGATGTTTGAGGGTGGTTCCAACCTCAATGGACTTCATCTAGAGAAATTAGAATTTCACATTCCGTTCAAATTCAATAGACTTAAAAGTTTTCAAAGATTTTGAGATTGGCAGGATTGCATCATTTTTATTCGATTCTATCATGTATAAAGGTATGGAATGGATTTTAATCAAGAGCATGAAGCCCTTTAAGTACCTCAGTGTTAGTGGCATTGATTGTTTAACTGCTTCGTTACGACCTTAACAAAAATGTAGCCTTCACTCAAGCCAAAATCATTGATTAGTGATGTTAAACTTTTTCTACAATATTTAAGGCTTGGGTTAGGCCATTTTATCGGAATTGGATCGTGTTTATTGATGTTTCTGGAGGATTGAGGTAGAGGTTGAGGCTAGCCGAGGAGGCAAAGGGTGATAAATCGATCTTGACTAGGTGTAAACAAAACCCTCTGGTTGGGCCATGCAAATTTCCTCTTATAGATCTCTGTTCAAAAATGTACTTTTTACATCCATCTGATGAACTTTCCAACGAAACTCTGTAGCCATAGCAAAGATGATCTGCATTGTTTTTTCTTTGGCTATAGGAGCAAAAGTCTCCTCATAGTTAATGCCTTCCTTCTATGCATTTCTACAAGTCTTGCCTTGTACTTGTTAATGAAGCCATCTGATTTGTACTTGGTCTTAAAGATCCACTTGCAAGTTGCAACCAAATAGGTTTCTTTCGAATTGGAAGATCAATCAGCTACCATGTATTGTTCTGGCTTCTTTCCAAGGTTTTGATTCTTGAGATCCATGAATTGTTGAGGGCTCAAAGGGTTCAGAAACTATGCTTAGAAGGCACAAATTCACCTCTTCATGAGCCATGCTATTAGTATGTGGTTTTGAAGTGGAAGTCTTGGGACTCCATCCAATTTTGTATCTTGAATAGTAATGGTATACCACTTGGGCATATTTTTAGCAATACTTGTGGTTGCTTAGAAGGGACAAATGCACCTTTGCCCAAGTCATGCTATGAGTATGTGGTCCTAAAGTGGAATTGTTTGGGACTTCATTCAATTTTGCGTCTTGAATAATATTGGTATACCACTTATACATACGTTGAGCAATACTTGTGGATGCTTAGAAGAGACAAATTCACTTCTTCATGAGCCATGCTATGAGGTTGTGGTCTTGAAGTGGAAGTGTTTGGAACTTCATCCAATTTTGCATTTTGAATAGTATTGGTATAGTGCTTGGGCATACATTGAGCAATACTTGTGGATTGTGTAGTTGGATGACTTTGTTGATCATCACCATCCTCAATGCCTTCATCATCATCAAAAATGTTTCTAGGATCAATGCCTCTGGTAGGTGACTATGTGGAGGGTGAAATATATATTCAGGATGATTTTATTAATGCCCAACGAATGACCATAAATAGGTCAATGCGACTGAAGGATACAACCATTACGAGTACAATTTGGGAGTGCAAGCACAACTCCTAGAAAATGCTAAAGCTAAATCTAGGATAAAAGGAAGTAAAAAGGATACAATAACAGGAAAACCTCATAAACATCTATATAACTGGATCATGTAGAAAGCTAACTTTGTGTCTAGCTTTTCCTCTTCTTTGGAACATGCATATGAGCTTTCCAACCAAATACATGAAAATGTGAGAGAGAAGGCTTATACCCATTCCATGCTTCATGTGGTGTGATACTTTCAAGTAATTTGGTGGGTGCACATTTCAAGAAGTAAACTATTGCGTAACTTGCTTTTGTGCAATATGAGTGATCTTTAGTCATGTCATGCACCATTTCCAGAAGGGTACAATTCTACCTCTTAGGCAGTAATGCCATTTTGTTGTGGTGTATAAGGATTAGTTAAGCTATTGGCAAATGCCATGTGCCTTCAGAAATTCAAAGAACTTGTTGCTAGTGTATATCCTCCCTTGATTTGGTAGAGGCCATGAATGTGGGAATTGGATTGTCGCTTTGCACGGGCTTTGAATTCTTAGAAGATTTGAAAATCTTGATATTTTGTGGTTAGTCCTACGTTTATTGTGACTAATCATCAACAGGAAGATGAAAATGTTGGAATCCATTGACGCATTACACTAGGTCTCTTGGGTTTGCATAGATCGATGTGCACCAAATCCAACGTATTTGTGTTGAATAGAGATCTATGTTTGTTTCTAGCTAAACAACTAGAACATAGATCATTTCTTTTCTTCAGTGAGGGAAGACCTCTCACCGTATTATGCCTGTAAAGTGTAATCAAGCACCCAATATTAAGGTGTTCATACCTCATATGTTAAGTGAGTTGTAGAGTGTATTTATGACAACTAGAGCCTAGTTTTCATTGTCAAGCTCGTATATTTTTCCTATTTCTAAGGCTCTTGCAACAATTTTCAAGCATTGAGACATGTCTCAAATGAGACATATTTTGACCATTTTGTTGATCAAATTGAACCATAAGGCTGTGGTAGATCAATTGGCTCATGGACAACATATTCTTTGTTGTTCTTGTTACATAAAGAACTTAAGTGATTTTACATGCATGGTTATCAAGTGGTAAGTAAATATCCCTCGTACCTTATATATGATAGGATGAATCATGACCCAAAGACACTTTGCTTCTGTCAGGTGTAAGATCTAGATCAGTGAACCAATATTGTCTTTTTGTCATATGCTGGTTTCTCTAGAGCTGACATACTAGACAATTCAGAGGAGGAATGTCCTCACTAGTCTATGTAGTATAAACATAACCTTTATCGGAAGGATAGTTGTCTTCAGCAACAATATTGCCACGCTACTGTTATTCTGAAGGCTTCTTCTTCCAACTGCAAGTGATTTCCCTAGTGCCAGCGTACTAGACAATTTAGAAGGGGAATGTCCTTACTTGTCTAGGTAGCTTAAATGTAATCTTTGTCAGAAGGATTGTTGTCTTCAGCAACAATATTGCCACACTATTGTTTTGAAGGTTTCTTCTTTCAACTGCAAGTGACTTGTGGACTCTGCTTTGGTCCTTGTGGTGATTGGTGCGATGTTGGCTTCATGTTGTTGGATGAGCCATTAGTGAATGCATTATACCAAGTTCCAACAATACGTGAGCTCATTGTCAATTTTGCGACAGATGAAACATCGTTTGGGAAGAGGGTTGTGGTCATGCTGTTTCTGCTGTGTTGCCTATTTAGGAGGATGATTTGAAGGTCTCATAGGCTTCTTCCCCTTTTGATGGACTGCTAATGCATGATCTTCCTCTGTTTTGTCTTCACCATGCATACTCTTCTTGTTGCAACATGTTTGACCAATTGCTCAAAAGTGGGCTTTTGATTTTCAGCGACTTATTGGAGAAAAGTATCAATCCTCTCACCAGTATTCAATTTCAGGCAAGAAAGAAGAAGAAGAAAGAATTATTTTAACGTCCACAAGGCTTAAGATAGCCTATGGGATAGATTGCTTCATTATCTGCTTGATGTATTCAGCCCTTTTTCTATGAAGCTTCAAAATAAATTCTCCCAGCTTCTTGACAAACCCTTCGCTAAATAGATTATCCCAAGATCTAGTGGCCAACATATCTGCATAACTTTCCCTGCTGTATTTGAAGGCCTCACATTCTAAAATGAAATGTTTTTTTTTTTTTTTCTGTTTCCACTTTTCTGGAAGAACAAAAAATGCATACTCATTCCTCCCACACTTCCTTTGGCCTTTTCCAGCGCCCTGTTTCATAACAGAGTTGATGAGAATTAGTCCTTAATTGAGCAATGAGAATTTTGGCTCCCCAAGAGATATTGGCCTCTATGTATGCTTTTGGTTGATGACTATGAGTGGGATTAAACACTTCAATATAGTAATTTTTCTTTCTTCGTGGCTCCTTATCCCAAGTACGCTTGTGGAACTTTTCCATAACAAAAGCTTTTATCTCTTTGTTGTTTATGGAACACGCGTTCAAGCAAATACCCCATTTACTAAACCAATTGTTATTTTGTTGCATCCAAGTTCTTTTGCTCTTGCACAATCTATCATTAAAAACAACCTTAGGTCATCTACCCTCTTCCATTTGCTCAATTTTTTTTAAATACCTTATGACTCGCACCATAGCAATTGCTTCAATAGGAGTAGTCCCTGTTTCACTTAACAAGATATCATAAGGAATTGCACTTTTAATCTTAAATTTGTTTGTAATCAAACACTTCTGAATTTTCTCAATTTGTCTCCACTGCATGTCGGATGTACTGCTGGCCCATAGTTCACAACCATAGAGAATCACCGGAATCACTAGAAGCCCAAAAAGAGTTTGAGTGGTTTTCCAATCCCATAACTCTGCCTCTCTACACCTATTTTGAAAAGCATAAAATGCTTTCCAACCCCCCAAAGTTCTTTTCTTTCTACAACCATTCCAACTTAGATTTTTGTTGAAGTCAATTCCAAGGTATTTGTAATCCGCAACTTCTTCTAGAATGTTGCCTTCAAAGTAGAACTTATGCTGGTTATGTTTTCTTTTCTTAGAGAAGACCACTGCTTTTGTTTTGTTGATATTGACTTGCATCCCCACACTTCTACAAAAATGCCCAAGGGATAGTAAGTGCTCTTGCAATTCAAGAGCCGATTTAGCAATCAGAATAAGGTCATCTGCATGCAAAAGAAGCCTTATAACAAACTTGCCCAAATAGATACCATCACCCCCTTGCGAATTTAACCACTCCTCAAGCTTGTCGATATATAAACCAAAAAGGGTAGGAGACAGTGGGAAACCTTGCTTGACCTCGATATCACTTCTAAAACTTTCAGAAATGCCTGCTGAAGTTCTAATTTTGACTTTCACCTTGTCAGACAGCCTATGCACAACTGCTCTCAAATGTTTAGGAACCCCAAGTTCCTCCATTCTGTGGCAAAGCTTATCCCTAGGAACTGAGTCAAACGCTTTTTTGAAATCAACAAAGCAACAAAAGACTTCTTCCTTTTTTTTCCCAAACTTTTTCAATGATGTGCCTTAACGTTATACAATGATCAACTATGGAATGTTTAGGTCTAAAACCTGCTTGCCCTTTAGCACGCTTATCTCTTTCTTCTGCCCACTTGCTAATTTTGTTTTATAGCATGCTTCCAAATAGCTTTGCAAACAAAGGGTTTATCATGATGGTCCTATAATTGGAGGGATTATTGACGTCACCGCTCTTGAAAAGAGTATTGCCAGACTAGTTGTCCAATTTGTGGGGAGCCCTTGTTGTATGATGTTGTTGTAGATTTTTGTAATGTGAGGTGCAAGATCTTTGGGCACCACTTTAGATATTCTGCTTGGAGTTCAGCTAAGTCTTTTGCTTTTCCAACACCCAACTTCTTGATACCCATCTCTACCTCTTGTACCGTGAAGAGTTCAATATCAGTGTTGACCAAGGGGGGAGGGTCAACCTTGGGAACTTGCTCATAAAGTTGTCTTGCATAATCAAACCATTTAGAAGCTGTAATATTATTTCCAATTTGTATCCTTTTTGGCTGGAGCTCCTTCCAAAATAATTTGGGATTATTTTTCCGAAGGAAGATTAGTTCTGCCCTCCTTGAAACAATGAAATCGGTCTTTTTCTTACTTAATAACTGCTTGTAAGCTTTGAGCTTTATGTTATCCTTGTTTGACTCTTTCCACATTCTATTCTCCTTGCCTTTTTGCATTCCTCGTCAAACCAAGCATTAACCGGAAAACAATTTGTTTCAGACTTCTTAATTTTTGCTCTTTTGCACTTTGCAAGTGCGCATTGAATTAAATGTGTTAATTCATGAATTGCAATTTTCTCCTTCTCAAAGTGCCTCTCTAGTGTCATTTTAAAGGTATTACAGTTTTTTGGGGTCAAAAGAATCCTGCCCTGTGGGAGATTTTGTTGGACATGTTGAATTTTTTACTCTAATTGTTTCTTTCCAATCCAAGAGAAACATAAATAAATTGGCTTGTGATCTGATTTCAAGTCCCACAGTTGATCTCCAATCAAAACTTCCTCCATTTTCTCACACAAACCATGCGAGCAAATTACATAATCTACCACACTTGCTCCATTGTAAGTATTGCAAGTGAAATTATTGGACTTTGCCCATCTAGTCAAGCCATTACAAATGACTAAATCAAAGGCCCCACATAGAGTAAGCAATTGTTCACCAAAGAGATTGCAGCTCTTGTCCTCTGAAATTCTTTCCCATTGATGATTACTTTCTTTTGTAAGCCAAATAGGGTCACAATCATCTTTACAACAAAGAATGCTAGCTTGCTCACTTGCAGTCCTAGCATTGAAATCACCCACTATAAGGACTTCACCTAGCTGTGAATATGTTGCAATATCCGCTTTTAAGGCTGCAAATGGATCTTTGTGGTCAAGCCCTCTACCTTTGTAGATTTTTGAAACCTGCGACGCAAAATAGCATGCTGCAATTCTGATGTGGTTTCCATTTTTTGATATTTTAAACCAAATGAATTGCTTATTTAAGTCTTCTTTTTCTAACTGAATGAGATGACCTTCTTGCTTCCTTACTAAAACCATGATACCGCCGTGCCCTTTGCCATTCCCTGTTGCCTTGTTCCACATTGCCATCTTCCAGTAACCTTCAAACAGAGGTGTTTTGCACCCTTCATGCTCATGTGTTTCTACGAGGCAAATTATGTCTCTATCTTCTGCAATAGGCCCTAACCTAGGTCCTCGTCTCCATGGGTAACTTCTGCAGTTCCAACAAACTAATCTTAAGGAAGCCTGGGTATGACTTGATTGCTATTTATTTTGACATGCGAGACTCACATTTGAGTTTTTGTCCCTGCTTTCCCATACTGACCTTGCTTTCTGATTTCTTGTTGAAGAGTTTGTTGCCTCTTCTTTATTACCATCTTGCTGCTTTGTTTTGGAAGGAGGTCCAAATTGCGCTATCACAACTTTGCCTTTATAAATCCATGCTCTCTTGCCTTCATCTCTTGCTACCCTAACCTTTAAAATTTCCTCCATTCTTTCCTCATGTTGTTTTACAGTTAAATCTTCTTCTAGGAAAAAACGAGAACCCTTCAAGAGATGTTTCTTGCTTAGAATGATATATTTATCACGCAAGCTAGGCATAATGACTTTTATGGGCCTGGATCTCTCGCCGTTAAACTTACCCACCCTCCATGCTTGGCATATTTGCCTTTGCCATAGCAACTTGTCTTTCAAGAAGTCTCTTGCAAGGTCAAGAGTACATTCATTTTTCCCATAGTCTTTCACCCCTTTAATAATTATGTTTGCTGCCCTATTTTGTCTTTCCTTGCCTTCACTATCTTGCATGTTGTCAACCTGAATATTTGTTTCTCCTTCCTTATTAGCAGAATTTGCAATGTAAGTGACTTTGTAGGTGCGTTATCTGATTTTGATTCTTTGCCTCAGAGAGTGCCGAGTTTCTTCCAGGCATTTATGGTAGTGGTTGAGTCACAAATATGAGGCTGGACCTCATTTGACACCATGATAATCAACTTGGCTTTCTTATTAACCTTGTTAAATTTTAATTGTTAATCAACATCAGTCGCCTGGTGGTAATGTGCCATCGACAACTCCTGCATAAATTTTCAAACTCAAGATGAGTTTTCACCTTTGTTTTCCACATTGATTAGTTGTTTCGACAGAGAAGCTGTTAGTCAGGCAGAAAAAGCTTTGGTGCACTTGCAGCCATGATGTGTTACAATGTACGAACTTGCAATTATCTTTTTTACATTATCTTTACACTGATTTGCTTTATAACACAAACAAGTCTATGCTCTTCCCTCTTTCAAACTTTTCTATCTCTTGGAAAAAGATCTCCAAGCTCCTTTTTTGATCAAAAGATTACATGCATTATTGAACCTCAAAACATAATATACATTTGCCACTATCATTCATGCCATCAAACAATTTTTGCCTCTTTCGAAGTGATTTTTTAGTTTATTGTTTTTATATGTTCATATGTAACATAAAAACTGAACTTATCAAACAAAGAAAAGAGTCTACTTATCAAACACAGAAAAAGAGTTGACCTTTCATCATGTGCTGTTTCTTGAGAGAGTTATGATGTCTCTCACATAAATGAATGCCTCATGCACTGTTCTACGGTGGAGGGAATGCAGTCTTGACATGGGACAAACGCTATCAACACAAATTGAGAATTGTTGAGGAGACAATTTACAAAGGAGCATGCATCACATCCGAAAATGCCACCACTTGGCTTTAACCAGCACACTGTTTTCAATAGACTCTTCCATTGGATGCAGGCTGGACTCTGTATGAACCAGAGATCAATTCAATGCACTGTTTTTCTTCTCCCATTTAATATTTTTGTCTCAGCTGAAATCTTTTTCAAGGAGTGTTTCAACGATGATTGGGAGAGTTGTTGGGTACAAACTTCCCACACACAACACAGCAACACTATGCTGAAATCTCATAGGATTTAACAATTCATCATGGTGCTACTTGAAGCTAGATGAGAAATCTAGCAGCTTTTGCGTATCCTTTTTGTCCTTACCAAGAGCCTGCTCTGATACCAAATCTAGCATAAATTTGCAATTGGCTGCTTGATTTGTTCATTAGAGCATATGCAAATTTACACAGAATAGTTTCCTTAACTTAGTTCCTATGGCTTACAATCTTAAAACTCCCTTAAGATGTTCAATAGAATAAACTAAATATATTCTACATGTGAGGTTCTTATAACCCAGCAACCTCACTTATATTAGTTTATTTACATGTACTATGAAATAATTAATTATTCTAGCATATCCATAACATAAAAATGCAAAATAATAATAATGAAATATGTAAAATCATTTTTTTCAAAAGCTCTGTAATAATAATAATATAATAGAGTGGAGTATATCAATCTGAACCTCAATCTTTAAAGCATCATGAGGTTTGTGCCTCAGTTTGAACCCTCTTGGTGCTTGATAGATTTAGGGTTAGTATAGATGTTCACTGGAGAGATATCTCAAAGCATAATCTATTGCCTGGTTCCACTCAAACTGAGGATAGTACATATTTGGAATAACTCCACAAATATATCAAGTACATGATAAAAATAGAATATATTAACCCCAATGTAGACTTCATCTCATTGTGTTCAAGGTTGAAGTTTCATCAGTATTGAATATTTGACAAAGTCACAATCTGCTCCCATTCAATTGTAGCTGCCGAGTTTCCTTCTCTGACTTACACTAATAAGAATTGCTTTCCAGCCAGCACCTGTCACTTTTCTAGTAGGCTGAATTGTTTCTGGATGACATCTGAAGCATCACAAAATCAAATGTTTATTCTAATTGCAAAGTTCATTTGAAAACCCATAGAAGAAACCATTCTTCCAAACATTTGCTGATGCTGGCCAAAAATACGTAGCCAATATACTTCAACAATGATTCTTAATTGACTAGCACTCCTAGCACTGCTACACTTCTGTTTGCATTTGGAGTTAACCTAGGGGTAGAGTAACCTATTCCAGTCGACTTAAGTGCTAAACTGATTTATAATATTAAACAATGGGTCATCCTGAGATAAATTTGACTGTTGTTGAGAAAGGTAGATTATTCACAGTAACTGAATTTAAGCAGGGAAACTGGGACACTGGTTCCATCCCTTTGGACTGTTGAATCTTGATCCAGTTCAAATTGGACACAGGGAACCTGCTTGGGTTTTGATGATTTGTCTTCTGACTTGATCCTGTGGTGGAGCCAAACCTTCAAATGGAACCCGAGGAATCTGAATAGTTATGGTGGGCCTAACTGCCTATGATGTTTCACAATTTAGCAATTGTTGTCGACTTTATATCTGGTTAATGTATATTTTAAATTTTGAAAAAAATGACATGTAGATCTATATTATCTGTTTGGCATGTCAAAAATTTTATAACATGATCTCCAGCCAGCACCTGCCACTTTTCTAGTAGGCTGAATTGTTTCTGGATGACATCTGAAGCATCACAAAATCAAATGTTTATTCTAATTGCAAAGTTCATTTGAAAACCCATAGAAGAAAGTTGAAACCATTCTTCCAAACATTTGCTGATGCCGGCCAAAAATACGTAGCCAATATACTTCAACAATGATGATTAATTGACTAACACTCCTAGCACTGCTACACTTCTGTTTGCATTTGGAGTTAACCTCGGGGTAGAGTAACCTATTCCAGTCGACTTCAGTGCTAAACTGATTTATAATATTAAACAATGGGTCATCCTGTGATAAATTTGACTGTTGTTGAGAAAGGTAGATTATTCACAGTAACTGAATTTAAGCAGGGAAACTGGGACACTGGTTCCATCCCTATGGACTGTTGAATCTTGATCCAGTTCAAATTGGACACAGGGAACCTGCTTGGGTTTTGATGATTTGTCTTCTGACTTGATCCTGTGGTGGAGCCAAACCTTCAAATGGTACCCGAGGAAACTGAACAGTTATGGTGGGCCTAACTGCCTATGATGTTTCACATTTTAGCAATTGTTGTCCACTTTATATCTAGTTAATGTATATTTAAATTTTGAAAAAAATGACATGTAGATTCTATGTTATCTGTTTGGCATGTCAAAAATGTTATAACATGCTCTAAAGTCAGACTATGTATTCATGTAAGTTTTGAAACTCCTATTCCCGGCGAATCTCTGAATGTTGGAACTTTTAAATCTGCCTTGCACAAGTTCGGTACTTTATCTCTGATTTTAGTAACTGTGGTTAAAGGTTGCTAGGGTTTATGGGTGTGGCTGCAGGCGTGGAGACACCATTTCAGAAATCCAGGATCGTTGGAGTGTGGAGTTGCATCACATGTCACACATGATTATATAATATGTAAAAATATAAAAAATGGAACCAAGAAAATTTAAATGTGTAAATTGAACGTAAAAGAATTATGATTTCTGATATCATTGAATAGTGAGTGCTATAAAGGAAGCAAATATAAAATGACAAATATGGCCCAAACCCTTTCTTTCTCTTCAAAAACTAATACCAGGAAAAAAAGTGTTTCACAGAAGTATCTAATAAGATGAGGCATACTTCACTAGTTATTTCATAAGAGATTATGTTATGGAGAAAAAGTTTGTAAGAAAAAGTAAATTATTGATTTCTCAGCGGGGTGCCCCTGTGAGGAGGTCCTTGGATGAGTTCTGGAGGATGCAGGTTGCTGGGATGACTATGGGAGGTTGTCCTGCACCCAGGGTACAGATGGTGCCGCACAGTTGTCCCTGGTCCTGAACCAGGGATGCGAGATGCATTCCTGTTGCTGATGTCCCTTATAGCAGGGGGCACCAACCCTGGAAACACTGCTGTCGTTTGAAGTCTTGAAGCTCAGTCAAACTGATTCCTGTCACCTGTACAATACTAGGATTAAAGAATAATTCTAGATTCCATATTAGGATTTTATGGAGTTTTAGGTTACAACAATGTTGAAAAATTCCGAAGTACTTCCCCTCATTTTGAGGATGGTGCCTAGGGTAAACCCTAGATTCTTCAGGGTACAAGGTCAGTCAACAAGGCTCAAAGCCATTACAGCAATATACTCATTATGAGTTCAACATGTCACTTTTGGGAATTGAACATGGGCGGGGAGGATAACAATCATTCCTCCCAACTGCCCAAGATAAAACCAATTGACAAAGTAATGTTACCTAAATACAAGCCAAGATTAAATACTTGGGGCATTTTTTTTCCAGGCATTTCTTGTGATTCCCTGGTTTCAAGTTTTTTTCTTGAGAAGCTGAATTGAAATTTTTGTTGACTTTAGAGCAGTGTTGAAAATATCGGTATCGAAAAAATATCGGTGAGGGTCCAAAAAACATCTTACCAACAATATCGGCAAGCATTATATATTCATTTTTTTTCAAACTTTTAAACATATAAAGCAATAACAACATGAAATAAACACATTGACACATAAATATGAAGAAAGCACTGATATATATGATGTAAAATAAAAATGATACATCCAAGGCGATACCAAAACCTGCTGATCCCTGATAATAGTTCCAATCAAGGATTCAAATGTGGAGAACCAGTACAAAATAACATCACATATATAAAGTATATCATCATCATGAGTTATATGTAGCAAAACAAATAAAACTAGCAACTATCTATCTGAAATCAGTGCCCTCTCCCCTTTTTATGGGAAAACATGATGGGTTGTTTTCCAGGCCTGCCCCTAGCAGTGGAAGAACTTGCCCCTACACCTATTGTCAAATAATGAGTGCTAGGTATGGAGCCGTGCTCTCCTATATTTATAGTAGATGGTGCTGATGCTTCCATAGTCTCCTCCTCCTCTTCCTCCTGCTCTTCCTCCTCGTGTTGCTCCTCCACTGAGTCCTCCTCTTCTTGCTACCCCTATTCTAATGGATCCTTTGGCTCTAACCATAAAGGTGACTCCTCTAAGATGGACACCTTAGACTCCACCCTCCACTGAGACAATATATCAATATTGTCCAAGGAAATGGCATTTGGATCCATTGGTGCTTCTATTTGCTTCACTCGAAGTTGGATATTGTAGTGCACATACACTAAATCATTGAGGCGTGAGAACTCCAACCTATAAGAGTGTCAATAAAACTAATGACTCTTGACTCTTGACACTGGAGGTTCATTAATTAAAAATTAAAAATTACAATAAATGTAATCTCTCAACTGAACGCTGAAGCTCAAAGTTATATTTGTTGCGCTTTTTTGAATGTATTTTCTCAAATACATTCCAATTGCGTTCACACCCTGAAGAGCTACATGTTAGACTCAGGATTCTTATGGCTAATTTCAACAAATTTGGTGCCCTTGCACCATAGCTTCGCCACCAAATATCTACAACAAAATAAAGAAATAAAAAAGTCAAAAACTTAAAACATAATTAAACTTTCAAATAAAAGTTACATAATTGAATTTTAAAAATCTAGAATTATAAATAAGTAAATTCTAAATTGAAAATTCTAATGAGTGATGACTTGTCACTTACGTGGCATGAAGAGGGTCCTTTCCCTAATAGCATCATCAAAGCCAAATAGGCCAACACAATCCTGATAAAACTGTATCTCGCGATTGATTTTGCTACGATGCTCAGGATCAGGTACCATCATCTGAATACAGGAATGGAGCCCTTCCATCACATCGCCATCAAAATCAAAGGTGCATTTGTATGAAAATGCGGGGTTGAGGAAGAGTGTTGCTGCATGAATGAGTCGATGAAGCATCCTTGTCCACCGACTATCAATCACATCTCATAACATCATATGTCTATCAAGCCCAACAAAACCCTTGTTTACATAATAAGAACAAATGGCTCCCTTGGCCCTATCCATGGCCTCGTACAAATAAGCCATTGCAGGCTTATCCCCATCTATCAATCTCATAACCTTTACTATAGGTTCACTAACTGAGCACACTTCTTCTACTCCTTGCCAAAATGTGTCAGTGTACACCATTTTTGCAATGGCTCTCTCGTCCTGTCTCTTACTGTATCTACAATCACGCCACTCATCAGAAACAAACATTTGCTTTAACTCATAATGACATCAAAGCAAAGACTGAAGAGTAATAAAGTTGGTGGCAAAATGTGTGATTGCAGGACGTCGCAACTCCTTGTTTCTAGTGTATCTCCTCATGAGACTAAGAACAAAAGCATGGTTATAAATAAACTTGGGGACGCTCCTAGCCATATCAATCACCTCCTTGATGAAATAAAGTTTCCCCATATCCTCAAGTTGTAAATCGATACAATGTGCTGCACATGGAGTTCAGAACAATGTGCGGTGCCTCTCCATAAGCATCCTGCTAGCAAACACATAATTAGCTGCATTGCCTGTTATGACTTGCACCACATTCTGCACACCAATCTCCCAGACGAACCCATCTAACAACTCACATATCATTGCTGCATATTTTATATGTGCTGATGCATCCACTGATTTAATAAAGATGGTACTTTTAGGACAATGTACCAAGAAATTTAGAAGGGTCCTACCCTTCCTATCTGTTGAACCATCAGACATCACCATGCATCAAGACACTTCCATGTCTGTTTCAACTGTGCTAATCTAGAGTTGATGTCTTGCTTTTCTGCTTGAAGAATTGCCCCTCGCAACTCTTCATATGTAGCACTTTTGTACCTTGAGCCCACAACAACAATAACATCACACATTGGTTGCCAAAATGGATTGGTTTTGGTGATGCTGAGAGGTAAGTCGCTTCAGAAAAAACACCTTTCCATAACTCTATTTGCTTCTTGCTTCTCCCTTTTTTCAACAATTGATTTTATGGAAGGTTGTGCTCCATGTCCTGTTTGTGGAACAAAAAATGATGACCTCGCACTCTCAGTAACGTTAGCACTAGCAGTAGCAGGTGACGTCGTGGAGCCCCTCCCACTAACCTCAACCTCAAAATTAGAAGAAGATACCCCGAAAGATCTACTTTCACGTTCAACCTTGTTTCTTTCTGTCTTTTTCGTCAATTGCTTCAAGGGCTTTTTGTATAAGCTCTGCACTAGAAACTGTACAAAGCCCAACATCATGTCCAGGGAGTCTAGCCAGATGGTATTTCAATCGCGTAACCCCTCCTGTCATCCTGGTCCCACACAATTTGCATGATAGATATTCTCGATTTGTCCCACCATCAGGTTCCCCATACTCCCAAAATGGGTTCAAGGCTTTTGGCATATTTGTAGTGAGTTAATTCAAACCTAGGGCACCAAAAAAACAAAAAATTGAATTAATGATTAAAGTTTAAACACCCATACACAAAAAATAACAAGTAATAACCACCTCATTTAAAAAAATATTTTTTTTGCTACATTATTTGCAATGTGAATTCAATGAAAAATGGCAATAAGAGGGTGCATTTGAAAGTTAAAAAAAGAAATGGAGTTTGCTGTCCAAATATGGAGAAAACCCTTGCATTGGCTCATGGGCATGAAAATCATAGCAAATGGAAAAGAAAGAAGCAAAATGTTGGTAGGCAAAGAGGCAAGCAAGAATAACCCTAAATTTATGAAAAAAAATTAACATAGGGATTTTTAAGAACATACATGTTAATGGAAGAAATGAAGTTTGTCTCTGTTGGCTTGTTGAGGCCTGACCCAGGTTCGGAGTTAATTAGCCAAACAAATCCCTGTATTACTAGCCCTTTCGGCAATAGTCCACGAAGCGCGGACTGAGGTCTCACCCGAAGTAGTATGGGAGGGTGCTAGAACCAGGTTTCCACACCCTTGAGATGTCTGAGAGGTTCGATTGGTCCTTTGTTTGTTCTTGCGCGTAGGTGGCTTCGCGCACCTTTCGTTCCTCGCGGCCTGATACCCTGCCTTCGCGCAACCCTAACCAGGGGTTGTGCCGCGCTCTGCGCTATTACCCGAGATCTTATTTATCTTCCAGTATTAATTAAGCACCTTCACCTACTTAAATGTCTTAAGTTATACTTAACAATACAAAACATTCATACAGGTTCGCGCAGTAAATAAACAGTATACTTGCAAATTATATCCAATCATGCATTAAACTAGGAAAAGATACACAAAATTATAGCAAAACTTCTCTTTATGATTCTCCAATGGTTACAGACTCGACTCGCCCTGCGCACTCAGCTGTGAACTACTAGGCCTCTGCACACTCAGCTGCAGAGCCTTCTCCTACTCTACGACCCACAAACACACTTAACACTTCGACTCAATCACTGACACTTCTCATCTATCTATTAGTTCCTCTTTATATTGCCTTTTCTACACTTAGAGCCTCGCTCGCGGACCATGGGTAGGTCTATCCAGCCGACATTATATTACAAAAACTAGGGTGGACAACCCTGTGACTCTACTATACTTTCGTGTCCTGCTCCCACAATTCGCGGAGCTTTTACAACAAGATTCAATCAAAACTTGGGCTTTAAGCCCCAAAACATGCCTTGGGGGGATTCCATGCCCAACAGTTTCACTATTTTTCAATCTTTGATCCACAAAAAATTCTTAGTTGGTGGTGATAATGGCTGTTTGATCCTCAATCCCTCCTTGACAACCACCACAAAACTCTTCTCCTTCCTTCTCCAACACTCAAACTAAAACGAGGAAAAAAAAAGACAAATTTCCCTTTTCTAGCCGCAGCTTAGTCGGTCCAGCGATATTTTATATCGTTGCACGATTTTTTGCCGAGATATCAGCGATTTCTTGGAAATATCGGCTCACCGAAAATATTGCGATATTTCTGAGAAATTGCCGATATCTCGGTGATATTATCATCACTGACTTAGAGACATCCAAATTCCTGAGGTCGCACTGTGAGTATTTTTCTATTGCTTTTTTGGTGAGGCTAGAGAGATAATATTAAAATTTGCAAATATTTGAAGTACTATGCTTCCTCAGTCTATTCTTATTCACTTCTCATTTATTGTTATTCACTTCTCCTCATTTGTGGAAGAGGTTGGTACATCACAGAACACTAACACTATATAAACTCACTAAGATAATTATTGCTTGTTTTTTAACTCATACATTTTATGGATATCCAACGTCAATGTTTTGAATTTGATCTTTAGCAAGTTTATTTTCTCACAAGTGAGATAATTTTCTAGGGATTGTAATAATCCATGGTTTATCGACTTATGTAGAAATTTCTATCTTCTATGGTAATTTATATGAATTATGCATCTTTAAATCAGGACGGAAGAACATTGCATAACCTTTCGAGCCCTGGTGAAGGAGATAAAGAGTCAAGGTTTAATGAAGGAGATACAGAAAGAATGATTTCTGAATTGCCATCAACTTCACATCAGGTGAGTACTGAAGGCACTGGATTGCCGTCAACTTCACAACATCTGGCAAGTACCGCAAGCAATGGATTGCCATCATCTTCACAAAATCTGGCAAGTAATGCAGGCACTGGATTGCCATCAGCTTCACAAGATCCGGCAAGTAATGCAGGCACTGGATTGCCATCAACTTCACATCTGGCAAATACTGCAGGAACTGGATTGCCATCAGCTTCACAACACGTGGAGAATACTGCAGGCACTGACTTGTCATCAGCTTCACAACATTTGGCAAGTACTGCAGGTGCTGGATTGCGGTCGACTTCACAACATCTGTCTAGTACTGCAGGCATTGGAGTTGCCTCTTCTGCGTATATTGCTCCGAATGGTCTTCCTGCTCCACAAGTATATTTCTATGGAGGTAAGGTACCTTCTTTAAAATTTAAAATGAGTATGGATGCAATCTGCCGCCTTGCTACTGATATAATTTGTACCTGAATTTTGCAGGAAATAGTCCATATGTACCAGAGACTGATGGATATCAGCATTCTGCATTTGTAAATGACATTGGATATCATTTACCAGTAAGAATCAGTTCTTGGCTTTGGTTGTTAATTACAGATAATTTCTGCAGAAGCAGCATCTATCAAAGCTTTCACACTTTCAATTTAATAGAGTTATGTCATCTTAATGGTAGATGATTTTAAAGATATGAATAACACTTTAATACCTGATGTAAATTCTGAAGTTTTTATGGTTTTATAATTTCCTTGCAGGTTTTTCAACATGAGGTTTCTCCTTTGTTTTATCCATCAATCGATGGCGGTTATCCTCCCCAGACCTTTTACAGCCCTGGATGGACGTCGATTCCAACATTTAACACAGATAATATTTTTTATGGTCATCAATTTCAACATCCAGGCTCTATTTATCAACAAGTACCTTATCCAGAGAGCCAATATTGGCCATTTCCTTCAGAGGTTCCTCCAACAGAGGCAATTATGCCAGTGCTAGAAGATTTGGGAATACATGGATCCTATGTCAATAGCATTCAGTTTGGAAACAACAATTTCTTTGGTAGCAGACCTGGTTTTAATTCTTATTTAATGCCTCCGAATGGTTCTTATGTCAGAGGCTTTATGCCTACTGCTTTAAACAATTCTGTTCCGGTGGATGCTGCCATTCATTATGATAGTATGAGACCAGCTATGGCACAATGGATGGATCCAAGAAATATAGGGGACCCTCAAAGCAATGGTATTTCATCTGGGATCCATTCAACAATTGGTCAAAATTTCCCAGCTATTGGATTGCCACCTCCACAGGTATTCTATGATACATTGTCTCCATAAATCTCAGAGGTCAAATTATATGATTTTCTTAAATCACTCTCTTTTTAATGCTAATCCATATCTAAATTAGATAATGGAGTTGATTTTGCTGACTGGGTTGTTGAAATTTGTCTTGGTATTGTTTTGTTTTGTTTCACTTCAGCAAGCAGTTTATCTACCCCATATCACAGCCAATTTACAACCTCCGGGTGGTGTTCCTTTTGTTATTCCTTCGCCTGCTTCACAATTGAGAATAAATGATGGTCTAACTTCCTATCAAGTAGAAACAGGAGGCAGCAACTCAGGTTTGATGGTAGACCATAAACAGTGGGTTGGAAATAATGACTACTTTGACAATGGGCAAACGATCCATGGTGGCCCAAATGATCCAATGCAACATCCAACAATAAGGCCGGCAAGTCAGCGAGTGATATCTAGTGGTCAGGCTGAGGGACAAAGTGTGTTTTCAGACAGAGTTAATGAAGTTCTTAGAGTCTTTGGTGATGGTGAAAGTTACAATCGTTTGGATTTTATTACCAAGTATGATGATGCAAAGTTCTTTGTTATCAAATCCTATAGTGAAGATGATATTCACAAAAGCATAAAGTACAGTGTGTGGGCAAGCACACCTAATGGCAACCAGAAGTTGAATCTAGCATTTGAGGATGCACAGTTGAGAGCTGGTGACAATCCTGGAGGTTGTCCAATATTCCTTTTCTTCTCAGTAAGTTTCCTTTGAGTTGACTGTTTAGTATTTTTCCTTGTGTACTAGGATTTTCTGTCAATGAACCCTATTATTATTTCTCTATTGTGTAGTATGCACATTTCACATTTTTTATAACTATGGGCAAGCCTTTTCTTGCAAATGTTTCAGGTGAATGGAAGTGGACGATTTTGTGGTGTGGCAGAAATGGTAGGACCCGTGGATTTCAGCAAAAGTATGGATTTCTGGCAGCAGGATAAATGGACTGGGAGTTTTTCAGTCAGATGGCATATCATAAAAGATATTCCTAACTCTCAGCTACGCCACATTATACTTGAAAACAACGACAATAAGCCCGTTACAAATAGCAGGGATGCACAGGATGTAAATAATCTCGCACTTTTGGCTTACTATGAACATTCTCCTTGACTTAGAATTAACAATATGGCAAATCTGGACGCTAAGAAACATTTTACAACTGGATGAATGATAAATGCATTTGTCATATTTTCAATCTAACAACTTTTTGGCTTGAGTATGAAACTTCATAAATACTAGTGTCATAAATCTATATTCGTACATTTTAGAAATATTATTTGGTTTCCACTTACATGCATATTTTTTCTGGCAGATCAATCTTCAGGAAGGCCTTGAAATGCTGGATATTTTCAAGAATTATCCTGCAAGGTCTTCCATTGTTGAGGGTTTTAATCTTTATGAGAGCCGCCAAAGGGCACTACAAGAAAAACGGGCTAGACAGAAAGCACAACCTCATATTCGTCAGGTTTGTGATGTAGACATCTGCATTCTCCTTTTGAGTGATCACACATATACATGTCTCTCATGTTTGGTGTTTCTGTAAAATATAGGTCGAGAATCTCAGGATGGAACATTTTTCTGATTTGAACATTAAAGCTGACTCTAAGAGTGATCCACCACAGTCTAGTTCAATGCACCGTCCAGAATAGGATTTGGGGATGGAGTTCAAAGGAGGAGAGGTTGGTAGACAAAAGAAATATTATTTACCAAGCTTGACAAAATCCACAGCGACAACCAATTGCCTGCCTTGTATCTAGGTCATGATTTTCTTGATGATTTGAGTGTACAGTATTCTTCAATTTTGATTCCAGAGGTTGACAGTGGCTGGAGAAGGGATGAACTTGCAAAATGTATTTGATGTTTCAGGGTTCATCTGAATATTTTTGCTTAAGCTATGTTCAAGCTTAAGAGGGAATCCAGTTTAACAAGTTCATGTGTATGACAGGGATCCTTGAGGAAGTGATCTGTCTGATGCACAAGATGGGGGTGCAGAAACCATTGTCTAGATTATCTTGCAATCTATATAAAATCATTAACATGTTTTGAGGGTCACATGTATCTCAAGATTATGGTACCTTGATATAAAACAAGGTGTAAATTTGAAGTGATCTTCTTCAAGCAAGTCTTCGTAGTCTTGTGCCATGTGCATTGATAACATGATTATGTTCTTGTCTTTCAGATTCCATAATATTTGAATTTAATGATTCTGTGGATCAGGGATGTGTTTCGAACAATAAAATCACAGATATATGTACAAAAGCATAATGCTAAATCTTCAATGTTTACATAAAAACTATAGCATCCAATCCACTGATGATTTTGAGCTCTTTAAGTTTAATTGTTAATATATGAAGAGAGTCCGACGCAAACATGATAACGTCAAGCATATAGGATTTTTTAACAAGTCGTATATATGATTGAGGTCATCGAGCCATGTTGTCCTATACAAGAAGATAGCTATATCAATGTGCCATTTGTTACAGACTTAATTTGAACCTCTATACATCAATGTGGTTATTGGATGAATTTTGTCTCGGTCCTGTGCCTCTAACCGTGACCTCCTATGGTATGCTGAAGTATGATTGCAAATATCATACGCTTCTATTCCATTGGCTTCAATTCAAAGTAGAATGACTAATACTGAACAACTGAAAAGGAAGGGCACATTAACGCTGAAGGGAAACAAGAGCATTTTCAAGAGAAGATGGAATAGATGTAGGGTCATATAACACGGAGTAAAGCGGAACAACTGAAAAGGAAGGGCACATTAACGCTGAAGGGAAACAAGAGCATTTTCGAGAGAAGATGGAATAGATGTAGGGTCATATAACACGGAGTAAAGCTATGTAGATAGAGTTAACTAAGCATGCTGTGAAAAAAGTTGGGAAATATATGAAAAAGCAACCTATTGCAAGCTACCATTGTGCAATTTTTTTCCAACAACCATAACCATGGTGGGTAGCATCAGTAATAACCATGACATGTAACGTCAATGTCTGACGGCTGGATTGAGACTAGTGTGACAGAAGAAACAGATCATAGTTGATGGAGCAGAAGAGATGAAGGTACATTAGTTATAGGTTTGCATAAGAAGATAACAAAGAGAAAAGAGTGGCGCTTATTTTATGAAATGTATGCCATACTCTGACATAAACATATCCTCCAACATCATAAAGTTTATATATTGAGGCAGAACCTATAAATGTGAATAAGTTGGCTTTCACCAAGAATTATTGTACAAATAGGTGAATGAGATCTGAATGGCAAAAACCTAGATTTATTGCTCTTAATTTTGGTTCTTGAAGTGTTTTAGGTATTATGTCATCTACATTTAGAATTAGAAACTTTTAACAGGATTCTAAAACGAAATATTGATTCTATTTAAGTCAGATAATTCAAACAAAAGAAATTGAAATATTTTTTTTTGAATGCAAGTGTGTAAAGGAATGTATTTTACATCTAAACATATACAAATTCAGTGCAATATTATTGTGCCAAGTTTAATTTAGATACGAAATCATATTTTACATCCTATAAATATGTGGGTGTAATATGAATGTTTCATAGAATATCCAAAGTCAAAGCTAAAATACAATCCTAATAATGATGAAAGAACTATGACATTCAATTCTATCAAAGTTACATATAAGAAAATAAAGGGGGACCTTGTAATTAGAACTCTAATGTCTATAGGAATATTAATAAATTAAAAAGTTAAATGGCATGTTTTGCCTTTGTATTTATTCAAAATTTCATTTGGTCTTAAAAGTTGTCTTTGATATTCTCTTGCTGATGAGGATTTGGGATGAATAACTAGGATGAACAACACGTCATATTTATAGTGACTTTGTTGCAAGTGGAGAGTTGGAAGAGTTTGCATTAAAGTTGCAGAGTTGGATTTTACAATATTGAGGACAAGGGTGAAGGACAAGTTCAGCCTAAATAATGAACATAGATGGTTAGGTCCATATTGATACTATTTGTGAGCATATTGTGTTTTACACTGTCACTAAAAAATCTCAACTTCACCTTATTAAGGCATATTGGGACAAGGTTGGCATGTATATACAAATTTTAAAGCACTAAAGAGATTATGTATATTACTTGATGATTTATTTTATTAAAAAGCTTAAAAATGAAAAAATCATTGGGTATTATATCTGCATGTAGAAAATGCAATTTCACATTTATGTAATTTTTGTAAGTCACAAGGAAGAAGGATAAGAATCTAATATAATTTTAAAACATGAATATATAACTTACAATATTAAAATATCATTGTGCACATCCAATTACTAGTAAAAACAATTAAAGTTGATATTTTATTGAATAATGCTTATTTAAAGAGTATAATAATTTCATTTACTATATTCTTGCAAATATGTAATTGAATATTCTTCTTTTTTAAAATCATTTTCTTTTGTCAATATTGAAACATTTCAAGTGTTTGTCATTAGCACACACATGAAGTGCAACATATCAACCAAAGAGTGTGGGTAATAGATGGTAGCCATCTTTATTATTTTTTTCGACTCACTATAGCTCATCAACATGAAGAGTTTCCCATTAATCATATTTGTTTGGCTTTATTTGTTTTCACCCAAGGATTTTGGTATTTCTTGGCAAATATTGAAGTTTGTTGTTAACACTTCGTAGATCTAATCAAGTGAGACCTTCAAACACAATGTATTACCTCCAATAACTAATTTAGGTTCTTAAATGCTTGAACTCCACAGAGGTCCTTTTATTAGGGATTTAACTAACAAGAGGTTGACAACAATATCATAGTAGTTATAATATGCTATATTAAGTTGTGAAACAACTTCCAATCAACACTTTATCTATTCTTCCAAAAAAATGAAATAATGCTTCCACCTATAATATTTCATATAGGTATAACAAGTGGGGCACTAGTTTTTTATGTCACTTTGAAGGAAACAACCTATAATTCTTTTATATATGCCCCTTAATTGGACATGATAACTCATTTTCAGAATGCTCAAGTGTTGAGAGATCTCGAATTAGGTATAACAATCTTAAAAGACAATTGCACAATCATTTAAAACATCTAATGGTATTTTATAAAGAGAGCTTATCTAGAGGTACAACATTTTGTTTTAATCAAATTTTAGTTGATCAAATGTGTTAGTAAAGAAAATCGTTTTTTGGATTATCACTATTGCATGGGATAGAGGTTTCAAGCCTCTCTTGCTTTTCATATGCAATGGAAAATAAAACATGCATTTTTTTTGAAAAGGAAGGCGTAAAACTTACACTATTTGAGGTTTGCTATGTCCGCCTTTGCCATGATATCTTCTAAATATTATTTATTATGATTTTTAAAGCCCAAACTTTCCATTTTGTGGGTGTGGCTTGCTATGTCCACCTTTGCCATGATATCTTCTAAATATTATTTATTATGATTTTTAAAACCAAGACTTTCCATTTTGTGGGTGTGGTGTTTCTGTGTTAGTTGCCTCTATACACAAGGAGCATTATGGTTGAAATAAATTTTAAGGTTGTGTCTTAACCATCCATTCATATTTGCATCAATGATTAATGATGGAAACCTATGGTGGATTTGTGTTTATTTGATAGGGATACCATGGATACCCATTCATGTGATCCAAATACATATGCTATGGGGTAATTTGTTCATGTTGGTAACATAATCGTAGTGTAGGATGTTCTTGATTGTGGAGCTATTTTAATTATTTATTTTTTGTCTTTACCCCTTCCCTTTGGCTCATAGGTTTGGTTTGAGGTGTTTGCAAGCTAAATTGTAAATAATACTTTTGTTCATTTACAAAGTAAAATTTGAAAATTTTAGAGATTTGATGTGTTTTTTTTAGCATTTATTTATTTATTTGCTAGATACTCCTTGAGAATTTGACCATAACGTCTTAGGACAAAACATTTAACATGGAAAGGAAACCTAAAATTGTAACACAATCGCTTACTTTTATTTGCTTTATGAGAATTGCATATATAAATATTCATTGTGTCCACCCTTGAACAATTATGGCTTCTTATGCATATGTTTAAATACTTCATTATTTAATCCATATGGATTTGTTCCCCCCTCATATGTATATATACGACTTGTATATATGTTATAAAATATAATTTTATTTTCACCTATTCAAAAAGTAATATTATTAATGAAAAATGTGGTTAAAAAAGTTGATAGTTAGATTTTCCTATTTAAGCAACTAAATTTTCTATCAAATTCATAATATTACTTATCTAATTAAAAAAATAGGTTAAAAATTGGCTTCTTGATTATGAAGTTGGATCCTACTATGTCAATGAACCATGGTTAAGATTTCGTGGTTTTACCATGATCAAACTCACTGCATGTTTGATTATTGAAAAAATAATTAAAGTTCAATGAAAATGTTCCTAGATCGAATATACAATTTTTTCCAAGAAAACTAGTCCAATATTAAGTTGGGAATGAAGGTGATACAATGGATTGACACATGTTTATTAGGATAAACAATCATATTTTAAAATATTATAAATTAACATGTTGATTTGACTTCAATTTCATATCATAAATGGATTTGACTATGACAAATATGCAATAAGAAATTCCTAGTTGATTCTCCATCTAAACATTGATATTATGAAAATATTCTTCTTTTAAGCTTTAATGTTAAAATATGATAACTACACAATGACAATTTTAACTTTTCATTGCCACAACATTTTAGACTATCCAATGATCAAAATAAAATAAAATCATTCAACCTAATAAATAATATTTATATGTCACTAAAATAAAGCGCTAAGTTATGCAAATGTCATGAATGCTTGTGATATCATTTTATATGAACAAACGTGTCAATTAATATTAACAATGACATTGATTGATATTACATACTCAACATAGTTACTGATCAAATGGGTACTCTAGCCCAAAAACCTCAAAAAAACATGAAAAAACACGCTGAAAACGAAAATTGTTGATACTGGAATAACAAATTTTTTTTGGGGGTACATTTTCAACATTTAAAAAAATAACAGTAAAAACCATTTTTTTGTGTTTGCAAAAACACCCTGAAAACGAAAAGTGTTGATGTTGGAATAATGCATTTTTTTGTTTTTTTAATAATGACGTTAAAAAGAAAATATCATTACTTTGAAAATTTTTAAATTTCCAACGATTTTCAAGCATAACATTAAAGATAAAATATCACATCTTTGAAAAACCTTAAAATTCCAATGATTTTGAGGCATGACATTAAATTTAAAATATCATGTATTTGAAAAACCTTAAAATTCCAACAATTTTAAGGCACGGTGCTAAGAAAAAATACTTAACTATTTTCAACCATAGCATTAAAGATAAAATATCACGACTTCGGAAAATATTAAAATCTTGACAAATTTTGAACTATGGAATTAAAACCAAAGTTATGACTACAAAACAATCTTAAGTTATCAAAATATTTCAAGCATGACATTATGGAAAAAATTTTATGACTAAAAAAACTTTAAAAATGAACCCTTGAATGAAAGTTATTATACTAAGTGTTATTTTTTTTAAAAATGCTAAATGTATAAGGATATTAAGATTTTAGCATAAGACAACTTGATACGTTGCAAATTTCTTTTAAAAATCAACCATCAAATTGACACATAGTGTAGGTGAACTCGACCCACTGTAATGAATGAAAACTTAAAGGCCAACCATGAAACTGACATATTGTAGGGGCAGACCCGATTCATTATAATGAAAAATTTAAAATCAACTATCAAATTGCACATAATGGGATCAGGTTGCTAGACGAGCATTGACACGGACACTGCAAAAAAATAAAAAAAAAAATAAAAATGAAAATTACAAAAGAAAACAAAAATTCAAATATTGGAAAAAAAGCACAAAAAAAATATTGAAAAAAATAAAAACAATAAAAAAACACAAAAAATAATAAAATAATAAAAAATAATAAAACATAAAAAACATGACAAAAAAATCAAATATAAAAATATATACAAAGGACAAAAAAACTATAAAATATAAAAAAAGTCAAAATTAACTTGTAAAATTTTAAAATTTAAACAAAAATAAAAAATAAAAATAAAAAACACACAAAAACAAAATAAAATAAAAATAAATAAAGAAGGGAAAATATTTCAAAAATAGACACAATTTAAGAAAAAAATAGTTGAAGATTAACGAAAAAATAAAAAACACATTTTTTTAAGTTAAAAAATAAAATAAAATAAAAACCAAATAAAAATAAAATAAAATAAAAAATTAGAAAAGTTAAAAAAGTTACAAAATAAAATAAAACATTAAAATAAAAAAAATAAAAAAAAAAGTTAAAAAAATTCAAATATTCTCACCCACCCTGAGGGCTGCCGACCAGGGTGGCAAGGGGTTGATTCATGACAAAAAATAAATCAAATATAAGAAAATATATAAAAAAGAAAAAAAAAAAAGAAAGAAAGAAAGAAAAAAAACCAAAATTAACTTGTAAAAATAAAAAATAAATAAAAAAAGAAAATATTTAAAAAAATATAATTTAGGGGAAAAGTAAATGAAAAAGAAATAAAAAATAAAATCTAAATAAATTTATTTATTTATTTTTTTAAGTTAAAAAAAACCTTATAATAAAAAAATATAAAATATTTAGCGATCCCCCCCACACACATATATATAAAATAAAAAATGAAAAAATAAAATAGAATTAAGAAAATAAAATAAAAAATTAGAAAAAAGAATTAAAAAAAAAAAAAATAAAATCATGGACCACCTGCCTCGCTCTCTCACCACACCCCTCGCCGCCCACTCCTCCCACCTTGCTCACCTCGCCTTCCCTCCCCGCAACCCAACCAACCCCCGTCGTGGCGAGGGGCCTATTAGGCCACGGGGTGGGCGAGGAAGGAGGGGTGAAGAGAGGTGGGCAGAGAGGTGTGGGACGGAGGGGTGAGTTGGCTGGGGAGGAAGGAATGGGTGTGGTGAGCCAGGTGGGGTGGCGGTGAGGGTGGTTGGATTCAGGTGGGAGAGGGTGGATTTGGGTCAGGTGAGCGGGGAGGAGTGGGTTGGGATGGGGCGAGGAGTGGGGTGAGCGGGGAGGTGTGGGTTGGGTGAGGTGGAAGGGTGATGATTATATATATATATATATATATTATTATTATTATTATTATTTTTTGGTAATTATTTATTTATTATTATTATTATTATATATTATTTTTTTTATTTTTATTTTTATTTATTTTTATTTTTATTTTTATCTGGAAAATATTCATTTATTTATTTATTTTTTGATATATATATATATATATATATATAATTTTTACAGGCTAATTTTCGTTGTTTTTTGTTGCATTTTTATGGGTTTTTTTTGTTTTTTGTTTTTTATTTTTGTTTTGTTTTGTTTATTTTTGTTTTTTTTTTTAATTTGATTTTTTTTTTGTTATGTTTTTTTTTTTTTTTTACCAGCATGAAAATCACCAACATTTAAAAAAAATTATCCACACTTAATACATTAGAAATTTTGAAGTGTAAAAAATAAGCCCTCTAAACAAAAGGGTTGATGCTCATCAACACTTTTCAAAATCAAAATGAAAATCACTAACAAATTTTTTTTTTGTTCATACTTGATACATACAAAAATTTGAAGTATCAAAAATAAGCCCTCTAAAATATGTGTTGATGCTCCATCAACACTTTTCAAAATCAACATGAAAATCACTAACATTTAAAAAAAATGGTACATACTCGATACATAAAAAAATTTAAAGTGCCAAAAATATGCTAAAAAAAATGGGTGTATTCTGAATCACCATTTTTCAAAATCGAGTGATTTTTTGCTACCTCAAAAGAATGGTTACTAGGTAATTTTCTCGTTTGATTAGTAACTGTGTTACTCCCATAGTGATATACATCTTTTTGAGTTTTTCTATGTAAAAATGCACATTTAAAAATAAATAATAATTGTTTATAACAATTTTATTAAGTTGTTATTTTTTCACATATAAATTTTGTTGAAAACGATGATTTTCACTATGTATTAAGACCGAACAATAATTTCTTTATGTTAACTGTAGAATTTTCTCTACAAATAAGCTAGCTCACTGATATCATGTAGAAATTTCACCTACAGATCAAACTGATATATGCAATGTACTAAAGCATAATACTATATCTACATCTACCATAAACTTTGCGGAAGCTTAATCAACCATGAACACATATAACTGATAAAAAGGAATCAATCACACATAACACAGAAGAATTTATCTAGGAAAAGCACCAGCCTAAAACCCCATCTTTGTATTATCAATCAAGTGGAAATCCTCAACAACATACAAAAAGAATCAGCTCAAAAGCTATCTTGCTCTCTTTGTACTCTGATGATGTAGCTCATAGACTACCTAGGCCTCAATATATAGGCCACAAGTCCTCCAAGCCCCTATTTCTTTGCGCAATTTTGATTGGGGTCCTGGTGGGCTCCAGTATTGTGGCAATAATGCTACAACTCCTGGAGCTTCCTTCTCTAATTTTATCAACCCGGTAGTTCGTAACAAACTTGGAAGCGACGGTGCTGTATGCACAAGTACTAGCTCTTGTCGCAGCTGTCACTTGGTCAGCTGGCACAAGTCCGCTAGGGCTCAAGCCAACTTCTATATGTTCTCAGAAGAAGCTTTCTAAATGATGAACGAAGGCTATCTCAAAGGAAATTAACCTACTTTGCAAGAATGAACTGAAAGTCAACCAAACATGGAAACCCTAGTAAACCCTAATCTGACTAACTTAATCCTTACAATGCAATGATGGGAATGCAACTTCTAACAATGATGCCATTACTTCTAGTGATATGAGATGCATGAATTTAAACTACTTCCATTGAGGAGAACATGTTTTTATATTTTTTTGCTTAAGTGGTTGGAGTTATTATGATTGTGTTTCTTACTGGGTCTTGATTGTGCAGGGGTAGTTCGAAGGGAAGGAAGGCTTGGAAAAGGTCAGGAGGGCTAGGACAGGTTCCAGGGGATCCCTAACATCATTCCACAGAAGTCCACAACGTTCAGGTGCTTGGCAATCGTGTTTGCAGGCTTCTACAGGATGTCTGCAGGGGATCCTACAGGAAGCTCGGGATTTCTACAGGAAGTCTGCTAACTTCTACAGGATGTTCTGCAGTTGGAGTTTTGGGCGATGGAGGAGTGAAGGAGCTGTATGGGTGGATAGGTAGGATGAAAAGGGATCTTGTGATGGCTCAGGGGCAGAGAGATGAGATGGAGAGAGAGTGCATAAAGTTGGTTGGTGGATAGAAGGGTGGAAGCAATGAAAAGTCAAAAAGATGGAGCTACGTAAAAAGTAGAAGGGTTGGAAGGCAAACGAGTTGGAAAGAGGATGAGTAGGCGACTTGGGCACGGTTGAGAAGAAGAAGAAGATAATAGAATGGTGTTGCGCAGTGTAAATGAAACAAATCACCTATGTCTTGCACAAAACCGAGAATTCATCAACCTATTCTAACTGTGTTATTAAACCAACGAACAGCAATGTAAAGTTTAGAGAGAAATCGTGCATGGTGTTGGAACAAAGAAGTAATGCTCAAGATCAGAATGCATGGACGGTTCTATGATTGAAATGATTGTGTTGCAGCTTGCATGAACATATAAGACTGCGTTTTTTTTTGGTGGTTGGTACGGTCTACACCCCCAATCTCTAAACAGAGATGGCAGTGAGTGCACTATCAACCTTTTCTTGGAGCTCTGATGAATTATAATCCTCCTACTCTAATCTAAGCTGCTAAAAGCACTTTAACCATAAACTAATCCTACTTAATCACATCAAAGAAAGTGAATCAGCAGACTGTGTTTTCCAAATGCATGTCAAAGCAAAGAAATGAAGTGCTGAAAGGAAAGACAAGTAACAATACAAAGAAAAGGAGGTCTATTGCTCTCAGGTTGGGCCCTAACCTGAGAGCTATAGCTCCCTTAAGAACTCAGAATTGAATCCAAATCTGCTTGCCTTTTATTAAAAGATCATAATCATGAGTCTAACAACATGCCAAAACTGGCTTACAAAGGGCAAAAACACCGAGCTGTAGCTCATACTCAGAAATTGCAACAATAGTTCAAAAGTTCAAAAAGCTCCTATCAAAGGCTACGGCCTCAATATTTATGCATGATGAGGACCAAGCTGGCTTCCTCAATTAGTGGAGCTTGGCTGTCAAACTAAAAGTAATCTGCTGTTCCTGTAGAATCCGTTGGCTGCCTTCTAGCACGATGGGGATAGCTGTTGGAGCTCGGAGTTGGGGTGGAGATCACGAGGAAGGTCATTCAAGACTGTGGACAACCTCCCTATAAACCCGCAATGCCACCTTGGCTGTCTCCTTGTCTCCATCTGCGTGGTCTTTGCTCCATTTAATGTCAAAAAACCTGAAATCATCATGTATTAGTCACATAGGAATAATGCCTGCCCTTCTTCCTACAAATAACACGAATATACTAAGAAATGATGCATAAGTGATAAAAGATGAAGGGTTGAGCAAGGTAAGTAGGCAAAATGAGCCCAAATTGTTACCAAAAATTGGGGCTCATCATCACCCCCCAGCTAAAATATTTGCTCATCCTTGAGCAATTTTGCTCCAGCTCCTTGTCCTTGGCCTAGAACTAGGCTCCGGAATATGCTCTTTCTTTCCTACTCTTGGTGGTTCTGCCTGTTCTGCCCTTGGTGGTGATGAGGGTGCCGCTCCTTCCCTCTTCTCTGTTTCCTTGACCTTGAGCCGGGCTTTCGAAGCCGATTGGTCTAACCTTCCTTTCCAAGTAGTTGTTTTTGGGCTCCCCCTCTCATAGGTGACCGATATCTTCGAGGGGGACCTCTCACTGGGTGAAGCAGGGGCATCCCCTGCAGTGATTTGGTTGCTGGACAGAGGCTGTGGCTTGCCCGTCTTTATTCTGACACTTCTTCGAGCTTTAAAGTATAGAGGGGTCTCCCTCTTTCTCTTCTCCTTTGGCTTAGGTGGTGTGCTGAGGGCGGCCAGCACAGCTGCTGCCTCCCTTGCTAGAATGTCAGCCTTCTTCTCCTTGGGTTTCACTTTTTCAGGGCTTCCTGTAGAAGACCCTGTTTTAGTCAATTTCGGGCTTCCTGTAGAAGACCCTTTTTCAGTTAATTTCGGGCTTCCTGTAGAAGCCAGTTTCGGTTTTCCTGTAGACACAGGTGTCACCGCCTTGGTTTGCTTTGCTGCATGAGTTTTGCTTTTTGACTTGGTTGCGGTCGCTGTCGAGGCACTCTTGCTGATGTGGACCTTCTCAGCCTTGTCCACTCTGCCTTGCAACCTTTGCTCTCTTGCTGTCAAGATGGGTGTGTCATCTTTCTCTTCGGCATCCTTTTTCTCGTGCTTCTTCTTTTGCTCTTTCTTCTGCACTGTGGTCGGGGTCTTCTGGCCTGTTTCTTTCTTTCCTGCGGCCACTGACTCCTTCTCCTCACTGCTGGAGGAACCGCTTTCTTCAGTCAACATCCTTATGTCTCCATCCCTTGTCAAATTTCTGAAGGCTTCCCATGAGAGAGGAACCTTGTATGTGTGGAGCGCATCCTCCACGAGGAGTTTGATCAGTCCATGGTGGGCTACCTGGTCTGGTATGCCTTCTTTCAGCTTGGTTGCACACTCAATTAGAGACTGTAGCAGGAAATAGGGGATGCTCAGTTTGTTTTCTACAGGAAGGTCTATCTGGTGCCTCAATTCAGTGAGCAACCGAAAGTGATACCCGTACACAATGCTAAAACGGCCTTCGCAGGTGATATACTTCATAATCTGCAGGCTAACTTCATTCCATGGTGGCAGTAAACTGGTTCTACGCACCCCATTTTTGTCCTCCGAGAATTCCTCCTCTGGTGGAAAGAATTCTTTCTTAGCCTATTGGCTCAATTTCCTTTCTTCCTTATCCCATGGCAATCCCATTGGAAGCTCAGTAATTCGACTGATATATTGCGGGGTGAGTTTAAGGCTTAGACCCCTGAAGTTCACGGTGGCCAATGTTTTGGATTTCGGCCTCAGAGCTTGCAAAAACTCTTCTGCCACTTCGTCGTCATAGCCCTGCAATTTGTCACAGAAGGATATCCATTGCACTCGTGTGAAGAGCTCCACCACCTCCGGATTTTCTCTTAACTTTGTTGAATCAATGGGTTCTCTTCTGATGAACCCACCCGGCATGGTAAAAAATGTTGCTTTAGCTAGAGGTGGCGAATGCGGAAGAAATTTGGCCTACTGAGGCAGAGCGTAGAATTACGCTCCTATCATGCATATAATCCACAAAGCTTATCTCCGAGGACCTTAACACCGCTTAATTACACTGACATCCTGTAGGACGACAGTTTATGCATGGCAGACAACAATTGCAACAATTTCCTACGACCAGACTGTAGACGACGATTCTGCCACCTTCAAAAACCAATTGCATGGAGAGTTCAGGTTTACCTTCTTGATCCGCCACCTTTTGACGTGAGGAACCCGCCTTCCTGTAGAAACAGCTTTCCTGTAGGAGCAGCGCGTGATTTCTGGGAAATACTGCAGTGGGTCTGCGCTCTTGGTGTTGCTTCACAGGCGTTCTGATGGCCAAAGGCTCGGAGTATCGAACTGCAGAGGGATCCGGATGATCACTCGAGTTTCAAACGGTGAATGATAAATGCATGGGGTGGCAATCTAGCCGACTAGATTTGAATCGGCGGAATCCGTGGCGCGGGGGTGAGCTGTCCCTGCCGGACTGTTGGACGACGTCATCCCATCATTTGCCTGCGAGTTCCCTTGCTGCCGCATCATTCCCCGCAGATCCGCCGCCGTCTCTTCTGTTAAACTCGTTTTTCCCGACGGGATTGCTCTCACGTGTGTACTGCCCGTTCCTTTTGCCATGGCCGCCACCCAAACATCCGACTAGACCATTAACTGGTCGACGTGGCCAGTCAAATGACCATACAACTGCTCAACCCATTCACTTCACACTTTGCAAACAATTTCAAAGTAAAATTCATGCAATCTGACGGAAGAAAGGGTCGAGACACTTACCTGTGCGGCCGCAACACGATTTTTCGGTTCCTGGACGATGATGAGTGGATCTATCTGCTGCTGGTGAATTTGCACAGGCCCGGAGGTTCATGTTTACAGGCTGCCGACGATGGATTTGATGCTTTGGCTGCATGCGCCCGCGTTTTCATTGCGTATGGCCAGCGCTGTGAATGGTGTACACTCTAGCGGGCTTAACTGTTACAGGACTCCTGCAGGATGTCTTGTAACAGTTTATCCTCCTCGGGTGCATGCTGCACGACGAAGGCAATGGCCTCACGATCCCGCTCCCAGAGCTCATGGATGGCTGGGATGGATATGGTATGACATCTCAGCGCTTTTTTCCATCTTAAAAATTGCTTTTTCTTGATAACTCAACGATCTGCTTTGATGGTGCAGGTGACTTCATTGCATGTCGACAAGGATGGTAGAACGAGGTGACAACAGTGTGCAAGGGTGATAACAGTAGCTTGCATGCATCCAAACCGATCCTTGGTCGTTAGATCTCCTCATAAAATGAATTCTGGGCCGTCCCGAACTTCTACAGGAAGTTTCCTGTAGAAATGCAGAGCTTCCCGTAGAAAGTTTACGTTTCCTGTAGAAAGCCTGCACCTTCCTGTAGAAAGTCTGCATCTTCCTGTAGAAGACTCAAGCCGTGATAAAATTGTGCACATACCTTGGAGAAAATGAGTATTCTTGGAGGAGGTGCTGGTGAGGTCTCCTGACAGCATGATAAGGATCCTTGGTTTTGAGTTGAGAGGCTTCCTCTCCTCCATAGAACACCTGCAACCTGCATGCAATTTCACATTATGAATTTGCTGTCCTTGTCTTTTCTCTTATTGTTTTTTTTTTTTTTTTTTTGAAAGATAACAGGGGCGCCTCAATGAGGTTTTCACCCTTGCCATCTGCCTTAAGTGCCTCAGAGAGGTTTTCACTCAAGGATCTTTTTCCAATCTCTCTTTTTTTGAAAGACAATAGGGGCGCCTCAATGAGGTTTTCACCCCTACCACCTGCCTTGGGCGCCTCAGAAAGGTTTTCACCCAAGGATCTTTATTATTTATTATTATTATTATTATTATTTTTTTTTTAGATCTTTCAGGGTATGCCCAAAGTAGAGGCAGAACCCTTCTCTATGACCAACACCGATTTCTCCATAGTTTTGATGAACTCTTGTCTTGAGAGAGGTTTCCTGTAGATCTTCAATCGATGCCCATTGACAAGCATGGGGATGGCTTCCTCATCAATGGTCCGAATAAGAACAGATCCATTGTCATGGCATTTTTCCACTGCATATGGTCCCAACCATCTGGTTCTCAGCTTCCCCTTGAAATCTTTGTATCTGGAGTCATACAACAGTGCCAAATCTCCTGGCTGGAATTGCTTGTCATTGAGGTGTTGGTCATGCCACACCTTTCTCTGAAGTTGAACCACTTCCGAGTGAAGGAGGGCCTGCATTCGGTGCTCGTCCAGTCCATTTAGCTGCAGTAACCTTTCTTGTTGTGCATGGCTGAGATCTAGGTCCAGCTGAGCTGCCATCCTTAAAGTGTTGTATTCAAATTCAATGGACAACAAAGCTTTCTTCCCATAGACCAGCTCATAAGGTGTGAAGCCGGTTGTGGTCTTCTAGGTGGTGTTGTAAGCCCATGTGGCCTCGACCAGGCGATCTGCCCAGTCCTTTCTGCTGCTGCTCACCACCTTAGTCAAGATCCCTTCCAATGCTCTATTGGTGACTTCCACCTGCCCATTTGCTTGAGGGTGATAGGGGGTGGAAGTCCTATGCTTGATCTTGTGATGAGCTAGTAAGTCTTCAACCAGGTTGGATGTGAACTGGCTCCCTTGATGGGTGACCAGCTCCCTTGGGTAGCCAAACTTGTAGAAGATGTTTTCCCTTAAGAACTCGGCCACCTTCTCATCCCTTTGAGTCGGTTTCCCCATTCTTTGGCATTGGTCACACTGGCTGATATATCTTCTGACATCTTGATGAAGTGTGGGCCAATAGTAGCCTGCCTGCAGGATTTTGAAGGCAGTCCTCTTCGCTGCAAAATGTCCTCCACAAGGCCCATCATGACAAGTGAGGAGGATATCAAAGACTTCCTCCTCCCTTACACAACGCCTTAAGATCTGATCAGGGCCAAGCTTGAACATATTGCCCCCGATCCAAGTAAATGAGGCACTTTTTCTGATGATTCTGCTCTTCTCTCTTGAAGATAGGTGCGGAGGGAACTGTGCTGAAACCAGGTAGTTTGCTATATCAACAAACCATGGAGAGAGTGCTGAGATAGCAAACAGATGTTCATCGGGCATCTGGTCATCCACTGTTCCATCCTCATCTGCAGACAAATCCAATCTAGATAAAAAGTCAGCAACAACATTTTCTTTACCTGGTTTGTCAACAATGGTCAAATCAAACTGCTGCAACAAAAGTAACCATCTAATAATACGAGCATTCACATCTGGTTTATTCATTAAATATCTAATTGCAGCATGGTCTGTATGTACAAAGGTTTGATATCCAGTAATATAATGTCGGAACTTGTTCAGTGCATGGACCACAGCCAAGAATTCTTTCTCGGTTACAGTGTAATTCAGTTCAGCTTTGGACAAGTTTTTGCTAACAAAGTAAATGGCATATGGAAGTTTTTGTTCAACTTGTCCTAAAGCTGCCCCTATGGCTTTGTTCGAGGCATCAGTGTGGATGTGGAAAGGTAGGGCCCAGTTTGGACCTCTCAAGATTGGGGCTGACACCAACTTGTCCTTTAATTCATTCAAAGCCCTCTGACAATCGTCAGTCCATTTAAACTCCACGTCTTTTGCCAATAGGCCAAACAATGGCGAGGCTAGCTTGCTGAAGTCTTTAATGAATCTCCTGTAATACCCTGCTAATCCTAAGAAACTCCGAACATCCCTTACCTTTTGGGGAGGTGGAACCTTCTTGATGAGAGCAATTTTGTTAGGATCCACTTGTAACCCTTGGCAAGAAATGGTATGGCCTAGCACGGTCCCTTCAGTCATCAGGAATTCACATTTTTCAGGACTAAGGGACAGGTTCATCTCAACACATTTGGTTAGGACCTTTCCCAGATTAGACAATGCTTCCTGGAAGTTGGACCCATAAGGGGTGAAGTCATCCATATAGATTTCCACCGCATCATGGACCAGCTCCGAGAAGATGCTCAAGACAGCTCTCTGGAAGGTAGCAGGAGCATTGCATAGCCCAAAGGGAAGAACTCGGTAGGCAAAGGTACCCCAAGGACAAGTGAAGGTGGTCTTATCTTGGTCTTCTGGGCTGATTTAGATCTGGTTGTACCCGCTAAACCCGTCCAGGAAAGAGAAGAACTTCTTTCCTGCCAGTGCATCCAACACTTGATCTATGAAAGGTAGAGGGAAATGGTCTTTCTTGGTAGCTTTGTTCAGTTCTCGGTAGTCCACACAGATTCTCCATTTCCCATTTTTCTTGGGAACCAACACCAGAGGGGACACCCATTCACTATCTGAGATGGGGTAAATGAATCCGGCGTCCAGCAGTTTTTGCAATTCTTCCTTGACAATGTCCTTAAGGGCTGGATTCATTCTCCTCTGAGGTTGCCTAACCGGTTTACAATCCTCTTTGATGTATATATGATGGGTACAGACCGAAGGATGGACTCCTTTCATCTCCTTATAGCTCCAAGCAAAAGCATCTAGGTGACTGGCCAACAGGCTACACAACTCCCTTTCCTGGGAAGGAGATAGGGAGGAGCTGATCTTTAACGTTCTCTCAGGGCCGAACTCCACATTTTTGACTCTGGGAGTGACAGGGTTGGTTGTACAAAGGTCCACTAAGGTGCTGGCTTGGGCATCCTCCACCAATTTCTCTAAGGGTAGTGCACTGGAAGGTGGATTCTGGATCAAGGTCTCGATCAAGTCATCCTCGGTTTGGGGGTCTCTTCTAGTGGTATCTAGGGTGCACAAAGGTGCTGAGTACACCTCATCCTCTTCTCCTTCCTCCAACCAAAGTGGTAAGTCATGCTCTAAGGAGGGTTGGGCAGGAGGGTATAGGATTAGCTGCTTGGACATAGGACCATTTTTGATGGTCATGTTTCCTGCACGACAACTTATGTAGGCATCTGCAGTGGCTAACCAAGGCCTTCCCAAAATAAGAGGATATCTAGTAAGCTTTGCCTTGGGTTGTGTTAGCGCTTGGAATTCACCTAGGCTGAGATAGACAAACTCTCAAGGCTACATCAAACCATTTCACCTCGTAGCTAGCCCTACGAGGTATGAGAAGGCTCTCTCGGGTCAGATTCGATAGATCTTTCAATATGATTAGGCTGACCAATTAATAATAAAGATTTTAGGCTAGTAAATTGATAAGGGGGTTGATTTAATGATTTTTGGGGTTTTTGGTGGCAATTGGTGGAAGTGCAATTCAAAGTGCGGGGATTGAGCACAGTTTTCACAGGGGGATCTAAGGGGCAAGGTAGGAAGCGAGTGCTGATGCTTTAATCTGATGATGGATGATCAGAGATGATAGAGGAGGAGCTAAAGAGGGCAAACACACAATTTGAATCCTCTCTAGACAGTAGAAAACATTAAAATTGAACAAACTAAAAAGCTGAGCATGCTAAAACATGAATTCAACTTTACCACTTCATCTGTCCAATTTAGAAGCACAAGAGAGATATGAAATACATAAACAAACTTACAAGAACATGTAGAGAACACACCATCAACACATCAATCCACAAGAATCCTCAAAGATGACTGTAAAACCCTGGCTTTCCTTGCCTCAAATTGCAGAAATAGATGCACAATATACAATAAAGCTTCATTCCACAAGAGTCCAACCATCAAAATGAGAAGGAGAGAGCATAATATAGACCTCCTAGACCATCTAACTCCTTTCCCCACCTCTAGGGGTCGAGCTCAGCTTCCTAGGAGCAGTTTGAACTAATTCTAAACTAAGAACTAGAAAATAGGCAGCCCAACAACTTGCCTCTATTACTTAGCTAACTCATCCATGCATTAATTATTCACTATTTACATCAAAGAAGCTTCTAGAAGAGTAAAGAAAGATAAAACCTATCAAAGTGCCATGAAAATATTACATTCATCCATCATCTACAAGTAAAAATGGTCAACCATAGTCAAAACAGTGTTTTTTGACCAAAAATGTGAATTCTGGCAAATCTGGAAGTTCTGGTCGCGCCCCTTTGCAGCTGTTTTTGAGTGGGTTCCACTGATCCAAATCAGGTGCAAAATGGCTCATTGGAAAGCTTGGTCTGTCTAATTTCCATCCCAAGTGGAATTTCTGGATTTGGAGTTGATTTGACCCCTCAAAAGTTGATTCTCCCAAGGTCACTTTCTGCAACTCAAAAAGTGGGCAGAAAGTCATTTTTTTGATGTATTTTGAGCTTTTGGAGGCTCAAAACTCAAAACCAGACTTCTCCCAAGCATTGGTAATTTTTCTTTTTGCATGCCCTTTCCAAAAATGCCAAGTTTTCAAAATTCCGAGCAGTCCTCCAAACTGGTCTCACCCGGGGTGAGACCAGTTCTTGGGAAAAACCTGTAATTTTACCAAAAAATTCACAAATGACAAAATTTTCTCCAAATTTCTTGAAATTTGGGCTGGGAGTTCCCAATCAAGTACCATGCTCAGTCAAAGAGGCTTTGGCCAAAATTTGGAGTGGATCGGGCGTTTTCCTTTGTTTTTGTGCTTTGGCCAACCGTCCTTGGAGCACCTTCGTTCTCGCCGGTATTTTTGACATTTCTCTCAAACCATGACACCTGTGTAAAAAAGTGAAAGAGGTTTTTCTTCCTTGGCATGTTTTGGACAAAAACCTCTCTCAGTTTTGCAAAATTCATCTTTGATTGCTCAGAAACAGCTTTTGAGTGAAACTTGTCCCGATGTGTGAAACAAGGGATTTTGTCGAAATGGAGCGAAATGAAGGGGATAGAGGGCTTCTAAATTCTTGGGGAAATTTTTGGGAGTGGGGAGGGATGTTAGGAAGCAGGGGAAAGTGGAATCTCAGAGATTGAGTGAGGGGAAGGGGTCGAAAAGGACAAAACACAGGCCAAACCTAGAAAATTGCCATGTTGTAGCTAGAAACTAGGGTTTGTGCAAAAATGAGGAATTTGGCGGATGTAAGGGATGGGAAGTGTTTGATAAGGTACTTTAAGGATAGGGGAAGGTGTATGAACATCAGGAAACAAGTTTTGCCGGTAATTTGACCATCCAAGTGAAATTGCCTTCAAAACCCTAGGAGAGGGAAATGACCTTGCCTAGGTGCAACTGAAGCATGAAAAAGGTGTGAGGTATGATGGTGCCATTGATGTGGACATCTACTACAGGACTCCCAGGATCTAGATACTTTGGGCAGATGACTTGTCCTAACATAAGGTCAGACAGTTGTCCTAGGACATTGATGGTTGAAGCATCTCTCTTTCGCCTGCCTGGGTGTTTGAAACACTTTTCCTTAACCAGTTTGTTGTATATTGGCACATCCTTGATGGCTTGGAGAAGTGGTATTTTCACACACAACTGCTTGAGCTCTCCCAGAAGCTCATCCTCCTCTGGGTTGGGTTGTGTGGTGGCTGTTAGTCTCTCAGAAAAGGGTGGAATAGCCTTTGGTTCACTTTCCTGTTTATCTTCCTCATCCTCTGGGGGAGGAGGTTGGCGATCCGGAAGAGTCTTTCCAGATCGAAGATTGATCTCCTGGATCTCCACAGCATAGGTAGGGCATGATGTTTCCCCAGTGTATACCTGCTGGGCCTGTTTATTGTTGGGGTTCGGGTTCAGTTGAGCAGGTATTTGAGGTTGCCTTGGAGGGGCAGGAGGTAATGGTTGAGGTTGAACTGGTGGTGGAGGCAAAATGGCGGGAGGAGTGTTGTACTGGGGCCTCCACCCCGACTGAGGTGCATTCCACTGAGGCTGAGGCTGGGCATGTGAGTGATATGAATGAGTAGTGGGTTGAGTAGGGTATTGAGGTGGGTAAGACCATGGAGGAGGCATAGACCAGGAAGGATGAGCAGGGGGACCCCAGGAAGGCATAGGAGTCGATTGGTTGGGGCTGTAATAAGCTTGGGGTGCCCCTTGCATCCCCTGCTGGTAAGGTCTAGGTCCTTGTGGCCTCCTTTGGTTGAGGAAATAGAGAGGTTCAGTGGGAGCTTCTGTCCCTTGGTACATGGATTTAAGCCCAGGTAAGGTTGGACATTGATTTGTGGGATGGTCCTCCTCACAAACGAAACACACTTCAACCGAATGTAATGGGCATTCGTTCTTAGGGTGTCTCCTCGTACATCTAGGGCAGAAGATAGCCAAGGCCCTCTTAGCTTCTTCCTTCTTCTGCTGGATCCTGAAGGTGTCAAGTTGCATGGCAATGGTCTGTCTCACCTCACTCTTAAGATCTTCTAATTGATTTGCAAACTCATGCTTGGAGAAAGGAATACCAGCTGAGAGAAGGTTTCCTCTACCTCGTTTCCGGGCTGCCCTAGAGTGGTTTCTAAACACAGTCTTGATGTCCTCATAAGGCAGTTGGTAAATATCTCCCCCAGCTAACATGTGAAGGGTATCTAAGAGGTCTTCAGGGACTCCTCGGAGCAGGACCAACTTGAGGGATTCCGGGTCAAGTGTGCACCTGGCCCGCTTATATCTAAGTTGGAACCTCTCCTCATAATCCTCTAAGGACTCATCATTTCCCATGGTCATCCGAAAGATCTCTCCCTTGGTTTCCTTGGACCTACAGTAGTCCTGGTACTTGGTATTGAAAGCTTGCTGCATCTGAGCCCAAGTGGTGATACTATTCCCAGGTAAGCCCATGAACCAGCGTAATGCTGCATCCTTAAGAGTTGAAGGGAAGAGTTTCAGCTTCTGCTCATCTTCAGTATAGTCATAGGTTCTACAAAGGACAGCAAACTCAACAAGGAAGGTATCAGGGTCTTCAGTAGTCAGTCCATGGAAGTGAGGCAGAGCAGAGGGGCTAATGTTTTTCATTTTCATGTCTCCATTGGTTTCTCGGATGGGGAAGGCACCTTCTATTCTCTCATCTTCTCCTCTATTGTCAGCTATAGCCTCAGATGGGATGGTCTCTAATTCTTCTTCTGCTATAGGATCTTCGTATATCTCAGGAGGTTCACCTATAGGTTCTTCTGGATCACTGTCACCGAAGAAGAGAGAAGGGTGACTCAGTGATGTGGTGGGGGTGTTGGGTAAGAATTTGCCTGTTTTATCTCGATTCCTACGAGGCATGAAATGGAAAGACTTTTTTGATTGCTTTTGCTTTTTCTGGTACCTGCAAAACTGAAACAGATTGATCTACAACTATCTATTTTGCTGAAATGAAAATGCAGAATTGAAATGAAAGCAGGAAAGAACTAATCTACTTTGCTCAAATGAAATTGCAGGAATGGAAATGCTAGTCTACGCTTGCAGAATTGAGAGGCTAATCTATGCTTGCAAAATTGAAATTGCGGAATTGAAATGCTAATCTATGAAAGCAGGAAATGTCTATGCTACTTTTGCAGAATGGAAATGAAATAAACTACTTGGCAGAAGGCGAGAGTAAGAAAATAGAAGAAAAGCAACAATTACTAATACTCTGACGCTTCCCCGGCAACGGCGCCAAAAAGATGGTGGGCTCCAGTATTGTGGCAATAATGCTACAACTCCTGGAGCTTCCTTCTCTAATTTTATCAACCCGGTAGTTCGTAACAAACTTGGAAGCGACGGTGCTGTATGCACAAGTACTAGCTCTTGTCGCAGCTGTCACTTGGTCAGCTGGCACAAGTTCGCTAGGGCTCAAGCCAACTTCTATATGTTCTCAGAAGAAGCTTTCTAAATGATGAACGAAGGCTATCTCAAAGGAAATTAACCTACTTTGCAAGAATGAACTGAAAGTCAACCAAACATGGAAACCCTAGTAAACCCTAATCTGACTAACTTAATCCTTACAATGCAATGATGGGAATGCAACTTCTAACAATGATGCCATTACTTCTAGTGATATGAGATGCATGAATTTAAACTACTTCCATTGAGGAGAACATGTTTTTATATTTTTTTGCTTAAGTGGTTGGAGTTATTATGATTGTGTTTCTTACTGGGTCTTGACTGTGCAGGGGTAGTTCGAAGGGAAGGAAGGCTTGGAAAAGGTCAGGAGGGCTAGGAGAGGTTCCAGGGGATCCCTAACATCATTCCACAGAAGTCCACAACGTTCAGGTGCTTGGCAACCGTGTTTGCAGGCTTCTACAGGATGTCTGCAGGGGATCCTACAGGAAGCTCGGGATTTCTACAGGAAGTCTGCTAACTTCTACAGGATGTTCTGCAGTTGGAGTTTTGGGTGATGGAGGAGTGAAGGAGCTGTATGGGTGGATAGGTAGGATGAAAAGGGAGCTTGTGATGGCTCAGGGGCAGAGAGATGAGATGGAGAGAGAGTGCATAAAGTTGGTTGGTGGATAGAAGGGTGGAAGCAATGAAAAGTCAAAAAGATGGAGCTACGTGAAAAGTAGAAGGGTTGGAAGGCAAACGAGCTGAAAAGAGGATGAGTAGGCGACTTGGGCATGGTTGAGAAGAAGAAGAAGATAATAGAATGGTGCTGCGCAGTGTAAATGAAACAAATCACCTATGTCTTGCACAAAACCGAGAATTCATCAACCTATTCTAACTGTGTTATTAAACCAACGAACAGCAATGTAAAGTTTAGAGAGAAATCATGCATGGTGTTGGAACAAAGAAGTAATTCTCAAGATCAGAATGCATGGACGGTTCTACGACTGAAATGATTGTGTTGTAGCTTGCATGAACATATAAGACTACGTTTTTTTTTGGTGGTTGGTACGGTCTACACCCCCAATCTCTAAACAGAGATGGCAGTGAGTGCACTATCAACCTTTTCTTGGAGCTCTGATGAATTATAATCCTCCTACTCTAATCTAAGCTGCTAAAAGCACTTTAACCATAAACTAATCCTACTTAATCACATCAAAGAAAGTGAATCAGCAGACTGTGTTTTCCAAATGCATGTCAAAGCAAAGAAATGAAGTGCTGAAAGGAAAGACAAGTAACAATACAAAGAAAAGGAGGTCTATTGCTCTCAGGTTGGGCCCTAACCTGAGAGCTATAGCTCCCTTAAGAACTCAGAATTGAATCCAAATCTGCTTGCCTTTTATTAAAAGATCATAATCATGAGTCTAACAACATGCCAAAACTGGCTTACAAAGGGCAAAAACACCGAGCTGTAGCTCGTACTCAGAAATTGCAACAATAGTTCAAAAGTTCAAAAAGCTCCTATCAAAGGCTACGGCCTCAATATTTATGCATGATGAGGACCAAGCTGGCTTCCTCAATTAGTGGAGCTTGGCTGTCCAACTAAAAGTAAACTGCTGTTCCTGTAGAATCCGTTGGCTGCCTTCTAGCTCGGTGGGGATAGCTGTTGGAGCTCGGAGTTGGGGTGGAGATCACGAGGAAGGTCATTCAAGACTGTGGACAACCTCCCTATAAACCCGCAATGCCACCTTGGCTGTCTCCTTGTCTCCATCTGCGTGGTCTTTGCTCCATTTAATGTCAAAAAACCTGAAATCATCATGTATTAGTCACATAGGAATAATGCCTGCCCTTCTTCCTACAAATAACACGAATATACTAAGAAATGATGCATAAGTGATAAAAGATGAAGGGTTGAGCAAGGTAAGTAGGCCAAATGAGCCGAAATTGTTACCAAAAATTGGGGCTCATCAAGTCCAATTACATAACATGTGTGAATTGGCCCCAGTCATACCTACTGTCAACCTCAGGTCCAACTACGCAATCCTTGAGGACTAATATTCCTCCTGCATGCAAGGAATATTCACAAGGAATATCCTAGCAACTGATAGTACACTGTCCCTCATCTGATCTCAACTGGGTCTCTGTCTGAATTGCCATGCATCAGTTATCCATGAGTGAATACTTAGTTATCTGAAAATACCAGTTGTCACATGCATGCAAGCATCAACAAACTGAATCTCATTAATTTAACAACTTGTTAAATTAATCTAACTGAACTTGACTAAGTTAAACTAAGTCAACTGATCCTCTCAATATAGAACTCATCCTTAATTCCTCAATCAGTGGAGCAAATCAAGGACACATTCCCCAATCAATGGAGAAATTATTGCATGTTCTCACAAAGACTTCAAGTTTGATTTTCCTTAACTAATTAACTCAAACTGAATTAATTAATTAATATTCAAACTGCTGGTAAGACCAAATTCGAATTTTACTTCCTATTTCTAGTCCAGGGATGGACTAAAATAGGAATCCACACTACATTACTAAAAATAGAACTTTTATTTTTAGCGCTTCCATTTTTCATTCCCTGTTACCCAATCCAGCACTGATGCCCAAACTAACACTTCCATTTTTCATTCCCTGTTGCCCAATCCAGAACTGATGCCCAAACTGCTATTTTTAGCAATTTCTTGTTGCCAATTTTCAACATTAACTTATTATCAATATTAAATATAGATGTCAAAGGATCTTAGCTCAAGTAGTTTGGTGAACAATTTGAGTGAAGCACTGCACTAACACAAGGAAGGAGGGAGTGGAGCTACCACTCAATTTTAGGCCAAAATTGGAAAACCTTTGGAGAATGAGGAAATAGATAGGAAAAAGGTTATTGGATTTACTACTATTTATTGTTGTATATTAATTAATGTATTTTTATTAGGGTTCACAACAGATAGGTGGTAATTCCAAATTAATAAAGGGAATCGAGATAACTTAGGACTTTTTTGCAATCTCCTTTGGTGAGTGAATCAACTAAGTGTTGGAACAGAAAGTAGGGAGAAATGGAAAGAAGTCACTTGGAAGAATGTAGTTTCACATGTTGAAGTTACTTAGGATGAACATGAGAGTTGTGATAGATTTCCAAAAGAGTGTTCCATCTCCCTAACAAACCTACACATGCAACTCAATCCTCCCGCAAACCAGACTTGTACGTGGTCTCTAATATACAAAATACAACATTATACCTTCCACACAAAATATTGTAGCAATGAAGTACTGAATGGTGACCAAAGTGGTTTTAGAAGGGTTGATACCTCCCTCACCCTAGCTTCTTTAGAACCTACTTTAAGGTAGTATGGTTGAATTATCCATGGTGTTGGAGGGGACTCAGCCAATGCATACGCTCTAAGACCACACACAAACACCTTCAATGTTGGAACCAAACTAACAACAAGATATCCTTGTTGAGGATATGAATATGACATATGTAAGCAACCAAATAGCATGGAAGAGGGGTCGAAGACATTTTACCAAGAGGAATGGAGAAATAGAAATTGACAAATCAACAACCTAAGGGCATAGTATGTGAATGTCATGTTAGTTGTTGGAATGAAGAACTTGAATGAAAAAGCCATACATGAGTTATGATTGCAAACCACTAGTTATGAAAACACAACTGAATTTCATGACCTATGCTATATGTATTTTCCCTAAAACATGCCCCTTGTTTGGTGAGCCACGACATACACTTGTGGTATGGATTGAAAACTCATAGTTTACTTGTGCCAAAATTTGAAGAAGGGTTTCATCAATCAAACCCATAAACAAGTGGCTTAAAATGGATTTGGGTCATTGAGGACTCAAAAATAGACATCTTAACAAATGGGATAAATAAGGGAGTTGAAGCCCCAAATAAAACCCAAATAGTTGGCAAGTGCCCCAAGTGAGTGCCCCCCCAGGGTGTAACATAATTAAGCAAGTGATTAAAGACCAATAGAAGGAGGAGGAAAGCAATAAGATACTCCAACTAAGCACTACACATCCTTAAGAAGTTGCATACCTAAAGTAAGGTAAGGGAACTCAAGGAAGGTGGTTCAATATAAAAGGATGGTAGAGAGATATTAATGTCATTACTTGATGAGTTACACATGGAAACATCATAGAAGTAGGCCAAAATTTAACACCTCTAGTGGGTAGGTGTATGTGGGTAATAAAATGTGAAATTTGTATGTTATATAATCAACACTACAATGTATATAAAAGAGCAAAAGCCTCATCTAATCTCTTTCTTAATATTGATATTATAGAAAGATCTCACCATTTCTTAAAAAGTGACAAGGGCCATGGAACAAATTGAGGTGTGTGAAGGTGATGGAGGCAACAAAAGATTTGTGACAAATGTATTTGCATTAGGGGAGATTTTTGGAGGTTTCAAGAGGAGGTTTAGAGTTTGATAAGGGTTTGGATGGAGGTTGGTTGTCTAGGCACTGTAGGTGTTTCTGTCTTTATGGTAAGGGGTTTAACAATATGGCATAATTAGAGTTGAAAAATTTCTCAGTGAGTTCTAGTCACATGAAAATATTTGTTTTTGATGAGGAATTCAAGTGGTTCAGGGATTTCTCATTCATGGTAGGTGGTTACTCGACTGAGGTAATGGTAACTACATGAGGGTTTTCTTTAGAGGGGATCCCGCTTTCAGGCCAAGTGGCTAGAGATAATGGGGTAAGTTTCTTGGGTGTTTCTCCCTCTGTAAATCTGGCAACTCATGTTTTTACCCCTCTGTTGGTAAATGGATTTGTTTCAGCTAAAGCAACATCAATGGGTATTAATATTTTGGAAACTTCATTCCTTGTTGGGTTTGGATTTTATGTACTAGAAGTTTCATTGGGATATTTTTAGGAAGCAAGGATTGTCAACCCTTTGTAATATTCGTGGGGTGAAGGGTATTTATCTTTCTCAACAGTGGTAGGGGGCGTGCACGCAATGGAATTGGGAAAAATTTCATTTACTGAATAAATGGTGGAAGAGTTCTAACCGACCACAAGAAACTTTTTGAACTCATTCATGGTGGCTAGGGATGGATATATCTAGGGATTAGGGTTTCTAAATGGGGGAGAATAGGATAAGGAAGGGGGAGGGGAGGAAGCATTGCATTCACCAGTGAAGGGCTTGTCAGGCTCAAAATAAAATCCAAGAAAGAATAGGGTTTTAAAAAGTGAAAAAAATACCTGCTCCATACAAGATGAGTTTTGGTGACGATGTTGAAATGGAACAAGTATAATCCATGGAAACTAAGTCCTTGGTTGGAAGGGCAAGGGATAAAAAGCTAGGAACCCTTTAGGAGTGGATTATGGTGGAAATCTTCCCAAAGGTTCAATCCCTCCTGAAATTTTTTATGTTGGCTAAGGGATGGATACTGTAATTCTTCAGTATGCATGAGGAGGCTACCCTCATAGCAAACTATGTTTGTTCCATTGATTCTATGTTGATCATTTTTAAATTTTGGATTTCACTATTTGATGCTAGCCACGAGAGGCTTGATGTAGTCCCCATCTAGGTTCAATTTCCCGGACTCCTGGCCCACATGTGGAATGCTAATAGTTTCAAAGACCTCGACAATAACAATGTGACTTTTCTTTAAGCAGGTTACTCCTTTAGGCAAACAGGGGATATGCCAATGTCAACAATTATAGTATCTTTGGACTTGCGCAACAAGATGTATAAAAAAATAAACATTAGTAGGGGTTTGAGCAACTTCAAGTGCTTGAATATGAAGGTATATCGTTTCGCTGCAAACAATGTCACAAGCATGGCCACATTGCAAGTCATTGTACTTTTCCCTTTAAGAAAGGTTCGGTGTGAGGAGAGGTCAGGAAAAAAAAAGGTTGGTCCCTTATCAGATTTGAGATTGTGTTCGAAGGATGGAGTTGGAAGCCCAGTGGAGGGCGAAAATATGGTGGTTGATTGAACTAGGTCGTGCCAGATGGATGCGAGGACTCACTCTCGTGAGGAGGTTGTCGATAGTAGTGCTCTCCTCATACATCTAGAGATATGACTACTACGACCTCCCCTTATCCAAGTTCTATTTCATCTCTTCCTTCTATTAATATACTTACAAATTCCTTCTTGGTTTTGGGAAATGGTTGCGGTTTTCCTTCTATGGGTTTTGGGTAGGAAGCTATGCATCCTATATTTAGTGGCCATTATTTTCAAGTGAATTGTCTAGTCCCCTCCCTATTGATGTCTATTCCCTCTTCGAAATCCTCTACTTTTTCTAATTATTCTGTGAAAATTTTATTGCAGTTAATCTAGTAATTATTCTTCTATCTTTTAGATTATTTATCCCAACAAATTAATTTACTGTAAATAACAAATAAAAACAAAATTACAAATTCTACCAAATAATAAATCGTAGGAACTTAGAAAACATCACACATAAATGGACACCAACATTTTTGGAAAAATCGTCCCTAGAAAAACCCTAGAGTGGGGGAAACCAGTTCTACATATGAGGCTTTTATAAATCTTCAGCAAATATGTAATTAAAATAATACATAAACCACTTGTCGTAAAATGGCAAAGCTTTAACAAATTATTTCTTTCACTTCTACAAGCTGCTTCAACCTCCTGGAATCTATTTGACCTCTTAGAATCAATATGGCCCTCCTATACGACCTTGAATTGATCCACATGTGTGGCCCTAGATGAACTCGACCTCCACTAGGAACTCGCACCACCTGGCAGAATAATTCAACCTCCACTAGAAAATCAATTTCTACTAGAAATCTTGACTTCTCCTCTGCAAATCAATCTCTTTGGAAAATTCGGCCTCCACTAGAAAAACAATTTCTACTAGAAATATCAACTTCTCCTCTGCAAATCAATCTCTCTGGAAAATTTGGCCTCTCACTGGAAAATCAACTTCTCTATGTCAATTTTCATACCCTGGATAAGTTTGGCCTCTGCAGAATAATTCGATCTCTCTCTGTCGCTAAGAAATTAGAAATCACTATGAATAAATTCTCTTCAACAAATTGATCTCAATCACTACTTAATCGATCCACATGTGTGGCCCTGGATATGAACTCAACCTCCATTGGGAACTCACACCACTTGGAAGAATAATTCGACCTCCACTAGAAAATCGATTTCTATTGGAAAAATCAGCTTCTCCTCTGCAAATTGATCTCTTTGGAAAATTCATCCTCTCACTAGAAAATGTACCTCTCTCTATCAATTCGCACCACCTATAGAAATCTGGCCTCTGTAGAATTATTTGATCTCCCTCTGTCACTGAAAAAATGGAAATCACAGTGAAGAAATTTTATCCGGCAAATTGATCTCAATCACTACTGAATGCTAATGCTGGTGTCTTCCATGCTATCACTGTGCCCTTGCTCATTCAAATTGTGTCTCCAAGAGCCCCATCTATTTCCTCTTATAATATATGGTTAATGAATCAATGACCATAATCTATTCACAATCAATGGATAAGATCATCTTGACCCCATCAAGTCACTTTTCTAGAAGTCACTAGAGAGAAATTGACTTTTCTCAATTAACACTAGTTAATTAACCCATTTCCCTAAGTTAGGAAAATAATTAAAACTTGTTAATAAATCTAATTAAGACATTTTCAATTATAAAAATAAACTGGGGCCGGATATAATTAATCCACTTGTGTTCTTAGCCTCATAGACACCACTTGAGACTAGAACACTTGTCCTAGCTACATAAACTAACACTCTCTCTTAGTGAGGAAGGTATTTTTCACAACACTAAAATTATCTTTGAAGAATATGAGCTTCGCCTTCCCTAAGGTCTTCATTAGAATGTCCACTACTTTTTGATTTGTAGGTATATACTGTAGTTGAATTTACCCGCGCCATATACAATCCCTGATGCCTATGTGCTTAGACCTATCATGAAACACTGGATTCTCAGAGAGCCTGATGTAACTTTGATTGTCAAAATTTCTCTATCTTATGACCAAACAAGGATACTGACAACTTCTAATGCTGGATGGCTTCGCATGTTGCCATGCTAGTTTATATTTACTCTGCTTTCACAGAGCTCAGTGCCACAAACTTCTTCTTCCTGTTGTACTAAGAGACAACTTTTGATCGCACGCTGAGACAACACCCTGAAGCACTCATTCTATCCGTTGTACTTGATTCCCAGTCTACATCAATATATCCTATCAACCTGATACCATTGTCTCAAGCATATCTAATTCCATACTTGATTGTACCTCACAAATATCACAACACATGCTCTGCTGCTATTTAGTGCACCCTCTTCGGTTCAACCATGAATTGGCTAAGAGACTTAATCATGAAAGATTTATCTAGCTTAGCATTGACCAAATACATAAGAGAGCCAATCAAATGCCTTTATAATGTGTGGTGCACATCCTTATCCTTAGATGTATCTACCTTCCTCTAATTTGTTATCATGGGTGTAGACGGGTATACAATCTTCCATCCCGAACATTTTTAGAGTCTCGATGTAGTATTTCCCTTGTCCAAGGAAAATATCCCCATATATAGGACACACCTCCATGCCTAGAAAGTAGTGCATCAACCCCAAGTCTTTCATCTCGAACTCTGCTGCAAGATCCCTCTTGCATTCCCCCTATAAGCCCCAATGAACTTGTCAAGAACAAGTCATCTACATATAGGACAAGAATGAGTACCTCACCCCCAACCATCAAGGAGTATAGGTTTGCATTCACCTCCCTCTTCATAAAGCCCATCCCCTGTAAGTATCTGTTTATGCGCTCATACCACACCCTAGGATCCCGCTTGAGCCCATACAAAGCTCTCTTCAATTTTCACACGTGGATCCCACTGCTATGTGCTACAAATCCCTCTGGTTATTCAATGTACCCTTCCTTATCCAAATCGCCATTGAGGAATGCTACATTGACATCCATTTGATGGATCTTTCATCCCATATGTGCTATTATTGAGATCATGAACCTATTAGAAGTATACTTGGACACATGAGTGAATGTCTCCTCATAGTCTATTTGCTCCTTGTGAGAGAATCTCTTGGCCACAAAACTTGCCTTGTATTTTCAGATGCTACCATCTGCATCGTGCTTGATCTTATAGATCTAGCGTGATCCAAACACCATCATATTTGTCGGTCTTGGCACCACCTCCCAAACATCGTTCTGCATGATCGAGGTGTACTCCTCAACCATAACATCTCACCACACTTGCTGTTGTGCGACCTCTTGATAAATTGAAGGCTCACTATCCGCAATTTGACTCACTAATTCCATGTAGGCAGTGTACTTGTCCGGTTGTCTCCACTCTCTCTCGCTTGTCCTAGGAGACCCCACAAAACTCCTTGTAGAAATTTCACCTGTAGAACAAACCGATATATGCAATGTCCTAAAGCATAATACTTGTTCTACTTCTACGAAACATTAAGCGGAAGCATAATCGAATTCAAGAGCAACATCAAGTAGAAACATGCATAACTGATCAAGAGAAATAATCACACATAACACAAGATATATCTAGGGGAAAGCACCAGCATAAAACCTCAACCATGTATTATCAATCAAGTGGAAATCATCTTCACAATACAAAAATAATTAGCTCTCATGCTATTCTGCTCTCTCTGTAATCAGAAGATCATAATGATCTTCAATCAGAAGATAAAAATCATGGAAAAAGAATTAGCTCTCATGCTATTCTGCTCTCTCTGTAATCAGAAGATCTAATGATCTTCAATCAGAAGATAAAAATCATGGACTACCTAGGCCTCAATATATAGGCCACAAGTCCTCCAATCTCCTATAATAGATCCTTTTCCATGCAAGGAATACTTACTAGAAATATCCAAGCATCTGATAGTACACTATCCCTCATCTGATCTCAACTGGGTCTCTATCTGAACTGACATGCATCAATTATCCATGAGGGAATGCTCAATTATCTGAAATAATAGTTGTCACATGCATGCAAGCATTAACAAACTATATTTCATTATTTTAACAACTTGTTAAAATAATCTAACTAGACTTGACTAAGTAAAACTAATTCAACTGATTCTCTCATTATAGAACTGAACCTTATCTCCTTTAATCAAGGGATAAATTCTTAAATCAAGGGAGAAAATAATTGCATGATCTCACAAAGACTTCAAGTTTAATTTTCCATAATTAATTAACTCATAAAGATTAATTAATTAATATTTTAAATTGTTGTTAAGACTAAATTCGTTTTTACTTCTTATAGATAGACTAGGGACTGCTATAAATAGGAAGGGACCCATAAATGCTATTTTTAGAACTTTCTATTTTTAGTAGTTTCAACTCTCACCCAATGTGGCCAATGACCTCGCTAGCCAAACTGCTACTTTTAGACATGATATTTTTAGACATGCTATTTTTAGCACATTCTAAATTTAACATTTCTTGTTGCACATTTTTCAACACTCCCTCTCAACAAGAAAGGCTTCCTCTCAAACCTGATCCTGTAACTCTGGAATGTTCTTCATGCAACACATCTACCCTGTCCACTTGCTCCAACAAAACTTGGAACAAAAACACTCCCAACTGACCACTCTGTTGGGCTAGGAACATACTCTGATGCTGAAGCTCTACCTGTTGCTGACAAGTGCTACCTCTTTGACATCTGCACTACTGTAACATCTCCATGCATCTTGCACCATTGCACACCTCTCTGTGCCACCTAGCACTGTGCAAAACACTTGTGCCTCTTGCATTGTTGCAGCCTACTAGCTATGCAATGTCCTGGGATTCCCTGCACTGTCGCTCTCTCTGTCACTCCATCTGCATCTGTCTCTACCTAATCAGTCAGTTCTTGCCACTCCACATCGGGGTTCTTGTAGCAAGGTCTCATCCAAGAGGTTGGGTACCTCAAGGATCCTGCCCCTCCTCCTTGGGACGATCACTCTATATCGCCCCACCTCCTACCTGGAGGTATGGTTGCATGTGATCCCTCAGCCCACCTGGCTTGAAGTTTCCCCTACTGGAGGTCTCTACATGAGTAGATGTCTCTACTCGATCTCCACTCAGCTTTCCATGTTGTGGTTGCTCCACAACCTCCTGAAGCTGCTGCACCAATCGTGGCTCCTTCACAATCGTCTGAGACTTCTTCTGGCTCTGCATGTTGAGAGGTAATATACCGTCCCTCTCAACCACCAAGTCTCCATCAGTTGCCTTGCTGCTCAAGGCTTTGCATGCATCTTGAACCTCAAGAACATACAGGTTCTTGACCTGTGAACCAATCTGCTTCACCTGTCTAGTGATGATGTGTCCAAGGAAAACCTTTCCCTTACTGAAGACTACATCATAGCCTTTGTCTTCCAGCATCGCGATCAACACCAAGTTTCTCTTCAGTCCTGGTACATACTTGACATCGGTCAAGGTAATGTGAGATCCATGCTGCCTCTAAAAATTAACCGTGCCTACTCCTGAGACACTATACTTCTCATCATTACCCATCACTATGAGTATCTGGAGATCTTTCTCCTCCAAAGTATTGAACAAACTCTTGTCACCGGTCATGTGGGAAGAAGCTCCACTGTCAAGAAACTAACCACTTCCCACCATGGATGAAACCATGCATGTGAAGAGTGTGAAATCCAACTCAAACTGTGAAGCAAGTGCCTCACCTTCAGATCCTTCCCCCGATCCCTTCTTGGATTTCCTCTGTTGGAAATTTGCAGCATAATGGCCTTCCTCATGACAACGAAAACATCGCACTTTCGATTTGTCAACCTTCTTCCCATCATTGGAAGAACTAGATTCGGAAAGAGAAACCTTCTCCTTCCCCTTCTTCGCCTTACTCGCTAAGGCACAATTCTCCTCAGCATGCATGAATGAAGAACTGTCTCTGGTGCTCCGTCTGATCTCCTCCTGCATCAAATCCGACCATAGTTGTTCCCAATCTGGCAGTGTCTCCCTTCCATTCACTGAGTTCTGGTAGCTATGCTAGCTCTTAGGAAGGCCACGGAGTGTTAGACTCACCATATCCTCATCTGGTGTCATGACCCCTACACTTGCAATCTCATCCCTGCATGTGATGAGCTTGGTCAGATACATAGAGATCGTCTCATCCCTTTCACACTTGATCTTTCGAAGTTTGTCCTTCAGTGTCAGCTTCCTCTGATCACTGCTATTTTGATATAAATCTTTCAATGTTTTCCACATTGCATGCAGAGTCTCCTTCCCATGGAGGCTCAAGACAATGTGACCTCACACTCCCTCCAAGAGAATTCTCCTAGCTCTAGCGACACATTTCCTCCATTCCATCTGCTCAGTGTTATCATTAGGCTTAGGAATTTCTTGATCAATGAAATCCTTAAGGCCATTATCTTCCAAAACTGCCTCCATGCGATCCTTCCAAGTTATATAGTTTGAGCTGCCATCAAGGGCATACTCAAGCCTCAAACCATAGAACACCATCGATGAAATAGATGTGATAAGAACTTGAGATCTATATCCCGAATAATAAACTTCGAATTTCTCTTGCTAGTATACTTTTCTTGCTTGATCACATGTGCTCCGATACCATTTAGAAATTTCACCTGTAGAACAAACCAATATATGTAATGTCCTAAAGCATAATACTTGTTCTACTTCTACAAAAAATTAAGCGGAAGCATAATCGAATTCCTGAGCAACATCAAGTAGAAACATGCATAAATGATCAAGAGAAATATTCACACATAACACAAGATTTATTCAGGGGAAATCACCAGCATAAAACTCCAACCATGTATTATCAATCAAGTGGAAATCCTCTTCACAATACAAAAAGAATTAGCTCTCAAGCTATTCTGCTCTCTCTGTAATTAGAAGATCCTGATGATCTTCAATGAGAAGATACAAATCATGGAATACCTAGGCCTCAATATATAGGCCACAAGTCCTCCAATCTCCTATAATAGATCCTTCTCCATGCAAGGAATACTTACTAGAAATATCCAAGCATCTGATAGTACACTGTCCCTCATTTGATCTCAACTAGGTCTCTGTCTGAACTGACATGCATCAGTTATCCATGAGGGAATGCTCAGTTATCTGAAATAATAGTTGTCACATGCATGCAAGCATTAACAAACTATATTTCATTTTTTTAACAGCTTGTTAAAATAATCTAACTAGACTTGACTAAGTAAAACTAAGTCAACTGATTCTCTCATTATAGAACTGAACCTTATCTCCTTTAATCAAGGGATAAATTCCTAAATCAAGGGAGAAAATAATTGCATGATCTCACAAAGACTTCAAGTTTAATTTTCCATAATTAATTAACTCATAGAGATTAATTAATTAATATTTTAAACTGCTCTTAAGACCAAATTCGTTTTTACTTCTTATAGATAGACTAAGGACTGCTATAAATAGGAAGGGACCTAGAAATGCTATTTTTAGAACTTTCTATTTTTAGCAGTTTCACCTCTCATCCAATGTGGCCAATGACCTCACTGGCCAAACTGCTATTTTTAGACATGCTATTTTTAGCAGGTCTATTTTTAGCACATTCTAAATTTAACATTTCTTGTTGCACATTTTATAGATCTAGTGTGATCCAAACACCATCCTATTTGTCAGTCTTGGCACCACCTCCCAAACATTGTTCGGCATGATCAAGGTGTACTCCTCAACCATAACATCTCACCACACTTGTTTCTGTGCGACCTCTTGATAAATTGAAGGCTCGCTATCCACAATTTGACTCCCTAATTCCAGGTAGCCAGTGTACTTGTCCGGTTGTCTCCACTCTCTCTCGCCCGTCCTAGGAGTCCCCACAAAACTCCTAAGAATCCCTAGCTATCTACTAAAGCTATCAATTCCTCCTGCCAACTATAGATGGTGGAATCTAGACTTCCACATCTTCCTGATGCATCTCTCATATCTACTACATCTGCTGCTCCATACTTTGCGAACTCTTAGGAACACCTGCACCTAAGCCTATGCTCGTATTGGTAACTGTACTCGTACTGTCTTGTCCCTAAACCTGTTGTTCTACCCTTGGAGCTTTTGATGGCTTCTCACTTTGATCAGCTACTACTGGAAAATATTTGGACCTTTGATATGCCTTGTTCTTCATGAATCATACATATCTCCTGACAATAATCCTCCTAGTCCCTAGAATAAATATATGATATGCCTTAGAAGTATCATTGTACTAAAAAAAGTACCCCTTCACTGCAATATATCCAACTTGGAACATGTATCACATGGAATGTGACAATAAGATATGCTACCAAATATCCTAAAGTGGCTAACATTTGGTTTCTTCCTAGTAAATTCTTCCTCTGATGTCATATTTCCCAATGCCTTATGTGGGACCCTGTTCGAAATATATATAGATGTATTCCATGCCTCTTCCCATAAGTATCATGGCATATCTTGGTCATACAACATGGCCCTCACTGCCTCTGATATGGAATGATTATTCCTCTCAGAAACCCCATTCTACTGTGGGTTGTAAGGAACTGTCCACTCTCTCTTGATCCCCTACTTGGTACAAAATGTCTTGAAAGCTTTCCCCGTGTACTCATCTCCGCTATCTAACTAAAGAACCTTCAACTTCCTACCTGTCAAATTATCCACAAGAGATTTGAATTCTTGGAAGCGACTGAAGACCTTATCCTTGGTCTTCAAGAAGTATATCCAGGTATTCCTAGAGTAGTCATCAATAAAGGTTACAAAATATTCCCACCCTCTGAGAGACTGAGTATACATTAGACCACATATATCAAAATTAACTAAGTCAATAACAACTTTGGATCTAGTGTCACTCCTTAGAAAAGTCACCTTAGTGGATTTCCTCAACACACATCCTTTGCACACATCATTGTGCTCCGTGCTCACCTTAAGAATAGATATCACTATCTCTCGGATAAATATAAGTGCTCCATGATAAATATGGCCCATCCTCATATGTCATATCCCTGCCCAATCTTTGAGATCACTGCTACTCACTAGTGCCTTTGGAGTATCCAAGTACAACATGTAAATTCCTCCAATCCTGATTCCAATAACTATGGGTGTCTTCCACTCCTGGAGTTTTATCAAAACCTTCTACATACAATAGTACAGAAATGGAAATCAAGTTCATCCCCATTCCTAGCACATGCAACATATCATGGGCGGGAATAAACTTTCCAGACTCCCTCTGAAATAGAACAGTCTCCCTCCCAACTGGGTTGCACTTGGACTTGTTCCCCATCTCAATTTGGAATATGATGTCCTCCTCCTTATAGCTGGAGAAGTACTCCCTAACTTTTGTCATATGAAATGACACCCCACTTCCTATATAACAAACACCTTGTGAGCCCAGGCTAGTCAGGAAAGGTATACGAACAAACTCTTTTTCCATTCTGATCGAAAACTCATATGCACTTGTTGAAACCTCCGTCTACTTCTTTCCCTTCTTATCACCTTTCTTTCTTTGTGGGAAATTGTTAACATAGTGGCCAAACTCGTGACAGTCGTAGCACTTGAGCTTTGAAAGGCACTTCTTCTTCTTTTGTCCTTTGTGGTTAGGACCTTTATTGGAACCCTTTTTTGCTTTACCTTTTCCCGCTAGATCTACGTTTTCTAGTTCTTCCTCACATTTTTGGGTCTTACTGCTACTACCACTAACAATACTCAACCTAAGCCCGTGCTTAGTGAAATCACTCCATAAACGATCTTAGAGTATCTCGTCCATTAATTGTTTGAACAAATACATCCCATTGCTTTGAGAAACTGTTCAAGGCCATTCTCATGAGCTCGTCACATTCTAATTTCTCTCCGAAAAGTTCTAACTCATTCTTGACAAGTCAAACTCTAGTGAGGTAACTAAATACGCCTTTGCCCTTGTTAATCTAGCATTTCTCAGTTTCTCTCTGAGAATCAACTTATTGTTAATGATAGAATTCTAGAAAAAAGTTTAGGATGGAATCCCACATATTCTTGGTTGTTTCGAAGTCTACGATATGGTGAACAATATGATCCTTGAACCCATCTAGAATTATCCGCCTCACCTTGGAATCTTCCTTCTTGTATGAAAGAAGTTGTGTTGCATTGCCAACACAACTACAACACTCCTCGCATATTCCCTCAGACCATTCTCTTCCAATGACAATAAAACCTTGGATTTCTAGAAACCAAAGTTAGATGCATTATCCAATCAATCCTAATCTCTTAATCTAGTTGAAGCCAACTTTTATAACCCTCAGAAAATGAACAAACCCAAAATTCATCTAAAGAAGTCGATCTGGGTTTTATAAAATCTCGGTTTTCTCTTCCTATACCCTATACTGAGTTTCTTCTACCCTCATATTGGTTTTGATACCATGTGAAAATCCTATTGCAGTTAATATGGTAATTATTGTCCTATATTTTAGATTTTTTGTCCCAACAAATTAATTCACTACAAATAACAAGTAAAAACACAACTACAAATTTCACCAAATAATAAATCATAGGAACTGAGTAAACATCACGCATAAAATGGACACCAATATTTTTGGACAAATTGTCCCTGGAAAAACCCTAGAGTGGGGAAAACCAGTTTTGCATATGATGGTTTTATTAATCTTCAACAAATCTATAATTGAAATAATACATAAACATCTAGTCGTAAAATGGAAAAGCTCTAGAATTATTATTATTATTATTATTTTTTGTACGCTGCTTCAACCTCCTAGGCGCTATTCAACCTCTCATAATCATTTCGACCCTTTTGTATGACCCTAATTCGAACCACACGTGCAACCTTGGAGATGAACTCGACCTCCACTGGAAAACCAATTTCTACTGGAAAACTTGGCTTATCCTCTGTAAATTGATCTCTTTGGTAATTTTGGCCCCTCACTGGAAAATTGATTTTTACTGGAAAAATTGGCTTCTCCTCTATAAATTGATCTCTCTGGTAAATTTGGCCCCTCACTGTAAATCAACCTCTCTATGTCGCACCACTTGGAGGAATTCAACCTCTGCAATATAATTTGATCTCCCTCTTTCACTAAGAAACTAGAAATCACTATGAAGAAATTATCTCCAAATAATTGATCTCAATCATTGTTGAACCATGTTGCTGGTGTCTTCCACGATATCACTGTGCCCCTTACTCGAATTGTGTCTCGAAGACCCCCATCAATTTCCTCTTATAATCTCTCGCTGACGAATCAACGACCATGGTCTAATCACGATCGATGGCTAAGATCATCTTGACCCCATCAAGTCACTTCTCTAGAAGTCACTAGAGAGAAATCGATTTGTCTCAATTAATACTGATTAATTAACCCATTTCCCTAAGTTTAACTGAGGAAAATAATTAAAACTAGTTAATAAATCTAATTAAGACATTTTCACTTAGAGAAATAAACTGGGCTTGGAGATGATTAATCCACTTGTGTTCCTGGCCTCATAGACACCACTTGAGACTAGAAAACTTGTCCAAGCTACATCAACTAGCATGTTCGTGGAGAGATACTATATAATATAAGATGTTGGAAAATCTTTCCTTTTGTTTATGGACGATTTGGTGGTCTTGGTCAAATTGCCCTCTCCTCCTTGGATCCAAATCTCATGGGAGGAAACCAACCCTATCCAAAGCTAAAGAAAATGCTAGAGAGGATATGGCCACTGGTAGACAATTATCAATCATTGGGGCACTTAGAGCTATGATTTCCCAATGAGTGGTCTAATAATGAAAATTTTATCCTTCAACTATAGAGGTTTGGCAAATTCCTCCAAAAACTCGTGTTAAAGAGTTTGGTGAGGTTAGAGAATCCATATATCGTTTTCCTCCAAGAAACCTTGGGAACTGGTGAAGTTGTTTCAACTTTGTTGAAATCTCTGTTTGGAGGATGGAAGTTAATTTCCTTGGACACTCGTGGCCATTATGGGGGAATCATTGTTCGATGTCTAGCTTGCAAAATTATTGTACAAAATGTATGGAGCATATGCTATGGTTTGGGGATTGATGTTTTTTCCTTGGATTTGGGGGCTCACTTTACTTGTATAAACCTTTATGGTCCTTGTGCAGGAAGATTAGATTCCTAGAACAATTTTTTGGTTTAAAGGTACTGGACGTTGAAAATTTGATTCTCGAGGGGGGTCTAAATTTCTCCATGGGAACTGCTGAGTCTAGGGGCCTAGAGCCAGAATTGACAGTCTTTCGGATTTTTTTTAAGAAAAATAGAGGCTACAAATTTGTTGGACATAGAGCATGTATATCTTAAGCCCACATGGAGGAATCACCATACAAGGGAGGAGTGAATAGGAAAGAGGATTGACATATTTCTGGTTGTTGGTGCTTCGGTGGAGAATTTCAACATCCTTCGTCAATGGGTTGGTTCAGGGGATGAACCTAACCACTCTCCTATTCTGTTGGAGATTAAAGATCATGGTCCCAAGCGTGGTGACCCCTTTAAATTAAACTCTTCATGGATAAAAGAGGAAGAATTTTTCAACTTGATCATAGATGGTTGGATCCCCTATGATCCATAAAATGGTCATTTAATTACTCAACAATTTGAATAAAACTGAAAGTGGGTTAAGAGTAAGGCCATGGATTGGGAGAATATCAAACAAAATAAATAAGAGGAGGTACTTGTGGATAGTAAGAAGGAGATTCTTGCATTTTCTAATTCTAGTGATGGGGGATTCTTGATATAGAATCTAAGGAGGCTCTAGTTCGTCTGGAATCACGAGAAATGCCACCCTTGAGGTGTGGGAGGCATCTTGGAGATTGAAATGCAGACCCCTTTGGCCTGAAGGAGGGGACAAGAATACAAAATTATTCCAAGCTTATGCAAAGGGAAGGAAGATGGGTGATACGATATGGAATTTAAAGGACGTGGATGGTAGGGATGTATCAAATTTTGAGGGAATTTCCTCGTTAGAAGGAGACCATTTTCAGAATCTATTTAAGGATCCTACAAAGGATAATATAGTCAAAGTAATATGGGTGGAACAACTATTTCCCATATTTGTGGAAGATGAAGATAATAAGAAGTTGGTGGAAGAGGTCTTTGAAGAGGAGCTAAACTATGTTTTGGCCAACTTTTAGAAAGATAAAATTCCAGAGCCTGATGGGTGGGGGATTGAGTTTTTTGAGGATTTTTTTGATAGTTATGGTAAGGATATGCTAGAAGTGGTAAACGAATCTAGAAGGGAAGGTAGAGTCTTCATAAATTTCAACACTACCTTCATAACCCTTATCCCTAAAGATGATAAGCCTTCCTCCTTTGAAGACTTTCATCATATTTATTTATGTAATGTGTCTACAAGGTCATCTCCAAGATCCTTGCAAGAAGACTTAAGCCTATTTTGTCAAGAGCTATATCAAAAGAGAAATTTGAGTTTCTAGAAGGCATATAGATCCATGAAGTCATTGGGGTGGCATAGGAAGGCCTTCACGGAAAGGTGTTATCATAACAATTGATCTCTCCAAAGCATATGATTGTTTTAGCTAGATGTATCTTAGGTTACTTTTGACTCACATGGGTTTTTGTATTGACTTTATCAATTGGGTTATGAGATGTATAAGATTGGTCTCTTTTGCTATATTAATTGATGGATTTGCCTCTCCCTTTTCTCCATGTGCAGAGATGCATGAAGTAAGGCTTCCACCTATCCCCATTATTGTTTCTATTAGTTGCTAAATGTCTCAGTTGTTTGATTAAGGATGCTAAACGTTGGAGGTTTTCAAGGTGTAGTTATCTGAAATTCTCTTTCCATTACACATTTATTATGTGTAGATGACATTATAATTTTTTGTAACGACTTTGTTTGAGATGTGGCCAATTTAGTTGAGATTATTTCTATGTTTGAGAAGCTACTGGGATGGTTGTAAATTTATGAAAGTCTTCTATATCGCTCAAAATCTAGAAGATTTTGAACTTCATAATCTCAGGGCAGGTTTTCTGTATCAAATGGTAGAGATGGAATAGGGATTAAAATATCTGGGATTTCATTTGAAACCAAACTACTACAAGAAGGAATATTGGATGTGGTTTATCATTAAAATTGAGAAAAGATTAAAAGGATGGTGTTGCAGGTGGTTTTCAAGAGCAGGGAGGTTGGTTCTGGTGAAATTGGTGCTCGAATTTGTTCCTGTGTTCTGGATGTCTGCGACTTGGATTCCATTTGGGGAATTTTGTAAAAATTTAGGTAGACATCCTTCAAATTTCTGTGGGATGGAGAACATGATGTTTTTGTCCTCCCTTGGGTAAAGTGGAATCATATCACTCTGCCTAAATTACTTGGTAGTTTAGGTCTAATTATTTATTTATTATTATTATTTTTAATTAATTAATTGATTTTAATTAATTTATTTATAATAATAATAATTATTATTATTATTATTTTTTAATGTTCTCAAAGGCTCTTGCAACAAAGTGTGGGTGGAGGATTTTCTCCACCCCCAGTCTATGGTCCCCAATTGTTTTTCAGAAGTATGTACACCCCTATTCATTAGAAGACTGGATTAGGCTGAGTGAAAAGTCATGTTCCAATATATCTGTCATTTTGCATGAAATGATAAATTATCTTGATCTTATTTCTACAGGGATGACCTAGAAGGTTGGAAATGGGTTGAAAGTGAGTTTGGTATAGGATCCTTGACCTAGTTGTGGTTTAAGTCATCGTCTGCCTCAAGACCTTATTGGCCTACTCAGAGACGGGGGTATCTCTCAGCTTGCCCACATTAACAATCCAACCCACAATACTATTTGGCATCATGGGTGGCTTTTGGTGGAAGATTTACTGATTGCTCATGAATATCATGAAACATGGAGGGGTTTCTTGGATGCCCTAGTTACTAGTCACTTCAGAATTACTTAGGCTGAGGATGACTTGGTTTGGGCTTACTCTCCAATGGGCATATAGACTTCAAATTTGGGGTATCTTCATTTGAGTGTGGCGACTGAGGATGGAGAGGGGAAGTGGCAGTGGAAAGGTGTAAAGAAGGTAAAGAGTCCAACAAAGTCTCGCCTTTTTATGTGGCTAAAAATGTCCCTACTTGGAAAATTTGCAGAAACAACACGCAATAGGCCTTGGATGGTGCCCTTTACGTAAATCAAATAGTGAGTCCATTGTACATATTTTTACTGAATGCCCTTTCTTTTTCCAAGTTTGGTATAGGTGTTGCTTGATCATTGAACAAGACTGTGTATGGCAAGGGCCATCGTTTGAGGAGCGGTGGCACTTATGGTTACAAAATAAGAATACAAAACTCTATAAGAATGTGTCTTTTCTCATTTCTTGGGGTGTTTGTCTAGCATGGAATAAATAAAATTTCCAAAATAAGTCTTTCATTTTGGACCAGGTGGCAGCAGAAGTGTTGGCTATTCTATCATTTTCCCTCAATCCATAGCTCCCATTTAGTTCAAAAATGTAACTCCATAAGAGGTTGATAAATCACGCTCATTTGACTACTTTGAAGGTGTTGAACAGGGGGATGGACACCTATGTGGATGTAGTTTCATAAACATCTCTCTGAACATCACAACTTCAAAATATATATAGGGTAAGGGAAGGTAACAAACAATTTGGCTGAACTATTATCATGTCGCTCTTTGTTGGCATTTTCTAGAGAGAAGGGATGTAATCAACATCAAGTGTTTGGTGACTATCTATTGGTAATTAGCTAGGTTAATCAGATACAACAATGTTGCAATATTCATCTTGTTCATATTCTGGAGAATTCATAAGGAATCAAGCTTACTTATTCATATTTTTCATGCACTCATATTCACAAGGACATAAAAATGGAAGTAGGTAGGATTTATAAGGAAGGTATTCAGCTAGATCAGGGCTTATGGCACATTGAAGAAGTCTTAAATGATGAACATTTCAGCTTTTATTACAAACCTTATATGGACGATAAAAATTCTTAGCATTAGTTACTTGGATTTCTACATGTCTTTTTATTATAATCTTTGTTATCAAATTTTTCATAACATATTTGGAGCCTTTTTAGACTGTTATTTCTCGTTTTTTATAGACTGTGGGTATTTATTGTCCATATTTTTCTGGACTCCTTTAAACCCTTGTGGTCATGTATTTATGTATTTTTTGCTGGACAATTTTATATATGTATTTTCCATTGTTTAGATTTGGGCAGATCTTGTTGAATACACATTTAGTTGTTTATATGCAAAATGTAATTATGTTTATCAAAATAAATAAAATTACAATTTTTTTCCTCAGAAGAAAAAACAAATAGAGGTATGTGGGTGTTTGCAAATGAACTTGGCATATGTTAGAAAATAAAGAGATTTCTCCCCTTTCAAGTTGTTAATATATCGATTAACATAAAGTGCTTGAAATTTAGTATCATACCACATTTCACACACATTCTATAGAATTTTTAGATCTGGAAGGACTAACTACAACATTGACTATGGCAGTTGACCCACTACAGATCATCTAGTGATATCCAAGGAAACAAGGGAAACCATCTTGTGCAATTAACCCTAATACCTCATGCATTAAGACTACGACACTCAACCACTTAGCCCACCAACTTTAAAATTTGAAGGACATAGGTTGGAATTGCATCCATTTGTAAATGTATAAGTCACAATACTATTTAGTATGTTCTATCTAAGAGAAACCACATGCTCGACACTAGCTCAAGGTGATCTCGTGGCGCATATGTGTGTACATACATACATACATGTGTACGTGTGTGTGTATCACAGGATTAACACTAGCTAAAGATCATCCCATGGGTTATACATGTGTACGTATGTGTGTACATACTTACATACTTGTGTGTGTGTGTAACTCACATTCACACACTAGTACATAATGACAAATTTATGACTATACAACTAAAAAAAATTAGTTATTACATTTTTTAAAGCTAAACAGTAACAAATTTGAGCAATTTTTAGTGATGTAGCTATAAGTGACAAACATTAAACACTAATATAGTCATAAATAAACATATACAACTAGATACCGACTATGTAAATATAAATTAGTAGTATTTATTACTTACATGTAATTGAATTTGAACATTGTAGTCATTTTAGCTTGCTTTTTCATGGTCATGATTAAGATTTTTCATGTCAAATTCATTTATACAATATCTATTGATTTGCCAAATATGCTTCACAACACTACAACCAATAACATGTAGATGAGTATAAATATTATTTACGTCATATTGAATCGTAACTTAATCCTAGCCCAAATTTTGCTATTTAGTTTAATGCCAATGCATTACCATGGCCAAAAACTTGTATTGTTTCTCAAATGTATATGTGTTAATTATATATTATTGTGTTGGATTATAGTAATTACTTATATTCTCAGTAATATTATCATATCCATATATTTTGCACATTCATGGATAACACTCGACTCAACAATATATATTTATTTGTAATATTATGTGGTGAACAATATATATCTATTGCTATTTACATTAATTCTCAACAATGTAATGCTCAAAATGAATATATCCCCCTAAGTTAGTTGCACCACTTCCAAATCTACTTCTATATCTAGTTGCAAAGGACCAAGTATTGGTTTATCTCATTGATTTTGTCTTAGGTAAGTAGGTAGACATTTTATATGTACTAAGTATATGGATTAATAATGTTGGGTCCCTATAATACTAGTGATTACCCCATTACTATTGTAGTTCTACCCCTTATTAATATTTTTGTGCCCCTATTATCCCCATATTGTTAGTACTGTGCCCCATAGAATCCCTCTATTGTTATTTTTGTGGCTTTATATTATTATTGTTAGGTCGGCTGGGTTATATTGTGACTCCTTACGCTCCTATATTAGAAAGGAGGTTTTGTCATTTGAATCATCCAAGAATTGTTCATTTATGTAATGTAAAGGAGGTTGCCCCCTCAAAGAGGCTGAATTCTAAGGCGTTGATCTATCTTTTCTATCTTTTTCTTGAGCTGGTTTCATAACATTTGGTATCAGAGCTTTGGATTCTAGGGTTTCGCTGCTCCAAACAGGTCATCGTGGCATTTTCGCTATAACTTTTTTTTCTGCGACGTTTCAGAAGTTGCAAAAAAAACCCATTTGAGAAGAAATCGCGCTGAACCTTGGGTCCGAATTTCAGATCTGTTTGCACTATATTTGTGGAGATATGATCTGAGGAAGTTGGTCTTTTTGCAGACTCCTGAATTACATTCCAAACAGGTGACCTGGGGAAAATCGTCATAACTTTCTCTCTGGGGATCAGAGTGAAATTTTGTAAGAAGGTACAGAAAGAGGACGGACTGTAGTTTCTTGTATGCATTTTTCAGATCCAAAGGTCGAAACTGTGACTCGTGGCACGTCGTACAAGTTCGCTCTACTGAACTAGTCTATAATCAAGTCACTGTGGGAGATTTCGCATAACTCTTCCTTGGAGAATCCAATTTGGGTCAGACTTGTGGCATTGGAAAGAGGACACAGAGGGATACTTCAGGTCACAAATTTAGATCTAGATGATTGGAAAGTACAGAGATACATCAGAGGCAATATCGAGCTCCTACAAAGTGAAAAAAGGTGTGTAGATTTTCTTAAATTTTTGCTTAAGCTTGGTTTGAAAATTTATTTTGAAGGAATTCAAAGGGCATAGTAGAGCATTATTATCGGTAAATGATGCCCCGAGGAAAGAAAATGCAAACACCTAGTAAGGAACCTGAAAGCTCTAGCATGACTCATGAAGAAGAGGAAGAAATGCAACATGATATATCAAAATTACAAGACCAAGTGCAACAACTGTCCCTTGCACAAAAAGGAACAAAATCTAAGATGGATGGTTTAAAGAAAGGCGTAGAAGCTAAGATGGATTGTTTAAAGAAAGGTGTAGAAGCTAAGATGAATTACGTGGAAGCTAAGATGGATGATTTGAAGATAGATTTGAAGACAGACATGGAAGAATTCAAGATAAATATGAATAAGTTGCTACAAGAAAGGGTCACTAAAGGTGAAAGGGTAGTAAAGGAAACTCATGATGAGAACAAAAGAAATGTTAATCATGATTCCATAGACTCTAATGTTGGATAAAAGACCCACCATATTCCAAAAATCGATATGAGGAAGTTTGATGGCAAGGATCCCGCAACATGGATATTACAGATGGAGCAATTTTCGATCTCAATAATGTGCAAAACACACAAAAGGTACGTATTGCAACTTTATATTTGGAACCAAATCAGTTTGTATGGTATCAATGGCTTTGCTCTCGTAAACAATTTATCACTTGGGCAATTTTTACGGAAGAATTGATAGCACATTATGAGGATACAAAAAGCAACACTTTTTTTAGCCAATTGATAAGTCTCAAACAAAAGGGTTCAATAATGGAGCACATTGAGGAGTTCCAAAAATTGAACATAAGGGTAAAAGATATTCCAGAGGAGCATAGGATTGATGTGTTCATAGGGTCTTTAAAGGATAATATCCAACATGATGTTCGCCTTTGGGAACCTGATTCATTAGAGAAGGCATTCAGGTTAGCAAGAAAAATGGAAAGCAAAATTATGGCAACCAGGAAGCATACCACTCACAACTATAAAGACGGAAGTGTTGTTGCCGCTAGTCTTCCACAACCTATAAGGTTGACACCACAACAATTGGAAGAAAAAAGAGCAAAAGGGCTTTGTTACAGTTGTGATAGCAAATACACTAAAGGTCATAAGTGTGCTGAGAAGAAATTATTCTACATAGATTGTGAAGAGGAAGAAGAAAAGGAGCAAGAAAGGTCAAAAGAAGAGGATATACTCCAGGAACAAAGCCTAGATAAAGAAGAAATGAATCCGACCATATCTTGTAATGCATTGGCGGGAATTACCACTCCTCAAACCATCAAGATAGAAGGACAAATCAAGAAGAAAAAGGTAATAGTGTTGATTGATTCAGGAAGTACCCACAATTTTATTCATTGTAAAGTAGCAAAAGAATTGAATTGCTTCTATATCCAGCACCAGAGTGTCAAGTGATGGTTGCAAATGGAGGAACAATAAATTGCTCTGGAAAGTGCCATAATATCAAGCTATCCATGGGAGAATATGTATTGACTAGCCCAATGCTTTCCATTCCAATGGGAGGTGCTGATGTTGTACTAGGAGTCCAATGGCTACAATCCTTGGGTACAATAGCTTTTAATTTTCAAGAACTTTTCATGAAATTTTCTGTGGAAGGAAAGGAAGTTGAATTAAGGGGTATTGCAGGGAAACCGGGAAAGATAATCAGCTCTAACGGTATGACAAAGCTTCTAAAAAAGGAACAAAGAGGTGTAATTGCACAATTATGTTCGCTAGATGTTTCCACATTGGAATCATCTATTTCTCCAGATCTCCAAAAAGTCTTGGACAATCATTCCAAGGTATTTGAGACTCCCAAAGGTCTCCCACCTATTCGTGATCATGATCATGCTATTCATCTGATTCCAGGAAGTGTTCCTCCAAACATCAGGCCGTACAGATATCCCTATGCCAAAAGAGTGAAATTGAACGTATGGTTGCAGAAATGCTAGAGGCTGGTATAATTCAACCAAGTCAAAGTTCTTTCTCTGCTCCAGTAGTATTGGTGCACAAGAAGGATGGATCATGGCGCATGTGTCCGGATTATAGGGAGCTCAACAAGCTCACTATTAAAGATAAGTTTCCCATTCCTGTCATTGATGAATTACTGGATGAATTGCATGGATCAATTTACTTCACCAAGTTGGATCTTCGTTCAGGATATCATCAAATCAGAATGAAGATTGAAGACATTCCGAAAACAACATTTAGAACTCATGAGGGTCATTATGAATTTTTGGTCATGCCTTTTGGCCTTACCAATGCACCTTCAACATTTCAAGGTTTGATGAATTCAATTTTCAAACCATTCCTTAGAAAATTTGTGTTAGTATTTTTTGATGATATACTAATCTACAGCAAGTCTTGGAAGGATCATGTTGAACATGTTGACAAGGTGCTACAACTATTGGAGGAGAAACAATTATATGCAAAAAGATCCAAATGTTTCTTTGGAGTACAAGAGGTGGAATATCTGGGTCATATTGTATCTCATGAAGGAGTTAAGGTAGACCCTAGCAAAATTAAAGCCATTAAGGAATGGAAAATTCCCACATCCATAAAGCATCTGCGAGGATTTCTCGGGTTGACAGGGTATTATCGCAAGTTTGTTAAGAATTATGGGAGAATAGCAGCACCTCTAACAACATTATTGAAGAAAGATGCATTTTCATGGACTCCAGAAGCAACAAAGGCCTTCGAACATCTTAAAGAGGCAATGTGCCAAGCACCGGTCTTAGCTACACCAGACTTCACAAAAACCTTTATTGTGGAATGTGATGCTTCAGGAAATGGAATTGGTGCTGTTTTAATGCAAGATGAAAGACCCATTGCTTTTGAAAGTCGTCCAATCAAGGGAAAGTTTTTACACAAAGCTATTTATGAGAAGGAAATGTTGGCAATACTCCATGCACTTAAGAAATGGCGACCCTACCTAATGGGAAGACACTTCAAGGTAAAAACGGATCATGATAGCCTTAAATACTTTTTAGAACAAAGATTATCCTCTGAAGAGCAACAAAAGTGGGTCACAAAGATGTTGGGTTATGACTTTGAAATCATCTACAAAAAAGGGAAGCAAAATGTGGTGGCAGATGCACTCTCAAGAAAGGATGAGGATGTGGAAGCATTGTTGTGCGCCATTTCTATTATCCAACCAGATTGGATAAACGAAGCAAGGGAGGAATGGAAGAATGACGAAGAAGTGTGGGCACTTATTCGAAAGTTACAACAAGATTCCAGTATGTCTGATACATTTAGCTGGCAAAATGATTCGTTATGGTACAAAGATCGCTTATACCTCTGTAAGAATTCCCAGCTAAAACAAAAGATTCTTATGGAATTGCACACTTCTCCCTTAGGAGGGCACTCAGGATTTTTAAAAACTTACCACAGGGTTAAGAAGGAATTTTTTGGGATGGCCTTAAATCAGATATTCAAAAGTTTGTGGCGGAATGTTTGGTTTGCCAACAAAATAAAGTTGAAACAATTAAGACACCGGGTCTATTACAACCTTTATCCATTCCAAGCCAACGTTGGGAGGAGGTTTCAATGGATTTTATCACAGGTTTACCCAAGTCTGAGGGAAAGAGTGTCATCATGGTGGTAGTTGACAGACTTACCAAGTATGCACACTTTTGTGCATTATCACATCCATTTAAAGCCAGTACAGTTTCTACTGCATTTATGGAAACAATTCAAAAGCTACATGGAAACCCAAAGATTATTGTAAGTGACAGAGATCCCATTTTCACTGGAAATTTTTGGACAGAATTATTTTCTTGTCTTGGTACTCAGTTAGCTCATAGCTCATCTTATCATCCTCAATCTGATGGGCAAACTGAGATAGTAAACAAATGTTTGGAAGGATATCTTCGTTGCTTTGTATCTGATAAACAAACACAATGGGTCAAATGGTTGCCTCTGGCTGAATGGTGGTATAACACTTCCTTCCATACAACAACAAAAATGACCCCATTTATGGCACTTTATGGGTATCAGCCACCATCCATCACATCATATTTAAGAGAAAATTCTAAGGTTCAAGCAGTGGAACATCACATCGAACATCAACAACAAGTCCTCCAACTCTTAAAGGATAACCTCGTGTTGGCACATAATAGAATGAAACAACAGGCAGATCAACATCGTAGCGAAAGAAGTTTTGATGTAGGTGATTGGGTATTCCTACGGCTACAACCATATAAGCAAATGTCCCTCAAGCAAGCTAAGAAGGATAATAAATTATCACCAAAGTATTATGGTCCATACAAGGTGTTGTAAAAGATTGGTACTATGGCATACAAATTGGAGCTTCCTGCAGCTTCTCGATTGCACCCAGTTTTCCATGTTTCATGTTTAAAGAAGGTTATAGGCGACAAGCTCCCAGTTCAAACAATATTGCCAGAACTTGACGAGGAAGGAAAAATTATATTGGAACCGGAAGCAGTCACAGAAACAAGAACTCGACAGCTACGAAATCGATCAATTTCTGAGTATCTTATCAAGTGGAAGAACTTATCCGCTGAAGATTCCACATGGGAGGATGAGAATTTTATACAGAAGCATCCAGAACTTCTCAAGCGTTGAGGACAACACTTTTTTGAAGGAGAGGGGCATGTTGGGTCCCTATAATACTAGTGATTACCCCATTACTATTGTAGTTCTACCCCTTATTAATATTTTTGTGCCCCTATTATCCCCATATTGTTATTACTGTGCCCCATATAATCCCTCTATTGTTATTTTTGTGGCTTTATATTATTATTGTTAGGTCGGCTGGGTTATATTGTGACTCCTTATACTCCTATATATAGAAATGAGGTTTTGTCATTTGAATCATCCAAGAATTGTTCATTTATGTAATGTAAAGGAGGTTGCCCCCTCGAAGAGGCTGAATTCTAAGGCGTTGATCTATCTTTTCTATCTTTTTCTTGAGCTGGTTTCATAACAAATAACATGAGTATATAAACCTGCAAAATTTATTTACACATTATAATTACAATGAACATAATTAAATATGCTATATTTAGTAATAACTATATTATATAATTAATATAACTTATACATGCGAGTTATTTATGAGTTTTATGTACTATATATTATAGTTATAATTATATGGCATATAGTGTATCTACGCTATATTATTAAAAAAAACATATAAAAAAAACCACAAAAATGACATAATAAAACAATCACAAGATAATGCAAAGATATTCATTTACCTTACTTGTCATTTTTCTAATGAACTAGTGGGCATAGCCATGGCCTTGAAACCTTAAACAAGTAGTGGGTGTGAATTAACAATGGTGGTTCAATCTATTTCTTTTTAAATTGAAAGGTTTTTGGTGGGAAAGGGTTGGCCTTTCATTTTCGTTGCCCGTTATTGTTCATGAAGTATTGGACATGGCCATGGCCATGAAAGCCTGAATTCACGATAGCTATGAATCAATAGTGATGGTTCAATCTAACTCACTAGAAATTGAGAGGCTTTTGGTGGGAAAGGGTTAAGCGTTTATTTTCTTTGCCCATCATTTTGTCATGAACTAGTGGGCATGGCCATGGCCATGAAACCTTGAATCGACAATTGCTGTAAACTAAAAATGTTGGTTCAATCTATTTGCTTGAAATTGAGATGATTTTTGGTAAGAAGGGGTTGGATTGAAAAACAATTGAGGTAGTTGAGAGTTTCAATTGGGGATTATGGGTGTTCTAATATAAGTGATTACACAAAGAAGTTACTAGTATTGCACATGCATAATATAACATACAAATCAATCTATAGTAATATACAAGCAAGCATAGATAGAGGGAGATATAGGAGATAAATAACATTGGAACTAGCAATAGGTAGCCTTTTATTATTATTATATAAAGCACCACTTTCCACTCTTGTTACATCTATGATCACATCTATTTACGCATTGATTTAGTTGGAAAGTAGTTATAATTGTTCTTAATTACCTAGATAGGTTGACTTGATCCAACAAATTATTGACTTGACTTAGCCGACTTCTCTTCATAGTCGACTAAAAAGTTACAATGGTTGTATACTTGGCTTAGCCAACTAGCTCTCCAACATCTCTCCCACTCTTAATTTGTTCTTCATCCCAAAGAAGAGGGAATTTGGAGCTACACAAAATTACAAAAATTTTGAAAATTCCAAAATTTACTATAAATGTGTTAAAAATGTTTTGTTGGACCATTTGTTGGTGGTGTTGGAACTAAATTTGTTAAAATTGATTTTAACAATGGCACTTGTGGATCTAGAATTGTTAGTAGATTTGGTTGGTTGATTGATCTGATTGGTTGAAAAGCTTATACCCCATGTCTCGATAGGGTTGTTGGTGGTGCATGCTACTTGTTTGACTATGTTGCATTCTATAAAAAGTAAAGCCATAGGAGAGATGGTTTCTTTCTCAAATTGAGGGTAAGTTCATCATTGGTCGAGTGAGCTACATAAATTGTAAACAATGGAATATCTCCACGAGACTAATACATATAAGTGTTTTTTCTGAATTTTGGTGGTAAGTGCTACCCAATTATTACTCTTTTTACTTGTGTACTAAAACTTATGTGGGTCTTAACCCATGACTTCACCCTTCAATGTATTTTGCACAACATTAACTTTATAATATTCCTTTCTAAATTTATTTTAATTTTCCAGAAATTATTCTATGAAATTTATTCAATAAAATCACATAATAATTTTGGTTGAGAATTTGACTGATTTAAAATCAATAATTGCAAAGTTTGTAGACAAATTCCATTTAAAAACTCTAACTATTTATTAATTTATTTATTATTAAGAGGGAAATCAAATTAAAATTCATAGAACCTGATAAATAGATAAGCCAAAAAAATCTTCTCTGGCTAGATTCCCCATTCTGCAATTATGCACTATTTCAACCTTTCAACCAATGTTCCAAAATATCGATATTGCTAAGCAGTAATGATGAATCTAATTTGATCCCACCTGTTTGAGTGACTAGGGTATATATGTCAATACAAACACCCACCTCACTAGATTAGCTAGGGTGGACCACTGATCACCGCAACTAACCCTCTACATAATGTGGGCTCTCACATAGACAAGCTCCGACAACTCAACTTAACAACAATAAAACAATGTTTCCAAATGCATGCTTAAGGAGTGAGATTTCATCTCCTTTAACAGTCATGGACTATCATAATACCATGGGTCATCCGAATACCATGGGCATTTTTATTCTTTTATTAAAGTGATTTATAATATTTCTTTTTCTTTAGTCACTTATGATTAATTAATTATCCTATAACACATAATTAATTTTAGTTTGTATCCTAGGATAATGAGATACTTTCCTTTTCCAATGTCTGAAAAAGGGACATTACAATCATCCTTTCTTGTAATTGCTTTACCCCAAACAATTCTAACCTCGATACCAAGATCCCAAATGAATATGAAGAATCCTTGTCACGATGGAATCCAAAATGTCTATGCTAGGGCCAATTCCTAGATCCTATTTCCAAATAGAGAATCTAGCATCTCCAATTTCCAAACACTCAAACTGTGTTGTAACCCTAGCTAGAAATAGTCTCCCATAAGTTTCCCATTTGACAGGGTACCAACTCATAATCTTCCTCCAATCGAATTGCTAGGGTTTCTTTGTCATAGTAGATGTCAATTGCCACCATAACGTCTCTGGAGTTTGTGAATTCCTAGAGAGTGCCTCTCCTACCAATCACAACCAATCCCTAAAACAAACCACCATGTTGACATTGTGCTACTCAAATTATAAGTGAGATTCCACTACACCATAGTTCTGTCTTCTAAGTTTGCATCTCGATATACTTACCATATTGCTCTAACAAACTGCAAGATTGGATTCCCACTTCCTTGTACCATCCATCCATCACCTTCACCTTATGTGGGTTGGGAAATAATGTGCAAGGTTTCTCATTACTCACATTTTTACTCCCCTACATTTGTGAACTCCATGTGTTTCAAGCATTTATTATGTACCTCTGAAGAGGTTGTTGTACATCTCACCTCTTTCTCTCGTTAAGAAACCCTTAAGAACATGTTTTTTTTTTTTTCCCCTCGGTTGTTTTAACTACTCCTTAATATTGAAAATCTTAACAACTGACCTTGCATTCCCGATCCCATTATTCAAGCTCGCTGTCCTTCTTCAATATTGTGCCCTTTAGCCTCTTTAGTTTTTTCCTTTATTTTTGAGAGGCCTCCTACAAATCCACATCTTCTTCGCACCCATTTAGCTCACCCATTTAATCTTGGGTGTCATTACTTCCATCATCCTTTTGTGTAGATGATTAGGACTATGCTTCACCAACTCTTTCTTCTTCTACCAGTTCCTCATCAACTAACATGTTTTCTTCTTGGGGTATGGCATTGACCCCACACTCCATGGTTTCACCTATTCTTCTTTCCTTAGCACCCTTTGACTGCAAAAAATATTTTCCTTTACCAATTCCTCGCTAGTGACTAGCTTCACTCCCTTCATACTATTATGGACAATTTTGATTACTTCTCTTTTGTTTCTTACCTTTGTTGGCATAATGTGTGACTTGCAACCCCATTGAATTTAGGTCTATTTCAGTTATTTTCCTTTTGAACCATTTAAGGTTGATCTTAATCAATCTTCCTAAGAGTTCATGAGCAACAAGTGAAACAAACCCACAGTTTCCTTCAAAAAGTCAACACTTTAGATTACAACTACTTACAAATGACATCATCATCAAGTAAAATTAAAGACAAAATATTTTGCATGCTATATTTTACAATGCCCGAATGATATTCTCTGATGTTGGTGAAGAAACAATGGGATAATTGGAAAATCAAATTACTACAATCTAGATCGATTATAATGGCACACATTATAGTTTTGGCTAGCATATCGAAGTTCTTGAGTTTCCTATCAAAGGTAAGGTCCTTGATATCATGAAAACCTTGGAAGGTCTCCACAATAAGTTGTAACACCCCTCTTAGAATGTCATCGTTGTAGGGGGGAACATGAGCAGTCATCCTTATGATATTACAGAAGCAAGAAGCAACTGTTAGTCTTACCTCCTTACAAGGATGTTCCATAAACCTGTGCTGGATCAAGCCAAGTATTCATGACTTCACTTCCCAACTTAATATTCTCCAATTAGATTGAGCTACTTTGGACAAGCACATGTCTAACTCCTCCAACTTAGAGAGGACATCCCATGCCTTCATAAACTTCAAACTTGATCCATGTACAAATAGCCAATTTCCTACTTCCTCTTCTTTTTGTATATTTCTCATATGCTTTTGCTAAAGAGTAATATGGACCCCTTTGGATAAGGGTTTGGTAATTTTACTTGTTCTTTGCTCCACCAGAATGTCACTACCCAAAGATGTAATGTTGAGTTGATGTGGCCTTTTCACCAAGTTATTTATGGCGTTTGTGAGGTCTTCTAAGGTCTGTTTCCATCTATCATCCATGAGCCAATGAATTTGTAAATTTTCAAATTCCTCTTTGGTAATTTCAAGGGATGCTATGGTTTCCCCTTTCTAGTACTACTAAATATGCTAACAACCATTAAAAAATCACTCCAAAAAATCAAGGGTTTGTTTTGGAAATTATATGGCATAAATTTTTGCTCAAAAAACACCACAAAAATTCAAGTGTTTGCTATAGAAATTTTGTGACACAAAATTTTCTTGAAGGAAAACACCAAAATTTATACAACGAAAAATCACCAACAATTATTCAAATGCAAACTCACAAATTACACAGCAACTATTGTGTTGCTTCATCAAAGGAATTCTTCAGAGGAATTGTTTACATGGAATTGAAAAAGGGAACCTGTCAATGTTTTAAGAAATTACTTGCCACCAATACACCCTTTTGTTGAGGGTTTCGATTATTGAATTGGGGCCCAAAATTGTGATTTAATCCCCATATTCATCCCCCTTGTTTTCCAAATGAATTTGGCTTTCAAACTTTTTCCATGAACTTTTCACAATTATCTCATAAATTTGGAGCTGAGTGGGAGAGCGCCGCGATGGGGACCAACCAGGGATAGGAATTCTCGCTTCTCATTCGTCAAAACATCTTCCTGAATAGGCTTGTATTGGCTACTATCAGTATGTGTTAAGGTGGTATCTGCTTTCTTCGCATCCTAGTTAAGCGACATGTATCATGCTCTTTTCCACCTGCCCTATGCTTACTTCACTGGTTATTGCATGAAACTATCGTTTTTCCTCCTGTTCATAGACGTGTCTAGATTTCAGGCTATCCATCCTCTTTATATTCCTATCCTTGATACTGTGCGAGGTTTTGTTTTCCGTCTTTTCTTCCCTATGCGCCCCTGCATGCGGGAGACCATCTACAGGACCCATTCCACACTTGGGAAGTAGACATCTCATATTATCTGAACCTTTCCTTCTGGCCAAAAAATCCTCCCTCTGTTCATTTCCTTAACCTGGAATTTCAATCTCATTCGACAGTTCAATTTTCTCTATCACTTTCAGTTTCTGTTTCATGATCTGCTGTTGGTCTACCGGTGCTAGCACGATGCTCTTCCCTCGGAGGATGCTTGGTGAATGAGGTTAGTACTCAGAATGAACTCGTTGGCTATTTCTGTTTTCACATAAATTTTTAGAAGCAAATTTTTTATATAATTCAGGTGCTATGATATGTTTATATGGTATACATCTTCATCGCATGGTAGTAGTTCTAGGACCTGCTACAACTGTCATGCTGGGTTTCTCTTTATTACTACTTTCTTAGAAATCCTATAATTTTTTCTCAACTGGTGGTTCATTATCCTACAACTTGGCCTCTCATGTTTTGGTCTGATTTCTTTAGTTGGTTTTTGGTTTCCACTATTAACCTTAAGAGATATTTTGTTATATCCAAACCCTGCTCTGACATTTGAATTAAGATTGGCCCATGGTGGTGTATCTGTGAATTCTGTTGTTGTTGCGTTGTATGCTCGTATATTTCCCCATGAAGTCTTCCTTCATTTCCTAGAGGATTTCTGGTTTTTCTGGCACCATAATTTTAATTTGAACACCTTTCCGGCATGAAAGTTGGCCATGACGTATAGGTTAGATTTTTTCTCCCTTCTCATTCAATGAGTGCCGCCATATTTGATGTCTCTCTCTTTCGTCTCATATCGCATTTACCATCCTTCATTCTTCTTGTCAAAATGGGGAGTTTCCTGAGATTCCGTATCCATTTTCGTATGGGTCCGTAGACTGTCATTCCTTCTTCTTTCCCAGGCCCCTAAATGTCGTACCATCAAGTAATATTGCCCCTTATCTCAGGTTTGACCAGTTTGTTTGGTTTCTTTAATTTACCGTCTTTTCATTAAATTTTGGGAGTTCCTTGTCCTTTTCCCTATCTTTTCGGATTTACTTCATCTGTCTCCTGGGGCGTTGTGTCTATCTCCACAAATGGATTCTTTATCTGACGCATCTGCTGTGTCGACTATGGTACGAGCCACCATGGCTGCGGAGATTTCATTTGATATATAAACTCACAAATCCGATTGGAAATCCACTCCGGCTGATGAGATCATTACCAATTCTCTACCCGAATAGGTTCAAAGTGGTGCCGGTCAAGATATCCCTTCGTGGCGTAAGTATACGCGCTCTGTTAAAACTTCTCCTACTCCCGAAGCTATCAACCTGGATGGGCCTTTATTATCTGACATAATTTCTAGTTTACAAAAGAGGGCTCTTGTTGGTCGTTGGTATTTTCCGACGATGGAGGACACACAACTTCGATCCTAGATTGCTGCAAATTGGTCTCCCCTCCTGGGATATATCTCGACCATTTTTCGTCTCATGAACAATTGGTATAGTTTTCATTTTCTTTGGATTCACGATTTAGATATTATCCTTGCCAAACCATGGGTTCGAGACAGGAGTTTTCTAGCTTTACACAGATGGTTTATTGGTTTCAACCCCCTCAGATGCACTCCTCAAAACAACTATATCTGGCTAAAGTTGCCAGGCCCGCCAATAGAACTTTGGACTAAGGAATCCTTGGCGAAAATTGGTAATGCTATTGGCCGTTTCATTTATGTTGACCCTAAATGCATTGGGGCCAAGGACAAGCGGGTCACATGGATCCTTATTGAAAAGGATTATAGAGGCGGCTTCCCCGAACTCATTGATCTATCGTGGGATATGTCAAATATTCAGCAGCGTCTGGATTATTGGGGTGTCCCGTTTAGATGCTCTGCATGTCACAAAACTGGCCATCTCTTTCCTCAATGTCCTCACCATCATGGTGGTAGATATAAGGTGAAGAACCAATCTGAAAAGATTCCAGATTCGACAACAATGATTGAAGTCGATAATCGGAATTGCTATAATCATTCAAAGTTATTTTTTGGTGTTGATTTCCCTTCGGAAAAACTATCATCGCCTAGGGGAAATTCTCAGGATCGGTCTGTATCTCGGCCTCGCCCGCGCTCTTTTTCCGTGGATCCTGTTCACCATCATAGTCCTTCTACAGAGCTTGGAAGCCAACCTAGATCCTCCTCCATCCATCGTACCCCGGTCGAGTCATATATTGACCCTCCTGCTCGATAGACGATATTATCTGTTATTCCCTCTCCACCTAAGCTGGATCCAGACTCTGCAATTCCTCCTCTTCCCTCTATTCCCAAACCCTCTCGGGTTTTTCCCTCTTCATCTCACATTCAATATATTTCCTCATCTCCCCAATCTCCCCATTCCCATAATTCCCCTCCCCATAGGATCCCTTCTCCTCCTTCTCATCTTCCTAGGAATGATCCCAAAGGAAAAGCCCCCTATATATCGATCACCCCTCTAAATTCACTCAAATTATCGCCCAATAATTCCTTTGATTGTGACTTGGATCTCATTCTCAAGCGTGAATCCTTGAAATTACAGCCATTGACTATCCATAAACCGACCCATTCCCCTTCCCCTATTATTAGCCCAAATTCGGCTGGTAATATCACTGTCAGGTGTAAACAAAATCGGGGAAGTAGGCACTTCAGGGGAAGGAGAGGTAGGCAGGATGTGTCTATTCGGGACCTTTACCTAGTTGACATTCCTATCACTGAAATTGCTAGTGAAGATTTCTATGATATGGAGCCCCTTAGAGCAAGTAGGCCTGGGGAGGTTCAAAGATGATTAGTATTCTTTCGATGAACATCAGGGGTCTTGGGGCAGGCCCAAAATTTCTGGCCCTAAAAGATCTATTTCTGCCTTCAAACTCAAAGATGCTCCTTATCCAAGAGACTATGCATGATAGTCTTGAATCAATTTCATACTTTAGGTGTATGTTCCCCACATGGCATATGGCTGCCACAAATGCGGTTGGTTTATCTGGGGGCCTGGCTGTCTTATGGGATCCGAAATGGATCAAAGCGGTGGCTTTCCACTTTTTTATAGGCATCCTTCTTCTTGCCCACTTTCGTGGTTCTCCGGGGCCCGTTCATATATTAAATTTATATTCTCTATACAAGGATCGATCTCCTTTCTGGGAACTATTTCTATATTCAGAATATCTAGAATTAAATTCCCTATTGATTGGTGGGGATCTTAATTGTGCTCTATGCAACGATGAAATATGGGGAAATGACAGGAAAATCGACCATGTGGGGTGCCTCATTCGTGATGCCATCATTCAACAAAACTTTGTTGATGTTCACCCAATTAATTTTGGTCCCACATGGGACAATGGGAGAATGAATGCGGCTTTCCTTGCTAAGAGACTCGATAGATTTATCTTGCATGATAGATTGATCGATAGATTTGGAACTCCATCGGTAAAGATCATTCCTTCCTTCATTTCAGATCATAGGCCCATTTCCATTCATTGGAACCAATCTGGTCATAGATATGGTTATCCCTTCAAATTTAATCACACATGGCTTGAAGATGTCCATTTCAAAAAATTTATTCATGAATCATGGCATCCCCCATCTCTGTCGATTCATGATATTCCCCGACCATTCTTGGACCGGCTGTCTGATTTTCGGAAGGGGGTCAAAAAGTGGCAACGGGAAAAATCAATTTCCAATAGACCGACTCTGCTGGACATTTTTAAGAATTTGGAAAAATTATCTGGGCACTTTAATGCTCCCAATATTCTGCTGGCCATTCGCTCACAAATTAGGGAATTGGAAAAAAGAAAGCAAAAAATATTATCAGAGGAAGAAGCTTCATGGCGCCTTAAAAGCTGAACTATATGGCTCAAGGAGGGTGATAAAAATATAAAGTTTTTCCGTAGATTTGCTAATAAGTGTCGGGAAGTTAATTCTATTTGGAATATTAAGAATGAGGATGGCATTACTTTTTCGTCTCAAGAGCAGATCTCACAAGAAGCTGTTAAATTTTTCAGACAGGGATATAGTAGGAACGTGGGCTCTGATATTGAGGACATATTTTGGGGTATAGATCCGTATCCTTCCATGTTTGATGCAAATCTAAATAGTTTCCTTTATTCTGCAGTCACAGAGGAGGAGTTATTGGCTATTATGAAATCTTTTCAAAAAGATAAGTGTCCTGGCCCGGACGGGTGGTCTATTGATTTCTTCATTCATTTTTTTGACTTATTTAAAATGGATCTCCTAAATATGGTTGAGGAATCCAGGACTCATGGAATTATTAGTCGTCAAATTTCCTCCACATATATAGCATTAATTCCAAAAAAGAAGGAACCCATCTCATTTATGGACTTCTAGCCCATTTCCTTGTGCAATGTTCTTTATAAGATCATCTCTAAGATTATTGCTGTTCGGCTAAGTAATATATTATCTATTCACTTGACCCCCGAACAACATGGATTCCTAAAAGACCGCAACATTTTGGAGGCAGTGGCTCTCACATAAGAATGCCTTCATTCCATGCATTACAGAAAGACCTGTTGAAAATGCAACAAGATGATGGAGCTTAGTGAAAAGAAGTCACCTTCACTAAGTGGGCCCGCAGGCTATTTGGCGCAAAGTCTATTTTTAGACTATGTCTATTTTTAGACATATGGATCATGGTCTATGAGTTGCAGGATGCTATTTGTGGATGATTGGTCATGTTGGTAAAAATAGATGGACTTCTATTTTTAGACATATGGGTGGAGTCTATTTTTAGACTGCCAGTCTAAAAATAGAACAATCAAATATTATTAGCTCTTAACAATATTTAGACTATAAACATTATCTTATCCTCTTGGAGCACTTCAGTTCGAGCTACGGATGTGGCGCATGCAACTTCCATAAGGAAATACGCTTTTCTTATGGGTTAGTTGAGCTATTGCATGATGGACTTCAGTTAGAACTCAAGTGATTGAGTTTGGTGGAGTTGATTGAGGAGTTTATGGAGTTGTGTTCAGTTTGATTTAGTTGAACTAGTTGTATTTAGTCTAACTGTAGAATACACTAGTGTTGAGTGATGTGAATTAACTATTAATTAATTCACTAATTATTAACTCATAAATCAACTAAAGAATACATCAGTTAACTCAGTGCATGGACAGTTCAGTGGAGACAGGTGTTAGAGGTGGAGACTACTATCAGTTGTGACTATAGCTGTGCATGAGATTTGCACAATCAATGATGGAGATTGCCAATGAGGATTGCGTAGGACAAGCCAAGGAAAACGAGCTTGGATCATTCCCATTCTCATCTTGGTTTGCACAGTAGAGGCAGGCAGACAACAATTTGTCAATGGTCGGGAGAAATTGCTAGGATGGGAGAGACTTTGGTCGGATCTTGTGCAAGAGGAGATCAGGTGGAATACCAAGGACGGATCTTCATCAAAGGCATTTGATGAAGAAAATTGTGCTTTGGCTACCAAAGCAAAGAAGGAGAAGAACAAGAAAGCTTCTCATTCTGGTGCGAAAGGCAAGAAGCTGGACATGTCCAAGGTGAAGTTCTTTCACTGTCACCAGCACGGACATTATGCCACAAATTGTCCGCAGAAGAAGAAAAATAAGCAAGCTACTGGATCTGCAGCGGGAGAGGCCTTAGCCTCGCAGTTTGAGCTGGATTTTCGCTGATCGCATGCTTGGTATCAAGTGCAATGGGATTGGTATGGTTCTTGGATATTGGTGTGTCTTTTCACATGACAGGAGATCGAGATTTGTTTTTTGATCTGGATGAGAAAGATCTTGGAGTGCACATCGAGATGGGCGATGATGGTAGATACAGTGCGACCGGTATCGGTACCATTTACTTTGAGAGGGAGTCTGGTAAACCCTTCGTATTGAAGGAAGTGATGCATGTTCCAGGATTGATGAAGAATCTTATCTCTGTGGTGATGTTAGAAGACAAGGGATATGATGTTGTTTTCAGCGAGGGAAAGGATTTCCTGTGCAGTAAGACAATTGGAGAAACCCAGAAGATAGGGGTTCGAGTCAAGAACCTTTATCAATTGCATGTAGATGGTTGCGCAACAATGGCATGCAAGGCAGAAGGATTGGTGAGCCGGGAAGATGGCAAGCTGTGGCATAGGAGATTGGGCCACCTTCACCATGGAGCCTTGAAGATAATGCAGCAGATTTCTACTGGGCTTCCTAAAGGCACTCTTGCGTAGTCAGATCAGTGCAAGGGGTGTACTTTGGGAAAATTTGTGAAAGCCACCTTTCACGAGAAGGATAGTCGCGCCACGACGATCCTTGAGAGAATTCACACAGACGTGTGTGGACCTTTCTCAATAGCTTCGACAGCAAAGCACAAGTACTATGTGATCTTTGTTGATGATTTCTCTCGAAAGTGCTGGATCTTCTTCATGCAGAAGAAGAGCGAGACATACTCAAAGTTCTGTGAGTTCAAAGCACTGGTTGAGAAGGAATCGGGGAAGAAGGTGATAGCTCTTAGGAGCGAAAATGGTGGTGAATTAATCTCTGGTGAGTTCAAGGACTTCTGCAGCGCAGAAGGGATTCGAAGAGAGCTCATAGCTCCCCATAACCCACAGTAGAATAGGGCTGTTGAGCGGAAGAACAGAATGATCGTGGGTGCCACACGAGCGATGTTGCATGATCAGGGCCTACCCCTTCACTTGTGGGTGGAAGCATGCAATACTGCAGTATATGTGTAGAACCGTTGTCCTCCCAAGATACTTGGCATGAGTACACCCGAGGAGGCTTATTCTGGTAAGAGGCCTGATATTTCCCATTTGAGGATTTTTGGTTCTCCTGCTTACATGCATGTGACGAAGGATGCCAGGAAGAAGCTAGAGCCTACCGCAAAGGTTGGGATATTTGTGGGGTACACTGATACGCCCCACAACTATCATGTGTTTTTGCCAGACAGTCGCAAGACTGTTGTGCGACGGGATATCAAATTTCAGGAGGAGAAAGCCATGAAGTGTTCGCTTGGGAGGGAGCCACACTTGCATGTAGATGAGGAGCTAGTAGTTCCTAAGGATGAGCTTCAAGACGTGGATCAGCCGCAAGATGAAGTTCATGGAGTGGAAGAGACCACTCATGCAGCGCCAACCATCAGAGGGCGAAAGCGCACTACAGAAGCTGAGCGACTGGCTCAAGATGCAGAGAAGGTTGTAGGACCACCTACAGGACAACGCAGACAGAGACAGTCACCTGATCGGTACACTGGATACATGGCTCTTGTGAGCAAATGTGTCGTGACTGAGCCATCCTCTTTCGAGGAAGCTGTGGAGGATCCCGCATGGGTAGATGCCATGGTGGAAGAGTATGATTTGATTGTCAGAAACAGTGCATGGGAGATTGTCCCAAGACCGGAGGGGAAATCAGTGGTGGGTTCGAGATGGATCTACAAAGTGAAGCAGGCAGCTGACAGGAGTGTGGAGAAGTACAAGGCAAGATTTGTTGCTCGAGGCTTCTCACAAATAGAGGGGATCGATTATGAGGAGACCTTTGCACTTGTCACAAGGTATTCTTTCATACGGACGATTCTTGCTCTCTCAATGCAGATGGGGTGGCACATTCATTAGATGGATGTGAAGACTGTGTTCCTCAACGGAGTCATTGAGGAGGAGGTGTACATAGAGTAGCCTGAAGGTTTCGAGATCTTCAGCAGTGATTCGCATGTGTGCAGGCTCAAGAGAGCGTTGTATGGGTTGAAACAAGCACCTCGTGCTTGGTACACACGGATAGACAGTTATTTCACCGAACTTGGATTCTCCAAGAGTTAGGCAGATCCTAACCTATACCAGATTGTGGTGGAGGGTAAGTTGCTTACCATTGTACTTTATGTAGATGATTTGATTTTGACAGGTGATGAGTTGTTGATACTTTCATGCAAGGAGGATCTTGCTAGAGAGTTTGAGATGAAGGAATTGGGCCTCCTTCATTATTTCCTAGGATTGGAAATTTGGCAGCGCAGTGATGGACTATTTGTTTCTCAGGGTAAGTATGCACGAGAAATACTAGAGAAGTTCAACATGCATGGCTGCAATCCTGTTGATACTCCTCTTCCTGGAGGTTGGAGGAAGGAGGATGCTACTTCAGCGAAGGTAGTGGATGCCACTGTTTATCAACAGTTGGTTGGGTTGCTTATGTATCTGGTCAATACACGACCCAATATATGCTATGCTGTTAACCAGCTTTCACAAGCTATGGTTAAGCCAACCAAGCTCTTCTGGAAGGCAGGCAAGCATGTATTGCGTTATCTCAGAGGCACATCGAGATATGGATTGTGGTACAGACAGGAGGATGAGGTGAAGTTATGTGGCTTCACGGATGCAAATTGGGTAGGGAGCCCAACGGATAGAAAGAGCACATCTGGAGGGATCTTCAGTATCGGGTCAACAACAGTTTCTTGGTACAACAGGAAGCAGAGATCTGTGGCACTCAGTTCAGCAGAGGCCGAGTATATTGCAGCAAGTTTGGCTGCATGCGAGGCTATATGGATTAGGAAGATCCTAATCGTGTTGTTCGGGTCACACTTGGAGCCTACTGTGATTTATTGTGATAACCAGAGTTGCATTAAAATCTCAGCTAATCAAGTATTTCATGATAGATCCAAGCACATTGACATCAGGTACCATCATATCAGAGATTGTGTGCAGTGAAGAATCATGTTACTTTCATACATTCCAACGGAGGATCAGGATGCTGATATCTTGACGAAGGCGCTCACCAGGAGCAAATTCGAATACCACCGAGGTAGGATAGGGGTTGTAGATAATCCATATCTTGTTGAGAGGGAGTGTTGAAAATGCAACAAGATGATGGAGCTTAGTGAAAAGAAGTCGCCTTCACTAAGTGGGCCCGCAGGCTATTTTTGACGCAAAGTCTATTTTTAGACTATGTCTAATTTTTTTACATATGGATCATGGCCTATGAGTTGCAGGATGCTATTTGTGGATGATTGGTCATGTTGGTAAAAATAGATGGACTTCTATTTTTAGACATATGGGCGGAGTCTATTTTTAGACTGCCAGTCTAAAAATAGAACAGTCGAATATTATTAGCTCTTAACAATATTTAGACTATAAAAATTATCTTATCCTCTTGGAGCACTTCAGTTTGAGCTACGAATGTGGCACATGCAACTGCGAGAAGGAAATACACTTTTCTTATGGGTTAGTTGAGCTATTGCATGATGGACTTCAGTTAGAACTCAAGTGATTGAGTTTGGTGGAGTTGATGGAGTTGTGTTCAGTTTGACTTAGTTGAACTAGTTGTATTTAGTCTAACTGCAGAGTACACTAGTGATGAGTGATGTGAATTAATTATTAATTAATTCACTAATTATTAACTGATAAATCAACTAAAGAATACATTAGTTAACTCAGTGCATGGACAGTTCAGTGGAGACAGGTGTTAGAGGTGGAGACTACTATCAGTTGTGACTATAGCTGTGCATGAGATTTGCACAATCAATGATGGAGATTGCCAATGAGGATTGCATAGTACAAGCCAAGGAAAACGAGCTTGGATCATTCCCATTCTCATCTTGGTTTGCACAGTAGAGGCAGGCAGACAGCAGAGGAGATTTGAACCTGTGACTTGATTCAGATCTGAGCTAGTTTGTGTGTAGCAGGTGGAGATAGTACTGAGTACTTGTGAGGAGTATTGTACTATGTATTGTTACATGTTATCTATCATTATAATATACATATATTTGGGGGTTTTCAGCTGTATGATTTCCCCATTTACATACTGTGTTGATATGTGTGATTGATGTTTCAATGTGCGCATGCGATTGTGTTTGATTCCGCAAATTGATGATCAACGTAGAGGAGGTTATGTATTATGCATGCATTCCACAAATAGTGTATAATCGAGATAATATCTGTGAATAAGTGTTATATTATTCAAAATTTTCTACAAGACCAAGGCTGCATTTTTAAAAATTGACCTTAAAAAAGCATATGATTGTGTAGATTGGGGCTTCTTAAGATGCCTCCTTATTAAGATTGGTCTTGATGGCCATTGTGTCAACTGGATCATGGCATGTGTGGTTGATGTTAATTTTGTTGTTCTTATAAATGGTATCCCAACTCCTTTTTTCATGGCTACTAGGGGCTTGCGGCAAGGTTGCTCCTTGTCACCTATTCTTTTTATTCTCGTCATGGACTCTTTGAGTCTTCATATAAAAAGAGCGATTCAACAAAATAGATGCAACCCTCTCCCTATTTTCAGAGGCATTTTCATATCCCATAGTTTTTTTGTAGACGACATCCTATTTTTGGCTATGCTTTGCAAGGCATCATGGATATGCTTACACAGAATTTTGAGAAGGTTTCAAAATGCTACATGGATGTGTGTAAATGAAGGCAGATCGTCTTTTCATGTTGAGAATATTCATGGGGATCTTATTTCTTTTCTTTCTCAACTCTTCAATATTAAAGTTTATCCTATCAAGCAAGGGTTGAAATACCTTGGCTACAACTTGAAATCTGTTGGATATTCCGCTGCTAATTGGTTTTCGATTTCTGATCGATTTTACAAGAAAATTGCTGGATGGGAATACAAATGCCTGTCCATTAGTGGTCGCGTGATATTGACAAAGGCTGTGCTGGTTCAAATTATGGTATACTGGGCACATCTCTTCCTCATTCCTTCATCCATTATCAGCAGACTCAACAGAATGACTGCTAACTTCATTTGGGGAGGTCACAAAGATCAGAAAAAATATCATTTAACAAAGCTTGAGATGCTGGCCCGCCCAAAAAAGATGGGGGGCTGGGGCATTTTGGACTTAAATTTGTTCCGAAAGGCACTCCTTTGTAAATCCATGTGGAAAGCTGTAATGGGGGACTCTCTTTGGAGCAATGCCATAAGATCTAACTATATGGATAATAAAGATATTTCTTTCTGGTACAGGTTGGGTACCATTGGATCCCCATGGGGCTCTGCTTTATGGAGAATTTTCAGGAAAATAGAGCGCTTCTTCCTAAAAAACATGATTTGGAAATTTTAGTCCGGGAATAAAATAATTATAGGTTTGGATGACATTGCAGGAGGGGAAGGAAGGATCCAATTTTCTCCACAGTTGATTGGGGCTTTGCACAGTAGCGGTATATTTTTTTGGGATAAGGCAATTTGCAGATGGGAGGGTGCCATTCCTATATGGAAATCAGCTGATGATTTGGGACTTTGGGATGCATTGGGACTACAATATAACTTGATCATATCGACTATGTGAGATAGAGATATCTTTCAATCTGCAGATGAGGATTTCTTAATATGGAAGGGGCTTGGCAGCAGATCTACTGTATATGTTAGGCACATATACCAACTTCTCATTCTTTTTGAATCCAAACAGATGAATCTCATCTTCCCAATCACATTATGGAAAACTGGATGCCCCCTTAAGATCATTTTATTTGCTTGGTTGGTATTTCATAACAGGAACCTTACTTGGGAAAATATCTAGAAGAGAAATTGGTGTGGGCCGACCATATGTCCCCTTTGTAGAGCCAACACTGAGAATAATATTCATTTGTTCATTCTCTGTTCACAATCATAGTTGATATGGCAGCTTTTGGCAGCACATTCCAGCCTCAACAGAATCTCTTTTCCCTCTATTTTTTATGCTTTTGGATGGTGGAGCGACATGAATATTGACTGGCGACCCATTCCATTGCTGGCCATATGGGCCATTTGGAAATGGTGGAATGCAATTATTTTCAATTCAAAAATGGAAATTCATTTTTCAGTTTTTGAATCTATCCTCCATATGCACAATGCCCTATGTCTGCCAAAACATTCCTGGTTCAGAAGTGGGAGGAAGGCTCTATCAATGGATCCTTCGGGGTTTCTGCATGCCTTTTTTGATGGGGCGGCACAACAGAGAATTTGTGCATGTGGAGTTTATATCATCCCTTCAGATGAGCAACAGTTTGAAATACATACAAGAGTTGAAAATTTTCGGGGATTCTGTTAGAGTTGGTCTGGTCAGTCCTCCGTCAGAGATCAAAACTCTTTATGCATTTCATTTTTAGGATTCCCGCTCCATTCACTCAGCTGCATTCCGCTAGGAGAATGCCATAATCTGATGGAAAAGGTCATGCTAGTCATTCCCCTCATGTCTGGCTCCTGCTGGCTTAGGTCTTTTGTCAATGATCACTAAAGTCCATGACAGTCAAGGTCTGGTCCTTTAATGGACAAAAGTCATTTTCGATAACTAGGTCTAGGGATTAATCAATTTGGTCTTCAACCATGTCTAATAAAGCCATGCAGGCCAGAGTGAGGCCCTTACAAAGTTATGATTCAGAGAATTTCACCGTCATGTGGACAAATTTCGATTGTTCTTCAAAACTCCGTTTTGAAGAAAAGTCAAACAGTGTCATTTGTGATAAAATTTTCAAAAAAGTTGTCAGTTGATTTCTTCAGGTGTAGTCATGGTTTCAGTGTCCAAATGCCCTGTCATGCAATCCTTGCAAAGAGTGCCAAAAACTTCATCATTTGACCTAAAATTCCAAAGGGAAAAGAGAAATTCAAGTGTTGCTTTAAGTCAGTGAAAAAATCCAAAATGAAACATTAGCAAAGTGGGTTTTTGGAGAAGAAAAAATTAAACCCATGACTTCAAAGCCTTTAAATAGAGGTTTCCACAAGCAAACAAGGTCATTGTGCAAATCAAGGTCATAGAGAAACATTGCAAAGTGATTAGGAGACCAAAGTGCATGTTTAAGAGTGAGTGGGAGTTGTTTTCCAGAGTGCGACGCACACACAGAACGCGGTGCACACACAGAGCGCAGCGCACACAAAGCCACCCCACAGTGCAAAATTTCTACGGGCGCGGCGCACTGGGTTTGGCGCGTGACGCACACCCACAAAGGCCCGAAACTGTGCCAAATTGCCTCAAGTTGCCTGTGAAACCCCTCAAATCAACAGGTAGGCTCTATATCATGGCTTGCTCATCAAATTTTGTGAATGTTATGGTGGTTCATGGCTATGTTTAATTGCAACAAAACTCATAAAACCAACCACAAGAAAACACCAAAAGCCATTGCTGCTAGGGTTGCATAATTGTGGTGTTGATGCCAAGGTTCCGTTATCACCCCTCATTTTCCCTTTCTTACCATTTTTCCCTATCCCCTCTATCCCATTTTTTCCTATTCTCCCTACCCTAAAATATTACCAAACCCCTATTCCTTATCCCTCCACTCTTTGGTCAATATAAACCCCAAAACCCTACCTTATCAAAACCCCAAAACCCTACCCTATCAAATCCCCAAACCCTCCTATATATCCCTAAACAAAACCTCTCCCCATAACCCCTATTCCCATAATATTATTCCCCTCCTAATAATCCCTTTTTTTTCATTGTTCCCCTTGGTGGCAGATATCACAACAACACCTAGTTTCACACCATCATCAAAGGGCAGCCCAAGTACAGTACACACAGCAGTCATGGCATCTGAGCATTCATCAGAGTATGAGATGGAGATAAAAAGTGATTCATCCTCGGAAGAATAGGCTCCCAGGAGACATCACAAGAGTGGCAAACATGTTAGGGATGAGCCAACCACCCTCACTGAATTGCAGGCCTGCCCTCTTGCCATGTCATGCTTCAAGCATCTATCATGTTTTGAATTTTGTCAAAGGGTGGCTAATGTTTGAGTTCATCATGAGTTGGCCCATCTTTTTGTGCTTCACCTACATGGAGATCACTCTATCTTGGCCGGTGTCACCTTCACACTTACACCTGAAACTGTCTCATTAGCAACCGGCATAGCAAATGTTGGAGAACCATGGCACAAGAAAGAGAAGGTTGATCGGCAACATTATGAGCCTTACATTAAGGCCAGCTTCTTGAGGTGGCTCGCAAGGGTCTTTCCATTCCAATATTTGAAAGATGAATATGCTCCACTCATGAAGTTGATCATGAAGTACTTCAGCTGTGAGGGGAGGTTCTCTCGTCTATATGCCTATCACATCAGGTTGCTCATGCACTTTACCAGGGTACGGATGATGAACATCCCATATTTCATTTGCAGGAACATAGAGAGGATGAACACCTTCATGCAGCACAAGACCCCTCAGCAGCAACTTAACAGTGTTTATCACTTTTCTCTTATTAAGATTTTGGTGGTTCATCAGCTGGGATTGCAGGGCATTACTTGGGATGATTTCATCTCCCGTGACCTCTTCAACACTTCACAGGTATTATCAGAGGTTAAGCATGAGGGTGAACCTTCTCGTCGGTATGAGCACCATGAGACTGCTAGTGTGCCGGTTTTCATCACATATCAGAAAGGAACCAGACGTTTGTTTGCAGTGGCAAAGCGAGTGTTATCTCCACCCGGGGTGGAAGGGGCCTCGCTTCCTCCATCAGCATCATAGGAACAGGACAAAGGCAAGGAGCCAATGCAGTATGAGGGACCTTCAGGCGAACAAGAGACCGAATTAGTTCTCCTTCATGATGATGATACATATACAAATCCGCCAAGTGCACAGCTTAGAGAGATCATCCAGGAGCAACAATCAGAGATCGAAGCCTTATCCCTTGACTTGGAGAGGGCTAAGTGGAACATGAAATATCTAGAGCAAAGGAACAAACAGCTTGAGCATCAGCAAGCGATCATGGAGCTACAAAACATTCGTGAGCATTGCCAAGCTGCACAAAGGAGAAGAGTTGAGCTCACGTCATTGGAGCAAGAGATTAATGAGGATCGGGAGGCCAACCTCGAGAGAGTTAACATGAACTTAGAGAGGCTATTGGACAAGGCTGACAAGGACCATGCATTGTTGAGACACATGGCTTTCCACTACATGGCTCGAAACAAAGTGTGCAAGGCCCGAATCAGGAATTTGAAGGCGAAATTGAGGAAGGCAATCAAGAAGAAAAAGAGGCAAAGGGAGCTCGATCGACTTCAGATATTGGCTGAAGCCTCTGTGGCCTAGAATAGCACTTCATAGAGAACCTCCAGCCCAAATTTCAAAAAAATTTGGGCAATTTTGGTCACATGACAAATTTTTGGGCACAAAACAGTGTTTTTCTTCCTGTGCGCCGCGCCACTGGCGCGGTGCTTAGGATTGGGAGCTCCAAATCACAAATGGTTTACATTTTTGAATTCAGCATGTAAAATCACGACTACTGGTGCTTGGACAAGAAATTTGGGCATGATTTGAGTCTCCAGGAGGTCAAAAACACTCAAAAAATGACCTCTCTGCCCCTATTTTGACACACAGGAAGCAGTCTTGGGAGAATGAATATTTGGAGGGGAAAATGAGCACCAAATTCAGAAATTCCACTTGGGTTGGAAAGTAGACAGGCCAGGATTTCCAACAAGAACACTTGGGCACATTTTGGACTCCTTAAGGTTCCTCAAAACAGCCTCCAAAGTGGCACGGCGTATATAGAGAAAAGGGCCAAATTCACCTCCGTTTCGCGACATTTTGATTCGCGACTTTCTCCAAGTGGGCCCGCTCATCTACACTACACTTTTTTCAGCACCTAAGGCAAAATTTAAAGTATTTCCACTAAAGGTTGGCTTCTATCCAAGTGGCAAAGGAAGGCGAGTAGTCACCCAAGCCATTTGTCATTTTTGTAACGCTGCACCTGTAACTAATGGTTGGCTTTCCACTTCCACTTTGTAATGATTCGAAAAACTCCCCAACACTTGGTCGTTCTATTTCCTCATGGCATAGTCTATTTATTGTATGAAAACCATTTGCAAAAGGTTGGCTTGTAATTTCTGGGAGACTATGGGAGAGAAACTCAATTCTTCATTGTATATTTTGACAGAGGATTCCTGAAAGGCAGTGGCTCTGTTTCATGAGATTCATGTGGTTGTGAGTGTAGAAAATGTGTCTCTTATGTTTCATATGCATTTCGTAATGTTTCACAGTTCATTTCATATTCATTTCCAGTGAAATTTTCTAAGTTAGATAAGGTAGAATTCATTTTTATTGCTCTGCCTGTGGGAAAATTTCATGTTCAGTGTTCTTCTTCTGTTGAAAAGGATTCATGTACTTATGCCCTTTTCACCCTCCTAAGAAATTCCTCCATTCCGCACTATTTCAAACTAAATTGCTAGACTTTCCTCTCATTGCTGTCCGTTGGTCCCATACCATCCCAGAAACTCAGTCATTCATAAAAAATTGCTTCTTGTATCCATATTTACTTACTAGCCTAAGATCAATATTTCACTGTTAGTCATCTCAGACCATTATGTTTACTTATTCGCTGAGCGTGACTCGGAGAGAGCCCTCTCCTGTTCTGGTAGGGCTAGCTACCAGACTGAGCGTGGTTTGTGGTTACCCTGAATTTTGCCTTCCTTCAGCCTAAGGCAGATTTAGGTGCTAACATAGTGGCGACTCTGCTGGGGATGAAATTAATCCCCTTACTTCTTGATAATTCTAAGCTTTCGAATGATAAGTTTAGGATTTGATAGGCTGAGTAAGTTGTTCATGTCCTTCTAATTTTTTCGAAAATAGCACGCTGGCTTCGAGATGATATACTAGAGCCAATCCAGATCTGGATCCTCCTCATATTTACGGAAACCCCAACTTGATTCCAAGACTCCTTCGTCAAGAGAGCATTATATCTCCCGTGTTCAAATCACATTCATGTCCTCACATTTTTTAGTATCTTGAAGAGCTTGAGTTTGATGAGCAGTTTGAAATATCATTATTCGAGACCAAATCTGAAAGGGCTGTTGACTATACTGTCCCCAATCCATAATTTCTTGTAGACATGGAGACGGAAATGGCTAACCAGTCAATTGATAATTACATTATAGCTCAGCTTCAAACTCCAATTGCTAGCCCCTTATAAACTGTGCACACTCCTCCAACACCTCCAAGGCCAAATCCACCAAGAGTGATGGCTGCCCATTTTGTACCCTTGTTCTGCCTCAAGTTCTAGATGATATGCCCGCAGATTATCAAAGAAAAATCCCGTTTTTTTATGGCACTCCTAACAGCATTACTGCTCAGCAACATTTGGACAGAATGGAAGATTTCTATGAACTTCATGAGATCGATGTGGAGAATGTGGCAATGAGACTCTTTGTACAGACATTTGCAGGTGAAGTGAGGAAACGGTTCAGAGGTTTGCCGGCGGCACGTATCGCTACCTTGGGAAGTGAAAAATAATCCTCTTCAAATTCCGGTTGAATATGAGAAAATCAAACGAAACGCTGGTGAGTTGGTCCAAGACTATTGCGTTAGATTCAATTAAGTTTATAACGAAATTCCAGATCATCTAAGGCCACCTGTGGGATTAGCCATGGTGAAGTTCCTAGATGGTTTTGATGCTGACATGGCTTATCAATTAAGAGAGAGAGAACCGGGCACAATGGAAGACATGCAGAAGATAGTGGTCAGCGTTGAAGCGAATCTGCTGACCAAGAGAGCTAGAGCAAAGGCATAGAAGAAGGTCACCGTAAAAGAAGAGTCTTCCTCGGTAGATCAATTACTCTGGAAGGTAGAGCAGATGCTTGAAAGGGTGAAACTTGACAAACCGGAGCCACAAGTTAGAAATCCTAAATTTCGTGGTCAGCAACAACCATAATATAGAATAAGACAGAGAGATCAGCGAGCCCAAGAGCAGACGGCACAACAGCCAATACAAACACCTTTGCAGCAAAATTTTGTGCATGGACTGGAGTCAGATGAGGATGGGAATATAATAGGTGAAGAAAACCACCTCTTTACTCCTGATGATTTGCCTATTTATCTCACTGAGGATGAGGAGTATGTAGAAAGTTCAGCTGTACACAAAGATGTAGATTTTATTCTAGCAAATTGTTAGGATATTCCGACACATAGGAAATAGTTAAGTACAACTTGGTCTAGTATAGAGTTAGGTAAAGTGTGTTTCTTTACCTTGTACATTTTGTAACTTACAATCTGACGGTCACAATATGTAGTGATCCGACGGTTCATTCTCTCCTCGGTATTACCGACACTTGATCCGTGGCTTGACACCCGATTGGTCCATGATTTCTATTTAAAGCGCATGGAGGGTCATTTGTAGGGTAATCCGTCTATGAGAGAAGCTTATGTAAATTTTCATTATTTTATTAATAAATTGCCTGAAGTGGCCGCGTTGGCTCAGGCCGTGGACTGTTTCCCTCTTTGAGGGTTTTAACCACGTCAAAAATACTGGTGTATTGATATGTGATCTGGTTGTGAGCAGTGTCCTTTGGTGTTCTGTCTGAGGAACTTACCCTGTAAATTCCTACATGGTATCAGAGCTATTTTAGGGCCGCGTCCGTTGGTGATCCAAATCTGAAGCCGGTAGAACTGCATCCGACTGCCGTTTCCTAGATCTACTGTTTCTGACTGCTTTCGGGCGGAGAGGACTGCTCTGTTGTGTTGGGAGCATCTGTTCCAGTGAGGAACCCCTTTCGTTTCATGCGAAAAGGTTTCTGGTAGCCCTAGTTGTGTCATTTTCAAGATCTGGAGGTATACAGTGTTTATTTGCAGTTTACAGTTATTTTCTCTCTGTTTATTTCGGTTTTGGTTTATTTAGCCTTTTTTATTACCAGATTTATACCTTTCATTTTTGCGTATGCTCTTTGCCCTGCGACTCTGTGCGATCTAGGCAAATCAGAAACAGAAAGGAAGGATTTTTCTCATGCGTATGCTCTTTTCTGCTGCGCCTTAGTGTGATCTCGGAAAATCAGAAACATTGAGGAAAATATTTAGTTTCCAGCTAAAGCTAACTTTGAGCCGCAAGGTTCATTTTTGAAAATATTTAGTTTTTCGGGCTAAAGCTAACTTCGAGCCGTAAGGTTCGTTTTCTTTGCATGTCCGTGTTGGGTTTTGTGTTTTTTGTTTTGTAGGGAAAAAGAGATTTCTCAAAGCAAGCACGCAATCCAAAGCATCAACTCTCTCTCTCTCTCTCTCTCTCTCTCGGGAAAAAGAGCTTTCTCAAAGCAAGCACACAATCCAAAGCTCTCTCTCTCTCCTAATTTTTCGAGATCTATCCATTGGAACACTTAGTTTCAGCATCTTTAGCTTCAGTTTCCATTGAAATGGAAAGGCAATACCAAGTTACCCTTGACAACACCAACTACTTCCAATGGTTGTCCTACATTGAGGATTTACTTAGAAGTAAAGGTCTCTTCAGAATAGCCTCGGGCCAAGTAAAGAAACCAAAGGATGAAGATAAGGCTGCTAAATTAGAAAATAGGCAAGATCAAGCACGTGGATTGATAGGGATGTCTATTTCTCCAGATCTTAGATTCCATATTGCAGAACTTGATACTCCTGATGAAGCAATGAAACAATCAATAAAGTTTTTGGGATTAAAAATGAACTTAGAGCCCATCAACTTGAAAATGAGTTGCTTACATTGGACCCTAATAATTTTTCTTGCATTGAAGATTTCTTGTCCAAGTTCAAGACCCTTAGATATCTCTTGGAAGGTGTTAAGGTTAAGAAAGAAGATAGTAACCTTATCTATTCCATTCTTACTAAGTTGGGACCAGCCTACTCTGTGTTTGTTTCCACCTTCCATTCTACAAGAGAAGCCTTCATTTCTCAAGGAACAGACTACAAGTCCCCTTCCTTTGACTCTTTTTGTGATTCTTTAATAAGAGAACAAGAAAAACTCTTACACCTTGGTCTTCTTAATCTTGGAAACTCTTCCAAGAAAGCGTTAGCCGCCCAGCAGCAACCAAATTCAAAGAATCCTAAGAAGTCATATCCTAAAAAGAATGGTCCTAAACCAAACAAGGGTCCTAAGAAATCTCAGCCTCAAAATGAAAAATCATTTCAACAAAATGATAAGACAAATAAAAACAAATGGAAGAAGATTGATAGACATTGCAACTTTTGTAATCGAGATGGCCACTTAGAATCCAAATGCTTTAAGAAGATGGAAGCCTTGGAAGCAGCGATGAAGAAACATAACATCCATTTGGAGAAATCTTCAACTTCAACTTCATCTTCAGGAATGGCACTTTCTGCATGTGGTTGTCAAGCATCTCGGTCTGTCTATGCACTAAATGTATCTTCTTCTTCTCATTCTCATGAGTGGCTCATTGATTCTAGAGCTTCTTATCACATGGCCAAAAACAAAGCCATGTTTTCTTCTTTAAATGATTGTAACACCAAAAATATATATGTTGGTGATGATAGATCTCTTAGTGTTGTAGGGACTGGAACTGTTCATCTAGACAATGGTCAGTTTAATGATGTATTATGTGTTCCAACCTTATCTTGCAACCTTCTATCTGTATATCTAATAACTCATTCAGGTGAAGGTAAAATCGTTGAATTTTCACCTCATGATGTTGTAATCAAGGACCTACGAGATCCTAAACAGATTTTAGCTACTGGCATTGCTGATGATTCTACAAGGTTGTATAAGTTTCACAACTTTGGGTCATCAAATCTTCCCTCAGTATTTGTTGCTCATAACAATGAAGTGAGCAAACTTTGGCATGAGCGATTTGGTCACTTAAAGTATCGCTCCCTTCAGCATCTATGTAAAGAAAATATGGTGACAGGTCTTCCTATGGTATCTTGCAAAGATGGTGTTTGTTCCGGATGTGTACTCGGAAAACATCATCGGGACAGTTTTGAAAAACGTGCCTCTTGGCATGCCTCAGCCCCTTTACAGCTTGTGCATAGTGATTTATGTGGTCCACTTCCAGTTGTTTCATTCTCTAGCTACAATTATTTCTTAACTTTCATTGATGATTTCTCCAGACGCACTTGGGTATACTTCTTAAAACTCAAGAGTGAAGTATTTAACACATTTTTGGCCTTCAAGGCCTTTGTTGAAAAACAATCTGGACATCAAATTCTTAAGCTAAGATCTGATAATGGCAGAGAATATGTTAAAAACACATTCATCAACTTTTGCACTGAGAATGGAATTCAAATGCAACATACTGTTCCATATACTCCACAAAAAAATGGTGTAGCTGAAAGGAAGAATCGCACCTTAAAGGAAATGGCTAATTGTATGCTACAATCTAAAGGACTTGGTCTTAGTTTTTGGGCAGAAGCAATTAACTGTGCAAATCACATAATAAATCACACTCCTACTAAGGTTTTAAAGAATATAACTCCAGAAGAAGCATGGAGCTCAATCAAACCAGATGTAAGTCACTTTCGTGTTTTTGGAAGTGAAGCGTGGGCCCATATTCCAGATGAAAAGCATAAAGCTTTAGAACCTAAGAGTGAAAAATGTACTTTTGTTGGATATTCTGAAGATGTCAAAGGCTATAGACTTATTCCATTTAAGTCCAAAAATGTTATCATTAGAAGAGATGTAAAATTTGATGAAAATATATCGGCCTGCGAGCCTAGTCCGGCGGATTTGCCACCTCTCCCTATCTCTTCTACTTTTGAAAACATTTCTTCTTCAGATGATGAAAGTGAGGATGACAATCCTCCCCCACCATCTCAGGATCCTCCTTCAGCTCCTCAGCTTCCAAAATGGGTTCGTGCTACTCGAGATGCAGCAGGTGATCTTGTCGGTGATCCTACAGATCAGCGACGCACACGTTCTCAGTTTGACAGAGCCTCTTCTTTACTGGCTCAAGCTCCAGTAAATTATGATCCTGACACCTTTGCAGAAGCTTCAAGCCATCCAGATTGGGAAGCAGCTATGAATGAAGAATATCATTCATTATTGGCAAATGATACATGGGATCTTGTTCCTCTACCAAAGGGACGAAAACTTGTTAGATGCAAATGGGTTTACAGAACCAAGTATGGACCATATGGGAAAGTTGATAAACATAAAGCTCGTCTTGTTGCTAAAGGTTTTTCACAGGTTGAAGGCATTGACTACACTGAAACCTTCTCCCCTGTTGCCAAAATGAACTTTATCCGCCTTGTTCTTTCCCTTGCTGCCTCGTTCAAATGGGAAGTCCATCAGATGGATGTTAAATCTGCCTTCTTGCATGGGGACTTGCATGAAGAAATCTACATGGAACAACCCATTGGCTTCATAAAAACAGACTCCAGCCTTGTATGTCGGCTTAAGAAATCCCTTTATGGTCTCAAGCAAGCTCCTCGAGCTTGGTATGCCAAAATGGATAGCTTTCCTTTAGAATCTGGCTTTTCTAGGTGTCATTCTGACAATACTGTCTACACCAAGAAAGTGGGCAAGTCTCTTATCATTCTTGTTCTTTATGTTGATGATCTTATCCTTACCGGTAGTGATCCCAACCTTATAAACCATGTGAAGTCCAGCCTTAAAAAGAAATTTGAAATGACAGACTTAGGAAACTTACATTATTTTCTCAGTCTTCAAGTCTTGCAATCCAAGGAGGGTATTTCCCTTTCCCAGTCCAAGTATGCCTGTGATATTCTACGCCATTTTCACATGGAAGACTGTAAGCCAGCCCCTTCTCCCTTCCAGTCTGGAGTCAAACTTTCAGTCACTTGTACTTCTCCTGAAGTTGATGCTACCTTATACCGTCAACTTGTAGGAAAAATTCTGTATCTAACCCATACTCGACCTGACCTTTCCTTTGTCGTTGGCCTTGTTGCTCAGTTTATGCAAAACCCACGTGAAAGTCATTGGAAAGCAGCTAAAAGAATACTTCGTTATGTTCGAGGTACAGTTCAGTTTGGGATTCATTACAGTGCCGAAGCAGCTCCTCTATTGGTTGGTTTCACTGATTCTAATTGGGCTGGTGACCCTGATGATCGGAAATCTACTGTCGGTTATGTGTTCACTATTGGTTCAGGACCTATTACATGGGCTTGCAAGAAACAAGGTGCCATTTCTCTTTCATCAGCAGAAGCAGAGTATCGTGGTGCCATAGAAGCTAGTAAGGAAGCCTTGTGGCTTCGTCAGATCCTGTCAGAGTTTGGCTTTTAGCAGCAGCATCTGACTACACTTTGGTGTGATAATCAAAGTGCCATTCAACTATGCAAAGATCCAGTCCAACATCAGTGCAGCAAACACATTTAACTGCACATGCACTTCATCGGAAAGCTCATCCATGACCATGTTCTTGAAGTGCAATATTGTTCAATAGATGATCAAGTTGCAGACATCTTTACAAAGGCTCTCAAAGAGGCGAAGTTCACTAAACTTCGATTTATGGTTGGAGTTCAGGAAGTTGTCACTAAGGGGGGATAGGCTCTAGTGCCTCCTTCCTTCTCCTATTGTGTCATATTTGTAAATCCTTCAATCCTATCCCAAGTTGTTCTTAAGGGGGGATGTTAGGATATTCTGACACATAGGAAATAGTTAAGTACAACTTGGTCTAGTATAGAGTTAGGTAAAGTTTGTTTCTTTACCTTGTACATTTTGTAACTTACGATCCGACGGTCACGATATGTAGTGATCCGACGGTTCATTTTCTCCTCGGTATTACCGACACTTGATCCGTGGCTTGACACCCGATTGGTCCATGATTTCTATTTAAAGCGCATGGAGGGTCATTTGAAGGGTAATCCGTCTATGAGAGAAGCTTATGTAAATTTTCATTCTTTTATTAATAAATTGCCTGAAGTGGCCGTGTTGGCTCAGGCCGTGGACTGTTTCCCTCTTTGAGGGTTTTAACCACGTCAAAAATACTGGTGTATTGATCTGCGATCTGGTTGTGAGCGGTGTCCTTTGGTGTTCTTGACACCGTCTTGGAGGAAGAATTAGATGAGTACCAAAGAGGCTATATGAATGCTCTGTCCGCCCAGCAGCAGCAATATTCACTTAGAAACAGAGATGTTTCGGTCAAACCAATTCAGAAAAGGAAGGATGTTGAGGCATCAAAGAATGATTCATCAGTTACACAAAGGAAAGGAAAGGATGCAGTTGGTCCGGAGAGCAGCAAATCACCATCAGCAGAACAATCACATCAACAAGTTGCATCAAAAGAAAAGGAAAAGAAATAAATCCTAGTCAAAGAGGTAGAAAAGATTCACGCTTTTAATTTAGAGAATGATATTTCTAAATTAAAGTTATCCATCCCCTTGACTAAAATAATGAGGAATAGCAGTTATAGAGGGCAAGTATCTAAAATGTTGAATTTGGACCCAATTTCCGACATGGTGAATGTCGAAGACGATCAACCTGAATTGATTTTTGGGCCAACATCGAATGGCGAGTCTCCTGATAGTGATGTGCCACCCTTTTATATCAGTTTAAGGTTGCATGATTTTGTGTTACATAATGCCATGTTCGATTCCGGAGCTTCTCACAATCTCATGTCCAAGGCTATCATGGATAAGCTTGGTCTGGAAATCACCCGACAATACCATGATCTCTATTCGTTTGATTCCAGTAGAGTAAGATGTATAGGACTCATCAAAGACTTGGTTGTGAGTCTGGATCAGCTCCCAATGAAGAATGTTTTGATGGATGTTTTTGTAGTAGATATTCCTCCCAGGTTTGGCATGCTTCTTTCCAGGTCTTGGCTAGCGAAATTGAAAGGGACACTACAGCTAGATTTCTCCTATGCAACGATTCCGGTGTTTGGCCAAATGAGAAAATTGTATCGGGAACAAAAAATGAAATACATGATCACAAGCAAGGAGAAACCAATAAATCATCCGATTAATTATGTACATACAGATTTAGAGTCTTTTGTTTTGTATTCTGATAGTTTCAATGATATCGATAGTCAATTAGTAGAAGCAGATGATATTCCGGAAATAACAGAAAATTTCAGAGGAGTTTTAAAGAAAGAAGGACAAGAATAGCAGAGCACCGTTGAGCGATCAGCTGAAAGTAATGGACAGCAAGCAGACCAAGCACAGCAAACAGATTTTCAACACTTGCAAGAGGAGGAAGAAGGTTTGTGGACCATGGAATTCAATGGAGTAGTGGGAAATGATGGCGCTGGAATTGGAATTTGGGTACACAGTCCTTTCTCCGCCCCGAACAAAGTGCCTAGTAACGTGCGGGTATGCTCTTACAAGTTGGCTTTTGATTGTTCAAACAATGAAGCTGAGTATGAAGCTCTGATTGCTGGCCTAAAGATTCTAAGAAAGTTGAATGCTAAGAGGATTTCAGTATATGGCGACTCCGAATTGGTGATTAAGCAGGTCAGAGGCGAATATCAAGCAAAGCATCCTCAGATGCGGGCTTACCGTAATGCAGTCCTAGACATCCTAAAATTGTTTTCAGAATACACCTTGACATGTGTGCCTCGTATACAAAATAGTATTGCTGATGCTCTTGCTAAGGTAGCAAGTAGTTTGAAGATCCCAATGAACTCTAGTAATAAATTCGAAATCCATGTGAAGCATCGTCCGACTGTCCCAGACAATCAGAGATATTGGCAAGTTTTCCAAGATGATGAGGAGATTGATGATTTTTTGCAAAACAAACGTAAGTTCAAAGAAACCTCAATTGATGTAGAAAATGACGATGGTAAAGGTAATGGTACAGATGATGTGCAGATCAATCAAATGGACATGTTGCAGCTAAAGAATAACGTTATTCCTAAAGGCTTGATACCTTTAGAAGAACTCTTCGATCAAGATGATGTAGCCCGCAAACCATTATTGCAGCCAACAGAGAAGGGTGTGGAAGAGGTCAATGTCGGAACAGCTGCTAATCCTAAATTGGTAAAACTGTCTAAAGCATTACCACCAAAGATCAAGGACAAATATATCAGTTTGTTGTCTTCATTTGCAGATGTGTTTGCTTGGGACTATTCTAACTTAAAGACATATGATACCAATATAATTCAACACACTATACCCATCAAGCCCAATCAAAAACCATTCAGACAGAAGTTGAGAAGGTTAAATCCAAAGTTGTTGCCATCTATTGAAAAGGAGATAAACAGGTTGTACAAATCAGGGATCATTGTTCCCATCAGATTTTTAGATTGGATCTCTAATTTGGTGCCCATACGAAAGAAGACAGGTGAGATTCGCTTATGCATTGATTTTAGAAATCTCAATAAAGTTTCGTTGAAAGATAATTATCCACTTCCCAAAATGGACCATATACTTCAGCGAGTAGTGGGAGCATCTCATATGTCACTACTTGATGGTTATTCCGGATATAACCAAGTTTCTGTCCATGAAGATGACCGAGACAAGACAGCGTTCACCACTCCATGGGGAACCTTTCATTACGCTAAAATGCCTTTCGGTTTAAAGAATGCGGGTGCCACATTTCAGCGTGCAATGGACTTCGATTTTGCAAATGAGAAGGATGTATTTTTGGTTGTGTACCTGGATGATTTGACGGTGTTTTCCAAATCTGATGAAGAGCACATGTACCATCTACAAACTGTCTTTCAAAAGTGCAGAAAATATGGCTTGTCGCTGAATCCGAAAAAGAGCTTGTTTGCCATAGAGGAAGGCAAACTACTCGGGCACATTATCTCAAAAGATGGCATTCGTATCGACCCAGCACGTGTGCAAGCAATTCAGCAAATCGATCTGCCCCGGAATAAGAAAGAGATACAATCTTTCAATTGTAAAATGAATTTTCTATGCCGCTTTGTACCTAATCTTGCTGAGCACCTACGAGAGATGACAAACATGCTTAAGAAGGACAGCCAAGTGAAGTGGACGGAGGAGGCTGTAAAATCTTTCAATTTAGTCAAATTGGCTCTTTCTTCAGCTCTCGTTCTATCCAGCCCGGACTACACTTAGGATTTCATATTGTTTTCATTTGCTTTGGAGCACACTATGGCAGCTATGTTATTGCAGAAAAGAGATGATCATGAAAGACCCTTTGCATTCTTCAGCAGAGCTATAAGAGATGCAGCCTTAGAATACAAAATCATTAAGAAGCAAGCCCTTGCACTTGTGAAGGCATTGAAGGATTTCCGGGTATATATTCTACATTCTCATATTTTTGCCTATGTTCCTAACGTTGTTGTCAAAGATGTTTTAGTGCAAACTGATCCTGAAGGAAGACGAGGCAAATGGATTGCATCCTTGCTGGAATATGATGTGGAAATAAAGCCCACAAAGCCGGTTAAAGGACAGGGATTGGCAAAGTTAATGGCCGAATCAAACTTGCACACCTTGGACATGAATCTGATCACTGCTATGTCCGATGAGAATGAGGAAGCATCATCAATTCAGGTATCTGAAATGTTTTCTCTCTCTCCGTAGTATTCAGATATCATATATGTGCTTAAAAATTTGTCACCACCGCCCGGCATGATTAGAAACAAAGCGAGAACACTCAAGTTGAAAGCTACCAAGTTTTTCATTCTTAATTCCGCACTGTATTGGAAAAATCCCGGTGGCTGTTAAATTTCTTGGTGGAAAAGGAAGCAAAGAAGGTCATGGAGGACTGCCACCAAGGAGACTGTGGTGGTCACCTTTTTTTGAACTCAATAGCAAATAAAATTCTGAGAGCAGGGTACTATTGGCCGACATTGTTCGCTGATGTATATAAGATGGTCAAGCGTTGTCATAAGTGTCAGATTTTCGAAGGAAATCAGAAGTTACAGCCTTTGCCACTTAAGCCTATTGAGGTGAGTGCTCCTTTCTAGAAATGGGGATTGGATTTCATTGGTGAAATTCATCCCACTTCTTCCGGTCAGTATAGATGGATCCTCACAGTGACAGATTATTTCACGAAATGGATCGAGGCAATTCCCACCAGACAAGCTACTGATGAGGTAATCATTCCATTCCTTGAAAATAACATCTTGTCTCGCTTTGGTTGCCCGAATAAGTTAATCACTGATAACGCAGCAGCTTTCAAATCAAAAAGGATGGTAGAGTTTTGTCATAAATATCACATCATTTTGGGTCACTCAACTGCCTATCATCCGCAAGGCAATGGATTGGCGGAGTCTTCGAACAAATCATTGGTCAACATCATCAAGAAGCTGCTGGAAATAAATAAGAAGAGTTGGCATAAGAGGTTGGTCAATGCACTTTCGGCAGATCGGGTCAGCCAGAAGAAATCCATTTGTACGTCACAGTTTGAGCTTGTTTATGGAGTTGATACAGTATTTCCTACCTCTCTCACTTCCCCGGTAGTCAAACTTCTTTAGGAGGCCAGCAGTGAAGAAGATCCCATGCAGAGAAGGTTGAATCAAATGATCCACTTGCAGCAGACTAGAGAAGAAGTTTTCAAGAACACATCCAAATTGCAGGAGAAGATCAAGAAAATTTATGACAGAAAATCAAAGGCGGATAAATTTCAGTTGGATGATGTGGTGCTGAAGTGGGATGCAAGGAATGAGGAAAAAGGTAAGCACGGTAAGTTCGAGAATCTTTGGAAAGGTCCTTTCAAGATTGTAGCATATCGGGGTCAGAATGCCTTTCTTATGAAGGAAATGAACGGGGAAGATTGTCTAGGAGGGCCGATCAATGGTTGGCTGCTTAAGCGGTACCATTTCTGAGTTATTAACGTCGCTTCCACTTTCATTGTAAATACCATTTTTATTTCAGTTTGGTTTGAGTTTGTCAAGTTAGTCTTCAAGTCATTTCAATTTCAAGTTTGAGTCAATTTTTCAGTCATTTTAGTTTCATAAATGAGTGAGAGTCCTTTGCTGTTTGTCGAAAAAATGATTCCATAACCCAATGGATGAAGGCACTGTCTAGCTCTTCCAGAGATCTGTTGTTCTTGGCACGTCCAAGGAGCTACCATCCCCCATTGAAGCGAATGTTAGAGTCAGTCTGGTCAGTCCTCCATCAGAGATCAAAACTCTTTATGCATTTCATTTTTAGGAGTCCTGCTCCATTCACTCAGCTGCATTCCGCTAGGAGCATTCCATAATTTGACGGAAAAGGTCATGCTAGTCATTCCCCTCATGTCTGGCTCCTGCTGGCTTAGGTCTTTTGTCAATGATCACTAAAGTCCATGACAGTCAAGGTCTGGTCCTTTAATGGACAAAAGTCATTTTCGATAATTAGGTCTAGGGATTAATCAATTTGGTCTTCAACCATGTCCAATAAAGCCATGCAGGCCAGAGTGAGGCCCTTACAAAGTTATGATTCAGAGAGTTTCATCGTCATGTGGACAAATTTCGACTGTTCTTCAAAACTCTGTTTTGAAGAAAAGTCAAACAGTGTCATTTGTGATAAAATTTTCAAAAAAGTCGTTAGTTGATTTCTTCAGGTGTAGTCATGGTTTCTATGGCCAAATTCCCTGTCATGCAATCCCTGCAAAGAGTGCCGAAAACTTCATCATTTGACCTAAAATTTCAAAGGGAAAAGAGAAATTCAAGTGTTGCTTTAAGTCAGTGAAAAAAGCCAAAATGAAACATTAGCAAAGTGGGTTTTTGGAGAAGAAAAAATTAAACCCATGACTTCAAAGCCTTTAAATAGAGGTTTCCACAAGCAAACAAGGTCATTGTGAAAATCAAGGTCATAGAGAAACGTTGCAAAGTGATTAGGAGAGCAAAGTGCGTGTTTAAGAGTGAGTGGGAGTCGTTTTCCAGAGTGCGGCGCACACATAGAGGGGCGCGGCGCACACACAGAGCGCGGCGCACAAAGAGCCACCCCACAGTGCAAAATTTCTACGGGCGTGGCGCACAAAGAGCCACCCCATAGTGCAAAATTTCTACGGGCGCGTCGCACTGGGTTTGGCGCGCGGCGCACACCCACAAAGGCCCGAAACCGTGCCAAATTGCCTCAAGTTGCCTGTGAAACCCCTCAAATCAACAAGTAGGCTCTATATCATGGCTTGCTCATAAAATTTTGTGAATGTTATGGTGGTTCATGGCTATGTTTAATTGCAACAAAACTCATAAAACCAACCACAAGAAAACACCAAAAGCCATTGTTTCTAGGGTTGCATAATTGTGGTGTTGATGCCAAGGTTCCGTTATCACCCCTCATTTTCCCTTTCTTACCATTTTTCCCTATCCCCCCTATCCCATTTTTTCCTATTCTCCCTACCCTAAAATATTACCAAACCCATATTCCTTATCCCTCCACTCTTTGGTCAATATAAACCCCAAAACCCTACCTTATCAAAACCCCAAAACCCTACCCTATCAAATCCCCAAACCCTCCTATATATCCCTAAACAAAACCTCTCCCCATAAACCCTATTCCCATCATATTATTCCCCTCCTAATACTCCCTTTTTTTTCATTGTTCCCCTTGGTGGCAGATATCACAACAACACCTAGTTTCACACCATCATCAAAGGGCAGCCCAAGTACAGTACACACAGCAGTCATGGCATCTGAGCATTCATCAGAGTATGAGATGGAGACACAAAGTGATTCATCCTCGGAAGAACAGGCTCCCAGGAGACATCACAAGAGTGGCAAACATGTTAGGGATGAGCCAACCACCCTCACTGAATTGCAGGCCTGCCCTCTTGCCATGTCATGCTTCCAGCATCTATCATGTTTTGAATTTTGTCAAAGGGTGGCTAATGTTCGAGTTCATCATGAGTTGGCCCGTATTTGTGTGCTTCACCTACATGGAGATCACTCTATCTTGGTTGGTATTACCTTCACAATGACACCTGAAACTGTCTCATTAGCAACCGGCATAGCAAATGTTGGAGAACCATGGCACAAGAAACAGAAGGTTGATCAGCAGCATTATGAGCCTTACATTAAGGCCAGTTTCTTGAGGCGCCTCACAAGAGTCTTTCCATTCCGATATTTGAAAGATGAATATGATCCACTCATGAAGTACTTCAGCTGTGAGGGGAGGTTCTCTCGTCTATATGCCTATCACATCAGGTTGCTCATGCACTTTACTAGGGTACGGATGATGAACATCCCATATTTCATTTGCAGGAACATAGAGAGGATGAACACCTTCATGCAGCACAAGACCCTTCAGTAGCAACTTAACAGTGTTTATCACTTTGCTCTTATTAAGATTTTGGTGGTTCATCAGCTGGGATTGCAGGGAATTACTTGGGATGATTTCATCTCCCGTGACCTCTTCAACACTTCACAGGTATTATCAGAGGTTAAGCATGAGGGTGAACCTTGTCGTCGGTATGAGCGCCATGAGACTGTTGGTGTGTCTGTTTTCATCACATATCAGAAAGGCACCAGACGTTTGTTTGCAGCGGCAAAGCGAGACTTATCTCCACCCGGGGTGGAAGGGGCCTCGCTTCCTCCATCAGCATCACAGGAACAGGACAAAGGCAAGGAGCTAATGCAGTATGAGGGACCTTTAGGTGAGCCATCAGGCGAATGAGAGACTGAATTCGTTCTCCTTCATGATGATGATACATATACAGATCCGCCAAGTGCACAGATTAGAGAGATCATCCAGGAGCAGCAACCAGAGATCGAAGCCTTATCCCTTTACTTGGAGAGGGCTCAGTGGAACATGAAATATCTAGAGCAGAGGACCAAACAACTTGAGGATCAGTAAGCGATCATGGAGCTACAAAACATTTGTGAGCATCGCCAAGCTGCAAAAAGGAGAAGAGTTGAGATCACATCATTAGAGCAAGAGATTAATGAGGATCGGGAGGCCAACCTAGAGAGAGTTAACATGCACTTAGAGAGGCTGCTAGATAAGGCTGACAAGGACCATGCATTGCTGAGACACATGGCTTTCCACTACATGGCTCGAAACAAAGTGTGCAAGGCCCGAATCAGGAATTTGAAAGCGAAATTGAAGAAGGCAATCAAGAAGTAAAAGAGGAAAAGGGGGCTCGATCAACTTCAGATATTGGCTGAAGCCTCTATTGCCCAGCATAGCACTTCATAGAGAACCTCTAGCCCAAATTTCAAAAAATTTGGGGCAATTTTGGTCACATGACAAATTTTTGGGCACAAAACAGGGTTTTTCTCCCTGTGTGCCGCACCACTGGCGCGGCGCTTAGGATTGGGAGCTCCAAATCAAAAATGGTTTGCATTTTTGGATTCAACATGAAAAATCACGACTACTGGTGCTTGGACAAGAAATTTGGGCATGATTTGAGTCTCCAGGAGGTAAAAAACACTCAAAAAATGACCTCTCTGCCCCTATTTTGACACACAGGAAGCAGTCTTGGGAGAATGAAGATTTGGAGGGGCAAATGAGCACCAAATTCAGAAATTCCACTTGGGTTGGAAAGTAGACAGGCCAGGATTTCCAAAAAGAACACTTGGGCACATTTTGGACTCCTACAGGTGCCTCAAAATAGCCTCCAAATTGGCGCGGCGCATATAGAGAAAAGGGCCAAATTCACCTCCGTTTCGCGACATTTCGATTCGCGACTTTCTCCAAGTGGGCCCGCTCATCTACACTACACTTTTTTTGGCACCTAAGGCAAAATTTAAAGTATTTCCACTAAAGGTTGGCTTCTATCCAAGTGGCAAAGGAAGGTGAGCATTCACCCAAGCCATTTGTCATTTTTTTAACACTGCACCTGTAACTAGTGGTTGGCTTTCCACTTCCACTTTGTAATGATTTGAAAAACTCCCCAACTCTTGGTCATTCTATTTCCTCATGGCATAGTCTATTTATTGTATGCAAACCATTTGCAAAAGGTTGGCTTGTAATTTCTGGGAGACTGTGGGAGAGAAACTCAGTTCTTCATTGTATATTTTGACAGAGGATTAATGAAAGGCAGCGGCTCTGTTTCATGAGATTCATGTGGTTGTGAGTGTATCAAATGTGTCTCTTATGTTTCATATGCATTTTGTAATGTTTCACAGTTCATTTCATATTCATTTCCAGTGAAATTTTCTAAGTTAGATAAGGTAGAATTCATTTTTATTTCTCTACCTGTGGGAAAATTTCATGTTCAGTGTTATTCTTCTGTTGAAAAGGATTCATGTACTTATGCCCTTTTCACCCTCCTAATCAATTCCTCCATTCCGCCTTATTTCAAACTAAATTGCTAGACTTTCCGCTTATCTTGCCTCATGAAGTAATCTGTGCCTTTGTATTAAATTCTCTGCTCATTACTGTTCGTTGGTCCCATACCATCCCAGAAACTCAGTCATTCATAAAAAATTGCTTCTTGTATCCATATTTACTTACTGGCCTAAGATCAATATTTCACTATTAGTCATCTCAGACCATTCCGTTTACTTATTCGCTGAGTGTGACTCGAAGAGAACCCTCTCCTGTTCTGGTAGGGCTAACTACCAGACTGAGCATAGTTTGTGGTTACCCTGAATTTTTCCTTCCTTCAGCCTAAGGCAGATTTAGGTGCTAACGGATTCTAAGATGATTATTGATCATGTTCGGTCAAAACATGTCATAAAAAAATATCAACTTATCGGGATGGCTGAACAGAATTGATACAACATAGAACTGCAGGCAGGATTACTCGATTGGCCATATTGACAGGGGAAAAAACACAGTAATGGATGCTCTATCAAAGAAAGATCTCTCTTCTCATCACGAAGTATGGATGATGCGCATCACAATGGACAATAAATCCTTCCATATTTAGGAATTTCACATGCCGGTTACTTAAATCTCCTTTCTGATGGTCATCAATTTGGTATGTATCTGGACCCTACAATTTAGAATTTCCATTTTGGATGACTTTCCTCTATATTCTATATCCTGCCTTTTGTCTCATAGTTGCCTCATATTTTGCCTATATTGATGCTGAACATTATGACCAATCTGAAGTAGACCTATTGTTTCGGCATTTTTTGATCATCCCATATTTTTTGGCTTGAATTCCATAATTTAGCTATAACATGTGATCTCCATCTTCCTTTTGATGTACAAATTCTCCTCAATATGATTTTATAATAGAAATATAGCTTTTTTTTTCGTGCTGAAAAAAGAAACCCTCGAATTTTGCATACAAATCAATAAAATTCGGCCCTATTTTATCTCAGAAATTGGCCTAGTAAGGAACCCTAAAATTTGGCCCACGAATTCAACAAAATTAAGCCCTATTTTACCTTAGAAATTGGTCTAGTAAGGAACCTTGGAATTTGGCCCTTGAATTCAAGAAAATCCAGCCCTATTTCATCTCAAAAATTGGCCTAGTAAGGAGGCCCACAAATTTCGCCCATGAATTCAACAAAAAAATAGACCTATTTTATCTCCAAAATTGGCCTGGTAAGGAGCCCTTGAATTTGGCCCATGAATTCAACAAAAATTGGCCCTATTTTATCTCTGAAATGGCCTGGTAAATAATCCTCGATTTTAGTCTGTGAACTGTAGAAATCGGCCCCAACAGTCTCAATGAAATTAGGGTGCTCAACCTCTCTAATTAGATTATTCCAACCTCAACCAAATTAATCTTGGCCCTTGCAATCTGCATAATAGATTAAGAAATGTACCTTTTTGAATTGATTCCTTAGCCATGAGATTGACCTGCAAATAATATTTGGCTAGGGTTTCAACTTGCATGAAATTTTCTTGCTACAGAAGTCAATGATAATCCTTGCACTACTAGATCCTCAGAGTGGTAGGAAAACCAAATTTGATATCACTATAATATTCATTTTTAAATTTATTTTAATTTCAAGAAATTATTCTATGAAATTTCTTCAACAAAAGTGTATAATAATTCTTGTGAAGAATTTGACGGATTTAAAACAATAATTGCAAAATTTGTGGACAAATTCCATGAAAACTATAACTGTTTATTTATTTATTCTTAAGAGGGAAATTGCATTAAAATTCATAGAACCTGACAAATAGATAAGTTGGTGAAGTCTTCTCGGGTGGGATTTCCCTATTTGCAATTATGAGCTGCTTCAACCTTTCAACCAATGTTTCAAAATTTTGACCTTGCTAAATTTGAATGAGGAATCTAATTTGATCCCTCCTCTTTGAGTGGCTTTCAACCAATGTTTCAAAATTTTGATCTTGCTAAATTCGAATGTGGAATCTAATTTGATCCCTCCTCTTTGAGTGGCCAAGGTACATGTCTCAATATCGAAACCCCTCCTCAGTAGATCAACTAGGGTGGACCACTGACCACTGAAACTAACCCTCTACATAATGTGAGTTCTTATCCATATAATCTCCAAGATCTCAACTGAAAAACAAAACCATGATCCCAAATGTATTCCTAAGGAGTGAGATATCATCTCCTTTAATAGTCATGGATTATCATAATACCATAGGTCATTCAAATACCATGGGCCTTTTTTATTTTATTTTTAAAGTGACTTATACTCTTTCTTTTTCTTTAGTTGTTTTTCATTAATTAATTATCCTAGCCTATAATTAATTGTAATTTGTAACCCAATCTAATGAGCCACTTTCCTTTCCCAATGTTCAGAAAAAGGTACATTATAGACTTAGGCAAGAGAGTTACCTTCAATCAAATTGGACCTCGTTGAGGGCATTTCATTTTCATTTCTTTCGAAGGGCGATCGTTTGAAGCCTCCATTTGTTGTCAACACTAGTTGAATTTGTGAAGTTAGACTAGTGCTTTTGTAGACACTGCTTGTTGTGCATTTCCAACAAGGATTTAATCCCAATGCTTGTTTCTTATCCAAAATCTTATTCATTTAAAGAGAACATTGTGGAGGATTTTTTATTCCTAATAGAGGGGATCGATTCTTCCAAATTGAATAGCATGGTGACTTTAGTCATTGGCGGGGTAGAGGCCCTCCATGACTTCCCTCACTCAATATAAGATGGTTTCAAAAATTGTGATAGGGATAAATTCCTCTTTGTCCTTACGTTGTTGGATTTCTATTTCTATAGAGGTTTCATTGTGCATGTTGGTTGTTTTTATAGAAATTTTAGGTGAGTTGTTGAATTGTTTTCACATATGCTGATAATTTTGGTGGCATGCATTATGTACATTGTGTAATGACTATGGTTTATGTTATTGAGCTATGATTATCATGCAATTGATAGTTGGTTATATTGGTTGATGGGTTTTATCTCTCATCCAAGCTTAATTTCCATCCATTGTTTCTATATTTGCAAAGTCAATGTTTAAAAAAAAAACTATAGTCATAATGGTTAAACATGTTATATTGACTTACTAGTATGAATACAAAATCTTCAGTAAAATTTCTTTAAGCTCTTCCCAAGTGAATGTTCCACCATATGCCTTGCCAATTTTATACCGCTTATAAGACAAGTTGTCAATGTATTAATGAACATATGAGGCCATACTTTTTTGTCTTCATATACAATTCTTCTATATTCCTTCTCACAATATTCAATGTGGGTGAGAGGGTCAAACCCCAACGTAAACTTAAGTATATTAGTTTTGATTGACATTTTCTTTCCATTGAAATGTTCAAAGAAGTAAGTAGTTGCAATGGTCCAAGTTTATATTTGGGGTGTGTGTATATCCCACAACCTTATTGCCTATCCCACAAATGACTATACTAGACTTTGGGGTCAACCTTTTTCTCCAACCATTATAGACACCTCAAGGACATGGATTGACAATGAATCTCACTTTTTGAATCATAACAAAGGGTTAGGTCAACTTTATGTTTTTGGGGATAAATATTGGAATTTGTTTTATTTTCATTTCATATCTTGCAAGAACAATCTTAATAGAAAACCAAAAGCGAAATTTATTTTTAGGGATGGATTGAATTGATTAACTTTCTCTTCGATTGGACTTGTAATTTTCAAGCTATCATTCATAGAGTTATATATCCAAATTTTAATTGATTAATTAGAGTGAACCATGTAATAAATCTCCTCTTAAGTTAGGATTAAAATTATATCTATTTCTTTCATAACTTGGTATAGTTTTCTAGAATTAATCTCTTCTTCGCAAGGCTTCATCATTGACTTGCCTTCCCTGAGATCAAAGGGTATGATAATATTCTTCCCATTTCCTTTGAGGTTTATTTTATCCCTTTTAAGTGAAATGGTCAGTTTCATTGTCCTTCCCCATGGTTGCCTAACTAATTCTAAATAGGTGGGGATACCTTTGACCAAATTAATTACTTCAAAATAGACCAATGTCGGTATCACTATGATAATATGTTTTGTGCTTCTTAACATGTTGATGGGTTAAAGAAATCATTGATCGATGCGTTTGATTAAATTATTAGATCTAATCACTTCAAGATTTCCCATCACAATCCATGTTTCCTTGGGAAGAGTATTAACTTATGAATCAAAGTCAACCACCATGTGGGGAATCATGAGATCTTCAACCTTTGGGTCATAATCCGCTTGGAGATTTTCTTCTCTGAGTTTACCTAGGTTTTTACAATTTTTTTGTTCCTTTTTACACTCTTTAAGGAGGTTTCATGGTTCTAGAAATCGAATGGCTATCTATTATTCTTTTATTTGTCCATGATTTCATCCTTCACCCCTTCCTAGTAACATATTTGTCAACATTATTGTTACTTTTATTTGTCTTCTTCATGGTCAAAAAAGTTGACCACTTCTTTTAAGGTCTATCTTTCCTTTTGTGAATTATGGTGATAATTTATTTCTTTATGAGCTTAATCTAAGGTACTCTCGGTGCATTGTCTTCTTGTCTCGCTCTAGATTTGATTATGACATTTAGGTTCTTGGAATTTAGGACTTCATGTTTAGGCACACTTTGTAGGATATTTTAGTTCTTATGTTTCTTAATTTCTCCACTGTAATTTGGTAATCTTTGAGTGAATGATTTCCAACTCTACATAGATTACAAAATTTTAAATCAATGTTGTCCTTCATGGGACAATTTGGGCTTAGATGGCCTTCCCTTAGACATATATTGAAATAATGTGGTTCTTCCTTGACCATGTAATCTTCATCCTTGCTACCATGGTATCCACATCTATAACCACCTCCTCTAACTTGATAATTTCATCCTTGTCCTTGATAATCACCTTTGCTAACTCCTTGAACTTGGATCTATTTTATAGCCTAAGTATGATAAATATGTGATAGTTGGATAGTTTTGACCATTATGTTGGCAATTTGTTGTGTTGTTGGTTACTTCTTTGAAGATGACACACCATTTTGGCTTTGTGTTTAAGTTGTTAGGGAAATCCTTCATGGTGTGGTTAGTATCAGATTTGAAATATTTACAAAATTATTTGATTTTGACCTCCTAATGTTGGATTCTCTGTTGTTAAGGTCATGGTATTTGTAATAGTTTTTTGTGTGTTGTTCATTCATATAAATAGTGCACAAACAATCTCTTCATGTAATGTTCATGAACCATATGAGGGATCCTTTTCTTAGGGCCTTGGAAAACTATGCCATTTGTTTTGTCTCATACATGATGTCCATGCCATTCTAAAACTTTTCACATGTGAATTGATGCCCCTTGGGGTCCTCATCCCCTTTGTACAAGGGTAACTGATGGTGCATCATTTTGTTTGTAAAGGAGTGTTTCAACTTCAGCTAGGGTTTTATTGTTAGGTTTACCTACGCTACTTGTTTGATTAGTGTCGTTGAGAATTTATTAGTAATTTTTCCAATTTATGTTATTTTTACTAGATGAGGTACTTCTTCCCTATCATAAGCTAGACCTATATATTCAACAAGGCTACCTAATTACAACCGGGTATCTTTGTCACGACTGTTATTTGAAGCTGTGTTTTCTTCTTCAATTATTAGATACGACAAGGGGGGTTTCAGTGATGAGATCCTTAATATGGTGGAGTACATTTGTATTACTTTCATTAATTACCTAATTTCCTTTAGACTACGGTATTTCATGTTGAAGTGTTATATTCTTTGTTTAGGAAACATAGTCGACTAGAGTGTAGTTAGTCAACTAGTTGAATGAGGTATATTGACTAGGATGAAACTCAAACAACTTAGTTGAGGTTGATCACACTAGGAGAAGGATTGATAAGTTATCAAGTTGAGTTGATGGTTAATAGTAAAGTTGGGATTGGGATCACAATAAAAGGTTAACAAAGCAACCAACAAAAGTTGATAGTTAATGAATAATCAAAACCAATTGGAGTCGAGGATGTGCTAATCGATTGATGGCTAAGAGGTGATCAACTAAAATTGAATTGTGTTAGAAAAAAATACGATTCCCGAGATTCCTAAGGTCTTAGAAAATGAATATTAGCCTTCTCATTGTACCATGCATATAATATTTTAGGTGTTGGCCATTATTTATTTATATAAAGGTTTAGTTAATTGAGGAGTCTGGTTTAAAGCTCAAATAACTCAAAAAGTGGCTTCAAATCTTCGTTTCAGAGTATGCTAGCCACAATGTTTGGTATTATAGAATTATATCTAGTATCATGGGTCCAAACAAGTGGTATAATAATGATTATGGGTTCAGGGGGGTGCCTTTGTTGCTAAGTATTTGGTGATCTCAGACCTAGATCTTAAATCACGAATATATCTAAAATAAGCCTAGTGTGAGAGGAGTTTTAAAATAGTGTTTCCTGTAAAGAAGAATGTTTAAAAATAAGAGAATTGGAGTTGAGAAGTTTAATGGCCAAGGATACATGGAAGCTTAAAATGAAATATATCCTTGTAGATTGAGAACAATGGATCATTGTGCATCCCAAAACACATTTTAATAGAAGGTAAAGGAGGATTTATATAAACTCGAAAGAAAAGAAATGAGAATTATTCAAATTTATATTATAGGTTCATTATTTTTAAATGTCTCAAGTGAAGACACTGCAAAGAAATTATGGGAAAAGTTGGAGGAATGGTACTAGTCAAAATACCTAGTAAACAAGTTGTTTCTCTAGAATAAGTCATATCTTTTGAGGATAAAAGACAGTAACTTAGTCACATAACACTTGATGCATTCATTACTATGATAAATCAATTATTTTTTGTGGATATCAGAATTCCTAAGGAGGAGAATGTATCAACCCGTTGTGTTCTTTTCCATTTTCATATGATAACTTAGTTGTGGTAGTTGGGAGTAATATGACCACACTAATGGTTGACGATGTAGTTACACATTAGGGGGTTTTGAGGTAAAAAATGGGCCTCCTAAGGAAATTATAAAATAATAGTGGAAATAATAAAATAAGACTAGATTACATCATCAAATTTTAGAGGGAAAAAATAAAAAAAGCTATTTTTTCAACCCGTATTTTCAACTTATCTACTTATGGCTTTACTCAAATTTCAAGTGGAAACATTTGTTGGATGCAGAATTTGATTCCTCATCCAAGGAGTACCCATGTTTCATACTTTTGATGGACCTTGATACACTAAAAATGAGAAATACATGAAAAACGTGATTGCAATGACGTTTTTTCATGTATTTCTCATTTTTCATGTAGCAGGGTCCATTGAAAGTATGCAACATGGGTACTCCTCGGACGAGGAACTAAATGTTGCATCCAACAAGTACTCCCGCTCGAAATTTGAGTAAAAACCTAAGGAGATAAGTTGAAAATATGAGTTGAAAAAGTGGTTTTTTTTTTTACTCCAAAAATGGTGAATCATCCCCCATGGTTGACATCATCATCTTGAATCCTATTGGTTCTTATAAAGTTTATTTTGGTTGTACATTTTTCTTAGGAGGCCCATTTTATACCTCAAAATTCCTCTAATGATCTCTATTTAGATATGAGGTGGAAGAACATGAAGAAAAAATCAAATATGCCTTGTTGGTGAGAAGTCAACAAGTTGATAATGGTAAAGATAAATTATCCAAAGGGATATCTAAGTTGAAGGGAAGATCTAAAGAACTAGGTTAGTTGATGAAAAGATGTTGAAAATGTGCTAAATATGGGATATATAAAAGATAATATAAGCCAAAGGTTCATGAGAAAAACAAGGGATCCGATGCTAATCATCCATTGACGGCAACACTTTGTTGGATGAAGGATGGGACATGTACTTATCTTTGACAAGTACCTAATCAAATCATGAGGCATGGTTGATTGAATCAATAGAATCCTATCATATGACACCTCATAAGGAATGGTTCTGTGAATATGAATAATATGAAGGAGGTGATGTCTACTTGGGGGACTACTCAACAACCGATATTTTGGAACAAGGTTAAGTTCGACAGATGCTAAAAAATGGAAGAAGTAGAACATTGTCATGTGTGCTTCATATTCTAAATTTGACAAGAAGCCTAAGATATATCAACAAAATATGTGATGCAAGTGTACACACTATATTTGAGAAGGATTCATGCAAGATGATTCATGGAGTGATGGTATTGATGAGAGGAGTTTGGATTGGAACCCATATAAGTTTTTAGGCCATGTCAACCTAAGTGGATGTAGTACTGTATTAATTCTTAAGACTAACATGTCATCGCTTTATCTAGTCGATGAAACCATGCTATGGAACCAAAGGATGGGACACATTGGAAAAAAGGATCTTTAAGCTATGAAAAGCAAAGGTATGTTGAAGGTTTTCACAATTTCTCTATGAAAATAGATTTTTGTGCACGTTGTGAGATTTCCATCTTGTGCTACAAAGGCAAAGGGATTATGGAATCAATAAACAGTGATGTGTTGGACTGTACCCATTCCATCACCAGGAGGATCTCTATATTATTTCTATTTCATTGATGATTTCTCTAGGATGACAGTTGTATTTCCTGAGGAAGAAATATGAGGTTTTCATCAAATTCGAAGAGTTTAAATCTCTTATGAAAAACCAGATAGATAGGATGATAACAATGCTCATGAGAATTGATGATGGAAGTGAATTTTGTGGTAAAGTTTTTGAACAATTATACAAGTAGCATGATATAGTATGCAAAACGACTACTGCATACTCACCTCAGTTTAATGGAGTTATTAAAAGGATGTAAAGGAAATTGACTGAAATGGAAAGTAACATGTTTAATGTTGTGGGGTTGGCACAAGAATTTTGGGTAGAGCTAATCAACATTGCATGTTATTTGGTAGATAGATCTCCTTCGTTAGTGCTAGTAAACAAGACTCCACCACTCAATGGTGTGGGGTTGGTACACAAATTCTAGGTAGAGGAAATTAACATTTCATGTTATCTAGTAAATATATATATTTCATTAGCTCTGGTCGATAAGACTCCACATGAACTATGGTTAGGTAAAAGGCCATCACTCACACATCTCATAAATTTTGGTTATGAGGATTTTGTCCATGTTCTTAAGGACAAGAGGAATAAGATGGATAGAAATGCAATCAAGTGTATTTTCATTAGTTGTAAGCATGGTAAGAGAGGATCTAAGATACATGATCCAATGACAAGGAAGATTTTTTATATCAAGATGTAATATTCAAGGAAGTTATGCGTACTTATAATATTGAATATGCTCCAAAGGAGAAGTAACCACAAAATTTGGTGTTTTGTCTTTAAGAATGAGAAACATGATTCATATGACTCAACTGAATCATATGAAGAAGTGAAATGATAAACTTTGGTCTTAATAAGGTCTAGTCAAGTAAGGAATCAAGATGAAAGGTAGAATCCATTTGTTTTCAATTCAAATTTTATTTTATTTTCTATTATGATGATCATAGGTCGGTTAAGGAGGCCATGGCAGAAGAAATGGAATCAATACACAAGAATGAGACACGGGATTTGGTTGAACTATCTAATGGAAGGAAACTTGTTAGTTGCAAGTGGGTGTTCAAGAAGAAGTTGAATGTAGCAGGATAATTTGAGAAGTACAAGGATTGATTGGTAGTGAAAGGTTATGACAAGTTTAAGGAATCAACTTTGGTGATATTTTCTCTCTATTGCAAAATTAAGCATTATTAGATTACTAATGTCTCTGGCTGTAGCATTTGATATTTAAATAGAGAACGGATGTGAAGATAACATTTCTATAGGGGGACCTGGAAGAAGAAATATACATGAAAGAACCTGAAGGATTTTTAGTAAAGGGTAAGGAGAAGTTGGTATACAAGCTAAAGAAGCCCCCTTATGGTCTGAAGTAATCACCCACAATGTGGTACCAAAAGTTCAACACATACATCTAAGACTTGGGAGTTGTGAGAAGAAAATATCATAATTTGTTATGAAACCAGCTCACAAAAAGATAGAAAAGATAGTTGAACGCCTTAGAATTCAGCCTCTTCGAGGGGGCAACCTCCTTTACATTACACAAATGAACAATTCTTGGATGATACAAATGACAAAACCTCCTTTCTATATATAGGAGTGTAAGGGGTCACAATATAACCAAGCCGACCTAACAATAATAATATAAAGGCACAAAAAAAACAATAGAGGGATTCTATGGGGCACAATAATAACAATATGGGGACAATAGGGGCACAACAATATTAATAAGGGATACAACTACAATAGTAATGGGGGCATCACTAGTATTATAGGGACCTAACATGCCCCTCTCCTTCAAAAAAGTGTTGTCCTCAACGCTTGAGTAGTTTTGGATGCTTCTATATAAAATTCTCATCCTCCCATGTGGAATCTTTAGCAGATAAGTTCTTCCACTTGATGAGATACTCTGAAATGGATCGATTTTGTAGCTGTCAAGTTCTTGTTTCTATGACTGCTTCCGGTTCTAATATAATTTTTCCTTCCTCATCAAGTTCTGGCAATATTGTTTGAACTGGGAGCTTGTCACCTATAACCTTCTTTAAACATTAAACATGGAAACTTGGTGCACTCAAGAAGCTGTAGGAACCTCCAATTTGTATGCCATAGTACCAATCTTTTACAACACCTTGTACGGACCATAATACTTTGGTGACAATTTACTATCCTTCTTAGCTTGCTTGAGGGACATTTGTTTATATGGTTGTAGCCGTAGGAATACCTAGTCACCTACATCAAAACTTCTTTCGCTGCGATGTTGATCTACCTGTTGTTTCGTTCTATTCTGCGCCAACACGAGGTTATCCTTTAAGAGTTGGAGAACTTGTTGTTGATGCTCAATGTGATGTTCCACTGCTTGAACCTTAGAATTTTCTCTTAAATATGATGTGATGGATGGTGGCTGATATCCATAAAGTGCCATAAATGGGGTCATTTTTGTTGCAGTATGGAAGGAAGTGTTATACCACCATTCAGCAAGAGGCAACCATTTGACCCATTGTGTTTGTTTATCAGATACAAAGCAATGAAGATATCCTTCCAAACATTTGTTTACTATCTCAATTTTCCCATCAGATTGAGGATGATAAGATGAGATATGAGCTAACTAAGTACCAAGACAAGAAAATAATTCTATCCAAAAATTTACAGTAAAAATGGGATCTCTGTCACTTACAATAATCTTTTGGTTTCCATGTAGCTTTTGAATTGTTTCCATTAATGTCGTAGAAACTGTACTGGCTTTAAATGGATGTGATAATGCACAAAAGTGTGCATACTTGGTAAGTATGTCAAATACCACCAATATGACACTCTTTCCCTCAAACTTAGGTAAACCTGTGATAAAATCCATTGAAACCTCCTCCCAGCGTTGGCTTGGAATGGATAAAGGTTGTAATAGACCTGGTGTCTTAATTGTTTCAGATTTATTTTTTTGGCATACCAAACATTCCGCCACAAACTTTTGAATATCGGATTTAAGGCCATCCCAAAAAAATTCCTTTTTAACCCTGTGGTAAGTTTTTAAAAATTCTGAGTGCCCTCCTAAGGGAGAAGCGTGCAAATCCAGAATAATCTTTTGTTTGAGTTGGGAATTCCTACAGAGACATAAGCGATATTTGTACCATAACGAATCATTTTTCCAGCTAAATGTATCAGATGTACTGGAATATTTTTGTAACTTTCGAATAAGTTCCCATACTTCTTCTTCATTCTTCCATTCCTCCCTTTCTTCGTTTATCCAATCTGGTTGGATAATAGAATTGGCGCACAACAATGCTTCCACATCCTCATCCTTTCTTGAGAGTGCATCTACCACAACATTTTGCTTCCCTTTTTTGTATATGATTTCAAAGTCATAACCCAACATCTTTGTGACCCATTTTTGTTGTTCTTCAGAGGATAATCTTTGTTCTAAAAAGTATTTAAGGCTATCATGATCCGTTTTTACCTTGAAGTGTCTTCCCATTAGGTAGGGTCGCCATTTCTTAAGTGCATGTAGTATTGCCAACATTTCCTTCTCATAAATAGCTTTGTGTAAATACTTTCCCTTGATTGGACGACTCTCGAAAGCAATGGGTCTTTCATATTGCATTAAAACAACACCATTTCCATTTCTGGAAGCATCACATTCCACAATAAAGGTTTTTGTGAAGTCTGGTGTAGCTAAGACCAGTGCTTGGCACATCGCCTCTTTAAGATGTTCGAAGGCCTTTGTTTCTTCTGGAGTCCATGAAAATGCATCTTTCTTCAACAATGTTGTTAAAGGTGTTGTTATTTTCCCATAATTCTTAACAAACTTGCGATAATACCCTGTCAACCTGAGGAATCCTCGCAAATTCTTTATGGATGTGGGGATTTCCCATTCCTTAATGTCTTCAATTGTGCTATGGTATACCTTAACTCCTTCATGAGATACAATATGACCCAGATATTCCACCTATTGTACTCCAAAGAAACATTTGGATCTTTTGGCATATAATTATTTCTCCTCCAATAGTTGTAGCACCCTGTCAATGTGTTCAACATGATCCTTCCAAGACTTGTTGTAGATTAGTATATCATCAAAAAATACTAACACAAATTTTCTAAGGAAGGGTTTGAAAATGGAATTCACCAAACCTTGAAATGTAGAAGGTGCATTGGTAAGGCCAAAAGGCATGACCAAAAACTCATAGTGACCCTCATGAGTTCTAAATGTTGTTTTCAAAATGTCTTGAGTCTTCATTCTGATTTGATGATATCTTGAATGAAGATCTAACTTCGTGAAGTAAATTGATCCATGCAATTCATCCAATAATTCATCAATGATAGGAATGGGAAACTTATCTTTAATAGTGAGCTTGTTGAGCTCCCTATAACCTGGACACATGCGCCATGATCCATCCTTCTTGTGCACCAATACTACTGGAGCAGAGAAAGAACTTTGGCTAAGTTGAATTATACTAGCCTCAAGCATTTCTGCAACCATACATTCAATTTCACTCTTTTGGGCATAGGGGTATCTGTACGGCTTGATGTTTGGAGGAACACTTCCTGGAATCAAATGAATAGCATGATCATGATCAAAAATACTTGGGAGACCTTTGGGAGTCTCAAATACCTTGGAATGATTGTCGAAGACTTTTTGGAGATCTGGAGAAATAGATGATTTTGATGTGGAAACATCTAGCGAACATAATTGTGCAATTACACCTCGTTGTTCCTTTTTTAGAAGCTTTGTCATACCATTAGAGCTTATTATCTTTCCTGATTTCCCTGTAATACCCCTTAATTCAACTTCCTTTCCTTCGACATAAAATTTCATGAAAAGTTCTTGAAAGTTAAGAGCTATTGTACCCAAGGATTGTAGCCTTTGGACTCTTAGTACAACATCAACACCTCCCATTGGAATGGAAAGCATTGGGCTATTCAATACATATTCTCCCATGGATAGCTTGATATTATGGCACTTTCCAAAGCAATTTATCGTTCCTCCATTTGCAACCATCACTTGACACTCTGGTGCTGGATATAGGAAGCAATTAAATTCGTTTGCCATCTTACTATGAATAAAATTTTGGGTACTTCCTGAATCAATCAACACTATTACCTTTTTCTTCTTGATACGTCCTTCTATCTTGGTGGTTTCAGGAGTGGTAATTCCAGCCAATGCATTACAAGATATGGTCGGATTCATTTCTTTTTTATCTAGGCTTTGTTCCTGGAGTATATCCTCTTCTTTTGGCCTTTCTTGTTCCTTTTCTTCTTCCTCTTCACAATCTATGTAGAATAATTTCTTCTCAAGACACTTATGACCTTTAGTGTATTTTCTATCACAACTGTAACAAATCTCTTTTTCTCTTTTTTCTTCCAATTGTTTTGGTGTCAACCTTATAGGTTGTGGAATGCTAGGGGAAAAAACACTTCCATTTTTATAGTTGTGAGTGGTAGACTTCCTGGTTGCCATAATTTTGCTTTCCATTTTTCTTGCTAACTTGAATTCCTTCTCTAATGAATCAGGTTCTCAAAGGCGAACATCATGTTGGATATTATCCTTTAAAGTCGCTATGAACACATCAATCTTATGCTCCTCTGGAATATTTTTTACCCTTATGTTCAATTTTTGGAACTCCTCAATGTGCTCCATCATTGAACCCTTTTGTTTGAGACATATCAATTGGCTAAAAAAATTGTTGCTTTTTGTATCCTCATAATGTGCTGTCATTTCTTCCGTAAAAATTGCCCAAGTGATAATTTGTCTACGAGAGCAAAGCCATTGATACCATACAAACTGATTTGGTCCAAATATAACGTTACAATACGTACCATTTGTGTGTTTTTCAGATTATTGAGATTGAAAAATTGCTCCATCTGTAGTATCCATGTTGCGGGATCCTTCCCATCAAACTTCCTCATATCGATTTTTGGAATATGGTGGGTCTTAGATCCAACATTAGAGTCTATGAAATCATTATTAACATTTCTTTTGTTCTCATCACGAGTTTCGTTTACTACCCTTTCACCATTAGTGACCATTTCTTGTAGCAACTTATTCAAATTTATCTTCAATTCTTCCATCTTATCATCCATGCCATCCATTTTAGCGTCCATGCCATTCATCTTAGCTTCCATGCCATCCATCTTAGCTTCTACGCCTTTCTTTAAACAATCCATCTTAGCTTCTATGCCTTTCTTTAAACCATCCATCTTAGCTTCTACATCTTTCTTTAAACCATCCATCTTAGATTTTGTTACATTTTGTGCAAGTGACACTTGTTGCACTTGGTCTCGTAATTTTGATATATCATGTTGCATTTCTTCCTCTTCTTCATGAGTCATGCTAGGAATTTCAGGTTGCTTATTAGGTGTTTGCATTTTCTTTCTTCGGGGCATCAATTATCGATAATAATGCTTTAATATGCCCTTTGAAATCCTTCAAACTAATTTTTCAAACCAAGCTTATGCAAAAATTAAAAAAAAAAAACTACACACCTTTTTTCACTTTGTAGGAGCTCGATATTGAATCTGATGTATCTCTGTAATTTCAGATCATACAGTTTTGAAATTGCGACCTGTAGTAGTCTTCTGTGTCCTCTTTCCAATGCCACCAGTCTGATCGAATTTAGATTCTCCCAAGACGACCTCATTATAGACCTTTCCAGAAGTGCGAACTTGTATGAAGTGCCACGTGTCACTGTTCTGACCTTAGTATCTGAAAAATATACACAAGAAACTACAGTCTGTCCTCTTTTTGTGACTTCTTACGAAATTTCAGTTTGTTGCTTGAAACAAAAGTTATGACTATTTTCCAAAGGTCACCTATTTGGAATGTAATTCAGGAGTCTGCAAAAAGGCCAACTTTCTCAGATAATATCTCCGCAAATATAGTGCGAAAAGCTATGAAATTCAGATCCGAGGTTCAGCGTGATTTCGTCTCAAATGGGTTTTTTGTTTCGCTTCTGAAACGTCGCAGAAAAAAAGTTATAGCGAAAATGCCACGATGACCTATTTGGAGCAACGAAACCCTAGAATCCAAAGCTCTGATACCAAATGTTATGAAACCAACTCACAAAAAGATAGAAAAGATAGTTGAACGCCTTAGAATTCAGCCTCTTCGAGGGGGCAACCTCCTTAACATTACACGAATGAACAATTCTTGGATGATACAAATGACAAAACCTCCTTTCTATATATAGGAGCCTAAGGGGTCACAATATAACCAAGCCGACCTAACAATAATAATATAAAGGCACAAAAATAACAATAGAGGGATTCTATGGGGCACAGTAATAAGAATATGGGGACAATAGGGGCACAACAATATTAATAAGGGATACAACTACAATAGTAGTGGGAGCATCACTACTATTATAGAGACCTAACATAATTGTGTATAGTCCAAGTCAGAAGGCAAACATTTCATATATGTAGTGTTGTACGTCGAAGACATATTGCTAGTTGAAAACAGTATGGGTGAAACCAGGTAGATGAAGATGTAGTTAAGGCCTCCAAATTCATTCTGTGAATGGAAACTAATAGAGATTGAGTAGTTAGAAAAAGCAGGGTAAATTAGAAGAATTACATTGAAACAACCTTGAAATGATTCAACATGTAGGGGTGCAAACAAGTGAAGGTATCTATTCATGTAGAGGTAAGACTAACTACTTAACAATGTCCAATGAAATAGGAAGAAATATAGGACATGGCACATGTTCCCTAAGCTAGCGTTGTTGGTAGTGTAATGTATGCAATGGCATGCACTCGACTGGACATTGTTAATGCAATGGGAGTAGCGAGAAAATACATGATGAAACTTGGAAAAGAAAACTAACAACTAACAAAAAAGTGTTCAGCTACTTGCATGGCACAATTGATGATGTGATCTGCTACCAAGGGATGCTTGGAATCGATAGGGAAGAAAATAGATGTGGTTTTGTTGATGTTAATCGGGTTGAAATTTGGATCAAAGAAGGTCAAGTAGCGGGTTTGTGTTCAAATTATTTGGAAAATATATTAGATGGATGAGCAATGACAATCGATCGTGGCATTATCAACAAAAAATATTGAATACATGTCAGACACCCATGCAAGCAAGGAAGCGATTTAGTTGCAGAGGTTGTCATGTTCAAATATTGGGTTTGAATATAAAGTGATAAGGACAGGTTGTGACAACTAGAGTGAAATATTCATGGAAAATAATTTGACTTACTTACTCCAAGATAAATCACATTGATGTACAATGCCATTTGATTAGGTAGATGGTGGAAAACAAGAAAGTGTTGCTTGAGAAGGTAGACACATTGAAAAAAATTGCAAAGGTTTTCACAAATTCTATGAGTGTCATGAAGTTTTGTTGGTGTAGAGAGGAAATGTGCATTGTCTCCTTTGTTCACTAAAGCACAATATATCCTATTCCTACAAAGATACAACAAGTGGGAGAAAATTGAGATGTTATATTAATTTTTTTGTTGGTTTGACCCACAAGAATTTGAACCTTGAATCTCATTGTTTACATAATACTTCATATCATGATTGTTAGTTTGTGTAGCATCGAATAGCGTTATAGTATCAAGATTTTATGGAGAGGATAAAACATAGGAGTTATCCAAAACCTAGAAATCATTTTTGGAAATTCCATCTAGAGATGGCTTAATTAAATTAATTGGCTATAATTAAAAATTTCCTAGTCTAACTTAGGAAAAGTGGTTAGTTAATAGGAATTAATTGAGAAAAGTGTGAATTATCTAGAAACTAACATGGATCGACTTGGAGATTATCTCAACCATCGATTAAGTTTTTTTCATGTCTGTTGGAGTCCCAATTGGAGATTATAGAAGAGATTGATGGGTAGATGGAGAAAACACCATTGTAGATACTTAGTTGCCTAGGAAGTTCGAATTCCTAAGTACAGGAGTGGTTCAACAATGGAGATCAAGCCAGGAGGTGAGCAGTAGGTGGAAGGAGAGGTCAAGAGTTATCCAGAGTAATTTTTACAGTTCCAGAGAGTCAGAAAGAGGAGGTCATAATTTTCTCCAGGAAGCAGTGTAGGGATTGCACAGTTGCTTCAACAGAGAAGTTTGATTTCACTGAAGGGGAAGATGTTCTTAGTTCTAGAGGCCAGGAATATTTTCCATAGGGTCAGAGAAGCATTTTCTCAGTCAACAGTAGGAAGGAGGACTAGATTAGCAGCAGTTATAGGCCAAGCATGTGAGGGTTTGCGCCAGTGTGACATAGGTTCTACATAGAGCAGTTGGATGACTTTCTTTTTAGAGGAAGTCAGGTGTCGAGATTATTTGGAGAGAGGGTAAAATCACTCAGTATATTTTTTTCAGTATTTCTCTTGGGTAGAATTTCTAGTTTGGCGATATTTTAATGTACTCATAATCTATGTTGCATAATAATATAAACCCTCATCTACTGCAACCGATTTTCCCACATTTGTTTTTTCTAGGGACTTTTGTCCAAAATAATAGTGTCATTTTTATGTGTGTGCTAGCATTTCTCGGTTTCTAGCGCTTTTATTTTCCACAGTATTCTATTTATGAATATTGTAGTGTGATTAATTCGTTGTTGTCGTAGCAATAAAATGAATATTAATTAATTCACAATTACAAGAAGTAATTATAGTTGTTGCAATAGAAATTTAGTAGAATTTTCCACATGGTATCAAAGTGAGTTTGGTAGATGGGAAGATCAGAGGTGGAGAAAGGAAAATTCATTTTTTAGAGGGATCAATAGGACAAATTTTCTAGGGTTCCGTAGTACCTAGCCAGGCAGTGCGAATTGGTGGGCAAGGGTTTGATTTTCTAGTTGTAGTTACAAGAAAGTTCGATTTGTCTAGAATAGTGATTCCAATGGGAAAAGGGAGTAGTAACAAATTAGTATTTTTGCTGAGCAGATTTCTCGTTTGGGAACATATGGTTTTGTAGCAATTTTCTAGAGTAGAATCAACACCGGGTGGAAGAGAAATTGCACACACAAACGGAGGATTCTCTAGATTTTCCTAGAGGGCTTCCAATTCTAGTTTTATGGAGGAGACCCACAATTTTCCAATTGTAGAAGGTTGTAGAGTTTTTTGGAATAGCGAGTTGGATTTGTTGGGTTTACAGTTTGTGTGCCAGTTTTATGGAGAAGGACATTCATAAAGGCTAACCAAGTGGTTCCAGAAAGTCACTGGAGGAAGAGCGAGGGAGACAAATGTTGTGTGTGTGTTATATTATTTCCACGACTAGCCTCATGTGCCTTTGGATCGTATATTAAGTGGGTGAACCTACCTATGGTTTTGTGCATGGGTTTCACACATGGTTTTGGGCATGATGGTTTTCTTCCCATGGTATTTTGTAGACCCAGTCAAGGGAACTACAATTATGTTCTAATCCAGGGTTAATGGATTGGGGTTTATGAATGCTTCGGCATGTATATATATGTGTTGTAACATTGAAAGGAATATAATGAAAAATCAATCTGGTAGTCCCGATTTTGGGATCCATGGGAAAATCTCTGTGTATTTTTTTTTGTGTTTCTCACTATTGTATATTTTTTGTTTTTAAGAATTCATTTGTAGGTAATTTTTGTACAGGGTTAAAACCTACAATAGAGAAGTTTTGTGCATTCCATAAGGGATTGAAAGTTTCAGAACAGGCAGACGAGCAAGAAAACAAGAGGAGATTTTAGTTTTGAGTTTTTTTGCAGAGATTACCACAATCAAGATTAGAGATCAAGACAGATTGGATGGTGCCTCCAACTATGTCATTTGGAAGGCCAATATGTCCTTTATCCTTGATGAGCATGTTTTGAAGACCTATGTAGAGAACATTGTGGCAAAACCTTTTGATCGACAAAAACTAAATAACTTTAGAAAGGAAATGGCCAAGGAAAAGTGGATGATTTTCGATGTCATATAGTCTCACACATAGTTAGCAAGAACATTTCCAAAGAGATGTGGGATGTTCTCGCAGGGTTATATCAAAATATTTTCAAGTAGCAGAAGATGTTTCTGAAGGAAAAGTTGTGGAACATTAGGATGCATAAGGGTGAAGACATTGATCCCTTTCTCACCAAAATTCAGGAAATACAAGATCAACTTGTAGTTGTAGGAGAAACACCTCAAGATATAGACATTGTGTGTTTGGCCATGAACAATGGCTCCATAGATTTAGAAATACTCATCTAAGGAATTCTAGGATGAGATACATTACCGAGGTGGGACAGGATGTGGTCAGACTTGCAGCAGGAGGAGATGAGGTGAGCACCAATGAAGACTCCATTAGCGGCAGTAGTAGAAAGGTATCAAAAGGTGTGAAGGAGGAAGATAATGTGGCCCTTGCATCAAAGGGTAAAAGTAAGGGACATGGTTCACAAGGGGATAAGAAGAAGAAAAAGGATCTATCTAAGATCAAGTTATTCAAGTGTGGCGAGTTTGGCCACTACAGTACCCAATGTTCTCATAGGAAGAAGGAAAAATAGGAGAAGTGTGATCAAGCAGCAACATTTGCAGAGCTAAACAATTTTTACTCTAGGTTGGAGGAATATTTTTCTATGTTTTCATCTATAACTTCAGGGGTGAGGTGTGGCGATATGGAGCTATAGTCCCATAGTTGCGTAGATTTGGGAAATATCCATTAAGGTAAGAATTACATGGTGGTTCCTCATGGATCATTACCTTGATACAGGGGTGTAACAACCCTGGTAAAAACCCATGTAAAAATATATATAAGGCCACTGTGATGGGACACATATTCCAAGTTGAATGGTGGGCATGACATCCTAATGGGTGTTCATTTGGTTTTTTATGGCTAAGGAAATTGGAAAAGGTAATGGTTAAGGATTTGGAAAGGCATGAGGGATTAATTGGAATTTATTTATGAAAATAATGGAAATGAGGAGAAAAGGAAGGTGAAAGGCCACAAGTTGCATGTGAGGAGGAAATTGAAGAAAAATAATGGAAAATGAAGAAAATAGAGGCCTCATTAATAAAAAGGCTTCTGAGGATCAGTGAGCAAGACTTGGTCAGTTTAGTGTTGGAGCTCTCTCACATTATTCTCTCTCATACTCTTAGAGACTTAGAGTTTTCTTGGAGCACTCTTTGAGGGTGTGGCATACTTGGATTCTTGGAGCAAGAAGGCAAGGGAAGAGCAGAAAAGTGCAAGAAGGCATCAACATCAACAATTACATCATATTTTCTTATAGGTACCGAGTTGCATGTATGATTTCTTCACTAGTTTTGGTATGCATGGCATATGCATGTGGTTTCTTGGTTGTGATCTGTCATTGGCATGGAGGATTGCTTGAATTAACAGTGGTTTTCCTAGCCTTTCCATTTCCTGGATAGCCATGGTGATTGTGGGTTTACTTTCATTGCTTGTTTTTGGTTGGTTATCATGTTTCCTTAGCTTGGGTTGAGTTACTAGTCTTGGAGCCTTAGTTGGAAAAACACTCTGGAGCCCTATACCAAATTGGGTTGAGTTACTAGTCCTGGAGCCTTGGTTGGACAAAATATCTAGAGCCTGGTAAAAATTTTGGGTTGAGTTTCTAGTCATGGAGCCTTGGTTGGCCAAATGCTCTGGAGCCCTGGAAGGCTTGGATAGAGACCAATCTAATGATGGCTTTGTAATGTCTGGCCATGAGGTGGAATCATTGTTTGATGGGTTGAGGTGGATATCCTCTCGAAGCCATGGACGAGTTTTTATTGATGTGTTCTATGAGATACCACGTTGATGCTTGGAATATGGCACTGGGGTATATGAATGAAGAGAGATTTGTCTCAACCATTCCACAGCCGGGTGAAACATGGTAGTCCCATCTTCGGTTGGTTCATTGCATTCATTAATGAGAAATCTTTTCCCTTGATTTCCAAGTGTAAAGGTACTGATGTATTTGTGGATTTTATGGTTGTCATGTTTATTATATTTCTGTTCCTATTATGCTGTTATATTCACATTTTATGACAACAATTATGTATGGCTTTCAACATGTTTTTACTTGTATGTGAATGGATAATGTGTCTATGACCTAATAGATGATAATGCAACAAATGGCATGAGGGAACAATGGTTCATAATGATTATCAGATAAGTATGATATCCCTACTCTTAATTCTGTTGTTTACACCTGTAGGTTACATGTTGATGATATGTTTCACGAAATGCCTGTCATGGCTAGTAGGGATCCAATCAAGGTATTGAACAAGTATTTGCTTTAGTTCTTTCATTTCCATGTTACTTTACTGATTTGAAGATATGGATCAGTTATAGGCAATGTCCTGGGCTTTGAGCCTGAAAAAGTGGCTTAAATCCTGGGGTCACTGGCACAACACTGACAGTTTTGGTTCACAGTTGTTGGCAAGTAGGCCTATGAGAGTGACTTTAGGTTTCTGGTCGCTCCCTTTCCCATAGCATGAGAGAGATTATGGCCCAAGAGACCTAAAATAATAGTAGGACCAAGTGACAAGTTGTCTGAGTGGATGATTTGTCTTCTGAAGGTCATGTTGATGATGTTGGATGACTGTGCGTGATGTTCCATGGATTCCATTTCCTTAAGGTCACATAGGAGGTCGAATCATATCATAGTGGCCTCTCATCACATGTTTACCCTGGTTGGCTGATTGCTTGGGTAGATGTGGGAGGAGGGTGTTACAAAGTGGTATCAGAGCCAAGTTGTGGTCTCCTTGGGCTGTGTGTTGATCATGATTTCATGTTGGTTGCATATGTGTTCCTTATGCATGTAGTACATGTGCTTGTTGCATTCGGATGGTGTTGATCATGGTTGTAGTGATGTCACCATGTGAAGGTTAAAGGTGTGGTCGTGGAGTATGTCTTCATGTGTGTATGGTTGATTATGCATTTTTATGCACGTCAATGTTCACATGTTATCAAATGCACGTGAGGTGGTTGTTGTTTCCATGCATGAGGTCATGGTTTGTGTAGTTGATATGGTCATGCATTGATTACTGTACTCTAGCTGGAATGGTGTGTATATGGTTGTTCACTCAAGTGTTATATGTCTATATGTAGTTGTTATGCATGCATAGTCTTGGTTATAGTTATTCATGAATAGTAGGTCAAACATGTCTTGTGAAGTTATGGTATAACAATTTAGGTCATCATGATGTTATTGGTTTTTATGATGCTAATGTGTTGGCTAAGATAGAGCAAGAGAGGCAGACTATCAAAGTGAGGTTGCAGTATTAGACTTTGGGGTAAGAGTAGACCGCCATATAGGTATGGTATGTTTGGCATGCAAGTATGTAAGTTAAGGATATTTATATGCATTAGGTTTATGTACATGTCTTTTGATGTTATGGTTACATTCATGATAGATTTTAGTTGATCAGTGTAGTTATATGCACGTGTCAGATAGTCAAGGATGGTAGTAATATATGGTTGTATGCATTGCTAATGGTGTCTTATGTTAGATAGCTTGATGATTAGGTTATATGTTGTTGATGAGCATGGTATATATCTTATTTTTGTTGTATACTATTAACTTGATAATTAGGGTTATTTCATTGAGATCTTGATGTTGTAATTTGGATTGGTCATATGCGTGATGGTTGTATTGAAGATATTGATGTTATATGTATTGTGTTAACCTGGTTTGACCTGTGCAGATGGCTATGGTTACAATATTTAGGTATGAGCCGACATATTTGTGATATGGTGACGTACTAATCTATATTGATAGTAGATATGTTATTGTTATGAAAGAATGGCAAATGCTTATGAGCTTATGACGTGAACATGTTAGTTAGTTACTGTTATGGCCATCATGATTTATGTTTCAGTTGATATGTTTTGAAGTTGTATCATGCTAACCTAGCTTTATTGTGTAGACAAGATAGCCTCCACTGATATACATTAAGGTATGAGTTTTCTTATGTCATATATTTGGTGCTTGGTTGTTTGATTATGATGTGTATTTGGTGTTTGAATGTTTATTCCCTATTTATTTAACATGGTATGTTTTCAATTTGGTTGAATGTTTGATGAATTTCATAATATGAGTATGCGTTCCAATGATCTTGCTTTAAGATGGTTTTACTAACACATATGTGTTGAGACAGTTCATATGTACTTGAGTGTAGTAGGTGATAGTTGTGGCATTATGTCTAATGACTATGAGTTGACTATGGATTATGACATTATTGCTTGTAAAAGTTGATTTCAAATTGATAGATATGATTGTCTTGATATTTGGAACATGTGGTTGACATGTGTGAGAAGTTGCAGGAAACATGCTTGGTATTAGCGTGATGAGGTAATAATTGATGTGTTTATATAACTAACAGTTGGGTGACGTGACAATATATAGTAAGACTTAGTTGCATCAGGGTAAAGGTAAAAGAAAGAAAATGGGTAAGAATTCCTTTGGCTATGTTTGGAAACCCTAATTCCAAACAAACGAGTGCTTTGCATACAGGGAGTCTTCTTAACCTTGATTTTATTTGACATTATGCAAATATGTGCTAGATTTTTGAAAATGTGCTTGACAGGTATATTAACTAGTCTTTAGTCACATGTGGATTTGTTAAAGGATTGAAATCCCTTAAGAGATGGCGTGGATGTGTTCAATTGAAAGCAACGTGATTGGCACAACAAGGTAAGGGAACCAGTGTATTGTTATGTTTATTTATGCACTGACAACTATGTGTTGATGGCGTTATGATGTAGGGAGTTGCATGGAAAGAGAAGTTGCCATGAAACCTTGAAGGAGGCTCGGTTGAGTTTCCTTGGGAACCATGGGATTGAGTCATGGTGTTTATTACTAGTCTTGTGATTTTGGCCTTTTGTGATTTGTTGAGCTTGATTTGCGATTTTTCTATGTCGAGTGCATGATCATGCCATTTTGTTTGTAGAGTCGTGTTGTTAGTGGTTTTCATGGTTTTCTCTTGTTTTCTTCTTATTCTCGCCTTTTATTTGTGAGTCTTGGAAATTGGTTGGGAAAGAGGAAAGTTAATGGAGCTCAGGGAGAGCTATGTGGTACCTAACAGATGATGTAAGACCCGAATGAAGCTCGGTGCATGAGTAAGCGCAACGGAAGGTAAAAATTTGACAATAGGGTAAATTGGTGTAGTCCATGGGTGTAAATGGACAATGGTAGTATAGTCATAAGAAAGGTAACCATAAAAGGTAAAGTAAATGGATCTGAGGCATTAGCTGCCTTGGCTATGTTGGGAACAACTATTCTTAATGTTGTGCATGATATAATAAGGAAGTTATCTTAAACTAGACCTTATGTTATCTGGAAATTTTGTTGTGATCATGATTATGTTGATGTTTATATATGTATACATGTAGGTGTGTATGTATTTCATGTCTAATAGGGTGATCATGAATCATGATTATTTTATGATAATTTTTATATGTACATATGTATGTATGTATAACATTGACTGACGAGATCACTATTATTTTATGATGTATGTATGTGTACATGTATCTATGTCATTATCTGACACGGTCATCGAGAATCATTCTTGTGGAGGAATGATTGCTTATGCACGAAAATGACATGAAGAAGTTCCTGGTCTATGAGGAATCAAGTGGGAAGAGTAGTCATGACAAACATATGAGGTCAATATCATGTGAATATGAATTTATATTGTATGCTTGTATTATGCCTATGCTTATGTTATGGACATGTTATACCAAGGGATACATCAACAAAGTGAAAGCAGTGTGGTATGCGACATGCTGGGACAAGCATGGATAAGACACTAGAAGCAAGGTTGCTTGGTAAAGAGTCAATCTGGTTTTGGATTTGTGGTACAATTGTTGTGCATATGTCATAAAAGTTGTACTTGTTGCAGTTGTGATGTTGTGTGCATGCGGTGTGGTGTATATTTAGTGTGTGTACATGTTGACTATGTAATGTTATGTACATAGTGTAGTACATATAATGTTGTATGAATGTTTCATATTCAGTGCTGGGTATAGATGGTGTTATGTACATGTTAAATATGTAGTGATATGTACAGATGATGTTATGTACATGTTGGAAATGCAATGCTATGTACAAGTGGTGTTGCATTCTTGTTGTACATGTGGTGCTATTACATATGGTGTGGTGTGCATGATTGTACAAGTGGTGATGTGTGCATGTGGTGTTGTGTACATGTTGTACAAGTGGCACTATGCGTAGGTGGTGCTGTGTACATGTCTTGCATGTGCTGCTGTGTACATGTGGTTTCGCGTACATGCCATGCATGTGTACTGTGTACATCTGGTATTGTGTACACATTGTATAGTGGTGCAATGTACATATGGCGTTGTGTAGACGTTGTGCAGGTGGTGTCATGTACATGTGATGATATGCACATGTTGTGCAGGTGGTGCTTGGTACATGTGGTACTAGTGTACATGTGGGATTAACTGCATGTCGTACATGATGTGTTGCGAGCATGCAGTACTACGTATGTGCATTGTGTAGTCATGGTATCGTGACACATGCATTCATTGTTTTTCACTCTAGACACGTATTTGTGTTATGTTGTACATCAAATGTAGGTGCATGTATTGTGTTGTACACCAGATGTAGGCGTATGTATTATGTTGTGTTGTATACCTTGTGTATGTGTATGCATTTTTTGGTGTCGCATGTTGTGTGAGGATGAATGTATTCTGATGTACATTGTGCATGTATACGTATGTACACTGGGTGTAGGTGTATGTGTTATATGTTAGGTATAGGTGCATGCATTTCATGGTGTTGTATGGCATGTGTGGTTGTATGTGTGTGATGCACACTATGCGTATGTGCACCTGGTGGAGGAGAAGGAACTGGGTGGGCATCTGATCCAGTGTGTGTACAAAAGAACAAAGGAAGAAGTAAGGATCGATGAAGGATAAGTATCGGTATTGTATTTCAGTTTTACTATACATATGATTTATGATTCTGGTCTATGATGATTATATGTGATCTATGATTCTGGTTTATGATGGTTACATGTGATTTATGATTTTGATCTATGATGGTTATGTTTTGGGCTAACCCGATGTGATGTTTTTATACATGATGCTAGTTTGACTTGTCGTGACAGGAAGGAAACAAGATTGCAAATGTAGCTTATTAATGAGTTACCAATGAGGTATGATTTGAAGTTATTTCAATTTATTTTGAATCTAATGAAAGTTATGTGCTTGGTACAAGAAGCACGAAAATTCTTGGTTGGGTGGTTAAAATCAACTACAAGAATCAACAACAACAGTGATAAAATTTGGAATATGCAGCAGTATGTTGGTAAAGCACTTCAGGAATAGGGCCATTGTCGAACACTAGTACCCAATTGTGTCCATTGATTGCCTGAGCATGCTATGACCAGTATGATGGTATTGAGGGAGGATATGCCTTGGTTTTTGTATATTCAAATGCGAGGAAGCCTTTCCAAGGGATGGACTGCCTGAGATGGGGGTGCCAGTGGAACTTGGAAGGTAAGTGAATGTACCGAATGGATTTACCGGATTTCCCGAGGGACTGTGTAGCAGAGAAGGGAAGGTCAGGGATGGATTTGTTTTGGTCATTAGCATTTCCAGATGGAATCAAATGCACATTGGGAGTGCGCCCTAGAACAATGATCTGGTAACTGTTCACTGAGAGTACAAGTGGCACTGGATTGTAGCATTGGAGATTGGATGCAAATTTGAATTTGCAGTGGATTCTAGACTTATTGGGAAGGAGGTGAATCCTGGTATGAATTTGGGGGTGGAGGTGTAAGCCTGTGGATTCCCTTGTTGTAGATACATGCATCGTATACTTTTATTTTTTGGTTGAGCAAATGTGCATAAGTATATATGTGTATATCATTGTAAATGTTGTATCGAGCTAGTTTATAAAGCTCCATAGACAATATGGTTATTTGTTGGTCAAAGCAAATGTGTATGTGTATATGTGGTTATTGTAAATACCATAATGAGTTATGTTATAAAGCTCTAGTAAACGATATGATTGTCATGTTTTAGCAGTGGTCATTGTAAATACTTCGACGAGCTGTGTTATAAATCTCCATGGGAAGTATGTTTTATTTTCAGCAGTATTTTTTGGTTATAGGTGTCATTGAACATAGAGGATGGTATCCCCCAAGGGGGAGGGTTCTATAACAGGCTGGTAAAAATTGATGTAAAAATATATATAAGGCCATGGTGATGGGACACATTTTCCAAGCTAAATGGTGGGCAGGACATCCTAATGGGTGTTCATTTGGTTGTTTATGGCTAAGGAAATTGGCAAAAGCAATGGCTAAGGCTTTGGAAAGGCATGAGGCATTAATTGGCATTTATTTATGAAAATAATGGAAATTAGGAGAAAAAGAAGGTGAAAGGTCACAAGTTTCATGTGAGGAGGAAATTGAAGGAAAACAATGGAAAATGAAGAAAATAGAGGCCTCATTAATAAAAAGGCTTATGAGGATTAGTGGGCAAGACTTGGCCAGTTCAGTGTTGGAGTTCTCTCTCATTATTCTCTCTCATACTCTTGGAGAATTAGAGTTTTCTTGGAACACTCTTGGAGGGTGTGGCATACTTGGATTCTTGGAGCAAGAAGGTAAGGGAAGACCAAGAAAGTGCAAGAAGGCATCGAAATCAACAACTACATCATATTTTCTTGTAGGTACCAAGTTTCATGTATGATTTCTTCACTAGTTTTGGCATGCATGGCATATGCGTGTGGTTTCTTGGTTGTGATTTTTCATTGGCATGGAGGATTTCCTGTATCGACAGTGGATTGCATAGCCTTGCCATTTCCTGGATAGCCATATTGTGGGTTTACTTTCATTGCTTGTTTTTGGTTGGTTCTCATGTTTCCTTAGCTTGGGTTGAGTTACTAGTCCTGAAGCCTTGGTCGCTCTGGAGCCCTGTACCAGCTCGGGTTGAGTTACTAGTCATGGAGCCTTGGTTCGAAAAAAACTCTGGAGCCCTTGATGTGTTGAGTTACTAGTCCTGGAGCCTTGGTTGGACAAACACTCTAGAGCCCGGTAAAAGTTGTGGGTTGAGTTACTAGTCTTGGAGCCTTGGTTCGACAAATTCTCTGGAGCCTTGGAAGGCTGGATAGAGAACAATATGATGATGGTTTTGTGATGTCCACCCATGAGGTGGAATCACTATTTGATGGGTTGAGGTGGATGGCCTCTAGAAGCCTTGGATGAGTTTTTATTGATGTGTTCTATGAGATCCTACGTTCATGCTTGGAATATGGCACGAGGGTGAATGACTGAAGAGAGATTTGGCTTAGCCATTCTACGGTTGGATGCAATGTGGTAGTCCCATCTCTGGTTGATTCATTGCATTCATTGATGAGAAATCCTTTCCCTTGATTTCCATGTGTAAAGGTACTGATGTATTTATGGATTTGATGGTTGCCATGTTTATTATATTTATGTTCCTATTATTTGGTTATGTGCACATTTTATGACAACAATTATGTATGATTTTCAACATGTTTTTACTTGTGTGTGAATGGATAATGTGTCTATGACCTAATAGATGATAATGCAACAAATGGCATGAGGGAACAATGGTTCATAGCGATTCTCAAATAAGTATGAGATCCCTACCCTTAATTCTGTTGTTTACACCTATAGGTTACATGTTGATGATATGTTTGACGAAATGCCTATCATGGCTAGTAGGGATCTAGTCAAGGACTTGAACAAGTATTTGCTTTAGTACTTTCATTTCCATGTCACTTTAATGCTTTGAAGAGATGGATTAGTTCTAGACAGTGTCCTAGGCTCTGAGCCTGAAAAAGTGGGTTAAATCTTGGGGTCACTGGCACATCACTGACAATTTTGGTCCACAGTCACTGGCAGGTAGGCTTGTGAGAGCGAATTTAGGTTGCTGGTCTCTCCCTTTCCCATAGCATGAGAGTGATTATGGCCCATGGACCTAAAAAAATAGTAGGACCCAAGGACAATCTGTTTGAGTGGATGACTTGTATTTTGAGGGTTTTGTTGATGATGTTGGATGATAGTGTGTGATGTTCTGTCGATTCCATTTCCTTAACGTCACCTAGGAGGTCAAATCATATCATAGTGGCCTCTCATCGCATATTTACCCTGACTGGCCGATTTCTTGGGTAGATGTGGGAGGAGGGTGTTACAAGGGTCCCACAATATTCAGTAGCAGGAGGATTAGTGTCAGTTGATGCATTTAGTTCTAGAGTGACATTTGAATACTAGAGGTATTCAAATGCTGAGGAGCTCAGAGAAATGTTGACAACAAAGTAGGAGGCTCGGTAGCAAAGTCAAAAACTCAGATTTCTCGGTGGAAAGTGCAATGGCTAGTATTTTGGATGCTTCTCAGTTGCAATAGTTGCAGTAACAACAAACAATTTAAGAGGGAGTTGCAGTGTAGATGTAGAGTTGGCATCAGTACATGATGTACAATGAAATGTTAGGAGCAACACAAATGTAGTAGTTTGGTTCAACTATATTCAGTGGAAAATGAATCAAAGTTAGTGCAGTGGTATGTGGACAGTTGCAGGCAGCCACAATTTTCAGATCAACAATGTGGTTGGAAGATATTGCAAAGACAAGGTGTAGTGACAATTGTGCAACAATAGTTGGAGATAATACCTTCCATGTTAAGAGGGAGTGTTAGTGTTTGTAGCATCAGATGGTGTTGTAGTCTCGATATTTTGTGTAGAGGCTAAAACATAAGAGTTCTCCAAAATCCAGAAATTGTTTATGGAAATTCCACCTAGAGATGGCTAAATTAAATTAATTTACCATAACTAAAAATTTCCTAAATTTAACTTAGGAGAAGTGGTTAATTAATAGGAATTAATTGAGAAAGGTGTGAATTATCTAGAAACTCACACAGATTGACTTGGAGATGATCTCAACCATTGATTAAGTTTTAATGATTATCGTTGGAGTCCCAACTAGAGATTATAAGAAGAGGTCGATGTGTAAATGAGAACACACCATTGTAGATACTCAGTTACCCAGACAGTTTGAACCCCTAAGTGAAAAAGTGATTCAATAGTGGATATTGAGCCAAGATGCGAGTAGCAGGTGGCATGAGAAGTCAGTAGTGATCCATAGGAAGTTTTCTAGTTCTGGAGAGTCAGAAATTCTAGGAAGCAGCACAGGGACTGCATAGTTGCTTCAACAAAGCAGTCCAATTTAGATTAAGGGGAAGACATTTTTAGTTCAATAGGTTGGGAAGATTTTTAGAGAGCCGAAGAAGCATTTTCCCAGTGAGAAGTAGGTCGGATGACTAGATTAGTAGTAGTTCCAAGCCAATCATGTGAGGGCCTGCACTAGGGTGATGCAGGGCTTGCACAAAGAAGGTGGATGACTTGCTTTTCAGAGGCATTTAGGTGTCGGGATTGTTCAGAGAGAGGGTAAAATAGCTCAATATATTTTTGTCGATATTTCTCTTGGGCAGAACAGGCAGTTTGGTGACATTTTATTTTACACATAATTTTTGTTGCATAATTGGGTTTTTTTCTGGGGAATTTTGTCTAGAATACGGGTGACATTTTTATGTGTGTGTGCTAACATTTCTCAGTTTCCAGGGCTTTTATTTTCCAAAGTATTTTATAGTTGTGTGATTAATTCGTTGTTGTCATAGCAATAAACCACAAAACTAATTTACAGTTAGAACAATTAATTCCAGTTGTTGCAATAGAAATTTCATAGAAATTTTCACAATGACAATCACCAATTGAGCTACCCCTTTGGGCCTATACAATTATTTATTTATTATTATTATTATTATTTTCACAAGTCCAACATTGTATATTCCATATGAAGAATATATGTATATTGTCAATACTATAACATTTTTCATGTCACTTGTGGGAATTGAACCTAGGTGGGGAGGATTCCATTCATTCCTCCCAACAACCCAAGATGACCCTAATTGATAGGTGTTATATTCTTTTCAGAGGAAACATGGTCAATTGGAGTGGAATCAGTGGAATAGTTGGTCCAGGTGGATTTACTAAGATGAACTCATACAAATTATTCTAGTTTAATCAACTAGGAGAAGAATTGATGAGATTGTCAAGTTTATTTGATGGTTGATGGTGAAGTTGGGATAGGGATCACAATTAAAGGTCAATATAGCAACTAAAAAAAGTTGATAGTCAATGGAATTGTAAGGACCAGTTCTATACTATATATATATATATATATATATATTATCACAATAAAATATATCCAGAAGAGAAAAACATTGAGAATTCCAATTTATTCAGCACTGTCTAACACATCCCTGAATTTCATTTCATTGAACATATCATAAAATTTACATATATTTAATTAAGGCCATAAATAACTCATACAAAATAATATTGCAAACATATGTATCGTTCATTAGAAGATGAGACTCCACTTGATTGTCGTTACTTGTCTTCCCTTATTATCGATCACATCTGAGAGTGAATGACGACGTACTTGATATGAATGTGTTGACCCACCGGTTAACCTCCCAGCCTACTCCTTGGGTACTCTTCTTCCCTGCGGACCCCTGAGCTGCAATGGGTTTGTACAAGGGAGGAATGCAATAGCTGATAGAGGAGAGCACTCCTTGGCTCAAGAGTCCCCTCTCTAAAATCCTCTACCTCACCAAACTCACTATAGTTTCGTAATCACTGCTTGACATAGTCTCATCCATCCCACAATAGGGTTCCCAAAAAGTCCCCTCCCCCATGGCTTGCCCCTTCTTTTATAGGAGTCCTCATAGGTGAGACTTGGCATGTCATGCATAATTAATTTTTTTTTTTATAATTCAATAGTTTGATTATTCACCCACCCATGTGTCACTCTCTCATCAAGGGTCTACAAAATTATTTACTTAAATTTCAATTTAAAACTAATATTTTCCTCACCTCAACGAGATTCTTATTTCTTCTCGTAGTTGCCTCTTGATCCCCCTTTTTACTCCTTAATTTGTGTTCATTACTAAAGTCAATTAATGAGTCAAGATTTGATCCCCTACCTACTCCCTAATTTAACTCAAGTTATCTCTTAGATGGATATTCTTATGTTGGTTGTTGCCACATGGAGGTTCTCTACATTTCTCTAAAATTTAATTTGTTAATCTTATTTGAATTCACCATCCTCTTCTCTTAATTAGGTTTACCTATTTTAGGATTAGTCTTTATCCTTATAATTATGTTCCTCTTCCCCTTTTACCTAATTAAACTACATATTCTACCTACTATTTTCCAACATGGGAAGGGTAGAGTTTTTAAGGTAACCTATTTTATTTCTTCCTATGATCCTCTTAACCCAAGTTTTATTTTTGATTTAATTAGCTCGGTTTCTAACATCATTTACCCTTGATGTAAATTTACCTAGTTTTCATTTCTTGATTATATTTATTAATTTATTTATTTTTAATGATTCCAAGGGTGCCAAGTTTGGTCGTGCTCTTCAAGAACTTCCCTTGAAGTTCCAAGGGTGCCATGCCTAATAATTTATTTGTGATGCCAAGGGTGCCAAGTTGGTCGTTCCTTTCAAGAAATTCCCTTGAAGTTCCAAGGGTGCCACACCACTTGCCCTTCAAGCATTCAGTGACTACGAGGGAAAAGTATAGGTGCAACGTCATAGACCGTTATTGCCTCTTATGTTTCCTGCTATAATGAGACTAATGGTGTCGGGGATCAAGGAATCCACCTTGATGCGCGCCCCCCAGTAAAATCCTCATGAGTGACCCAACTTTGGGACCTGCCCTCATGACATCGTGATCTTCAAGGCAAAGGTGTTTTCAACCTTTCCAGCCCAAGTCACGGCAGGAGTGCTAGTGGGTGAGATCAGGGACACTGTCCCACCCCTTGCATGTGGTTCCATCCACTTGTACAACCCCATCACCCATATGTGAGTCATTCGGCCAAACAACTAATCTGTGCCTGCAACCACTAACATATCATCAGAATATAGATAAACATATATAACAGGTTTCAAAATTGACTTAGAATTTCAAAGATAAAATAATATAAATTTTCATCAAACCAAGGGTCGTCAACTCGTCATATGCGAGTGCCTCTGGTGGTTTCCTGCCATACTCAATAATCATCAGTAACAAGGTTTATCAGTGTTAGCCATTGTCATAATAACATCATCACCATCACCTAGTCATTTGCATCATTGTTCATTGTGAACCAGAACTAATGCAAGTAGGTAACATAGGGGACACATCCATCATGGATATCATCATCATAACATCAATGGAAACATACATATCCATCAAAGCTATCAACATCGTAACCTCAGTAGAAAACATACCTATCCATCAAAGCTATCATCATCATGATATCAATAGGGAGCATACATATCCTTTAGTGCTATCATCATGTTGAAGCCCCGGAAATCGGGTCTACAACAAGGGGGATACCCGCCCGGTCCGGACCTTGGTTGGCAGCTCCTTATCCGTCTGGTATAGCGGGTCCGACTGGGGATATGGGACCAGTTTCCTAATCTATGAGTGTGTGTGTGTAGAATTTGATGTTCCTGATCTAACAGTTCCTAATTGAGATATTCTAATTCTAACTTTAATCTAATGCTATGCTATTATAATCTAATAAGCAGCAACATCTAAGTCTATACTAACCCAGGATGTAATTCTTCTATTATGCGATCTAGAAAGATTTCAAATAACAACTGGTAATAAATATCATTCAGCTATTATGAGAAAAGAAATCAATAAGGTTGAACCACTTCGCATAAAAAATTAGATGAAACAGTTGTGAAAAACATATTGCATAATGAACTATTGATACATTAAGCATAAATAAATAGTTATCACCGTACAAAAGTGCCAAATGATAACTCAGGCATTCATGCAATAATACATAAACAACTAAAAAATGTATATCACTTTAACACATAAGCAGAAATGGTCAAGAGATAAAAGTACCATTTATGACTAGTCCAACTCATGAGCTTCAAGCGACAATGATTTATCTCTCTTTGATCTAACATTCACTAAGAGTACAGAAGTGCAACATCAGTAGCAGATATCAAATGCAAACATCAACAAATCCTGTTCCATTCATTCACCAAAACCTCCTCTGAGGGTGCAAAAGTGCATGTTCTGAGGACAAGTTTTTGATAAATTTTTGGAACCTTCTCTAAATGCATGAGAAGGGTTTAAATACTACTAACTAAATAACTTAATTACACAGATTCAAGATAGGTTTAAATGACCGCCCTTTTTCTAAGCAAAAATAAAACAAAACTATTTCTAAAAATTAAATCTAATATCTAACTATTTCTGCATTTGCTCCTTAACGTTGCAAGCATTCAGTGTTTGCCTGAGTAGAGTTTGTTGACTGTCTTCCGCTTTTGGTTGAGCTAAGCAAACAGAATTGGTAAGAGCTGGCACCATCTTCTCAGCAAAATCGATGATATACTCGAGAGTCATCCTCTGACTATGTGGCTTTACTGCGTATGCCCAGTAATAATCTCAATTCAACTTGGTTAACCCTTTGAATTGCTTCTTCCTTTTCTTTAGCTTTCTATTTCCAGTTTGTTTTTTACCATTGCTTTCTTGCATTTTTCTGGCTTACAGGTGACTGAGCAGTTAGAGGCTTTCCTTCTCGAGCAATTTTCTCAGCGATGCACGATTAGCGCTAGGCGCTAATCGCACATCAGAAACTACCTCCGTTCTTTGATCCGGGTTTCTCTGATGCATTTTTTGCCTTTTGCGCCTCTTCATCTTTATCGGGTATAAAGCTTCAAAATTTGTAAAAATAATGACCTCGTGAGCTCTTGACCCTGAGCATTAAACTGCCTGATGATATCAGCATCGTTCAATACTCATTTAACCATGGCTGTATATGAAAGACCTGTAATGGATGGCTAAGCAGCATTTTGTGAATCTGTGGCTCTGTCACATGCGGTATATGTTTATGAGGGCATCTTTTCTCTGTCTTTGAACATTGGAGCTCTACCCTTTTTCCTGATAGCTTCCTGCACATTGCTTTGTGTAACTTTTGTTTTTCGTTCCTGCAGTTCACAAGTGAGGAGAGAGTAATGATAATAAATAACGACAGGAAAGCTTTAAATGCTACAAATATGAAAAAACATGCCATCTGACGTGAACTAGCTCTTCGAACAACACAAAACCATATTTTATTAACAACTGGCATATAACTCATTAATTATCATTAAAGCGCATATCCAATTCTTGGTTCATGGAAAAACTTTTTCTTGAATATTGAGCCAGGAAAATCTGCGATGGAATGTTTCTGCGATTTGCATCGCAGTATCGCTTTTCGTTGTATCGCATTACTGCAATTTTTTCGTGTTGTGCTATCGCAAGGTTTCTTGATCGCGCTATCACAAGATCGCGGATGGCAGTATCGCAAGATCGCAGATCGCTTAATCGTTTAATCATTATGTGTCTTCCATGCAATTTTGCGAGATGCGATATGCGATATTGCATTTCGGCGATTTTTAAGGTTTTCTAACGTGAGTGTTTATTAATGCATCCGATGCGATGGAGTTCGCGTTGCAATCTCGCATTTTATCATTTTGACTCATAAGAAAATGCCCTATCATTCTTTGCATGATGCAATATTTCTTAAGGAGTGACATATATGAGCACTAATTGATTTTTTTAATTTTTTGACTAAGGGTCCCCACTTACATAGTGTTATTGCTAATACTAAATAAGGAGGGGGGTTGTTGGTGGCCACAACACATCATCATAAATTCAATAGAGAACAAACATAACCATTTGGGTAAATATGAAATGTGGCAGTGTATATTTCTGTTCAGCCCAGCGTATGAGTATAAGCGACACAAGCATATATTTGCATGGAAATGAAGGGAAACATATCCCACAATTTACTCTTTAAAACTACTAGCAAACAAATGTAATGAATGCTATGAACTGCCACTAAATCAACACTATCCCATGAACCCACAATCCAAAAAAAAAACATGAGAATATCAGTTCCTGCGTGTGTTCTAGAAAATTACCAGCGTGAAGGCTGAGTGTAGCTGGCTCTGATCTCAAACAGATCTGTGTGTACTTGGCTGGATACTCACATAAACAAGAGGGCTTTAAAGTAGAAACACACTTCACTTCAACTGAAGTCAACTGCTCAACCAAATCTGTCGGTGGCTTCCCATGTTTCCCAGCCATTTCACGTGAATTGAGGCCCATTCTGTCCTCATGACACTCTTCTACCATCGGAAGCCACGCCAAAGATCTGAAGCTCGAGTAATGTAATCTCCAGTCTGAAGATTTGTTCACAGGGTTGAATTTGGGATTGGGTTGTTGTGTCATATTTCTGGAATTGCAATTGTTATGTTTTCATGTTTGAATCTCTGAGACTGCTAATTTTCCCAGACGTTTCCATCGTGCCATTGTGTGGTGTTATGCAAATGAGGTGGGACGAGATTGGAGATTCGACCCCAGACCTCTGAGGAAGGAAATCACATGGAGACTAAAGATTCGATACCCAGACCTCTGGTAAGGGAAGAAGAGGGAGAATTTGCAGATGAGAGGGACCTGCATACGGATCAGGGGAATAGTCCAATTCTTCAACCCAACCAATGAGAAAACAACCTGATCAAGACTGCAGTAGACCATTGGAATGAATAGGACCCTTTTTTTTTTAATTTGGTTTGAAATGAAATGCCAAGAGCCCACAACGTTTTTCCTAGGTTTCCAGCTCTATTTCGAGGTTGTGTGCTTCCTTACGGTGCCATGGAGGATTTGAAACTGGGTGTTGGCTGCATTATGAAGATTTGGGCATTTCTGTAACTACCCACTAAAGACATTAGAACAAATTTATAATAACCCATATCCTTGATCCCATCTTTGCTTTCTTCTGATTTAATTTGGAATATGGTATTTTGAGACCAAGTGTTTGTCCAACTTTTTCTCTGTGTGCTGTTTGAAGACAGAGGCAATTTTTTTATTTTTATTTTTATCTTCCAAAGCAACAGGCATTTTTATACATTTTGCATTGAAATTTAATATAGCACATCCCATATCTGGTTTTCTTCTTCTCTCTGTGTAGTGTGTGTCTAGGAACACTTACGGTCAACTCCAAAATTTGATCAAATTTTAGCTTTAGTTTTATTAAATTCTTAGGGGAATTATTTTATGGAGTCTCAAAGCCTGTAGCCCTCACAGATTATGCAAACGACCAGACACTGTAAAGAAGCACTCTTGGCCCTAGGCCAGAGAGAAAAATAGCAAATTTCTTCAACAATCTAATGTGGCAAAAATGGCTTTGATCCTCTGCAAAGTGATGTAAAATTTAGTTAAAGAGAAATAGATCCTTCCAAAAACCTCTCTCAGCCCTGAAATCACACCTGCACTCATCCTTAAAATGAACTGGTTAATGCACATATTTTATGATAGCTAAGGACGTCTGAGTGCTTAATATATTTATAATAATTTAATGATTAACAATCACCAGAAAATAATAACAGTAAAATAAAACATACAAATAAGTTTGACTAATGAAACTAGTTCCATCTCATTTCGATAAGTTGTCTTTTTCATCGTATAATACCAAAAACTTAATCTTGACTTCGTCATACATTATTTTTCTTGGTTTAGCCTTTGAAATCGAATGAGTGGTTGTTAATTTTCTTGGTTTATGCTTTGAAATCGAATGAGTGGTTGGATGTGAAGCCTTTTTAATGCTCTAACACTAATCAAGCCATTCTCTATAAAAAATTAATAACGAGTTACAAGTGTCACATTATAATAATTGACATATGAAAATTATGTTTTATGTAGTAATATCTTGGTTAAATTTAATATTTACATCAATTGTATAGAATTTTTATATATTGGTATGTATTAAAGAGAAGTCAATAATTAAATATTGATTGCAAAAGGATGTTTTTACATGGGTACATGAAAAGTTATGAGTGTGTTTTAAAATATTATTAAATTAATTTGTTTTGAAATTTTTAATAATAATTTGAATTAAATTATAGTTTTCATAAATATAATTATTGATATAAATATATATTATAATTTGAATATAATATTTTCAATAGGTTGCTATGATAATTTGACAATTTATTTAATTATTTATGCATAAGTGAGTGAAGTGGAGTGGTTACTAGTCATAAGTTGTGATAATTTAATAGTAACCTTGGGTTTTCTTTGAAAAAGGTTGGGATCTTTCTTTGGAGATGAACTTAAGTGATAGCAGGGATGTCACTATCTCTTTCTTTATAAGTGAGGCGTGGTAGGTGTTATAATCAATTTGATTAATCTCGATAGTCTTTATGTAGCTAAAACAAAATTTCCCACCTTTGCAAATAGAAGACAACTTCCTTGGATTGGGAAGTATGCTTTTCGTTTGATTGGCATGAGTTCCTTATTTAGAGTATTCTTGTTTATTTCTCAATTCAATGCTCGATATATTATCCACTGCATGATTAGATCCTTCAATTGTTAGGTCACGTGTCACATCATCTCTAACTAGTTGAGACACTAACATCATCGCTTACTAGTTGGTGTAACAAGGATATTATCTATAATAAATTAATGTGGTGATGTTTCAAAGAGTTTCTTGGTTGGCTGAACTCATAGTAACTATTCCTTAAACACTACATCTTGACGCACAGTCACTTGATTTGTACGGTATCTAGTTATTTATTTATTTACAACTGCTACTAAAGATGTTTTAAGTTTTAACACTTTTGACATCAAAATCATTCATATTTTTGCAAACTCATGAGATTAAGTTCACCATTTGAAATTATTCTTCTAAATTGTCCACCTCTTTCGATTTTTTTTTTTCTGCCTATGGCCTAAATGCAATACTATAAATATCATTTTAGGGAATACACTGATAAGGGTCCAAAATGACACTTATTGAGATATTATGGAAAATACTGCAGAATTATCATAAGGGATAACTTAGAATTTAAGGCTTTGAAAATATAAAACATATGAACAACTTAATAAAATAAAATAAAATAAAAAAGGGGAAGAGAAAAAAAAATCTCAAAGACTCGTTGAAATAATTTGTATGCTCTTTTCTTCTACGACAATATTATTGCAACATCTATGACATTGAACTTTAACATATGCAATGATGATCATACAAATCACTTTTTGTTACATATTGTCCCCGACATTGTCACTTATAGGGACATGTAGACGTAGTTTGAAATGAACTACTATAATTGGAAGCTACAGGAGTACAGTGTGTGAATGACTTTACTTGGTTGAATGCATCATATATTAATTGTACCATGAGATGAATATTGATTGTGATTGTCCTGCTTCTTGTTGTGTTGTTTCTTAATACATAAATAATTGTGGGTTGCAAGGTTCACTAGATATAGTCCTTTAGTTTATAATGGAATCCATGGTATAGATACCTTGGGAAATTCGAACCTGCCCACTAGAAAGTAAATCAATTTGGATATTCACTTACTAAAGAGTCATTATTTCTTGGAATAACCCATATTTAGATTCCAAGTCAAACTAAAATGGTAGATAACTATGACGTCGAACAATGTAAGCTTAGATTGGAGGGATTGCGTACCTACTATTAATTTCCTTGAGAAAATGGCCAACAAGAATGAAGAAAATGGGGAGCAAACTTTTGATGAAAAAAAAGGACTTGCATTATGAACATAGTATGAAGGATGATCATAACAAGGACAATTGTTGGACATTACATCTCAAGCTCATGTTCGAAGGAACTATACTAGAAAGACATTCTTGAATATTCAAGAGGTTAAGGGAATGAAAAGGAGAAGCATTAGATTTTATGACAATGTTTCATGAGGGCCTAATAGAACTAATTAGGTAAAAACAACAATAATAATAATAATAAATAAATAAATTTGTTGAGAAAATTACTTAATCCAAAAGATGAAAACGATTTTGTTGATTGATTTTAATTCATTAGTGAAAATTTGCTTAATTTAAAAATCAGAGATACCTGTTACCAGAAGGTTAGCAAGAGTTTCAGGAAGGGTTCCTAGGATATGTGTCATCGTATTTTCCTTTATGTTCTAAGGACTTTGGGATGAGGTCCATTGTTAATAGGGTGTGTATGTAGTGCCAACTCTAGTTTCCTGACCCAGATATGACATTATCTTAGATACTTTATTCTTTGAGGACCTCAGGTTGAGGATCCAGACACATGACTCTATTAGTAGTGATTGTGATATTAGTGGTTGTGATGTTTATGTATATTCTCCAATGACATTATGATGATGATAGTATTAATGGTTAGGTATGTTCTCTATTGGTATTATGATGATTGTAACATTAATGGTTATGCACATTCTCTATTGATATTATGATGAGTCTGGCATAAATGGTTATGTTTTCTCTATTGAATTTATGATGATGATAGCACTAAAGGATATGTATGCTCCCTATTGATATCATGATGATGATTGCTTTGATGGATAGGTATGTTTTCTACTGAGGTTACAATGTTGATAGCTTTGATGGATATGTATGTTTCCATTGATGTTATGATGATGATATCCATGATGGATGTGTCCCCTATGTTACCTACTTGCATTAGTTTTGGTTCACAATGAACAATGATGTGAATGACTAGGTGATGGCGATGATGTTATTATGACAATAGCTAACACTGAGAAACCTTGTTACTGATGATTGTTGAGTACAGTAGGAAACCACTAGAGGCACTTGCATATGACGAGTTGACGACCCCTGGTTTGATGAAAATTTATATTATTTTATCTTTGAAATTCTAAGTCAATTAGGAAACCTGCTATATATGTTTATCTATATTCTAATGATATGTTAGTGGTTGCAGGCACAGATTAGTTGCTTGGCCGAATGACTCACATATGGGTGATGGGGTTGTACAAGTGGATGGAACCACATGGGAGGGGTGGGACGGTGTCCCTAATCTCACCCACTAGCACTCCGGTCATGACTTGGGCTGGAAAGGTTGAAAACACCTTCGCCTTGAAGATCATGATGTCATGAGGGCAGGTCTCGAAGTTGGGTCACTCATGACGATTTTACCGGGGGGCGCGCATCAAGGTGAATTCTTTGATCCCTGGCATCATTAGTCTCACTATCGCAGGCAACATAAGAGACGATAGCGGTCTATGACATTGCACCTATAATTTCCCCTCATAGTCATTGAATTCTTGAAGGGCAAGTGGTGTGGCACCCTTGGAACTTCAAGGGAATTTCTTGAAAGGCACGACCAACTTGGCACCCTTGGCATCACAAATAAACTATTAGGCATGGCACCCTTGGAACTTCAAGGGAAGTTCTTGAAGGGCACGACCAAACTTGGCACCCTTGGAATCATTAAAAATAAATAAATTAGTAAATATAATCAAGAAATGAAAACTAGGTAAATTTACATCAAGGGTAAATTATGTTAGAAACCGAGCTAATTAAATCAAAAATAAAACTTAGGTTAAGAGGATCATAGGAAGAAATAAAATTGGTTACCTTAAAAACTCTACCCTTCCCATGTTGGAAAATAGTAGGTAGATTATGTAGTTTAATTAGGTAAAAGAGGAAAGAGGGACATAATTGTAAGGATAAAGATTAATCATAAAATAGTTAAACCTATTTAAGAGAAGAGGATGGTGAATTAAAATAAGATTAATAAATTAAATTTTAGAGAAATGTAGAGAACCTCCAAGTGGCAACAACCAACATAAGAATATCCATCTAAGAGATAACTTGAGTTAAATTAGGGAGTAGATAGGGGATCAAATCTTGACTCATTAATTGACTTTAGTAATGAACACAAATTAAGGAGTAAAAAGGGGGATCAAGAGGCAACTAGGAGAAGAAATAAGAATTTTGTTGAGGTGAGGAAAATATTAGTTTTAAATTAAAATTTAAGTAAATAATTTTGGAGACCCTTGACGAGAGAGTGACACATGGGTGGGTGAATAATCAAACTATTGAATTATAAAAAATAAAAAAATTAATTATGCATGACATGCCAAGTGTCACCTATGAGGACTCCTATAAAAGAAGGGGCAAGCCATGGGAGAGGGGACTTTTTGGGAACCCTATTGTGGGATGGATGAGACTATATCAGAGCAGTGATTACGAAACTATAGTGAGTTTGGTGAGGTAGAGGATTTTAGAGAGGGGACTCTTGAGCCAAGGAGCGCTCTCCTCTACCAGCTATTTCATTCCTCCATTGTACAACCCCATTGTAGCACGGGGGTCCGCGGGGAAGAAGAGTACCAAAGGAGTAGGTTGGGAGGTTAACCAGTGGGTCAACGCATTCAGATCAAGTATATCGTCATTCACTCTCGGAGGTGACCGAAAACAAGGGAAGACAAGTAACGACAATCAAGTGGAGTCTCATCTTCTGGTGAACGGTTCATATGTGTTGCAATATGATTTTGTATGAGTTCTTTATGGCCTTAATTAAATATATGTAAATTTTATGATATGTCTAGTGAAATGAAATTCAGGGATGTGTTAGACAATGCTGAATAAATTGGAATTCCTAATGTTTTTCTCTTCTGGTTATAGTTTATTGTGATAAAAAAAAAAAAAAATGTAGTATAGAACTGGTCCTTACACTATACTATACTATACTATAAAATATAAGGACCAGTTCTATACTACATTTTTTTTTTTGTTTTTGATCACAATAAAATATAACCAGAAGAGAAAAACATTGGGATTCCAATTTATTCAGCACTGTCTAACACATCCTTGAATTTCATTTCATTGAACATATCATAAAATTTACATATATTTAATTAAGGCCATAAAGAACTCATACAAAATGATATTGCAACACATATGTACCATTCACCAGAAGACGAGACTCCACTTGATTGTCGTTACTTGTTTTCCCTTGTTGTTAGTCACCTCCAAGAGTGAATGACGATGTACTTGATCTTAATGTGTTGACCCACTGGTTAACCTCCCAGCCTACTCCTTAGGTACTCTTCTTCCCCGCGGACCCCTGAGCTGCAATGGGGTTGTACAATGGAGGAATGCAATAGCTGATAGAGGAGAGCACTCCTTGGCTCAAGAATCCCCTCTCTAAAATCCTCTACCTCACCAAACTCACTATAGTTTCGTAATCACTGCTCTGACATAGTCTCATCCATCCCACAATAGGGTTCCCAAAAAGTCCCCTCTCCCATGGCTTGTCCCTTCTTTTATAGGAGTCCTCATAGGTGACACTTGGCATGCCATGCATAATTAATTTTTTTTTTTTTAATTCAATAGTTTGATTATTCACCCACCCATGTGTCACTCTCTCATCAAGGGTCTCCAAAGTTATTTACTTAAATTTTAGTTTAAAACTAATATTTTCCTCACCTTAACAAGATTCTTATTTCTTCTCCTAGTTGCCTCTTGATCCCCCTTTTTACTCCTTAATTTGTGTTCATTACTAAAGTCAATTAATGAGTCAAGATTTGATCCCCTATCTACTCCCCAATTTAACTCAAGTTATCTCTTAGATGGATATTCTTATGTTGGTTGTTGCCACATGGAGGTTCTCTACATTTCTCTAAAATTTAATTTATTAATCTTATTTTAATTCACCATCATCTTCTCTTAATTAGGTTTAACTATTTTAGGATTAATATTTATCCTTACAATTATGTCCCTCTTTCCCCTTTTACCTAATTAAACTACATAATCTACCTACTATTTTCCAACATGGGAAGGGTAGAGTTTTTAAGGTAACCTATTTTATTTCTTCCTATGATCCTCTTAACCCAAGTTTAATTTTTGATTTAATTAGTTCGGTTTCTAACATCATTTACCCTTGATGTAAATTTACCTAGTTTTCATTTCTTGATTAAATTTATTAATTTATTTATTTATAATGATTTCATGGGTGCCAAGTTTGGTCGTGCCCTTCAAGAACTTCCCTTGAAGTTCCAAGGGTGCCACACCTAATAGTTTATTTGTGATGCTAAGGGTGCCAAGTTGGTCGTGCCTTTCAAGAAATTCCCTTGAAGTTCCAAGGGTGCCACACCACTTGCCCTTCAAGCATTCAATGACTACGAGGGGAAAGTATAGGTGCAATGTCATAGACCGCTATCATCTCTTATGTTGCCTGCTATAGTGAGACTAATGGTGTCGGGGATCAAGGAATCCACCTTGATGCGCGCCCCCCGGTAAAATCGTCATGAGCGACCCAACTTTGGGACCTGCCCTCTTGACATCGTGATCTTCAAGGCGAAGGTGTTTTCAACCTTTCCAACCCAAGTCACGGTGGGAGTGCTAGTGGGTGAGATTAGGGACAGTGTTCCACCCCTCCCATGTGGTTCCATCCACTTGTACAACCCCATCACCCATATGTGAGTCATTCGGCCAAGAAACTAATCTGTGCCTGCAACCACTAACATATCATCATAATATAGATAAACATATATAGTAGGTTTCCGAATTGACTTAGAATTTCAAAGATAAAATAATATAAATTTTCATCAAACCAGGGGTCGTCAACTCGTCATATGCGAGTGCCTCTGGTGGTCTCCTGCCATACTCAATAATCATCAGTAACAAAGTTTCTCAGTGTTAGCCACTGTGATAATAACATCATCGCCATCACCTAGTCATTCGCATCATTGTTCATTGTGAACTAGAACTAATGGACGTAGGTAACATAGGCGACACATCCATCATGGATATCATCATCATAACATCAATGGAAACTTACGTATCCATCAAAGCTATCAACATCATAACCTCAGTAGAAAACATACCTATCCATCAAAGCTATCATCATCATGATATCAATAGGGAACATACACATCCTTTAGTGCTATCATCATCATAAATTCAATAGAGAATAGACATAACCATTTATGCCACACTCATCATAATATCAATAGAGAATGTGCATAACCATTAATGTTACAATCATCATAATACCAATAGAGAACATACCTAACCATTAATACTATCATCATCATAATTTCAATGGAGAACATACATAAAAATCACAACCACTAATATCACAATCACTACTAATAGAGTCATGTGTCCAGATCCTCAACCTGAGGTCCTCAAAGAATAAAGTATCTAAGATAATGTCATATTAGGGTCAGGAAACTAGAGTGGGCACTACAGGAATATCATGTGTCCAGATCCTCAACCTGAGGTCCTCAAAGAATAAAGTATCTAAGATAATGTCATATTAGGGTCAGGAAACTAGAGTGGGCACTACAGGAATATCCAAAATCAATTGTATTTATGGGCATGCATGGTTGAAAAAACTTGGTGCTAGATTGATGGTCAAGAGGTGGTCAACTACAATAAAACTATGTGAGAAACAATTATGAATCCTAAGATTCCTAATAACTTAGCCAATGGGATTCAAACTATTGTAATTGATTCAAGTGCTACAAATTATGGTTTCTTATATAAGAACATGCCTATAAATAGATGAATATGTAAGGTTGTAAGAATATGATGAGATGAATTGATTGATTGAGATCAAGTGATGTAATGAGCATATGAATATTAGGTGTGGACTAAGGTCAATGCTCATTGTGGTTAAGCTAAATAATTGGTGAATAATATAAAAAGTGGTCAAGCTCAAAGTTTTGATGATTTTCCTGATTAAGGTTTCTCACGGCAAAATATTTATGTTCTGTTCATATATTTATGTATTTTTCATTGTTTATTTATGGTTTATTGCTCTCTGCTAAAGGTTTTGGTAATTGAGTCATAAAGTCTAGTTTAAAGCTCGATCAACTCAACCAGTGGTTTGAGATCTTGGTTTCAGAATATACTATCCATAACATTTGGTATTTAAGTATTATAGCTGGTATCAAGGGACCTAACATTTCAATCCAAATCTTGTTAATGACTTTTCGTTGGTCATCTAGTCAATGTCACTCCAAAGAAAGTTTGAAGTCTACTTGCAAGCAATATCATAAGACATTTCTAACTTTAAGACTTGTTTGTGTTGAGTTTGGATATCTACACAATGCAGGTCTCAACTCGTTTACATCCATGTTTTTACTATTCTCTACTAATTTAAGGGTTTCAATGCTAGCCTTTACTAATTATAGTTCATTGCCTAAGTTAGAAACCATCAGGGATGCTTCCCCTACCACATTAAGTTGGTCAATACCGAACTCAATCGGTACACACTCTAGTGACAACTTGATTCTAAGGAATCATTTTGTTGGATCAATGAGTCTTGCAACATCACATACCTCATCTCATCTCTTATTTATTTTGTCCCATTCAACATTTTACAAGTCGTTTGTTGATTTACAAAACTAGATTCTCCTTGCAGTCCTTTTATTTATTTCCTCATCCAATGCATATTCCCTTTGTCTTTCGGCCATATCCTCCATTTTATTGGCATTAATGTGATGTATTCCTCTATATAGGCCATCTAGGGATTTTACTCCATTTTAGGCATATCACAAACAGTTACCCTCTTCATCGAACCCATTCTTACTTTTGGTCAATGATGGAAACACTGTTGGCCATGTTCATTTCTACATAAAACATTTCCATGATTTTTTATTATACTTGCAATCAATGTTCAAAAATTGTTCCCACTCATCTTGTCTTTTCATCCAACAGAATTGATTGGAGTTCTTAGAGGAGGTCTTGGTTCAACAATATGACCAACACCCTTATTAATTAGGAACTTGTGTAGTAAGGTTGGTACAATATAAACAAATCTATCATGAAGTTCATCATAAAATCTTATTTTGACATCATCTAGAGATGTGTGCTCTTTTACTGTTTATTATTTATAAATAGTCCATGTAATTTTATCTATTCACTCGTATGAATTAGTTCATCCACCATGTTATCACTCAGGTTGTCCCTTGGCTCCTTAAGGGATACGGCCGAGGTAACCACAAACCAATCTTTGGATTGCAGGTCCTAGCCTACCTGCAATCAGAGAGGGCTCTCTCTTTAAAATTTAGCTTTGTTTTGGGTTGATTTTAGGCTAGTTATGGTGTACATGGGTTTTTTTTTTATTTTGGTGGGAAGGAGGATGTTTTCAAGCAGAGTTGGGATGCATAGTGGGAGAAGTTTAGACCATTGGGCATGGAGTCAAGGATTAAGGATGTTGGTGCGTTTTCTTGGTCACAAGATGAACTACAGAGCATAATAGTTTAAACAAGGAACAATATCAAAGCTGGAATAAGGATGAAATGGATGTCAGGGAATGAAAGATAGCTAAGCAGCTTTCATTATGCTAACAGAGGGAAGGCGAGTGAAAATTATATAGGAGCAATCAATGATTCCTAAATAACAGTCATATATGAAAGAACTAGTGTAAATATGAGCAAAGAAGTATTCATATTTAGGACTAATTTAGAGGAAAACATGGAGAAATAATAGGAATTGAGAACAGAATACAAATAAGCAACATCTGTACTATTCTTTCTTCCTGCAATTTAGATCATGACATATAGATGATATAGCATACATAGAAACAGAAAACAAGGGAGAAAGATTTATTGTTCCATGAAGAAATCATTAGAATTCTGCAATCAAATCTTTAGCCATCAAATCCACAAAGAGACAATCCATAAGCCAACATTCCAGCAATCTATGTTCATTAAATCTCTCGAAGTATATAGCGCAAGTCCAAAAAGAGGATTATCAACCAACCAACCCTTTAAACAATACTCAGGGTGGTTTATTCAGGCAAAATATCTATAAACAACAGATCTGAGACAGATCTCATGAAATAACTGTCTTAACCTAATTTGTACTGAAATAAATGCAAGAAATATCTATCTCAGCTGCGCTGGAGGCAGCTGCATCAAAAATGAGGCTTTGAGGTGTCCTTTGAGCTCTGTGCTGTTCATTCTGCAATAACTGTGCTTTGGAACTTGAAGCGCTCCTCTCAGGTGGCATTGATTCTCATTAATCTCGATCTGATAAGCTTTTAATGGCTTTTACTGCTACACTGATACTCTTTGACTTGTTGGGGTCTTCTTTATTGCTCATCTGCTTTGAAATTAAAATCTTTCACTGAAAAATATTTAACTGATACTCTTTGCCGCTACTCTGATACTCTTTGACCTGAATCGGGGCTCTTTCCTTCCACTGATACACTTTAATGCTGAAAAATCGCCCTTGCCCACCACTTTATGGTAAGATTTGACTGCTGCTGCGCTTTCTGTGGCTTTCTGCGGGCTTTGAAGGAGTTTCGGCGCTGGCCGATCAAAACTCTATCAAAAATGAAGAAATGTTGTACAAATGGCGGAGATTTTGTGAAAACAGGACTGTACTGAGGCCGTGCTCGCTGTCCGGAGCAAATCTGGGCTGAAGCGATCAAAAATAGCTGAGGAATGGCCATATTTCCCTTTGAAAATGGAGCGCGCGCAAGCGCCGACCATAAACCATGGAGAAATGCCTTTTTCTTCATATAAAGCAAAAAATGACTTTACACAAGAAAATTGATAAAAAAAAATGGAGCGGGAGCGACACTATAGCGGAAATTGAATCTGGGCCGTTGGATCGCACGAAGGTAGATCCAACGGCTAGCGCTAAATCGGTGATCGGCGGATTGGCGGATCCAAAACACAAAACCTTTGAAATGTCGCGGACCCGAAATGCTTATAGGCTCCTTCTTTGTTGAAATCGGGTCCGGCCCGTCGGCGAACCCAAATCGGCGGATTTTAATAAAAATGATAAGCGGACCCGATCTCCCTTCAAAACTGCACTTTATAATATTTCGGCTCCATCCAGTCAAAGCAATACATGGGAATGATGCGATTAAACATGGGCCGTTGATCTGCAGGCCCAGAATGGGCGGCTGCGATTAACTCGGCATTTCGGCAATCGTCGGGGCGGAGGGTTTACATATATGCGATCATCGAAATGGGCGACCGCCGAATTGATCAGAGCCGTTGGATGAGCGGGGACGATGGACAGTTGCGATTAAATCGTTGTTTCGCTATCGGCGGGTTCACACATAGGTGATCGCCAAATTGATCTGGGCCGTTTATCTGGGGGCCCAATCCAACGGCTCCCAATAAGTCAGAGCATCAGCAAAGAGTTATTGCGATCGGGGGAAGGAAATATGAGATCGAAGGGGTTTATACTGATTCAGAGAAGGGTTTTTTAAGCAAAATGAGGGATTGTTGAGGCCTCGGAAGGGGTCCGATAGCCTAAAAGAGGGATTTCATGTGTTTTGAGAAGGGTTTTAAGCCTTGAAAAGGTTAAAACATGGCTAATGGAGGGTTTTATAGATCGGAGGAGGGATTTTATGCATAGGAAGGAGTCCAAATGCATTAGAAGAAGGTTTATGAAGCAAAACTGAGGGTTCTTACTAAGTTTCAGGCAAACTTAGTAATTCCAAAGCATATTTATGGTTATGTTTCAACCAGGGGAGGGGATATGTAAATAGGGGGATTTTATACATACTTTTATAGGGGAAGGGGAAAATGAGAAGGGATTTACATATTAGAGTTAGAGGTTAATATGAATGTTGATCAGAAAGCGCTAAGTTTAGAGATCTTAGGCTATTAAAGGGGAAAATGACTCATAGAGTGAATAAGAGTACTCCTAAGCAAAGTAGACCTTTACTTAGGCAAATAATATGAGAAATGATGAAATTAAGAGATGTCAAGCAGATCTTGACCTCTTTAGGGGAATTATTGAGTAATTTAGGGAAGAGGAAGAAGGGGAAGTTAGACATGCCTCGCTTGAGCTGACCAAAATGGAAAACTGCCTCATACTTGTGATCTGAATAGATATAACACTTGAAAACATGAAATGGATCACATAGCTTGATTCTGCAACCACAAAACTACTTACCCAGCCTACTTACCTAGCATTTTCTCTTCTTTTTGGTTTGGGTGCACTTGAACTAGCAAACCCAGCTTTTCAACTTTTCTTTTGGCTATCCTCCTATCTAAATTGACCCTTATATCCTTCGGGGCTCAGATTAAGCTGTTGAGCACCCAAGATTCTCTACCTATCTACAAATCTGCCAAGATTAAACAGTTTGGACAGATATTTATTCTCTATATTCTAAAACAAGAAATTTAAACCTAGGGAAGCCAAGATTAAGTTGTTTGGCCTTCCCTTAACTGTGAAATTCTTCAAAAATGGTATAATTCTTAAAAAATGGAATTTGATGGAAATATGGAACTTTGCAGCATGAAAAGATGACATATTTGGCATGTAAAACAGTCAATCATGAAATATGAACACCTATTGCAATAGGAGGCTAACAGTGGCTCCACTTGGGGATGGCTTTTCCAGGTGAAAAGCCAAGAACAACAGGTCAGAATGCCTTGGTCTTCAATTATTGTTGTAATCTGAAAACTTCCTTCTTCTTTGATGCTTTTGACTGAATTCTTGTACGTTGATATGCAATATCCTTTTGAGCTGAATTACAGAAAAATTACAGCTCTGCTTCTTGCCTTTTGGGTGCTTGTAAACATATTCAAATCTTCCAGAGCACTTCTTTTTGAAATCAATTCAAAACAGAGATCAAATGGTGCATTTGCTTTGATCCTTCCATCAAAATTTGTTGCATTATTCCCTTATCGGACTGCTATAAATAGACATGCTGAAAATACAAATAATAATTTACAAAAATAATATACAGATGCATTATGTACATCAAAAGGGCTCCTGATAGTGTTTAAGCATTCGGCCAGGGACAGGGCCTTCTTCAGCTTCTGTGCCATCCAAACTTTTCAAAAAATATGTATTATTGCCTTGCACAGCTGAAATAATAAAGGGGCCTTTCCACAGGGAGTCGAATTTGTCGTGCTTTCCTTTGTCCTCTCTTCTCGAATCCCATCTTAAAACTTTGTTGCCGATGAGAAAATCTTCGGCCTTGGTTCTTCTATCAAATATTTTCTTCAGCTTCTCTTGCAAAATCTGACTTCTATTATACACTTGCTCCCTTGTTTGCTGTAGATGGATGGTTTGATTGATTCTTCTTTGGATATCATTAGGCTCAGCTTGAATCTCTTGCAGCAGCTTGATGATAGGAATGCCCAAAGATGAAGGAAATCTAGCCTCCATGCCATATACTAGCTCATATGGGCTCATTCCAATGGATCTCTTGGTTGACAATCTGTCTGCCCATAGGGCATTTACAAGCTTTTTGTGCCAGTTCTTCTTGTTTTCCTCCAGCACTTTCTTAATGATGTTAATCAGACTCTTGTTGGATGATTCGGCCAAGCCATTACCTTGAGGGTAATAGGCTGTGGAGTGACCTAAGGTAATGTGGAATTTGTGGCAAAAACTGATCATTTTCTTGGATTTGAAGGCAGCAGCGTTGTCTGTAATGATCTTTTCAGGGCAGCCGAATCTGGACAGAATGTTGGTTTCAAGGAATTGGATAATGGTGGAGTCATTGGCTTGCCTACATGGGATGGCTTCAATCCACTTGGTAAAGTAATCTGTGGCTGTTAGAATCCACTTATGCTGGCCAGAGGATGATGGATGGATTTCACCAATGAAGTCTAAACCCCATTGCTGAAAAGGCTTTTCGGTTGAGATGGGCTTAAGTAGAATTTCTCTAACTGCTGACATTTGTTCCATTTTTCTCCAATATTTGGTATCCCAGTGGCCTGTGCAATAGTTTCTGGTGACAGAATGAAATCTACTCCGGCGAGGTTTACACGGCCATCATGTAAATGTAGAACAAACAAACGAGCTAGTTCACGATGATGTTGGATTTGTGAAATTAACTCACAATAGTGGTAGCATGATTGATAGCGAAAACAATCCATTGCAAGCAGGCAAGCATGCAATTGAACCAAAGAAGTAGGCTCTTCCCTGAGATGCCTACCACCTTTGCCACCTCTGTGAGACCTCCATGGCACATTACCCTCTGCTGTGGAATCACTGTCATACTCCTGCTCATAAACTGAATCTGTGTCTGACATGGCTTTAAAAACAAGATGTCTGCAATATGTATGTTGATATAGGTGTGGTGAAATCAAAAGTTCAATGTATGCTCAAAACCCAAACATATTACATATGTACCAAAGCATCATAGGAAACAAGCCACAATGGTAATAGCTTTGTTTAAGTAGATTGGCATAAAACAGTCACTACTTTGATCACAAGGGAATTTTGACAAATGAGCAAAAAGTGTAATGTGCAGCCTTTGTAATGCTGGCTAAAATTTGTCAAAGGGGAAAATGAGTATGGGACTGTATTTTATCAATGGAGAATGGGAAAACAACGTGATAATGACCATAATAAAACAATGGAAATGACAGTGGTAATACAATGGCAATGACAGCAGTGGTAAAATGATAAACTGAAAGCGTGAGGGCAGTGACACTTTGACAATAGATGCGTAGGTACATATATCAACCATACAAGTTGGGAAAATCTTCACAAAGCCACCAACATGTTTTTAAAACCCTAAGGAATGAATCTGCTATGAGCATAGGGTTTCACCTCTCTACACCCAACACATTAATTTCCCCACTTTAAACACACTACAATCATTTTCAAAATTTACTAAGCAGCCATTAAAAACCTACTTGCAAGCTGTTGGAGTCGATTTGGCATGGATCCAGACGCAATAGCAGAAATTTTTTGGCTCTGTGACTGTATGCGTAGCGTGCCTACCCAACGCGTAGCGCGCACCATATGCGTAGCACCTGTGTTATTTTGCAAAGGCAGGGGAAGCTATATGCGTAGCGCCCCTTATATGGGTAGCGTGCCTCCTGTATGGGTAGCACGCAACTCCAGCTCCATTTTCGCTCTTGTAATCAGCGCCTTTGACCTCTGCTTTGAGAATTGGTGGGAATGAATTGTCTTCAATACTTTATATGGGTTGCAAAATATCTCATAAAATCAAATTTGATTTTAAATTTACTTCATGACCCACTTTTCTAATGTTTGGCACTTTGTCATTTTGATCACTTAATATAAAATTTGTTCTTTGGCTTTTTATTATATTTCTGAGTCCTGAACTGACGACACTTGGTTGTTTTTGCAGGAATCCGGCATTTGGCTTCGGAAAAGATCAGAGGCTTGCTCTGAAACTTCTTGTGATGAAACAAATACAATTATTACAAAAAATGAAGTTTGACAATTTCTAGTTCCAAAACAGAGTTTTGGACTAAAAATGTCTTCAAAGGCTTTCTGAGAAAAAATGTGAAACGAGAATCTTTTGAAACCAACCTCATGGCCTGCAGGCTTTTATTACATGTATGCAAAGGACTGAAAACCCTAGACTCTAGGACTAAAGACTCTTTTTTAACGAAACTAATCATTTATGACGATGAATGCAATGATCATGTACTTCGGTGATTTTTGAGGAATTTTGACTAACCCTGCAGGTACAAGCATGAGGAAACACAAGACAACCAGACCCCCTCGTCAGTCAATGGCATGCCCCTAGCGAAATGCAACGAAGTGGAACGAGCGAGACACCTAAGAATGATATGCAAAAGCGAAAAGATCTCTGACGGAGGGTTGTAAGGACCGACTCTACCAGGAACATGTCATCAAAAAGATCTTCTTCTTTAGAAAACACCTTTATTTTGACTGCGACAGTGAAATTCTTAGCAATATCATGAGGGTCGAACGGTCTTCCTAGAAACTTGAATAATTGTAGACACGTTATGTTGTTTACTTCCTTGAATGCATGGCCTACATCAAATAGTGAAAAGGCCCCACAGGCTACAGGAAATTGTGGCCAAATAGCCTTCTTTTTGTCCTTCAAATCTTTAGTCAAACCTCCTTCTCTGCAGGTTTGATAAGCAATTTCTCGTGCCATGAGTTTATCAGGGACATACAAAGGTAAGATGTGAGGGGAAGCGGCACTTCCGAATACCCTGACATATGTAAACAGTTCTTCTCCGAACCATCTCACGACAGGGAGTATGTCTACCTCTGCTTCAGGAGAACATCTTGGAGCATCTTTATCATACAACATTTTGTACAGGGGCAACATGATTCCATGACAAATCTTGTAGAAGAATGGAGTGAACTTAGAATCCCACAATTCTTTGTGATAAACATGAATGGGTAAGGGGTCTTGAGTCGTCCATTTCCATCCCATCAAAGGAAACTTGGAAACATAGCAAATTGCATCCATTACATATGCTGATAAGTAGAAAGGGGGATAAATTCTCTAGGAAGCAGTTCTTTTAGACCGGTAATTTAAAATAGTAGCAGCTAAATTGTCAGACAATATTTTAGCCCAATCTATGACAGTAGCATTAACGGCAGCATCCAATAATGGTAGCCATTCAGATGAGAATTTGTTAATGTCTGGCTTCCCGAAAAGTCTACAGAGCATAGCAGCAGCAAAGCAATATGGGGAAGTGAGAGAACCAGTACTATACATACCATGTTTATCTCTTTTCAGCGGTTCGTCTCTCCTTGACCAATCTTTGGTGGATTCTGCTAGGTCTTCATTCTCTTTGGAAAATTTCTCTATGAACTGTTTGTTATAAGTCGCCTGTGGCTCTGGTAAATGATACATCAGCTTCAAATCTTGTGAAGTGAATGAGCCGATAAGTCCTTGACCCTGAGTTTTAAATTGTCTATTTTTTATGTCAGCGTTGTCCAGTACCCATTTAACCATGTCTGTGTATGGGAGAATTTTGGGCCTCGCCGCTATCCGGTGCAAAAACGAACAAGCTAAATCTGCAACTGATGCCTCAGAAGACCCTTGTGAACCTGCAGTAGCCGTAACCTCCATCACCTTGGGATTCTCTTCTTCAAGTAGATTATACATGCCTTCCCAAGTAGTAATACCAACGTCTCTGTTACAGGCAGTGTCTGTATATAGGGGCGTCATTTCTTTGTCATCAGAGCTCGGAAGCTTTGCCTTTCTTCCCCATAATATCCTGTATACTGCTTTGTATAATTCTTTGTTCTTCATTCCTGCAGTTTACAAGTAAGGTGAGAGTAATGATAAGGAAAGGTGACGGGAAAGCTTTAAATGCTGAAGACATATAAAATATACCACCTTACGTGAACTGGCTTTTCGATAAGCACAAAACCATATTTCATTAACAACTAGCAACTAACTCATTAATTAGCATTAACGCGCATAACCAGGTCTTGGTTTATGGAAACAGTTTTCTCGAATAATGAGCCCTAAAGATTTGCGACGAAGCGATTTTGCAATTTGCTTCGCAATATCGCAGATCGTTGTGTCGCAATATTGCAATATCGTTCTATCGCTTTACCGGTAATATCGCTTTGCCGCTTTTGTCACAAAGTTGCAATATCGCAATATCACAGGAGCGTGGCATATGACAATTTTTTGTTAAAGTGTTTTCTGCGAAATGAGATTTTACGATATATGCCATCGCATATCGGTGATTTAAGATTTTTCAGCGTAAGCGGTCTTTGATGCATGCAATGCAATATATATATATATATATATATATATATATATATATATATATATATATATATATATATATATATATATATATGTATATATATATGTATATGTATGTATGTATGTATGTATATATATATGTATGTATGTGTGTATATATATATATATATATATGTATGTACATATATATGTATATATATATATATATATATATATATGTATGTACATATATATGTATATATATGTATGTATGTATATATATATATGTATGTATGTATATATATATGTATGTATATATATGTATATATATGTATATATATATATATGTATGTATATGTATGTATATACATACATATATATACATACATACATATATATATATATATATATATATATGTATGTATGTATATATATGTATGTATATACATACATATACATACATATATATATATATATATATATATATATATATATATATATATATATATATATATATATATATATATATTTTAATATGTAGTCTCACATCGCGATCTTGCAATCTTAGAATTCGGCTTGCAAGGAGGTATCTTGTTATCCTTTTTGTGATGCGATTTTTCTTAAGGAAAGATTTTGTCTTACCTTATCATGCAACTTAAACTTTTTTAGATTTTTCAAGGGTATTTTCCTAAGTTTATGATGGTAAGTTTTATTAAAAAGGAAATACAAGCACTAATTAATTTTTAAATTTTTGACTAAGGGTCCCCACTTATTTAGTATTAGTAATAACATCAAATAAGAAGGGGGGTTGTTGCTGGCCACAACAAAATGAAAACACAAATAATGAATTATATGCTTATACCATTCTGAACACAAAAATTTATACCTGATCTTCATACCTGGATCTTGCTTTCCTTCACTTTCTTAAGCTGTTTTTTCATCCACATGAGCCAGCAAGTTGATTCCCAATGCCTGAAAGTTTGATTATGTCAACATTTTTGCCAATCCTTGTCCTTTCACCAACTTTGTGGGTTTTATGTCCAAAACATATTCTTGGATCTTGGCTATCCATTTTCCTCTTCTGCCTTCTACATCTCCCTGTAGTAATACATCTTTCACTGTAGCATTTGGCACATAAGCAATGATTTGTGACTGCAACACATAAGTTCTAAAAGCTTTCAGGGCTTTTACCAAAGCATACACCTCTTTCTCAAGAATATTATATTTCAGCTCAGAATCCCTAATAATCTTACTGAAGAATGCAACTGGCTGCTCTTTCTCTTCATCATTCTTCTGTAGTAAGACAACAACTATTGAACTTGATGATGCGAATGAAAAAACTTGGAAAGGCTTTCGGTAATTAGGGCTGATTAAGACTGGAGCTGCCTGTAATGCCTCTCTAATCCTGGAAATGATTCTCTAGCTTCTTTGGTCCAATTCACTTCATTCTCCTTCTTTAGCATATTAGTAATTTCTTTTACAATTTTTGCATAGTTGGATACAAATCTTCTCAGGAAGTTTATCTTTCTCAGAAACTTTTGAATATCCCTTTTACTCCTAGGCAATGGTATTTTTTGCACAGCTTGTACTCTAGCCGGATCTATCTTCACTCCATCTCTGGAAACAATGTGCCCCAATAGTTTTCCTTCTTCCAGAGCAAAAATGGATTTCTTGGGATTTAAGGAAAGTCCAAATCTTCTACATTTATCAAAAGTCTTTTTCAAATGGTCCAAATGTTCTTCATCAGACTTTGAGAAAACAGTAATATCATCCAAATATATTACTACAAACTAATCTCCAACAAAAGCAATATCCATAGCCCTTTCAAATGTAGCACCTGCATCCATCAATTCGAAAGGCATTCTAGCATACATAAAGGTTCCCCATGGAGTTGTGAACATCATTTTCTTCCGATCCTCCTTATCCACAACCACCTGGTTATAACTAGAAAATCCATCTAGCATTGACATTCTAAAAGATCTCGTTACCTTTTGCAGCACATGATCCATTTTAGACAATGGATAGTTATCTTTCAAAGAAGCCCTGTTGAGATTTCTGAAATCCACACATAACCTTATTTCTCCATTTTTCTTTCTCACAGGCACTAAATTAGCTGCCCAATCAGAATACCTAAGTGGAACTATTATTTTGGCATCAAGCAACTTCTTGACCTCCTTTTCAATTGATGGTAAAAGCAGAGGACTTATCTTTCTAAGCTTCTGTTTGTAGGTTTCAGTTCCCTCCTGCAAGGGAATCTTATGTTGAATAATATTTACATCATAGGTTTTGAGATCTTCATAAGACCATGCGAAGACATCAACGTAATTCTTAAAAAGTTTAATATATCTTTCTTGAAACTTAGGTGGAACTCCACTGAATAATTTCACTAACCTGGGATTCTCCTGAGTTCCAAGGTTGTGATCCTGAATGTGTTCCTCCCGTGAAATTTTCCATAAGTCAACATCCACATCATTGGGATTAAAAAGTCTTTCAAGGGGAACAAGTCCCTTTGGCATAATATTATAGTTCAATTAAAAGATTTTCTGATTAGCTATTGAATCTTTTAAACCATTGACTTCTGCAACTTTTGTTGTTTCTTCTTCATCCTAATCAATTTCTGTGCCCTGAAACTCTTCAACCATAGTCAAAAACTCCTTAAACTGTTGATCATCCTCAAAAACTTGCCAATTCTTAACATTATCTGGAATAGAGGATTTGTGTCTCATCTCTATCTCATATCTTAGTCTTGGATTAATAGGAGGCTTGAAAGTACTAGCAGCCACAACCAGTGAATCTGCTAATCTATTCTCATCTCTTGGAATGAATTGAATGTTAAAATCTTCAAAAAAGTTCTCAATCAAATCCCATACCTCATTTATGTATGCCCTAAGCCTAGGGTGCTTTGTTTGGCAGTGATCTTTTATTTGCTTAATAATTAGCTCTGAATCTCCAAAAGCAAAAATTGACTTAACTCCCATCTGTTTAGTTGTTTGTAAAGCAATAATCAAGGACTCATATTCTGCCACATTGTTTGTTGCCTCAAACTCTAATTTAAAGGAAAAAGGGAACATATTACCTCCAGGTGCAATTAGAAGAAAACCAGCACCTGTTCCTTCCTTGGAATAAGCTCCATCAAAGAAACATTTCCACACTTCTTTAGTTTGCAGCTTTGTAATTACATTGGCTAAAGCAAGCTGCTTCTGATTATCTTTAGCCAGCTCTACATTATCATGCAGCATGAAACAAGCAAAGTCATCCTTCTCTTGGCTATATACAAGTGAATTACCTGCTCCATTTTTTGTAATTGTTTTTACAAATCTAGTTTCCCTGTACAATCTCCTCTCTTCCCTACCAAAATTTGGTATAACAACATACGTAAAATCTAGCTTCAAAACACCACCTAATTTAGCCCCCCAAGACCTAGATAGAAGCATTCCAAATCTAGCAGGAATATCTACTACTACTACATCCATGACCAAGCTTCTAGCTAGAATTTGAGCTAGCGACACTGCCAGATCCTTAATGACCCCAAGAAACTTGACTTTGTTCAAATCAAAAGAATACAAGTACCTATAGGGCTTGGTAACTTGTAGATTTAGTTGCTTCATTACTGACAAAGGCATAAGATTGTGTGAAGCTCCCAAATCAAACATACAATTATGTAAGAGGAAATCATGGACCAATAAAGAAATATAAAAAGGCGGTATTAAAGAGTCTATTTCCTCAACATGTGGACCAAAAACCACTACTAGTTTGTCTTCCTGCAGATTTACAGTGTCATTTATAATCTCATTTTCTTTCAAATTAACAAACTCAACAATCTCCTTTTGATAAATAGGTATTCTTGTCAATTCTGTAAGAGGAACCTGAATTCTTACCTTTTCCAACTCCTTAGTAAGACCAAACAAGTGACCCTATCTAGTAGTCCTTTCGTTCTCCTCTTCACCTTTTTTCATGACTGGAATTACTTGACGAATTGAAACAAGTTTCTCCAAAGGAATTTTTTCAACTTGATCTTTAGAAGACTCACCTTGAAGTATTTGTGTCTTGCCATTTGCATTATGTTGTTGCTTTCCTTTATTCACTTGTTTTGCAGGCTAAGATTCTTATGGAGTCACCTTTGGTGAGGAAGTTGAAACTTGTTGCTCACTTTCATTTTCTTAATTTCTTGATCTTTTCCTCGATCTCAAGTCATATTTCTTATGTAGTTCAGCCTGCATAAAATCAGAGAATTGCTTCCAATATTCATCAATTTTATTTTCATCATGAATGGCATATGTTTCATCATATTCATACTCTTCTTCTTCAATACCAAGTTCATCTTCATCTACTGCATCTAATGTAGAAATTTTATCTTCAGGTTGCTCCTGTTCTTCACCAGGATCTGCTTCTATATATAATGGTGCTTGAATCTGATTTTGATCTTTTCTTTCCTTCTGCAAGATTTGCAAAGGTTGTCTTCTGTATTGGGGATTAAAGTTCTTATTATACTGTGTTTGCTTCTGAAAATTCTTATTTTCTAACTCTAATTTATTTAACTTATCTGACAAAGTTTTAATTACATTACACATATCCTCCAATTCTTAACTTTGAGAGGATTCCATATTTGCCTTTCCCTTGTCTTGGATAGGCTATGTCTCTGCTGCTTTTCCTGTAGCCACCAGATTTGCTTCTATCTCTAATGCAACTGTTTGGATTTTATCAAGGGTTGGAGATCTTCTTTCCCTTAATGTGAATCAAAAATTTGATTCAAAGGCCCCTACAAAAGTTATTTTTGCACCAGCAGGGGGAGGCTTAATCTCCACTGGGAGACTATTATACAATTTGTTAAATCTTCTGACAAAGTCGACCACAGTTTCATCAGACTTCTTCTTTATGGCATTAAACTTTGTTAATGAATACCCATGGTCTTTTTTTTCTCCCCATTTCTGAATGAATAAACGTTCCATCTCTTCCTAAGAAGAAATAGAATTATTGGGAAGTCCTTTAAACCATCTCCTTGCTTCTCCATCCAAGGACTGAACAAAAAGTCTTAGAACAACATTTACATGTTCAACTTTTTTGTTTTCTACAAAATTGCAAAATACTGACACATGATTCTCTGTAGTTTGTTCCTCTTCCCCTGTAAAACGAGGAATAATCTTGAGGTATTCCTATGGCATTTGACTTAACGGTTGTGGCAATTGAAGAGGTGCATACCTATTCATCAAAAATGCAGGTACTGCCATGTTTATTGAACCTTGATTACCAACAAAAGCATAACCTGAATTAGAAGTAAATGGAGTGTGCAGAGGTGGTAATGTTGATATTGGTTCAAGTTGAATAATTATAGCAGGTAAATGAAAAGTAACGGACTCTAAAGATTTCTCTTAATAGTTAGGTTCGTGAAATGAAGATGATGATAAAGATGACTCTTTATCAGATGAATGTTCGAATAAGTTACTGCCTGATGCAGACAATGTAGGGATGGGTGTAATTGGGATCTTAGACTTTCCAGCCCTCCTAGAAACTAGCTTTTCAGGATCTGAAAGAGCTTGAACCTTCTGTTGTGAAGTGTCTGATCTTGTATGGGGTCTCCTTAAAGCCAGAGTTATTTCTTTGATTCAAAACAGCCAAATATTTCCTCCTCACTGAACAACTAGAGAAAAATATTGAAAAACCTAGGGAAAAGTGTTCTTGTCTTCTCTCCCCGACAACGGCGCCAATTAATGTTGTACCTTAAGAAACCAATTTCCTGGCTATGTAGAAATTGTGCTTAAGACATTAATGATTGTAATTACTGTCACTTGATTATATGGTGTGTTATCAAATGAAGGACCTGGAAAACTTAGTTTTTAACTATTAATACATATGTGACCTAAAAATCTCAGAATGCCATTTACTTGTTGAATATAAATGATAAATTAAGAAGGAAGAAGTCAGAGACAATATGTTGCTTTACACAGAATATATTATTTGTGACACTTGGAAAAGTTAAAGATAATATGCCAATCTTTCACAGAAACTACTATCTTTAACTTAGAAGAATTATGAAAATGAGAATTGAATCATAGACAATATGTTGCTTAGCACAGAAACTACTATCTGTGACCCTTGGAGAAGTTAAAGATAATATGTTGCCTTGCAGAGAATCTATTATCTATAACTTTTAAAGGAAGGTGAAAACTTCAAGTATAAGAGCGTTATTTTAAGGAATTTTAACTTTATCTACATAAGCAAATAAAGACTTGCAACTTCATTACTGTACTTGAAAGAAGAAAATATAAGATGACACATGACAGAGAAGTTACAAAATTATACCCAACAATTCATGGAAACTTTTGATTCTTTCATAAATCAACAGTTATATCAGGAATACAATGGCCTAGTCTCTGGGTTCTCCAAAATTCCAACAACAACCCTTTTCTTTGTAGTTTTTCCTCTTTCATACATTGGGAATAGTTACTGATCTCCGAAACTATTAAACTACTTAACTGCTTCTCTAACTATCTGAAGTAAAAATTATTACAGAATTTTATAGAGGGTAAAAGACACCTCAAAGAATATACAATAACAAGAAATAACTGAACTAGAAGATGAGGATAATTGTTGGCTTTTCAGCTCTGTTAATCAGCTCTTGAGTTCCTATGTGGATGCTTTAATAATTCTTAATCTGCTTTAACAGTAATTAACTACGTTAGACATTGACTTGTGCGAAAAATGGGCTTATGTATATATCGGGTGTTTTGATTGGCCAAAATACAAAGAAAACATGCCCAACTGCATTTTCTTCGGATTTGGTTTTAACACTAATTTTCCCTTTATATAACGAAATTAATGCTAATATTTGGTTTATCACGAAACTCAAAAAGAATTAAATCGGTTGCATAAATCCATCGGATCAGCCTGTTCAATGCTCCATTGACTTTGTATCACAAATCGCAATTGGCCCTTTCAAATGATATATCAATACAAAACTTAACGATATGCGATATAATGGACGCAGTGATTTCATATAAGTGTCGCTGCATTTTGTGATTGCGATTTAATCGCATCCCTAACACACACCCACACACACACACATATATATATCGAGCCCATTCTCCACCGTAGATTTCAACCCTAGGATTCGACAGCTAATATCAATTTCAGGTGGACTACTTGCACGAGAGTTACCCGCCCGAAATGAGCGGTTTTTCTCTCTCCTCTAGTTGATACGTGTCAACCATTGAATGGAATCGGACGCTTTCCTCTAAATACCATTTACCATTTTGCATCCGCCCGAAATCCCGCTTATAGCTTTAAATCCGCCCTTCGTCTTGGTTAACGCCTAGACTTGTTTGCGCCCGATGACCGTAGATCTTTGACCAGCGACCGCGGCAATGCTCGTTCTGATTTCTCTTCCACCAGCGCTTCTGGTTAATCTCCGTCGTTCATTCCTTGATTCAAATCTACATGATTTAGTTTGGATCATTCATTTCCTTCGACCTCATCCATTGATCTCCAAGATCCAACAGTTCCTATGCATTCATTCTTCATCTATCCACTCACTTTGACTTTGTGCCATTTCTTCAGTATTTTGTGGTTCCGGGGTTTTCTTCAAGGTTTTGGCCTTTCATTTTCCCGCTGCTCAACTCTCTCTAAGCTTGATTTCTGCGAATTCTCACTTCATTATTATTCTTGGGCTTTACAACATAGTATATATATATATATCAGTTATGGCTCTGTATAACCATTTATATTATGATTTAACTTGATCGCATGGGTATACTGGGACCGATTCTTTTATACTTGTTCCTTTAGCAATTCCGCTATGTCATTATCTCTTCTTCCTCTTGATTTTATCTTTTTTTGAAATATTTTCAAGTTCTTGAATGAAAAATGAATACTACAAGCAACAAAAATGCATGTTACAACAACGCCCTTGCTATCATTGCAAATTTGTGTCTACGCATGTTCTCCAAATGCTCATTGATTTCCTCTTATCATCTCTCAGTAATGAATCAACGACCATGATCTAATCTCAATCAACGGCTAAGATCATCTTGACCCCTTCTCATGACTTTTCCGGAAGTCTATAAAGGAAAATCAATTTACCCAATTAATATTGATTAATTAAGCCATTTCCCTAAGTTAGGCTTAGGAAAATTAATTAACTGACTAATTAATTCTAATCAAGGCCTTTTCTTGCAAAACATTTTCTAGGTATTAGATAAAATGTGTTCCTTAACCTCATAGACACAGTGTGAGACTAGAGCACATGTATCGGCTACATAAACTAACAACCTACACCCCTAAGGGTTCATGTGAATTATAAATTATTAAAATTATGTGTTATTAATTTTAATGATTTTTGTTGAATTATAAATTATTAAAATTATATGTTATTAATTTTAATGATTTTTGTTTTCGAATTGGAAAATGCAATCAATATGAATATTCAAGGATTTTTTTTCAAGGATTTTTTTTTTAACTTTCGTATTTTTTATATAAAAGAATGATGTAATTAATGTATTTTTAATCTTTGTATTGTTTTTATTTATTTAAAACATGCATAAATTTAGCAATGGCTACTTTGGATAATTGTCACCAAAATGTTCAATAACATAATTGAATTTATAAAAAAATGGTTAACTTTCGAGGGGAATCTTTAAAGAAATTAAATTGAGAACTTTGGAAGGTTTTGTTTATTTCGCAATAATGATTATTCATGGTTTTGATATTTTAGTTTATTTTAGTATTATAGAAAAAATATTAAGTTTATGTGCAAAATTATTTTTTAAGCATAAACAAATATATTTTGTTTTAATAAAAGAATATTTTTTCTAATCAATATTAAAATACAAAAATCTGTTGTCCATCGAAGAACATATTTGAATTTGAGTGAAGTATTAATAAGTTTTTTTACTATGATCTTATGTTTCTCTTAATTAAATAAATCACATTTTAAATTATTTAACCACATAAATAAATATTTATGGGCACGCAACAATCACATATAGATAGAAAATGAGCATTGAAAACATAAATATGATACACAAATAGTTACTCCTTCAAATTGACTTTTCATTTAAATATTCCAAGTTTACAAGGAAACCTATACAAGTTGTCAAACTAACACTTGCACAATATACACAAAAAATCAAACTTGTGCTTATTGGGATAAATCTGTTTGTTGAACAATCGAAAATCTACTTGCCTAAACTGTTGTATAACTTTGTTTGACTGTATACATATGACCATACAAATATATCCTTTAGCTTGTTTCCTAACCTTGGCTCCTCTCACATGCTTTGAATTTTCTCAATTGATCTCTCTTTGATCTCTTGAGTGTTATCAGTGTACAAGATGTACGTATACAACTTCTCCAATGTTGTCCTATTTATGCTTTTCTCTTCAATCTAGTAACTAATCTCTTCAATCCTGATAATGAATTTCTCAAATCTTTGCAACTAATCATAGATGTGTGTATACAACTTCTCCAATCTTGTCCTATTTATGCTTTTCTCTTCAATCCTAACAATTAATTTCTCAAATCTTTGCAATTAATCACCTTAATCCTTAAAACCTCCTTATCTCAACAATAAGGTGCATGGCCAAGATTAAGATCAAATCTAACACTAATATTTTATAATTTCTAGAATATTTCATTTAGATTTATAAAAATAGGAGAACATAGGAAATTTAACTTTATTTTTTCATTATTTAAGTGAAATTACAAGATGCTATTTTTTCTTGTTTCTAGTAAGTAGTCATTAGAACTTGTCTTGAACCATTTCTGACATGTTCACACCTAATTTGTGTAAGAAGCTCCCGCTCAAGCTATATTTCTTGACACTCCAAAAAATTAGCAACCTATTGATATGTGGATATATACAAAAGCTTCAATGCTCCCTTCTTAATCATGTCTTGTATGAAGAGATATATGATCTTAATGTTCTTGGGTCAGTCATGAAATATTGGATTCTTAAAGAGTTTGATACAACTCTTATTATCATAGTAAATCAATGTGGGATCCAACTATTATTCAGATAAACCTGTACGTAGTTTGCTAAGCCAAATGATCTCACAACTTACTATTCTAGTTTCCATATACTCTACCTCTGCTCAGTTAAGTGCCATGGAACTCTTCTTCCTATTGAACTAGGATATCATTTTTTAATACAAAACTAAAGCGACACCCCGAGGTGTTATTATTTGTTGCATTGCCTACCAAATATGAGTTTGTATGCCCCCATAACTTCATGTCACCACCTTCGAGATATCACAGACCATACTCCATTGTGCCCTTTAAATACTCAACCACATGTTTTTCTACTACTAATGCTTTTGCATTGACTGCACCATTAATTGATTCAAAATGTTCACTACAAAACATATATTTGGACCATTGTTGACCAAATATATCAACGAACCTTTTAGACACCTATATAACATAGAATCCGCTAACTCTAAATTTAAAGTTGTTGCCTTCCTCAAATTGGTGGTCATGGGTGTGGCCATAGGTTTGTAGTCATCCATTCAAAATATCCTTATGATCTCAACTACATACTTGCCATGCCTAATGAATATCTCCTTAGGTTTCTACAAAACACCCAAGCCTAAGAAGTAATGTATCATGCCAATGTATTTCATCTCGAACTCAATTGTCATATTTACTTTGTACCCTGCAACGAGCTTCTCTTCACTTGTTAGAAATAAGCTTACATATGGAACCAAAATAAGCATATCACTTCGAAAAAATATATACTATAAGTTAGGATTTTCTTCACTTTTGGTGAAGCACATACACAACAAATATTTATTGATCCTAGAATATTGTGCTCTTAGTGCCTACTTGAGTCCATGCAAGATTTTTTTAAGCTTGCAAATGTAGGACTCCTTCTCGTTTACATTAAAGCCTTAAGATTTCTCTATTTACACTTATTTCTCAATGATCCAATTAAGGAAAGTTGTCTTTACATTCATCCAATGTATCCTCCATCCCATGATTGAAACTATACATATACTTGATCTAATGGAAGCGTACCTGGTGACTAGAGAAAAACTCTCCTCGTAGTCCACTCCCTCTTTCTGAGAGAGCCATCCTTTTACAAATCTCACTTTGAACTTCTCAATGTCTCCATCTATAGCAAGCGGGATCTTGTAGAGCCACCTAGAACTCACAACTGATTTCCCATCCAATCTTGGCAATATGTCTGAAGCGTCATTCTTCATGATGGAGGTGTAGTCCTCCACCATGGCATCCTAACATATCAATTGGTTTTCTACCTCCTGAATTTGAAAGGCCCAAAATCAATGATGCCACTAATCAATGCCATGTAAGTAGGAAGCTTTCTTTAAGGTTTTCTCTCCCTAAATGTGCTCTTAGGAGCCTCAACATACTCCTAAGAATCCATCAATGTTTGTGTTAACCATTAAGGTTTCCCTGACAAAATTAGAAGGGGTATCCTCGTCCTCACATGAAGGTTGTTGTCTTGAACTAGAATTGTTGTGTTTTTGGTGACCATGGCTCAACCTTCAAGGCTTCTTGTTATTCATTCTCAAACACTAGAATGGCCTCATGTGATTCCATTGATGCAAAGACTCCTCAAACTTTACATCCTTTCTTACTACTATCTTCCTCTACTTTACAATATAGACGATGTAGGCCTTTAAAGTCTCATTGTTACCCATAAATAAACCCTTCCTATTGGAGTGTAATGTACCAAAGCTAAAATGCACAAATATTTCTTCGCAAATTTCAAACTTTCCCTTTGACAACTTTTTACAAATAGTTGGTGTGTAATAATTTTCTTCAAACAATTTGTAGGCTAAATAAAGACACATTGCCACATTGTTACATTGCAAGATTAATGAGGAACATGGGGTCTCTGCTTTCCATAGGGATAAACTCAGAAATACTCCAACAATAGAATGGATTTCTTCATAAATGACAACAACACTATCTTGCCCTCCAAGTCTAATTTGTATCACCCATAAAAAATTTCCTTTGAACAAAAACTCAACTTGGCTTCAGGGAGAGAGAGAAATCGACCCATTCAAACAAGTAAACTCAACCTAATGATGATGAAATTAGGGTCACAATTGGCAATAAACTTTGACCTCCCAGTGCTAAAGATGAACACAATCAGGAAGACCCTCAGATCTGAAGCAACTTGGTCGTTTGAGAGATATAATATCTTGTGCTAATATGAAAATCTAACCCTTATGGTATGATATATAAACTTGACCACTTGAGGTATCCGACCCGCCAATGGGATAAGTCACTTGTATGTACAAGCCCAAATAAACTCAACAATGAAAGAGCATCGTATTAATGATAAAATTACTTATTCATACATGTGCAATCTAGGTATGAGACAGTTGTGTCTTGGTAAATTATTAACTATCAAAACAAAATGTAAAACTAATTACATATTCTACAGCAACAATCCCGAAGGATTAGTTAACATTCCCCCCTTAATCTGAAGGGACATCTGACATGCTCAGTAATGTTCTAAACTTTTCAAACTTTTCACGTCTTAGTGGCTTTGTAAATATGTTTGTGATCTACTCTGAAGTAGGACAATGTGTCAGATGAATAACTTTAACCTCTACATAATGTCGAATAAAGTGATATTTGGTGTTAATATGCTTGCTTCGATCATGAAACTTGGGATTCTTGGCCAACTGAAATGAAAAATAGTTGTCAACGAGTAGTGGAGTTGAAGCCTTTTGTTCTCCTGCAAATCTTCAAGTATTTTGCTAAGCCAAATGATTTATTTTGTAACTTGAGTTGTTGCAACATATTCAGATTTGGTGGCAGAATCAGTAGGAACAGATTGCTTGCATGATCTCCAACTGATAGATGTTGATCTAAGACTCATCAAATAGCCAGAAGTAGAGACTCCATTCTCCTTGTCTCCATCAAAATAAAAATCTGAATAACCAATGAGATGGAAATATACAACTTTGGAATATTTGATGCCATATGTTCGAGTGCCTTTCAAATACTTGAGCACTCGCTTTGTTGCATTCCAATGAGCTTCACATGGTTGATGCATGAACCTGGAAAGTATCCCTACAACAAAAGCTATGTCAGGTCGAGTAGTAGTTAGAAAATTGAAACTTACAACAAGTTGTATGTACTTTGTTGGATCTTCAAATATACTTCCTTCAGTGGAAGTAAGCTTCAAATTATGCTCCATAGGACTAGAGATAAGATTACAATCCTGCATCCTAGACCTGTCCAATAGTTGTCCAATATGCTTTTTTCTGAAATGAAAATGTATTTGGGTTTCTGATCAACTACAATCCCTAAATAATTATGTAATAAACCCAAATTTGTTATGTCAAAAACTTTCAATAATTCTCTTTTAACGTGCGTTGTATAGTCATCATTGTTTCTTGTGATCATCAAATCATCTACATATGCAACCAAATATACAACCGACTTTCCAAATCATCCAGATCAAATAACTTATCATTCAACTTGAGAAGGTGTTCAGTTAGATTTTCATACCATGCATGAGATGCTTGTTTCAATCCATACAAAGCCTTAACAAACTTACATGCCTTTTGCTCATTGCCTTTAACAGCAAAACCTTTGGGCTGAAACATATAAACATCCTCCTTCAAAAATGCCATTCAAAAAGGTTGTTTTAACATCCATATGGTGTATATTCCAGTTATTCTGAGCTGCAAGAGAAAACAAAGTTCTAATCGTGCCCCATTTTGTTGTAGGAGAAAATGTCTCTGTGTAGTCAACACCTTCCTTCTGAGCGTAGCCTTTTGCTACAAGCCTTGCCTTGTATTTATCAAGTGAACCATCTACTTTGTATTTGATCTTATACACCCATTTGCAACCAATGGGTTTGACGCCTGCAGGAGGATCCACTAACCTCCAAGTTCCATTCTTAATAAGTGCATCATATTCCTTTTTCATTGCATCCTTCCATTCATCACAATTAGCAGATTCTTCAAAACAACTAGGTTCTCTAATTGTACAATGATTGAATTCACAGTCATGAGAAACATTACCTGAATCACCTTTAGAAAAGTTTCATGTTTCAAAATCATCATAATTGCTTGCAACTTTTCGAGCATGTGTAGATCTTTGTAAAGGTCATTGAAGTGGTTGTGATGGTTTTTCATCATGAAGTATAGGTTCTTGAGGAACACTTTCTGACCCTGTAGAAACAACATTATCCTCCAAGTTTTCTTCAGTAGAAACATCCTCATGAGTCAAATATGGAAAAACACAGATTGATCCAAAATGGGAAACCCCCTTTAGTGTGTGGAACATCATAATCAAAGTCAAAATAAAACTTCCTAGATGAAAATTCCTCCAAATGAGCCAGTTTCCTATCAACAGTGGAATTATCTTTATCTGATTCAAGGAAAATAACATCTCTGGAAAGAATGAACTTCTTATTTTCTTCATCATACAACATGTATGCTTTGGAAGTATTAGAATAACCCAAAAATATACATTTTTGACTTCTTGCTCCTAATTTATTTCGTTGTTGCTTAGGAATCAAAGCATAACATTTTGATCCAAAAAATCTGAAATGTTGAATAGTTGGGAGTCGATCATACCAAAGTTCATAAGGAGTTATGTTGTTAATAACAGAAGAAGGACAACAATTTCTAATATAAGTTGCACAAAGAATTGCTTCTCCCCAAAACATTAACTTCACATTCTTAAAGAACATCATAGATCTAATCATATTAAGCAAAGTTTTATTCATACATTCTGCAATGACATTCTGTTGTGGATTATAAGGTATAGTAGTTTGATGTTTGATTCCATAAGTATACTCGACACTGTTATCAGTTCTGAGAATGCCTATATTCTGTTGAGTTTCATTTTTAATCATCAAATGAAAAGTTTTAAAAACTTCAAACACTTGTGACTTATCTTTCAACAAATATACCCAACACATTCTCGAGTAATCATCAATAAATGTCAACACATATTTATTTCCATTTTCAGTTGCAACAAGCATAAGTCCAAATAAATATGAATGTATGAGACCTAATTTTCATGAAGATCTGAAAGAAGAACTATGAAAAGGTTGTTTACAATGTTTTCCCAAAATACAAGCATCACAAGGTGTAATCTTTCTTGGAACTATAGGAAGACCTTTAATACCTTGCTTTTTCATAATTTTGATGTTGCTATAATTGATGTGACCAAATCGATCAAGCCACAACAAGTTAGGAGAAAGGATATCACTTTGCTGCGCCGAAAAAGTAGAACTTTCACGAGAATTAGTAGATGAAGTACCATTTAACTTTAAATGTGTACCTTCTTCCACACCGGTAATAATAACTGCATGATCATATGCTCTTCTTATCTCGATGATGTCATCAAATATATGAATAGAATGCCCCTACTGGCGAATATGGATAAGAGACCTCAAATTTTGTTGAAACTGTGGAATATAAAGTACATCATGTAGAACATAATTTGCAAGATTCAATATCTTCAAACGAATAGACCCAATGTCAGGTGGTTTAATTTGAGACTTGCCAACAAAGTAAATAAAACCACCAATATCATCACTGAAAGTTTCAAAAAAATCTCACCTAAATGTCATATGAAAAGTGGCTCCTGAATCCAAAATCCAACTATCTCACCATGAAGAAAATGCAGTGTTGAAAACATCATTAATATTAAAATTATAGTGAGAAACAATGTAATGTGCAGACTCTGATGATTTTCCCTTATCTGGTGGTGGTTGATCTTTCTTTTCATTCCACTGTTCTCTCCTTTCACTGACTTTCTCCCAAGGGATTTTACAGTTAGCAATAGTATGACCAATTTTACCACATCTAAAACATTTGATAGTTGGTTTATCATTAAAATTTCTTTGTTGTCTATCTCCCTGATTGTCCCCCTCCTTGCCTCTATAATTTCTTCTACCATGACCTCTACTACTTTTATCACCTCTAGAAGTTTCAACATGAGACTTTTGATCCTTTTGTGCAAGGCACAAAGTTTCTACATTAGAGTTAGATGGGGCCTCTTTCTTCCCAAAGGCCTTTTCTCTCTCAGCTATTTTGTTTACAAGTTTATCAAATGTAATGTCTTTTAACTGCCCACTAGCTTAGAGAGATTCCAAATAGTGTGAATAGACATGGTGAAGGACTTTTATAAAATCTATAAGTTGTAAATCTACTTCAATTCCAGTGGCTTTTATATCATGAAAAATGACTTTTATTTCAGAAGCACTCTTCAATGGATCGTTATATTTCATCTCCAAATTGAACAAATTCAACAAGAACTAAATAATTTCAAGTTCTGAGTGCAAATCATATAGTTCTTTCAACTTCTTTAAAGATTTGAATGCAGTATCACAAGAAACAATATACCGAATTACCTCTTTTGTCACTGATGCAGTTATTAATGCATATGCCTTATTGTCCTTTTTCTCCCAAATTCCACATCGTTTCTCATTATCAGGTGGCTCCGTGCAATTTATTTTCTGTCACTATCCTTCTTGCCTTCACAAACTTCCCACAAATCGTTAAAAACAAGGGCACTTTTAAGCTTTCTAAACCACTCTTGATCATTTTCCTTTCCATTAAGAATAACTCCAACTATGGAGACTATTGAAGTCATAATTGTTTTTTAAGCCAAATAAATTCTTCAAATCCATTTCAAGTTTTGAAGTATGTGCAATACCCTTTAAGTAAAAAATAAGTCCCTTTATCCTTTTATCTAAACAAGCAATTGTTGTGGTTTGATGATAGGCTTCAAAAATAACTTAGTTGAGAACTAGGTTCAAATCTTGTTATTTCCTCCTATGAAAAACACTTGATGGCTAAAAACTTCAAGAATTCCTTTTTGAAAAACTTTATGATCAAAATCAATTTCCCCTTCACGTTTATTCGCACTCCTTTCACTTCAAGAATTCCTTTCTATTTAAAAAAAAAAAAAAAAAAAAAAAAAAAAAAAAAAAACTTTATGAAAAATTTTAATAAAAAACTTAAATAAAACTCTTCATGCTTTAAACTTCAAATTTCACAGACGATAAAAAATGATTATTCTTCTTCTGCGTTTTGTTTTTTAATGTTTTTAACCACAGTAAAAAAATTCACCATTCCAAATTGCAATTTGGCATAATTTTCATGTCTGACCAAATGAAGTTTACAGAGGCAACAATAAAAACAAGCCCTTTCTTATATAAGGAAGTTAGGTCAAATGTTGTTCTTCCAATGTACCAACTGTAGTGTTGTTTTAATCAATCCTAATTAACCGAGACTGCAACATTTAATTGTCAACCCAGGGTAGGTCTTGTTGTTTCAATGGAGTTTGCACTATCTGTGCCGATACACCACAACCAAGAATAAGGAAATGCAGAAAACAGTAAAATGTGTCGCTGAACCAAATTGTTGAATCAAACCATTCATGTAGACAAAAAAAACACTCTATATAATTAATCACACTTCACAACTATCAAAGTAATGGCGCGCCACATAGGAACTAATATCTACTCCAGCTGGTTACTACCATTCTGTTGATTAAATTAGTGTAACAACATAATATAAATGGAAACAACAGCGAATGTAATCCACAATTTGTATAGCAACAGTGAGAAACCATAAATCAATTAGCTAAACTAGAATGTACACTACCTCTATCACTGTGATCCCTGCCAAATAGGAGGGCCCTTCCTCCTCAGCAGGGCGCAAGAGCAATGCAAAAAGTAATTAATGAATCAGTTGAAGAGAAATAACAACATCACTGTGTTTATTAATATTAAAAATAAACTCAGAATTACAGAAGAAGAGTAACAATACTTTTCTATATGTCGTGTCCTTATACATGAAAAATCGAGTTCCTTTATAGTCATTACATCCCAAAATTAGAAACAAATCAATCGTAAGAATCTCATGATTCTCATGCTGATAAAAAATAAAAGTAGTTACAACCTATTTCTAAATACAAATATACAGTAGTTAGGATTGCAACCGCTTGGGTCTGTTGTTTCCAAAATAAACAATCCCTACTACCGACGGATGTTATGTGGAATAGTACCCACATTTGCCAGCTTCGGCGCAATAGCATTGAGTGAATAACGGTTCAGGATGTCATGGCATCGCGGACGACAACACTTTTGGCATAACAACGGATTCTTGTATCAACGCGTAGTGCAGCAACATCTTGTAACAACATCTGATGTGTAACAACAACCTGTAACAACATCCAATATGTAACAGCAGACTGTAACAACATCCAATGTGTAACAACGAATTGTTCTACCCTTCTCTGTAGTTAATCCACGCTGCCTATCTGCTTCATAGCTTTGTTCTCGCGAGCCATCACCTGAAAAGAAGAAGAGCTTCCCAAAATAATTCTTCAACACTCCCCGAGTTAGCCACAAAAATTAATAAAGCATCATATTACTCCGTAAAATATGGCAAAGTAACATGACAATAGAATAGGTTATAAAGGCGAGAAAACAAGGAAATTGATCATGTAAAGTCATAGGCCTAGAGGACAAAAGGGTCAAAACTGGGGAAAGAATGTGTAGAAAATAGGTGAAAAACCACACCCAACAACTCCCCCCAACTGAAGCAACTGCATGTCCGCATGCAAAATCTCAGCGCCTCTTATTGTACCCTCAATGCAAGTCTGTGAAATTGTAGGCACCAGCAGTGTCTTCACCCGTAGATCTGTACCCTTGAATGGCCATCAACTGTCGTGGCCAAGATTCCTCTTCATAGTTGTTGGGGTTCCATGAAACTCTCCTAGGTCGTAGCTCGGAGATGCCTGGTAACATATAATTTTCAATATGGTTGTAGGAACTTATTGGGACGGGTGATGGTTTGGTTCAAGCCAGATAACCACTTCTACTCTTTTTTCACTCCAAACATGCATGAACACCCTCAGACTACAAGGCTTTAGACCACCAATGCTCAACAATTTGCAGATTAAGTGAATGAATGAAGAATACTAACCACACCAGAAGATGCATATAGAATATATGATGGCCAGCTGCAACTAGCAAAGAAACTTGCAAATCTAATCTATCAACACAGAGATAAGATGATAGTTATCTGGCGTTAGATACAGAAGAAACCTGGGTGACCTACTCAACAACACATCCAATTTGCTAATACAAAGATAAGATGAAAGATATCTAGCATTAGGCATAGAAGATATCATGAATAAAACATTCCAGGTACAAGTTTAGAACAGAAAGGAAATGGGCATTGAGCAATTAATAGCAAAAGAAGCTTGCATTACTGAAAATGAAGATGAGACGTTGCAAGTTACAGAATATCTACAGTCTCCAGAAGTTGAACCAAAACGCAATTGCCAACCCTGATTACATCTTTCTCCTAGCTAATTATAATCTATCATTACAATGGCTCTTAGTCGTTTAGGGATGGAGGGGTCTTAATTGACCACCAACTACCATTAACTATCTGATAGCATCTTTGAATGTAGTTGCTTTCTTCACTACGAAAACCTGCTCAGTTATGGTACCGTGTTGTCCTTCAGGTGGTCGAATTGAACATGGCAGTGGAGCTCCATGACTGCTTAATTCGGTTTTTGAGTCGTGCTGTGTCTTTTTCTTCCCCGGCCATGCTCTTCTTTTAATTCAGTTTCATGGTCAGATTGTCACTAGACTGACAGAGTCAGCCATCTTCTTCTTCGTGTAACGGACAGGAGGTGGGGTACGGAGTTCATGGGCGGATGGACGATCGGGAGTGATTGTGAATGATGGTCGTCGGATCAAGGGATATGTATGGTGGAGATCATTTTTTGGAGGCTAGCAGTCATGGTGGGAGCGGAACATGTCCAGTCCGTTAGATCTCCAAGCGAGCAGATCGGATGGTTATCGGGGGGGTGGAGATGTGCGGGCGATAACGCGTGGAGTGGTTTGATTTAAGTGGTAATGGTTTTTATCGCACGGGCATTGGGCGGTAAGCAGTAAGTGTCAGAACTCGCCCGATGCCATTCATGAGATGACACGTAGCGGCGGGGAAAAAGAAAAACCGCCCTCATCGGGCGGGTACTTATCGCGCTTGTTATCTACCCGATATGGACAATAGCCGTTAGATCTGGCGGGGGTGATCTAACAGCCGAGAGCTGTCGAGCAAGTTGGCGTATCGGACAAAATGTGGACCTTTGGATTGGCCAGGAAAGATCAACGTCGGAGATGCGATGAAGGTACGAGATGTCTTCAGGGAACGTGCTATAGGCGTGTAAGGCATATGGGTGAGGCTTTATGGGGATTTTGGGCTATTGCACTTGGGGCTAAGGCCAAAGGGGAATTTTTCAAGGTGCGAAGGTTAAGTTAGGAAAGAAGAAAGGTAAAGTGGGAGCAGGTTAAGGGAAGAAGAGGAAAAATGGCCCATGTGGGACCCTTTTAAGGACAACAGAGCAAACCGAACCTTTCCTTCAACCTTCACAAAGTCAGCACTGCATCTTAGGGCTAACAATAGTCACATAGGTGGCAGTCCGGCTGATACTCCTCTACTGGCAACCAAATCAATGGAAATTTGAATCTGAGGCCAATCCAGAACGCACCCAATGTCTACACAATCAGAGCATACTCAGGCACCCATGTAACAACAGCCAAAAAGTTCTTGTACTCAAAAGGATCCCCTTCTTGTAACTCAATACTATAGGCCTCAGTGCGCTTAAGACATCCTGCTAGCGCTCGGCTTTTCATATTGGCATACAGGTTGAGGCAGATCCTCACAATCCTTTTCCTATAGTCGGTCGACTGTTCTCTGATTCCTAGAGTGCTCAGGAATAGCTTAAACTCACGCCTGAGTGCGTAAACCACCCTTGGTTCGACTCTGACCCACAATGATGTCCTCTCCTCGTTAGCTTCTATTGATTTCATGGCCAGATGCCACTCAATCTGATTCCACATAAATGAAAGGAAGTCCCGCAACTGCAAATCTCCCATATAGGAGAAGACACTCGCTACCATCTTCGTGCTAACATATTCACACATGATATTATGTAAAAACAGCTCACACAACAAGCTCTGGTCATCAAAGTCGCAGGAGCGAAAAATCTCCAGAAAAGTACGGGTTGAAGAACCCAAATAGGACCTATTCTCAAAAACCACTTTTAATTGAAATAAATAATAATGTTCCCAGAGGAACACTAGATATGACGGGGATGGTCGCCTACATGCTAGCAGGTTTAGGGCAAGGTCACGGAGCTTAGTCTTATCATTCATCAGGTCTGAGACCTGTCAATTCAGCTGATACAACTGTTCATCCTTCTTCTTTATAGCTTCCTTGTGCCTCTATGCTTCCCACTCTCTTTCCCATTCTTCCTTTAGCCATTTCTCTCTAAGGGAATCCATCATCTTCTTGTGAGCTTGGAGTGAGATCACCCCCTCTTGTAGAGAGAGCATCTGTTGCTTCCATTTTTGTTGTTTTGGTAATAATAACATCTTCTCAAAACACCATCCTTCATCAGGACCCAGTGTTCTCCCACATGCACTATCAATTGAAGGTGTAACAACCTCCTGAGGGTGAAACTGTTCCACTTTGACTGCTGGTTCTTATGTAACAACAGCTTTGTCAGTGGATTTTGTCATAGTTTCCTTATCTTCCTGGTCAGTTTCCATTTCCATTGCTAGTTCTTGTGTAATAGCAGTGTTATCCATAGACTTTTGTATATCATTTTTCCCAGGTAGGCTTCTACCTCCACTGTTGGTTCTTGTGTAACAGCAATGTCAACCGCAGGCTCATGGATGTTAGCTTCTCCTTCCTTCCCTTGGCTGACTTCCTCCTCCACTGCTGGTTCTGGTGACATCAGTTTCAGCCAAGGGCTCCTGTGTAGCCATTACCCGATTACTTTCTGTGGATTGTGCCATCTCAGTTGCTGGTTCTTGTGTAATAGCAACGTCCTCAATAGGTTATTGTGTATCAGCTTCCCATATTTTAGTTTGTGTCTCCCTCGAGGTGGTGTCTGCTACATGGAGTCTAAATCCTACTACCACTAGCTTCTCAGCACAAGTTACGCACACAGTGCCTGAAACATCTCCCTTTTTGGCCCTGTCCACGCCTCAGCCAAAGTATCTAGCCTTGGAGCTCTTGGCTCTGCCTTTCCCTCTGTTAGATGTTCCCTTAACTCTCTATTTTCTTATTTCTAAATTTTCAATTCTTAACAGCCAGGATTGGGTTTCGCTCTTACCAAGTGAAGAAGGTTCCTCTGGATGAGCCTGCTCCTCGTCCTTCTGCTCTGCTACTTATTTGTTCTTCCTTGACATGGATGGCGACTTTGGGTGCCCACTAACCCTTATCCTCTCCTTCGGTCGCCTGTCACCAATTGGTTTTTCAATTGGCTTCTTACCAACCCTTACTATCGAGGGTTGGGGTTGCTCCTTTGTCATCGTCGGAGCCTCCTCAGTCGTCCTGATTTGCCTCCTGTGAGTGGTCTTAGCCTTCTTCCTCATGAATTCTTCCCAATTCATGCCCTGGCAGCTCAAGGCATCCAACACAATGAGCTTGATAAGGCCATGGTTGGTGAAACACATTTCTGGATGCGCAACTGTTTTAACAGCCACGGCCATATACCTAATGTTTCCCAGCAAGAAGTAAGGAAGATTGACCAACTGCTGATGTCGGAGGTGGTTTAGCAATGGAAATGGGTAATTGAACACAATTGTTGCCCTTCCCTCACAAATAATGTACTTGATGAGGTAGAGGGAAACATCAGCCCATGGCTAGGGGAGTGACAATCTATCAATTCCCCTTCCTTTCTTTACCAACGACTCTTTTTCTTGGAGGAAATCTCCTTTTAGGGAAGATTCATTGACCTTCCTGTTGAACCACCTCTTTCCTTCCACTGGTAATCCTATCACTATAGCAATCACCTCTTATGTGACCTCCAGATTTAACCCTCTGACCTCTATCTGGTTTCTCTCCAAATTCTTTGCAAATTCCATGGCAACACCACCATCTGATCCCTCCAACCTGCGGAAGAATTCGAACCAGCCTGCGTCCTTGAAAATATGGCATGCTTCAAGGGAATCCTCCAAGGCTTTTGTGGACCCTAGATCATGTCATATTGCTGCTCCACCCATTACTTATGCAAATTCAGTGTTGTTTCACCTCCTTCTCCCTTCCTCTTGACGTTTCAGGGTCGTCGACACACAACCTAGTTGTTTAAGCCTGCACTATTATCTTCCACTTCTCCGAGCACTCTAAATGGGGATTCAGTGCTTCCAGCGGGGGTAAATGGTAGGGTGGTAGGGTGACGCAGGTGAGGATTTTGAACTCATGATTCATATTGCACGGTAAATTTGCCTTATTAATGGTAAATCATGGGAGGTCTCATCGAAGGCACACTTCCCCTTTTTGGTATAATCGGAATTAAGTAACAATAACTACCAGGTCATCATGCCTTAATTGCAGGATTTTTTGAATAATCAAAAATCATGCGAGGTCATGTCGCAATATGATTTTCTCCCCCCAGCTTAAATGTGACAGCCGCCCACGGCCGTAAAAAATCATGTTAAGTTGCCATAATTACCAAATAAAGTGAATTCAATATTACCTTTTGATGACGTACCTGGGTGACGTGGGGAGAAGTCATGGGTGGCGCGACGCACAAACCAAGCTTCGGCAGCGAGATGCGCGAATTTAATTCTGATGACGAGGATCACGGTGATGCCTGTTATTTATTTCAAATAAAATATCTCATTCATTTTTTTAACAGTTGTCGGCCGTTACAGGGGTAACAACCAAGACGACTAATATATATATTATTTTGATTTCTACTAGAAAAGAAAGAAGAAATGATCATGTAATAACACTTATCATAAGGTATGCTTTGAAATAACATATGCTATTATAGAGTGTGTAACAACTGCCACGAGGTGGTTTTCAACTGCTACAAAAAATATCTGCCTGTGCCCGGAAAATGTTTTCACAGCCAGATTGTTTTTTTTTTCTCGATTAAGACTAATTCTATTAAGAAAAAATATTGTACAAGAGGATACCTTCCAGAGAGGCAGAAAACCGGCAACCGGAAATGATAAGACTATCAACCTCGGTTCCGGAGAAGGAATTAAGCAAGCAAGGAGCTACAACAAGTCACTGGTAACCTAAAGAAGCAGTGATTCCTACCCTGAAAGGGTAGAGGAATCAACACGAAGCTTTTTCCCTTTCCTTTTTTTGACTTCAACCCAACCATTTTGGGGTGGATGAGCAATAACAACTTGAAGATTGGGGTCCTCCCCCGGAGAGCCCTCCTTTTCTGAATCAGAGGAGGAGGACAAGTGGACACGTTTCTGAGCAATGGCTGAGTCAGTGGAAGGCGCCAGACCATCTGTGGGAGGGGCCACGAAATGAGGCGGCTGATTCAATTCTTCATCACTATCTTCATCTTCAGAGCTGGAGGAATCAGAATTCACGACAGGAGGAGGAGAACAAGGAGCCCATCGTTTAGCCTTGGGCTTGGAGTCGTTGGCCTTGTTCTTTTTTGCTGGGCGAGATGGGCATGTATTCTGCAAATGCCCAGATTGGTGGCAATGGCGGCACCGAAAAGCAGTATTCTCGTAATCCAGTGTCTGGGTCCAGACGAAGTCGTTAATCTTGAGATTGATTTGTTCTGGAAGTCCTTTGCTCAGATCTAATTCCACACATACTCTTGCATATGAGTAGAGACCTTTGGCTTCCCGCCATAAATCACCATGAATGAAGCTGCCCAAGGTGTCTCCTATGGCTCTGAAGACACGAGTACTCCATAGGTGGGCAGGTAAGTTGGGAAGCCGGATCCATACAGGTGTCTTAGTAATGACTGCAGTAGCTGGATCAAAATCTGGGAACCAAGGAGTCAGGAATAGTCCTGCAGTTCCCATGAACCAAGGGCCTTCTGCTAAGACCTTTTCATAGTGCTTACTGTTGTCAAATAAAACAATGAAATAACCTTTCGAACAAAAAAAGATCTTACAATGATGTGTCCAGTTTGCATGTACCCATGCATAGAGATCCTGAGATCACGGCCATAATCCGTTGAATCTGCAAATGATGGCTCTTTCTGCAAATTCTTGAAGCTGGGAAGCCAGATCTTCATGAATGAGTTCAATAGAGGGTACTTCTTCAATCTTGTCAACCAAGAAGGCCTTAGATTTAAGGACTTCCGGGGGTTTGGGGATCTCAGAGTGAACAACATCTTTGTATGAGAAAGGCCGAGAAGAGGAAGACTGTCCCACTGCACCTCCTCTCAAACGGAGGGTTACCACCACAGAGCTGTTCCTGGAAATACTATAAGCAGAGAGGGGAAAAGGGTCTTCAAGTTGTTTACCTTGAAAGAGGAGACGCTGAAAGCTTGAAGGGATCCCCATTCGGCGCTCTAGAATCAGTTTGAGTTCCTGCACCAGATCTGAAGGGCTAACCCATTGCATGATGGTTCTGCCTGTAGGCTGAGAGATTTGGATCTGAAAGGAGTCAAGTGAGGGCTTTGAGCTTCCTAGCGCAGATCTGCCATTGCCATTTCCCATCCGGGGGAGCAGACCTGCAAAATCTTGGCCAGGATGTGTAACGGTCTCTGGATCTGGCCCGAGCGTGGGTTGTTCTGCCTTCTGGGTGACCGGATCTGGCTGGTTTTTGTCAGATCTGAAGCAAAGACTGTGCTTGACGCCGAGCGTGGCATCCTCGAGCTTTCCGGCCCTACTTAGGGTTTGGATGCGGTTGTGGAGGCTCAGACGCTCACCCACAAGGACATTGATAGGCTCAGGGAGCTTCGAGTTCCTGTTACTCATGGCCTCCCTCCGGGCAAAGCCACGGTTGCGTTGCAGAGCGTTCAGGGGTGGCTCGATGCCCGGCGTCTCCTTTCGGCTGCTGCGTCCAAGGCAGCCTGCGATTTCACCACCATTCGCATGTCCCGCGTCCACCTTGCTATGCTTTCCGCCATTAGTTCTCTTGGTCGGCTGAACGAAGTGCCAGGGCAGCTTCTTTGAGGGGTGAATCGCAGCTCCGGAAAGCGGAATAGCAGAGGGGAGAACGCACGGATCCGCCATTTTTCCATATTTTTTCGGCCTGATATTTATGTTCAGTTATTTATATATGAAGGCTTGAATGTTTTAGTTATCATTTGGCACTTTTGTACGGTGATGATTATTCTCCTCACAGCCAGATTGTTATTATTATTATTATTATTATTATTTTAGTAGTTTGAAGGTGTAACAGCTTCCAACCATAATTGATTTTTAGCTATTACACTTATTGGAAAAATTAGAATTTTTGTATCACAGGGGGGCTTTCCCCTATTCCTGTAATCTATAGATCCAAATTTGTGACAATGTTGACAAATGAATCCCTTGAAGCAGGTTTGTGATATAACCGAAGACAGTGCCCATTTGCAAGCAATGGTGTCCTCGCACTATCAATGGTCACCAAATTTACAATCCCATTGTCAAAGACTGCATCTACCTCATAGGGACCTAGCCATCTGGTGCAGAGCTTACCCTTGAAGTCTTTAAATCTTGAGTCGTATAAGAGAGCCCAATCTCCTTTTTGGAACTTATTTTTCTTGATGAATCTATCATGCCACTTAGCTCTCTGCTGCTAGATAATCTATGTTTACTGGATAGCAGCTAACCATTTCTCCTCCAATGCATTGAGTTGATTCAATCTCTGCTTTTGTGTTGTAGCCAAATCCAAGTTGACCTGCAACGTTGTTCTTAGTGTCTTGATTTCAAATTCAATGGGGAATAAAGGGTTTTTACCATACATAAGTTCATATGGTGAGAATCTAGTGGTACTCCTCCATGTAGTCCTGTATGCCCACAACACTTCTCAAAGTTTATCAGCCCAATTTCTTCGGTGATTGGCCACAATCTTATTAAGGATCCCCTCAATGACTTTGCTAGTGCTTTCCACTTGGACATTTGCTTGTGGATGACAAGGTGTTTCTATGATGGATTTTATATTTTTCAACCACTCCTGGATCTTATGAGATATGAACTGGGGCCCTCCGTCTGTGACTATCTCCCTAGGTATGCCAAACCAGACAAAGATGTCTTCAAACAAAAAGTCTGAGACAACCTGCTCCATGGCTTTGGTTAGTGCCTTTGCCTCAACCCATTTTGTGACATAGTCAGTGCAGACCAAGATGTAAGATTTATGTCTGAATGAGGGATTAATTGGTTCCACAAAATCTAGATCCCACTTATCAAAAGGTTCTAAGACGATTTGGGGTTGTAACGGTATCTAATTTGATTGCAATGGTTGGCCCATCCTTTGACAACTATCACATCCCTTCACAAACTTCTTGGCATCCTAAAATATTGTTGGCTAATAACACCCTGTTGAAAGGACTTTGTATCCTGTCCGTTTGTCTGCGAACTGCCCTCCACAAGGTTCTTCGTGACAAACTTTAAGGATGTCAAAGACCTCATCTTCTCTAACACAATGTCTGATCTGGAAATCTGGTCCAATGTGATAGAGGTTCCCATCTATCCATGTATATGTAGCACTTTGTTGTATGATCTTTCTTTTCTCCTTGGAGGACAAATACTATGGAAACTTCCCTGCAACAAGATAATTGGTTATATCTGCATACCAAGGTGAGTAAGTAGAAATAGAAAAAAGATATTCATCTGGGAAAGAATCCTCAGTAGGAATGCAATTGTCATCAATAGTTAACCTAGAAAGAAAGTCAGCTACTACATTATCTTTTCCAGGTTTATCGACAATAGTGAAATCAAATTCTTGTAATAGCGTGTAATCCTACCATTGGTAATTGACTTATTCAGTAAAAAACGAATGGCAGAATGGTCAGTGTGCACAAATACTTGATACCTGGTGATATAATGTCAAAATTTATTGAGGCATGCACAACTGCTAAGAACTCCTTCTCAGTCACAATGTAGTTGAGCTCAGTCGAGGTTAGATTTTTTCTTATGTAATAAATAGCATAAGGTTTCTTAGCCTCCAATTGGTCCAGAACAACACCTATAGCAATATCAGACGCATCTGTAGCTATGTGAAACGACAGTTCCCAATTAGGTCCTCGCAAGACCAGAACCGCTGATACACAACATTTCAGCTTTAAAAAGGCCTGCTCACACTTCCATGTCCACAAAAAATTAACATCCTTAATGAGCAAGGAAAATAATGGCGATGCAATTTTTGAATTTTTTTCTATAAATCTCCTGTAATACCCTGCATGCCCCCAAAAACTTTGTACCTCTTTTTGGTTTTGGGGGTTGGGATTTTCAATATTACCTCTATTTTTGCAGGGTCTACCTTGATTCCTTCAGCATAAATGTAGTGTCTAAGCACGATCCCTTCAATCATCATCATGTGACATTTTTCAGTGCTCAAAGCAACATTAGTCTGTACACAATGTTCCAACACTTTTTCCAGATTGACTAATGTTGTTTCAAAAGCATCTCCATAGGGTGTAAAACCATCCATGAATATTTCCAAGCAGTCATTCAACAGATCAGAAAATATTCCCAGTATTGCCCTTCGAAAGGTTGATGGCGCATTACAAAGTCCAAAAGGAAGTATTATGTATGCATAGGTTCCCCAAGGGCAAGTAAAGGTTGTTTTATCCTGATCCTCCGAGGCAATCTGTATCTGATTGTAGCCACTAAATCCGTCCAAAAATGAAAAGAACTTCTTTCCAGAGAGGGTATCAAGGACCTGATCTATAAATGGTAAGGGAAAGTGGTCCTTCTAAGTGGCCTTATTGAGTTCTCTGTAATCAACACAAACTCTCCACTTGCCATTCTTTTTAGGAACGATGACAAGTGATGACACCCACTGACTGTTAGATATTGGATAAATAAAATTGGCACTCAGGAGTTTTTGTAATTCTTCCTTCACCACTTCCTTTAGTGCAGGGTTCATGCGACGCTGCGGTTGCCTGACTTGTTTGCAGCCATCCTTCAAATAAATACGGTGAGTGCATAGGTTAGGGTGGATCCCTTTCATATCCGTATAATCCCACGCAATGCCTTTTTGTATTTCTATAACAGTTGTAACAACAGTTGGTTTTGCTGAGCAGTCAAGTTGGGGTTAATATTCAAAAACTTTCTAGATTCTATCTCAATTGGACTGCTGTCAATATTCAAAATCGTTCTCGTTTGTTTAAAATCTATATCTTCCACCTCTTCTTCCTCATTCACATTCTCAGCAGAAGCGACAAAAAGTGAGTTACTAGTAAAACCATTGATGAAATCATCTTATGTCTCATCCTTGAAATATTGGGCTTTCCCAAGAGTGAGGAGTGGCAGGGAAAGATTTGAATCAGGCTCAAACTCATCCCACCAAGGGTTATATACATCCATATTTGGTTTTGCGGGGTAAAGGCTAAGGTTCTTTGTTGCCTAGTCATCCGAGATCACCATAGATCCCGATCTGCAGCTTATAAATGCATCTGCAATGGCCAGCCAAGGTCTCCCTAGGATCAAAGGATGTCCCCCCAAATTGGATTTGGGCTGCAAGATAAGAAAGTCAGCCAGATACCTCCAGGAAGCTATTGTAATCACAATATCCTCCAACACCCCCTTGGGTTTGACACGGGACCTGTCCGCCAATTCAAGTACAGTAGGAGTATGTCTAAGTCCCTATAGCCCGAGAGCGGTAAAGAGGTCCTTTGTCATTACATTAATGGCAGCCTCAAGATCGATCAATGTGTTGGCTATGGGCTGATCGTTAATGTAGAAAGTGACCGTAGGATTTACTGTATCATTATACTTAGTTAGGAGAGGCTGAGCAGACATTAATTCATATAATTTACCCATCACGTGTATGGTGGCAGGGTCTTTAGGCTTCTTCCTAGGTTTCTTGATGCACAAATCTCTCATTTTTTTAGCATAAACAGGTACTTCCTTAAGGGCTTGTAGCAGAGGAATTCATACATGCAAATTTTGTAACTCCCGAAGGAAATCGCATTCGGGTTGTGAAGTCATCCCAAGTTCAGCGAATCTCTAAGGATATGGAGGGTCCTAAGTTATGACAGTCGAATCAGCTGTTACAAGTGTATCAGCCTTTCCCGAATTGGTTGTTACAGCAGTAACAATCCTTCGCAAGTTGGCTATTACTGATGTAACAACTTCCTCTATATCGGTTGTTGTAGGTGTAGTAGCCATCTCAGAACCTCCAACATCTCTTCCGAATGATTCACATTCCTCCTCCGTAATGACAGGGGAGTGACTTGGTTTAATTACCTTACCCGATCACAATTGTATTTCATTAAGTCCCACGGGCGTAATAAGGTAGGTTTGGAAAGTTGTCGAAGCCTCTATGCCCTGAGCTGCTTTATTGTTCTGGTTTGGGTTAGGTTGCACAGGTAGTTGTGGTCGCACAGGTGGTGGAGGAGCAGGAGTTTGGAAAGGAGGTAACTGCAACAATTATTGCATGGGTAATCTAGGCAGAGCTGAATTATGGGCATTTCCTCTCCAATTCTGGTTCCAAGGATATGGTTGAGGTTGAGGATATTGGACAGAGGGAGATGGATACCATTGCTTCCAGGGTGAAGGAAAATGTGCTGAAGGAGGAGTGTGATATTTCCACGGATATTGCTGAGTATTATATGCATTGTTCCACGAATTGAAAGAGGAAAAATCTTGAGACATACCTGGAGGTCGTGGTTGCCAAGGTCTCCTTGGTGCGATGAAATAAGAGGACTGCACTTCCTCGCTTGACTCTCTGAGTACTACCTTCAGTCCAAGACGCTCCGGACATTGCCCTATCAAATTTTCCAGCTCACAAATATTGCACAAGCTGATGTTATTCAATTCACATTCCCTCAAAGAATGTTTCTTCTGGCAATTTGGATAGAACATAGCCAGAGGTGTGTCAGCTTCTGCTTGTGTCTTCTTGATCTGCGCTATCGTTATTTGGGCAGAGAGAGTATTGAGGATATCAATCTTGAAATTTTCAAACAAATTGCTGATTTCTACTCTGGTTAATCCCCCTCCTGCATATTTTTGTATCCGGGCAGAGGCATATCGAACTACGCTCCTCCCCTTAGACGATCCTCTAGAGCATCTTCGACACAGCTTTACAATTTCAGCAAATAGTTCTTGCGATATATCCTCATTCCCTAATAGGTTCAAGGTATCAAGGCATCCATCCCTCATTCCTCTGATAAATATAGTCTTCAAGATCTCTTGGTCTAGATCACTATGTTTAGACCTCTGCAGATTATAGTGGAACCTCTCCACATAATCTTCCAGGCTTTCATCCTCCTTATGTGTCATTCTAAAGATCTCCTCCCTTAAGTCCCTGGTTCTGCAATAGTCTTGGCAATTTGATAAGAATGTCTCCTTCATGTCATTCCATGTTCGAATAGAAGCGAAACCCAATCCCATGAACCATCTCAAGGCTACCCCTTTTAAAGTAGTAGGAAATAATTTTAATTCATGTGCATCTGAGGTATAATCATACTTCTACATAAGACATCGAACTCAAATAAAAAGTTGTTTGGATCTTCCACAGTCATCCCCTAGAATGATGATAGAGGAATATTTTTCATAGGAGCTTCACCTCTGATATCCCCGATTGGGAACTCAAAGGTGGTGATAGTAGCATTTGTTTTAGCATTGTTGTCATTTTTGTCCCCCATGACTAGTCCTTCTAACCCTTGCTGTAGCAGAGATCCTTCAAACTGTTCTTGTGATGGTCTCGTAGATGTCATTAGTGGCTCAAATGTTCTTGGGGCTGGTTGTTTTACCGCACTGCCTGTATCTGGGTATTGATAAACCAACAGGTGTTCAATGTTCCCCCTCAGTTTCCCCTTGTCCCTCGGTCCTCACATTCTGGCTACTAGCTTCCCCCTCCTGCCCTTGAATCAGATTCTTGGTCTTGGGGGTATGGGTTCTAGCTTTAGAATGATATGGTCCTGAGATAGAGGAATAAAAGGTTTCTACTTTTGCTATGGGAGTAATAGCTTTCTGCGGCCCTGTTTTCCTTGCATCCCTTTGAGAGATGGATTGTTCTTTTTCCGCCTTAGAGTTTAGTTCCTCGATGACTGTTTTCCTTCCCAAATCTACACTCTTCCTTTCCTCTTTACAACCCGTTTTTCCTGTGACTAATTAGAGTGGGGGTAGCTTTGGTATCTCTATAATTTCTACAGTTGCACACTTGGACCCTATATGTATTAACTCATGCCCTAAGTGCTTCAGTCTTCGACAATGGTGAGCCTGCCCACGTATGTTAGAGCGATGTGTAGGTTCTTACCTCTCGTCTTACTATCCAACGACTGAAGAGTTGAAAACACGCTAAAAAAACACCAACATGCCCTAAGTTCCCTAGTGATCACAATGGTGAGCCCGCCCATGTATGTTAGAGCGATGCACAAGTTCTTATCTCTCGTCTTACCACCCAGCAAATGTGGACTAGGAACACTCTACATCAAACAAACAACTTGGCTGACTGTATCGTTAACTGCCATCCCTGGAAATGGCGCCAAAATGTAGTGTTGTTTTAATCAATCCTAATTGACTGAGACTACAACATTTAATTTTCAACCCAGGGTAGGTCTTGCTATTTCAATGGAGTTTGCACTGTCTGTGCTGATACACCACAACCAAGAATAAGAAAATGTAGAAAACAAAAATGTGTTGCTGAACCAAATCACTGAATCAAACCATTCATGTAGACACAAAAACACTCTACATAATTAATCACACTTCGCAACTATCAAAGTAAAGGCACGCCACACAGGAACTAATATCTACTCCAGCTGGTTACTACCATTCTGTTGATTAACTTAGTGTAACAACATAATATAAATGGAAACAACAACGAATGTAATCCACGATTTGTATAGCAACAATGAGAAACCATAAATCAATTAGCTAAACTAGAATGTACACTACCTCTATCACTGCAATCCCTGCCAAAGAGGAGGGCCCTTCCTCCTCAGTAGGGCACAAGAGTAACACAAAAGTAATTAACGAATCAGCTGAAGAGTAGTAACAACATCACTGTGCTGATTAATATTAAAAATAAACTCAGAATTACAGAAGTAGAGTAACAATACTTTTCTATATGTCGTGTCCTTGTACATGAAAAATTGAGTTCCTTTATAGTTATTACATCCTGAAATTAGAAACAGATCAGTCATGAGAATCTCATGATTCTCATGCTGATAAAAAATAAAAGTAGTTACAACCTATTTCTAAATACAAATATACAGTAGTTAGGATTGCAACTGCTTGGGTCTGTTGCTTCCAAAATAAACAATCCCTACTGTCGACAGCTGTTATGTGGAATAGTACCCACATTTTCCAGCTTCGGTGCAACAACATCGAGTGAATAATGGTTCGGGATGTCATGGCATCGCTGGCGACAACACTTTTGGTGTAACAACGGATTCTTGTATCAACGCGTAGTGTAACAACATCCGATGTGTAATATCAACCTGTAACAGAATCCAATATGTAACAAAAGACTGTAACAACATCTGATGTGTCACAGCAACCTGTAACAACATCCAATGTGTAACAGCGAATTTTTTTACCCTTCTCTATAATTAATATGTGCTGCATGTCTGCTTCATAGCTTTGTTCTCGCGAGCCATCACCTGAAAAGAAGAAGAGCTTCCCAGAATACTTCTTCAATACTCTCCCAGTTAACCACAAAAAGGAATAAAGAATTGTATTACTCAGTAAAATACGGCAAAGTAAAATGACAACAGAATAGGTTATAAAGGTGAGAAAACATGGAAATTGATAATGTAAAGTCATAGGCCTGGAGGACAGAAGGGTCAAAACTGGGGAAAGAATGTGCAGAAAATAGGTAAAAAACCACACCCAACACCAACCAAGGAGATTCAACTTAAAATAAAATACTTTGATGCTTATTAAAAAAAAAACTCCACACATCAGGCAGGCTATGAGCAACAAGCAGCCCCATACCTTTATTTATTTCAACAATAGTCGAATATCCTTCCAGTGAAATCCTTTCAGCGAAAATTCCAAGCAATGACCCTTTCAGATTTCAAATATTCAACCAACTGCAAACAGGGAAATTTATCACATCCAGATTGCAACCTTTTCCACAAAAAACATCCACTCAACCTTCTATACAGTGATCAAATCATAATTCAACCAATATCTCGGTTATCTCTTGGTCACCTCCTCAACAACACATTCTCATCAAAAAATTCACAAAAGCTTCAACACCATCTCAACTTTCTCATCTCTGCCTTCACGTATAACTCATGAAGTTTAGAAACAACTCAACCGGGGCTCTGATACCATTGTACAAGCCCAAATAAACTCCATAATGAAAGATCACAATGCAAGAGCATCGTATTAATGTTAAAATTACTTATTTATACATGTGCAATCTAGGTACGAGACAATTGTTTCTTGGTAACTTATTAACTGTAAAAACAAAATGTAAAACTAATTATATATTGTACAATAACAATCTCAAAGGATTAGCTAACAATGTCCTCCAATTTTGGAGCTAGAACTAAAGAGAACTTGGCCTCCTGGAGCATAATGGGTTGATCTATTGAGTTGGCAATGATTCTAGGAAACGACAATCTTCAGATCTACCTCCAAATAATACAAGCAAAATATTGATCAAGACTCCTGTAACATATCTTCAATAAATATGATGCTTAATACTTAGCCTCTAAGATATGATGCCCTTAACCTGTGATTAAGAGGCTCTTGACCCTCAAGAATTTTACTCTTAGATTGTAACAATGGAGGCTCTCGGCCCTCTAAAAATTAGTACTGAATACAACCTTCGTTGAAGAAGAAATTAATCCTCTTGCACTCGAAATTTCACCCTTCAGATATTGATTATAAACCCAAAATTTAACCTCATCCAATTTATGCTCTTGGCCTTAATTTTTGAGCACAAGACTATCTTAGATGGGGTAAATTGACCTCTACATAGAGAGGCAATTCAACCCTCTTAGCAATAGTTATTTGACAACAACTCATCTTCTGGATTAATACATTGATATCCACAAATAGAAATTCAAACCCCAAACAAAATAATAATCTTTGGCACCTGGAGAAACAACCTTTAATCACTTAAAAACAAAATAACTTTGACAATTATATTTTCCTTCAACACTTGGGATCAATTAGAAAGTCACCTGCAATAAAATCAAACGAAAAATATGAGTGATTTTTCTAATGCCGATTAGGGTGGGACTGATGTCCATAAAAATTGGTTTCACCGGCTAGGGTGGCAATGATGTCTACCAAAACTAGTTTGAGAGTCTTGCTTGAAACCCTCGACAAGAAACTCATCTGAGCTCCAAACTAATCACAAGAAATGAGAGATGTTCTTCTTTTCCTTTTATAAGCTTGTGCCCGATCTTGTCCAATCTTCTAGAAGTACCCTTTTATTATTTTATTATTAAGCCACTTGGTGTATTTTCCTCCTTTCCTTCTAGTTTCTTTTGCTTATCCATTAGATAAAAAATGTTTTTCTCCTTTTATTTAATAAGTAATTTGTTTTATTATTAATTAAGTCACTTCTATCTTTACAAAATGCTTAAACTACCACCATGATCACACTTGCCTCCCAAAACCCCTTTTCATCATCCCGTCTTGTAGATCTTTTTGTCCTGATTCCAACGAGATATTACACTAAGGTGTTTCTCCAAGTAATCAACCTAAAATAAGACCATAAGCGTAATTAATTAAAATATGCATGCTAATAACTTCATTTTATGGGAATCATTGGAATGCAACAAAAGCAAGATTGAACTATGCGGAATCGGTCATGATAATGAAAAATGACAAGTGATCCCAGTTGGACCCTGCAAAACTCCTCAAAACCCTCTGAACTCATCAATAATGCAATCCAACTCATGTGACCTGACTGACATAAGCTCTGAAAATCTCTCCTAGTTCCATCACAAGGTAATGCAAAAAGTGGGTACATTACATGGAGGGCTCCAACTTTGTCCTTCTTTTTGTAGGTACATGGATATAAAATGGACAACCAAAGATTTTAAAATGGCTTACCCATGGCTTTACACTAGTGAGCCAGAGCTTTGAACTCTAGCAGAGTTGTTGACGAAGAAGGCCTTCATTCGAAATTCCTAAAGCATGGAAATAAGCCCCTTGAGTCCTATCTTGCCAATCATTTTAACCTATTGTTTTGCTCTGGCTTCCCCCTTGCCTGGAACAGACACATCATCCATCGTATCCACAAGTTGGGGATTCATATGATGAGATTCTATTGTGATTCATATATTACGGTTCAAGTTTTTTGTAAGCTCAAGGTTCTATATTAATATTGAAAATAGTACAATGCATATAGGGTATCAAAAACTTGTCTTGTCTTGGCCTGCCTAGTAGGAAACTAGACCAAAGGCAACAAATAACAAGTTCGACAATCCTTATAACAGGAAGTACATCACCATAGTTAATCCAAATACAAAAACTAAGCATAACATCCCATGACATAACAATAGCAAAACATACTAGTAGCAAGGACATGTTATTACATGAATTGTCCAGCGTCAAATAAAAATAACCATTATCAACAACATATGCAATGTCAAGATTGAGACAAATTTGCAGGTGCTTGTTGAGTAAGGTTGCCTAGAGAAAGATTTTGTCGAAGAGTAACAACCTCCATATGCACCATGCGATCACCCATAAGCATATTAGGATTCAATACCTTTATTTATGAAAAAAGAAACCGTTAATATGCATTTTTATATAAAAAATATAAATTTAACAATATTAAATATTATGATAACTATATCTTAATATATGTAAAAATAATACGTGTAAATTTTTTTAAATTTTTTAAATGAATATAAATTAGAAATTTATATTTATATTTAAAATTGTAATTGTAATTTTATTATTAGAAAGGAGCGATAAGACCCACAGAGTCAAATAAGAGTTAAAATGTATACCAACAACCAAATCAGGATCATGCTATGCCTTTTAATTATTTTAAGTTTATATTATAAGAGGTATGTTTCAAAATTTAACTGCATTAATTTTATGTTATATATTTTTCCAAATTTATATTTATATATAAAGTTTGTTTGATTTTTTTGTTTTTTGTTTTAACAATAGTAAATTGGCTTAGTCTAATTTATAGATGAAGTGGCTTTTTTCACAACATTTTTTATGGTTAATTTTAATCCAAATCTGACAGAAGTTTTTAAAAACTTGAGTTTAAATTGTTTAATCTGTGTGAATTGAGTGCCCTAAGGTTTTTTAGGGTGTTGAATCCATTTATGCATTCAAAAATGTATTTTAAACAACAAAAAATCTTGAAATTGTATTGTCTGATTTTGGTGAATTCTGGTGAAAAATGATATTTGGTCTATAAGTTAGACGCTGCCATAGTAAATTTATCATAATTCAGTTTTCAAATCAACAATGAGGAGAGTGATTACTGACTCCTATCTATGAATGCTGACTGATTCATCATTGTTATTTAAAGAAACCACGCCACTTGGAATTACCAGCTAATTGTCTGTAAGGTAGCAAGCTTTCACTCTTCCCATATGTCTCTAGGTCTTGGGTTGTTAACATGTTCGAGAAAAAAAACTCTTAACCAACCAAAAACAATTTTAAAACATACTCCAAACCCAAAAATATTATTTCATTTAATAAACATTTATGAAAATTTAAAATATCATTTGTTTATTATTAAATTTATTTATTTTATTTTATTTATTTATTTATTTATTTATTTTTTTTTTTTTTTTTTTTAATTATGAACTATATTTATCATACTTGGTTTAAAATGAACCATGAAAAATGGACTCACCTTTCGCCTGCTATGTCCTAATTGATTCGTGCTTTTAACTCTTTAGTTTGATGTAAAACTTGAAATACACATACATGACGAGGTTTTAGCGACGATGATAGAAGAAACTCTATGAATTAATGAATGAGTGGTTTTAGTGACGTCCACGAGGCTGAGCAGCCTAAGGGACCCAGAGAATAACAACCTTAACTCATTTTCATATTCCTTTCAATGTCAAATCTTCTGCTATGAATCTTGACTAGAAGCGTAGAAATATGATTGATCTTATCTTTGTCAAATAGATGGTGCATGTTGTCAACCTTTAGATTGTTTTCATATTGAATGCAAATATCCTTATATGTTGCACACTCCATGACAAAGTGTCATTCTGTCTCCACCACACCCTTATAGCAAAAAATGCAAGTTCTCTCTTCCAAACTTCCTTGGAGATCTTCCATCTACCAATCTCACATCTAAGGTGATGTGACTATGTCCTCAACCGTGCCACTAGCACCATTGTTTTTCCTTTAATAACTACTCCTAAATATGTTTTCTCACCATGGCCACAAGTTGGATTGAAATCTTTGATGTCAAATGTTTTTTTATGTCCATTGTGATTGGTCCACATGGGAGTCCTAAATTTTTCCATCACAATTTTTTTTTTTTTTCTCTTTGTTGGTGCTAGGGAATTCACGCAGCTTGATATTCCACTTACTCAACCGCTTTTTGTTTTGCTTCATCCAAGTTTTATTCCTACGATCTAATCCCTCTTCTATAACTATATTGGGCCAACACTGATTATGATCCGGATTTAAACAGGAACGCAACAAATTACAGAGATAACCATATACACAAAGATGCAGCGGAAATAATACTTCGTTTCATTAATGGAAAATACTGAAATATGCTTACAAACAGAAATGGAAATGAACTAGCTAGGGCGATGGTAGCTTATCTCTGAGAAGAGATGTGATGGCTACATGCCTCTGAACTGTGTTACAATGAGGCTCGAAGGCCTATTTATTGTTGAGAAACAATGGAAAAACCCTTAACATTCCAAAACCTAACCCTAGGAGATGAAACGCCAAACTGTGGGCCCCGTTTGGGGGTAAGTTGGTACATCAACTTCCCGGGGTCGTAACTTTGGCATATGATCTCCGTTTGACGCGTACAATAGCTCATTAGAAAGATCTATCCGAGCACTATACCAGTCCATTCCATGGACTCGTGTTGCCCCCGGATTCCCCAAAAAACGTCGTTTAGGGCCTCAAAACGGCTCCGGAAGTTCAGGACCCAAAAAACTGCTAAAAATAGTAAGTTGTGCTACAATTAAGGAAACTGAAAATGCTGAGAAAGATAATGGTGGGGGTCCAGGTGGACTTGGCAGGTGGCCACCAATATCCACTTGGATCATTCCTCCCCCCTTAGGAAGCAATGGTCCCCATTGCGTTGAGCTCCTCCATGAGATGAGGAAACTTCTGCTGAACTTGTTCCCTAGTGAGCCACTTGCCCTGCTGAAGGAGTTGGCCCGCTTTGACAACTCGATACAGTTGGATATTCTGTTGGCAAGTGTTCTTGATCTGTGTGTCCATGATCCGATCAGTTGCAGCTTGTTCCATGCAATCTGGATTTAATTCTGTGGGTTTGAGCTGTTCTGCAATGTCGGATGTGTCTAGCAATGGTGGAAAGTATGGCCGAAGGCGGTCCACATTGAATACTGGGTGCGGGCCAAGGAATGGGGGAATGCTGAGCTCAAATGCATTGTCTCCCATAGCCTTAGTAATGGTGTAAGGACCATATCGGAGTGGTCTCAATTTCCGATAGGCTCCAGTAAGGCGTTCCTTTTGCAAATGCAACCAGACTTTGTCGCCCACCTGAAACTTGTGTGGCACCCGATGTTGATCATGTCGCTGCTTGTACTTGGCATTTGATTTCTCAAGAATGTCATGGACCTGCTGGCGAATATGTTGGATGCGCTCAATGAAGCTGGTGGCCTTATCTGTTTCGGACTGGACATGAGCTGAATTCATGTGAGTAGCTGCAAGTGGCATGGCCACATCAATGGGGCATAGTGGCTGGAATCCCAAACCCACCTGAAAAGGGCTATGGCCAGTGGAGCTGTGAAGAGCTCGGTTGTAGCTGTGCTGAATGTAGGGGAGGCTCTCGTCCCATGTGCGTGGATGCTTTGAGTTATACATGCGCAGAATGTGCACAATCATCCTATTGACAACCTCTGTCTGGCCATCAGTTTGAGGATGGAAGGCTGTGGACTTCGTGAGTTTGGTGTCTAGCATTGACCAGAGACTGGACCAAAAGGTGCTGAGAAACCGATTGTCCCAATCTGAGATGATAGACTGTGGGATCCCAAAGTGCACCCACACTCGTTCAAAGAAAAGTTTAGCAGTGGCTTCTGCTGTGATATTCTTCTTGCAGGCCATCATAATGGCCATCTTTGAGAACCTGTCGACGACCACAAAAACACAGTCATTTCCATGCTTAGTGGAAGGAAGGCCTGACATGTAATCCATGGAGATGGATTCCCAAGGTCGACTAGGGGTAGGCAACGGGGTATAGAGGCCTTGCTTCTTAATGGTCGGTTTGGCAATGGCACAGGCAGTACATGATCGGATGTACTTCCCAACATCCTGTCGAAGATTCAGCCAATAGAAATAGTTTTGCAGTACTGCCACTGTTTTCTCGACCCCGAAATGCCCAGCAGCCCGACTGTAGTGTGCTTCCCAAATCATCTTGGCACGCTCGCTTGAAGGAACACAAAGGTGACCGAGGTGGCATAATAGGGCATCCTGGAGGTGAAAATCTGCAACCTGCCGACCCTCCAAGAGTGTCTGGTATGTGTGGCCGAATTCTGGGTCGCTTTTGTAGAGAAGTGGCCAATCAGAAGTCTCGTGCCCGCAAGAGTTGAGCACGGTGGTTAGCGCCATGATCGGTGGTCGACTGAGGCAATCTGCAACATTATTGGTGCTGCCCTTTTTATACTTGATATTCAAGTGAAACTGTTGCAGGTATGTAGACCACTTCTGATGGCGATCATTCTGCAATTTCCCTTGGGTCTGTATGAACTGCAGAGGTCGGTGGTCTGTGTGGATGACCGTTTCCTTCCCCAAAATGTAATGCTTCCATTGTCGGCAGGCCTGTACAATGGAATACATCTCTTTATCATAAGTGGGGTACTTCCGGACTGTGTCTGAAAGTGTTTCACTGTGATATGCCACTGGATGTCCATGTTGAGTAAGGACTGCCCCAATAGCATAGTCAGAGGCATCTGTCTCGACCTCAAATGGTTGTTGTAAATCTGGTAACGCGAGCACTGGTGTCGTGCAGAGGCGATCCTTCAACTCCCTGAATGCCTTCTGTTGAGATTCAGACCAAAATAATTTTGCTTTCGCCCCGCCCTTGGTGACTTGACTCAAGGGCCAAGAAATATGAGAAAATCCCAACACAAACCTGCGGTAGAAGTTGGCAAGACCTAGAAAGCTGCGACCACTGTCTTCTTCTTCCCTTGAGGGCGTATCATCAGGAAAACAAATTTCCTGGTTTTGGAAATGATCTTACTGCATTGTTTTGCAGTAATCAAAGAGATGGCGGCAGGTGGTGCTACCTCTGGTATCCTGAACAACTTATTTCCCAATGTAATAATAACAGCACGGGGCCTTGATTCATACACAGCATGTCGCTTCCACAAGTATGGTTGTCCTAGTAATACATCACAAACTTCAAGGGGAGCAATGTCACACAATACCTCATCCGTGAAGGGCTTGATGTTGTATGGAAGGCGACACTGCTGGCTCACGCGGAGATCTCGCCCTTGGTGAAGCCACCCAATGGTGTATGGTTGTGGATGTGCTGTGGTCGGTAAGCCCAACCGCTTCACGACCTCTGCCGAAATGAGGTTCTTTTGACTCCCGCTATCAACAATGAACTGTATCGGGGAGCCCTTTACCCACATCTGGGAGTGGAAGAGACGCTCCTCCTCCTCTGGATCTTCGGGTTCATTTTTCTGGATCTTTGCGGTAGCAACAGTGGTGCTGGGATCCGCATCAATGATCTGCTTCCCTTTTTCATACCCCTTATCAGGTTCTGACTCAGAGTTGGAACATGCATCTGATTCTGAAACCTTTAGCTCAGCCACCAGTGACTGCTTGGCCCGACACTCACTTGTGTTGTGAGTGGAGCTCTTATGGAACTCGCACCATTTTCCAGTGTCCTTTCTCGGCTTCACGGCGTTGCTCTTTGCTTGCAGCTTCGACTGGTTGTCTTGGGCTGTCCCGCCTTGGCTTTGTCCTTTGTTCTGTGGTTTAGGGGCACCTTTCCCCTGCTTTGGATTTGCAGATCCAAAGTCTCGCTTCTTTTGTTTAAACTTCTGCTCGACCTTGACGGCATACCGGTATGTTGCACCGAGCGAGGGGATGTTTAGGAACTGTATTTCTTCCTGGATGTACTTGTGCAGGCAGCCACAGTATTTGAGTATCAAATGTTGCTCTGAATCCTTGATACCCAACTTTGTGCGAAGGGTATGGAAAAGATTGGTGAACTCCGGCACGTCTTGGTCCCTTCCCTGTCGCAGCGTGGTCCACTTTATGTATTCATCCTCATAGCTTCCGACAGGGTAGTACTGCTCCTTGATGGCATCCCGGAACGAATCCCAGGTGGGTGCGGCTGAAAATAGTGAGCCAGTACTTTCATCCTTCTGCTCGCAGTAGGTTTCCCACCAGTCCTTGACGTGGGTGGCTGCTTTGAGAAGAGCAAAAACAATCTTTTCCCGACTCGAAAATTCATGAACAGAAAAATAACCCTCTAGCAGATTTAACCATTTATCTACGGCATCGGCGTCTATCTGACCCTCGAATATGGGGATTTCAAAATTAACTTGTACCTTAAAGGGTGTGGCGTTTCCAGAGGAGCTGCTGGAAGCCGATGCATCGCTTCTGGGTAGCCGCTGAAGGATCTGCGCAAAGCTGTCCATCATCGCGTTCCGTTGTCGCTCGAGCGCTTCTTCGAGCAAGATTTTGATGGGATCTCCTGCCCCCTCGTCTTTCTTCTCGTCCGCCATGGGAGGCCATCGGGATTTGCGAGGCTGGTCTTGCAAAGGTTCAACCAGTTCAAGCCCTAACTCCTTATATCCCGACCTTGTTGGGGACATGCAAAGAAAAACAGAGAAAAAGCAGACCGCTCTGATACCACTGATCCGGATTTAAACAGGAACGCAACAAATTACAGAGATAACCATATACACAAAGATGCAGCGGAAATAATACTTCGTTTCATTAATGGAAAATACTGAAATATGCTTACAAACAGAAATGGAAATGAACTAGCTAGGGCGATGGTAGCTTATCTCTGAGAAGAGATGTGATGGCTACATGCCTCTGAACTGTGTTACAATGAGGCTCGAAGGCCTATTTATTGTTGAGAAACAATGGAAAAACCCTTAACATTCCAAAACCTAACCCTAGGAGATGAAACGCCAAACTGTGGGCCCCGTTTGGGGGTAAGTTGGTACATCAACTTCCCGGGGTCGTAACTTTGGCATATGATCTCCGTTTGACGCGTACAATAGCTCATTAGAAAGATCTATCCGAGCACTATCATTGTTGGAATAGGCAACACCAGTCCATTCCATGGACTCGTGTTGCCCCCGGATTCCCCAAAAAACGTCGTTTAGGGCCTCAAAACGGCTCCGGAAGTTCAGTACCCAAAAAACTGCTAAAAATAGTAAGTTGTGCTACAATTAAGGAAACTGAAAATGCTGAGAAAGACAATGGTGGGGGTCCAGGTGGACTTGGCAGGTGGCCACCAATATCCACCTGGATCAGATTATCCATGTGTCTAGTCTTATTTAAGTAGCTTATTAACTTGGTTATCACTATTGCATCCAATGGAAAAGCTTCAGCTAAAAGGATTTCGTATGGGATTGTGGCTTTAACTTTGAGATTGCTAGTAATTAGTTGTTTTTGTATTCTTTCTATCTGCCTCCAGTTGCAAGTTGACATGCTACTTCCCCAGACTTCACAATCGTAGAGAACAATCAACGTAACCAACAAAACAAAAAGGGTTTTCTTGGTTTTCCAATCCAAAAGTTAAGCTTCTCTACACCTATTTTGGAGTAAGTCTAAGGCTCTCCATCCTCCCTGAATTCTTTTCATCCTACAAGTCTCCTAGTTGAGCTTTTAGTGGAATTCAATCCCAAGATATTTGTATTCCTTGACTATCTCCAAAGGACTACCTTCGGAAAAAAGTGTTTCGTTTATCTTTTCTACTTAAAGAGAAAATCATGATTTTGATCTTGTTAGTGTTCACTTGTGTCCCAACCTCTCGACTAAAGTGTTCTAAGGCCTTTAAGTGTTCTCTCAATCCATGCATTTTTTTTGAGATTAGGATAAGATCATCTGCGTAAAGAAGCAACTTTACCACATCGCTTACTAGATGAACCCCTTCTCCATCCGTTTTGCTTAACCAAGCTTCCAACTTATCAATATATGAACCGAATAAAGTGGGGGATAAAGGACACCCTTGTTTAACACCAATATTGCTACCAAAACATTCAGACATTCCTTCTCTTGTTCTAATTTTAGCTCTAACCTTCTCATAAAGTCTATGAATCGTTGCACTGTACTCATCTGGGATACCCTACTCTTCCATCCTGTTCCATAGTTTGTCTCTAAGCACCATGTCAAGGCTTTCTTGAAGTCCATAAAACAACAATAAGTTGTTTCACCTTACTTGTCCCAAACTCTCTCTATCAATGTCTAAGGGTGACATAATGGTCAATGGTAAAGTGTCTGGGTCTAAAGCTTGCTTGTCCTTTTGCCCTTTTTCCCTTACTTTCTACCCAACTATTGATTCTTCGCTTTATCATGCTCCCAAAAAGCTTGCCCATGAGGGGGTTGCCCATAATAGTGCGGTAGTTAGAGGGGTTATTGATATCTCCACTCTTAAAGAGAGGAATAACCACACTAGTAATCCACTCTCCTGTAAAGTCATCCTCGATGATCTCATTGAAAATTCCTTTTAAATGAGGAGCAAGGAGCTCAACTCCCCATTTTAGGAATTCAACTTTAAGCCCGTATATGTCCTTTGCTTTATCGCTTTCTAAATTCTTTATTCCCTGCTTGATATCATCCTCTATGAATAGTTCCACTGAAGTGTTCACTGTTGGGGGAGTATCTTTCTTGTACCCCCGCTCATAAAGGAGCCTCACATACTCCAACCATTGGGCACCTGTAATATTGTTTTCCGTCTAATTTCTCCTTTGTTGTAGCTCTTTCCAAAATCCCTTGGGGTTGTGCTTTCCAAGAGAGATTAACTCTTTTCTTCTTCCATTTACACACATATATATTTTATTATACTCATTTTTCATATTTCTTCTTGTTTTCTTTGCTCCACTTTCTTTTTTTTAGAGGCCTCCTAGCTGCCTTGCATTCTTCATAATATCATGGATTTGTTGGAAAAGTACTTGCAATTCCCTTCTTGGGGCGAGACCTTTTGCATGCATTTAAGGCCCTATGAATTGCTGGGATCAACAAACTGCAATGAACATGACAACCCGCCTCATTGGTTGTCTTATATGCCACTCCATGCTCTATAGTCTGAAATTGTTGCTTAAGAGAAACACTAAACCTTTCCCTGTTTTCCTGATTTATGAGGATTTTTCCTTTGTAGAGAGATTTCTTTTGTATTCCAAGAGTTTGTCTATTGTGTGGCCTACTATGGGAAAAATCCATCTTAACAAATAGAGGGGCATGGTCAGATTTTATTTCGATAGGATAGTCCCCAATATCGAACTTCAGTAGTCTAGAGGTGAAACTTTGAGAGCATATTAAATAATCTACCACACTTTGACCATTGTAAGTTTTGCATGTGATACCTCATGAATCTAGCCACCTTCTCATTCCATTGCAAATAACCATGCCAAACAAACTACAGAGCCCTAATAATTCTGCCCCAAAGTGCATCACACCCCCATTTTCATCTTTCGAATCCCTTTCCTAAGGTTGACTACCCCCCTCTTCCAACCATAGGGGATTGTTTTCTCCTCTTTCTTCATTGCTCAACTGAAGGGATCAATTGTTCACTATCCTTGCGTTAAGATCACCTATTAACAATATTTCCCCAAGAGGTCCGAATAAATATATATCTCTCTTTAATGAGGCATATGAGTCTTCATTGTCTAAATTTCTTCTGTTATAGCTCTTTGAGTTTTTTGGGGGCAAAGTAACAAGCCGCCAACCTAAAAGTAATCTCCTTCTCTGTTATTTGTAGCCAAATGTATAATGTATTGTTTATTTAGATCCTCTTTTTCTACCTTTACAATTCCACCCCATTTTTCATTTATTAGCACTGTGACTCCCCCGTGTCCTTTACTTGTCTCATTTCCTTTGTTCCAAACTGAAATCTTCTTGTAACCCTCAAAATCTGGAACCTTGCATCCATCATGTTCATGTGTTTCTACAAGAATGATAATATCCTTCCCCTCTGCTATGGGCCCCAACCGCAAACCTCTTCTCCATGGATAACCTCTGCAATTCCAACTTACTACTTGTAAGCAGTCCAGTGGGGCCCCTATTTCCTATTTCTTATTTGGGAACCAATCACTGATTTGAGCTTTCTTGTTCTTAAACCATGCCCATTTCCCCTCATTTCTTGTTGCTTTCACTTTTTTCCACTCCTTTCTTTGTTGATCTTGTCGAGCAAGAGTTAAGTCCTCATCTAAGTAGATGCATGTGCCTCGAAGTAATCCTCTATTTATAAGGCTCATATTCTTATCTTCTATATTCCTCAAGATAACTCTTACATGTTTATCTCTTCACCCTTCGACCTCCTTTCTAATCCTGCTGGTTTGATGAATACACCCTATCCACTTCAATTGATCTTTAAGGAAGTCCCTTGCTAAGATGTCGGTCCTTTCATTTTCCTTGTAGTCCCTCAACCCTTTGATAATGATATTTGTAGCCTTACCTTGCTTGTCTTGTTCTTCTTTTATTTGAATTTTGATTTGCTTCTCAATGATTCCTTTTTTATTGTTTGATGACCCCCTTACAACTTGCGACAATCTTTTAGCCTCTTTTATCCAATCTTTTAGTTGATTTTCTTTAGTTTCCAGTTCGACCAATGCTAATTGAATCTCCTTTATTTGTGTTGTGTCCTCTTCTTTTATCAATTCTGACTTCTCAAGGTTGGTTACCTTATATGCTCCAATTCTTGTTTCAAGGCAGCCACTTCTTGCTGCCCTTTTTCAATTTTACCCTGCATGTTTGTGATTTGTTCCTTAAAAGCTTTGTTTTCCCTCTCTAATCTGCCCTTGAACTTCACAATTTCATTTACTTTGTTGCCTTCATACCACCTTTTCGCTTCTAAAATTTCGAGTCTCCTTTTCATGCTCATGAGCTCTTCCACATATAGTCCTGATGACCACATTAATGGTGTTGATGTGGGACTATATACGCCTTTGTTGTCATGCTTATTTGTTTTTTTATCTTCTTTGTTTGCTACAAAACCCTTTGTTCTGTTCATACTTGATTTGAGACCCTTACTCGCTTCTCTTTGCCCTACACTGGTTTGAGAGGCCTTGCTAGATACGCTGTTTACTTTCGGCAGGATCATTGCAATTTTTTTCTTAAGTGTATGCCTTAGTTTCCGGATCTGCCTAGGCCTTAAAAATCCCCTTATAATGTTTTGCATTTACAAAAACCAATCTCTCGTCTGCGTTGTAGGTGCCCTTCTGAAGAAAATTTGCCATAGAAGAAGCCCATGATCCCGTTGAATCTATGGTAGGGTGAGGAAATGAAGGTCCATTAACAAGTTGAAGGTGGGGTTTCCAATAAGAGCTCCCACCTACTTGATGCACAAGGTTTAGTAATGACAGTGAACTCTTCACTTGAGATTGCAAACCACCGCTGTACCCTACCCCCTCCATAGTAATCGAATAGTTTGCAAATTTGTTTCCTGCTATGTTAAGGAGTGGTATTTGTGTCTCCTCTATGTTGGACTCCTCTCTCAACAGTGGCAACCTTTCCTTTGGGTCCTCCAGATTAACCATCATATTTGTTTTATTGTGTTTTGCTTTAGTTTTATATTGATCACAATTAATTTGTGCCAGTTTAAATGAGATAAACACAACTTAAATCATAAGAAAGGGAAAAGAAAGAGGAGAAAACCTCCCCTACAAAGACTGGGTCCCTTTGAGGGTTCTTTGGTCCCACTAGCTGTTTGATGTCTTGTTCCTGTCTCTGCTTCTGTCTGTTTGCTTGTTTGCTTCCCTTGCTCCAAAATAGAAAACTCGGTTGACACTGCTCACTGCTCTCAACACAATTGCTATTCTCAATGCTCTTGTTTGGCTGCTCTCATTGCCCACAGCTCTTGCTGCTCAATGCTCTCAACATTCACTGCTCCCAAGGCTCATTGCTCTTAACACTTACTGCTCCCAACGAGGGTTTGAGATGTTTGTGTAATACAAGGGTCCAGTGATAAACTACTTTTGATGATTTTTTTGGGCAAAATAATGCTCTTATATTAATTTTTCTTTAAAATAAAAAAAGGAAAATAATATTATTTAAATAAATAGAATTTCTATTTTATTTATTTTTAATTTTTGAATGAGTTTAGGTTGAAGTCACTTTTAACATTAGATGGAAGAACCATCTGTCCAAGTAAAAAACGCTGCCATCAAGATTATGCTAGGCTAGATCAAACTTAAAAACTTTATAAAGCAATTTTTATCTCCATAACAAGTTTTCATCCTTAATCCTTCCCTATACAAATTTAAATACAAAACACTTGAAAAATTAAACACCACACACACCAACTAATTTAAACAAACAAATAAATAAAATTATTATAATACATATATATTCAAATAAAAAATATTCATGTAAACATTTTTATAAATATAATATTATAAGAATTGCAATCGTGGTATAAATTTTTAGTTTACTTTATTCCAAAATCACAATAAACTACGTAAAATTTTCAAACTATCTATTAGACTAACAAACATACAAATAATAAAATAGTAAATTTTAAATAACAAACATACACATTATAAGATAGATAAATTCAGTGCAATTAAAACACAAGAAATACAAATTATAGGATAGATAGATAGATTCAATGTAGTAAAAGTATAAAGAACATATAAACAGAGTGCTCAATCAAGATCTGAAATTACTATTTTATCAATATTTAAAAAAATCTAAATTACTCTGACTCCCTTTCAATCTACATAACTCCCTTTCAATCTACATAACAGAAACTATGTTACATAATAATCACAAAAATTATTTTATTTTAGATAAGTATTTGGAAAAAAATATCAATTTTAATTTAAATAATTTTTCCATATATACAAATTTTACTTATGAAAATTTATATAATTTTTTTGCAAATATTTTATTTTAAAAAAACACACTAGTTTATTTACAGAATAAAATTACATGGTTATTTCCAGTGTTGTCAAATCTCTCCACCCTGTCGGATTAATATTTTAAGCTAGTTTTCCTTCTACCTACACACCAAATGTCTAAATATGTTAGAAAACTCCTACTCAAAGTTCAACAAACATGAGGCAGTTATCGACAGCCTCAGTATCAGGCTACAGGACATAAGACAAGAAAGCCTTTAAATGCCTCAGCAGCCTCAGCAGCCACACGTTTACAATTTGATGACTCGTCCCTACCACAAACACAAAATCCACCAGATGTTCTTTTAAAACCAATGCAGTTCCCATTTTCCAGGTGCAAAATTCCAACTCCTCTGTAAAACTGTCCACAAACCCAACTCCATTCCACCACCCCCAACTCTGGAGATGATCTCTCTCTACACCACGATACCTCAATAGTAGCAGGCATCATACCCAAATGCACACAATGTCGTCAGGGGGTAGTTTCGGATTGCTCTGCAACACTTTATCAGCCCACAATCCGGTTTTAGCACACGCAAACGGAAAACAAAGCATTTTTCCCTCAATCAGTTTCCCCTCTGTGGGCAAAACCAAAAAGCAGCCAAGGACATCATTTTGGAAGATTTTACAGAAGGACAAGGAATTTATACAGAAAGGGATTTACTGGGCCAAGGATGTCGGCTTTCCAGGACTAGCTAAGAAGGCCGAAGATGTGATTATGTTCAGGACTTTGGAAGATCCATCTGCAGCTGCGGAGTCTTCTCCTTTTCCATGGCCTAAACCCCATTACCCAGGTACTGAGCCAGTCCTCGAGGTTTTGCTTTGATTCCTTTGGAGCTGTGTGCGTGGGGTTTGTTCAATTCTCATTTTATGTAGAATGGGTCAAGGGGCAATAAAGGAAGTTTTAGCTCTTACAGACTTGCTTTGAAGAAACCGAAAAGGCATACTGTTTTATACTGATTGCTTTTCTCATGAGTTGGATTACAATGGCATTTTTTTGAGTTTTAAAAATAATTGCTTCTTTTAAACTCCAGAATCATTACAATTGGCCCGAATACATCAGGCAACACAGGCGGCGTGTATTTGATGGTCCATCTTCATTCACGAGTGAGGGCAGGTCAAACCGTTGGTTAGTTTTCTGGCAAAATTACACAAGACTTGAACCTGGTCTAAACTGATTATTCGTATCTCTAGGAAATTGAACTCTGCTAGATAGCTTGACAAGCCATTACCTTCACCGTTGAATTAGAAACCTATTGGTTTTATTTGGTATTTACAAGTTGAAGTTAGCCCACAACTGAACAGGAAAAGTTATTCATTGAGAAAATTGATATAAATAAGTAAAACTTTATCATCTGCTGGTATCTAGTCTTCCAGGACATCAACAAAGTTGAAATAATCAATAAAACTATAAAGGGTTTATGGAGAAAAATGATATAAATCAGTAAAACTTTAAATGGTTTTATCCTCAAAGCTATCATCTGATGGTAACTAGCTCTTGAAGGCATTGAGAAAATTGAAATAAATCAGTACAATTTTAAACGTGTGTATTTGTTGGGGAAGGTCCCAAATAATCTGGGATGATATTGTTTTTCTTGGAAGAAGAACCTCATGGGGAAACCCAAGGGATAGTTCCCACATTTGTGCTAGTAAACCTGTCAGTGTAGACTAGTTCCCCTAACCTAGGGAGATTTTAATTGGCGACCTGCTGGCAAAGAAGCACCCAAATGCCCGGCAATGTTAGCAATAACTGATTGATCTACAGGACTAGTATGCTCTTCAATCTAACTAGGGTGCCCTCTAACCTTGACTCAACAAGGGATACAACTGCCTTGCCTTCTTGAGAGGCAATGTTTTGATAATCATTTCTAGGATATCTCGTCCTAGATAGTGTTGAAAAAATTGGCATTGGCAAAAAATCGACAAGGGTCTAGAAAACATCATCTTGGAAAAATCGGCAAAAAAATCAGCAAACATTAAAAATACATTATATATTCATTTTTTCAAAATTGGGAAAAACCGAGAAAAATCGCTAAAGAAATAAATCGCTATTTTTTCCGGCCAAAAAATTTGCTATTCGTCGGCACATCGCCGAAAAATTGGCAATTTTATCAACATGGGTCCAAGATGCACCTTATCTTGGATTTTCAAACCTGAATTCTCAAAGAATATCAATCCTCTTCAACTACTCTTATCTTGGATGCCCTACCTCATCCTCAAAGAGTATCGGTCAACAACTTATTTTCCTGGATTCTACAATCCATAAGAAGTCCCAATCTAAGATGCTTATCCAATCCTCCAGACTCCATTCTTTCTTTATGTTCTTCACTAGGACTTATGGCTGTTAGTACTGATCTAGTGCATGACCCATAAAGACAAGAACTATCCGACATCACTCCCTCTCAATTAGGGAGGAGATGTCCACCAAACCAAGCTTACCTCTCAGGTACTCAAGCTTCTTGTTTGGTAATGCTTTAGTCAGTATGTCTGCTACCTGTTCATATGTAGGTAGATAGTGTAGCTCCATGACCCCATCTCATACCAAGCTTCTGACATAGTGGTACTTATTATTTATATGCTTTGTCCTAGCATGAAACACCAGGTCTTCCATTAATCTTATGCAAATTTCATTATCACAATGTATCGTGTAGGGCTAAGCGGTCCTTCAAACAAGTCTGATAATAACTTCCTGAGCCAAACTGCTTCTTGACATACTTCACTTGCAGCAACATATTCAACTTCAGGACTACTCAAAGCAACGGTATCCTTCTTTTTGCTCATCCATGAGACCATGGAAGATCCTAAGCTGAAGCATCCACTTGTTGTGCTTCTTTCGTCTATCTCACTGCCACCCCAATCTGAATCTGTATATCCCATGAGTTGGATTTCATTACCAGTATACCAGAGGCAGTGATGTATGGTTCCACACAAATATCTTAGGATATGCTTGGCTGCAATCCAATGATCATGTTTTGGCTCCATCTGAAATTGATTGAGGACATTCACTGCAAAACAAATGTCCATTTTCGTATTTACCAGATACATTAAGGACCTAATCAACTGTCTGTAGCAAGTAGGATCCACTGGACTAGACTCTAAACTCCTCAACTTCTTTAAATTGGTAATCATAAGAGTCATCATAGGCTTGCTATCCATCATGCCAAACTTCTAAAGTATCTTGATCACATATTTACCTTGACCAAGATATATCTCACCTGGCTTCTGCCATACTTCTAGTCCCAAGTAATAATGCATAATCCCAAGATCATTCATATCGAACTCGGCTGCTAACTGCTTCTTGCATTCCTTAATCCAATGCTCTACACCTATGACTAGTAGATCATCCACATTCAAGAGTATGATAACTGGTTCACCCTGGACCACCTTGATATATAGGTTAGGATCTGCAGTACTCTTGGTAAAGCCAAGTCTCAATCAGTATGGATCCATTCTTGCATGCTGAGCTCTAGGTGCTTGCTTTAAACCATATAGAGCTTTCTTCAACTTGTAGACACAAGTCTCCTTTTGATTTATTTCAAATCCTTGAGGTTGCTCAATGTAAACCTCCTCATCAATGGTCCCATTCAGGAAAGCTATCTTGACATCCATTTGATGGATGTTCCATCCCATAGTAGCAGCCAATGAAACAAGCGATCTTATTGTTGTATATCTAGTTGTGGGAGCAAAGGTTTCCTCATAATCAATCCCTTCTTTTTGTGAGAAGCCTCTTGCTACAAACCTTTCTTTGTATTTATCAATGCTCCCATCTGCAATGTGCTTTATCTTGTAAATCCATTTTGAAGTGACTATAGATTTGTCACTTGGCCTAGGGACAATCTCCTAGACATCATTCTTCATTATGGACTAGTATTCTTCCTACATTGCATTCCTCCACTCTTGATGTTTAGCTGCATCTTCATAGGAGGAAGGTTCTGCTTCAATAAGCTTTGTCATATATGCAGCATACCTAGAATACTTCTTTGGAATTTTACTTTCCCTGAAGTTCCCTGATGCCATATGTCCTTCTGCTTCTTGTAGAGTGGTTCTCATCCAAGTAGGCATTTTTCAAATCTTGATTTTATGGAATAATCACTTGTTGTATAGGCTCACTAGGACCTTCAACATCTTCTTGAGCAGATGTTGGATTTTGACCATCATTGTCCCTTGAGATATCCTTAAAGATAGGTATCTCTTCTTCATAAGAGTCAACCGAAACATCCTTTGATTTCTTGTAAGCTATACTCTCATCAAAGATGACATGCTTGCTTACTTCAATTTAATGATCCTCCTTAATATAGATTCTATACGCCTTTGATGAAGCGCTCTACCCAACAAAGATGCCCTTTACACTGGTAGGATCCAACTTCTTTCTCTTGTCCTTGGGTTTATGAATATATACAGGACATCCAGATATTCGAAGGTGATCCACACATGGCTTCTTTCTTGTAAATGCTTTTTCTGGAGTCATGTCGTTGAGGATCCTGTGAGGACTTCGGTTCTGTAAGTAAACATGTGTCATACACAGGGTTGTGAGGGAGCGCCCCCCCCGTCCCCGCTCCTAATTCGTGCTTCGAGCGGGAGCGACTCGAGAGCGTGTGGGAGCGATTTCAGGAGCACGTGGGAGCGATTTCGGGAGTGCGTGGGAGCGATTTACGCTCCCTGGTTTTGGCCAGAGCGTTTTAGGGAGCGGTCGGGAGCATTCGCTCCTTGACTGCTCCCGTTCGCTTTGGGAGTGTTTTTTTAGAGGGGGAGTGCTTGGGGAGTGATCACTCCCGAGCGTTCCTTCTTTGAAAAATGCTCCTGGCTGACGGAAAAAAAAAAGGTCGCACAACCGAGAGGGAGGGCGACGCCGACGGCAGAGAGGAGAGAGGAGGGAGGGAAAAGGGGAGAGGAGAGAGGAAAGGGAGGGAAAGGGGAGGGGGAAAATAAATAGACCCTCTCCCCTCCCATTATTCACTTCATCCATTGAGAGCAAGAGGAGCAAGAGAGTTTGGAGCAAGAGAGAGTTTGAAGCTTGGAGAGAGGAGCTTGGAGGAGCTTGAGGAGCTTGCAAGGGGAGATTGGAGCTTGGGATTGAAGGCCAAAGAGGTAGGATCTACACTCTAATCTAGCATTTTTTTTTTTTTTTTGTATGTTCATTGCTAAATAAATAAATAATTTTTTTCTCTATTTCCCATTCCCATTCCTCCATTTTTTTGTAGATTCAAAACTTCAAATTTCAAACATCATGGTTATATGGCTTGGCATTTTCTTCTTCTTGGTTCCTTTTTTGGTTATTATGGTGTTGGAGAGTAGAAGAAGGAGGGTTGATCATGAAGAAGAGGATGAAGAAGTGGGTTATAGTGGATTTGATGAAAACCCGAAGAGGAGTACCTTGGTGAGGAGGAAGAGAGTGAACATGATTCAGCCCAAAAAACTAAACAAGACCAAACCCCATTGTGGAAATATGTTTCTAGGCTTGAAGCAGGGAAAGGGGGTGGAACTACTAAATTTGACTGCCCCCATTGCAACAAAACTTACATAGGTTCATACACCCGTGCTAGAAGGCACCTTTGTGGGAAAAGGCCATGGGATGAAGATAAAAAAATAGGAATCAAAACTTGTGCAAGTGTGTCAGCAACAGATAGAGCCAAATACATAAGGGAAGAGGAGGAAGCCCAATACAAATCTAAAAAATCAAAGGGTTTCTTTGAACCAAGCTCACAATCACATCAACATGCACAAACTCAAAGAACTCCTTCATCATCCTCCCATGGCAGTGGATATCGAGGCACAGAGTCACCAAACATCTCTTTAAGGTGTAGAACCATATCAGATTTCCTTGATGAAGGCTGTAGGAATGATGTGGTTCAAAAGTTTACCAGTTTCTCTATGCATGTGGGATACCATTCAATGTTCTTCGCTCACCTTATTGGCATGAAATGGTTTCTGCCATAAATGATGCCCCTAAAGGATACAAGAGCCCTGGGTATGACAAGGTTAGAACCGTTGGACTTGATCACGAAAAACAAAAATATCACATTCTTTGAGTAAAATGACAAATTCTTGGATTGAGCATGGGGTGTCCATTGTATCTGATGGATGGACAAATGTAAAAGGCAAGCCATTGATAAGTTTTCTTTCTGTGTCTGTTAGTGGTGCCATCTTTCTTTCAGCATATGATTACTCAGAGAAGTTCAAGACCGACATCAACATTGCAGAACCATTACTTGAAACAATTGAACGTATTGGGCCATACAATGTCATCCAAGTCATCACTGATAATGCTGCTAATTGTAAGGTAGCGGGAGCAATTATTGAGGATAAATACCTCAACATATTTTGGTCTGGGTGTTGGTTCACACAATGAACCTTTTGATGCATGATATTATTAAGAACAAAAACCAACAATACAAATGGATTGGTGATTTGTACAAGAGAGGCAAACAAATGATAAAATTTATTACAAATCATAGCAATACCCATGGGCTTTTCCGCAGTCACTCAAGATTGGAGTTGTTGAAGATTGTGAAGACTAGATTTGCTAGCTATTACCTCACCTTCAGGCGCCTTTTGAAGGTAAGAGAGTCATTGGCTAGCATGGTATCAAGTCCACACTGGTAGGTATTAAAGGAAAGGGCTACAAATGCAGCTGACAAGCAAGGTTTTGAACAGGTGGAGGAGACCGCTCTTGATGGTTAGTTTTGGGCACGTGTGAGGCAAGTATTGGAATTCACCAAGCCCATTTATCACATGATTCGTTTTGCAGATATAGATAAACGAGTGGTTGGGGAGGTGTATGAGCAGATGGATACCATGTTGGGGCAAATAAAAGATATTGTCAAGAAACATGATCCCAACTTGTATCCATTGATTCACAATTGTGTGTGTACAAGGTGGAATAAACTTAATGTTCCACTACATGCCTTGGCGTATATCCTTACGCCAAAATACTACTCTCCATCTTGGTTGGGCCAACCTGCACCTGGGGGTCGGGTTAGGGTCAAACCCCATACAGATCAAGAGGTATCTACAGGTTATTTGCAAGCATTAGACAAGTTGATACTTGACAGGGAGGAATGTGCTAATCTTTGTCCTGAATTAGGCAGATACTTCAATTGCACTAGTTTGTTTGGTTCTTTGCATGCAATGGAAGATAGAGACAGATTTGATGCTCTCACATGGTGGGAAGCATATGGCGGCATGGGACTTTTGCCAAAATTGGCAAAAAAGGTTCTCTCACAGGTTGTAAATACTTCTTCTGCAGAGAGGTGTTGGAGCACCTACAATGTCATACATAATGTGAGAAGAAATAGACTTAATGAAAACCGGGCAGAAAGCTTTGTTTATGTGCACTACAACTTGAGGTTGTTGAGTTATTATTGTGATCGAGCTTATGTGGATCCAACATATATAATTTGGGACAACCACCTAGAGGACGCTAATTTGGAGGATGGCACTATACATCTTGAAGAACTGGAAGTAGAACTTATGAGAGATGAAGATGAAGCCATGCCACCCCCACCATCCAGTAGCAGTGCTAGTGCTCGAGTTCCAAGTCTTATTCCTTTGCTGCCGTCGCCTCCATGTACATCCTCACATGGAGGGCATGTGCCTTCTGGTTCTGGTCATGGGATTGTGCGGGAGGAGATTCCTAGAAGACCACCACAACCTGCTCAAAAATTAGAAATTTCTCGTGGCAAGAGGAAGCTGTAGATAATAGATTTACTTGTCTTTTCTAGTTTCTAGTAGTTTTAATAACTATTGACTCTTTCATATTTATTATGATATTTTTTATAAACAATATATGACAATTTATGTTTGAAGTTTGAAGTTGGCAATTATAACTCATTGGTAATGAATTATGAATATGATGCTTCGTGAAAGTTGAAAGTTGTTTCATTTCATTTCATTTCATGTTAGATATTCTTTGTTGTAAAGGTTACACTTAGCTTACAAGCACAACTTTGGTGATCAATTATGATAAATGTTATATATTGAATTTTGAAAGCTTGAAACTTTAAGATTGATGAATCACAAGACTGAATATGTTGTATGTTACTAACTTGTGGACGTGGTTGATGATGATTATAACTTCTAGATGATTGTTGTTATATGGTTCAATCTATGTTTTTTTATATCTAATTCACCATTCTACATGTTTTTGTTGACATATACGCATCAAAATATAAAAAATATAAAAAAATATATATTATATAAAAAACGCTCCTGGAAATGCTCCCAAACCAGGAGCTTCTAAAAATGTCGCTCCTGCTCCCAAGTAACCTTGGTCATACATGTCTCTCCCCATAGGAATTGAGGGATATCTTGATCATGTAGCATGGCCTTGACACATTCTTCAATAGTTCTATTCTTCCTTTTAGCCACACCATTCTATTCAGGATTATAAGGAACGATAAGCTCCCTCTTGATCCCTGCTTCCTTGCAGAAAGCTATCAACTCTTTGGAGGTGTATTCTCCACCATTGTCTGACCTTAGAGTCTTGATCTTTCTCTCGGTTAGGTTCTCCACTTCATTCTTGAACTCTTGAAACTTTTCGAATACCTTGTCCTTGTTCTTGAGAAGGTATAACCAAGTCTTCCTTGAGAAATCATCAATGAAGGTTACATAATACTGATGTCCACCAAGAGACTTAACTGCCATAGGTCCACATACATCTGAATGTATGAGATCTAAAACTTCCTTAGATTTGGTAACAACTCTGCCATATGTCCACATATATCTGAATGTATGAGATCTAAAACTTCCTTAGATTTGGTATCACTTCTGTCAAATGGCTTCTTCATGTTCTTGCCTATAGCACATCCCTTACAGGTCCCTTCATGTTCTTCCTTTAATTCAGGGATGCCATTGACCATTTGATTTAGAGATGGCAAAATCTTATAATGAAGGTGTCGATACCTTCTATGCCATAGTTCAGAAGGACTCACATCCAAGTGGACTAGAGCATGAGATAGAAGTGTAAAAGGTCTATATGATGTCCCTCACGAATTGCAATCACGCTAGCATCATCAATACTCGAGCCTTTACCCCAAACCAAAACCTTGCCATCAACAAAAGCAACTCTATCACCCTTATCCTCTAGACTAGAAATATAAAGTAAGTTTTTCCTCAAACTTGGAACATATAGAATATTGTTGAGGTGAACACGTCCACCAAACTCAAGCTCCAATGAAGTAGATCCAATCCCTTTCACTGGATAACTCTTCTTGTCTCCAAGTTCGATTGAATGAGATGAGTTTCCCTTAGATAGGGTTTGAAGTTGATTGCATTCTCCCGTCATATGTTTGGAGGCACCACTGTCAATAACCCATACATTCTCGTCCTTGAAAGTGTTGGATAAAGTGGAGAACAAACTTCCATCTATTACTTCCTTCGCAATCTTGGAGATGATCTTCAATATGTAATCCTTGATAGATGTAGCGAGATTCCCAAGAAACTTGAAACCCTTCCTTATAACCCTTGCCATAGTGCCAACTAAGATGTGATCTTCAGTCTCCTTCTTGCACCTTAGCTTTAATTCCATGTTGGAAAATCAAGAGACTTATGTATTATAGATGATTTTCCTTAACTTGATAATTACTTGTGATATGTGTTGGCCTTTTATTACTTTATTAGTTCTTTGTTCATTAAGCAATTACCAAAACAATGAAGATCACAACAAGACAAAGTACACAAGATATAGGCTCCAAGCTAGGGCAAAACCCCTCCAAGGGGAAAACCTGGAAAATGCTTCTCTTCTTCTTTAGAATCTGCTTACAAAGAGACTTCCAAGACCCAAAGACCAAAGCCAACAACCCTACCAAGCACCAAGTTAGCCCCCAACAAGATCTTCTCCAAGGCAGCGTCCAAACTTCAACCTACTGCAACTTTGGCTCAAAATTTCGGCCCAACAATTGCTCCTCAGGATTTTGGCCTTGCAATTTCAGCCTCCTGCAATTGCAGCTTCATAGAAACCCTAAGTTCGCACGTGTGGAGAGAAAGAGAGCCTATGAAATTTCGATTCTTCCTTTCTTTCCTTGTCCTTCTAGCTCTTCTTCTTCTTCGCTACTGTAGATCGAACTTATCTTAGATGAGTGTCTCAAATGAGGTCGAGCTCCTTGTATTTATAGCCTCCTTGAGGGGTCGAATAGCCCTCCTTTAGGCCAACTTGATCTTGCTCTTGGGCCGACTTGGTCTTGGGATACAAAATGGTTTTTTCTTGATAAAATAAATATCTTTCTTTATTACAAAGAGTCCAAATGGGACTATGACACATGACCAATAATATTCTTTATCCTAGAAAGACCTAGAAAACCTAAAAGCACAAAGAACATGCTTTTTGACTCAAACTTGAGTATGAAATCCATACTCCAAAATAAAAATATAATTTCTCTTTCTTTCTTTTTCTTTCTTTATAAAGAATATAGAATGTCATGATTACAATTAGGTCATTATGAAGACCGAACCTAGTTACAATTTTCAACAAAGGGCACTAGCAAAGGTTTCTACCATCACTACTGTCAACAAGATCATTACTCGCATTCAGGCGTAAGATAATGATATGACACTCTATTTCAAGGCAATGTTGCGATAATCGTGATTAGGATTAGATCGGCAAGGGTCCATAAAAAGGAAAAATCGTAAAAATTGGTAAAAATTGGTAAAAAATCAGCAACACTAAAAATATACAAAAAAATCATATTTTTTCAATTTTTTTAGTATCTAAAAGCACCCACAATATAAAATAAATGCATCGACACATAAATATGGAAAGAGAACTAATATATAAGATGTTTAACATGTCTAGTGCTACATCACACACAATAATGAATCATGTCATGAACCCTGAGTCCTGACTTCGCCTCAAAATATCAATAGAAAATATAACAATGTATCTCATATCATGAGTCATATACAATGAAATAAGCCACTAAGTAACTAACGGTTTCCTCTGCCCCTCTAGATGAAGGTCCTGGTTTTGGCATTGGACTTTGATGTCCTCTAGAAGCTGAAGAACTAGGAGCAGGAGGAGGTAGACCACGTCTTCTACTGGTGACCATGGTAGGTGGTGTTACGTCCTCCTCCTCCTCCTCCCCTGCAGCTGCTACCCCCTCCACTACCTCCTCTAGCCAATCAGGGGTGGATTCCATGGCAATATCCTTGACAAAAGGAATTTTTCCTATGTCCTCCAACATCAAGTCAATGCAGCGTGTAGCACAAGGTGTCCAAAATAAGTCAGGATTCCTCTCCATAAGCATCGTGTTGCAGCAACATAATTTGCAACATTATCCGTTATGAGCTAGACAACATGTTGTGAACCTACCTTCTGAATGAACACATCCAACAAATCACATAATAATCGTGCATCTTTGATATGTGTAAATGCATCAACAAATTTCATAAACATTGTCCCCTTGGGACAATTAACCAAGAAGTTAATAAGGGTTCTACCTTTTTGATCAGTCCAACCATCTGACATCATAGAGCATTCGTTCTGTGCCTATGATGCCTTGAACTCCTCCAATCTTGTAGTGCAATCAACCTTCTCCTTTTGAAGAATATGCCCTCTCAAGTCATCATAGGAAGGGGCATTGTACCCCGGGCCAACAATAGCAATAACATCAACCATGGGCTGGTAAAGTGGATTGTGTTGAAATTCCGTGACCTTGGGTCTAGGTTGGAGTCTTAAATCATTGATGCTACCAAACCAAGAGTCTCAACCATAAACTACTTTTCATAGCGGAAAATTCTAAATTAGTAAATCATACATGCACAATATACACAGTTTTAAACAAAATTGTACAATAATGTACAATCACCAATCTTCGTTATATTAATCCAAACTGATAAATACAACAGTCTATGGTTACAAGATACAATGACAAACTTGGCTGCAACACTTCTTGTCATATCTTGTCTTGTCGGTCCGTTGCACCCGTTCTGCTCACTAGTAGTGCCTTAGTCCATCAAGGCCACTACACATTGAGACTTCAGGAGGGCTGCCCTCTAACACTGCTGCATGTCCTTCTGCATGGTGTACTTGGGTTGATCCAATCTGCTCCTCTGGGTTGGCCAATACCCGAGCTCCAATCTGCCAGGCTAGCAACAACTTTCATCCATCAAAGTGCTGCACTTTGGCACCGTCCTTCACCCAACCTTCAATTGCTCTTTGTCCTTCAAGATAGCTTGTCAAGGGCTCCTTTGGGTGGTCAATCACGCTGCCCTCCACCAGCTCTATGACTCCCAATCTACCACTGTTGGATCTGCACCTAAGAGGATAATTGCACCCCACAATATGTCTTCTACTTGGCTCCAATAGTCACCAACAAATCTGATCCAATTCTGGTCAACAAACTGTGACCCAACACATACCAAACACTGTTGTTCTGACTTGCTACAATGCTGCAATTCTGGGACTGGTTAGGGAATTGACCACAGTCCCTAACTACCCAACAAACTAGCCCAGAATTGCTTCTTATTGCTGCGGTTGTCCTCCAATAGTAGGTTGCCCTTCACGCTGCTCCTTTAGGCAGTTTCAAGCCCAATACATAGACTTGCCTCCCTAAGACAGTTGCGGCACCCTACAGGACCCTAGCTAGGCCTGCGACAGCCTCTTAGGAGGACTATCCACCCTCCAGCAAGCCTCCAAACTGCCTCGCTGTCCCTGCCTTGGCTGCGGCCTACAAGAACAGGGCCTCAACCCTCCCATTAGCAATTATGTCCTCAAAAACGACTCCTGAAACAACCCATAAACACTTGCTGTTCCTTCTTTCTCTTGCTGCGGCTAGGGCACAAAGGATCATTTGCTACTTCCTCAAACGATCTTCTTCTAGGGCAAGGAGATGATTCTTTCTTGAAGATGACCATGCCTTATTGCCTTCAATATATTTTGCCTTCTTTTGTAGTGTAGATCATGACTGCTTCTAGGGTTTCAACCTTTTTCAAGATGATGTGATCTTCGATTTTGAGGTCCTTTGAGATTCATTGCTTTGTAGACATCTTGATGAGAGTCTTGGTGGCCTTTTGATGATGACTATGGACATGAAAGCTCTTGTTGTTGTAAACTGTCTCCTTGATTGCATAGATAAAAACCCTTGCTGTTGTAGACCAATTCTTCAATTTGACAAAGCCCTTCAACTTGCTTTGATGCCCCTTCTTGAAGCTGATCCTTGAACGTCTCTTTTTGCTGCCCTTCCTTTGACTTTAGCACCTTAGCTCTGACACCATGTTGAAGAATCTAGGGCAATTAGAGTTAATGTGATTCTTCTTAGCATGATAACTATTTGTGAGGTATTTTAACTTTTGCTTATTAGCACAATCTTTTCTTGATATCATTAGTGTGTGTATTTCTTACTTCATCAAACAGTTACCAAAATACAAGAGACAAGAACACAAGATGTTGGCTTTCTGCCAGGGCCAAAACCTCTCCCTCTTGGAGAGGAAAACCCACTTAAAATACTTCTTATGAAGATTCCAATTGACGAATATCAAGACCATGACCCTTGACCTAATTAAGCCACTCCATGACCAAGACACCAATCCTCTTCTTTGTCACTGTTGAATTTATCATCATCATTGCAGCTACACGGAGGTCATTACTAATGCACCACAGAGGTCATTCCAGCTCCATCATTGTTGCATCTTCACTGATATTATTACTGCTCCTTTACTGAGATCTTTGCTGCTCCTTCGCTGAGATCACAACTTCTTTCTCACTGAGATCTTCACCAAAACAGTGAGATATTTATACTTAGATATGTCTATATAAAATGACAGTTGCACCAAGATTAAGATCAAGATCTTGAAGCTACATCTTTATCACGATCATGACTGAGATCATGACTGCTGCTATCCTGAGATCATGACTGCATTCAGAATGCAAGCTGAGACAGATTATGTCATTGTTGGATCACTGAAATGCTTCCCATCATAATTATGCTGAGACTGTTACAGAGATACCACCTAGATCTTCTTCATCACTAGTATGTCGAGATTGTAGCTGTGCTTACAGAGTATGCCGAGACAGTGTTAGTGATTGTGTTTACACCGAGGCTGTAACTGTGCCTATGAAGTTTCAGAGACCTCCGAAGTTGTGTCCTCCTGTAGTGCGGAGTGCAGACCTCTGTACCCATCTGAAAATTATCCTGTGACAGACATCCGAAAATTTCAGGCAAATTCGAGTTTTGTATCTTTGTTTTGCGCAGACCCTAGTTAGGTATATAGTAATTCGTCCTCCATATTGAGCCGACATGACAGTGTGAAGAGGTGTGTCCATTGATGCAAGCCGACATGACAGTGTTATACATCGTTTAGCTTGGTGCCTTCTTCAAGAGGATTGTGCTTGTCTTTGGAGGGCTTCTAGACATTTCTATAGACTTGTATACATTACACATAGGCTCAAGAAGAGCATGACATTGACTCTTTGACATCCTAAGGCTTTCAATGGGAGCTACTAATAAATAAACCTCTTGCTCATGAAACCCATGCAACAAGGAATAATAATAAATTCATTTTCTTGTTTTACAAAAATCATAATCACAGTGTCATGAAGACTGAACCTAGTTACACTTTCTTCAACACGCTTGGTCCCCTGTGGTCCCTACAACTTATTGAAGCCAATTTTACAAAGACCGCTTGGAAGCCAAGTTTCTTACAAGGATTTTAGGAGCTAAGAATCTTCTTGACAAGTCATATACTCAAACCCTATCTCCTAGAATTCCCTTAAGCCCTTCCTAGAGAGCCTTTCATCTTGCTTTCAATGCAAGCAAGCCTTATATCTGAGCTTCCCTTGTGAATAGGCTTTTAGGATCACCTTTCACGCTATCATTGATCCATTCAATTTTGTGATCCTTATTATAACGGGTCTCCTCCCATTGGTGAAAATCCGTAAAGAGTAGGGAGCCTTAGCCGAGGTGTCAGTGGGCTATTGCTCCATTGTTGCGGTAGCCCTTCAAGGATCCCCTTTTAGGACCCTTGCTAGTTTGAGCGGTAACATTTTGGCGCCGTTGTCGGGGACACGAAATGTGTGTTTTGTTCCCCATACGACATATTGACATAACATTATTGGCGACTCCATTGGAAGAATGAAGCCCTAGTTCTTCATTGAACTTTAAGGTCGATGCTTGTAGGGTGAAGCAAGCATTTTTCTAGGCATCTTTAAATTCACCTTGGCGACTCCTACATATTTTTCATGTATATCTCAAATAGGTTGTCTTTCTTTGATAAATTTCCCGCTTTGGACATTGCTAGCATCCTTGGGCATCCTAATCATGTCATGGGAAGGATGGTACGTGGGGTGCCCGTGTTTGATGGTGATCCACTCTCTGCAATTGACCATGTAGAAAGATTTAATGCACATGCTTCAAGAGAGGAGGTTGTTCACCAAGATGTCCTTATGTTGTTGTTCATGGGATCACTTGGTGGTCATAACTCATGGTGCATGATCATGAACCTAAGAGTATTTCATCTATTGAGGAGTTCATTGGTGACTTTCTTAGACATTTTCAAGTATGCTCCGCATTAAGCATCCAAGAGGAAACCTTCATTGACCATCATCAAGACATTGAGATTCTAAGTAATGAGTAAGAAGATGAGTCCTCCTCGGGTCCACATGACGAAAAAGATGATTTTAAGAACACGTGTTGGGAAGGATGAAGTTGAGACTAGCCTTACTTTTCTCGAGGATATTACTCATGATGACTCTCCTTTTGAGAACCTTGAGGAAGGTGATCCCATTTGCCCCTTAGAAGATGATATTGGAGATTACTTCGATATTGAAAAGGAGAAATGGGAAATCGTTTGTCCTCAATTTGATTGTGCTTCCATTTACGACACCAGCAAGGAGGATGAGGCTGAAATTGGTCCTCCCTTTATCTCGGGTATTATTTATGATGACATATCCATTCATGCCCTTGGGAAAGAGAAATTTTATTTTCCCTTGCATAAGGAGGGGTAGTTGGAAGTTATCAATTTTCCTGTTAGGAAAGGCCCAATCTATGATACTAAGGAATTGATAAGGCTCCTCCTTATGATTCTATATTCAAATCATCTGAGCCTTTAGATTATTATTTTGGGGAAGAGAAACCTATTGGATATAACACTCCACCTTCCCCTTTGCCTTCTTTCCTTATTCATCATTTGGAGAGTGATACCCGCGCTCGTTCTAATATGATCTCAAGTGATCTTGATCCCTTTCCCCTTTCTGAGTATAGTGTCAAGGAAGAACCCCTCATTGAATATTCTTTATCTCCTTGGGCCCCCACTTAGGATCATGATCAATCTATAACCTCCCCTTTCCAGTGTGATCATCATAGGCAACCTACTTGTGTTTCTCCATCTCATCAGTCTCCTGTTCCTACTAATCATAATCCTGTAGAAGCCATAAAATATGACATAAATAATAAGGACCATCATATGCCTGAGGTTTCCATCCATCAAGAGTTTATGGGCCTAATCATTGACATCTCTATATTTTGGTTAGAAGAGAGGATCTCATGGACTAGATTACATCCTTTTCTTACCTCTTCTCACATGATCATCCATGTGTGGGCATTCTATTTTCCTACCTCCCATCGGCCTTATCATCCATATGATTCTGTCCACATTTGCTTTGGCATTTGCTACATGAGTAATCATATAGGATGGCATATTTATATTGATTTGATGATATGTTGGTTGCACTGGCTTTATGATTACACTTAGTATTAGTTTTGTACCATATGCATGTTAGGGTAGGATGCATTGCATATTGATTTTTGCATTAGAACTAATGTCATATGATATTTCTCATGATAGATTAACTGCATTTAGATTTAAAACTACATTTGAAAGTTTATTTTTATGAGTTGATTTTATGGGTCTAATCCAAGCATGCGCGATCATGAGACGCCGCAAAAGCATGCTGTCCCATGTTTTTCATCTATATGCAAGTAATGGGTCTGTGGTGTAGCAAGCGATTGTTGGTGTTCTCGTGACCTCCTGTTCGTGTAGCTTCGCCCATTGTTTGATACATCACGTTTTAGTTGGAGCCAAATGTTACCCACCATTTTGTGGGTGATATCCCTAGATTTTTTTTCTAGAAGATGGTCCTCAACCGGAAGCCAGCAACCCCTTGCAACTACCAACTAGCTCGTTGTGCCATTTCTCTGCCACCTGAGCCAACCATGTGGTCCCTCACCCATTTGTCATGGTCGTATGTTTGAAGGTGGACCTCCCAAACCTGAAGGTATGCCTTGTCATTTGGTAATTGAGTATTCTAGTTTACTTATCACGGAAACTTTTGGGCATGGATTAATGGGGGGATTCGGCGGAAAGAGTGGGCTAGGTCTGTGCTCTTGAACCCTAGATCTCTTTTGGATGTTAACCTTGGACCCCAGTCCCATGGGATCTCTTTTACTGACCTTTGGGCTTTAGGGATGGTACTTCATGGGAAACCTTGATTTTGGTTGCGTGATCTTGCTCCCTCATCCACATATATCACTCATTTTCCGCTCATTATAACTCCATTCATCATTCCTCCCACCTGGGTACACATTCCTCCACTAGGTCCACATAGGGTTAGCCTTCCCCTTCCCCTTGCGCACACCTTGTGTCGGGCCTGGAATGATGCCCCAGAGGTTGATGCAGCGAAAAAGAAAAGTAAAAGCATAATTGGCCACATTCAACAAGAAAATGTACCACAAAATGCAAAAGATGGCCGGGGCAAACACATTTAGCACGTGGGCAAAAGTCTATACATGAGCTCTACCCCATTATCATGGCCATCACCCTGGTTCCTATATGTCTTAGATGAGCCTCCTTTATCATTCGGGGACTCATGATTGTCCCAACCCCTGGTGGGCAATGAACCATCCTACCTTAAGGGGGATATCCACTGCTATACCTTACACATCATGCTCTTATCCATTGAGCCCCGAGCAATTAATCAAAGAAAAATCATAAAAGGCAAAATACATATAAAGAAGGGTGGAAAAATCAAGGTCAGGGCACCTCATGTACCACGATTGCTCCCTCCTATACATTACATACCCAAGTGCGGGCTTCCCTTTTGCTAGCTACCCTAGTACCCCAACATGTGGCCTAGAGCTGTCCCTTTTCATTCCCTACTCCATTCATCTCTTTATCACATGCCACCACCCTTTGAAGGATGTACATTGGACATACTATCCCCTTTAAAGGTAGAAACCACCTAATAGGATACTTGGTTATACCCATTTGGAGCTTGGAGACATTACCACATGCCAAAGGCCACTATGGAAGGGCATGCCATTGTGAAATGCGCACCTATTGTCCATGGTTTGTAAACTCTTTAATTCGATTTCCTTTGATGACTTGTTGTCCTGGAAGGCTAGGGGACGCATTGGATCTTATGCAGGATTACGGATGGTCTCCATTTTGGGTTTGGTCTCCCTATACGGCGTCCTAACCCTTTTGAGGGCTACATTAACACATGTAGGTTGTGTGTTGAGAGCCATGGATCTCCACAGTAGTAGACAACACTCCATGGATCCCTAGAGATGTTCAAAGATTGCTCGAGATTCATCTATTGGACGAGGAAGATGCACTTGGTTCACTATGCCCAACTAGCCCCATAGTTGTACGATACACTTAGCAGATGACCCAGGACTTGTATGCTGATGTGGCATCACTTACACTATCATCTGAGCTCTTACAGATGGTCTACAGGCATTTTCAACTTACTTGGAGGCCCATGAGGTCACTTGTATGGCCTCACACCCATTGGGATCACCACAGGTTTATTATTTGGAGAACAAGGGGCCAACCCCTTGTCCACTACTTTTGGGAGTTCTATTCATCATTGTGGCACTTATGGACTTCATCAGGCTTCTTAGAAGACCGAATGACATGTATTGTTGATCATTCGACCTCTTGAGAGGCTTATTATTTTGTTTTTGAGCTAGTTTGGTGGGCTTGTCACCAAAAGTTAGTTATTTTGCACATTATTTTATTCTAGGGGCTAACGTAGGCCCAAGCAGATAAATTGAATTCATTAGAAGTGTATAAATAGAAGTGATGAAAATTTATTTTAGCATCATCACTTGGATTTGGAACTTGTATCTCTTTAGAGATTTTCACTATCCTTCTTAGAGGACGAATTTTGGAGCATGGAATGAATTTTGATGTTTGGATAATTTTCATATGCCTTGGAGCTTCTTGATGACAAATTTTTGGATGGTTGGATATATTCTTATACATGTAAGTACATTTTGATGCTATTCTTTCTTTCTAATTTTGTCACATACATTGTTGCTGGGATTTCACTATACTAGGGCTTATTTGTTGCATCTCTTATGCGAAGTTGTGGAAATTTTGTTTCTAGATAGTGAATGCTTCATGTATGGGCCATGTATGATGAATGTTCCTAGGGATGTTTCATTACTGAAATTCATCTCGATAAGCCATATATCTTGCAAAACGAAGTATAGTCTTTGAAGCTGCGTTTGCTGTTGCCCTAGTGCCAAACGAAGTTGTCTTTGAGGCTCCTTTACCTGGGAAATTCAAAGGTTCATAGTCATAATTCTACTTGACTCCAATCTCCCCAAAGGATTAGGCACTGGTCCACCCAAAGGTGATCACCTTAAAGTTTAAACCTATTTTCCTTCTCCCCTCTCCTCTTCTCTAGGTCTGATCCTCTAGGTCACCTAGGGCATCAACTATCTCACAATCTAGCCATCCAAATACTTCGATTTTTGGTCCACAACTGCGTTGGAGTTTGCTCTAGAGGTCCTCCAAATTTCAAGCAAATCCGATGGTGGGATCTCAAGATATTGCAAGCCCTAGCTCGGGGACCGTTCCTTTCCCTAGGTTTCCCTTGGCTAGAAACCTCACTAGGATCATTGCATTACCTTTCATTGAAAATTCCTCCCTTGATCCCCTTCTCCTCCTTGATTAGGTCAAACACATCATTGGTTGCTCAACCCCATTCCCTTGACCTAACCTCGGGTCCGCTTGGTCCTGTGTGGTCCCACAACTTATTGAAGCCAATTTTACAAAGACCACTTGGAAGCCAAGTTTCTTACAAGGATTTTAGGAGCTAAGAATCTTCTTGACAAGTCATATACTCAAACCCTAGCTCCTAGAATTCCCTTAAGCCCTTCCTAGAGAGCCTTTCATCTTGCTTTCAATGCAAGCTATGAAAAGTCTATCACTGCAACAACTGATTTTTTTTACCTACTTATTTTCCAATAAGTTATTTACGAAAACCCTTTAGTAAATATTAAAATAAATTCTGCTATAGATATCACACCACAATACAAAAACAAATACATGCACAAGAATCAAACACATCAACACAAATACTTTTGGACAATTGTCCCCAGAAAAACCCAATGCGGGAAAACCGGTGCAACAGAGGAGGATTTTATTATTAAACAACTTTTCTGAGTACACTGGGTGCCAAATTGGCTCACCCCACTGAGATAAATTCTCCGGCACCTCTCCTAGGCTTAGCGTCAAACCAGCTAGCCTCTGCGCAGCTCCTAGACCCTCTGCGTCAGCACTTTGCCTCTCTATGTCAGCACTGGGCCTCTCTGCGTCACCCACGCAGGCCCTCCAGTGACTGCGCAGTCCTGCTGCCTCTGCGTCTCCCTGAGTGGCTTTGCTTCTGCCTTTCTGACCTCTGCACTGATCCTCTGGCATTGTCCCTGCCTCTCAGCTCCGTACTCACTACCTTTTGTTGCAATCCAGACCTCTAGTTTGAATTTCTCAGCAAACCCCGCTCCAGAAATTGAACTGACTGGTCTCCCTCAGTGTATGTCCAACTGACCCTCGAGCCTTCTCTTATACTTTTCCTGTTGATGAATCAACGACTGAGATTAAGTCCCTAATCAACAACTAAGATTAAAATAGACTTGATCTTCGTCTCTTAGAAGCTTCTCATCCTTATCTTTATTAATACCCAATAATATTTTTATTTTCCTAAGTTTAGACGTAGGACCTCATTAAAAATATTTATTATTTTAATAACTTTTCATCTGGATGGAATTTTCCAAAACGATTTCTTGGTCTTGGAGATCTCATGCTCTTTAGTCTCTCCACCAATTTTCATGGCTAGAGCACATCTGATGCTGCCCCAAATCAACACTCCCTCTTAGCGAGGAATGTGTTCTAGTAATACTCCACACTGACCATCACTCCGATTATACGGCACCGGTACCTGCGCTAATGCTAGGCCTACTCGCCCAACATCCTCTGCACTGCTGCATCTTGTACTGCTGCCCATGTCTCTACCACTGCCACTGCTGCATCTGTACTGCAGCTCCCTCTACATCCGTGCTGCTGCTAGTCCTTCTTCCCAACACTGCATCCGCACTGCAACCCCTTCTCATCATGCTGCATCGTGCTACTGCTAACTGCTACTGCATTGCAACATCACCCATTTCTGCCAATGTTTTAAGACTCCGACTCCGACTCCGACTCGGCCGAGGATCGACTCCGACTCCGACTCCGAAACGGTAATGACTCGGCCGGCTCGATTTCAATGACTCGGTCGTTGTAAAAAATACATTAAATATTTATTTTTTTTATAAAAAAAACATAATTTTAAAGATTTTAAACATAATTTTAGAGATTTTCATTCATGTTTCTAAACACACCTACAACTGGAGTCCTTGTTGGCTGTGAGACTGAGGATGGTGGATTGGGATCTGCATTCAACTGAACAACATGTTCAAGTTCAATTGATGTCTCGATATCTAAATCTAAATCAAGATCCTCATCAAGATCAAACTCTGCTGGACGACTCTCCACTACCCAATCTCATGTTGGATCAATGTCTTCCAACACAATGGGATCTGAATCAGGTCTTTTGTTCAACAAATGGTTTCGTCTGAGCCGGAGGTTGTATTGGACATAAACTAGATCATTTAACCGTTTTTGATCCAAACGGTTTCTCTTCTTTGTGTTACTTGGGAGCAGGAGCGAAAATGGGAGCGGGAGCGACATTTTCAGAAGCTCCTGGTTTGGGAGCGAATCCCAGAGGAGTTCGACAACCAATGTCACTAACATCAAGGTACATAGAGGGATTGGTGCTCTTGATTAAATAAGAGTTCCATACCCTAATACATGACAAAATTCAATGGAAACATTGCAATCCTCCAATCTTGAAATCCTGAAAAACTGATAAGTCTGCTGGATTTTGAATGAAATCTAAAATTCTACTTTCTCCATATGAAATCCAATGAGGCCGAAACCACTCTCAAACATCCTGAGTCATTTCATGGTAATGTTAAAAATTTAAGTAAAAGGATGAAAATGAAGATTAAGGAGAATGTCACTTTTACTTTAAGAATTTAACATTACCATGAAATTTGAATAGCATATCAATAGTAGAGAGCATTTCAGTGTGTTAAATAGGGTTTGGGAGGGGGAATGGACCCCAAATGACATTTAGCAAATTCATATAACACCTTGGAGTCCAACCAATCAGAAATCACCTTAAAAATCCATTAAAAAAATATTAAATTGCTGTTTAACGTGTTCTGGGCTGGCTTTTTGTGACTCGGCCGAGTCATAACAGAAACGGACGAGTTGGCCGAGTCAGCCATGACTCTGACTCGGCCGAGTCATGGCTGACTCGGCCAAACGTACCGTTTCAAAGGCCGAGTCATGGCTGAGGGTATCGGCTCGGATCAACTCGGCCGTTTCGGTATCAAAACGACCGTTTTTTAAAACAATGATTTCTGCTACTGAAATGGATTCTTTATCATCCCCATCTTCTCCCTGAAATAATCAAACTTTGTTCTTCCAAGGGCCTTGGTGAGGATGTCTGCCACCTGTTCTCCTGTAGGAGTGTAGCTCAACTGTACAACTCCTCGTTGGACATAGTGTCTAACAAAGTGACATCGAATATCAATGTGCTTTGACCGATCGTGAAATACTGGATTCTCAGAGAGCTTGATGCAACTCTGATTATCACACATGATCCTGGTTGCCTCCATCTTTCTTTTGAATAGGTTCACAAGCAGTTTTCTAAGCCATATGGCTTCGCACGACGCTGTGCTTGTGACCATATATTCTGCTTCAGCTGAGCTCAAAGCTACGGATTTCTGTTTCCTACTGCACCAAGAGGTCATTCTTGATCCAATGTTGAAACAGTACCCAAAGGTACTTTTCCGATCCATTGAACTTCTAGCCTAATCTGCATCAGTAAATCCACTCAATTTGATATCCTTACTCTTGGTGTACAAGAGTCCATAATCGACTGTTCCCTGTATATATCTGAGAACATGTTTGGCTGCTGCCCAGTGCGCCCTCTTCGGTTCCACCATGAACTGACTGAGGGTGTTGACAGTGTAACAAATTTCTGGCTTGGTATTGACCAGATACATTAGGGACCCTATGAGCTGCCTGTATAAGGTGGGATCAACATCTTTGTCTTCTGATGCATCAATTTTCTTCCAGTTGGTGATCATTGGAGTAGCCATGGGTCTACAATCCTGCATCCTGAATCTCTTCAGAATTTCTATAGCATATCTCCCTTGTCCAAGGAAGATCTCCCCCTTTTGCTGCCAAACTTCCAACCCCAGGAAATAATGCATCTGTCCCAAATCCTTCATGTCGAATTCTGTGGCTAGATTCTTCTTGCAGTCCCCGATGAGCCTGGATGATCCTGTCAGGAAGAGATCATCCACATATAATACTAGGATTAGAGGCTCATTCTCTACAACCAGATAGTAGAGATTTGGATCTGCGTCACTCTTGACAAATCCCATCTTCTGCAAGTAGCCATCAACTCGACCATACTATGCTTTAGGTGCCTGCTTCAGCCCATATAAGGCTTTCTTCAATCTGCATACATGAGACTTCTTCTCATGTGTCTCAAAGCCTTCTGACTGTTCAATGTATACCTCTTCTTCTATCACTCCGTTCAGGAATGCTGTTTTGACATCCATCTTATGAATCTCTCATCCCATCTGTGCTACAAGAGATATCACGGTTCTAATAGATGTATACCTGGCTATTGGGGTGAAGGTCTCTTTGTAGTCAATTCCTTCCATCTGAGCATACCCCTTAGCCACAAACCTAGCTTTGTATTTTTCCACACTGCCGTTTGCAGCGTATTTAATCTTGTAGATCCATCTCGAACCTACCACCGATCTGTCTTGAGGCCTCAACACTACCTCCCAGACATCGTTCACCATTATAGAGTTGTATTCCTCTACCATCGCATCCATCCTGAGCTACTAATGCTTGATATCTATCTGGCTGTTTTCGGTCCCTTTTATTATTTCTTGGTGCACCGATGAAATCCTCCACATCTGCAGAATCTGACGAAGTTCCCTGCTCGTTCTTTCTTTGGTAGCAGGTGCTTCTGTTAGCTCCTCCTCTTCCTCTTGTGATTCTTCCTATTCCGAGGAAGAATTCTTGTCTTCCGTTGGTTGAAGTGGTTTGACCAACGACTCATATTTTCACTGCTCCTTGGAAGGCATTTCTCGAGATTTTCTGAAGGCCCTATCTTCCATGAACTTCACATCTCGTCGAACTATTACCTTCCTGCTCCCTGGAAGATAGATTCTATTTGCCTTAACGTTCTCGCTATATCCCACTAGATATCCTTTCTCTGCAGTTTGATCTAACTTCTTCCTTTTCTCCTCGGGTATACGACAATATGCTAGGCTCCCAAATATCCTGAAATGACTGACTTCAGGAGTCTTTTCGGTGAAGACTTTCTCTGGAGTAATCTTGCCCAATGCCCTATGAGGAGTTCTGTTCTATACATAAACTGTTGTGTTGCATGCTTCTGCCCACAGGAATTTTGGCATATCCTGATCATACATCATGGCCTTAACTGCTTCCACGATAATCCCGTTCCTTCTTTTTTCTACTCCATTCTGCTATGGATTGTAAGGAGCTGTCCACTCTCTTCTGATGCGCTCCTTAGCGCAAAAATCAGTGAAGTCCTTATCGACATACTCTCCACCATTATCTGAGCGCAAACCTTTTATTTTCTTTCCTGTTAGGTTCTCCACCAGAGCCTTGAACACTTTGAATCGACAGAAAACCTCGTCCTTGGTTTTCAGAAAATAAATCCAAGTTTTCCTTGAGTGGTCATCAATGAAGGTGACAAAGATTTCGACACTACTAAGAGCTTTAGTGGACAAAGGTCCACAAATATCTGAGTGTATCAATCCTAGTACACTCTTGGCCCTCTTTTTACTCCTAGGGAATGCCGTTTTGGCATACTTGCCCAGAGCACATCCTTTGCATACATCACCTCGTTCTGTACTAAGATCCGGTACTCTTGTTACAGTTTTCCTGAGAATTCTTAGAGCCTCATGGTGCAAATGTCCCATTCTTCTGTGCCATAGTTCGTTCAAATCCTTGTCTCCATTATTGCCTATCAGTGCCATTGGTGATTCTAGTTGTAATCTGTACAACCTGTTACTTCTGATCCCGATCTGCACTTTCTTTTTCCAGCTCGGGTGTTTGACATATACTTTCTCCTTGATGAAGAAAATGTCATAGCCCTTGCCTTGAAGTTGCGATACAAAAAGTAAGTTCATCCCCAGTCCTGGTACATGCAGTACATTGGTAGCACGAAATTGCTCTCCCGTTTCTGTTTGAAAAACTATGGTACCCTTCCCTACTGGAGTACACTTTGCCTTATTCCCCATGGTGATCTGAAAATTCATCCTTTCCTCCTGATAATCTGAGAAACATTCCTGGATTCTCGTCATATGCCAGGAGGCTCCACTGTCTATATACCATACCTCTGATGATGTAGAGCTTGTCACACAAGCAACTTCTTCTTCCAATCTAGAAGCCAACATAGAGAAATCGAAATTACTGTCTCTTGTGCAATTTTCTGAAAATCTGTGCGAGTCTCTTGATGTAGATGCCTCTACATCATGGTCTTGACCCATAATTGATTTTCCCTTCCTGTCTCTGATTACTTGCTGCAACAATTGATTTGTTTTACCTATTTATTTTCCAATAAGTTATTTACAAAAACCCTTCTGTAAATATTAAAAAAAATTCTACTGTAGATATCACACCATAATACAGAAACAAATACATGCACAAGAATCAAACACATCAACACAGATATTTTTGGAAAATTGTCCTCGGAAAAACCCAATGCAGCAAAACCAGTGCAACAGAGGAGGATTTTATTATTAGACAGCTTTTTTGAGTACACTGGGTGCCAACCTGGCTCACCCAACTAAGATAAATTCTCCAGCACCTCTCCTAGGCTTAGTGTTAGACCAACTAGCCTTTGCGCAGCTCCCAGACCCTCTGCGTCAACACTTTGCCTCTCTGCGTCAGCACTGGGTCTCTCTGCGTCACCCACGCATGCCCTCCAGTGACGGTGCAATGCTGCTGCCTCCGCGTCTCCTTGAGTGGCTTTGCTTTTGCCTTTCTGACCTCTGCACTGATCCTCTGGCACTGTCCCTGCCTCTCAGCTCCGTACTCTCTACCTCTTGCTGCAATCCAGACCTCTAGTTCGAATTTCTCAGCAAACCCCGCTCCAGAAATCGAATTCACTGGTCTCCCTCAGTATATCTCCAACTGACCCTCAAGCCTTCTCTTATACTTTTCTTGTTGATGAATCAACGGCCGAGATTAAGTCCCAAATCAACGACTAAGATTAAAATAGACTTGATCTTCGTCTCTTAGAAGCTTGTCATCCTTATCTTTATTAATACCCATTAATATTTTTATTTTCCTATGTTTAGACTTAGGATCTCATTAAAAATATTAACTATTTTAATAACTTTTCATCGGGATGGAATTTTTCAAAACGATTTTTGGGTCTTGGAGATCTCATGCTCTTTAGTCTCTCCACCAATTTTCATGGCTAGAGCACATCCGATGCTATCTCAAATCAACAAAGCCTTATATCTGAGCCTCCCTTGTGAATAGGCTTTTAGGATCACTTCTCATCCTATCACTGATCCATTCAATTTTGTGATCCTTATTATAATGGGTCTCCTCCCATCTGTGAAACTCCGTAAAGAGTAGGGAGCCTTAACCGAGGTGACAATGGGCTATTGCTCCATTGTTGCCCTTGACCTAGTGGTAGCCCTTCAAGGATCCCCTTTTAGGAGCCCTGCTAGTTTGAGCGGTAACAAACCCTAGACTTACAAAACACACTCAAAGCCCAGTTATTATTATGCACTCCAACTTTGGAGGATGTGAGTGGAAAAACTCAATTAAATATATATCACTAAATAAAGAAATTAATTAATTAGGTGAAAAAAAACACTTTGGAGCAACTTTCTTATTAACCAAGTCCCAAGGGTCTAAGCCTTTTACATAAGTTCATCATGCTAGTGACATTTTTTAGAACTTCCTCATGGGGGTACAAAATTTGCATAGAGAAAGAAGATAGAAGAAGAGGGAAGAGAGAGGAAGAAAGAGGAAAGAGGGGGCAAAATTGCCCTGCTGGACTTCTACAATTGAAAAAATTTGTCTGGTGCCTTGTCCATTGAGCCATGGAGTCTTCATTTCCCGCTAGGTATGTTAGCCTCACTCTCACATTAAAAACAATTCTAGGTCCAAATAATTAAATTAATTAAAATCATGAAAGCTAGGATTTAATCCTACCTTTCTAGATTGAGTTTGTTCCTCATGGTTAGGAGTCAGTGTAGATTTAGTTGGTTGAGAGATTCTCTCCAACTAGTTAGGCTCCTAGATTAGTGTGTTGTTAAGATATTTTCTCAACCATAGTGTCCAAGATAGACGTACTATCTTGAGACAACTTCTTCATGTATTTATATGTATCATAAACATTATTTTAATAATGAAATTCATGAGAATGAGAGACTACAGGAAAGTCTCTCATGCCTTTTCCACCATGTCTGGTTTTTCTATATTTCTGATATTTATTTTATGAGTGAATGTGTATTATTTAGTTTGTTAGTTTACTTCAATTGGTATCAGAGCTAAGGGTCCTGAGACTAAAGAAATTACTAGGTTGTGTTTAATTAAAGGTTGTGTTTAATTAATGAGTCGATCTCTATGGTGAAGTGCTTGGCTGTAAGAAGAATCATGGGTCCAAATTGACGCTGGAGGATGATTAAAGAGCATTGCATAGATGTTGCATAGAGCAAGAGCGATGTCTGCTGTAAGAATCACTTTTTGGGTAGCCAAGATTGCGACCTGCGGGAACACCACCAACTATGGAGCTAAATTGAGCCAAATATGACTTTTGATTTTGATCTCAGATGGATGCCATAATGCGATCTGCAAATTTTTTATCGGTGTGTGTGAAGTCTGCAAGACTCTGCTACCTGGGTGAGTAATAACTTGTGAACTAGCGACGATGGCAGTGGCGTGGCGGTGTTTTTCATCGCTTCTTTCTGCTTTGATTTAGTGCTCGCAGAAACTGGTATGGCATGTTGCAATTTTTTGCTGCAATTTGAATTTGCCCGTCAGTTTGGATCTGGGTTTGGAGGCACTGCATTCTTTTCGTCTGCGGGTTTTCCTTTTGATGGATCGGTAGTGCACCACCAGGGCCCCCCTTTATCACATGATTTGGAAGTTGTTATGTTACTAGCATTTTTCTCATATCCTTCCGAGATTGCATATTTTTCTGACTTTGCCGGCGATCGCCAAAATGTCACCATAAGGTTCCTGATGATGAATTGATGACACAGTTGATACTGCAGCATGCAAGTAATTTGGAACAACATTTTCAAGATAATAAATCTGCACGTCCTGTGCCCTGCCTTCCACTGATATTATTGCCGGTTCTCTACTTGGTAATGATTCTTCAGCATTTGTTTGATGTTGCTTTTTACCACTTTGGATTTACTCTGAAAAGTACTGAAGATGGATGAATAAAAACTTCTTGACCACCTCTAATAGTTCGATATTTTCCTGCTTCACTTGAGATCTCTAATCGGCATGCATGTATAAAGAATCCTGAAGTAACCGCCTTCCTGATTACCTGTGTGTTTCTTCCACATGAATTTATCTTTACACATAGCCTGTGAATCAATTTCCTGAGTTGATTTTCTGATTTCTACGACCTTTTTCATAGCCCGATTGTTTATTAAGTTTTTGTGGCACCATTGAGAAGACTAATTTGACTGTAAAAAGCCCTCATATACATTGAGATGCGTTATATGGTCTCCCTCTGCAGCAGCAAAGCGGTCCTTCACTTTATCCAATGCCTTTTCAATTCCCTTGCTAGACTGAACTGATAAAACTGCTGCAATAATAAGAACTTCCTCACAACAGCCCATTGAGCTTGATGAGAGCAGCATCTTTGAAATCATAGGCTCCAGAGAACTTCAGCAACTTGAAACCCAGTTGGAGATGTCAACTTGCCGTCTTCATCTAAGACACCTATTGCATAAAGAACCTCCAGTGCCCTCCTCAAATGATTCGAGCTTTCTCCTGCACGTAGATCAAATCGCCAAAGTCAACTTTTTTAAAGCACTCTTAGTGGAGTAATATTTTAAAGGTTTTGTGTGGGAAAAAGTGCATTTCCAAAAACGTGAATTCAAGTGATTTCATAAAGTTTTAATAATTATTTTAATGGGAAGTATGTAAAGGCATTTTTAAAGAGTGTTTATAAAGTCCTTATGGAATTTTAAGGAGACATAAGGAGTATTTCTAATTCTTTATGTAATGGAGTGATAAGTTTTGGAGAGATAAGGTGAAAGTATTTTGAACTTTGGAGCGATAAGGTATGACTTATAAATCTTTGGAGTGATAAGGTTGTAACTCGTGGTTTGAAAAGTTCCTTTTATTTTTGAAGACAAGTTGCTTCAAGAATTTGTTAGCTTGGCATTCTCATTGCTTGAGAAGGTGAAGGTTGATGTACTCCCATATTTAAATAAAAACATATCTTTTTGGTGGTGATTGTGTCCTAGATCCACCCGAAATTGAATAAGGGGATCTTAGGTACACCATGTGTATGTTTGTGATGGCGCATGATTCTTGATATTGTTTTTGTTTTGTGTCTAGTTTTGACACTAACCTTCCTGTGGTATCTTTCTAATATGGTACACACAACAAATTAGCGAATTGCATGCACATAATCAATTTCATTCAAGCTTATGTAATCAAGCAAACTACAGGCAATCAAGAAGCAACAATACATAATCAAGTTGTCAAAGACATTTCTACATCAACAATTTTTGCAGCCATTCAACAACAATTTTTTGGAAATTTCACTTGCACCATTTTTTTTAATAAGCTCAATACAAAACTATAACTTGCAAATCATAATTTGTAAGTTGGATTGTAATCAAAGACAAATTGAGTTGAATTGTAAGGGTGCATTCTCGGTTGAAACCGACACCCGAGCTTTGAATTGATAGGGAATCAATTAAACCCAGTGAATCCATTGTTTTTAACTGAGTCATTCAAATCATTGTAAGCATTTCTCTTGGGTGCATTTTCGACAGTGTTCGACACCCTTCTTTTGATCAATCAAGAGTGTGAGTTCAAGAAAGTGCAAGTTTCACAACATCAAGTGAGCCTGAAACTGGTTGAAGCAAGCATCAAGCGAGCGAGTTCTAAAAATCCAGCAAGTATTAAAAGCAAGCAAGCGTGAGTTCCAACAAGTTCACATGGCGAAAAGCATTCAGTTATTAAAGATTCTTAACAATTTGATCCTCTCAACTGTTGAAGACATGGTGCAAATCAACAAATCAACTCTTTTTGATATTCAAGTGCATCTTCAACATGCACATGAAATGATTGAGTTTCTTCAAGTGGAGTCGCAACTACAAAGAGATGAGTTGCAACAAAAGAGTGATGTTTCCAAGTCTTTCATCCGTATAGATGAAGATAAAGATGTTGATTCCAAGTCATTGATCCAACCAACTTCAAGTGTCGAAGTGGTCCTTGATCCAGTTCAACTTTCTTCCAAACCAATCATCAAGCCATGGGAAGAACTTCAAAGTAACAAAAATCGACAAGGATTAGGATATGACAAAGATGAAAACAACTTGCATATCCCTGATTATTCTAAGCCGATCAAGTTCATCAGTGCAGGATTTCTTGATCCAATAACATCAACAAGCCATGAGACAGTTGTAGACAAACAGAAGTACATGCAAACTGAAGTTGCAGTCAAACCAAAATGCCTTCATTGTCAAAGAACCGGTCATCTGGAAGATCAGTGTTTTGATCTCCATCCTTGTCACCATTGTGGCAAGTCAAATCATTCATCAACACAATGTAGCAAACAACAACAATCAACCAGATTAAAGATTGATTATGCATGGATTGATCCCTGGGAATGGTCATCCATAGTGAGAAGATTGTATAAGTTTTACAATCGAATTCACTCACACATATTGCAGCCAACAGTAAAAATGAAGATGGTACTCTTGTGCAGTTGAACGAGGGAGTACACTCCTACACCTGAAGGGGGGGTGTTCAGAAATAATTTGAAGAAGATTGTCTCTCCTTTCAGCTGACAAAGGGGGGAAAATGTCAATGAAATTTTCAGTGGTTTGTCAGACTGAAAGTCTCGACAACATCAACGAAGCAGCCAGTGGGCATTTTCATCAGCGAGTGAGCATCAACAAATTCGCCAGTGGGCGATCGACAACAAAGTCAGCAGTGAGCAGTTTTCAAACACAGCAAAAGCAACAGTGAGTTGTTTTTCAATGTCATCAGCGAGTGGGCGTTCTCTATATTTTGTCAGTGGACAATGGATGCTGATTGCAAGCAAAGGACAGATGGATCCTTTTGCAGCTTGGCACGTGATGGAGTTGTCAAGCGACATTCAGAGATGAATCAGACATGCAGTTGACTCATGTAGTTTAGGCTTAGTAGGTAACAACGCCAAAATGTTATCACATAATCTAACAACTTAGTGCAAATGCTTCACAAGGTGCTAAGACTCATGGATGGATTGTTGGTGATCCTTCCTAGAGGTGTAATAGGGGCCTACAATCACACTAGATATAAGAGTGGGATAAATATGGTGGCCATTTAATATAATGTGGACTAGTTCTACAATGTTAGTTATTATTAAACAAGGCCCCATTAGGTAGTTAGCATTAATGCATGTAATCTGGTTCGTTAAAGAAGGCTCACTAGGTAGTTAGCCTCTGGTATCTATAGATAAGGATGGAGTCCTTATTGAGCAGGTATGATAATATTATTTTATTGGAGAGCTTATCTCATTGGGAGGTTGCCCCCTTGAAGAGGCAAGTGAATGGGAGTTGATTCTTATGTAAAAAGGATCTTGTTAGGCATTGCCCTACCTTAAGGGTATTTTTATAAATAAGTATTGACAGATTTCTTGCTCATTATTCAATATCTTATGTGTTATGTTGCACAGGGACCCATCCCCCACCCCCAACCACACCATTCCCCCCCTAGAAAAAAGAAAAACAGAAAAAATCTGCACCCACCATTTTAGAGATTGAGGGAACCCAAAGAAATGTGCCCTAACTGTTGGGGACTTGGGGACTTGCTGACCATTCCCGTGATATTCCAAGCAGATTTCAGGGATGTTCCAGGCAGATTTTGGGGACATTTTGGGCATGAATATTTAGTTTTGACAATGGACATTGATGACTGGACAATGATATTTTTTCCCATCCTTCTGTTGTTGTTTTTTTAATGATTGGCGGAATCGGTAACGCATTGGCTCTCATATTCATGTGACACAGGGTCGATCCCCGACGGCTGCCACTATAACCTCCAGGTGCAACCACACTGCCCCCAAGAACGATGCACGGGTAAGTCAAGGTTTGAATATGTGACCTTCACAGTGGCATGAATGCCTTAGGAGTACGTTCGCTGGCCAACAAGCCGCACCGCTGGGGGCTCCCATACATTTTTTTGTATTATACTGGATATAAATCTGAATCTGTACATGTTGCAGCTGAAACCATGAGTTTTGTCTCATGGGTTTTGAATTTGGTTTTTGGTGATTTAACTATTATTTTTTCAGCAACAACATTACACGCAAAGTCTCTGTCAAAAAACCAGGTGCTGCAACATCTCAATGGGCTGACCCTTGTGGTTATTGCTCTTGTTCTTGTCATTTTGGGGATTTCTCATATTTTACATATTGTACATGGGTGTCCAGGAGTTATTCAAGTTCAGTTCTTCCACCATCCCAACCACAAGCATTGTGAAAACAATCAGATAGCAGTGACTTGGATTGGATGCTAAATGTTTGAATAAACTCATATTCAGTCACCTTTTTAATTGGGAATATGAATCTACTCTCTTTATAAATGCATGCATGTATATCCCAAAGTGCTTTGTAGTGGTTTTACTTTTTAGTACAACTGTACAAATTTGCAGAACCTGTTTAGAAGGGAAAGCCATTTAACATAATCATCATTAGCAAGAAATGTGAGGAAGAAAAACTGCTATAGTGAGAGTCATTTGCCTCATAGACCCTTCATGGACCTCAATGCTAATTGAAAATAATTGCACTTAAGTTCTCTAAGGCTAAACTGGCTTTTGCTCATGTCGAAGGGCCAATAATGGATTGTCACTTGGCCCTTTTCTCAATTGCCGAAGCTTTTTTAGAACTGCAAAGTGTAAGGGCTGTGTATAATACTATATAACATATATTATTATGCTTATAAGCAGCTACAAATGTTTATGGTGAATTCCAAATTTTTAATATTTATTTTTTTCATGAATAACATATCTCAGGGAAACTGTTTGGGCACTTCCTCTCATTCCAAGGATGGTACCTAGAGTAAACTGGATTCTGCAGAAGCTCGAAGCTTTGTCAACATAGGGCTTGAGGCCATTACAACAATATATTCGTTAAGAGCTCAACATGTCACTTGCAGTAATTGAAACTAGGTATGGAGGATAACAATATATATATAATTGCCGTACACAACCTGCTGTCCCCTGAAAACCTTGGGGTTGTGCTCTCTCTGTCCTGAGGATGCCTACACCAGTCCTTGCCATTCTCCCGTCCCAAAAATTAATGCAACATAGGCTATGTGTGGTTGCATCTTCAGATTTAAGTTACACTACAGACTACTGAATTCAAAACTAAATTCGTCGATTAAGACAAGTCTCTCACATCACAGTTTTTAAACTGCTCACTTTCCTGATTTACCTTGATAATTCTTTTTATTATAGGGCATAGTGATGTAATGTTGTATTTGCTAGAAAATTTCAGGAACCTGTATTTATGTTTCCAATCAGCTTTGTTTATGTATTATTTGATACTGCGCAATTTGATACAATGCTAGAAACTTTTTTGCCCGAGGGGAAAAAACCTTTATATTTGATATTTCAAAGATTGAAATCAAATATACATTTTTGGGCCTTTTTGGCCCAAAGAAGGAACGATAAAGTTTCAGAGATGTCCAATCCTTATTACAGTCATCCCAGGCATTATAAAGCCTCCATTAGTGCTTCATAGCTTCAAAAATATGTAGATCAAAAATGCCTTTTCAGTCAATATGCCGATCTTCCTGATCCCTAGACCAGTAAGCCTATCATAAACTGGAGTATTCAGCAAGTCAATATAAAGACTGAGCAGATTCTGAAACGAGTTCATCTCCTATGACCTGTTCAGAAAGTGCCCCTTCCTGCAAGGAAATGGCATCTTTAGTGAGATAGTCAGCTTGAGTTTTGGATTGTCAAATAAAGTGAGAGAGTAATTTCAGAAAACTTTCTCATTACCTCCAAAAGCCTGTTCAGATTGGAGTAAGAACCAAATACTGAATCTGACATTTACTATTTGCCCAATCAATTGGCAATTTGGAATTTTCCAGAACTTATAACTTGTCAATTCCTCTATCTGCAGAAGATTTCATGAGAATCCATATATCACAAAATTTGTCTCTATTATTTGTTCCCTGCTCTACAGCATATTTCAGGGAAATAAAATGTTTTTCTACTAAAAAACGAATCTCCCCTGCACCATACATACCTGGAGTTCCTTGACAGGTTCTGTTGAAAAAACCTCCAGCCCTTTAGTAATTGACGTTATGCTCTTTTAGGTTTCTTTGGGCTTTGACCTTTGCTGGCTTCCAGTATCTCACATAAGAAAATCTTATCTGATGTGCTACCTGCCAAGGATGTAAATATATCAGCAGCTTTGCCAGATTTTTTTCTAAATTGAGTTGATATTTTTCTTTCTTATCTAGTTCTATACATTCTTTCCTGTGCCAAAAGGAGAGATAATGCCATTTCTAAAGTGTGAATTATCCATTGCTATCTTTCTTTACAGAACTGTCAGGTACAGACTTGCTTGCAGCCGACATAAAATCATTGAACGAATATGCCACTTATATAAGAGGTTTGTTCAAAGTTTGGCGCATTCCACTGCAGGAGTCCTATGACCCAGATCAGATAGCAAGTTATTTCAACTGCAGACCCCATGTCCTAGTGTTCCGGATACTTGAGGTACCCTTCATTATTAATCATTGTAGTTAGATGCAAAATTATAAATATTGATCTATTTATTTACTTCAATCTTGTTTTTGGCATGTCAAATGTAACTTCTGCTTGCATGGGAACTATAATGATATCTTCAACTTTAATATTTGTTTATTCTTCAAAAATTTGAAACAATAGCAGGTCAAACTGCTGAATGTGCATCAGAAGCCCGGAATGAATCTTTATATCTTTTCTTGTCTGTATGCTAACTGGAGAACCTTTCTGGCCTTCCCCCCCTGTTCAATATCTTTTTGACCCTGCCTCTTTCCCAATTTGCGATTTCTTTTTTCTCTACTCTCTCATGTATCACTATAAATTTACCCATCTTTTAACGGTCGTTAAAGTTTGCAAGTTGTCGCTTCTATAAAAACCAGGTCTGAACTAGTTTCTATGTTACTGCTTGTCAGTTTGGTTGGTTTTGAACTCTTCATTTGATTCATTTTTTCTGCTTAGTATCTATTTTGTCTTAAACAGATTGTAGGTAAGTAATTGTACGATTTTATTTATGTGTCATTGCAAGCAGTCAAAAGCAGTCTTCCAAGGTGTCTCCTGCGCATCCCACCAAGAGATACTGTGACGAACAGAGATTGTGCATACATAGTTAAATAATCCATAATACTTGGAATATAGTAAAAGAATCCATTTATAGGAGTAATAATGTATATATAAAGTGTATGAATGAATGATATGGTTGAATACAAGGAGGGACTCTATATACAGCTAGGAGGAAGTGCCCTCTCATAAGGAGTCATGTCTTTTGGGACATGCCCTTCCACAATAAGTTATACCTGTTAATCATTATTATTTATATTATCTTATACATAATTATGTTCATAACGTTGCCTTACCCTTTAGAAACTCTTTGTCCTCAAAGCATATTGATGAAAGCCCTGATATCTTTTTCTGCCTTGTAATGTCTTCACATCTTTCCCAATTCTTGGAATTATCATCTTTGATGATACCAGACGATATGAACTTCTAATTTTGGTATATAATTGTCGCATTGTGAAATGATCTATCGATCCCAAATCAATCTTTTGTGGAACTTTGCACTTATAAGCTTCCAAAGAAGAATTGTTATCATCAGGCTTAATTGTGTTGACATCGATATTCTTCAGGAATCAGAACATAAATCAATGGTTTTTGTCTTGATTGATATGGATTCCCTGACTGCTTGAGATGTCTGCTCTTATGATTTGTGTGTTGATAAGGAGTTCTTGTGTTATGATTCTCTTATAATGTACTTGTAGCATTTTACTTATTTTTGGCATATGATCTTCTTTGTGTATTGTTGTCACTGGTTTAATTACTGGATCTTCTCTTGGATTTTCTGTCGTTCAAACTGCAACATTTGAGTATGACTTTACTTCAATGGGATTTGGATTTGATTGATGTGAGGTTAATGGGATTTGTATTTGTTTCCTTTTTTTCAACTTGAATTTCCACATCTGAAGATTTTGATATTTCCCTCTCAATGAATTGTTGTACTTTGTTTTCTGTAATATTCCTAATTAGCCATGGCTAATTGGAATATTCGATTTTGTCCAAATTTTGCCTTCTATAGTTATTTGTAAATAAAAAAGTGAGGAAGGAGGATATAACTCACTTTTAGAATAAAAAGTCACTTCCTAGTAGCACAACGTTGTGACTTAAAGGGGAGCCAAGGGGGCCAAAGGGGGACGCAGAAATGGAGCCCATGCAGACACATGGAGGGACTGCGCAGGAGGGAAGACACACATGGCAAGAGGGGAATCACGCAGGAGGAGGTGAGCCTTGGGATTGAGAGAGGCAAAGGCTATAAATGAGAGAGGAGCCCCCTCATTTTGATCATTTTGTTATGAGCATTTGTGATAGTCATTTCGACTTGGAGCACGCTGGTTGTTTAGCTAGTCTGCAGCACTGTTTAGTGCATTGAGTGTCTCCGTTCGGAGATCTCACCCTTAGCCCCGAGGGACTTCGAGTGCCTGCTCGGGCAAGGTATTCCCATTGGCATTTCAGCAGTAGTTTCATCAGCCTTTTTGCAGCAGTAGTGGCAGCGTTTTGGAGGACTGCGCAACACTAGGAAAGGGACACAGTTCTGAAGGACTGCGCAATATTATGAGAGGGACGCAGTTCTGGGTTGAGGGTTTGCAGGAGCTTTGGTGCTGAGAGATAGAGCAGGGGATCAGCCCTTGCATATTGGGGAGTTTTGGCAGGGGTTTTAGGCAGGTTTCTGGAGCATCTCATTCAGTGGTAGCGCAGAGCAGTGAGGAACTGCGCAGAACCCCAAGGGGGTGATTTTCGGGGGTCGGCCATTCCACGAGAGCTTTCTGGGTTTCTTGAGTAGAGTCCGATTCCAGAGTTTCAGCCTTTTTTGAGGAGGGGAGGAGTCCCAAATCTTCATTTGATTTCTAGTAGCAGCCGCAACATAGCAGTTTCCCATCAGCTTGGACACAGATCAAAGGGGCCATTCTTTCGCTATTTTGAGTGTATTTATTCACTTGCCTAGTGCAAGTAGAGGTGCCATCTTCCTGATCACTTCTTGTACTCATTTCATTACTCAGTATAATAAAATGGCTTAGCATTCTCTCTGCATTTCTTGTGTATCTGCTTATGGTTTATTTGATATATATCGTATCATTGTTATTTGTATCTCTTGAGCATTCTCGGCTATTATACCATTTGTGTGTTTCTATTATACTCTTAGACAGAGTCTGGAAAGGGCCAGGTAGCCTCCGGATCTCATCCTCTTTTTAGAGGTGACATCTCTGGTAAATGCCCTCCCAGTCCATCTCTGGTTGGAGTTTGCTTGTGTTTGAGGTATATTCTTGATAAGGGATATTACAATGGTATCAGAGCATAGATCTGGCTCAGCCTGTGGAGCTAGTAATCTATGACACCGGGGGAAAAACACTATATCTGTTACATAGGATGGAGATACAGGGACTCTAAGCGTAGGTTAGAGAACACTTACAGAGAGGGAGACTGTGTTCTGGTAGTAGACGCAGAACAGGAGGAGCCTGTAGTAGACGCAGAGCAGAGGGAGCCTGTGGTGGACGCAGAGCAAGGGGCTCCGATGGCGGATGATGACGGGAAGAGATTTGCGGATATGCTCCTCAAATCAGTGCAGGATCTGTCGAGACAGATTGAGGTGATGGGGCAGAGATTCACGGCAGTAGAGGCTAGACAGCGTGAGAGTCCACGGGTTTTTCAGGTTGGTGAGGGATCGGGCGCATCCCACCATTTGCTAGAGCAGCGTGATACTGCGTAGCAGGTGGCCTCACATGCCCCTACACGCTCTACCATGCCCACTTTCTTGGCAGTAGACATGGGGGCCGTAGCCCAGCAGGAGGCAGAGCCCGGACATATGGGCGATTATTTTGCAGAGTACTAGGCCTATGGGCAGGAGTTCAGGGACGCCCTCTCATTCAGAGATTTTGTTCAGCTCCAGCGGGATAGTAGACCCCGCGACCATCACAGAGGGTATCGGCATTACCATGATGGTGACACCCACCGTGCAGCGAGTAGATTCCATTTGCCTACGTTTGATGGTTCATCAAACAGTTCGGAAAAGTCTTGGGTGGAGAAGCTGGACATTTACTTCCAGCTTAACTAGATGTCGGAGACAGAGGCCATCAAGGTGGCAACATTGCATTTGGATGGTGAGGCCCAGGATTGGTGGTTTCATGGGATGGTTACACTCGGGCACTCTACAGTGACGACATATGCTGAGTTTACCAGGAGATTGATGGAGCGATTTGACTGGAGGGATCCAGAGCAGCATTTTGTTGAGCTGACAAGGCTCAAACAGACAGGGAGCTCAAAGAACTACATTGCAGATTTCTTGAGGGTTTCTGTGATGGTGCCAGACCTATCCACGACACGGAGGGTCTATATGTATGTTGAGGGGTTAGCAGAGCCACTTCGGGGTCTAGTCCGATCCACTAGACCAGCCACACTCCATGACGCTATCAGTAGGACCCAGGACTTACAGGATGTCTTACCCTGGACTTGGACACCTTACCCCTAAAGACAAACTTTCCAGTCTAAGGGGAAGGACGTGAGGATTCCACCTCCAAAGGGGAATCCAGGACGAGTACAGCTTGACGATGATGCCAAGAGGGAGCTGAAGAAGAAGCGGTTGTGCTTCACATGTCGGGAGCCGTGGGCACCGGGACATAGATGTGCTGCTGGTAAAGCACATTTTATTGAGGTCTTCTCTGTGAGCAGTGGAGGAGAGGATGACGAGGATGATGGGGAGGCAGGAGATAGCCATGCCATACAGGGACCTTCACCACCTCCACCACCAGCAGCAGGAGGTGCATCTTTTGCACCCACCGGAGGGCCCTTGCAGCATTGCGAGGAGTTCCCAAGTATCTGATGCTATGCGTACGAGGGACAGTACGTGGCCAGCGGGTATCAGTTCTGGGTTCCCTTTTTAATTAAGTGACTAATTAAAGTCACTTTTAATCTGGGAAAATGGTAAATAACCCACCATATTTTCTTTGGCCACTAGAAGTCGCTTCTCAACATCTCATCTTGTAGATCTTCTCGTTTCAGTTCCAATGAGCTATTACACTAAGGTGTTTCGTCAAATATTATTCCTCCTGGAATGCCACTTTAAGCGTAATTAATTAAGTTATACTCAATAATAACCCAATTTTACAGGTATTATTAGAAAGCAACGAAACTAAAAACAAGCTGTGTGGAACTACTCCTGATGATGAATATGCCAAGCGAATGCTGTTAGATCCCATAAAAATCCCTCAAAACCCTTGTTGATGTAATCCTGCTCCTGTGACTTGGCCATCACATACCTTGGAAATTCATTATGACTATACTACAGAGGAAATTGAAAATGGGGACATTACAAGTCCTCTTGCCCCAAGATTGCTTGCCCTCAAGAAATCCGTATCTGATCGTTGCAGAGGCAAGTGTATATCGATACCAGGATCCTATACAAACCATTGTGTCACATGCCTCTGCCTCATCCAATCTGTCAGGCCAGGCAGTAACTCTCCAAAGGCAGAAAAACTGATTGGTGTATTATTCCATAGGTAACTCATTGTTATATACAATAGGGAGTGATTGTTTAGTTCATCTCCCGATGACTGTTCACCTTCCCAATTTATTTATTTACATAAAATTCCCAATCATGAAGATTAGGTGTCAACATTCCCCCCCTTAATCTGAAGGGATGTTGGTGAGTCCAAGCATCATTCTGAATCGTTCAAGCTTTTCCTTCCAAGTGCTTTGGTGAAGATGTCTGCAATTTGCTCATTTGTGGAACAATGACGGAGATGGATTGTTTTGGCCTCAACATGATGTCGAATCAGATGATATTTAGTATTGATATGCTTTGTTCGATCATGGAACTTTGGGTTCTTGGCCAGTTTTATTGCAGAGGTGTTATCAATCATGAGTGGAGTTGATTGTACTTGTTTTACCTGCAAATCTTCAAGAATTTTCCTGAGCCACACAATTTCTTTCGTTGCTTCAGCTGCTGCCACGTATTCTGCTTCTGTTGTGGAATCTGCTGGAACTGATTGTTTGTGTGATCTCCAGGAGACAGCTCCTGATCCAAGACTCATAGCATATCCTGAGGTAGATACCCCAGTTTCTTTGTCTCCATCGAAGTCTGAATCAGAGTATCCAATCAAGCTGAAGTCGTCCACCTGTGTATACTTGATTCCAAGGTCTTGAGTTCCCTTCAAGTACCTTAGAACTCTTTTTGCAGCAGACCAATGTCCCTCACAAGGGTTTTGCATGAACCTGGAGAGGATTCCAACAGTAAATGAAATGTCTGGTGTAGTGAGGTAGATGAGACTTCCTACAAGCTGTCTATACTTTGTTGCATCCTCAAATTCCTTTCCTTCAATAGATGTGAGTTTTAAGTTTTGTTCCATTGGAGTAGAAAGAGGATTGCACTCTGTCATGCCAAATCTGTTTAACAAATCTCCAATGTATTTCTTTTGAGAAAGAAATATGGATTTTGGATGTTGGGTTACTTCAATGCCAAGATAGTAATGAACATAGCCCAAATCAGTCATTTCAAAACTTTTCCCCAATTCCTTCTTTATGGATGCAAGGTAGCTTTCGTTGTTCCTTGTCATTAAAAGATCATCTACATATACCACAAGATACACAACTGTTTTGCCAACTTTCTTGACAAATAAAGTTGCATCATCAAGATCAAAATGATTGAAGTTGAGTTTCAGAAGATGCTCAGTTAGTTTTTCATACCAGGCTCGCGGTGCTTGTTTGAGGCCATACAAGGATTTCACAAGTTTGCATACTTTATGTTCATGTCCTTTCACAGCAAATCCTTCAGGCTGGGACATAAAAACATTCTCTTTTAGATCTCCATTCAAGAAGGCAGTTTTTACATCCATTTGATGGACTTTCCAACCGTTCTGAGCTGCTAGTGCAAAGAGTGTTCGGATGGTGGCCCATTTTGCTGTGGGGGCAAAAGTTTCCTCATAATCGACCCCTTCCTTCTGTGCAAAACCTTTTGCCACAAGCCTAGCTTTGTGCTTGTCAAGTGAGCCATCAGCTTTGTACTTGTTCTTGTAGACCCACTTGCAGCCAATTGGTTTGGTTCCAAATGGAGGATCAACCAGCTTCCAAGTGCCATTCTTTATGAGAGCATCATACTCCTTTTGCATCGCTTCTTTCCATTCATCATGAGAAGTAGCTTCTTTGAAGGAAGTTGGTTCAATATCTGTAGACAAGTTCAATTCACAATCATAAGTAACATCCATATCAACAGGTTAATTAGAGTCATCTACATCACCTCCATTTTGTCGGTTTGAATTTCTGGTTCCTGTTTTTCCAATTTCATCAGCATGAACACTTTCAAGTGTCTTTGTCAGCCACTTTGGGGGACCTTTCTGAGATGGTCCAGGCTACTCTGTTGATTGAGTTGGGACTGGATCAAGATTGAGTCTCCCAATTCTATCAATTACATCACTTAAAACATCATCCGTTGTTGGAGTTTCATGCAGGGGAGATTGTTCTTCAGAAGAAGATTCCACATGTTGATCTAGTATAGGAATCCCCCCTTCAAGATGTGGAATCTGATTATCAAATTCTTGAAATGATTTCGTTTTTGTGAATCTATCCAAGCGATCAAGTTGCCGCTCAACAACATTGTCAGATTTGGATGATTCAAGAAAAATGACATCTCTAGATACAACAAACTTTTTATTTACTTCATCATAGAGGCGGTATGCTTTAGAGGTGTTTGAATACCCCAGGAAGATACACTTACGACTTCTAGCACCAAGTTTGTTTCTATGTACCTTTGGTATCAAAGCATAACAGGTGGAACCAAAGATCCTGAGATGTTTTACCGAAGGAACATGTCCATACCACAATTCATAAGGAGTCTTGTTTCTTATAGCATTAGATGGACATCTATTCTTTATATATGCAGCACATAGAACAACATCAGCCCAAAACATTATCTTTACATTTTTGAAGAAAAGCATGGATCGTACCATATTCAAGATTGTTCTATTCATTCTTTCAGCTACACCATTCTGTTGGGGATTATAAGGCATAGTTGTTTGATGTTTGATCCCATGTTGGCGAAGATAGTGTTCAAATTCATTTGATGTATATTCTTTTCCATTATCAGTGCGAATAGACCCAATATGAGATTGTGCATCATTTTCAATCCATTTATGAAAATTCTTGAATGTTTGAAAAGCATCAGATTTGTTCTTCAATAAATAAACCCAACACATTCTGGTGTAATCATCAATAAATGTTATGATATATTTATTTCCATTTGCAGAAGGAACAGGCATTGGACCACATAAATCTGAATGAATGAGTTCAAGCTTCCTATGTGCTCTTGAATGTGAATCATGAAAAGACTGTTTGCTATGCTTTCCTAGAATGCAAGCATCACATTGCTTATGTTTCCTAGGAATTGTAGGCAAACCAGCAACACCATTTTTCTTCAATAAGCGGAGACTGTAATAGTTTAAATGTCCAAATCTAGCATGCCATAATAAACTTGATGGAAGTGTACCTTCTTCATGACGAGAAATATATGAGAAATGTTGTGCATGAGCAGAGGTTCCTTGCAGTTTGAGAAGTCTTTCTTCTTCTATTCCCCTCATGACAAGTGAGTGGTCAGATGCTTTTCTTACCTCAAGCTTGCCATCAAACATATGAATGGAGTGACCTTGCTGGCGGATGTGAACCAAGGACAACAAGTTTCTCTTGAGCTATGGGAGATATAGAACATGATTCAGAAGAAAGTCTGGAAGACCAGGCAGTTTAAGCCTGATTGTGCCAAGCCCTGATGGCTTGATTTTTGACTGATCTGCAAAGTATACTGCTCCATCAACATTGTCAGTGAAATCTTCAAAAAAATCTTTCCTAGGAGTCATATGACAGGTTGCTCCTGAATCAAGCAACCAATCATTTTTCGAAGAAGCAAGTGAAGCATTAAACAAATCTTCATTTACTCCAATGTTACATTGTGCCTCAATATAGTGAGCGGATTCAGGTGCTTTACCTTTGTCTGTATCATCAGTTTTACCTTTCTGCTGGTTTCTTTTCTGCTCAATTTTGTCCCATGGTAGCTTGCATGTAGAAGCATCATGTGATCCATTTCGTTTGCAGCGAATGCAATGCAGATCTGCCTTTTCTCCTTGAGAATGTCTGCCCCCCTGCCTCTGAAGTATCTTCCTCTTCCTCTTTGTCCACCTCTTCCTCTTGTAGAATCTTGAGTAGGATGCTTTTCTTTATGAGCAAGGCACACAGTCTCTTCAGAAGATTTAGGAGCTGTCTTCTTTCCAAAGGCTTTTTCTCTTTCAGCAAACTTTTTCACAAGAGAGTCAAAGGTTATATCTTTAAGATTTCCATTTGCTTGTAAAGACTCAAGATAATTGGAGTAGGTAGGATAGAGTGCCTTGAGAAAAGCAATAAGAGGGATATCCAGCTCAACCTTAGTGGATTTAATATCATGCATTATAGACTTTACTTCAGATGCAAGAGCAAGAGGATCGTTATTTTTCAATTGAAGAGTGAAGAGTTTAATCATGCGCTGAACAACTTCAAGTGCAGAATGTGAGTCATAGAGTTCTTTCAGCTTTTGTAAAGCTTCAAAGGCAGTTGAATATGATGAAATATGGCGACTTACTTCTTCATTTACAGATGCTGCGATTAATGCATAGGCTTTGTTGTTCTTGTTTTCCCAAATGACGAGCTCTTTGTCTGATGTAGGCTGCAATGGGTCATTGTCTCCTTCTCCGACACACACTCCTTTCCACAACTCATTGAAGATGAGGGTGTGTTTTATCATCCGGGACCATTCAGGATAGTTCTCCTTGCCAGTGAGAACTATTCCTACCATAGAGATGATTGAATGCATTCTGTAAAAAAAAAATACTTCTGCTAATAAAAAAAACTTTTGCTGATAAAAAAACTTCCTGTTGATATACAATGAAGTTGTACTCAAAAGGGCAACTCTGCTGATTTCAAATTCTTTATGTACTGTTTCTTCAAATCCCTTCAAGGATCCTCATATAATATATCCACCATATTCCATATGTACAGGCTATTTTAATGCAGTCATGATCTATTCATGAGACAACCTCCCTCTCTGCTTACAATATAATATGATGTGTTTAAATCCTTAACAGTACCACATTTACAAAACCCAATCATAAACAAAAGCTAAAAAAGGGCACCACGGGATCATATTAAAGCCTCAATGCTACTTACATCAGATAAATTCATGATCCACCAAGAAGGTCAATGTTATTAGCTATATTATAAATAGCCAGACGTTTCCAACTAGAACCAAAGCGCTGTTCACCGCCTATGGAAAATGTCAATGCCCATGATAGAATCACCGTTGAGAAGTAAGCTGGTTCAATTCATAAAAATTATACACAGAAAAACAAATTCTGGAGTTTCATTCCACTGTCAGCACGAATGAGTTTCTCTTCATGGCGGCTATTCTATTCTATTCTAGACGTTTATGCTGCTACTTACATTTTCTTCAAATTTTTCCATGGCGACGGGTGGCAGACACACAGGAGCTTATACAAACACCGTTGATACAAACACCCAGGCGAACAACGTCCAAGGCATATACTATGTCAGGCAGCTTTAATGAACAGCGTCCAAGGCATATACTATGTCAGGCCTATACAAACACCCAGGCGAACAGCGTCCAAGGCATATACTATGTCAGGCAGCGTTAATTCAAAAGGGTTACTAATGCAAACACATTCACACATCAAAACGATAATACCACTTGCCCGTCTGCACTCAAACGTTAATACGACTGCGCATTAATATTCAAGCGTTAATGCAAACGCACAGTAGTGCTCTTTCTCGGCTCCATTCGTCTTCATGTTAATGTTCAAATTTGGTGACAACGAAATTCGAAAAACGGAATGCAGTGCAAAAAAAACTGATAAAACTTGCCGTTAAAAAAGCTATCCCTGCTTGAATCCTACAAAAACATATGTTTGTTACCCATCTGCAGGAGTTTATGCAAATTTTATGAGACGCTGTGTATTCTGGACCTTAGCATACAGTGTTTTGTGGCCGAATCTAACATATCAGAAGGAATAGATTACATTCCCATGAAAAAAAGAGCTGGCATTCAGAGCGACAGTAGTGCAGCTTTAATGCACTGCGCAATGGTATCTCCGTTCACTGTTTTCACTTCAAGGCATACATCATTCCAAATCTCCGTTCACTGTTTTCACTTCAAGGTATACATACGCCCATCACAATGCGTACTGGTCAAACACCTTCACGTAGAATGCAACACGGTGGACGCTCAATGTAGCTCTCAATTGATAGCTGGAGGCAGAGCAGCTCTCAGGACAGAGCAGCGCTCAGGACAGAGTAATCAGGTGAATGCAATGCAATGGGGGCAGAGCATTTCAGGACAGAGGTAGTGGCAGAGATAAGGGACTTACAACTATTTTTAGAACTGGCTCTGATACCATGTCAGGCCAGGCAGTAACTCTCCAAAGGCAGAAAAATTGATTGGTGTATTATTCCATAGGTAACTCATTGTTATATACAAAAGGGAGTGATTGTTCAGTTCATCTCCCGATGACTGTTCACCTTCCCAATTTTATTATTTACATAAAATTCCCAATCATGAAGATTAGGTGTCAACACAATCATTCATGGATCCCATAATACCTGGATCCCAAACAAATCTTTGGCGCACCCTACTACCAATAGATCTGCTAGATCCCAATGCCACCATGGCCAATCATTTTTTCCCATATCCCATGGCTCTAAATCTGTTTTGTCTCTTGCTAAAGGTGTTGCCTCATCAATCAAATAACAACTCATAACTTCTCTCTAGTCCAATCCTTGGCATAGACCAAGGTAAATCCCATGAAGTCGATGCTATTGGTCCACATTCAATTTCCAATTGGAACATGTAGTATCTAAGGTTCCCTATTGTACTATGCCTAAGACTAAGAATGACACCCAATCAATAAGGCACCTGTTGACCACATGTGTCAATTGTTCCAAGAAGCAGAATACTTGTTAGAGGGATAATTTTGTCAAAGTCATTATCATTATGAAGCTTCCAATTCATCATTGTAATCCCAAATTCTGCTGTGTATTGGTAAACATGATTCTATATGATTATTAAGCCATGTAACAATGCCTAGGTAAGCCTATGATTCTCCTCAAAGGGTTTCACTCTAGGGAGTTTTTTAACCTCACCAAATTATTAGTGTTTGTAAACATGAATAATTGGCAGAGTTTTTCTCCTAGATATACCCGCGAAACTAGGGTGGAACCCATTGATAAGGTCTTAGGCGAGTTCTAGTGTTGCCGAGTCGATGTGTTTTTATCATACTAGATCATGTGTCTTGAGTCGCAAAATTTGGTTGAGCCTTAAGGGGTCAATGTCTTTTGTAAATTTCCCCTTCTAAGGGTTGAATATTGTAAAATATTGATGTAAAAAATGTGTCTAGGAAATATTTTTGGTGAATGGTTCCTCATAATTAGAACACCATTACCAAAATATTTTTTAGACCCACTTTGAGGGTGGAAAATGTGTAATTCCCCTCTAGAGTCTTTTAATTAATTTTTTTGGCAAAAATAAAAGAAAATAATTAGCTAGAAAATTAATTAAATTGTGTCAAAATATTAACTTGAGATAAATTAGATTCTCTCCAAGTGGAAAATTATAAAATATCCCTCAAAAATTCATGGGTCCAAAAAAAGTTAATTTTCTGGGGTCATCCATCAAGGGAAAAATCACTTTTTAACAAAAATTTACCCTTTGGACCATGGTGGTTAAGTCAAAGGGAATTTTTTGAGGTTGAAAGTTCAAAATATTATTTTTGGACCAAGAGAAAAAAGGGTTTACTAGAAAATTCGAATTTCTCCTCTAGATTGACGGATCGGATTATTTTGGCAAGGATTAAGACAAGGATAAAGGAAACTAGCCCTTATTTTCCACTTGGAGGGTTTTGATCCTCTCATTGTCTATATAAGGAAGCTATTGAGCTCATCATTGTACCATGTACTCATCAGAAAATCATTCGATGTACTTAGCTAGGCTTTGTTGGAATATTTAAAAAAAAAGGTCATTGGGGTTTCAATTCGAGGTGTTTCTCTCTTGATGATTCATGGTATGTTCTGAATAATTTTTTATGCTCTGTTGGTATATTATTGAGTATTATTGTTCCATAGCTAGTGGTTGGATTATCTATTAACACATGTATCTTGCTTTAGGTATTGGGCTAGAGTAAAGACATTGAACCTAATAGATCTAGTAGGTATCTCTAGATCTCTAGTTTTCTTGTGTGAATCAAACCTCTCTGGAACTAATAATCTATCTTTTGTGTATATATCTTCAAGTATTCATCCCTTGGGAATTGCCCAAGTATATGGACTTTGAGGTGACCACAACTTGTTTGGACTCTGAGCTTATCTAATGATTTTTGGGTGCAGGGTTTTGGCCAATACATTAAAATTAAAAACATTTCTCTTTCTTACTTTCAAAAATCTACTTGGGCTATAAACAAATTTATTTGCTAATTAGAGCTTGTAATTTTATCAGTGATTATTGAAAATATATTTTGTAAATTGTTCCCCATAACCCTTGTAATTATTTTTTGTTGTATATTTTACAAATACATTTGTATATATCTAATACTAAACCTTATATATAATTTTCTTTAATTTTTGGTATATATTGGGTTTTTCTAATCTGCGTTTTGCAGATCCAAACTGGAGAAATAGGTGTTTCAAATCTAACATTGTTTTTGGCCTATCAATATTAAAATAAGATTGTTTTTGGAGGGCCAATCCCTCGATTAGGGTTTGAGGGCTAAAATTCTACCCATCAAGGCAGTTGCTAGCCATTTTTTGCCTTCCTCTCAAGGCTGCAGGGGCTAGAAGCAGTTAGTGAGCTTCTAGGGCCTTGATCCATCAACCCTAGCCTTCTCTTGCTCAACGCTCAGCCAGATTTGAAGGTCACGACTTGCAAGCCCTATTAGGGCTAGTTTCATTGTGAATTCACGATTTTGCCAAGGACCTACCATTCTGAATTTGTAAACTTTTTTGGTGGGCTATAAATAATTTCATTTAGCATCAATTTAACAAATTTGTGATTGTAGGCTAGTGAAAGAATTTCCTGAGGCCGAAAAAGTCTAGATTGCAACCTCATCTAGGGCTAATAGGGCAACCGCAAGGGTTTCAAGACTAGGAGGCTTGGCTACTGTCTTTTCTTGCCACATTAAGCCTACTCACAGGCCGATTTGGCCAATTTTTCCTTAGCCGCTAGGTCTTCTAGGTCTGATTCCTCACTCATTTTTTTTTGAAGACTGACATTTGAGGGTTTTGTAGGGATATTGCTCCATTTGTTGAAGGATTTTCTAAGTGATTCTTCCCCATCAGATTGGCAGCGATGATTTGGTGATTTCTTAGGGCTTGAAAGTATTGTGTTTTTCTGTAGCTAATCTTTGGTTTTGCAGTGTCATAATCCATTCAAAGGAGGGTTTCCAAAGGCTGATCTCCCATTACTACGCCATCTAAGGCCTTATATCCCTAGCTGCTAGGCTTAAGGCCACAATCTAGGCTGGCTGCAAACATCAAGGGGCCTATTAGGGTTGGTCGCATGCCATTTAAGGTCTGATCCAATGATCAAGTTTGGTTTTGAGACTAACTAATTGTGTTTGCAAGACTTGTGTTGAGTTGTGAGAAATTTTGAGGTGACAGGCTTTAGTGGATATTATTCCATTATTTGAGAGTATGTTTCATCCATCTGAAATTTCATGTTGCAGTGCCTAATAAGAGGTATGATGTGAAATTGTAGAGATTTGATCTCTTTCTCCAGTAAACCAACAATGGCATTTTTTCGTTTCTTCTAACATTAAAATTGTTGATCAATTATTGATCTTGATTGTTGGTGGTTTTTGTTGATTTTTGGGTAGCATCGGATGTGCTCTAGCTTTGAAATTTTGTGGAGGGGCTAGAACACATGAGATCTCCAAGACCCAAAAATCGTTTGGAGAAATTCCACCCGGATTGTATTTTATTAAAATAATTAATATTTTTAATGGGGTTCCTAAGTCTAAACTTAGGAAAATTAAAATATTCATGGGTATTAATGAAAATATGGGTGAGAAGCTTCTAAGACGAGGATCAAGTCTAATTTAATCTTAGCCGTTGATTAGAGATTAGATCACGACTGTTGATTTCTCAATAGGAAAAGTATAAAGGAAGGCTTGGGGTTAGTTGGAGGACAAATAATGAGAACAACACTTGAGCTAGATCGAAATTCTCGGGTGTGGTTTGTTGAGAATTTCGGAGTGAGCTTCTAGTGCAGAGAGGGGCAGTTCGGTAGTGGGACTTTCTTCCAAGGCTGAAAATACATAGTAGAGAGGCAACACAACACCAGGGAGAGACATCGCAAATCTAGAAGGGTGATACAGAGGCTAGAGGAGCTGACGCAGTCACTTAGAGGCAGCGCTGGGGTTTTTGTGAGGCAGATCGGGCATCAGTTCAGCAGATCGATTTCTAAGCCAGGAAGGCTCATTGGGAGGGTGACGCAGTTCCAACGTAGAGCTGGGAGCAGTCATCGCTGCACAGCTCTGGGGACAACGCAGTCACTTGTGGGGTTTGTTCATCCAGTTGCTGGATTCGCCAAAATATGTCTCCGGATAGAGGTACTTCTGCCGGGTTTATTCTCTGTTGGATGAGCCGGATTTGGCACCCTAGTTGTATTCAGAAATTTGCTTAATAATAAAACCCTCATATCTGCTACACCAGTTTTCCCACACTGGGTTTTTCCAGGGACGTTTAGTCCAAAAATAAGTGTGTCCTTTGTGTGATTGTCTCATTTATTTTTCAGTACTCGATCTGTATATTGGTGGAGGCTGTAGTGTATTTGCATTAATATTTTCTGAATATTTATGAAAATAACTTGTTAAAATGAAGAACACAAGTAGGTAATGCAAATCAGTTTACTGCAGTAGGATTTATGGTTTATTAGATTCAGAAATTTTCACGTGGTATCAGAGCGATTGCAGACCAAGAAGGACTGAAGCCATCAGTGAAAGGACAGAGAAAAAATCTATGCGTGAAGACAACTGTCCCGAGAGGCAACACAGTTTCAGGCGAAGAGAGCAAAGGAGGGGTGACGCAGTCACCAAGGGAGGTTCACGCAGAGCCTGCGTTAGCCTGATTGGGTGACATTGTTGCTGCAAAGGGCAGCGCAGTGGTTACTGGGCCAGCGCAAAGACTGTTGCGTCTCGTTTTTCCGGTTGCCGTGGCTAGAGGTGTAGCGCATACTTCATCTGGAGTTGCTGGTGGGGTGCTTATTCTGTGGGTGCAGAACAATACCTAGTGGGGCAAAAGCAAAGTAGAGGTAATCAGTGCCTCGGAAGATTTCTTGCCAAGAAATCTAGATCCAGTGTTGAGCAGTAGCAAAGAGAGATCAGGGAGGGGCAGCTTGCAGTGGTTGGCAGAAGGATTTCTGTGAAGGAAATCGAAATTCAGAGGGAGCTTGTTACTTAGAGGATTTCTAGTGCCAAATAAATCCAGATCCGAGTTTTGCTGGGGCAGCAACAAAAGAGGGAGAAGAGAACCAGTTCGACATTTATTTGGCAGAGATGGTAGCCACATCTCCAGGAAGGAGGTGGGGTGATTTAGAGCTGTAGTTCGAAAGAACTACAGTAAGGGTAGGATCCTTGAGGTGCTCAAACTCTTGGATCACATACAGCTACGGGAGCCCTTAATGACAGTAGCAAAATGACGAAAGTCAGTTGGTACAAGGGATGATGGAGCAATAGTGGTAGAGCTAGAGTGCCAAAGTCTGAAGCAGCGCAGTGGAGTGTTATAGCAGTGCGGAAGGCACAGAGCAGATACAATAGCAGCGTAGTAGCATCAGAGGGTCAACACATATTAGTAGCAGAGGTAGCTTCAACGTCAAGGGGCATCCAGACTTACCAGCATGTCAACTTTTGGGTTGCTTTTCAGTTGCTTACTTCTCAACCACTGAGTTGCAGTGCAACAGTTAGCAGTGGCAGTGCTATGCGCAGCACGATGCAGCATATTGAGAGGGCGTTGCAGTACAGATGCAACAGTGATAGTGGTAGTGTCATGGGCAACAATACAGATTGCAATAGCGCAGTGGATGAAGGGCAGCAGACCGAGCATCAACAACGCAGAGGACCGATGTCGTGGATTAGTGTGATACTTCTGCTGGGAAGTATTGCTAGAGCACATTCCTCGCTAAGAGGGAGTGTTGATTTTTGGGTAGCATCGGATGTGCTCTAGCTCTGAAATTTTGTGGAGGGGCTAGAACACATGAGATCTCCAAGACCCATAAATCGTTTGCAGAAATTCCACTCGGATTGTATTTTATTAAAATAATTAATATTTTTAATGGGGTTCCTAAGTCTAAACTTAGGAAAATTAAAATATTCATGGGTATTAATGAAAATATGGGTGAGAAGCTTGTAAGAGACGAGGATCAAGTCTAATTTAATCTTAGCCTTTGATTAGAGATTAGATCACAGCGGTTGATTTCTCAACAAGAAAAGTATAAAGGAAGGCTTGGGGTCAGTTGGAGGACACATAATGAGAGCAACACTTGAGCTAGATCGAAATTTTGGGGCGTGGTTCACTGAGAATTTCGGAGTGAGCTTCTAGTGCAGAGAGGGGCAGTTCGCCAGTGGGACTTTCTTCCAAGGCCGAAAATACATAACAGAGAGCCAACACAACACTAGGGAGAGAACGCAAATCCAGAAGGGTGACACATAGGCTAGAGGAGCTGATGCAGTCACTTAGAGGCAACGTTGGGGTTTTTGTGAGGTAGATCAAGCATCAGTTCAGCAGATTGATTTCTGAGCTAGGAAGGCTCACTGGGAGGGTGATGCAGCTCCTAGAGGAGGTGACGCAGTTCTAGCGCAGAGCTGGGAGCAGCCATCGCTGCACAACACTGGGGACAACGCAGTCACCTGTGGGGTTTGTTCATCCAGTTGCTGGATTCGCCAAAATATCTATCTTTGGATAGAGGTACTTCTGCCAGGTTTATTCTCTGTTGGGTGAGCCGGATTTGGCACCCTAGTTGTATTCAGAAATCTGCTTAATAATAAAACCCTCATATCTGCTGCATCGGTTTTCCCACATTGGGTTTTTCCGGGGACGTTTAGTCCAAAAATAAGTGTGTCCTTTGTGTGATTGTCTCATTTATTTTTCAGTACTTGATCTGTATATTGGTGTAGGCTACAGTGTATTTGCATTAATATTTTTTGAATATTTCTGAAAATAACTTGTTAAAATGAAGAACACAAGTAGGTAATGCAAATCAGTTTACTGCAGTAGGATTTCTGGTTTATTAGATTAATAAATTTTCACAGTTTTATGGACTAATCTGGAAACATACTTGTCTGTAAGCTACAGTAGGCACATCTCACTTTGATAGTGGTTCTTATATGGTCTAGAGCATTCTTTCTATCGTTAAAATTGATCATTGATTTTCTTGAGGAATTTTATTTGCATTGTATAGCAAATTGATAATCATATTTTATCAAGTTAGATACTAAGCTTTTATCTTACTGCTTTCCTAATCGTATTTTTCAATCACTGTTAGTACTCTCATTTGCCTTGCAACGTTTGTAATTCAAAGTTTCACTTGCTCTTATTCGTTATATCATATAAGTGAAAATCATAGTTTAAAGGCAAGTTGAAAATGTTCCAGACATGGTAATCCAGTCTTGGCATTTAATGGTTCATTGAGTATCATTTTCATGCTTCATGCTCTTATTGTCATAAGCTTGTCCTTTGTGCTCTAAGTGGATCTTGATCTTGTTGTTTGAAGCATTGATCTTTGCACTGTCATTATCACATCTCAGATGTTGCATTCAATCTTCATCTATTGTGGGTTTATTATTAAACTGTGAACACCTTTATTTCACTTGCAAAGTTGCAGTATTGCTCTTGTACTCATCTTTTGATCATCTTGCTTAGAGATTGCATTGCATTCTTATTGCATATCACCTCACTGCTAACTATCTCATCTAAGATTCCTCTTGTTCTAATTGCCATACCTAATAAGTGAGAGAAATCCTAATAAGCACATTTTAGTATTTGATAAGTATTGCTATTATTATTACATCAAAATGTTTCATTCATTGACATCTTGTAATATCTTGGTCTTGGTTACAAGTGGTTCCATATTGTTCTTATTGGAGCACTTTGCATAATCTCATTGAAGCATCTCTCATTTGCTCATCATTTATTGTCCTTGCAATTATCTATCTCTCTTGTCATTGGTGCTATTTTCTCTTTGCAACATTTGTTTATCTAGTGACTTGATATATCAATCCTTGTTATGCAAATGTGTAATCTTATTTGGGCGTTTAAGGCACTGGTCCTTCACTTAACATATCTTAAGAATCTGATCTAATCTAATTGGATTATGCTCAAATAATTTCGCTTGTCTTATAATTAAAATTCAAGTCACCAAGATATTCATCTGTATCTCCTAAGCTTGTTGATCCTCAACAAGTTCCTCATCCTCTTTTCCTTTAGGGACTATCCCCCTTAGCTTGCCTAGGAGATAGCTAGAATGAAGAAGGCGGGGATCAGAGTGAAAACCCCTGCCTTGGGTGTTGTCGCATTCTGGTGTACAATTTGAGCAACAACATTACCAACTCGTGAACTCTTGCCAAACCATCCCATGGGAAGGATTGGATGCATAGGCACTTGTATATGGAGCAAGTCCACTACGCTGCAACGTGCCCAAATCACGCAACTCTGCCTGGTCAATCAATAAAATCCGTCTAGGAAGCCCTACCCCTCTTTCTCTAATGGAGAAAAGTGGGAAAACCTTGCTACAAGCCCTATCTATGTACTCCTGGAGAGGGCCACTGCCTGAAAGTACTGTATTTTTTCCAACGACCTGTGCATTTGTCTGCTCTTCTTCAATGTTTGGTCAAAAAGATGGCTACTCATCCTCTTCCACTGTTAAATTTTCAAATTGTTCTATGTTGTATCAATTACTTTAGTCCAATTCAGTACTTCAATTAGCAATCTTTCCAATTACAATTAGCCTTTCCATTCATCAACAACAATTGAAGATAGAACAATAAATACAATGACAAAGTAGACAACCAACACATCAACAAGAGACACTAGGTTTGGTCAAACACTAGGGAAAACCCCCACTAGGGGGAAAATGCTTTGAAATTCTTCTTCTATTAGATTATCATAAAATGTTCAATGGAGAGTACAATTAGCACAATACAATATTATTAGCAAAACAACCCAACAACATTCGGAAATAAGTTTCTAGCATTAGAATATATCAAAGACAACTTTTCCATTCTGGGGTCAACTACGGTTAACTTCGGTCTTTGGTCAAATTTGAGTCAAACTTCTCGGTTGCATGCAAGATGAGCTATGTGAGCGACTGGACGCTTCCAGTTGCACCCTTGATCCTTGCAAGCCAACGACTGTGGTCAAATTTGCCCTGTGACGTCCCTGCGACTGTAATCCAAAATCCCTAAAACAGATGCGAGCCTCAGACCCTATAATTTTGGACCTTTGTGAACTTCTATTGTCGTCCCTACCTCAGACCTGTGCGAGCCAATCAATGAAGAAGAGAAGAAGAAGATTCTTGGTGATGTCCAAATGAGCTTGAGGTCACTTGTATTTATAGGCTTCCAAGGGTGACCAATTTGCTTTAGGGCTGACCTTGATCAAATGTGCATATGTGGGCTTTCCTTCATAAGTACACTTTCCCTTATCCAATTTGAGTGATCTTTAGGTCGATTTTGGTCCTCTCGAAAAGAAGAATTCAATGCCATTGTCATCTCCATCAAATGAACTGTCCAAAGTGGAATTTAATCGTAGTTGCATATTTTTAATAGTTCCTCTCAACTAGGGAGAATTCCACCTGTCAATATCTGTCCATCGATCTGTTCATTTCTGGTAGCATCAGATATGCTTTAAGCCTCAAAATTTGCAGGGAGGTTTGGACACATGTATTCCATAATACCCATAAATCGTTTTGGGAAATTCCACCAGGAGACGGTTTTATTAAAATAATTAATTATTTTAATGGGTGCCTAAGTCTAAACTTAGGAAATTAAAATAGTTAAAGGGTATTAATCAAACTGAGGGTGAAACTTCTAGAAGAAGACGAAGATCAAGTCCAAATGATCCAATCCGATCCATTGATTAGATTCTAATTTGGATCGTTGATTACTCAACTCGAGGATTATAAGGACTTCGATGGGCATTTGGAAAACACATCAGAGAGAGATCAAGAGATCGAATTTCTCAGAGAGGGCAGCGCAACAGTTGCTAGAGAGAAGATCAAATTGATTTTTTGCAGTGAGGGGCAGGGATAATTCTGGTTGGAGATTTTCTTGATACGGGAATACATCGTAGAGGAGACAGAGAGAGATCCATAAGAGGCAACGCTGGGCAGCGTAGGCTGACGCAAAAGTAGCGCAGAGCCTAAGAGGAGATCTGTATTTTGCTGGAGAAGTCGAGTTCTGAAGCCAGAAGCCAAGGTGTGAGACCGGGAGGGTAGAAGTCGAAGTCTCAGAGGCAAATCGATCAGCAGAAGGAGTGATGCAGTCCCCAGAAGCTGTGACGCAGGGCCTACGCAGTGATTGCGCAGAGGCAGCAAGGGACTAGCCATTCTGTGGCTGGATTAGTCAGGATCACCAGTGATAGTGTGAGGTATATCTCACTCATCTCTCTGTCAATCATATTCTTTGTATTGGATAGCCAGTAAGGCATCCAAAGATTGTATTAAAAAAACTACTGCTTAATAATACAAACCCTCAGCTGCTGCACCGGTTTTCCCGCATTGGGTTTTTCCGGGGACATTTGTCCAAAAATAACGGTGTAATGTGTTGTGTATTTCTTTCTTGCTCAGTTTCTTGTTTCTGCATATAATTTTAATTGGTGAAGGCTGCAGTGTATTAGTTTCGGTATTTGCTGTAGGAAGCAGTAAATAATTTGTTTAGTAATTAACAAATAGAAGGAACTTAATCAGTTGTTGCAGTAGAAATTTGGGCTTCTAAATTTTCACATGATATCAGAGCTGTAGGTGAAGCAAGAGAGTAGAGCCAGAAGAACCCAGTGTTGAAGAGGAGGAGGGAAGTCGAAGTGTTGCCTAGGCAGCAAATCGAATCCCTAGAGGGAGTCCAGGCCAGGAGGGCAAAATTTTTGAGGAAGGTCTCTCTTTGAGTGAGTCGACAGAGGTAATACTTCCAGATTGAAGTTTGCCAGTGTCAGTGGGAGTAGCACAGAAGCTTCAACGAAGAGGAGGTTTCTGGTGTGACACGTTTTTCTGCGGCAGTTGCTAGGGCAGAAAAACTTCAGAAGGAAGAAGAGAGACACTGTTGAGGGAATTCTTCCTTAGTGGACTTCCAGCCAAGATGTTCGAATTCTCATTTGCTGAGCAACAACAGGGAGTAGCAGATCTACTAACTCCAGCAGGGAGTGCGTAGGCCAGCCTAGCAACAACTCGAAGGAGAGAGGATGCAGTTCAATATTTCGTTGGCAGAGATGGCAACTAATGGGTTGCGAGATCAGGATTGGTTGGGGGGTGCATCCAACTATGTGATCTGGAAGGCAAGGATCTCATGCCTTCTGGATGAGCACGATCTCAAAACCTATGTCGGCAATGTGGTAGCCGTACTTGCAGATCCAGATCCGCTGAAGTAGTACAAGAGTGAGATGGCAAAGGGCAAACGATTGATCCTTGACGGAGTGAGAGATCACGCAATGTGCCACATTGTCGGCAAGGATACTGCCCAATAGATGTGGGAAGCATTGGCCACGTTATACGAAGGATCTTCCGAGCGGTGGAAGATGTACTTGGAGCAGAAGATGAGATCCACACAGATGCAGAAGGGGGAACACATTGCTCCGTTCCTAACAAAGCTTCAGGAGATCTGAGACTCATTGGCAGCTGTGGGATCAACACCTCAACCTACCGAGATGGTGAGGTTGGCCTTGAATTCTGTTTCAGAAGAATGACAAATGTTTGTCCACAGTATCCTGGGCAGAGAGAGATTATCAGATTGGGAAGGAATGTGGGCCGCTCTTTAGCAGGAAGAGATGAAGAGAGACTTAGTCAAGTGCAAACTTGATAGTAGTAGCAACAACAACAACAACAATGGGATAAAGCTAAAGGAGGAGGAAGAAAATGCAACCCTTGCATCGAAGGGGTAGCAGGAGCAACGAAAGAAAAAGAAATATGTTTCAAGATCAAGTGCTTCCGGTGTGGTGAACTTGGTCACTACGCTACACATTGTCCTCTCAAGAAGAAGGACAGAGACAAGAAGCATCATCCGAAGGCTGCATCCGCAAAGATCGAGGAGGTAGAGTTTGCTAGTAGAGTTTGCCATGGTTGCCCAGATACCTCTAGGGGAGAGGTGGGGTGATCTAGAACTGTAGTTCGAAAGAACTGCAGATGGGTAGGATCCTTGAGGAGTCCACCTCTTGGATCAATACCTTGCTACGGGAGCCCAGATCAGAAGTAGCAGGATGGAACAATGTCAGTTGGTGCAGATGAGTGTCAGAGTGACAATTGTACTGGCTAGGAGTACCAGAGACTAAGCAACGCAAAGCAGAGTTGACAATAGTGCAATTGACACAATGCAGAGTCAGTAGTAGCGCAGAGGCTTCAGAGGGTCAGCGCAGAGACTAGCAACAATCAGAACTCCAACAACAGATGCATCATGCTGAACACCTGTTCAGTAATTTTGGATGCTTTTCTGTTGCTGATGTAGTAGCAGCAACAGTTGGAGAAGGTTGCAGTGCAGATGCAGTGTTGGCAGTGGCAGTGTTAGTAGCAGCACAGATGCAGAACTTATGAGGGTTGCAGTACAAATGCAATGTTGGTAGTGGCAGGGTCAACAATAGTACAGATGCAACATTTGCGCAGTAGTTGGTGGGCAGCGATGTTAGACATCAACAACACAGAGGGAGATGTTACAGAGAAGGGTGATGCTTCAACAGGTTGCATTACTAGAGCACATTCCTTGCTAAGAGGGAGTGTTGATTTCTGGTAGCATCGGATGTGCTCTAAGCCTCAAAATTTGCAGGGAGGCTTGGACACATGTATTCCATAATACCTAGAAATCGTTTTGGGAAATTCTAGCTAGAGAGAGTTTTATTAAAATAATTAATTATTTTAATTGGTGCCTAAGTCTAAACTTAGGAAATTAAATTAATTAAAGGGTATTAATCAAACTGAGGGTGAAGCTCCTAAAAGAAGACGAAGATCGAGTCCAAATGATCTGAGCCATTGATTAGAATCTAATCTGGGTCGTTGATTACTCAACTGGAGGGATTATAAGGACTTCGATGGGCATTTGGAAAACACATAAGAGAGAGATCAAGAAATTGAATTTCTCAGAGAGGGCAGTGGAGTAGTTGCTTGGAAGAAGATTGAAGTGATTTCTTGCAGTGACGGGTAGGGATAGTTCTGGTTGGAGAGTTTCTTGATCCAGGAATACATCGCAGAGAAGGCAGAGAGAGATCAAGAAGAGGTAGCGTAGAGGCTATGTTGGGTAGTGTAGGTTGACATAGAAGCAGCACAGAGCATGAGAGAAGATCCGTATTTTGCTGGAGAAGTCGAGTTCTGGAGCCAGAAGCCAGGGTGTGAGACCGGGAGGGCAAAAGTCGAAGTCTCAGAGGCAAATTGATCAGCAGAAGGAGTGACACAGTCCCTAGAAGCTGTGACGTAGGGCCTACGCAGTGATTGTGCAGAGGTTGCGCAAAGGCAACAAGGGACTAGCCATTCTGTGGCTGGATCAGTCAGGATCACCAGTGATAGTGTGAGGTATATCTCACTCATCTCTCTATCAGTCATATTCTCTGTATTGGATAGCCAACAAGGCATCCAAAGATTGTATTCAGAAAACTACTGCTTAATAATACAAACCCTCAGCTGCTGCACCGATTTTCCCGCATTGGGTTTTTCCGGGGACATTTGTCCAAAAATAACAGTGTAATGTGTTGTGTATTTCTTTCTTGCTCAGTTTCTTGTTTCTGCATATAATTTTAATTGGTGAAGGCTGCAATGTATTAGTTTCGGTATTTGCTGTAGGAAGCAGTAAATAATTTGTTCAGTAATTAACAAATAGAAGGAACTTAATCAGTTGCTGCAGTAGAAATTTGGGCTTCCAAATTTTCACACGATCAACATGTCATGCTGTCATCATATGTCCCATCTCTGCTCAAATCTATCTACTGAAACATTCTCGAATCTAAAGAAGAAGAATCATCGGGGAGCAAAAGCTACCACCCTCTATCTCATCAGTGAGCATATCTCAATCTGAACCACATCAGGGAGTACATCTCAACCTAGAATCTCATGGGGGAGCTAAATATCTCAGACCCCATATCGAGCGATAGGTGATATAAGGGAGCTACTACTCAACCCATCCCATTTCCTACCGATCTTCCCAAAAATGACCCTCAAGAGTCATGTGGTAGAACACATGCATCATAATCCGAGCTTGGGTTAGATACCCGACTTACCAAAAGGTAAGGATCACATGACCCCAAGCCTCAACCCATTGGCAAGATGGGGAAGGACAATTCCAGCAAGCCCAACTTGTGGTTATGATGCCAACTGGGGTATACTCTGCAAAGACCGAGATAGGGGAGCTACTACTCCAACACTATGGGTAATAGATAGGGGTGATACCTTATTGTCCAGAGATCCGTCAACCCCAAGAGCCTCTATCTCAATTCCACACCCTAGGAGCTCAAATAAAGGGGAAGAGCTAGCTCAGTGTCCTCAACCAACGATGCCCCTTATCAAGAGGGGTCACATCCATCAGTCCAAGCTGCTCTATGAAGACCAAGAACTTCCCTTTCGATAAATCCTTGGTGAGAATATCTGCAATCTACTCATTTGTCGATATGTGATGGAGTCTAACGACTCCTCTCTGCACCATGTCTCGAATGAAGTGATATCGAATCTCTATGTGCTTGGACTTGTCATGAAATATGGGATTCTCTGCTAGACAGATCCCACTCTTATTGTCGCAATATATCACTGTAGTGTTTAGAACCTGCTCAAATAACTCTCCAAAGAGCTTCCTCAACCAAACTGCTTCGCAGCTAGCCATGCTAGCGGCAATATATTTTGCCTCGACGGTACTCAATGCTACGGAATTTTGCTTCCTGCTCATCCAAGATATCATGGCAGATCCAAGACTAAAATAACATCCAGACGTACTCTTCCTATCGATAACATTTCCTGCCTAGTCAACATCGGTGTATCCATGAAGTCGAACATTCGTGGTAGAATATCTAAGACCAACTGTGATCGTCCCATGCAAATATCTCAAAATGTGTTTGGTAACAATCTAGTGTGCATGGAGAGGTTTGGTCATAAATTGACTTCATGTGTTCACTGCATAGCATATGTTCGAATGGGTGTTCATTAGGAACATCAGAGCCCTAATCAACTATTTATACTTAGATGGATTTGCTAAATTGGGTCCTGCAACCTCTCCACATAACTTCTTGAAGTTCATTTCCATAGGTGCAGGTAGGGACTTGCATTTTGTCATTCCAAATCTTTCCAACAGCTTCACAACATATTTTCCTTGTGAAAGGAAAATCTCTCCGAGCCTTTGCCATACCTAAAGGCCTAGAAAGTAGTGCATGAGTGCAAGGTCCTTCATCACGAATTCAGAGGCTAGTTCCCTCTTACACTTGATCATCAGGGGTTCACTACCTGTTAAGAATATATCGTCAACATATAAAACCAAAATCAATAGCATACCTTGGACTATTGTAAAGTAGAGGTTGTGATTGACATTGCTTCTTGTGAATCTCAAGTTCACCAAATAACTGTCTATGCGGGCATACCATGCTCTGGGGGCTTGCTTCAAACCATACAATGCCTTCTTCAACCTGCAAACATGTGTCTTTCAATCCTCCAAATCCCTGTGGCTTCTCAACGTACACTTCTTCTTGTAACATGTCATGGAGGAATGCAGTCTTCACATCCATCTGATGAAGGGTCCATCCTTGACTTACAACAAGGGAAACTATTGAACGAATGGTTGTATATCGAGCCACAGGTGCAAATATATCATCATAATCTTCTCCCTCTTTTTGGGAGAATCCTCAAGCCATGAACCTTGCCTTGTATTTCTCAATGCTACCATCAACTCCATGCTTGATCTTGAATAGCCACTTAGAAGTCACCACGGATTTCCCTTTTGGTCTTGGCACAACATCCCATACGTCATTCTTCATAATTGATTCATATTCTTTGGCCATAGCATCTTTCCAAACTTGTTCCTTTACGACTTCTTCGAATGTGGGAGGTTCGGCTTGAATCATAGTGCTCATGGCTGCAACATATCCCTCATACCTGCATGGCTTCTTCCTTTCTCTAAATGATCTTTGAACGAGAACACGTCTCTCGTCATCCTGTAAAGTATCACGAAGCCAAAGTGGCCTCTTCCTGGCGGGAGGATCACATGGAGGAGGATCTAAGGGATCCATGGGCTCCATGGGATCATCAACAATATCTATCTCAGATTCGGGCACGAAAGGACATGCAAAATATCCTTATCATTGTTCTCCTCAAGAGGAGGCAGAGGAAGGTCCCTTGCTTTTCCAAAGGCGACATCTTCATCGAATGTAACATCCCTGCTAATTTCAACCCTCCTTTGACCAAGAATATATATTCCGAATGCTTTAGAATTTTCACAATATCCAACAAACGTACATTTTCTTCCCGAGGCTTCCAACTTGTTCCTTTTGTCCTTCGGCACATGAAAGTATACGGGGCAGCGAAAGATATAGAGATGACCAACATCGGGCTTGACACCTGTGAACACTTCTTCGGGGGTCTTGTTATCCAATGCTTGATGAGGTACCCTATTTTGAACATATACGGTGACATTTGTTGCTTCTCCCCAAAGGAACTTCAACAACTTTTGATCATGGAGCATGGCATGAGCAACAACTTATATAATGGACTTGTTCTTTCTTTCAACCACTCCATTTTGTTCGGGAGTATAGGGCACAATTGTTTATTTCTTGATACCTTCCTTCTTGCAAAAATCAATGAACTCCTTTGATGTGTACTCTCCACCATTGTCGGACCTGAATATTTTGATTTTCTTCCCTGTTTGATTTTCGATCAAAGCTTTGAACTCCTTGAACATTTCGAAGGCTTCATCCTTGTGCTTCAAGTAATATATCCATGTCTTCCTTGAGAGGTCATCAATGAAGGTAATATAGTAGAGATGGCCACTAATAGAATGTACGGGCATCAAACCACATACATCAGAATGAATGAGATGGAGGATGTCATTTGACTTGTTCTCGCTAGAGGGGAATGGTACCCTTGTCTTTTTTCCACCAGCACAACCGGGACATACTCCATGATGATGGGCCTGAACCTTGGGAATCCCTAAGGCCAATGTCTCCAATTTCGGAAGAGCATCATAATGTAGATGGGCCAATCTTCAGTGCCATAGTTTGCTTAGATGATTAGTATCATGGACCAATGCTAGAAGTGGTCTTCTGGTAACCCTGTAGAGTCCTTCATATCTTGATCCCAATGTGAATGCATCTCTCATAGATGATCCAATAGGCCAAGTACGAACCTTCCCCTGATGAAGGCAACCGTCATCCCTTTGTCTCCCAAAGCAGATATTGATACCAAATTCTTCCTTAACCCTGGCACATACATCACATCATGGAGCAAAATGGATTCTCCCGAATTCAAATGAAATTTGACGGACACAAAACCTTTAACGAGATGAGTGGAGTTGTCTCCAAGAATGATTTTCAAATTTGACTCCCTCTCCACCAAATTAGAGAGAACTTCCTTATAACCAGAGAAGTGATGAGTGGCCCCACTATCAACTAACTAACTATCCCATGTGTTGATTTGGGGTAGCATCGGATGTGCTCTAGCCATGAAAATTGGTGGAGAGGCTAAAGCACATGAGATCTCCAAGACCCAGAAATGGTTTGGGCAGATTCTAACTGGTTTGGGAGATATTAAAATAATTAATATTTTTAATGGAGTTCCTAAGTATAAACTTAAGAAAAATAAAATATTAATGGATATTAATATAAAATTGGGTTAGAAGGTTCCAAAAGTCATGGATCAAGCCAAATCTAATCTTAGCTGTTGATTAGAGATTTAATCTCGACCGTTGATGGATCAACGAGAAAAGTATAAGAGAAGGCTTGAGGGTCAGTTGGAGAACACACTAGAGTGATCAATCATTTGATTTTCTAGAGCGGGGTTTGCTAAGAGAAATCGAATCAGTGATCAGTAGTGAGGGGCAGTGAATACATAGCAGAGAGGCAGAGTTAGTACTAGAAAGACAACGCAGAGCCCGGAGAGGTAGCTGGCTGCTACGCAGAGGTAGCTGGGAGTTGCGCAGAGCCAGGAGAGGCTAGCGTGGGTGACGTAGAGGGTCTAAGGGCTGAAGGAGAGGCTTCAGTAGCTGCGCAGAGGCTAGCAAAGCTGATACAGGGCCAAGAGGCAACGTTGGGAGGAGTTTCGTGGGGCAGACTGGGTGCTGGTGAGCCGGGAAGGGTGACATAGTCCCTATCAGAGTGACGCAGAGCAGTGGAAGCTGCAATTGTTGCTGTGGGATTGTTCATTCGGTGATTAATCAGCCAGAATATCTGTCTCCGAGGAGAGGTACTACTGCTGAGGGCATTCTCTGTTGGGTGGGCATTTCTGGCACCTTAGTTGTATAATGAAAATTGCATAATAATAAAACCCTTTGAATAGCTGCATCGGTTTTCCCGCATTGGGTTTTTCCAGGGACATTGGTCCAAAAATAACGGTGTCACTTGTGTGCTTGTTTTCTTTCAGTTGATGATCTATAGATGTTGATACTATACTTGTGCTTATTTTCAGTATTTACATGGTAAATAACTTGTTAAGTAATTAAACAAGTAGGAAGAAATAAACTAGATAGTACAGGAAGAATTTCTAACGGGTTAAACTTAGAAATTCCAACATGGTATCGGAGCGTGGTCTCAGATCACAGGATAATTGAAGGCATCAGCTAGCAGAGCAGTGGCAACAGATTCAGCTGTCTTGAGTGACAACGCTGATCTGTGCAGAAGGCGACAGAGGAAGGAGTGACGCAGAGAGACTGAGTCATCATTTTGGGCTAGAGAAAGGCAACACAGAGGCTAAAGGAGGCAGAATCAGGCTCATGCAGAGGCCAGAAGGGCTAACGCAGTTGAGAAGGGGAGCTGATTTGCCGGTGCCGGGATTGCGCAGAGCCAAGTGGCTCAATCCTTCAGTTGCTGGGGTATAGGAGGCTGCGGGTAATTTGCGGAGCAAAGCTGGTGGGGTACTGTGGTCAGAACAATACCTAACAGGGCAAGACCAAGGAGGAGGGATTTCCAGAAGGGAAATCGAGACTCAGAGGGAGTTGAATCGAGAACTTCCAGATGGAAGTTGAGAGACTCAGCAGGAGTCGAACAGAGGACTTCCAGGAGGGAAGTAGAGAGACTCGGAGGAGTCGAAAGAAGAGAAGCATAATGGCCGTGAATGGATTGAGAGATGAAGATAGGTTGGATGGAGCATCCAACTTCGTGTTCTGGAAGGCCAGGGTCTTGTCCATTCTAGACAGATATCACATCAAGGACTTCGCCTTGAAAACAATAGCGTGTTGAAGTTTCTAAGTCTAACAATTAGAGACCCTTCATATACTTTCTGATTTATTCCTTCCTACTTGTTCTGATTAATTAACAAGTTATTTAATATGTAAATACTGAAAATAAACACAAGTACATGCTCAACACATTACAGATCATCAACTGAAGGAAACAGAAACAAGCACACAAATGACACCGTTATTTTTGGACTAATGTCCCCGAAAAAACCCAATGCGGGAAAACTGGTGCAACTATCTGAGGGTTGATTTATTAAGCAGTTTGAGAATACAATCTGGGTTCCAAATCTGGCTCACCCAACAGAGAAAAATCTCAACAGTAGTACCTCTCCTTCGGAGATAGATGCTCCGGCTGAAACCTCGAATAAACACTCCGACAACTCCTTAGCTCCAATTTGCCCCATGAAAAACCCCAGTGTCAGTCTCTAGGGATTGCGTCAGCCTCTTCTGCCCTTTGTGTTAGTTTTTCCGGCAGTTCCGGCTGTTCTCGGCAGTTCTGGCTGTTCCCGACAGTTCCGTCTTCTGCCCTCTACGTCAGCTTTCCTGGCAGTTCCGGCTGTTCCCGGCAGTTCAGCCCTCTGCGCTCTGCGTCAGCTTTCTCGACAGTTCAGCCCTCTGCCCTCTGCGTCAGCTTTCCCGGCAGTTCTGGCAGTTCCCAGCAGTGTCGACTGTTCCTGGCAGTTCCGACTTTTGCCCTCTGCGTCATCTTTCCCGACTGTTCCGCTGATCCTCCCGGCACTATCTCTGCCTCTCTGCTTCTATATTCACTGCCCCTCAGCTGTAACTTTAGATCACTCTCTCAACTTTCTTAGCAAACCCAACCCAGAAAGTCGAAATCTTGATCTCTTGGTGTGTTCTCTAAGTGACCCTCAACCCTCCTCTTATGCTTTTCTCGTTGACAAATCAACAGCTGAGATTAAGTCCCTAATCAACGTCTAAGATTAGATTTGGCTTGATCCATGACTTTTGGACCATTCTAATAGAGTTTTATATTAATTCACATTAATATTTTAATTTCCCTAAGTTTAGACTTAGGGACTCCATTAAAAATATTATTTATTTTAATATCTCCCAAACTATTTAGAATCTGCCCAAACCCTTTCTGGGTATTGAAGATCTCATGTGCCTTAGCCTCTCCACCAATTTTTGTGGCTAGAGCACATTCGATGCTACCCCAAATCAACACTCCCTCTTAGTGAGGACTATGTTCTAGTAATACTCCTCACTGAGAATCACTCTGATCAGCCGGCATCGGTCCCTGTGCTGATGCTAGGCCTGCTGCCCATCCTTTGCACTGCTGCATCCTATACTGCTACCCATGGCCCTGCCACTGCCACTGCTGCATCCGTACTACAACTCCCTTTGCGTCCGTGATGCTGCCCATGGCCCTTCCACTGTCACTGCAACCCCTCTCATCATGCTGCCCATAGCACTACCACTGCTAACTGCTGCTCTGCAACTCAGTTACTGAGAAGTAAGTAACTGATCTCTCAACTCTGACATCTCTGTTAGGTTAGAAACACTCCTGATGCTGAAGCTCCCTTTGTCATTGACAAGTGCCCTGTTAAAATTGGCAACTAGGGCCAAACTCCATGTGGGTCATCTTATTTATGGTAGCTGATATTTTTATTGGATCCCTCTCATTGAGAGGTGTAGGATTGATCTAAAGATCATCCGATTCCGATAAGTATTTATGAAGTTATGAATTTATTTATGTTATAAAACAAATTGTCAAGTCGGCCAGCAACTTGAGTAGGCTCAGAAGCCCAATAGACATGTCTATTCATCATCTATGTTTTAGTATAAATAGAAGAGGACTTGAAGTCATTTTGACACACTCTTCATGTGATCTCCTCCTCTCCACGTCTTTGGGTTTTTGGTGAAGGAGAGACACTAAAGAGTATACGCTGGCCTAGTATGATGCCCTAGCTGATCCAACGCAATCATGAAGGCTTATTTCCAACGCAGTCATGAAGACTTATTTACACGCAGTCAATGAAGACTCTATATGCAGTTATGAAGACTCATATACGCAGGTCATGGAGACATCCATACGCAGTTCATGGAGACACTTATACGCAGGTCATGGAGACATCCATACACAGTCATGGAGACTTCTTATACGTAGTTCTTGAAGACTCTTAAATGCAGAGAAGGTGAAGGAAACATGTTCACGCAGAAACCTGTTTCCCTAAACGCAGAGACCAGTTCACGTAGTCAAAGGAAACATGTTCACGCAGTCAAAGAAGCACAGAACGCGCATATTTCTCTCTTTGAAATCTCGCATGGAGGAGCAGGTTCGTATTAAGGTCTGACTGCACCTCGGCTAGGGTATTAGGTGCAGTCATGTTCAGATTTCGGAAGTAGGATGAGGACGCAACAGTAATCTATGTATTGGGCCCAGGCATGAAGCCGCAGTCAAGGCATGAAGCCGCAGTCAAGTGAAGCCACAGTCAAGTGGAGTCGCAGTCAAGGTCATGGAGCCGTAGTGAGTTCAGTTGTCTCCTTGGATGGGTTAAGGAACCGTAGAACTAAAGCCTATCCATTCTCGGCATGGCAATCTTGGTATGACAAGGAGCAGTCTTGATTTCAGTGGCAGTCCTGTAGCAGACTTGTCATTGGACAACAGAGAAAGACCTATTCTCTCGGATCAATGAATATTATGCCAAATGTTATCTCCTCTATATATATTACAGTCTTGCTATAACTCGATGATGAGATAAGGGTTCGAATGAAGAGATCCTTGGCATACGTATCATCACAGTATTCAGATCTAGAATAAGGCAGTCTCAACATGTTTCGAAGAACAGTGACAAGGATCGTAGTCTTGATCCTGACTTAATTGCAATCACAGTAATTATAGATCATGATCATATATATATATGATGATGATGAATGAGACAACATGATGATGAATGATGCAGCATAATGGGCATGTTAAGTAAGAAGCAACATGATGATGAATAGGGCTGCATGATGAAGGAAGATGCAGCATAATGGGCATGTTAGTAAAGAGCAGCATGATGATGAGAGTAGATGAGAGCAGCTCAGTCATCTAGGTCCAGCACTGTGATGGTACAACATGGTGCTACACAGTAAGGTGCAACAAATGGACGAAATGCAACACTACGATAGGTGAAGCAGTCACCTTGGAGAATCAGTTGAAGCAATATGTCTTCAACTGATCTCATGCAAATATCAAAAGTCAAAATGTTGACTTCTATTGTAAATGTACTATCTCTCTCTCTGTTGAACTTTGAAGAACATAAAAAAAGAACTGATCAAGGGTTTCACCACATTGGGGTTTGTCCCTGGTTGGCGCCACATCTTGTGTCCTCTTGTCTTGGCTTGTCTTCTGACATTTATATTTATGTTCTATTTGTAGTTTACTTTAACGCTGACGTGATTGCTAATCTTGAAAAGATATTGAGCTAACTATGAAAATTTAAATAAATTGCTCTAGCATAGAACATATCGAAAACTAACATGCCCCCTCTCTGACCTTTGCGTTGCTGCAACAACTCCATGCATCTCGCACTGTTGCACACCTCTCTGTGCCATCCTGCACTAGTGCAACACTCCCGTGCCTCTCGCACTGTTGCAGCCTGCAAGCCTCGTGCTATCCCGGGACTCTTGCATTATAGGACTCTCTGCCGCTTCATCCACATCCGTCTCTACCGACATCTGCCAGTCCTTATACCCCTTTTCGGGGCTCCCGCAACAAGGTATAATCCAAGAGGTTTGGTATCTCAAGGATATTGCCCCTCATCGCCTGTGGTCCGTATGACTATAGCTCGATGTCTCCCCACTTCTTCTGAAGTGGCACATAAACACTCATGGCACAATCATTGTCTGTCTCCACTTCCTTCTCTGCCCTTGCTGGCGCTGCTTTGGTCTCGGAGGTCTCTCCCTTACTCTTCTTCCTTGGACACTTGGTCGCATAATGACCCAACTCCCCACAATGGAAGCATTTGACCTTGGAGAGGTTCTTCTTCTTCCGTGTTTCCTGCTTTTCCTCAGATGCTAGGGCAACATCCTCCTCCTCCTTCTTGATTTTGATCCCCTTGCTGCTGCTTCTTGCCTTGCTCAACCTTCTGATCTCTTCTTGGCGAAGAGCAACCCACATTTCCTCCCAATTTGGAAGGGTCTCCCTGCCCAGTATGCTCTGGACAAACACCTCCCAGTCTTCTGAGACTGCGTTCAGGGTTGTTCTCACCATCAATTCTGGATCCGGCATTGCCCCTATGGAAGTCAGCTGATCCCGGATCTCCTTCAATCGACTGAGGAATGGGTTGATTTGTTCTCCCTTCTGCATCTGGTATGATCGCAACTGATTTTCTAGTAGCATCTTCCTCTGCACAGAAGTATGCTGATACAACTTGGTTAGGGCCTCCCACATCTCTTGTGCCGTGTTCTTCTCGGCAATATGTGGTACTATATGATCCTTGACCCCGTCAAGGATGATACTCTTAGCCCTTGCCATTGCATCCTCGTACCTGTCATTATCAGCCGGGTCAACTGGGATAGCTATCGTCCTCAAGGCGAAGTGCTTGACACGATTCCTGTCTAGTACGGATAAGATTCTGGCCTTCCAGACTACGAAGTTTGAGGCTCTGTCCAGTCTGTCCTGGTCTCTTACTCCGTGTAGTGCCATTTCGTTGCTCCTCTACTTCCCTCTTGGAAGTCTCGGTATGACTCCTTTGAGCCTCGATTTCCCTCCTGGAAACTCTTCTGCCAATGTTGAGATGCCCCTCTCCAATCGTTTATGCAACTGCAACACTGATCTGGATTCCTTGGCTAGAAATCCACCTTGACAACAACTCCCTCTACCTTGGCCTTGCCCTGTTAGGTACTTTTCTGACTATAGTAACCCACCAGCTCCACTCTGAAACTTACCCACAGCCTCCTAAACCCCAACAAAACTGAAGGTGAAAGCTCCTAGGCTCTGCGCAATCCCAACACCGGCAAACTAGCTCCCTAAGCCAACTGCGTAAGCCCTTCTGGCCTTTGTGTGGCTCTGCGTGACCCTGTCTTTGCCTCCCTTAGCCTCTTCTTGGCCCGAACTTGATGACGCAGGCACTGCGTCACCCCTTCCTTGTTTTGTTAATAGGAAAAACTTCTGTCACTCGGGACAACTGTTTTTTGCTGCTGCTGCTCTGCTCGCTGATGTCCTCAGTTCTCCTGTGATCTGCAACAACGCTCTGATACCATGTTGAAGTTTCTAAGTCTAACAGTTAGAAACCCTCCATGTACTTTCTGATTTATTCCTTCCTACTTGTTCTGATTAATTAACAAGTTATTTACTACGTAACTACTGAAAATAAACACAAGTACATGCTCAACACATTATAGATCATCAAATGAAGGAAACAAAAACAAGCACACAAATGTCACCATTATTTTTGGACTAATGTCGCCGGGAAAACCCAATGCGGGAAAACCCAATGCTGGAAAACCGGTGCAGCTATCTGAGGGTTTGATTTATTAAGTAGTTTCAGAATACAATCTGGGTGCAAAATTCGGCTCACCCAACAGAGAAAAATCTCGGCAGTAGTACCTCTCCTTCAGAGACAGATGCTCCGGCTGAAACCCCGGATAAAAACTCTGGTAACTCCTCAGCTCCAATCTGCCCCACGAAAAACCCTAGCGTCAGCGTCTTCAGCCCTTTGTGTTAGCTTTCCCCGCAGTTCCCAACAGTTCTCGTTGTTCCCGACAGTTCCTGCTTCTTCCCTCTGTGTCAGCTTTCCTGACAGTTCCGGCACTTCCCGACAGTTCCGGCTGTTCCCGACAGTTCCAGTTGTTCCTGACAGTTCCCTTAGCCCTCTACGTTAGCTTTCCCCGCAGTTCTCGGCAGTTTCGACTTCTGCCCTCTACGTCAGCTTTCACGGTTGTTCCACTGATCCTCCCGGCACTATCTCTGTCTCTCTGCTTCTGTATTCATTGCCCCTCTGTTAAGTTATGGTATGTTCTATGCTTATAACAGTTTACTTATTTTTCTTATTATATTCCACCGATTAGCAATCACATGTACATAAAGTAAAGTGCAGATAGAACATTAAACGATCGACAGAAAACAAGCCAAGACAAGAGACACAAGATGTGGCGGCTAGCCAGGGACAAACCCCACAATGTGTGGGGAAACCCTTTGATCAAATCTTCTTTTATCTTCAATAATTCAGCAGAGAGAAATAGTACAATAAATCTGATTCATATCAGCAGTAGCAAACCCTAGATCAGTAGCATCAGCATTAGCGGCTTCATTATCAAACTAGGGCAGACCATATCTCACAAACCGACAGTCGGATTGACTTCATTCCACCACCAAAAGTTTCGGCTTCCAGAGGAGGTTCAGATGAACCTACAACGCAGTTCAGATGAGGAGGTCTTCTAGGCCACGCAAGTCAATCTTTGCTTCTGCAGTTGCAGCTTCAGTTTCAGCAGTTTTCGGCTTCAAACTAGTGCAGTCGATATCTTGCAAACCGTTCGTCGGATTGACTTCATTCCACCACCAAAAGTTGCAGCTTTCAGAGGAGGTTCAGATGAACCTACAGCGCAGTTCGAAAGAGGAGATCTTCTAGGCCATGCAAGTCAATCTTTACTTCTGCAGTTGCAGCTTCAGTTTCAGCAGTTTTCGGCTTCAAACTAGGTGTGAGAGAGAGAGACCCATTTCAGCGCAGTAGAGAAGAGACTCATATCTGCGCAGTAGAGAGAGAGAGATGTGATGAGATGAGTGAGTCTAAATGAGGAAAAGTCCTCTTATATTTATACACAACGTTGGTGGGTGAATAGATGCAACTGTTGGGCTTCTGAGCCTACATGAGTTGTAGGTCGGCTTGATAATAATTCCATAATCAAAATAAATTCATATCTCCATGAATACTTATCGGAATTGGATGATCTTTATATCAATCCTACACCTCTCGACGAGAGGAATCTAATAAAAATATTATCAGCCATGAATAAGATGACCCACATGAAGTTTTGCCCTAGTTGCCAATTTTAACACTCCCTCTCAAACATGGAGAACTTCATCTGCAATCTGTCTATCGGTCGTTACTATTCATCCATCAAATGCACTGCCTTGTACAGCCTGACCCTTGCCCTGCTCTGCTCTATTTTGCCTGATATGCTTTGTCTTGTTCTACCCTGCACTGATCTGTACTGTTTTGTTCTGTTCTGCTCTGCTCTTGCATTGTTCTGTTCTACTATGCTTTTGTCCGAATTACGAAGAAGAAGAAATGATCGAGGATGTATCATACTGACTCAAAGTCAGTCTCAGAGTATGTACCACTGGTCCCAGACCAGTCTCAACCAACCCAAAGTCAGCGTCATAGTGAGTACAACTCCAATGGTCCCAGACCAATATCATCCTCTACTGACTCAAAGTCAGTCTCAGAGTATGTACCACTGGTCCCAGACCAGTCTCAACCAACCCAAAGTCAACGTCATAGTATGGTACAACTCCTACCACTGGTCCCAGACCAGTATCATTGATCCCAGATCAATGGAGGTCATCCTAGCGTAGGAAGTATGGTAGTTACAACGATGCGTCCATCAGTACTACTATGGTCCCTAACTTCATTTCCCTGCTCATTGATCAGATGAGAGGTACTTCCCATGAGTCCCAGACTGCATGGGTAGGATGCCTCGACAGGAGAACTAATCAATCCTGTCCTCACAGGAGAACACATCAATCCTGCTACAATTGCCATGGAGAACACATCAATCCAGGCCTCACAGGAGAACACATCAATCCTGCTACAATCGCCATGGAGAACACATCAATCCAGGCCTCACAGGAGAACTAATCATCCTGCTACACAAGAGAGCGAATCATCCTGTTCCACAAGAGAGCGAATCATCTTGTCCCACAAGAGAGCGAATCATCTTGTTCCAGTGTGCACCACCAGGGGAGGGTGAGTCACCCTGTGGTCGTATGTTGCTCCAGTAATAACCGCAAGCCCTCAGAGCTCCCAGAGCTCAATGTATGCAACATGCAGGACCCTTGTACAAGGGTTTCTTACCGACTCCAAGTCGTTTTGGAAAATCACAGATTAGATCTTTCCTCGGGGCTTTGACAAGGTGTATCAACCTGTACATCATCTTAATGTGATGGAGCTTCCTTGCTCATCAACTTACCATATCCCAGATGATGTCTATCTGCTAGAGCAATTGACGAATACGGGATTCCTCAATAATCGAACCCCACCTCTGGTTGTTACAGAGAATCACAGTGGTATCCAATGTAAATCCAAACAGCTCGCTGAAGAGCTTTCGCAACCAGACTGCCTCACATGAGGTTATGCTAGCAACAATATATCCTACTTCGGCAGTGCTCAAAGCTACCGACTTCTGCTTCCTGCTCATCTAGGATATCGAAGAAGATCCCAAGGTGAAACAGTACCCGAAAGTGCTCTTACGGTTCACCACACTGCCTGCCCAATCAACATCAGTATATCCAAGTAGTCTCACATCTCTGGCAGTGTATCTTAATCCATGAGAGATTGTGTCCTAAAGACATCTCAGAAGATTCTTGGCATCAATCCAGTGAGGCTCAACCAAATATGAGCTCACAATGCTAACTGCAAAACATATGTTCGGACGGAGGTTCACCAAGAACATCAATGCGAATGAGTTTTTGAAACTCAGAGGCATTTCCCAAGTCTGGTCCGACATCGCTACCATATAACTTCTAAAAGTTAATATCCTCGAGGTAGTCACAGGCTTGCAGTCCATCATACCGAATCTTTCCAATATATTTACCACATATTTTCCTTGAGATAGGAAAATTTCCCTTGGCTTCTACCACACTTCAAGTCCTTGGTCCTTCATTTCAAATTCAAAAGCCATCTCCCTCTAACATTTGTGAATGAGAGGGTTTGCACCTGTTAGAAAGAGGTCATCCACATACAATACCAGTATGAGAGGCTTGTCATCTTCAACCTTAAAGTAAAGGTTAGGATCGGCTTCACTCCTAGTGAATCCCAGCTTCATCAAGTAGCTATCGATCCTCTCATACCATGCTCGGGGTGCTTGCTTAAGCCCATAGAGAGCTTTCTTCAACCTGCATACATGAGATTTTCGATCATAAATCTCAAATCCTTCGGGTTGCTCCACGTAGACCTCTTCTTTGATCGAGCCATGCAAGAATGCAGTCTTGACATCCATCTGATGTAGGTTCCATCCTTGTGAAGCGGCAAGGGCTATGATCAAGCGGATGATCGTATATCTGGCAACAGGTGCAAATATCTCATCATAGTCTATACCTCCCTTTTGGGAGAAACCTCGAGCAACAAAACGAGCCTTATACTTTTCCGTGCTTCCATCTGCTGCATGCTTTATCTTGTAAAGCCATTTGGAAGTAACAACAGTCTTGTCCTGGGGTCCGGGAACTACTTTCCAAACATCATTCTCCATAATAGACTCATATTCTATGGTCATGGCATCCTTCCATAGTTAATGCTTGATGACATCTGAGAATGATGAAGGTTCATTTTGTATGATCGTGCTCATGATGGTCAGGTATCCTTGATACCTATTAGGTTTCTTACTTTCACGAAAGGTTCCTCAGGGTGCAGCATGTCCTTCAGCATCATCAAGTAACCCCTTAAGCCATGAAGGCCTCTTCCTAGAAGAGGAAGGCTCATATGGAGGAGGATCAATCGGATCCATGGGTTCTTCTACATCAGGCATTGATTCATCATCCTTTTCTTTCGGTTCCCTGGTGTCGGCTTCTAGAGAGCTACTCAAATTCAGTAGATTGTCCACCTTGCTGAGAGCCATATCTTTGTCAAAGGTGACATCATGACTAATCACGACTTCCCTTTGACCGGTGGTGAACATTTCTTCAAGAGTTTAGGAACCCAATGCTTGATGAGGGCATCAATTTTGTACATATACGGCGGTGATTGTAGTTTCAGCCCATAGAAACTTTGGAAGTCTTTGATCATGTAGCATGGCCCGGACAGCTTCCATCATCGTGTGGTTCTTCCTTCCCACCACACCATTCTGCTCAGGAGTATGTGGTGTAGTAGTCTCCCTCTTAATGCCAACCTCAGGTATGCCTGAGTAAACCAATTGTAATATATCGGAGGTCTTGCTTTGGCTTGAGGATAATGGTCCCCTTTTGAGATTTCCTTTGGCACATCCCAGACATACACCTTCTTTCTCTACTTGGAATTCGGGCATCCCTGTTACCATCTGTCTTACATCGAGTAGAGCTTTGTAATGAAGGTGGGAAAACCTCCGATGCCAAATTTCGGACTAAAGAGTTGTGTCACAAGACATGACACCTAGCGGACTTCCATCGACTTGATATAATGAATCAACACTAAACCCAAGAGTAAAGGCATCTTTAACATTATTTTTCCATATACATACCTTGCCATTGCTGAAGGTTACCTTGTAGCCTCTGTCTGCCATTGCCAAGATGGACACTAGGTTCCTTTTGAGGTCAGGTGCATTTAATACATCCTAGAATTTCTAGCCTTCTTGAATGCTTGTCCTCTTCCTTGATTCCCAGCTCTCCTCTTACCTTTGCTGTTGAATTTGTCATTCCTTTGATTGCCATCAGAGGGATTTCGAGTTGCACCACTGTATACTATACCATGCTTCTCTAATCATGATTATCATCATGCTACCCATGTCCATGATTTCATGCCTCATGATGCTCATGATCTCATACATAGTGACTTGCTTTATCGCAAATGTAACATCGTCTTTTTCTTCTAGCCTTAGGTCCAACCTTTCCTTTTGATTTAGTCCCGGAATTATTTCTTTTCTTTGCAGGAGGACCTTTAGGCATGGGCATTTCTTGCACTTCTTCCCTTGTTTCTTCTTGAATGCATCTAGCCATTAATTCCTCGAAACCAGGAATTACATTATAGTTCAGAAGAGTAGTCCTGAACACATACCATTCGGATGGTAATCCTCCGAGAGTTGTGAGTGCCATTTCTCTATCAGTAATGGTTTCCCCAATAGATAGGAGATCGTTCTTGATCTCGGTGATTCTTAAGAAGTATGCTTGCATACTTTCATCTTTACCCTTCTTGATTTCCCTCAACTTATTTCTAAGAAACAAAACTTGATTTGCATCATTAACTTTAAATAAACTCACTAGTCTGTCGTAGATTTCCTTGGAGGTGTCTAGATCAGAGATGTAGGCCACCAAGCGCTTGTCGATAGAGTCCCGGATGATCTTCTTTGTTTTGACTTCTCCATTTTTCCATTTGTTCCAGGCAGCAACAGATGCATTTGATGAAGGTTCAACAATATTGCCTCTTACATGGTCCAGCACTCCTTGATCTTCAAGGGTTAGATCGATAGACATCTTCCATCTGTGATAGTCAGCTTTCTCACGGAGCTTGTCTTCGGCAGGAAAGAGTGTTGAGGACCCCATAGTTCTTTTAGGATAGCCTTGCCAATCTTCTCTTCAATGATTGCTCTTGCTCTTGCTTGGGCTTTGTCTTCACCTCAGCTATGATACCATGTTAAGTTATGGTATGTTCTATGCTTATAACAGTTTACTTCTTTTTCTTATTATATTCCACCGATTAGCAATCACATGTACATAAAGTAAAGTGCAGATAGAACATTAAACGATCGACAGAAAACAAGCCAAGACAAGAGACACAAGATGTGGCGGCTAGCCAGGGACAAACACCACAATGTGTGGGGAAACCCTTTGATCAAATCTTCTTTTATCTTCAATAATTCAGCAGAGAGAAATAGTACAATAAATCTGATTCATATCAGCAGTAGCAAACCCTAGATCAGTAGCATCAGCATTAGCGGCTTCATTATCAAACTAGGGCAGACCATATCTCACAAACCGACAGTCGGATTGACTTCATTCCACCACCAAAAGTTTCGGCTTCCAGAGGAGGTTTAGATGAACCTACAACGCAGTTCAGATGAGGAGATCTTCTAGGCCACGCAAGTCAATCTTTGCTTCTGCAGTTGCAACTTCAGTTTCAGCGGTTTCCGGCTTCAAACTAGGGCAGTCGATATCTTGCAAACCGTTCGTCGGATTGACTTCATTCCACCACCAAAAGTTGCGGCTTTTAGAGGAGGTTCAGATGAACCTACAGCGTAGTTCGAAAGAGGAGATCTTCTAGGCCACGTAAGTCAATCTTTACTTCTGCAGTTGCAGCTTCAGTTTCAGCAGTTTCCGGCTTCAAACTAGGTGTGAGAGAGAGAGACCCATTTCAGCGCAGTAGAGAAGAGACTCATATCTGCGCAGTAGAGAGAGAGAGATGTGATGAGATGAGTGAGTCTAAATGAGGAAAAGTCCTCTTATATTTATACACAACGTTGGTGGGTGAATAGATGCGACTGTTGGGCTTCTGAGCCTACATGAGTTGTAGGTCGGCTTGATAATAATTCCATAATCAAAATAAATTCATATCTCCATGAATACTTATCGGAATTGGATGATCTTTATATCAATCCTACACCTCTCGACGAGAGGAATCTAATAAAAATATTATCAGCCATGAATAAGATGACCCACATGAAGTTTTGCCCTGGTTGCCAATTTTAACACCCTCAGCTGCAACTCTAGATCACTCTCTCAACTTTTTCAGCAAACCCAGCCCCAGAAAGTTGAAATCTTGATCTAATGGTGTGTTCTCCAAGTGACCTTCAATCCTCCTCTTATACTTTTCTCATTGACAAATTAACGACCGAGATTAAGTCCCTAATCAACGACTAAGATTAGATTTGGCTTGATCCATGACTTTTGGACCATTCTAACGCAGTTTTATATTAATTCACATTAATATTTTAATTTCCTTAAGTTCCATTAAAAATATTAATTATTTTAATATCTACCAAACTGTTTAAAATCTGCCCAAACCCTTTCTGGGTATTGGAGATCTCATATGCCTTAGCCTCTCCACCAATTTTCGTGGCTAGAGCATGCTATAGACTTAAATACATTTGTAACATGCCCAAGAAGGGTTCTTCATACATGGTATTGACTCTTTTTGACAAATCCTAAAGGCTCACAATGGGAGCCATCTAAAAATAAAATCTGTTGCTCATGAAACCCATGAAGCAAGCATTACAATAATAATTTTATTTTTCTTCCTTACAAAAATCACAATTACATGTCATTATAAAGACTGAACCTAGTTACACTTTTCAACACAAACAAGGTTGCTTACATTCAATCCACCCATGTTACACTATCCATAATTTTGAGCCCAACTCATTACCTCCTCAATGTTAGCTTGTTCAATTGGCCCTTAGGCAACGGGTTTATTTCACTCCTCAGTCACAATAAGGGATGTTGTCTTTCTCCTCAACGATTGAATGGGTCGCTTGTTCATTCCATGATTTCCTTATATTAGATTGCAATCTTTCATGACGACGTCTTTTACTCCTGCATTCGATAACCTCTTTACTCTCAAAAGTCAAGGCGAGATATTTTCCCATTACGAAACTATGCTTAGCGTATCAATAGCTGCAATCATAAAGTTTTTCACTCACGTAGGTTTACTCAACACTCAATTCCTCCATGCACCAATTTTCTCAACAACCTATTATGATCGACCTTCATAAATGATTATAAAATAGACTCAGATTGCCATAGAATTGTGGAATTTTGACCTCCAAAAAATATATAGATAATTTGGTATAATAAATCCAAACCTCTGAAACGGTAAGGGAAATCGTCCTCCAACAGAGAATGACTCAGCTTCAAATCTATATTGGCTAGGTTGGGAAATCGTCCCAGCTGATGCTGATGCCCTCTCTCCTTCTCACTTGCAACTCTCCCTCTGGTTCGATTTCCTCTTGCCGAACTTCGACTAGTGAGAAAATCGATCTTACTTGGGTAACTGAGTATTTGCCTGGTGTGTTTTCCAAATGCCCATCGAAGTCCTTCTTATAATCCTCTAGTTGAGTAATCAATGGCCTAGATTAGATTCTAATCAATGGCTCAGATCATATTGACTTGATCCTTGTCTTCTTCTAGAAGTTTCACCCTTAGTTTAATTAATACCCTTTAATTATTTTAATTTCCTAAGTTTAGACTAAGACACCCATTAAAAATAATTAATTATTTTAATAAAACTGTCTCCGGGTGGAATTTCCTAAAACGATTTTTTGGTATTGTGGAATACAAGTGTCCTAGCCTCCTTGCAAATTTTGAGGCTTCGAGCACATCCGATGCTACCATAAATAAACACTCCCTTTTAGCGAGGAATGTGCTCTAGTAATGGAACTTACTGAAGCATCACTTTGATTCTGTGACATCTTCCTATGTGCTGCTGATGTCTGACACCACTGTCCATCAACTAGTGCACAAATGCTACATCTGTATTGTTGTTGGCCCTGCCACTGCCAACACTGCATCTGTACTACGACTCCCTCTCATTTCCTGCCACTGCAACTAAGAAACCACTTGTTTCTGATACCGAAATGGATTCTCTACCATACCCATCTGCTCCCTAAATTGGATGAACTTGGTTCTTCCCGGAGCTTTTGTGAGTACGCCTGCTACCTGATTTTCTGTGGAGACATATTGCAACTGTACTACCCCACGCTGAACACAGTCTCTGATAAAGTGACATCTGATATCAATGTGTTTCAACCGATCATGAAATACTATATTCTGAAGGAGTTTAATACAACTCTGATTATCGCAGAAAATACTGGTCGCTCCCATCCTCTTCCTGAACAAACTCACAAGTAGTTTTCTAAGCCATATAGCTTCGCACGTAGCTGTGCTGGCTGCCATATATTTTGCTTCTGCTAAGCTCAAAGCTACCGACTTCTGCTTCCTGCTGCACCAAGAGACCATTCCTGATCCAATTGCGAAGCAATACCCAGAGGTACTCTTCCAGTCTACTGAACTACTTGCCCAATCTGCATTTGTGAATCCATTCAATCTAATGTCATCTCCTCGGGTGTATTTCAACCCATATCCGATTGCTCCATGCACATATATAAGAATGTGCCTAGCTGCTGCCTAATGCACCCTTTTCGGTTCCACCATGAACTGACCAAGGGTGTTGACTGTGAAAGAAATGTCTGCCCTAGTGTTGACTAAATACATGAGCGATCCAATGAGCTTTCTGTTCAAGGTGGGGTCCACCTCCTTGTCTCCTAATGCATCTATTTTCTTCCAGTTGGTGATCATGGGCGTAGCCATGGGTCGACAATCCTGCATTCTAAATCTCTTCAGAATCTCTGTAGCATATCTTCCTTGCCCAAGGAAGATCTCCCCATTCTTTTGCCAAACTTCCAACCCTAGAAAATAATGCATCAACCCCATATCCTTCATGTCGAATTCTGCTTCAAGATTCTTCTTGCAGTCCTTTATGAGCCTAGATGACCCTGTTAGAAACAAGTCATCCACATATAATACCAGAATAAGTGGTTCATTCTCCACCATTATATAGTAGAGATTGGGATCAGCATCACTCTTGATGAATCCCAACTGCTACAAGTAACTATCAATCCGACCATACCATGCTCTAGGTGTCTGGTTGAGCCCATACAAGGCTTTCTTTAACCTGCATACATGAGTTCTTTTTTCATGAGTTTTGAAGCCTTTGGACTATTCTATATACACCTCTTCTTCTATCACCCCGTTCAAAAATGCTATCTTGACATCCATCTGTTGATTTGGGGTAGCATCGGACGTGCTCTAGCCACAAAATTTGGTGGAGAGGTTGGGGCACATGAGATCTCCAATACCCAGAAAGGGTTTAGGCAGATTCTAAACAGATCAGGAGATATTAAAATAATTAATATTTTTAATGAAGTCCCTAAGTCTAAACTTAGGGAAAACAAAATATTAATCTATATTAATATGAATCTGTGTTAGAGTGGTCCAAATGACATGGATCAAGCTAGATCTAATCTTAGCCGTTGAGTAGGTACTTAATCTCGGCCGTTGTGATGTCAACAGGAAAAGTATAAGAGGAGGCTTGAGGGTCACTTGGAGAATACACCAGAGTGATCAGTCATTCTATTCTCTAGAGCTGGGTTTGCTAAGAGAGATAGAATCAGTGACCGGGAGAGCAACTGAGGGGCATTGAGTACAGAGAAACAGAGAAGGTAGAGATTGTGTCGGGAGAGCAGCGCAACAACTAAGGAGAGTGACGCAGAGCCAGCAAGGGCTCACGCAGGGCCACGCAGAGGCAGCCAAGTGTTGCGCAGAGCACCAGAGATGCCAACGTGTCTGACACAGAGGCCCAGGAAGCTGACGCAGGGCCTCCTGGGGCTGACGTAGGCCAAGAAAGGCTAATGCAGGGCCAGCGTGAGACAGAGGGGCTGACAGTTCAGATTGGGCAGACGCTGGGGTTGCAGAGCAGTTTTGTGCTGAGGAGCTGCCGAAAGGATTTTCTGGGGTTTCAGCCAGAAGATTTCTCTCAAACTGTGAGGTATAGCTGCTAAGGAAATTCTCCGTTGGATAGGCCAGTTTCGGCACCTAGATTGTACTCTAATATTGCTTATTAAGAAAACCCTCAGATAGCGCAATCGGTTTCCCCGCATTGGGCTTTTCTAGGGACATTGGTCCAAAAATAATGGTGTCATGTGTTGTGTTTGTTCTTGTTTCTTTTAGTTGCTGATTTGTAATATGTTGAGCATGCACTAGTGTTTATTTTCAGCATTTACTTTGTAAATAACTTGTTAAAGAAAAATAACAATTAGGTAGGAATAAATCAGAAAATGTGCATGAAGGGTTTCTAAACTAAGTAAACTTAGAAACTTCAACATGGTATTAGAGCGTGATTGCAGATCACAGGAGGACGAAAAGACATTTGCCGAGCGGAGCAATAGCAGCAGGAAACCGCTGTGCTGAGGTGACAAAAGCTGTTTCTAGCAGCGCAAAAGCCAATAAGTGTGACGCAAAGCTAGCCAGAGCCACGCAGAAGAAGTCGGGAGCTGCGCAGAGCCTCAGAGAGGCCAGCGTTGCTGACGCAGAGGGCCAGAGGGCTGACGCAGGGCATCCCAGGGTTGACGCAGACCCATCTGGGGTGACGCAGAGCCAGCGTGAGGCAGAGAGGGGCTGACGCAGTTCACAAAGAGGCAGTTGCTGGAGTCTAGAAGGCTGCAGAAATATTGCAGTGGAGATGGTGAGGTATTGTAGTTAGAACAATACCTGACAGAGCAGGGCCAGAGGAGTTGTTACCGAGGGTTTCTAGCCGAGGAACCTGGATCAGTAGTGCAATGGCACAAGACGATCAGAGTAGTGGGCATCTCGACAAGCGGCAGAAGGATTTCCAGGAGGGAAATTAGGACTCAGAGGGAGTCCAGAAGAGAATTTCCAGACGGGAAGTAGAGACTTAGAGGAGTCAAATAGAGAACTTCTAGACGAGAAGTAGAGGAGCGTCATGGCACTACACGGGGTAAGAGACCAGGATAGACTGGACGGAGCATTGAACTTCGTAGTCTGGAAGGCCAGAATCTTATCAGTGCTTGACAGGAATCGTGTCAAGAACTTTGCCTTGAAGGTTATAGCTATCCCAGTCGACCCCAATGATAACGACAAGTACGAAGAGGCGGTGGCGAGGGCCAAGTGAATTATCCTTGATGGGGTCAAGGATCATGTGGTACCACATATAGCCGAGAAGGAAATGACAGTTGAGATGTGGGAGGCTCTCAAGAACCTGTACCAGCATACTTCTGTGCAGAGAAGAATGTTGCTCGAGAACCAGATGAGGTTGTATCAGATGAAGAAGGGTCAATCGATTGACACCTTCCTTGGAGGACTGAATGAGATCCGAGCCTAGTTGACTGCTATAGGAGTGACACCGGATCAGGAACTTATGGTGAGGATAGCCCTGAATGCTGTCTTAGAAGATTGGGAAGTGTTTGTCCAGAGTATCCTGGGCAGAGGGACTCTCCCACCTTGGGACGAGATGTGGGCAGCTCTTCGCCAAGAAGAGATTAGACGACAGTCAAAGATAGGTAGCAACAACAAAGGGATCAAGGTCAAGCAGGAGGAGGATGATGTGGTCCTAGCATCTGAGGGAAAGCAGGAGAAGCGGAAGAAGAAAGATCTCTCCAAGATCAAGTGCTTCCACTGTGGGGAGATGGGTCATTATGCGACCCAGTGCCTAAGGAAGAAAAGTAAGGGAGAGTCTTTCGAGACTAAGGCAGTGCCAACGCGGGCAAAGAAGGAAGTTTTGACAGACAATGATTGTGCCATGAGTGCACACGCACCACTTGAGCGGAAGTGGGGAGACATCGAGTTGTAGTTAGGCAAACTACATGCGATGAGGGGTAGGATCCTCGAGGTACCCAGCCTCTTGGATTAGACCTTGCTACGGGAGCCCCGACGAGGAGTAGCAGGACTGACTAAGTGGGTAGAGACGGATGCAGATGGAGCGGCAGAGAGAGTTACAGTGCAGGAGTCCCGAGACAACGCAGAGCTAGCAGGCTGCAGCAGTGCGAGAGGCACAGGAGTGTTGCACCAGTGCAAGAAGGCACAACGAGGTGTGCAATGGTGCGAGATGCAGGGAGTTGTTGCAGCAACGCAGAGGTTAGAGAGAGGGAGCACTTGTCAGCGGCAAAGGGAGCTTCAACATCAGTGGGTGTTTCTAGCCCAACAGGGAGGTCAGTTGGGAGATCAGTTACTTACTTCTCAGTAACTGAGTTGCAGTGCAGCAGTGGGCAGCACGATGCAACATGATGAGAGGAGGTGTAGTGTAGATGCAGTGCTGGGAGGAAGGACCAGTAGCAGCACGGATGCAGAGGGAGATGTCGTACAGATGCAACAGTGGCAGTCACAGAACCATGGGCAGTAGTACAGGATGCAACAGTGCAGAGGGTTTTGGGCAGGAAGGCCTAGCATTAGCACAGGTACCGATGTCAGATGATCAGAGTAATACTCAGTGAGTATTGCTAGAGCATAGTCCTCGCTAAGAGGGAGTGTTGATTTGGGGTAGCATTAGATGTGCTCTAGCCACGAAATATGGTGGAGAGGTTGGGGCACATGAGATCTCCAATACCCAGAAATGGTTTGGGCAGATTCTAAACAGATCAGGAGATATTAAAATAATTAATATTTTTAATGAAGTCCCTAAGTTTAGTCTAAATTTAGGGAAAATAAAATATTAATGTGTATTAATATGAATCTGTGTTAGAGTGGTCCAAAAGACATGGATCAAGCCAGATCCAATCTTAGCCGTTGATTAGGGACTTAATTTCGGCTGTGGAGATGTCAACAGGAAAAGTATAAGAGGAGGCTTGAGGGTCACTTGGAGAGTACATCAGAGTGATCAGTCATTCTATTCTCTAGAGCGGGGTTTGCTAAGAGAGATAGAATCAGTGATCGGGAGAGCAATGGAGGGGCATTGAGTACGGAGAAACAGAGAAGGCAAAGATTGTGCCGGGAGAGCAGTGCAGCAGCCAAGGAGAGTGATGCAGAGCCAGCAAGGGCTCACGCAGGGCCACGCAGAGGCAGCCAAGTGTTGCACAGAGCACTAGAGAGGCCAACGTGTTTGATGCAGAGGCCCAGGAAGCTGACGCACGGCCTCCTTGGGCTGACGCAGGCCAGCGTGAGACAGAGAGGGGCTGACGCAGTCTAGATTGGGCAGACGCTGGGGTTGCAGAGCAATTTTGTGCTGAGGAGCTGCCGGAAGGATTTTCTGGGGTTTCAGCCAGGAGATTTCTCTCAAACTATGAGGTATAGCTGCTAAGGAAATTCTCTGTTGGGTAGGCCAGTTTTGGCACCCAGATTGTACTATGATATTGCTTAATAAGAAAACCCTCAGATAGCTGCACCGGTTTTCCTGCATTGGGTTTTTTTGGGGACATTGGTCCAAAAATAATGGTGTCATGTGGTGTGTTTGTTCTTGTTTCTTTTAGTTGCTGATCTGTAATATGTTGAGCATGCACTGATGTTTATTTTCAGTATTTACTTTGTAAATAACTTGTTAAAGAAAAATAACAAGTAGGTAGGAATAAATTAGAAAAAGTGCATGAAGGGTTTCTAAACTAAGTAAACTTAGAAACTTCAACACCATTTGGTGAATCTCCCATCCCATTTGAGCTGCTAGGGATATAATAGATCTGATAGAGGTATATTTGGCTACTAGGGCGAAGGTCTCCTCATAGTCTATTCCTTCTTTTTGTGCGTACCCCTTTGCCACGAACCTAGCCTTGTACTTTTCTATACTGCCATCTGCAGCATACTTGATCTTGTAGATCCACCTTGATCCTACAACTGATCTATCCTCTGGTTTAGGTACCACTTCCTAGACATCATTTGTCACGATAAAACTATACTCTTCTACCATGACATCCACCCAAACTTGGTGTTGTATGACTTCTTGAAAGTTGGAGGGTTCTTCAACTTGTGCTACCAAGGCCTGGTACCTGTTCCAATGAAGTATACATCGTATCCCTTGTCCTATAACTGGGACACTGAAATCAGATTCATTTCTAACCTGGGCACATGTAGAACATTAGTGGCTCGGATGCTGGTTCTTGCTTCCATCTAAAATGCTATGGTGCCTCTCCCTACTGGAGTACACTTCATTCTGTTTCCCATAGTAATATGGAAGTCCATTTTCTCTTCTTGATAGCTCGAGATATATTCTCGTAGTCTAGTCATATGGGCTGAAGCCTCGCTATCAATATACCGAATATCTGCTGACGCTGAACTTGACAAGCATGCAAATTCTTCTTCCAATCTAGAAGATAATTTAGAGACATCTTGATTTCCATCCTTCTTTGTGCTATTTTTCCTATCGATTTCTGATGGTTTCCTGCCCCAACAACTGCTGTAGAAAAACTGCGTCTTCACCTGAAGACTGCTTTGTGTTGAAGCTTTTGCACTGCTGCCTCTGTCATTGGAAAGCTTCAATTTGGAAATCTTCCTCTTTGTCGACTCTCTCAGAGAGAGATTTTCCTATGAAAACTTTGCCCTCCTAGTCTGGATTGCACAATTGTTTTGGGGATTCAATTTTCTGCCTATGCAGTGATTTCAAATTCCCTCATCTTCAACGTTGGCTCTTCCAATCTGCACTCCTGCTTAACTCACCTCTGATACCATGTGAAAATTTCTAAATAGAAATGCAACTGCAGTGATTGATATATTTCTTCTACTTATTAATTTAGAAACAGGTTATTCATGGTGTTTCTACAACAAATATTGAAAGAAATTCTACTGCAGCCTTCACAATTAAAATACTGCAGAAAGTAAATGCAAGATAAAATACTAGCACAAGTATAATCATAATGACACAATTATTATTGGACAATTGTCCCCGGAAAAACCCAATGTGGCAAAACCGGTGCGGCAGATGAGGGTTTCTTTATTGATCTTCAACAAAAATCTCATGTACAAGATACAACCAACAGAATAGAAGAGGAATTTCTGTGAGAATTTTTACAAACAATATTCTCACTCTTCTTAGCGAGATTTTGACTCCAGAGTGAACCTGCTGCCCCCTTCATGTCTCACTGCGTTAGGTTATGCGTAGGGATTGCGTAGTCCCAACGTCACAACCTCTGTGCTGTACCTCCTCTGCTATGCGTCTTCTTTCTGATCCTGCATTCCCGACTGATGCTGATGCCCTCTCTCCTTCTCACTTGCAACTCCCCCTCTGATTTGATTTCCTCTTGCCGAACTTCGACTAGTGAGAAAATCGATCTTACTTGGGTAACTGAGTATCTACCTGGTGTGTTTTCCAAATGAAATCGAAGTCCTTCTTATAATCCTCCACTTGAGTAATCGACAACCCAAATTAGATTCTAATCAATGGCTCGAATCTTATTGACTTGATCCTCGTCTTCTTCTAGAAGTTTCACCCTTAGTTTAATTAATACCCTTCAATTATTTTAATTTCATAAGTTTAGACTGTCACCCATTAAAAATAATTAATTATTTTAATAGAATTGTCTCCGGGTAGAATTTCCCAAAATGATTTATGGGTATTGTGGAATACATGTTTCCTAGCCTCCCTGCAAATTTTAAGGCTTAGAGCACATCCATTGCTACCATAAATCAACAGTTCACAAATTGTGAGGGGATTGTACTTCGTTTGGCTTCAAGTCTTGATCTAATGAATATTTGATGCAGGATGGTTTTGCCAAATTTTAAAATTAATTAAAATTCTCTCATCTATTTACTTGTGCTATAAAGGATTTAATATGCTAATAAGAGCATTTTCTTTTTTGTAAATATTGTAAGTATTTATAAATATTTTTTTTCTCTAACCCTTGTATTTTAATACTAACCTTTGTATAACATTGTGAGTTTGGGGGTTTATTTCAATTTTATTATTATTATTATTATTTATATTTATATTGGATATTTGGGTTTTCTATTTTTCATTTATGCAGGTGCTAGCTCAGGCAATTAAAGTGAAATTGATTCTTTGGAGAGCTCTAGCCTCACCTAGCCTAAATGGCTAGGGTTTCAAGGTTATTAGGCCTCTAGAGGAGCTGTCTAGACCAATGTTCCACCAAGTTTCCTGGATGAGGAGGTGAGGGAGCGGGGATATGCAAGAGCTGCCTATGCAAAAGCTCCCCACCAATTTTTAGGAAACATGGGGGGACGTCGGGGTCTTAAAAACTTATAATATAAAATATAAATCCATGAATCATATAAAATATAAATCGATGAGAAGCTGCATAACGGACTGTAAATCACATTTTCCACATTGAATTTCCATCTTGTACATTCAAACAATTATATTTTCTTGCTGTTTAGAAATATACTAAAAAACTGTTTACATGGCAGGATTCCTCTTCCACTGTCACTCGACATCATCACAAGGAGGTTGTAGAACTATTATTATCGTAGTGTAGAGGCTTTTGGACATGATCTCAATAAAATGGTGGTAAATGCTCAATCTTATTTTGGTAATAATGCTTCAATGACTTTGAAGTTGCAGTGACTAGCAGACAGGTTATCCGAAGTTCTTCTACTTGAGTCTCGACAGTTTTGTAGGAATGATGGAGAAGGCAATTTGAGTTGTAATATTTGTAGATGTTCTTCTTTCTAGTTGAGAAGGTCAACCTCTGTTCCCATTCTTTGAGTTGCTCCCGGGATGTTGAATTTGGCCTTCTAACGAATGAATCTTCCAATTGGTCGAATAAAATATCGACCAAAATTCATTGATGTACATATTCACATACATCAGGGAAATAAAATGAAAATAATCTAACTGCCTGTGTTCCATATTTTGTGCCAGCATGTGTCTTTAATGTTGTAGCACAACACCAGAATTTTTTGACTGATTAAAAGTTCTTGTCTCAATAGACATCCAAAAACGCTTTCTACTTTACATTTGTCTTCATTATGAAGTTTTGTCATGTGCTTTTATGTTTCAGAAACAAGTGGTTTGCTTTGACCATTGTTGCAATTGTAGAAGCGCTGGTAAGGAAAATCAAACTCTGTTGTATAGTTAAGGTGTCACAAGCACATTTAAATAGGAACTCGAAATTCAGTCATTATATTGTTATGCTGGCATGATTTGGACCTATGACCTTCGAAGCATAAAGTAGCCAGAGTGCAGTAGAGATGGAGGTTTCAACGATGTCTAACATCCAGGTCCAGCAACGATGGCGTCAAGCGTCTTGCGTCCACGTTTCGATGGCGTCGACATCTGGCAACAACGATGGCGATGTTAGAAAGTTAGAGTGATGGGCGTCCGTCTTCAACAGTGAAAAAATAAAACCCTTGAGTCTGGAAATAGTCAAAACAATTAAAAAAAATTTAAAATTAATTTAAAAAAAATCATTAAAAAAAATTCGAAATTGGTTAATGGAAACGACCCCCAACGACCCCTTACGACCCTAGATGACCCCCTTTTGCAGAAATGACCCCAAAAATGGAGGAAACGGCCCCTGACAAGTTTCCTTGCGTACCTGGTTTTTCAGGAGCGTGGGGAAACGGCCCCCTCTCGTCCCCAAGTCCCCAGAGCACGGGGGAGCTAGGAAACTCGATCCCCAGGTGTGGGGACACAACCTTGTGGAACACTAGTCTAGACCAAGTGAGCAAGCCGGTCATGAAAGGAGGCGTGATCCAAGGTCTAGAGGTCTAGATCTAACCTTCCCAAGCCTTATTTGCTCAACGTTCAGCCATTAAAGGAAGGCCACGACCCTTGGAGGGTTTCTGGAAGTGATTTTTCATCAAACTTTTGGGCTAATCTTGTTTTGCATGGGTGCCATGTGAGTTTGGAGCCTCTCGAAGGCTGGCCGTAGGCCTTTCGAGGCTTCTTCCTCTATCTGCAACCTTTTTGAGGGCTTTTCCTTGTGGCCGCAACCCTAATAGGGTTTGTTTCCCTTAGCCGCAGACCTTTAGAGGGTTGTTCCTCTTAGCTGTAGGCCTTAGAGGGATTCTAGCCCTAGGCTGCAGGCCTTTTCTCCCTCTCAAAGCCTAACACAAACCTCATTTGGTCCTAATCCCATTAGCGCAGTCCCTTACTGGCTCATATTTGGCTTTGCAATTGATTTTGGCACTATTTTCTTGTGTTTTCAGGCTTAGGGTAAGAAGTTTATTTTCATATCATTTTTGTCATTGATCTATTGTATTTCAAGCTAACACTTTATTTTGCAGACCTACCATTGGTTTGAGGAAGGATTTGAGGGGCTTGAAATCTCACTAGTCCATCAATTAGCCCTGGAAGCCCTAGCCACAGTCATAAGAGGGATGATCTACCATTTGGTGGTTTCTATCAAACTAAAATTGGTGTTGCAGGTGTTTGGAGGGGTTCAAGTGCACATTGGAAGTCCATCTAGCCATTCAACAAGGCCTCTAGGCCTAAGGGTTTGCCTCTTTTCCCTTCTTCTCCTCTCTGTTTTCATAATCAGACCATGACGTAGCTCTTAACAGTGGTATAAAAGCTCAATTTGATCACCTCTTAAAAACCCTAAATTACATCTAAGATATTTCATAAGCCAAACAACATTTATGCTTTTCTATTGATGACATTCTAAGTGTTTCTTGAGGTCTGATATAATTTTTGTAAGGTCTGATATGAGCATATAAAAGTCTGATATATAAAGTAACAGTGGTAAGGAAACATATTGCAAAGTCTTAACAGTCATAAGAACTCATCTCTAAGTCTTGGGAACATTATCTCTCTCTATCTAAGTTAATGGTAAAGTGTTGAAGTGATTGGCTTTATGAAGCTTGTTTATTTTTTAAAATGGTAAAGAGGAATCATTGGAGAGTGCTTCTCTTACATTTCATTAGTGTCCTTTATCCTTGAAGATCACTGTTAGCAATCTCATTTCAAGATAATTGTGCTCTAATTGGCTCTCACCTTCTTCATAACATTCTTAGATCCACCAGAATCTAGCATGCAATTGTGAAGTAATCTGTCATTTATGTCCAAAGTAAGAAAGAATGGCTGATGATTTTCATTAGTCATATAACAATTAATGTCCTTTAACTTAATTTCTTCGTCCTGATGATTATTTCCATCATCTTTCTGTTGAAGCATACCCAAAGCCTTGAAGAAAGATGCCCTTTGAGAAGGAATTTTTAACAGTTCAAGTACTGGAACCGACATCTTGATGTTATTTATCCATGCTGCCCAATCTACTTTTAAAGCAGGTTTATATCTTTCAGAAGGAACTTGCTTATCTTGACTTTGGCCTTTACCTTTTCTTTGATAAGTGTAACCTTTACTTTTGGCAAGCTCTAAAATTTGTTCCTGCGATGGTTTTTCACCATATGCCTGAGTAATGGGGTCCTTTTCTTCATCGAAAGTATTAATGGCGAAGGATGAAGAAATCATGTCTGCACATCGGCCTTCCTTAGAGTCTTCTTGATTTGCTTTGTTATTCTGTTGATTCTTACTTTCTTCCAAGATTCTTCTAGCAAATGCACACGTACTTTCTTCATGGAAACTCTCACAAGGTTTGCAGAAAGGGACAACCTCATCAACCATGTTGGCAGACTCAAGTGGTGTAGGGGGCCTCTGATCACTCGGGGGATTCCTTCTTGGCCATGAATTATTACTATTACTCTTGTTATTGTTGTTATTCTTGGGTGGCACAATCTGCATTCACATTCTTTCTATCTGTATTAATTGATTGTGAATTTCATTTATTTGTTTGGCATGTTCAATCTTCATTTCTCTTACCAATCGGGTTAATTCCTTGATAGTTTCAAATTCTTCCTCTTTAACTTCTTTTCCCTTAGACTTAAGTTGGACTCTTTCATAACCAGGGATTTCTGATTTCCTAGAGGCTTTCTTATCTTTTTCCAATTCCTCAGCCGTGCTTTGGGCAATTGCTAGAGTATTGGGATGAGCATGTCTGATTTCATATTGGGTTTCCACGGGATAAGCTTCAAGGTATTGTTCTAGAATAGTCTTGTCAGGAGGCTTGTAATCCTGAGTCATATCCCTTAGAAGCTTATTGAATCTTTGGTTGAATTCTTCCACCGTTTCATTTTCTTTTTTCTTAATAGTGTTGAATTCTTTAACCAAATATTTTCCTTCTCTTTTGTCCCCATATTTATCTCTGAAAGCATCAAGGAGAGTCTTCAAAGAATCAAAAGCATTATCAACCCTATCTTGAAACCAGTCCAGAGCATCATCTTCTAGAGAAAGCACAAATAACTTCATTCAAACATCTTCATGATTATAATCAGTAGCATGAGCAAATCTGTGGATGAAGCTATTGAATTTCTTTATATGTGCTTCGACATTGATGGCATTATTCCCTTGGAAGAGCGGTAGCTTGCTCATGGTAGATTCATTTGGCAAGTCATGTGGATACCCCTGAATGTTGGTGAAGTTGCAAGGCCTGTAAAAGTCACCCATGATGTCAAGATTTATAGGATGATTGATAAAAAGAAAATGGAGGTCAAGGAGGGCTTCCTGTCCAAGAAAATTTAAACGATCTCTAGAATGTAACTTGTTTAACCGAGCTCTTAGACCTTTTCAGGATTGGGAGCAAGGTTAACCAGACTACCAGGATTCCTTCTAGAGTATGTCCTTGTGAATGGATGAATAAGTGGAGTCGCCACCCAAACAGGAAACCAACCTAAATGTCCAAGTGCTAAATGTGAGAATGAACAAGATGAGAGGATTAGTGAGAGGAAAAATGATAAGGTGATGAGAAAATGAAAAATGATGAGAGAAAGGTGCCAAAAGGTGTGGCGTTGATGGGACAATGAATGAAGAATGAAGGATCACAAGATGATATGATAAAAGAGGATGTCGTGAGGACCAAGGATAGAAAAATCTGTCCTCGACAACGACGCCAAAAATGTTGTCGTTCGGATTGTATAGGCACTGCGACAACTGCTATGGGCGGGGGCTGTCACTCTGATCCCCACCCACTCTGTTCTAGCTGTCTCCCAACAACAGGCTATGGGGGGTAGTCCCTATGGAATGAGGTGAAGGAAAACAAGTTGGAAACCAACTTGTTTGGGAGACATGGATGAGTGGCCTAGTTACTTGGTTAAATTTAGCAAGATTAATGATTAAATTAGATTTTAAGTATGAGACCAGTGCCTTAATGGAGTCACAATTCTTGCTTATGATAAATTAAAAAAGCCAAGTGACCGGATGGACACCCGTTGCTTGAATGATTAAATAAACTATATGACATGCAAGTCATAAGACCTATTTGAGGTGTAGTTATCTTGGTTGATTTTAATTATACGCCTAACCTAAGTATGGCCTTTTCTTAACTATTTGGAAGTTGGGCTCCACGGTAGGTTGTGGGAAGGAGGCCAACAGGAAGCAGGCTAGGACCTGATTAACGATGCCTTCTGTTGTGCTCCTATCACCTGATGCCTCCGGTGCTGCGGAGACTGTGGCTTTGACGACTGCGCGGTCATTCTGTTAACCACCGAGGAGTTGCCAAGCCCTTCAAGCTAGGTGAGAAGGGTTGCCCTCGATTTCTATCAACCTAGCTTATGCTAGGAGGTAAGTTTTAATGAAAACTAGATCTAGGATGCTTATACAACGATGATGAGTGAAATTATCTTGAGTTAGGATTGTTTAAGATACTTAAGTACTTACTGTGAATTTTCTTAAAACAAAGAGTACTTAACAATTATTGAGATAACGATCTTAACAAGATAAATGGTAAAAAAGTACAAGTGCAAACTTTACAAAACTATAAGATGCTAATGTTCGACAAATGCATTCGAATGTGATTTACGCCAAAAAATCTTCTCAAAAAAATCCAATACTTTAGATGAACCAAATTATCTTAATGGAAAATTCAAAGCCCAAATTGAATCACATCAGCAAGATACCAATATGACTAGGAGACTTGCTGCGAAGACAATTATGATATCAAGTGCTTATATGTGAGTGAGCTTATTAGATGTGAACAACACAATGTTAGCCACTTTCACAATATTAATGCTAGGAACAAGTAACAAAATATGAAGATACTTAGGCACCTAAGTCACAGGACACGTCCTCCAAGGTCCCGTGTCCCGTATTTAACGCGTCGGACACGAAAACGGCCCTAAAACGTGTCGAAAACGTTTTTTATTGTGTCCCATAAAACGTAAAACGATATGGGCGTTTTAGTTGTGTCCTACTCCTGGAAAACGAGTATTCGGTGTCTAGAATACGTTGCCCTAACGTTTTTTCTCTGGTTGAATACGTAACCCACGAAATCACTAGTTTAAAGCCCACACAATTATTTTTTCCAAGTTTTTTTTCTATTTTCCTCAGCTGTTTTCCTCAGCCGTCGCTGTATATTCGTCGTGTGGAGCCGAGTGTGGACCGAGTCATCTCCGTGGACTTGTGGAGCTGTTTGGTTGTAGTGTGTGTGAGGTTTAACAACTTGGCAGGCTGTAGCGTTCAGGTAAACCGTGGTCCGTCGTTGTATATTCATCGTGACGTGTTTGCTTACAAAAATTGTGTTCGCTGCTTTAGAAGCGACGCTGGCTCTCACGCAGGTTTTCTTTTAGGTAGCTTGATATCACTCTAGATGGTTCAGTTATTTCTCTATCTTTTTGGTGAATGTGAATGATTATTATTTCTAATGGATTGAATGTGCTATCACTAAAAGACATTTAAGCCTTAAAGAAATGCACTTCGAAAACTTGTGTCAGTCTATCAGACTATTCTTCGAGATGGGCAATTCATAAATGTGGTTTGTAATTATAACTTTGTAATTGCTCGGTCGTAAAACAAAATACATCTTAGAATGGACAGAAGAAGAATTCTTTCCTAATGCTTGCAGCGTGTATGAAGTGTGAATTCAAGTAGTTGCCCATCTTGTCATCTTTTAAGATTTGGGAACTTCTATGGTAATTTTATTTTGCGAGTAATGTATGATTATAATATCATAAAATGCAAACTTCTTGACTTTCTCACCTATAATTCGAGTAAAACAAATTTCTACTTGTGTACTTGTGTATCATCAGATTTAAGATTCGGGCTATAAAAGTGGCATTGAAGGCGGCAGTCATCTTCCCAGTTCTCCTAGATTCATCAAATCTTCCTCAATGAACATTGAATATTCAAGAATCAAGACCAAGCATATCACATTCTAATTTCTAAATAGTAAATTCTGATTCTATTTATTTTTTTAAAATGAACTATGAACTTTGAAGTAATTATATTTTAATTTGATTAGATAAGCTGCAGCCTGCAATTTAATATGGATCAAAAACTATATTTCGGTATATATATATATATATAAAACGTGTCCCTCGTGTCCTGTTTCCGGGTTGCTGCGTTTCGTATTGAATACTCGTATTTACGTGTCCTCCATGTCTCGTGTCATGTGACTTAGTTAGGCACTTTATGTTTCAATGATCTTTTTATGAGTAACAAGTGACTGCTAGGATAACAGTTAAACAAGTTATAGCAGCAGTAAGTAAATATCAATTTATCAATGCTTATGTTTGCTCAATGTCACAAAAATTAACCCAACCACCAAATAACTTGACAAACTTGAAAAATCAGATGTACTAGCCTCTTTAAGATGTATTTTCAGAGATATTCCAGATCTGATATATTTATTTCAGCAATAAATAAATGACAGACCAACAAGCTAGCAATGCCAAAGACAATGCCCAAAATGCCCAAAAATAGTAAAAATTTTACAAACTTGAAAAAATCAAATTTTAGGGCTTTTAGAGGGTATGATTCAGAAAGTTTTAGATCTGATCTATTTATTACAGCAATGAATAACTAACAGATCAACAAGCTAATGAAGCTACAATCAATGCCTAGAACAACAAAAAAATAGGAAAATTTCACTGTAATTGAAAATTTTGAGTTTTTGACCCTTTTTAAGTGTATGCTTCAGAAATTTCAGATCTGAAATTTTCAGTTATGCAGTAAATTCCAGCAAGCATAAAAATAGATCTAGGCTATATCTAGGGTGCCCAAGTGGCCAAAATTCATGAAAATGAAAATTTTACAATTTTAAACAATTTTGACCATGTAGCATGTGATTTTAGAGCTTAATTGTTGTTGATTTAACTGTTGTAATAAAAAAGAGATAAAACTAGGGTTTAGAGGTCAAACCCTAGGCCTCAAGCTTTGTAGAAGCACTTGCCCAAGTGGCCCAAAATTTTTAGATGAAGATGCCACTTGAAAATCGGAATTTTGGAGACCCTACAGCTGCAAAACCACAAAAGAATTAGTCTTAAAAAATTTAGATGAAAGTTTTAGGATAGATTATGGCAAAAGAGGCCAAGGAAAGGGCAATGCTAGGCCAAGGAAGGCCAACGTTGGGGGATAGGTGTTGATTTCTGGTAGCATCGGATGTGCTCTAAGTCTCAAAATTCGCAGGGAGGCTTAGACACATGCATTCTCCAATACCCAGAAATCGTTTTGGGAAATTCCACTCGGAGACAGTTTTATTAAAATAATTAATTATTTTTAATGGGACCCTAAGTCTAAACTTAGGAAATTAAAATAATTAATGGGTATTAATCTAAACTATGGGTGAAACTTTTAGAATAAGATGGAGATCGAGTCCAAATGATCTAAGCCATTGTTTAGAGTCTAATTTGGGACATTGGTTCTCAACTGGAGAACTATAAGGACATTGATGGGCACTTGGAGAACACACATAAAGGGGAGATCAGAAATTCAATTTTCTGAAGCAGAGCAATTGTTAGATAGATTTTCGATAATGATCTTTTGCAGTGAGGGGTAGGGATAGTATCCGAAGGGAACTCTTTCCCGGTCAGAGAATACTCAGCAGAGAAGGCAAAGGGAGATCCAATAGAGGCAGTGAGGGCCAGAGAGGCTGACGCAGAGACACGCAGAGGCAACGTAAAAGTCAAGAGGGAATCCGAAAATTTGTTGAAGGAATCGATTGTAGAAGCCGGAAGCCGGGGTGTGAGACCAGGAGGTGCAAATCAAAGTTCCTGGACAGCAAATCTATCATCTGAAGGGGTGATGCCATCCTCAGAGGGTGTGGCGCTGGGCTGACGCAGTGACTGCGCAGAGGTAGCCAGGGGCAGTTCATTCAGTGGCTGGATCAACTAGGATTTCCAATGATAGTGTGAGGTAACCTCACTTATCTCTCTGTTAGTGATATTCTTTGTAACTGGATTGTCGGGAAGGCATCCAAAGATTGTATTCAGAAATTACTACTGCTTAATAATACAAACCCTCAATTGCTGCACTAGTTTTCCCACATTGGTTTTTTCCGGGGACATTTGTCCAAAAATAACTATGTAGATGTGTGTTGTATTTCTTCCTTGTTCAGTTTCTTATTTCCGCATTTTATTTAAATGGTGAAGGCTGCAGTGTATTCGTTTCAGTGTTTACTGTAGGAAACAATAAATAATTTGGTTCAGTAATTAACAAATAGGAGAAACGTAATTAGTTGCTGAAATAGGAATTTGGGCATCCAAATTTTCACAATAAGGAGGCCAGAATGATAGATAGGGGGCTGAAATGGCAAGAGAAGGCTAGAAAAGGTCAATGCTAGAGGAGGAAGAGGCCCAAGGGCTTGACGCTGGGGCAAAGGAGGCTCAACAAGGAGGATGCTGAGGGTTTGAGGGGCTAAAAAACCACGAAAAGCCCTCTAGGGTTGTCGTCTAACCTTCCAGAGGGAGGCCGAGGCCAAAAAAGGCCACGACTAGCCCTAAAAAGGGCTTAAACCCTTTGCATAAGGGAGAAGGGAGGAGGTTGAGGCCTCTAGGCCTCATGGCCAGCCTCAGAGAGGCTTAAAGCTTGGACGCAGGGGTTAGAAGGTGATGCAGGGAGGAGAGAGGCTGACGTTGGCCTTGGAGGGGCCAGATCTGGTCTTGGGAGGGCTAAAAAGGAAAACCCTTGTCTCGATTTTTTTCTCCTCTAGATCTGAATTTTGCTACAAAATATTCAATGAATAGCCCTGCAAAAAATTTCAAAAGACTAGATTTTACCCTCAAGGGCCTAGATCTAGCTCTTCTTCAACTTGATCCCTTGATCCAACTTGCAAAAATGAAAATACAACACCCAAACCCTAAATATATACAAAAATACTTAAAACCCCAAAACCCAAGTTAGAAAAAATAATTTACAAATTATATCTACAAAATTATTCACAAGATTTACAAATATACAAGGATTTTGAAAATTTTAAAATTTTTGAGAAATTTATTTTTTGTGAGTTTTTCCTTTGAAGAATGACTAAAAATACTTTAGAAACCCCAATGTATATTATAGCTTTAGCGAAGATTTAATCCACCATATAAATATTTGGAATCCAAACAATAGTGATTTTTGCCCAAGTTTGTGAATTTGAAGGCCAAGGACTGAAGTACTTGCAAGCACTATGAATTTATCTCAAAAATAATTTGTTAGATCACATGGGGAATCAAACCACCTAAGATTAGCCCAAAACTATCAATAGTATGGTTTTATCTCCATCTAATGAAAAAAAATCTTACCAATATTCAACACAACATAGAGATGCTCGTAGTTAGCACATACCACAAATCAATAAGCAAGAACACCTTGAATTGCACCCCAAAGTCTTTATTATGATTGAAAAAATAGTTCCCAGTGGGACAATAGTTACAAAGTTGCTTCAACAACAATTTTCTAGCCAGAGATCAAGATGCTAGAGACTCAAATGACTCTAATTTATAGATTTATCCTCCAAGTGGAAAAATAATGGCTAGTTTCTTTGATCCTTGTCAAAATAATCTTGGCCATTGATAAACACTTCAAGATCTTTTAATCTTGACCCTTGATTTTTATTTTTTATTTTTGAGAAATTTTAGAATTTATCATTTAATTCCATTTTTATTATAGCTCAAATTTAATTATTTTGAGCTAATTTCCTCAAAAAATTGACTTTGACTTAACCACCAAGGCCCAAAGGTCCAAATTTTCTTGAAATATACAATATTCCCTCGGCGAAAGACATTTAAAAATTGATTCCTTTAGGACCCACGAATTTTTCCACTTGGAGAATTAGTTTTCCTAAAACAATTTAATTTTGACTCTATTAATTAATTTTATGGCTTAGGATTTAATTTTATTTTGCCAGAAAAATTAAATGATTTACACGAGGGGATTTAATTATTTTTCCACACTCTAATACATAAGATTTTACATTTACAACCTTTAAGGGGGGATACACATTTGGCCTAGACCATCAAGACACACAACCCATTTGCGACACAATATGATCTAGTAGACCAAGTGATTTGTAATAAAATAATTAAGCTAACTAGTTTAAATTATTCCCAAATCACTTTTACATCAGACTTGGCTAAAAACACTAGAACTCACCTAAGATTTCGATAATAAATTTCACCTTAGCTTTGGGCTTTAAGCTCGAGGGAAAAAACTCTTGTGATTAGTTGTGTCTAGAAACACAGGTAATTGACGAGGCTAAAAAACCTCTTAGGATGAAATTCGTCATCAAAATTATAGGCTTACCTAGGTTGTTACATATACTCAAGGTCTTACTAAGATCATTTACATTATATAACTTGCAGAATGGCTTTACAATGACATGTAGGCTGTTGATAGATGACCTTATCTTGTTGAAAATGTTTTGCACTTCCGCTTCCTTGGAAGTTTGACAAAGTGTGTACAACAGGCTACATAACCAGAATATCGTTTGGGCTTTTTGCTTTCCCTAAATGTGCCTTGAGTTGCTCCATGACCTTCTGCATCAAGTAGTGTTGACTTTAACCAATTAGGTCTCTGTTACGAATATAAATTATATAAAATTAAATAAATATAAATAAATGTAAACACTAAATAATCAAGTAACGATTATGTTAAGAACTCATTAGTTAAGTGAATAGGCATGTCTAAAAGACATGCCCAATCGTGAAGGAACACTTGCCTAGTATATATGTGGGTCCTCATTGTAACATTTTACATCCTTGTAAATTTTTTTATATAATAAATTATTATTGCAAATACCTCTTATGTATTTTTACATTAAAGTCAACAAGCTATAAGTTTTGTTGCTTCAGTGGTATCAGAGCCATGCAAGACTTTGAACATTATCCGCCGCACAATATAACCATGCGAGTCCTTGAACATTGTTCACCGCACAATATGCCGTTACGTTTATGTCGTGAATTCATTGAGAAATTTAGTAAAATTCAAGAAAAACATTAGCAATGGGAAAAATCATATGCAGAAGTTAAAGCACGTCTAAAGGAAATTGATAATAAGGAAGATGATAGTGATGGAGAAACGAAACAAAGTGAAGCAAGGGAAGAAGATTTTGATCAGAATGATAATAATGAGAATGAAGATGCAATAGATAATGATGAATATGAAAATGATGTCAATGAAGATTATGTTGATCAAGATGAAGATCCAAATGAAGATGATGTAGATGAGGATTATGTAGATCAAGATGATGATCCAGTAATTTTTGATGCAGAATCAAGAAGGTTAAATGAAAACTTAAATTCCAAGGATGCTGAGTATGGCAGTAATGATGAAATCATAAAAAATTAGAAGCAAGCAAGGACACATACAACAACCTCCCACTCTGTGATTTTTCTTCACGAAGGTCTATGCAAACTGGGGGGCTCTTTCCTATTGTCTCTCCTTACCGGCGTGCACACAAGATTTCATTGATGCAGAACAAGATGTCGAGCACAATCAGTGAAGACATGACCATCCAATGTCCAAGGCTACGCACTTTATTGCTGCGGAAGAATGAAGGTATCACATCAATTTCTGAATCCTTTTTTAACAAGTTGAGATATCTGGTTGTCTTAGATTTAAGTGAAACTGCCATCGGGTCATTACCCAAATCTATTGGGGATTTAAAGAGCTTAAAGTTCCTGAATTTGTCCAAAACAAAGATACAAAAGCTTCCTAGATCCTTGAGTGGTCTCCGAAACCTCTAGTTTCTGGATGTTAGTCAGTGCGAGAATCTAGAAATGTTGCATTCAGGGATATGTGACCATAAAAATATGCTACATATCAATGCCAAGGGGTGCAAAAGGTTGGAGTGGTTGCCTGCTGGGATATCAGAACTCCGCTCTTTAAGGACGTTGAAGTTGGGAGACTTTGCAGTGAAAAGGAAAAACACAGGCAATGCATTTCAACTCACGGATGTCAAAAATTTGACTGCCCTGCAACACTTATCATTAGCATTTAACCAGGAATCAATATCAACATATTTCCCCGAGTTAAAAATATGGTGGGACCTGACAAAGATGAGGACGCTCTCCTTGGAATATGTTCCTTCATCTGCATCTGATTAGTGCTGCAGTATTCCAAAGGGCATGTGTCTGAAATACATGGAAAATCTTGAAATCCTTTGGTTACGTAGATGTAGGTTGCTGTCACCTGAACCTGAACGTGATTGGATTTCTCAGCTTCGAAAACTCAGGGTGCTGGTGTTGGATGGAGATGACAGCATTGGGGCAAATCATTTTAAAGCCCTCCAAAATATTCCTAACCTGAAAATGCTACGCTTGTCAAACAATGAAAGCTGTGAAGAGATTCCACGGGAATTGGGACAACCTAATGCATTTTCTCGACTGAAAAAACTCGAAACAGAAAATTTTAAGGGTTTGAAATCCTTTCCATCCATAGAAGATAAAGCATTGCCCAAGTTAAAGCAACTGATAATCAGAAATTGCAACCAACTGAATAGTGGCCTCTCAGGATTACAGCGACTCCCTAATCTTGAGAAACTGGAGATGGACCAACGCTTGCTGGTGGAACTAGAGAAAGTCGACTCATGGAAAATTTTGAAACGCAAAATTAAGATCAAAGCAATAGCAACATCAGAACCAGCGTCATCTTTACCTGACATAGAAGCGTTGGAATTGGAAGGGGAAGCAGAACTAGAATCTGAAGGAACCAACGTCATCTTTACCTGACATAGAAGCGTTGGAATTGGAAGGGGAAGTAGAACCAGAATTTGAAGGGAAAGCAACATTGGAATTGGAGCTGGAGCCGCAACTGAACAAGAACAACCTCCAGCTCAACCTTATATTGCCGATTCTCATTCTCGTCTTTCATTCCCCGACCAATCCACGCCACTGTGCCAAACACTGATCGTTTCCCCTCCATCGTCTGTCGCCATCCTTCACTAGGTCCCGACACTGCTCTGCATGTTGAAAAGTGTAACTAGGTTCGGTATTCATAATGACATGTATTTGTGACTTTTGTAAATGATGTAATGAAGAAAATAAAATTATTATTGTAATCCTTGCTTCATGGGTTTCATCAGCAAGTGATTTTATTTTAGATGGCTCCCATTGAGAGCCCTAGGATTGGTCATTAAAAGTCAAAGAGTCTATGTCGTGTATGAAAAACCCTTCTTGGGGATATAAGAATGTATTTGAGTCTATAATATGTCTAGAAAGCCTTCCAATGACAAGCACCAATACTCCTCTTGATGTCGGCCTAAATATGCATAAGAAAATCATGCTGGCTCAACTTATATAAAGACACATCTCTTCATAAGTACATGTCGGCTGAATAGGTCGGACAAACCACTATATATACCCACCTCGGCCTATTCCACAATCAAGAAATTTCGCATCTCTCTTTGTAATTTTCGGATGGGTAAAAACAGAGAGAAGGTTCGGATCTCCAGTGCAGACTTCACATACCTCTGAAGTTTTCGGTGATGATGAACAGTGAACAGAAGTCAGACATCTTTGTGATTCAGATGTGAGAACAAAACTCGGTCTAAGATACAGAGGCAGAGTTTGGGTGACTAGGGAATTCAGATCCCTCTACAGTTCGTATTTCAGTGGCAATGAAGAAGATGAGACAGTTCGTAGTGCATCACAGTCATACATTTCGGTGCTATGAAGGACATGACAGCGAGAAGAAGATCTTGAAGACAGTGATGAGAAGGTCTTGATAAGATAGTGATGTGAAGACAATGTCTTGATGCAAAGAAGGTCGAAGCGAAGGAAGAATCAAGAAGAAGAAAAGACAGTCAAGAGAATCAGTGTCTTGGTCTTGGAGTGGCTAATAGGTCAAGGGTCTTGGTCTTGGTATTCGTCAATTGGAATCTCTATAAGAAGAATTTGTGCGGGTTTTCCTCTCAAGAGTGAGGTTTTGGCCCTGGGTCATAACCTACATGCTGCATCTCTTGTCTATTTATGTTCATGCATTGGTTACGCTTTGATGAAGAAGAACATTAATAATCTAACATGAAGATCCTAATCTAAACAAGTAAAAAGCATTCATAAACAATCACTAAGCGAAGAGAAATCACCTAATGCTAATACCCTAGATTTCTCAACATGGTATTAGAGCTAAGGTGTTGAAGTCAAAAGAAGGGCATCTATTCAAAGAAACACTCAAGGATCGAGTTTCAAGAAAGGCATCAAAGGAAGTCGAAGGTTATCAAAGCAAAAGATCAAGATCTACATTGAAGAATCAAACCCTAGATCGAAGAGGCAGAGTACGATAGCAAAAGTTTTGGATCCTATAGTCATCATCAAAAGACCACAAAGACCCTCATCAAGTTATATACAACGCAAGGTAGCTCGAAGTGCTTTAAACTTGAAGATTACATCATCTTGGAGAGGACAGTGATGAATTTGGACTCCTAGTCACACAACAGTTTGGATCTTTGTGCTCTGTGTTGATGGATAGTTTCAGATGTCATATCATAGTATACAATTCGAACTAAACAAAAGTGATAATGAGGGTTTGTTAGGGTAAAGCTCGGATGTCCACAGTGAAAGAAGTTCTGATATGTCTCTCTATACTTTCGGCTAGATGATGTATAGAAGCCATCTTGCTAATGCTGCAGAAAGGAAAGTTTGGTGTCAAGATAGTAATATAGTGCCATCTCAAGTGTGTCAACAGTTTGTTGCTATCATATTATACTTAGAAAGGAAATGATCTCAATGCGTAAGAAGAACCGAAAGGAGGAAGGAGAAGATAATCAAGAGAGCTAGATCTAAGGGCATTGTGATTATGTTAATTTTAGATAACAATGGTATGTTCTATGCTTAAGAGCAATTTACTTCAATTTTTCTTATTAGCCCAATATCAATATCCAGATTATCAATCACATTAACATGACAGTAAATGCAGATAGAACATAAATAAAAAGCAGAAGACAAGCGAAGACAAGAGGACACAATATTTGGCAGATGCCAGGGAAAAACCCCAATGTGGGGAAACCCTTTGATCAAGTTTTCTTATTATTCTTCAAAATTTCAGCAGAGAGAGTACAATATACAAAATTCACTTTCCCAATCACAGTCAAATCTCTCCAGTCAAACTGCAGTCAACACGATGCCCTAACCGAAAAGTCAATGTTGGTCAACTTGGCAGAATTACACCTCCAAATCAGCTCGGTCAAACAAAGTCAATTCGGCCTCCAAGGATGGTCTGAATCAACCCAAAACAGTCTTGAAAATATTAGTCAAACTCAGTCAACATAGAGTCAAACCTACGGTCAACGCTGGTCAAAGAGCTCAAAATACCTCGATTTCTATGCCTAGAAATGCGGCCTGCCCAAACAAAATTTTCTCCAAGAAAATCGCAGTCAAACAAGGTCAACTGCTGCCCAGTCAACGCTGGTCAACCCTTCTGCAATTCGGTCAATGCATAAAACAGAAAATAACAGACTTGTCCTTCGCACATGTGGAGGACAGAGGTTGCCTAGAAATCCATACACCCAATCAGATGAGGAGAGAGAGAGATATGTGAGTGATGAATGATGTCCAAATGGGGTAGATGCACCTTCTATTTATATGCAACGTTGAGGATGAAAAGACATGTCTTTTGTGCTTCTGAGCCTACATTAGTTTGCTGGCCGACCTTGACAATTTGTCCATAAACAAAATAAATTCATAATTCCATTTGTACATGTTAGAATGAGATGATCTTTAGATCAATCCCACACCTCTCGGAAAGAGGAAATCAATAAAAATATCAGCTTCATCATATGAGCTGTCCAAGGTGGAGTTTGGCCTTAGTTGCGAAATTTAACGCTCCCTCTCAACTAGGAAGAACTCCACCTGCCAAATCATTGTCAATAAATATCAAGTGGTGTTTAATAATCATACTTGCGTATTAATTTTAACCAAGTTGCTTGGCCATTCAATTGTCTCCTTTACTTGTTGGTTTCCAACAAGTAGTTTATCTCTTCATTCACAGGGACTGCCCCCCTTAGTCTGTAATTAGGAGACAACTTAAATGGCGAGTGCTGAGATCAGAGTGACAACCCCCGCCCTAAGCGTTGTCGCATTCTTTTGTACAAACTACAAATTGGGCGACAACAAAATTCAACATATATAAATTTGAATATATATAAGTGTGTGTGTGTGTGTGTGGAAAGTAAAATTCAATTAAGGTTTAAACACATATGGCAGGCTAAAAAACACATATTTACACATCTATTTGTTGTTACAGCCTACACTGAAAGGTACATCTGAAAAACACATTGACATATATACACAATTGTTACAACCTACACTGAAAGGTACATCTAAAAAACACATTAACATATATACACAATTGTTACAACCTACAGGGTACATTGCATTTATTGATTGTAATTTTATATCATTGGTAAATACTAAAATCACCACAAAATTTGCAATTTTGGAAAGTGCTAAGACCTAAGGTTGTATGTCTCCCTTTAATTTTCCTTATATTGTTTTACTTATTACATTTCCAAGTATTTTGAAGCTAATTACAGGTTTTGGAAATAATCCACAACAATTGGAAGTGATTGGAGGCAAACCCTTGCCTTGGGATTAATGTTGCACGAACTGGGGACGAAGAGGGGATGTTTTTTGGAAGTGGGGACGCAGAAGCGTCATTTTCCAAAAATCTAGGAAGTGAAGCGTCTGCTATATATATATATATATATTTTATTTTTTTTTTATTTTTTTGCATTTATACTCAAAACAAACATCCCAAATACCAAATTAGTTGTAGAAGACATGAAAACATGCATATTTTTGCATAAATCAAGATAGATATAACATCCATTGTACATTAATGATTAATTATTCGAGCATCAACCATTTAGATGCATCAACCATCTAGAATCTAGATTCTTCTCCTCTTGTCTAGCCTTTGCCTCTACCTCGATTGTCTAGGGATATTAGTCAACATTGCCCAATTTTGATCAAACTACCTAATTCAAGACTTAAAATATGGTAGAAAAAGCTTAACATGCTTGATCGATGATTTTGACTTGATTGAAAGGTAATTTTTTGCTAAGGGCGTGCCGCGCGACAAAGGAGTTCAACAATTAACACCACCAACACTAGGGTACATATAGGGCTTCGTGCTCTTGATTAAATGCTAATCGCATACCTTCATACTTGATATAATCTAATGAAATGCCACAATCCCATTGATCGTGAATTCCTGAAAATTGTTAAGTCTGCTGAATTTTGAATAGGATAAGAAATTCTATTTTCTCCATATGAAGTCCAATGAGGCTGGAACCACTCTCAAACATCCTGAGTCATTTCAAGGTAGTGTTAAAAATTTAAGTAAAAGGATGAAAATGAAAAATAAAGGAGAATGTCACTTTTACTTTAAGAATTTAATATTACCATGAGGGACCATCTGCTATATTTATATTTTTTTATATTTTTTTTTGCCTTCATTCCTCACCCTAACCCAAGGTGGACCCACCCCCTACAAGCAAACTCACCTAAAATAAAAAAAAAGATTTTCTAAACAGCACGACACTTTTTCGGAATCGTACGGAAGCGTACGCTTTGCCCTCCGAAGTGCCACGCTTTGTACTGCCGAAGCGCCGTACGAAGTGTGCTTTGGAGGAAAGCTTCTGAAATTTCCAGGAAGCGTCCAAAACAGGTGGAAGTGTGCTTCCGGGGACGCTTTCTGGATGCATCTGCACGGGATGCGCTTCGGGCCTTGGAATCAGGGGGGACGCTTCCTGCAACATTGCTTGGGATACATGAAAACCAAGATAAAATCTTTTGTATCTACTGAAATTGATCTAAAGAGGTTTTTCTTTGACTAATTGTTACTATTAGGTCATATATTGGCTTTCCAAAAAGGTTTGCAGATTTGATCATTGTTTTTGGCCAGGTCAATTTTCAACCCTCAATGGTGGGCTTATTTTTGGGTAGTTGTATTGCATATTTAATATCTTTCATACTATTTATCCAAGATTAGTGTTCATGTGCTCATTGGAAAACTCTTTGATAGTACTAACATTTCCAATAAAGTCCTTTGAGTTTCGGGTTCACTAAGGACTATTTTAGGCCCCTGAAGTGGCCCTATGGATGTTGGCCTGCTGCACTCATAAGAAATATTAAAGTTATGGGTATGAACAACAAACATTTTGTCTTATTATAGCCATATAAAACAGGTGTAACAACTCTATTTTATTTTTTTATTGTGGTAAGAGGCTACTATACTCAATTTGTGGTGTTTCAACTTTCAAGCTCATTTTCTTAGCATATTGAGTATTTTCTTATCACTGAGCTGCAATATTAATTTGTTGTTACATCATAAATCAGATGAGACTTTGGTCATTTAACTAATTCCTACCTCTTCCATATATTTCCTTTAGGCAATGATCTATCATTTCTTTGTTGAGTTGCTGTGTAGAGATACCGACTGTGGCATTTAGTGGAGTTGGCCTTAAGCGAGAGGAATACATTGAGGTGACATTGGACATACTCCTAATAGTGCTTATTGTGTAGCAGTATTGGTTGAACCTTCCCAATGCTGCTAATTTGTGCAATAATACCTTGCATGGCTGCTTTGACCCATGTGGGTGAACCGTGCAACATGTCACTTTTTAGGGGACTTGAACCATAGTGGGGTCATTAACATCACTCTTTTAACAACTTGACAAACCCCTTGTGACATATTGTAATGTAGTTAACATTGGTGTTATATAATGAAGTGACTTAAGTATAATAAACTTATAAAGTTACATGCCATGAATAAGATTAAGGCATAAAGTGTTACTTAGGCTAAGTTATGTCATAAATAAGTAATAGGTGGTTGTAAGCGATATTGTCCCTCTCCGAAGACATCTCTATGTATTGACTTTCAAACATGTTTGAATGATCTCTCTTTCCTCTCACTGCAAATATTTTATGTATGTGTTGATGTGCAACTTAAATAATTATTTTTCATTAAGTAGCCCTTTTTTGATTTCATCAGAAAGTTTACAAGAGATAGATGCTTGGACCACAATATCTACTATTATTGTATTATGGTCATCACAATTTTTAAACTGAGCACTATATGAATATTGGGCAACGTATATATGTGTGTTATTTTACAACATAATGATTTTTGTGTAATATGCCTTGAGATTAATCGTAGTCTTTGTATTAAACAAACTTGTTTCCCATGACCATGATTTGGCAATTGAAAAGAGAAATGCAGACAAATGATTTGTTTTTAAAATAATATCAAGGGAAAGTAGTAATACTCTAGGTATTATGTCTTTAGCTAGCTTGTACTTTGTAAGAATTTTTATTTTTTGTCTAAATTGGCAGTTCACAGTCTACATGTTAAGGTATGCAAAATTCAATTCAATATGGTAGCTAACCTTTTGCTGTCTTTTAAAGGTGTCTGTGGCATTTGCATCTGTGGTTATGAAAACCAAATTTGACAACGCTGTTAAATCAAATAGATATAGCTTGAGAAAGAAAACCACTGAAATTGAGTCCGAGGACGTCATGGGAGAAATTCTTAAAGAAACAATGCTAAATCTTGGTCCAACTTTTGTAAAAGGTGGGTAATTTTCCTTTTCCTCTTTCAAAAACACATACTGTAGAATAAATGTTTGTCTTTTGGAATGCACACTGTTATTTCAAACCTCTTTTTTTTAACTGACATTTAAAATTATCTCATTTTTTCACAATAATATGCCATTACTTGATGATTTTCATATATTATCTTTGAAGCTCTAGGATCTATAATAATATAACTAAAACTTCATAACTGACCTGTTAATGCAGTTGGCCAGTCTATTTCTACAAGGCCAGATTTAATAGGTCAGGAAATTTGTAAGGTATGTTATTCACTTTATGTTGGACAGGAATCCGTCCTTTAATTAGCTATGTTTTGTAATTTATTTGAGAAACACAACTATTGAAATTCTCTGTAGCAGAAGCAATTTGTTTTTGGTGTGCATATTGTTGGAGAATCTAGTAGGGTAGCTAATCAAACAATTCTCCATATCCTTAATAATTACTTGTGAACTTTAGTTAGATTCTTTGTGTTCTTTATTAATAATTTAAATTCTCTTCATCAAATAATTATCAAGAGCATAAACCATAAAGATCATAAAAGACAGGACACAAAATATAGGATCCAAGCCAGGGAAAAACCCCTCCAAGGGGAACACCCAAAATAATATCTTCTCTTCTTATAGAATCTGATCAAATGAGAAAATCAAGACTCAAAGACCAAAGTCAAACCTCCTCCAAGCACCAAGACAGCCCTCCAAAGATTCCTTCTTCAACGAGTCAAAGTCAACTTAAGTCAGGCCTTTCCAATCTGCTTCAAACTCAGATTTTGGCCCCCTGCATCAGAATCTTGCACCCCTGCATCAGAATCTTGGCCTCCTGCAACAGACCTGTAACTTTGGCCTCCCTGTAATTCTGAAATTTCACACGTGTGAGCTTTTCTAGCACAAATATCTTTCTCTTAGGACTTCGCTTTCTTCCTCCCTTAACCTTGACTTCTTTCTTCGCCATTCTTGCTTATTTGCGCTCCTTCTTCAAGAAATCGAACTGCAAAAGTGTGCCACCAAATGAATCGAAGTCTCCTTATATATATGCTTCTCATGAGGTCAAATTAGGCCTCTCTAGGCCGACTTGTGCTTGGAGGTATTTTTAACTTTCTAGACACAAAACTAAATTATTCTTCATGTTACAGCTTGTCCAAATGGGTCTTATACAAATGATATTTTTTTTTGTAAGTAAAAGTGGTGCCATTCTTTTCTATTTATACTTGTCAAGGAAACCAGGTATATCGTTCTGGTGGCCTCAACCTGCCCCGAAGGGAAACCAGGTCTGTTGGCCACCTTAATTTGCTATACGCGTTCCAAAAACAAAACTTTACAAGTCTTTCCATATTAGCTATGTGCACTATACAACAAAAACTACTTATTAAACTACTAGTTCGCATGCAACTGTAAAAAGGAAGGATTCAAAACAACTCTAACAAATCCACAAGAAGCTCATTCCTTTCTGGTTCCCATGTGCTGGTCCGTATCCATAGGAATATTCATATGTTCTTCCTGGCTAGGGCCGCTTCCTGCCATCCTTGACAGTAATTGAGACATCTCTTCCAGCTTATTATTCTGGTTGATCATGATGACTTGGAAATTCTTCATTTCCTTCTGCAAGTTTGGCACCCCATTGGCGATTTCCGCCATTTCCTTTGCAACCTGTTCTAGAGCTTTTGCCAGAAGGCGTTTTAGGACCCAGTAAATGTGCAAAGACTGTCTGTACAGGGTCAGCCTTCCTCTTGTGTTCCCTGGATCGATCACCATTTCTGCCCATTCTTCTGTCTCTGAAGCAGACTATTCCTCTAAAACGCTGGATTCCATATTTTGGATGATCCTTCGAATATCTTCATCTGTGCCTTCCTGGTAGGCACGAGCCGCTTCCTGGACCGCTGACAGGGTCGATCTTCTGCCTCTACGTTGGTTATCTACTGCTTCTGCTGACCTGCCACCCGGGTTCCCCTGCCTTGGGCGGCCCCGGCCTCCACGGCCTCTTCCCCGACCCGGTCGCGCCATCCCTTTTCCTGCCCTCACCCGAAGATGCAGACCACCCTGATGGTTTCTCCTGGCTGTGGCCCGATCAGCTCCTCCTTCTCCCCGTTCAGAATGAGCTTACCTTTACCCACCACCGTCTTCATATAATGGTTTTTCATTACCTCCCTTGCTCTGTCACTATCGCCGCCACTCCTGCTACTCATTTGCGCTCCACCACCTCCACTTCGGTTTCTTGAAACTTGAGCTGTCCGAATACTCATTGATTTTGTTCGAAGGGCTGCCTCTTTCTTGTTGTCACATCCGGCCACCCTCCCTTTGCAATGATTACTCCTGTCGTTCTTACCTACCCTCTTCCTCATCCCGATCGGGAGCTTATACAAATGATATTGACTCTCTTGAATCGTGACATTTATTTTTATGACATGACAGACCTTAGAAGAATGAACAACCTGCTTAACCTAGATGACCAATCAAAAGAAGCATGAAACCCATGTTTGAAAATAATAATTATTTTTCTTTCTTCTTTTGCTTATAACATAAGATATACATAATGTCATGAGTACAATGCCAATTATGAAGACTGAAAGTAGGGAGGTATTCATAATTGTACAACCGGTACATGGATATTCTCAAACTAAAGAGTTCTCATAAGAAGTGTCGGATTGGTAAGCCACGTTTAAGCATCAACATCATAACCAACATTGTCAACATAGTAAGGCCTTGACAAGCTCTATTTATATTAGAGCATAATGTTGGGAGGCTTTATGTGAGACACCACACTACCTCCCAAGGTACATATCCCATCCAGATGTTCACTGTTGAATTTCCACGACCTTGGGTCTAGGTTAGAGTCTTAAAATCCCTGACACTACCAAACCAAGAATCTCAACCATAAACTACTTTGCACAGCAGAAATATAAAACAATAAATCACATATGCACAATATACACAGTTTTAAACAAAATTGTACAATATGTACAATCCCAATCTTCGTTATATTAAACAAACTGAGTAATACAACAGTCTATGGTTTACAAGATACAATGACAATCTTTGCTGCAACTTCTATGTCGTATCTCGTCCTGTCGGTCCTTCGCTTCCATATTGCTCACTAGTAGTGCCTTAGTCCATCAAGGCATCTACACTTCAAGACTCCAAGAGGGCTGTCTCCTATCACTGCTGCAAGTCACATCTGCTGCAATGAACATGGGCTCATCAACTGCTCTCTGGGTAGGCCCAATTCCTGAGCTCCAATCTGCTACGCTAGCAACAATTTTCGTCCATCAAAGTGTTGCACTTTGGCTGCAATACTTCACCCAATATCGCACCAACAACGTCCTTCTTGTTTGTTTCTCTTGGGCTACTTTGGGTAGCCAACACATTGCCCTCCAACAATCCTATGACACCCAATCTCGTCACTGTCGATTTCTGCTTCTAAGATGACATTTCACTACCATGGAATGTCATCTACATGGCACCAATAGGCTGCACAAACATCTGATCCAATTCTAGTCACCAAACTATGACCCAACACAAGTTCAACTGCTGCAACAAGTTTTTTTTTGCTGTTGTCATCATGATGACTGGTTAGGGCACCAAACACTACTGTAACAATCCTCCAACAGTCATCAAAACAACCTTTAATCTCTGTGATATTACCTCGCAGGACAACTCCTTGGTTATGCTATTGATCTGGGCATATATAAGCCCTCAAACACCCCTACGCAATCATTGACTATGGTGTTATGGCCTATGGCCTAACACACAGTCTTCCTGTAGCTTCCAAGCAGCATAAACCTTGTTCCTTGTCCTCCAACGATACCCCAACAAACCTGTTCCTTAGCTCCTCTAACTCGTCCCTCCTACAAGAAGAAAACAACCCCATGCAGTCACAAAAGGATGCCCAAACAGTCCCTTAACTCCTCGCTGGTTTGCTTCTATTCCTACGTCCAAATAGTAGTAACCCTCCACACTTTCATGCTGGAATGTCTCCTATCTGCGGCCCAATCAAAGGAAGATATGCCGAGTTTCTCAAGCTCTCTTTCAGCCTTGCGTTGCACCCAAGAAAAACACCCAAACAACAACCCAAACAACCCTAGATTCCCACGCTGTCACCTACAACAAACTTGAAATCCTCACACTGCTCCTAGGGCTTCTCCACACTGTCTTTAAGTCTCCTTCTTCACCGAAATTTCAGAGGATGTATTGCCCTTGATGGATGTTTCAAATGATTCCATATCACTTCATATTTATACACATATGAAGGCTCAACGTCACATTTGAAGTGACACATCCATTGGCTCTCACGTCGGCCTACTTGACAACCAATAATTACCTAGTCAACTTCAAAAATTCATATCTCTCTAACGACAACTCAGATTTAGACGATTCTCGATGCGTTGGAATCTTATCCTCGAGCACTATCACCCTCATTCATCACATGTGGTAAATCCATCATCGTTTTGCCCCAAATCTCGATGGGTTCCAAAACCCCATACTTGGGTTCTAAGCCCTTGGGTTCTAAGCCCTCAATGAGATATTTGCTCCAGTTGCCTGATATACCTCTATCCGTTCATTTATAGCTCTTGCTGCCTCTCAAGGATGGAGCCCGTTACCACTCAAACCAATAGGGGATGTAAAGACGTTCCTAGCAGGGAAACTGCTAGGTCAAGGGAAACTGTGGAGGCTTAGCCCACTATCACCATAGCTAAGTTTCCCTGCTCTTTACGGACTTTCACTGATGGGAAGAGTCTCGGTAGTGTAGGGATTCGTTGATAAAGTATATGTCAATGGATACGTGAGAAGCTAAGTCACCTAACACGGGGATTTGGGATTCGTAGGATATGGGGATTCGAGAGTCGGATTCGGAAACGTTGACGCCCCGGAACAGGACACGTAGGATTCGTTATGTATATATATATATATATATATATATCAAAAATTAGATATTTCTTAAACAAATTCTCATTAATGATACAGATTCATTGATTTCAAACATAGAACTTCATCTAGATGTTAGTTTTACTGCTTACAAAGTAAGTTAGTAACATTATAGCATACATAGTACATACAAAATTCAAATACATGTCACATAAATCATGATTCATAAATGAAAGACAACTTACAAGATAGTAAGATAAAGACACTGACCACTGTAGTTTTCTCATTAAGTCATCAAATCAAAATGTGTTACATAGGTAGTGCAATGCCAATGGAAAATAGAAGTAGAAAATATAAAACAACTACAGGTATACAAGCCTCAAGGCAATAGGTATCCCATGACTCATGAGTTATCAATCCTCATAGTCATCATCAGAATCAACATCAATGTCCTGATGATCATGGTCACCACTGCTTTCCTCTGCATCCTCCTCCTCCCTTGTATCCATAGTCGCCTCTACATTTGCTGGTGTGGAGGATGACCCCTCTAAAATATCACCGTCATCAAATCTAACAAGCTCTAGCACTGGATCATTGAGATCCATGTTGGCCAATGCCAACTCAACATTGCTGTCCAGACCCATATCATCAGGAAAGACATCCCACATCTTTGTCTTTCCCCTCAACCACTCTTCCCTTTGCCTGTAAATAAGACGAAGGTTGGTGTGCACATACACCATTGTCTCTGCCCTGGACTGCTCAAGCCTGCTCTTCTTCACACTATACAAATTCCCATATGTGCTCCAATTCCTCTCGCAACAAGAGGATGAAGTCACCTGAGAGAGGAGCCTCATGGCTAACTGTTGAAGAGGAGGGCTTGTTGGCCCATGATTTGCCCACCAAGAATAGGGCTTCTTAGCACCCCTGTCTCTAATCACATCATATCTTGCAAATCGGCTAGTGCCAGTGGAAAACTCCGCAAAGGCATCCTCCACCTCATCAAGGGATGCTCTATCCTGGAAAACCCGCCTGAATGCATCTTTCCTGCCTTGTGAGATTTCACCATCCATGTGAGGAGGGGATGTGTGGGAAGGTCCACCATTTAGCCACTCATGGCTATAGTATTCTGGGTTCAATGAGTGAGCCAAACAATGTAAAGGTGTGCAATTCTTGTCCCATCTGCTAACAAGAATATCCTGTATAGTACCACAGAAGGCCTTTGGTGATGTCTCTCATACTCGGGGCACTCACTCTGTAGAATAATGCTCCTCACGGACTCAATCATGGAATCCCATCCCTCATAAACCTCTCCTAGGATGGGTTTGTCTGTATCTGCAAATCGAAGGAAAGAAATGATAGGGTCCATGATCTGAATAATTAGATCTACCCTCTCCCACCAAGCATCATCTAGCACTGTGTCCTTCACTCTTTTAGAGGCTACTTGATCCGTCTTTCTCCAAAAAGACCAAAACTTAGAAATAACCATGGCCTCAAGACCGGTCTTGACCTCTCTCAACTTCTTCAACATGATGAATGAAGAGGCAAACCGTGTATCAACAATCTTCAACAATGATAGATTGCTGTACTCCTTGTAGATAGTGAGGGCCTTTGTATGATTTTGCACTAAGTTACGGATATGTCGTGCATCCTCAATAATGTTACCAATCTAAAGCACATCAGAAGCAATGGATTTCAGTGCTAAGTTCAATGAATGGACAATGCAAGGTGTCCAAAACACTTGTGGATATTTAGCGTCCACAATCATGCCAGCAGCCTTGCAAACAGTTGCATTATCTGTAATGATTTGCACACAAGAATCAACACCTACATCTTCAATAACTTTAATAAATAACTCAACCATAAATTGTGCATCCTTGTATTCTCCAAGTGTATCCACTGCTTTCAAGAAAATTGGACCATTCAAGGTAGACACCATGAAGTTGATGATTGGGTGTCGTGCTGGATCTGTCCATCCATCAGAAACAATGTTAACCCCAGATGTTGGCCATGATGCTTTAATAGGCTCAAGCATTTTTTGCACCTTTCTTTTTTGCCTTCGTCAACAATCTAGTTCTAAGCTTCTCTGAACTAGAAGGCACATACCATGATGGAGACCCATGAGTTAGAGATCGACACATCTCAATAAATAGAGGAGAGCGTGCAACATTAAATGATATGAAGTTTTGATAGAAAAAGAAGGCAATGGTGAGATCAAGATCTTCCCGTTTCTCTTTTTGAAAAATCTTGTTGATTGGACCAAGTGAAATTGCTCTTCTTTTCGCTGCTTGTCCCCCAATAGAACTCTCAAATGGAAATTTGATGGTGTCTTTCCTCAAAAATGGAAGGGGGTCTTCATTCTTGGTTTTTCTTGATTTTGTAACCACATTTGCCATACCAACAGTGAACTCCTTTTCCATTTCTTTACTCTTTTGTAAAGGAACAACTTTACAAGCTCCAATTCCACAACCTGGTAAAGCCAACAAACGGCATTTCACATGGTAATATGTGCTTTTGAAAGAAATGTGGCAAAAGTTGCATCTCCATTGCACATTGCCTCCTCCCTTCCCCTTGGTGCTTGTCCCATCCTTTCTTGTGACATATTTCCAGAAGGGATATTTCTCAATGTTGTCTTTAGGAGGAAGTCTTCCCTCAACACTACTTGCAGCAGACTCTTATGATATTGGGGTAGGAGGGGCATCTCCAATGGAGACATTCTTCCCCTTCCTTTGCCCCCTAACTGCTGCCCTTGATTGAGCCATGATCACTGTAAAAAAAAAAAAAAAAAACAAAACATGCACGAGTTTGTAAAAAAAATTCATATACAAACTGCTGTAATAGAAATGAAAAAAAATAGAGATGAAATGCACTTACCTGGTGCTTGAATCTCCTTGCCGAATGCTCCACACCCTTAGCTCCTTGCTCCACACCCTTAGCTCCTTGCTCCAAATCCTTAACTCCTTGCCCACAACTCAATGTTTGCAAAACTGAATGAGAGAAATGGTAAATGAGTGAAAGAACAACACTTTTTTATGCCCGCGGGTTTCTCTTTTTTGGGATTCGAATCCCAAAATCGAGACACGTTGTGTCCTAACGGGACACGACCGGGATTCGATCGTGTCCCGTTAGGACATGACATGTCCCATTTTGGGATTCGAATCTCCAACGAAATGTCTCCGATTCGCGGGATTTGAACACGTCAGGTAGTTTGAGCGAATCTTGTTTCATAGGTGAGAAGTGACCTTGAAATCCCTTTCCCAAGGATGGAGTGAAGAATGGAGCTTGCTTGCTCTTGAAGCAAGGGACTTAGTCCACCAGGGATAAGGGGTGAGGATTGGAAGGTTGATGGAGAAAGGGTAGGCTTATAACAAGTTTCTCAATCCCTATAATCCTTGGGAAAGTTGGATTCCCAAATGGTCCTTGACAAATAGTCTTTATTGAGAAGTGGGACCACACAGGGCAAGTGGACCCAGCCCAGGTTTGGGGATGGAATGTAGCAACCAATGATGTTCCTTGTTAGGGTATTCCGACACATAGGAAATAGTTAAGTATAACTTGGTCTAGTATAGAGTTAGGTAAAGTGTGTTTCTTTACTATGTACATTTTGTAACTTACAATCCGACGGTCACGATATGTAGTGATCCGACGGTTCATTCTCTCCTTGGTATTACCGACACTTTATCCGTGGCTTAACACCCGATTGGTCCATGATCTCTATTTAAAGAGCATGGAGGGTCATTTGTAGGTTAACCGTCCATGAGAGAAGCTTATGTAAATTTTCATTCTTTTATTAATAAATTGCCTAAAGTGGCCGCGTTGGCTCAGGCCGTGGACTGTTTCCCTCTTTGAGGGTTTTAACCACGTCAAAAGTACTGGTGTATTGATCTGTGATCTGTTTGTGAGCGGTGTCCTTTGGTGTTCTGTCTGAGGAACTTACCCTGTAAATTCCTACATGGTATCAAAGCTATTTGAGGGCCGCGTCCGTTGGTGATCCAAATCTGAAGTCGGTAGAACTGCATCCGACTACTGTTCCCTAGATCTACTATTTCTGACTGCTTTCGGGCCGAGAGGATTGCTCTATTGTGTTGGGAGCATCTGTTCCAGTGAGGAACCCCTTTCGTTTCACGCGAAAAGGTTTCTGGTAGCCGTAGCTGCGTCATTTTTAAGATCTAGAGGTATACAGTGTTTATTTGCCGTTTACAGTTATTTTATTTCGGTTTTGGTTTATTTAGCTTTTTTTTATTACCGGATCTGAACCTTTCATTTCTGTGTATGCTCTTTGCCCCGCGACTCTGTGCAATCTGGGCAAATCAGAAACAAAAAGAAAGGATTTTTCTCATGCGTATGCTCTTTTCCGCTGCGCCTTAGTGTGATCTCGGAAAATCAGAAACATTGAGGAAAATATTTAGTTTTCGGCTAAAGCTAACTTCGAGCCGTAAGGTTCGTTTTTTTTTGTATGTCCGTGTTGGGTTTTGTGTTTTTTGTTTTGTAGGGAAAAAGAGCTTTCTCAAAGCAAGCACGCAACCCAAAGCTTCAACCCCCCTCTCTCTCTCTCTCAAACTTTTTGTATAGCTCACTTGGTTCAAAGCTAATTTATGAGAGTAGAGGTCTTGAGTTCAAGTCTCTTTTTTGTGGGGGCGGATTTTTCATTTCCGCACTTCGTCGGCGACTTCATCAAATTTTCTTCAAAAAGCCATAACTTCTTCATTCGGAAGCCATTTTCAGAACCGTTTTTTTGAAACAGCCTAATTTTTCGAGATCTTTCCATTGGAACACTTAGTTTCATCATCTATAGCTTCAGTTTCTGTTAAAATGGAAAGTCCATGCCAAGTTATTCTTGACAGCACCAACTACTTCCAATGGTGGTCCTACATTGTGGATTTACTTAGAAGTAAAGGTCTCTATAGAATGGCCACAGGCCAAGAAACCAAACCGAAAGATGAAGATAAGGCAGCTAAATGGGAAAATAGGCAAGATCAAGCACGTGGGTTGATAGGGATGTCTATTTCTCCAGATCTTAGATTCCATATTGCAGAACTTGATACTCCTGATGAAGCATTGAAACAGATTACTAAAGTTTTTGGAATCAAAAATGAACTTAGAGCCCATCAACTTGAAAATGAGTTGCTTACATTGGACCCCAATAATTTTTCTTGCATTGAAGATTTTTTGTCCAAGTTCAAGACCCTTAGACTTCTCTTGGAAGGTGTTAAGGTTAAGAAAGAAGATAGTAACCTTATCTATTCCATTCTTACTAAGTTGGGACCAGCCTACTCTGTGTTTGTTTCCACCTTCCATTCTACAAGAGAAGCCTTCATTTCTCAAGGACAAGACTACAAGTCCCCTTCCTTTGATTCTTTTTGTGATTCTTTAATAAGAGAACAAGAAAAACTCTTACACCTTGGTCTTCTTAATCTTGGAAACTCTTCTAAGAAAGCGTTAGCCGCTTAGCAGCAACCAATCCAAAGAATCCTAAGAAGTTGTATCCTAAAAGGAATGGTCCTAAACCAAACAAGGGTCCTAAGCAATTTCAGCCTCAAAATGAAAAATCATTTCAACAAAATGATAAGACAAATAAAAACAAAGGGAAGAAGACTGATAGACATTGCAACTTTTGCAATCGAGATGGCCACTTAGAATCCAAATGCTTTAAGAAGATGGAAGCCTTGGAAGTAGCAATGAAGAAGCATAACATCCATTTGGAGCACTCTTCAACTTCAACTTCATCTTCAGGAATGGCACTTTCTACATGTGGTTGTCAAGCATCTCGGTCTGGCTATGCACTAAATGTATCTTCTTCTTCTCATTCTCATGAGTGGCTCATTGATTATGGAGCTTCTTATCACATGGCCAAAAACAAAGCCATGTTTTCTTCTTTAAATCATTGTAACACCAAAAATATATATGTTGGTGATGATAGATCTCTTAGTGTTGTAGGGACTGGAACTGTTCATATAGACAATGGTCAGTTTAATGATGTATTATGTGTTCCAACCTTATCCTGCAACCTTCTATCTGTATATCAGATAATTCATTCAGGTGAAGGTAAAATCGTTGAATTTTCACCTCACGATATTGTAATTAAGGACCTAAGAGATCCTAGACAGATTTTAGCTACTGGCATTGCTGATGATTCTACAAGGTTGTATAAGTTTCACAACTTTGGGTCATCAAATCTTCCCTCGATATTTGTTGCTCATAATGATGAAGTGAGCAAACTTTGGCATGAGCGATTTGGTCACTTAAACTATCGCTCTCTTCAGAATCTATGTAAAGAAAATATGGTGACAGGTCTTCCAATTGTATCTTGCAGAGATGGTGTTTGTTCCGGATGTGTACTCGGAAAACATCATCGGGACAGTTTTGAAAAACATGCCTCTTGGCACGCCTCAGCCCCTTTACAACTCGTGCATAGTGATTTATGTGGTCCACTTCCAGTTGTTTCATTCTCTAGCTACAAGTATTTCTTCACTTTCATTGATGATTTCTCTAGACGCACTTGGGTATACTTCTTAAAACTCAAGAGTGAAGTATTTAACATGTTCTTGGCCTTTAAGGCCTTTGTTGAAAAATAATCTGGACATCAAATTCTTAAGCTAAGATCTGATAATGGCGGAGAATATGTTAACAACAAATTCATCAACTTTTGCACTGAGAATGGAATTCAAATGCAACATACTGTTCCATATACTCCACAACAAAATGGTGTAGCTGAAAGGAAGAATCGCACCTTAAAGGAAATGGCTAATTTTATGATTCAACCTAAAGGACTTAGTCTTAATTATTGGGTAGAAGCAATTAACTGTGCAAATTACATAATAAATCGCACTCCTACTAAGGTTTTAAAGAATATCACTCCAGAAGAAGCATGGAGCTCAATCAAACCAGATGTAAGTCACTTTCGTGTTTTTGGAAGTGAAGCATGGGCCCATATTCCAGATGAGAAACATAAAGCTTTAACCTAAGAGTGAAAAATGTATTTTTGTTGGATATTCTGAAGATGTCAAAGGATATAGACTTATTCCACTTAAGTCCAAAAATGTTATCATTAGAAGAGATGTAAAGTTTGCTGAAAATATATCGGCCTGCGAGCCTAGTTCGGCGGATGTGCTACCTCTCCCTATCTCTTCTACTTTTGACAATATTTCTTCTTCAGATGATGAAAGCGAGGATGAAAATCCTCCCCCACCTTCTCAGGATCTTCCTTCAGCTCCTCAGCTTCCAAAATGGGTCCGTGCTACTCGGGATGCAGCAGGTGATCTTGCCGGTGATCCTACAGATCAGCGACGTACACGTTCTCAGTTTGATAGAGCCTCTTCTTTACTGGCTCAAGCTTCAGTGAATTATGATCCTGACACCTTTGCAGAAGCTTCAGGCCATCCAGATTGGGAAGCAGCTATGAATGAAGAATATCATTCATTATTGGCAAATGATACATGGGATCTTGTTCCTCTACCAAAGGGACGAAAACTTGTTAGATGCAAATGGGTTTACAAAACCAAGTATGGACCAGATGGGAAAGTTGATAAACATAAAGCTCGTCTTGTTGCTAAGGGTTTTTCACAAGTTGAAGGCATCGACTACACTGAAACCTTCTCCCCTGTTGCCAAAATGAACTCTATCTGCCTTGTTCTTTCCCTTGCTGCCTCTTTCAAATGGGAAGTCCATCAGATGGATGTTAAATCTGCCTTCTTTGCATGGGGACTTGCATGAAGAAATCTATATGGAACAACCTATTGGCTTTATACAAACAGACTCCAGCCTTGTATGTCGGCTTAAGAAATCCCTCTATGGTCTCAAGCAAGCTCCTCGAGCTTGGTATGCCAAAATGGATAACTTTCTTTTAGAAAATGGCTTTTCTAGGTGTCATTCTGACAATACTGTCTACACCAAAAAAGTGGGCAAGTCTCTTATCATTCTTGTTCTTTATGTTGATGATCTTATCCTCACTGGTAGTGATCCCAACCTTATCAACCATGTGAAGTCCAACCTTAAAAAGAAGTTTGAAATGACAGACTTAGGACACTTACATTATTTTCTTGGTCATCAAGTCTTGCAACCCAAGGAAGGTATTTCCCTTTCCCAGTCCAAGTATGCATGTGATATTCTATGCCATTTTCACATGGAAGACTGTAAGCTAGCCCCTTCTCCCTTTCAGTCTGGAGTCAAGCTTTCAGTCACTTGTACTTCTCCTGAAGTTGATGCTACCTTATACCGTCAACTTGTAGGAAAACTTTTGTATCTAACCCATACTCGTCCTGACCTTTCCTTTGCCGTTGGCCTTGTTGCTCGGTTTATGCAAAACCCACATGAAAGTCATTGGAAAGCAGCTGAAAGAATACTTCTTTATGTTCGAGGTACAGTTCAGTTTGGGATTCATTACAGTGCCGAAGCAACTCCTCTATTGGTTGGTTTCACTGATTCCGATTGGGCTGGTGACCCTGATGATCGGAAGTCTACTGGAGGTTATGTGTTCACTCTTGGTTCAGGACCTATTACATGGGCTTGCAAGAAACAAGGTGCCATTTCTCTTTCTTCAGCAGAAGCAGAGTATCGTGGTGCTGTAGAAGCTAGTAAGGAAGCCTTGTGGCTTCGTCAGATCCTGTCAGAGTTTGGCTTTCAGTAGCAACATCCGACTACACTTTGGTGTGATAATCAAAGTGCCATTCAACTATGCAAAGATCCAGTCCAACATCAGCGCAGCAAACACATTGAACTGCACATGCACTTCATCAAAAAGCTCATCCACGACCATGTTCTTGAAGTGCAATATTGTTCAACAGATGATCAAGTTGCAGACATCTTTACAAAGGCTCTCACAGAGGCGAAGTTCACTAAACTTCGATTTATGGTTGGAGTTGAGGAAGTTGTCACTAAGGGGGGATAGGCTCTAGTGCCTCCTTCCTTCTCCTATTGTGTCATATTTGTAAATCCTTCAATCCTATCCCAAGTTGTTCTTAAGGGGGGATGTTAGGATATTCCGACACATAGGAAATAGTTAAGTATAACTTGGTCTAGTATAGAGTTAGGTAAAGTGTGTTTCTTTACTATGTACATTTTGTAACTTACAATCCGACAGTCACGATATGTAGTGATCCGACAGTTCATTCTCTCCTCGGTATTACCGACACTTGATCCGTGGCTTAATACCCGATTGGTCCATGATCTCTATTTAAAGAGCATGGAGGGTCATTTGTAGGTTAACCGTCCATGAGAGAAGCTTATGTAAATTTTCATTCTTTTATTAATAAATTGCCTGAAGTGGCCGCGTTGGCTCAGGCCGTGGACTGTTTCCCTCTTTGAGGATTTTAACCACGTCAAAAGTACTGGTGTATTGATCTGTGATCTGTTTGTGAGCAGTTTCCTTTGGTGTTCTGTCTGAGGAACTTACCCTGTAAATTCCTACATTCCTATCCTGGACAAGGTGAGGGGAAAGGACCAAACAAGAATACTTTCTTCAAAAGGTTGAATTGATCCTATTGAGTTCTAGCCTTGGGATGCCTAGGCACAATTTGTTCTTGGAGCTAGGCTTGAGATTCCCAGAGATTCCATCGTCAGAATTGCCTCAAATTTGGAGGAGAGGGAGGGGACCACCAACGTAGTAGCCTATAGGAGATCGAATTTTTTCCTTGGGTCAATTCTTGGGAAATTGATGCCCTAGGTGACCTAATGGGGCTAGACTTGGGGAAAAAGGGGAAAATGTTTAAAAGAGGGTTGAAATGTTCACCATTTTTGAGGGATCAATGCTTAGTTCACTTGGGGATATGTAGTCAAGGATAAAGATGAGTAAGAACTTGGTTTCTTGATCAAGGAGGTCCATAAAGTCAACTTCATCCAATGTTGAGAGAAAGAAAAAGAAAAGTGACCTTCAATCATATATACTGCAAAGCAAATAATGCAAGCTTCTCGATATAAATAAATCTCTAAGACATTTCATTCATATAACATTGGCCCACACATTAAATTAGCTAAAACATGCTCAATTCCACATTTTGATAATGCAAAAACTAGCCCTCATTTTAGCAGTATGCAGCGACAAGAATAATAACATCAAAATTTACTTACAACATTATAGAATATATCCAACCAACATTTTGTTTGCTCAATAAAGCTCCAAGTTAAGAGAAATAACCCAAATCTATACATCAAAATTCATCCATCTCCAAAAATATCCTCCAAGGAAAAAGTGCGAAAATTCTCTATGATTGGAGAGATCCCAAGTCAAGTGATGATACAGATGAATGTATCTAACATCAATATATAACTTCTTAATTAGTTCGAATTAGCCTATGGGGCCCTAAAGATAAAATAGTGTGCAAATAATAATGCCCAATGGTGACAAGCCCACCATACTTGCACATAACGTAAAAACAAGCCTCACAAGGGGTCAAATAATGATGTATGCACGTCGTAGGGCCCTCTAAAGGCCAATAATGAAATGAAATTTCCCAAAACCCCAATATATATATATACAAAATTTAAAATAAACCCAAAACCCCAACTGCTGCAAACAAGGATTAGAAATAATTTGCAAAATTATTTTACAAAAATTATTTACAAATGTACAATTTTATTAAATTTTGAGAAATAAACTATGAATAATGGCAATGGATGAATGTATCTTTCGAAAAGTTAGAATATTGACCACACACACTTTTGCAAAGTTAGAATACCATATAAAAATTGCTAGAGCCCAAACATAGTCGGCTCTTTCCCACATTTATGAACATCGAGCCCAAGGGCCAGTGTACCTGCAGATCTCTATAATTTTTCTCAAATGGAATCATTAGATCATATGGTGAATCAGATCACCTAAGATAAAAGTTAATTTTTACCAATAGAATGTCTTATCACTGACAAATGAAATAACAATTCATATAACAGTATAGCACAATATAGGATTAGCACATAACTAACACGTACCTTAGATCAATGGAACAAGAACACCATGAACTAAACCCTAAAGTCTTTCTATTATGATGTTAAAGCGTTCCTAGCAGAGCAATGACTTAATACCAGCATTACAAATTTTACATCATCTAGAGATAGTTCAAGATTAGAATGACTTGAGAAGCAAAATGGCTTCTATTTATAGAGAAATCCTCCAAGTGGAAAATAACGGCTTTGGCTTGATCCCCATCAAAATAATCTCGCCCATTGATAATAATTTGACCATCTTTTAATTTTTGTCGTCGAAAATATTTTTATTTTGAGGAAAATTTCAAATTTCACTTAAAACCCATTTTTTATTAATCCAAAAATTAATATTTTGGATTAATTTCCTCAAAAAATTGACTTTGACTTAACCGTCAAGGTCCAAAGGCTCAATTTTTCTTAAAATATCCATTTTTCCATTGGTTGAGGACTTCCAAATTTGACTTTTCTTTGACCCACAAATATTTTGATTATTTTCTACTTGGAGAAAATTTAATTTCTTTATAATTATTTTTGACTCTAAATTAATTAATTTTTTGGCTTAGGATTTATTTCTAATTTAGCCAGAAAAATTAATTAATTGACACAAGAGGGGATTAATATTTTTTCCACCTTCAAATACATTAGCCATGGTGTTTAAATATGAGGGATCTGTTGACCCTGCCGCCTACACCTACCTATAAGTCAGTGAGAAAAGCCTTCAACCCCACAAGGTGTGGTTGTTGGTAGGGAACTCAGAGAACAGGCTGTCACACTAATCCCGACTCTCTCCGTTTGAGCTATTTGCTAGGTTAGCTAAGTGGGGTGGTCCCTAATGAAAAGTTAAGTTAAAAGATGTGAGTTTCTAGGAGAGTGTTATTGTGAAAATGGATTACTTTTAAGAATTTATGGGCAAATATGAAGTGAGCAACTTGAAATGACAATGCCAATCATTAATATGATTAAAAACCATAAAACCAGTGCTTTATAAGGAATTTGCTCGATAATTTAAAGATATATTTGTTCAAAGTAAAATGAAATGTTCTCAAAAGAGAAAACAAAGTAACGCTGAAATGTAAATAAGAATGGTTAGCACAAGATATGTAAGATACAAAATTCTTTTGAGATAATCAACTTTATAATTCAAAACATGTGAAACATTTCTTGCCAAAACCCAAAAAATAGTAATTAACTTGGAAATGTAAAAGAAAGGAAGTGTTAAACCAAGACATCAATATGCAATTAGACTTGAAACATGAAAAGAAAACACTTGTTTGAAATGATTATAATACTTGCTTTTGGAATACACTTTGCATATGAAAACTCAAACCATCAAGAGACATGTAAAGTAAATGTAATGGAAAGTGCTCTTGGTTAATTTTATTAATTGGCTTTACGACAAGATTACAATTTAACTCTTCAATCCTTAGACCTCACCCTCGCCCAATGATATGGATCTCACAGTGAGGAGTCAATAGAGGAGTAGAGGATCCCTAAGATGTCTACTTCAACCAACTTATGTTGGAGGTAAAATTTTAATGAGGCTAGGGGCCTTCCTACACTAAAATGCTTAGATGAAATGCAAATTGTGTTAATTCCCCAAATTAAAATAATGATACATGCAAATGCTTCAAAAAGATTGATTTGCAATGCTTGAAAATGAAATAGTGTTCAACATAAGTTGCAATTATAACTTCAATTGGAGGAATAAAATTAGCTGACAAGTGTTGCATGTGTTTCATCAATGAATTAAAATGATACAAGTAATTTGCTTGAAAGTAAAATTTGTTTCAAATAGACAATGACAAGAAATTGCTCCAATATTCAAGATAACAATGTGGCATAAAATTGAAGCATGTATTCAAGTGCTCATGAAACAATTTACCAAGGTAAATGGAAACGAATCAAAGTTTGTTAAGAATATAAAATGTTTGCATGTAAAGGATGAATTGCCCAAAGTAAAGTGTAGGCTTGTAGCTCCAAGCAACAATGAGAAAGAAAATGCAAAGCTCAAATGAAATTGTAACAAACTTTTAACTTAATGAAATGTGATAGTGAGGTTGTGTTAATTCCCAATTAAAGCATGCAAGTGAATGAAGTATGAAAGCTTAAACCATGCAAATGTTAATTCACCCAAGAGGAGCCTCCCTCTAAATGGGGAGATAGGATACCATGGGAGAAATCCCAAACTCCCACAAGAAAGTTAGATCTTTTATTAATATTACAATGAGAAGAGGGCCTTCAAAGTTCTCAACTATACTTCAAGGAGAGTCCTCACAATAATTGCTTGAAACTTGGACACTAGAATTCCTTTCTTGAGAAAGTAGTGACAAGATCTCACAAAACTTTTGCAAGGGAAACAAGGTGTGAGTTTCCTCCAAATGCCCACGGCTTAAAGAGGAAAATGGGCAGCCCTTTAGTGAACTCGACTTGGCCAAAATAAACCTCAAAAGGGCTCACGACATCCTTGGAAATCGAACCCCCAACACTTGCCAAAGGTCCTGCAAACACTTGTTAGATGTTGCGGGAAATTGCTCTTCAAAATCTGCCACACAAGAGTTAGCAAACAATCCAAACAATGGCTGCAAAATAAGTTAAGTATTGATCCGAAATTGAAAAAAGTATTACAAACTATGTGTGAAGTTGTCTATGTTACTTAGTGCAACGGATTGAAAATATTGCGAATAACACAGACACTTAAACAATTATAAAACACAATCAAAACACATCAACACAACCAAAATTGATAAAGGAGTTCACCAGACTTCCTGGCTACATCTTCTGATCCTTTAGCTTCCAGTGTTGACCTTTATATTATGTCTTCAAATGTTTGTTACAGGTGTGAGCTCAAAAACAGAGTCTCAACATGAAAATGGATCTCACTGCTGTGTTCAGCTCGAATCCTTGAGTCAAAACGAGTATACACTCGACCGTACTTGGTCACTCTGACCTCTAGACCCTCTGGAACGGTTCACAATACACTTCCCTGTCAACTTTTCTGTGTTATGGTGTTTATATAACATGTTCGATTACAAATTGTGCTAATCAAGGAATAATACGTTACATTAAAAATAGTGTATTAACCAAAGGACCAGCAGGCGTGGGGTGGACCCCGATCGTCCGGCCTTTCCCCGACACTGATCTCGAGAACAACCAATTTGACGGCTATCGCGTCCCGCTCATCAACTAATCCAGATGACCTGCGCCGTTGATCTGTCCTGTGGGATCCGACGGCTGTCGCGCGCTCTCGCGCCCCAACTAGCACGTCTGCTAATTCTCCGAAGGCATGAAAGAAAGTGGTTTTCGGGATGCTACGTGTCGAGCGCTGAGTGGAATCATGTGCTCTTGGTAGAAAACCGCTTTCTGCCTTGAAGGCATGCGATAAACCATTTACCGCTTCCCTGTTGGAACTCAAAGGACTTTAGCTTCTTTTGCATAACTTTATCGCGTCCGTTTTCCAGGATAACCTGCTTGCATGTTTCAACGCGATATGTGTCGATCTCCTTTGATCAGACAATCTCCGCTCTTGATCGCTGATCCCCATCGCCTGTGGTATGAACCAATCGCAGACTGCCACATCACCTTCTGCGCTGACATCATTAAGAACCCATGACTCTTTCTTGGGTTGCCACCCGTCCTGCTGACGTAGGCATTGACTTTTTGGCCTAAATCTTTAATTGGCTCCAATTTCCGTATCTGAACTCGGATTTGCATGTTGTTTGTACCATTGGCTTTGTATTCACGAGTACTTCATCATGATTCCACTTTCACCTGTATTTGAAGACTTTTGATCTGGAGGCTATGCTGAATCCATTTTGGATCAGTCCTCCCCACTGGAAGCTTTTGGTCCACCAAAAGTTGGTTTTAGCTATCGAGTGAGGATAAAGTTCCTTCACTTTTCCAATCTCTATCCATCGTGATTTACTTGGATTTGTACCTTTGAGTCCAACTCGAAGGTACTCAACGTTCCCTTGTCACGAAGTCCTTGTTCTCCTGTCAAGAACTGTGTCCTCTTGTAATTCATTGAGATACTCAGGCAACAAATCCTCAATGGAAGGTATCTGACCTTGCTCTTCGGGATCTTCAATCAATGAAGGTTCATACAACCTCAAGTTTTCAACATTATCGACTGAATAGATTTGCATATAAGCTCGTAGATCTAGGCGGAAAGCATTTTCACCAATTTTATCAAGTATTTTGAAAGGACCATATCTAATTGGGTTCAAATTTTTACCTTCCCCTTGCAGTCTTTCTTCGCTGATGTACAACCAGACTTGGTCACCAACTTGAAAACTATGCTCAACTCGATGCTTGTCATGTCGTGCCTTATACTTTGCTTGGCTTCTTTCCAGCTGTTCATGTACTGCTTGGTGAATTTCCTGGATTTGTTCAATGAACTTGATTGCTTTGTCCACATCACTGTGTCCATCAACTGCTATGTCTTTACCAAAGACAAAATCCAAGGGAGACTTTGGTATAAAACCAAAACAAGTCTCAAAAGAAGATCTCTGAGTAGAAGAATGTTTTGCACGGTTGTAAGCATGCTGCACATAACACAAATGCTCACTCCAAAGTTTGGGATGCTTGCTGCAATATCCTCGAAGCAACTGTATCACTGTCCTGTTAACCACTTCTGTTTGACCATCTGTTTGTGGATGAAATGTTGTGCTCTTTTTTAACTTTGTGTCCATTAACTCCCATAGACTTGACCAAAATTTCCCAACAAATCGAGAATCTCGATCAGACACAATAGAAGTGGGTAACCCAAAATGAACCCATACATTTTGAAAGAACAACTTTGCAGCTTGTTCAGCTGTGACCTGTTTATTACATGGTATCAAAATACACATCTTACTGAACCTATCCACAACTACATACAAATAATCATGACCCTTTCTAGACTTTGGCAATCCCCCAACAAAATCCATGGAAACATTTTCCCAAGGACGAGAAGGAATTGGAAGTGGAGTATACAAGCCTAATTTTTTATTACTTGGCTTGCTTGTAGCACACATAGTACATCCTTTGATATATTTAGAAACCGTGTCATTCATTCGTGGCCAATAACAAAACCTTTGCAATTGTGCAACTGTTTTACTTACACCAAAATGACCTGATATGGAGAAGTATGTGCTTCTAGAATTATGTTAACTCTTTTAGTTTGTGGAATGCATAACTTTCCCAAATGATATAAGAGTTTGTCCTTAATGTAGTAATCTAATTTTTCTACCTGCTTTCCATGACTTAAAGTTGCATATACATCCTTAAAATCTGTGTCTTGAGCATATTGTTCAATGTGAATTTCATGAATTACTGAATTATGCTTAAGTATTGTGGATGCATTTATAATTTCTTTTGATAACATGTCTGCAACCTTATTATGTATGCCCTTCTTATATCTGATAACAAGATGAAATTGTTGTAGAAAACCCATCGACTGTAATGTCTTGATTGTTGCAATTTAGTTTGTGAGTGTAAATATTGAAATGGTTGATCTGTGTGTATGATTGTTTCTTTACCCACTATGTAATGCTTCCACTTTTTAACACTTTGAACTAATGCGTACAATTCTTTATCATATGTAGGATAGTTAACTACTGCAAATGTAAATGTCTTAGAATGAAAGCATATAGGCTTTCTGTGCTGCATCAACACTGCCCCCATGGCATAGTCACTTGCATCTGTCTCGATCTCAAATGGATGCTGAAGATCTAGGAGTGCTAGTACTGGTGCTGTACTGATCCTTTCTTTTAAGGTGTCGAAGGCTTTCTGCTGTTTGCCTCCCCATTGAAACAACTGTTTCACACTTGTCAAAGCATGTAAAGGAGCTGCAATCAACGAAAAGTTAGCAATAAACTTTCTCCAATATTGCGCTGCCCTTAAGAAACTTCTAACTTTTGTAGCAGATTTGGGTTTAGGCCAGTTTACAATGACTTCAACCTTAGAGGGATCTATCTTCAATTCCACCCCCTACAATATAACCCAAATAATTCAAAGATGTCCTGCCAAATTCACATTTTGACAGTTTCACATAGAGATTTTCTCTTTTTAAAACATCTAAAATCTGCTTTACATGCTTTACATGTTCATGCCATGTTTTACTAAAAACAAGAATATCATCTAAATAAACTATTACAAAATCGTCAATAAATGGTCTAAATACATCATTCATGACTCGCATAAACGTAGCAGGAGCGTTAGTTAATCCAAAAGGCATAACCAACCATTCATAAAGTCCTTGCTTCGTCTTGAAAGCAGTTTCCCATACATCCTATTCTGCAACTCTGATCCAATGGTAGCCGCTTCGCAAGTCTAATTTAGAAAAGTAAACTGCATCTTTTAAATGATCTAATAAATCATCAGTACGAGGAAGAGGATAACAATTCTTTATTGTGATTTTATTTAGTGCTCTAAAATCAATGCACATTTTCCACGATCCGTCTTTCTTTCGCACCAGCACAATAGGTGATCCGCACGGTGATGTGCTTGGACTAATAAACCATTTATCGAGCAACTCCTGTACCTGCTTCTTTATCTCTGCATTCTCTAGAACTGATAACCTGTACATTCCAATGTTAGGTAGTGGAGCATCTTGCTGCAAATAAATTTCATGTGCTATCTCTCGCTTGGGTGGAAGCCCTTTAGGCTTTTGAAACAGAATATCATAATCGGAAACAACTTTAACTAAATCTGCTTTCTGTTTAGGATTATAGCCTTGGAATGCATCGGATTCATCAAGATCCTTTTCTTTTACAATCATTAGTAAAAATTGCTTACTTGAATTTACAATTCTTTTCATCTGTCTTAGTGTTACTTGGGAGCGGGAGCGACATTTTCAGAAGCTCTCGGTTTGGGAGCGAATCTCGGAGTGTTTTTTATATAATATATATATTTTTTATATTTTGATACATATATGTCAACAAAAACATGTAGAATAATGAATTAGATATAAAAAACATAAAAAAACATAGATTGAACCATATAACAACAATCATCTAGAAGTTATAATCTTCATCAACCACGTCCACAAGTTAGTAACATAGTAACATACAACATATTGAGTGTCATGATTCATCAATCTTAAAGTTTCAAGCTTTCAAAATTCAATATATAACATTTATCATCATTGATCACCAAAGTTGTACTTGTAAGCTAAGTGTAACTATTACAACAAATAATATATAACATGAAATGAAATGTTATAAAATGAAATGAAATGAAACAACTTTCAACTTTCATGAAGCTTCATATTCATAATTCATTACTAACGAGTTATAATTGCCAACTTCAAACTTAAATTGTCATATATTGTTTAAAAAAATATCAAAAGTTTCAAGCTTTCAAAATTCAATATATAACATTTATCATCATTGATCACCGAAGTTGTACTTGTAAGCTAAGTGTAACCATTACAACAAATAATATATAACATGAAATGAAATGTTATAAAATGAAATGAAATGAAACAACTTTCAACTTTCATGAAGCTTCATATTCATAATTCATTACTAATGAGTTATAATTGCCAACTTCAAACTTAAATTGTCATATATTGTTTAAAAAAATATCATAATAAATATGAAAGGGTCAATAGTTATAAAAGCTACTAGAAACTAGAAAAGAGAAGTAAATCTGTTATCTATTTCTTATGCTTGGGCCTCTTGCCACCACGAGAAATGTCTAATTTTTTAGTCTTGTTGGAAAATCAGGATCTTTGTCATTAATATCACCCTCTAAGCATTAATATCTAGAGGTATCTTTGTCATTACCGCTGTATCTGTATAGGGATTTTTGTCATTAATATCACCCTCTAAGCATTAACATAAGATAGAAAAAGCATACTATGTCAAGTCAATATTTTCTTTGAGTGATGCATACATTTTTAGGAGGGTCATGATAGAGGAGTTCGACAACCAATGTCACTAACATCAAGGTACATAGAGGGATTGGTGCTCTTGATTAAATACGAGTTCCATACCCTAATACATGACAAAATTCAATGGAAACATTGCAATCCCCCAATCCTGAAATCCTAAAAAACTGATAAGTCTGCTGGATTTTGAATGAAATCTAAAATTCTACTTTCTCCATATGAAATCCAATGAGGCCGGAACCACTCTCAAACATCTTAAGTCATTTCATGGAAATGTTAAAAATTTAAGTAAAAGGATGAAAATGAAGTTTAAGGAGAATGTCACTTTTACTTTAAGAATTTAACATTACCATGAATAGCATATCAATACTAGGGCCTAGACTTGATCATTACGCTGCCCCACTCAAAAATTATTTGTTTCTTTAAAAAAAATTGCATTTCGAACATTACTACAAAAAAAAAATTGCAAAAAAGACAAAACGCTCCCGAAAAGGCAGGGAGCGAAATTTTTTCTAGGGAATGCGCTCTCGACCCGCTCCTGAGTCGCTCCCGCCCGGAACGCGGATTGGGTGCGGGATCGAGGGGGGGCGCTCCCCCGCAACACTGATCTGTCTTGAATTTATGAGAGAGAAGTTATCTTTGAGTTTATGAGCCCTTACAATATATTCAATTCCATCCTTAGTTAGTTGATACTTGTTTTCAGCTCGATAGAAGATAGCTTTTCTATCGTACAAGTATGGACTTCCTAATACAATTCCACATATGTCCAATGGGACTATGTCTAACTCAACCTCATCTACAAATGTTGACCCAATAGGAAAACGAAGTTTACATTATTTCGTAACTTGTTGCTTTGTTTTATTACACACCCAACTTAATGGATATGGCTTTTTATGAGGTTTTGTTTCTAGATCCAACTTCCTTACAATTGTTTCAGAAATCAAATTAACTTGTGACCCACTATCAAATAAAGTATCAATTTTAGTGTGCTTGGAAATGACTCTAATATGAAATAGCTCATTCCTTTTCCTCTCATTACTTTCATTATCAACAGAATGTGAAGAATGACTTGTAGATGCTTTAGAATCGTTACCTTTAATACCTGTAGTTGTAACTGTTGTTTCATCACCTGAGTCTGATCCCAAGTTCTTTTGAATAGCAGCAACATTCTTTCGCTCTTTACCCCCGAATTTCTTAGGTTTCAATTCTGGATGCAAAGACTAGCGGTGTGCCTCATCGTGTCCTTCCTTATTACAATGAGTGCATGAAGGTTTATCCTTCTTCACAGTGTTTGTTTTCCTCTCCTTCCATTTCAGTTTCTTCTTTCGTTTATTCTTGTTTTCAATAGATTTGGATGATTTCCCAACATCTGGGTTTACATTTTTACCTCTAGCCTCTAGATGAGTTGCGTGGACTGATACATCATCTAAGCTAGTGGGATTAAACATAAGCATAGTATGCCTCAAATAACTATGAAGACCACCTATGTATTTTAACAATGTCTCTGGTGAGTCCAATGATATGCCTAATGTTAAAGCTCTCTTATGAAATTCCTAAGTATAACTCTGAACACTTTGACCCTTCAATTGACGTAGTGTTTGCCAACTCATCATTGCTTGCTGCATATAAGCCAAAGGATAAAATTGCTTTTTAATGGCAGAAACAAATTCATTCCAAGTTGAAATGATTTTACTATGCTTTTGAAGATCTGCTTGTGTCTTGTCTTCCCACCACACAAGTGCAGTTCCTCCAAGTCAAAGGCTAGCTAGTTGGATCTTCTTTCTTTTTGAATCAACTTTCTGCACCCTGCAATATACATCAATTTGCCTTATCCAATTATCAAGCTTTTTTGCATTAAGTTCTCCATCATAAATTGGCAAATCAAATTTTACATCTAATTTGATCAAAGAGGTTTTCTTTTTCTTCTTCTTAGAAGAACTAGTTTTTTGAGAAGACGACGATGATGATGACGATTATGGTGATGATGGAGGAGATGGTGGAGGAGACATTCCTCCTTTTCCTTTATCTTCCTTATCATCTTTGTCTGGAGGGACAAAAGGAAAAGGTTCCTTTGCTCCTTTTTCTGGTCTAGGTGATGCAGTGCCTTCACTTTTACCCTTTTTAAACTCATGATACATTTCTTCCACCATGGCACATATTGTCATGAAACTATCCAAGAACTGGGATTATAACCCAAGTGAAGCTTCATCTGCCATCCTTTGTGGAAAGACCCTTCCAATCTCTAGATTCGCTTCAACAAGTTCTCCTTCACCTTGTCTGAGCCTTAACCTAGTTAGCATTCAAATCTCCACACAAACTTGTCAAACCTTAAAAACCTTAAGCTCTGATACCACTTGATCCGAAATTGAAAAAGGTATTACAGACTATGTGTGAAGTTGCGTATGTTACTTAGTGTAATGGATCGAAAAGATTGCGAATAACACAAACACTTAAACAATTATAAAACACAATCAAAACACATCAACACAACCAAAATTGATAAAGGAGTTCACCAGACTTCCTGGTTACGTCTCCTGGTGTGAGCTCAAAACAGAGTCTCAACATGAAAATGGATCTCACCGCTATGTTCAGCTCGGTTCCTCGAATCGAAACGAGTATACACTCGACCGTACTTGGTCACTCTGACCTCCAAACCCCCTGGAATGGTTCATAATACACTTCCCTGTCAACTTTTTTGTGTTATGGTTTTTATATAACACGTTCAGTTACAAACTGTGCTAATCAAGGAATAATACGTCACATTAAAAATAGAGTATTAACCAAAGGACTGGGGGGCGTGGGGTGGACCCCGACCGTCCGGCCTTTCCCCGGTGCTGATCTCGAGAAGAACCAATCTGACAGCTCTTGCGTCTCGCTCATCAACTAATCCGGACAACCTGCGTCGTTGATCTGTCCTGTGGGATCCGACGGTTGTCGCGCTGTCTCGTGCCCCAACTAGCATGTCTGCTAATTCTCCAAAGGCACGCAAGAAAGTGGTTTTCGGGATGCTACGTGTTGAGCGCTGAGTGGAATCGCGTGCTCTTGGTAGAAAACCGCTTCCTGCCTTGAAGGCACGCGATAAACCATTTACCGCTTCCTTGTTGGAACTCAAAGGAGTTTAGCTTCTTTTGCATAACTTTATCGCGTCTGTTTTCCAGGATAACCTGCTTGCATCGTTGATCCCCGCTCTTGATCGCTAATCCCCATCGCCTGCGGTATGAACTAATCGCACATTGCCACATCACCTTCTATGCTGACATCATCAAGAACTTGTGACTCTTTCCCGGGTTGCCACCTGTCCTGGTGACGTAGGCATTGACTTTTTGGCCTAAATCTTTAATTGGCTCCAATTTCCGTATCCGAACTCGGATTTTCATGCTGTTTGCACCATTGGCTTCGTATTCACGAGCACTTCATCATGGTTCCACTTTCCCCTGTATTTGAAGACTTTTGATATGGAGGCTATGCTGAATCCATTTTGGATCAAGTATTAATGGAAAAATCAGCAAGATAAAATGTATATGTACAATTATAATTTACAAAAGGCTAAGCTAAAGAGTGAGAGTAAACTCTCGTCTTTGCTTAGCCATCTTCAAGCTTTTAGATAGCAAATGAAAGAAATGAAGTACAATATTTTTTTAAAAGAGATTTAAATTTAGAAGCTTTTGGCTTGTGTACAAGCTATGTGCCGAAATCCCTGCAAAACCACTTTGTAAGATAAGACTATGAAAGTTCAAAGAACAAATGAGAGCTCCTTTAAGAATGTATCAAGAGTGGGTTGGTCTCTCCAAAGACTTCCCCTCACGCTTGATTCTATAATCCCAACAAGATGTTCCCTTTACACAACTTCAATCAAGAATTAGTTCCATAAAGATTTAGTAATAAACAATGATAAGAAACTCTAGAGATTTATTTAAAATCAACTAGAGCATTCTATACCTAGAGCAGACTTCTAAATCAAATGTCAATGCAAGATAGCTCTACATTAACAAATCTACAAGAGCATATGGAAGCAAATTAGATCAAAGCATGAGTAAAAAGAATTATACCAATGCTCAACAATTCATCACACTCGAAAATGATGAACACCTCATGAATGAAACTCCAAAGTCTTTGTTGATATTTCTGAAAATGTACAAGGTAGCAGTGCTTCCACAAGCACAATAGCTAGTAACAATATTATACAATGTAGGAGCCCATGGCTCTATTATATAGAGAGTTGGGAGCAAATCCCAATGAAGAATGACAATGAAAAATGACATTGGAGCCAATCCCAATGGAGAAGTGATTAAAAAAGTGGCATGAGGTGACAATCCCAAAGAGAAATTCGAATTTGTTGAATGGAGCTCCAATGCCAAGTGTAAAAATTGAATTCTGGCAAGTGGACATCATTTTCTTCTTCCCTTATGTGCTAAATTCGAATTTTATCGTAGAATGACAAGTGTATATGGGTGGTAACCCATCTAGGACAATTTCCCACAAAAATCTCCACCAAATATTCTCCCAAATCCTCCCAAATGCGCATTAACTTCACAAATTCGAATTTCCAAGCAGCTTTTTCATTTAATGCTAGAAATTCAATTTTATTTGAGCACATGTTCTTTCCTTGATTTTAAAAGTCCACATCACCTTGGGACTTCACTTTAACTCCCCCATAATTTTTCACCTCATTTCTACAACATTTAGCATGTGTGGATATTTATTTTTCTCCATCTATTTAATTTTTGGTTTAATTAATTGCCAGATTTCCCACTAAACTTAGGAAAAGTGGGTTTTGAGGGTCCAAAACACATTATTAACCCCTCAAAGTGTGTTATATTAGAAAGTTGAGGGTGAGGTGTAATTTTGATTACTCATGCCCCATACAACTTCTCTAGACTACACTTATTACAATTTAAATACAATTTTATTTGCAATTTTTGACCTACGAGAAATCTAAAAAATTAAATAATCACTACCTAGACCTAACCAAATTCCACGAAATTTTTTGTGTGATCTAGTATGGTAATATACATCGACTTTAGACACTAAGATCTGTCAGGGGCTCAATCTTCAAACCGTCACCCTGGCTTTGGGGTAAAATGTGAGTGAAAAAACCCAAAAAATTATTCGCCTTTGAAAAAGAAGGGATAATTAACTAGATAAAAAAAACACTCCAAGGTGTACTCGTTTGCTGATTGAGTCCCAACATCCTAGGCATGTTACAGACTCAAAACTCATCATTACTAGTATCACTTATTACAATTCCCCGTAGGGTGTGGAATTTGGGTACAAGAAAGATGACGAGAAAATAGAAGTAGAGTTAAAAAACTCTGTTGACTGACGATATTTGATGGTACAAGTGTCCTTCTGACCATCTTTGGGCATGGAGTCTTCATATAATCATCAGGTGCCACTCCAGTGGTCAACAGGACCATGCACTAAAATATTTTTTACATCATATATTACAAATAATTCAACCTTCAAAAGGGGAATACACTTTCATTATAGACCCTCAAAATAATTACTCAATTCCATGATACAATGTGATCTAGTATAGACCAAGTGATCTGTAATAAAATAATTTAGCCAAATAGCTTAAATTATTCCCAAAACACTTTTACAAAGACATGATATAACACTAGGACTCACCTAAGACCTTGTCAATGAATGCCATCCTAGCTTTGGGGTTTAAGCTGGAGTAAAAACTCTGCCGATTATTTGTGTTTAGAAACACACATAATTCGCTGAGGTTAAAAAATCTCCTAAGATGAAATTCGTTGCCAAAATCAAAGGCTTACCTAGGTGTTGTTACAAAATTAAACGGTCATATTAACATCATTTAAATTATAATTTGCAGAAATGAGGTTTACAATGATACAATGTGTTGGTTGATGAATCTGAATTTTGAAAAATTCCTTCAAGTCTTTGGATCTTGCTTCCTTGGACTATTGAAAAAAATGTGGTCAACATCTCACTCTACTTGGGGACACGTTGCTTCGTCGAAGGAATGTGAGAATCCAGAATCCTGTGTCCAAGAAAACAAAAGTCCATCAAATAGATATCCATTCAAAATCCAAATCATTATGTATATATATAACATCTGTTGGAATAATAAAATCTACTCTAACACATTTAAAATGGAAAGACATAAAATTAAATGCAGGAAAGAAAACTAACTAATGACATAAATAAAACCCTAACTAAGAGTGCAGGGTTAGAAATACAATGCAAAGAATGCCCAATGGCATAAAATGTTATCCCTGTGGCACAATCTAGACCACTTGTTTGCTTCCGAGTAAGTCAATCGGTTGTTTGTCAGATGTCCCTTGTTGAATCTTGACCCTTTTTGGTTGATGCAAATGTTCATCACTGTGTTGCACACCTTTGTCAAATTCAATTTGTCTTCTTTTATTGCTCGGAAGATGAGATGAAGAGAAATGATATACAGGCTGGAAGAATTTGGTCGCAATTGCATTATGTTCTGAAGGATGACCCTGTGGCTCGATCTCCTGATCATCATCTGGCCTCTTTGGATTTTCAACATGGTATCTTCTTTCAACTTCTCTGTATAACCTGACCATACCACCTGCTGTTGCAAGAATAGTAGCGTATGATAAGTCCATTTGAGTACATGCACCTAAGTCAGTGGCAAACTTTTTTGCGAGAAGCATTCCCCATACATATGACACATCAATAATTGCTATGTTCATGGTGATGATTTTGTATGGATAGTTAGCCAAGGCAACTTGTAAGTCTTTAACCACACCAAGGACTTCAATTTTCTTCTAGTCCATAGAGCAAATGTTGTGATAAGGCCTTGAGATTCTTTGATTTAACTGGTCCATAACCTTCTTAGTCATGACATTGGTTGAAGCCCTTGAATCCAACATGAAATTATGAAGAAGGCTGTCGTTAACTTCTAAAGTAAGGAAGAAAGGCTGATTATCTTCATTGATCATGTAACAATTTAGATCCTTTAAATTAATCTCTTCGTCCTTTGGATGTGTATCAACCTTATCATGTTGAGCCATGCTTAAAGCTTTGAAGAATGCTGCCCTTTGAGAAAGAATCTTTAGAAGTTCAAGCATTGGGACAAGCATCTTAATATTGTTTATCCATGCAACCCAATCGATTTTCAATCCTGATATATATCTCTTGGATGCAACCTGTGTATTTTGATTTGGCTCCTTGCCCTTCTTTTGATATGTATAACCTTTACGTCTAGCAATTTCCAGAATCTGATCATGAGACAGAGTTTCACCATACATATGTGTGATAGGGCCCTTTTCATCACTAAAGTTATTGATGGTGAAAGATGGAGGGATCATGTGTGTGCAATGACCTTCCTTATTAACATTATTTACCTGCTCACTGGTTCTTTCCTCTAGGAGTTTTCTAGCAAGAGCACATGAATTTTCCTAATGAAACTTTCACAAGGTTTGCAAAATGGGATAGGTTGATCAACAACATTGGCAGACTCTAGCAGAGTGGGAGGTCTCTGGTCATTAGGAGGATTCTTTTTTGGCCATGGATTATTGTTTTTTTTTTTCTCGGTGAAAAAACTAATCTATTAAAATATATACAGAGTTCGTAAATACATCATGGCAATACCAGTTTGAGACAGGCTCTGGGCATTACACCCATGAGCCGATAATGCATCAGACACCAAAACATACTTTCGCCCTCGCAGGGGCTCCCAACTGAGACCGAGACTGAGACTGACTGTCGCTGACCATAGACGTAGGCCCTCGCAGGGGCAACGGACCCAAAAAAAGGAGGTGCCAACCATTACCTCCCACGCAGGGGAGTCTGCTCTTGCCCATATCATTAACAAAAATTACATGTCATAGATAACAAAACTGAAAACGCCAAAGACTATAACTGCAACTTGAGCGACCAGGCAAACCTTGAGCGCGAGCGCCATCATTCGTCCGGTTGCTCTTCCACAATTGGGCACCACCCATAGTAGTCCGGCTCAGCGTCAGTTGGAGAGGTCGCTGCCTCTTCCCCGATGCCCGCCTTTGGAACATTCTGAGCATGCTTGGCAATTTCCGGGTCGGTAGCCGGAACCTTTGCTTCCTGCTCCATATCAGCTTCCGGAGCCTGCTCTGCTTCCTCTGCATTTACTTGCATCCTTTGCTCCTGAACATTCATGGGGTCGTCATCCTCTGGATCATTCTCAATAAACAGAACAGAAACATGCACGCTAATCCTTGGGTTGTTTGTCGAGCTGGTAAAATTGAAGATGGTGGAACCAAAGGCTGGCAGGGTGGTCGAGCCTGAAGCCCCTGCATCCAAGAATTGACTGGAATGTAAGGGGGTGGCTCCAATGGTTCTGGCAAGATTGCAGTGGCAACAATGACCAGCACGGTCCCCTTCAGGCCTGCGTGAGCCCCCTCCTCTAGACGAGCCTCGACGGCTAAGCATATGCTGTCGAGGTCTCACCATTGAGGGATGAGAAATCCAACAAACCACAAGATGAACCAGGCTTTCTGAAACCAGAGCCGACCGCGTGATGAACCCGTCCACCTGAGAAGGGATCTCAACAGCGACAGAAAGGCCAGCCAACTGCATAACTGCCAACATTCCCTGCTCAAACCCTGTTTTATTCTCAGCTTCCTCACCTACCCTGCTCGGGGTCCTATCCGCCATTACTGTTGCCTGACGCTGGATCGAATGCGCTCTCCGGGCATTAACTGCTCCAGGTCCCCTCGCCTTAAACCTCCCTTGACCTTTCCAGATATTCACAGTGGGTGCCACGTGATGGCTGAGGGGCGGCATGTGTCCAGCCGCCCACTCCTGTCCCGTCTCATATGTCACCCGCATCCGGGGGGCCATGGATTATTGTTACCTCTATTATTATTATTATTATTATTTCTTGGTTGCATATTCTGAGCTTGATTTCGTTCCATCTGAATCAGCCTAGACTGCATGGCACTCATTTCTCATTTCCTTAATCATTTGTGTTAATTCTTTAATAGAGTTAAATTTCTTGAATAAATATTTTCCTTCTCTTTTGTCCCCATATTTATCTTTGAAATTTGAATGCATTGAGGATAGCTTGCAAAGAATCAAAAGTAGCATCTGGCTTATCCAAAAACCATTGCAAGGCATCATCTTCTAAAGAAAGGACAAAGAGCTTCATTCTAACATCCTCATGATTGTATTGAGCTGCATGAGCATGTCTTAATATGAAGGATGTGAACTTCTTGATGTGAGCATCAGCATTGATCGCATTATTCCCTTGAAAAAGTGGAATCTTGTCTATATCGACATCTGGAAGGTTGTGAGGGTATCCCTGAATGTTGGTGAAGTTGCAAGGCCTTTAGAAATCCATGAGGTCTTGACTGATGGGATCAGGGAAAAGCAAGTGGATTTCAGAGAGGGCTTCCTGTCTGATAAAGATTAAGTGCTTGCTAGAATGTAATTTGTTTAATCGAGCTCTTGAAGCCTTTTCAAGATCAGGAGCGGGGTTAACCAAGCTAGTAGGATTTCTTCTAGTATAAGCTCTTGTGAATGGATGAATCAATGGACTCGCCACCCAAACAGGAAACTAACCAAAACGTCTAGTTGCTAAAAGTGCAGATAGAAAAATGATGAAAGGATTGGTGAGAGAATTAAGGATAGGATGATGAAGAGATGTAGAGATAAAGAAGATGTCGTTGAAGTGTCGAGAAAAAGATAAACCTAACCCTGGAAACAACGCCGAAAATGTTGTCGCTCAAGTTGTAGAGGCAATGTGTGACAGCGACTTAGGGTAGGGGTTGTCACTCTGATACTTGCCCTCTCCGTTTTAGAGTTCTCCCAACAACATGCTATGGGGGATAGTCCCTATGGAATATGAGAATTCGAGATCTGTTGGCAACCAACAAATCCGGGAGACACAACTGAATGGCCTAGCCACTTGGTTGATTTAGCAAGTTTTAGAGATTAGATTAGATTATCATTCGAGACTAGTGCCTTATGGAATCAAATACTTGCTTTATATCAATTATACGCCAAATCACTGGATGAACAATTGCTGCTTGGAGATGCCTTGCTAACCTATATGTTATGCAAGTCCTACAACCTAGATGAGATGCAAAGTCTTGGTTTATTTTAATTAAATGCCTAGTTAGGTGTATACCTTAATCCTTCGCTGTTTTGAGGCTAGTCTCTAATTTAAGTTGTAGCGAGAAGTAAAGGCGAAGCAAGAAATGGCTTGGTTAACGATACCTCCCTTTGAAATTTAACTACCTGGTGCCTTCGGCGCTGCAGAGGTTGTGGCTCTGATGACTACAAGGTCACCGTGTTAACCACTAGAGAGGGTCTATCCTTCACAAGCTACAAGAAGAAGGGTGGCCCTATCTTTCTATCAACCAAGCTTATGCTTGGAGGATAATTAATTAATGTAGGACTAGGCCTTGGATGTAAATGCAAGATGATGAGTGCTCTTAAGATGAGATTACTTAATGTTCCTTAAGTACTTAGTTACAATTGATCTTAAGCTATGACAGCAAAGTACTTAATAATAAATAAATGATAATCTCAACCACAAGAGAAAGTGCTTAAATTCAATAGTGCCCAAAAGATATATCCAATGTAACCAAGAGATAATTGCTCAAGTACTAAATAAAAGACAAGATTAATGCTCTTTATAACAATTCACCAATATGTCAAAGATAGAATTAGATTATCACAATAGATCAACCATGAACAATAAATTCCATAACAATAATGACGAATAAGAAAAATTAGAGCACTTATCCACGATATTACTTGGAACAATTAGTCAAGGTTCTTTAGAGACCATACAAGAATAAAAAGGGTACCTATAAACAATTGCTCAAGAGATTGACAATTTAGATGATTAGTGTTCTTTAAATACAATTAGTGACTCGAATTTTTGACAACAAATTATCACAATGCCAATTTTACGTAGAACAATTAGATTTCCAATTCAAATATTAATATGCCCAAGTCCAATATCCCTTTTAATTACCAACTTAAGCAATATCAACCATTCAGAACTATATTCAACTTTTGAAAATGATTTGTGAAGTGCTTTCATGAGTGAGTTATTTAGTGTGAAATTATGACCTCTTAGATTATGAAACTCACAAGAAAGCAATGTGTTAGTGTTCTTATTAGGAAGCAATATAAGCAATTTATCAACTTCTTTAACAATCCAACGTTACCAATGTAAACAATCCTTTTCACAATGTGTTATGCTTATCAATAGAGCATTGACCAATATTAAGGAACCTTTATGCAACCTATGCTAAAATTCTATTATAATAGTAAGCTAGATATGCCAAATTAAATCCAATACTTCTTGAATTAAATGAGAGCACTTAGAATGCAATAAATAAAATACTTATGAGTGCAAAAGGAAAATGCATGCAAAATGCAAATGAGGCAACAAAGGAAAGAATTAGAAAGCATCCCTCTTAAACTACTTCGCTGACACAAGATTGTAAACAGTGATGCAAAGGAAACCAAGAGATAAATGCTTATTTGAGTTTAGGATCCTTTTCCAGTGTCACAATGGTGAAAATTCCAAATTGGAATCCTATTGCAGCAACTGGTATTATTTCTTCTAATTGTTAATTAATTTAACAATTTATTTGCTACGAGCCTACGACAAATATCAAAATAAACATATTGCAACCTTCATAAATAAAATACTGCGGAAAAATAATGTGCTGGACACTAGAAATGCTAACACACACACATAAAATATGAGACAATTATTTTTGGACAAATGTCCCCGAAAAAACCCAACTTGGGAAAATCGGTGCAGCAATGAGGGTTTTTATTATTATGTAGCAGTGAAAATCTGAGTACAATCTAGATACTTGAAACTGGCAATCCACAACAAGAAATTTTGGGCAAAATTATTGAAGGGAATTTACCTTTCCTCCACCAGCAATCCCGACACAACTTGCCTTCAGTAACTCAGCCCTTTGATCTTTTGCATCAGCCTTTGCGCTGTTCTGCGCAGTCTGCTTGACGTCAAGCCTCCAACTAGTCTCTGATGAAGTCGTTCTGCCTCCAGCTGTTGAAGAAATCGTCTCTTCGGCCTTTTGGAACCTCTGCTCGACTTCTAGAACTGAGAATGATTTTCTCTCTAGCAAATCGAACTACCTTCTCTGAAGCAAATGCGCAGTGCTTTGCGCTGCCTCAATGGGATAACTTGACCCTCTTGCTGCTGCCTCTTCGGATCTGGAAATCCTCCTCCGGATCACTATCCCTGCCCCTCACTCAATGCTTCGATCTCTGGCTCTTTTCGACAACTGATTACTGCTACCTAGGAAATCGATCTGCCAAGAAATCAAATTGCTCAAGTGTCTTTTCCATCACCACATCGACCTCCTCTTATAATCCACTGTTGGAGCACCAACGACCAAGATTAAAACATAATCGATGGCTAGGATCATCTTTGGATCAATTCGTGTGAGTTTCTAGATCATTCTCGCCTTATCTCAATTAACACTGATTAATTAATCATATTCCCTAAGTTTAGGCTTAGGGAATATTTAAAAATTGGTTAATAATCTAATTGAGACACTTCTAGGTGGAATTTCCAAAAACAATTTCTTGGTTTTGGAGATCTCATGTATTCTAGCCTCTCCACCAAATTTCGTGGCTAGAACACATCCGATGCTACAAAAACCAATAAGTATTACGTATGATCAGACTTTATGATGCTTTCCAATCAACGTGACAATCATTTTTTTTTTTTTATGAAATATGCTAAACAATGATTACCCAATTGATGCAATGACTTGTTAATGTATTTAGGTGACTTATTAGTTAGATTTATGCCACTTAGGTGAGTTTTATACCAATGTAAGCAAATGATCAGAGATTGTTAGTAAAACAAAGATGAAAATGAGGGTTTGAGGCAAGCCAATAGGCCTTTATGCCTTGAAAATGACTAGCTTGCTTGCCCAAAACTCCTCCAATGAGTTGACCTCTTGCAACCACAATTATTAGCTCAAAAATTTAATGATAATCCAAATGATGACTGAAATGAGGCAATGAGGGATGGAAGAAGGCAAAGATGAGGGCTATAGGCCAACACTAGGCCTAAAGGAGGGTAGTGGCTTGGGTTCAAGGCCTAATAGGACTACAACAACTAGGAAAGAGGCCAATAGGCCTACCGTCAAGGGCTAGGAGGCTGCTGAGAGGGAAAAGAGAGGCCGTATGGCTTGCGACAGAGGGCTAGGAGCTCACAGAGGGAAGAAGAAGGATCGTAGAGGGAGGATGAGGCCAACGAAGCAAGAGAAGAGGGCTAGTGGAGAAGGTTAAGGCCTTGGGAAGGCCTGCGGTTAGGAGAAGTAACCCTTTAAGGCTTGCGACAGGGGTAAAGGGGGCACGACAAGGTTATGGAGGGCAAGATAGGTAAGTGGCTCACCAAGGGAGGAAGAAAAGGCCACGAGAAGGGCATATGAGGGCTACGCTAGGCTTAGGAGGCCCCAAAAGAAAATTTTGAACTGCTACGAAATTAAATTTTGACTCTGATTTTCAAAAAATTGCCAGAAAGTTGCCATGAATTCTCTTATAAGAGTTAGCGGCTTCCTCTTTTGCTTGAGCGTTGAGCTTGAAAGGTAGCCGGAAGCTAGATCTTCCCTTCCTAGGCCTAGATCTGCCACAAAACCCCAACGATTTCCTTCAAAGGGCTAGACGTCTCACTTGGGTGAGAGAAACCCTTCAAGCCCATCTGGGGTAGGCCATCGAGATTTTTTTTTCCTATATATATGCAGACCCAAGGATGGGGGGCAAACCCAAAGATGGTGGGCAGACCTACCCATGGTTTTATGCATGGGTTTTTCACATGGTTTTGGGTATGATGGTTTTCTACCCATGGTATTTTATAGATCTTGGCAAGGGAACTATGATTATGTTCTAATCCAGGGTTAATGGATTATGGTTTATGAATGTTTCGACATGTATATATATGTATCGTAACATTGAAAGGAACATAATGAAAATTAATCTGGTAGTCCCGGTTTTGAGATCCAGGGGAAAACCTCTGTGTATATTTGTTTTATGTCCTTGCCATTGTATATTTTCCGTTTTTAAGAATTCATTTGTAGGTAATTTCTGTACAGGGTTAAAAACTACACTGTTTCGACTTCAAGAGGACGCCTTTGCTGCTGAGGGGTTTTGCTAAGGCCTGTGGTAGGCCTTGTTCAGTGGGAGATTTGCGGGATCGATTCTTGTGGTGAAAGATGACGAACAATGGAAAGATAGAGATCGAGAAATTTAATGGTTAGAGTTTTGAGTTGTGGAAGCTCAAGATGGAGGATATGCTGGTGGATAAAGATTAATGGATCGTGGTAAATCCGGGTACTCAACCAATGGCAATGTCAGTAGAAGATTGGGAAAAGTTGGATCGGAAGGCAAAGAGCACAATACAGTTGTGTGTCTCAGATTCAATATTGTTTTATGTATCAGGGGAAGCTACGACGAAAGATTTGTGGGTCAAGTTAGGGACTTTGTACCAATCTAAGTCTGGTGAAAAAATTGTTCCTGCGGAAAAAGCTGTATAACCTGAGGATGAAGGATGGAAACTCGGTGACAAAGCATCTGAACGCCTTTAATATTGTGATAAGCCAGTTGTTATCTGTTGATATAAAAATTTCAAACGAAGATAAGCGCATCAGTTTATTGTGTTCTCTACCAAATTCGTGGGATAGTTTGGTTGTTGCAATAGGTAGCAATACAACTACCTTAAAGTTTGATGAAATAGTCTCATCCTTGCTGTCGGAGGAGATGAGACAGAAAAACTGTTGAAGTTTCTAAGTTTACTTAGTTTAGAAACCCTTCATGCATTTTTTCTGATTTATTCCTACCTACTTGTTATTTTTCTTTAACAAGTTATTTACAAAGTAAATATTGAAAATAAACACCAATGCATGCTCAACATATTACAGATTAGCAACTAAAAGAAACAAGAACAAACACACCACATGACACCATTATTTTTGGACCATTGTCCCCGGAAAAGCCCAATGCGAGAAAACCGATGCAGTTATATGAGGGTTTTTTTTATTAAGCAATATCATAGTACAATCTGGGTATCGGAACTGGCCTACCCAACAGAGAATTTCCTTAGCAGCTATACCTCACTGTTTGAGAGAAATCTCTTGGCTGAAACCCTGGAAAATCCTTCCGGCAATTCCTCAGCACAAAACTGCTCCTGCAACCCAGCGTCTGCCCAATCTGGACTGCGTCAGCCCTCTCTGTCCCACGTTGGCCCTGCATCTGCCTTTCTTGGCCTGCGTCAGCCCCAAGAGGCCTAGTGTCAGCTAAGGGAGCCTCTGCGTCAGCTGCACTGGCCCCTCTAGTGCTCTGCGCAGCACTTGGCTGCCTCTGTGTGGCCCTGCGTGAGCCCTTGCTGGCTTTGTGTCACTCTCCTTGGCTGCTGCGTTGCTCTTCCGACACAATCTCTGCCTTCTCTGTTTCTCTGTACTCAATGCCCTCAGTTGCTCTCCCGATCACTGATTCTATCTCTCTTAGCAAACCTCGCTCTAGAGAATAAAATGACTGATCATCTGGTGTCCTCTCCAACTGACCCTCAAGTCTCCTCTTATACTTTTCTCGTTGACATGTCAACGGCCGGGATCAAGTCCCTAATCAACGGCTAAGATTAGATCTTGCTTGATCCATGTCTTTTGGACCACTCTAACACAGTTTCATATTAGTATACATTAACATTTTATTTTCCCTAAGTTTAGACTTAGGAACTCCTTTAAAAATATTAATTATTTTAATATCTCCTCATTTGTTTAGAATCTGCCTAATCCCTTTCCAGGTATTGGAGATCTCATGTGCCCCAACCTCTCCACCAAATTTTGTGGCTAGAGCAAATCTGATGCTACCCCAAAACAACAAAAACATGAAGAGTCAGAATGGAGATGCCTTGTCTGTACGAGGGTGGTCCCAGAACATAAACAAAAATAAGTCCTGAAGTGGTAGATCTAAATCTAGACGGAGATCTAAATCTCCAGGAAAACCTGTAAAGGTATGTTGGAAATGCGGAAAGGAAGGGCACTACAAAAATGACTGTAGATCGAAATCTCCTGAGAAAAGAAAGGGATCTGATGTTGCTCCTTCTACAAAGGTGAAAACCACCTCCGATGAAGGTGCGGATGTGTAGTTGGCTTCTTCTTCAAGTACACATGTGTAGATCATGAGGCACGATTGATTGACTCAGGTGCATCCTTTCACTTCACTCCCTATAGGGAGTGTTTCTGCGAGTATGAGAAATATGATGGTGGTGATGTCTTCATAAGAGATGATAGGTAGGCCAAAATCATCGGATGCGGAGAAGTCATGCTGAAGTTGCAAGGTGGTAGGATTAGAACACTTTTTGGTGTTCTGCATATTTCTGCATTGGCCAGAAATCTGATTTCTGTAAGCAAGATGGATGATGTAGGTATAAAAACAATGTTCGAGAAAGATACCTGCAAGATGGTTCAGGGAGCAATGGTATTGATGCGAGCAGTTCAGATTGGAACTTTGTACAAGCTTTTGGGTTTTTGAAAGTGGAGCAGAAATCCTAGTGGTCTTTGGAGAAAAGACCATGTTATGGCATCACAGACTTGAACATATTGGAGAGAAGGGCTTTCGAATACTACATGGTAATGGTATTGTAGAAGGTATGTCTAATTGCTCTCTGGATTTCGATTCCTGTGAACATTGTGTATATGGGAAGCATAATCAGGTGAGTTTCCCCTCTGGTGGTAAGAGCGCGAAAGGGATATTAGAGCTTGTGCACAGTGATGTGTTTGGACCTGTGTCGGTTCCATCACTGGGTAACTCTGTGTACTATGTCTCTTTTATAGTGACTTCTCAAGGAATACATGGATATATTTGCTCAGGAAGAAATCTGAAGTCTTTGACAAGTTTAAGGAATTTAAGGCTTTGGTGGAAAATTAGACAGAGAAGAGGATCAAGGTGTTGAGGATAGATAATGGTGGAGAGTTTTGCAAGAAGGAATTTGAAGAGTTCTATAAGAAGTTTGGTATAGCACAATAAAAGACTACTTCATACACACCTCAACAAAATGGAGTTTTAGAAAGAATGAACAGGACATTGATGGAAAATGCAAGAAGCATGCTCAGTGGTGCCGGGTTAGGACACGAATTCCAGGTAGAGGTAGTGGGGAATGCAAGTTGCCTGGTTAACAGATCACCTTCATCAACATTGGAGGATAAGACTCCACATGAGCTATGGATTGGTAAAAAGCCCTCTCTTTCACATCTGAGGGTATTTGGCTGTGATGCATATGTACATGTTCCAAAGGAGAAAAGAATCAAGTTGGATAGTAAATCTAAAAGGTGTAGCTTTATTGGGTATAAGGATGGTTTAAAAGGTTATAAGCTTTGGAACCCAGAAATAAGGCAGGTTGTGTACAACCAAAATGTGGTGTTTAGAGAGGTGAAAGATGTTATTAAACATGAAGTCCTACCAAAAGAACATGAGAAGATAGAGTTTGAGCTAAAGGAGGAAGAATCAGACTCTACAACAGAACAAGAATTAGAAGATAAAGAGCCACAAACTCCAGCTTTGAGAAGATCAAAGAGAGAGAAGGAAACCAAAAAGGTATAGTCCATCTGCTTTCTGTTCAATTTTGCTTTATCTATTACTGATGATGATCCCGAAACTGTCAGGGATGCAGTAGATTCAGAGGATGACAAACTCTAGAAAGAGGCCATGGTTGATGAAATGACATCTTTGGACAAAAATAAGGCTTGGGATCTGGTGGAGTTGCCCACTGGGAGGAAACCCATTGGAAGCAAATGGATGTTTTAGAAGAAGATGAATGCAAAAGCAAGGTGGAGCAATGTTGCAGGAAGCGCCCCCCAGTTCCAAGGCCTGAAGTGCGTCCTGTGCGGATGCGTCCCTGGAAGCTCGCTTCCAAAATTCGGAAGCACGCTTCCGCCTGTTTTGTACACTTCTTGGAAATTTCAGAAGCTTTCCTCCGAAGTGCGCATCCGAATCTCTGAAGGGCGCTTCGTACGACGCTTCGACAGTATGAAGTGTGGCGCTTCGGAGGGTGAAGCGTACGCTTCCGAAAAAGCACCGCGCTGTTTAGAAAATCGTTTTTTTTTTAATTTTAGGTGATTTTGCTTGTTGGGGTGGGTCCACCTTGGGTTAGGGTGAGGAATGAAGGCAAATATATATATATATATATATATATATATAGCAGATGCTCCCTCATGGTAATGTTAAATTCTTAAAGTAAAAGTGACATTCTCCTTTATTTTTCATTTTCATCCTTTTACTTAAATTTTTAACATTACCATAAAATGACTCAGGATGTTTGAGAGGTTCTAGCCTCACTGGACTTCATATGGAGAAAATAGAATTTCATATCCTATTCAAAATTCAGTAGACTTAACAGTTTTCAGGAATTCAGGATCAATGGGATTGTGGCATTTCATTAGATTATATCAAGTATGAAGGTATGCGATTAGCATTTAATCAAGAGCACGAAGCCCTATATGTACCCCAGTGTTGGTGGTGTTAATTGTTGAACTCCTTTGTCACGCGGCACACCCTTAGCAAAAAATTACCTTTCAATCAAGTCAAAATCATCGATCAAGCATGTTAAGCTTTTTCTACCATATTTTAAGTCTTGAATTAGGTAGTTTGATCAAAATTGGGCAATGTTGACTAATATCCCTAGACGATCGAGGTAGAGGCAAAGGCTAGACAAGAGGAGAAGAATCTAGATTCTAGATGGTTGATGCATCTAAATGGTTGATGTTCGAATAATTAATCATTAATGTACAATGGATGTTATATCTATCTTGATTTATGCAAAAATATGCATGTTTTCATCTCTTCTACAACTAATTTGGTATGTGGGATGTTTGTTTTGAGTATAAATGCAAAAAATATAATATATATATATATATATATATAGCAAACGCTTTCGCAGACGCTTCGCTTCCTAGATTTTTGAAAAATGACGCTTCCGCGTCTCCGCTTCCAAAAAACGTCCCCACTTCATCCTCGCTTCATGCAACATTGAGGTGGAGAAATACAAAGCTCGGTTGGTAGCAAAAGGTTATTCCTAGGTGTCAGGAATTGATTTTGGTGATATTTTTTATTTTGTTGCCAAGTTAGCTTCTATTAGATTACTTTTATCTATTGCTGCTGCTTTTGATTTTGAGGTAGAACAGATGGATGTGAAGACAACATTTCTTCACGGGGATCTGAAAGAAGAGATCTACATGAAGCAGCCTGAAGGCTTTGCGGTGAAGGGTAAGAAAGAACTGGTATGTAGGTTAAAAAAGTCTCTGTATGGATTAAAACAGTCACCAAGGATGTCGTATCAGAAATTTGATACATATATACGGGGGATTGGCTTCACTACAAGCAAAGAAGATCACTGTGTGTATTTTAAATTAATTGGTGACGTGTTATTTATTTGGTTTTGTATGTGGATGATATGTTGTTGATTGGAAATGACAAAGAAATAATCTGGGATTTGAAGACCCAATTGTCCTCCAAATTTGACATGAAATATCTTGGTGTTGCAAACTATATTTTGGGCATGGAAATTAAATGAGATCGGACAAAGAGGAAGCTCTTGTTAAACCAGAGGAAGTATGTCGAGACAATACTGCAGAGGTTTAATATGCAGGATGGTAGACCAATGAAGGTTCCTATTCATGTAGGTGTAAAGTTATCTGTTGAACTGTGTCCCAAGACACAAGAAGAGAAAGAGGACATGTTCCGTGTTCCGTATGCAAGTGCAGTCGGTAGCTTGATGTATGCAATGGTCTGTACTAGACTAGACATTGCACATGCAGTGGGAGTATTGAGCAGATTTATGTTAAAACCAGGGAAGGAGCATTGGACACAGTGAAGTGGGTTTTCAGGTATTTGTGTGGCACCAGTGATTATGGTCTATACTTACCAAGGAAGACCAAGATTGGGCAGAGTTTTGGACATCTGTGGCTTTGTTGATGGAGACTGGGTTGGAGATTTGGATCAGAGAAGATCTACAAGTGGGTATGTGTTTAGCCTATTTGGAGGAGCAGTAAGTTGGATGAACAAGAGAGAGCCTGTAGTGGAACTTTCAAGTACAGAGGTAGAATACATGGCAACCACTTATGCAAGCAAAGACGCTGTTTGATTGCAGAGATTGTGTTCGAGTATGGGGTTAGCACAACGAGCTATAAGGATAGACTGTGATAGCCAAAGTGCAATTTTTTTGGCAAAGAACCCTGTTTATCATTCAAAGACGAAGCACATTGATGTTCAGTATCACTTTGTAAGGGATGTGGTTGAGGACAAAAAGATGTTGCTGGTAAAAGTGGACACTTTGAAAAATGTTGCAGATGCATTGATGAAGTCTGTGAACACTGAGAAGTTTTCTTGGTGTAGAGAAACAATGGGCGTTACAAGGCTGGACAATGACTAATTTCTCCTGTGACCCCCTGTGTGGAAAAGAAAACAAGTGGGAGAATGTTGGGTGTGTGTTATATTCTTTGCACGACTAATCGCATGCACAAGGGGGTCATGGGGGCTGGTAGCCCCCCTGCACGGGGTCTAGGGTAGCGCCCCAAGATTTTTTTTCTTCCTATATATATGCGGACCTAAGGAGGTGGGTAGACCCAAAGATGGTGGGCAGACCTACCCATGGTTTTGTGCATGGGTTTTGCACATGGTGTTAGGCATGATGATTTTATGCCCATGGGATTTTGTAGATCCGATCAAGGGAACTACGATTATATTCTAATCCAGGGTTAATGGATTGGGGTTTATGAATGCTTCGACATGTATATATATGTATTGTAACATTGAAAGGAACATATTGAAAAATCAATTTGGTAGTCCCAGTTTTGGGATCCAAGGGAAAATCTTTGTGTATATTTGTTTTATGTTCTCGCCTTTTATATTTTCAGCTTTTAAGAATTCATTTGCAAGTAACTTCTGTATAGGGTTAAAAACTACATGTAGCACAATATAGGATTAACACATAACAAGCACGTACCACAGATCAATGGAAAAAGAACACCATGAAATGAACACCAAAATCTTTCTATTATGATATTAAAACATTCCCAACAGAGCAATGGCTCAATACCGGCATTACAAATTTTACATCATCCAGAGATAGCCCAAGATCAGATTGATTTGAGAAGCAAAATGACTTCTATTTATAGAGAAATATTCCAAGTGGAAAATACTGTCTAGTTGGCTTGATCCCTGTCAAAATAATCTCGACGGTGGTAATAATTTGATCATCTTTTAATCTTTGCTGTAAAAAATATTTATATTTTGGGGAAAATTTCGAATTTTACTTGAAACCCATTTTTTATTAATCCAAAAATTAATATTTTGGATTAATTTCCTCAAAAATTTGACTCTGACTTAACCACCAAGGCCCAAGGGCTCAATTTTTCCGTTGGTGGGGGGCCTCCAAAATTTGACTTTTCTTTGACCCATGAATTTTTTGATTATTTTCCACTTGGAGAAAATTTAATTTCTCTACAATTAATTTTGATTCTAAATTAATTAATTTTCTGGTTTAGGATTTAATTTTAATTTACCCAGAAAAATTAATTAATTCACACAAGAGGGGATTAATATTTTTTCCACCCTCAAATACTTTGGCCCGTAGTGTCTAAATATGAGGGACCACGCACTAATTACATCAGATATTACAAATAATTCAAACCTCAAAGGGGGAATACACTTTCATTATAGACCCTCAAAATAATTACCCAATTCTGTGACACAATATGATCTAGTATAGACCAAGTGGTTAATTTTCAGATTGTTCTATGCTGTATCATTTACTTTAGCCCAATTTGATACTTCAATTAGCAATCTTTTCAATACCAATTAATCTTTCCAATTATCAACAGTAATTGAAGATAAATCAATAAATGCAAATGAAAAAGGAGAGAATCAACACATCAACAAAAGACACCAGATTTGGTCAAAGACCAGGGAAAAACCCCACAAGGGGGAAAACCCTTTGAAATTCTTCTTTTATTACATTCTCATAAAATGTTCAACAAAGAGTACAATGAACCCAATACAATATCATCCAACAAAATTATCCCAACAATGTTCAAAAATATGTTTCTAGCATCAATATAGATCATAGACAACTTTTCTTGTCTGCGGTCAACTATCAAGTTTTAGCTCTACTTTCCAGTTGTAGGGAGGAGGAGGTATGTGAGCGACTGAGAGCTTCTAGTCGCTCCTTTGAGCTTGCAAGCCAATGACTGCAACCAAAGATTTCCTTTTTCAAGCCAATGACTGTAACCCAAAACCCTAGAAACACGTGCCAGCTTCGAACCTTGTGATTTCAGACCTTTGCAAACTTTTTTCTTCGACTCAGCTTTAGATTTGTACGAACCAATCAATGAAGAAGAGAAGAAGAAGATGCTTGATGATGTCCAAATGAGCTTGAGGTCAGTTGTATTTATAGGCTTCCAAGGGTGACCAATTTCCTGTTAGGGTCAACTTGTCCAAATTTGCATATGTGGGCTTTTCTTCATAAGTACACTTTCCCTTATCCAAATTGAGTGCTTCAATAGTCAAAATTGGTCCTCTCGAAAAGAGGAATTTATTCCCATGGTTGGAATTTGTCATTGAGCTGCCAAATTTACACTCCCTCTTAGCTAGGGAGAAATTCCAACTCCATCATGCCATGTGTATCCTGTTGTCATATCATGTCCCATCTTTGCTCAACTCTATCTACTGAAACATTCTCGAATCTAAAGAAGAAGAATCATTGGGGAGCTAAAGCTACCACCCTCTACATTGTCAGAGAGCACATCTCAATCCGAAACAATATCAGGGAGCACATCTCAACATGAATATTCATCAGAGAGAACATCTCAACCCGAAATATCATGGGGGAGCTAAACATCTTTGACCCCATATCGAGCAATAGGTGATATAAGGGAGCACATCTCAACCCATCCTATTGCCTACCAATCTTCCCGTCAATGACCTTCAAGGGTCATGTGGTAGAACACCTGCATCATAATCCGAGCTTGGGCAAGATACCTGACTTACCAAAAGGTAAGGATCACATGCCCCCAAGCCTCCTCAACCCGTTGGCTAGACGAGGAGGGACAATCCCAACAAGCCCGACTTGTGGGTATGATGCGAATTGGGGTATACTCTGCAAAGACCAAGATAGGGAAGCAACATCTCCAACCCTATGTGTAATAGATAGGGGTGGTACCCTATTGTTCGGAGATCCCTCAATCCCAGGAACCCTCCATCTCAATTCCACACCCTGGGAGCTCAAATAGGGGGGAAGAACTGGCTCAGTGTCCTCGATCAGTGATGCCCCTTATTAGGAGGGGTCACATCTGTCGGTCCAAGCTGCTCTTTGAAGACCAAAAGCTTCCCTTTTGGTAAAGCCTTGATGAGAGTATCTGCAATTTGCTCATCTGTCAATATATGATGAATTCTAACGGCTCCACTCTGCATCATGTCTTGAATGAAATGATATCAGTTCTTTATGTGTTTGGACTTGTCATGAAATACAGGATTCTCTGCCAAACATATCCCACTCTTATTGTCACAATATATCACTATAGTGTTTAGGACTTGCTCAAATCGCTCTCCAAAGAGCTTCCTCAACCAAACTGCTTTGCAGCTAGCCATGCTAGTGATGATGTACTCTGCCTTGGCAGTACTCAATACTACATACTTTTGTTTCATGCTCATCCAAGATATCATGGTAGATCGAAGGCTAAAATAATATCCAAATGTACTCTTCTTGTCGACAACGTTTCCTGCCCAGTCAACATCGATGTATCCATGAAGTTGAACATCTCCGACAAAATATCTCAGACCAAGTGTGATTGTTGTTGATTTCTGTTAGCATCGAATGTGCTCTAAGCCTCAAAATTTGCAGGGTGGCTAGGACACATGTATTCCAGAATACCTAGAAATCGTTTTGGGAAATTCCACCCAGAGAAGGTTTTATTAAAATAATTAATTATTTTTAATGGATGCTTAAGTCTAAACTTAGGAAATTAAAATAATTAAAGGGTATTAATTAAATTAAGGGTGAAACTTCTAGAAGAAGACAAGGATTAAACCAAAATGATCTGAGCCATTGATTAGAATCTAATTTGGGCCGTTGGTTACTCAACGAGAAGATTATATGAAGAGGTTGAATGTGCATTTGGAAGACACATCCAGTGAGAGATCCAAGATCGATTTTCTCAAGAGAGTAGCGCAATAGTAGTCGGAGAAGTGATTTCTTGCAGTGAGGGGCAGGGATAGTTTTCGGAGGAAGTTTTCCTGATTCAGAGAGTACAAGGCAGAGAGGGAAAAAAGACGTCCAGAGAAGCTGATGTAGAACCACGCTGTGGCAACGCAGAGCTTTAGAGGGAGATTGAAATTCTGCTGAGGAACAGTTGGATCTAGTGCCAAAGCTAGGGTGTGAGACCAAGATGTTAGAGGGCCAAAGTTTCCAGCCAACAGAGGATCAATAGGAGGTGCAGTGCAGTCCCAACAACAGTGACATAGTGATTATGTGGGTGTGACGTAGTATTGCCCAAAGGCAGCACAAAGGCTCATCTCCAGCACAGACTAGTGCCTGATCTTCCAGTGACAGGTTGAGATCATTTCACTACCTTTTTCCCAGTTAGATCTCTGTATAGGATTGCCAGTTTGGGCATCCAAAGAATTGTATTCAGAAAACTACTGCATAATAATAAAAACCCTTAGCTGTTGCATTGGTTTTTATTAATTTTATGCAACAATGGTATGTTCTATGCTTTATAGCAATTTACTTCAATTTCTTAATTAACCCAATATCAATACCTAGTTTAGCAATCACAGTAACATGATAGTAAAATGCAGATAGAACATAAACATAAACAGTAGAAGAAAAACCAAGACAAGAGGACACAAGATGTGGCACCAGCTAGGGACAAACACCAATGTGGGGAAACCCTTGATCAATTCTTCTTATAGTCTTCAATAGTTCAACAGAGGGAGATAGTACAATTTACAAATCTGATAATTTATGACAGTAGCAAAAAGCCTTAACCAGAAAAGTCAATGCTGTCAACAGGGAAAATTTGATCCTCAACTAATTGGTCAACTTCGGCCTCTAAACAACAAGATGAATCAGCCCTCAAAACAGCCCAAAAATAGCCTAGTCAAAATCTGGACAAACAACCCACCTGCGGTCAGCCCTAGCTGCAATCAACGCTGGTCAAAATCAATGTTTAACCTCGATTTCTGTGCCCAAAAATGCGGCCTGCCCAAACAGAGATAGCCCTCACAAAAATGCAATCAAAGGAGGTCAACGCATGCTGGTTAATGCTTGGTCAAATTGTCCAGAAATTTGGTTTCCTGAAATTTCGGCCTCCTGAAATTTCGCTCTCCTTAAATTTCGGCCTCTTGAAATTTCGCTTTGCTGAAATTTCGCCCCCTAAAATTTCGGCCCCCTGAAATTTTGAACGTGTGGAGAGCAAGAGGCCCAAAAATTTGTACCCAATCAATGAGGGGAGAGAGAGAGAAGTGTGAAGATGAGTGTGTCCAAATGAGGCTAAGTCACCTAATATTTATATGCAACGTTGAGGATGAATAGACGTGATTGTTGGGCTTCTGAGCCTACATAAGTTCGCTCGCTGACCTTGACAATTTGACCATAATCATAGTAAATTCATAACTTCATTTGTACATGTTAGAATCGATGATCTTTAGATCAATCCTACACCTCTCGGAGAGAGGAATCCATGAAAAATATCATCTGTCATAAATACGATGACCCATGTGGAGTTTGGCCCTAGTTGCCAATTTTAACAGTTTTCCCGCATTGGGTTTTCCGGGGATATTTGTCCAAAAAAAACCGTGTCACTTGTATGTTGTGTATTTCTTCTTGCTTAGTTCTTGTTTTCGCATATAATTTAATTAGTGAAGGCTACAGTGTATTGGTTTCGATATTTACAGTAGAACACAGTAAATAATTTTCTCAGTTATTTAACAAATAGAAGAAATGTAATCAGTTGTTGTAGTAGAAATTTGGATCTCCAAATTTTCACAATCGTCCCATGCTAATATCTAAAAATGTGTTTGGTAGCGATCCAATGTGCATGGAGAGGCTTGGTTATGAATTTACCCAACGTATTCACTGCAAAGCATATGTCCGAACAGGTGTTCACTAGGAACATCAGAGCCCCAATCAATTGTCTATACTCGATGGATTTGCCAAATCGGGTCCTGCAGCTTCTCCATAGAACTTTTTGAAATTCATTTCCATCGAAGTGGGTAGGGACTTGCATTCTTTCATTCCAAATCTCTCCAACAACTTCACAGCATATTTTTCTTATGAAAGGAAAATCTCACGGGGCCTTTGCCATACCTCAAGGCCTAGAAAGTAGTGCATGAGTGCAAGGTCCTTCATCACGAATTCAGAGGCTAGTTGCCTCTTACACTTGATCATCAGGGGCTCACTACCTGTTAAGAATATATTGTCAACATATAAAACCAAAATCAATAGCATACCTTGGACTATCATGAAGTAGAGGTTGTGATCGACATTGCTTCTTGTGAATCCCAAGTTCACCAAATAACTATCTATGCGGGCATACCATGCTTTGGGGGCTTGCTTCAAACCATACAATGCCTTCTTCAACTTGCAAACATGTGTCTTTCGATCCTCTACTTCAAATCCTTGTGGTTGCTCAACATACACTTCTTCCTGCAGCATGCCATGGAGGAATGTCGTCTTTACGTCCATCTGTGACTTGCGGCAAGGGAAAATATTGAACGAATGGTTGTATATTGAGCCACAGGTGCAAATATATCGTCATAATCTTTTCCCTCTTTCTTGGAGAATCCTCGGGCCACAAACCTTGCTTTATATTTCTCAATGCTACCATGAACTCCATGTTTAATCTTGAATAGCCACTTTGAAGTCACCACGAATTTCCCCTTTGGTCTCCACACAACATCCCATACATCATTTTTCATGATTGATTCATATTCTTCAACGACAACATCCTTTCAAATTTATTCTTTCACGACTTCTTCAAAAGTGGGAGGTTCGGGTTGTATCATAGTGCTCATGGCTGCGACATATCCCTGGTATCTGCATGGCTTCTTCCTTTCTCTAAATGATCTTCGAATGGGAACTCGTCTCTCATCACCCTGTAATGTGTCACGGAGCCAAAGTGGCCCCTTCTTGGCAGGAAGATTACATGGAGGAAGATCTAAGGGATCCATAGGTTCCATGGGATCATAGACAATGTCGGTCTCGGATTTAGGCATGGAAGGACCATTTAAAATATCCATATCATCATTCTTCTTCTCAGGGGGAAGAGGCGGAGGAAGGTCCCTTGCTTTCTTAAGGGCAACATCTTCATCAAATGTTACATCCTTGCTAATCTCAACTTTCCTTTGATCAGGAATATATATTCTAAAAGCTTTAGAATTTTCACAAGATCCAACAAAGGTACCTTTTCTTCCCGTGGCTTCCAGCTTGTTTGTTTGTCCTTAAACACATGAAAGTATACAGGGCAGCCAAAGATACAAAGATGGAGAACATTGGGCTTGACACTTGTTAATACTTCTTCGGGGGTCTTGTTGTCCAATGCTTGATGAGGCATCCTATTTTGAACGTATACAGCAGCATTTGTTGCTTCTCCCCAAAGGAACTTCGGCAACTTTTGATCATGGAGCATGGCACGTGCAACTTCTATAATGGACCTGTTCTTTCTTTCAACCACTCCATTTTGTTCGGCAGTATAGGGCACAATTGTCTCTTTCTTGATACCTTACTTTTTGCAAAAAATCAATGAACTCCTTTGATATGTATTCTCCACCATTGTCAGACCTGGATATTTTGATTTTCTTCCTTGTTATATTTTTCATCAAAGCTTGAACTCCTTGAACATTTCAAAGGCTTCATTCTTGTGCTTCAAATAATATATCCACGTCTTTCTTGAGAAGTCATCAATGGAGGTGATGTAGTAGAGATGGCCACCAATAGAATGCACGGGCATTAGACCACATATGTCGGAATGAATGAGATAGAGGATGTCATTTGTCTTGTTCTCACTTTAGGGGAATGAAGAGACACTTCACTCGAAACAAAAAAAACAAATTTTCTTATGTTTTGTATGAGCTCTCTTTCTATCTAGTAGTATAGTTTCTGTATTTCGCTTGTATATTAATGTCTTATGTGGATGTATCCAGTTTGCTCATAAAATTTATTATTTCAGATATACTTTTTGGTTTCCTTGCGTATTTGTTTTATACATAAATTTCTAGCAGGCTTCTTTGTCTTCTACTTCAATTACCACTAGAACTCGATAATGTTCTAAATATTGCTAACTCTTGGTGTAGTCTTTTATTTATGTTATCGAGTGTGGCATCTTTGAGGCATGATACGTTGTCAGGAAGATTGAAGAAATCTTTATTTTCATTTTTTCATGTCATCAATAGGGACATCCACACATATTGCAAGTGTACTGAGGCATTCATTTTCCATCAGGTTTTGAATTTTATTTCAGCAAATGTTCTTTATGCACCTTAGTTTTGAGTGCTGGTTTGATATACTTTGTATGGGCATTTCCATTTCAGGCCCTATCAGAGTTGCAGGATCAATTGCCTCCTTTTCCAAAGTCAGAAGCTATGCAGATTATTGAGGAAGAATTGCATTGCTCAGCAAATGAAGTATTTAGTTCACTTTCTGAGGAACCTGTAGCAGCAGCTTCTTTTGGACAGGTAAACCTGCTTTCTGAGTGACGATTCTATGAATTAAATGAATCAAATTCATGTGCATTATGATAAAACTATTGAAGATCGTGTTTCTTCGTTGAAATTCAAAAAAGTAGTTGGTGCTTCGAGCAGCATATAAATATATTGTATTGTGATATTAGACATTAAAGGGTTGCATAAGACCAACTTTCTCTAATTTGCTAGTCATGCGTGTTTTTTACTTTAGCGATTGAACCATCTCTGTTTTATCTCATGTATAGGCAATTCAACGGTCTTTCTATTCCCAATTATATCAATACTTGATCTAGGTCCTTTTATATCATTGGTCCATGATCTTTGTTTAAAGATCATGGAGGGTCAATTGTCCATGACTAAGAGATGTAGATAGTGATGCATTGGATGTAAGCTTTTTTTCGGCAGTAATACATCTTTCTATTTCTCTGTAGATGTTTACCTCTTTGAGGGTTTTATGGTTTACCACATAAATCTTGGTGTCTTGATATTTGATCTTTGTGACATATATGCTCTGGTGTTTAACCCTGTGATTTGCCCACTATGATTTATAACATGGTATTAGAGAACTTGTAAGGTAAATTCATGTTTCGCTTGACATCAAGGTAGATTGCAATGATATTTTGATTAATTTTTAAGATCTGTTTCTTATTTACACTATTGAGCTGGCTCCTTACTTCTTTGTGTGAAGAGCTTTGGATTCATTCTCTGAAATCTGAAATCATATGGCAGAATTCTTGTTACTAGCACTTGATGATCCAAGCTTTTTGTTATGTTTCAGCCAAATCCGTACATTTGAAGGTAAATTGAACTATTCCATTACTTTTGGAGCACTTGCTTCAACGGTGTTTTAGCTTTTGTTGCATTTGGGAAGCCTCTGTTTGCTTGAAATTAAAAGATTTTCCTCTAATTGGTTGTGGTCGTCCATTGTTAAAAGGTGTTAAAAAACATTGTTTGCTAAAGTTTTGTGTAATATTCCTAATGGAAAATGACAGTGGATTCAAAAAAAAACAATGAACAAGGAACAACAAAATAAATAAAAACACAATCACAGATCAGTACTCAGTAGACACTAGCAAAGTATTATGAGCCATTTTATTATTAACTGGAAATTGGGTACATAAAATAAGCTGAAATGATAAAACCTGGGCTTGCCAAGCAAACTGAGCAAAACCTAGATGAGAAGCCTCTGATCCAGATGGTAAATTGCCCGGAACAAGGAATGCACACTGCCTAGAAATAAACTGCTACTGGTTGACTGATGGAACAAGGAATTTTGCTTGAAATACTGCCCAGAAAATTCTGCAAAATTAACCCCGAACTCCTCTCACCAAACCCACAAAAAGCCAAAAGTATTTGGATTGGTTCCGAGTAGTTAAAATCGACCCCTACAAGTGCGAGTGGCCTGTTACCCACCATTTTGTGGGTGATATCCCTTGGAGAAATTTTTCCTCTGAGATGGTCCTCCGCTGGCAGCTAGCAACCCCTTGCAACCACCAGCTAGCTCATTATGCCTTTTCTCCGCCAACTGAGCCATCCATGTGGTCCCTCACCCATCTGCCATGATCATATGTTTGAAGGTGGGCTTCCCGAACCTAAAGGTATGCCTTGTTGTTTGGAAATTGAGTATTGTAGTTTGCTTATCATGGACACTTCTGGGCATGGATTAAGGATTTCTACCTGAAATGTTACACAGTTTTTTTTTGCAAAATTAACCGCGGACTCCTCTCACCAAACCCACAAAAACCCAAGAATAGTTTGGACTGGTTCGGGTAGTGAAAATCAACCCTGACAAGTGCGAGTGGCCCAAACTGGCTACTAATGCGTACCCCTAGAAGAGGACTCACCTCTATGGCTGCTCCCAATTTCTCTTGAAGTTTCCTTCAAAATCCATTGCTAATTTCCCTCATGGGGCCCAAAATTCTTTAGCTCCAACCCCCCTCACTCCTCCTGCTCCTATGCCTACGTAGGCACTGCATAGTCACCTACACATAGAGCCAAAAACTTGTGCTGCTACTGCACTCCCAAAGCTGCCCAACCTCTTGCAATTTCTCTATGGAATTTTTCCCTTCTCTGGAGGGTGAATAAGCTCGAAAATTTGCTGCTCCCCAACTCCCATCTCCAGGCCTTGCGAATGGCCTCCTTTGCTGCTCATTTGCGCCTAGAAAATGCACACCCCTGTCTCAATGACTAGCAATTAAGCTCCTTTGAAGTTTTGAAGTAGACTCTACAAATTCTATAGCTAGGGAGGCACTCAAAGTCGCTCCGAAACTAGCTTGGGTTTCGCTTGAAACCCTTGTGCTAAATAACTTTAAGAGAAGATGAATTGTTAAGTGTAATGGTCAAAAGATGAGGAGAAATGCCTCCTTGTTGCCTTATATAGCCATGGGCCCTTTGCCTCCTTTTGGTGGCCCCCACAATGCACTAACTCGTCCCCACTTTTTTGAGGCCCAGTTTTCCTCCATTAGTGGCCCCCACATTCTACTAGGAGTTCGATTTCCTCCGCTTGGTGTGGCTTACCTCCTAGGTGGCCCCCACCTTGCTTTCCAAAGTTGCGCTTCTCTCTCCATTGGTGCGCATAGTCTCCTTGTGGCCTCCTCATATAGTAAATCAAAATTGGGGACACACATTTTGGTTTAGTTTATTTTCTAACGAGATCCTGGTTTTCACATAACATTTTTGCATTTTTGGCGTGGTTCATTTTTGGTGTCATTTGACTCATAATGCTCCATGTTTTAGTGTTTGTAGGTCCTTTTTCTTCAAGACGCAAGCCACCCTTGACCTTTGCGTGTCATCCTCATGAAGGGGCTTTTGTTCTTGGGGGCTTGAGCCATAAATGAGCATCAAGTTTTCATTGTTCTGGATGATCCCTTCATTTTTCGACAACCACTTTAGTCAATGGGTTTGTGAAAGTTTCATCTATTGCAGCAATTGAAAATTATTCTTCTAACTGTAAATTTAATTATGCAATGTATTTGCTACAACAAACAATGAATAAAATCACAACTGCAATTTTCACCATAAAAATACTACGGAAAATAAAATACTGAAAATTGAGAAATTCTAGCACACACAAGAATTTTAACACAGTTATTTTTGGACAATTTTCCCCAGAAAACCCAACTTGGGACAACTGGTGCAATAGTGAGTTTTATTATTATTCTTCATTTGCAATTTTGAATACAATATTTTAGGTGCTTTGAGGGCAATCTAATCTAAGGAAAAATACGGGAAAAGTTATTGTGGAAATTTTCTTTGACCCCACAACTATTTTCTTCCCCCGAAATTGCCTTCCTAACCTCACGCAAATCCTTTTGCGTCAACCCCTGTGTAGTGCTTGCACAATTCCTCTGGGAATTTCGACCTTCCTCTTACTGCTTCTCCTAGAACTAGAACACTTCCTTCTGAAATGTTGCTGACCTCCTCTATCACTTGCTACTCACCCTCTGGCTTATCTTCTCTACTGAGTCTCTGCTACTGAGAAAATCAAACTGCTTGGGCAACTAAATATCTTCTCTGGTGTGTATTCTCCAAGTGCCCATTGACTTCCTCTTATAATCCATTGTTGGAGCACCAACGACCAAGATTAAATCTTAATCAAGGGCTAGGACCATCTTGGAGTCTATCCGTGTGAGTTTCTATACTATTCTCACCATATTTCAATTAATACTAATTAATTAACCATAATCCCTAAGTTCAGACTTTGGAAATATTTAAAAAACGGCTAATAATCTAATTGAGACACTTCTAGGTGGAATTTCCAGAAACGATTTATGGGTTTTGGAGATCTCATGTATTCTAGCCTCTCCACCAAATTTCGTGGTTAGAACACATCTAATGCTACAAAAACTAACACTCCATCTTAGCGAGGAATGTGTTCTACTGCTGCAGAACTTGCCACAACACTCTGTCTCTGTATCATCTCCTGTCATGCTGTTGATGTGTTGGCTGCTGCTGCCCACCAACTACTGCGCAACTCTGGTGCTGCATCTGTGTTGTTGTTGACACTACTGTACTGCTGCCAACTCTGCATTTGCACTGCAACTCCCTCTCATTTGTTGCTGCTGCAACTGCAACAACTGCAACTGAAAAGCATCCAAAATACTCTGTACTTGCTACTGAAACGGGTTCTTCACCATACCTATATGTTCTTTGAAATAGACGAACTTAGCTCTCCCTAGTTTTTTTGTGAGTATATCTACATCTTGCTCTTCTGTGGGAACATACTGTAGTTGGACCGCCCTACGTTGTACACAATCTCTGATGAAATGACACAAAATAGCTATGTGTTTCGACCTTGTTACCCACCATTTTGTTGTTGTTATCCTTAGGAGATTTTTTGTTTTGTTTTGTTTACCAATATGGTCCTAAACCGACAACCAACATCCCCTTGCAACCACCAACTAGCTCGTTGTGGCATTTTTCCGCCATTTGAGCCAACCATGTGGTCCCTCACCCATCTGTTATGATTGTATGTTTAAAGGTGGACTTCCCGAACCTAAAGGTATGCCTTGTCATTTGGTAATTTAGTGTTGTAGTTTGCTTATCATGGACATTTTTGGGCATGGATTAATGGGGGATTCAGCAGAAAGAGTGAGCTAGGTCTGTGCTCTCGTCCCCTAGACCTCTTTTGCATGTTAACCTTGGACCCTAGTCCCGTGGGATTTCTTTTACTGACCCTTGGGCTTTAGGGTTGGTACTACATGGGAAACCTTGATTTTGGTTGCGTGGTTCCGCTCCTTCATCCACATATATTACTCCCCTTCCACTCATTATAACCCCATTCATCATTTCTCCCACCTGGGTCCACATTCCTCCACTAGGGTTAGCCTTCCCCTTCCCCTTGCCCACACCTTGGTTCAGGCCTAGAATGATCCCCGGAGGTTGATGCAGCTAAAAAGAAAAGTAAAATCATAATTGGCCACATTCAACAGGAAATGTACCACAAAATGCAAACGATGACAGGGACAAACACATTTAGCACGTGAGCATAAGCCAATACATGAGCTCTACCCCATCATCATGGCCATCACCTTGGTTCCTAGAGGCCCTAGATGGGCCTCCTTTATCATTCAGGAACCCATGATTGTCCCAACTTCTGGTGGGCAATGAACTGTCCTACCTTAAAGGAACTATCCACTGCTATATCTCATGCATCATGCTATTATCCCTTGAGCCCCAAGTAGTCAATTAAAGAAAAATCATAAAAGACAAAGGACATATAAAGAAGGATGGAAAAATCAAGGCCGAGGCACCTCATATACCACTATTGCTCCCTCTTATACATTATATACCCAAGTGTGGGCTTCCCTTTTATTAGCTACCCTTGTACCCCAGCATGTGGCCTAGGGCTGCCCCTTTTCAACTCCTACTCCATTCATCTCTTTATCACATGCCACCACCCTTTAGAGGATGTACCTTGGACATACTATCCCCTTTACAAGTAGAAGCCACCTAATAGGATACTTGGTTAACCCCATTTGGAGCTTGGAGACATTAGCACATGCCAAAGTGCACTATGGAAGGGCATGCCATTATGAAGTACCCACCTGTTGCCCATGGTTTGTAAGCTCTTTTACTCGATTTCATTGATGACTTCTTGTATTGGAAGGCCAGGGGAGGCATTGGACCTTATGCAGGATTGTAGGTGGTCAACATTTTGGGTTTGGTCTCCCTATACGAGGTCCTAACCCTCCAAAGGGATACATTGGCACATGTAGGGTGTGTGTTGAGAGCCATGGGCCTCCATAGTAGTAGACAACACTCCATGGATCCCTAGAGATGTTAAGAGATTGCTCGAGATTCACCTATTGGATGAGGAAGATGCACCTGGTTCACCTTTGCCCAGGCGGCCCCACAGTTGAACTGTGCACTTGGCAGATTACCCGGGACTTGTATACTGATGTGGCATCATTTACACCATCATCTAAGCCCTTACAAATGGTCTACAAGCATCTTCGCCTTACTTGGAGACTCATGAAGTCACTTGTGTGCCCTCACACCCATTGGGAGCACCACAAGTTTATTATGTGGAGAACAAGGGGCCAACTCTTTGTCCATTACTTTTGGACATCCTATTCATCACTATGGGACTTATGGATTTCATGAGGCTTCTTAGATTGCCCAACGACATGTATTATTGATCATTTGACCTTTTCAGAGGTTTGTTATTTTGTTTATGAGCTAGTTTGTTGGGCTTGCCACCAAAAGTTAGTTATTTGCACATTATTTTTATTTTAGGGGCTAATGTAGGGCCAAGTAGCTAAATTGAACTCATAAGAATGTATAAATACAAATGATGAGAGTTCATTTCTCATCATTACTTGGTTTGGACTTGTATCTCTTACAGATTTCGCTATTCCTTCTTGGTGGACGAAATTTTGGAGCATGGATGAATTTTGATGTTTGGATTATCTTTTCTTGTCAACTCATTAGCAATATATAAATACAAATGATGAGAGTTCATTTCTCATCATCACTTGGTTTGGACTTGTATCTCTTAAAGATTTTCGCTATTCCTTCTTGGTGGACGAAATTTTGTAGCATGGATGAATTTTGATGTTTGGATTATCTTTTCTTATCTTGGAGCTTCTTTATTGGCAAGTTTATTGATGGTTGGATATATTCGCTTACATGTAAATACAAATTTAATGTTATTTCTTCTTTTACTTTGTCACATGCATTGATGATGAAATTTTCGCTATACTAGGCTCATTGTTGCATGCATTTACTGCGAAATTGTGGAATTATGTTTCTATATAGCATCTCTTTATGTATGGGACATGTAGGTTGAACGAATTTTTCTACGGATAATCTATTGTTGAATTTATATTGACAAGCCATCTTACCTTGCAAAACGAAGTGTAAAAGCTTTAAGGTCACTCTCCTTTGCCCTAATGACAAGTGAAGTTGTCCTTGAAGCCTCGTTGACTTAGAAACGAAGTCCATTCTCATATTCTTCTTGACTCCAATCTCCCCAAAGGATTAGGCACTGGTCTACCATAAGGTGATCACTTAAAGAATCATTTTTCTTCACCTCTCCTTTATTCTAGGTCTAGCCACATTAGGACTCCTAGGGCATCATTTTCCCGACGAACCACCCATAGAAAAACTCCGATCTTTTGGCCTCTACTGCGTTGGTGTGTCTCCTAGGCCTCCTCCAAATTTGAGGAAATTCCGACAGTGGGGTTGTGGGATATCCCAGGCCCTAGCCTCAAGATTGGTTTTTGCCCTAAGTTTCCCTAGGCTAGTTCCTCATTGGAATCATTCTGCACCTTTAAGTGAATCGTTTCTTCAATCCCCTTGTTCTCCTTGTTTAGGTCAAGCTCATCATTGGTTGCTAAACTCCCTCCTCTTGACCTAACCCGGGTCCATTTGGGCATGTGTGATCCCATACCTCATCAAAGTTAATTCTTCAAAAATCACTTGGGAAACCAAGTTCGGTAAGGATTTTAGGGATTGTGAACCTCCTTTACAATTCACACTCCTTAAATCTAGCCCTTAAATCCTCATCCCCTTTTGCTAGAAAACTTTGTACCTTGCTTAAGAAGCAAGCAAGTCCCATTCTTGAGTCTCCCCTAGGAAAGGGTCCCCGAGATCACTTCACATCCATCTTAGTTGATCTATCCTTCATAAGTGATTCTCTATATATCAGGTGTCCTCCCATCCGTGAAAGTCTGTAAAGAGTAGGAAGCTTTAGTTGTGGTGCCAGTGGGCTTTTGCTTCATTGTTGCTCTTGACCTAGCAAGTGTCCCTCTAGGACCCCCTAGTAGTTTAAGCAGTAATAAACCTGTCATGAAACACTGGATTCTCAAAGAGCTTAATGCAACTCTAATAATCACACAGTAGGCTCTGGTCGCCTCGATCTTCTGCTTGAACAAGCTTACTAGCAGCTTCTGAAGGCATATAGCTTCGCATGTTGCTGTGCTTGCTGCCATGTACTCTACTTCTCCAGAGCTTAGTGCTACTGACTTTTGCTTCCTGCTGCACCATGAAACCATCCCTGATCCAATGTTGAAGCAGTACCCGGAGGTACTTTTCATGTCTACTGAACTACTTGCCCAATCTGCATCTGTGAACCCCCATAGTCTGACGTTATCCCCTCAAGTATATCTCAACCCATACTCGTCTGTGCCACACACATACCTTAGAATATGCCTCGCTGCTGCACAATGTACCCTCTTCGGCTCTACCATAAACTGACTGAGGGTATTGACTGCGAAGCAAATATCTAGCCTAGTGTTGACCAAATACATGAGAGACCCAATAAGCTGTCTATACAAGGTGGGGTCGACATCCTTGTCATCTGATGCATCTATCTTCTTCCAGTTGGTGATCATGGGCGTAGACATGGGTCTACAATCTTGCATTCTGAACCTCTTCAAAATATCTGTAGCATATCTTCCCTGCCCAAGGAAGATCTCCCCATCCTTCTGCCACACTTCCAATCCTAGGAAATAGTGCATCAACCCCAAATCCTTCATATCAAACTTTGTTGCCAGGTTCCTCTTGCAGTCTTTTATGAGCCCTGATGATCCTGTCAAGAAGAGATCATCCACATACAATACTAGGATGAGTGGCTCACCCTCTACCATCAAATAGTAAAGGTTGGGATCTGCGTCACTCTTGACGAATCCCATCTGCTGCAAGTAGCTGTCAGTTCGTCCATACCATGCCTGGGAGCCTACTTGAGTCCGTATAGAGATTTCTTTTGTCTGCACACATGAGTGTGCCTCTCATGTGTCTCGAAGTGCTCTGGTTGTTCTATGTACACCTCCCTCTCTATCACCCCGTTCAAGAATGTTGTCCTAACATCCATCAGGTGAATTTGCCATCACATCTGAGCTGCTAGGGATATAACTGACCAAATAAAGGTGTACCTAGCAACTGGGGTGAAGGTCTCCTCATAATCTATCCCTTCTTTCTGTGCATACCCGTTTGCCACAAACCTAGCCTTGTACTTTTCCATACTGACCAGTCTTTAGGCCTTGGCACCACCTCCCAAACATCATTCATCATGATAGATCTATATTCTTCTACCATGGCATCTACCCACACCTGACGCTGTGCGGCCCCTTGAAAGTTGGAAGGTTCTGCAACTTGAGCCAGCAATGATTGGTACCTGTCAGGCTGTCTACATCGTCTTTAGTTCGTCCTAGGAGTTCCAGTAAACTCCTTTGCATTTCTCAATGTCTGACGAACCTCTCTGTTGGCTTGACCATTAGTGGTGGGAGGCTCAACCAACTCCTCCTCATGCTGCCTCTGTTGCTCCGTCTGCTGTGAACTCCCCGAATCTCCTGCACCTGAGCAAACACTAGTGCTAGTCACTGTACTCGATCCTTGTGACTGTCCTACTGCCGGTCCCATTGGCTGCCCTTGCTGTTGCCCCTACTACTGGACCAAAGGAGCTTCTGCTGACTGATTTTGATCACCTACATGCATCTCATGAGATCTCCTAAAAGCTCGGTCCTCCATAAACTTCACATCTCGTCTCACCACAATCTTCCTACTGCTAGGAATGTAGATCCTGTATGCCTTTGAGGTTTCACTATACCCAACGAGAAACCCCTTCTCTGCAGTCTGATCTAATTTGGTACGCTTTTCATCTGGCACGTGTCAATAAGCAGTGCTGCTAAAGATCCTGAAGTGACTAACTTCTGGCTTCTTCCCTGTGAAGACACCTTTTGGCATTTTCTTACCTAATGCTCCATGAGGAGTCTTGTTCTGAATATACACTGCCGTGTTACATGCCTCTTCCCATAAAAACTTGGGCAAATCCTAGTCATACAACATCGCTTTTGCAGCCCCAACTATGGTTCTGTTTTTCTGCTCCGCTACCCCATTCTGCTGTGGATTATATGGAGTTTTCCATTCTCCTTTGATGCCTTCCTTCGCGCAAAAATATTAAGTCTTTATCAATATATTCTCCACCATTATGTAAGCGAAGCACCTTGATCTTTTTCCCTATCGTATTCTCCACGAGAGCCTTAAACTCTTTGAAACGATCAAATACCTCATCTTTGGTCTTCAAGAAGTAGATCTAGGTTTTCCTGAAATGGTCATCAATAAAGGTGACGAAGTATTCAGCACCACTGAGAGCTCTAGTGGACATCGGGCCACAAATATCTGAGTGTATAAGTCCTAACACGCCATCTGCTCTATTGTCACTTCTTGGGAATGTTGCCTTAGCATATTTCCCAAGTATGCATCCTCTACACACATCATCATGTTCTGTGCCAGTTTCTGGAACCCTTGTTACTGTTTCCTTGAGCATATTGAGTGCTTGATGGTGTAGATGTCCCATTCTCCTATGCCATAACTAATTCAGTTCCTTCCCACTGCTATTGTTATTGCCTATCAGTGCCATTGGAGAGTCGAGTTGCAACCTATACAATCTGTTGCTTCGAACTCCAATATATCTTACCTGCTTCTAGCTAGAGTGTTTGACAAACACTTTCTTCCCTACGAAGTGGATATCGTATCCCTTATCCCTTATCCTGTAACTAGGATACTGAAATCAGGTTCATACCCAAGCCTGGCACATGCAGTACATTTGTAGCGCTGGTGCTTTCTCCTGACTCTCTCTGAAAATTGATGGTACCTCTCCCTATTGGAGTACACTTTGTTCTGTTTCCCATCGTAATCTGGAAGTCCATCTGCTCCTCCTTGTAGCTAGAGAAATATTCTCTAACCCCTGTCATGTGAGCTAACGATCCACTATCTATATACCAGACACCCAGTGAAGTTGAGCTTGATAAGCAAGCAAATTCATCCTCCAACCTGGAAGACAACTCTGAAGCTCCCTGAATATCAAATCAATCCATGGTCATATTGTGTGCTATTCCTCTTCCCGGGACATTGATTCTGCTACTGTTGCAAAACCTTCTGTGCCACAAATTAGTAATTTGCTCTTGAAAATAACTCTGTTGCTGCTCCCTCAACCCGCTGGAATCACTAATATCAGGAATTCAATCTTTTTTTGCCACTTGCAACTGAAAAAATCAAATTTCCCAAGCAATTCATACTGCCTGGCTAGGTAATCTATGCAGCCTCTGCGAATTTTCTATTGCATCTCCCTTTGAACAATGAAATTCCTGCTTCTTCGATCTGAGCTACCAATCCGTTAAACTTGGCTCTGATACCATGTGAAACTTTCATCTATTGCAACAACTGAAAATTATTCTTCTAACTGTGAATTTAATTATGCAGTTTATTGGCTATGACAAACAATGAATAAAATCACAATTGCAACTTTCACCATAAAAATACTATGGAAAATAAAATACTAAAAACTTAGAAATTCTAGCACACACACAAGAATTTTAACACATTTATTTTTGGACAATTGTCCCCAGAAAAACCCAACTTGGGAAAACTGGTGCAGCAGTGAGGGTTTTATTTTTATTTTTCAACAACAATTTTGAGTACAATATTTTAGATGCCCTGCTGGCAAGTTAGTTTGAGGAAAAATAGTGGAAAATTATTGTGGAAAATTTCTCTGACCCACAACTATTTTCTACCCTCGAAATTGCCTTCCTAGCCTCACGCAAATCCTTCTACGTCAACCCCGGCGCAGTGCTTGCTCAGTTCCTTTGGGAATTTCGTCCTTCCTCTTAATGATTCTCCTGGAACTAGAACACTTCCTCTTGAAATGCTGCTGGCCTCCATTACCCCCTGCTACCCACCCTCTGGCTCTATCTTCTTTGGTGTGTATTCTCCAAGTGCTCATTGACTTCCTGCTATAATCCACTGTTGGAGCACTAACGACCAAGATTAAAACTTAATCAAGGGCTAGGGTCATATTGGAGTCGATTTGTGTGAGTTTCTAGATTATTCTCACCATGTCTCAATTAATACTGATTAATTAACCATATTTCCTAAATTTAGACTTAAGAAATATTTTAAAAACAGATAATAATCTAATTGAGACACTTATAGGTGGAATTTCCAAAAGCAATTTTTGGGTTTTAGAATCTCATGCATTCTAGCCTCTCCACCAAATTTCGTGGCTAGAACACATCCGATGCTACAAACACTAATGGGTCTGCCTCTTGGTCCATGGTCTTATTTCATGTGTGTGCTGCTTGTCTTGGGTCCTTTGCATTGGTAATGACCGCTTAGATCCTCTAGCACCATCACCTCACCTCTCACAGCGATAGAACCTTCCATGGTCCTTTTTGGCACCCTCATCCCACATAGCAATAGGACCTTTCGTGGTCCTTTACACCAACCTACTTGGGGATAATGACTTGACATTTTTGATGTTACACGCAGAGGGTATGTAATGGACCCAGAGGGTTCATTACTTTCCTCGCACATAGGGCATGGTTTTAAGCAACACAAAGCACCAACAACATATATGGAAAGCATATTCATATTTAATTAATGAATTAATAGTTAATTGATACAATGATAATGGCATGTATAAATATGTAGGAGAGATGATAATTCATGCCTCTTTTGAAAGTGGGTGATTGTTGAAAAATGTGTACCTAGGTTCGGTCTTCATGAATATGAAATGTACTTTTGATTCTTGTAAATTGTAAAATGAAAGAAAATTATTATTATTATTTTTGGAGCATGGGTTTCATGCTCAAGGTCTTTTATTTTATAGGTCAAGCACCCATTGAGTGCTTCTAGGGTTTGTCCTAGTTCAAGAAGTCAAAAGAGTCATTGTCATAAGCCAAAGACCCCTTCGGGCACATTGTAATTTATAAAGAATTTTTTTTTTGTCCTTAAAAATGTCAAAATACCCTCCAAGATCAAGTTAGTCTGGAAGCTGGCAAGTCATCCTAATTTGAGGAGCCACGTCCACCTTTGAGAAGCGTATATAAAGGAGGAAACTCGACCTCCTTGGAGCACATTCATCTCTCACTCATTCAAGCGAAGGAAGAAGAGGAAGAAGGCACCGACAAAGGAAGATGAAGAAGAATACTTGGTTTTGGGCTATTTCTCTCTCACACGTGCGAAGGAAGGCTAGGGCTTCTGCAACAGATTTAGGGTTTTACTCTACATGTTTGATCTTGAAGAAGAGAAGGCAAGAAGGTCAAGTGAAGGTCACAAGAAGCCATCCTCAAGCTCCTGAAGTCAGAGAAAGCCAAACGAAGGTCTAAGGAAGTTTTGAGAGTCTAAAAGAAGCTCACACGTGTGGCAACAACAACTATAGGAGGGCTGAAAATTTCAGGTCTGCAGTGGAGGCCAAAATTTTGCAGTTGGAGGTCGAAGTTGTGCTACTAGAAGAGATTTGACTGGGTTTGACTTGGACAAGGAAAGCACATCATCCGGAAAGGTTGGACTTGGTCTTAGAGGGTATTGGTCTTGGTCTAAAGGTCTTGGAATTCGTCAATTGAAGAATCTATAAAGAAGAGAAGAGATTTGTGGGTTTTCCTCTCAAGTGGAGAGGCTTTGGCCCTAGCTTGCAACCTATATTCTGTGTTCTTGTTCTTCTTGTTTTTGCTAGTTGTTTGATGATACACAAACATAATAATAACAAGTAAAGCTAATAAGTAAGATTTGTCAAAAGACATCACAAGCAGTTATCAAAGAAAGAGAAATCACTCCAATCTCTGCCCTTTAGATTTCTCAACAGTGATTAATTCCATTACTGAACTATAATAATTTATGTTAGTGACTTATGTCATTATGACACTAATGTTCTAGTATTATTGTTATTAAATAAAGGCAATATAGAGTGAGGTATATTACAAGCCCCCCTATGCTTTGTCCTCAAAGCATGACAAATAGGTGTTGATGTTGATTGCTCTCCAATGTGCATTCTTATTTGCTAAGCTTTGTACTTTATTGATACAATTTCAATAGTGCCTTGGAGTTGAGGAAATGAGATGGTAGGATCTTTGAAGCTTTTTGCAAAATTGCCACATGGTAAAAGATTTGATCCATCATTGGTTGATATTTTCATGATATTATTTGTTGGTTAGAGTCTCTAATTGATCTTCTTGTTTTCGCATGTTGAGATTGTCTACAAGTTGTTTTGGAATTGTGATTCTTTGTACCAATGAACTAATGAAAGTTAAACCTGAAGAATGAAGATGGTTTCAAGGGCTAATAATGTGAGATGGAAAATGTTAAGTATGGTAAGGGTACAACGAACATGCTACGTTAATCCAACTCTCCCAAGTAGTGCACCTCCTGTAACCCTAAGGCCTTAGGGGAGGTCTCGTTGGACTAGGGCTAATAATTAACCCCCATGATAAGGTGAGAGAACTAATTTATAGTCAAGATTGGTTAATCATCCAGATCACCCCTTTATCTTCACTAAATGCCCAAAACGTTAAGTAGAAGCACCTAATTTCAAATGATTAAAGTACATGTTGAGTGTAAATCCACCGTCAGTCAAGCAGAACGCTGGATTGTGAGAGGTGCAATGACTGGTGTAGATGGTGGACGAGCTGGCATATCATCGTCATCAAGCAAATGTGTAGAGTTGTTGTTTGGCTAGCTATCCAGAATAGTAGAAAGAGTTTTCTCCTATGGGGTTACCCATTTTGGTGTGAAAATTCCTAGACTCGAAGGAACCCCTACTGCAGAAAATCTGAATCTACTTCACCTACTAGATTTTTAATATACATTAACCACGTTATTCTTTTGAATAATGAAGCAAATTACTTCTGCAGCCTACACTAATTAAATATTTGATCTCATGAAACAGAAATCAGAGCAAAGAACAAGATACATAGGACACTTATTTTTGGACATAATAGTCCCCGAAAAAACCCAATGCGGGAAAACCAGTGTAGCGGTTTTGAGGGTTTATTATTATGCAGGGGAAATATCTGAATACAAATCTAAGATGCTCATCTAGCAATCCTTTACAGAGAAAATACTGGCGGAAAATCTGAGTGAATTTTACCTCACTTCACCCGATAGAATTCCGGCTGATCCGGCACAAGACTGGCAAACACCGACTGATTTTGCACTAGCTCTGCGTCAGCCTTTTAGGCTCTGCGTCACCTCTTCTGCCCTCTGCGTCAGCTATCTCAGATTCTCGGTTGTTTTGGCAGTTCCCAGTAGTTCCGACTGTTCTCGACAGTTCTGGATTCTGTATGCCAGGTAGCTTTTCTGCTTTGCGCAGGCCTTCTGGCTCTGCGTTAAGGCTGTGTGGGCCCAGACTGGCCTATTGTCAACTCTCCCAGCGATTGTGCTGCCTTTTTGCAAGCTCTCTCCGCCTCTCTGTCAGTATTCTTCGGAAAGTCCACCTTCCAAATTCTCACTGCCCCTCTGTTGCTGAATGATCACTTAGTTTGAATTTCTCAGCTTCGTAGCCCTAGAAAAAAGTCCACCTTCCAGATTCTCACTGCCCCTCTGTTGCTGAATGATCACTTAGTTTGAATTTCTCAGCTTCGTAGCCCTAGAAATCGAACTCTAGATCAATTCTTTGTCACTGTGTATTTTTCCAAATGAACTCGAAGCCTCCATTTTATACTTTTCGTGTTGAGTCTTCAATGACTGAGTTTAAGTCTCTAATCAACGACTAAGATTAAAACATGACTTGATCCGCCTTCTAGATCATTCTCACCCATATTTTGATTAATACCCATTAATATTTTAATTTCCCTAAGTTTAGACTTAGGAACTCCATTAAAAATATTAATTATTTTAATAAAATACAATCCGGGTTGAATTTCACCAAACAGTTTCTGGGTACTTTAGAACTCATGTGGCTTAGCCTCTCCACCAATTTTCAAGGCTAGAGCACTTCCGATGGTACCAAAAACTAACACTCCCTCTTAGCGAGAAAAGTGCTCTAGCAACAATGTCCAACTGCATGCTGCTCTGCTTCTGAAGCACCTCCTTTTTGCACTGTTGTTGCCACCAACACTGTGCTGCTGCTGCTACTGTACTGCTTCCAATAACACTGCCACTGCCATTGCTGCATCTGTACTAAAGCTCCCTCTCAACCGCTACATCTGCTATGCTGCTAGCACTACCACTGCTAACACTGCATCCGTATTGCAACTGAGTTGCTGAGAGAAGCAACCGAAAAACATCCAAAATTAGCTGAGCTTAACTGTGTTCAACATAATACAATGAATGTTGGAATCTGACTGCTGCTGATTCTGTCCCTCTGAATCTTCTGCTCTGTCGCTGACTCCTACACTGTGCCAACTGCACGACTGCCAACCTTGCTCTACGCTAATTAGTTTCTGGTCCCCAACTACTGCATCTGTCCTCCAAACACTCCACTGCATCATCTGACACTAAGTCCGTCTCGCTACTGCTGAATCTTGGGCTCTCGTAGCAAGGAATTGATCCAAGAGGTGGACTCGTCAAGGATCCTGCCCACATGTAGTCCTCCCGACTACAATTCAATATTGCCCCATCTCCTTTTTGGAGATGCGTGGGCACTCATGGCAAACTCATCCTCGTCAATCTTTGTTGAAGCAGCCTTGGGATCATGTTTCTCATCCTTGTCCCTTTTCTTCAAAGGACACTGGGATGCATAGTGGCCCAACTCGCCACAACTGAAACATTTCACCTTCGAAATGTCCTTTCGCTTCGGCTTCTGCTATCCCTTCGATGCCAGAGCCGCGTTCTCCTCCTCCTCCTTTGTCTTTGTCTAAGCCCCACTACTGCCACTGAGGTTGACCTTCACTAGGTCCCTCATTAACTCCTCCTATTGAAGAGCCACTCACATCTCCTCCCATGAAGGTGAAAATGACTTGAGGTCTCCTTTTATATGCAACGTTGAGGATGAGTTGGGGGTTTGAATCCCTATTTTGCTTGTTGGCCGACCTTGAAAAGTTGTCCATAATATAAATAAAATCATATCTTCATTGTACATGTCAAAATTAGATGATCTTTAGATCAATCCTAAACCTCTCGGAGAGAGGAATCCAAGAAAAATATACGCTGTCATAAATAAGATGACCCATGTGGAGTTTGGCCCTAGTTGCCAATTCTTAACAATATGTTTCACTGCTATCCAATGATCATGCTTCGACACCACTTGGAATTGACTGAGAACATTTACTGCAAAGCATATGTCTGGTCGAGTATTCACCAAGTACATCAGTGAGCCAATAAGTTGTCTATACTTGGAAGGATCTACAGGGCTTGATTAAGAACTCCTTAGTGTCTTCAAGTTTGTGATCATCGGAGTGGTCATAGGTTTGCAGTCCATTATTCAGCGTCTTGATCACATACTTTCCTTGACCCAAATAAACTTCATCAGGTCCTTGCTAGACTTCTAGTCCCAAATAGTAATGCATCAACCCAAGATCCTTCCTGTCAAATTCTGCTGCTAGTTGCTTCGTACATTTTTCAATTCAACCTTCTACACCTGTCAAGAGAAGATCATCTACATATAGAAGAATGATTGGAGGTTCTCCATCTACAACCTTGATATAAAGGTTCAGATCATCAAAACTTTCTGTTAAGCCTATTCTTTGTAGGTATGCATCCATTCTAGCATACCATGCCCTTGGTGCTTGCTTGAGGCCATGTGATGATTTCTTCAATCTGCAAACATATTCTTTCCTATCTTTAACTTCGAATCCAAGGGTTCTCTATATGGATTTCTTCATCTATTGTGCCATTCAAAAAAGCAGTCTTGACATCCATTTGGTGGATGTTCCATTCCATCGATGCTGCCAGAGGGCCAAGCCAGGGTCAAAACCCCTCCTCTTGAGGGGAAAACCCTTAAATCTTTTCTCTTCTTATAGACCCTTTAATTGACGAATACCAAGATCTTGTGACTCAGACAAATACACTCCAAGATCAAGATCAACCACTAACTTGACCTCCTGCTGCCAGAACTTTGACCTCCTACTGCAGATCCAAAATTTTGTCTCCCCGACTCCTGCCGCTGCCACACTAGAGAACTTCGATCTTCTTAAAGCCTTCCTCTTCCCTTCGCTTGCTGTTCCTTAAGACTTAGGGCTAGAGAGATACCCTAAGTGACCTTCGCTTGACTTCTTTCTTCTCTTCCTTCCAAGATCGAACCAGAGATGACCCTTGCGCAAAAACCCTAGCTTCGTCTTCTACGTGGGAGAGAGAACTATCCCAAACACTTTGACTTCCTTCGACCTCTTCTTCGTCCTCTCCTTCGACCCCTTCTTCACATAGAATAAGAGATGAGTGAGTGAGTCTTTTGGAGGATGAGTTCCTCTCTTTATATAGGCCTCTTCAAGGGGTAGACGTGGCTCTTCACTTAGTCCGACTTGATAGCTTCTAGGCCGACTTTACCTTGGAGAGCATTTTGACACTTTAATTTTTCTTTACAAGATACAATGTGCCCAATGGGGTCTTCAATATATGACAATGACTCTTGGACCTAGGACAAACCCTAGAAGCACTCAATGGGTGCTTGACCTATAAAATAAAAGAACTTGAGTATGAAACCCATGCTCCAATAATTATTATTTTTCATTTTATAATTTACAAGAATACATTTCATACTTATAAAGACCGAACCTAGTTACACATTTTTTAACAAAGGATAGCTTGACTCCTCTCCAACACCTTCCAGGGGGTACTTTGTCCCGTTCAAAGAGCAGATATGACCTTGTGGCCACAACATTGCCCCTCTAGATATGAGAATTGGGCCTCGAGTAGCTTCAACATGCTTCTACACCTCTGGATGTACCTCCAGATGCTGAAACAATAAGGTTGAATACTTAGGCATTGGACCATTTGATTATGTGCTTCGATGGATCCAAGACTCCCTCAGGCTGACCTTGACCCCGTTTGATGGACAATGCCTTGTTCTTGAGCCCATGTGAGGATGGTTGTCACTGAGATGACTTGAGAGGGCTAGCACATCTTTCCTTGATGCCAATGCTGTCAAAATTTCAAGACTGAAATTTTATTATAGCAACTAGAAATTCTTCTACTAATTGTTAATTTAATTTTAACAATTTATTTGCTACGACAAATATTTAATAAATCACATTGCAACCTTCACAAATAAAACTGCGGAAAAACAACACTGGAAACTGAGAAAATACTAGCACAAACATAATAAAAATGGCACTGTTATTTTTGGACAATTGTCCCTAGAAAAACCCAACTTGGGAAAACCGGTGTAGCAAATGAGGGTTTTATTATTAAGCAGCAGTGAAAAATTTTGAGTACAATAATTTGGATGCTGAAATCTGGCTATCCCGCAGAGAAAATAGTGGCAAATATCTAGTGCGGATTTTTCCTCACGCCATAGACAAATCCGGCTCCAAAGATTGACCTTTGAAACCCTCTTCGAATTGCCCTGTGTCACCCTCTGCGTGGGCTCTAATTCGTACAACTTGGATCTCAATCTAAGCTGCTTCTTTTGTTTGCCATTGACTCTGGAAATGCTTCTCTCAACCTTTGCAAAATTCTTCTACCACTAGAATTCTAAAACGACTACCTGAACCTGCAAATCTAATTGCCTTTAGAGGATACTGCGCAGTCCCTGCATCAACCTCACTGTGTCTTTTTTTCCTCTCTGCAAATGCACTCATTGGATTTGGAAATATTCCTTTAGCCCCACTGGCCCTGCCCCTCACTGTCTCTGCTGCTACTCTGGAAAATCGAATTCTCCAAGTGATTCTGGTGTATTCTCTATCGCCACATCGATCCCTTCTTATATCTTCCTATTGGGACTCCAACAACTAGGATTAAATCATAATCAATGGCCCAGATCATTTCTGGATCGATCCATGCGAGTTTCTAGAGAATTCGCACTTTGATTTTATTAATTCTGATTAATTAACTAGTTTTCCTAAGTTTAGACTTAGGAAACATTAAAAAATTGGTTAGTAATCTAATTAAGTCATTTCTAAGTGGAATTTCTAGAAATTATTCTGGGTTTTGGAGATCTCATGTATTCTAGCCTTTCCACGAAATTTCGTGGCTAGAACACATCTGATGTTACAAAAACTAACACTCCCTCATAGCGAGGATTGTCTTCTCTCTAGTGCTGCACATCCTGTCACAACACCCTATCTGTGTATTACCTCCTGTCACACTGCTGATGTCTGGCCATACTACCCACCAATCACTGTGCAACTCTAATGCTACATCTGTGCTGCTGCTGACACTGCTATACTGCTACCAACACTGCATCTGCACTGCAACTCCCTCTCATCTATTGCTGCTGCAACTGCAACTGAGAAGCATCCAAAACAATGAATCATCTGTGTTCAATATGATGCATTTGTATCCTGAGTCTTGACTGCAACTAGCATCTGCATTGTGACTGAAGAATCTGCGCCGTTGCTAACTCTTCAATGAGCCCCCTGCTCTGCTGTCAACACTTCACTGCGCTCTTCAACATCTGACTGTTACTTGTCTGCAACTGTCACTCTGGTACTTGTTGTTGCCACCTGCCGCGCACACCTAACAGTTAGTGAAAAAAGCCCTTAACCTGACAAGATGTGGTTGGTGGCAAATTAAAGAGATGGGGTTGTCACCTATTCCCAATTCTCTCCGTTTAAGCTCTCTCCTAGGTTAGCTAAGGGGGGTGGTCCCTAAAGGAAACCTATCTTAGAAGGTTTGTAGAAAATGTTAGAGTGAAATGGATTACTTTTAAGATTATAAGAAAATATAATGTGAGCAATATGAAATAAAATGAACTTCAATAACCATCAACACATGATATAATGATAAGCATATATAAAACTAGTGCCTCAAATAATGCTTTAAGAATAAATAATACTTGCTCAAAAAAAAATGAATGTGCTTCATATTGAAACACTAGCAATCCTGTCAATCAAACAAAAGATGTTAGCAAGATATGATACCAATGCAAGATATAAAATATGCTTTCAAGAAATATTTTTAAAATATATGATCATGGATAGATTCAAAGCATGCAAGGAAGCAATATGGAAATGCCTTGAAAAGGGAACACGTTAGAACTTTACTTGCAAAAATAAATAAATGAGATGATACTTGGCTAAATGAAGTATTCAATTCAAAACCTAACAAGTAAATGGATAATTTTCAAGTAAAATAGTAAAAATGTATTAGCATGAAATGCACATAAACTAAAGTTTGATGCAAATATTTTGGTTACTTTTAATCTAAATGCCTAGTCTAGATGTGACCTTTCTTCCGACTATTTTGAAACAAGTCTCTTATGTAAGCTGTGGAAGGGGTCCAAGAGAAGGACAACAACATGTTAGAAAATTATATATTACGGAGCAATGGAACACATAAAATATTGCAGAAATATAAACACAGAAAACGCACAAAACAAGAGAGACACAGATATACGTGGTTCACCCAGTTTGGGCTACGTCCACCCCGAACAACCAATCCTTCCTTTCTATTATCCAGCAAAATGAAGAGACACAACCTACAGCAAATCCGCTGTAATATCCTCTGTTTTCTCTCACAGTCTCACCTCTGTTTCTCGCTCACAGAATACACATCTATCACACAGCCTCAAATACAATACCCTCATACAAAGAGAGGGGTTGCCTTCTAGGGCAAAAAACCCTAAACTAAACATAAGTTCTATCGTCAGATCATCCGCCTAATGAACGGCCCAGATTGACTAGAAATTACTATACTTTTACAAGGCAATTTTACAGTTGTTTTTAGCTTCGGGGGCAACCCCCGCCAAGGGGGGGCTCCCAAAGGTCGCAGCCGCCCCCCTTGGACCCCCCCTGCAATGAATATTTTATGGGCGGCGTTGCCGCCCCCATTTCGAACTGGGGTCCTATGTGGCGATACCTTTGAATATAGAAGATAATCAGGCTCCACACCCAACAATCTCCCACTTGGAGACTGATTGTAGCAACTCCATCGCTGCTCCATTTGCTGGACAATGACTCCTCTTTGGACCTGGCTGTTTCTCATCTTCATCGCCATCCTTGAAGACCAACTGAAACTGAGCATATTCTTAGTTTCTCCCTGGTTACAACTTTTGTTAGCATATCTGCAGGATTCTGGCTAGTGTGTATCTTTTCCAGCGTCAACTCTCCATCTTCCAACACTGATCGTATGAAATGGTACTTGAGCTGTATGTGTTTAGTCCTGGAATGAAATGCTGAGTTCTTTGCAAGATGAATGGCACTCTGGCTATCACTGTATAACGTGCCCATATCATGCTCCTTACCCAATTCACCCATAAACCTTTGTAACCAAATCATTTCTTTACTAGCCTCTGTAGCAGCAACATACTCTGCTTCTGTTGTTGAAAGTGCAACAACACTTTGGATTTTTGAAACCCAACTGACAGCTGTTCCTCCAACAGTAAATACATATCCTGTAGTGCTCCTCCTGTTATCTCTGTCACCTGCCATATCTGCATCAACATATCCTTGTAGGGAGATGTTTGAACCACCAAAGCATAATGCTTGATTTGTGGTACCTTTCAAATATCTGAGAATCCATTTCACTGCCATCCAATGTTCCTTTCCTAGATTGTTCATGTACCTGCTTACAACTCCCATTGCATGTGCAATATCAGGCCTTGTGCAGACCATTGCATACATTAAGCTTCCAACTGCTGATGCATATGGAACTTTAGACATATAATCCATGTCTTCTTGGGTCTTTGGGCACATTTCCTTGCTAAGTTTGAAATGGCTAGCAAAAGGTGTACTAACTGGTTTTGCATTGTGCATGTTAAATCTTTTCAACACCTTTTGTATGTACTCATTCTGAGACAATGTTAATTTATGATTTTTCCTGTCTCTAGTTATTCTCATACCAAGGATTTGTTTTGCAGCTCCCAAATCCTTCATTGCAAATGAATTTGTCAATTTTCTTTTGAGCACATTTATTTCCTGCATGTTAGATAAGCATGTCATCTACGTACAATAACAATATAATATAGCTGCCATCATTTTGCTTTTTCAAATAAACACAATGATCAGAGTGACATCTAGTATAACCTTGTTCAGACATAAACTTGTCAAATTTTAGATACCACTGCCTTGGAACCTGTTTTAAGCCATACAAGCTCTTCTTCAACCTGCACACTAGTTTCCCCTTCCCTTTCACCTCATATCCTTGTGGCTGCTGCATATATATCTCTTCCTCCAAATCCCCATGGAGAAAGACTGTCTTTACATCTAATTGCTCAAGATGCAAATCTTCAGTTGCTACAAGACTTAAAATAGTTCTGATTGAAGTCATTTTAACAACAGCAGAAAATATTTCATCAAAATCAATACCTTTCTTCTGTGCAAACCCTTCACCACAAGTCTAGCTTTATACCTCTGTTTTTTCCTCCATCTTCTTCCTTCAGCCTGTAAACCCATTTATTCTTCAATGTAGTTTTTCCTACAGGCAACCTGACTAAATCCCAAGTATGGTTATGCATTAAGGAGTCCATCTCTTCTTCCATGGCTACCTCCCACTTCTTCCTGCTGTCAACCTGCATTGCTTCTTCATAACATTCGGGTTCACCGGAATCAGTCAACAATAAATAATATAATGAAGGAGAGTATCGTTCAGGGGGTCTACTTATCCTGGTAGATCTTCTAACACCACTTTTAAGTGTTTGGGGTGCCTCTTGTTGTTGTGGTGGTTGCTGTTGTTGTGGTTGTTGATTATTATTATTTTCAGGCACCTTTACTTTTTCAGTGATTTCGTCAAGAACTGCGTATTCCTTGTTTTCCTTTTTCTATTTCTTTTCCTGCAACTGATTCTTATACAAGACCTTTTCATTGAATATTACATCTCTGCTCCTAATGATTTTGTGATTTTCGTAATCATATAAGCAATAACCAAAATCATTAACATCATATCCAATAAAGGTACATTTCTTTGACTTTGCCTCAAGCTTTGTTCTATTTTCTTTATCAATATGGACAAAGGCCTCACAACCAAAAGGCTTTAAAATAGAGTAGTTTACCTTTTTACCTGTCTATGCTTCCTCTGGAACACCACCATCCAAGGAACTTGAAGGCCCTTTGTTTATTAGATAAACAACAGTATCTACAGCATCTGCCCAAAACTGTAAAGGCAATCCTGCATGCAATCTCATGCACCTTGCACGCTCCATGATTGTTCTGTTCATCCTTTCTGACACACCATTTTCTTGTGGTGTTCTTGGAACTGTCTTCTCTCTGCGAATTCCATGCTCTGAACAGTACCTATCAAACTCTTTGCTGCAATATTCACCTCCATTGCCTGATCTAAGACACTTCAATTTCTTTCCTGTCTCAATCTCAACCAAAGCTTTCCATTTCTTGAAAGTATCAAATACATCAGATTTATTCTTAATACAATAAATCCAAGTTTTTCTAGTTGCATCATCAATAAAAGTAGCATAATAACGAGAGCCACCGAGAGATGATACCTGAGCAGGTCCCCATACATCTGTATGCACAAGCTCTAATTTTTCATTCTTCTTTTCTTTCCCAACTCTGAGAAATCTGACTCTCTTCTGTTTTCCATAAATGCAATTCTCATAGAAATCCAAATCAACATTCTTCAAACCTGGCAACAAATTCCTTGAGTGAAGAATCTTCATCCCCTTTTCACTCATGTGTCCGAGCCTATGATGCCATAATGCTGCATCTGCTCCTTTGGAAGTTAAAGCATTAACAGAGTTAGAAATACCATTGCATAAATACAATGTACCAACCTTTTCGCCTTTTGCTATTACCAGGGCTCCTTTGGTGACCTTCCAAGCTTTATCTGTGAAAGTTGTCACACAACCTTCACCGCCTAACTGCCCTGTTGAAATCAGATTTTTCTTTAGATCTGGAACATGCCTTACCTCCTTTAATAGCCATTGGTTTCCATTCTGCTGTTTTACAAGAACCTTACCCATTCCAACGATTTTACAGGGTTTATCATCACCCAGACGAACTTGTCCAAAATCTCCTTGAACATAGTCATGAAAGTATTTCTTATCAGGTGTGGCATGGAATGAAGCCCCTGAATCTACCACCCAGGAATCAATAATATTTTCGAAAGAAAGAATCAAAGCATCTAGTAACACCTCACCTGTCACATTTGCTTCATGATTGTTTTCTTGCTGTGCATCTCCTTCTTTTCCCTTCTGAGATCTACAGTCTTTCTTTAGGTGTCCTTTCTTTCCACATTTCCAGCACACTATCCCCGATCTGGACTTGGATCTGCCTTTCCTTGATTTGCTGCGATATCCTGAGCTCTTTCCTCTTTCCATTTTTCTTCCTCTAGACTCTGCACTCAAAGCATTTCCCGATGTCTCACTGGAGCTTTTCCGTTGTATTTCCTCGCTAAGGATAGCACCGACAACATCATCAAACTTTAAAGTACTAGATCCAGAAACGGAGTTACTAATGGCCATTACCAAACCATTCCAACTTTCTGGTAATGAGCACAAGAATAACAGAGCTCTAACTTCATCATCAAAGTTTACCCCTACAGAACTTAACTGACTTGTGACTGTATTAAAATCATTTAAATGGGCTGCAACAGATCCACCTTCCAACATCTTCATATTAAATAACCGTTTCATAAGAAATACCTTGTTTGAGGCCGAGCGTTTTTCATATAGTTTCGACAGCGTCTGAATCAAACCCTCTGTCGTGGTTTCCTTCAAAATGTTGAAGGCGACTGACGCAGCAAGGCACAACCGTATTGTTCCGAGTGCCTTTCTATCGAGAAGGTTCCATTCTTCGTCTGTCATACCCGTCGGCATATTTGATTTTCCGCCCAATGGTAGGTATAGGTCTTTCTGATACAGATAATCTTCCTTCTGCATCTTCCACAGCGAGAAGTTTTTGCCGTTAAATTTCTCGACCCTAAACTTACCATCTTCCGCCATTGCTCCCGCTCGAACCAGGAACCCTTCTTTCCTGCGAGTTTATCAGCCAAATAGACCTTCGACTTTGATACCAGTTTTTAGAAAATTATATATTATGGAGCAATGGAACACATAAAATATTGCAGAAATATAAACACAGAAAACACACAAAACAAGAGAGACACAGATATACGTGGTTCACCCAGTTTGGGCTACGTCCACCCCGAACAGCCAGTCCTTCTTTTCTATTATCCAACAAAATGAAGAGACACAACCTACAACAAATCCGCTGTAATATCCTCTGTTTTCTCTCACAGTCTCACCTCTTTGTTTATCGCTCACAGAATACACATCTATCACACAGTCTCAAATACAATACCCTCATACAAAGAGAGGCGTTGCCTTCTAGGGCAAAAAACCCTAAACTAAACATAAGTTCTACCGTCAGATCATCCGCCTAATGAACGGCCCAAATTGACTAGAAATTACTATACTTTTACAAGGCAATTTTACAACTGTTTTTAGCTTCGGGGGCGCTGCCCCCGAAACGGCTCCCAAAGGTCGTAGCCGCCTCCCCCTGGACCCCCCCTGCAGCGAATATTTTACAGGCGGCGTTGCCGCCCCCATTTCGAACTGGGGTCCTATGTGGCGATACCTTTGAATATAGAAGATAATCAGGCTCCACACCCAACACAACAATTATATTAACATTACATTCCTTGGATTACCCAACACATCTGTTTCTGTTGTTGCAGAGACTGTGGCTCAGACGACTGCAAGGTCATCGTGTTAACCACATAAGAGAGTCTATGTCCTTCAAGTTGATGAAATAAAGGGGTTCCTAAGAAATGTCTTCCACCAAGCTTATGCTTGGAGGAGGTAAATTAATTAAAAAATGCAACTAAATTAAAATGCCTAATATGCTATGCAAGTAAGATTACAAGTGCTTTGTAAAAATTGGAAATGCTTCAAGTAAATATGCTCAACAAGATAACTTGGATACTCGCTCAAAGTAATGCAAGATACATAAGCTTCATAAACATATAAGATTGTAAGTTGAAAGTAATTGCTTTGACAAATGATAAACCAATAACAAACTAAAACAATGAAGCTTGAAATTTATATGCTTGCAAAATGAGCAAATAACTTAAAATTAATGAACACGTAAACAGTGAGCCTATTGTGAGGCCAACATGAAGCAAAATGTTAAACTAACTAAATCAACTTTGCTACTTGAAATGAGATGCTTTGCATAAAATAAATAAATTGCTCCAAAAGTAAAATTCAAAATTGTACTTTAAAGCAAAACTTGAAGTGACAAAGCATAAAATGGAAATAAGTAGCAAAAACAAATTCAGAAAATTAGATTGTGAAAGTGAGGTTGTGTTAATTTTAAGGCATGCAAGATGAAAATTAAGAAAACAAGTGCAAAATCAAACCACCCACATGTTCCTCATTTTGAAAAAATGAGAAAATGATGCCTTGGATGAAAACCCAAGCTCCCACAAGAAAAACTAAACTTTTATTAGATGTTACAAGATGAGGAACCTTCCAAGAGGTCTCAAGTAAAACGTCAAAAATAATCTTTACAATGTATAAGACTTCTCAAGCTCTAGATCTCCTTCTTGAAAGTCAAATTTAGAAATTGAAGTAAGTACAATGAGAAAACTCTCAAGATCGAAGCAAATTGTTAAACTCACTAAATCTACTTTGCTACAATGAGCCTATTGTGAGGCTAACATGAAGCAAATTGTTAAACTCACTAAATCTACTTTGCTACCTGAAATGAGATGCCTTGCATAAAATAAATAAATTGCTCCAAAAGTAAAATTCAAAATTGTACTTTAAAACAAAACTTGAAGTGGCAAACCATAAAATGGAAATAAGTAGCAAAAACAAATTCAAAAAATTGGATTGTGAAAGTGAGGTTGTGTTAATTTTAAGGTATGCAAGATGAAAATTAAGAAAACAAGTGGAAGATCAAACCACCCACATGTTTCTCCTTTTGAAAAAAGAAGAAAATGATGCCTTTGGTGAAAACCTAAACTCACACAAGAAAAACTAAACTTTTATTAGATGTTACAAGATGAGGAACCTTCCAAGAGGTCTCAAGTAAAACTTCAAGATGAATCTTTACAATGTATAAGACTTCTCAAGCTCTAGATCTCCTTGAAAGTCAAATTCAGAAAATGAAGTAAGTACAATGAAAAAACTCTCAAGATTGAAGATGTTAAGTGTTTCTTGATGCCCCAAGGCTTGGCCTCCAAAGAACTCACAAGACAAGCGGCTAATCCTCCTCACATGCCCACGACCTCCTCAAAAATTCGACTTTGAAAGGGTTTGAGAGGTCCTACAAGAAATTGTTAGAGTTTCCGTGATCCTTCCTTGATGCTCTTATCACCAACACTCTACTTACGGGCTGCAAGATCAAGAAACAAATTAGTGTAGAGAGAATATGAAAACAACTAAATAAAATATAAATAATATACAAGAAACTAAATCAAGTGATGAGATTGAACCCCATCACTTGGTTTAGCTTGGAGAAACTCTCAAATAGCTAATATGAATCAATGAAGCACTATTTAAAAGATTTACATTTTTTAAATTGATTGCATGCATACAAACTATGTATAAACGAATCCTTGCAAGACACTTTTTTCATAAGATAAACTATGGAAATCCAAATAACAAATGAGAGTTCCCTTGAAGGTGCTTTAAAAGTGGGTTGGTCTCCCTTAGACTTCCCGTCACGCTTGATTAAAAAAAAAGAATTCTTCTCCAATACTCAAGTCACACTTTAGTCGATATAGATTTAGATAAACAAACAATGAATTGAAACTTCTAAAAATTTATTTGAAAATAAACTAGAACTTCCAATATCTAGAGCTTACATTCAAATCAAATGCTAACACAGGATAACTTTGCACTAGCAAGTTTACAAGAATATATGGAAAATGAAATAACTCAAAGTATATATTGTTGGAATTTCTAAGTCTAACTCTTAGAAATCCTTCATGTACTTTTTGATTTATTTTTGCCTACTTGTTCTATTTAATTAACATGTTATTTACCATGTAAATACTGAAAACAAATACAAGTACAAGCTCAACACATTACAGATCATTAAATGAAGGAAAAACAAGCACACAAGTGACATCGTTGTTTTTGGACTAATGTCTCCAGAAAAACCCAATGCGGGAAAACCAGTGCAGCTATCTGAGGGTTTATTATTGAGCAGTTTCAGAATACAATTTGGGTGCCAAACCGACGCACCCAACAGAGAATGATCTCGACAGTAGTACCTCTCAGTCAGAGAGATATTCCGGCTAAAACCCTGGATGAACAATCCCACAACTCTCAGATCCAATCTGCCCCACGAAATCTCCAGCGTCTGCCTCTAGGGACTGTGTCAGCCTCTCTGGCCCAGCGTCACCCCAACTCACCCTGCGTGAGTCTCTGGATGCACTGCGTCAGCCTCTAGAGCCTCTGCGTCACCCACACTGGCTCTCTCTGGCACTGCGCAGCTCCTGGCTGCCTCTGCGTGGGCCCTGACTGGCTCTGCGTGACCTCTCGCTGGCTTTGCGTCCCTCTCTCACGGCTTCTGCGCTAATGCTCTTGGCACTCTCTCTGCTTCTCTGCTTCTGTATTCATTGCCCCTCAGTGTAATATTCCTAATTAGCCTGGCTAATTGAAATATTCGATTTTGCTCAATTTTGCCTTCTATAGTTATTAATAAATAAAAAAAGTGAGGAAAGGGGGACATAACTCACTTTATGAATAAGTCACTCCCTAGTAGCACAACGTTTTAACTTAAAAGGGGAGCCAAGGGGGCCTAAGGACCTCGTAGAGAAGGGGCCCACGTAGACACTTGGAGGGATTGTGCAGATGAGAAGGAACACATGGCAAGAGAGAAGCTACGTTGGAGGAGGTGGCCTTAGGGTTTTGAGAAAGGCCAACGTTATAAAGGAGAGAGGAGCCTCCTCATTTTGATGAGGGGATTATGTTGCATTTGAGCTAGTCACTTCAACTTAGAGCATGCTGGCTGTTTAGCCTGTCTACAACACTGTTTAGTGCATCAAGTGTCTCCATTCGAAGATTTCACCCTTAGCCCCGAGGGACTTCGAGTGCCTGCTCGGGCAAGGTAGTTTCAGCAGTATTTTGCAGGAGGAGCGATTTATGGAGTTGAGGAGGAGCTGAGCAATCTGATGATTGCACAGTCTTGAGAGGGGAGGACGCAGTTACTTTGGGTAGGAGTTCCGGATTGGGATTTTGTGGAGGATTTGAGCAAGGGATTAGCCCTTGCATATTGGAGGATTTTGGCAGAGTTTCGGATAGAGTTTTGGAGGATTCTCTTCAGGAGCAAAGCAGAGCCTTGAGGGATTGCGTAGATCTCCAAAGGGGTGATTTTCGGGGGTCAGCTATTTTAGAAAAGTTTTCTGGGCTTTTCTGGGTTTATTGAGCAGAGGCTAATTCCAGAGTTTCCGCATTTTTTGAGGAGGGGAACAGCCCCAAATCCTCATTTGATTCCAGCAGTAGCAGCAGCACAACAGTTCTCTGGCAGTTTGGATGCAGTTCAGAGAGAGGCCATTTCCTTACCATTCTGAGTGTATTTCTTCACTTGCCTTGTGCAGGTTGAGGTGCTTCCTGTCTGATCACCTCTTGTACTCTTTCCATTACTCAGTATAATAAAATGGCTTAGCATTTCTCTTTGCATTTCTTGAGTATCTGCTTATATTCCATGTATACATTATTGTATGTTGCATTACTGTTATTTCTTTGGTTGGAGTTTGCTTGTGTTGAGAGATATATTTGATAAAGGATATTACACTCAGCTGCAACTCTGATCACTCAGATTTCCTCAGCAAGCCCTGCCCCAGAAAATCGAATTCTTGATCAACTCGGTGTGTTCTCCAAGTGACCCTCAAGCCTTTTCTTATACTTTTCTTGTTAACAAATCAATGGCCGAGATTAAGTCCCTAATCAATGACTAAGATTAGATCTGGCTTGATCCATGACATTTAGACCATTTTAACTCAGTTTTATATTAATTCACATTAATATTTTATTTTCCTTAAGTTTAGACTTAGGGACTCCATTAAAAATATTAATTATTTTAATATCTTCCAAACTGGTTAGATTCTGCCCAAACCATTTCTAGTTATTGGAGATCTCATGTGCTTTAGCCTCTTCACCAATTTTCGTGGCTAGAGCACATCCGATGTTACCCGAAATCAACACTCCCTTTTAGTGAGGATTGTGCTCTAGTAATACTCCTTACTAAGCATCACTCTGATCATCCAACATCGGTCTCTGTGCTGATGCTAGGCCTGCTGCCCATCATCTACATTGCTGCATCATGTACTACTACCCATGGCCCTGCCACTGCCACTGCTGCATCTATACGGCAGCTCCCTCTGCATTTGTGTTGCTACCCATGGCCTTGACACTGCCACTGTTGCATCTGTGCTGCCACCCCTCTCATCATGCTACCCATAGCACTACCACTACTAACTGCTGCACTGCAACTTAGTTACTGAGAAGTAAGTAACTGATCTCCCAACTTTGACATCCGTCAGTCCTGCTACTCCTCTTCAGGGCTCCTGTAGCAAGGTATAATCCAAGAGGTTGGGTACCTCGAGGATCCTGCCCCTTATCACCTGTAGTCCGTCTGACTACAACTCGATGTCTCCCCACTTCCTCTCACAAGGTGCATGAGCACTCGTGGCACAGTCATCATCTGTCTCCACTTCTTTCTTCGCCCTTGTTGGCGCAACCTTGGTCTCGGAAGTCTCTCCCTTGCTCTTCTTCCTCGGACACGGGTTCGCATAGTGACCCAGTTCCCCATAGTGGAAGCATTTGACCTTGGAGAGGTCCTTCTTTCGTTTCCCTTGCTTTCCCTCAGATGCTAGGTCAACATCCTCCTCTTCCTCCTTCTTGATTCTGACCCCCTTGCCGCTGCTTCCCGCCTTGGTTAGCCTTCTCATTTCTTCTTGACAAAGAGCCGCCCACAGTTCCTCCTAATCTAGAAGGGTCGACTTGCCCAGTATGCTCTGGACAAACACCTCCTAGTCTTTTGAGACTGCATTCAGGGCTGTCCTCACTATCAATTCTTGATCCGGCGTGGCCCCTATGGAAGTCAATTGATCCCGGATCTCCTTTAATCGACTGAGGAAGGTGTCGATCTGTTTTCCCTTCTGCATCTGGTATGACCACAACTGATTTTCTAGGAGCATCTTCCTCTGCACGGAAGTATGTTGATACAATTTTGTCAGGGCCTCCCACATCACATTTGCCGTGTCCTTTTCGGCAATATGTGGTACTACATGGTCCTTGACCCTGTCAAGGATGATGCTCTTGGCCCTTGCCATTGCCTCCTCGTACTTATCGTTCTCAATTGAGTCAAGTGGGATCGCTATCGTCTTCAAGGCGAAGTGCTTGAGATGATTTCTGTCTAGAACAGACAAGATTCTGGCCTTGCAGACTACGAAGTTTGAGGTTCAGTCCCGTCTGTCCTGGTCTCTTACCCCATTCACTGCCATTTCACTACTCCTCTACTTCCCTCCTGGAAGTTCTCGGTGTGACTCCCTCTGAACCTCGATTTCCCTCCTGGAAACCTCTCTGCCAATGTCGAGATGCCCCCACTCCGATCGTTAGTGCAGCTGCACCACTGATTTGGATTTCTTGGCTAGAAATCCTCAGCAACAACTCCCTCCTCCTTGGTCTTGCCCTGTTAGGTACTGTTCTGACTACAGTACCCCACCAACTTCACTCCGCAACTTACCCACGACCTCCTATGCGTCAGCAAATTGAAGGTTAGAGCTTCTAGGCTCTACGCAATCCCAGCACCAGCAAAATCCACACCCCTTGGCCACGGGGGTCAATCCTTCCTGACTGAGAAAGATGATCGGGCACTGCGTAGGTCAGGTCTGCTCCCTTCTAGCACAACGTTGATCCTCCTCTCGGCTCAAACTTGATGATGCAGGCACTGCGTCACCCCTTCCTTGCTGCTTCTCTGCTAGGAACATCTTCTGTCACTGGGGACAGTTGTTTCTGCTGCTGCTGCTCTACTAGGCTGATGCCCTCAGTTCTCCTGTGATTTGTAACCATGCTCCGATACCATGTTGGAATTTCTAAGTCTAACTGTTAGAAATCCGTCATGTACTCTCTGATTTATTTCTGCCTACTTGTTCTGTTTAACGAACAAGTTATTTACCACGTAAATACTGAAAATAAATACAAGTACATGCTCAACACATTACAGATCTTCAACTGAAGGAAAAACAAGCACACAAGTGACACTGTTGTTTTTGGACTAATGTCCTCGGAGAAACCCAATGCGAGAAAACAGGTGCAACTATCTGAGGGTTTTATTATTAAGCAGTTTCAGAATACAATTTGGGTGCCAAACCGGCTTACCCAACAGAGAATGATCTCGATAGTAGTACCTCTCAGTGGTAGACAGATATTCCAGCTAAAACCCCGGATGAACAATCCCACAACTCTCAGCTCCAATCTGCCCCGCGAAATCTCTAGCGTCTGCCTCTAGGGACTGCGTCAGCCTCTCTGGCTCAGCGTCACCCCAACTCGCACAGCGTTAGCCTCTAGAGCCTCTGTGTCACCCACGCCGAATCTCTCTGGCACTGCACAACTCCTGGCTGCCTCTACGTGGGCCCTGACTGGCTCTGCGTGACCTCTAGCTAGCTCTGCCTGCGTCTCTCCTGATGTCTGCGCTGATGCTCCTGGTACCCTCTCTGCCTCTCTGCTTCTGTATTCATTGCCCCTCAGCTGCAACTCTGAACACTCCTTTGATTTCCTTAGCAAGCCCTGCCCCAGAAAATCGAATTCTTGATCAACTCGGTGTGTTCTCCAAGTGACCCTCAAGCCTTCTGTTATACTTTTCTCATTGACATATCAACGGCCAAGATTAAGTCCCTAATAAACGGTTAAGATTAGATCTGGCTTGATCCATGACTTTTGGACCATCCTAACTTAGTTTTATATTAATTCACATTAATATTTTATTTTCCCTAAGTTTAGATTTAGTGACACCATAAAAAATATTAATTATTTTAATATCTTCCAAACTAGTTAGACTCTGCCCAAACCATTTTTGGGTATTGAAAATCTCGTGTGTTTTAGCCCCTCCACCAATTTTCGTGGCTAGAGCACATCTGATGCTACCCCAAATCAACATATAAAAGATTATACCAATAGCTCACAATACACCATGCTCCAAAAGAAGAACACCCATGAAGGACCCCCAAAGTCTTTTTATTTATATTCTTGAAAATTATACAAAGTTGCAACGTTTCCGCAAGCACAATAGCTAGTAAACAATGGATACATAAGTGAGAACACAAAGCTCTTATTATAGAAAAGCTTGAGAGCCAATCCCAAGTCAAATGGTGACAATTCCCAAGCAAATGGGTGACAATCCCAAAGCACCTTCATGCAAATTCGAATTTCCCAAGTGGCATCAAGAATCCCTCAAGCAAAATAGAATTCCATGATGAGAAACAATGTGGGGATAATTTCCCATAAAAAATCTTTGTCAAATATTCTCCTTCAAGCAAAATCTAATTCCATGATGAAATGACAAGTGTATATGGGTGAGAAACAATGTGAAGATAATTTTCCATAAAAATCTCTGTGAAATATAACCCAAATCTTCCCAAATGTGTATTAACTCCACAAATATCCCGTTAGAAATTCTTCCTGTACTATCTGATTTATTGGTTCCTACTTGTTCAATTACTTAGCAAGTTATTTACTATGTAAATATTGAAAATAAATACAAGTACAGTATCAACATCTACAAATCATCAACTGAAAGTAAACAAGCATACAAGTGACACCGTTATTTTTGGACGAATGTCCCCGGAAAAACCCAATGCGGGAAAATCAGTGCAACTATTTAGAGGGTTTTATTATTATGCAGTTTTCAAAATACAACTAGGGTGCTATGGATCACCCAACAGAGAATGCCCTCGGCAGTAGTACCTCTCCTCGGAGGCAGATATTCCGGTTGATTAATCATCGGATGAACGATCCCACAACAACACTTGCAACTTCTGCTGCTCTACGTCACTCTGATAGGGAGTGCGTCACCCTATCTAGCTCACAAGCTCCCAGTCTGTCCCACAAAATTCTCCAGCGCTGCCTCTAGGCCTCGTGTCAGCTCTGCTAGCCTTTGCGTCAGCTTCTGGAGCCTCTGCGTCAGCCCCTAGACCCTCTGCATCTCACACGTTGGCCTCTCTGGCTCTGCATAGCCTCCAACTGCCTCTACGTAGCCTCCAACTGCCCCTACGTCAACCTCATTGGACTTTGTGCTGCCTCTTTGGTACCAACTCTGCGTCTCTGCTATGTATTCATTGCCCCTTAGCGGCAACTCAGATCACTCACTCGATTTCCTTAGCAAACCTTGCCCCAGAAAATCAAATTCTTGATCTCTCTTGGTGTGTCCTCCAACTGACCCTCAAGCCTTCTCTTATACTTTTCTTGTTGGTCCATCAACGACCGAGATTAAATCTCTAATCAATGGCTAAGTTTAGATTTGGCTTGATCCATGAGTTTTGGAACATTCTAACCCAGTTTTATATTAATACCCTTTAATATTTTATTTTTTCTAAGTTTAGACTTAAGAACTCCATTAAAATATTAATTATTTTAATATCTCCCAAACCGTTTAGAATCTGCCCAAACCGTTTCTGGTTCTTGGAGATCTCATGTGCTTTAGCCTCTCCACCAATTTTCATGGCTAGAGCACATCCGATGCTATTCCAAATCAACAACAAATTCGAATTTCCCAGTCAAAAGTTGCTACATTTATGTCAAGAAATTCAATTTCCTTGAGTGGGCCATGTATTTATGATGCAAGGTGCAAAATCATCCTCCAACTTGTCTTTTGACTCACTCCTTTGACTTGAGATAATTTCCAAGTCATTTCCATGTCATTTTGTTACATGGAGCAATTTATTTCTCTCCATTTTTTTTTCTGGTTTAATTTATTGCTAGATTTCCTACTAAACTTAGGAAAAGTGGGTTTTGAGGGTGTAGAACACATTTTTAACCCCTCAAAGTGTGTTATAGTAGAAATTTGAGGGCGAGAAGTGTAATTTTTATTACTCATACCCCATACAACTTCTCTAGACATCATTTATTATATTTCATATATAAATTTTCTTCCAATTTTTGCCATGCGGGAAATTTTAATAATTAAAAAATGACCTCCTAGACCTAATAAAATTCCACGAAATTTTACAAGTGATCTAGTATGGTAATATACAATGACTCTAGACACTAAGACTCACCCAAGGCCTTGCTTTTAAGTCGTACTCCAACTCTAGGGTTATGCTTGGAGGAAAAAATTCAATTAATTATTAAATTCTTGGAGGAAAATGATAATTAACCAAGTGAAAAAAACCTTCCAGAGTAAACTCACTTTATGACAAGATCCCAGGCCACCCAGGCCTGTTACATGACTCGACTCCTCATACTGGTATCAATTTTACATTGTGCTCATAGGGCTTGTGGAATTTGAGTACAACAAAAAAACATAAGAAGTAGAGTTGAAAAAATCTGGTTATATGATGATCTCTGATGGTACAAGCAACATTTGGTACATCCTTGGGCATATAGTGTTCGAGAAATCTTCAGGTGCCATTCCAGTGGTCAACAATACTAACTGCATCAATTGACACTGATCCATCGTGCTACTAAATTAAATACTATGGGCCCCCATAGCTAGGTAATGATCCATGAGGTGGACTCCTCAAGGACCTTGCTCGATCTCTATAGCTCTCTAGGGCTACAACTCCAAGTCAGCCCACCTCAGTCCTGGAGGTAGATCTGCGAACATAACAAACTCTGATCTACTCATACTGTTGCTAACTACTACAATAATGAGTATGTTAAAATTGGCAACCAGGGCAAAACTTCATGTGGGTCATCTTATTCATGGCTAATAATATTTTTATTAGATTCCTCTCGTTGAGAAGTGTAGGATTGATATAAAGATCATCCAATTACGATAAGTATTCATGAAGATATGAATTTATTTTGATTATGGAATTATTATCAAGCCGACCTACAACTCATGTAGGCTCAGAAGCCCAACAGTCGCATCTATTCACCCAGCAACGTTGTGTATAAATATAAGAGGACTTTTCCTCATTTGGACTCACTCATCTCATCACATCTCTCTCTCTCTACTGCGCAGATATGAGTCTCTTCTCTACTGCGCTGAAATGGGTCTCTCTCTCTCACACATGTGAAGCCGGAAGCTGTTGAATTTGAAGCTGCAACTGCAGAAGTAAAGATTGACTTGCGTGGCCTAGAAGATCTCCTCTTTGGAACTGCGCTGTAGGTTCATCTGAACCTCCTTTGAAAGCCGAAACTTTTGGTGGTGGAATGAAGTCAATCCGACTGTCGGTTTGTGAGATATGGTCTGCCCTAGTTTGATAATGAAGTCGCTAATGCTGATGCTACTGATCTAGGGTTTGCTACTGCTGATATGAATCAGATTTATTGTACTATTTCTCTCTGCTGAATTATTGAAGATAAAAGAAGATTTGATCAAAGGGTTTCCCCACACATTGTGGGGTTTGTCCCTGGCTAGCCGCCACATCTTGTGTCTCTTGTCTTGGCTTGTTTTCTGTCGATCATTTAATGTTCTATCTGCACTTTACTTTATGTACATGTGATTGCTAATCGGTGGAATATAATAAGAAAAAGAAGTAAACTGTTATAAGCATAGAACATACCATAACTTAACATGGTATCAGAGCTGAGGTGAAGACAAAGCCCGAGCAAGAGCAAGAGCAATCATCGAAGAGAAGATTGGAAAGGCTATCCTAAAAGAACTATGGGGTCCTCAACACTCTTTCCTGCCGAAGACAAGCTCCGTGAGAAAGCTGACTATCACGGATGGAAGATGTCTATCGATCTAACCCTTGAAGATCAAGGAGTGCTGGACCATGTAAGAGGCAATATTGTTGAGCCTCCATCAAATGCATCCGCTGCTATCTGGAACAAATGGAAAAATGGAGAAGTCAAAATAGAAGATCATCCGGGACTCTATCGACAAGCACTTGGTGTCCTACATCTCTGAATTGGACACCTCCAAGGAAATCTACAATAGACTGGTGAGTTTATTTAAAGTTAATGATGCAAATCAAGTTTTGTTTCTTAGAAATAAGCTGAGGTAAATCAAGAAGAGTAAGGATGAAAGTATGCAAGCATACTTCTTAAGAATCACAGAGATCAAGAACGATCTCCTATCTATTGGGGAAACTATTACTGACAGAGAAATGGCACTCACAACTCTTGGAGGATTACCATCCGAATGGTACGTGTTCAAGACTACTCTTCTGAACTATAATGTAATTCCTGGTTTCGAGGAATTAATGGCTAGATGCATTCAAGAAGAAACAAGGGAAGAAGTGCAAGAAATGCCCATGCCTAAAGGTCCTCCTCTGCGTTTTCTTCTCATGCAAAGAGAAGAAAGGACTCACACCGGGATGATGATCAAAATCCCTCTGATGGCAAATCAAAGGAATGACAAATTCAACAGCAAAGGTAAGAGGAGAGCTGGAGATCGAGGAAGAGGACAACTATTCAGGAAGGCTAGAAAGTCCAGGATGTATTAAATGCACCTGACCTCAAAAGGAACCTAGTGTCCATCTTGGCAATGGAAGATAGAGGCTACAAGGTAACCTTCAGTAATGGCAAGGTATGTATATGGGAAAATAATGATAAAGATTCCTTTACTCTTGGGTTTAGTGTTGATTCATTATATCAGGTCGATGGAAGTCCGCTAGGTGTCATGTCTTGTGACACAACTCTTTAGTCCGAACTTTGGCATCGGAGGTTTTCGCACATTCATTACAAAGCTCTACCCGATGTAAGACAGATGGTAACAGGGATGCCCGAATTCCAAGTAGAGAAAGAAGGTGTATGTCCGGGATGTGCCAAAGGAAATCTCAAAAGGGAACCATTCCCCTCAAGCCAAAGCAAGACCTCCGATATATTACTGTTGGTTCACTCAGGCATACCTAAGGTTGGCATTAAGAGGGAGACTACTACACCACATACTTTTGAGCAGAATGGTGTGGTGGGAAAGAAGAACTGCACGATGATGGAAGCTGTCCGGGCCATGCTACATGATCAAAGACTTCTGAAGTTTCTATGGGCTGAAACTACAATCACCGCCGTATATGTACAAAATTGATGCCCTCATCAAGAATTGGGTTCCAAGACTCCTGAAGAAAAATTCACCAGTAAGAAACCCGATGTTTCTCATTTTAAAATTTTTGGAAGCCCTGTATACTTTCATGTGCCGAAAGAGAAAAGAAATAAATTGGGAGCATCTGGAAAGAAGGGAATTTTCGTGGGCTATGGTGAAAATACTAAAGGCTATAGAATCTATGTAGCCGGTCAAAGGGAAGTCATAATTAGTCATGATGTCACCTTTGACGAAGATATGGCTCTCAGCAAGGTGATCAATCTTCCGACTTTGAGGAGCTCTCAAGAAGCTGACACCAGGGAACCGAAAGAAAAAGATGATGAATCAATGCCTGATGTAGAAGAACCCATGGATCCGATTGATCCTCGTCCATATGAGCCTTTCTCTTCTAGGAAGAGGCCTTCATGGCTTAAGGGGTTACTTGATGATGCTGAAGGACATGCTGCACCCCGAGGAACCTTTCGTGAAAGTAAGAAACCTAATAGGTATCAAGGATACCTGACCATCATTAGCACAATCATACAAAATGAGCCTTCGTCATTCTCAGATGCCGTCAAGCATCAAGTATGGAAGGATGCTATGACCAAAGAATATGAGTCTATCATAAAGAATGATGTTTGGGAAGTAGTTCCCAGACCCCAGGACAAGACTGTTGTTACTTCCAAATGGCTTTACAAGATAAAGCATGCAGCAGATGGAAGCACGGAAAAGTATAAGGCTCGTTTTGTTGCTCGAGGTTTCTCCCAAAAGGAAGGTATAGACTATGATGAGATATTTGCACCTGTTGCCAGATATACGACCATCCGCTCGATCATAGCCCTTGCCGCTTCACAAGGATGGAACCTACATCAGATGGATGTCAAGACTGCATTCTTGCATGGCTCGATCAAAGAAGAGGTCTACGTGGAGCAACCCGAAGGATTTGAGATTTATGATTGAAAATCTCATGTATGCAGGTTGAAGAAGGCTCTCTATGGGCTGAAGCAAGCACCCCGAGCATGGTATGAGAGGATCGATAGCTACTTGATGAAGTTGGGATTCACTAGGAGTGAAGCCGATCCTAACCTTTACTTTAAGGTTGAAGATGAAAAGCCTATCATACTGGTGTTGCATGTGGATGACCTCTTTCTACAGGTGCAAACCCTCTCATTCACAAATGTAAGAGGGAGATGGCTTCTGAATTTGAAATGAAAGACCAAGGACTTGAAGTGTGGCAGAAGCCAAGGGAAATTTTCCTATCTCAAGGAAAATATGTGGTAAAGATATTGGAAAGATTTGGTATGATGGACTGCAAGCCTGTGACTACCTCGAGGATCTTAACTTTTAAAAGTTATATGGTAGTGATGTCGGACCAGATTTGGGAAATGCCTCTGAGTTTCATAAACTCATTCGCATTGATGTTCTTGGTGAACCTCCATCCGAACATATGTTTTGCAGTTAGCATTGTGAGCTCATATTTGGTTGAGCCTCATTGGATTGATGCCAAGAATCTTCTGAGATATCTTCGTGGCACAATGGGTTAAGATACACTGTCGAAGATGTGAGACTACTTGGATATACTGATGCTGATTGGGCAGGCAATGTGGTGGACCGTAAGAGCACTTCCGAGTGCTGTTTCACCTTGGGATCTGCTTCGATATCCTGGATGAGCAGGAAGTAGAAGTCGGTGACTTTGAGCACCGCTGAAGCAGGATATACTGTTGCTAGCATGACCTCCTGTGAGGCAGTCTGGTTGCGAAAGCTCTTCAGTGAGCTGTTTGGATTTACATTGGATACCATTGTGATTCTCTATAACAACCAGAGGTGGGATTCGATTATTGAGGAATCCCGTATTCGTCGATTGCTCCAGCAGATAGACATCATCTGGGATATGGTAAGTTGATGAGCAAGGAGGCTCCATCGCATTAAGATGATGTACAGGTTGATACACCTTGTCAAAGCCCTGAGGAAATATCTAATTTGTGATTTTCCCAAACGACTTGGAGTCATCAAGAAACCCTTGTACAAGGGTCCTGCATGTTGCATACATTGAGCTCTGGGAGCTCTGAGGGCTTGTGGTTCTTACTGGAGCAACATACGACCACAGGGTGACTCACCCTCCCCTGGTGGTGCGCACTGGAACAAGATGATTCGCTCTCTTGTGGAACAGGATGATTCGCTCTCCTGTGTAGCAGGATGATTAGTTCTCCTGTGAGGCCTGGATTGATGTGTTCTCCATGGCGATTGTAGCAGGATTGATGTGTTCTCCTATGAGGCCTGGATTGATGTGTTCTCCATGGCGGCCTGGATTGATGTGTTCTCCATGGCGATTGTAGCAGGATTGATGTGTTCTCCTGTGAGGACAGGATTGATTAGTTCTCCTGTCGAAGCATCCTACCCATGCAGTCTGGGACTCATGGGAAGTACCTCTCATTTGATCAATGAGCAGGGAAATGAAGTCAGGGACCATAGCAGTACCGATGGATGCATCGTTGTAACTACCGTACTCCCTACGCTAGGATGACCTCCATTGATCTGGGATCAATGATACTGGTCTGGGACCAGTAGTAGCAGTTGTACCATACTATGACGCTGACTTCGGGTCGGTTGAGACTGGTCTGGGATCAGTGGTACATACTCTGAGACTGACTTTGAGTCAGTGGAGGATGATATTGGTCTGGGACCATTGGAGTTGTACTCACTATGACGCTGACTTTGGGTTGGTTGAGACTGGTCTGGGACTAGTGGTACATACTCTAAGACTGACTTTGAGTCAGTATGATACATCCTCGATCATTTCTTCTTCTTCATAATTCGGACAAAAGCAGAGTAGAACAGAACAATGCAAGAGCAGAGCAGAACAAAACAAAACAGTACAGTTCAGTGCAGGGCAGAACAAGACAAAGCAGAACAGGCAAAATAGAGCAGAGCAGGGCAAGGGTCAGGCTGTACAAGGCAGTGCATTTGATGGATGAATAGTAACGACCGATAGACAGATTGCAGATGAAGCTCTCCATGGTTGAGAGGGAGTGTTAAAATTGGCAACCAGGGCAAAACTTCATGTGGGTCATCTTATTCATGGCTAATAATATTTTTATTAGATTCCTCTCGTCGAGAGGTGTAGGATTGATATAAAGATCATCCAATTCCGATAAGTATTCATGAAGATATGAATTTGTTTTGATTATGGAATTATTATCAAGCCGACCTACAACTCATGTAGGCTCAGAAGCCCAACAGTCGCATCTATTCACCCACCAACGTTGTGTATAAATATAAGAGGACTTTTCCTCATTTGGACTCACTCATCTCATCACATCTCTCTCTCTCTACTGCGCAGATATGAGTCTCTTCTCTACTGCGCTGAAATGGGTCTCTCTCTCTCACACATGTGAAGCCGGAAGCTGTTGAATTTGAAGCTGCAACTGCAGAAGTAAAGATTGACTTGTGTGGCCTAGAAGATCTCCTCTTTGGAACTGCGCTGTAGGTTCATCTGAACCTCCTTTGAAAGCCGAAACTTTTGGTGGTGGAATGAAGTCAATCCGACTGTCGGTTTGTGAGATATGGTCTGCCCTAGTTTGATAATGAAGCCACTAATGCTGATGCTACTGATCTAGGGTTTGCTACTGCTGATATGAATCAGATTTATTGTACTATTTCTCTCTGTTGAATTATTGAAGATAAAGAAGATTTGATCAAAGGGTTTCCCCACACATGTGGGGTTTGTCCCTGGCTAGCCACCACATCTTGTGTCTCTTGTCTTGGCTTGTTTTCAGTCGATCGTTTAATGTTCTATCTGCACTTTACTTTATGTACATGTGATTGCTAATCGGTGGAATATAATAAGAAAAAGAAGTAAACCGTTATAAGCATAGAACATACCATAACTTAACAGAGTATGATCTCCCTAGACGCCAAAGTACTAGCTTCCATAGGGCTGCTCGCTTTGAAACTAGACTCCTTTGAGTCACGATCTCCCAATGGGAAATCTCTCTGCTTTGTTATGTCAACTTGCACGGTCCTCCTGCATTGGAAACTAGACTACATAGCTATGCACAAGGAATATTCTGGTTGGAACTGCACCTACATATTGCAATTGGGCAACTCACACTGTCTGTGTCACTGCATCTCGCTTTGCAACTGTTTCACATGTACTGACTGCAACTAGATTTGCAACCATCATCTGAATGACTGGCTGCGTCTGCTGACACTGAACCTACTACTATGATAATGTGGGCTCCTATAGCAAAGGTGATGGTACTGCTGCAACAATTTGGAACCGATATAATGGATCTCCTTGTTGCAACTACGCTGGACCCTGCCCATCTGGCACATTGGAGTCTTATACTCCTCCTGGATTTGGTGCCCCACTATCTCCTTTCAAGCCTAGTCCTTGGTTGGAACCCTTCCTTTCTTTGCAACTTGCACTAGACAACTCGCACTTCCTCTGACACTTGTTTCCGACAACTGGAAGTCGAATTGCTGCCTAGATCTACATTTTGGCTAACTTGTACGACCTCCTCTGGAAATTTCGTACAGTCATCCCTGTGGAGCTGCAAAATCTGGAAACTCAAAACCATAGAAAATAAACTCGAAAATCTCCCTCTTTCCCATTGCTCGGCTGTTGAGTCTGCTACCCGCACTCCCTTCTAGAGTGAGAAGATTTGCTCACAATTACTGCCAATCTGCAACTAGAAAAATTAGATCTATAAAACTCGAGATCCCCTGAGTAAAGTTTTCCCTCTGTGTGTAGTTTTCTCTTCCACCCAACGCTAATTCTGCTGTTGCAAAACCCTCTGCATCCAACCAAGGAATCTGCTCAGCGAAAATCTAAGTTGCAACTGCTCCCTTTGACTGTTGGAATCACAATCCCGGGCAATTTGACTTTTCTGCAACCTTTGAACTGAAAATTGAATTTTTTGCCCCAACAATTCGACCTGCCTACTTGAGCACTGCGCTACTTTGAAGAATTTCGACTTGCTGCTCCCTCTGAGCAACGAAATTCTTTCCTCTGCTTCTGAGCTTCCCGGTTGATCACTCACGCTTTGATACCGTGTGAAAATTTCAAGACTGAAATCCTATTGCAGTAATTGGAAATTATTCGCCTAATTGTTAATTTAATTTTAACATTTTATTTCCTACGACAAATATTGAATAAATCACACTGCGACCTTCACAAATAAAACTGCAGAAAAATAGCGCTGGAAATTGAGGAAATACTAGCACACACACAATAAAAATGACACCGTTATTTTTGGACAATTGTCCTCGGAAAAACCCAACTTGGGAAAACCGGTGCTACAGATAAGAGTTTTATTATCAAGTAAAAGTGAGAAATTCTGAGTACAATAATTTGGATGTTGAAATCTGGTTATCCTGCAGAGAAAATACTGGCAAAAATCTAGTGAGGATTTTTCCTCACCCCATAGGCAAATCTGAAGACTGACCTCTGAAACCCCCTCTACAAATTGCCCTGCGTCGCCCTCTACATGGGCTCTGCGTAGGCTCTAATTCATACAACCTGGATCTCAATATGATTTGCTTCTTCTGTTTTCCACTGACTCTAGAAATGCTTCTCCAAGCCTCTGCAAAATTCTTCTACCACCGGAATACTGAAACGACTTCCCGAATCCCGAATCTACAAATAGAACTGCCTTTAGAGGCTACTGTGCAGTTCGTGCGTTAGCCTCAACGTGGCTCTTCTATATCTCTTCAAATGCACTCATTGGATCTGGAAATCTTCCTCCATCCCCACTGTCCCTGCCCCTCACTGTCTCTTCTTTCTCACAGATGCTCGAACTCTCTGGCAATTGACTACTGCTACTCTAGAAAATCGGATTCTCCAAGTGATTTTGGTGTATTCTCCATCACCACATCGATCCCTTCTTATATCTTCCTGTTGGGACTCCAACGACCAAGATTAAATCTTAATCGATGGCTCAGATCATTTCTGGATCGATCCGTGTGAGTTTCTAGAGAATTCTCACATTGACTTAAATGAATTTTGATTAATTAACCGGTTTTCCTAAGTTTAGACTTAGGAAACATTTAAAAATTTGTTAATAATCTAATTAAATCATTTCTAGGTGGAATTTCTAGAAACGATTTCTAGGTTTTGGAGATCTCTTGTATTCTAGCCTCTCCACCAAATTTTGTGGCTAGAACACATCCAGTGCTATAGAAACTAACAAATGCTTGCCCTACATGGTTCCAAGTTAGCCCTACATGCCTTGGAAGGGTGACGCAGGCCTCTTTTGGATGGCGTCATGGTGGAGGAGGTGCCTTTTGGAGATGTACACTTGCAGTTTGAGGTTTTCTTTGAGTGAGGAGCACTTTTAAACCATTGCTTCACTTGCTTTATACATTATTGACCATTTTGGAGGATGGCGTCATGGTGGAGATCACTTTTTCACACACTCGTAAGTTGTTTTTGGTATCTTATTATGTTTTAGAGCTATCTCAAGGTCGGCTTGTGATCTTTGACCTAGTTGAACACTCAAGTAAACTTCTTTTAAGGCTTTTGCTTGTAAAATTAGTGAAGTGAGACTTGTTACCCTCATAAATAGAACATATTCTCACCCACTTAATCATCATCATTCATCGCAAATCTCCTTCTTTAGAAGTGCAGACTATCTATGTTATCTATGTTAGCTACATTATCTATGCTAGCTAGGATTCTGAATTAAACTGTTATCGGTTGCAGCTTTATCTAACGAAGGATTTTTTTAGAATCTGTTTAGAGTTTCTTAAATGTTTCACTATGAAGGCCCTAGTAAATAAGGGCACTAGTGTACAGTGTATATTGTGACATGGGTGCATGGAACGCCCATAATAATTGCAACTGTATTAAAGTAGGGTGGAAATGCTATGCTTTAGTGGCCTTTAAAAGCGTGAGACAAAGCCATGGTTCATGATTGGGTGCATTATATGTCTGCAGAGCATCCTCAAGCCTTCATCAGTACACAAATATTTATTTAGGTTTAATATTATTGTCATGCCCATTTTTGAATTTCACGATTATGTTGTTACTTTCTAGCCTTGCAGGTATATCGAGGGCGTACTATAGAAGGCCAGGATGTTGCAGTTAAAGTTCAGCGCCCCAATGCATTGTATTGTGTTGCACGCGATATCTACCTTCTTCGACTTGGTGTAAGTTGGATATATTATAAGATTTAGAATTTACAAATTTATTTTCTCTTTAGTATTGAAGTGCTAGCTGGTCTGGTTAACAGATTGGTTTGCGTGAGTGTAGCCAAGTCCTGCATAAATGTGATCTCTTTTGCAAAAAATCCTTTGAGGAGTAAATTAGAGAATTAAGACACGATAATTGATATTTATGTTTTCGTTGTCATTTGTTAATCAAGTCAGGCCCTATGGTCTATGATAAACATTATATTTGCACATGATATGTCCATCCTTCAAGTTGGTCTAACTTGGATGAGTACTAAAGCTCTAGAATTTTATTTAACTCATGTTCATTTTCAATTCAAGTTTATGCTTTTCCTGGTGAAATGGTTTGCACTGAATGTAATTTGATAATTTAATCCACAATAAGGATGGCATTTTTGCAAGAATTCTAGTATAAGATCATATAATTAAAGCATCAGCATTAAGTTTTTGGTTTGCACCATTCAGTATTTAATTTTTAATCTAAATATTGATTTCCATTAGTGGGCGAAGATGGCCAATGGACCATTTTTAATATAAGTCCTCCAAACATTTGTAATGATGGGCCATCTTCTGAGTTGATAATAACATCTCTACTGATCCCATGTTGTTCATTTGGAGTTATTCACAAAACTCAATGACTGAACTTGTCTTCTACCTCATGCTGCCTAAATGTATGGAAAGTATGTAAGGAATGTCCTCATCTCTCATCTCTCCCAAGATGAAATACCTTGCATCTCCGAGAACCAAAACTCTTGGCTCTGATACCATGGTGTAAAACAGGAAACTAAGAAATTTGCAACAGCATATGAACATGTGATTGAACCTGAGGCAAAAAGTAACCAGCAAAAGGAAACATGCACTTCAACCAGATAACATTAATATTGAGACGATAACTGAGACAAATACCTTGTTACTAGCAGAACTAACTTTTCTTGCAGCACCACAGCATGCTCAAAGAATAGATCTGCCCACAAAGGGCCTCGAGTCTTACCCAATCTCCCAATCAATACATGCATTACCTTCCTTCTATGAAGTATATGTTCCTTGATTACAATACAAAACCTTCCAGTTACCCTACAAGAAACTTGTATTACTGACTAACATTACATAAAACTATACCAACATTCCTAAAAATGTAACAGCATCTTACAAAACTACAGATTTAATTATATTGCTATGTTTAACATCACATTATATGAAAAGCACAATGCACATCAATAAGGCTATTAACACAGCTCTTCCTCCTCCCAGTGAAGAGATAAAGGAATTCTCTTGTTGAAATGTTAGCATTCAATTCAAGATGATTAAAACAACAAACGATGTTCTACCAATATGAGTTGTGTTGTGACAATTATATCAGCATTGGCGATGTGGCACCATGCATGTAGGCTATATGCATAGAAAATAAAGATTTTATAAATGTTCAGGTCAAAATCATAGTTGTGAGCTGAACTGATTAGATCTTGATGTTGTCATTTGCAGTTAGGAATATTGGGAAAGTTGGCAGGAAGAAAAAGTGACCTTCGCCTCTATGTTGATGAAATAGGACATGGTTTGTTTGGGGAGCTTGACTACACATGTGAAGCTGAACGGGCATCTGAATTTCAAGTAAGGAATTATTGAAAGCCTAGATCTGTTATCGTTTTATGCTCAATATAGAATGAATTTTTAGCTCAGAGATTTATTACCAAAGTTCATTTGTGCTGTTTCAGATCACATTATCTGATTGCTTTCATCTCTTGATATTCTCACTATTTCTCACAGCTTTTGTCCCATTTTAGTGCAGATATTTGGTTGACTGGTGTGACTGATGTAGCCTTATTTTTTAAGTTCTTTTGATGGTATTCTTTGTTTCTAATATTAATGCATTATGTAAAATTTGAAACCTTGCCACAATTTGAAGTATGACATCAACTCCATGTCTATCTACCAGCTTGAAATTTAAAATAAAGTCTGCATAAAATTTTTCAGGAATGACATTTTGGCTGGAAGACAGAAGGGAAGTTGGACAACTAAGGTGCAAGTAAGTGCAGGGAAAGTGTAAGGATTGAGAGTTAACGTTCTATACATTCATGCCATTGAAAAAGAAGGCCCAACAAGAATGCTAGAAAAACAAATGATAAGCTAAGATAATCTTACTAATGTCGAACAAAATACAATCAATAGGTCAATGAGACAGAAGGATACAACCAGTACAAGTACAATGTGGGAGTGCAAACACAACTCCTAGAAAATGCCAAATCTAAATCTAGGATAAAATGAAGTAATAAAGGATACAATAATAGAAACGCCTCATAAACATGTATATAACCGGATCATGTAGAAGGCTAAGTGAATAAATCCAAGACTGGAGGTTGATGATGTCAAGAGTGACAGATTCTGATAGCTGATGGAGAAGGGGGTCGCAGTGGCGCTGGCTCGCTATCAGAGTCCTTGAGATCCAATGATGAGTCTGGCTACATGATCTTGGGGGGGATGCAGGAGTGAGAGATACCCCTAACATTCAAGGCGAAAGGAAAGAAGCTTTGGATAAGTCTTCAGCTGCTTCACTGGGGTTAGGGAGGGACCCGTCGGGTCGGCGGGCCCTTGTTCGGGAACTGTATGGTACTAAACCCTTTGATGCTCTGGGTGTGATTGAACTGATTTGTTGTTTGGTACCTCTGCAACAGTCTCGAGGGTCATACACGTTCATGGAAACACTTCATACATAGCCATATATATACGCATATCATGGAGATACGCTAGCCATATATATACGCATAACATGGAGATACGCTGGCCATATATATACGCATAGCATGGAGATACGCTGGCCATATATATACGCATAGCATGGAGATACACTGTCATGAATACACTTTCCATGCAGTCATCTAAACGCAGTCCTCTAACATAGTTAATGAAGACACCTGTTCATGCAGTCAAGGATGGGAGAACTGCAGTCAGAACCGCAGTCATTACAACAGTGACTTAGTGGAAGAAGCCGCAGTCATAATTGTGGTTAAGCCGCAGATCATACATTAAGATACAACCTCAGTCTCAGCGTTGGAAGTCTGGGCACAATGAGAAGCAATGTCGAAGGTTTCAAGCAATGTCAGTGCTGCTGTAGTAACGACAATGATAATTACATTCTCAGCATAATAGAAGAAGCTCTGTCAAGAATGATCTGTGACAAAGGCATGATCTAGTTCTTGTAAGATCATGATCTTGTTGAAGATGTAGAGATTGCCTCCGTGGTAATTTCAAGGGACAGTCATGGTGTAGCAATAATGTTATCAATGATGGTAGCAGTACTGAAAATATCAGTGATGCAGTAGTACAGCAGTGATAGATTGGTGGCATACCTGTAGCAGCAATGAACAGCTGTAGGTAGCATATCTGTAGAAACCCTATCACATGAACAACAAAGGATGAACAGTCTCGGATCATGATGATGTAAGATGCAGCATCATAGGCATGTTGGTAAAGAGCAGCATGATGATGAATGAGACAACATGATGCAGCATGATGGTGCTACACTGTAAGGTGTAGCAAAGGGACGGGATGCAGCACTAAGATAGGTGAAGGAGTCACCTTAGAGAATCAATTGAAGCAATATGTCTTCAACTGATCTCTGCAGATATCAAAAGTCAAAGTCTGCAATGTACTATCTCTCTCACTTTCTCTGCTGAACTTTGAAGAACATAAAAGAAGAATTGATCAAGGGTTTCCCCACATTGTGGGGTTTGTCCCTGGCTAGTGCCACATCCTGTGTCCTCTTGTCTTCTGCAATTTATATTTATGTTCTATCTGCAGTTTACTTTAATACTGATGTGATTGCTAACTGTGAAAATTTAAATAAATTGCTCTAGCATAGAACATACCTAAAATTTAACACTCTCTCGATTAGTGAACCCTCTAATGAGGATTCTATCAGAGAACCTTGAGGATCTTGCATATCCCCAGCTGGCAGATGTTTCCTTTTTTGCCTTGATGTATGATGAGCCTTGTCCTGGATGACATCTGTCTTTCCTTCAATGCTTAATGAGATTCCCAAGAGCTATATCCTTCATGTTTGATTGCCATGGATTTTGTCCCTTTTGTCCTTCATGATTCCCATGGTGATGTCACGAGCTCTTGCTTCTAATGCTTCCATGATGCCATGATGCATCTTATTATCATTGTCATATCTTATAACACAAGATCTAGGAGCTTATGATAGGACCCTTTTGCGAGGGATACTATCTTACTCATAGGAGAGATTTTTTACTCTCGTTAATCTAGGTTTTACTCTCGTTAATCTAGGTTGACATCAAGGTTGTCATTGATGTCAATATAACAGTGTTTGTGATGGCAAATTCTTTGATACATGATGTTGCCTATTGATGCCCATTGATCATAATGCTCATAGTGATGAATGTTTGATAAATGATGAGATGGAAGATCCAAGTGGATTAAATACATATATACAAACATAATAAAAGTAGTAGACCCAAGGAGGAAATTTATCGGAAGCCATCAAAGAAGAGCTATCAAAAGTCATAGGAGTGAAGAGAAGCCACAGGAGCGACAAGCCAAGACAAAGCAGGTTATCGCATATGCCCAAGGGTAAGTGCTATCGGAAGAACAAAGAGGAACATTACGTCGGAGGAGTAGAGCTATCGGAAGAGGAGCCATAACAGAGGAGTTAACAGTAAAGACCACAAAACACATCGACGACTTTATATCAGCACTTTATCGGCAACTTTATTATATGCCACTGCACAAAACCTACGATTACGATTTGAAGCTGTGCGCCCGACAGATTTATTAACTGTTGTTTGGAATATATCGCATCTGTTGCATCACGAACTTTAAAAGCCTTGCCACCGCTCAAAACCCCCGATTGCGATATGTGCATTGCGGACCCACTGGACTATTACAATACTCCTTAATGAAATATCGCGTCCGCCACATCGGAAGGTATCGCAAAGTCTTAAAGGTATGACACACCAAAATCTGCGATTGCGATATCACTGCGGACCCGAAACATGTTATGAATACATTGTTATGTTATATCGCGTCCGCCTCATCGGGAGTCATATCACGAGTCTTAAGGGTTGACACAGCCAAACCGCCGATTGCGATAAACCCCCGAACCGCCTATTGCGATAACATTGTGGACCCGCTGCATCATTATAGCATGACTTAATTAAATATCGCCTTCGCAGTAATCACAAAGTTCAAAGGGATGTCAAACGACCGATTGCGATAGAGTTGTGGACCCGACAGACATATTAAAAATAGTTTATTAAATTTAAGTATGGGGGATTTACGCAGTGCATTATATTAGATATCATTTTTGGGATTCAACTGCGTTAAGTAAGTCATTCAAACGTATGACCATTTCCATGAGAGGTAGTCGTAACTGACTAATTTCTCATGATTTTTGAATAGTTCACTTAGCACTCATTGCATCGGGTGATGCTCACAGGGGTGAAGAAGTGGGATTGAAACTAGTGAAATGTGGAGAACGAATCACATAGCATCAATCATCACTTCCGGGGCTTGCACCCGGTAACCAGGACTTCCCAGGAGGTCACCCATCCCAGAACTCCTCTGGCTCAAGCGCGCTTAACTGTGGAGTTTTTCCCACAATCAAGCCCACTTAGCTTGCTACCCCATTTGCAAAACCTTAGCAAGTATTGTGCCTCATGAACCATTCAAGTAGAGATCCCTTGACTCTTTTTGAATTTAAGTATGGGGGATTTACGCAGTGCATTATATTAGATATCATTTTTGGGATTCAACTGCGTTAAGTAAGTCATTCAAACGTATGACCATTTCCATGAGAGGTAGTCGTAACTGACTAATTTCTCATGATTTTTGAATAGTTCACTTAGCACTCATTGCATCGGGTGATGCTCACAGGGGTGAAGAAGTGGGATTGAAACTAGTGAAATGTGGAGAACGAATCACATAGCATCAATCATCACTTCCGGGGCTTGCACCCGGTAACCAGGACTTCCCAGGAGGTCACCCATCCCAGAACTCCTCTGGCTCAAGCGCGCTTAACTGTGGAGTTTTTCCCACAATCAAGCCCACTTAGCTTGCTACCCCATTTGCAAAACCTTAGCAAGTATTGTGCCTCATGAACCATTCAAGTAGAGATCCCTTGAATCTTTTTGAATTTAAGTATGGGGGATTTACGCAGTGCATTATATTAGATATCATTTTTGGGATTCAACTGCGTTAAGTAAGTCATTCAAACGTATGACCATTTCCATGAGAGGTAGTCGTAACTGACTAATTTCTCATGATTTTTGAATAGTTCACTTAGCACTTAGCACTCATTGCATCAATCATCACTTCCGGGGCTTGCACCCGGTAACCAGGACTTCCCAGGTTAATGAGTGCTAAGTGAACTATTCAAAAATCATGAGAAATTAGTCAGTTACGACTACCTCTCATGGAAATGGTCATACGTTTGAATGACTTACTTAACGCAGTTGAATCCCAAAAATGATATCTAATATAATGCACTGCGTAAATCCCCCATACTTAAATTCAAAAAGAGTCAAGGGATCTCTACTTGAATGGTTCATGAGGCACAATACTTGCTAAGGTTTTGCAAATGGGGTAGCAAGCTAAGTGGGCTTGATTGTGGGAAAAACTCCACAGTTAAGCGCGCTTGAGCCAGAGGAGTTCTGGGATGGGTGACCTCCTGGGAAGTCCTGGTTACTGGGTGCAAGCCCCGGAAGTGATGATTGATGCTATGTGATTCGTTCTCCACATTTCACTAGTTTCAATCCCACTTCTTCACCCCTGTGAGCATCACCCGATGCAATGAGTGCTAAGTGAACTATTCAAAAATCATGAGAAATTAGTCAGTTACGACTACCTCTCATGGAAATGGTCAGACGTTTGAATGACTTACTTAACGCAGTTGAATCCCAAAAATGATATCTAATATAATGCACTGCGTAAATCCCCCATACTTAAATTCAAAAAGAGTCAAGGGATCTCTACTTGAATGGTTCATGAGGCACAATACTTGCTAAGGTTTTGCAAATGGGGTAGCAAGCTAAGTGGGCTTGATTGTGGGAAAAACTCCACAGTTAAGCGCGCTTGAGCCAGAGGAGTTCTGGGATGGGTGACCTCCTGGGAAGTCCTGGTTACCGGGTGCAAGCCCCGGAAGTGATGATTGATGCTATGTGATTCGTTCTCCACATTTCACTAGCTTCAATCCCACTTCTTCACCCCTGTGAGCATCACCCGATGCAATGAGTGCTAAGTGAACTATTCAAAAATCATGAGAAATTAGTCAGTTACGACTACCTCTCATGGAAATGGTCATACGTTTGAATGACTTACTTAACGCAGTTGAATCCCAAAAATGATATCTAGTTTATTAAATATCACATCTGCTACGCGGTGATATGTGAATATCGGTGATATTGAATGTTGCGATTACGGGATTCTCGTGAAGTTGCGATTGTGGGATTAAAGCCGTCACTTGGCATGTGGGACATCCCTGTGGGTACAACCTCTACTATAATGCGATTTTTGTAAAAAGGCTAAGTTATGATGTTCGACATGATGTTCTCCTTATCGTTTTTCTTGCAAACTTCTTTGTGCTTGTTTTGGAGGATTGTGCTTGGTCTTGGAGGGCTACTCTAGGCTTGTATACATTTTACATAGGCGCATGAAGAGCTCCTTATTCATGACTTTGACTCTGACCTTAAATATAAATCCTAAGGCTCTCAATGGGAGCCATCTATAAAACCTCTTGCTCATGAAACCCATGCAGCAAGGAATAATAAATTTATTTTCTTGTTTTACAAAAATCATAATTACAATGTCATGGAAACCGAACCTAGTTACATTTTCTTCAACATAGAGCACATTCGATGCTACCCCAAATCAACACTCCCTCTTAGCGAGGAATGTGCTCTAGCAATATACTGCTGTTGCATATTGCTTTGACTCTAAGGCATCGTCCTTTGCGCTGCTGATGTCTGACATGCTTTCCACCAACTACTGCGTTGCTGATGTCACTGTACTGTTGCTGACACTGCCACTCCCAACACTGCATCCGTACTACAACTTCCTCTCAAGTGCTGCATTTGTGCTGCTATTAGCACTGCCACTGCCAACTACCACTGCATTACAAATTGTTGCTGCTACTCCATTAGCAACATAAAAACATCCAAAATTATTGAACTAACTGTGTTCAGTATGATACCACGTGAATGTTGTAGCCCGACTGCTGCTAGTCTTTGCACTGACCCTTTGAATATACTACGTTGCTGCTGACCTCTGCGCTGTGCCATCTGCACTGCTGCCAACTCTGCTCTGCGTTGTTCAGTCTTTGGTGCTCCTAGCTACTGTAACTGTCTTCTTGACACTCCTTGGCACCAATCGACACTAGTCCACCCCGCTACTCCTGATCTAGGCTCCTGTAGCAAGGTATTGATCCAAGAGGTGGACTCGTCAACGATCCTTCCCATATGTAGCTTTTTCAAACTACAACTCCAAATCAGCCCACCTCCCTCCTGGAGGTATCTCGGCTGTCATGGTGAACTCCTGTTCGATCTTCGCAGGGCAACCTTCAGATCGTGTTTCTCATCCTTGTCCTTCTTCTTGAGAGGACACTGAGTAGCGTAGTGACCCATCTCATCACACTTGAAACACTTGATCTTCGAGACGTCCTTGTTACGTCTTTGATACTCTTGCTGTCCCTTCGATGCAAGGGCTGCATTATCCTCCTCTTCCTTGGGCTTCGACCCACTGCTGCTGCTGCTTCCGTCAAGTTTGAGCTTGACTAAGTCTCTCCTCAGCTCCTCTTGTTTTAGAGCTACCCACATCTCATCCCAATTCGATAATGCTTCTCTACCCAGGATACTCTAGACAAAGACTTGCTACTCATCTGAGACAGAATTGAGGGCCAGTCTAACCAACTCTGAATCCTGAGGTGTATGCCCCACAACAGACTACTCATCACGGGTTTCCTTCAGCGTCATGAGGAATAAATCCACACGCTCTGCCTTCTGCTTCTGAGCAGATCTCAGCTGCTTCTCCAAGTACATCTTTCGCTACTCGGAAGATCCCTCATATAACCTGGCCAAGGCATCCCACATCTCCTTAGCAGTCCCTCTACTAGCAACGTGACACACCACAAGATCCTTGACTCCATCCACGATCATCTTCTTGGCCTTCGCCATCTCTGCTTTGTACTTCTTCAGCAAATCTAGATCTGTTGGTTCAGCCACCACGTTGTCGACGTATGTCTTGAGGGCATGCTCATCTAGAAGGAATGACATTCTAACATTCCAGATGACGTAGTTGCATGCTCCATCCAACCTGTCCTGATCCCTCAAGCCACTGGTTGCCTTATCTGCCAAAAATGTTGAAAGTCTCCTCTCTCTTCTGTGCTGCTGCTGGACAAGCTTATGCACTTCCTGCTGGATCTAGTAAAACTGCTGCCCTCTGCTGCTCAGCTCTAGAGAATTCGAATTCCTGAGGAAGAAATTCCCTCAACTGTTCTTCTCCTCTTTCTTCTAACAGTCTTCCACCCAACAAACTGCCTGCAAAAAAATCTGTGTGCCACCAGTTCTCCTCACGCTGAGGCTTCAATGCTACTCCCTTTGCCCGAGAAAAAATTCGAACTGAAAGTCCTCTCCTCGACTCACTCAGAGAGTGACTGCCTTGAAAATTTTCCCTCCCGGCTTGGACTGCGCAAACCCTTTGTGGTTTCGAACTGCTGCCTCTTGTAGATTTTTCGTACTCCCTCTTTTGCTCAGCGCCGGATCCACCGGTTGTGCACTTCTTGCTTCACTTGCAATTCTGATACCATGTGAAAATTCCTCAATCAGAACCTCTACTGCGACAACTGATGATATTACTCCTATTTGTTAAATTCCTTTAAAGAAATTACTTGCAGTTTCCTACGACAAATATCGTAATACATACACTGCAGCCTTCACTTAATTAAATATTATGCGGAAACAAGAGACTAAGCAAGAAAGAAAATACAACACAATAGACACCATTGTTTTTGGACAAATGTCCCTGGAAAAACCCAATGCAGGAAAACCGGTGCAACAGTTCTGAAGGTTTATTATTATTAAGCAGTAGCAAATTCTGAGTACATCTCTGAGTTACAAAGAGAGAAATACTGGCAGAAAGATTTGTGAGATTACCTCACACAATCATTGAGAAAATCCTGGCTGATTCAGATACTGAATGAAGTGCCTCTAACAGGCCCTATGCTGCCTTTGCGCAGTCCTTACGTAGCCCCTCCGCCAACCTCTCTAGGCACTGCGTCACCCAGTGTGTTGATCGATTTGCTTCCTAGAGTCTCTGCTCTCAGCCTCCCGGTCTCACACCCTGGCTCTTGGCTTCTGAAACTGACTCTCCCCAGCAAAATCTCAGACTCTCTCTCACCCCCTGCGCTGCCTTTGCATGGCCCTTTGTGGCCCTATGTCAGCCCCTGCGTCTGGGCTACTGGATCTCTCTCTTTCTCTCTCTGCTGAAGATTCTCCGACTGAGAAAATCTCTCTCTCCGCGGATGCTATACCTGCCCCTCAACCATCATCCAAGAAGTAGAAGTAGAAGTATTTTCTAAGACAAAAGAAGACTAGATCGAAGAATATTGTCATCATCTTCAAAAGGGTTTGTGAGGCAAGCTCCCTCTCATAGAAGCAAAGCTCTAACCTTTGTAGCCTCTGGTGTGTTCTCCAAGTGCACATCAAGCCTCCTCTTATAATCCTCTCTTTGATCACTCAACAGCCCAGATTAGATTCTAATCAATGGCTATGATCATATTGAATTGATCTCTGTCTTTTCTTAGAAGTTTCACCCACAATTTAGATTAATACCCATTAATTATTTTAATTTCCTAAGTTTTGACTTAGGGTCCCATTAAAAATAATTAATTATTTTAATAAAACTATCTCTAGGTGGAATTTCCCAAAACGATTTCTGGGTATTGGATAATGCATGTGTCTAAGCCTCCTTGCAAATTTAGAGACTTAGAGCACATCCGATGCTACTCGAAATCAACACTCCCTCTTAGCGAGGAATGTGCTCTAGCAATGCAACCTGCTGAAGCATCACTCTGTCTTGTCGTTCCATCTGCTAAGAACTATCTGCATTTCCTCCTTCCGAGGAGATACTGGTACTGGTCATTATACTCGGTCCAGGGGTCTGTCCTCCTGCATGTCCTCCTTGCTCCCCCTACTGCTCCTGGACTAATGGAACATCTCCTTACTGATCTTCTGGAGGCATCTCACGAGATTTCCTGAAAGCTTTATCCTCGATGAACTTTGCATCCCGTCTCACTACAATCTTCCTGCTGCTAGGAATGTAGATTCTGTATGCCATTGAGATCTCACTGTATCCTACGAGATACCCTTTTTCTATAGTCTGATCCAATTTACTGCGCTTCTTGTCTGGAATATGACAATAAGCCACGCTTCCGAATATCTTGAGATGACTATGTTAATTTTAGGTATGTTCTATGCTAGAGCAATTTATTTCAATTTCTTTTCCAAATCACATCAGCATAAAGTAAACTGCAGATAGAACATAAATATAAATCGCAAAAGACAAGCCAAGACAAGAGGACACAAGATGTGGCGCTAGCCAGGGACAAACCCCAATGTGGGGAAACCCTTGATCAATTCTTCTTTTATGTTCTTCAAAGTTCAGCAGAGAAAGTGAGGGAGAGTACATTTATAATAGAAGTCAATCACTTTGACTTTTGATATCGGCATGAGATCAGTTGAAGACATATTGCTTCAATTGATTCTCTAAGGTGACTCGTTCACCTATCATAGTGCTGCATCTCGTCTATTTGTTGCACATTACCGTGTGACACCTTGCTGTACTGTCACATGTGTTGAACCTTGATGACTGAGCTGCTCTCATCTTCATGCTGCTCATCATGCTGCATCTTCCATGGTCTTATTCATCATCAAGCTGCCCATGCTCATGATCTCATTCATCATTATGCTGCCCATGCTCATATCATCATGCATCATTACGCTGCCCATGCTCATATCATCATGCTGCTTATTATGCTGCCCATGATCTCATACATCATGCTGCCTTCCTTCGGAGGCAGATGCTCTGGCTGTTTCAGCAGTTCCCGGTAGTTCCAGCTTTTCTGGAAGTTCCGACAGTTTCGACTTTTCCGGCTTTTTTGGCTTTTTCGGTATTTCCGGCTTTTCTGGCGTTTCTGGCTTTTCCGGCAGTTCTGGCTTTTCCGGCTTTTTCGGCTTTTCCAGTATTTCTGGCTTTTCCCTCTTTTCCGGATTTTTCGGCAATTCCGGCTTTTTCGGTAGTTTCGGCTTTTCTGGCTTTTCCTGCAGTTCCGGCTTTTTCGGCTTTTCTGGCAGTTTTAGCAGTTTCGGCTTTTTCGGCAGTTCCAGCTTTTCCGACTTTTCCAGCTTTTCCTTAGGATCTCTCCTCCTACTAAAACCCAAAGACAAGTAGAGAGAGGAAGAGATCCAAGTGTGTGTAGAAATGACTTGAAGTCCTCTTCTATTTATACTAAAACGTAGAGGTTGAATAGACATGACTGTTGGGCTTTTGAGCCTACATAAGTTGCTGGCCGACTTAACAATTTGTCCATAACATAAATAAATTCATAACTTCATAAATACTTATCGGAATCGGATGATCTTTAGATCAATCCTACACCTCTCAATGAGAGGGATCCAATAAAAATATCAGCTGCCATAAATAATATGACCCACATGGAGTTTGGCCCTAGTTTCCAATTTTAACACTCCCTCTCAACTAGGGAGAACTCCATCCACTGATCCATATGTCCAACTGTACTATCTGTGCTATCAGTGCCCTGCATTGCTTTGCTTAGCTCTGCTTAGTTCTGCTAGCTCTGCTCTGCTTTGCTCAGCTCTTCTCTGCTCAGCTCTGCTGGCTCTACTCTGCTCAACTTAGCTCTGCTGAACCATGAAGAAGAAGAATTGATCGAGAATGTGTCATACCATTCTCCACTGACCCGAAGTCAGTCTCAGAGTGTGTACCACTGGTCCCAAACTAGTCCTCAACCGACCCGAAGTCAGTGTCATAGTAGGTACAACTCCTACCACTGGTCCCAGACCAGTACTCTACTGACTCGAAGTCAGTCTCAGAGTATGTACCACTGGTCCTAGACCAGTCCTCAACCGACCTGAAGTCAGTGTCATAGTGGGTACAACTCCTACCACTGGTCCCAGACCATTGTCATTGATCCCAGATCAATGAAGGTCATCCTAGCATAGGGAGTACGGTAGATACATCGATGCGTCCATCGGTACTACTATGGTCCCTATCCTCATTTCCCTGCTCATTGATCAGATGAGAGGTACTTCCCATGAGTCCCAGACTACATGGGTAGGATGCCTTGACAGGAGAACTTAATCAATCCTGTCCTCACAGGAGAACTAATCATCCTGCTACACAATCGCCATGGAGAACACATCATCCAGGCCTCACAGGAGAACTAATCATCCTGCTACACAATCGTCATGGAGAACACATCATCCAGACCTCACAGGAGAACTAATCATCCTGCTACACAGTCATCATGGAGAACACATCATCCAGACCTCACAGTAGAATTAATCATCCTGCCACACAATCGTCATGGAGAACACATCATCCAGACCACACAGGAGAATTAATCATACTGCTACACAATCGTCATGGAGAACACATCATCCAGACCTCACAGGAGAATTAATCATCCTGCTACACAGGAGAGTGAATCATCCTATCCAGAGTTGCAGGAATCGCGCCCCCCCCCCCCCCGGATCCTAAGCCGGAATCGCGACCCGTACGGAATCGTTCCGGAATCTCCAGGCGAAGCGCGATTCCGAATTTTAGGTGGCGCGATTCCTATTTTTAAAAACGATTCCTGCCATTTAGGTTGCGTTGCCCTCGGAATCGCGCTTCGGAAGGCGATTCGGGCAAGAGGTTGCGCCACGCAACCTGCCCGGAAGCGCACGCCACCCGCACGCCACCCGGGCGCAACCCGCACGCAACCCGGGCGCAACCCGCGGGGCAGCAAAATAAACATAATTTTTTTTTAATTTCTTTTAAAATTTAACTTAACTAAGCATGAGGGGGTGGGTTAGGGTGAGTTTAGGGTGAGTTTAGGGTGACTTTAGAAAAGAATAAAGCCCCCATTCTCTTCTCATTTTCTCACTTTGAGTTTATGAGAGTTGGAGAAGAGAAGAGAAGAGAGGAGAGGAGAAGAGAAGAGAGGAAAGGAGAGGAGAAGAGAGGAGAGCTTGGAGGAGTGAAGAAGGAGGAGCTAGGAGAAGGAGGAGGAGCTTGGAGCAAGAGCTTGGAGGACTTCATCTACAAGAGCTAAAGAGGTAAGTTCAAAGCCCAAACTCCCTTGTTTTTTTGAAAAAAAAATTGTATTTTTCTCCTCCCTCTCCTACTCTTTCCCATTGTTTCTACTTGCTCCTTTATTTACAGGTTGTCCACCACCTATATCCATATTCCAAGATGGTGTTCTTTTGGCTTCTATGTATCATTCCACTCTTGGTTTTAATGATGGCAAGGGTGAGGAATAGAGGGGAAGAGGAAGGGGATGAACTTGGTCCTAATAGTAGTGACCCAATGTATGATGAGGAGGAAGGGTTTGAAGAGGAAGGGGATGAACTTGAAGGGGACACTGAAGCACAAGATGGGAAAGGTACATCAAATCCCTTGTGGAACTATGTGACCAAACTTGATGGGGGAAAGGGTGGTGGATCTTACAAATTTGTGTGCCCTCATGGTTGTCATGGAGGAAAACCATATACGGGTTCATATACCCGTCTGAGGAGGCATCTTTGTGGGGTGCTGGACAGTGATGAAAAAAAGGGTTCTGTGGGGGTACAAATTTGCCCAAACATTTCAACTGAACAAAGAAGAAAATACATCCAAATAGAGATGGCTGCACAACAAAAAAACAAGAAACAAAAAACTCATTCTGAATCAAGTGCAACCTCTAAATTTGGTAGTTTCCCATCTCCTCATGGTACTTCTGCAACCTCTGGAGGTAGAAAAACAATAGGGGATTTCCTTAATGTTGCTGGGAGGGATGATGTGGATGGAAAGATAGTCCGTTTTCTTTGTGCTTGCGGTGTACCATTCAATGTGCTTCGCTCTCCCTATTGGCATGAAATGGTAAAGGCCATCAATGAAGCCCCAAAAGGATACAAGGCCCCCAACTATGAGAAAGCTAGAACAGTGTTATTAGAAAGAGAAAAATCTAAGGTTCAAAGAGCTTTGACACGTTTTACACATGAGTGGGTGGATTATGGGGTATCCATTATATCAGATGGGTGGACAAATATTAGAAACCAACATTTGATAAATGTTCTTGGTGTTTCTTCTAGTGGTGCAGTATTTATTGCATGTCATGACTCCTCCTCCATCAGTGCAACTGCACAAAACATTGCAGATCTCCTATTGAAATCAATCAAAGATGTTGGTCCGAATAATGTGGTTCAAGTGATCACAGATAATGCAGCAAATTGTAAGGCAACAGGAAAAATTATTGAGCGTACTCATCCACACATCTTTTGGTCTGGGTGCCTGGTTCACACATTGAACCTTTTGATGCATGATATTGTGAAACACAAAGATTGTGGGTGGATTGCTGATGTTTACAGGAAAGGGAAGCAGCTCATTAAATTCATCACAGGGCATACAAGGGTAAACTACTTCTATGGCACTTACTCCAAGTTGCAATTGCTTAAAATTGCAAAGACAAGATTTGCTAGTTATTACCTCACCTTTAGGCGGCTAGTGAGGGTGAGACAAGCTTTAACTAATCTAGTGTGTGCTGATTCATGGGATGAAATTAACAATGACACAGATGGTGCTAATGTAGTCAAGGACACTGTTCTTGACACTTACTTTTGGTCACAGGTTAAATATGTTTTGCAATTCACCAAACCAATTTATTACATGATCAAGTTTGCAGATTCAGATCGACCAGTAATTGGGGAGGTGTATGAGCAAATGGATAGCATGTTGGGGCAGATTAAAGACATTGTTGAGCCTAGAGATACCACCTTGTACAATTATATTCGTGTAGAGGTGCAAAACCGATGGGAAATGCTAAATATTCCATTGCATGCATTAGCATATGTTTTGACACCTAAATACTATCATCCATCATGGCTTTCAAAACCAGCACCTGGGGGGGGGAAGCAGGAAAAAACCACACCAAGATAGAGAGGTTCACGAAAAATATATGGCTGCATTGAGTAGATTAATCCCTGATGATGAGGAGGCTGCATTGGTACGGAGACAGGTGAGCAACTATACGCTCAACACTGGTCCATTTGGGAGCATGCATGCAATTCAAGATCGAGAGCATTTTTCTGCTCTTGAGTGGTGGAACATGCATGGAGGGGGTACTCCACTTCTACAGAGTTTGGCATTGCGGGTGCTATCACAGGTGGTAAACACTTCTTCTGCAGAGAGGTGTTGGAGCTCTTATTCTTTCATCCACAGTGTTAAAAGGAACAGGTTGAGTTTAGACCGGGCAGAGAGCTTGGTTTATGTTCATTACAACTTGCGATTGTTGTCCCATTACTGTGAAGATGCAAAGTCTAATAAAGACTTGTTGATTTGGGACAAGAATCCAGAGGAGCCCAATTTGGAGGATGGAGTGTTGCGACTAGAGCAATTAGAGGATGCTCTTATCCAGGTATGTCCATTGTGGTATGAATTTTCCAATTTTCCCTTATAAAGCATTTCTCTAATTCATGTTTTTAATTTTTTTGTTAACTAGTGTTTTTTTTTTTGCATGAATTTTTTGAGCGATTCTAGGATGATGATGACCGTGTTGATATTCCACCACCCCCATCTGGTCCCTTGGTTCCTAGGTTCCATGGTTCAACACCAACAGCAGGGGGTTCTTCTTCATCAGTTCCAGTTCCACGACTTCCACAGGCACCATCTTCTTCATTGCCACCACGTGGAGGCCCGCCATCACGTTCTATTCGTGGTGGAAGGAGGAGAGATTAGTAGATATATTCACAATCTACTACTTTTTGTCATAGATTACTCATTAGACTTGTAGACTTGTGAATTTGAATTTTGAACCTTTTTGGCTTGGCGGTGACCAAGTGACATATTTTGTAAACATTATTATTTGAATTTTGGACATGACAAATGTTGACAGTTGCTCACTTGCTAGATAAATCATAATATGCTCTATGTTTTATGTTTTATAATATGCTTAAATGTTTTATGTTTTATAATATGCTTAAAAATTTGATGTATGTTTGTAATAGCTAGAATATAGATGATTGTTGTACATACTAGTAACTACAATGGAATCATGGATGCCATATCTATCTTGATTTATGCAAAAATATGCATGTTTTCATGTCTTCTACAATTAATTTGGTATTTGGGATGTTTGTTTTGAGTATAAATGCAAAAAAATATAAAAATATATATATATATATAGCAGACGCTTCCGCGGACGCTTCACTTCCTAGATTTTTGGAAAATGACGCTTCCGCGCTCCGCGCTTCGCGCTTCCGCTTCGTGCAACATTGATCCTATCCCACAGGAGAGGGAATCATCTTGTCCATAGGAGAGCGAATCATCTTGCCCATAGGAGAGAGAATCATCATGTCCATAGGAGAGCGAATCATCTTGTCCCAGTGCGCACCACCAAGGGAGGGTGAGTCACCCTGTGGTCATATGTTGCTCCAGTAAGAAACACAAGCCCCCAGAGCTCCCAGAGTTCAATGTATACAACATGCAGGACCCTTGTGCAAAGGTCTCTTGACGACTCTAAGTCATTCGGAAAAATCACAGATTTGATCTTTCCCTCGGGGCTTGGACAAAGTGTAGCGACCTGTACATCATCTCATAGCGATGGAGCTTCCTTGCTCATAGTCTTACCATATCCCAGATAAGGTAGTATCTGATGTGTATTTGCTGGAGCAATCGTCGAATACGAGATTCCTCAATAATCGAATCCCACCTCTGGTTGTCACAGAGAATCATAGTGGTACAAACAGCTCACTTGAAGAGCTTCCCCAACTAGGCAACTTCATACGAGATCATACTCGTAGATATGTATCCGGTCTCAGCGGTGCTTATAACAACCGACTTCTGCTTCCTGCTCATCCATGATATCAAAGTAGAATCCAAAGAGAAACAACACTAAGAAGTGCTCTAGTGATCCTCCACATTGCCTGCCCAATCAACATTCGAATAATCATGCAGTTTCATATTTCCGGCAGTGTATCTCAATCCATGAGAGATTGTGCCCCGAAGACATCTCAGAAGATTCTTGGCACCAATCCAGTGAGGTTCAACCAAATATGAGCTCACCATGCTAACTGCAAAACATATGTCCAGACGGAAGTTCACTAAGAACATCAATGCAAATGAGTTTATGAGATTCAGAGGCATTTCTCAAATCTGGTCTGACATCACTACCATATAACTTCTGAAAGTTAAGATCCTCGAGGTAGTCACAGGCTTACAGTTCACCATTCCACATCCGGAATCCAACTCCCTCTTAGTTCTGCAAATGAGAGGGTCTGCACCTGTTAGAAGTAGGTCGTCCTCATAAGGTGCTGGTATGAGAGGTCTATCATCCACAACCTTTGGATGGTTTGGTTCCGTTTCTCTCCCAGTGAATCTCAGCTTTATCAGACAGCTATCGATCCTCTCATACTATGCTCGGGGTGTTTTGCTTCAAGCCATATAGGGCTTTCTTCCACCTGCATATGCGATATTCCTGATTATCAATCTTAGACCCCTTGGGTTGTTCCAGACCTGTGGACCTACTACATGAGGGGAATGGTCCCCTTGTAAGATTTTCCTTCGGTACATCTCAGACATGTATTTTCATGCTCTTGTTGAATTCAGGCATCCCTGTCACCATCTGACTCACAGACCTTCGGTGCTACGTGACAATGGACATGGTCCCCAGTGGACTTCCTGCAATTTGATACAACCCTCAACTCAAAAACATCTTGAAAATTCTATTTCCAAACACGTACCTTTCCATCGATGAGCGCCACCCTAAAACCTTTGACTTCCATTTGCGAGATGGACACCAGGTTCTTCTTGCGATCAGGTACATAAAAGTGATTCGGGGTTTTTTGTTTTCTTTGAAGAGTCGACCATTTCCTTGATGACTTGCATTACCTTCGGACACTCCTTCGCATAATGGTCGAACTTATTGCAACCAAGGCATCCGCCTTTCCTTCTACTCTTAGATCTGAACAAGTAGGTAGGAATAAATTAGTAAAGTACATGAAGGGTTTCTAACAGTTAGGCTTACAAATTCCAACATGGTATTAGAACGTGGTTGCAGATGACAGGAGAACTGAGGACATCAACCGAGCAGAGCAGTGGCAACAGAAACTGTAGCCCCGAGTGACAGAAGCTGTTCCTAGCAGAGTAGCAACAAGGAAGGGGTGACGCAGTGCCTGCGTCATCAAGATTGAGGCAGGAAGAGGCAGCACAGAGATTGAGGGAGGCAAAGAAAGGCTCACGCAGAGGCCAGGAGGGCTGATGCAGTTGGCTGAGGAGGTTGATTTGTTGGTGCCGGGACTGCGCAGAACCTAGGAGCTCTAACCTTTAGTTTGTTGGGGTTAGGAGGCTGTGGGCAAGTTGTAGAGTGGAGCTGGTGGGGTGCTGTAGTCAGAACAGTACCTAATAGGGCAAGACCGAGGAGGAGGGAGTTGCTACCGAGGGTTTCTAGCCAAGAAATCCGGATCAGTGGTGCAGCGGCACTAAGGATCAGAGTGGGGGCATCTTGATATTGGTAGAAGGGTTTCCAGGAGGGAAATCGATGCTCAGAGGGAGTCACACCGAGAACATCCAGGAGGGAAGTAGAGGAGCAGCAAGATGGCAATGAACGGGGTAAGAGACTAGGACAGACTGGACGGAGCCTCAAACTTCATAGTCTGGAAGGCCAAAATCCTATCCATTCTAGACAAGAATCGAGTCAAGCACTTCTCCTTGAGGACGATAGCTATCCGAGTTGACCTAGCTGATAGCGACAAGTACGAGGAGGCAATGGCGAGGGCTAAGAGCATCATCCTTGACAGGGTCAAGGACCATGTAGTACCACATATTGCCGAAAAGGAAACGACAAATGAGATGTGGGAGGCCCTAAAGAAATTGTACCAGCATATTCTGTGCAGAGAAGGATGTTACTAGAAAATTAGCTGCAATCATACTAGATGCAGAAGGGAGAACAGATTGACCCCTTCCTCGGTCGATTGAAGGAGATCCAAGATCAATTGAATTCCATAGGGGCAACGCCGGATCAAGAATTGATGGTGAGAACAACCTTGAATGCAGTCTCAAAAGACTGGCAGGTGTTTGTCCAGAGCATACTGGGTAGGGCGACCCTTCTAGATTGGGAGGAAATGTGGGTCGTTGTTCGCTAAGAAGAGATTAGAAGGCTGAGCAAGGCGGGAAGCAGTGGCAAGGGGATCAGAATCAAGAAGGAGGAGGAGGTGGATGCTGCCCTAACATTTGAGGGAAAGCAGGAGAAACAAAAGAAGAAGGACCTCTCTAAGGTCAAATGCTTCCACTGTGGGGCATTGGATCAATATGCGACTCAGTGTCCAAGGAGGAAGAGCAAGGGAGAGGCCTTCGAGACCAAGGCTGCGCCAGCAAGGGTAGAGAAACAAGTGGAGACAGACAATGATTGTGCCATGAGTGCACACACACACCACTTGAGTGGAAGTGGGGAGACATCGAGCTGTAGTCAGAAGGACTACAGGCGATGAGGGGCAGGATCTTCGAGGTACCCAACCTTTTGGATTAGACGTTGCTACGGGAACCCCGAAGCGGAGTAGCAATACAAGCGGATGTTAGTAGAGACGGATGCGGATGGAGCGATAGAGGGAGCTATAATGCAGGATTCCAACATCAAGCTCCATGCATGGAGCTTGATGTTGGAATTTCTAACAATTAGGCTTAGAAATTCCAACATCAAGCTCCATCACATATTGATAGATGAACATTTTGCAAATACTCTCACCAAGGCATTACCAAAGAGAAAGTTCTCGATTTTCAGAGAACAACTTGGACTGATGGATGTGAAAATTCCTAGACTCGAAGGAACCCCTATTGCAGCAAATCTGAATCTACTTCGCCTACTTGATTTTTAAATTACATTCATCAAGTTATTCTTCTAAATACTGAAAAAAATTACTTCTGCAGCCTACACTAATTAAATATCTGATCTCATGAAACAGAAAACAGAGCAAAGAACAAGATGCATTGGACACACTTATTTTTGGATACAATAGTCCCTGGAAAAATTCAATGCGGGAACACTGGTGCAACAATTCTGAGGGTTTATTATTATGCAGGAGAAATATATGAATTCAAATCTCGAATGCTCATCTTGCAATCCTTTACAGAGAAAATACTTGCGTAAAATCTAAGTGAGTTTTACCTCACTTCACCTAGCAGAATTTCGGCTGATTCGGCACAAGACTGGCTAACCCTGACTATTTTTGCGTTGGCCCTGCGTAGGCTTCTATGTCAGCCTTGCGTCACCTTCTCTGCCCTTTGCGTCAGCTCTCCTCGCAGTTCCGACAGTTCCTGACAGTTCCCGACAGTTCTGGATTTTGCATGCAGACAACTTTTTAGCTCTGCCCTGGCCCTTCTGGCTGTGCATCACGAATGCGTGGGCCCATACTGGACCAACATTAGCTCTCTCGGCTACTGCGTTGCCTCTCTGCAAGCTCTCTTCGCCTCTCTGTCGGTATTCTCCGTAAAGTCCTTTTCCCGGATTCTCTTTGCCCCTCAGCTGCAAGATCTCCCCAATTGATTTTTCTCTTGAGAACTTCTCACCTCAGAAAATCGATTTCCACAATCTCTCTGTGTGTATTTCCAAATGAACCCCAAGCCTCCATTTTATACTTTTCCTATTGAGTCTTCGATGACCGAGATTAAGTCTCTAATCAATGACGAAGATTAAAACATGATTTGATCCGCCTTCTAGATCATTCTCACCCATATTTTGATTAATCCCATTAATATTTTATTTCCTTAAGTTTATGCTTAGGAACTCCATTAAAAATATTAATTATTTTAATAAAATACAATTAGAGTGGAATTTCACCAAACGGTCTCTGGGTTCTCTAGAAGTCATGTGCCTTAGCCTCTCCACCAATTTTCAAGGCTAGAGCACTTCTGATGGTACCAAAAACTAACAGTAGCCCGTCTGGATAAGGGGCAAAGTTGATCGAGGACACTGAGCATACTCTTCCCACCCTGCTTGAGCTCCTAGGGTGAGGAATTGAGATAGAGGGCTCCTGGGGTTGAGGGAACTCTGGACAATAGGGTGCTACCCTATATGTTACCTAAGGTAGAAGAATGTTGCTCCCCTATCTTCATAGGGTTGGAGAATGCTGCTCCCCTCTTGGTCTTTGTAGAGTATACCCTAGTTGGCATCATACCCTCAAGCAAGCCAACTTGATGGGAATACCGCTCCTTGTTTTGGCCAACGAGTTGAGAGTGTACTTGGGGTGTACAACCCAAGTCGATTATGATGTAGGTGTTCTACCACATGACTACTAAGGGTCATTGTTGGGAAGATCGGTAGGCAATAGGATTGGGTTGGAGATGTGCTCCCTTGTATGATATATAATCCTATTGCTTGGTATGGGTGGAAGCTATTGCTCCTCGATTCTTCTTCTTCTAGATTCGAGAAAGTTTCAACAGATAGAGTTGAGCAGAGAGTCAAATCATTTCAGGATAATGCGAAGATCAACTGACAGATATTGGCAGGTGGAATTCTTCCTAGTTGAGAGGGAGTGTTAATTTTTGCAACTAGGGTCAAATTCCACATTAAACAACTCAAATGACCAAGATGATGCTTGCATTAAATTCCTCTTTTCGAGAGGACCAAAATCGACCCAAAGATCACCTAATTTGGTTAAGCGGAAGTTAAGTTTTGAATTATTTTATTCATTCATTCATTATGGAGTAGGTCGGCCCTAACCACTTGGGTAACTGCTTGGGTCAATCTCAACCCCAAGTAAACCCTCAAGAAAGCCTATAAAAGGAAGCGACCTCAAGTTCATTTCAACACACTTGATCAAGACATGTTTCTATTCTTCTATTTTGTTTTGGCTCGCACAGGTTCGTCAGAAGGAGTTTGCACAGGGTCCGAAATTACAGGCGAAAGGTTCGCTCTGGGTTAGGGTTTTCTAGATCTCAGTCGCTGACACAGAACATAATTTTTTCGTCCCCAGTCGCAAGAAAAGAGTAGGCAAGAGAGCTACTCTGGCTCTCTGGTCGCTCGGAGACAGTTCAGTGAGAGCTTTGGGTTCAGAGGCAGATCGGAAAGTTCCGGTCGCCAATCACTCAGATAGGGTAGCCTTGGGAGCGACCCTGCCATCTCAGTCACTCACATAACAACGGTAAGGGAGCAACTTTGGGTTTTAGCTTTTCAGTGCCATAGTCGCTCGCATCTAGACCTATGAGAATGACCCTGCAGTCACAGTTGCTTGCATATAGTGATCGAGAGCGACCAAGGAGTGTCAGTCGAACATAGTGAGTCGTGATGAGGGCGACCAAAGTTTAGATCTAGGATTTGACTTCTTGGATTTAGTTGACTTCAGTGATCTGGTAGATCTAGGTTTCTCTCTACTGTTATAACGGATCTGTAGATCAAATTTATTATTATCCGCTGCAAATCATATGTATTGGGCTTATTGTACTCATTGCTGAAATCTTTTTATGACGATCTATTAAAGAAGAAGATTTGAAAGGGTTTCCCCCTTGTGGGGTTTTTCCCTCGTCTTGGACCAATCTGTTGCCTCTTATGATTGTCTTGTTGTCTTCTCTATCACTGCATATATTGTTCTTTCGTCAGTTACGTTTATGATTGATTATACTGCTAATAATTGGATTCATTGTTAATGAAAAGATAAACTGGGCTAAAGTAACTGATATAGCATAGAACAATAAAAAAATTTAACACAAGAAGGGAAATTGAACTTCTTGAGACGAGAAGTTCCCTGAAGAAATTTTTCCCTCAATGTGTGCTCTTCTTCCACCCGACGCTAGCTCTGTTGTAGCAAACTGCTGCAAAATTACTGTGTCCAGCTAGAGATCTCTGCGAAAATTCTGGGCTGCTCCCTCTTCCTCTGGAATCCCTCGATCTGGAGAGATTGAATTTTTTTGTCCCTCACTTCAAAAAAATTGAATCTCCTCAAGAAACTCGTCCTCTTGGCAAAGTGACTGCGTTGGCTCTAGGGTTTCGATCTGTTGCCCACACTGAACAATGAAACTCCTCCTTCCTTCATTATTGATCTCTTTGGCTGATCATCTATGCTCTGATACCATGTGAAAATTCGGAATCCCGAATCCTATTGCAACAACTGGAAATTATTCTCTTAATTGTTAATTAAATTTAACAATTTATTTATTGTTTCCTACAACAAATACTGAATAACTCACACTTGCAACCTACACAAATAAAACTGCGGGAGAATAAACGGTGGAAGAAATGCTAGCACACACGTAAAATAACACAATTATTTTTGGACCAATGTCCCTCGAAAAACCCAACTTGGGAAAACCAGTGCAGCAGTGAGGGTTTTATTTATTATGTAGCAGTGAAATTTGAGTACATCTATGGAAGCCCAACTGGAAATCGAAACAACAAGAAAATATGAGCAAAATACTGAAGGGAATTACCCTTCTCCCACAAGCAATCTCTGGCTTGACTTTCCCTATCAATACTCAGCCTCCTAGAGCTCTGCGTCAACCTCTGCGCTGCTCTGTGTAGTTGGCTGGATGGATTACTTCAGATTGAGCTTTGATGATGTCATTCTGCCTCTGGAAGCTGAGAAAATCGTCTCTTTGTCTCTCTGTGACTCTTTCACGGCCTCTGGAACTGAGAACGATTTATCTTCTCTCCAAATTGAACTGCCTGACTGAAGCAACTGCGTTGCCCCTCAGTGCTGCCTCTCTGGGATAATTTGGCTCACTTGCTGCTGCCTCTTCGAATTTGGAAAATCTTTCCTCCGGATCAGTGTCTCTGCCCCTCACTCACTACTTTGATCTCATTGGCTCTCTCTTCGGCAACTAACTGCTGCTACTCTGGAAATTGATCTGCTCAAAAATCAAACTAATGAAGCGTTTTCTCCAAGTGCCCATCGACTTCTTCTTATAATCATCTGTTGGGACTCGAATGGCCAAGATTAGATCTTAATCGATGGCTAGGTTAAGCTTGAAGTCGATCCGTGTGAGTTTCTAGAACATTCACACCATGACTTAATAAATTCTGATTAATTAGCCATATTCCCTAAGTTTAGACTTAGTAAATATTTAAATTGTGGCTAATTATCTAATTAAGTCTTTTCTAGGTGGAATTTTCAGAAACAATTTCGGGTTTTGGAGATCTCCTATATTTTAGCCTCTCCACAAATATTCGTGGTTAGAACACATCCGATGCTAGAAAAACGAAGACTCCCTCTTAGTGAGGAATGTGTTTTAGTGCTCTTATGCACCTTGTCTTTGTATCATCTCCTGTCAAGCTGCTGATGTCTGGCTGCTACTTCCCACCAACCATTGCACAACTTTGATATACGCTGCATCTGTGTTGCTACTTGTTGAAGAATCTAGGGCAAATGGGATTAATGTGATTCTTCTAGACTTGATAACAATTTGTGAAGTGCTTTTGCAATTTATCTTAGCTTGATCTTCTTCTTATTATTAGTGTGAGTGTTTGCTTCATCAAACTGCTACCAAAACAAAGAGACGAGAACACAAGATGTTTGGCTTTCTCCCAGGGCCAAAACCTCTCCCTCTTGGAGAGGAAAACCCATGCGAAATTCTTCTTATGGAGATTCAATTGACGAACACCAAGACCATGACCCTTGACCTATGATGCCACTCCAAAACCAAGACACCAATCCTCTTCTTTGACACTGCTAAGATCATCATCGTCATTGCTACTTCACTGATGTCATCATTGAGATCATCATAGTCGCACCATCATCGAGATCATTACTGTGCATTCACTGAGATAGTCATTGTCCATTTACAGAGATCATTATTGTACCAACGAACTCTATATACTGAAGCTGCACCGAGATCTTTTATTATGATTATGACTTCGTCATTATATCTTCATTAAACATTGTGCCGAGATTATGACTGCGTCCAGAATATGAGACAAAGTGTGTCTCTGTGGGATCATCGAGATCCTTATCACCATACTTATGACTTGAATGTAACTATGCTTGTTATGCAATAAGACTGTGTTGAGTACGTAAAAAAATGTGAAGATTATTGTTTGCTGAGATAGTGTGTTCTGCATCGAGACCTCCATCTTCGCATCTATGCCGAGACTATGATCACTATAAAGAAGTCGAGGTTATGAGACTTGTATATCCCACTGTAATTGTCACCGAAAATAGCAAAGGCATCTTAACTCCTGTAATGCGGATTCCATACGAAAACACTTGTGACAATCTTCCAAAAATCTTAGATTAATCCGAGTTTTGTTCCCGTGACATACGAAGCCCTAATTGTAACTTCCATCCGAAACTTTAGAGGAATGCGAGTTCTCCTCCTGTACTTTTGGAAAGACCCTAGCTGCATATATATAGTGGTTAGCCTATGCATTTGAGTCGACATGACAGTGTGAATGGTTGTCTTTTATTGAGCCGACATGACTGTACTTGTTAACTTATTTGCAGGCCGACATGACTATTCTTATTAATTCATTTTGCTTGCTGCCTTCTTCAAGGGGATGGTGCTTGTCTTGGACGGCTTTGATCTAGACACTAGGAAGACTCATTTACATTATATATAAGCTCAAGAAGAGCATGACATTGACTGTTTGAATTTCCTAAGAAATGAGCAAGAAACTCATTCTTATAATTCACAAAAAATAATATTTATTTTTCTTGACAAGTACAAATATTTGTAAATTTTGAACTAGTTACACCAGTGTTGATAATATCGCCGAAATATCGGCGATATTCGGAAATATCGCGATATTTTCGGCGAGCCGAAATATCGCCGACAAAATATCGCGATATTTTCGGCGATATTTCATATCGCGATATTTCCGAAATATCGCCGATATTTCCGAAAATATCGCGCGATAATCGAAAATATCGCCCAGTGACTGTAAATTTTTTCCGCATGGCCTATAAAAATCCGATTTTGGTTTTTTCCATATCATTTTCACTTTTTGTTGCTGGAGAAGGAAGGGGAGAGCTATGTGGTTTCTACCAAGGAGGGTTTGAGCGTTCTAGGCCCTAGTATTGATATGGTATTCATGGTAATGTTAAATTCTTAAAGTAAAAGTGACATTCTCCTTAATCTTCATTTTCATCCTTTTACTTAAATTTTTAACATTACCATGAAATGACTCAGGATGTTTGAGAGTGGTTCCGGCCTCATTGGATTTCATATGGGGAAAGTAGAATTTTAGATTTCATTCAAAATGCAGCAGACTTGTCAATTTTTTAGGATTTCAGGATTGGGAGTTTGTAATGTTTCCAAGTGACACCACTTGCCTAGGCTACCCCTGCCACCAGTAGAGGACGTGGTCTACCTCCTGTAGCTCCTACTTCTAGTTCTTCAGCTTCTAGAGCATAGCAAACTCCACTGCCAACTCCACCAACACCAACATCTACATCTAGAGGGAAAGGGAAAGCTGTGGCATTTTCTCGCAAGAGGGGTAGAGGAAATCAATAGGATTAGACTTTAGTTATTTTCTTATGTGCTTGTAAGTTGTACATGAACAATGAACATTGAATATTCAAGAATCAAGACCAAGCATATCACATTCTAATTTCTAAATAGTAAATTTTGATTCTATTTATTTTTTAAAGTGAACTATGAACTTTGAGAAGTAATTATATTTTAATTTGATTAGATAGGCTGCAACCTGCAATTTAATATGGATAAAAAACTATATTTCGGTATATATATATATATATATATATATAAAATGTGTCCCCCGTGTCTTGTTTCCAGGTCGTTGTGTTTCGTATTGAATACTCGTATTTACGTGTCCTCCGTGTCTCGTGTCCTCGTGTCATGTGACTTAGCTTAGAAAATATTGATGTATTGTCTCCATGGAGGGTGGAGTCTGAGGAGCCCCTCTTGGAGGAGTCACCTTCATGGTTAGAGCCAGTGGCAGTTGATCCATTAGAGCAGGGGCAGCAAGAGGAGGACTCGGAGTCAGAGGAGCAACAGCACTCAGAGGAGTAGGAGGAGGAGGAGGACACTACGGGAGCATCGGCATCAACACCATCTGCTATAGATATAGGAGAGCATAGCCCCATACCTAGCACTCATTATTTGACATTAGGTGCAGAGGCAGGGTCAGGGCCTCCTATTACTAGGGGCAAGCCTGGCAAACAACCCATCATGTTTTCCCATAAAAGGGGGAGAGGGCAGTGATTTCAGATAGATAGTTGCTATTTTTATTTGTTATGCTACATATAACTCATGATGATGAGATACTTTTATATATGTGATGTTATTTTGTATTGGTTCTCCACATTTGAGTCCTTGAATGGACAATTATTAGGGATCAGTAGGATTTGGTATCGCCTTTGATGTATCATTTCTATTTGACATCATATATATTAGTGTTTTCTTCATATTTATGTGCCAATGTGTTTATTTCATGTTGTTATTGCTTTATATGTTTAAAATCTGAAAAAAAATGAATATATTATGCATTTTTTATGCTTGCCGATATTTGCCGATATTTTGCCGATATTTTCGCTGATATTGCCGATAAGATATTTTCTGGACCCTCGCCGATATTTTCCCGATACCGATATTATCAACACTGAGTTACACTTTCTTCAACACTGCTGTACTGCTGCCTGTTACCCACCATATTGTGGGTAATATCCCTAGGAGAAAATTTTTCTCCAAGATGGTGCTTAGTCGGTAGCCAGTAGCCCCTTGCAGCCATCAACTAGCTCATTGTGCCATTTCTCCGCCACCCGAGCTAGCCATGTGGTTCCTCGTCCATCTGCCATGAATGTATGTTTGAAGGTGGGCCTCCCAAAGCTAAAGGTATGCCTTGTCATTTTGAAATTGAGTTTTGTAGTTTGCTAATCATAGACACTTCTGGGCATGGATTAATGGGGGGATATGGTGGAATGAATGGACTTGGTCTATGCTTTTGTACCCTAGACCCCTTTTAGGACTTAACCTTGGATTCTAGCCCCATGGGATCTCTTTTACTGACCACTTGGTTTCAAGGATGGTATTTCATGGAAAACCCCGATTTTGGTTGTGTGGTCCCGCTTCCTTATCCGCTTATATCACCCCCTTTCCACTCATTATTACCCCATCCATCATTTCTCCGACTTGGGTCAACATTCCTCCATCGGGTCCACATAGGGTCAGCGCACCCCTTCCCCTTTCCCACACCTTGGGTCATGGCTTGGAATGAAGCCGAGAGTTTGATGTAGCTCAAAAGAAAGGCAAAAGCATATATGGCCACATTCAACAGGAAAAGTACGACAAAATGCAAAAGATGGCATGGACAAAAACATTTAGCACGTGGGCAAAAGCCAATACATGAGCTCTACCCCATCATCATGGCCATCACCCTAGTTCCAGCAGTTTCTATGAGCCTTCCTCATCATATAGGAACTCGTGATTGTCCCAACCCCTGGTGGGCAATGAACCCCCGCATCTTAAAGGGGGAAATTCTGTTAAATTATGGTATGTTCTATGCTTAGAGCAGTTTACTTATTTTTCTTCTTATTACCCACAGATTAGCAATCACATTACATCAAGTAAAATGCAGGTAGAACATTAAATGATCAACAGAAAGCCAGCCGAGACAAGAAACACAAGATGTGGCGGCTAGCCAAGGACAAACCCCAATGCAGGGGAACCCTTTGATCAAATCTTCTTTTATCTTCAATAGTTCAACAGAGAGAAATAGTACCAAATCTGAATACTGTAATTTTATATCAGCAGCAGCAAACCCTAGATCAGCAAAGTCAAACTTGGTCAAACTAGTTGAAATTGACTTCTAAAATGCTTGGTCAATTTTCGGTCAACTTGTCCTCGAACAGCCTAAATAAACAACCCTTGAACAGCCCCAAACGTATAGTCAATTTGTAGATTTATGAAGTCAACTTGCAGCCCTAAACTAGGGCAGTCAATACTGGTCAAACCAGAGGTCAGATCACCACGGTTTACGTGCCAAAAATTGCGGCCTGCCTAGGAGAGGCAACCACACCCAATCCACACTTCTGGATGGTCAGCGCTTGGTCAACGTTGGTCAAAAAGATGACCTGCTGCCCTAGCGTCCTCCTTTCTGCGTCTTCCTTGCCATAGGACGTCTTGCTTTCAACCACTAGTGTGAGAGAGAGAGAGGCTCCTTTTATGTGTAGGAGAGAGAGAGAGAAGATGAGTGAATGAATTGTTCAAATGAGGAGGAGGCTCCTTGTATTTATATGCAAACGTTGAGGGTGAATAGACGTGACTGTTGGGCTTCTGAGCCTACATAAGTTTGCTAGCCGACCTTGACAATTTGTCCATAATCAAAATAAATTCATATCTCCATAAATATTTATTGAAATTGGATGATATTTAGATCAATCCTACGCCTCTCGATGAGAGGAATTTAGGAAAAATATCAGAAGCCATAAATAAGGTGATCCACATGGAGTTTGGCCCTAGTTGCCAATTTTAACACTCCCTCTCAACTAGGGAGAACTTAATCTGCAATTTGTCAGACTGTCGCTTCTATCCATCCATCAAATGCACTGTCTTGTATAGCTTGACCCTACTTTGTTCTGCTCTACTCGAACTATGAAGAAGAAGAAATGATCGAGGATGTATCATACCATCCTCCACTGACTCGAAGTCAGTCTCAGAGTGTGAACCACTCTCACTGATCCCAGATCAGTATCATTGATCCAAGATCAATGGAGGTCATCCTAGCATAGGGAGTACGGTAGATATAGCGATGCGTCCATCGATAGTACTACTATGGTCCCTATCCTCATTTCCCTGCTCATTGATCAGATGAGAGGTATTTCCCATGAGTCCCAGACTGCATGGGTAGGATGCCTCGACAGGAGAACTAATCATCCTGTCCACAGGAGAACGAATCATCCTGTCCAGTGGATGCCACGGAGAACTAATCATCCTGGCCTACAGGAGAACTAATCATCCTGTTCCACAGTCGCCACGGGGTGTCACAGGGGAAAGTTGAAACTTTACCCTGTACATAATGCACCACTAGGGGATGGTGAGTCGCCCTGTGGTCACATGTCGCTCCAAGAAGTACCCGTGCCCCCCTGGAGCTCCTAGAGCTCAATACATCATACTTGACCCTCTAAAGAGGGTCTTTGAACGACACCAAATCGTTCTCGGAAAGTCAGGAATTTGACCTTTCCTAGGGGCTTTGTCAAAATGTTGGCGACCTGTTCATCTGTACCGATATGTTGGAGCCTTATTGCTCCTCGCTGCACCATATCTCGAATATAGTGGTACCTGATATCGATATGCTTGGAGCGATCATGAAATACAGGATTCTCTGATAAACGGATCCTGCTCTGGTTGTCACACAGGATCACAGTGGTATCCAATGTAAATCCAAACAACTCACTGAAGAGCTTTCGCAACCAGACTGCCTCACAGGAGGCCATGCTAGCAGCAATGTACTCTGCCTCGGTGGTGCTCAAAGCCACCGACTTCTGCTTCCTGCTCATCCAGGATATCGAGGCAGATCCCAAAGAGAAACAACACTCGAAAGTGCTCTTTCGGTCCACCACACTGCCTGCCCAATCAACATCAGTATACCCAAGTAGTCTCAACCCATGAGTGATTGTGCCACGAAGATATCTCAACAGATTCTTGGCACCAATCCAATGTGAGTGGTTTGGCTCAACCATGTGTTGACTGCAAAGCATATATCCGGACGGGAGTTCACCAAGAACATTAATGCTCCGACGAGCTGACGATACTCGGTAGCATTTCGTAAAACAGGTTCGGTAGCACTACCTCTTAACTTGTTGAAGTCAAGCTCCATCGGGGTAGTTACGGGCTTGCAGTCTACCATGCCGAGTCTCTCCAATATCTTCACCACATATTTTCCTTGAGATAGGAAAATCTCCCTTGCTTTTTGCCAGACTTCTAGTCCTAGGAAATAGTGCATAAGTCCTAGGTCTTTCATCTTGAACTCAGAAGGCCAGCTCCCTCTTACATTCATGAATGAGAGGGTTTGCACCTGTTAGAAAGAGGTCATCAACATATAGCACCAGTATGAGAGGTTTGTCATCTATAACCTTAAAGTAAGGTTAGGGTTGGCTTCACTCCTAGTAAATCCCAGCTTCATCAAGTAGCTATCGATCCTCTCATACCATGCTCGGAGTGCTTGCTTTAGCCCATAGAGGGCCTTCTTCAACGTGCACACATGAGATTCTCGATCATAAATCTCAAATCCTTTGGGTTGCTCCACATAGACCTCCTCTTTGATTGAAACATGTAAGAACGCAGTCTTGACATCCATCTGATGTAGGTTCCATCCTTGCGAAGCAACAAGGGAAATGATCGAGCGGATGGTGGTATATCGGGCAACAGGTGCAAATATATCGTCATAGTCTATACCTTCCTTCTGGGAGAAGCTACAAGCGACAAAACGAGCCTTATACTTTTCTGCACTTCCATCAACTGCATGCTTTATCTTGTAAAGCCATTTTGAAGTGACAACTGCTTTGTCCTGGGGTCTGGGGATCACATCCCAAACATCGTTTTTCATAATGGACTCATATTCCTCGGTCATAGCATCCTTCCATACTTGATGCTTGACAACATCTGTGAATGACGAAGGCTCATTTTGAATGATCATGCTCATGATGGTCAGGTATCCCTGATACCTGTTCGGCTTCTTACTTTCACGGAAGGTTCCTCTGGGTGCAATATGTCCTTCAACATCATCAAGTGTCCCCCTAAGCCATGAAGGCCTCTTCCTAGAAGAGGAAGGCTCTTGTGGAGGAGGATCAATAGGATCCATATTTTCTTCCACATTGGGCATCCTCTCATCTTCCTTTTCCTTCGGTTCCTTGGTGTCAGCTTCTTTAGATCCCCTTAAAGTAGGAAGATTGTCTACTTTGCTAAGAGCCATATCTTCGTCAAAGGTGACATCATGACTAATCTCAACTTCCCTTTGATCAGCTACATAGATTCTATAGCCCTTAGTATTTTTGCTATAGCCCACGAAGATTCCTTTCTTTTCAGATGCACCCAATTTATTCCTTTTCTCTTTAGGCACATGAAAATATACAGGGCTTCCAAAAATTCTAAAATGAGATACGTCAGGTTTCTTACCAATGAACATTTCTTCGGGAGTCTTGGAACCCAACGCTTGATGAGGGCATCAGTTTTGTACATATACAACGGTATTTGCAGCTTCGGCCCATAGAAACTTTGGAAGTCTTTGATCATGGAGCACAGCACGGACGAATTCCACAATTGTACGATTCTTCCTTTCCGCCACACCATTCTACTCAGGAGTATATGATGTAGTAGTCTCCGTCTTAATGCCAGCTTCTTTGAAAAAGTCATGAAACTCATTGGATTCATCTTCAGTCCCATTATCAGTCTTTAAGGTCTTGATCTTCTTTTCAGTTTGATTCTTGATCAAGGCTTTGAAGTGCCAAAACCAGGAGAACACTTCATCCTTCTTTTTCAAGAAGTATATCCAAGTCTTGCGAGAATAATCATCTATAAAAGTGAGTTAATATAAATATCCTCCCAAGGAGTTCACAAGCATCATATCGGATATGTCTGAGTGAACCAACTGCAATATATCAGAGGTCTTGCTTTGGCTTGAGGGGAATGGTCCCCTTTTGAGCTTTCCTTCGGCACATCCTGGACATACACCTTCTTGCTCTAATCTGAACTCGGGCATCCCGGTCACCATTTTTCTTACATTGGGTAGAGCTTTATAATGAAGGTGAGCAAACCTTCGATGCCATAGTTCGGACTGAAGAGATGTGTCACAAGACATGACACCCAGTGGACCTTCTCCAACTTGATATAATGAATCAACTCGAAACCCAAGAGTAAAAGCATCTTTAAAGTTTTTTTTCCATGTATGTACCTTGCCATCGCTGAAGGCCACCTTGTAGCCTTTGTCTTCCATTGCCGAAATGGACACCAGGTTCTTTTTGAGATCAGGTACATATAATACATCTTGTAAGTGGATGGTATTACCCTGATTCAATTGAAGAGTGACATTTCCTACACCTTTCACAGGATATTTTGAATTATCTCCAAGAACAATTTCCAGGTTGGTTTCCTTCTCTATCAGATTATAGAGAGCTTCTTTGTAACCAGTGAAGTGCCTTGAGGCACCACTATCAATAAGCCAATTTCCCAGCGAATCCGGGGAGCAGTAGTAGATAGAGCTGCTGGTAGATAATATTCATCTTGCTTATTGTTAACAATGTTAGATTCATACCTGGAATTTCTTGCCTTCTTGAAAGGTTGTCCTCTTCCTTGATTTCTGACACTTCTTTTACCTCTGCCATTTGACCTGCAATTCCTTTGATTGCCTTGAGAGGGATTTTGATCATCGTCCTGGTGTGAGTCCCTTTTATCAGGGCACTCCCTTTCATAGTGACCCGTTTTATTGCAATTGTAACATCGTCCTTTTCTTCCACCCTTTGGTCCAAACTTTCCTTTGAATTTAGCCTCGAAATTGTTTCTTCTTTTAGTATGAGAAGAAAAAGCAGAGGGATGACCTTTAAGTATGGACATTTCTTACTCTTCGATCCTTGTTTCTTCTTGAATGCATCTGGCCATTAATTCCTCAAATCCAGGAATTATGTTATTGTTGAGAAGAGTAGTCCTGAATATATACCATTCAGATGGTAGTCCTCTAAGAGTTGTGAGTGTCATTTCCCTGTTGAGAATTACTTCCCCAATAGATAGGAGATCGTTCTTGATCGCAGTGATCCTTAAGAAATATGCTTGCATACTCTCATCTTTGCCCTTCTTAATTTCCTTCAGCTTATTTCTAAGAAACAAGACTTGATTTGCATCTTTAACTTTAAATAAACTCACCAGTCTATCGTAGATTTCCTTGGAGGTGTTCAGCTCGGAAACATAGGCCACCAAGCACTTGTCTATAGAGTCCCAGATGATCTTCCTTGCTTTGACTTCTCCCTTGGTCCATTTGTTCCTAGCAGCATGGAGGCTCAACAATTTTGCCTCTCACATGGTCCAACACTTCCTGTTCTTCTAATGTTAGATCGAGAGACATTTTCCATCTGTGATAGTCAGACTTCTCACGGAGTTTGTCTCCAGCAAGGAAGTGTGTTGAGGACCCCCTTGATTTCTTTAGGATAGCCTTGCCAACCTTTTCTTCGGTGATTGCTTTTGCTATTGCTCTGGGCTTTGTCTTCACCTCAGCTCTGATACCATGTTAAATTGTTGTATGTTCTATGGTTAGAGCAATTTACTTATTTTTCTTCTTATTACCCACAGAGTAGCAATCACATATACATTAAGTAAAATGCAGATAGAACATTAAATGATCAACAGAAAACAAGCCAAGACAAGAGACACAAGATGTGGCGGCTAGCCAGGGACAAACCCCAATGCGGGGAAACCCTTTGATCAAATCTTTTTTTTATCTTCAATAGTTCAGCAGAGAGAAATAGTACAAAATCTGAATTCTGTAATTTTATATCAGCAGCGGCAAACCCTAGATCAACAAAGTCAAACTAGTTGAAATTGACCTGTAAAATGCTTGGTCAATTTCTGGTCAACTTGTCCTCGAACAACCTAAAGAAACAACCCCTGAACAGCCCCAAAAGTATAGTCAATTTGTAGATTTCTAAAGTCAACTTGCAGCCCTAAACTAGGGCAGTCAATACTGGTCAAACCAGAGGTCAGATCACCTCAGTTTTTGTGCTAAAAATTGCGGCCTGCATAGGAGAGGTAACCACACCCAATCCACACTTCTGGATGGTCAACGCTTGGTCAACGCTGGTCAAAGAGATGACTTGCTGCCGTAGCGTCCTCCTTTCTGTGTCTTCCTTGCACTAGGACGTCTTCCTTTCAGCCACACGTGTGAGAGAGAGAGTCTCCTTTTATGTGTAGGAGAGAGAGAGAGGTGAATGAATTGTTCAAATGAGGAAGAGGCTCCTTGTATTTATATGCAAACGTTGAGGGTGAATAGACGTGACTGTTGGGCTTCTGAGCCTACATATGTTTGCTGGCCGACCTTGACAAGTTGTCCATAATCAAAATAAATTCATATATCCATAAATACTTATCGGAATCGGATGATCTTTAGATCAATCCTACACCTCTCGATGAGAGGAATCTAGGAAAAATATCAGAAGCCATAAATAAGGTGATCCACATGGAGTTTGGCCCTAGTTGCCAATTTTAACAAATTCACTGCTACATCTTATACATGATGCTCTAACCCCTTGAGCCCCGAGTAGTTAATCAAAGAAAATCATAAAATGGCAAAAGGCATATAAAGAAGGGTGGAAAAATCAAGGCCAGGGCACCTCATGTACCACGATTTCTCCCTCCTACACCTTATAAACCCAAGTGTGGGCTTCCCTCTTATTAGCTACCCTTGTGCCCCAGCATGTGACATAGGGTTTCCCCCTTTCATTCCCTAAGTCATTCACCTATTTGCCACATACCACCACCTTTGACGGATGTACCTTGACTATAATATCCCGTTTAGAAGAAGAAACCACCTAATAGGGTACTTGGTTAACCCCATTGGGACTTTAGGAGACATTGGCACATCCTGAAGCCCATTATGGAAGGGCAGACCATTGAAGTCCCCACCTGTGCTCCATGATTAGGTTAGCTTATTTGCTTGATTTCTCTAATGACTTGTTGTACTGGAAGCCTAGGGGACGCATTGGATCTTATGTAGGATTGTAGATGGTTTCCATTTGGGGTTTGGTCTCCCTATACGGGATCCTAATCCTCCAGAGGGCTACATTGGCACATATAGGGTGAGCGTTGAGAGCCATGGGCCTCCACAACAATAGATTGCACTTAATGGATCCTCACGTCCATTCAGAGATTGCTCGTGGTTCACTTATTGGACGAGGAGGATGCCCTTGATCCATCATGCGCAACTGGCCCCAGATCTACACCATACACTTGGCAGATGATCCAGGACTACTACGATGATGTGGCATCTCCTACATTATCATCCTAACCCTTGAGGGCAACCTACAAGCATCTTTGATTTGTTTGGAGACCCATGAGGACACTTGTGTGCCCCCACATGTCATTTGGAGCACCACAAGTTATTTCAAGGGGCCAACCCCTTGTTCCTAAACTGGAATCCCTATTGCCAGAACTGGTGATATTTCTCCTACTTGTTAGATTAACATGAACAAGTTATTCACAGTTTCCTACGACAAATATTGAAATACATACACTGCAGCGTTCACTTAATTAATTTATATGCGGAAACAAGAGACTGAACAAGAAGGAAAATACAACACAATAAAACTATTATTTTTCGACAAATGTCCCCGGAAAAACCCAATGCGAGAAAACCGGTGTAGTAGATTTGAGGGTTTTATTATTATGCAGTAGTAAATATGAGTACAATTTCGTGGATGCTCAACTAGCAGTCCTATACAAAGAGAAACTGGACAAAACGAATGGTGAAATGCTTTCACCCTGTCAATGGGAGAATCCGAGTCTGATCATGTTGAACTGGAGCCTTTGCGCAAAACTGCGTAAGCCCCACGCAGTCCCTGCATCACCTTGCTGGGTATCATGGTGCTTCTTCTCCGGACCCTCTGCTGGTTGGAAAATCCGAATCTCTGCGTCCTGGTCTCACACCCCGATTCACGGCTTCTAAAAATCGATTTCCTCGTCAGGAATTCAATCTCCTTCTAAGGCCTATGCTGCCACTGTGTCAGCTTTGCATGGGCCAGCGTTGGCCTCTCTCTTGACGTCATTTTGCCCTCTCTGCCTTGTACTCTACGACCCAAGAAAAATTCCTTCTTCTGGATACTATCTCTGCCCCTCACTGCAAGAGATCTCTTCGATCACTCTTCTCGCAATTTCTACGCTGCCCTCTCTGAGAAATTCGATCTTGTTGATCTATGTGTGTGTGTTTTCCAAATGACCCTCAAGCCTCCTTAAATAATCTCCTTGTTGACATTCAATGGCCCAGATTAGAAGTTAATCAATGGCTAAGATCATTTTTGCTTGATCCTCATCTTCTTCTAGAAGTTATACCCACAATTAGATTAATACCCATTAATTATTTTAATTTCCTAAGTTTAGACTTAGGGCCCCATTAAAAATAATTAATTATTTTAATAAAACTGTCTCCAGGTGGAATTTCCCAAAACACTTTCTGGGTTCTTTGGAATACATGTGCCCAATTATCCCTGCAAAATTTGAGACTTAGAGCACATTTGGTGCTACCAGAAATTAACACTCCCTCTTAGTTAGGAATGTGCTCTAGCAATGCCTCTCACTGAAGCATCACACTAACTTCATAGCATCGTCCTCTGCGCCGCTGATGTCTGACATGCTGTCCACGATCTACTGTGCTGCTGCAGCAACTGTACTATTGCCAACACTGCCACTGTCAACATTGCATCCATACTACAACTCCCTCTGAATTTCTGCATCCATGTTGCTGCTGACACTACCACTGCCAACTGCCCCTGCACTGCAAACTACTGCTGCTACTGCATCGACAATGGAAAAACATCCCAAATTACTGAACAAGTGTTCAACATAGATACATCTCGATGCCAAAGATCTGACTGTTGCTAGTCCCATGCTATCCCTCTAATGCCACCGTGCTGTTGCTGTTGCTACTACACTGTGCCTCCCTGCACTGCTGCAACTATGCTCTACGTTGCTCAGACTTAGCGTCCTAGCCATTGCATCTGTCGCTCCAACACTCCTCTACACCATTTGACACTTCGTCCATCCTGCTACTCCTGATCTGGGCTCCCGTAGCAAGGAATTGATCCGAGAGGTGGGCTCCTCAAGGATCTTGCCCATCTGTAGCTCTTTCGAACTACAACTCCAAATCATCCCACCTCCCTCCTGGAGGTATCTTGGCTGTCATGGCGAACTCCTCCTCGATCTTCGCGGGTGCAACCTTCAGATTGTGCTTCTCATCTTTGTTCCTCCTTTGGACAACTTTCCTCATCAAGAAAGACCCCTCCCTAGCCATTGGAAGAATTTAATTTGGTTAAGGAAAAATGATTTTGTAAGGTGGAAACCCACATATGCACAAAAGTACAGGTCGACTTTAAAGAAAAATTGGGCACCTTTAGAAAAATATAAATACAAGACAAGTCAAACTCATTTGATAATCATCAAGCATTTTCTTCCCTCTCTTCTTTGATTGGTTCGTACATGTCTGAAATTGATTCATGAAATTGGTTCATATAGGTCCAAAATTGCAGGGTCCGAGCTCGCGTGTGTGAAAAGAAGAAATTGATTTGGGGCGGCAGGGTTGGAACAAGGAATTTTCGGCTACAACCGCTTGCTTGACAGGGTGCTCCCTGCGGCTAGAGAGCTACGAAGACACTGGGGGTTACTAGCTCTGTGCTTCTATGACCTAAGATATTTTGACTATTTATCGTTGACCACAGGCTTTGAAACTCTAATTTGGATCAGATCTTTCTATTGGGCTCGTCTCTTGATAATAATTGTTTGGTTGTCTTTGCTCGATAGTCTTTTGATTGGCGAATTGGAACATTGTACTCTCTCTTTGCTGAACATTTTATGACAATCTAATAAGAAAAGAATTTTAAAGGGTTTTTCCGCGGTCTTGACCAAATCCTTGCGTCTCTTATTGCTCTTGATTGTCTTCTATTGTTTATTGCATTTACTGTTCTATCTACGATTGTTATTGATCATTAGAAGATTAAATTGTTTTGAAAGATTGCTATTTGAAGAAAAGTATTGGGCTAAAGTGATTGTATCAACATAGAACAATGGAAAATTAACATGGTATCATTAGGAAGGTGAAGACAAGCCCAAGGAGACAAGAGATAAGAGCAATCATTCTTGAAAGAAGCTGAAGGAGCCTATTTGATTTGATCAAGATGTCTACCTCTTACTTTAAGGATAATGAGAAGCTTGGTGATTCATGTAACTTTGTTGCTTGGAAGTTATATTAGATGACAATGATGTTTTGGAATATGTGCAAGGAAAGGTACCCGAGCCTTCGTCAAATGCTTCTGTTGTTGTCAAATCCAAGTACAAGAAAGGTGAGCTCAAAGCCAAGAAAATTATCATTGATGGTTTGCAAGATCATTTACTTGTTTATGTTGGTAGCTTGAAGAAGTCTAAGGATATTTATGACAAGCTGGTCGGGATGTATGAAGTCAACAACTTGAATCACATACTCTCCTTGAAAAATCAACTCAAAGAGATGAAGATGAACAAGGGTGAATCTATACAATCCTATATTATGAGAGTATCCCGCCTAAGGGATCAATTGCAATCTGCTGGTGAACAAAGGAGGTGACTCTTCAAGATCTTCGTCCTATTTGGGAAACCTTCATTACTACTTTAAGAAACAATAATTTTCTTCCATCATTTGATGAGCTCATTGGTAAATGCACTCAAGAAGAGGCCAGGATGATTGCCAGAGGAAGGATTCAAAAGCATGAAGAAGGAGAGCCCTTTGCATTTGTTACTCAAGACAAGAAGAAGAGAGGTAGAGGGAGACCATCCAATCCGAAAAAGTTTTCTCCTGAATCCAAGGATTCCAAGAGAAGGTTTACAAAAGATAGGCCTCAAGTTGAATGCTTCGAATGCTTCAATTGCCACAAGTATGGTCACTATGCTTGAGACTGTCCAAGAAAGAGAGATGCTCCAAAATCCAACCGAGGCTACAACAATAGGTACAATGATAGGAGAAGCGATGATAGAAGAAGAGGAGATGATAGAAGAAGAACGAATGATAGAAGGAGAAGAGATACTCTGAATGACTATGAAGAAGGCCATCATCCTCAAAAGAGATCAAGAAACTCTAGGTATGAAAATAATGCAGCTGCTAGCCAATCTGGATACATTCTTATTTTTGTTCTTTTTAGTTCCTTCCCTCTAGATTCGTATGATGGTTGCTAGATAGTGGGGCTTTTGGACATTTCCTTGATTACAAGGAAGTCCTCTCTAACCTGGTTCAGAGGGAGACAAGTTTGAAAATCGTTCTAGGAGACAACTCTACTCATCCTGTGAAGGGTTATGGATCTGTCAAATTTGATTTGGACTTGGGTGAATCTGTTCTTCTTCTTGATGTGATGTACGTTCTAGGTTTAAGGAAGAACTTGTTATCTATTTCTGCTTTGGAAGACAAGGGTATGAGCGTAGCTTTCATCAAAAGAAAAGTCCTCGCATGGCCTATGGAATCTCGCATGAGGGATGCTTTTACCTTGGGATCTAGAGTTGAAGGACTCTATAGAGTCAATGGAAGACCTCTACTAGAAATGGTCCACGACACTAATCATCAAAGTGAGCTATGGCATCGAAGATTGGCACATCTACATTATGAAGCCCTATTGAAATTGAAGAAGTTAGTCTCTGGGATGTCTCATGTTCAAGCTAGTCATGATGGAGTATGTTTAGGGTGTGACAGTGGAAACAAGACAAGGGGACCATTCCCCTCTAGCAGGAACAAGGTTGATGATATTCTTCAACCTATTCATTCTGACCTATGTGGACCTATCCCTGTGCACTCTTTTGGTGGACATCTCTACTACATAATCTTCATTGATGACTTCTCTAGGAAGACATGGATATATTATTTGAAGCATGAGGATGAGGCTTTCGATATGTTCAAGAACTTTAAAGCATTGATAGAAAATCAAATAGGGAAGAAAATCAAAGTCTTCCGGTCCGACAATGGTAGAGAGTGCATTTCAAATGAGTTCGTTGACTTTTGCAAGAAGGAAGGTATGAAAAAGGGAACCATTGTACCTTACAATCCCGAGCAAAATGGAGTGGCTGAAAGAAAGAATAGGTCTATCGCAGAAGCTGCTCGAGCCATGCTCCATGATCAAAAGTTGCCTAAGTTCCTCTGGGAAGAAGCTACAAATACAACGGTCTATGTACAAAACATGATTCCTCCTCAAGCTTTGGATAACAAGACTCCCAAAGAAGTATTCACAGGTGTGAAGCCCGACATCGGACATCTCAGGATATTTGGTTGCCCCGTATACTTTCATGTGTCGAAGGATAAGAGGAACAAATTGGAAGCCACCAAAAAGAAAGGTACATTTGTTGGATACTATGAAAATTCTAAAGCATTTAGAATATACATATCTGGTCAAAGGAAGATCGAGTTTAGCAGGGATGTAACTTTTGATGAAGATGCTGCCCTTGGAAAAGCAAGGGACCTTCCTCCGCCTCCTTCGATTGAGAAGAAAGATGATGATGACATACTAGAAGGTCCTTCTGTGCCGGAATGTGAGAAGGACATAGTTGATGATCCCATGGAACCTATGGACCCCTTGGATCCTCCTTCAAGTGATCCCCCTGCTAGGAAGAGACCATTATAGCTTCGTGATACACTACAGGATGCTGAGAGATATGTTCCTGCCAAAAGGACCTTTAGATAAAGTAAGAAGTCGTGCCAATATCAGGAATACGTTGTAGCTATTTGGACTATGATCCAAGCCGAACCTCCCACTTTTGAAGATGTTGTGAAAGAATAGGTTTGGAAGGATATTATGGCCGAAGAATATGGATCAATTATGAAAAATGATGTATGTGATGTTGTGCCAAGACCTAAGGGAAAGTCTATCTTCAAAATGGCTATATAAGATGAAGCATGGAGCTGATGGAAGAATTGAGAAGTACAAAGCAAGGTTCGTGGCTCGAGGTTTCTCCTAGAAAGAGGGAGAAAACTATGACGATATATTTGCTCTTGTTGCCTGCAACACCACTATTAGATCAATTGTTGCCCTTGCTGCTAGTAAAGGATGGACAATTCACTAGATGGATGTAAAGACGACCTTTCTTCATGACATACAGGAAGAAGTATATGGTTAGCAACCTCAGGGATTTGAAGTGAAGGACAAGAAGAATCATGTTTGCATTATATGGTTTGAAGCAAGCTCCCAGAGCCTGGCATGCCCATATTGACAGTTACCTGGTGAAGTTTGGATTCACAAGGAGCAGTGTCGATTTGAACCTCTACTTCAAAGTGGTCCAAGGTATGGTTTTGATTTTGGTTTTATATGTTAACGATCTATTCTTGACTTGTAGTAAGCCCTTGATCTATTTTGAACACCTGTCCAGATATATGCTTTGTAGTGAACATTTTGAGTCAATTCATGATTGCGTGCCTTCATGCACATTGGGTTGCTGCCAAACCCATATTGAGATATTTGCATGGGGTGCTTAACCTTGTTCTGAGATATTTTGCTCGTAATGTACAACTTCATGTTTACGCAGATGCTGACTGAGTTGGAATGTTATTGACAGGAAAATCACTTCAGGGTGTTGCTTTAGTTTGGGGTTTGCGATGATATCATGGATGAACAAGAAACATAAGTCCATGGCTTTAGGCATGAGCAAGGCAGAGTAAATTGCTGTCGGCATGGCTAGTTGCGAGGCAGTTTGGTCGAGGAAGCTCTTTGGAGAGCTATTTGAGTTGGGTCTTGGACATGACAGTCATATATTGCGATAACAAGAGTGGGATCCGATTGGAAGAGAATGCCGTATTTCATGATAAGTGCAAGCATATTGAGATCAAGTATCACTACATTCGAGACATGGTGCAAAGAGGAGCTGTGAGACTCCATCGCATTTTGACCAATGAGCAGATAACAAAGATTCCTAACAAGGCTTTGCCGAAAGGGAAGTTCTTGGTCTTCATAGAGTAGGTTGGACTGATAGATGTGACCCTCCCGGGTAAGGGTCCCGACTGATCGAGGACACTGAGCTATGCTCTTTCCCCTTGTCTGAGCTCCTAGGGTTGAGAGAATTTGTGGATGATAAGTGTGTCTGATCCTTACCTCATGGTAAGTGTGTATCTCCCGCTGCCCAGTATACCCTAGTATGCATCCTACCCACAAGTTGGGCTTGTTTGGATTGTTTCTCTTCATTTGGCCAATGCGTTGAGAGATGACTTGGGCATGTCTGATCCTTACCTTGCTGGGTAAGTGTTTATCTGTCCCAAGTGCCTTGGGTTGTGTGTGATCCTTACCATTCATGGTAAGTGTGTATCTCCTCCAAGGGTAATGGATGCAAGTGTTCTAGCACTTGACTCTTTAGAGAACTGATGGGAAGATCAATAGAGAATAGGATAGTTGTGATCCTTACCTTCCATGGTAAGTCATATCCTACCTTTTGTCCTTGGATAGCGGGTGGTAGCAAAGGCTCGCCAATAGATAGAGGGTGGTAGCTTGAGTTCCCCTACAATGTCAAATTATTCTTCTTTTAGATTCAAGAGTGTTCAATAGAGATGAGCAGTGACAACATTCGATTTGGTGATGACTAGATATTTGAGATGGGATATATGTTGCAATCGGTAATTTCTCCATAGTTGAGAGGGAGTTTTAATTTAAGTTCAAGGACAAATTGCCTCCTTTGGACAACCTTCCTCATCAAGAAAGACCCATCCTAGCCCCTGGAAGAATTTAATTCAGTTAAGGAAAAATGTATTTTTAAGGTGAAAACTCACGTGCACAAAAGTACAAGTCGACTTTAAAGAAAAATCCGGCACCCTTGGAAGCATATAAATACAAGAAAAGTCAACCTGATTTGATCATCGTCAAGCATCTCCTTTTCTCTCTTCTTTGATTGGTTCATACAGGATTGAAATTGATTTTTGAAATTGGTTCGTACAGGTTCAAAATTGCAGGATCTGAGCTCGCACGTGCGAAAAGAAGAAATTGGTTTGGGGCTGTAGGGTTGGAACAGGGAATTTTCTGCTACAACCGCTTGCTTGACAAGGTGATCCCTGTGGTTGGAGAGCTACAACCGCATTGATGGTTACTAGCTTCCTGCAACTGTGACCTAAGATATTTTGACTATTGCCCTTAGATTTGATCATTGACAACAGTCTTGGAAATTTTGATTTGGATAAGATCTGTCTGTTGGGATCATCTCTTGATATTGTGTTGGTTGGCTTTGCTGGATAGTCTTTTGATTGGTGAATTGGAACATTGTACTCTCTCTTTGCTGAACATTTTATGACAATCTATTAAGAAGAAGAATTTGTAAGGGTTTTCCCCGTTGTGGGTTTTTCCCTGGTCTTTGACCAAATCCTTATGTCCCTTATTGCGCTTGATTATCTTCTATTGTCTATCGCATTTACTATTCTATCTGCAATTGCTATTGATCATTGAAAGATTAAATTGTTTTGAAAGATTGCTAATTGAAGAAAAGTATTGTGTTAAAGCAATTGTAAAAACATAGAACAGTGGAAAATTAATAGATCCCCTTGCCCTGGCCTTTGAAATCAGAGCTATTATGCATGTTTTAGAAGCCACCGATGTTAAAATGGATGTTCCTCTTACAACTTTTGCCAAGGCACTGTATCCCACATATTCTCACTATCTTGAATCATTACAAGCAAGTGGCCAACTTAAAGAGATTACTTTTGACTTTCTTGTGGAGAAGTTTACAGAAAGAGAGAAAGCTTTTGGGATGAGGAAGAAAACTGCTCAATCTTCTGAAGAAGTTGTGTGCCTTACACATAAAGAGGAGAATCTGACACAAGATTCTTCTAGAGGAAGAGGTGGCTGAAGAGGACGTGGAAAGAAGAATAATAGAGGCAGGGGGGTAAACATTACCAAGGAGGAAGACCTGATCTTCATTGTATACACTGCAACAAAAATGGACATGATGCATCCACATGCAAGCTCTCTTGGGACAGAATCAAGAAAGAAATAAATGAAGAGAAAGGTAAAATACTAGATCTAGGGAAAGGTAAAGCACCTGAATCTGCTCATTATATTGTTGCACATTGCAATATTGGAGTAACTGAAGACTTGTTTAATACTTCATTTGCTTCGTGGAAAGATGCATGGTTGCTTGACATAGGTGCAACCTGCCATATGACCTTTTGGAAAGATTTTTTTGAAGATTTCAGAGGCAATGTAGATGGAGCAGTCTAAATCGGAGACAAGTCAAAACTCAAGGTATTCGGACTTGGCACCATCAGGCTCAAACTGCGTGGACTCCTTGACTTTCTTTTGCATAATGTTCTCTACCTCCCAGAGTTGTGGAGAAACTTGCTGTCCTTGGTTCACATCCGCTAGCAGGGACACTCGATTCACATGTTTGATGGAAAACTTGAGGTTGGAAATGCATCAGACAACTCACTTGTCATGACAGGTATAGAAGAAGAAAATCCCTTGAAGCTTCAAGGAACCTTTGCTTGTGCACATAACTATGTATACAGTTCTTAGTATAATGGAGGTACATTGCCATTTAGTCTCTTATGGCATGCTAGATTTGGACATCTGAACTATGACAATTTTCATTTATTAAAGAGAAATGGTGTTATTGGTTTGCTAACCATTCCTAGGAAACTAAAGCAATGTAATGCTTGTATCATTGGAAAACATAGCCAACAACCATTTCATGATTCTCTTTTCGGAGCATGTAGAATGTTTAAACTGATTCATTATGACTTGTATGGCCCTATGTCTATTCCTTTTGCAAATTGAAATAAATACATGATGACTTTTATTGATGACTTCACTAGAATGTGTTGGGTATATTTGTTGAAGAACAAATCTGAAGCTTTTGAAACTTTAAAAAACTTTCATGCATGGGTTGAAAATGATACACAATCTCATATTGGCTTTGTTGTCGCACAGAATGTTTAGGCACCACGACAACGACTCAGATTGGGGATTGTCACCCTGATCCCCGATCTCTCCGTTTAAGCTATCTCCCTACAACAGGCTAAGGGGGGTAGACCCTATGGAAAAATGGAATGAAGAACTAGTTAGGAACCAACCAGTTTCAGGAGACACAGTGAGGCAATCAAGTACTTGATTAAGATTTAGCAAGACTTAGGATTTGATTAGATATTAAACGATTGATACCAGTGCCTTATGAAGTCAATGATCTTGCTAGGGAAATGAAGACCAAGTAATCGATTAGCAATTGCTACTTAGATGAATGACTATCTTATATGAAATGCAGAGCCTAAAACTAATGTGAGATGCAAGAATCTTGGTTAATTTTAGTTAAATGCCTACTTAGATTGTGAATCATTTAACCCTTTCTGTGTTGAGCCTGATTTCGTAGTAATTGGCAGAGAGAAGATCAGGAGAAACACACTAAGGTGCGATTAACGATACCTCTCTTGAACTTCTAACATACCCAGTGCCTCCGGCGTTGCAGAGAACTGTGGCTCTGACTGCAAGGTCACCGTTTTAAGTACTATTAACACAGGGTTCTCAAGAAAAGATGGGTGGAGATCTATCTGTCTATCGACCAAGCTTATGCTTGGAAGTAAATTTTATCTATGCAAAGTTAACGTATATGCAAATGCACCAAAAGATGAGATGAAGTTAGACTCGAGGATGGGAAAACACTTGTGTCGCAAAAGCCTTCAATCACCAAAATTAAATGCTCGTTTTTTTTAGATGAAGACTTGGAAAATAAATTCTTGAAGATATTATAATTAAAACATCAGCTTATTTCAAATTTTCTTGATACAATTTAGCTTAGAGAACAAAAACAACTTTGCAATTCGATATCAATGTCAACATATTTTCACAAATATGATTAGCTTAGGAGACAAAGATGCAAAATCAATTGTAACTCCACGACAAAAATCTTTAAAAAATGCTTGAAAATATTTGCCAAATGTCTAACATGTAATGAGCATTAAATAATTCAAACAATGACAAAGGATTTTAATAGATGCAAGATATTCAATAGATGCACAATGTTCTAGCAATCAAATTTCAAGAGATTCAAATACCATGAAATTTAAATGCTAACCAGATTCGATCCTAGAATTTAAATGATTATGCTTAACTGCCCAAATCTAGATTTAATTAACCTTTTCAAACAGTGAGTATGATTTAAAACAATTATTGCACCTCGACCATAGAAAAACATGCATTTAATAACACTAAGGAACTTCAAATTTAATTTTTAATTATTCCTTAGGCGAAAACATCAATGAAGTAAAACAAATCAATGGGTTAAAAAAAATCGAAATCGAAAATTTTAATGGGCCATAGGCCATATTAAAAATTTTAATATCTAAGCGGAAACCCCTTAATTTATTTCAAATTCTTAATTACAAATTTTAAAATTTTCAGAATTTTTTTATGAATTTTTTAAATATATTGGATTTTTTTTTTAAGATTTTAAGAATTTTAAATTTTTAAATTTTTTAGATTTTTAAATTTTTAAATTTTTAAGTTTTAGAATTTTTAGGATTTTTAAGATTCTTTTTTAAATTTATTAGATTATTTTTTAAGTTATAGAATTTTAGAATTTTTTAATTTTTAGATTTTTAATTTTTAAGTTTTAGAATTTTTAGGATTTAAATGAAAATAAAAATCAACAATCAAAAGCAAAGTCAAATCATTAATAAAAGAAAAAAGTCGAAAAGCAAAAGCCTAAACAAAAAATCGAATGGTGAAATGAAATGAAATTTAAAATCAAAAAGTAAAAAAATAAAAAATAAAAATCAGAAAAGGAAATCAAATTAAAATTGAATAAAATAAAACTAAATGGAATCGAAATTTTTTAAAATTTTAATGAATGTGACTTAAGTTTTATTTACATGAAGCCTAACCCTAAGCTGGCATAAACATTAAAATACAAACACAAAACAAAAAAAAGTCGAACGTCTTGTGAAATCACGTGTTTTGCTTGCAGGTTCGAAGGAAGGAGACCAGTCGAAGAGCAGAAGGCAGCAGATGAAAGTGAGACTGCATGAGGGTTTGCAGGACGCTGTGTGTTGATGGGGAGGATGGAGCAGCGTGATTGGGTTTGTAGTGCAGCTTGAAGGCAAAAACTGAGGGTTTAGGCAACTGTGGAAGATAGAAATGCGTGGAGAAGAGCGTGACTGCAGACGGAGCAACGAGAGAGCAGACTGCGATGAAGGCAGTGGGCTCACGCAGAGAGCAAGTTGCTTGACGGGCAGCAGATGGAAAGCAGGGGAATGGAAGAGAGGCAACGAAAGGATTGCGGCTTTGCTGGAGGGTCAGGCTGCGGAATGGAAGAATGGAAGGAAAGGAATGGGAGAGGGCAACAACGTGAGAAAGGTGGACGCAGATCAGAGCGAGGAATGGAGCAGGTCGACGACAACGGAGGGGGGGTTTCGAAGAGCAGCGTGGGAGCTGCTTGAGCATGGAGAGGAGAGTTGCGAGGATAGAAGGTTGCATATGGACTGCAGGTTTTCTTTTTTCTGGGTTTGAGGGCAGCGTACAGGATAGACAGAGAAAACAACTTAAGTAGAAACCCAAAATTTTTCAGATCCTAAAAAAATTTAAAACCCAGATAAAAAAATTTTGAAATTTTTCCAGAAAACCCTAGGCAGCAAAAGAACTGCATCCAGAAACTTAAGATAAACCCAAGAAAACGAATTTCACACTAATGTGTTTTAATGCTTCAGATTTATGAGTAAAACCCGATGAAATTATTTCCAGATTAAAGAAAAGAATTTAAAACCCTGGATTGCAAAATTCTTTTGAATAAAATCCCTGCAAAATGATGTTGATGAACCCCAGAGATCTAGATCTTACCCTCCAGGGCTTAGATATGGACTCTACGCAGTTTTCTTCTTCAGATCTGTAGTTGCAGGACAATAAGAAACACCCAAACGATATATACAATGACCCAAAAAACTAAAACCCAGAAAACCCAAGTCAGAAAACTAAAAAAAATTTTAGATCTATGTACATAAATGGCAGATCTATCAGATCTAGGGAGTGTGAATCCGACTCCGCTCCTAGATCTGATGATCTGAAGCTTTCAACAGAGAGATTTAGCACAATTTTTTTTTTTTTTTTTTTTGTATTTTAAAGGAGGTACTGAGCTCAAAACCCTTCATGCATCACCCATAAAAAATATCTTATGATAAGCCCGGGTTCAAATTTAAGCCAGGCTCTTCAAAAAACATGGATCGGGAGTTGGCTGGTTCATCCGAGAACTTCCCCGAACGCCCGTTGATCTAATAATCAAGGATTTCCTACAAAACTCAATTTAACCATCAACATAGAGCGAGAAAACGATAATAAAATTCAGATAAATAAAGATACTTGCTGTTATATTCAAAACTTAAATTATCATTCAAACTCCAGTGTCTGAGCAAGATACCTGTACTCAAATCACTCTTCAGAAAGCTATCATCAATGGCTAAAAAGAAATCTATGCATGAAAATGACACATCTTACAGTATTTTCACGAAGAGTAACACCAACAAAAATTAACCCCAAAGTCTTTTTTTATTGCTCATAAAAATATTACAAGAGAGCTTTTCGCTTAGTACACGATCAAAAGATCGGATGAACTGACTGACAAATGACCTCCTATTTAAAGATAAATCCTCCAACGGCTAGTTCGAGTAATCCTTGTCAAAGCAATCTCGACCGTTGATGAGGATTAAAATTTATTTTAATCTTATCCGTTGAAATTTTAAATTATTGAGGGAATTCAAAATTTTCAATTAAATGCATTTTACTTAATTCAAAAAATTAAATTTTGAATTAATTTTCTCAAAATTTTGACTTTGACTTAACCCCAGGGACCAAAGGCTTAAAATTTAGCAAAATAATTAATTTACCTTAGTCCCTAGACCTCTTAATTTTTTTTTTTAAGGACCAATGAATTTTGCCTTCGGAGAATTTAAATTTACTTAGGACCTAGAATTAATCAAATTTTTGGCTTAGGATTTTAATTAATTTTGGCGAGAAAATTTAATTAATTAACCTATGAAGGGATAAATTATTTTTCTCCCTCAAGACACTTTACATCATGATTTTTACATTTTTTACATCTCAAGGAGAAAAACGCATTTGCAAAAAATCCTCACAGACTACCCAGTTCTGCGACACAAATATAATCTAGCAAATCAAACTTTGTAATAAAATAACTTAACCAAATAGTTAGGATTATTCCCAAATCACTTTTACATAGACTCGATCTATAACACCAGGGCTCCCTTAAGATCCCGATGACAAAATCCATTCCGGCTTTGGGGTAAGGCTGAAGGAAAACTCTGTCGACCATCCGAGAATGGATCGGTGAGATAAAAAACGTCCCAGAATGTAGATCGTCACCAGAAAAATAGGTTTACCTAGGTGATTACATACACGACACGCATTTGCTGAGATTATTTACATTATACACATGCAGACTAGGTTTACATTATAAGATGATTCTTAGGCTAATGATGATGGTTGGATGGTAGGAACACATCGATTAGGCGCTATCATTTTTGCGAAAAAAAGGGGGGTTCTGCTATGGGTCGTTGACACGTAGTGGTAAACATTTGGCTCTACTTGGGGACACGTTGCTGCATTGGAGGAATGTGAGAATCCAGAATCTACATCCACACAACATACAACATAACATAAGTAACGTTTATCCAAAAATCATCATATAATGTTAAGCACAAGAAAGATATAAGCTCCTCATTTATTAACTAGTCTAACAACATGAAAATCACAAATCTAAGTACAAAATGAAATACTGAAATAACAGGGCATAACATTAGAAATACAATACAAAGATGCCCCATGGCATAAGATGTGTTCAATATAGTGCATACTGACCATTTGCCTGCTTTCAGGAAAATCTATCCGCTGTTTCTCGGATGTTCCATGTCCAATTCTGCATATGGTAGGACTTTTTCCTATCTGAAAATCACGTTGTTCGCGACCATCTGATGCATCAAATCGCTTTCTCATTCTCTTTCTCTTGCGTTTTTTTTTTGTGGCAGGCTGTATCATTGATGACGTGGAACATTCTGCTTCAAAACTCTCAGATGAAGTATGTAAGATATGCATGACATGTCTTTCTTCATTCAGCATCTGCTCTGTAAAGAATGATGGATCAGTCGCACAGGGATCATGAGTTATAACTTGACCCTTTTTTATTTCTTCTTCGATCATGTCATTCTTAGTTAAATATTCGTTAATGGAGTTAGCCTCTTTCTCGAGATATTCACAACAAGACGGGACCTGTGATTTCCTCTCTTCCAGCCTTTTATGTAATGAACCTATTTCTCTGGCATGTCTTACTATTAACTTTGGTTGGTTGAGTTCAGTTTTCATGAATCTTTCTTGCAGAGTGACATGATTAGCTTTCATAGCCTTTATTTGATTCTGAATAATGGACATCTGATTAGAATGATTAACTTCCATTATTTTAATCTATTCTCGATGATACGTATTCCATCTGTATATATGACACATGGTACCTATTTTTCTTCTATGGCCAATAATGTATTATGTAAAGATATTTGACCAACTTCCATGTCCTATATAATTTTATCATTCTTTGCTTTCATGCCCATGAAACAATTTTGCATATAGTTTATTTCTTTCTTATGATTTCCATGCTGATTATAATTTTATCATTCTTTGCTTTCATGCCCATGAAACAATTTTGCATATAGTTTATTTCTTTCTTATGATTTCCATGCTGATTATTATAATCGAATCTCATGATGGTCATTTCTTCATCCATAGTTGACAACTTGTTCTGAATCGAACTTATTTCTTCCTGATAACTTGTTTCCATGGAAGTCACTTGATTTGAATGATTGAATTCCATGATCGTCATATTTTCCTCTAGGGCTAATAACTTGTTTTGCATAGAATTAATTTCCCTGTCATGATTAGCTTTAATGGTTCCCATTTCCTTAGCATGTTGACTCTGCATATCGATTACGTGATTAGAGTGCTTAATTTTCATGATTTCCATCTCCTTATCACGTTTTTCCAGGTGGGTGTATAAATTTTTCATATCCTTGACGTAATCAATTACAATTTTTTCTTGATTAAGCTCCATATTTTTTTACTAGCCGCATTAATTTGAACTGCATGTCTTTAACCAACTGCTTTAGTTCTTCTATAATTTGCTTATCATTTTCCCTTTCATTGTTGACACTAATTTGACAACTTGTCCCTGTTTTCCACTCTCATGGATTTGATCTGCAACGATACAAGTGGATGGCACATTCTGATATGGAGGATTGACTTGAAATCTTTCATCAACCACTCGATCCTTCATAAGATCACTTTCATTCTGTTGCATAATTTTAGGGGCACAAGGTGAGCTACCTTGATAACCATATCTATCTTTAAAAGCATTGGCGATGTCTTGTAAAGAAGCGAAAGAATCTTCAGGACAATTATTAAACCAATTCAAAGCATCACCCTATAAAGAAAAGGAAAATAGACGCATTTTGACATCTTCATGATCATAATGGGGAGAACTACAATATATGAGCATTGTATGAGTAAACCTGCATAGATGCTTTCTAATAGCGACTGAATCACCACCCGAGAACAAAGACAATTTATGAATGGCCACTTCTGGAATATCATGGAGAAAATCAGTAAAATGACACGGGGTAAACGAATCATCCATGATGACTTGCTTGAAGGAATAATGAGAGACCAAATGGATGATAGAGAGAGACCCCTACTCAAGAAAATCAAGAAATTCTAGTAGAAATTCTTGTAAAAAATGAAACCAGTGGAGTTGCCACTTGAACATGAATCTAACTCTAGGATCCAAAAGGCAACAAACAACCGGATATAAGGGAGGGCTTCTTGTCTGAGAAATAATAAATGGAAGAAGTGGAGTCGCCACCCAAACAAGAAACGAACCGAAATGTCCAGGTGCTAAAGGTGCAAATGAAACGATTAATGAGATGATGAAAGATAGGGTGATGAAAAGATCAAATGACGCCAGGAAATGTTGTGTCGCTTGACTGGCTAATGAATGGCGGAAAATATGAGATGATTAAAATGATGTCGAGAAACCAAGGACAGAAAAACTCTATCCCCGGCAGCGGTGCCAAAAATGTTGTTGCACAGAATGTCTAGGTGACAACGGCTCAGATCAGGGGCTGTCACCGTGATCCCCAATCTCTCAGTTTAAGTAGCATCATTGGTTTTGTAGCGTAGCTCGAAGGCAGAAACTGAGGGTTTAGGTAGCTGCGGAAGATAGCAATGCGTGGAGAAGAGTGTGACTGCGGACAGAACAACGGGAGAGAGTGGACTACGATGAAGGCAGTGGGCTCACGCAGAGAGCAGGTTGCTTGACGGGCAGTAGACGGAAAGCAAGGGAATGGAAGAGAGGCAACAAAAGGATTGCGGCCTTGCTGGAGGGTCAGGTTGCGGAATGGCAGAATGGAAGGTAAGGAATGGGAGAGGGCAGCAACGTGAGAAAGCTAGACGCAGATCAGAGCGAGGAATGGAGCAGGTCGACAAAAGCGGAGGGGTTTCGAAGAGCAGCATGGGAGCTGCTTGAGCGTAGAGAGGAGAGCTGTGGGGATAGAAGGCTGTGTATGGATTGCGGGTTTCCTTTTTTCTGGGTTTGAGGGCAGCGTATAGGATAGACAGAGAAAAGAACTCAAGTAGAAACCCAAAATTTTTCAGATCCTAAAAGAAATTACAATCCAGATAAAAAAAAATTCGAAATTTTTCCAGAAAACCCTAGGCAGCAAAAGAACTGCATCCAGAAACTTAAGATAAACCCCATAAAATGAATTTCACATTAATGTGTTTTAATGCTTCAGATTTAGGAGTAAAACCTGGTGAAATTATTTCCAAATTAAAGAAAAGAATTTAAAACCCTGGACTGGAAAATTATTTTGAATAAAATCCCTGCAAAATGATGTTGATGAACTCAGAGATCTAGATCTTACCCTCCAGGGCCTAGATCTGGACTCTACACAGTTTTCTTCTTCAGATCTGTAGTTGCAGGACAACAAGAAACACCCAAACGATATATACAATGACCCAAAAAACTAAAACCCAAAAAACCCAAGTTAGAAAACTGAAGAAAATTACAGTTCTATGTACATAAATGGCAGATCTATCAGATCTTGGGAGTGTAAATCCGACTCCGCATCCAAATCTAATGATCTGAGGCTCTCAACAGCCAAATCTAACGATTTAGCATAGATTTTTTTTTTTTTTTGAATTTTAAAGGAGGTACTGAGCTCAAAACCCTTCATGCATCACCCATAAAAAATATCTTATGATAAGCTCGGGATCAAATTTAAGCTGGGCTCTTCAAAAAACACGGATCGGGAGTTGGCTGGTTCAGCCGAGAACTTCCCCGAACGCCTGATGATCTAATAATCAAGGATTTCCTGCAAAACTCAATTTAACCATCAACATAGAGCGAGAAAACGATAATAAAATTCAGATAAATAGAGATACATGTTATTATATTCAAAACTTAAATTATCATTCAAACCCCAGCGATTGAGCAAGATACTTGTATTCAAATCACTCTTGAGAAAACTATCATCAATGGCTAAAAAGAAATCTATGCATGAAAATGACACATCTTACGGTATTTCCACGAAGAGTAACACCAACATAAGTTAACCCCAAAGTCTTTCTTTATTGCTCATAAAAATATTACAAGAGAGCTTTTCGCTTAGTACACGATCAAAAGATCGGATGAATTGACTGACAAATGACCTCCTATTTAAAGATAAATCTTCCAACGGCTAGTTCGAGTGATCCTTGTCAAAGCAATCTCGACTGTTGATGAGGATTAAAATTTCTTTTAATCTCAGCCGTCGAAATTTTAAATTATTGAGGAAATTCAAATTTTTCAATTAAATGCATTTTACTTAATTCAAAAATTAAAATCTTGAATTAATTTCCTCAATATTTTGACTTTAACTTAACCCCAGGGACCAAAGGCTTAAAATTTAGCAAAATAATTAATTTACCTTAGTCTCTTGACGTCCTAAAATTTAATTTTTAACGACCAACGAATTTTGCCTTCGGAGAATTTAAATTTACGTAGGACCTAGAATTAATCAAATTTCTGGCTTATGATTTTAATTAATTTTGACCAGAAAATTTAATTAATTAACCTGAGGGAATAAATTATTTTTCTAACCCTCAAGACACTTTACATCATGATTTTTACATTTTTTACATCTCAAGGGGAAAAACCCATTTGCAAAAGACCCTCACAGACTACCCAGTTCTGCGACACAAATATAATCTAGCAGATCAAGCAATTTGTAATAAAATAACCTAAACGAATAGTTAGGATTATTCTCAAATCACTTTTGCATAGACTCGATCTAGGACACTAGGACTCCTCTAAGATCCCAGTGACAATATCCATTCCAGCTTTGGGGTAAGGCTGAAGGAAAACTCTGCCGACTATCCGAGAATGGATTGGTGAGACAAAAAACCTCCTAGAATGTAGATCGTCACCAGAAAATTAGGTTTACTTAGATGATTACATACATGACACGGATCTGCTGAGATTATTTACATTGTACAGATGCAGACTGGGTTTACATTATAAGATGATCCTCAGGTTCATGATGATAGCTGGATGGCAAGAACACATCGATTAGGCGCTATCCCTTTTGCGAAAAAAAGGGGGCACTGCTATGGATCGTTGACACGTAGTGGTCAACAGGCTCTATTCGCATTGATAATGGAAAATAATATATTTCATATGAATTTTAAAACTATCTTCACTAGCATGGGATTTAACATCAAATAACAATGCCTTATAATCCTCAATAGAATGGTGTAGTTGAAAGAATGAACAAGACAATCTTAAATATTGTTCATTCAATGATGTTTTTCAAGAATGCTAAGCTTATGTTCTACGCTGATGCAGTTCTATGTGAAATTTCCTTAAACACACCAACTAGAGTTTCTTCTTCTAATTGCTTAGCAGTTTATTTGTTTACAACAAATAATGAATAAATTACTAATGCATTCATCATAATAAAAATACATTGTAGAAGTAAAATAAGGAACTAAGAAATAGATGCACACACACAATAAAAATGACACTATTATTTTGGACTAAACATCTCTAGAAAAACCCCGAAGGGAAAACCAATGCAGTAGATGAGGGTTTATGTTATTATGTAACAACTTGAGAAATATTACAATCTGGATGCCCAACTAGCAATCCTCCGACAAATATATTGGCAAAATAATATGGAGATCAAAGATCTCCTTTGCTAATCAACTTGACCTACTCTGTCCTGCTTGAACCCCACACCGGCTACTTGCACTGCAACCTGGAACTCACACTTCTTAGAAACTGGCTGTCACTAGAAACCATTGGCTTTGCCTTCTGGAACTAGATCTGACCACTAATTGCTTATTTGTGTCTCTTCTGACTATTCACACTGGGGTTTCTGGCAATTCGCACTGCTTGTACGACCTCCTTTGCAAATGAATTCAGCCTCCCTTTTCCTGCCTCTCTGATACTCGAAAATCACCGGGAGAGTTTTCAGAAGCCTCCTCCCAAATTATTTGCTGCTCCCTTTCTCCGATGCTCTCCCTCTGGCTCAAACTGCATTCTCACTGAATCGACGAACTGGGTGGCTCAATTTGCCTCAACGCAAGTGATGCTCGATGTGTCTCTCTCCATCTCTTCGAGCTGCTCTTATAATCGCTCGTTGAGTCTTCAACAACCATGATTAATCTCCATTAATGGCTATGAATCATGATCAATTAGACTTCATCAATAGAAGTCTCTAGAGCAATCTCAAACATCCTTAATTAATTCACTTTAATTTACCATTTTTCTTAAGTTAGACTTAGGAAATAATTTAGTTATGGAAAATTAATTTAATTAAGGTGTTTCACAAGCTTATTTCGCGAGACCTTTTTTGGGTTTTGGAGATTTAGTGTTCCTTAGCCTCTTAGCATCAACTGAGACTAGAACACTTGTATGATGCTACCATAAACTAACAATCTTTCTTAGCGAGGAAGGTGTTCTCTCCATCATACTCGACATCCTGTAGTTGGATTGACCACGCTGTTGATGCTTGGCGTCTATTATACCTCCTTTCTTCACATCTCACGCTGATTTCTCCCTGCCATTGGAAATCACTGTGAAAAAGTCTGTTTGGAAAACATTGTCCATCATGCTACTATGCATACGTTGATCTACCTCACATTGTTGTTGGCACTGCTCAACCACTGCAACTACTGCAATAGTGAGTTTGATCTCATTTGATCTTCCTCTCAAGCAGAATTGGGAAATCTCTTTTCCTTCCAACAAAGCCTCTCCTTTATAACTCGCACTCCTTCCTGCATGCTGAACAAGACTGTATAGTTCTAGTGCAGGAACTTCAATCTTGGAATACTTTTTCAGTAGTAACTCTGCCTCATGTTTCTCATTGAAGCTACTCGCTCTTCGCACAAGATTGCTTCTCGACATTGATACACGATTTGTAGCCTTGAACCACGAACCAACTGACTGTCTCTGGCTAGAACTGTGCCTTGCTTTCTGCAACTGACCAATTCGCACTGCCTCCCGCGACGTCATCTGCTGGAATTAACTTGACCTCCGTTTGTCCTCCAGAAAACTGGAAACCTCTCTTTATGGAACTGCGCCTTGGTTTCTGCAACTAGCCAATTCTCATTGGCTGTGTCATGGCACCTAGTTTTGCAATTGTCTTTGGAGTATTGACTGCAACTAGCTCTTCTACTGTCTATTTGACGACATCCTGCTACACTGATCTCCTGCTACTTAATACTTTGGGCTCTTGTATCTAAGGTACTGATCTATGTGAAGAATATACAACAATTGGATTTGATCTATTGATAAAGCCCTCCATGGCTAGATTTAGATCTCCTTGCTGCTCCTTCCACGAATCCTGCCCATCTGACACAATGGAGTCTCATACTCCTTCTCTTGAGTCTAGTGCGGCTATATCTCCTTTCGAGTATTGTCCATGGTTGGAACCCTTCTTCACTTTGCAACTTTCACTAGACAACTCACACTCCTTCCCACACTTGTCTCGGGCAACCGGAAATTGATCTTCTGCCCATATCTGCATTTTGGCTAACTTGCACAACATATTCTAGCAATATCATATTGCCATCTCTACGAAACTCAAATAAACTAGAGAGTAGCGTTGGAAATATCCTTCTCCTTCCTTTTCATCCTTCCTTTTGCTACTTGCACTCCCTTTATGTTAAAATTGGCAACTAGGGCCAAAATCCATGTGGGTCAGTTTATTTATGGCAGCTGATATTTTTATTGGATCCCTCTCATCGAGAGGTGTAGGATTGATCTAAAGATCATCCGGTTCCGATAAGTATTTATGGAGATATGAATTTATTTTGATTATGAAATTATTATCAAGCCGACTAGTAACTTGAGTAGGCTCAGAAACCCAATAGTCATGCCTTTTCATCATCTACATTTTAGTATAAATTGGTAAGGACTTGAAGTCATTTGGATAACTATTCTTGGTGTGACCTCCTCCTCTCCACGTCTTGGGTTTTTCGTGCAGGAGAGAGACACCAAGGGTTATACGCTGGCCTACTAGTGATGCCCTAATTCGTTGACAAGGAGAGGCTTAAAACGTTGGTCATTGATGACACTAATACACAGATCAGGGAGACTCATATACGCTGTACATAACGATACTTATACGCAGATCATGGAGATTCTACGCAGGTCATGAAGACTCATACGTAGTCAATGGTGACACTCAAATGCAGTCAAAGCTGACATGTAAAACGCACTTATAGAGACATGTAAGAAGCAGTACAAACATGCCCTAGCCGCAGGTCATAAAGACACTTATGTACAGATCATGGAGACTTCTTTATATGTTGTTCATTAAGGTCTTTATATGCTGTTCATTAAGGTCTTTATACGTTGTTCATAAAGGACTTTATACACAGATCATTAATGACATTTATAAGTAGATCATGGAGACTTATGTATGCTGTACATGATGACACATACGCAGATCATAAAGGAATTTATACGCAGATCATTGATGACATTTATAAGCAGATCATGGAGACTTATGTATGCTGTACATGATGACACATACGCAGATCATAAAGGACTTTATACGCAGATCATGAAAACTATATATGCTGTACATGATATGTAATCTGGGAACATCTAAGAACAGTCTTGATGTGCTATGAAACGTTGAAAAGAAGATCTCGGTATATAGATCACAGTGACATACATCCTGTACAGCTGTGACTTAAAGCATTAAATGATGCACCAATATGCAGCGATAGTAATCACTTCTGCAAAGAATGTCATTCTCATAAAAGGTAAGAGACAGGATCATAATCTTACAGTACAGTAAGGTGCAATTATGATCTGAAGGTACTAAGATCATCTCAGCCTCTAGGAACAGTCATGGTGTATAATCCTCTCATCAAAGCAGTAATGAATGATGATGAATGAAGCAGCATGATGATGAAAGATGCAGCACCGTGGGCATGACAAGAATGGATGATGAATGAGATCATGAGTATGGGCAGCTCGATGATGAATAAGACCATGGAAGATGCAGCATGATGAGCAGCATGAAGATGAGAGCAACTCAGTCATCATGGTTCAACACATGTGACAGTAGAGCTTGGTGTCACACGGTTATGTGCAACAAATGGATGAGATGCAGCACCATGATAGGTGAAGGAGTCACCTTAGAGAATCAGTTGAAGCAATATGTCTTCAACTGTTCTCTGCAGATATCAAAAGTCAAAGTGTTGACTTGTATTGTAAATATACTATCTCTCTCACTTTCTCTGCTGAACTTTGAAGAACATAAAAGAAGAATTGATCAAGGGTTTCCCCACATTGTGGGGTTTGTCCTTGGCTAGTGCCACATCCTGTGTCCTCTTGTCTTGGCTTGTTTTCTGCGATTTATATTTATGTTCTATCTGCAGTTTACTTTAATGCTGATGTGATTGCTAACTGTGAAAATTTAAATAAATTGCTCTAGCATAGAACATACATAAAATTAACACTTTAGAATGTGTAGATGTGCTCTCACCTGCATCCAAAAATCCTTCTCCGGCACGCACATTGCATGTTGCTCCTCTTTGGGCAACTCGCTCTACCTTCTGGAAGTCCTCCGGATTCTGGCACACGTACTGTTGCTCTTAAAGCACGCACTGGCTGAACTTACAAGTCTATGCTAGGGCCTTCTGCTACTAGAAATTACAAATCTCCTCCTAGAAACTGGAAACCCTCTTAAAAATTCTAGAAATTCCCTCTCCGTGTGCCTTTCTCTTCCTGCCCTGCGCAAATCTACAACTACAAACCCTTGCTGCAAACCTCTGCACCCAGATCTACTCTGCAAAACAACTGATCTGCTCACCTGAACTCCTCTCCGACAAATCTACTGCCTACTAGAACTGCTACTAAGCAAATCAAACTTTTCCTGCTCTCTGGTTCTGGAAATTGATTTTCTATCCCAGCAATTCGCACTGCGTGATTGGCTTGCGTAGATATGGAGACTGGTGCTTTAGATCTACCTCTGAAACTGCACGAAAATGGTTCCCTCACTTCTGAGCCTATGATTTGATCAATAATGCTCTAATACAATGTGAAATTTCCTTAAATGAACCATTTGGAGTTTATTCTTCTAATTGGTTAGCAGTTTAGTTGTTTATGACAAATAATGAATAAATCATTGATGCATTCTTCACAATAAAATTACATTGCGTAAGTTAAATAAGGAACTGAGAAATAGATGCCCATGCGCACAATAAAATTGACACCGTTATTTTAGACTAAACATCCTGGAAAAACCCCGAAGGGAATACTTGTGGAATAGATGAGGGTTTATTTTATTATGCAACAATTTGAGAAATATTACGATACGGATGCCTAACTGCCAATCCTCCGTCAAATATACTAAAAAAATAATTTGGAGATCAAAGATCTCCTTTGCTAATCAACTCGGCCTCCCTTCGCCTGCTCGCACCCCACACTAGTTACTTGCATTGCAACTTGGAACTTGCATTGTTGGCTCTGAATAACTCGCACTGCCTGGAAACTGGCTCTAGCTGAGTCATCCTACCTACCTTTGCCACTAGAAACTGCTCACTTTGCCTTCCGAAACTAGATCTGACCTCTAGCTGTTGATTTGTGGCTCTTCTGGCAACTCGCACTGGGGTTTTTGGCAATTTGCATTGCTTGTACAACCTCCTTTGCAGAGATGTATTCAGCCTCCCTTTTCCTACCTCTCCGGCACTGGAAAATCATTGGGAAGCTCTCCGAAAACCTCCTCCCAAATTATCTGTTGCCCACTCTCTCCAATGCTCTCCCTCCGGCTCAAATTGCGCCCTCACAAAATCTGCGAACTAGGTAGCTCGATCTTCCTCAATGCAATTGAGGCTCGACGTGTCTCTCTCCATCCCTTCGAGCTGCTCTTATAATCTCTTATTGAGTCTTCGACGACAATGGTTAAATCTCCATCAATGACTAGGACCAATTAGACTTCACCAATAGAAGTCTCTATAGCAATCTCGAAGATCCTTAATTAATTAACTTTAATTTACAATAATTTTATTATGGTAAATTAATTTAATTAAGGTGTTTCCCAAGCTTATCTCATGAAAGCTTTTCTAGGTTTTGGAGATCTGTTCCTTGTTAGTTTTTGGTAGCATTAGATGTGTTCTAGCCATGAAAATTGGTGGAGAGGCTAAGGCACATGAGTTCTAAAGAACCCAGAAATCATTTGGAGAAATTCCACCTGGATTGTATTTTATTAAAATAATTAATATTTTTAATGGGGTTCTTAAGTCTAAACTTAGGAAAATTAAAGTATTAATGGGTATTAATCGAAATATGGGTGATAATGTTCTAGAAAGCCGATCAAGTCAAGTTTTAATCTTAGCCGTTGATTAGAGACTTAATCTCAGCCGTTGAAGTCTCAATGAGAAAAGTATAAGAAGGAGGCTTGGGGTTTATTTAGAAAGACACATGGAGAGATTAAAGAAATTGATTTTCTGAGGTGAAAAGTTCGCAGGAGGAAAATCGATTAGGGAGATCTTGTAGCAAAGGGGCAGGGATAGTTCAGGAACACAAATAGAGAGGCGGAGAGAAGCTTGTGGAGGCAACGCAGTAGCCAAGAGAGCTGACGTTGAGCCAATTTTGGCCCATGTAGCCTTGAAGTAGGGCTAGAAGGCCCAACACAGAGGGAGAAAGTTGCCTTCCATGCAGAGAGTCGGAACTGTCGAAATAGCCGGGAAAGCTGATGCAGTGGGCAAAAGAGCTGACGCAGAGCCTCAGAGAGCTCCACGCAGTTATTGCGAAGGGGAAACACAGTTGTAGTCGAGGACAGGCAGTTTTGCTACTAGATCAGCTGGAATCTACAGGGTGAAGTGACGTAAAATTCACTTAGGTTTTTTGCCATTGTATTTCTCTGTCACTAGTTTGCTGGGAGGGAAACCAACATTTGTATTCGAAACCACTGCTTAATAATAGAAATCCCTCAGAACTGCTACACTAGTTTTTCGCGTTGGGTTTTTTTGGGGACAGTTGTCCAAAAATAACGATGTCCATTATGTTGTATTTTATTTCTTTCTTAGAATCTTGTTTCCGCTTATAATTTAATTAAGTGAAGGCTACAGTAGTATTTACTTCGATATTTACCATAGAACACAATATATAACTTGTATGGATTAACAAGTAGGAAAAGTAACATCAGTTTGCTGTAGTAGGGATTCTTGTTGTGGAATTTTCACATGGTATCAGAGGTACAGGTGAAGCAAGAAGAGAAGAGCTGGTAGATCCAGCGCTGAGTAGAAGAAGGGTGTTCGAAAAAGCTGCTGGAGGCAGCAGTTCGAAAACCCAGAAGGTTGACACAGTTCCAAGCCGGGAGGGCAGATTTTCAAGGCAGTCTCTCTTTGAGTGAGTTGACGGAGAGAAGGACTTCAAGTTGAAATTTTTGACAGGGTAGAGGGAGCAGCGTTGAAGCCTCGGTGTGAGAGAGCTGGTGGGACGCAGATTTTCAGCAGGTCATTTGCTGGGCTGAAAAACGTCAGAAGAGAGAAGAGAAGCACCTTGAGGGAACTTTTCCTCAATAGACTTCCCGCCGAGAAGTTAGTTTTCTCATTGGCTGAGTAGTAGCAATGAGAAGTAGAGGGGGGCTTTTCGACACTTTTTGGCAGATATGGCAACCAGTGGCTTGAGGGATTAGGACAGGTTGGACGGTGAATCCAACTACGTCATCTAGAAGGCTAGAATGTCTTTCCTTCTAGATGAGATGCACTTAAAACATACGTCAAGAGTATTGTGGTTGTTCCCGTCGATAATGATCAGAAGAAGTACAAGGCCGAGCAGGGGAAGGCGAAGAGGTTCATACTCGATGGAGTTCGAGATCATGTGGTCTCACACTTGCAGGGCAAAGATACAGCTCGAGAAATGTGGGAAGCTTTGTCTTCACTGTATGAAGGTTCTTCCAAACAACGAAAGATGTACTTAGAACAAAAGTTGCAGCGGACATTAATGCAGAAGGGAGAAGGGGTTAACTCCTATCTTTAACGTCTTCAGGACACTAGAGACCAGCTTGCTGTAGTGGGGTCTACTCCTTAGTCTACCGTGATGGTAAGGACGACCTTGAATGGAGTCTTGGATGAATGGCAAGTCGTCGTCCAAAGTATATTGGGCAGGGAAAGTCTACCTTCATGGGAGGAGATGTGGGCAGCTCTTCAACAGGAAGAAATAAGGAGGGACCTAGTTAAGGTCAACTTCAATGGCGACAATGGGAGTGGCATGAAGACCAACGAGGAGGAGGAGAACGCAACTCTAGCATCAAAGGGACAACAAAAGTAGAAGCGGAAGGCAGACATTTCGAAGGTAAAATGTTTCCAATGTGGTGAGTTGGGCCACTTTGCATCCCAGTGTCCTTTGAAGCAAAATGATAAGGATGAGAAAGATGATCCTAAGTTTGCTCCAACAAAAATTGACGAAGATGAGTTTTCCATGAGTGCCCACACATCCCCAGGAGGGAAATGGGGCGATATTGAGCTGTAGTCGGGAGGACTACATGTGGGCAGGATCCTTGAGGAACCGACCTCTTGGATCAATTCCTTGCTACGGGAGCCCAAGATTCAACAGTAGCGAGATGTACTTAGTGTCAGATGATGCAGTGGGTTGGTTGGAGAGATAGATGCTGTAGCTGAGACCAGAGACTGATTAGCACAGAGCAAGGTTGGCAGTAGTGCAGAAGTCAGCAGTAATGCAGAAGATTCAGAGGGTCAGAGACTAGTAGTAGTCAGATTCCAACATTCACGTAGTATTATACTGGACACAATTAGTTCAAAAATTTCGGATGCTTTTCCGTTGTTGAGCAACAACAATTGGAAAATGATGTAGTGCAGAGCTAGCAGTGGCAGTGTTAGCAATAGATGCAGAGGGAGCTGTAGTACAGATGCAACAATGGCAGTGGTAGTGTCATGGGCAACAATATAGTAGCAACAACAACATAGTGTTGGTAGCAGCAACAATGTAGAAAGGAGAGGCTTAAGAGAAAGCAACATGTAGTTGGACTTGTTGCTAGAGCACATTCCTCGCTAAGAGGGAGTGTTAGTTTTTGGTAGCATCAAATGTGCTCTAGCCATGAAAATTGGCAGAGAGGCTAAGGCACATGAGTTCTAAAGAATCCAAAAATCGTTTGGTGAATTTCCACCCGGTTTGTATTTTTTTAAAATAATTAATATTTTTAATGGGGTTCCTAAGTCTAAACTTAGGAAAATTAAAGTATTAATGGATATTAATCAAAATATGGGCGAGAATGTTCTAAAAAGCAGATCAATTCAAGTTTTAATCTTAGTCGTTGATTAGAGAGTTAATCTTGGTCGTTGAAGCCTCAACGAGAAAAGTATAAGAAGGAGGCTTGGGGTTCATTTAGATAGACGCACAGAGAGATTGAAGAAATCGATTTTCTGACGTGAGATGTTCTTAGGAGGAAAATCGATTGGGGAGATCTTGTAGCTGAGTGGCAGGGATAGTTTGGGAATACAGACAGAGAAGTGAAGAGAAGCTTGTGGAGGCAGCGCAGTAGCCAGGAGAGCTGACGTTGGGCCAGTCTAGGTCCACACGGCCTTGACGCAGAGGGCCACCGCAGAGGGAGAAGACTGCCTTCCAGCCAGAGAGCCAGAACTATCGGGAACTACGAGAACAGTCGACAAAGCTAACGCAATGGGCAGAAGAGCTGACCCAGAGCCTCATAGAGCTCCACGCAGGCCCACACAGTTACTTCGAAGGGGCAACGCAGTTATAGCCGGGGACAACCTGTTTTGCTGCCGGATTAGCCAGACTCTGCAGGGTGAAGTGATGTAAAACTCACTCAGGCTTTCTGCCATTGTATTTCTCTGTCACTGGTTCACCGAGAGGGCAACCAACATATGTATTCAGAACTACTGCTTAATTATAGAAAACCCTCAGAACTGCTGCACTGATTTTCCCGCATTGGGTTTTTCGGGGACATTTGTCCAAAAATAATGATGTCCATTGTGTTGTATTTTCTTTCTTTCTCAGTATCGTGTTTCCACTTATAATTTAATTATGTGAAGGTTGCAGTAGTATTTATTTCGATATTTATCGTAGAACACAATAAATAACTTGTATGGATTAACAAGTAGGAGAAGTAACGTCAGTTTGCTACAGTAGGGATTCTTGTTGTGGAATTTTCACATTCCTTAGCCTCTCAGCATCATCTGAGAGTATAACACCTGTCCGATGCGACCATAAGCTAATAGTTTATATTAAAAAACAGATGTCCATCTCATGCTCTCAAAAACAAGACTCTTTATGAAATGTGGTATGGCCACATTCTTTCGGTAAGACATATCAAGGTTTTTGGTTCCACCTATTATGCATTGAATCCTAAGGAACAAAGAAACAAACTTGGTGCAAGGAGTCAAATGTGTATCTACTTGGGGCACTTGGATACCTCCAAAGCATATTGTCTCTATGATGAACTAAATAAGAAGTTTATATTGTCTAGAGATGTGATTTTTCTTGAATCTTCCAAGATTGACAATGTTGTTGAGCAACAACTTGATCGCTTGGACAGATTTGGGTATGCAAAATCTTTTCAGGAATTTGATAATGAAATTCCATATCTTGAAGGGGGGGTCCCTATCCTGGATTAATTTGTGGAATCTCCTTTTGAAGCACTCTCTCCCCATCATGAAGCTCCAACCACTTCTGATCAAGAAGACACTTTGAGTGATGTGATTGAGAGAATTGGAAGACTAAATCTTGATTTAGCCCCATCTCAGTCAACAGAACAACCTGGGCCATCTCAAAAAGGTCCTCCAAAATGGTCACTAACACACTTGAAAGTTTTCATCTTGATGAGGTTGGAAAGACAGGAACGAGAAGTTCTACTAGACATAATGGAGGTGATGTAGATGATTCTGATTCAACTATTGACATGGATGTTTCTTATGATTGTGAATTAAATTTGTCTACTAGTTTCGAGCCAACTTCCTTTAAAGAAGCTGCTTCTTATGGTGAATGGAAACAAGCAGTGCAGAAAGAGCATTGTTCTCTTAAAAGAATGGAACTTGGACGCTGGTGGACCCTCCATTTGGAAGCAAGTTGATTGGCTGCAAGTGGGTCTTCATGAACAAGTATAAATCAGATTCAACAAATTCCACAGATTCCAACAATAGAGGCAGAATATGTGGCAGTTGTAGAGGCAACAAAGGAACTTGTGCCACTGGGGAAAATTCTTGAAGATTCGCAGGAGAAACAAGTGGATTCTACTCCTCTTTTAATTGACAATAGATCTGCAAAAAAATTGGCCAAGAATCCAAAGTTCCATGATCGAACCAAGCATATCAATACAAAGTATCATTTGATTCGACATCATGTTGAAGCCAAGACTATTCACATATGCCATTGTTCCACAAATGAGAAGATTTCATACATCTTGTCCAAAGCGCTTGGAAGCGAAAAGTTTGAAAGATTTAGAATGATGCTTGGACTTACAAACACCCCTTCAGATTAAAGGGGGGGATGGCGACTCCTAATCATCTGGGATTGGGCAAATATCTTGTAAATATTTAAATATAAAATAAGAAGTTGAAGAGATCTTGGAATGTGAATCCCAGTAGTCACTCCTCTATGTGTATATATTAATGTTATTCTTAATAGAGATTTCAATTCGTGGAGTTACCAAAATACTTGCCCTAACATATGGAATAGGGAGAGATGGGACAACACTATCTCAATCGGGGTTTCCCAAGTAGTGACCCTCCTATACCCATTCGGTCATTGGGGGAGGTCCCACTTGACTAGGATGAAATATTAACCTACCCATTTAAGGTGGGGGACCAAGGTGATGGTCAAAGCCCTTTTTCCTTCTAGGTTACCCCATAATCCATACCAAATGCCCAAAGTACAAATAAGCATAAGCACTCGATTGCAAAATGGATAAAGTACCTTTTGGTAGGCATCCCGCCTTCCAACGTGCACTCTTGCTAAATGAGCGAGGAAACATATGACTAATGCAGGTGGCGGAGATATGAATGGCACATCATCATTGGCTACTAGTGGCTGTTAGGGGCTGCTGGCTGGAAGAGATGGTAAGAGAAAATATTTCCATATGGGGTAACCCACTTTTGGTGGGTAACAGGGTTCATTTTGTTGTTGTATGTATATTTCGCCCACTTAAAAGTGTTGTAATTCATTATTTTGTTTACTCATTAATCAGCCCTAATTTTACACTTGTTTATCATAGATTCTGGGGCGCTTTCCTCATTGCTGTCATGAAATATTTGCATGCTTTAAATTGCTGATTGAAGCACTTGTTTATAATAGCAAAGTGTAATTTTGTGATTGCATTAGTTTGGGAACCTATTTAGGTCTCTTTAGGTCATACTAAACCCTCTAGATTTAGCCATAGGATCCTTTGAACTTGCTCTCTTGAAATTATGCCTTAAATCACATGAAATTCCAATCATTGCATGCTTGTATTTGGCTAAATCTTGTGGTAGAACCCTTAGGGTGAATTTAGTGTAAGTCCATTTGTGTTACCTAATCCCCAAGATGTTTTGGGGAAGCCTCCCTTGTGGGCATTGTATCCAACCACAAAAATGACGGGAGAAGTTGCTCAAGTAGATGTCGTAACTCTCCCATTTTTGGTCTCAATCTAGATTGCTAAGTGAGACTTTGCACTAGGGTGCTAGATTTTGCAGTAATAGGGGGCTTCATCATCTAATGAAGATTAGTTGCCCTTTATCATGTTGTATAATATGCTTAGGCCTTTGGCTATTTCTCATATTCATTTGTTTAGTTTATTTGGGTTTATGTTTCAGCGACAATGAGTTGCTTCCGTAAACCCACAGTGGATCACCAGTCAATTTTTTTGGGGTCCCGTTAACCTATATTTGCGATTGTTCGTGGACATTAATAATGCTATTTTATCGTATGTAATTATCTATATCTACGATTTCTGAGTACAAGGATGGAAACATGTTTCTAATTTCCAAAATATTTCCAGATCCCCAAAACTGTTACGGGAAGCTCAAAACTGTCGAGAGGTTTTCAACAGTTTCCATAAACATTTTGTGCTGTTTCCCAACTATTTCTGGAAACTGACAGAAATTGCCAGCAGTTTCCAACATTTTTTTCCTTACATTAAAAAATACAATAAAAGAAAATAAAATTAGAACCAAAAACAGTTATTTTTAGAAACTGTTATAGAGCTAATCCGATTTCTGGAAATGCATTTTTTGCCATATAAGATTTCCAGCTTTCAATACTTGGGCCCAGGGACACAGATGAATATTCTTATCGTTATTCTGCTATTTTTTTCTGAACTTCTGCTAATGTTACTCTAGATATACAAATCAGGGGAATTACCCAATCTGGGATGTCTACTTTTGTACTATAACAATTTGTATGAGACTGGAGCACATAAACAGTTCATCAATATAATACTTTACCAGGTTATTTAGTATATACCTTGGTTTTTTGAAGGGATTAAACTGTAGCTAACATGGATACAAGACATATGCAAGTTATATGTGCATTAGTAAGAAAGATGCAAATTATGTGTGCATTCTTTTTTATTTTTTATTTTTTTTTGCTTTCCTGCATTATATTTTCTTTTTCGCTCCTGTTATGGCTTCTTGTGGCAAAAGAAACTGAATCTTGTGTTTTCACTTTCTAACTCTCGTAGCTTTGGTCAAAAGTCTGCGTTTGATTAATATTATGAAACTTTTCTGTCTATTTTGGCAGGCATCACTTTCAAATTTGCCTTATGTTTCAGTGCCAAAAGCATTTATGCACCTGACTGGAAGGAAAGTACTAACAATGGAATGGATAACTGGTGATAAACCAAAAGAATTACTTTTCATATCGAAGGGATTGAATCCAGGTGGCCACATTTACTCAGACCAGCAGCGGTTGGAGGCAAGGAATCGACTTTTGAGTCTGGTTTGTATGTCTGATTCTTAGGCCCTAGATTTTCATTAATGTTGGTTGGTACATTATTTTGCTTTGTCTTGTTGTGTACGTTTTCACATAAAGCTGTGAAGAAGCTTCTGTATGAAACTCCTGGTGTAATATATGCATTGATTTGAAGGTAAAGCATAGATTATAGCCTAAAAATATCTGGTCTTTATACATATGAATGTCTTTTCTCCATCGAAGGTTCGGATTTGAAGATTTTTTGAAACAGGAGAACAAGGCTGAATGACAAAATAAACTAAATGTATGTTCTAGCTAGTTAATATCTCATGAGAAACTCCTGATTTAATAATGTGTATTTGTAAAGAATGAATGTTCATGTACGATAGATTCTTGTTAGCTGGACAAACGTATACCAGTGTTGCAAGAGCCAAATAACCATTCTAAAAAAGGTAATACAAGGAAATCGAATACCAAAAAACAGATAAGCTTTACTGTCTAAATGCAAAGGAAATATTTTTCAATCATTAAATTAGAAGGAAAACTGGATAGTCAATCATATGACCCTTAGGAAGGATGTCATTAACTAAATATTGTTGGTTTTAACAACATAAATTTAATTTCTACAAACAGATTCTTAATGAAAACAGAAAAGATGCAATGGCATACATACACACATTTAACACAGATTTTACCCATGAAGTACAAACAGGGAAAACCAGACAGATTTTTTAGTATATATTAGATCTTTACAATGTCACAATAAAATATGTATATCTAGTGGCATCCATAAACCATCAATCCATTAATCTTAGATTAGAGTACAACTATAGTTCCTTAACCAAAATTACAAACCATGGATTGAATGACCATGCACCACAAAACCACTAAAATAAAAAACCATGTGTCGAAAACTGCATGTGAATCACGTGTGGAGCTAGTCATGCAAAGAATATAGCACACACCTAACATTATCTCACTTGTTATTTTCTTTGCATATAGGGGGCCGAATCTAGGGCACCAATGTTCATTGTTTCTCTGTACCAAGAAAACTTCTTGGTGTTCACAGACTTTATTAGTGAATCTACAACATTTTTCAGCGTCTTCACCTTCACGAGCAACACCTTCTTCCTTCAACCATGTTTCTCACAAAGCGATACTGAACATCAATAAGATTTGTTTTAGAATGATAAGACGGGTTCTTTGCAGGAAGATTACACTCTGACTGTCACAATCTATCCTTACTGCTTCTTGTACTAACTCAATTCCTGAACCTAATCTTTGTAACCATATTGCTTCCTTGTGTGCATGAGTGGTTGTCATGTGTTCAACTTATGTAGTTGAGAGTGCCACTATAGACTTTATCTTGCTCATCCAACTTATTGTTCCTCCAAATAAGTTAAACACATCCGTTTGTACATTTGCTATGATCTATATCTCCAGCCCAGTCCACATCAACAAATCCATGTATATCCAACGCTTTGTCCAATCCTAGTCTTCCTTGGTAGCATAATCCATACCTAGTAATGTCACGCAAATAGCTAAAATCCCTCTATACTGCTACACAATGCTCCCTTGGTTTTGACATACATCTGCTGAATACTTTCGTTGCATGTGCAATGTCCAATCTAGTATAGACCATTGCATACATCAAACTAACAACTACACTAGCATATAAAACATAGGATATGTCCTCTTCATCTTCTAGTGTCTTTGGACATTGATATGCAAATAACTTTACAACTATAGGAATAGGAACCTTTACTGACATACATTCCTGCATATTAAACCTCTGCAATATTTGTTGATTTTTGGGTAGGATCGGATGTGCTCTAGCTTTTGTGGAGGGGTTAGAACACATGGGATCTCCAAGACCCAGAAATCGTTGGGAGAAATTCCACCCAGAGTGCATGTTATTCAAATAATTAATTATTTTTAATGGTGCCTAAGTTAAAACTTAGGAAATTAAAATAATTAAAGTGAATTAATGTAAATATAGGTGAGAAGCTTCTAAGTGACGAGGATCAAGTCTAATTTAATCTTAGCCTTTGATTAGAGATTAGATCACGATCGTTGATTTCTCAATAGGAAAAGTATAAAGGAAGGCTTGGGGTTAGTTGGAGAACACACACAGCGAGAGCAACATGTTGAAATTTCTAAGTCTAACAGTTAGAAACCCTCCATGTACTTTCTGATTTATTCCTTCCTACTTGTTCTGATTAATTAACAAGTTATTTACCATGTAAATACTGAAAATAAACACAAGTACATGCTCAACACATTACAGATCATCAACTGAAGGAAACAGAAACAAGCACACAAATGACACTGTTATTTTTGGACTAATGTCCCCAGAAAAACCCAATGTGGGAAAACCAGTGTAGCTATCTGAGGGTTTGATTTATTAAGCAGTTTCATAATACAATCTGGGTGCCAAATCCGGCTCACCCAACAGAGAAAAATCTCGGTAATAGTACCTCTCCTATGGAGATAGATGCTCTCGCTGAAACCCTGGATAAACACTCTGGCAGCTCCTCAGCTCCAATCTTCCCCACGAAAAACCCCAACGTCAGCCTCTAGGGACTGTGTCAGCCTCTTCTGCCCTCGACGTCAGCTTTCCCGGCAGTTCCGGCAATTCCTGGCAATTCCAATTGTTCCTGGCAGTTCTTGCTTCTGCCCTTTGTGTCAGCTTTCTCGACAGTTCTGGATGTTCCCAGCAGTTCCGAATTCTGCCCTCTGCATCATCTTTACTGGCAGTTCTGGCTTCTGCGCTTTGCATCATCTTTCCCGGTAGTTCCAGCAGTTCCCAACAGTTCCGGCTATTCCCAGCAGTGCTGGCTTCTGCCCTCTACGTTAGCTTTCCCGACAGTTCCGACAGTTCCCGACAGTCCTCGGCAGTTCCCGATTGTTCCCGGCAGTTCCGGCTTCTGCCCTCTGCGTCATCTTCTTGGCTGCTGCGCTGATCCTCCTGACACTATCTCTGCCTCTCTGCTTTTGTATTCTCGGTTGCTGCACTGATCCTCCCGGTACTATCTCTACCTCTCTGCTTCTGTATTCACTGCCCCTCAGCTGCAACTCCAGATCACTCTCTCAACCTTCTCAGCAAACCCAGCCCCAGAAAGTCGAAATCTTGATCTCTTGGTGTATTCTTCAAGTGACCCTCAAGCCTCCTCTTATACTTTTCTCGTTGACAGATCAACGGCCAAGATTAAATCCCTAATCAACAACTAAGATTAGATCTGGCTTGATCCATGACTTTTGGACCATTCTATTAAGTTTAGGTATGTTCTATGCTAGAGCAATTTATTTCAATTTTCACAGTTAGCTTAATAGTTTTTCCAGATTAGCAATCACATCAGCATTAAAGTAAACTGCAAATAGAACATAAATATAAATTGCAGAAGACAAGCCAAGACAAGAGGACACAAGATGTGGTGCTAGCCAGGGACAAACCCCAATGTGGGGAACCCGTCGTCAATTCTTCTTATATGATCTTCAATAGTTCAGTAGAGAGAGAGAGATAGAGATAGTACATTTACAGTAGAAGTCAACACTTTGACTTATCTAGATAAGAGCATAGATCATCTCCTAGGATGATGATACATGAGATCAGTTGAAGACACGCTGCTTCAACTGATTCTCCAAGGTGACTGCTTCACCTATCATAGTGCTGCATCTCGTCATCATGCTGCTGCTGTCCCATTGTACTTGCTGCTGTCCGTGCTTTACCATGCTGCTGCTGTCCATGATTCTTCATGCTTGTAGCTATCCCTATGTGTCACCAAGCTTGCAGCTGTCCTTCATGCTGCACCTTCACTGAGTCTCACAGAACTACTGTACTATGCATCACAACGTTCATCCTAAGATACCAAGGTTGCTTGCTATGGTGCTATGGCTTGCGGCCTAGCACTTAGCAATGCTAATGTAAGTGGTTTGAGTTAGGATCGCTGCAATAGTCCTAACGGATTGACCCGCTACCTACCACAGTTCATCTGTCATCTACAGCTCGCCCAAAAACAAATCTCCTTACCTTGATTGCTGTCCAAACAACCTTGATTAGGCTTCTATAGATACTTGGCCTAACAGCCCTACACACAGCTCCTACGCAACCTCCTTTCCCACGCAGTAGTAGCCTCTCTCTACAGCTCAAATAGAAGTGCCCTAACTGTCTTTACTCCAACATGTCGGTGCTCTTCAATTACCCTCAAGGTAGGCCTGCGAGGAGCCTACTTAATCGGCCTAATCTCCAGCACCTTGTTCCTTTGAGACAACCCTGTTCTTGGGCCTGTTTGCACCCTCAAACAGCGCTCAAACCAACCCGCATCCCCACAGCAACTCGACCTCTAATTAGGTCCTCCACGCTGTCCTCACGCTGTCACTTTTGCTACGGCTAGGGCATAATATGTTTTCCCAATCCATGCTGTGACCATGACCGCATTTTAGGGCAGCGTTAGAGCTATGTTGTAAGACTGTGGTTAGGGCTTTTGTGGATCTCCATTTAGTTGTGCTCATGACTGCGCTTAAGTGTCTCTTCTTGCTGCATATTAGAGAGCGTATTAGGGCATCAAGTGGCTTCTCCATATCAGCGTTAAGGCTGGCTTTATGGGCTTTAGTTTAGGGCAACGTAGGTCTCCTTAGAAAACCTTTACAGCTCCACGTCTAGGGCTTCTCCTTGACAACGTATGAGAAACTGTGTCTCCTCCATGACAACGTTAGGGTCTAGGGCTTCTTCTAGGGCAGTGTATCATCTTGAGATCTCTCCTCCCACCAAAACCCAAAGACAAGTGGAGAGGAAGAGATCACAAGAGGTGTGTAAAATGACTTGAGAGTCACCTTTATTTATAGTGCTACATTGAGGATGAGAGGGGGCAATTTGGTTGCTGGTCGACCTTGATGAATTGTCCCATAACACAAATAAATTCATATCTCCATGAATACTTATTGGAATCAGATGATCTTTAGATCAATCCTACACCTCTCGACGAGAGGGATCCAAAGAAAAATATTAGCTGCCATAAATAAGATGACCCACATGGATTTTGGCCCTAGTTGCCAATTTTAACACTCCCCCTCAACTAGGGAGAACTCCATCCGCTGATCCATCTGTCTGACTGTACTATCTTTGCCATCAGTGCCCTGCACTGCTCTGCTTTTCTCTGCTCTGCTGAACCATGAAGAAGAAGAATTGATCGAGAATGTCTCATGCCATTTTCTACTGACCCGAAGTCAGTCTATATGAGAGTGTGTCATATCACTCTTACTGACCCGAAGTCAGTTTTATTGATCCCAGATCAGTATCACAAGAGAGTGTCTCAAACCACTCAGACTGATCCCATATTAGTTTCATTGATCCCAGATCAATGGAGGTCATCCTAGCATAGGGAGTACGGTAGATACAATGATGCGTCCATTGATAGTGCTACTATGGTCCCTAATCCCATTTCCCTGCTCATTGATCAGATGAGAGGTACTTCCCATGAGTCCCAGACTGCATGGGTAGGATGCCTCGACAGGAGAACTAATCATCTTGTCCATAGGAGAACGAATCATCCTGTCCCACAGTCGCCATGGGAGAACTAATCATCCCAACCCACAAGAGAACTTATCATCCTGTTTCACAGCTGCCACGGGAGAGCTAATCATCCCGGCCCACAGGAGAACTAATCATCTTGTTCCACAGTCGCCACAGGTATCACAGGGGAAGATTGAACCTGTCACCCTGTACATAGCGCACCACTAGGTGAGTCGCCCTGTGGTCGTATGTCGCTCCAAGAAGTACCCTGCGCTCCCTAGAGCTCCCAGAGCTCAATGTGTGCATCATACATGCCCCTCATAAGAGGGTCTTTGAACGACACCAAGTCGTTCTAGGAAAGTCAAGAATTTGACCTTTCCCAGCGGCTTCGTAAAAAATGTCGGCGACCTGCTCATTTGTACCGATATGTTGGAGCCTTCTCGCTCATCGACTTACCATATCCCAGATAAGGTAGTATCTGATGTCTATCTGCTGGAGCAATCATCGAATACGGGATTCCTCAACAATCGAATCCCCCCCTGGTTGTCACAGAGAATCACAGTGGTATTCATCATGTGTACAAACAACTCACTGAAGAGCTTCCACAACCAACCAGCTTCAAACGAGGTCATACTCATAGCTATGTATTCGGTCTTAGCGGTGCTCAAGGCAACCGTCTTTTGCTTCTTGCTTAGCCATGATATTGAAGCAGAATCCAAAGAGAACCAACACTAAGAAGTGCTCTAGTGATCCTCCACACTGCCTGCCCAGTCAGCATTCGAATAATCATGTAGCTTCATATTCCCGGCAGTGTATCTCAATCCATGAGAGATTGTGCCTCAAAGATATCTCAGAAGATTCCTGGCACCAATCCAGTGAGGCTCAACCAAATATGAGCTCACCATGCTAACTGCAAAACATATATCCGGACGAAAGTTCACCAAGAACATTGATGCAAATGAGTTTATGAAACTCAGAGGCATTTCCAAAATCTGGTCCGGCATCATCACCATATAACTTCTGAAAGTTAAGATCCTGAAGGTAGTCATGGGCTTTCAGTTTACCATTCCACATCCGGAATCCAACTCCCTCTTACTTCTACAAGTGAGAGGGTCAACACCTATCAGAAATAGATTGTTCTTAGAAGGTGCCGGTATGAGAGGTCTGTCATCCACAACCTTCAAACAATGGTTTGGATTAGCTTCACTCTTAGTGAATCTCAACTTCATTTGACAACTATCAATCCTCTCATACTATGCCCGGGGTGTTTTTCTTCAAGCCACAGAGGGCTTTCTTCCACATGTATACATGAGATTCCCGATCATGAATCTCAAACTCCTCGGGTTGTTCCAAACTTGTGGACCTGCTACATGAGGGGAATGGTCCCCTTGTAGGATTTTCCTTCCGTACATCTCAGACATGTACCTTCATGCTCTTCTTGAATTTAGGCATCCCTGTCACCATCTGACTCACATCGGGTAGGGCCCCATAAGTAGACCTCCGGTGTTATAAATGAGATATGTTAATTGACATGATCCCCAATGGACCATCCTGCAACTTGATACAAATTGCCAACCTTGAACCCATGAGAAAAAGCGTCTTTTGAAAATTCTATTTTCAAACACGTACCTTTCCATCGATGAATGCCACCCTCAAACCTTTGACTTTCATTGCCGAAATGGACACCAAGTTCTTCTTGCGATCAGGTACATAAAAGAGATTCTGTGAATGAATTGAGTTACCCTCATTCAATTGAGGGGTAACACCCTTTTCGGGATAGGTGTCATCGGCTCCAAGTATAATCCCACGAATGTTTCCATCTCTACCAAATTAGAGAGAGAGCACCCTTCTATTTGATGGAGTGCCTTGAAGCACTATAATCAATAAGCCAGATTCCCAAAGAATTTGAAGGAGAGGGCCAATACAAGATAACACTTCTTTATCTTATCAGAAACAACGTTTGATTCTTCATACCTGGGGTTCCTTGCTTTCTCTGAAGAGTCGACCATTTTCTTGATGACTTGCATTACCTGTCATTCCTCTAATCATTGAAGATGTCCTTGGAATGATTGTTATCATCATCAAGTGATTTGTCCTTGCCATTCGGACACTCCTTCGCATAATGGCTGAACAGGTCATCTGTCTTTCTCTCCACCTTAGATCCGGACTTTCCAATGAAGTGATCTTTAGGTAGGCCATCATAAGCTTCCTCAGCGCCATTCTGATAATGTTCTCTACTTCGATTTCACCCTTGGTGAATTTGAAGAGGGATGAGGAATCCATTGATCCTTTTGTCCTTTCCCAATTGTCTTTGGTGATTGCTCTGTCACTCTGGCTTGGGCATTGTCTTCACCTTAGCTTCGATACCATGTTAAGTTTAGGTATGTTCTATGCTAGAGCAATTTATTTCAATTTTCACAGTTAGCTTAATATCTTCTCCAGATTAGCAATCATATCAGCGTTAAAGTAAACTGCAGATAGAACATAAATATAAATTGCAGAAGACAAGCCAAGACAAGAGAACACAAGATGTGGCGCTAGCCAGGGACAAACTCCAATGTGGAGAAACCCTTCGTCAATTCTTCTTATATGATCTTCAATAGTTCAGCAGAGAGAGAGAGAGAGAGATAGAGATAGTACATTTATAGCAGAAGTCAACACTTTGACTTATGTAGATAAGAGCATAGATCATCTCCTAGGATGATGATACATGAGATCAGTTGAAGACATGCTGCTTCAACTGATTCTCCAAGGTGACTGCTTCACCTATCATAGTGTTGCATCTCATCATCATGCTGCACCTCACCGTGCTGCACCATGCTGCACCCATCATCATAATGCTGGACCTCATGCTGTTGCTGTCCCAGTGTTTAGCACTGCTGTACATAGTGCCACTGCTGCACCATGCTTATTGCTATCCCATTGTACTTGCTGCTGTCCATGCTTTACCATGCTGCTGCTGTCCATGATTCTTCATGCTTGTAGCCGTCCCTATGTGTCACCAAGGTTGCAGCTGTCCTTCATGTTGCAGCTTCACTGAGTCTCACAAAATTGCTGTTCTATGCATCACAACGTTCATCCTAAGATACCAAGGTTGCTTGCTATGGTGCTATGGCCTGCGGCCTAGCACTTAGCAATGCCAATGTAAGTGGTTTGAGTTAGGATCGCTGCAATAGTCCTAACGGATTGACCTGCTACCTACCACAGTTCATCTGTCATCTACAACTCGCCCAAAAACAGATCTCCTTACCTTGATTGCTGTCCAAACAACCTTGATTAGGCTCCTGTAGATACTTGGCCTAACAACCCTACACACAGTGCCTACGCAGCCTTCTTTCCCACACAGTAGTAGCCTCTCTCTATAGCTGAAATAGAAGTGCCCTAACTGTCTTTACTCTAGCGTCTTGGTGCTCTTGAATTGCCTTCAAGGTAGGCCTGCAAGGAGCCTCCTTAGTCGGCCTAATCTCCAGCTCCTTGTTCCTTTGAGACAGCCCTGTTCTTGGGCCTGTTTTCACCCTCAAACAGTCCTCAAACCAACCCGCATCCCCACAACAACTCGACCTCTAATTAGGCCCTCCACGCTGTCCTCACGCTGTCTCTTTTGCTGCGGCTAGGGCATAATATGTTTGCCCAATCCTTGCTGTGACCATGACCGCATTTTAGGGCAGCGTTAGAGCTGTGTTCTAGGACTGCAGTTAGGGCTTTTGTGGATCTCCATTTAGCTGTGTTCATGACTGCGTTTAAGTGTCTCTTCTTGTTGCGTATTAGACAACGTATTAGGGCATCAAGTGGCTTCTCCATATTAGCATTAAGGCTGGCTTTATGGGCTGTAGTTTAGGGTAGCGTAGGTCTCCTTAGAAAACCTTTACAGCTCCACGTCTAGGGCTTCTCCTTGACAACGTATGAGAAATTGTGTCTCCTCCATGACAACGTTAGGGTCTAGGGCTTCTTCTAGGGTAGTGTATCATCTTGAGATCTATCCTCCCATCAAAACCCAAAGACAAGTGGAGAGGAAGAGATCACAAGAGGTGTGTAAAATGACTTGAGAGTCTCCTTTATTTATAGTGCTACATTGAGGATGAGAGGGGGCAATTTGGTTGCTGGCCGACCTTGACGAATTGTCCCATAACACAAATAAATTCATATCTCCATGAATACTTATTGGAATCGGATGATCTTTATATCAATCCTACACCTCTCGACGAGAGGGATCCAAGAAAAATATCAGCTGCCATAAATAAGATGACCCACATGGAGTTTGGCCCTAGTTGCCAATTTTAACACATTCTAACACAATTTTATATTAATTCACATTAATATTTTAATTTCCCTATGTTTAGACTTAGGGACTCCATTAAAAATATTAATTATTTTAATATCTCCCAAATTGTTTAGAATCTGCCCAAACCCTTTCTGGGTATTAGAGATCTCATGTGCCTTAGCCTCTCCACCAAATTTCATGGCTAGAGCACATCCGATGCTACCGCAAATCAACACAACACTTGAGCTAGATCGAAATTCTGGAGCGTGGTTTGCTGAGAATTTTGGAGTGAGCTTCTAGTGTAGAGAGGGGCAGTTTGGCAGTGGAACTTTCATCCAAGGTTGAGAATACATAGAAGAGAGGCAGCACAACACCAGGGAGAGACAGTGCAACTCCAGAAGGGTGACGCAGAGGCTAGAGGAGCTGACGCAATCACTTAGATGTAGCGTTGGGGTTTCTATGAGGCAGATCAGGCATTAGTTCAAGAGATTGATTTTTGAGCCAGGAAGGCTCATTGGGAGGGTGACGTAGCTCCTAGAGGAGGTGACGTAGTTCCAACGCAGAGCTGGGAGCAGCGATTGCTGCACAACACTGGGGACAACGCAATCACCTGTGGGGTTTGTTCGTCTAGTTACTGGATTGGCCAAAATATCTGTCTCCGGATAGAGGTACTTCTGTCGGGTTTATTCTTTGTTGGGTGAGTCAGATTTGGAACCCTAGTTGTATTAAAAAATCTACTTAATAATAAAACCCTCATATTTGTTGCACCGATTTTCCCACACAGGTTTTTTTCGGGGACGTTTAGACCAAAAAAAAGTGTCCTTTGTGTGATTGTCTCATTTATTTTTCAGTACTTGATCTGTATATTGGTGTAGGCTGCAGTGTATTTGCATTAATATTTTCTGAATATTTTTGAAAATAACTTGTTAAAATGAAGAACACAAGTAGGTAATGCAAATCAGTTTACTGCAGTAGGATTTCTGGTTTGTTAGATTCAGAAATTTTCACATGGTATCAGAGCAATTGTAGATCAAGGAGGACCGAAGCAGTGGACGAAAGGACAAAGGAAAATCTGTGTGAAGACAATTGTCTTGAGAGACAACACCGTTTTTTGGCTGAGAGAGCAAAGGAGGGGTGACACAGTCACCAAGGGAGGCTCACACAAAGCCTATGTCAACCTGATTGGGTGACGTTGTTGCTGCAGAGGGCAGCGCAGTGATTACTGGGCTAGCGCAGAGACTGTTGAGTCTCATTTTTCCGGTAGCTGTGGCTAGAGGTGCAACACAAATTTCATTTGGAGTTGTTGGTGGGGTGCTAATTTTGTTGATGCAGAACAATACCTAGTGGGGCGGAAGCAAAGTAGAGGGAATCAGTTCCCCAGAAGATTTCTTGCCAAGAAATCTAGATCCAGTGCTGAGCAACTTAAAAGTCATCTTGATGTCTCAATAAGCCTTGGAAGGGAAATGGACATTCAAACTTCTTGAAGATCAATATGACTCGAAATTAGTAAGGTAGGTCCTTTGATATACAACCTGCCTTGAAGTTGTAGAGACCTAAATCTCGAATGCCATCTTGCATGACCTCTGTCAAGTACGCAAAAGTTGTTTTTGCATTATGACAAAGAAGTATGGTAAACTGATCTTGGAAGTTCTTTCCTAAAGTTAAGGTAGTCATTTGCTAGAAGCTTGGCTTTCATATCTGAAGCAAATCTCTTGAAATCCTTGTTAAGGCAGAATACATCTTAGATACACATTTTAATGATTTGAATCATGCTCAAGAACTGATGGACGACGGGTTACTTGTTCTGGAAGAACCATGGATGGTCATCTAGTTGAGGACAAAATTTGTTGGACTGGTTGATGGTACAAGTTCTCTCTTAAAATTGCTCTAAAAGTCAATGGAATTTCCTCCCTTGAAGACACTTGCTTTCATAATTTGTATGTGCCTCAAATTTAGTGCAATTTTCACTGTGGAATCTATACATATTTGAGTTTTTTTCTTGCTGGTATGTATTTTCTGCAATAGAGTATCTTATATTAGATCATGTTGTTTGTTTCATTTAACTCTTAACCTTCATCATTCAAGTGTTTATAGGTACTGGTCTCTCTTACGTCTTTGGTGAAGTTGTGTTGTGTAGGGTTACCCCTGGTTGTATTCTAGGAGTTAGCCAAAAGTGAGAAGAGAATGCGCTAAGGTGACAGTGGCTACATCTCCTATATTCTTATGTTTAGCACCTTCTCTGGACCTTGTTAAGCTTGCTAATTCAAGCGACAACAATGCCAACTATGAAAAGATTTATACTTGGCTTGGGTTGTTGGAGTGTATGATGTGCTCTAGCACAAATCCTGGGCAAGTTCAGCTCAAAAGAAGCCTTGTCTTGCTTCTTCTGTGGAAATTTCTGAATCTAACACATCATAAATCCCTATTGCTATTTCTGGTTTATTATCTCCTACTTGTTCTTTACATTAACAAATTATTTAATCATATGAAGTTTGAACATCGAAATAAACACAATAGTAGCCTTAACAAATATACAGATCAACAACTGAAATAAACTGAGACAACACAAGGGACACTGTTATTTTTGGACAATCGTCCCCGGAAAAACCCAATGCGGGAAAACTAGTGCAGCAGATGAGGGTTTTATTATTATGCAGTTTTCTGAATACAACTAGGGCGGCATAAATAGATCACCCAACAGAGAATGCCCTCAACAGTAGTACCTCTCTTTGGTGAGAGATATCCCGGCTAATTAGCAACCAGATGATGAGCCCCACAGTGACTTCGACTATTCCTCAGCTAGACAGCGAAAGCCGCTCCAAGCTTCTCTCTGGAACTACGTCACCCTCCAGGGACCGCGTCACCCTCTATGGCTTTGCATCAGCGTCTCAGCTCTTAGTCTACCCCACGAAAACACCACAATGTAGCTCTTTTTGCCCAGTGTCAGCTCTGTTAACCTCTGTGTCTTCCTACGTCAGCTTCTCATCCTCTTGTGTCCTCAACACTCGCCCTCCAAGCCTCTGCGTTAGCTTTGGCTACCTCTGCGTCAGCCTAGGCTACCTCTGCGTCAGCCTAGGCTACCTCTGCGCTGTCTCTCCGGCACTATCTTTGCCTCTCAGCTATGTATTCTCGGCCTTCTCCTGAACTGCCCCTCGCTGCAACAGATCACTAACTCGATTTCTCAGCAAACCCTGCCCCAGAAAATCGAATTGACTGATCAACTTGGTGTATCTTCAACTGACCCTCAAGCCTCCTCTTCTACTTTTACTGTTGACATTTCAACGACTGAGATTAAGTCTCTAATCAACGGCTAAGATTAGATTTGGCTTGATCCTCGTTGTTTAGAACTTTCTCACCCATATTATATTAATACACATTAATATTTAAATTTTTCAAAGTTTAGACTTAGGAACCCCATTAAAAATATTAATTATTTTAATATCTCTTCATCCGGGTGGATTTTCTCCAAACGATTTCTAGGTCTTGGAGATCTCATGTGCCTTAGCCTCTCCACCAATTTTCATGGCTAGAGCACATTTGATGCTACCAAAAATCAATATTCCCTCTTAGCGAAGAATGTTCTCTAGTAATGCTTTGTAATAGATACATCACACTGATCTTCCGCATCGATACCTGTGTTGATGCTTGGCTTGCTGCCTCACATCCCTTGCACTGCTACTTCTTGTACTACTGCCCATGACACTACCACTGCCACTTCTACATTTGTACTACAGCTCCCTCTCAACATGTTGCCCATGCTGCCCATAACATTGCCACTGCTAACTGCTACACTACAACTCAGTTACCGAGAAATAAGTAACTGATCTCACCCAAACTCGGACATCTTTGTCAGTCTGGAAGCCTCGTGTTGCTGAAGCTACCTCTACTGTTATCCTGTGCACCCTTTGCTACCACTGCGCTGCTGCAAACACCTCTGTGCCTCTCACATTACTGCAACCTCCACTGCACTGCTTCAGATTTTTGCACTCAAGACCTGCCTTGCTGCTCCATCGCACTTTGCTCCACCCAGTACCTGTCAGCATGCTACCATGTTAAGGGCTCCCGTAGCTGGATGTGATCCAAGAGTTTGGGCATGTCAAGGATCTTGCCCCTAGCATGTAGTTCTCCTGACTACAACTTGATGTCTCCCTACCTCTTCTCTAGAGGTGCATGAGCACTCATGGCACAATCATCATCAGTCTCGACAACCTGCTCTGCCTTTGCTGAAACTTCCTTTGAGTCAGAAGCCTCTCTCTTGCTTTTTTTCCTGGTACACTAGGATGCATAATGTCTCAGCTCCCCACAATGGAAGCACTTAACCGTGGAGATGTCCTTCTTCTTCCTCTTTTGTAGCCCCTGCTGTCTCGCAGATGCGAGAGCTGCATCCTCCTCCTCCTCCTTCTTGACTCTGACTCCCTTACCACTACTCCTTGCCTTGGTCAATCTCCTGAGCTCTTCCTGTCAAAGAGCTGCCCACATCTCCTCCCAACCGGGAAGAGTAGCCTTGCCCAAAATACTTTGGACAAATGTCTCCCACTCCTCGGAGATTGCATTCAGGGCAGTCCTGACCATGAACTTTGGATCCGGTGTAGACCCCATGGAAGTGAGCTTGTCGCGAATCTCTTGCAACCTGAGAAGGAATGGATCTATTTACTCTCCCTTATTAATTTGATATGCCCTCAGCTGGTTCTCCAATAACATCTTCCTCTGCACGGAAGATCCCTGGTATAAGGAGGTCAGGGTGTCCCACATCTCCTTTGCTGTGTTCTTCTCAGTGATATGTGGTATGACATGATCTTTGACCCTCCAAGGACTGCGTCACCCTCTATGGCTTTGTGTTTGCCTCTCAGCTCTTAATGTGCCCCTCAAAAACACCACAACATAGCTCTTTCTGCCCAGCTTCAGCTCTGCTAGCCTCTGCGTCTCCTTGTGCCAGCTTCTCAGCCTTCTGCGTCCTCAGTGCTGGCCCTCCAAGGGTCTGCATCAACTCTGGCTGCCTCTGCGTTAACCCAGGCTGCCTCTGCACTGTCTCTCCGGCACTCTCTCTGCCTCTCTGATATGTATTCTTGGCCTTCTGCTAAACTGCCCCTCACTGCAACAGATCACTAAATCGATTTCTCAGCAAACCCTGCCCTAGAAAATCGAATTGACTGATCAACTTGGTGTATCTCCAACTGACCCTCAAGCCTCCTCTTATATTTTTCCTGTTGACCTTTCAACAGCCGAGATTAAGTCCCTAATCAACGACTAAGATTAGATCTAGCTTGATCCTCGTTATTTAGAACTTTCTCATCCATATTATATTAATAGACATTAATATTTTATTTTTCCTAAGTTTAGACTTAGGCACCCCATTAAAAATATTAATTATTTTAATATCTCTTCATCCGGGTGGAATTTATCCAAACGATTTTGGGGTCCTGGAGATCTCATGTGCCTTGGCCCCTCCACCAATTTTCATGGCTACAAGCCTACAACACATCTAATGCTACCAAAAATCAACATCTTCTGCTAGTGGGATGTTGTTGGTAAAGGAAGAGAGATTGGAAGTTCATAAGTGGCATGAGGCTGGAAGCCCTCACAAACCTAAAATGGGGATGCTCAATGCCCGCTGCAATTTGAATTAATTGAATAGTTGTTCCACTTTTTCTTGTGCTAATCATAGATGCAGAGAGCATTGACTAAGGCCTCGTTGAATGGATCAATCTGTCAATCAGTTTGAGGGTAGAATGAGGTGGAAAACCACAACTGACAGCCAACTTGCGAAGTAGCTTCCACAAGGACCTTTAACTGACAACCCTAGGCACTTGCTACTATGCTAATATTACTTGTATTTCAAGTCCCCGTGACCTATCATGGTTGTTTGTGTACACTAATATATTTCCTTCCATTTCCTTTTTATTTATTTTCTTTTAGACAATCGATATCAGTTATTATTCTTTAATGAACATATTATTTCCCCTCTAGACTATAGTTTGTGGTATCTACAATACGTTTATTATGGCCAGGAGGTGGAATTTGAATTTGAATTGGTCCAAGTAAACTAAATATCATTTGGGATTATGGTTTATGTTGGAAGGAAGAAATTGTATATACATATTGCAAAATTTGCCTCAGAAAATTTCCCTAGAACTATTCACAAGAGGATGAGCTTAAAAGTGTAATCTTTTTTTATTTGTCAATGGACACCTGTATTTCCTGATTGAAATATTTGCTATCTATTTGATTAATTAGCGTATATTCCTCTATCTGATGAGAATTGTCTCTATGGGTTTGTTGTTATATGCTCAAGGTTAACAGGGGAGTAGAAGCATTTTTAGTCCAACTCTTGGATACAGGATTGCTACATGCCGATCCACATCCTGGGAATCTTGTTTACACATCAACAGGCCAGATAGGGTAATGGTGACAATATATATTTTCTAGTTCAATGCCAGGTGGATTCTTCATTCAAGCATTGGCGAATAATCTGTTGATAAATTCAAATTGTTTTGGTTCTTGTTATATTTTATGTGAAATAAGTTTATAATAGTCTTAATCATTGTGAATTATCAGTACCATTACTTGGTTTTGGTTATAACTTTTGTACAATAATATTTCTTTATTCCCGTCCAAAATAGTGTGCTCATTTAATAAGAGGAAATCAACTTATTTTTGATTTTTATCTCCTGCACATATTCTTTGGTCAAAGGTCCAGAACTATCATTTGTAATTGTCAAATATTTCTCTTTCTGTTGGAATATCTGGAGTCTAGAGGTTGAGTTAACGTTTAATGCATCTGCAGGTTCCTTGATTTTGGTTTGCTTTGTCGAATGGAGAAGAAACATAAGCTTGCCATGCTTTCATCTATAGTACATATTGCTAATGCTGATTGGCCTTCTCTTGTAATCGATTTGGTTGACATGGATATTATAAGACCAGAAACTGATCTCAGACAAGTGCAAATGGTATTCTTTTTACACACTATACAGGGTGCAAGCTATATTAAAAAAGAATCCTCTCAAATAGCGGATGCTTAAATCCCTTTCTTTTCCTGCCACAGTGAGATTAATTCATTTGCAAATGTACATTTTGTTGTCTTTGAGGGTAAAACTATTTAAGATCCATCATTATTGATAAATTAGTGTATTGTTCTCTGACCAAGTAACATTCAAGCATGCCAATTTCTCATGCATTTGTCCTGGTATTAGGAATTGCAAGTTGCTTTAGGCGATGCAACAATGAAGGATGGCATTCCTGACATAAAGTTCAGTAAGGTAATTTCTGAAACATTGAAATTATTTAGTAAATATTACTATTCTTATTTTCAAATGACGGTTTGTGGTGGTATATTTATGTATTTTCTCGAGCCCTTGATGTTGAACCCATACTAGTAAGATATTTCTGTATTATTCTAACTGGTGGCATTCTTAAATATCCAAAGTCAGAATTTTGAAAACAACTTCGGCCGAATCCTATTCTACATATTTTGAAGTATGGCTATGCTATTCCAGTCATTTAGATAGCTTTATCATATTCAAACTGGTGACATTATTTAAACTATCTGAACTCGGAGTTGTGAAAACAATTTCAGGCTAGCCCTATTCTATTCCCTTTGAACTATGTCCATGCTATTACACAAAGGACATGTTATGTTTCATGTAGTGGATCTGAATGTACAATGGTAAATATGATTGGTGGAAATGTTCATAATGTACAAAACACAATACATGATAATTTTGGTGCTTGATGTTCAATAAAAGAAAGCAATGCAATGCAGCTTGCTTCATTTTGATTTGCATTTGAAGAAATAAATTTTAAGGTTTTGGGTCTAGTGTCATGAGGATTAGTTTGTTAGCTGCCTGGTCAATACCTTTTGACCAATCTCAACATATTGAATAAATTTTTTGTTGACAACAGTTGATTTAGATTGCATTTAGTTGTCTTGTTCTACTCTTCTCATGTTGTTTACAATTATGCAGGAATGCTTGTTCATTTGTTCACATTGTACCTACTAAATTCTAATTATAAAAATGTAAACCAAATTAGTGAAACTTTTGAAGGGGATGGTGTGCTTTCACTTTTGAGGTTGGAACCATTCAGAATTATAATGCTTTGGAAACATTTCTACAACACTGATTTTATGGTTTTTAAACAAATTTTTTGTTGAATGAGTGAGTTACTTACCATACCTGATCCTCCTTTATTGGCAGAGTAGCTTATTGCGCCACCCTCTTGTGTTAGGAAAGTCGCTTACTGTACCTTGTCCTGCTTTGTCAATCGAGTTCCTTATCATACCTCACCCTCCTTTATCAGGCGAGTCCCTTACCATACCTCACCCTCCTACATCAAGTAAGTCATTTACCATAGCTTGCCCATAATGGGCAAGTCACTTGTTGTACTTTGATTGAGAATCATTCTAGAAAACAAAGGATTAAAACTCGCCATATTTTTCCCTTTCTAGACTTTTAGTTGGTGGGTGTCATTGTCTACTCCACACAGATGGAAAACTCTATTTACAGCAGGTTGCTAAGCATAAAATGAATTTGATGATTGATGAAAGAGCAACTTATGTGTTGTTATAATAATATTCTAATTTAAGGTTACAACCTAGCCAAACGCTAAATTGACATATGAGACACTTTGTTTGTGGGACAAGGTATTCCTTCTATACAACTGTTGGCTACATAGCTTATGGAGATGTAGTGACCTCCAAGTGGGAACCACTTGTTCTTACTTGTCAAGTCCTAGTCTAACCTGGAAGCACTCATGAGTGTAATGGATCGATTTGGTTGGCAAGCAAGATTTGACATGGAGAGTTTAGGCCAAACCTAATGAGTCTCATAACTATGGTTGAAGTCATAAAAATTGAAGATTATGTTTATCTTCAATGCCTTACTTGGAAAAATAGTTTGATGTTTAACCCAATGTTGCATGACTCGTAGTCGTATAAGACTCATCTGGCTATTGACTCAGCGACCCGTATAAGACTTGGGAACGACCCGTATAAGACTTGACAAAATTTTCCCTCCATTTTCCTTTTCCCTCCACATGATCTCCAAAAAAATTAAAAAAAATAAAAAATCAATTTTTGAGGGTCTCCACGGGTCTTATGCGGGTCATATGGAGATTTTCATGGGTTCAATGCAGGTAGACGAGTTTTATGCGGGTTTTGGCAGGTATTGGTAGAAACCAGAGGTTTTATGCGAGTGACCCGTCTCACTATAAAACCCGTCAAGACTCGTGGCTACTCGTAGGTCTTATAAGAGTCATGCTACACTGGTTTAACCCATGAGTACTCACAGGCGTAATGTTTCAATTAGACTAGCAAGTATGATTTGACCTAGAAAGTCTAACCAAACTTCGTGAGTCTTATAAATATGGAAAAATTCATAAAAATTTAAGACTTCTCTTGATCTTCAATGCTCTATCTTCCCATTGGTATTTTTCATGCGTTAGTGTTCAAAGTAGGGTTTCAATTATTCCACGACTAAATTCTTTTTCTCTCTCCTATACGTCTAGGGCAACTGCTAGGGTTTTAGGTCTGGTTTATGCAGAAAGTGTTGTTTTATTGTATGTGGGTGGCTCATAGTTTAGGATTAGCCTCTATAACTTTTCTAGAAGCAAAATCTATCATAGTAGACAGCCTAACATACCCTAGAAGGGTTGATGTCAGCGTTTATTCTTGTTGTTTAAGCATATCTAACAACCTTAAAGAAATTTACCCTAGTCTAACACTAACCTCTATTTGAAGGCCTTGTCTCATTCTTCTTGAAGATCATTCTAAGGCCTTTTCTATGGCTGCTATATGACATTGAATGCCATATTATTGAATATCATCCAAATCCTAACTTATAACAACCCATGTAGTGGTCTAACCTTAGAGTGCTTGAACCTTACGATAGAAAACCTAGCTCATCTTTGTCCTTGCGAAGCACTCTAACCATCTTTCAACCTTCAAAAAATATTCATCTTGAGCCCTAGTATTAGAAGATCCTTGTAGGTGACTTAGGGAAGTCTTCCTTGTGGTTTAAATCCCACTAAAGAGCAGGAGGAAGGTTGTTATGGTGATAGTGGAAAACCTTCTTCATTATTTTCATAAGGTCTGGCCCCTTGCCCGATGAGGCTTTGCACCAGGCCTACTAGATTTTGTGGCAACATCTTTGGTGTCTTTGCTTGGGAGGAGTTGAGTCAACCTCCTTGTAATTCGAAGTTTATGCTTCAACAAATTTTGATGAAAGTATCCCAAGCCTATGATATAACTACTCATCTGGTAACTCCATAATCATGAAGCATGAGGAACCTGATCTAGTCGTCACATATCAAAGACAAACATAAACTTTCCTTGAGGTTTATGTCCTTGGCAAACTCAACATGGCTGCGACCATAAAGACTTGGATGAAGGACACTGCGTTTCCTCTTGATCTAAAAGGGATACTATGGTGTCCTCATCCCATGCCTAAAACTGACAAGTGGCTGCCACTCTTTCATGGAAGTGCCTCTACTGATTCAAAGAGGCACTTAAGAGACTTTGAAATGTTGATTTTCTAGTGCACTTAGGGTTAGCACAGTATTTATGAAACTCTGATAATTGCTTTTGATGTAGATCTTCTTTTAACTTATTCCATATATCATTTAACAATTATACTTAAAAAATTCAACAATAAAGAACAATAGAACAATACAGATCACGATGAACAAAAGAGAGATGATTGACCCTGGGAAAACCCACTATGGGGAAAACCCAACAAACTTTTCAATAGAGAAATTCTTCTTGTTCAATGAGAGACACACCTAGACCTATGGTCAAACCTGGTCTTCTCCTCCAAGTCAAGTCACCCAAACTGATCCTGCACTTTGCTCTTGATCTTGCACTTCTAGAATTTCGGCCCTCCTAAAATAATTAGTTGCCCAGAATTTCAGCCCTGCAACAATTGACCCAATAACCCATAAAATTTTGGCCCCTTGCAACAGTTTTCTTAGTAATCTAGAAAATTTCGGGCCCTTGCAACAGTTGCCCCAGAAACTATGAATCATAGAGAGAGAGAGAGATTCCTTGACACGTGTGATTTGCTAGAGAGAAAGAGGAGAGAGAAAATTTGGCCTTCTTCTTTGTTCGTCTTTTTCATTCTTGCCCTTTGCTCACTTGCCCAAAAACAGTCTTGAGAGAGGAATGCAAATTTCCCAAATGAGGAGCTTGAGTTGCGTTTATGTAGTAGAATGTCTAGGGTGAATGGGCGCTTCTCTTGGCAGGGTCGACTTGACTTGGAGGGAAGCCAACTTGTCACTTTTTGGAGCCAATAATTTCATTTTAAAAATTCAAATTTACATCTTTTAAAGGTTGCAATGGGACTTTGACTCAAAATAAATTTTCCTTTGACTCAAGCATTTATAAATATGCTTTACAATGATAAATATAATTACATCAAGTGGCCAAAAGTACATTATGAAGTTCGACCATAGTTACAAATTCAACACTCCCTCTTAACTAGGGAGGTATTCATAATCACCGTCATAGATGTTCTCAAATTGAACAAATTTCTCTAAAGAAAAAGGTTATCCATTATTACCAGCATCATCATCTATTATCAACATCTGCTAGTGGCCATATTCAGGGTGGTACTAAGCCCATGGCAATGTCATCAGCATATCAGGACTCACCCCTTCAGAGTGATCGGTCCTCGAACCCCATGGCCACTACCTAGGCCAAAAATGTTGAGACCCTCAACTAGCAAGCACTCACTTACCCTTCTTAGTGAGCATTCTGGGCGAAGACCTCACTCAACCCCTACCTGGTTGGTGATCGGGTCTAGATGTTGAACAAGACCTCACTCCACCCTATCCGGTGTGTGATCAGGGTCCAGGACCTCACTCCACCCTTTCGGTGTGTGATCAGGGTCCAGATGTTGAAGGACCTCACTCCACCATGCTTGGTGTGTGATCAGGGTCCAAGACCTCATTGCACCATTTCCGATGTGTGATTAGGGTCCTCCTCCAAGAGACACTCACTCAACACTGCTTATTGAGCCCTCTGGGTATTCTCCCTTTCAGGAGAATGTCCATTCGTGCTGCAGACATATTAGCAGTCCCTCTCAACAAGAGCGGTGTTCTCCACAAGCCCCAAGTTGTCTCTGAAATACACAAAGTTGTCCCTTGACAATGGCTCTGTCAGAACATCAGTTATCTTCTCATCAGTGGAGATGTACTCGAGCCTTATTGCTCTCCTTTGTACCATGTCATGGATGTAGTGGTATCGGTGTTTTTAAAACCGATCGGTCCTAACTAGTAACCGGTCAAACTGGCCGGTCAGCAAGGCCACCGGTTGGAATCGGCTGACAAACCCAATCAGGAAGGTGCTTTGGCCAATTTTTAGCCATAACCGGTCCTAACTGGTCGGTTTAGGACGAAACCGGCCGATTTGTAGTCAAACCGGCTAGTTCTGTCCTAAACCAACTGGTTACTATATAATGTTTATGTGAATGTCAAGGTCAAATTGTCAGATAAAGGGGAGAGAGGGTCAAGGTCAAATGTGAAGCTCTCTTACCATCCATGGTCAAAGGAAAGAATCTCACTATGGAAATCTAACTAAAGAAACTAGATTCAACCTAGAGGATATCTCTCTATCTAGAAGTGTTGACCTCTACCAAAAGCTAGTGAAAGGTGGCCACCTATTGGTTATGTGTAAGTTGTCTCCAGATCACGTACAACCACCCCTTCTAGGCCTCATTGCCAAGGGTTGTCCTCACCCCTAATGTTTGACAAATTTGAGCATCGAAATGGCATTACACTCTATCCACCTCTTTGTGCCTCTATGCATTGGGATCATCGAGAAGAAAGATGTAATCCTCTAAGTAGTGCCCAAAAGAAGTGTCGGGACAATGGATATGAGATCTAAATCTAAGTGCCTCTCCCAAATATAACACTGGGCAATTGTTGAGCTAGTAACAACTACCCCAAGTTGTGCCTTTGGTACAAAAGGATAAGAAAAACTTGTATACCCTTCCTGAATTTTTTTAAGCTTCAAGATGTGCAGCTAGTAGAGGTTGTGACTCAAATGAAACAAGCTTGAGTTGGAATCAACGTCCATTGCCACTTAAAGTCCACCTACATCTTGAAACAACTACATTTTACCTACAAGCTCCTTGTTTCACATTAGATCTTTAGCTTGTGTTGTTTAAAGCCTTTTTGACATTGAGCTTATGAATTATGAAATTTGTGGAGTGTTGCTAAGCTTTAATTTTCCATCTACTAGTCCCTCTTTTATCTTCACCTCAAGTCTTTTGTTGAAGTTTTCAAGCTTTGACACACCTCCTCGAACGTTACTCTCATTGTGACACTTTTCATGTCACTTAAACTTAGAACTTGCTAGTCCCAGTGACATTCACTAATTTTTGGCAACCTTCCATCTTTGTAATATGGCATGCATCATCGAAGCTTTTAACTTTTTAATACTTACGACAAGGTGAAAATCTCCTATACTTTGAACCTTTCAAGCCTATGTCATTTGATCAATTGCCTCTATCTTTTGATTTTTTGTATCAACCTATGGCACAAAGTTACCACAACATGTTGCACAATGATGTACCTTTGGGTATCAATAAAGGTGCAATAAGACCATAAGAGCCACAAAGCAAAGGAAACAAGTTTGGAACTTTCAATAATGTAAATTAGATCACTTGTAAATGAGAGATTGAAAACTCCAATCCTTATGATAGGGAGCAAAAGGAAAAGAATTTGCAAATGTTGCATTTTGCAAGCTACTTAAACTTTCAAAAAATCTCAACCTCACAAGAAAGTAGAACTTCAATATCAAGTAAATTGCAACAAGGAAAAGGGCTTATCATGATAAGTTGTAATTGAAAGCAACATGTTGCAAACATCGTAACCACTGAAAGATTCAACTCACACAACAAGACACATAAGACAGATCAATAGCGATGCGCCACATCACAAGTTGCAGATCAGGCTAAGGCATCCTCAAACTCTGAACCAGATGATGTCTATGTAGCTCCTAATGATGATCCTATGTCTAGTAGTGGTGATGAACTTGATGATTGATCATGTGTACACTGTAGACTTGTAGTAGGCCAATGGCCTCATAGCTCGCAACATTTTTTTTGGACTTTATAGGCCATTTAGAGCCTCATTGCTTGTGTATTTTACTATTTTGTCGATGATATGTATTGCACTCGGTGCCATTTTGATATATTCACCTTTACATGTATAAATGAGCAAACTTTGGATATTTTGTCTCTATTGGCTTGGAATCATGGTTTTAAATCTTAAAAATAGTTTTGTTTCATTAAAAATTAATTATTTAATTTATTTTTCTAAAACTGGTTCATTTAGATCTAACCAGTCCCGGTTTGATCGGTTCCAGTCGGTAAACCGGTTCATTAGATGGACCGGTTCAGTCACCGGTTCCAGTTTTAAAAACATTGAGTGGTACTTGATCTCAATATACTTCAACCTATTATGGAACACAAAATTCTTTAAAAGCTTCACACCACTTTGATTATCGCACTATATCACCGTCGATTCCAACTCTTGGTCGAACAATCCAACGAACAACTTCCGAAGCCTTATTGCTTCGGTACAATCCTCATTGGTTGCAATGTACTCTGCTTCCGCAGTGCTGAGTGTGATCGACCTCTGCTTCTTTCTCATCCAATATATCATAATAAATCCCAAATTGAAGCATACTCTTGAGATACTTCTTCATCGTGCCTCACAGCTAGCCATGCTAGCAACATCATACTCAAGCTCAGTCGTGCTACATACCTCTCATCCAATATATCATGATTCATGTCAAATCTCATACTAAGGCAGCATCCAAATGTGCTCATCTCTTCAATAACAATCCTAATCATCATCAGTACATCTAGGTAGTCACATATCTCAGATCAAAAATAGATCGTCCCATGCAAGTATCTCGAAGGGTGCTCGCTGGCAACTTTATGTGTATGAAGCGGCTCAATCATGAATCGACCTAGGTTCTATGCACATATTATATATATACGGACATGTGTTCAAAATAGAACATCAATGCTTCAATCAACTGTTGGTTGCCGAGTTCTTGAAATTCAATCAGAGTGTCCAAGGATTTGCATTTCCACTTTCTAATACCTCTTCTATAGCTTCACAATATAGATTTTCTTTTCCCAATTTCAAAAATCGATTCGTCATGCCATGATTCGTTATTTCGAGCTTCAGAAGCCATCTCCCTCTTACTTCGATCATCAAAGGCTCATTTCCTGTAAAGAGTAAACCATCAACATATAAAACCAAATTCAATATCAAAATCATACCTTGGAACACTTTTGAAGTAGGGGTTTGGGTCAATGCATTTTTTTGGCTTCACCAAATAACTATCAATGCGGACATATCTGGATTGGGAAGCTTGCTTTACACAAAGCTTTCTGCAAACTTAACACTTTACTAAAGCAATATGCTTAGCCTTATATGAATCATTACTGTCAGATCAAAACTAATATCAAACTTATCAGTATCATTTGTTTCAAATTCTTTAGACCATGTAATATCCCTTATCAGGAATATACCCCAAACACAAGCAAACTCCAACCAGAGATGGACTGAGAGGGCATTTACCAGATATGTTGCCTCTAAAAAGAGGACGAGATCCGGAGGCTACCTGGTCCTTTCCAGAGTCTGTCTAAGAGTATAATAAAAACACACAAGTGGTATAATAGCCGAGAATGCTCAAAGAGATACAAATAACAGTGATACGATATATATCAAATAAACCATAAGCAGATACACAAGAAATGCAGAGAGAATGCTAAGCCATTTTATTATACTAAGTAATAAAATGAGTACAGGAGGTGATCAGGAAGATGGCACCTCTACTTGCACAAGGCAAGTGAAGAAATACACTCAGAATAGCAAAGGAATGGCCCTTCTCTGATCTGCGTCCAAGCTGCTGGGAAACTGCTGTGCTGCTGTTGCTGCTAGAAATCAAACGAGGATTTGGGGCTGCTCCCCTCCTCAGAAAAAGCTGAAACTCTGGAATCGGACTCTACTCGAGAAACCCAGAAAAACCCAGAAAGCTCTCGTGGAATGGCCGACCCCCGAAAATCACCCCCTTGGGGTTCTGCGTAGTTCCTCACTGCTTTGTGCTGCCACTGAATGAGATACTCCAGAAACCTGCCTGAAACCCCTGCCAAAACTCCCCAATATGCAAGGGCTGATCCCCTGCTCTACCTCTCAGCACAAAACCTCCTGCAAATCCTCAACCCAAACTCTTGCCAGAAAGAACTACGTCCTCTCAGTGTTGCGCAATCCTCCAAAACGCTGCCATTACTGCTGCAAAAAGGCTGATGAAACTACTGCTGAAAAGCCAATGGGAATACCTTGCCCGAGCAGGCTCTCGAAGTCCCTGGGGCTAAGGGTGAGATCTCCGAACGGAGACACTCAATGCACTAAACAGTGCTGCAGACTAGCTAAATAGCCAGCGTGCTCTAAGTCGAAATGACTATCACAAATGCTCATAACAGAATGATCCAAATGAGGGGGTTCCTCTCTCTTTTATAGCCCTTGCCTCTCTCAATCCCAAGGCTCACCTCCTCCTGCGTGATTCCCCTCTTGCCACGTGTTCTTTTCCCTCCTGCGCAGTTCCTCCATGTGTCTACGTGGGCTCCATTTCTGCGTCCCCCTTTGGCCCCCTTGGCTCCCCTTTAAGTCACAACGTTGTGCTACTAGGAAGTGACTTTTTATTCTAAAAGTGAGTTATGTCCCCCTTCCTCACTTTTTTTATTTACAAATAACTATAGAAGGCAAAAATTGAACAAAATCGAATATTCCAATTAGCCATGGCTAATTAGGAATATTACAGTCTCCCTCGGCAAAATTTTGCTTGTCCTCAAGCAACTGAAGTGATGGATGCTGTAAGATCTTCTCATTTTCCCAAGGGGCATCCTCATCCGACAAATTCTTCCACCTCACCAAGAATTCCCGGACCATCCTGCTCCGCAGCTGCCTCTCCCTAGTATCAATGATAGCCTCCTGCTGCAATACCAAATGCTCCTCATCATCCATGGGTGGTAGCTCATCTGTCACTGTCACCTCCTACCCCAATGCCTTTTTCAGGCATGATACATGAAAAATGTTATGAATCTTACTGCCTTGGGGGAACTCCAACTCATATGCAACCTGTCCGATCCTGCGTATCACCCTGTATGGCCCATAAAAGCGGGGCTTGAGCTTCTTAGCCCCCTTCTGCTTCAGTGACGACTGTCGGTATGGCTGTAATCGTAGGTAGACCATGTCTCCTACCTCGAACTGTCTCTCCACTCAACCCCTGTCGGCATACAACTTCTGCTGATTCTGCGCTGTAGCCATGATATCCTTGAGAGCTCGGAGGATAAACTGACTCTCTTGGATCCAAATCTTGGCTCTAGGAGCCCTGCTATCACCAAACATCACGTCAACAAAAGATAAAGGAAGGTACCCATACGAGGCATGGAATGGTGACATACCAATGGACATGTGATGTGAAGTATTGTAGCAGTACTCCCTAGATGCAGCCACTTCAGCCATGCTCACTATTTCCCGCTGACATAGTTATGCAAGTAGCCCTCCAGCTGCTTGTTAACTATCTCTGTCTGCCCATCCGTCTGTGGGTGATAACTGGTACTTGGTGTTAACTCTGTCCCCACCAATCGGAAAAGCTCCTGCCAAAACCCGCCCATAAAACGGTTGTCCCTATCACTGATGATGGCCTTAGGAAGACCATGTAGCCTGAAGATCTCCCTGAAGAACAGCTCGACCACCTGTGCTGTTGTATAATGTGCGGATATGGCAAAGAAATGTGTGTACTTCGTCAGCCGATCAACGATGACAAAGATACAATCCTTGCCCTGTACCATGGGCAACCCTGTGATGAAGTCCATCGAAATACTCTCTCATTTCCCCTCCGGAATGGGAAGAGGCTATAATAATCTTGCGGGATGGCTCGTCTCCCCCTTGTTCCTGTGGCAAACATCGCACTCCTTGATATGCTGGAGTATGTCCTCCTTGAGGCCCTTCCATGAGAACCTCTCTCTAATGGCCCTATAGGTTTTGGTAAACCCCTGATGGCCTGCCAATGGTGAGTCATGTGATGCCTGGAGTATCTTCTTCTTGAGCTGAGACCCCTCAGTCAAGAAGATTCGATCCCTGTAATAGATGATCTCATCGATCACCCTATACCTGTCATCTGCCACCTGCCCGTCCAGAATCTCACATGCAAACCTGTCCTTGGAGTACTCTACTAAGAGTCGAGCACTCCAGTTTGTATCCAAGCTCATAAGAGGCAACGCGGCTGGTCTACGTGAAAGGGCATCTGCTACCACGTTGTCCTTACCTTGGCATATTCAATGTCAAATTCATATGCTTGGATCTTACTGATCCACTTCTGCTGCCTCTCCTGTAACTGCTTCTGCTCCAAGAAGAACTTGAGGCTGTTGTGATCAGTCCTCACCCTGAACCTGTTGCCCACCAAATACTGCCGATTCTTAGCCAATGCATGCATGATGGCCAGCATCCCTTGTCGTATATGGAATACAACCTCTCGTGTGGAAGGAGCTTTCAGCTTTCAAAGGCTATAGGTTGACTTCCTTGCATCAACACTGCGTCGATCCCCTCTCCCGACGCATCACACTCCAAAACAAATGGCTGCGTAAAATCTGGCAATGCAAGCACTGGGCAGCTGCTCATAACCTCCTTGAGCCTGTCAAAGGCTCGCTGCGCTGTATCCGACCAACTGAATGCCCCCTTCCTCGTCAAGTCTATCAGGGGTGGAACAAGCTGTGAGAAACCTTTGACGAACTTCCGGTAGTACGTACAAATTCCAATGAATCCTTGAAGTTCCCTCACGTTTCTTGGCTCCGGCCGTTCTCTGATGGCCCTGACCTTCTCCTCGTGGACTCTCACTCCGTCCACCCCTATGATGCGTCCCAGATATAACATCTCCATCAACCCAAACTCACACTTAGAGAGTTTGGCATAGAACCGCTGCTCTTGTAAGATACGCAATACTGTCTCAATGTGTTGGAGATGCTCCTCCCAAGTCCTGCTGTAAATGAGAATATCATCGAAGAATACCAACACAAACTTCCTCAAGTGACTACGGAAGATGTGATTCATGCAGCAATGAAATGTAGCTGGGGCGTTGGTTAACCCAAAAGGCATCACCAAGAACTCAAAGTGCGCATAGTGACACCTGAAGGCGGTCTTGGGAATGTCCTGCTCCCTCATGCGAATATGATGGTACCCTGATCTCAAATCAATCTTTGAGAAGAAACGTGCCCCTCTCAACTCGTCCATCAACTCATCGATCCTGGGTATGGGGTACCTGTTCTTCAGGGTCTTCTTGTTCAGGGCCCTGTAGTCAATGCACATCCTTAGCGTACCGTCCTTCTTCTTCACCAACACCACAGAAGAAGCAAAAGGACTCGTACTCGGTCAAATGTGCCCAAGAGCCAGCAACTCCTAGATAGCCCTCTCAATCTCATCCTGATAGGCCTTGGGGTGCCTATAGGGGGTGGTGATCACTGCCTGTATGCCCTTCTCTAGCTCGATGGTGTGCTCAATCCCCTGATCCGATGGCTATCCTGGTGGAATCTCCCCAAACACTATGGCATACCGATCAAGGATGGACTGTATCTTTGGATGTACGGACTGCCCTGTAGTCCCTGCCTCTGATGCATGCAGCTCCACTGCCCACTCTATGTCTCCCTTCTGGAAGACTGCCTCCATCCGATGAGCCGAAACAGTCTGAGGCAGATATGTGTGCTGTCTCCGTATCTTATCATACCTCCTTGTCTTCTCATCATCCCACTACATCTCTAGGGTCTTCCAATCCGTCGTGACCTTCCCTAGAGTGATAAGCCATTGAACACCCAATATCATGTTGGTGGTCGAAATATCGACCATGAAAAAGTGGTCAGTCAATGTGTAGATGCCCATCGTTACTGAAAGCTATGGAACATAATGAGCACACGTCATGGTCTGATCTCCTGGGACCAAGACTGAAAACCCATCAAAGCTCTCTGTCTGTATACCTCTCCGCTCAACCATCTGTGCATCGATGAAGTTGTGGGTTGCCCCACTGTCAACCAAAACTGATACTTGCTGGCCGTGTACTGTCCCTCGTATGTGTAGCGTCAGATACTTGGGAACTCGTCGCAATGTTGCAAGGGCTTCTCCGGTGGGTGCAAATGATGCACCTCCTGCCGCTGGTGGTGGAGGTGGTAAAGGTCCCTGTATGGCATGGCTATCTCCGGCCTCCCCATCATCCTCGTCATCCTCTTCTCCACTGCTCTCAGAGAAGACCTCAATAAAATGTGCTTTACCAACAACACATCTATGTCCCGGTGCCCACGGCTCCTGACATGTGAAGCATAACTGCTTCTTCTTCAGCTCCCTCCTGGCATCATCATCAAGCTGTACTCGTCCTGGATTCCCCTTTGGAGGTGGAATCCTCACGTCCTTCCCCTTAGACTGGAAAGTCTGTCTCTGGGGGTAAGGTGTCTGGGTCTTGGGTAAGACATCCTGTAAGTCCCGGGTCTTGTTGATAGCGTCCTGGAGTGTGGCTGGTCTAGTGGATCGGACTAGACCCCGAAGTGGCTCTGCTAACCCCTCAACATACATATAGACCCTCCGCGCCATGGATAGGTCTGGCACCATCACGGAGACCCTCAAGAAATCTGCAATGTAGGTCTCTGGGCTCCCTGTCTGTTTGAGCCTCGTCAGCTCAACAAAATGCTGCTCTGGATCCCTCCGGTCAAATCGCTCCATCAATCTCCTGGTAAACTGAGCATATGTCGTCACTGTAGAGTGCCCGCGTGTAACCATCCCATGAAACCACCAATCCTGGCCTCTGTCTCCGACATCTAGTTAAGCTGGAAATAAATGTCCAGCTTCTCCACCCAGGATTTTGCCGAACTGTTTGATGAACCATCAAACGTAGGCAAGTGGAATCTACTCGCTGCACGGTGGGTGTCACCATCATGGTAAGGTATCCTCTGTGATGGTCGCGGGGTCTACTATCCCGCTGGAGCTTAACAAAATCTCTACACGAGAGGGCTTCCCTGAACTCCTGCCCATAGGCCTGGTACTCTACAAAATAATCGCCCATATGTCCGCGCTCTGCCTCCTGCTGGGCTATGACCGCCTGTCTGCTCATGAGAAAGTGGGCATGGTTGAGCGTGTAGGGGCATGTGAGGCCACCTGCTGCGCAGTCTCACGCTGCTCTGGAAAATGGTGGATTGCACCCGATCCCTCACCAACCTGGAAAACCCGTGGGCTCTCACGCTGTCTGGCCTCTACTGCTGTGAATCTCTGCCCCATCACGTCAATCTGTCTCGACAGATCCTGCACTGATTTTAGGAGCATATCCGCAAATCTCTTCCCGTCATCATCTGCCATCGGAGCCTCCCGTTTTGCATCCACCACAGGCTCCCTCTGTTCTGCATGTACCACAGGCTCCTTCTGCTCTGCATCCACCACTGGAACACAGTCTCCCTCTCCGTAGGTGTTCTCCAACCTACGCCCATTGTCTCTGTACCTCCGACCTCTGTAACAGATATAGGGTATTTCCCCTCGTGTCATAGATTGCTAGCTCCACATGTTGAGCCAGATCTATGCTTTGATACCATTGTAATATCCCTTATCAGGAATATACCCCAAACACAAGCAAACTCCAACCAGAGATGGACTGGGAGGGCATTTACCAGATATGTCGCCTCTAAAAAGAGGACGAGATCCAGAGGCTACCTGGCCCTTTCCAGACTCTGTCTAAGAGTATAATAAAAACACACAAGTGGGATAATAGCCGAGAATGCTCAAAGAGATACAAATAACAGTGATACGATATATATCAAATAAACCATAAGCAGATACACAAGAAATGCAGAGAGAATGCTAAGCCATTTTATTATACTGAGTAATAAAATGAATACAGGAGGTGATAAAGAAGATGGCACCTCTACTTGCACAAGGCAAGTGAAGAAATATGCTTAGAATAGCAAAGGAATGGCCCTTCTCTGATCTGCGTCCAAGCTACTGGGAAACTGTTGTGCTGCTAGAAATCAAACGATGATTTGGGGCTGCTCCCCTCCTCAGAAAAAGCCGAAACTCTGGAATCGGACTCTCCTCGAGAAACCCAGAAAAACCCAGAAAGCTCTCGTGGAATGGCCGACCCCCGAAAATCACCCCCTTGGGGTTTTGCGCAGTTCCTCACTGCTCTGCGCTACCACTGAATGAGATACTCTAGAAACTTGCCTGAAACCCCTGCCAAAACTCCCCAATATGCAAGGGCTGATCCCCTGCTCTACCTCTCAGCACAAAACCTCCTGCAAATCCTCAACCCAGACTCCTGCCAGAAAGAACTGCGTCCTCCTCTCAGTGCTGCGCAGTCCTCCAAAACGCTGCCACTACTGCTGCAAAAAGGCTGATGAAACTACTGCTGAAATGCCAATGGGAATACCTTGCCCGAGCAGGCACTCGAAGTCCCCCGGGGCTAAGGGTGAGATCTCCGAACAGAGACACTCAATGCACTAAACAGTGCTGCAGACTAGCTAAACAGCCAATGTGCTCTAAGTCGAAATGACTATCACAAATGCTCATAACAGAATGATCCAAATGAGGGGGTTCCTCTCTCTTTTATAGCCCTTGCCTCTCTCAATCCCAAGGCTCACCTCCTCTTGCGTGATTCCCCTCTTGCCACGTGTTCATTTCCCTCCTGCGCAGTTCCTCCATGTGTCTGCATGGGCTCCATTTCTGCGTCCCCCTTTGGCCCCCTTGGCTCCCCTATAAGTCACAACGTTGTGCTACTAGGAAGTGACTTTTTATTCTAAAAGTGAGTTATGTCCCCCTTCCTCACATTTTTTATTTACAAATAACTATAGAAGGCAAAAATTGAACAAAATCGAATATTCCAATTAGCCATGGCTAATTAGGAATATTACAGACCAAGTGATAGGTAGAGCTCATATCAAGTATCAAGTCATGCCAACAAATTGTCATAAGCAATATCAAACCAAACTTCATCAAGTCATCCTCTTGGTCATAATATAAGTCACTAGATGCAAATGCATACACCAAGGATAAGTCATGTAGGTTCCATCCATTTATCGAGGGACTACTTCATACTGAATTAAAACTGTCAATACTTCACTATTGTGCTAAGAACACAGAGGCCAATACAAAATCATTATCGAATACCAATATTAGTAATTGGAAGTTCATATATCATTCTCATCAAGGCAAATCATCAGTCGTCAAATCAAATCATTAGTCATTAGGTCAAATCCCAAATTTGTTATCATAGAGAGATCTATAGTCCGAAACATATCTCAACATCAAGTCAAAGTTCTATGTCATTATCAAGCGTCATGTCAAAACTCCAATCACTGGTCATCTAGATCAATCAACCAAATGATGTCAAACTTTTGCAGCACAAACTTCAATCATATTGAAATATCTATATGCATATCTTGGTCACTTGCAAACACAAGTTCAGTCTATATATTCATATTATTCAAACTTCCTTGCTCATAGAACTTTCTGTTGTCCGTTTCATGTCTACAGAACTAACATCCTTCAGGTTTACTTTTGATTTCATGCACAAAACTTCATTTTGTGACCAACGGGCATAGTTGCACCCATAGGGCTTCCTCTTGGGAGACTACAATCACACCCTTGACCTTACTTTCGTGCAGTTGAGAGGCTACTGTCGCACTTGTAACCCTACTTCTGTGCGACTGAGGCTTAGAGAAAGGGAAAACTCTCTCTCCTTAGATCAGAACTTTGTTGTAGATCAACAATGTCAGATATTTGTCTATTCATGCCCATAAATCATACTTCAATAGTAAAGAATATACATATAATGCAAATGGTAATTGAAGTAAAGATCTTATAGAGAAATTCTCCCTATGAATGGCAATCCATTTAAGTCATCTTCAGTCAAGTGAACTCGGACCTTGCAATTTCAGACTAGATCGAACCAATCAAAGAAGAAATGATGTGTCATGTGATGCCTCCAAGTGATGTCAAGTTACTTTTTTTATATGTGGCTTTGGTGGACGAATCTCCTCTTCCAAGTTGACTTGTACATTTTGATGTGACATGTTGATTTGGGGTAGCATTGGATGTGCTCTAGCCATGAAATTTGGTGGAGAGTTTGGGGCACGTGAGATCTCCAATACCCAAAAAGGGTTTGGGCAAATTCTAACAAATCAGGAGATATTAAAATAATTAATATTTTTAATGGAGTCCCTAAGTTTAAACTTAGGGAAAATAAAATATTAATGTGTATTAATATGAATCTATGTTAGAGTGGTCCAAAAGACATAGATCAAGCCAGATCTAATCTTAGCCATTGATTAGGGACTTAATCTCGGCCGTTGAATCGTCAATAGGAAAAGTATAAGAGGAGGCTTGAGGGTCACTTGGAGATTACACCAGATGATCAATCATTCTATTCTCTAGAGCGGGGTTTGCTAAGAGAGATAGAATCAGTGATCGTGAGAGTAGCTGAGGGGCATTAAGTACAGAGAAGGCAAAGATTGTGCCGGGAGAGTAGCGCAATAGCCAAGGAGGGTGACGCAGAGCCAGCAAGGGCTCACGCAGGGCCACACAAAGGCAGCCAAGTGCTGCACAAAGCACCAGAGGGGCCAGTGTAGCTGACGCAGAGGCTCCCAGAGCTGACGCAGGGCCTCCTGGAGCTGACGTAGGCCAAGAAATGCTGACGCAGGGCCAACGTGCGATAGAGAGGGGCTGACGCAGTTTAGATTGGGCAGACGCTGGGGTTGCAGGAGCAGTTTTGTGCTGAGGAGCTGCCAGAAGGGTTTTTTGGGGTTTCAGCCAGGAGATTTCTCTCAAACTGTGAGGTATAGCTACTAAGGAAATTCTCTATTGGGTAGGCCAGTTATGACACCCAGATTGTACTCTGATATTGCTTAATAAGAAAACCCTCAGATAGCTGCACCGGTTTTCCCGCATTGGGTTTTTCCGGGGACATTGGTACAAAAATAATAGTGTCATGTGGTGTGTTTGTTCTTGTTTCTTTTAGTTGCTGATCTGTAATATGTTGAGCATGCACTGGTGTTTATTTTCAGTATTTACTTTGTAAATAACTTGTTAAAGAAAAATTAACAAGTAGGTAGGAATAAATCAGAAAAAGTGCATGAATGGTTTCTAAATTAAGTAAACTTAGAAATTTCAACAACATGGACAAGCATTAAAAATAATATTTTCCCATGAGAAAAAATAAATTTTCCAAGGGCTAGAGGGGTATGTAGGGCTTCTCCAAGGAGAGAATTGCTCCCTCAACTTCCAATTTTCAACACTCCCTCTCAGCTAGGGAGGAATTTCCAACTGCATCATATGTATCATCTCAGATGTCTCGTCATCATCATCGTTGTATCATATCATATCTCGTCTTTGCTCATCTGTTGAAAACTCTACATCTAAAGAAGTATCATCGTAAGGGAGATCAATCTGCTACTCAATATCTAATGACAATAGGCAGGATACTACTTACCATGAGAGGTAAGGATCACTGTGTATCCGATTGTCCACTGATCTTCCCAACTTGATCCTCAAGAATCAAGTGGTAGAACACTTGCATCCTTTAACTTGGGGAGGATACCAAACTTATCAGTGGTAAAGATCACACACACCCAAGTCTCTCCTCACCCATTGGCCAAAAGAATGGCAATCCCAACAAGCCCAACTTGTGGGTAGGATGGATGCTGGGGTATACTCTGTCAGGGCCTAGACTTGATGTTAAAGGAGGATGTTAAAATTCCTTGAAATGAAACAACTGAAATTAATTTTCCTAACTGATTATTCAGTTTATTAATTTACTGATTAATATCGAATAGTCACACTGCAATTTCATCACAAAATAAAATAAATGTTGCGGAAGTAAAAATGTCGGAAACTGAGAAACGCTAGCACACACACAAAATTTGTGACACTATTATTTTTGGACAAAAGTCCCCAGAAAAACCCAGTGTGGGAAAATTGGTGCAACAGTGAGGGTTTTGATTATTATGCAGCAACAAAATTTCTAAGTACAATAAAAAAGTCGCCAAATTGATGATTCTCTCCAAGAAAAATACTGGCAAAAATATGTAGAGGGATTTTACCCTCTCTCCGAACAATCCCGACACTTGATTGCCTTTGAAAAGTAAGCCGTCCACCCTACTCTACACAGGCCCTGCATCACCCTAGTGCAGGCCTTCTCACTTTCAACCTGGAACTCATGCAAATCAAGTTGTCCTGCCTACTGTTGACTGGGAAACTATCTCTTCGGTACTTTGGAAAATCTTCCCGGTGTTTGGAATTGAAAACGAGCTTCTCCTCAGCTAAATTGAATTGCTCACTTGAGGCTTTGCGCAAACCCTACACTGCCTCCTGGAGATAAATTTTGGCCTCCTCTTTCTGACTCTTTGGAATTGGAAACTCCTTCGGAATACTGCTATGTTGCCCCTTTGCCACTTGCTGCTCTGTCTATTGGCTTGATTTCTCTTATAGAATCACTTGCATTGGAAAATTGAACTGCCCAGATCACAGAGTATTTGGACCATAGTTTTAAAAACCGTTTTGAAAAACCGGTAACTGGTCAAACCGGCCGGTTAGCTAGCTGGCCGGTCGGAACCGGCCTAAAAACCCGGTTTAACCCATCACTTGCCCGATTTTTTGACCTAACCGGTAAAAACCGGCCGGTTTAGGACGGAACCGGCCGATTTGTATCAAACCGGCCGGTTCCGTCCTAAACCGGCCGGTTTATGGCATGCCCATCGAATGTTGGAAAAAGGCGTGGCTGGTTTGTGGTTTAGGGGTTTTGGGGGGGAGGTAAAGGTATTTTCCCTCCAAAAACACCCTCTCCAAGCTATAAGAGACCCCTCTCACTCTCATTTGTCTCACACAACTGATTTGGAGTGTTTGTGAGTGTTTGTGAGTTTGTTTGTGAGCTTGGAGAGTGTGGAGTTTTTGCTGAAGTAGTCATCTTGGAGTTGGAGTTGGAGCTATTTTGGAGATAGTGTGTAGCTGTTAGTGGAGTTGCCATCTTCAAGAGGAGGCTAAGGGAGCTAGTTTGCATTTCCAGGTAAGGATTTGCACTTGATAATTCCTCATTTGAGTTTGCTGTCCATGAATTTTTTTTTTGTGTTATAAACTTCTCACTTCTATGATCTACTATCCAGGGAGTCATCATGCCTCCAAAAGCCGAAGATACTGCATGGGCTCATTGTGATATGATTGATGGAAAAATGATCTGCAAATATTGCCAAAAATCCATTCAAGGAGGGGGTATTAACAGGTTCAAGCAACACTTGGCTGGGATAGGAGGCCATGTAAAGCCATGTGGAGCACCAAATGAAATAATAGGGCATATTAGGGCAGAATACCTTCAGAAGTTTGAGACTCAAGTCACTGAACCAATAGAGAAGTTTGTGGCTACACAGTTTGGGAGTCGAGACTCAACCAACTGAGTTTGATCATGATGACTGAGACTCATGAGAAGTTTCAACTTCAAGTGATAATGTTGATCACTATTATAGTATTACTATTATCATATATGTAGAGTCTAGACTGAAGTCTTGTAGTAGGCCACTGGCCCCATAGTTTGTAGGCTTTATTTTTGCACTCTAGTGGCCATTTAGAGCCTCATTGCTTATGTATTTTGTCGATGATATGTATTGCACTCGGTGCCATTTTGATATATTCACCTTTAAGGCTTTACATGGTATATCAATGAGCAATATTTGCATATTTTGTCTCTATTGGCTTGGAATCATGGTTTTAAATCTTAAAAATAGTTTTTTTCATTAAAAAATAATTATTTAATGTATTTTTCTAAAACCGGTTCGTTTAGACCAAACCAGTCCCGGTTAGACCGGTTCCGGTCGGTAAACCGGTTCATTAGGTGGACCGGTCCGGTCACCGGTTCCGGTTTTAAAAACTATGATTTGGACTAGTGTGTTCTCCATCTACCCATTGACCTCTTCTTATAATCTCCAGTTGGGACTCCAATGGCTATGATTAAAACTTAATCGATGGTTGAGATCATATCCAAGTCGATCCATGTGAGTTTCTAGAGAGTTCTCACCTTTCTTGATTAATTGTTTTTAATTAACCATTTTTCCTAAGTTAGGCTTAGGATTTTTTTTAAATATTATGGTCAATTAATTTAATTGAGTCATCTCTAGGTGGAATTTCCAGAAACGATTTTTAGGTTTTGGAGGACACTTGCGTTTTAGTCTCTCCACAAAGTTTTGAGACTAGAACACCATATGATGCTACAAAAACTAATATAGGATACCCGACTTGCCATAAATCGACAAGGATAACACACACCCTACAGTGACAATAAGTAGGATACCACTTACCATGGGAGGAAATGATCACAGTCTATCTTATTGTCCAAGAGTTTTCTCAACCCCAGGAGCTCTCCGAGTCCATTCCCACTCTGGGAGCTCAAATAGGGGGAAAAGCATAGCTCAGTGTTCTCGATTAGCCATGACCCTTTCCTGGGAGAGTCACATCCACTAGTCCAAGCTGCTCTCTAAAGACCAAGAACTTCCCTTTCAGCGAATGCTTGGTAAGAATGTATGTTATCTGCTCTTCAGTTGAAATGTGATGGAGTCATACAACTCCTCTCTGCACCATATCTCGGATATTATAGTGATATCTAATCTGAAGTGTGAAAATTTCTAAACTGAAATTCAGCTGCAACAACTAATTTATTTCACCTACTTATTCTTCTCAATAATTAATTTACGAAATCACAAATATTAAAATAAATTCTACTGCAGTTATCACATAATTACACAAAGAAAAAATACATACACAAGAACCAATCACATCAACACAGTTGTTTTTGGACAATTGTCCCCGGAAAAACCCAATGCGGGAAAACCGGTGCAGCAGATGAGGGTTTTATTAATCAACAACAATTGCTTTTACAAAGAATGATTTTATAGAGAAACTTAAAGAAAACACTTGAGACTTTCCCTTTGCAACTTTCTAACAATCTGGAGACCTTTCTCCCACTCCTGCGTCACCTTTGCGTCACTTTGCGTGGCTAAGAGCAACTCTGCATCCCTCTGCGTCAGCTTGCGTGAGGGCTACATCTCTCCTCTGGACGGCGTCTCTCTCTCCGCTCTCTCATGGTCTCTGCATCACCTCCTTCTCAAACACAGCCTGTTGCTGATGCCCTCTTCCTCCACCCTGCAACTCTCCCTTTGAAATCGATCTCCTCTCTTTGTTGGAAATAATACTGAGAGGGGGGGTGAATCAGTATTATCAAGTCAAATATTCCCCTTTTTAAATTCAGATGATATACGCTACTTCAACTAATTAAGCCTGCGTATATACGCAACTATGTCGAAATAAAACCGCGTATACAATGCAAACTTATAATTTACTTTATCTGTCAGATGTTGATTGTTACTCTGTGTATCAAAATCAATTAACCAGTAACCAGGAACAGTAAAAATAGAGCAGAAGACAATCATACACAAGAACACAAGATATAAAGTGGAAACCCAATGTGGGTGAAAACCACCTGCTGCAATTCGTCTCTATCTTCTCTTTAATTAGAAACTTCTTTTTACAATTGTACTGGTGCAGTCCTTTACCAGTACGCAGGCTGCAACCTGCAGAGAGCTACAACCCTCTCTCGTTTTCTAGCTTCTCTTGGAAGGGAGCTACAACCCCCTTAGCTCTTGCACTAGCCAAGATACTAGTACGTAGGTGCTGGCCTACAAAAGGCTACAACCTTCTCTTTCTTTCAGGGACCACGTTTCATAAATTTCAGACTGGATCCACAAGTAACATCAATCAAACATCAAGAATTTCTGCATTAACCAATCACTTTCTCACCAATCAAAAACTGAATCAAAATAAACACTTCTCTGACAACTGTACCCAGATCACAGTAACAACAACCACACACCAAATCTGAACCCAGAACACTACAGCAATAAACAGAAGCAGCAAGATCACAACTCAAAATATATACGCTACTTTAATAGCCTGAAACCTGCGTGCATACACTTCTGAGTATGGAACAACCTGCATATACGCTGTTTTCCTTCACTGAACCTGCGTATATACGCGCCTTAGCTGAACTGAACCTGCGTACAGATCTACAAAAGATAATTCACTCTTTCAAATATTCAGGCACTAATTAACCCAGATTATCAGATTTATAGATCACGCATGCGCCATATATAACAGATCAAAATCATGCAAAGATATTATCATTCAAGCCAAGAGATTATGACCCATCAATAGAACTTATCCTTCTTTGTGTTAAGGTTCCTCCTTCATTCAGATCCAGATCTGCTCCACAACGCTAATCACCAATATTTCAGATCTCGCACTTTATCAGATATTCAATAATAATTCAGATGATCCTTTGCCACATGATCTCCTTCCTCTTTTATAGTAGTAGGCCTTCCACAATACCATGGTCCAAAACCATAATAAACCAATACCACGGACCCAATGCTTGGGATCAACACTTCTGACGAGGTACCATGGTCCAAAACCATAGGTTCTAATACCAAGGACTAACTACCACGGACCAAGGGTAAGTTCTCCAACATATACGTGCTTTTCCTTGCATGAAAGTGCGTGTATACGCATACGCACCTTTGAAACGTCTAACCCGCGTGTATACGCATCTTCGTTTAGATGAACCTGCGTATATGCTTTTTCCTTCATTCTGAAGGCCTGAACTGAGATCTGTTACCAAAGAGAGTTGCCATCAAGGACAACACCTGTGCCATAGCTCCAACCCTGTGCCATAATGCCAACAATCTCCCCCTTTGGACTTGATGGCAACCCAAAATCCTCAAGTCATTCTCCCCCTTTGTCATCAAGGGCAAAGGGTTGTGCTCCCCCTGAGTACATGCTGAAATTTCTGCCCTGCTGTGTTGACCATGCTCCCCCTGACAAGATCTGCAAAAGATGTTCTTCAAGAAGAACCATGACTTATACATTATAAAAGACCTTCCTATCACCAAAAGACTCAATACATACATCCATCACCCAACCAAGTGGGGATACATCAGAAAATTACATATGACAACCAAGTTCATTACATGTTCATCCCAGGCATAGTGGGGAAACCAAGATAGGTCGTTACATGACCTTGACACCATAAAAGAGATACCACAAAAAGAGATACATGACATAGAGACGAATTATCTAGAACAAGACTTATGAAAGTCACAAATAACTGATAGCAGCAGCATCTGTCCATCATTATTCAGATCAGCAACCAAGATTTCCTTCTGTTCTCCCTCTGCCTCTGTTCCACCTAAAACCAACAACAGTTGTGAACTAGAACCAAAAGCTTCTAAGATAATGCCAACAATGCATTATTAGAAGATTATCTGCTCCCCCTGAACCTGTGCCAGATGGTCTCTGTCAGACCCATATCAGACTCTCTTCAACCAGAGTCTGTCCTTGCTGATTTTCTTCAGAACTCCATATACGCGACTGCACCTGCATAAATCAGCGTATGTACGCGGATCTTCCTCATTCAACTCGCGTACACCCATTTTTCTCTGAAACAGACACGATTTAACAGCAAGATGATGCATCAACTACTCCCAGCTTCTGTCTGAGGTATTCAAATGTCTCCCTGGGCAGTGGTTTGGTGAGAATATCAGCAACTTGTTCCTTAGAAGGAACATACTCCAATTTGACCTTTTGTTCCAACACTTGTTCTCGGAGAAAGTGATACTTGATCGGTATGTGCTTGGTCTTTGAATGCATGACTGGGTTCTTTGAAATGCTGATTGCACTTGTATTATCACATAAGATGGAGATAGGTGGTGTACAAGTGATTTGAAAATCCTGCAAGGTCTGCATCATCCAAAGAAGTTGAGTGCAGCAAGATGCAGTAGCCACATATTCCGCTTCAGCTGTAGATAAAGCAATCGAACTCTGTTTCTTGCTGAACCAAGATACTAATCTGGAACCCATAAAGAATGCACCACCACTTGTGCTCTTCCTGTCATCCACGCTTCCGGCCCAATCTGCATCTGTGTAAGCATGAAGTGTGAGATCTGTATCTCTAGGATACCATAAGCCATAGTTTTGAGTTCCTTGAAGGTACTTGAAGATTCTCTTAACTGCCTGAAGATGAGTTTCCTTTGGATTTGCCTGAAATCTTCCAACTATTCCCACTGCATGCATGATGTCTGGTCGGGTACCTGTCAAATAAAGTAGACTTCCAATCATAGAGTTGTAGGTTGGTTGATGCACTGCTGTTGATTCATCATTTGCACTGAGGCTGCATCCTGTGACCATGGGGGTACATACTGGTTTTGCATCATCCATGCCATATTTCTTTAAAATTTGCTTGAGATACTTGGTTTGAGATAAGAAGATACCGCCTTCATTTTGTTGGATTTGCAAACCAAGAAAATATGTCAGTTCTCCAAGCAAATACATTTCGAATTCTTTCTGCATCACCAAGGCAAAGCTTTGACTCATAGCTTCTTCATTGCTGCCAAAGATAATATCATCTACATACACAACAAGTATTAGCAATTTGTCATTTTCAATTTTTATGTAAAGATTGCTATCTGCTGATCCCTTTGAAAAACCTTGTTGATGAAGATATTTGTTCAAATGGTAGTACCAAGCCCTTGGAGCCTGTTTAAGACCATAGAGAGCCTTTTTTAGTCTACATACAAGATTTGGATCATTCCCAAGGATAAAACCATCTGGTTGCTCAATGTACACTTCTTCTTCTAAGTCCCCATTCAGAAAGGCTGATTTCACGTCCATTTGAAAAACTTTGAACTTCTGAAAGCTTGAGAGAACAAGGAACATTTGGATGGCCTCAAGTCTAGCAACGGGAGCAAAATTTTTTTCAAAGTCTATTCCTTCTTGTTGAGCATACCCATTACACACAAGTCTGGCCTTGTTTCTAATTACTTCCCCATTTTCATTCAACTTATTTTTGAAGATCCATTTTGTCCCTATGACATTCTTATCTTTTGGTCTAGGAACCAACTCCCAAGTGTTGTTCTTTTCGATCTGTTCAAGTTCTTCATCCATTGCCTTGACCCAACATTCATCTTTGCATGCCTCTCTTACATTTTGTGGTTCAGTGGAGGAGAGCAATGCCAAATAGCTTGAGGCTTCTGCAATTGTTCTTCTTGTTTGTACACCTGCTTCTTTCTGCCCCAAAATCTGAGATTCTGGATGATTCTTCTGAACGTACCTGGATGGAGTCTTCTCTTCTATCCTTATTTGCTCCTCAGGTGCCTCTTGAGGTTCTTCTTCATCATCTGTCTGATTTGGAGAGTAGTCTTCATCCTCTTCGATATTTTCATGATTTACTTGCCTAGGGATGTATCCTTTTTCATCAACCACTACATCAATGCTGTCAACAATTCTTCCAAGTCTTTTATTGTAACACTTATATGCTTTGCTGTGGGGAGAATAACCAAGGAGAATGCCTTCATCTGCTCTAGGTTCAAGTTTGCCAAGCTGTTCATCAGTATTCTTAATATAGCATTTGCTCCCAAAAATTTTGAAATGTTTTACCGAAGGAGTCTCACCATACCAGAGCTCATGAGGAGTTTGAGTGTTGTTCACTCGGACATTTGTTTTGTTGAGAATAACAACTGCAGCAAATGCAGCTTCACCCCAGAAGGTTGCGGGAGTCCCAGACTCATCAAGCATAGCACGAGCCATTTGTTGGACCGTTCTGTTCATCCTTTCCACCACTCCATTTTGCTGAGGAGTCCTAGCTGTAGAGAATTCCCTTTTTATTCCATGTTCTTCACAAAAATCGAAAAAATCTTTTGAGGTAAACTCCCCACCCCTGTCGGACCTGAGGCACTTAATTTTGTGATCTGATTCGTTTTCAGCCAAGGCTTTGAAAGATTTGAATTTTTCGAATGCTTCGTCCTTGTGTTTCATAAGTCCCAACCAAACCATCCTGGAGAAGTCGTCAATGAATAATATAAAGTATTCTTCTTCTCGAGGTGACCTTGTCCTACATGGACCACATACATCTATATGGACTAGTTCAAGAGGCCTGCTGGCTGATCCTTCCTTCTCAGGGAAGTTAGTTTTGATTTGCTTACCAAACTGACATGATTTGCATATGGTGTTGTCTGGAATTTTGATATCTGGAAGACCACAAACTGCCTGGTATTTGCATGCTTTCCTTATTTGTGAAAAGCTTAGATGCCCCAACCTCCGGTGCCATAACCAATGTTCATCATCCTTGCTCAAATAGCATTGTTGTTGTCCTTCTTCAAATATGTATAGGTTATTTGGAGTTCTTCTGCCTTTGATCACTGTTTTTCCTGTATCAAGATCACGAACACTACATCCATTTGATCGAAATATTACCTCTGTTCCTTGATTGCACATCTGACTGACACTTAGTAGATTATGCTTCAAGCCATCAACATACAAAACATTTCCAGCTTTGACCTTTTCTTTCAACCGAGCAGTGCCTTTTCCTTTTATGGCTGCAGGGGTATCATTTCCAAAAGAAACTTTCTTTCCCTTTTCTAAAGCAGTATATGATTCAAATTTTTCTTTATCACCTGTCATATGCTTCGAACATCCGCTGTCGATATACCATAGATTTTCTTGTCCTTCTGCATAAAAAGCTATCCTACATCTTTCTGTTTTTGGTTCCTTTATTCTCCATGTTCTGGTGCTTGAGGCTTGTTCCTTTGTCTGTCGAAACCTGCTCCTGCATTTAGAATCTTCATGACCGAAGTTATTACAAATAGAACATTCAATTTCATTTTCCAAGGGCCGAAAAGTTGTTATAGGTCCTTTTCGTAATACCAGTCATACTTCTTTGTTTTTGAGCTTCTCTAATCATGATTGTCTTATAAGCAACACATTGAGCTGCTTTGTGACCAAAGTTATGGCAAGAGAAACATTGGCCATTGAGGAAACTTCTGCGATTATCAAATCTACCAGCCAAATGTTTGTAATTTCTATTGTCATCCATTCTTGAAGCAAATTGAGAAGTTTTTACCTGTGGTTGGTTGTAGCTTTTGTTCACCCTTAAGATGGATTGCCCCTGGTTTACCTGGTAGTCTTTGTTTGTTCTTGATGTAATTCGTCCCTGCTTTACTTGGTGATCTCCATTGGGCTTTTGCTCATTCCTCCTTGCTGCTTCAAGATAACTCCTTGAGGTGGATGCTTGAGATGTTTCTCCATTATAACCCAGACCTGTCTTGATTAGTGGAGAACGCTGTACTTTGATAATCTCATCCAGAGTTTCAGATCCTTTAACAAATTTAAGATTAAGAGCCTTTGTTTTCTCAATTTTTTTTCTAAGGCCAACAATTTCACATTCTAACTTCTCAAGAGATTTTTCTTTTTCATTTAAGTTGGAACTTGGAATTGCAGAGTATCAATGATCATATCTTTTTCTTCTAAACATATTTTGAGTCGAGAAATCTCTTAATAAAAACCATCTACATCTATAACGTCCATGTAATCATCATCTTCAAAGGCCATTAAAAGTTTATAATCATTACCTCGTTCATCTTCGTCACTATTTGATAGGCCATCACTGTCTTCATGAGTGTAGTAACTTTTCTTAGTTGCATTCTGTTTCTTGTTCCATCTAACAGGTTCCTTCCCTTTGTCAATCTTATCCTTGTGAGGACATTTGGCAGCATAGTGACCGACTCTTCCACAAGCAAAGCATTTGAAAGGTAACTTACCTTTGAACCGTCCAATACCCCATTGAAGATTTCTGACAAAATTTGATTCTTCTTCTTCTTCTGACACGTGTCCTGACTCATAGTACTGTCCTTTGCCTGAAGCCTTGAAGACAACTTCTCTCTTGTCTGATGGACCTCCTTTCCTCATTTCATAAGCAGTTAGAATTCCGTGCAGCTGTGACATTTTAAGGCTTTGTAGATTCTCTTTTTCTTCTATTGTAGAAACTTTAGATTCAAACCTAGGGGACAAAGATCTTAGAACTTTTTCAACCACAACAGCCTCTTTTATTTCTTCACCCAAAATTTTCATACAATTAACAATCTCATCTACACGAAGAAAATAGTTAGCCACACTTTCATCATTATACATCCTGAGATTTTCATACTGAATCCTGAGGGTTTGAAGTTTTGCTCGTTTTACCTGATCATCTCCTTCATAGCTCAGAACAATCTTGTCCCATATCTCTTTTGCGGATTTAAACTGCATTACCTTGACAAATTCTGATTGAGATAGGCATCCTAATAAAGTATTGACCGCCTTTGCATTTGTTTCATATTTCTTCTTCTCAGCCGGATCTGTAGGAGTTGCTGATGGAAAAGTATACCCTGTATCTATGATATCCCAGACTTCTGTACCAAGAGATTGAAGATGGGCAGTAATTCTTACCTTCCAATAAACGAAGTTTGTCCCATCAAAAATCGGTGGCCTGATTGATGCTTCCCTCTCGTAGTTGCTCATGATGAACGATCTTCCTTCAAGCGATCAAGCTTCTTCTGAAGGACCTGCTCTGATACCAATTGTTGGAAATAATACTAAGAGGGGGGGTGAATCAGTATTATCAAGTCAAATATTCCCCTTTTTAAATTCAGATGATATACGCTATTTCAACTAATTAAGCCCGTGTATATACGCAACTATGTCGAAATAAAACCGCGTATACAATGCAAACTTATAATTTACTTTATCTGTCAGATGTTGATTGTTAATCTGTGTATTAGAATCAATTAACCAGTAACCAGGAACAGTAAAAACAGAGCAGAAGACAATCATACACAAGAACACAAGATATAAGGTGGAAACCCAATGTGGGTAAAAACCACCTACTGCAATTTGTCTCTATCTTCTCTTTAATTAGAAACTTCTTTTTACAATTGTACTGGTGCAGTCCTTTACTAGTACGCAGGCTGCAACTTGCAGAGAGCTACAACCCTCTCTCGTTTTCTAGCTTCTCCTGGAAGGGAGCTACAACCCCCTTATTTCTTGCACTAGCCAAGATACTAGTACGTAGGTGCTGGCCTACAGAAGGCTACAACCTTCTCTTTCTTTCAGGGACCACGTTTCATAAATTTTTAGATTGGATCCACAAGTAACATCAATCAAACATCAAGAATTTCTGCATTAACCAATCACCTTCTCACCAATCAAAAACTGAATCAAAATAAACACTTCTCTGACCACTGTACCCAGATCACAGTAACAACAACCACACATCAAATCTGAACCCAGAACACTACAGCAATAAACAGAAGCAGCAAGATCACAACTCAAAATATATACGCTACTTTAATAGCCTGAAACCTGCGTGCATACGCTTCTGAGTATGGAACAACCTGCATATACGCTGTTTTCCTTCACTGAACCTGCGTATATACGCGCCTTAGCTGAACTGAACTTGTGTACAGATCTACAAAAGATAATTCACTCTTTCAAATATTCAGGCACTGATTAACCCAGATTATCAGATTTATAGATCACGCATGCGCCATATATAACAGATCAAAATCATGCAAAGATATTATCATTCAAGCCAAGAGATTATGACCCATCAATAGAACTTATCCTTCTTTGTGCTAAGGTTCCTCCTTCATTCAGATCCAGATCTGCTCCACAACGCTAATCACCAATATTTCAGATCTCGCACTTTATCAGATATTCAATAATAATTCAGATGATCATAATTCAGATGATCCTTTGCCATGATCTCCTTCCTCTTTTATAGTTTTAGGCCTTCCACAATACCATGGTCCAAAACCATAATAAACCAATACCACGGAATACTTGGGATCAACACTTCTGACGAGGTACCATGGTCCAAAACCATAGGTTCCAATACCAAGGACTAACTACCACGGACCAAGGGTAAGTTCTCCAACATATACGCGCTTTTCCTTGCATGAAAGTGCGTGTATAAGCATACGCGCCTTTGAAACGTCTAACCCGCGTGTATACGCGTCTTCGTCTAGATGAACCTGCGTATATGCCTTTTCCTTCATTCTAAAGGCCTGAACTGAGATCTATTACCAAAGAGAGTTGCCATCAAGGACAACACCTGTGCCATAGCTCCAACCCTGTGCCATAATGCCAACACTCTTGAGAATCGATTTTCTTTGAGATACTGAGTATCTACTGGTGTGTCTCCAAATGATCCTCAAGTCTTCTCTTATACTTTTTCTATTGATTAATCAACGACTGAGATTAAGTCTCTAATCAATGGCTAAGATTAAAACTAACTTGATCCTCGTCTCTTAGAAGCTTCTCACCCTTATCTTTATTAATACTCATTAATATTTTTATTTTCCCAAGTTAAGACTTAGGAACTCATTAAAAATATTAATTATTTTAATAACTCCTCATCCGTGTGGAATTTCTTAAAATGATTTCTGGGTCTTGGAGATTTCATGTGCCTTAGCCTCTCCTATAAATTTCAAGGCTAGAACACATCCGATGCTACCCAAAATCAACATGAAGGGGGTCAAAAGTTGATGCCCTAGCTACCAACCTTCAACGATTACCTACTATTAGAATATGGAGTTTCATGAAGAAAAATAACATTTCATCATTACGAACATTCATTGCATGTTATATAATGAGTAACATATGCAAGAGCCAACCAAATAGCTTCCAAAAAAATTCTTAAACAAAATTAGGTCACAATAACATTACATTAGTTTCAACAATTACATACATTAGACCTTTTCAAGAGAAAGATTTCATCAACAAAAGAACTTACAAGATAATCATGCAATATATCCATCCATATTCAAGAAGTAGTTCCAAGACAAGATAAAAAATCAGCTCCAAATATCATAGTGCATCCAAGATACTCCAATAGCTTCCAAAGAAAAAGTGCGAGTTCTTTTACAAGAGAAGAATCCAAGTGATGATGATGAGTTCTCACAAATGAGACTCACTTCTATTTATATGAGTCTCTCTAAATCAAATTAGCCTAATGAGCCCCCAAAATTATAAAATAATGTGCTAAAAACAAGTCTTGGTCACAAGCTGACCAAGTAGTTATCACAAGTTATGAATTAGCCATCCATATGCAAGCCGAGTTGATGACGTCATGATGATGTAGGGTCGTTGGAGGGCCATGTTGAGTCCTCTAAGTGCCATGATGAGAGAGAGGGCTCCAATAAAGATGAATTAGGGGATGGCCCCTAATTTTTCATGTAAGTCATCATGTGGGGCCTCAAAGTGGGTTTGAAATGTGAAAGTTTCAAGTCTAATTGGAGCAACTGGAAATTTATTCCTCTAACTGTAAATTAATTATGTATTTTATTTGCTACGGCAAATAACAAATAAATCACAATGCAATTTTTCACCATAAAAATACTACGGAAAATAAATGCTGGAAACTTAGAAATATGCTAGCACACACACCCAAATTGAGAATTATTTTTGGACAATTGTCCCTGGAAAAAGCCGATTTTTGGGATTTGTATTTATCAAGAACTTGCTTCCTAGAAGAAATTGACACCTTTTTGCTAATGCATGTATAATTGGAAGCATTTGCTTATCGTATGTAGACTTTAGGAACTCTCCCCTATTAATCTTTCGAATGTCAAATGCTGTTGGGTGGCCGTGGTCTTCTTCCTCTAATACTGATGGAGTGTAAAACTAACTTTTGCTGATCTACTCAATTTATGAGAAATGATAAAAATATATATAAGAAGACGAATAATGATATCTATTTACAATAAGGGGCCCCATATAGATATTCTTAAAGTGGTGCCTTGATACCTTTCCATGGAAGATTATGTCTCTTTAATATTATTAATTTATTTATGCTTTGTTCTTAACTTATAATTACTTTTTTGATATTTATCAACTTATCTCTTGCATATAGTTATGTATTTCCTACTTATTCTTTATGTAGCACATAGATATTTATCCCATTCTCTGTTGAGACACTTATCTTTTAAAATTTTGTAGACATTGTTTTACCGTATTGCCTATTTTATCTTTTTGTTGAAAGAACATAATGTAAAATATGCATCTCCACGTGAAAGATATGTCCAACTTAAGTATAGCTTCAATTTTCTACTCTAAATGTATTACGCCTTCAGTAGCAGGTTTTATACCTTCTCTAGCTTTATTATACTATGGTAGACGAAATTCTATGTAGGAGTTGGCGAGGAATGGAGATTCTCTGTGCACTTTAAAATCAGTAATTATGTGGTCGAGTTTTCCACTAATCTAGATGCAGAAAGGCTACTAGTTTAAAGTGTCATAGTTGAAGCTTAGATTATGTATAAAACATGTGACTTTGCTATATGTTGCAGGAAATAAATTTGGACTCATAACATTCTAAGGTCTTGATGTTACTGCTATAATAGAAGGTTCATAAAACAGTTAAATGAATAGTATCATCCTCTCTCTAAGATATTGATGCCGTTTTGATTTGTAGTGGAAGACACATGATTTAGACACACAAAAGCTACTAACTTCTGGTGTATCAGTTCGACACTATTGATTTTAATTTGAATGTTGGTGATTGGCAATCTTATATATGTAGGTTCTTGGAAAAATCTGGTCAGTAGCCCTGAACTACCAATTTAAGATGCCTCCATACTTTACTTTGGTGTTGCGTTCTGTGGCTTCTTTAGAAGGTAAGGTGGTTTAGACATCAATTCCTTGGAATGGATTCTTGGTATTATTTTTCTTTTCATGGATTACAAGTAGCTATTCATGTTTAACTAGACACTAGTAATTATAAGCAAAAAAAGGATTTCCAAATATTTCTATTCTTTTTAGTGGATCAGATTATTTTCTTTTACTAATTTGGTTACAAGTCTCTCTTCGTTTACATTGTTTTGTAATTTTGACGCTATTTTTCCATTTATGTGTTGTTAAGGACTTGTTCCTTATGCATGAAAGAAGAGAATCAAGGGGAGAGAAATCTAGTGTTTGTACTTTATATGTTTTCATGTTTATTCGAGCAGTGATATATTGTTAATGACAAAATCTTTTTTCAAGTTGTGCTGCAGAAAACCCATCACCACCCATATTCATATTTGAAGTATGGAAGGCAAACATTACAGGCCTGCATGAGATTGGGCCAGGAGCTGAGGTTGTTCTCTAGCAGTCATTTGCTTGGGGTAGTGTTATGAACATACATATATCAATAAATAAATAAAAATAATAATAATAATAATTAATAAGTATAGCTAATTATGTTCATTATATTAAATAATTAATTAATATAATTAATAAGTAATAGTCATGTCTCAAGGGGCATGACTATTTATGAAAGGGCATCCTTCCTATATATATATATATATATATATATATATATAGGGCCCTCACTGTACAATCGATCATATAGTTTTTACTCAACTTATATAACTAATTTATCCTTATCGATAACTTCATATTCCCTATATTACGAATAATTTGCATGTAAGCGAACTTCGTTTGTCGCATATGGTATTAGAGCCTTGTTCTTGACCTTGGCCATCATTGGCCATATAGGCTTTTAGCCACTCTCTGTGATGTCCCCTTCCAATCCATACTAGTAGGGAGTTCGACTTAATAACCTATCATTAAATATTAAAAAAAAGGTTTAGGTAGCAACACATTCTCATAGCGTACCAAAAATCATATAAATCCCAATTGTAGTCGCCTATACAAATCCCAACCACCACTCTACAATACATTTTTGTACAATCATTTTTAAATCAATTTGTATGGTCTGCCTCTTATAACCATACGATTCAAGCAATTCAACAATTTTCCGTACGAAATGGGAGACATGTCCATCATACAACATACAATCAAAGTTATTTAATTGTTTATTGTTTATACAAGAACTCCATGTGCTCTGTCCAATTGCAATCGTACCGTTTGTATGATCAACTGTTTTTTTTCCATTGCGCGTTGTACCCACCCGTGCTTCTTTGTGTACTATTTGCAAGCAGTCTCCATATGCCAGTTGTTGTCATACCACACCACCACTGCACATACCTGTGTCATTTTTAGATGTTATACAAGGTGGAGATGGTTTTCGGTTGGGGGAGTTTGTGATAAAGCTTATTTTATATGCTGATGATCTTGTTTTGATTTCTAAATCGGCCCTTGGATTGCAGACGCACCTATATACCCTTGAGCATTTTTGTAGAGTAGTGGGGATGCAAGTCAATACTAGAAAGACCAAATAATGATTTTCTCTAATAAAAGGAAGCAGAGCCAACATACGTTCTTCTTTAAAAGCAACATTCTTGAAGAAGTAAATGAGTACAAGTACCTTGGGATTGATTTCAACAACAAACTTAATTGGGAGGACTGTAGAAAGAAGAGACTTTTAGGAGGGTGGAAAGCATTATATGCTCTTCAAAACAGATGTAGAGAGGTAGAGTTATGGGATTGGAAAACCTTTAAATAACTTTTTGGACTCTTAGTTTGTCTAGTGATGCTATATGGGTGTGAATTGTGGGCTAGCCGCACCCCCGTCTCAAAATGGAAACAAATTGAGAAAATCCTAAAACTCTTGATCATGAGCAAGTTCAAAATAAAAAGTTCAGTACCTTATGAGATAATGTTGAGTGAAACAGGGGCAACTCCCTTCGAAGCAATTGCTATGGTACGATTTATAAGATATCTAAAAAGAATTGAGCAAATGGGAGTAGATAGATGGCCTAATGTTATCTTCAATGAAGACATGAGTGAAAGAATGAAAACATGGACGAGACAAAACCACACATGGATGCAAAAATAGAATATCTACCTCAATATCTATCCCACAAATAACAAGGAGCTAAATAATTTTGTTATGGAGAAGTTTCGTAAACGGATAAGGGGAAAAGAGTTGGGTAGAAAGAAGAAGTACTACATTGAGGAATTCAACTCTACGTGTGATCTAAAACAAAAAGAGTTCATTGGAGCTAGCATTCCGTGGAGGGAAAAGGTTCTTATTGCTCAATTAAGAACCAACTCGCATCAAATTCGGTGTGAAACAGGATGGTGGAAAAGGCCTAAAGAAGCTTGGGAAGAACGAGTGTGTATATTTTGCACGTCTGGGCAGTGCAATCGAAAAAACATTTCATTTTGGAATGTGATGCATTCAAAGACATTAGAGAAAGTTATGGGAATATGTTAGCATCGATTTCTTGGCATTGTCTTTTTAGTGAGGTATTGTTGGAAGGTTCTGCTAGCTCATCATCAATTTGAATAAGAAAAGGACTAAATTGCAAAATGCGAAAAGTAGGAAAACTATGGTTGTGAAAATTTGAAAGACCCAAATTTCTACTCCAGCAATTGATTAAGCTTCTATTTGTTAAATTACTAAACAAATTATTTACTGTGTTCTACGGTAAATATCGAAACCAATACATTGTAGCCTCCACTAATTAAATTAATATGTGAAAACAAGAAACTGAGAAAGAAAGAAATACACAACACATGACACCATTATTTTTGGACAAATGTCCCTGGAAAAACCCAATGCAGGAAAACTGGTGCAGCAGTTGAGGGTTTCTATTATTAAGCAGTAGCTTTCTGAATACAATATTTGGATGCCTTACTGGCTATCCAATGCAAAGAATTTGACTCGTAGAAGATTAGTGAGAAATACCTCACACTATCACTGGCGATCCAACACTGATCCAGGCCCTGGATGGCTGGCCCCACGCTGGCTCTGTGCAGCTATTGCATCAGCCTATGCAGTTCTTTGTCAACCTCTCTAGGGATCTGTGTCACCTCTTCCCGGATCTCCTGCTGTCTGGAGCTTCGTTCCTCTCGCTCTCCGGTCTCACACCCCGACTTTTGGCTCTGGAACTCGACTTCCCAGCTGAATTTTAGACTCCCTCTGAAGCTCTGCGCTGCCTTTGCGTGGCCCTACACTGCCCAACATGGCCTCTGTGCTGCTTCTTCTAGATCTATCTCTGCCTCCTCTACGATGTATTCCTGGATTAGGAAACTCTCCAATCGGAACTATCCCTGCTCGTCACTGCAAGAAATCACTTCGATCTTCTCTCTAGCAACTGCTGCGCTGCCCTCTCTGAGAAATTCAATCTCTTGATCTCTCTCCAATGTGTCTTCCAAATGCCCATTGAAGTCCTTCTTATAATCCTCCAGTTGAGTAATCAATGACCCAAATTATATTCTTATCAATGGCTCAGATCATTTGGACTCGATCTCTGTCTTCTTCTAGAAGTTTCACCCTTAGTTTGATTAATACCCTTTAATTATTTTAATTTCCTAAGTTTAGACTTAGGCACCTATTAAAAATAATTAATTATTTTAATAATACTGTCTCCATGTGGAATTTGCCATAACGATTTCTGGGTATTATGGAATAAATGTGTCCTAACCTCCCTGCAAATTTTGAGGCTTAGAGCACATCAGGTGCTACCAAAAATCAACACTACCTTTTAGTGAGGAATGTGCTCTAGTAATGCAACCTGTTGAAGCATCACTCTGACTCTGAAACATCTCCCTCCGCGCTATTGATATCTGACATCGTTGCCCACCAACTACTATGCAAGTGCTGCATCTGTACTGTTGCTGACCCTACCACTCCCAACACTGCATCTGTACTGCAACCCTTAGAAGTTCTGCGTTTGTGCTGTTGCTAGCACTACCACTGCCATCACTGCATCCAAAATTATTGAACAGGTGTTAAGCATGATGCATTTGTTGTTGGAGTTCTGACTACTGCAAGTCTTTGCGCTGACCCTCAGAAGCCTCTGTGTTGTTGTTGACTCTACACTGTGCCAACTGCATTGCTGCCAACTCTGCTTTGCGCTACTCAGTTTCTGGTGCTCCTAGGTACTGCAACTGTCACTCTGGCATTCCTCTGCACTAACTGACACTGGTCCATCCTGCTACTTCTGATCTGGGCTCCTGTAGCAAGGTTTTGATCCAAGAGGTGGACACCTCAAGGATCTTGCTCATCTGTAGTTCTTTCAAACTACAGTTCTATATCACCCCACCTCTTCCTTGGAGGTATCTGGGCAATCATGGCAAACTCCTCGTCCTTGATCTTTGCGGATGCAGCCTTCGGATCACGCTTCTCATCCTTGTCCTTCTTCTTGAGAGGACACTGTGTAGCGTAGTGAGCAAATTCACCACACTAGAAGCACTTGATCTTCGAGACGTTTGTCTTTTCTCTCCGCTGCTCCTGCTGCCCCTTTAATGCAAGGGCTACATTCTCTTCCTCCTCCTTTGGCTTCGTCCCACTGTTGCTGCTGCTATCAAGTTTGAACTTGACTAAGTCTCTCCTCATCTCTTCCTGCTGAAGAGCGGCCCACATTCCTTCCCAATTCGACAATCTCTCTCTGCCTAGGATAGTTTGGACAAACACTTGCCATTCTTCTGAGACTGAATTCAGGGCTAGCCTCACCATCTCGGTAGGTTGAGTTGTTGACACCATAGCTGCCAACGAGTCTCAGATTTTCCGAAGCTTCGTTAGGAATGGATCAATGCGTTCCCCCTTCTGCATCTGCGTGGATCTCATCTTCTGCTCCAACTACATCTTCCGCTGCTTGGAAGATCCTTCATATAGTGTAGCCAATGCTTTCCACATCTGTCGGGTAGTATCCTTGCTGGAAATGTGACAGTATGTGATGTCTCACTTCATCGAGGATCAATCGCTCGGCCTTTACCATTTCAGCCTTGTACTTTTTGAGCGGAACTAGATCCACGGGTACAACTACCACACTGTCGACATAGGTTTTTGTTGATTTGGGGCAGCATCAGATGTGCTGTAGCCATGAAAATTGGTGGAGAGGCTAAAGCACATGGGATCTCCAATACCCAAAAATGGTTTTGGCAAATTCTAAACAGTTTGGGAGATATTAAAATAATTAATATTTTGAATGGAGTCCCCAAGTCTAAACTTAGGGAAAATAAAATATTAATGTGAATTAATATTAAACTGTGTTAGAAGGGTCCAAAAGTCATGGATCAAGCCAAAGTTAATCTTATCCGTTGATTAGGGACTTAATCTTGGCCGTTGAATTGTCAACGCGAAAAGTATAAGAGGAGGCTTGAGGGTCACTTGGAGAACACAACGAGTTGATCAAGATTTCTATTTTCTAGGGAAGGGTTTGCTGAGGAAGTTGAAAGAGTGATTAGAGTTGCAGCTGAGGGGCAGTGAATACAAAAGCAGAGAGGCAGAGAGGGTAGCAAGAGAATCAGCGCAGAAGCTAGGAGAGAGGGACGCAGAGCCAGCTAAGGCCCACGCAGAGGTAGCTAGGAGTTCCACAGTGCCTGAGAGAACCAGCGTGGATGACGCATAGGCTCTAGAGGTTGACGCAGTGCCTCCAGAGGTTGACGCAGGGGTTATTGGGTTGACGCTGGGCCAGGAAGGGTTGACGCTGTCCCTAGAGGTAGACACTAGGATTTTCGTGGGGCAGATTAGAGCTGGGAGCTGTGGGATTGTTCATTCGGGTTTTTAGCCAAAATATCTGTCTCTGACTAAGAGGTACTACTACTGAGATCATTATCTGTTGGGTGAGCGAGTTTGGGACCCAGATTGTATTCTAAAACTTCTTAATAATAAAACCCTCAGATAGCTGCACCGGTTTTCCTGCATTTGGTTTTTCCGGGGTCATCAGTCCAAAAGCAACAGTGTCACTTGTGTGCTTCTTTTTCCTTCAGTTGATGATCTGTAATGTGTTGAGCATGTACTTGTATTTATTTTCAGTATTTACATGGTAAATAACTTGTTAATTAAACAAAACAAGTAGGCAGAAATAAATCAGAAAGTACATGAAGGATTTCTAATAGTTAGACTTAGAAATTCCAATAGTTTTGAGATTGTGCTCGTCCAGAAGGCATGAGATCCTTGCCTTCCAGATCACATAGTTGGATGCACCTTCCAACCAATCCTGATCTCATAACCCACTAGCTACCGTCTCTGCCAACGAAATGTCGAATTGCCTCCTCTCTCCTCCGCGCAGTACAAGGCTAACCTACGCACTCCCTGTTGGAGTTAGTAGATTTGCTCCTCTCTGCTGCTGTTTAGCAATAGACAAATCGAATTCCTTGGCTAGGAATTCTTCGAGGAAGAAATTCCCTCAACAATGTCTCCTTCTTCCTTCTTCCTTCTGACGCTTTTCTGCCCCAACAACTGCTATAGAAAACTGCGTCTCACTAGAACACTGCTCTGCGCTGATGCTTCTGCGTTGCTCCCTCTGACACTGGCAAACTTCGATCTGGAAATCTTTCTCTCTGTCGACTCACTTAGGGAGATTTTCCCACGAAAATTTTGCCCTCCTTGCCTGGACTGTGCAATCCCTCTGCAGATTCAATTTGCTGCCTACGTAGCATTTCGACTTCCTTCCTCTTTAGCGTTGGGCTCTTCTGACTCTTCTCTCTTGCTTCACCTGCAACTTTGATACCATGTGAAAATTTGGAAGACCCAAATTTCTACTGCAACAACTGATTAAGCTTCTTCTATTTGTTAAATTACTGAACAAATTATTTACTGTGTTCTATGGTAAATATCGAAACCAATACGCTGTAGCCTCCACTAATTAAATTAATACGCGGAAACAAGAAACCGAGCAAGAAAGAAATACACAACACATGACACCGTTATTTTTGAACAAACGTCACCGGAAAATCCCAATGCGGGAAAACGGTGCAACAACTAAGGGTTTGTATTATTAAGCAGTTGTTTTTTGAATGCAGTATTTGGATGCCTTACTGGCTATCCAAATCAAAGAATCTGACTGGCAGAAGATTAGTGAGAAATACCTCACATTATCACTGGCGATCCGACATTGATCCAGGCCATGGATGGCTGCCCCCACGCTGGCTCTGTGCAACTACTGTGTTAGCCTACACAGTTCTACATCAATCTCTTTGGGGATCTGTGTCACCTCTTCTCGGATGTCCTGCGGTCTGGAGCTTCATTCCTCTGGCTCGCCGGACTCACACCTCGACTTCTGGCTCTGGAACTCGACTTCCCGGCTGATTTTTAGACTCCCTCTGAAGGTTTGCGCTGCCTCTACGTGGCCCTACGCTGCCCAGCGTGGCCTCTGTGCTGCTTCTTCTAGATCTTTCTCTGCCTCCTCTATGATGTATTCCCAGATCAAGAAACTCTCCAACCGGAACTATCCCTACCCCTCACTACAAGAAATCACTTCAATGTTCTCTCTAGCCACTAACGCCTTGCTTTCTCTGAGAAATTCGATCTCTTGCTCTCTCTCCAATGTGTCTTCCAAATGCCCATCGAAGTCCTCCTTATAATCCTTCAGTTGAGTAATCAACGACCCAGATTGTATTCTAATCAATGGCTCAAATCATTTGGACTCGATCTCCGTCTTCTTCTAGAAGTTTCACCCTAAGTTTGATTAATACCCTTTAATTATTTTAATTCCTAAGTTTAGACTTAGGCACTGTTAATTTTAGGTATGTTCTATGCTAGAGCAATTTATTTCAATTTCTTTTCCAGATTAGCAATCACATTAGCATAAAGTAAACTGTAGATAGAACATAAATATAAATCGCAGAAGACAAGCCAAGACAAGAGGACACAAGATGTAGCGCAAGCTAGGGACAAACCCCACAATGTGGGGAAACCCTTGATCAATTCTTCTTTTATGTTCTTCAAAGTTCAGCAGAGAAAGTGAGAGAGATATTACATTTACAATAGAAGTCAACACTTTGACTTTTGATATCTGCAGAGATCAGTTGAAGGCATATTGCTTAAACTGATTCTCTAAGGTGACTCCTTCACCTATCATAGTGCTGTCTCTCATTCATTTGCTGCACATTACCGTGTGACATCTTGCTGTACTGTCACATGTGTTGAACCTTGATGACTGAGCTGCTCTCATCTTCATGCTGCTCATCATGTTGCATCTTCTATGGTCTTATTCATCATCAAGCTACCCATGCTCATATCATCATGCATCATTATGCTGCTCATGCTCATGATCTTATTCATCATGATGCTGCCCATGATATTATGTTGCCCATGCTCATGATCTCATTCATCCTCGTGTTGCCCATGCTCATATCATCATTCATCATTATGCTGCTCATGTTCATGATCTCATTCATCATGATGCTGCCCATGATCTCATTTATCATCATGCTGTCCATGCTCATGATCTCATTCATCATGATGTTGCCCATGATCTCATTTATCATCATGCTGCCCATGCTCATATCATCATGCTGCCCAAGCTCATATCATGCTGCACTATATTTCTGTTGCTTCATTATGTTGCCATATGTAATCCTTCAAATAGACCATCCAACCATACTCTACCTTATAGGGCTACTAACTTCCAGAACGCAGCTCCTAAAAAGCCTCCAACTGCTAGCTATGGCTTGTGGCCTAGCCCAGCAGTTGACTGTAACATGGGTCCCTTGAAACAATGATCCAATCAGCCCTTACACAATAGCCTCTAGCTCTTTCTTATTGCGGATTCTTCTGCCCAACATACTGAGTTCAAGAATAGCTTGATCATGTCCAAAATAGTCCACGCTGTCAGCTACAGGTATGTGACTTTAACCCTGAGATACTACCGTTTGCTGTGGCATAAGCTCACTCTTCTTTCTGTGTCTGAGGTCTTTATATGCTGCGGATTAGGACCTCTTCTTCTGCGGCTAATAGAGCTGTGTATGACAGCTAACAAGAGTGTGAATGGTGGCTGCCAATTAGCTCTCTTGATGCTACGAGTAAGGTCTCTTCTAGACCTGCGTTTAGAGTCTTTTATGGCTTCCTTTGACTGCGTTAAAACCTTTCTTGGCTGCGTTATAGAAGCTCCTAGATAGCGTAGATTAGGCCTCTCCTTAACAACTAATTAGAGTCTCGTTGGACCACGGATTAGGGCACCACTTGACAGCAGATAAGGGCATCACGTTGACTGTGTATGGGAGCTCCCTTGACTGCAGCTAGGGCACATTTGAACTGCGGCTAGGGCATCATATTCTGGGCCAGCATATTTTCATTGTGTCTCTCCTTCACCAAAACCCAAAGACGTGGAGAGGAAGAGACCACACATGAAGAGGACGTGTCTTACAAATGATTTCAAGTCCTCTATATTCATACTAAAATGTAGATGATGAATAGACACGACTATTGGGCTTCTGAGCCTACACAAGTTGCTGGCCGACTTGACAATTTGTCTTATAACATAAATAAATTCATAACTTCATAAATACTTATCAAAATCGGATGATCTTTAGATCAATCCTACACCTCTCGATAAGAGGGATCCAATAAAAATATCAGCCGCCATGAATGAGATGACCCACATGGAGTTTGGCCCTAGTTGCCAATTTTAACACTCCCTCTCAACTAGGGAGAACTCCATCCACTGATCCATATGTTCGATTGTACTATCTCTGCCATCAGTGCCCTGCACTGCTCTGCTCAGCTCTACTAGCTCTGGTAAGCTCTAGTCAGCTCTGGTTAGCTCTGCTGGTTCTGCTCAGCTCAGCTTTTACTGGCTCTGGTCTGCTCTGCTTAGCTCTGCTGGCTTTGCTCAGCTCTGCTGGCTCTGCTCTATTGAACCATGAAGAAGAAGAATTGATCGAGAATGTCTCATACCATTCTTCACTGACCCGAAGTCAGTCTCAGAGTGTGTACCACTGGTCCCAAACCAGTGTCAACCGACCCAAAGTTAGTGTCATAGTGGGTACCACTCCTACTACTGGTCCCAGACCAGTATTATCAGTGTCAGAGAGTGTACCACTGGTCCCAGACCAGTCTCAACTGACCTGAAGTCAGCGTCATAGTATGTACCACTCTCACTGGTCCCAGACCAGTCCTCCACTAACCCGAAGTCAGTCTCAGAGTATGTACCACTGGTCCCAGACCAATCTCAACTGACCCAAAGTCAGCGTCATAGTGGGTACAACTCCTACAACTGGTCCCAGACCAGTATCATTGATCCCAGATCAATGAAGGTCATCCTAGGATAGGGAGTATGGTAGATACAGTGATGCATCCATCGGTACTCCTATGGTCCCTATCCTCATTTCCTTGCTCATTGATCAGATGAGAGGTACTTCCCATGAGTCCCAGACTACATGGGTAGGATGCCTCGACAGGGGAACTAATCACCCTGTCCGCAGGAGAGCGAATCATCCTGTCCAGTGGATGCCACAGAGAACTAATCATCCTGGCCCACAGGAGAGCGATCATCCTATTCCAAAATCGCCATGGAGAACATATCATCCAGGCCTCTCAGGAGAACTAATCATGCTACATAATTGTCATGGAGAACACATCATCCAGACCTCATAGGTGGCCATGCTAGCAACAATATACTCTGCCTCAGCGGTGCTCAAAGCCACCGACTTCTGCGTTCTGTTCATCCAGGATATCGAAGCAGATGCCAAGGAGAATGAGCACTGAGAAGTGCTCTAGTGATCCTCCACACTGCTTGCCCACTCAACATTCAAATAATCATGTGGTTTCATATTTTCAGCAATGTATCTCAATCCATGAGAGATTGTGCCTCGAAGATATCTCAGAAGATTCTTGGCACCAATCTAGTGAGGCTCAACCAAATATGAGCTCATCATGCTAGCTGTAATACATATGTCCAGACGGAAGTTTACCAAGAACATCAATGCGAATGAGTTTATGAAACTTAGAGGCATTTCCCAAATCTGGTCCAACATCACTGCCATATAACTTCTAAAAGTTAAGATTCCCGAGGTAGTCACAGGCTTGCAATTTATTATTCCACATCCGGAATCCAACTCCCTCTTACTTCTGCAAATGAGAGGGTCTGCACCTGTTAGAAATAGGTCGTCCTCATAAGGTGCTGGTATGAGAGGTCTATTATCCACAACCTTTGGGTGGTTTGGATCGGTTTCACTCCTAGTAAATCTCAGCTTCATCAGACAACTATTGATCCTCTCATACTACGCCCGGGGTGTTTTGCTTCAAGCCATAGAGGGCTTTCTTCCACCTGCATACGTGAGATTCCTGATTATCAATCTCAAACCCCTCGGGTTGTTCCACACCTGTGGACCTGCCCATCGATGAGTGCCACCCTGTAACCTTCGACTTCCATTGCTGAAATGGAAACCAGGTTCTTCTTGCAATCAGGTACATAAAAGAGATTCTGTAAATGAATCAAGTTACCCTCATCCAATTGAGGGGTAACATTCCCTACACCCTTTCCGGGATAGGTGGCATCGGCTCCAAGTATAATCCCACGATTGTTTCTATCTCTACCAAATTAGAGAGTGCACCCTACTATCTGATGAAGTGCCTTGAAGCACTACAATCAATAAGCCGGATTCCCAAAGAATCTGAAGGAGCGGGCCAATACAAGATAATGCTACTTTATCTTATCAGAAACAACATTAGATTCTTCATACCTGGGGTTCCTTGCTTCCTTTGAAGAGTCGGCCATTTCCTTGATGACCTGCATTACCTATCATTCCATCCCTGGAATGATTGTTATCTTTATCAAGTGATGTGTCCCTTCCATTTGGACACTCCTTCGCATAATGGCCGAACTTATTGCAACCAAGGCATCCGCCTTTCCTTCCACCCTTAGATCCGAACTTCCCAATGAAGTGATCTTTAGGTAGGCCATTAGAAACTTCCGCTGCGCCATTCTGATAATATTCTTTGCTTTGACTTCACCCTTGGTGAATTAGAAGAGGGATGAGGAACCCATTGATCCTTTTGTCCTGTCCCAACTGTCTTTGGTGATTTCTCTTTCACTCTTGCTTGGGCATTGTCTTCACCTCAACTCCAATACCATGTTAATTTTAGGTATGTTCTATGCTAGAGCAATTTATTTCAATTTCTTTTCCAGATTAGCAATCACATCAGCATAAAGTAAACTACAGATAAAACATAAATATAAATTGCAGAAGACAAGCCAAGACAAGAGGACACAAGATGTGGTGCAAGCCAGGGACAAACCCCACAATGTGGAGAAACCCTTGATCATTTCTTCTTTTATGTTCTTCAAAGTTCAGCAGAGAAAGTGAGAGAGATAGTACATTTACAATAGAAGTCAACACTTTGACTTTTGATATCTGCAGAGATCAGTTGAAGACATATTGCTTCAACTAATTCTCTAAGGTGACTCCTTCACCTATCATAGTGCTGCCTCTCATTCATTTGCTGCACATTATCGTGTGACATCTTGCTGTACTGTCACATGTGTTGAACCTTGATGACTGAGCTGCTCTCATCTTCATGTTGCTCATCATGTTGCATCTTCCATGGTCTTATTCATCAATAAGCTGCCCATGCTCATATCATCATGCATCATTATGCTGCTCATGCTCATGATCTCATTCATCATGATGCTACCCATGATATTATGCTGCCCATGCTCATGATCTCATTCATCATCATGTTGCCCATGCTCATATCATCATGCATCATTATGCTGCTCATGCTCATGATCTCATTCATCATGATGCTGCCCATGATCTCATTTATCATCATGCTACCCATGCTCATGATCTTATTTATCATCATGCTGCCCATGCTCATGATCTCATTCATCATGATGCTGCCCATGATATATTATGCTGCCCATGATCTCATTTATCATCATGCTGCCCATGTTCATATCATCATGCATCATTATGCTGCACTATATTTCTGTTGCTTCATTATGTTGCCATATGTAATCCTTCAAACAGACCATCCAACCATACTCTACCTTATAGGGCTGCTAACTTCCAGAATGCAGCTCCTCAAAGGCCTCCAACTGCTGGCTATGGCCTGTGGCCTAGCCCAGCAGTTGACTGTAACATGGGTCCCTTGAAACAGTGATCCAATCAGCCCTTACACAATAGCCTCTAGCTCTTTCTTATTGCGGATTCTTCTGCCCAGCATACCAAGTTCAAGAATAGCTTGATCATGCCCAGAACAGTCCACGCTGTCAGCTACAGGTATGTGACTTTAACCTTGAGATACTACCGTTTGTTGTGGCATAAGTCCACTCTTCTTTCTGCGTCTGAGGTCTTTATATGCTGCTGATTAGGGCCTCTTCTTCTGCGGCTAATAGAGCTGCGTATGACAGCTAATAAGAGTGTGAATGGTGGCTGCCAATTAGGTCTCTTGATGTTGCGGTTAAGGTCTCTTCTAGACCTGCTGTTAGTCTTTTATGGCTTTCTTTGACTGCGTTAAAACCTTTCCTGGCTGCATTATAGAAGCTCCTAGACAGCATAGATTAGGCCTCTCGTTAACAACTAATTAGAGTCTCCTTGGACCATGGATTAGGGCACCACTTGACAGTAGATAAGGGCATCACGTTGAATGTGTATAGGAGCTCCCTTGACTGCGGCTAGGGCACATCTGAACTGTGGCTAGGGCATCATACTTTGGGCTAGCGTATCTTCATTGTCTCTCCTTCACCAAAACCCAAAGACGTGGAGAGGAGGAGTCCACACATGAAGAGGATGTGTCTTACAAATGATTTCAAGTCCTCTATATTTATACTAAAATGTAGATGATGAATAGAGACGACTATTGGGCTTTTGAGGCTACACAAGTTGTTGGCCGACTTGACAATTTGTCTTATAACATAAATAAATTCATAACTTCATAAATACTTATCGGAATTAGATGATCTTTAGATCAATCCTACACCTCTCGATGAGAGGGATCCAATAAAAATATCAGCTGCCATGAATGAGATGACCCACATCGAGTTTGGACTTAGTTGCTAATTTTAACATGCACCCATTAAAAATAATTAATTATTTTAATAAAACTGCTTCCATGTGGAATTCCCCAAAACGCTTTCTGGGTATTGTGGAATACATGTGTTCTAGCCTCCCTGCAAATTTTGAGGCTTAGAGCACATCCGATGCTGCCAAAACTTAACAATGGTCCCATAGACAATTTTTAGTCTAGTGGACGTTAATATATCATTTCATTTTATTTACTTATTTGTTGTTGTACCAAAGGAAATCACATTTTCATTTTTATAGGCACGCAAGGAACAATGACCATTTAAGGGGTTAATCATTATATCTGTTTGTACCATCATATTTGTACAGATCGAATTTGGAAAACAGTTCGAGGAAAAACAATTGTACTTTTAATAATATATTTAATCTTTAAAAAAGCTAGATCTTTACAATAAAAGGTAATTTAAAAAAAAAGAGAGTTCACAGTTATAAAAGGGGAAATTTTAAATTTAAGTTAAATAAAAAAACCTTTGAAAATCTAATTAAGTAATAAAGAGGAAATTAAGAGGAAAGGAAAAAAAATATTATTATAATTTTTTTATAAAGTATAGAAAGGAGTTATAAGGGTGGAAGAGAAGCAAAAGGAATAGTTTTCAGTTGAAGGCGCGCGCGTGTGTGTGTGTGTGTCTCTCTCTCTCTCTCTCATTTGTTGTTGTACCAAAGGAAATCACATTTTCATTTTTATTGGCATGCAAGGAACAATGACCATTTAAGGGGTTAATCATTATATTTGTTTGTACCATCATATTTGTACAGATCGAATTTGGAAAACAGTTCAAGGAAAAACAATTGTACTTTTAATAATATATTTAATCTTTAAAAAAGTTAGATCTTTACAATAAAAGGTAATTAAAAAAAAGAGAGTTCACAGTTATAAAAGGGGAAATTTTAAATTTAAGTTAAATAAAAAAACCTTTCAAAATCTAATTAAGTAATAAAGAGGAAATTAAGAGGAAAGGAAAAAAAATATTATTATAAATTTTTTATAAAGTATAGAAAGGAGTTATAAGGGTGGAAGAGAAGCAAAAGGAATAGTTTTTAGTTGAAGACGTGTGTGTGTGTGTGTGTGTGTGTCTCTCTCTCTCTCTCTATATATATATATATATATACATTGTTGTTCAATCATGATTTTATCGATGAATCATGATTTTATCGTGGTGGCGATTTTATCGGTCATTAAAATCTGTGATTTTTTCAAAACGGAAAAATCACGATTAAATCGTTATAATTGCCAAAAAAATGGTCCACCCATGAAACAATGACTTGTTAAAGGTTTTGACTTGGTTTTTTCATTTCATTTTGCAAATAGAGGGCAAGAGAGCTAAGGAGGAACAAAACAATCGTATAGGGGAGAAAGAGGAGAAAACTGAGGTTATTGAGGATCCCAAGCAAAAAAATAAATGATTTTGCACTGAGTTTCTTCAATAGGTTGCGGATTCTGGGTATGGGTTGTTGGAAAATGCAATATGGCAACTATTAATTGAGATTTTCTTGAACCTTAATAATTGCTTGTGAACTTTATTTATCTTTTTGTGTTTTCTTTATTAGTCCCTTTTCATCAAACAACTATCAAGAACAATTAGTAAAAATAATGGACATAGAAATTTGGCTCCAAGCTAGGGAAAAACCCCTCCAAGGGGAAAACCTAGAAAAGTCTCTTCTCATATGGAATCTGCTTCAAATGAGACAATCAAGACCCAAACCCTAGACCAAGACCTTCCTCCAAGTACCAAGTCATCCCTTCAAGAAACCTTTCCAATAGGATCATATCAACATGGCTCAATCCTGTATCAACCAGCTTCTAACTGCAACTTCGATCCCCGACTTTGACCCTGTAGCTGCTGTAGAAACTCTTGTACAATTCTTCAAAAGATCCTTCCTTGAGCAAGATAATACTTTCCAAGGTTCCAAAGTCAAATTAGAGTATTTTCTCTTCTAGTAACTTGATGTCCTGCAATTCAGACCTGCAATTTCGACCTTCTTAGAAGCTGCAAAACCATAGATTTCACACGTCAGAGATGGAGCCCAAAAACAAACTTTCCTTCTTCTTCTTGGATTCTTCTTGCCTTCTAGAACTTCACTCTTCCTTTCTTGCTTCTTCTAGCTTTAGATCGAACTTGTTCTTGAGAAATTAAACTTGTGTATGAGTGAGTGTCAAATGAGGTCGAATCAGCTTCTATTTATAGCCTTTCCAAGGGGTCTAATTCCTCCTTTAGGCCAACTTGTAACTCCCAAGGCCTGTTACCTACCATTTGTGGGTGATATTCATAGGGGAAATTTTTTTCTCCTAGATGGTCGTTAGTCGACAGCCAACAAACCCTTGCAGCCACCAGATAGCTTGGTGTGCCATCATCTCCGCCACCTGAGCCAGACATTATGCCCCTCGTCCATCTATTATGATCGTATGTTTGAAGGTGGGCCTTCCAACCCTAAAGGTATGGCTTTCATTATGTAGTTGGGTACTTTTGTTTACTTATCATGGACACTTTGGGGCATGGGTTAGTGGGGGGATTCGATGGAATGAGTGGGCTTGATTTGTACTCTTGTCTCCTCTATTCCTTTTGATTGTTAACCTTATGTCCTAGTCCTATGGGATTTCTTTTATTAGCTACTGGCTTTAGGGGTGGCACTACATGGGAAACCTCGATTTTGGTTGCATGGTCCCGCTTTCTGACACCATATACATCACTCCTTTCTGCTCATTATAACCCTTTTCACAATATTTCCCATCTGGGTCCACATTTGTCCATTGGGTCCACAAGGAGTTAGCCTCCCCCTCCCCTTGTCTACACTTTAGGTAGGGTCTGGAACGATGCCCTAGAGGTTGATGCAACTAAAAAGAAAGTTAAAAGCATAATTTGGCCACTACCAACAGGTTATGTACCATAAAACGCAAAAAATGGCTGGGACATACAAATTTAGCACGTGGTCAAAAGCCAAACATGAGCTCTACCCCTATCATCATGGCCATCACCCTGGTCCCTAGGGCCTCTCATACTGGCTCCTTACATTATTAAGGAACCCATGATTGTCCCAACCCCTGGTGGGTAATGAATTGCCCCATCTTAAAGGGGTATTCAATGCTATATCTTACATATCATGCTCTAATCCCTTGGAGTCCCGAGCAATTATAGAAGAAAATTCAATAAAAGGCAAAAAACATATGAAGAAGGGTGGAAAAAAAAGGCTAGGGTAACTTATGTACCATGATTTCTTCCTTCTACATTCATATAGCCAAGTGTGGGCTCCCCTTATTTTAGTTACCCTTGTACTATGCCATGTGGCTTGGAGTTTTCATTTAATGCCCCACTCCATTCCATCATTATTTCATATACTATATACCATTTGGTGGATGTGCCATGGACATGTCACCCCCTCAGAGGTTGAAATCACCTAATAGGGTCCTTGGTTAACCTTCTTCTTGAACTTGGAGACATTTGTACGTTCTAAAGCCCATTATGGAAGGGCATGCCAGTTTGAAGTGTCCACTTGGTTCTATGATTTGTAAGATCATTTACTCAATTGCACTAATGTTTGGTTGTACTGGAAAGTGAGGGGACGTATTGGATCTTATACAGGATTGCAGGTGGGTCTTCATTTGGGGTTTGGTCTCCTTATACGGGGTCCAAGCCCTTCATGGGGTTGTGTTGATCACTACGTGTTAACGACCCATAGCAGTACACCCCCTTTTTCTCGCAAAAGGGATAGTGCTTGATCAATGTGTCAGTGCCGTTCGACTATCATCATCAGCCTGATCATGTTATATTGTAAACCCAGTCTGCATGTGTAAAATTTAAAGAATCTTAGCAGATCCGTGTCATGTATGTAATTGCCTAGGTAAACCTAATTTTCTGGTGATGATCTACATTCTGGAAGGTTTTTTGTCTCACTGATCCATGAACGACAGAGTTTTGCTTCATCCTTACCCGAAAGCTGGAATGGATTTTGTCACCAGAATGTTAGGGAGTCAGTGTGTTAGATCGAGTCTATGTAAAAGTGATTTCGGAATAATCCTAACTATTTGGTTAAGTTATTTTATTACAAATTGCTTGATCTGCTAGATTATGTTTGTGTCGCAAAACTGGGTAGTCTATGAGGGTCTATATCAAATGGGTTTTCCCCCTTGAGATGTAAAAAAGTAAAAATCATGATGTAAAATGTCTTGAGGGTTAGAAAAATAATTTATCTCCTCATAAGTCCTAGGTCCTAGGTAATTTTAAGTTTTCCAAAGGCTAAATTCGAGGGTCCTTTAAAAAAAAAAAAATTTAAATGGTCTAGGGACTAAGGTTAATCAATTATTTTGCTAAAATTTTATGCCCTTGGTCCCTGGGGTTAAGTCAAAGTAAAAATTTTGAGGAAATTAATTCAAAAATTAAAATTTTGAATTAATTAAAATGCATTTAATTGATAATTTCGAATTTCCTCAATATTTTAATTTTTCGACGGATGAGATTAAAAGAAGTTTTGATCCTCATCAACGGTCGAGATCACTTTGACAAGGATCACTCGAACTAGCCATTAGAAATTTTTTATTTAAATAGGAGGTCAGTTGTCAGTTGAGATGATTCGATTTTTGAGTCGTGTGCTAAGGAAAGCTCTCTTGTAATCGTTTTTCATGTGCAATAAAGAAAGACTTTGGGGTTAATTTCTGCTGGTGTTACTCTTCGTGGAAATGCTGTAAGATGTTTTATTTTCATGCATAGATTTAATTTCAGCCATTGATGATAGCTTTATGAAGAGTGATTTAAACACAGGTATCTTGTTTGGTCACTGGGGTTTGAATGGTAGTTTAAATTCTGAATATAATGGCAGGTATCTCCATTAGATCTGAATTTTATTGTCGTTTTCTCTCTCTATGTTAATGGTTGAATTAAGTTGTGCAGGAAATTCTTGATTTTAAGATCATCGGGTGTTCGGGGAAGTTTTCAGTTGGACCAGCCAACTCCCGAATAGAATTTTCTAAACAGCTGGTTTTGATCCCGGGCTTATCATTAAAACTTCTATTGTGGATGCATGAAGGGTTTTTTGAAGCACCTCATCTTAAATTTAAAATTTAAAAAAATATATATGTGGCATAATGACAGATCTGGCTGCTTAGAGCCTTTAACTTGTGAATATTGTAATTATTTAGCTAGTTTTTGGGGTTTTTAGTTTCCTCCTTGCATATATTGTTTCTGGGCATTTTGTTTTGCCATTACAGGTTGCAGATCTGAGGAAAAATTCTTGTTTGAAGCCAGATCTAGGCCCTGGAGGGTAAGATCTGGCCTCAAGATCAGCTCTTGCGGGATTTCTAAAGAAATTCGCGGGTTTGTTCAGGCTATCTGTCTGCTGTTGACTGGGGTTCCATTGTGTTACAGGAAAATTTTCGAAATTCTTTAAGCAGGTTGTGGGATTGCTGTCTCACCATTCTCTCCACACCTCACTTGCTCAGCCTCCTACGTGAAAACCTTCTAACCCTCCTCGTTGTTTTCAATTCCTTTTACTCATCTCTTTAAAACCCTCACTGCTGCTCTTCCTTACGTGGCTCCTTCCTGACTGATTCGATTTACTTTACAAAATTTGCGTAAGACCCTTCCTATCTGTTGTCGATTTCTCCATGTGAGGTGCCGATCTTTCCTGCCGTCTATCACTGCAAACCTGCAAAGAATTTACGCTCCTCCATTCTGTCAAATCTTCCGTTGCATTCCTTCTGCTCCTCGACTTGCAGCGTAGAGCTCTTCAATCCGCTCTTCACTGTTTTCTACAAGCTCGTAGCTACAGCCTTGAACCTTCACGCAGATGTCACCGCCATTGTCCCTGTGCGTTGCCTCCTTCCCTGGGCGTCCAACCTCATAGCTCTCCAAGCGCGTTGCTCTCCCACACAACTCTTCTATCCAACGATCCCCCCCGTAGCCCTTCCATTACCTATCACTCTTCCTCCTCCCGTCGACCCTTCGCCCAGCAAACCTCTGCCTTGCTTGATATTTTGCCGCCGTCTCTGCTCTCTCACCTGCATACATTAAGCACAAGTAGCAACTCGATTTCCCTTTTTATGTTACTTCGCATAGTTTAGGTTTAGATTATTTATTTATTTATTTATTTATTCGATTTTCATTTGACTAGGCGTTGGTCCATTATATGATTAGGACTAAGATAGAAATATTTCTCATATCAAATTTCATTTTTGTTTTCTTTTTAGTTAAGTTTTTTTTTTTAGGTTTATGAATTTAGCTTAGGTTTTGGTCTTAGAATTAGATATATTTAAGTTTAGTTTAGTTTTATTTTTTGATTTAAAAAAAATAAAAATAAAAGATCAATAAATAAATAAATAATTTTTTTAGCTTAGCAAATTTAAAAGAAATTCACTTAAAGGAATGATTAAGCTGTCAAATTTAAATTTTTTTTCTTGTGTTAAGGCTAAAATCTAAAAGAGAATATTTGTGGTATTCGTCATAGTTAAATGTGCCTGAGCTCTTATATTTGAAAATTAACTATTGAAGGTGGTGAAATTTTCCTGGATTTGGTTCTTTAAGCATACATCTTTTAGTTCTGGGATCAAAACTGGTTAGCATTTAAATTTTATGGTTATTTAAAGCATTTGCATCTCTTGAAATTTAATTGCTAAGACATTGTGCTTCTATAGAAAATCTTTCGTTATTGCTTGAATTATATAATGCTCGTTACATATTAGATATTTTGCAAATTTTTCAAGCAATCATTAATTATTTCATAAGCAGCAACAACTAATTGATTACCTTGGATCATTGACTCCATAAGGCACTGGTTGTAATCATTAAAATTTAATCGAATTCTAAGTCTTGCTAAGCCTTAATCAAGTATTCGATTGCTTCGTTATGTCTCCCGAACCGGCTGATTCACCGCTGGTTCTCTTTTATCCCATAGGGTCTACCCCCCTTAGCCTGCTATTGGGAGACGACTTAAATGGAGAGATCGAGGATCCGAGTGACAGCCCCCTGTCTGAGCATTGTCGCGGTTCCTAGACACTTTGTGCGAAAATATTTTCTGATGTTGTTGTTGGGGATAGAGTTTTTTCTGTCCTTGGTTTATTCGACATTCATCATTGATCTTTCATCTTTCTCATCTCTCGTTCAAGCCAGCAAAGTCAATATTTTTTGGTGCCGTTGTCGGGGATATTTTATTCTCAGTGTTTCAACGACATTTCATCTTCATTCTTCTCTCTCATCTTTTCATTTGAGCCGGCTTAGTCAACATTTTTTAGCACATCTCATCTTTTCCGCCATTCATTTGCCTGTCAAGCGGCCAACTTTTCCTAGCATCATTTGATCTTTTCATCGCATTATCTTTCGTAAATCTCGTTAATTAGCACCTGGACGTCTCGGTTCGTTTCTTGTTTGGGTGGCGACTCCATTTCTTTTCATTTATTTTTCTCAGACAAGAAGACCTCCCTTATATCCGGTTGTTTGGATCCTAGAGTTAGATTCATGTTCAAGTGGCGACTCCATTTCTTTCATCTCTTGATTTTCTTGAGCAGAGGTCTCTCTCTATCATCCATTTGGTCCCTCATTATTCATCATGGATTATTCGTTTACCCCGTGTCATTTTACTAATGTTCTCCAGGATATTCCGGAAGTGGCCATTCATAAATTGTCTTTGTTCTCGGGTGGTGATTCAGTCGCTGTTAGAAAGCATCTGTGCCTGTTTTCTCGTATAATGCTCATATATTGTAGTTCTCCTCAGTATGATCATGAAGATGTCAAAATGCGTCTATTTGTCTTTTCCTTAAAGGGTGATGCTTTGAATTGGTTCAATAATTGTCCTGAAGATTCTTTCACTTCTTTACAAGACATCGTTCATGCTTTTAAAGATAGATATGGTTATCAAGATAGCCCGCCTTGTGCCCCTAAAATTATGCAACAGAATGAAAGTGATTTTGTGAAGGATTCAATTGTGGATGAAAGATTTCAAGACAATTCTCCATATCAGAATGTGCCATCCACCTGTACCGTTGCAGATCAAATCCATAATAGTGGAAAAGCAGGGACAATTGTCAAATCAGTGTCGACAATGAAATGGAAAATCATAAGCAAATTATAGAGGAACTAATGTAGCTAGTAAAAAAATATGGAGATTAATCAAGAAAAATTTGTAACCGTTATGTCAATGATATGAGAACTTTGTACACCCACCTGGAAAAGTGAGATAAGGAGATGGAAACCATGAAAGCTAATTATGATAAGGAAATTAATTCGATGTAAAACAAGTTGTTAACTATGGATGAAGAAATGACTATCATGACATTCGATTATAATAATCAGTTGGCTACCATGCAAGCAAATCATAAGAAAGAGATCAACTCTATGCAACATTGCTTGATGACCACAAAGGCAAAGAACGAAAAAGTAATAAAAGATATGGAAGCTAGTCAAATATGTCTTCAGAATAAGTTATTGAGCATGGAGGAAGACCATGCCAAGGAAGTCAGTGCTACGAAAACACTCTAGCTAGATGGATGCCATTACAATACAGGTGTAGGAATTTCAATAGCAGTTAGAGGATGAAAGAAACAAGGAGACGTCAATAGATCAGAAGCCTTCTTACTTGCTGCAACAAGCTCCATCTTATTATAAGGAGGTCATTTGTTCCATTGAAAAGTGGTTAATTGAAGGTGACCCGGATAAAATTGAAAACGATAAAGATCAGATGCAAGATGAAGAAAGACATGTCACGCATATCTTACATACTTCATCTGAGAGTTTTGAAGCAGAATGTTCCACAAAGAAAAAACACAAGAGAAAGAGAACGAGAAAGCGATTTGATGCATCAGATAGCCGTAAGCAGCTTGATTTTCGGATAGGAAAAAGTCCTACCTTATGCAGAATTGGACATGGCACATCCGAGAAACAACTGACAGATTTGCCTGAAAGCAGGCAAATGCTCAGTATACACTATATTGAACGCATATGATGCCATGGGGCATCCTCTGTATTTTTAACCCTACACCTTGTCATTTCAGCATTTCATCTCTGTTTTAGGATTAGATTTACTTTTTATGTTACTAGATAGTTAATAAATGAAGAGCTTATATCTTTCTTGTGCTTAATGTTATATGATGATTTTTGGATGGACGCTACTTATGTTTTGTTGTGTGTTGCGTGGATGTAGATTCTGGATTCTCACATTCCTATAGTGCAACAACGTGTCCCTAAGTAGAGCCAGATGTTGACCACTACGTGTCAACGACCCATAGCAGTGCACCCCCCTTTTTCGGAAAAGGGATAGCGCTTGATCAATGCGTCAATGCCGTTCGACTATCATCATCAGCCTGATCATGTTATATTGTAAACCCAGTCTGCATGTGTAAATTGTAAAGAATCTTAGCAGATCCGTGTCGTGTATGTAATTGCCTAGGTAAACCTAATTTTCTGGTGATGATCTACATTCTGGAAGGTTTTTTGTCTCACCGATCCATGATCGGTAGAGTTTTTCTTCATCCTTACCCCAAAGTTGGAATGGATTTTGTCACCAGAATGTTAGGGAGTCATAGTGTGTTAGATCGAGTCTAGCTAAAAGTGATTTGGGAATAATCCTAACTATTTGGTTAAGTTATTTTATTACAAATTGCTTGATCTGCTAGATTATGTTTGTGTCGCAGAATTGGGTGGTCTATGAGAGTCTATATCAAATGGGTTTTCCCCTTTGAGATGTAAAAAAGTAAAAATCATGATGTAAAATGTCTTGAGGGTTAGAAAAATAATTTATCCCCTCATAAGTCGTAGGTCCTAGGTAATTTTAAATTTTCCAAAGGCTAAATTCGAGGGTCCTTTAAAACAAGTAAATTTTAAATGATTCAGGGACTTAAGGTTCATTGATTATTTTGCTAAAATTTTATGCCCTTGGTCCCTAGGATTAAGTCAGTCAAAATTTTGAGGAAATTAATTCAAAAATTAAAAATTAATTCAAAAATTTAATTTTTGAATTAATTAAATTGCATTTAATTGATAATTTCGAATTTCCTCAATATTTTAATTTTTCGACATTGAGATTAAAAGAAATTTTGATCCTCATCAACGGTTGAGATCACTTTGACAAGGATCACTCGAACTAGCTGTTGGAAAATTTTTCTTTAAATAGGAGGTTAGTTGTCAGTTGAGATGATTCGATTTTTGAGTCGTGTGCTAAGGAAAGCTCTCTTGTAATCGTTTTTCATGTGCAATAAAGAAAGACTTTGGGGTTAATTTCTGCCGGTGTTATTCTTCGTGAAAATGCTGTAAGATGTTTTATTTTCAGGCATAGATTTAATTTCAGCCATTGATGATAGCTTTATGAAGAGTGATTTAAACATAGGTATCTTGTTTGGTCACTGGGGTTTGAATGGTAGTTTAAATTTTGAATATAATGTCAGGTATCTCCATTAGATATGAATTTTATTGTCGTTTGCTGTAATATTTCTAAGCCAGAATATTCCTCAAACCCCAGCAAAAACTCCAACCAAAGTGCAAATGATATAATAACCCAGAAGTGATAAAATAACAGTGGAACAACATATAATAATGTAAACCGAAAATATAAGCAAATACATAAGGAATGCAGCGAGAAATGCTAAGCCATTTTATTATACTGAGCAATAAAATGAGTACAAGAGGTGATTAGACAGATGGCACTTCGACTTGTACAAGGCAAGTGAAGAAACATTCAGAATGACAAGAATGGCCTCTCTGCATGGATGTTGCTGCTGTGCTGCTATTGCTGCTAGAAAATAAATGATGATTTGGGCTGCTCCAATCCTCAGAAAAGGTTGAAACTATGGATGGGGCTGCTCCAATCCTCAGAAAAGGTTGAAACTATGGATTTGGGCTCTACTCAAGAAACCCAGAAAAACCCAGAAAGCTTTCCTAGAATGGCCGACCCCCGAAAAACACCCTCTTGGGGTTCTGCGCAGTTTCTCAATGCCCTGTGCTGCCACTGAAGAAAATCCCTCTAAACTCCGCCTGAAACATTGCCTGAAACCCTGCCAAAAATCCTCCAATGAGACAAGCGCTGGACCCCTGCTCAATCTCCCAGCATAACTCCACCTGCAAAACCCCAATCCAGCACTACAACTAAAAAGAACTGCGTCGCTCTCCAAGTGCTGCGCAGTCCTCCAAAATGCTGACGAAACTGCTGCTGAAATGTTGATAAAACTACTGCTGAAATACCGATGGAAATACCTTACCCGAGTAGGCACTCGAAGTCCCCAAGGGCTAAGGGTGAGATCTCCGAACGGAGACACTCGATGCACTAAATAATGCTGCAGATTAGCTAAACAGCCAGCGTGCTCAGAAGTCGAAACGACTAGCTCAAAATGCACATAACTGAATGATCAAAATGAGGGGGCTCCTCTCTCTTTTATAGCTTCTGCCTCTCTCAATCCCAATGCTCACCTTCTCCTGCATGATTCCCCTTTTGCCACGTGTTCCTCCCCTCCTGCGCAGTCCCTCCATGTGTCTGCGTGGGCTCCATTTCTGCGTCCCCCTTTTGGCCCCCTTGGCTCTCCCTTTAAGTCACAACGTTGTGCTACTAGGAAGTGACTTTTATTCTAAAAGTGAGTTATGTCCCTCTTTCTCACTTTTTTTTTACAAAACAACTGTAGAAGGCAAAATTTGGCAAAATCGAATATTTCAATTAGCTGGGGCTAATTAGGAATATTACAGTCTCCCCCGGCAAAATGTTGCTTGTCCTCAAGCAACTGAAGTGATGGATGCTGTAAGATCTTCTCATTCTCCCAAGTGGCATCCTCATCCGGCAAATTTTTCCACCTCACCAAGAATTCCTGGACCGTCCTGCTCCGCAGCTGCCTCTCCCTGGTATCAATGATAGCCTCCGGCTGCAATAAACCCGAGGGATGGCTCATTTCTCCCTTGTTCCGCTGGCAAAAATCGCACCCCCTGATATGTCGGAGTACGTCCTCCTTGAGGCCCTTCCGGAGAACCTCTCTTTAATGGCCCTGTAGGTTTTGGTAAACCCTTGATGGCCTGCCAATGGTGAATCATGTGATGCCTGGAGTATCTTCTGCTTGAGCTGAGACCCCTCAGTCAAGAAGATCCGATCCCTGTAATAGATGATCTCGTCGATCACCCTGAACCTGTCATCTGCCACCTGCCCGTCCAGAATCTCACATGCAAACCTGTCCTTGGAGTACTCTACTAAGAGTCGAGCCCTCCAGTCTGTATCCAAGCTCATAAGAGACAACGTGGCTGATCTACTTGAAAGGGCATCCGCTACCACGTTGTTCTTACCCTTGACATACTCAATGTCAAAGTCATATGCTTGGATCTTACTGATCCACTTCTGTTGCCTCTCCTGCAACTGCTTCTACTCCAAAAAGAACTTGAGGCTGTTGTGATCAGTCCTCACCCTGAACTTGTTCCCCACCAAATACTGCCGGTACTTAGCCAATGCATGCATGATGGCCAACATCTCCTTATCGTATATAGAATACAACGTCTTGTGTGGAAGGAACTTCCGGCTCTCAAAGGCTATTGGGTGACCTCCCTACATCAATACTGCGCCAATCCCCTCTTCCGATGCATCACACTCCAAAAAAAATGGTTGCGTAAAATCTGGCAATGCAAGCACTGGGCAACTGCTCATAACCTCCTTGAGCCTGTCAAAGGCTCGCTGCGTTGTATCCGACCAACTGAATGCCCCCTTCCTCGTCAAATCTGTCAGGGGTGCAGCAAGTTGTGAGAAATCTTTGACGAACTTCCGGTAGTAAGTACAAATGCCAATGAATCCTCGAAGTTCCATCACGTTTCTCGGCTTCGGCTAATCTCTGATGGCCCTAATCTTCTCCTCGTGGACCCTCACTCCGTCCACTCCAATGATGTGTCCCAAGTATAACATCTCTGTCAACCCGAACTCACATTTGGAGAGCTTGGCATAGAACTGCTGCTCCTCCAAGATGCGTAATACTGTCTCAATATGTTGGAGATGCTCCTCCCACGTCCTACTGTAAATGAGTATATCATCAAAGAACACCAACACAAACTTCCTCAAGTGACTACGGAAGATGTGATTCATGCAAGACTGAAATGTAGTTGGGGCGTTGGTTAGCCCGAAGGGCATCACCAAAAACTCAAAGTGCCCATAGTGACATCTGAAGGCGGTCTTGGGAATGTCCTGCTCCCTCACGCGAATCTGATGGTACCCTAATCTCAAGTCAATCTTTGAGAAGAACCATGCTCCTCTCAACTCATCCATCAACTCATCGATCCTGGGTATGGGGTACCTGTCTTCAGTGTCCTCTTGTTCAGGGCCTTGTAGTCAATGCACATCCTCAATGTACCGTCCTTCTTCTTCACCAACACCATAAAAGAAGCAAAAGGACTCGTGCTCGGTCGGATGTGCCCAAGAGCCAACAACTCCTGAATGGCCCGCTCTATCTTGTCCCAATAGGCCTTGGGATGCCTATAGGGGGTAGTAATCACTCGCTGTATGCCCTGCTCAAGCTCAATAGTGTGCTGAAAACCCCGGTCCGGTGGTTGGCCTAGCGGAATCTCCCCAAATACTATGGCATACTGGTCAAGGATGGACTGTATCTCCGGGTGCACTGTCTACCTTGTAGTCCTTGCCTCCGATGCATGCAGCTCTACTGCCCACTCTATGTCTCCCTTCCGAAAGACAGCCTCCATCCGATGAGCCGAAACAGTCTGAGGCTGATACGTATGTTGTCCCCGTATCTTCTCATGCCTCCCTGTCTTCTTATCATCCCACTCCATCTCTAGGGTCTTCCAATTCGTTGTGACCTTCCCCAGAGTGATGAGCCATTGAACACCCAGTATCATGTTGGTGTCCAGAATATCGACCACGAAAAAGTGGTCAGTCAATGTGTAGGTGCCCATCGTCACTGAAAGCTCTGCAACATATCGAGCACACATCATGGTCTGATCTCCTAGGAACAAGATTGAAAACCCATTGAAGCTCTCTGTCTGTATGCCTCTCCGCTCAACCATCTGTGCATCGATGAAGTTGTGGGTCACCCCACTGTCAACCAAAACTGACACTCACTGGCCACGTACCATCCCTCGTACACGTAGCGTTAGATACTTGGGAACTCCTCGCAATGCGGCAAGGGCCCCTCCGGTGGGTGCAAAAGATGCACCACCTGCTGCTGGCGGTGGAGGTGGCAAAGGTCCCTGTCCATTATGGCTATCTCCTGCCTCCACACCATCCTCGTCATCCTCTTCTCCACTGCTTTCGGAGAAAACCTCAGTGAAATGTGCCTTGCCAGCAGCACATCTATGTCCTGGTGCCCATGGCTCCTGACATGTGAAGCACAACTGCTTCTTCTTCAGCTCCCTCTTGACATCATAGTCAATCTGCACTCGTCTTGGATTCCCCTTTGGAGGTGGAATCCTCACATCCTTCCCCTTAGACTGGAAAGTCTGTCTCTGGGGGTAAGGTGTCCGGGTCTTGGGTAAGACATACTGTAGGTCCCGAGTCCTGCTAATAGCATCCTGAAGGGTGGTCGGTCTAGCGGATCTGAGTAGACCCCGAAGTGGCTCTGCTAACCCCTCAACATACATATAGATCCTCCATGCCGTGGATAGATCTCGCACCATCACTGAGACCCTCAAGAAATTTGCAATGTAGGTCTCTGGGCTCACTGTCTGTTTGAGCCTTGTCAGCTCAACAAAATGCTACTCTAGATTCCTCCGATCAAATCGCTCCATCAATCTCCTAGTGAACTCAGCATATGTCGTCACCATGGAGTGTCCTAGTGTAGCCATCCCATGAAACCGCCAATCCTGGGCCTCACCATCCAAATGCAATGTCGCCACTTTGATGGCCTCTGTCTTCGACATCTGGTTAAGCTGGAAATAAATGTCCAGCTTCTCCACCCAAGACCTTGTCGAACTATTTGATGAGCCATCATACGTAGGCAAGTGGAATCTACTCGCTGCACGATGGGTGTCACCATCATGATAATGTCGGTACCCTTTGTGATGGTCACGGGGTCTACTATCCTGCTGGAATGAGAGGGCTTCCCTGAACTCTTGCCCATAGGCCTGGTACTCTGCAAAATAATCACCTATGTGTCCTGCTCTTAAAAAAGTGGGCATGGTAGAGCGTGTAGGGGCATGTGAGGCCACTTGTTGCGTAGTATCACGCTGCTCTGGCAAGTGATGGGATGCACCTGATCCCTCACCAATCTAAAAAACTCGTGGCCTCTCACGCTGTCTGGCCTCTACTGCTGTGAATCTCTGTCCCATCACCTCAATTTGCCTCGACAAATCCTGCACTGATTTGAGGAGCATATTCGCAAATCTCTTCCCGTCCTCGTCGGCCATCTGTTCTGCGTCCACTACTGGCTCTCTCTATTCTGCGTCTACCACAGGCTCCACCTGTTCTGCGTCCACCACAGGAACATAGTCTCCCTCCCCGTAGGTATTCTCCAACCTATGTCCAGTGTCTCTGTACCTCCTACCTCTGTAACAAATGTAGGGTTTTTCCCCTGGTGTCATAGATTGTTAGCTCCACAGGCTGAGCTAGATCTATGCTCTGATACCACTGTAATATTCCTAACCCAGAATATTCCTCAAACCCCAGCAAAAACTCCAACCAAATATGTGCAAATGATATAATAACCCAGAAGTGATAAAATAACAGTGGAACAACATATAATAATGTAAACCGGAAATATAAACAGATACACAAGGAATGCAACGAGAAATGCTAAGCCATTTTATTATACTGAGCAATAAAATGTGTACAAGAGGTGATTAGACAGATGGCACCTCGAATTGCACAAGGAAAGTGAAGAAATACTCTCAGAATGACAAGAATGGCGTCTCTGCGTGGATGTTGCTACTGTGTTGTTGTTGCTGCTAGAAAACAAATGATGATTTGGGGCTGCTCTGGTATCAGAGGGGGACTTCGAGTGCCTGCTCAGGCAAGGTATTTCCATCGGTATTTCAGCAGTAGTTTTATCAGCATTTCAGCAGCAGTTTCGTCAACATTTTGGAGGACTGCACAACACTTGGAGAGGGACGCAGTTGTTTTTAGTTGTAGTGCTGGATTGGAGTTTTGCAGGTGTTGTGCTGGGAGATTGAGCAGGGGTCGAGCGCTTGTCTCATTAGAGGATTTTTGGCAGGGTTTCAGGCAGTGTTTCAGGCGGAGTTTAGAGGGATTTTCTTCAGTGGGAGCGTAGGGATTGAGAAACTGCACAGAACCCCAAGAGGGTGTTTTTCGGGGGTCTACCATTCCAGGAAAGTTTTCTGATTTTTTCTGGGTTTCTTGAGTAGAGCCCGAATCCAGAGTTTCAGCTTTTTCCGAGGAGGGGAGCAGCCCCAAATCATCAGTTGTTTTCTCGCAGCAGTAGCAGTACAACAACAACATCCATGTAGAGAGGCCATTCTTGTCATTCTGAGAGTATTTCTTCACTTGCCTTGTGCAAGTCGAGGTGTCGTCTGTCTAATCACCTCTTGTACTCATTTTATTGCTCAGTATAATAAAATGGCTTAGCATTTATCGCTGCATTCCTTGTGTATCTGCTTATATTTCCGGTTTACATTATTATATGCCGTTCCACTGTTATTTTATCACTTCTGGGTTATTATATCATTTGCACATATTTGGTTGGAGTTTTCGCTGGGGTTTGAGGAATATTCTGGGTTAGGAATATTACATTTTCTCTCTCTATGTTAATGGTTGAATTAAGTTGTGCAGGAAATTCTTGATTTTAAGGTCATCGGGCGTTCGGGGAAGTTTTCAGTTGGACCAGCCAACTCCCGAATAGCATTTTCTGAAGAGCCCAGCTGGTTTTGATCCCGGGCTTATCATTAGAACTTCTGTTGTGGATGCATGAAGGGTTTTCTGAAGCACCTCATCTTAAATTTAAAATTTTAAAAAATATATATGTGGCATAATGACAGATCTGGCTGCTTAAAGCCTTTAACTTGTGGATATTGTAATTATTTAGCTAGTTTTGGGGGTTTTTAGTTTCATCCTTGCATATATTGTTTCTGGGCATTTTGTTTTGCCATTACAGGTTGCAGATCTGAGGAAAAATGCTTGTTTGAAGCCAGATCTAGGTCCTAGAGGGTAAGATCTGGTCTCAAGATCAGCTCTTGCGGGGGTTTCTAAAGAAATTCGAGGGTTTGTTCAGGCTATCTGTCTGCTGTTGCCTGGGGTTTCATTGTGTTACAGGAAAATTTTCGAAATTTTTAAGCAGGTTGTGGGATTGCTGTCTCACCATTCTCTCCACACCTCACTCGCTCAGCCTCCTGCGTGAAAACCTTCTAACCCTCCTTGCTGTTTTCAATCCCTCTCACGCATCTCTTTAAAACCCTCATTGCTGCTCCTCCTTACGTGGCTCCTTGCTGAATGATTCGATTTTCTTTACAAAATTTGCGTAAGACCCTTCCTATCTGCTGTCGATTTCTCCATGTGAGGTGCCGATATTTCCTACCATCTATCACTGCAAACCTGCAAAGAATTTATGATCCTCCATTCTGTCAAATCTTCTGTTGCAGTCCTTCCGCTCCTCGATTTGTAGCGTAGAACTGTTCAATCCGCTCTTCACTATTTTATACAAGCTCGTAGCTACAGCCTTGAACCTTCATGCAGACGTCACCACCATTCTCCCTGTGCGTTGCCTCCTTCCCTGCGCGTCTAGCCTCATACCTCTCCCAGCGCGTTGCTCTCCCACGCAACTCTTCTATCCAACCATCCCCCCCGTAGCCCTTCCATTACCTATCACTCTTCCTCCTCCCGTCGACCCTCCGCCTAGCAAACCTCTGCCTTGCTCGATTTTTTCTGCCGCCGTCTCTGCTCTCTCACCTGCATACATTAAGTACAAGCAACAATTCGATTTCCATTTTTATGTTACTTCGCATAGTTTAGGTTTAGATTTATTTTATTTATTTATTCGATTTTCATTTGACTAGGTGTTGGTCCATTTTATGATTAGGACTAAGATAGAAATATTTCTCATATCGATTTTCATTTTTGTTTTCTTTTTAGTTAAGTTTTATTTTTTTAGGTTTATGAATTTAGCTTAGGTTTTGGTCTTAGAATTAGATATATTTAAGTTTAGTTTTGATTTATTTTTTGATTTTAAAATTAAATAAAAAAAATAAAAAAAAAATATTAATTTTTTTTTAGCTTAGCACATTTAAAAGAAATTCACTTAAAGGAATAATCAAGTTGTCAAATTTAAATTTTTCTTTCTTGTGTAAAGGCTAAAATCTAAAAGAGAATTTTTGTGGTATTTGTCATAGTAAAATGTGCTCGAGGTCTTATATTTGAAAATTAACTATTGAAGGTAGTGAAATTTTCCTGGATTTGGTTCTTCAAGCATACATCTTTTAGTTCTGAGATCAAAACTTGTTAGCATTAACATTTAAATTTTATGGTTATTTAAAGCATTTGCATCTCTTGAAATTTAATTGCTAAGACATTGTGCTTCTATAGCAAAATCTTTCGTTATTGCTTGAATTATATAATGCTCGTCACATTTAGATATTTTGCAAATTTTTCAATCAATCATTAATTATTTCATAAGCAGCAGCAACTAATTGATTACCTTGGATCATTGACTCCATAAGACACTAGTTGTAATCATTTAAAATTTAATCAAATTCTAAGTCTCGCTAAGCCTTAATCAAGTATTTGATTGCTTTGCTGTGTCTCCCGAACCGACTGATTCACAGCTAGTTCTCTTTTATCCCATAGGGTCTACCCCCCTTAGCTTGCTATAGGGAGACAACTTAAACGGAGAGATCAGGGATCAGGGTGACAGCCCCTGGTCTGAGCGTTGTCGCGGTGCTTAGACACTCTGTGCGACAACAGGTCGTATTGGCATTTGTAGGGTGAGTGTTGAGAGCCACGGGTCTCCACCATAGCAAAGGTTGATTGCCACTTCATGGTATCCTTCAATTCCTCTTATTCTTTGCTCGTGTTCCACCTATTGGACATTGATGATGCACCTAGAGCACCTTGCCCAGCTGACCCCACTAATGCACCACACACTTAGTTGCTGATCCAGGGCCCAGATGAGGATGTGTCTCACCATGAGAGACAATGGGAGGGCTTGCATCCTTCTCCCAACCCTTACAGATGGGATATAGACTTTTTCGATCCATTTGGAGACCCATGAGGATGTTTTGTGCCCCCATAGCAACCACTTGGGGGTACCATAGCTCGTTTGCTTAGATATCAAGGAGCCAACCCCTTTATCACTATATTTGGAGCTCATTCACTCATCTTGTCAGAAATTGGACTGCACTAAGCCTCTTCAATGTCCCTTTGACCTATTGTATCTATTGCTTTTCCCTCTTGGGAGACTTCTTTGGTATTATGGAGCTATATTGGTGGGCTTGACACTAAGAAATGCTATTTTGGCACATTATTTTATTAGTTGGGGCATTATTAGGCCTTATTAGGCAAATTGAACCCCTTAGGGAGGATATATATTGATGTGATGATCATTTCATTTGATTGTCACTTAGATTTGGACTTGTATCTCTTCTTGAGAATTTCACTAGCCTTATTGATGGACAAATTGGAATCTTGATGCATTTCGATGTTTGGAAAGAGCTTGTCTTTAATCTTGGAGCTTCAAAATTTTGCCTATTGATGATTGGAAGATTTTTCCTATACTTGTGTCTTTTTCATGGTTTATTTGTTATGTATTTCACTTGTATTGTGTATGGAAAATTTTCGCTCATGAAGCTGCATTAATGATATGCAAATTTGTTGATCTTGTCTTTGTGAGGGCTTTTTCATATGTTTTATGCAAAGTATAGTGCAATGTTCCCAATTTTTGTGCGTGCAAAATACATTAAGGACTTCTGGCAATTTTTGGTGATATTAAATAAAAAGGAGAAAATATTATTTTATGGGAGAGAAGTGGAAACTATTATTTTAATGAAGAATGACGACAAAGTAATATTTTATTAGTAGAAGGTGGGGAGCACCAAGGGAGAGAGCCAACGATTATAAATAGAGCTTGGAGGCCTCCATTTGGTATCTTTTGATTATTTGACAATTTAACACTAGTTCTCTTAAGTTGCTTAACCAAGACAACCCGTGTTGTTCAGTACAAGGAATTTCCGAATGTGAATTCCACCCTCATTTCAGAGAAATTCGAGTTTCTCCCTAGTGAGGTAATTTGGGGAGCTAAATTCAGAGCTTCCATTGGACATCATTGCAGGAGTTTACTCACTAGTGCACATTTCTTGAGCGTAGAGGTATTTTTGTGGAGCACATTGTGGGAGCAACCGTGGGTTAGATGCTCTGGGCTTTTGCAGGGAATTTTCTTATTGTTAGACTGGAGTTTGGACAACAATTCATTGGGCTAGATTGGAGGCTATTACTTGGGTCGATTTTTCTTTCTTTTGGCAAGGGCATATAAGCTATTTGACCAAGAGTTGTGCATGAGCTTAAAGAAGTGGAGCTGGGATAGATAAGGGCTGGACATAGTAGGTATTTCTTTGTGGAGAATTTAGCCAGAGCTGGGAGAAATCTCTCGTGGTAGATTTGGGCATAATTCAATAATATCAAATTTGTGGGGCGTTTTCTGGCCACAGATTGGGCAATTTACACTTGTTAGGGGTCGCCGAGGGTCGGTGGATTTAGCCCAAACCCTTTCTATGCTTTTGTGGGTTTATTGAGAGGAGCCTCTAGCTAATTTTACAGAATTTTCCAGGTGATATTTAGGCCTGAAATCCTCATTCTTATAGGAGGGCGTATTGTTGATTAGCTGGTAAATTTGCATCACTTTGTGGGTTCAGTTTTGGCTTGGAGTTGGGCCAAACCCTTTCTAGGTATTTTTGGGTATGAGGAGTGGAGCCCGTCGCTGCAATTTTAGGGTGTTCGAGTCATATTTTAGAGCAAAATCTTCAGTCCCATTCTAGAAGCAACAATAGTAATTTTCTGTGTAGTGTGCAATAATAGTTTGGGCCAGTATTTACTCCAGATCAGAGTTGTCTCACCTGGGTTTTGCATAGCTTACAATAGCAAGCCCAAGTTCCATTTTCCTTACTCATTGTACTCATCATTCTCGAGATTAATAAAATGGCTCAGTTGTTCTGCTTTATTTTTTTGGTGTTTTGATATGCATGTGCGGTATCTATTTATGGTTGTTGTTCCTTGTACATGTTTATGTTATTTGTTGCAAATTTTCAATTTGGAATGTTACAGTGGTATTAGAGCATGATCTTGGCTAGCTGTGGGGTAGCCAAAAAGATCATGGAAGATTTGGGCATGTATGCATAGTTATGGGTGAAACCATAGAGAACCCATGGCTCAAAGAAGATTGAGTATGCAAGAATTATAGGGTGGGATCCATTGGAACAATGAGAAGTTGGCCTAGTTGAGGAAGGTGATGAACCATATCCATCTTATCCTTACAGCAGACACATTAGAGGTGTGCAGGTCATGGGGGTGTAGCCATCTACACCATGTGGGGAAAGTTGATAGAATTAGGGAACCATATCTCTATTAAGTTGGCAGTGCAGTGAGAAATTCCAACCATGGGATGAGATTCCTCTTTTCGAGAGGACCAATTTTGACTATTGAAGTGCTCAATTTGGACAAGGGAAAGCATGTTTTTGAATTAAAGCCCACATGTGCATATTTAATCAGGTCGACACTAAAGCAAATCAGACACCCTTGGAAGGTTATAAATACAAGTGACCTCAACCCGATTTGGATAAGATCATGAGACATTCTTCTATTCTCTTCTTTGGTTTGGCTTGCACAGATCTGAGGCAGGTTCGTGAAGATTGGTTGGCACAGGTTCGAACTTGTAGGGTCCAAAGCTCGCATCTCTGTTTTTAGGGTTTTAAGTCTCAGCTGCAAGCATGTCATGGCGAAATTTGGACCGATGCCTTTCAGTCGCATGCTTGATGTGAAATTTTCTAAACTGAAATTCTACTGCATTAACTGATTTATTTTACCTACTTATTCTTCACAATAAGTTATTTACGAAATCCCTTCAGCAAATATTAAAATAAATTCTACTACAGTTATCACACAATTACACAGAGAAAAATACATGCACAAGAACCAATCACATCAATATAGTTGTTTCTGGACAATTGTCCCCGGAAAAACCCAATGTGGGAAAACCAGTGCAATAGATGAGGGTTTTATTAATCTTCAGCAACAATCGCTTTTACAAAGAATGATTTTACACAGAATCTGAAAGAAAACACCTGAGACTTTCCCTTGCAATTTTCTGACACTTTGGAGACCCTTTTCCCATAACTACGTCACCTCTGCATCACTCTGCATGGGTCAGCATGGCTTTGCGTTAGCCTACATGAGGGCTACGTTTCTCCTCTGGACTGCGTGTCTCTCTGCACTGCCTCTCACTATCCCTGCATCACCTCCTCAGAAACAACCTGCTGCTAATGCCCTCTTCTTCCTCCACCTTGCAACTCTCCCTCTGAAATCGATCTCCTTCTCTTGAGAATCGATTTTCCTTGAGATATTGAGTATCTGCGGTGTGTCTCTAAATGATCCTCAAGTCTTCTCTTATACTTTTCTTGTTGATGTATCAACTACCGAGATTAAGTCTCTAATCAATGGTTAAGATTAAAACATACTTGATCCTCATATCTTAGAAGCTTCTCACCCTTATCTTTATTAATGCCCATTAATATTTTTATTTTCCTAAGTTTAGACTTAGGAACCCATTAAAAATATTAATTATTTTAATAACTTCTCATCGAGGTGAAATTTCTCAAAATGATTTCTGGGTCTTGGAGATCTCATGTGTCTTAGCCTCTCCACCATTTTGCATGGCTAGAGCACATCCGATTCTACAAAAAATCAACACTCAATCTTAGCGAGGAATGTGCTCTAGTAATGCTTCACCATAGAAACGTCACACTGATCTTTCGTATCAGTACTTGTGCTGATGCTTGGCCATTTGCCTCACATCCCTTGCACTGTTGCTTCCTATACTGCTGCCCATGACACTGCGACTGCCACTGCGACATCTGTACTGCAGCTCCCTCTCAACATGCTCCATCATGCTGCCCATAGCTCTACTAGTGTTAACTATTGCACTGCAACTCCCAACACTCATCCATTTCTGCTATTGAAATGGATTCTTCACCATCCCCATCTTTTCTCTAAAATAAACAAACTTTGTTCTTTCTAGAGCCTTGGTGAGGATGTCTGCTACTTGTTCTCCTGTAGGAGTGTACCTCAACTGTACTGCTCCTCGTTGGACACAGTGTTTGACAAAGTGACACTTAATATCAATGTGCTTCGACTGATCATGAAATACTAGATTCTCAGAGAGCTTGATGCAACTCTAATTATCACAGAAGATCCTGGTCGCTTCCATCCTTCTCCTGAATAGATTCACAAGCAGTTTCCTAAGCCATATGGCTTCGCATGAAGCTTTGCTAGCTGCCATATATTCTGCTTCAACTGAGCTCAGAGCCACGGGTTTCTATTTCCTACTATGCCAGGAGGTCATTCCTGATCCAATGTCGAAATAGTACCTAGTTGTACTTTTCCGATCTACTGAAATTCCAGCCTAATTTGCGTCAGTGAACCAACCAACCTAATGTCATTGCCTTGGGTATACAGTAGTCCATGCTTGACTATTCCTTGTATATACTTGAGAACATGTTTGGCTGTTGCCCATTGCGCCCTCTTGGGTTCCACCATGAACTGACTGAGGGTGTTGAAAACGTAATGAATGTCTGGCCTGGTATTGACTAGATACATCAGGGACCCTATAAACTGCCTATACAAGGTGGGATCAACGTCTTTATCTTTTGATGCATAAATCTTCTTCCAGTTGGTGATCATTGGAGTAGCCGTAGGTCTTCAGTCCTGCATCCTGTATCTCTTCAAGATTTCTGTAGCGTATCTCCCTTGTCCAAGGAAGATCCACCCTTCTGCTGCCAAACTTCCAGCCCCAGGAAATAATGCATTTGTCCCAAATCCTTCATGTCGAATTTTGTGGCTAGGTTCTTCTTGCAGTCTTTGATGAGCTTGGATGATCTTGTCAGGAAAAGATCATCCACATATAACACTAGGCTTAGAGGCTCATTCTCTACGACAAGATAGTAGAGATTAGGGTTTGCGTCACTCTTCATGAACCCCATCTTCTGCAAGTAGCCATCAATTCGACCGTACCATGCTCTAGGTGCCTGTTTAATCCCATACAGGGCTTTCTTTAATCTGCATACATGAGATTTCTTCTCATGTGTCTCAAAACCCTTTGGTTGTTTAATGTATACTTCCTCTTCTATTACCCTGTTCAAGAATGCCGTCTTGACATCCATCTAATAAATCTCCCACCCCATCTGTGCTGCAAGAGATATCACGGTTCTAATAGAAGTATACCTGGCTACTGGGGCGAAAGTTTCTTCGTAGTCTATCCCTTCCTTCTGAGCATACCCCTTAGCCACAAACCTGGCTTTGTATGTATTTCTCCACACTGTTGTTTGCAATATATTTGGCCTTGTAGATCCATCTCGAACCTACCACTGACTTGTCCTAAGGCCTAGGTATCACTTCCCAGACATCATTGACCATTATAGAGCTGTACTCCTCCACCATAGCATCTCTACCCATACTTGATGCTGAATGGTCTCCTGAAAACTAGAAGGTTCCCCAACCTGAGCTACTAAGGCTTGGTATCTGTCTGGCTGTCTTTGCTCCCTTTTATTATTCCTGCGTGCACCAATGAAGTCCTCTGCATCTTGTAGAATCTGTCAGAGTTCCCGATTCGGTCTTCCATTGGTAGTGGGCACATCTATCAACTCTTCCTCTTCTTGAGATTCCTCCTATTCTGAAGCTTTGTCTTCAAGAAAATTTCTGGTACTAGCTTCTGCTAGTCAAAGTGGTTGGTCCAACTGCTCGTCTTTCGACTGCTCCTCGGAAGGCATTTCTTGGGATTTCTTGAAAGCTCTGTCCTCCATGAACTTTACATCCCGCCGAACTACTACCTTCCTACTCCCTGGAAGATAGATTCGATATGCCTTAGCATTCTCTCTATATGCCACAAGATATCCTTTCTAAACAGTTTGATCTAATTTCTTTCTCTTTTCCTCGGGTATACGACAATACACTAAACTCCTGAAATGACTAACTTCAGGGGTCTTCCTGGTGAAGACCCTTTCCAGAGTGATTTTGCCCAATGCCTTGTGTGGAGTCCTGTTCTATACATAAACTGCCATGCTGCATGCTTCTGCCCACAGGGTTTTGGGCATATCCTGATCATACAACATTGCCCTAGCTGCTTCCACAATAGTCCTTTTTTTCCTTTCTGCTAGCCCATTCTACTCTGGATTGTAGGGAGCTGTCCACTCTCTTTTGATGCCTTCCTTAGCGTAAAAATCAGTGAAGTCCTTGTCAACATACTCTCCACCATTATCTGAGTGCAACACTCTTATCTTCTTTCCTGTCAGATTCTCCACTAGACTCTTGAACTCTTTGAATCGACCAAAAACCTCATCCTTAGTTTTCAGAAAGTAGATCCAAGTCTTTCTGGAATGGTCATCGATGAAGGTGACGAAGTATTCGACACCACTAAGAGCTTTTGTGGACATCGGTACGCAGATGTCTCAGTGTATCAATCCTAGCACACCCAACTAAGAGCTTTTGTGGACATCAGTCCACAGATGTCTCAGTGCATCAATCCTAGCACACCTTTAGCACTATTGTTACTTCTCGAAAACACTGCTTCGGCATACTTGCCCAGAGCGCACCCTTTGCATTCATCATCTTGTTCGGTACTTAGTTTTGGAACTCTTGATATTGTTTTCCTGAGAATTCTTGGAACCCCATGGTGTAAGTGTCCCATCCTCCTATGCCATAGTTCATTCAAGTCTTTGTCTCCATTGCTGCCTATCAGTGCCATTGGTGATTCTAGCTGTAATCTGTACTATTGTTACTTTTGATTCCAATCTGGGCCTTCCTTTTCCAACTCAGGTGTTTGACATATACTTTCTCCTTAATGAAGAAAACGTCATAGCCCTTGTTTTGAAGTTGAGATACAAAGAGTAAGCCCATCCTCAACCTTGGCAGATACAACACATTGGTTGCCTAAAGCCGCTCTCCTGCTTCAGTTTGAAAGACTACATTACCTATTCCTACTGGGGTACACTTTGCCTTATTTCCAATGGTGATCTGAAAATTTATTCTTTCTTCTTGATAATTTGAAAAACATTCTTGAATTCCTGTCATATGCCAGGAAGCTCCACTGTCTATGTACCAAACCTTTGAGGAGGCAGAGCTTGCTAGGCAAGCGACTTCTTCTTTCAATTTGGAAGTTAACATAGAAAAATCATGATTCATGTCCCTTGTGCATTCTTCTGGAAATCTGCGCGAGTCCCTTTGAGTTGATGCCTCTGCATCATGCTCTTGGCCCATAGTCGATTTTTCTCTCCTGTTGCCGGATCTCTGCTCTGATACCATGTGAAAATTTCTAAACTAAAATTCTACTGCAGCAACTTATTTATTTTACCTACTTATTCTTCATAATAAGTTATTTATGAAATCCCTTCAACAAATATTAAAATAAATTCTACTGTAGCTATCACACAATTACACAGAAAAATACATGCACAAGAACCAATCACATCAACGCAGTTGTTTTTGGACAATTGTCCCTGGAAAAACTCAATGCGGGAAAACCGGTGCAATAGATGAGGATTTTATTAATCTTCAGCAGCAATTGCTTTTACAAGGAATGATTTTACAGAGAAACTGAAAGAAAACACTTGACACTTTCCCTTGCAATTCTCTAACACTTTGGAGACCCTTCTCCCACTCCTGTGTCTCCTCTGCGTCACTCTGCGTGGCTCAACGTGGATCTGAGTGGCTCTGCATCCCTCTCTGTCAGCCTTGTGAGGGCTCCGTCTCTCCTCTGGACTGCGTCTCGCTATGCACTGTCTCTCACTGTCCCTGCGTCACCTCCTCCTCAGACATAGCTTGCTGCTGATGCCCTCTTCTTCCTCCACCCTGCAACTCTCCCTCTGAAATCGATCTCCTTCTTTTGAGAATTGATTTTCATTGAGATACTGAGTATCTACCGGTGTGTCTCCAAATGATCCTTAAGTCTTCTCTTATACTTTTCTTGTTGATGAATCAACGACCGAGATTAAGTCTCTAATCAACGACTAAGATTAAACCGACTTGATCCTCGTCTCTTAAAAGCTTCTCACCCTTATCTTTATTAATGCCCATTAATATTTTTATTTTCCTAAGTTTAGACTTAGGATCCCATTAAAAATATTAATTATTTTAATAACTTCTCATCCGGGTGGAATTTCTCAAAACTATTTCTGGGTCTTGGAGATCTCATGTGCCTTAGCCTCTCCACCAATTTTCATGGCTAGAGCACATTCGATGCTACCAAAAGTCAACACTCAACACATCTTCCCTGTGACTAGAATCTAAACGTTTAATTTATTTCGCCAATTGACTGCATGGTTGGGTTCACCTCATGGATATTGACTAGTTGATTTTGCTAGATAGGTTTATGATGAAAATTATGGATCATTGTACTGTCTCTTTGCTAAATCATTCATTGATAGTCTATGAAGAAGAAGAATTCGAAAGGGTTTTCCCCTTAGTGGGTTTTGACTTGGTCTCTGACCAATCCTGGTGTCTTTATGTGTGAATGTTTTTCTTCTATTGTTCCTTTATGTTCCGCTGCATTTATGATGATGTTATTTCTATATAATTGCGTATGTTGTTGAATAATGTTGTAAATCTGAATAATGACATGATCTTATGGGGTGAATTTAATATGCAAATGTTGAAATGCAATTATCAAAGAAAAGAACAATATAGCCCTAAGAAAAATTAACATGGGATCAAGTTGGGCTGAAGAAAAGTCATTGAAGATCACCCCTATGAAGACACCATTAATGGAAGCAAGAGAATATGGTGGAGACCTAAAAGAATGTTAAGGTTTGAAGGTAACCCTAGGCTATTTGTGCATTAGGGTTTGATGGATATTATGAGGTTAGGGGTTGGAAGAAACCCTGGTTTATGACAAAGATTTGAGATATGCAATCTAGAAACCCTAGCATGATCAATGTAAAGATGTTCAAGCACTTGTGACAGATTTGATGAAGCCCTAGATGGGATAGTCTCAATTAGGCCTTGGTTATTGATGAAGTTGATGAATATATTGAAGGCAACAATGTTATATGGATGATGGATAGTCATGTCTCTTGAATGTTGGTTCAAGAGGGAGATGATCACCTCTCATTGAAGATAAGTACTTTCTCGATTTATGTTACTCCTTTATGTCTTTACTTTTGTTTAGATCATTGATTATACTTCTTGCATGTATATTTGAGTACTTGGATACTTCTAACTCCTTGATGATATGAGATAAGTGGATACTTCTTGAGAATCATGGCTAGTGCAGGAAGAGAAGGAGGCACTTGATGAAAGGTTGACAAAGTGTTCCATGCTGCCAATGTCACTACACACGGGTATCGAAATACTACAAGGTATATATGATGTATTGTTTCAATGTTATGTTTAAGCTGCAAATATTGGATGACAAGGTAAGCCCTAAGGTATGATGAATGACTCATATTGCATATGAAAGTAGGTTTGATTGATGGTACTTATGATGAGATGGTGCACTTGGTATTGAACAAGTATCTTACATTCTATTAAGTCATGGTAAAGCTACTTATAAACATTGATTTTTGATATACTTGGCAAAGTATCTTACATGATGAATTTCTAGATTTTGTGAAGCAAGCTAGATACATTGTTTTTGATATGATGACTTGATACTATTGTTAATGCTTGTGACAAGCATGATAACCATGTTATAACCATGTTCATAGAAGTGTAACAATAAGATTGTTGCTCAAGATCCCCTTGTTGACCTTGGCTTAGTAATTTTGACAATATAGTAAATCTGGATACCTTGACTTGATAAAGCTATGTAAGTGATATTGTGTTCATGATCTTTGATGAAAGTTTGATGTCATGATGAAATAGTTGGTGCTAACATGTTATGGCCATGATGGATATATGTTTTGGAACTTGATATAGTTTGATTTCATGATCTAACAGTTTTGTTGATGCATGATAGTATTATGATAGACAGGTTGATAATGATGAAGTCTAAAGTGGTTGCTCATTAAGAGGGAGAGTCCTCATAAGATCTCTTCACCTATTATCATTTGAATTAAATATATGGATTCTTTGCTGTTGAAATAAGTTTTCTGGACATAAATAGACAAATATCTGACATTGTTTGTCTGCAGCAAGTTCTGGTGTAAGAAGAGAGGGTTTCCCTTAGTCTAAGCTCGGAAGCAAGCTTAAGAGTTCAGTTGTAGCCTCCCAACCGCACGAAAGAAAGCTTAAGAGTGCGGTTGTAGCCTCTCAACCGCACGAAAGAAAGCCTATGGGTGCAGCTATGCTTATAGGTGTGAAAATTCGGAAACCCCGAATCTTATTGCAACAACTGATTAAGTTTCTTCTATTTGTTAAATAAACTGTACAAATTATTTACTACATCCTATGGTAAATATCAAAACTAATACACTGCAGCCTTCACAAATACAATACCGCGGAAGAAAAATAATGTTGGAAGAATAGATGCACACACACACAAGTACACAATTATTTTTGGACCAATGTCCCAGAAAAACCCAACTTGGGAAAACTGGTGCAGCAACTGAGGGTTTTATTATTATGCAGTAGTAAATCTGAGTACAAATCTATGGAATCTCAAATCTAGCTTTCCATACAAAGAAAATGACTGACAAAAGGCTAGTGACAAAAATCTCACTTTGTTAAGTTATGGTATGTTCTATGCTTATAACAATTTACTTCTTTTTCCTATTATATTCCACCGATTAGCAATCACATGTACATAAAGTAAAGTGCAGATAGAACATTAAACGATCGACAGAAAACAAGCCAAGACAAGAGACACAAGATGTGGCGGCTAGCCAGGGACAAACCCCACAATGTGTGGGGAAACCCTTTGATCAAATCTTCTTTTATCTTCAATAATTCAACAGAGAGAAATAGTACAATAAATCTGATTCATATCAGCAGTAGCAAACCCTAGATCAGTAGCATCAGCGTTAGCGGCTTCATTATCAAACTAGGGCAGACCATATCTCACAAACCGACCGTCGGATTGACTTCATTCCACCACCAAAAGTTTCGGCTTCCAGAGGAGGTTCAGATGAACCTACAGCGCAGTTCAGATGAGGAGATCTTCTAGGCCACGCAAGTCAATCTTTACTTCTGTAGTTGCAGCTTCAGTGTCAGCGGTTTCCGTCTTCAAACTAGGGCAGTTGATATCTTACAAACCGTTCGTCGGATTGACTTCATTCCACCACCAAAAGTTGCAGCTTTCAAAGGAGGTTCAGATGAACCTACAGCGCAGTTCCAAAGAGGAGATCTTCTAGGCCACGCAAGTCAATCTTTACTTCTGCAGTTGCAGCTTCAGTTTCAGTAGTTTCCGGCTTCACATGTGTGAGAGAGAGAGACCCATTTCAGCGCAGTAGAGAAGAGATTCATATCTGCGTAGTAGAGAGAGAGAGATGTGATGAGATGAGTGAGTCCAAATGAGGAAAAGTCCTCTTATATTTATACACAACGTTGGTGGGTGAATAGATGCGACTGTTGGGCTTCTGAGCCTACATGAGTTGTAGGTCGGCTTGATAATAATTCCATAATCAAAATAAATTCATATCTCCATGAATACTTATCGGAATTGGATGATCTTTATATCAATCCTACACCTCTCGACGAGAGGAATCTAATAAAAATATTATTAGCCATGAATAAGATGACCCACATGAAGTTTTGCCCTGGTTGCCAATTTTAACACTCCCTCTCAACCATGGAGAACTTTATCTGCAATCTGTCTATCAGTCGTTACTATTCATCCATCAAATGCACTGCCTTGTACAGCCTGACCCTTGCCCTGCTCTGCTCTATTTTGCCTGTTCTGCTTTGTCTTGTTCTGCCCTGCACTGATCTGTACTGTTTTGTTCTGTTCTGCTCTACTCTTGCATTGTTCTGTTCTACTCTACTTTTGTCCGAATTATGAAGAAGAAGAAATGATCGAGGATGTATCATACTGACTCAAAGTCAGTCTCAGAGTATGTACCACTGGTCCCAGACCAGTCTCAACCAACCCAAAGTCAGCGTCATAGTGAGTACAACTCCAATGGTCCCAGACCAATATCATCCTCCACTGACTCAAAGTCAGACTCAGAGTATGTACCACTGATCCCAGACCAGTCTCAACCGACCCGAAGTCAGCGTCATAGTATGGTACAACTCCTACCACTGGTCCCAGACCAGTATCATTGATCCTAGATCAATGGAGGTCATCCTAGTGTAGGGAGTACAGTAGTTACAACGATGCGTCCATCGGTACTACTATGGTCCCTAACTTCATTTCCCTGCTCATTGATCAGATGAGAGGTACTTCCCATGAGTCCCAGACTGCATGGGTAGGATTCCTCGACAGGAGAACTAATCAATCCTGTCCTCACAGGAGAACACATCAATCCTGCTACAATTGCCATGGAGAACACATCAATCCAGGCTGCCATGGAGAACACATCAATCCAGGCCTCACAGGAGAACACATCAATCCTGCTACACAGGAGAGCGAATTATCCTGTTCCACAAGAGAGCGAATCATCTTGTCCCACAAGAGAGCGAATCATCTTGTTCCAGCGTGCACCACTAGGGGAGGGTGAGTCACCCTGTGGTCATATGTTGCTCCAGTAGGAACCGCAAGCCCTCAGAGCTCCCAAAGCTCAATGTATGCAACATGCAGGACCCTTGTACAAGGGTTTCTTGCCGACTCCAAGTCGTTTGGTAAAATCACAGATTAGATCTTTCCTCGGGGCTTTGACAAGGTGTATCAACCTGTACATCATCTTAATGTGATGGAGCTTCCTTGCTCATCGACTTACCATATCCCAGATGATGTCTATCTGCTAGAGCAATTGACGAATACGGGATTCCTCAATAATTGAATCCCACCTCTGGTTGTTACAGAGAATCACAATGGTATCCAATGTAAATCCAAACAGCTTTCGCAACTAGACTGCCTCACACGAGGTTATGCTAGCAACAATATATCCTGCTTCGGTGGTGCTCAAAGCCACCGACTTTTGTTTCCTGCTCATCCAGGATATCGAAGCAGATCCCAAGGTGAAACAACACTCGGAAGTGCTCTTACGGTCCTCCACATTGCCTGCCCAGTCAGCATCTGTGTATCCAAATAGTCTCACATCTCTGGCAATGTATCTTAACCCATAAGTGATAGTGCCACGAAGATATCTCAGCAGATTCTTGGCACCAATCCAGTGAGGCTCAACCAAATATGAGCTCACAATGCTAACTGCAAAACATATGTTCGGACGGAGGTTCACCAAGAACATCAATGCGAATGAGTTTTTGAAACTCAGAGGCATTTCCCAAGTCTGGTCCGACATCACTACCATATAACTTCTAAAAGTTAAGATCCTCGAGGTAGTCACAGGCTTGCAGTCCATTATACCGAATATTTCCAATATATTTACCACATATTTTCCTTGAGATAGGAAAATTTCCCTTGGCTTCTGCCACGCTTCAAGTCCTTGGTCCTTCATTTCAAATTCAGAAGCCATCTCCCTCTTACATTTGTGAATGAGAGGGTTTGCACTTGTTAGAAGGAGGTCATCCACATACAACACCAGTATGAGAGGCTTGTCATCTTCAACCTTAAAGTAAAGGTTAGGATCAGCTTCACTCCTAGTGAATCCCAGCTTCATCAAGTAGCTATCGGTCCTCTCATACCATGCTCGGGGTGCTTGCTTCAGCCCATAGAGAGCTTTCTTCAACCTGCATACATGAGATTTTCGATCATAAATCTCAAATCCTTCGGGTTGCTCCACGTAGACCTCTTCTTTGATCGAGCCATGCAAGAACGCAGTCTTGACATCCATCTGATGTAGGTTCCATCCTTGTGAAGCGGCAAGGGCTATGATCGAGCGGATGGTCGTATATCTGGCAACAGGTGCAAATATCTCATCATAGTCTATACCTTCCTTTTGGGAGAAACCTCGAGCAACAAAACGAGCCTTATACTTTTCTGTGCTTCCATCTGCTGCATGCTTTATCTTGTAAAGCCATTTGGAAGTAACAACAGTCTTGTCCTGGGGTCTGGGAACTACTTCCCAAACATCATTCTTTATGATAGACTCATATTCTTCGGTCATAGCATCCTTCCATACTTGATGCTTGACGACATCTGAGAATGACGAAGGCTCATTTTGTATGATCGTGCTCATGATGGTCAGGTATCCTTGATACCTATGGGTTTCTTACTTTCACGAAAGGTTCCTCGGGGTGCAGCATGTCCTTCAGCATCATCAAGTAACCCCTTAAGCCATGAAGGCCTCTTCCTAGAAGAGGAAGGCTCATATGGAGGAGGATCAATCAGATCCATGGGTTCTTCTACATCAGGCATTGATTCATCATCCTTTTCTTTCGGTTCCCTGGTGTCGGCTTCTTGAGAGCTCCTCAAAGTCGGAAGATTGATCACCTTGCTGAGAGCCATATCTTCGTCAAAGGTGACATCATGACTAATTATGACTTCCCTTTGACCGGCTACATAGATTCTATAGCCTTTAGTATTTTCACCATAGCCGACGAAAATTCCCTTCTTTCTAGATGCTCCCAATTTATTTCCTTTCTCTTTCGGCACATGAAAGTATACAAGGCTTCCAAAAATTTTAAAATGAGAAACATCAGGTTTCTTACCGGTGAATTTTTCTTCAGGAGTCTTGGAACCCAATGCTTGATGAGGGCATCGATTCTGTACATATACAGCAGTGTTTGCAGCTTCAGCCCATAGAAACTTCGGAAGTCTTTGATCATGTAGCATGGCCCGGACAGCTTCCATCATCGTGCGATTCTTCCTTCTCACCACACCATTCTGCTCAGGAGTATGTGGTGTAGTAGTCTCCCTCTTAATGCCAACCTCAGGTATGTCCGAGTGAACCAATTGTAATATATCGGAGGTCTTGCTTTGGCTTGAGGGGAATGGTCCCCTTTTGAGCTTTCCTTCGACACATCCTGGACATACACCTTCTTTCTCTACTCAGAATTCGGGCATCCCTGTTACCATCTGTCTTACATCGGGTAGAGCTTTGTAATGAAGGTGGGCAAACCTCCGATGCCAAAGTTCGGACTAAATAGTTGTGTCACAAGACATGACACCTAGCGGACTTCCATCGACCTGATATAATGAATCAACACTAAACCCAAGAGTAAAGGCATCTTTAACATTATTTTTCCATATACATACCTTGCCATCGCTGAAGGTTACCTTGTAGCCTTTGTCTTCCATTGCCGAGATGGACACTAGGTTCCTTTTGAGGTCAGGTGCATTTAATACATCCTAGAATTTCTAGCCTTCTTGAATGCTTGTCCTCTTCCTTGATTCCCAACTCTCCTCTTACCGTTGCTGTTGAATTTGTCATTCCTTTGATTGACATCAGAGGGATTTCGAGTTGCACCACTGCATACTGTACCATGCTTCTCTAATCATGATTATCATCATGCTGCCCATGTCCATGATTTTATCCATCATAATGCTGCTCAAACTAGTGTGCATCATCATCATGCTATTCTATATGTCCATGATCTCATGTTGCCCTTTATGTCCATGATCTCATTCATCATGATGCTCATGATCTCATACATAGTGACTTGCTTTATCGCAAATGTAACATCGTCATTTTCTTCCACCCTTAAATCCAGCCTTTAATTCCTCGAAACCAGGAATTACATTATAGTTCAAAAGAGTAGTCCTGAACACATACCATTAAAATGGCAATCCTCCAAGAGTTGTGAGTGCCATTTCTCTGTCAGTGATAGTTTCCCCAATAGATAGGAGATCGTTCTTGATCTCGGTGATTCTTAAGAAGTATGCTTGCATACTTTCATCTTTACCCTTCTTGATTTCCCTCAGCTTATTTCTAAGAAACAAAACTTGATTTGCATCATTAACTTTAAATAAACTCACCAGTCTATCGTAGATTTCCTTGGAGGTGTCCAGTTCAGAGATGTAGGCCACTAAGTGCTTGTCGATAGAGTCCCGGATGATCTTCTATCGTTTTGACTTCTCCATTTTTCATTTGTTCCAGGCAACAGCGGATGCATTTGATGGAGGCTCAACAATATTGCCTCTCACATGATCCAACACTCCTTAATTCTCAAGGGTTAGATCGATAGACATCTTCCATCCGTGATAGTCAGCTTTCAGCAGGAAAGAGTGTTGAGGACCCCATAGTTCTTTTAGGATAGCCTTGCCAATATTCTCTTCGATGATTGCTCTTGTTCTTGCTCGGGCTTTGTCTTCACCTCAGCTCTGATACCATGTTAAGTTATGGTATGTTCTATGCTTATAACAGTTTACTTCTTTTTCTTATTATATTCCACCGATTAGCAGTCACATGTACATAAAGTAAAGTGCAGATAGAACATTAAACGATCGACAAAAAACAAGCCAAGACAAGAGACACAAGATGTGGCGGCTAGCCAGGGACAAACCCCACAATGTGTGGGGAAACCCTATGATCAAATCTTCTTTTATCTTCAATAATTCAGCAGAGAGAAATAGTACAATAAATCTGATTCATATCAGCAGTAGCAAACCCTAGATCAGTAGCATCAGCATTAGCAGCTTCATTATCAAACTAGGGCAGAGCATATCTCACAAACCGACCGTCGGATTGACTTCATTCCACCACCAAAAGTTTCGGCTTCCAGAGGAGGTTCAGATGAACCTACAGCGTAGTTCAGATGAGGAGATTTTCTAGGCCACGCAAGTCAATCTTTACTTCTGCAGTTGCAGCTTCAGTTTCAGCAGTTTCCGTCTTCAAACTAGGGCAGTCGATATCTTGCAAACCGTTAGTCGGATTGAATTCATTCCACCACCAAAAGTTGCGGCTTTCAAAGGAGGTTCAGATGAACCTACAGCGCAGTTCCAAAGAGGAGATCTTCTAGGCCACACAAGTCAATCTTTACTTCTGCAGTTGCAGCTTCAGTTTCAGCAGTTTCCAGCTTCACATGTGTGAGAGAGAGAGACCCATTTCAGCGCAGTAGAGAAGAGACTCATATCTGCGCAGTAGAGAGAGAGAGATGTGATGAGATGAGTGAGTCCAAATGAGGAAAAGTCCTCTTATATTTATACACAACGTTGGTGGGTGAATAGATGCGACTGTTGGGCTTCTGAGCCTACATGAGTTGTAGGTCGGCTTGATAATAATTCCAAAATCAAAATAAATTCATATCTCCATGAATACTAATCGGAATTGGATGATCTTTATATCAATCCTACACCTCTCGACGAGAGGAATCTAATAAAAATATTATTAGCCATGAATAAGATGACCCACATGAAGTTTTGCCCTGGTTGCCAATTTTAACACACTTCCACCAGTGGTTCGACACTAACCTTAGCTCAAGATGAGCTGCAACTTATTGCCTCTATGTCACACTACGCAGATCTGTGTCAGCCTTGCTTGGACCAATGACTCTCTCACTCTGTTGATCAGTTGCTACTCTGGAAACTCGATCTTTTGGCCTTCGGGCCCCCACTGCGGCCCCTGCAACTGAATCATGACTTATGAACAAAATACGAATCTCCCTCTAAAGCTCTGCGCTACCTCTCTGCACCACGTCAATCTCTCTGTGGAGTACGCTGTCTCTCTGCTATGCACTCATCGGACTAGAAAAACTTCCTTCCAGCCTTACTATCCTTGCCCCTCTCTCATTGCTTCGAAACTACTGAATAACCTTCGGCAACACACAATTGCTACATTGGAGCCCGATTTCCCAGTAATATCGATTTCGTTGCTCTCAAGTGTGTTCTCCAACCCCCGTCGAATTTCTTCTTATAATATCTTTTTGAGGCTTCAATGGCCACAATTAAAACATAATTGATGGCTAAGATTAACTAGAACTCGATCCATGTCTTTTTCTAGAAGATTTCACCATGATTTAATTAATATCCTTTAATTAATTAGTTTTCCTAAGTTTAGACTTAGGCACCATTAAAAAAAGATTAATTATTTTAATTAAGTCATCTCTAGGTGGAATTTCGAGAAATGATTTCTGGGTTTTGGAGAATACATGTATTCTAGCCTCACCACCAAATTTCGTGGCTAGAACACATCTGATGCTAAAAAAGTCAACACTCCCTCTTAGTGAGGAATGTGTTCTAGCGCTGCGACCTAGTGAAGCAACACTCTGTCTTTGCACCACCTCTTGTTATGCTGCTGATGTTTGGCTGCTTCTTCCCACTAATTGCTGTGCAACTTTGATAAACATTTCATCCGTGCTGCTACTGGCCCTGCTGAACTGTTGCCAACACTGCATCTGCACTGCAACTCCATTCTCCATCTGCTACTGCTGCAACTGCAACAACTGCAACAAAAAAGCATCTAAAATTACTGAATCAACTGTGGTTAGTATGATGCATCTGTCACTCGAGTCCTGACTACTGCTAGACTCTGCATTGTCACTGAGGCCTTTGCGCTGCTGCTGACTTTGCATCGTGCCAACTGCACTACTGCCGACTCTGTTATGCGCTGCTCAGTATTTAATCGCTACTAGTTATTGCATCTGTCACTCTAGCACCTGACTAGACCAACTGCCACTGGTCCATCCTGCTACTGCATGCTATGGGATCTCGTAGCAAGGTATTGATTCATAAGGTGGACCTTTTCAAGAATCCAACCCATCCTGTAGCTCTCTGGGGCTACAAAGCCAAATCACCCCACCTCACCCTTGGAGGTATCTCAGTGATCATGGCAAACTCTTCCTCCAATCTAGAAGATAGCCTGTTGATATCTGCGGATGCAGCCTACTGATCTGGCTTCTCCTCTTTGTCCTTCTTTTTGAGAGGACATTGAATTTTGTAATGGCCAAGCTCACCACACCTGAAGCACTTGACCTTGGAAACGCCCGTCTTCCTCTTGCGCTGCTCCTGTTGCCCTTGATGCGAGGGCCACATCTTCCTCTTCCTTTGCTTGCTTCATCCCATTATCGCTGCTACCACTGATGGTGCTCTTCACCAAATCTTGCCTCATCTCCTCCTACTGTAGATCAACCCACATACGATCCCAATCTAGTAGTTTTTCTTTGCCCATTATACTCTGGACGAAAACTTTCCATTCTTTGGAGACACTATTTAGAGCTAATTGCACCAATTTTGTAGGTTAGGGTGCTGACCCTACTGAAAACAGCTTGTCCCGGACATCCTGAAGCCTAGTAAGGAAGGGGTCTATACACTCCCCTTTCTGCATCCTCGTGCATCTCAACTTCTCCTCAAGATACATCTTCAGTTGCTTAGAAGATCCTTTGTACAATGTAGCAAGTGCCTCCCACAACTCTCGGGTGGTATATTTGCTAGCTATGTGAGATACCACATGATCTCGAACCCCATCGAGAATCAACCTCTTTTCTTTTGCCATCTCCTTCTTGTACTTCTTAAGTGGATTTGCATCTGCGGGTACATCTACCACACTATCGATGTAAGTCTTGAGATCATGTTCATCTAGAAGGTAGAAAATTCTAGCCTTCCAGATCACATAGTTGGAGGCTCCCTCCAACTGATGTTGATCTCTCAACCCTATTGATGCCATCTCTCAGAAATGTCGAATTCCTCTTGTTCTCCTCTGTGCAGCTATTGCCCAACTATTCACACTCCCTTCTGGAGTGAGAAACTCTGCACACAACCACTTTTGCTCTGCTAGGAAAATTCGAACTTTTGGGCTAGAAGTCCCCTGAGGAAAGAATTCCCTCAGTGTGTGCTCTTCCTCCCTCTTGACACTATTTTTCACTAGCAAACTGTTGCTACTCCCTCTGCCTCTGTCAATCTTCGATCTGGAAAATTTAGTTTCTTTGTCGACTCTCTCAGAAAAATAAATTTCCTGAAAAACTGACCCTCTTGGCCCAAGGGACTGCACTACCTTAGAGGGTTTCAAACAACTGCGGCTACAGAGATTCGAACTACTCCTTCCTTCTGCACTGCACTCTCCGGCTTACAACGTGGCCCTAATACCATGCGAAAATTCGGAAACCCGGAATCTTGCTGCGACAACTGATTAAGTTTCTTCTATTTTTTAAACAAATTGAACAAAATATTTACTGCATCCTACGGTAAATATCAAAACTAATACACTACAACCTTCAAAAATACAATACTGCGTAAGGAAAATAATACTCGAAGAATAGATGCGCACACACAGACAAGTAAGTAGTTAGTTTTGGACCAATGTCCTCGGAAAAACCCAACTTGGGAAAATCGGTGCAGCAGCTGAGGGTTTTATTATTATGCAGTAGTAAATTTGAGTACAAATCTATGGAACCTCAAATCTAGCTTTCCATACAGAGAAAATGACTGACAGAAGTCTAGTGAGAAAAATCTCACTTCCATCGTTGATCCGACACTGACCTTAGCTCAAGATGGGCTGCTCCTTGTTGTCTCTGCGTTGCCTCTGCGTCACACTACGCAAATCTACGTTAGCCTTGCTTAACCAGCATCTCTCTCACTCTACTGATCAACTGTTGCTCTGGAAACTCGATCTTCTGGCCTCCGGGCTCCCACTACGGTTCCTGCCACTGAATCCGACTTCTCCTTAGCAAAATACAGATCTCCCTCTGAATCTCTGCGTTGCCTCTCTACACTTGATCAGCCTCTCTGTGGAGTACACTATCTCTCTGCTATGCACTCACCGGACTGGAAAAACTTCCTTCCGGCCTTACTATCCTTGCCCCTCTCTCACTGCGTCGAAACTACTGAATGAGCTCCGACAACACACAACTGCTACTCTGGAGTTCGATTTCCTAGTAATATCAAATTCCTTGCTCTTAAGTGTGTTCTCCAACCCCCATCAAATTTCTTCTTATTATCTCTCGTTGAGGCTTCAACAACCAAGATTAAAACATAATCGATGGCTAAGATTAACTAGAATTCAATCCATGTCTTCTTCTAGAAGATTTCACCATGACTTAATTAATATCCTTTAATTAATCAGTTTTCCTAAGTTTAGACTTAGGCACCATTAAAAAAGGATTAATTATTTTAATTAAGTCGTCTCTCGGTGGCATTTCCAGAAACGATTTTTGGGTTTTGGAGAATACATGTGTTCTACCCTCTCCACCAAATTTTGTGGCTAGAACTGATCCTATGCTACAAAAATCAACAATAGGTCACAAAATTGAAGCTTTATGCATAAAATCAGGAATACACCAGAAGTATGACAGTCCTATAGATATGGAGATGACTTTAGAATGTCCTATGAGCGGGGAAGTTTGAATGTTTGACATACTATAGAGAAGGTAAACATGTTGACTAAACTTGTGTTTGCAGGGGACCGGAATATGCATATTAGTAGGTTATTTTGATTTGATCATTGAAGTTAGTAAATGATAATATTTTATAACAATTGCAAGGTTTTGACAAGATTTTGCTTATTGATTTAACTTAGTTGGCTTGGATAATTGATGATGCCTTAGAAATTTGACGTGATGCTTGATATTTCATAGACATGTTTTGGCTTATGGATTGTTTGAATTCACAGTGATAACAAGTTAGAGTTTTGGATGTGATTTGATATTTGATGACTGATGATTTGCCTTGATGACAGTGCTATGTGGGCATAGTGACTTTCAATGATTGATGTTGAAATTGATTTTGTATTGATTTCATTGGCTTTGGCACATTGGTTGAAGTATAAACAATTGTGACTTATCCTTGGTATATGCATTCACATCTAGTGACAGAAATAATTCATATTATGATTATGTGAATGGCCTAATGGAATTTGATATTGCTTAAATTTATTGACATGACAATAGATGAAGTCATGACTTGGTATTTGGATATGAGCTCTACCTATCACCTGGTCCAAAGAGTTTATTACAGTGATATTGGCAGAAACTTTTATGATTTTGATATTAGTTTTGATCTGTCATCTAAGGCTTGATAAGATGACTTGGTTGGTTTGATTGCACAATATTGGTTTGGTCAAGTGTTATGTTCGCAAAAACCATTCTATGAAGCAACCTCTCCAAGCCTGGTATGTCCGCATTGACAGTTATTTGGTGAAGCTAGGACGATGTGTTGATCCCAACATCTAATTCAAAAGGGGTCCAAGGTATGACTTTGATTTTACTTTTATATGTTGATGATCTACTCTTGACAGGTAATGAGCCTCTGATGATCAAAGTAAGAGGGAGTTGGCTTCTGAAGCTCGAAATAATGAATCATGGCATGATGAATCACTTTTTGAAGTTTGGAAAAGAAAATCTATATTGTGAAGCTATTGAAGAGTTTTTGAAAAGTGGAAATGCAAATCCTTGGACACTCCGATTGAATTTCAAGAAGTTATGAAGAGATATTGTTGAACCTGCCTTGGCAACCAACAGTCGATTGAAGCATTGATGTTTTGTGTGAACACCTGTCCGTATATATATGTCTTGCATAGATCAACTTGAGTGAATTCATGATTGAGCCTCTTCATACACATTGAGATGTCGCCGAGCACACTTCATTTTTGCATGGAATGATCGAATTTTGGCCTAAGGCATTCTTCCTGTGATATGTGACTGCATAGATATATTGATGTTGTTTGGATTGTTATTGATGAGATGACCACATCTGGGTGCTGCCTTAATATGAGATCTGCCATGATATTTTTGGATGAGAAGTTTGTAGCTTTAAGTACGACCGAGGTTGAGTACTATGATGTTGGCATGGCTAGTTGTAGACAGGTTGAAGAAGTTCTTTGAGAGTTGTTTGAGGAGGTTCTAGATATGACAGGGAGACATTGCCGTAATGTTGAGTGGGATCAGATTGGCAGAGAAACCCGTATATAGCTGACACTGAGATCTCTTCATATATTGAGACAGCGCTGCTGTACGAGACAAGCTTAGACTTGTGGTTGTTGCCTCCGTGAGAGGGAGGATGAATAAGGTATCATTTTGTGATATATATTTTTGTTCTAATATAATATTTGATTTGATGTCCTGCATGAACAGGAGACTGTTGCTATTTGCGACATGATGATATGAGCGCAATGATATGTTTCTAATCTACAGAGTTCAGGACTGATCGAGAACACTGAGCCAACTCTTCCCCCCTGTCTAAGCTCCCAGGGTGAGGAATTGAGATGGAGGGCTACTAGGGTTGAGGGAACTCTGGACAATAGGTGTGCGTGATCCCTACTTTTGCAGTGGGTTGGGTATCTCCCCTATTGTCACCCATAGGGTGTGTGTGATCCTTGTTTGTTTTGACAAGTCAGGTATCTACCCCTATCTTGGTCTATGGAGAGTATACCCCAGTTGGCATCATACCCATAAGATGGGCTTGTTAGGATTGTCCCTCCTCGTTTGGCCAACGGGTTGAGGAGGCTTGGGGGTGTGTGATCCTTACCTTTGGTAAGTCGGGTATCTCACCCAAGCTCGGATTATGATGCAAGTTTTCTACCATATGACTATTGAGGGTCATTGTTGGGAAGATCATTGGGCAATAGGATGGGTTGAGATGTGCTCCCCAATATCCCCTATTGCTCGATATGGGGTAGAAGATGTTTTACTCGCCCATGGGATTCTGGGTTGAGATGTGCTCCTTGATGTGATTTTGGGTTGAGATGTGTTCCCTGATGTTGTTACAGATTGAGCTAGGCTCTCCGATGTTGATGCGGGTCGTAGTTTTGTCTCACCGCTGATGTTTCCTGGGTTGTAGCATTGGGCTCCCCGCACCTAGTAATTCTGGGTGGTAGCAGTGGCTTCCCGTTAAATAGAGGGTGGTAGCTTAAGCTCCCCTCCGATATCAAGTTCTTCTTTTAGATTCGAGAATGTTCAACATATGAGTAGAGACAATCAAGAGATAAGCATGAAGAAGCAGAGATAAACCGAGATGAATAGTGACGACATTTGTTGATGAGATACTTGAGATTGGATATGATTTGATGACAGGATACTTGCGATGATTAGATGATGTAGTTGGAATTTCTCACTAGCTGAGACAGAGTGTTAAGTTGACAGCTCAGTGACAAATTCCAACCATGGGATGAGATTCCTCTTTTCTAGAAGACAACTTTTGCCTATTGAAGTGCTCAATTTGGAGAAGGGAAAGTGTATTTTTGAATTAAAGCTCACATGTGCATATTTGATCAGGGCGGCCCTAAAGGAAATTGGACACCATTGGAAGGCTATAAATAAAAGTGACCTCAACCTCATTTGGACATGATCATGAGACATTATTCTATTCTCTTCTTTGGCTTGGCTCACATACGTTTTAGGCAAGTTCGCAAACATTGGTTGGCACAGGTTCGAAATTGCAGGGTGTGAAGCTCACATCTCTGTTTTTAGGGTTTTGCGTCTCAGCCATAGGCATGTCATGGAGAAATTTCGATTGCAGTCGCAGGGATGTCATGGAGAAATTTCGATTGAAGCCTTTCAGCCACATGCATGACACATCTTCCTTGCGACTGGGACGTAAAGGTTGAATTTTTCAGTTGAAGTTGACTGAAGATTTCGCTAGTTGACTGCAGAGTTTGGGAGCTGACCTTAATCAGTAACAGTTGATCACATGTTTTTGAATTTGGGTTTTCAATTATTGGCATGGTTGGGTTCATCTCATGGATATTGACAAATTGATTTTGCTGGATAGGTTTATGATGAAAACTATGGGTCATTGTACTCTCTCTTTATTGAATCATTCAATGACAATCTAATAAGAAAAAGAATTTTAAAAGGTTTCCCCCGTATTGGCTTTTTCCCTGGTCTCTGACCAATCCTGGTGTCTCTCTGTGTGAATGCTTTTCTTCGATTGTTCCTTTATGTTCTGCTGCATTGATGATGATGTTGTTCTCTCTATATAATTGCATATGTTGCTAAATAATGTTGTAAATCTGAATAATGACATGATCCTATGGGGTGAAATTAATATGCAAATGTTGAAATGAAATTATCAAAGCAAAGAATAATATAGCCCTAAGAAAAATTAACAGTCTCCTCAAAAGGAGCAGGCAGGACAAGGACAGTTAGAGGGTGAGAGTAGGAGGCACTTTTGCTGGTGGAGGCCCGGGTTTAGGTATCAGGGGCCTGAGAAGGAGGTTGAGCATGAGGCTAAGGGCACGCAGGGTTGTGAGGAACACGTAGATATACTTAGAGTGATGCAGGATTCACCCTTGTTGGAGATTCCTTTGATAGCTCCGACTAACACCTAGGGGGAGAGAGTAGAGCATACCACTCATAGGGTAATCCATTGATGGGGTGCCAGGAGACACAGATGTATCCACCATTGATGAGTTGCTAAGAGACACTAAGTTATCCACCATTGATGAGGTGCCAGGAGATACAATGGTATTAGATAATGGCCGCCCACAACAGTTTCATCAGTTCGTGACTGACGTTCTAGCATTGAAAAGGAAGGCCACGAAAGTGCGAGAGGCCATTCTGCAGTAGAACGAGGAGCTGGAGGGCATGAGAGTGGTTTGTGTCGAGTCAACGACCAAACTGACTCATGTTGGGGAATGGTTGGATTCCCTAATGGTAGAACTATAGTGCACATTGGAGCATCAATACAACCCTCCTCAAACATACATAGATGTGACTTGTAGCACTAGTAGGTTACCTCTACACGTTGGTGAGAGAGAGGCCACGTCACCTAAACAGATTTTATGTGACGACCAAATCAGTGAGATGAGACGACATGAGCTACGCAAGCGACAACATGTTGAAGAATATAACTAGGTTCGATCTTCATAATTGTATTTGAGTCATAATGAAATGTATTTATCAAAAGAACGAATTTTTTTTTTTTTGTTATTATTATTATGACTTATTAAAGCATGGGTTTCATGCTTGGGTCATCATGTTTTAGGTCAAAGCCCCCATTGAGTACTTCTAGGTTTTGTCTTGAGTCATCAGAGTCACTGTCCATTTAAAGAGACCCTTCTTGGGCTTTTGAATCATGTAAAAAGAATTAATAGAGTAAAATAAGTCATTTGTCACCTCCACACCAAGTTGGCCCTTACTTGATCAAGTCGGCCTAGATGAAGGTAATTCGAACTCCAGAAAATGGTATATATACAAGCATTTTGATTCCTTTGGAGCGCACTCTTACACAAGTTCAATATCCAAGAAGAAGAAGCGGAAAATGTGTGAAGTTGCAAAAGGGGGAGATTTGCTAGAAAAGGAAAGTTGATGTTTTCTGGGTTGTCTCTCTCTCACACATGTGGATTTACTGGGCTATTTACTAGGTCAAAATTCTGCTACTGGGAAGGTCGAAATTATGGATTCTTCTGGGTCGAAGTTACTGCTGGGTCAAGGTTATTGCTAGGTCGATGTTCAGTTGCTGGGGAAGTCGAATCTATTGCTGCAAGATCAAAGTGCTAGGTTGAAGTTTTTGCTGGAAGGTTATGATCTAAAGAAGAAAGGAAGGGCTAACTTGGTGATTGGAGGAAGCTTGTGTCTTGGTCAAGGAATCTTGGATCGTCTCGTGAAACTATGAAAGGAAGAGTTGTTGACTAGGTTTTCCCCTAGATAGGGGTTTTGCCCTGGCTATCCGCCTACATCTGGTGTCTGTGATCTTCGTGTTATTGTTTTGGTAATTGCTTGATGAACTAAAGTAAAGAAGAACATAAGAAAGTTAATAAGAACATAAGAATATCACAAGTAATTATCAACATAAAGAAAATCTTTCTACATGTAGGAGAATAAGGAGTTTTAAGAAGTTTGAATAAAGGGTCATCAAGGAAAAGGATCATATAAGAAGTCAAGCCTACCATCTTCAAGAACAATGTCTAACTCAATGAAGGGAGAAAACAAATTAGAAGGAGCATCCAATTACAGGGCATGGAAAAAGAGGATAGATCTCATCCTCGAGAAGAATAAAGTCTTGGATTTAGTCAAAGGAAAAATAAAGAAGCCTACAAATGAGTCAAGTGATGCAGAAAAGGAAAAGTTTAGAGAAACAAAGATATTGGCCATGACACTAATGGTGGATGGAATAAAGGATAACCTCATCCCATATATATCCAACATAGATTCTGCTCAAGAGATGTATGAGGCATTATCCAAATTATTCATAATCAAGAATCTTGGTCAAATAGCAAGTCTTAAAAATGAACTGAGAACAATAAATATGACAAAGGAACACAATGTGGCATCCTTCTTTGTAAGAATAGCTAGAATCAAAGATGAACTCCAAGCAATCGATGAGATAGTACCTGAAAAGGAGTTTGTAATCACTACACTTCTAGGATGACTAACATCTTGGAGTTCCTTTTCATCAGGTCTCAATAGTTGGAAGGAAACTCCTACATTCGAACAATTATGGAATGCATGTAGTCAAGAAGAAGTCCTAATTTCATTAGTGAGCAATAGAGAGAATGATGAGGAGAAAGTTTCAAATGCCTATTCCACTCATCACAAGAACAAAGGAACCTTCAAGAAGTCTAAAGGGCCTGGAGGCTAAAAGGAAGATAGACCTATCCAAAATTGAATGTTACAATTGTCACAAGATGGGTCACTATAGAAGCGATTGTCCTGAGAATCCGAGGAATAGAAAGAGAAATAGGGATCAAGCAAATGTTTCCGATGAAGGACCACCAAAGAAGAACAAGAAGGAAGAATTCAAAGTCAAAGATTTATTTTCTAGGGACTCTTAGAGACTCTATCCTTCCACTCTAAAGTTTTTGAATTGTTTTGTATTTTGATTTTTAGTACTTATAGGTTTAACATGCTTTGGAAAAATATTCTTGAATTGTTATGTTAAAGTTATAGGTATCCCTTGAAATTGTATTAAGAGGGATCCCTCACCATTTCTCCAAAGATAAGTATCTTATTCCTTGTATTATCTTTTATATTTGGTTTTCCTTTTCTTATCTAAATGTGTTTGTATTAGATGCTAATATCATTTCTTTTTATATTTTCCTTGTTTAGGAAAAGCTTGCTGATATGCTCAAGGACTATTGAGAAGATCTCACAAGACAAAGCATTGGAATTGATGTCCTATAAAGTTTGTCTAGAAAACAACTCAAAAGGTATGTTTTAGATCATAAGTTTTGTTCTCTTCAAGGTATATTCATTTAAACCTGCTTTAGATTACTAACAAGTGTTATGTCTAGGACCTTTGAATCATAAAGATTCTTGTTTGGGTGATTAATCACTAGATTCAATCTACTCTCATTAAAATCATCATGTCTATGGAACCCTAAAAGGTTCTCTATAAAACTCTCACCTAAGGGTATGTCAATGATAATGTGAAAACCCTAGTCTAGTTAGGGTTATTGATGAAATCTAGAAAATACTATTCTTTTGATGTTTGGGGTTTTGATGGTAATGTCGTTTTTGGAATAGTATTATTATGGAAACCATACTCCTTTAAGGTCGTGCATTCCTAGACCTTGAGGTTTTGGTAAATTAGGGTTTATGAGTAAAATCCTTATGTATCAAGGATAAGATCCTAGCAAATGAAACCCTAGGTGTATGTTTGTCCGTCTGATCAAAACCCTAGCCTAATCAATATCATTATATGTCTGACTTTAAATGTATTGATATTTGTGTCTTAGGTTTGTCCAATATATGTTGTGGTATGCTTATGCATGATTATCCTAGATATGTATATGTGCTAACCTATTTGATGATAAGTTCTAGGGTTTGTAACTAAGCCCTAGTCAAAGCTTGATATTTTAGGATATGGTGATAGTGTTTCCATTATGATGATAAAATCTAGGGTTTACAACAAATCCTAGTCGAAGCTGGTCATATTGTTGAAACCTTAGATTGTGTTTTACTTGGTTTTATTTGTTGACATCTAAAGGCTTAGTGTCTCATGTATGGAATCTAGGGTTTGCATTAAATCCTAGTAAAAGTCTAACTTATGAATTCTAAAGTTGTTGGATGCATTATAGAACTATACTTGTTTGGATTGTTTCTAAGGTTTGAAATATAGTATAGTAGAGTATGTCATATCTTTGGAAGAAATATTGAGGCCCTAGAAATAATGAGACTGATATCTTGATTGAGTTACTGATATGATCTAGGGGTTATAACCTAACCCGAGCAAGAAGTTGAAGTTTAAAAGTATGTGTCTCTTATTATGAGCCTAAGTAAGTTTAGGTATTTGATGTCTAAAGTATAATGCTTCCATTATTCTGATATAGTTAACTCCATGCTTCTATATATGTGTTTTGATTGTACTTGCTATCTAAGTTGTGCAGATACATAATCTTCAAGACGCTGAAGATATTCGTTACTAAAGTTGATTTGGTTGATAAGCATGATAAAGGAAGTTATATGAATGATGGTGATCAAGATGACTTTGATAAGAAGGATGGGAGCCATGAAAGATTCTCCGATGTCATAGAAAGAAGTTTATCTCCCTAATTTAAGAGGGAGCCTAGATAAAAGAATGAAGGATATCTCCCCAGTTGAGAGGGAAGGCATATTATAGTCATGATGAGTACCTTGAAGAAGAAATTGGAGAATGTATATTGAGGTGTTGCTGAAAGTAGGAAAGCAAGGTCAGGTTGTAGAATATGTTGTTGCATATGATGTAGGAAAGGAAGCTGTATGATTGAGGAATCTTTTATCTAAGTCCTATTGTGATAAAGTGTAAGGCAACATATGGAAGACCCCAAAGGTTTGTGTTTACTTATGTATTTGAAACATTGTTACTGATTGGGGTTTGCATAGACAAATCTCTTGAAGTTTTGAAAGTGTGCTTGATGTTACTCATCCTTTTGATCAGGAGAGGTTTGATGTGTTGAGGCATGGTGTATGCCTGGGAGGACATTTGGCCGGCCTGTGTGTTGATGTCTAGTTCCCGAAGTAGGGAGGGTGGCATTGGTCATAAAACTCTGACCTTGTATTATGCACTTAGTTCCCTGGGTTGATGGTTAGTAAGTAAGCCTAATGGTACCTAGAGAGGTTGAAAGCTTTAGTCCATCTTAGTCCCAACCGGATAGATTGCCCTAGTCAGGAATCTAGTCTGTGGCACTGTGAGTGCCTAAACTCTTCATGGTTCATGTGTTTTGAGATCTTCCATGTACTTGTATGTATGAATACCTCCCTAGTTAAGAGGGAGTGTTGAAGAATGTAACTAGGTTCAGTCTTCATAATTGTATTTGAGTCATAATGAAATGTATTTATCAAACGAAAGAAAAATATTTTTTTTTTGTTATTATTATTATGACTAATTAAAGAATGGGTTTCATGCTTGGGTCATCATGTTTTAGGTCAAAGTCCCCACTGAGGACTTCTAGGTTTTGTGTTGAGTCATTAGAGTCATTGTCCATTTAAAGAGACCCTTCTTGGGCTTTTGAATCATGTAAAAATAATTAATATTGAGGAAAATAAGTCATTTGTCACCTCCACACCAAGTTGGCCCTTACTTGATCAAGTTGGCCTATGTGAAGGTAATTCGAACTCTAGAAAAGGGTATATATACAAGCAATTCGATTCATTTGAGCACACTCTCACAAAAGTTCGATATCCAGGAAGAAGAAGCAGAAAAAGTGCAAAGTTGTAGAAGGAGGAGGAGATTTGTTGGAAAAGGAAAATCAAAGTTTTTTGAGTTGTCTCTCTCTCACAAGTGTGGATTTACTGGGCTATTTACTGGGTCGAAATTCTAGATTCTGCTGGGTCGAAATTACTATTGGGTCGAAGTTACATCTAGGTCAAGGTTACTACTGGGTCAAAGTTCAGTTGTTGAGGAAGTCAAAATTTTACTGCTGCAAGTCGAAGTGCTAGGTTGAAGTTGTTGCTGGAAGGTTATCATCTAAAGAAGAAAGGAAGGGTTGACTTGGTGATTGGAGGAAGTCTGTGCCTTGGTCAAGGAGCCTTGAATCATCTTGTGAAACTATTAAAGGAAATGTTATTGAATGGGTTTTCCGTTAGATAGGGGTTTTGCCCTGGCTTTCCGCCTACATCTGGTGTTTGTGATCTTCATGTTATTGTTTTGGTAATTGCTTAATGAAGTAAAGAAATAGACAAACATAAGAATATCACAAGTAATTATCAACATAAAGAAAATCATTCCGCCTTTCTGATTTTCCAACACAATATTCATAGGATGGGGCTCTAGCACTGTGTATGGGAGTTTGTGCTTTCGATCCTTCCCTTGGGGTTGGATGGCAAGAGATTCTAAATTGGTACCCGGTGGGGTGGGTTAGACATATGGAGTTGATCATAGACCAGAATGAGGGTCAACAAGCACATTTAGGCATTGGGGATACTGGAGGCCTAGGTTGGCATTGGGACCCAGGTGGGACTACCTATCATTTACCAAATATGTTGGTTGACTACGACATTAGTGGTGTAGTTGACCTAGTGATAAAGCGCACACATTCACTAGAGGAGTTTTAGTCAACATCAGTGGCTAGTGAATTTATGTACAGACTCCCTAGCTCGTTGTGGTATGATGGTTGTGTTGATCACTACGTGTCAACTTCCCATAGCAAGTACACCCCCTTTTCTTCGCAAAAGGGATAGCGCTTGATTGACATGTCTGTGCCATTCGACAGTCATCGTTGATTTGATCATATTATGTTGTAAACCCAATCTGCATGTGTGAATTGTAAATAATCTTAGCAGATATAAGTCATGTATGTAAATTGCCTAGGTGGACCTAATTTTCTAGTGATAATCTACGTTCCAGAAGGTTTTTTGTCTCACCGATCCATGATCGGCAGAGTTTTCCTTCAGCCTAACCCCAAAGCCGGAATGAATTTTGTCATTAGAATCTTAGAGGAATCCTAGTGTGTTAATCTGCTAGATTATAGTTGTGTCGCAGAACTGGGTGGTTTATGAGGGTCTATGTCAAATGGGTTTTCCCCTTGAGATGTAAAATTGTAAAAGTCATGATGTAAAGTGTCTTGAGGGTTAGAAAATGTTTTAATCCCCTCATAAGTCCTAAGTCCTAGGTCCTAGGTGATTTTTCCAAAGGCTAAGTTCGAGGATCCATTTAAAAATAAATTAAAAATTAAAAAATTAAAAAATTGAAAAGATAAAAAACAATAAAAAAGAATATATATATATATAAAAGATATAAAAAAATAATAAAAATAATAATAATAATAATAAATAAATAAATAAAAATAAAATAAAATAAATAAAAAATAATAAAATAAAATAAAAACTTAAAAATAATAAAATAATAATATTTTTGAGTAAATAAATGCAGAATTTCAATTTTTTTATGCACTAAAAATTCGACGGATGAGATTAAGAGATATCTTGATCCTCATTGACAGTCGAGATCATTTTGACATGGATCACTCAAACTAGCCGTTGGGAATTTTTCCTTTAAATAGGGTGCTAGGGGTCATTTGAGATCAGATTGGATCTGAGAATCTGGTGCTGAACAAAGCTCTCTTGTAGTCATTTTTTGTGCAATAAAGAAAGACTTTGGGGTTAAAAATCTCGCTGGTGTTACTCTTTTGGAAATACTGTAAGATTGTTTTATTTTTCTGCATAGTTTTATTTTCAGTCATCGATAATAGTTTGATGAAGATTGATTTAGGCACAGGATCTTGTTTGATCTCTAGAGTTTGAATGATAGTTTAGGTTTTAAAATATAATGGAATGTCTCTCCATTTGATCTGGATTTCACTATTGTTTTCTCCCTCTATGTTAATGGTTGATTTTAAGCTGTGCAGGAAATCTTAGTTTTGAGTTTACCGGGCGCTAGGGGAAGTTCTCGGCTGAACCAGCCAACTCTTGGATTGTGTTTTCTGAAAGAGCCCAGCCAGTTTTAATCCCGGGCTTATCATTTGAAATTTCTTATGAATGCATGTAGGGTTTTCTGAAGCACTTTACATTAAATTTAAAATTCTGAAAATACTTCTGTGGCATATTAACAAATATGGCTATTTAGAGCCCTTAACCTATAAATATTGTAGATTTTTAGCTGGTTTTAGGGTTTTTAGGTTTTGTTTCTTGCACATTTTACTTCTTGGTGTTTTGTTTTTGTTATTGCAAGTTGCAGATCGGAAGAAAACAATTTGTCCGAAGCCAGATCTAGGCCCTGGAGGGTAAGATCTGGCCTCAAGATCAGCTCTAGCAAGAGTATTTCTCTCAAAAAATAACTTTTCTGCAGGTGTATGTTTCTGCCTTAAAGGGTTTGAAAAATCTGGAGAATTTTATAAGGGTTTGATCAATGAATTTGAAGCAGAAGAATTAGACAAATCTATATCTTGGCTATCATTTGTCTGATTGCCCTTAATCTGCTGCCTGAAATTTGGGTTCGTTGCAAAATCAATATTTTTATTTTTAGGACCCTCAGGCATCTCTCACGCTGGCCTGTCTGGGTCTTCCTTGTAGTAGCCATTCACTTCTACGGCTTATTATCAGTTTCGAAAGCCTCTCATCAAGCCGCCTGTCCACACATCCGTTCTTCAGTCGATTTTTTTTTTTTTTGTGTTCTCTCTACACTCATTGACTCACTCCTCATTGTCCAGCCTTTCCCTCTATCGTCCACCTCTGCCTGCTTATTTGCTTTCTCTGCGCTGTCCATATCCCTGCGGCACCATTCTTCCGCCCTCTTGTTCCCATCACTCAGCTCCTTCACATGCAATCACATCTATTGTATTACACTTGCCATTCTTTGTCCCTCCCACGCATAGTCATTACCTCAACCATCGAGCATAAATCAATCCTGCGTATATTTCTCCGCTGTCTTGCGTTCCTCCATTCCGCTGCTGTCATACGCACAGGTCTGCACACGCAACAACAAAACAAAAACACAAAAAACTCAAAAAAATCGATTTTCTATCATATGCGGATGGGTAAGTTAGCGTGAGTTTATTTTCTTTGTTCTTTTTTCTATTTGCTTTGGTTAGTTTTAGATCTTAGATTAATTTGAATTTAGTTTATTTCATTTTAACTTTATAAAAATAAAAAAAATAATAATAAAAAAAAAATTCGATTTTCATTCTGCATAGCCTAAGTTTTAGACGCATTATGATTTCATTGTATTTTAGGTTCTATATGTATATATATCTCCAGGCTTAAGCTTCACGTAAAAAAGGAAATCACTAGAAGTCTTTTCTTTTCTTTTTTTTAGATCACATTTTGCTTTCATTAGTTTACTTTAGTTTTAATAATCTTCAAGTTTTATTTTTGCTTAGTTCCTTTTTTTGTTTTATTTTAAATCAGAAAAAAGATAATAAAATAAAAAAGGTTCTTATAATTTAGATTCTGGTTTAGGCTTTTAGGATTTAGACTTTTCTAAATTTAGTTTTAATTTTGTTTAAAGTTAGAATTATAAAAAAAATCAAAAATCTCATAAAAAAAAAGTAAAATAAATAAAAAAAATCATAAAATTTCATAAAAGATAAAAGGTTCCTTTTTTAGTTTTGCTATTTTTTTTTTAGATTAGATTTTATTTAAGATTTTAAGTTTAGTTTCATTTTAAATTAAAAAAAATTTAAAATCATAAAAAAATATAAAAAAACTCATAAGTGGTTAGGTGTTAGACCTTTTCTTTATCTATTATTTAATTTTGAGCTTATTTAACGTAGGTTTTAGCTTTGTTCCATTTTTTATTTTGAATTTAAAATAAATTCAAAAAATAAAAAATATAATAACATAAAAAAAGGTTCCTTTAGTTTCTATAGATTAGGTTAGTTTTAGACTAGATTTTATTTTTGTTTTTTTTGTTTTCAGTTTTGTTTCATTTGAATTTAAAATTTTAAAATCATAAAAAAGATAAAAATGATCAATAAAGAGTTTATTTTCTTTTAGATTAGATTTTAATTTATTTAGTTTTGTTTAAATTTTTGATTTAAAAAAAAATATCATTTAAAAAATAAAAAATAAAAAAAATAATAATAAAGTTTTCTTTTAACTTAGATTAGATTTTTATTTTATTCGAATTTTAGATCTAAAGTTTCATTTAGACTTTAGTTAGCTTAGTCTCATTTTATTTGAAAATATAAAAATATTTTGGAAATTCTTTGCCAGTTCCAGTCTTGGCTCAGGGATTTGTCATGATTGCAATATATCTTTCCTGCTGAGGCTAAAATTTTGATGTGGGATTAATGTTTATCATTTTCATGTGGTTAAATATGCTTGAATGATCATTTAAAGATTAGCTATATGAATGTGATCTCTGGTTAGCATTTAAAATTACGTGGTTATTTAAAGCACTTAATTTTTCGAATTTTATTTGCTAAAGTATTGTTGAGCCATTGAGCATTTATCGATTATCTCGCATTTGGCAAAAGGTTAACTTTTGTTTGAGTTATTTGATTGTTAATGAGCTCATATTTCTGCAAGCATTTGGTAAATAATCATTCAGTCATTAACTCTATAAGGCACTGGTCTATTAACTTAGTAAAATCAATTAAGTGCTTGTTCCCCCTCGTGTCTCCCAACCCAACTGGTCCTTAGTTGGTCATCCATTTTCCCATAGGGTCTACCCCCTTGGCCGCGGGAGATGGGCTTAAACGGAGAGATCGGGGATCAGGGTGACAGCCCCCGGTCTGAGCGTTGTCGTGACAATCTGTGCGACAACATTTTTTGGCGCCGTTGCCGGGGATATTTTGTTCTCGGTGCTTCAACGACATTCATATTCTCATTTCTCATCATTCTTTCATCTTTCTCATCTCGCGTTTGCGCTGGCAGATTCAACATTTTTGGGATCATTTGTATCTTTTTCATCACCTTATCTTTCGTCATATCAACATCTTCTCTTTAGTTCGTTTCTTGTTTGGGTGGCGACTCCATTTCTTCTCATTTATTTTTTCCTAGACAAGAAGCCTCCCTCATATTTGCTTGTTGGTTTCTTTTGGATCCTAGAATTAGATTCATTGTTCAAGTGGCGACTCCACTTCTTTCATTTATTAATTTTCTTGAGCAGAGATCTCTTTCTATCATCCAATTGGTCCCTCATTATTCATCATGGATTATTCGTTTAAACCATGTCATTTTACGGATGATCCCCATGATATTCTGGAAGTGGCCATTTCTAAATTACCTTTGTTCTCAAGTGGTGACTCAGTTGCTGTTGAAAGACATCTAGGCTTGTTTACTCGTATAATGATCATATATTGTAGACCCCCTCAGTATAATCATGAAGATGTCAAAATGTGTCTTTTTGTCTTTTCTTTAGAGGGTGATGCTTTGAATTGGTTTAACAATTGTCCTGAGGATTCTTTCACTTCTTTACAAAACATTGCCAATGCTTTTAAAGATAGATATGGTAATCCAGATAGCTTGTCTTGTGCCCCTAAAATTGTGCAAAAAAATGAAAGTAATCTTATGAAAAGTTCAGCTGTCGGTGAAAGATTCCAAGACAATTCTTCATATCAGAATGTGCCATCCACCTGCACCATTGCAGATCAAATCCATGATAGTGGAAACGCAGGGACAAATGACAATGAAAAGGAAGATCAAAGGCAAATTATACAAGAACTAATGTTGTTGGTAAAAAATATGGAGATAAATCAAACTAATTACGCCAATGATGTGAGAACTTTATGCATCCACCTGGACAAACGTAATAGGGAGATGGAAATAATGCAAAATCAGCATGCTAAGGAAATTGAGGCCATAAAGACTAATCATGACACAGAAATTAGTTTTATGCAAAGCAAGTTATCAGGCTTAGAGGAAAATATGACGACCATGAAAGCTAATCATGATAGGGAAATTAATTCTATGCAAAACAAGTTATTAACTATGGATGAAGAAATGACTATGATGACGTTCGATCATAATAATCAGTTGGTTGCCATGCAAGCAAATCATGAGGAAGAGATAAACTCTATGTAGTATTGCTTGATGACCATAAAGGAAAAGAATGATAAAGTAATAAAAGATATGGAAGAAAACCATGCCAGGGAAATTAGTGCTATGAAGGTTGAACACTCTAGTCAGATAGATGCCATTAAAATACAGGTTCAGAAAATTCAACAATGGTCAGAGGATGAAAGAAACGAGGGAATGTCAATAGATCAGGAGCCGCCTTATCTGTTACAGCAAGCTCCATCATACTATGAGGTCCTTTGTTCCATTGAAAAGTGGATAATTGAAGGTGACCTGGATAAAAGGGAAATTAATAATCAGGTTGATGCTCACATGGTTAATCCACCAGCCATTGAAGATCAAGTTATAACTCATGGCACCTGTGAGATTGATCCATCATCCTTGACAGGGCAGATGCAGAATGAAGAAAGACATGTCACACATATCTTACATACTTCATCTAAGAGCTTTGAAGCAGAAAGTTCCACGTCATCAGTGATACAACCTGCCAGGAAGAAAAGGCGCAAGAGGAAGAAAATGAGAAGAAGATTTGATGCATCAGACGGCCGGGAGCAGCTTGATTTTTGGATAGGAAAGAGTCCTACCATATGCAGAATTGGACATGGCACATCCGACAAGCAGCTGACAGATTTGCCTGAAAGCAGGCAAATGCTCAGTATACACTATATTGAACACATCTGATGCCATGGGGCATACTCTGTATTTCTAACCCTACTCTTTGTTTTTTCAGCATTTTCATTTTTGTTTTAGGATTAGATTTACTTTTCTAGATAGTTAATAAATGAAGAGCTTATTGTTATATGATGATTTTTGAATGGACACTACTTATTTTTGTTGTGTGTTGTGTGGATGCAGATTCTCGATTCTCACATTCCTACAGTGCAGCAACGTGTCCCCAAGTAGAGCCAGATGTTGACCACTACGTGTCAACTTCCCATAGCAAGTACACCCCCTTTTATTCGCAAAAGGGATAACGCTTGATTGACATGTCCATGCCATTCGACAGTCATCGTCGACTTGATCATATTATGTTGTAAACCCAATCTGCATGTGTGAATTGTAAATAATCTTAGCAGATATAAGTCATGTATGTAAATTGCCTAGGTGGACCTAATTTTCTAGTGATAATCTACGTTCCGGAAGGTTTTTTGTCTCACCGATCCATGATCGGCAGAGTTTTCCTTCAGCCTAACCCCAAAGCCGGAATGAATTTTGTCATTAGAATCTTAGAGGAATCCTAGTGTGTTAATCTGCTAGATTATAGTTGTGTCGCAGAACTGGGTGGTTTATGAGGGTCTATGTCAAATGGGTTTCCCCCTTGAGATGTGAAGTTGTAAAAGTCATGATGTAAAGTGTCTTGAGGGTTAGAAAATGTTTTAATCCCCTCATAAGTCCTAAATCCTAGATCCTAGGTGATTTTTCCAAAGGCTAAGTTCGAGGATCCATTTAAAAATAAATTAAAAATTAAAAAATTGAAAAGATAAAAAACAATAAAAAGAATATATATATAAAGATATAAAAAATAAAAAATAAAAATAATAAAAATAATAATAATAATAATAAATAAAAAAAATAAAATAAAATAAATAATAAAATAATAAAATAAAATAAAAACTTAAAAATAATAAAATAATAATATTTTTGAGTAAATAAATGCAGAATTTCAATTTTTTTATGCATTAAAAATTCGACGGATGAGATTAAGAGATATCTTGATCCTCATCGATGGTCGAGATCATTTTGACATGGATCACTCGAACTAGCCGTTGAGAATTTTTCCTTTAAATAGGGTGCTAGGGGTCATTTGAGATCAGATTGGATTTGAGAGTCTGGTGCTGAAGAAAGCTCTCTTGTAGTCATTTTTTGTGCAATAAAGAAAGACTTTGGGGTTAAAAATCTTGCTGGTGTTACTCTTCTGGAAATACTGTAAGATTGTTTTATTTTTCTGCATAGTTTTATTTTCAGTCATCGATAATAGCTTGATGAAGATTGATTTAGGCACAGGTATCTTGTCTGATCTTTGGGGTTTGAATGATAGTTTAGGTTCTGAAATATAATGGCAGGTATCTCCATTTGATCTGGATTTTACTATTGTTTTCTCCCTCTATGTTAATGGTTGATTTTAAGCTGTGCAGGAAATCTTAGTTTTGAGTTTACCGGGCATTAGGGGAAGTTCTCGGCTGAACCAGCCAACTCCTAGATTGTGTTTTCTGAAAGAGCCCAGCCAGTTTTAATCCCGGGCTTATCATCTGAAATTTCTTATGAATGCATGCAGGGTTTTCTGAAGCACTTTACATTAAATTTAAAATTCTGAAAATACTTCTGTGGCATATTAACAAATCTGGCTATTTAGAGCCCTTAACCTGTAAATATTGTAGATTTTTAACTGGTTTTAGGGTTTTTAGTTTTTGTTTCTTGCACATTTTACTTGGTGTTTTGTTTTTGTTATTGCAGGTTGCAGATTGGAAAAAAACAATTTGTCTGAAGCTAGATCTAGGCCCTGGAGGGTAAGATCTGGCCTCAGGATCAGCTCTAGCAAGAATATTTCTCTCAAAAATTCACTTTTCTGCAGGTGTATGTTTCTGCCTTAAAGGGTTTGAAAAATCTAGAGAATTTTATAAGGGTTTGATCGATGAATTTGAAGCAAAAGAATTAGACAAATCTATATCCTGGCTATCATTTGTCTGATTGCCCTTAATCTGCTGCCTGGAATTTGGGTTCGTTGCAAAATCAATATTTTTCTTTTTAGGACCCTTAGGCATCTCTCATGCTAGCCTGTCTGGGTCTTCCTTGCATTAGCCATTCACTTCTACGACTTATTATCAGTTTCGAAAGCCTCTCATCAAGCCACCTGTCCACACATCCGTTCTTCAGCCGATTTTTTTTTTTGTGTTCTCTCTACACTCATTGACTCACTCCTCATTGTCCAGCGTTCCTCTATCGTCCACCTCTGCCTGCTCATTTGCTTTTCTCTGCGCTGTCCATATCCCCGCGGCCCCATTCTTCTGCCCTCTTGTTCCCATCACTCAGCTCCTTCACATGCAATTGCATCTATTGTATTACGCTTGCCATTCTTTGTCCCTCCCGCGCGCAGTCATTACCTCAACCATCGAGCATAAATCAATCCTGCATATATTTCTCCGCTGTCCTGCGTTCCTCCATTCCGCTGCTGTCATACGCTCAGGTCTGCACACGCAACAGCAAAACAAAAACAGAAAAAACTCAAAAATCGATTTTCTATCATATGCGGATGGGTAAGTTAGTGTGAGTTTATTTTCTTTGTTCTTTTTTCTATTTGCTTTGGTTAGTTTTAGATCTTAGATTAATTTGAATTTAGTTTATTTCATTTTAACTTTATAAAAATTAAAAAAATAATAATAAAAAAAATTCGATTTTCATTCTGCATAGCCTAAGTTTTAGATGCATTATGATTTCATTGTATTTTAGGTTCTATATGTATATATATCTCCAGGCTTAAGCTTCACGTAAAAAAGTAAATCACTAAAAGTCTTTTCTTTTCTTTTTTTTTAGATCATATTTTGCTTTCATTAGTTTACTTTAGTTTTAATAATCTTCAAGTTTTATTTTTGCTTAGTTCCTTTTTTAAATCAGAGAAAAATAATAAAATAAAAAAGGTTCTTATAATTTAGATTCTGGTTTAGGTTTTTAGGATTTAGACTTTTCTAAATTTAGTTTTAATTTTGTTTAAATTTAGAATTAAAAAAAAATAAAAAATCTCATAAAATAAATTAAAATAAATAAAAAATCATAAAATTTCATAAAAGATAAAAGGTTCCTTTTTAGTTTTGCTAGGTTTTTTTTTTTAGATTAGATTTTATTTAAGATTTTAAGTTTAGTTTCATTTTAAATTAAAAAAATTTTAAAATCATAAAAAATTAAAAAATATAAAAAAATTCATAAGTGGTTAGGTGTTAGACCTTTTCTTTATCTATTATTTAATTTTGAACTTATTTAACTTCGGTTTTAGTTTTGTTCCATTTTTATTTTGAATTTAAAATAAATCCAAAAAATAAAAAATATAATAAAAAACATAAAAAATGAGGTTCCTTTAGTTTCTATAGATTAGGTTAGTTTTAGGCCAGATTTTTTTTTTTCTTTTTTTCTTTTTTTCTTTTTAAGTTTTGTTTCATTTTGAATTTAAAATTTTAAAATCATAAAAAATATAAAATTATCAATAAAGAGTTTATTTTCTTTTAGATTAGATTTTAATTTATTTAGTTTTGTTTAAATTTTTAATTTAAAAAAAATATCATTTAAAAAAAATAATAATAATAAAAAATAACAATAATAAAGTTTTCTTTTAACTTAGATTAGATTTTTATTTTATTCGAATTTTAGATTCAAAGTTTCATTTAGACTTTAGTTAGCTTAGTCTCATTTTATTTGAAAATATAAAAATATTTTTGGAAATTCTTTGCCAGATCCAGTCTTGGCTCAGGGATTTGTCATGATTGCAATATATCTTTCCTGCTGAGGCTAAAATTTTGATGTGGGATTAATGTTTATCATTTTCATGTGGTTAAATATGCTTGAATGATCATTTAAAGATTAGCTATATGAATGTGATCTCTGGTTAGCATTTAAAATTACGTGATTATTTAAAGCACTTAATTTTTCGAATTTTATTTGCTAGAGTATTGTTGAGCCATTGAGCATTTATCGATTAACTCGCATTTGGCAAAAGGTTAACTTTTGTTTGAGTTATTTGATTGTTAATGAGCTCATATTTCTGCAAGCATTTGGTAAATAATCATTCAGTCATTAACTCTATAAGGCACTGGTCTATTAACTTAGTAAAATCAATTAAGTGCTTGTTCCCCCTCATGTCTCCCAACCCAACTGGTCCTTAGTTGGTCATCCATTTTCCCATAGGGTCTACCCCCCTTAGCCGCGAGAGATAGGCTTAAACGGAGAGATTAGGGATCAGGGTGACAGCCCCCGGTTTGAGCGTTGTCGTGACAATCTGTGCGACAACAGGTTGTACATGGGATCACAAGATGATCTATACTCTGGAAAGAGTTTTTCGGAGGAGGTGGCATTGGCAGGTCACCAGATAGTGCCTTGTTTGGGGCCAAGGACTCTCCGCAGTTAGTTGGGACTTAGTGGTCACTGAGGAGCAGCACAATGGTAGCATCGCCACTTGTACATAGGGGGATTAGCCTCTCATGTCTCTTAGGGAGGATTTGGAGGTGAGGCCCATGCATTAGAGGGTACGACAATGCGACAGTGGAGGTGGCGATACTGGTAGGTTGCAGGCTGATGCATACTATTACCCACCACTTTGTGGGTGATACCCCCTGGAAAAATATTTTCTCCATGATGAGCCTCCGCCAACAACCAACAACCCCTTGATGCCTCCTACTAACTCGTTGTGCCATTTCTTTGCCACCTGAGCCAGCCATGTGGTCCCTCACCCACCTGTATTGATTGTATGTTTGAAGGTGGGCCTCCTGAAGCTAAAGGTATGTCTTGTCATTTGTTAATTGAATATTGGGTTTACTTATCATGGATACTTCTGGGTATGGATTGATGGGGGGATTTGGCGAAAAGAGTGGGCTTAGTTTGTACTCTTGTCTCCTTGATCTCTTTTGGTTGTTACCCTTGGGTCTTAATCCTGTGGGATCTCTTTTATTGACCATTTGGTTCTAGGGTGGTACTACTTGAGAAACCCCGACTTTGGGTGCGTGGTCCTGCTCCTTTACCCGCATATATTACTCCCTTTGCACTCACTAGACCCCATTCATCATTTCTCTCACCTGGGTCCACGTAGGGCTAGCCTCCCTATTCGCTTGCGTGCCCACCTTGGGTCAGGTCTAGAATGATGCCCCAGAGGTTGAAGCAATAAAAAGAAGAAGAAAAAGCATAATTGGCCACATTTAATAGGAAATTGTACCACAAAATGCAAAAAATGGTCGGGACAAAAATAATTAGCACTTGGGAAAAAACCATTACATGAGCTCTACCCCAATCATTGGCCATCACCCTAGTTCCATAGGTCCTAGATGAGCCTCACTTTATAATTCAGGAACCCATGATTGTCCCAATTGCTAGAAGGCAATGAACTGCCCTACCTAAAAGGGGGTAATCACTGCTATATCTTACAAATCATGCTCTTGTGCTTTGAGCCCCGAGAAGTTAATTAAAGAAAATTAATAAAAGACAAAAGGTATATGAAGAAGGGTGGAAAAATCAAGGCCGGGGCACCTCATGTACCACGATTACTCCCTCCTATACATTACATACCCAGGCGGGGGCTTCCCCTTATCTAGCTACCCCTATGCCCTACTATGTGGCCCAAAATTGCTCCTCTCATTCCCTATTCCATTCCACTAATTTGTCACTTGCCATCCCCATTAGAGGGATATACCTTGGACATACTATTCCCTTTAAGGGCTGAAACCACTTAATAAGGTACATGGCTTGAGGACAAGCAATTTTTTTGGGGGAAGGACTGTAATGTTCCCAATTTTTGTGAGTGCAAAATTCACTAAGGAGTTTTGCCAATTTTTGGTGATATTAAATAAAAAGGAGAAAATATTATTTTGTGGGAGAAAACTGGAAATTATTATTTTAATGAAGAATGAAAACAAAGTAATATTTATTTAGTGGAAGGTGGGGACCACCAAGGGAGAGGGCTGGTAACTATAAATAGAGATTGGAGGCATCCATTTGGTATCTTTTGATTATTTGACAATTTAACACTAGTTCTCTTGAGGTGCTTAGCCAAGACAACCCATGTTGTTCAACACAGGGGATTTCCGAGCAAGAATTCCACCCTTGACCACCAAGGGAGAGGGCTAGCAATTATAAATAGAGATTGGAGGCCTCCATTTGGTATCTTTTGATTATTTGACAATTTAACACTAGTTCTTTTGAGCAGTGTTGAAAATATCGGTATCGGCAAAATATCGGCGAGGGTCCAGAAAATATCTTATCGGCAATATCGGCTAAAATATCGGCAAAATATCGGCAAATATCGGCAAGCATAAAAAATATTTTTTTCAGATTTTTAAATATAGCCGATATTTTGCCGATATTTTCAAAATATCGCGATATTTTGCCGATAGTTTCCGATATTTGCCGATATTTTGAAAATATCGTGATATTTTCAAAACAGAAAATATCGCGATATTTTCAAAACAGAAAATATCGCGATATTTTCTCGGCGATATATCGTTTTGCCGAAAATATCGCGATATTTTCGAATATCGCCGATATATCGCCGATATTATCAACAGTGCTTTTGAGTTGCTTAGAACAAGACAACCCGTGTTTTTCAGCGCACGAAATTTCCGAGCAAGAATTCCACCCTTATTTCAGAGAATTTCGAGTCTCCCTAGTGAGACAATTTGGGGAGCTCAATTCAAAGCTTCCATTGGACATCATTGCAAGAGTTTATTCAACAGTGCACATTTCTTGAGCACAAAGGTATTTTTGTGGGGCACATTATGGGAGCACCCATAGGTTTGAGGCTCCAAGCTTTTGTAAGGAATTTTCTTATTGTTAGACTGGAGTTTGGACAACAATTCGCCGAGCTATATTGGAGGCTATTACTTGGGTCGATTTTTCTATTTTTTGGCCGGGGCATAGACGCTATTTGACCAAGTGTTGTGCATGGGTTTAAAGAAGTGGAGATGGGAGAGATAAGGGCTGGAGATAGGAGGTATTTCTTAGGTGGTGAATTTAGTCGGAGTTGAAAGAAATTTCCTGTGGTAGATTTGGGCATAATTCAGTAGTATCAAATCTATGGGGAGTTTTCTGGGCATATTGGGCAATTCACACTTGTTGGGGGTCACCAGGGGTTGGCGGATTCAATCCAAACCCTTTCTAGGTTTTTGTGGGTTTATTGAGAGGAGTCTCTGACTAATTTTATAGAATTTTGCAGGTGATATTCGTGCCCGAAATCCTCATTCTTATAGCAAGACATATTGTTGATTAGCTGGGAAATTTACATCACTTTGTCAGTTCAATTTTGGTTTGGAGTTGGGCCAAACCCTTTCTGGGTATTTTTGAGTATGAGGAGTGGAGCCCGTGGCTGAAATTTCAGGGTGATCCAGGCATTCTTCAGAGCAGATCCTTCAGTCCCATTTTAACAGCAACAACAATAATTTCCTTGGTAGTGTGTAGTACCAGTTTGGACCAGTATTTCCTACAGATCAGAGTTGTCTCACTTGGGTTTTGCATAGCTTGCAGTAGCAGGCCCAAGTTCCATTTTCCTTACTCTTTGTACTCATCATTCTCAAGATTAATAAAATGGCTCAGTGGTTCTACTTTATTTTCCAGGTGTTTTGATATGCTTGTGCAGTATCTGTTTATGGTTGTTGTTCCTTGTACATGTTTCTGTTATTTGCTGTAAATTTTCAATTTGGAATAATACATATAGTGAATAAATATCCTAGGGGTATATCATTGTCCATAATCACCTTCATAAGTCATCAATTGCAGCATCAAAGAAGTATAAATCTTTCCAGTAACCTAGTTGTTGCCTCTAGGGCATAATACAAACAGTCCTACTATCTAAAAGTTACAGAAATTTAGAGTATATTTTACATGCTTCTGTATAGCTTGTGTCTCTATGCGGAGACAATATTTGAGTTTTTGTTGATCATGAGTTGCAGGCCAATTAACCTTTACAAATTATTTTTCAAGAAACTGGTCATGTTAAAAATCAATATTTCTAACTTTCAGAAAACACAAAAGAAACTATGGTTAACGACGTTTCAGAGTTCTATTTGTTCATGACGTTATATCTTTCATGTCCCGTTTTGTGAACTATGAACTCGTGTTCAATGTATGCATGCTTCCTCTGAGATATTATATCTCAAATCCCTAGTAGATCTTTGTGCTGAAATAAGAAACCACTTTCTTTCATCAGTATAATCTATTGATGTATTGTCAATGTTACTTTGAGTTGGTATGGTTAATGTTATTCATGGAAATATTATGAGGTCCATGGTAGCATCCGATTTTCTAGTAATGTGCAAGATTTGATTCTTCGAAATATGTTATCTATTCTTGTAATTGCCACCGGAAGAGTATGTTAAATTACTCAAATTACCTAATATGGATATCTTTTGGCACTAACATTCCTATTTTGCTGGTTGTTCCACAGGTTTGGCACTAACAGTAGATCCCAATTTCAAAACATTTCAAGCAGCCTATCCGTATGTTGTGCGCAGACTCCTTATTGATAATTCAACTCCTATGAGGAAGATACTTCACTCAGTATGTTCTTGCACACCTCGACTGGGTTGTCTCTTTTTATTACTTTGATGTTGTATCATATTTTACTGGCACTCACTTTGGAAGTTGGAGAAAGCACCATTTTATGAGTTGACAGTCATGTCTGAAAATTTTGACAAAACAAATTTTGGAGTCATTACATTAGCTCTGTTTACGGTCTTCCTATAATTATGTGCATTCTCTGAATGGCATACGTTGTTTTAAGATTTAATGTGTTTACATATTATTGACAGGCATTATAAAATCATTGAACGAGTGTTCACTAGTATGACATGCACCTAAGACATATTTGACATTTGCTAATTATGTTCATTTAACTAAGCTTTTGTTCTTGTGACTGACTGCAGCTGGTATTTAATGAAAGGAAGGAATTCCAGTGGTCTAGGCTTGCTTTGTTTATAAAGCTAGGAGAGCAACATGTTAAGTAAGTCTATAGCTACAGTTATAATATTTGTGCATAGTTCTTTTTTGTTTCCATGTTAAACCTTCTAGAAATGTAGAATTTTCCATTCTTCTTAACAACATTAAATATCCAGCATTAGGTTTCACATTTGACAGCCTAGAGTAAGTAGTCATCAACTTATATTATCACTTCCTTTCTTCATTGGCATGCTTATTTGAAGTAAGCATTGCACAGTGACATGTTTCCCATGGTGGGGGCTGCAGCCCTCACGTTTTCCATGCTGTGGGGGGGATGTTTCCACACACCCCTTTTTCGAAGAAACTCAGGAAAATGTCCATGTTCACAAATTCTTTCGAGGAAGCATGCATACACTATAAATGTAAAAATGAAAACATAAATGTGTTTCCCCAAAAGAGGAGCATCTAGGTACCTCCCACCCCACCTCAAAATGGGGATGCCTAGGCACTTCACTGCCCCCAATTTGTTTGTCCTACAACCCTTTTAGACAAAACAAAGATAGGATATAGAGCTTTGAGGAGCTTCTGACCTTGGTAATTAATGGTGATATTAAATTCTTAAAGTAAAAGGACAGACAAGATAAAAGACTGTCAATTTTTACTTGAATTTTTAACATTGTCATTAATTGTTTTAGGATGTTTGATAGTGGTTGCAACCTCATCAAACTTCCTCTGGAGAAAGTAGAATTTTATATTCCATTCAAAATTCAGCAAATTTAACAGTTTTCAAGATGTTAAGAGTGGTAGGATTGCATCATTTCCATTGGATTACACAATGATGAATTTCCATGTGATGAATTATTATTATTGGGATTTTTATCATTATTCTTTTTTATTTTGATAATAAGTTTACAGATGGGTAACCCTATGCTAGGAACCCTGACATCCCCCTTATATTTCCCCAAAATTTAGGGGTTCTCCCACACATCCCTGTGTGTGTCTCCCTGCTCCCATGCTCCTCGATCCTGGAAACTTTGTGGAACATTGGTTGAAACTACTTGAAAGGCTATACTCTGTGTTCATCCTAGTTCAAAATGTTTCAAAATCATGTTATATAATGTGTAAATATTTGTGTCTATTCATAAAGAGGGCAAGTCCATGGTATAGCCCAAGAACTTGCATTTATTGTCTTACCCTTGCATATTGAAGTTCATGTTTGTGTAGAAGTAATTGACCACAAGTGTATATGTTGGTCTTTTTACCCCCCAAACTAGTAGGTCTCATTAAAGTCTTCACATGACACTAAGGTGGCAGCACGCAAGACAAGTGCCCGTTGTTACCTAGGCACAAGTCTGCAGTCTTTAGGAAATAGTAAATACCCTCCACCACATGTTGGTATATTAGTGCCTTGTAATACTTCTAGGGTGATGGAGTCAAGGAGCTAATTTTAAAGATCTTGTTGTTATGAAGATGAACATTGGATTGTAGAAAATGCAGACCAGCAAGAAAATATCACTCTCGTTATGGAAAATATGCCTTGAAATGGCACAGAATGAGTGTTAGGAGCCCTTACCAAGTTTGAGATGAATGCCTTGTTGTAGACCTTGGTAAATGGCTGAAAATGAATAATTTTTTTTATGTCCTGCAACTTTAGACCTGAAAAACGGCAAAGAAAACACATAAAGTAGCAAGCTAAACCCTTTTTGGAGTCACCCACTAGCCTATAAATACTCTTTTTAAAGTTAGATCTAAGGGATGAAAATGATTGGGCAATGAATGAATGTCAATAAAATAGCCCAACACTAAGAATAAATGAGTAATTTGAAAGATATTGAAATATGAAAATGTTACTCACTAAAAGGGGTTAAATCCACAAGGGATAAAAAATCCAGATCTTATTTGATGCAAAATTTTAGTTTCCAGCAAGCTGGAAATTTATTGTTCACTTAAAACAATGATAAATTGATGCCAAGAAGAAAAAGAAAGGGAAGAAAAAAAAAGGGCAAGGGTTTATGTGTACTTACCTAGAATATCAAACCCCGGGCAAGGAATATTTTTGACATTGAAGAGCCTACACATCAAGAGGAAGGTATTTGCCACAAAATCTCTTTCTTTGGTGGGCATCCACTTCAATCTTGTCCATAAATTTCTTTGCCTTAGTTGTTTGCCCTAAGGTAAACCCTAGGCTAGTCTTGCTTCAATTTAGGGGCTTGTTTGAGGGTTTCATGTGCCTTGATCTTGTTGATAAGCATTGTTAATTTGTTGGAAACCCTTTCTCCTTGCCTTAACCTTTGGTCATCCCAACACTCAACTTACCAATCGAGCCCTAGGTATAGTGCCTCATCTTATAGGTCTCTATAAAGAAAGTGAATTGCCTCCTATTGGAGCCTTGAGCCTAAATTGTGCCTTTCTTGTAGAAAGCCTTATTGTGTCACCTTGTACCCTAACCTTAGAATATCCATTAGGTGACCTTCTCACATATTGGGACTCCTCCCATTGGTGAAAATCCATAAAGAGCAAGGGGTTTTGGCTATGGTGACAGTGGGCTATCACCCCATTGCTGTCACTTTTCCTTGTTTTAACTTTGTAGGGTGGCCCTCTCCAAGGCCTGCTAGATTTTGCAACAACATGGACATGCAAGGGTTCCTTTATTATGTGATGGAGCATCAGTTGCTTAGGAACTAGGTGATGGTTAATGATGGGGGTAGAGCTCATCCTAGGCTTTTGCCCACGCGCTAATCAATGTCTTGGCCATCTTTCGCACTTTAACTTTTCCTTTTCTTTTATTGTGGCCATTTGATGCTTTTACTTTTCTTTTAGCCACATCAACCTCTAGGGCAGAGTTTTTCAACCCTAACTCAAAGATGTGGATGTAAGGGTTCCAATCTCAATGAACTAATGACTGTGAACCCAAAGGATGGATGTGAAATCAAGGGAATGAAGAAGGTTGTTAAGTATGGAATGGTTATGGCACGCTACTTCAGTCCATTTAGTAACCCCCTCTATAACCCTAAGGCCTTAATCCTATTGGAAAATCAAGGATATTATATTAGGGTTTGATTCTCCTTTCTTGATAATTATTTGTGAGTGTGTTGGCTCCTTTTACTTATTTATTAGCTTATCTTTCATCAAGCAATTATACATATATGAAGATTGCAAAACAAGAGACACAAGGTATAGGCACATGCCAGGGAAAAACCCCCCTCGAGGGGAAAACCTAGTCAAGATAAATCTTCCTTTAAATAGTATTCTTTGAGAATCTTTACTCTAGACCAAGACCAGACTTTCCCTCCACACCATGTTAGCCTCCAAGATCTTCGACCCCTTCCAATAACTCTGACTAAGCAACAGTTTCCAACAACATGTAGCTTTCGACAACAACGAAATCTTAGGAAACTTCGATCTCCCAACCTAGACCACAAAGCAGAGAGAGAGAGGCACCAAAAGCTCGATTTTCTTCTTCTCTAGAGACCCTCCCAAACTCACACTTCTTTCGTCCTCCCAACAATAGACTTTGCACTTCTCGAACTCTTCTTGAGATATCGAACTTGCTTGAGAGAGAGAGTGATGCAAATGACTTCGACCTCCTTCAATATATGGGCTTCTAGTGGGTTGAATGGGGGTCCTTAGGCCGACATGATGTGGAAGACACATAATTCATATTTGACTTGATACAAGATCTTTTTACATGATTCAAAAGCCCAAGAAGGGTCTCTTCGAATATACAATGCCTCTATAAACTCAATATTAATCCTAGGAGTCCACAATGGGGATTTTGACTAATATAATGATTGCCCAAGCATAAAACCCATGCTTTAATAAGTCATTGTTACAATAATAAAAAATATTTTCTTTATTCTTTTGACAAGTACATTACATAATGACTCAAGTACATTATTGAAGACCGAACATAGTTACATTTTCTAACAAATCACGTTGGACTAGGGCCAAAGACTAACCACTCTGGTAAGGTGAGAGAACAATATTATAGTCAAGATTAGTCAATCATCTAGATTAACCCTTTGCTATGTTAAAATGCGCAAAACATTAAGTAAAAGCACATGATTGCAAAATGGTTAAAGTATCTCTTGAGTGGTGACCCAACTTCAAGAGGATGTTGGATGGTGAGAAGTTTATGACTAATGCAAATGGCGGATAAATGTGGCATATCTGTTGGAAATTTTGAGAGGGGGGGCAGAATCACTATTTCTTTCAATTGTTATATTATGACAGTTAAGAATTTTATCACAAAATAAACTAGAACACGAGATAGAACACAAATAATTTTATTGATAAAAAATAGTGAGGGCTCCAATCCTCTTTTACAACAATCTCAGGCTCTAACTTGTACAAAAAGATCCATGACTTTTTCAATGCTCCAACCTTGAACAAATCCAAGATCCTATTTGTTGGTCAGTGTTGGTCAGAATGAGGACTCCAATCCTCTCAACAACTCCAAGCTCCAACTTAGTAAAAAATGAGGACTCCAATCTTCTCAACAACTCCAAGCTCCAACTTGGTCAAACCAAAACTTTACAAAAATACTTACTTCAAAAATGCTTCAAAATGTCTTCAATGCTTGAAGGATGTCTTCAATAATGCTCCAAGTATAGGCAAGGATGTCTGCTCCAACATGAGACCTATATCAGCTCAACAAATCTTCAATAAGGCTATTTCAACAAGGATCAACAAGTCTGCTCCAATTTTGTCTTTAAGTTTGCAAAAGAAACTCTTCAACAACTACTCCAATGATGGCTTCAACACTACTATAAAGAGGCTTCAAGGTCTACACAAAAATTCTTCTAGAAGCTGCTCCAACAAGTATGCACAAGGGTCAACAACTTCAAAGCATGCTCGAAGAAGGTTGTTCCTAGATATCAAAATTTAGAATCTTTCACAAATCCGAATGTCCAAGTCTGTGACAAGTTTCCTAGGGATGAGACTCTTTGTCATAGGTCTCTACAGGGCTGAAATTATAGAGGTCTGCTACAAACCTTCCATAGGGTCGAAACCCCTTATCACAGGTCTCCACAAGGTCGAAATTATAGAGGTCTTCTATAGACCTTCTGTTGTCGCATAGATTGTCTAAGCAACGCGACGACGCTCAGACCAGGGGCTGTCACCCTGATCCCCGATCTCTCCGTTTAAGCCGTCTCCTTGAAGCAGGCTAAGAGGGGTAGACCCTATGGAAAAAAAGGAAGACCAACTGGGAACCAATTGGGTTGGGAGACATAGCAGGAGGAAACAAGCACTTGATCGATTTTAGAATTGATTAGATCCTTAAATGCTTAAGACCAGTGCCCTATGGAGTCAATGAAAATCAAGTAATTAATTAGCTGCTGTTGCTTATGAAGTAATTTAATGATTGCTTGAACATATTTACAAAATTTCCAATATGTGATGAGCATTATATAATCAAGCAATAATTAATCTCACTAGATGCAAGATATTCAATAGATGCGCAATTTTCTAGCAAATAAATTTCAAAAGACCAAATACTTCAAGAAACTACAGAATTTTAAATGCTAACCAGATTTAAATAGTTAATCTCCAGATATAAACATTTAAGCACATTTAACTATACCACAACAGAAAAAAAAGACTTTAAAAGGAATTTCGAAATTTTAATTAGTCTTTTTTCAGAATTTTTTAATTTTTAAATATATTTTTTTTATAGTTTTATTTTTTATGAGATTTTTGCTAAAGTGAAATAAACAAAAATCTAAATCTAAATGATAACAAAAATCTAAACTATACAATAAAAACAAAATTCCTAATAAAAGCCTAAGGATTAAATTTTTTATGCTTTTTAGGATGATTTATATTTTATATTTTATTAGATATATATATATATATATATATATATTTAATTTTTGATTTTTTAAATTCTAAGTTCAAAATCAAAATAGAATAGAATTAAAGTCCTAAATAGAATTAAAATCTAATCTAAACTAAGGTCTAGTCTAAAACCTAAAAGGAACTTTTTTTATGGCCTTTTTTATATTTTTTTTGAGTTATTTTTTAAATAAAAAAAAAAAAAAAAACTAAACCTAAAAAAAAATGTCTAATTCTAAACTAAATGAAACTTAAATTAAGCAATAAATATATACAAATAAAATGAAATCTAAAACTAAAAAAAAAATTCTAATTCTAAAAAAAAAACTAATTATATTAACTATATCAAAGGATAAAAATCAAAATTTTTATTTTATTTTATTTTATTTTGTATTTTTATGATTTTTATGATTTATTTTAAAATCAAAAGTAAAACAAAACTAAACTTAAAAGTATCTAATTCTAAAACCTAACTTAAATAAAATTAAAATCTAATCTAAACAAACAAAAAGAGAAAACGCTAACTTCAAAATCAAATACTCTAATATGTTCTAATCATATTAACCCTAAGCTTCACCCACGCATAAAAAGAAATCGAAATCTTGTCTGCGATTGGTGTTTGCAGGTTTGAAGAAGGGAGCTCGAGCAGCATGTGGATGGTTATGGAGGTTGCGTAGGGTTTGATTGCAGGTTGGACGGCGGCAGCAAGGAGCAACAACATATGGAGGAGGCTGAACAACGATTTGCAGGTGAAGGCGTGGGCAGCATGGAGCTGGAAGTGGCAACGTGAAGGGTGAAGGGGCTGCATGAGAATGAGGATCTGCTTGCAGGTTGGACGGCGAGGAATGGGAGAGTAGCAAATCGATGGAGGGAAAGTTGATGGGTGAGGAAGAAGAAAACACAGAGTTGTATGGATTTGCTGGCAGCTTTGATGAAAGGACGGTTGAGGGAAAAACGAGTAGCTGGGCAGCGTGATGGCAGATTGGACGCAAATTGAAGGAGCTGCTAGCTGGCTAGAGGACGAGGGTGCTGGAATGAATACGCAGAGAGGGATTGAGTATTGACTGCGTGGAGGAGAGATAAAGTCGAAAAGATATGTAGAAACCTAGATGGCAGATAGAAGGTGTAAGGAGCTCGAGCGAGGGGTATGAGGTTCGATGCACACGTAGATAGGTAGCGTGAGGGGCTTAGTGAAGAAGCCTGCAGAGACGACAGCCACAAGCAGCGTATGAAGCGTGGATGGGGAAAAGAAATTTTGAATGCAGGTGAGAGAAGAAGTATGACAGCAGTAAAACCCTTAATGAATTTTGAAAATAATTCTGCTGGACCGTAAACAAAATGGAAAATTGCTGCCAAATAAAACCTTGGAATTTCCAAATTAAAATGTTATATTCTGCTTCAGGATTTATTAGTAAACCCCAAAAAATTTCTCCAGATTTAGACAAGATCTGAAACCCTGGACTGCAAAACGATGCACCTGCAAAAGCTAGTTTTGAGGCCAGATCTTACCCTCCAGGGCCTAGATCTGGTTTCAAACAAAAAAATTTCCTCAGACCTGCAATCTGCAATGGCAAAAAAAGAACACCCATAAATAATATATGCAAGGATTAAACCTAAAAGGAAACCCAAAAACCAGCTAAATAGTTACAATATTCACAGCTTAAAGGCTCTAAATAGCCAGATCTATCAGTTTGCCACAAAAATATTTTTTAAAGATTTTGAATTTAAGATGAGGTGCTTCAGAAAACCCTTCATGCATTCACCAGAAAATTTCAAATGATAAGCCTGGGGTCAAAACTCGCTGGGCTCTTCAGAAAATGCATTCCGGGAGTTGGCTGGTTCAGCCGAGAACTTCCCCAAACGCCCAGTAATCTCAATAAAAAGAAAAGATTTCCTGCACAGCGTAATTCAACCATTAACAAAGAGGGAGAAAACGATACTAAAATCCAGATCTAATGGAGATACCTGCCATCATATTCAGAAATTTAACTACCATTCAAACCCTAGCGACTAAACAAGATACTTGTGTTTAACATCACTTTTCATTAAGCTATCATCAATGGCTGAAAATAAATTTATGCAGAAAAATAAAACATCTTACAGCGTTTCCAGAAGAGTAACACCAACAAGATTTCAACCCCAACGTCTTTCTTTATTGCACATGAAAAATGACTACAAAAGAGCTTTCTTTAGCACACAACTCTCAGATCCAATGATCTCAAATGACCCTTGACACCCTATTTAAAGGAAAATTTCCCGACGGCTAGTTCGAGTGATCCATGTCAAAGTGATCTCGACCGTCGATGAGGATCAAAATCTCTTTTAATCTCATCCGTCGAAATTTTAAATGCATTTTAATATATTAAAAAATTAAAATTTTGCATTTATTTTCTCAAAACTTTGACTTATTATTATTTTATTTTATTTTTTAAATTTTTATTTATTTATTTATTTTATTTTATTTTTTATCTTTTAGTTATTTTTAAATTTTTATTATTATTTATATCTTTTATTATATTTATTGGACCCTCGAACTTAGCCTTTGGGAAAAAACACCTAGGACCTAGGACTTATGAGCAGATTAAAACATTTTCTAACCCTCAAGACACTTTACATCATGACTTTTGCAATTTTACATTTCAAGGGGAAAACCCATTTGACATAGACCCTTATAGACCACCCATTCTTGCGACACAAATATAATCTAGCAGATCAAGCAATTTGTAATAATCTAACCGAATAGTTATAATTTATTCCAAATTACTTTTACATAGACTCGAAGCGCACTAGGATTCCCCTAAGATTCTAATGACAAAATCCATTTCGGCTTTGGGGTTAGGCTGAAGGAAAACTCTGCCGATCATGGATCGGTGTGACAAAAAACCTTCAAGAACGTAGATCATCACTAGAATATTAGGTTTACCTAGGAAAATACATACATGACACAGATCTGCTAAGATTATTTACAATTTACACATGCAGATTGGGTTTACAAAACAACACGATTAGGCTGATGATGATAGTCGAATGGCACGGACACGTCGATCAAGCGCTATCCCTTTTGTGAAAAAAGGGGGTGTACTGCTATGGGTAGTTGACACGTAGTGGTCAACATCTGGCTCTACTTGGGGACACGTTGCTGCATTGTAGGAATGTGAGAATCCAGAATCTGCATCCACGCAACACACAACAAAACATAAGTAGCGTCCATCCAAAAATCATCATATAACATTAAGCACAGGAAAGATATAAGCTCTTCATTTATTAACTATCTAGTAACATGAAAAGTAAATCTAATCCTAAAACAGAAATGAAAATGCTGAAAAAACAAGGAGTAGGGTTAGAAATACAAAGGATGCCCCATGGCATCAGATGTGTTCAATATAGTGTATACTGAGCATTTGCCTACTTTCAGGCAAATCTATTGGCTGCTTCTTGGATGTGCCATGTCCAATTCTGCATATGGTAGGACTTTTTCCTATTCGAAAATCAAGTTGCTCGCGGTCGTCTAATGCATCAAATCTTCTTCTCGTTCTCTTTCTTTTGCGTTTTTTCTTTGTGGCAGGTTGTATCACTGATGATGTGGAACTTTCTGCTTCAAAGCTCTCAGATGAAGTATGTAAGATATGCGTGAAATGTCTTTCTTCATTCTGCTTTTGCTCTGTCAAGGATGATGGATCAGTCTCACAAGTGTCATGAGTTGTAACTTGATCTTCTATGACTGGTGGATTAACCGTGTGAGCATCAACCTGATTATTAATTTCCCTTTTATCCAGGTCACTTTCATTTATCCACTTTTCAATGGAACAAAGGACCTCATAATAAGATGGAGCTTGTTGCAGCAGATAATGAGGCTTCTGATCTATTGACGTTCCCTGGTTTCTTTCATCCTCTGACCGCTTTTGAAATTTTTGAACCTGTATTTTAATGGCATCCATCTGACTAGAGTGTTCAACCTTCATAGCACTGATTTCCCTGGCATGGTCTTCTTCCATGGTCAGTGACTTATTCTGAAGACATATTTGACTGTCTTCCATATCTTTTATTACTTTGTTGTCCTTTGCTTTTATGGTCATCCAGCAATGTTGTATAAAGTTTATTTCTTTCCTATGATTTGCTTGCATGGTAGCCAACTGATTATTATGATCAAATGTCATCATAGTCATTTCATCATCCACAGTTGACAACTTGTTCTGAATAACACTTATTTCCTCCTAATAACTTGCTTTCATGGCAGTCGCCTGATTTGAATGATTGAGTTCCATGATCTTCATATTTTCCTCTAAGCCTGATAACTTGCTTTGCATAAAATTAATTTCCCTGTCATGATTAGCTTTCATGGTCTCAATTTCCTTAGCATGCTGTCTTTGCATGTCGGTTACGTGATTAGAGTGTTTAATTTTCATGCTTTCCATCTCCTTTTCACGTTTTTCTAGGTGGGTGCATAAAGTTCTCATATCATTGGCGTAATTAGTTTGATTGATCTCCATATTCTTTACCAACCGCATTAGTTCTTCTATAATTTACTTTTGATTTTCCTTTTCATTGATTCCACAATTTGTCCCTGCTTTCCACTATCCTGGATTTGATCTGCAATGATACAGGTGGATGGCACATTCTGATATGAATAATCGACAGCTGGAACTTTCATAAGATTACTTTCATTCTGTTGCACAATTTTAGGGGCACAAGGCGAGGTATCTTGATAACCATATCTATCTTTGAAAGCATTGACAATGTCTTGTAAAGAAGTGAAAGAATCTTTAGGACAATTATTAAACCAATTCAAAGCATCATCCTCTAAAGAAAGGACAAATAGATGCATTTTGACATCTTCATGATTATATTGAGGAGATCTACAATACATGATCATTATACGAGTAAACCTGCCTAGATGCTTTTTAACAGCGACTGAATCACCATTTGAGAACAAAGGTAATTTAGAAATGGCCACTTCCGGAACATCATGGAGAACATCAGCAAAATGACATGGGTTAAACGAATAATCCATGACGAGGGACCAAATGGATGATAGAGAGAGATCCTGGTTCAAGATAATCAAGAGATGAAAGAAGTGGAGTCGTCACTTGAACAATGAATCTAATTCTAGGATCCAAAAAGCAACAAACAAGCAGATATGACGGAGGCTTCTTGCCTGGGAAAAATAAAAGAAATGGAGCCGCCACCCAAACAAAAAACAAACTGAAGAGTAGGAGTTGAAGCTATGATGATATGACGAAAGATAAGGCAATGAGAAGATCAAATGACGCCAAAGAATGTTGGCCTTGCCGGCTCAAATGAAAAGATTCCAAATTCCAGATGAGAAAGAAGAATGAAGATGAAATGTCGTTGAAACACCGAGAATAAAATGTCCCTGGCAACAGCGCCAAGAAATGTTGTCGCACAGATTGTCTAAGCAGCGCGACGACGCTCAGATCGGGGGCTGTCGCCCTGATCCCCGATTTCTCCGTTTAAGCCGTCTCCCTGAAGTAGGCTAAGGGGGGTAGACCCTATGGAAAAAAAGGAAGACCAACTGGGAACCAGTTGGGTTGGGAGACACAGCAAGAGGAAACAAGCACTTGATCGATTTTAGAAGTTGATTAGATCTTTAAATGCTTAAGACTAGTGCCTTATGGAGTCAATGAAAATCATGTAATTAATTAGCTGCTGCTGCTTATGAAGTAATTTAATGATTGCTTGAACATATTTACAAAATTTCCAATATGTGACGAGCATTATATAATCAAGCAATAATTAATCTCACCAGACGCAAGATATTCAATAGATGCGCAATGTTCTAGCAAATAAATTTCAAAAGATCAAATACTTCAAGAAACCACGAAATTTTAAATGCTAACCAGATTCAAATAGTTAATCTCCAGATATAAACATTTAAGCACATTTAACTATACCACAACAGAAAAAAGACTTTAAAAGGAATTTCCAATTTTTAATTAGTCTTTTTTTTCAGAATTTTTTTATTTTTTTAAAATTATTATTATTATTATTATTATTTTATATATATATATATATATATATATATATATTTGCTAAAGTGAAATAAACAAAAATCTAAACTATACAATAAAAACAAAATTCCTAATAAAAGCCTAAGGATTAAATTTTTTATGCTTTTTAGGATGATATATATATATATATATATTTAATTTTTGATTTTTTAAATTCTAAGTTTAAAATCAAAATAGAACAGAATTAAAGTCCTAAATAGAATTAAAATCTAATCTAAACTAAGGTCTAATCTAAAACCTAAAAAGAACTTTTTTTATGGCCTTTTTAATATTTTTTATATTTTTTTGAGTTATTTTTTGAATAAAACAAAACTAAACCTAAAAAACAATGTCTAATTCTAAACTAAATGAAACTTAAAATAAACAATAAATATATACAAATAAAATGAAATCTAAAACTAAAATAAAAAAATCTAATTCTAAAAAAAAAACTAATTATATTAACTATATCAAAAGATAAAAATCGATTTTTCTATTTTTTTTATTTTTTATTTTTATGATTTATTTTAAAATCAAAAGTAAAACAAAACTAAACTTAAAAGTATCTAATTCTAAAACCTAACTTAAATAAAATTAAAATCTAATCTAAACAAACAAAAAGAGAAAACGCTAACTTAGAAATCAAATACTCAAATACGTTCTAATCATATTAACCCTAAGCTTCACCCACGCATAAAAAAAAATCGAAATCTTGTCTACATTTTGTGTTTGCAGGTTTGAAGAAGGGAGCTCGAGCAGCATGTGGATGGTTATGGAGGCTGCGTAGGGTTTGATTGCAGGTTGGACGGCAACAGCAAGGAGCAACAGCATATGGAGAAGGCTGAACAATGATTTGCAGGTGAAGGCGTGGGCAGCGTGGCGCTGGAAGTGGCAGCGTGAAGGGTGAAGGGGCTACGTGAGAATGAGGATCTGCTTGAGGGTTGAACGGCAAGGAATGGGAGAGCAGCAAATCGATGGAGGGAGAGCTGATGGGTGAGGAAGAAGAAAACGCAGAGTTGTATGTATCTGCTGGCAGCTTTGATGAAAGGATGGTTGAGGGGAAAACGAGCAGCTAGGCAGCGTGATGGCAAATTGGATGCAAATTGAAGGAGCTACTAGCTGGCTGGAGGACGAGGGTGTTGGAATGAATACACAGAGAGGGATTGAGTATTGACTGCATGGAGGAGAGATAAAGTCGAAAAGAGATGCAGAAACCTGGATAGCGGATAGAAGGCGTAAGGAGCTCGAGCGAGGGGTATGAGGTTCGATGCACATGCAGATAGGTAGCATGAGGGGCTCAGTGAAGAAGGCCACAGAGATGAAAACCACAAGCAGCGTATGAAGCGTGGATGGGGAAAATAAATTTTGAATGCAGGTGAGAGAAGAAGTATGACAACAACAAAACCCTTAATGAATTATGAAAATAATTCTGCTGGACCGTAAACAAAATGGAAAATCGCTGCCAAATAAAACCTTGGAATTTCTAGATTAAGATGTTATATTCTGCTTCAGGATTTATTAGTAAACCCCAAAAAATTTCTCTAGGTTTGGACAAGATCTGAAACCCTGGACTGCAAAACAATGCACCTGCAAAAACTAGTTTTGAGGCCAGATCTTACCCTCCAGGGCCTAGATCTGTTTTCAAACAAAAAATTTTCCCCAGACCTGCAACCTGCAATGGCAAAAACAAAACACCCAGAAATAATATATGCAAGGATTAAACCTAAAAGGAAACCCAAAAACTAGCTAAATAGTTACAATATTCACAACTTAAAGGCTCTAAATAGCCAGATTTGTTAGTATGCCACAAAAATATTTTTTAAAGATTTTGAATTTAAGATGAGGTGCTTCAGAAAACCCTTCATGCATTCACCAGAAAATTTCAAATGATAAACCTGGGGTCAAAACTAGCTGGGCTCTTCAGAAAATGCAATCCGGGAGTTGGCTGGTTTAGCCGAGAACTTCCCCAAACGCCCGATAATCTCAAAAAAAAGAAAAGATTTCCTGTACACTTTAATTCAACCATTAACAAAGAGGGAGAAAACGATACTAAAATCCAGATCTAATGGAGATACCCGCCATCATATTTAGAAATTTAACTACCATTCAAACCCTAGCAACTAAACAAGATACCTGTGTTTAAAATCACTCTTCATTAAGCTATCATCAATGGCTGAAAATAAATTTATGCAGAAAAATAAAACATCTTACAGCATTTCCAGAAGAGTAACACCAGCAAGATTTCAACCCCAAAGTCTTTCTTTATTGCACATGAAAAGTGACTACAAAAGAGCTTTCTTTAGCACACGACTCTCAGATCCAATGATCTCAAATGACCCCTGACACCCTATTTAAAGGAAAATTTCCCAACGGCTAGTTCAAGTGATCCATGTCAAAGTGATCTCGATCATCGATGAGGATCAAAATCTCTTTTAATCTCATCTGTCGAAATTTTAAATGCATTTTATTATACTAAAAAATTAAAATTTTGCATTTATTTTCTCAAAACTTTGACTTATTATTATTTTATTATTTTATTTTATTTTTTAAATTTTTATTTATTTATTTTTGAATTTTATTTTATTTAATTTTTAATTTTTTAGTTATTTTTAAATTTTTATTATGATTTATATCTTTTATTATTTTTATTGGACCCTTGAACTTAGCCTTTGAGAAAAAACACGTAGGACCTAGGACTTATGAGGGGATTAAAACATTTTCTAACCCTCAAGACTTTACATCATGACTTTTGCAATTTTACATCTCAAGGGGAAAACCCATTTGACATAGACCCTCATAGACCACCCAGTCTTGCGACATAAATATAATCTAGCAGATCAAGCAATTTGTAATAACCTAACCGAATAGTTAGAACTTAGATTTATTTCCAAATTACTTTTACATAGACTCGAAGCGCACTAGGATTCCCCTAAGATTCTAATGACAAAATCCATTCCGACTTTGGGGTTAGGCTGAAGGAAAACTCTGCCAATCATGGATCGGTGAGACAAAAAACCTTTCGGAACGTAGATTATCACTAGAAGATTAGGTTTACCTAGGCAAATACATACATGACACAGATCTGCTAAGATTATTTACAATTTACACATGCAGACTGGGTTTACAAAACAACACGATCAGGTTGATGATGATAGTCGAATGGCGCGGACATGTCGATCAAGCGTTATCCCTTTTGCGAAAAAAGGAGGTGCATTGCTATGGGTAGTTGACAAGTAGTAGTCAACACCTCCCATAGGGCCGAAACTCTTTGTCACAGATCTGAAATCATTCCTCGGGAGGGCCAAAAGTCTGCTCCAATGCACATAGAGGTATGCTCCAAACGGGTGGAAATTCTACTCTAATGATAATCCAAGAACCCACAAAAAACCCAAAAAAGTATGACTAGAAAACCCAATGAGAAACCCTCGTCTTGCTTCCTTAATTTGCTCTTTTGCTTATGAGTTGTGAACCTTTTCTATTCTTGTTTCAGATCAAACTTTTGTGTTCCTTGCCTTGGTTGAGTTGGATGTTCAAATGAGGTTGAACAAGGTCATACTTATACTAATTTGTTCATGGTTGAATATGTTAGTGTCGGTCTTGAAAGCCCTCCATCAGTGATCAAAGTTCTTTGCATTTGCATTAGTAGGTGTCTCATCAGTGTCAAAGTTTGCATCCCGTTAGGCATGCCATAACCCTGATGGAGGAGCTGGTCTATTTATACCCCTCTTGGCTTTGCTGGATCAGGTCATATCAGTTTTTGAGCTTTTCAAGCTTGTCTTGTTTTGTCTTAAGGTCAAAAGTCCTAGGTCTAGGGTTTTGGTCATTTGTCTCTGCAAGGTCATGTCTCTGAAAATCCTTGAGTCCCCAGCAAGCCAGAGGGAGGATGGTAAACATGTTCCTTTGATATTTTCATCATATACAGTTCATTTTTAAACTTGGATTTAAAAACTCTGTTTTTAAAGCCAAGGTCATGATAAATTTTGTAAAAAGAATAAATTTCCAAAAAGTCTTCAAAAAGGCAGCAACAACCCTGGTCCCCTTGCCACAGTCCTTCAGATGATCTACCTGCAAAAAGAATCAAGTCAAAGCACTCAAAAAGTCAACTTCGGGATAAAGGAAACCAAAAATCAGTGTTTTAAAAAAGTGTCAAAATAGACTTTATAAAGTGGGTTTATTGATGAAATTTTTTCAAATGAAGATTATAAAAGGTCATATTCCCTCCTTTCACTCTCATTGTGCATTTCAAAGCTTGCAAGAGAAGTTGTGAGAGAGTGATTGGAGAAAGGGCGAAATTACAGTGATTTCGGGCAGTTTGGAGGTGCGCGACCCGTTCAAGGAGGTGCGCGACCCGTTGGGCGGTGCGCGACCCGTCCAGACCCTTCCCGCAGTGCAAATTTACTACGGGCGCGACCCGTTGGGCGGTGCGCGACCCGTTGGGAGGCCTGCGCGACCCGTTGAGCCGCTGGCCTGTAAAACTCAAAGAAATTCCCTAATTTCTCTTCAAATCATCTACATTGCTCGAGGTAGGGTCTTTACTCATTATTTTGGAGGTTGATGATGAAAATAAGGTTGTATGCTATGATTTTAACCTCACATTATGCGAATGAAAGGACATAAATGGCTGCTTGTTAATGTTTGTAAAATGCTAGGGTTTTGTGACTGTTTCAAGTGATTTTGTCCCATTTGGTCCTTTCCCTCTTTTTCCCTTTCATTCACAGTCATGCTTTCATCTCTGTCCCATATTATTTGTACATAAAATGTAGACTTTTTCCCCATCCCTAAACTATAAACTCTACCCCTCTCACAAGCACACAAAACCCTAATTCCCTCTACCATACACATGCAAAAATAAAAGCAAAGAGAAAAGATACATTTGCAAATAAAGAAAAGAGTCATGTGAAAATAAATGTTGCTGTATATCTAAAGCCATGTACATAACCCCTACATGCCCTTGACATCCCCTTGTACATGAAAACCTTCCCTCTATGTTAAAACAATGTACATGTACTCCTTATCAAAAAATTTGCCTTATGATACACATGAACTCCTATAAATAAATTTGGTGTATGGTTTCCCTATGTCCCTATTGATACATGTATGCTCCTCCCATGTTTACTATCACACATGTTTTTTGTCCCATATACAAACATCTTTGCAAATGATTTCCTAAATTCAAATACATGTTCCTATAAGCATGATCATTTGTAAAATTTCCCTTGAAATTCCCTGTTATTTTCATATATTCCCATTCCTTGTTAAGAAGTTCCCTCCCCTAACATTTCCCTCATGTTTGGTTCCCCTTGAAACAGCATAGATTTCAGCACTTTTTGCAGGCAGAGACAACAGTTCAGTTTGTCCACTTTGCTCCAAAACCATGTCAGAAACCGAAACTTATGAGCAAAGTGATGACCGTTCATCATCTACAGAGGTTGAGGAACAGAGGAGGCCTCGTAAGGGTGGTAAGGGTGGACATCATAAGAGAGAGGAACCCACCTCTTTGACAGATTTACAAGCTTATCCTATGGCAATCTCATGTTTCCAGTACAGTTGGTCAAGGTTCAAAAACGGAGAAAGAAGCCAATCCACTCCGTATCTTGGCTGAGGCATCCCTCAAAGATCATGGCACTCACTAGCATCATCTACAGCACAAATCCCAAAAATTTTGGAGAATTTTGGGTAATTTTGGTATTTTTGGGAAATTTACAGGTTTTGGCTTCTCAACGGGTCTCACCTCCGGTGAGACCCTTTGTCATCGTAGCTCCGTTTTGCAAAAACTCAACATTTTTGGATTTGTCATGCAAAGTTACACATACCTATGGATGGACTTGAGTTTTCATGGAGTTTTGGGCCTCCAAAAGGTCAAAATACAGCCAAATTTTGACTTTCAGCCCCTTTTTTGAGCTGCAGAAGTAGTCTTGGGAGAATTGACTTTTGACTGGGCAAATGACCTCCAAATCCAAAAATTCCGGTTGGGTTGGAAAGTAGACTCAGAGACCTTTCCAACGAGCTATCCTGCACCTCATTCTGACACCGGGAAGGCCTCTAAACAGGGCTCCAAAGTGCGCGACCCGTTGAGGAAGATGTGCGCGACCTGTTGAGGGAACTTTGCCAGATTTGACCAGTTCAGCTCAAAAATTGCAGTTTAGCTCCAGTTTGACTTTCTGAGGTCGATGGTGGTCCTCTTGACTGTAATTATGACACTTTTTGGATACTTTTACTCTTGTTTAACTCTTCTAGAAGTTTCTCTCATGTAAAGGGTAAAAATTGACTGTATGAACTGGTTTCCAAGTTTATAGAGGCAAGTTGTTTTGACTGCCTATTTTGTAGTGCTTAGTTTAGAAGTTGTTCAAACAGCTCCTAGGATAGTGAGCTCGACCCATGGAGGCAGGGAAAGAGGTTAGATCATCTATATTATGTACTTTCTTGCTCATTTTCATGGTTGGACTCTTGAGGGAGAAGCTATCATTGTATAATTTCACTGTATCTCTGCAATTTTTTGCTAAGGAAGACCAGGGTTTTGCAGTCATCTTTGGGATTCTTGTGGACTCATGTGTTGATGGTGTGTTTCTTCATGTTATTGTAAGCTTTGTTATGTGATTCATTTCCTTTCTATACTGCTGCATATTAAACAAATGAAGTGATAAAGTCAGAATTCATGCTTGCCATGCTCTACTTTTAAATTTGTTTAATTTCTATGTTTTCTGCTGTCTAAAGAGAATTCAAATCCATTGTTTGCTCTCTTTAGCCTTCTTTTCTTTCTTCCTAATCATCCACTTCAGCTAAAGACATCAATACAGGTTCCTACCTTGCCCCAAAGACCCCCCTGCAGAAACTGTGTCCAATCCCCGCACCCTAAATTGCAGCTCCTCAATTTGCCACCAAAAACCCCAAAAAACCCCCAAATCAACCTTCAAATCAGTTTACTAGCCTAATATCAGTGTTACCTTGATTGGTCATCTCTTCCTATTGAAAAATTTACCGAGATTGACCGGAGAGAGCCTTCTCCTGCCCCGTAGGGCTAGCTACGAGGCTGAATGGTTTGATGTAGCTTTGAGATTTACCTTTTCAGCCTGAGGTGAAATTTCAAGTGCTAACATACTGGCGACCATACTGGGGAGAACAAACTTGTTTGTGGGTTGATGTGTTTGTTTCATAAGTCTTAGACGGAGCCTGAAGTTACGCCAGGTAGCCTTCGAAAGCGCTCTTGCTTTGCATCAGCGCAAGTAGATAAACGCTGCTTCAGTCAATCTCCGTGAGCTTGTGAATACGGCCACTTCGATTGCACTTTACCCCAGTACATGTATCAAGTTCAGATCTGATTGTTGATGGTGAACAACGATCAGACACTTGAAAGGCTGAAATCATTCACTGGCGACTCCTTCACTGAAAAATCCAGAGATCAATGCTTCATGGTGACTTCACTGCAGAGAGATCAGTAGCTTTGAGCTTTTCAAGATGGATCGGATTGCAAGAAGATATGCTCCCTTGAGCCGAGATCACATTCCAGGTTTTCCAAATAAAATTCCGAAAGTAGATTGGTCAAGGAATCTACCTATATTTGACGATGATGGTAAGAAGGATGCTGCTTTACATCTAGTTAGATTTCACATGCATATTCGCAAATTCAAGGTCGATTTTCCTGAAGATTGCTTGATGAAGATATTCTTGGCCACTCTGGAAGGTAAAGCCCAATCATGGTATGAAAGTTTGCCGCCTGCTTGTATTTACTGTTTAAAGGATTTTCAAGCTATGTTCATTGAATGATATAAGGACTCTTATCCATCATTGAATTTAGTTCAAGACTGTTGCAAGCATGCCTATAGTTTTATTGAAAGCCTTGAGAAGTTTTATGAAGATGATAATTTCATGGATGAAGAGATCATGGAAGCCCTGTATGAAAAGCCGTTTCAGCAGCACATAGAAATCTTAGAGGATACTTGTCAAGATCAGCAGGCTGAAGATTTCCATATGGCTGTAATTGATGAAAGAGAAGAGCTTGTTTCAGATCTGCCTACAGAAGAAGACAGCGTGCAAGATAGCCAAGATTCAATTTTAGAATGTAATGCAGTCAACTCAGCTATTTCAGATCAAAATTCAGATCATGGTGACCAAGCATACCTTGTGCCGAATCCTGAAAAGGAGAGTTTTGTTGTTGAGATCATGGACAAAGTTCTTGATCCAAATGTCCTTATGCCATCAGAACAGAGCCTGCATGAGGAGGTAATTCAGCCAGCTCATGAACATCAAGATGAGATCTTTGTTCAAGTAAGTGAAAGCTCTTCTTTCAATCATAATTTGGATAGTTTGATTGCCATGTCATATGAAGATGATCAACAATGTTTCCAAGTTTCAGAAGATCAGGACTGTCATTCAGATTTTTCATGTTTTGAAATGTTATTTCAAGAAGACAAGACTTGTTTGAGCAAAGGGAAACAGAAAGTCTTATCTCCTTTGTCTGAAGAGGAGATAGATCAGCTTTTGAAAGGTCATGCTACAACCCAAGCTAAAGCAAATCGGCAGTGTGCACATGGTCACGAAAGTGTTGGTGAAACTTCTTCCTCTTTTGAAAATGATGACAGTGTTGTAATTAGTTTTATAGATCAGCAAACAGATAATATTTTCTTTCATGAAGATGATGAGGCTGTCATGTTTGATGATCTTGAGGATTGTTTTCTGTTTAAGAATGACCTAGACCATGAAATTGAGGAATATAAGCTTGAGAGAGACAATATGTCAAAATTTCTCACGGTCAAGGAATTTACAGCGAACACTCATATGGCAGAAGCTTATACTTCTTTGTGCCTTCCTATCAATCAGCAACCCACTGTTCTTTCAGATCAGAATGAAGCGAGTACTTATATTTTTGCAGCTGGATCTCCAAACAAGGTAGTGCTTCAGGATTATCAAGATCCCTTTGGCATTCTTCTGCAAGCATTAGAAAAGATAAATGTTGCCTGGTTCATTATCATAAGCTTTGGTTTCAGTGATTATTTTGAGTTGCCTACAGGTTCATCGTTTCGCCTGCTCGAGATAAGCAAGAGCAGAAATTTGGTATGTAGCCATCTGCTGGATTGGTTACATTGGAAAGCTCATTATACATGATTGTACATATTTCATTAGTATGCAGGTGGTTGTCATCATGATTCCAAATCTTGATGGACTGCTGCCGTTTTTCCAAAAGCTTTGTAAAGTTTTGTTTTAAGTCGGTCATGAGTCATTTGTGTTTGGTCTGTTGAGTGAGTTTTGTCAAGTTATTTCAGTTTGCCATCGAGTCGGTTTGAGTCAAGCTTCAGTTAAGTTTCAGTCAGTTTTCAGTCAAGTTTTCATTCAATAAATGTGTCAAAGTTTTGGGTCACATGTGTAAATAATGACTCCATCGCCCAATGGTTGAAAGCACTGGTCTGCTCTCCCAGAGGTCTGAGGTTCTTGGTACCTCCAAGGAGCTACCATCCCCATTGGAGCCAATGTTAGTGTCGGTCTTGAAAGCCCTCCATTAGTGATCAAAGCTCTTTGCATTTGCATTAGTAGGTGTCTCATCAGTGTCAAAGTTTGCATCCCGTTAGGCATGCCATAATCCTGATGGAAGAGCTGGTCTATTTATACCCATCTTGGCTTTGCTGGATCAGGTCATATCAGTTTTTGAGCTTTTCAAGCTTGTCTTGTTTTGTCTTAAGGTCAAAAGTCCTAGGTCTAGGGTTTTGGTCATTTGTCTCTGCAAGGTCATGTCTCTGAAAATCCTTGAGTCCCCAACAAGCCAGAGGGAGGATGGTAAACATGTTCCTTTGATATTTTCATCATATACAGTTCATTTTTAAACTTGGATTTAAAAACTCTGTTTTTAAAGCCAAGGTCATGATAAATTTTGTAAAAAGAATAAATTTCCAAAAAGTCTTCAAAAAGGCAGCAACAACCCTGGTCCCCTTGCCACAGTCCTTCAGATGATCTACCTGCAAAAAGAATCAAGTCAAAGCACTCAAAAAGTCAACTTCGGGATAAAGGAAACCAAAAATCAGTGTTTTAAAAAAGTGTCAAAATAGACTTTATAAAGTGGGTTTATTGATGAAATTTTTTCAAATGAAGATTATAAAAGGTCATATTCCCTCCTTTCACTCTCATTGTGCATTTCAAAGCTTGCAAGAGAAGTTGTGAGAGAGTGATTGGAGAAAGGGCGAAATTACAGTGATTTCGGGCAGTTTGGAGGTGCGTGACCCGTTTAAGGAGGTGCGCGACCCGTTGGGCGGTGCGCGACCCGTCCAGACCCTTCCCGCAGTGCAAATTTACTACGGGCGCGACCCGTTGGGCGGTGCGCGACCCGTTGGGAGGCCTGCGCGACCCGTTGAGCCGCTGGCCTGTAAAACTCAAAGAAATTCCCTAATTTCTCTTCAAATCATCTACATTGCTCGAGGTAGGGTCTTTACTCATTGTTTTGGAGGTTGATGATGAAAATAAGGTTGTATGCTATGATTTTAACCTCACATTATGCGAATGAAAGGACATAAATGGCTGCTTGTTAATGTTTGTAAAATGCTAGGGTTTTGTGACTGTTTCAAGTGATTTTGTCCCATTTGGTCCTTTCCCTCTTTTTCCCTTTCATTCACAGTCATGCTTTCATCTCTATCCCATATTATTTGTACATAAAATGTAGACTTTTTCCCCATCCCTAAACAATAAACTCTACCCCTCTCACAAGCACACAAAACCCTAATTCCCTCTACCATACACATGCAAAAATAAAAGCAAAAAGAAAAGATACATTTACAAATAAAGAAAAGAGTCATGTGAAAATAAATGTTGCTGTATATCTAAAGTCATGTACATAACCCCTACATGCCCTTGACATCCCCTTGTACATGAAAACCTTCCCTCTATGTTAAAACAATGTACATGTACTCCTTATCAAAAAATTTGCCTTATGATACACATGAACTCCTATAAGTAAATTTGGTGTATGGTTTCCCTATGTCCCTATTGATACATGTATGCTCCTCCCATGTTTACTATCACACATGTTTTTTGTCCCATATACAAACATCTTTGCAAATGATTTCCTAAATTCAAATACATGTTCCTATAAGCATGATCATTTGTAAAATTTCCCTTGAAATTCCCTGTTATTTTCATATATTCCCATTCCTTGTTAAGAAGTTCCCTCCCCTAACATTTCCCTCATGTTTGGTTCCCCTTGAAACAGCATAGATTTCAGCACTTTTTGCAGGCAGAGACAGCAATTCAGTTTGTCCAATTTGCTCCAAAACCATGTCAGAAACCGAAACTTATGAGCAAAGTGATGACCGTTCATCATCTACAGAGGTTGAGGAACAGAGGAGGCCTCGTAAGGGTGGTAAGGGTGGACATCATAAGAGAGAGGAGCCCACCTCTTTGACAGATTTACAAGCTTATCCTATGGCAATCTCATGTTTCCAGTACAGTTGGTCAAGGTTCAAAAACGGAGAAAGAAGCCAATCCACTCCGTATCTTGGCTGAGGCATCCCTCAAAGATCATGGCACTCACTAGCATCATCTACAGCACAAATCCCAAAAATTTTGGAGAATTTTGGGTAATTTTGGTATTTTTGGGAAATTTACAGGTTTTGGCTTCTCAACGGGTCTCACCCCCGGTGAGACCCTTTGTCATCGTAGCTCCGTTTTGCAAAAACTCAACATTTTTGGATTTGTCATGCAAAGTTACACGTACCTATGGATGGACTTGAGTTTTCATGGAGTTTTGGGCCTCCAAAAGGTCAAAATACAGCCAAATTTTGACTTTCTGCCCCTTTTTTGAGCTGCAGAAGTAGTCTTGGGAGAATTGACTTTTGACTGGGCAAATGACCTCCAAATCCAAAAATTCCGGTTGGGTTGGAAAGTAGACTCAGAGACCTTTCCAACGAGCTATCCTGCACCTCATTCTGACACCGAGAAGGCCTCCAAACAGGGCTCCAAAGTGCGCGACCCGTTGAGGAAGATGTGCGCGTCCCGTTGAGGGAACTTTGCCAGATTTGACCAGTTCAGCTCAAAAATTGCAGTTTAGCTCCAGTTTGACTTTCTGAGGTCGATGGTGGTCCTCTTGACTGTAATTATGACACTTTTTGGATACTTTTACTCTTGTTTAACTCTTCTAGAAGTTTCTCTCATGTAAAGGGTAAAAATTGACTGTATGAACTGGTTTCCAAGTTTATAGAGGCAAGTTGTTTTGACTGCCTATTTTGTAGTGCTTAGTTTAGAAGTTGTTCAAACAGCTCCTAGGATAGTGAGCTCGACCCATGGAGGCAGGGAAAGAGGTTAGATCATCTATATTATGTACTTTCTTGCTCATTTTCATGGTTGGACTCTTGAGGGAGAAGCTATCATTGTATATTTTCACTGTATCTCTGCAATTTTTGGCTAAGGAAGACCAGGGTTTTGCAGTCATCTTTGGGATTCTTGTGGACTCATGTGTTGATGGTGTGTTTCTTCATGTTATTGTAAGCTTTGTTATGTGATTCATTTCCTTTCTATACTGCTGCATATTAAACAAATGAAGTGATAAAGTCAGAATTCATGCTTGCCATGCTCTACTTTTAAATTTGTTTAATTTCTATGTTTTCTGCTGTCTAAAGAGAATTCAAATCCATTGTTTGCTCTCTTTAGCCTTCTTTACTTTCTTCCTAATCATCCACTTCAGCTAAAGACATCAATACAGGTTCCTACCTTGCCCCAAAGACCCCTCTGCAGAAACTGTGTCCAATCCCCGCACCCTAAATTGCAGCTCCTCAATTTGCCACCAAAAACCCCAAAAAACCCCCAAATCAACCTTCAAATCAGTTTACTAGCCTAATATCAGTGTTACCTTGATTGGTCATCTCTTCCTATTGAAAAATTTACCGAGATTGACCGGAGAGAGCCTTCTCCTGCCCCGTAGGGCTAGCTACGAGGCTGAATGGTTTGATGTAGCTTTGAGATTTACCTTTTCAGCCTGAGGTGAAATTTCAAGTGCTAACAGAATAGACACAACTTTTTGAGAGGGTAGCCTTGTGTTCATGTAGGCTCATGTAGGCCGACTTCAAAAACATGATTCTCTAACTTGTAAATTGAATATCTCTCCAACGAGGAGGATTTAGGAGGCGAGTAAATACTCTTTGGAAAGGGCTTGAAGTCCTCTACAAGCTTATGTGATTTTCTTCTTGAGATGGTGTCTCCTTTGACATCAATAACAAGAATTATTCCAACAATCTCCCCCTTTGTTGTTATTGATGGCAACAATCTCGTCATATGCTACTCCCCCTGTCATCATGCTACTCTCCCTGTCATATTTCCCCCTTTGACATCAATGTTGGAATTTCTAAGTCTAACTGTTAGAAACCCTTCATGTACTTTTCTGATTTATTTCTGCCTACTTGTTCTAATTAATTAACAAGTTATTTACCATGTAAATACTGAAAATAAATATAAGTACATGTTCAACACATTACAGATCATCAACTGAACGAAACAAAACAAACACACAAGTGACACCATTGTTTTTGGACCAATGTCCCTGGAAAAAGCCAATGCGGGAAAACCGGTGTAGCTATCTGAGGGTTTTAATTATTAAGCAGTTTCAGAATACAATCTGGGTGCCAAAACCGGCTCACCCAACTGAGAATAATCTCGGTAGTAGTACCTCTCAATCGGAGACAGATGTTCCAGCTGAAACCCCGGATAAACACTCCGACAACTCCCAGTTCTAATCTTCCCCACGAAAACCCTAGTGTCAGCCTCTAGGGACTGCGTCAACCCTTTCTGGCCAGCATCTGCCCAAAGTCACCCTAGCTCGCCCTGCGTCAGCCTCTGGAGGCACTGCATCAGCCCTTAAGGCTTAGAGCCTCTGTGTTACCCACGCTGGCTCTATGAGGCATTGCGTAGCTCCTGGTTGCCTTTGCGTGGGCCCTGACTGGCTCTGCGTGATCCTCTAGCTGGCTCTGCGTCTCTCTCTCCTAGCTTATGCGCTGATCCTCTCGGTACTATCTATGCCTATCTGCTTCTGTATTCACTACCCCTCAGTTTGAACTCTGATCACTCCTTCGATTTCCTCAGCAAACCCTGCCCCAAGAAATTGAATTCTTGATCAACTCGGTGTGTCCTCCAAGTGACCCTCAAGCCTTCTTTAATACTTTTCTCGTTGACAAATCAACAATCGAGATTAAGTCCCTAATCAACGGCTAAGATTAATTCTGGCGTGATCCATGACGTTTAGACCATTCTAACACAGTTTTATATTAATACACATTAATATTTTATTTTCCCTAAGTTTAGACTTAGGGACTCCATTAAAAATATTAATTATTTTAATATCTCTGAAACTATTTAGAATCTGCCCAAACTATTTCTGGGTATTGGAGATCTCGTGTGCCTTAGCCTCTCCACCATGTTTTGAGGCTAGAGCACATCTGATGCTACCCCAAATCAACACTCCCTCTTAGCGAGGATTGTGCTCTAGTAATACTCCTAATTGAGCATCACCCTGATCATCCGACATCGGTCCTTATGCTGATGCTAGGCCTGCTGCCCAACATCCTCTGAAGCTGCTGCATCATGTACTGCTACCCATGGCCCTGCCACTGCCACTGTTGCATCTGTACAACAACTCCCTCTACATCTGTGCTGCTACCCATGGCTCTGTCACTGCCACTGCTGCATCTGCACTGCAATCCCTCTCTTCATGCTGAATCGTGCTGCCCATAGCACTGCCACTGTTAACTATTGCACTGCAACTCAGTTACTGAGAAGTAAGTAACTGATCTCCCAACTCTGACATCTTTGTCAGGCTAGAGACACCCTCAATGCTGAAACTCCCTCTGTCGCTAACAAGTGCTCCCTCTCTGACCTCTGCGCTGCTGCAACAACTCTATGCATCTCGCATTGCTGCCTCACACTATCCTAGGAATCCTGCACTGTAGCTCCCTCTGACGCTCCATCTGCATTCGTCTGTACTGACATCCGCTAGTACTACTACTCCTCTTCGAGGCTCCTGTAGCAAGGTATAATCCAAAAGGTTGGGTACCTCGAGGATCTTGCTCCTCATCGCTTGTAGTCTGTCTGACTACAGCTCAATGTTCCCCACTTCCTCTCAAGTGGCGTATGAGCACTCATGGCACAGTCATCATCTGTCTCCACTTCCTTCTCTGCCCTTGCTAGCGCAACCTTGGTCTCGGAAGCCTCTCCTTTGCTCTTCTTCCTTGCACACTGGCTTGCATAGTGACCCAGTTCCCCACAGTTGAAGCATTTGACCTTGGAGAGGTCCTTCTTCTTCCATTTCTCCTGCTTTCCCTCAGATGCTAGGGCAGCGTCCTCCTCTTCCTCCTTCTTGATTTTGATCCCTTGTCGTTGCTTCCCACCTTGCTTAGCCTTCTGATCTCTTCTTGGCGATGAGCTGCCCACATTTCCTCCCAATCTGGAAGGGTTGCCCTGCCCAGTATGCTCTGGACAAACACCTCCTAGTCTTTAGAGACTGCGTTCAGGGTTGTTTTCATCATCAATTCTTGATCTGGTGTGGCCCCTATGGAAGTCAACTGATCTCGAATCTCCTTCAATCGACCAAGGAAAGTGTCGATCCATCCCCCTTTCTGCGTTTGGTATGACTACAACTGATTTTCAAGTAGCATCCTTCTCTACACAGAAGTGTGCTAGTACAATTTCTTTAGGGCCTCCCACATCTCATTTGCCGTGTCCATTTCGGTAATATGTGGTACTACATGGTCCTTGACCCCGTCAAGGATGATGCTTTTGGCCCTCGCCATTGTCTCCTTGTACTTGTCGTTCTCAGTGGAGCCAATTGGGATTGCTATCGTCCTCAAGATGAATTGATTGACATGATTCCTGTCTAGAACAGACAAGATTCTAGCCTTCCAGACTATGAAGTTTGAGGCTCCGTCCAGTCTGTCCTGGCCTCTTACCCCGTTCACTACCATCTCGCTACTCCTCTACTTCCCTCCTGGAAGTTCTTGGTGTGACTACCTTTGAGTCTCGATTTCCCTCCTGGATACCCTTCTGCCAATGTCGAGATGCCCCCACTTCGATAGTTAGTGCAGCTACACCACTGATTCGGATTTTTTGGCTAGAAATCCTCGGTAGCAACTCCCTCCTCCTTGATCTTGCCCTATAAGGTACTGTTCTGACTACAGTACCCCACCAGCTTCACTCTGCAACTTACCCACAGCCTCCTAAGCCCCAACAAACTAAAGGTTAGAGCGTCTAGGCTCTGCGCAATCCCGACACCAGTAATCTACTCGCCTGATGTCCTCAATTCTCCTGTGATTTGCAACCACGCTTTGATACCATGTTGGAATTTCTAAGTCTAACTGTTAGAAACCCTTCATGTACTTTTCTGATTTATTTTTGCCTACTTGTTCTAATTAATTAACAAGTTATTTACCATGTAAATACTGAAAATAAATGCAAGTACATGCTCAACACATTATAGATCATCAACTGAAGGAAACAAAACAAGCACACAAGTGACACCGTTGTTTTTGGACCAATGTCCCCGGAAAAACCCAATGCGGGAAAACCGGTGCAGCTATCTGAGGGTTTTAATTATTAAGCAGTTTCAGAATACAATCTGTGTGCCAAAATGGCTCACCCAACATAGAATAATCTCGGCAGTAGTACCTCTCAGTCGAAGACAGATGTTCCAGCTGAAACCTCGGATAAACACTCTGACAGCTCCTAGTTCCAATCTGCCCCACGAAAACCCCAGCGTCAGCCCTTTCTGGCCCAATGTCTGCCCAGCGTCACCCTAGCTCGCCTTGTGTCAGCCTCTAGAGGCACTGCGTCAGCCCTTAGAGCCTCTGTGTCACCCACGTTGGCTCTCTGAGTCACTACGTAACTCCTGGCTACCTCTGCGTGGGCCCTGACTGGCTCTGCGTGATCCTCTAGCTGGCTTTGCATCCCTCTCTCCTAGCTTCTGCGCTGATCCTCTTGGTACTATCTTTGCCTCTCTGCGTCTATATTCACTGCCCCTCAGCTACAACTTTGATCACTCCTTCGATTTTCTCAGCAAACCCTGCCCCAGAAAATCAAATTCTTGATCAACTCGGTGTGTTCTCCAAGTGACCCTCAAGCCTCCTTTTATACTTTTCTCGTTGACAAATCAACAGCCGAGATTAAGTCCCTAATCAACGGCTAAGATTAATTCTCACTTGATCCATGACTTTTGGACCATTCTAACACAGTTTTATATTAATACACATTAATATTTTATTTTCCCTAAGTTTAGACTTAGGGACTCCATTAAAAATATTAATTATTTTAATATCTCTGAAACTGTTTAGAATCTGCCCAAACCATTTCTGGGTATTGGAGTTCTTGTGTGCCTTAGCCTCTCCACCAAGTTTCAAGGCTAGAGCACATCCGATGCTACCCCAAATCAACAATCAATAGCAAAGGGATGCTTTAATGGGATGCAAGAGAGATGACCCCCATATTTTGATGAAGATGTTCAAATGCTTCTCGAGGTAGGGTTTTGTGAAGATATCTGCAATTTGCTCCTTAGTGTTGACATACTCCATTTTGATGTTCTGCTCTGCAACTTGTTCTCGGAGGAAGTGATACTTGATTGGGATATGTTTTGTCTTTGAATGCATGACTGGATTCTTTGAGAGGTTGATTGCATTGGTATTGTCACAGTAGATGGTGATAGGCTGATTTGTTTCTATGTTGACATCCTTCAAGGCTTCCTTCATCCATAGAATTTGTGTACAACAATCTGTTGCTGCTATATATTCGACTTCAGTTGTGGAGAGAGATGGATGATTGTTTCTTGCTAAGCCAAGATTCAAGACAATCTCCCAACAAAAATGCATTCCCGCTAGTACTTTTTTGATCATCAACGCTTCCTGCTCAATCTGCATCAGCATATGCTATCAAGGTAAGATTTGTGCTCTTAGGGTGCCATAGTCCAAAATCAAGAGATCCTTTTAGGTATCTGAGTATTCTCTTTACAGCTAGAACATGAGATTCCTTAGGGGCTAATTGGAATCTTGCCACCATTCCTATTGCCTGCATTATGTCTAGTCATGAAGTTATCAGCTATAAAAGACCTCCAATCATTGATTTATAAATAGTACCATCCACCATAGCAGATTCATTATCCGTACTTAGCTTGCAACCTATAGTCATAGGTGTCCTCACAATAGCACATTCTTCCATCCCAAATCGCTTAAGCATATCCCTAAGATATTTTGCTTGTGATATGAACATACCTCCTTTGGTTTGAGTTACTTGAAGTTTAAGAAAGTAAGACATCGCACCAATCATCGGCATTTTAAATTCTTTTGACATGATTTGGGCAAATTTGTGACTCATTTCATCATTATCGCTCCCAAAGATCAGATCATCTACATATACTAGTGCAATTAGCAGATTGTCTTTGTCCATCTTCATCTAAAGATTGCTTCCGACAACTCCTTTCTTGAATCCTTGTTGAATATAGTGATCAAGTTTAGCGTACCATGCTCTTGGAGCTTGCTTTAATCCATATAGGGCCTTATTCAATTTGCGAACAAAATCTTTTCCTTCTGTTAAGGCAAACCCTTTTGGTTGTTCTAGGTATACTTCTTACTTTAGTTTACCATTTAGAAATGTTGATTTTGCGTCCATTTGATAAACTTTGAAGCCTTTAAAACAAGCAAATGCTAAAAACATCTTTATATCTTCCATCTGGGCAAGAGGGGCGGATGTTTCTATCAATTCCTTCAATTTGAGAGTACCCCTTGCACACCAACTTTGCTTTATTTTTGATGATTTGTATATCTTCATTCATTTTGTTCTTATATACCCACTTGGTTCCTATGACATTCTTATCTTTTGGACGAGGTACTAGCTCCCATGTTCCATTCTTTTCAATTTGATACATCTCTTCTTCCATTGCTTTTATCCAGTGAGGATCCTTGCTTGAGTGAAATTTTCTAGTTCTATTGTGGATAGTAAGGCAATATCATTCCTTTTTGGTGTATTTTTCATATTTCTTCAAGTTTGTATTCCATCATCTACATCACCAATAATTTGATCTTTTGGATGATGTTTTTGAACAAACTTTACCTTTGATGGAGTTTGAGATGGTTCCTTTTGATTTTCCGACTCCTTTTCTTCTTTTGCAACATCTTCTTTTGGATCTCCAAGGATAGGATCTTCTTCATTGATTTCAATTTCTTTTTCAAGAAAAGCCTCATCAATCTTTACATCAATACTTTCAAATACCTTTCACAACCAACTGTTATAGCATTTGTAGGCCTTGCTTCTTGTAGAGTATCCAAGAAACATTCCTTTGTCAACCCAATAATCGAACTTGCCTAGTGAATCATCACTGATCTTCTTAAAATACTTGCTTCCAAATATTTTGCAATATTTCATTGAAGTAGGTCTTCCTTTCCATAATTCATATGGATTTTTATCACTATTCGCCCAAAGTTGTGCCAAGTTCATAGTATATATTGCAGCCCCAACTACTTCTCTCCAAAATTTAGGTTGTAAATCAGCTTCTAATACCATTGTTCTTGCAGTCTCTTGTATGGATCTATTCTTTCTTTCAACCGCTCCTTTTTGTTGTGGAGTCCTAGCAACCGATAGTTACCTCTTGATTCCATGTTTTTCACAAAACTCATTAAATTCCCTTGAGGTATATTCTCTACCTCTATCTGTCCTTAAACATTTCATCTTTGACTCACTTTCATTTTCAACTACTGCTTTGAAGGTTTTAAAACATTCTAGTGGCTTTGACTTAAATCTTATGAAAAATACCCACATTATTCTAGTATAATCATCTATAAGTAATATAAAGTACCTTTCTCCTTGTAGAGTTGCAGTTCTAGTTGGCCCACACAGATCTGCATGAATGATTTCTAGAGGCTTTGATGACAAGCATTCCTTTGTTTTGAAGTTGGTCCTTGTTTGCTTTCCATGTTGGCATGGTGCACAAATAGCCTTTTCAAGTTTTGCAATTATGGGGATATCTCTCATCGCTTGAGTTTTTGTTAAATTTTGGTATGTTCTATGCTTAGAGCAATTTACTTCAATTTTTCATATTAGCCCAATGACAATATTCAGATAAGCAATCACATCAGCATGATAGTAAAGTGCAGATAGAACATAAACATAAGCAGTAGAAGACAAGCCAAGACAAGAGGAACAGCGAGAGTCACTGTGGGATTGTTCATCTAGTTGCTAATTAGCCATGTTGACCACTACCAGTCAACTACCCATGCAGTACACCCCCTTTCTCTTGGCAGAAAGGGGTAGCACCTGAACGACGTGTCCGTGCCAGCCTACAGTCATCAACAGCTTGATCATTTTAATTGTAAACCCAGTCTGCATGTATGAATTGTAAATAATCTAAGCAGATCAGAGTCATGTATGTAAAATTGCCTAGGTGGACCTAACTTTCTAATGATGATCTGCGTCCCGGGAGGTTTTTCGTCTCACCGATCTACGATCGGCAGAGTTTTCCTTCAACCTGACCCCAAAGCCGGGATGCATTTTGTTATTAGAACTTTAGGAGAATCCTAGCGTGTTAATCTGCTAGATTATAGTTGTGTCGCAGAACTGGGTGGTTTATGAGGGTCTATGTTAAAGTGGGTTTGTCCCCTTAAGATGTAAATTGTAAAAGTAATGATGTAATGTGTCTTGAGGGTTGAAAAATGTTTTAGTCCCCTCATGAGTCCTAGGTCCTAGGTCCTAGGTGATGTTTCCAACGGCTTAGTTCGAATGATCCATTTAAGAAAATAAATAAAATACTAAAATAATAAAATAAATAAAAATTAAAAAAATTAAAAAATTAAAAAATGAAATAAATAAAAAATAATAAAAAGTTCATAAAATAAAGCAAAAACCCTAAATAATAAAATAATAATATTTTTTGTGAATGCATGCAAAATATCATTTTTTAATAAAATCGACGGATGAGATTAAGAGATGTCTTGATCCTCATCGACGGTCGAGATCACTTGAACATGGATCACTCAAACTAGCCGTTGGGATCATTTCCTTTATATAGGGTCTTAGGGGTCATTTCACAGTTTTTGGATTCGATCTGTGAGTCTGTACTGAAAAAGCTCTCTCTTGTAATCTAATTTCTGGTTAATAAAAGAAGACTTTGGGGTCCAAATCTTGCTGGTGTTACTCTCTGGAATTGCTGTGAGATCTTTAATTTTCTGCATATTTCAGTTTTCAGCCATTAATAATAGCTTGTTTTTAGAGTATTGTGAGCACAGGTATCTTGTTCACTTGCCAGGGTTTGAGTGTTGCTAGGGTTTTTGAAATAATGGCAGGTATCTCCATTATTTCCTGAGATCTAGCAGCATTCTTGCTCTCTTTGCTGATGGTTGCTTGAGATGTGCAGGAAAAAATTTTAGTAAAGAATATTGGTGGGCGTTTGGGGAAGTTCTAGGCTGAACCAGCCGACTCCCACAAGCTCTTCTTTGCAAAGCCCAGCTGATTTTGCCCTGGGTTAATCATTTAAAATTTCTTTCCTGTTTTACATGAGAGATTTTCTTCAGTCTGTTCACATCAAAATTTAAGTTCCAATATTTCGAAAATATCACTGCAATTATTGTTAAATTTGGCTGTGCCAGAGCTATAAATTTTTGTGATTTTGGGCAAATTTTGAAGGGTGTATTGCAAAATTTTGTGTATATCTGCCAGATTTCTTTTCCTGCAGGATTACTAAGACAAAATCGGGAAAAGGGTTTTCTCTGGTACTGTGTTGATTGTCTGCCCATCTGCTGGGCTGGCTGTTGAGGGATTGAGTCCCACAAACCGTGCACTGAAAGGAACATAGTCCAGTTAAAGGGTTTTAACTAAGCTTCGGAGGAAACGCTGTTCCAGAATAGAGATCAAGCAGTCTGATTTAACATTTGCAAACATTTAAAAGACACAGGATATCTGTCATCAGGTGAGGTTGCAGTTCAATCTTCAGTGACCAGGTAATCTCTGCGTATCATCATCTCCAGGTATTCTTTAAATCATTTCTGCCGCCGCCATTAGCATTTCCAGTTTCGAGTCTATTTGTTGAATCTGTCGCTTGTCTGACTGTAATAGCCATTCGTATGCACCCAGAACGTAAAGCAAAATAGAAAAAGGGTTACGTTTGATCTGTTTAAAAGTTTCTCTGTCCATTTATATCTTGTCATAGTTCCGGTACAGTTATCTACGTTTGGCATCAGGGCAGCAAACAACGAGGTCATAGCGTATGATGGCCGCTGTAAAATCTTCGTAGGCCTGTAATCACCGCTGAAATTTTTCTTGGTTGACGAGCGAATTCTGCCCAGTCTCCCTTCACACCGACGAAAAGCGATTTCAGCTGGGCATCGAGCTTCATTCACGCCGGCAACAGGTAAGTCTATCCTCGTTTTGCCTTGGTTACGCAATACGCACTTGGTTCTGCGTTGCTTATTCAGGTTAGGGTGAGTTCTAATTTAAACGCATCGGCAGTTAGATTAGGTTTTTCTTATTTTTGTTATATATGCGTTTGATATATTTCCGTCAGCATAGTCGTAGGTTAGCATAGATTTTATTTAGGTTTTAATTTATTTAATAGGTTTTGTACAGTTTCGTTCCATAGATTTTATGTTAGTTCTTTTTAGATTTAAATATTTAGATTTTAATTCTTTTTAAATAGTTGCATTAAAATTCATAAAAAATCGAATAAAAAAGGGCATTTCATTGTTTAGGCTTTGTTTGATTTTAGAATTTAACTTGATTTTATTTTTTAGATTTTAATTTGTTTATTTTTAGTTTAAGTTTGGTTTTGTTTCAATTTTAACATAGTTTTAAATTTTGTTATGAAAATAAAAAAAATATATATAAAAAATAAAAAGGATTTTAGGCTTAGTTTTATTTTTTGAGTTTTAGATTAATTTTTAAATTTCATTTTTTTTTTTTTTTTTTTTTTTTTTTTTTAAATTTGGAAATTTTCTCTTTACAAGTGTCAGCTGCCTTTCTCGGGAAATCATTATACTATATTTTCATGCTGAGATTTAAGAAAGTCTGCACATCTTAAGGGTTAGCTGCATATGGTATCTGGTCAATAACTGTGTGATTGATTAAAGCATTTATTTCTTTTAGTTGCTGGATATCGTTATTTGAGGAACTTTGTGGTTTTACTGGATATTTAAAGCATTGTTCTCATTATTTGATGATAAATGATTGCTGTTTATGGTTCATGTTCTTATATCATCTAGCAAGTAATCATTTAAGCACCAATCTCATAAGGCACTGGTCTACCAAATTAATAAAATCATTTTAGTGCATCTCGTCTCCCAGCCCAACTGTTTGGCAGTTGGCCTTCATCATATCACAGGGACTACCCCCCTTAGCCGCGGGAGACAGGCTTAAACGGAGGGATTGGGGATTAGAGTGACAGCCCCCGGTCTGAGCGTTGTCGTGTCAATCCGCGCGACAACATTTTTTGGCGCCATTGCCGGGGATAGAGTTTTTCTGTCCTTGGTTCTTACATTTCAAGCTTTTCTGTGTTTAACTTCTTGTTCAAGTGGCGACTCCACTTCCTATATTATCTGCAAGAGTGTACACTAGAAGACATCCAAGCAGTCTGTGCAACCCCACTCCTGATCCTGAAAAGGTTTACAGGGTGCGATCACACAAACTCGCTTCTCGTACACTCCTTGCAAATCTTGGACAAGAAGCCCTTTCCGATATTCATTTGCTCTTTAAAGGTCAAGTTAGGCGCAGCACCATGAGTCTGTATGCCCCTTGTGATTTTTCTAACATTCCTGGATACCCCAATAATATTCCATCTGTTGGGATAGACAAATTGCCTAGTTTTCAAGGAGATAATGCCATTACTGTTAATTCCCATTTGCGAGATTTCAACATATGGATGGCTAAGTATGCTAGATCTCCTGATTTTGATCATGAAGATGTCAGGATGACTCTTTTTATCTTGACTCTAGGAGGTGATGCTTATGACTGGTTTACAGAAAAACCTCCAAATTCATTTGACTCTTTACAATCAATCATTAATTCATTTAGAGAAAAATATGGAGATAAGAGAGAGGGAAGACATCTTGTAAAAGCTCTTACTCTAATGAAAAAGAGAGAGGATGAAACTGTTGAAGAATTTAATAGAAGGTTTAATGGTATTATTAGAGAATTACCTCAAGACTATAAACCTACAGATAAAACTCTCCAAGACTTTTACATTGATGCCTTTAGTCCTGAACCATCTTATGAGTTAAGGCGTGCTAAACTTAACGATTATAGAGATTGCCAAGCCTTAGCTATAGAACTTGAAAAGGACAAGGCAGCTTCTGGGAAGTCTGAAATCCCAGGTTTTGATAGGGCTGCTACGAAACTAAAGGAACCTAAGGGAAAAGCAGTCCAAGAGCCAGAAAGTGAGCTTGTTCTTAAATTGCTTCAAAAAATTGAAACTATGGAAATTAATCATAATAAGGAGATAAACACTTTGCAGAATAGATTGATTCAAATGGAAAGAACGCAATCGCAAAATTTTCAACCTCGAAATAATAATAACAGAAATAATAATTGGCAAAGAAGGGGTCAATCTAGTGAGCAGAGACCCCCTAATCCGCTTACTAATCTGGTAGATAATGCTCCTCCTTACTGTCGTGCTTGCGATGCTTTTCACGAAGAGTCCTCTTGTCCCATTATCAGAAGACTCTTGGATAATGGAATGTTTGGGACAGGTGAGCAAATAAACGTAGTAGGGAGCAAGTTTCCTTTGCCCATGAATGATTGGATAGAGGTTAAGGAAAGGAGCTATGATGTTATGAATCCTTCATCTGCTTTTAGTATTAATAACCTTGAAAATGAAGATGACATTTTGGCTAGGTTATATGGTGAGAAACCCTCTCCTGAGAAAATTTTAGAAATTGCTAGAGATAAGGGTTTGACATACCAAAGAAGGGATAAAGATCAGAGCGGGAATCAAATTCCCCCTCGAACTTTAAGCCCTGGCATAAACTCTGGAATAGATGTCGATTTGGGAAGTTGGTTTAATAATGCTAAAATCTGGGTTCCTGTATCTGAGATCGCTAAGATCCCTTCCCAAAGAGACAAGTTACTAAAAGCAATTCAGGGTCCTCAAGTCAACACTTCTCAGCAGAAGATTCGCGAGGTTGACTATCATGATGCTCCTATTTATCTGCAAAGCGTAGATGCTGATAACAAAGATCATCAACCCTTCTTTATCACCTTATTGGTCAATGGGTATAAATTGAATAACTGCATGTTGGATTCAGGCGCATCTGCTTGCGTTATGACTAAAAGGGTCATGGAACAACTTAACTTAAGAGTTTCTAGACCCTACTATAATATATGTGCCATGGATTCTAAGAAAATCGAAGTACATGGTTTAATCAAAGATTTACAAGTTCATCTTTCAGTTTACCCAGACATCATGGTTGTTATGGATATCGTTGTTGTTGATGTACCTGATGCTTGGGGTATGCTATTATCTAGAAAGTGGGCCTCTGATCTAGGAGGAAGCATTCAGATGAATTGGTCATATGCTATGATTCCTTCTCCTAGCGGTGATGGTTTCGTTAGACTAAATAGAGAGCCCGAGAGGAAATTTCATGTTGAAGATCCTAAGAAGCCTCATAACGAAATAATTAGAGAACAATCTGACATCGGGAACTACTCTATCATGTCCAATTTCATAATTCCTCCCGATGATAAGATTAAAAATCTTAAAGATGAAGTCTGGTATATGTACTTCGATGGTGCATCCTCTAGTCATGGTAAGGGTGCTGGAATAGTGCTTAAATCTCCCCTTGGTCATATTTTCAAGTTTGCCTATCGTTTAGAATTCGAAGCAACCAACAATGTTGCTGAGTACGAAGCTATATTATTGGGACTTGAATTGGCCAAGGCTTTGAGGATTAAATTACTTAGCATCAAGGGGGATTCCGATCTGGTTGTCATGCAGCTTAAGAACAAATTCACATGTAGAAATCAAAGATTAAGAAATTATCGAAACGCAGTGTGGGATACTATGGAGCATTTCGATGCCCTTAACCTTGAAGCAATCCCTCGAGAACAAAATAGTTTGGCGGATGAACTTGCTGTAGCTGCCACAACTTTCCAGTTATCTGATGAGTTAATTAACGATAAAATCAAAATGGAAGTAATATTTAGACCATCTGTCCCAGATAACTCGGAGCATTGGCAAGTTTTTAACGACGAAAAGCAAGTCATTCGTTTTCTCAATAGTTTGGATGAGTTTGAAGATTTTCGGATAATTTCTCAGGAGGATGGATCTTTAAATCATGAACATATCATAAATCCTACTCCTAGAAATGTGGTTGCCTTAGAGCAACATTTTGATCGGCATGATGCCACGAAGCTTAGAGAAGAAAACAAGATGGACCCAGGCGAGTACCTCGAAATCAACATTGGTACTTCTGAAAATCCGAAAATAGTTAAAATTGGTAAAGGTACTAGTTTGGAGGAAAGGAAAAAGTTAACTGATTTACTTCATGAATATAGAGATGTTTTAGCTTTTTCCTATGATGAATTAAAAGGCTATAGGGAAGATGTTATGGAGCATACTATTCCCTTAAAGGACGAGAATGCTAAACCCTTTCGGCAGAAACTTAGGCAAATTAATTCGAAATTAGCCCCCTTGGTCCAGAAAGAACTTGCAAAGATGCTTTCAGCAGGGATCATCGCTCAAACTAGGCATTCGACATGGTGTTCGAATTTGGTGATTGTTAGGAAAAAGAACGGTACAATAAGACTTTGTGTCGATTTTAGAAACCTTAATCTAGCATGCAAAAAGGATAATTACCCTTTGCCAAACATGGAAACTTTGTTGCAAAGAGTAACTGGGTCTGGAATGATGTCATTGCTAGATGGCTTTTCTGGGTATAATCAAGTTTGGGTTAAAAAGGAAGATCGACACAAGACCACATTTACAACACCATGGGGTACTTTTGAATACATCAGAATGCCATTTGGGTTAACAAATGCTGGGGCTACTTTCCAGAGGGCCATGGATTATGCCTTCAAAGGGTTAATCGGGAAAATTATCGAAATCTATCAAGATGATCTTACTGTTTTCTCTAAAGATGGTATCAGTCATATAGATCATCTTAGGCAAGTTTTCGATAGATGTAGAGAATATGGAATTTCTTTGAATCCGGCTAAGTCTGTTTTTGGGGTAACAGAAGGGAAATTACTCGGTCATATCATTTCTAAGGAAGGAATCAAGATCGATCCCGAACGAGTTGAAGCAATTCAAAAGATTCCTCTCCCGCATAATCTTAAATCCCTTCAGTCTTTCCTTGGAAAGATAAATTTTATTAGAAGATTCATCCCAAATTATGCAGAAATAGCTAAGCCCATTCAAAATCTTCTGAAGAAAGATGCAAAATTTGTCTGGCAAGAAGAGGGCAAAAAGGCTTTCCAAGAAATCAAGTCCGCTATTGCAAAAGCTCCTGTCCTGGTTAGTCCTAATTACTCCAAGAATTTCATGATTTTTTCTTTCGCTTCTGAAGATACCATTGCCGGTGTCTTGCTTCAAAAGAATCGAGATGGTCACGAGCAGCCTATTGCTTTCATGAGTAGAGCACTTCAAAACTCTGAGTTGAAGTACAATACCATGGAAAAGCAGGCCTATGCCCTGGTCAAGTCTCTCAAGCATTTTAAAACTTATGTGGGTTATTCTAAGATCATTGCTTTCGTCCCACATTCTGCTGTTAAGGACATATTAACTCAAACTGATTGCTTAGGGACTCGTGCTAGGTGGGTTACTAAGATATAGGAGTATGATTTAGAAATTAGACCCACCAAGCTGATCAAAGGCCAAGGTTTAGCTCAAATGTTAACAGAAAGTAATGAAAAGACTCTTGGTTTGTTTTGCCTTGACGATCTATCTTCACCAGAATTGAGAAGATTAGCAGAGCATGAATGGTATAAGGACATAGTTTACTACTTGACAAATCTTGCATGTCCTAACCATTTAGTCGCTCATAAGAGAAGGGCTCTTAGACTAAAGGCCACTAAGTATTGCCTTATGAAGGATGGCCTTGGATGGAGAAATCCCGAGGGCATAGTGCTTAGGTGTGTTGACGATGTTGAGTCCAAAAGATTAATCTCCGAATTTCATTCAGGATTTTGTGGTGGTCATTATGCCGCTAGAACTACCGCCCACAAAATCCTGAGAGCTGGCTATTATTGGCCTTCGATTTTTTCTGATGTGCACAAGTATGTTAGAACGTGTCAAGCCTGTCAGCTGTTCACTGGGAAGCAGAAGCTTGCTGCCCTTCCTCTACAACCTGTTATTGTGGAGGCACCTTTTCAGCATTGGGGTCTGGACTTCATAAGGAAGTTCCATGGACCATGAAAATTCTAGCAATGGCTACTCATGGATTTTGACTGCTACAGATTATTTCACTAAATGGGTCGAAGCCATTCCTACTAAGAATGCCACTGAAAAGGTGATTATGGATTTCATTGAGAATAACATCATTACTAGATTTGGTGTCCCCGCTAAGATCACTACGGACAATGCCAAGGCTTTTAGTTCTTCAGAGTTTACATCTTTTTGTTTCAAATATGGCATTGTCTTATCTCATTCGTCGAATTACTATCCTCAGGGTAATGGTTTGGCTGAATCAAGTAATAAAAATCTCATAACCATTATCAAGAGGAGTTGTCTATAATGCGACTTTTTGAAGATTCCGGTGACGGAATCCGGCAGAAGAATTGAGGTCAAATCTTGATTTATTGCAGTTAAAATGGTTTTTTAACTGAATATTTGGATTCAGCACCCTGAAAAACCCCTGGGAGGCTTTCATTGTGCAAAAACTAGCTATCAAACTTGCGATTCCAATAATTCCTGCCGGATTTCGACCGGAAAAATCCGCCGGAAAGGCTTTCAAAAAGTCGCGTTATAGACTACTGCTTATCAAGAAGATAGTAGGAGATAACAAGAAGTCTTGGGACAGCAAAATCAAGTATGCTTTGTGGGCAGACAGAATTACTAAGAAGAAGTCTACTGGTAAATCTCCCTTTGAATTAGTTTATGACTTGGATGTTACCTTACCTGTGCACCTAAAACTGCCAGCCTATCAGCTTCTCCAAAATTTTTCCACTAATAAAGATGTTGTTCAGAATAGGATAGATCAGATTGTGGAATTAGATGAGGCTCGTCGGACAGCTTTTGAGGCTATATGTAAAAATCAATCTAATATTAAGAAAAGCTTTGATAAATGCTCTCGATCTAGATCTTTGCAGGTTGGAGATATGGTTTTACTTTGGGATCGCAAAAATGAAAAGCCGGGAAAACATAAGAAGTTTGATAGTTTGTGGCTGGGACCATACATCATTAGAGATATAGCCGGGCCAAACTCATTCTACTTGAGCAGATTGGATGGCGAACCACTTGATCTACCAGTGAACGGCCAAATGCTCAAGCTATTCTTCAGAGATGATATCTGATGCCATGGGGCATCTTCTGTATTGTATTTCTATCCCTACTCCTTGTCTTTTCAGCATTTCATTTCTGTTTTTAGGATTAGATTTACTTTTCATGTTATTAGTTAGTCAATAAATGAAGAGCTTTTATCTTTCCTGTAATTAATGTATATGATGATTTTGGAATGGACGCTACTTATTTTTATTTGTGTGTTGTATGGATGCAGATTCTGGATTCTCACATTCCTACAGTGCAGCAACGTGTCCCCAAGTAGAGCCAGATGTTGACCACTACCAGTCAACTACCCATGCAGTACACCCCCTTTCTCTTGGCAGAAAGGGGTAGCACCTGAACGACGTGTCTGTGCCAGCCTACAGTCATCAACAGCTTGATCATTTTAATTGTAAACCCAGTCTGCATGTATGAATTGTAAATAATCTAAGCAGATCAGAGTCATGTATGTAAAATTGCCTAGGTGGACCTAACTTTCTAATGATGATCTGCGTCCCGGGAGGTTTTTCGTCTCACCGATCTACGATCGGCAGAGTTTTCCTTCAACCTGACCCCAAAGCCGGGATGCATTTTGTTATTAGAACTTTAGGAGAATCCTAGCGTGTTAATCTGCTAGATTATAGTTGTGTCGCAGAACTGGGTGGTTTATGAGGGTCTATGTTAAAGTGGGTTTGTCCCCTTAAGATGTAAATTGTAAAAGTCATGATGTAATGTGTCTTGAGGGTTGAAAAATGTTTTAGTCCCCTCATGAGTCCTAAGTCCTAGGTCCTAGGTGATGTTTCCAACGGCTTAGTTCGAATGATCCATTTAAGAAAATAAATAAAATACTAAAATAATAAAATAAATAAAAATTAAAAAATTAAAAAATGAAATAAATAAAAAATAATAAAAAGTTCATAAAATAAAGCAAAAACCCTAAATAATAAAATAATAATATTTTTTGTGAATGCATGCAAAATATCATTTTTTAATAAAATCGACGGATGAGATTAAGAGATGTCTTGATCCTCATCGACGGTCGAGATCACTTCAACATGGATCACTCAAACTAGCCGTTGGGATCATTTCCTTTATATAGGGTCTTAGGGGGTCATTTCACAGTTTTTGGATTCGATCTGTGAGTCTGTACTGAAAAAGCTCTCTCTTGTAATCTGATTTCTAGTTAATAAAAGAAGACTTTGGGGTCCAAATCTTGCTGGTGTTACTCTCTGGAATTGCTGTGAGATCTTTAATTTTCTGCATATTTCAGTTTTCAGCCATTAATAATAGCTTGTTTTTAGAGTATTGTGAGCACAAGTATCTTGTTCACTTGCTAGGGTTTGAGTGTTGCTAGGGTTTCTGAAATAATGGCAGGTATCTCCATTATTTCCTGAGATCTAGCAGCATTCTTGCTCTCTTTGCTGATGGTTGTTTGAGATATGCAGGAAAAATTTTTAGTAAAAAATATTGGTGGGCGTTTGGGGAAGTTCTAGGCTGAACCAGCCGACTCCCACAGGCTCTTCTTTGCAGAGCCCAGCTGATTTTGCCCTGGGTTAATCATTTAAAATTTCTTTCTTGTTTTACATGAGAGATTTTCTTCAGTCTGTTCACATCAAAATTTAAGTTCCAATATTTCGAAAATATCACTACAATTATTGTTAAATTTGGCTGTGCCAGAGCTATAAATTTTTGTGATTTTGGGCAAATTTTGAAGGGTGTATTGCAAAATTTTGTGTATATCTGCCAGATTTCTTTTCCTGCAGGATTACTAAGACAAAATCGGGAAAAGGGTTTTCTCTGGTACTGTGTTGATTGTCTGCCCATCTGCTGGGCTGGCTGTTGAGGGATTGAGTCCCACAAACCGTGCACTGAAAGGAACATAGTCCAGTTAAAGGGTTTTAACTAAGCTTCGGAGGAAACGCTGTTCCAGAATAGAGATCAAGCAGTCTGATTTAACATTTGCAAACATTTAAAAGACACAGGATATCTGTCATCAGGTGAGGTTGCACTTCAATCTTCAGTGACCAGGTAATCTCTGCGTATCATCATCTCCAGGTATTCTTTAAATCGTTTCTGCCGCCGCCATTAGCATTTCCAGTTTCGAGTCTATTTGTTGAATCTGTCGCTTGTCTGACTGTAATGGCCATTCGTATGCACCCACAACGTAAAGCAAAATAGAAAAGGGTTACGTTTGATCTGTTTGAAAGTTTCTCTGTCCACTTATATACTGTCACAGTTCTGGTATAGTTATCTACGTTTGGCATCAGGGCAGCAAAAAACGGGGTCATAGCGTATGATGGCCGCTGTAAAAGCTTCGTAGGCCTGTAATCACCGCTGAAATTTTTCTTGGTTGACGAGCGAATTCTGCCCAATCTCCCTTCACACCGACGAAAAGCGATTTCAGCTAGGCATCGAACTTCATTCACGCCGGCAACAGGTAAGTCGATCTTCGTTTTGCCTTGGTTACGCAATACGTATTGCGGTTCTACGTTGCTTATTCAGGTTAGGGTGAGCTCTAATTTAAACGCGTCGGCAGTTAGATTAGGTTTTTCTTATTTTTGTTATATATACGTTTGATATATTTCCGTCAGCATAGTCGTAGGTTAGCATAGATTTTATTTAGGTTTTAATTTATTTAATAGGTTTTGTACAGTTTCGTTCCATAGATTTTATGTTAGTTCTTTTTAGATTTAAATATTTAGATTTTAATTCTTTTTAAATAGTTGCATTAAAATTCATAAAAAATCGAATAAAAAAGGGCATTTCATTGTTTAGGCTTTGTTTGATTTTAGAATTTAACTTGATTTTATTTTTTAGATTTTAATTTGTTTATTTTTAGTTTAAGTTTGGTTTTATTTCAATTTTAACATAGTTTTAAATTTTGTTATGAAAATAAAAAAAAAATATAAAAAATAAAAAGGATTTTAGGCTTAGTTTTATTTTTTGAGTTTTAGATTAATTTTTTAAATTTCATTTTTTTTTTTTTTTTTTTTTTTTTTTTTAATATTTTGGAAATTTTCCCTTTACAAGTGTCAGCTGCCTTTCTCGGGAAATCATTATACTATATTTTCATGCTGAGATTTAAGAAAGTCTGCACATCTTAAGGGTTAGCTGCATATGGTATCCGGTCAATAACTGTGTGATTGATTAAAGCATTTATTTCTTTTAGTTGCTGGATATCGTTATTTGAGGAACTTTGTGGTTTTACTGGATATTTAAAGCATTGTTCTCATTGTTTGATGATAAATGATTGTTGTTTATGGTTCATGTTCTTATATCATTTAGCGAGTAATCATTTAAGCACCAATCTCATAAGGCACTGGTCTACCAAATTAATAAAATCATTTTAGTGCATCTCGTCTCCTAGCCCAACCGTTTGGCAGTTGGCCTTCATCATATCACAGGGACTACCCCCCTTAGCCGCGGGAGACAGGCTTAAACGGAGGGATCGGGGATCAGAGTGACAGCCCCCGGTCTGAGCGTTGTCGTGTCAATCCGCGCGACAACAAGCCGGAATATCTATCTCCGGATAAAGGTACTGCTGCCAAGGATATTCTCTGAAGGGTGGGCCATTTATGGCACCCTAGTTGTATTCAGAAATTTGCTAAATAATAAAACCCTCTATATGCTGCACCGGTTTTACCGAGTTGGGTTTTTTCCGGCAACGATTGTCCAAAAATAACAGTGTCCCTTGTGTTATTGTTTTTGTTTACTTTAGTGCATGATCTATATATTTGTGAAGGCTGCATTTGTGTTTACTTCGATATTTATGTATTTAAATAACTTGTTAATGTAAAGAACAAGTAGGAGATAGAACTAGATATTGCAGTAGGGGTTTCTGATATGTTAGATTCAGAAATTTGCACACAACGGTAGCAGCATGAAGGCCACGAAGAGTTAGAAGGAAGAGAAAAATGTGCCCCTAACATCTAAGGGTCCCAGTCAGGGATAGGGAAACCAGAAGAAGAAAAATGAGGACCTGTCAAAGGTCAAATGCTTCAGATGTGGTGAGCTTGGTCACTACAGTACTCAATGTCCTCTCAGGAAGAAGGACAAGCAAGAGAAGCAACACTTGGTGACAGCGTCTGTTGAGATAGAGAAGTTGTCCTCCAGGCTAGAGGAAGATTCCGCGATGTTTGCATATATACCTTGAGGAGAGAGGTGGGGCGATCTAGAGTTGTAGTCCCAAAGCAGTGGAGACATGGGTAGGATCCTTGAGGTGTCCTCCTCATGGATCATTACATTGTAAAAATTTCTGAATCTAACACATCAGGGACTCTTATTGCAATTTTTGGTTTACTATCTCCTACTTGTTCTTTACATTAACAAGTTATTTAATAACAAAAACATCGAAGTAAACACAATAGTAGCCTTCACAAATATAAAAATCAATAACTGAAATAAACTGAGACAACACAAGGGTCACTGTTATTTTTGGACAATTGTCCCCAGAAAAACCCAATGCAGGTAAACCGGTGCAACATATATGAGGGTTTTATTATTAAGCAGATTTTTGAATACAAGTAGGGCGCCAGAAATGGCTCACCCTTCAAAGAATATCCTTAGCAGTAGTATCTCTCTCTCGAGACAGATATTCCGGCAAATCAACAACCGGATGATCAATCCCACAATGACTCTGACTTTTCCTTGTGCTGCACAACGAACGCTGCTCCAAGCACTCCTCTGGAACTGCTTCACCCTCTCCCAGCTGATCTGCTCTCAGTCTGCCCCACAAAACCTCCTCAGTGCAGCCTCCTCAGCCCAACGTCAGCCTCTACAGCGGTCTGCGCTGTTTGTGTCAACCTCTGTGGCTTTTTGCGTCCTCTACGTTAGCCTCTACGGCTTCTGCATCCTCTATGCTGGCCTCCTTATCCTTTGCGTTAGCTCTCCTAGGTTTTGTGCTACCTCTTTTGGCCCTTTGCTGGCTCTTTGATATGTATTCTTCAGCCTTGGATCGAAATCCCTTACTAAACTGCCCCTCACTGCAACTGATCTCTAACTCGATTTCCTTAGCAAACCCAGCCCCAGAAAATCAAATTCTTGATCTCTCTTGGTGTGTTTCCAACTGACCCTCAAGCCTCCTCTTATATTTTTCCTGTTGACGATTCAATGGCCGAGATTAAATCCCTAATCAACAGGTAAGATTAGATCTGGCTTGATCCTCGTCTCTTAGAACTTTTTCACCAATTTTATATTAATACACATTAATATTTTAATTTTCCCAAGTTTAGACTTAGGAACTCCATTAAAAATATTAATTATTTTAATATCTCTTCATCCGGGTGGAATTTCTCCAAATGATTCTGAGTCTTGGAGATCTCATGTGCCTTAGCCTCTCCACCAATTTTCATGGCTTGAACACATCCGATGCTTACAAAAATCAACATACATTGCTATAGGGGCCCGCAATATTTAGTAGCAGGATGGATTAGTGTCAGTGATGCAGCCAGATCCAGAGTGATAGTGCAGGCTAGTAGCAGTCAGGTACTGAGGAGCGTAGTGCAGTGTTGGCAGCAGTGCAAAGTCAACAACAGTGCAAATTCTGTTGGGAATCACAATTGTCATTAGACCAAAACCCGCAGGTGTTAGTCAACAATCACGTTGCCAGAGATAAGCATCTACAAGAGGTAGTTATTCCATGTCACGAAACACACAGGAGCGTCGTTTTATCCAATGCCCAACAATCTACCCCCCAATGCAAGTCGGGTGTGTATTGAACTCGTGACCTATGCTCTGATACCACTTGTTGGGAGTCGCGATTGTCGTTAGACCGAAACCCGTAGGCGTTAGTCAATGATCACATCGCCAGAGATAAGGATCCATGAGAGGCGGTTAGTCCATGTCATGAAACACACAGGGAGCGTTGTTTTATCCAATGTCCAACAGATTCTTCAGTAGACAGTGCAGTAGCTATTAATAGTCAGGACTTAAGAGGCAGATGCAACAGATACACATGATTCAGTATTTTGGATGTTTCTTAGTTGCATTTGTTGCAGTTGCAACCACAACAGATGAGAGGGAGCTGCAGTGTAGATATGGAGTTGGCAAACAGTACATCAGTGTCAACAACAACATAGATGCAGCATCAGAGTTGCGCAGTCATTGGTGGGCAATAGCCAAACATCAACAACGTGATAGAAGGTGGTACAGAGATAGGGTGTTGTTATAGAATGTGCAACACTAAAGAGAACACCTTCCTCGCTAAGAGGGAGTGTTAGTTTTTGTAACATCGGAGGTGTTCTAGTCTCAAAACTTTATGGAGAGGCTAAAACACATGAGTTCTCCATAACCCAGAAATTGTTTCTGGAAATTCCACCTAGAAGTGTCTCAATTAGATTATTAGCCTATTTTTAATTATTTCCTATGTCTAAACTTAGGAAAAGGGGTTAATTAATCAGAATTAATTGAGATAAGGTGTGAATCATATGGAAACTCACACAGATCGACTAGGAAATAATCTGGGCCCTTGATTAAGTTTTAAAATTGGTCATTGGAGGTCCAACAGAGGATTATAAGAAGAGGTTGATGGGTAGAAGAACACATTTGTGAGAACCACAGAAAGTTCGATTTCCTTAGAGAGTTTGATTTTCTCAGAGAGCTAGCAGTGTTAGAAGAGTTCGAGCTTCAGTAGGGATGCAGAGATAGAGAGGGGCAAGGACAGTGATCTGTAGGAATTTTTCCAGATCTGGAGAGGCAGCAGCAAGAGGTCGAGTTATTCCTAGTGATGTAACGCAAAGGATTGCGCAGTTAGCTTCAGAGGGCAATTCAATTTCGTTGTGCGAAAAATTGATTCAGCTTCTAGAGGTCTGGGAAGTCTTCCAAAAGGCTAGATAATCATTTTCCTCAGCAGAGACAGGAATAACGACTTGATCAGAGGCAGTTTTAGGCTAGATGTCTAAAGGTCTGCGCAAACATTGCGCAAAAGCCTGTGCAGAGGGTCCAAGAGGACTAGTTTTCTGAGGCAAAGTTGTGTCGAGGTTGCTTGTATAGGAAGGGAAATTCCCTTTGATCATTTTGGCCAGATTTTATTGCTGTGGATTGCCAGTTTTCAGGCATCCAGATTGTACTTAGAATTTCACTGCTGCATAATAATAAAAACCCTCAGCTGCTGCACTGGTTTTCCCAAGTTGGGTTTTGCCAGGGACTTCAGTACAAAAGTAAGTGTGTCAATTTTTATGTGTGTGTGCTAGATTACTTCTCGGTTACTAGCACTATTATTTTCTACAGTTTTATTTGTGAAGGTTGCGGTGTGTTTATTTCGTTGTTGTCGTAGCAATAAACTGTTAATTTAATTAACAATTAGAAGAAATAATACCAGTTGTTGCAATAGGATTTCACATTTGAAATTTTCACACACTTCATGCCCTATACCTAGCCTATCTATTCTAAGTGATCTCCTTCCTACTAGGACTCCTCCCATCGATGAAAGTCCGTAAAGCGTAGGGGTTTTGGCTAAGGTGACATTGGGCCTCTACCCCATTGTTACCACTTAGTCTAGCTCTTGTCTTGTAGGGTTTCCCTCTCCAAGGCTTGCTAGATTTTGTGGTAATAAGTCTCTCCCTCTCAACCTCTTAGCCCCATGTTAGGCTTTTATGCACAACATTTCTTGTAGATTATCAACAATCTTATTGTTCCTCCGGGTTCCCATTTCTAGTGCTAGTTGCACAGCCCTCAAATCCCCCTTGGGCAATTGAGAGTGTACTCTCACCAACTAAAAATCAAGACATATCACCACGTCTGTCGAGGAGACAAGGTTTGTAGATTTTATCGTTTATAGGATGTTGAAGATGAGTAGGATATTATTTTTTCATTGCCCACTATATCACGAGATCTGAAGGAGATTTCATTGTCTTTACAAAGTTTCAAGGGGATCCCTCTCTACCATGTTACACTACCCTAATTAGAGATGCTAGACTTTGTTTCTTAGAGAAACAGTTCATCTTAGATGACGAACTTTGCATTGTTCCTCTAGATCTACCAAATCAGTTACATCCTTCCTTCCACTCTTATTAACCAACAAGAGAAGTGTCGCATTACCTCTAAGAGGTCTTGGTATCAATGACAACAAATTTGTTAGTTCACCCTCTATCTATTTGTCCCACTATCAACTCATCATACTAATTCCATGTTTGGACATGGAAAGGTGTTTGCTATGGAATATATATACATCAACATTATAAAATTATAATACATTACATGATAAACATAACAATAATAGATTAAATTAACCCAAGGATTATAATCGTTCAACATTGTACAATTATAGTCAGTGAAACAGGAATCGGCGATTTTTCCGATTAATCGCGATTCCCACTCTGCTCGTCCACGAAACGATCCGAACCAAATCTTCCGAGTCAAATCGGGATAGCAAGAGAACTCTGCGTTTTTTTCCGAGTCATTTTTGGGTTTAGGTATCTCTCTTCTCAGGTAGGGACGAGATTTTCCAAAAGGGCAGCCGCAGGCTTTGAGGAAATTTCTGCAATGTTTGTATGGGTAAAATTTTTCCTTGCAAGATCGAACTGTAGAACAGAAAGGCTGGCCGAATTCATTTGCTTCTGGGTTAGTTTGTGGACATTTTAATAAAAAATTTCAAAGTCAGGCCGGACTTCAGATCTACCACTATAGGACAGCCGCAGGTCTGCACCAACGATGGGTATAGGCAATTCCTTTTTGGGTTTTTTGGGTATAGGCAATTCCTTTTATTGAAAACGATGAGGCAACAAGTGTAACGGACCGAAACAATGCAATTAAAAAATAAACTTGTATAGATAGTCCGAATATAATAATTAAAAATATTTAATAATCGTTTATAATTGTTATGGTTTTTTAGTTTTAAAACTTATGAGTATTATATGAATTATAAATTAAATGGCACATAAATATTTTCATGGTTATAAAATTTTATGAACCATTTAATCTATATAACTATATTAATAATATAATTTTTTAATATCATTAATTAAAAACAATATTTATTTAATATATTATTAATTTAAATAATAATAATTTATTAATTTATTATAAATTTATAAAATATAATTTTTTTATAAAAAAACATAAATGGAGAATTTTTAAGAAAATAAATTCATAAAACTTCTAAATTAAATTTGTTTTAAATTTTAAGAATCTGTTTAAAAGTTTTAAGCTTTAATATATATATATATATATATATATATATATAAAAGATTTTTTAACAGTTATCATATGTTTTTCCTTTTATAAACATAACGTAACTATATAATTTTAAATTAATAATTATTTTATTAATTTTAATTTAAAATTTTCATTAATTTAAAAAATTTAAATACGTAAAATAACCAATATTCACCAAATACCAAATATATAACTTATTCCAATTAATAAATATACATATTTTGCACCTACTAATTATTATTATTATTATTATCCAATTTTACGGTGAGGGCCAAGTCATTGGTGTATGAGACTCCTTGCTTGTGGGACAAGGGACCCACTTCCAAGGTACTTTAAAGTTCAAACTTCAAACTTCAAAGTGAAACTTTAATTCACATTTCAATGTCTCATGATAATGACAGGTATGGATCATTCACCAATCGACCTTGAAGAGATAGATTTGCAAGCTACAAATGCGGCAGACTGGGTTCAATTAGATGAGCCTCCTCTTTTAAGCCTTCATGACTTGGAGAACTTTGAGAGTCAAGCAAGCGAAGGAGTGGAAGGAATCGCTTCTAGTTCTCACTCTTAAGAGTCTTAGACTCTTAGTTGCTGATTTTTTTCTGATTAGTATGCAGTTTTTTGTAAACTTTTAGAAGCATATGCTTCTAAGGACTCAAGACTCAGTGCTTTGGATCATGTTTGGACTCATAACATATATGAGATACTTATTTATTCATGATATTTTGGACATCTATTGATATTATGCATTTTTTGGAGATGCCTTTACCCAATATTAATGAAAAATGGTTTTTTTAATTCAATATATGTGTATATTTTTATTTAATGAATTCAACGATTTTTTGCCGATTTTTTCCCGATTTTTTCTCGATCCGATTAAAACTCTTTGCTCTTTTGCCTCGCCGATTTATTGCCGATTCCGAGTCTGGTAACATTGATTATAGTACATTACATCATCATCATAATAGTAATATTAGATTAAATAAACCCAAAGATCCTAACCCTTAACCTTCTTGACCAATGAATGAGAGGAGTGTTTACACTATTATGAGAACTCTAGTAAACCATCACTCATGTTACAAATCTATGTTATTGTGCAACACACGAGCATAATTAACTTGAGAATTAAGTTGTTTTCATGTTTTTAAAAATGTTTTTCTTTTCTGCCACATTGAAATGTTTACCCATGTTTCTCAAGATGAATTAATATATCTATTGCTTTTGAGAAAGGGTTTTAATTTTCCTGATTGCCGATCTATCTTCTCCACTTTCATGCCATACAAAGGAGGGTTTTCCGTTTACCGTTTGTATCACTTCTTTACTTTCATAGACCTACATGGGAATATATCTGATAAGCATTGTAATCAGAATCTTTGGGTCAGTCTAGTGCATGCAATTTTTTTTAGATGTATATGATCATCCTAGCTAGATTGGCAAAGGAAGAAGCTTTTAACACTCTACTATTATTTATTTATATTTTTGTTACAGGAAAAGGGCTGCTCTAACGAGTGGGCATGGAGACCATGCTATAACTGATTCAGCTAAAAATGCAAATGGTTTAAATGCTGATCTGGCAAATACAGTTATAAAGCGTTTGTCAGCCAAAGATGGTGCTGTTCTACGAAGGCTGTTAGTAACTGCGGTATGCAATATTTCTCTTTTCTCCAGATGCATTCTCATGCATGTTTGTTTATCTTCACATCCAAGGATTTATCAGAAATATTCATTCTTTCAAGTGATATAGAATATTGCAATGATAAACTAATCTGTGTTGTTGATCATAGCAGTAGCATAACAACAAATACATAGACTCATTATTCTATTTTTACCTTTTGGCTATGTAAGATAAATTTGGGTATAAAAGATCTTTCAAAGTACAGAACCTCATTACTTGAGAATGAACACAAAGAAGTAAATTTAAGAGTTGTTGGATAAGGGGCACATCTGCCCTAACTCTTTGCCAAGTGGATCAGCAATTGTGCTTGTTCTAAAGAAGAATGGGACATGGAGAATGCGCATAGAAGTGTTGGAATTAAGATTATATTGAGAGGGGGGTGTGAATCAGTATAATACATTTTTTGGCAATTTAAAGGATTATTAAACACAACTATTCTTTAGTCAATATGCGCAAACATTGAACACGGGATATACGTGGAAACCCATATGGGAGAAAACCAATGTTTTAAAACTCCGACTCCAACTCCAACTCGGTATCGACTCGGCTGGCTCGATTTCAATGACTCGGTCGTTGTAAAAATACATTAAATATTTATTTTTCTATAAAAAAACATAATTTTAAAGATTTTAAACATAATTTTAAAGCTTTTCATTCATGTTTCCAAACACACAGCACTATAATATAGATGGAAGACAAGATATGATCAAAGTAGGCTCAAGAACCAATCCATTATATCAAAATGGCACCCAGTGCACTATCCAATGGCAATACATAGTCAACTGTCATACATGATCAAAGACTCAAGAGTCAAAACAAAAGACACATAACCAAGGAGGCTAGAAATGGCCTCTACAACAAAAGTAAACTGTGACCAGACTCTAGTACTACTGGCTAGTAGCTACTGCCAGAGGAGCCAAGATCATGTCGATCAATCTCTGGATCATCATCAGAGTCAGACAGGGGGCCCCATGGCTCCTCATCACCATCATCATCTCCAACTGCCACTGTAGAAGTGGTACCACTAGCAGGCTGTGCAACTGCAGCAGATGCAAGCTGAGATAGAGTAGATATGCGGCTGTGCTTCTGTCATGGCTGAGCAAAGGAAGCGCCTGCAACTGGAGTCCTTGCTGGTTGTGAGACTGAGGTTGGTGGATCGGGATCTGCATTCAACTGAATAGCATGTTCAACTGATGCCTCGATATCTAAATCTAAATCAAGATCCTCATTAGGATCAAACTCTGCTAGATGACTCTCCACTACCCAATCTGATGTTGGATCAATGTCTTCCAACACAATGGGATCTGAATCAGGTCTTTTGTTCAGCAATTGGTTTCGTATGAGCTAGAGGTTGTATTAGACATAGACTAGATCATTTAACCGTTTTTGATCCAAACGGTTTCTCCTCTTTGTGTGAATCCTCTCAAAGACAGACCAATTGCGCTCACACCCAGTAGCACTGCAAGTTTGACTCAAAATACGAATTGCAAACTTCTGCAATTCAGGACAATGGCCACCAAAGGCCTCCCACCATTGTGCTGCAAAAAACATAGGAGTGTAATGAGTTAGCTCAACAAAATTACAAATTATATCCAACTCTCAAATTATAAACAATTTAAAAAACTTTAAAAAAAAGTAAAACTATTAAGAATTTGAAAATTGAAATTTTTGTTTACTTGGCTCATCTGCTTCTCTTGCAATCTTTGCTAGGTTCTTCCCAAAGGTACCCGAGGCATTGCTGAAGGTTTGTACCTGTCGGTGTATCTCCAGCTGATCAGACTCCAATGGGATCATGCGATCAATGCAATCAATCAGTCCATCTCTTACCTCCCCCCTCAAAGCTCCTGACTCCTTAGCTTTATAATGATACCATGGGTTCAAAAAATACCCAGCTGCATGTATAGGGCGATGGAGTTGATTGTTCCATCTTTCATCAATGATTGCCCAAATGGGCCCATACTTTGCCACTCTATCCTTGTATGCCATCTTTATTTGCTCCTTTGCTTGATCCATAGCCTCATAAATGAATCCCATAGCCAACCTTTCCCCATCCACCAACCGCAACACCTTAACTGGTGGCTCAACAAGCTTCACAATCTCTACTGCCTTTCTCCACAAAATTTCTTCATAGACTTTCTTTTTCAATTCTTTGCCTTCCGGTTTGTTAGACCAATTGCTTTGATTCCATTCATCACTGGAAAACATCTTTTGCAAGTTTCTATGTTGGGAAAGCATAGATTGCAATGTCAAAAAATGAGTAGCAAATCTAGTGATGGCAGGCCTAATAATACCCTTGCCCCGTGTGTGTTTCCTCATGAGGCTCAAAATCAATGAATGATTGTAGATAAATTTTGTTATGCTTTTGGCATGATCTACAGTGTTTTTGACCAATCTATTTTTCCAATATCCTCAAGCATGAGGTCTATGCAATGTGCAGCACATGGGGTCCAGAAGATGGTCTTGTGTTTTTCCTCTAACAATTTACTAGCAAGAACATAGTTAGAGGCATTATCTGTGATGACTTGAATAACATTAGCCACCCCCAGCTACTCAACAACCTGATCCAATAGCTAAAACAACAATTGCCCATATTTTACCTTAACAGATGCATCAACTGATTTTAAAAACATGGTTCCCTGTGGGCAGAAGATAAGAATGTTTATGATGGTATGGTTTCTTTGATCAGTCCATCCATCTGACATGATGGTACATCCTGTTCTTGCCCATGAGTCCTTGAAATCTTTCAAATACTCATTAATGGAGTCAATTTCTTTCTGCAAACGATACCCCCTTAGCTCATGCATAGTAGGGCCTTTGAAGCCTTTTCCAGCAGCATGTATGGCATCAAACATAGGCTCATAATATGGTGAACGGGAAGCATTGAAGGGGATATCAGCATCATACCACCATCTAGCTATGTACTCACAGAGTCACAAGCAGTCTCCCTCAATTCTTTCTTCCAACGGTCATCTAAAGTGGGCTGCATTTGACTTTTACTAGCTTGAGGACCATGTGCATCTGATGGAGAGGAGGGAGTGAAATAACTTTTGATAGTCATATCACCTCTTTTCATTCTACCCTTTCCATTATCTTGAACAGAACCAAAAGAGGGAGGAACATATCAGAAAGGGTTGGATGCATCAGTATGAGGGATAGAGGAAGAACCCTCAAAATCATAATGGGGGTTGGTAGCCATCATTTTTTGTATCTCCCTCTTCCTCCCAATTTCAACCTCTAACTCTCTTTGCCTAGTCTCATCTTCTTTAAACTTCTCAAAGCTGGCTAATAATTGCTTCCTAATCTCCCCAATTTCTGGTGAGGCACATGGAGTAATTTGGCCTCTAATCCTTGCCAAGTGTCGTTTCAGCCAATTAATGACCCCAAGACCTTCCTTAATTTTCCTATGGTAAAATTTGCAATGCATTTCACTATCAACCATTTCAACATATGCCCAAGCAGGATCTCTCGCTCTAGGTGCCATTTTTTGACTAGGAAATGAAAGCAAACAATCTGAAAATGAAAAAAAAAACATTGATTCAATGTTCATTTCTTTCACAAAAAACACTCTCTAGGCTTTCTAGATATGCACCTAAAATTTAATAAGCAAAAACAGATTTGTAGAAGTGAAAAAAAATACCTCTAGGCACAAACTGCCTCCTCAAGCTTGCTCCAAGAATCAACTCCTCAATGCTGCTCCAAATGGCTGCCCAAGAAGCTCCTCACTCCAGCTACAATGCTTGCCCAAGACTCCTCACTGCTGCTCCAAAAACAAACTCAAGAACTGCTCACTAACTCTCAATGAAGTTCTCACTCAAATGCATGAGATGGCTGTGAGAGAATGAGAGCATTTGAGTGTGTTAAATAGGGTTTGGGAGGGGGAAATGGACCCCAAATAGCATTTAACTAATTCATAAAACACATTGGAGTCCCCACCAATCAGCAAACACTTGAAAATTTAAAAAAAAAATATGACAAATCGCAGTTTTATTGGGGTTACGGGCCGCAGGTAATGACTCGACCGAGTTATTGCGGAAACAGCCGAGTTGGCCGAGTCATGGCTAACTCGGGTCGAGTCATGCAATAACTCGGCCGAGTTAGCCATGACTCAGCCTCCCGTACCGTTTTTTCAACCGAGTCAATTTTTTTTGCAATGAAACGGATCAACTCGGCCATTTCCGTTTCGAATCGGCCGAATTTTAAAACATTGGAGAAAACCACAAAACTTCCTTGAATAGATGTATTTGTAAGCACCAACTTCAATTACATCAATGTTTATAGGCACCAACCTAAAGGAGAGACCAATCCTTTCTATGCAGGCAACAACCTGCTAGAGACACCAATTCCCACTAGTTTGCAGGCACCAATATGTTGGAGACAACAATCCCCGTGAGTTTGCAAACACCAGCTTGCGGGAGACACTAATCTCTCTTGGATCTATTGATCCAATCAACTTTGCCTTTGAGATCTTTGTTTCATCACATTTGCATACTAGATCCACAGGGACCTTCTCTAATTCTTCCTTATACTGACTTCTTCATCTCAGATCCAATTTGATCGTTCACAAGATCTCTTCTGCTACCTCTTTAATCTACTCTGAGAAAAAGTTATTTATTGGCTAGTCAGAATTGCTTCAACAATTCAAATATGCACTTAATTACCACTGCAAAGACTTTGGTTCCACGTAATCCACATATGGGCTAACATGGAATAAATATTTAATCCACCTAGTGTGGCCTTGGGTGCAAGTCTCGAGTTGAGTAGCTATCACTCAATTGTCAACTCCTCCATCTAGGCTAACTCCTAGCGAAACCAATGTTGGAAATACTGAGAGGCGAGTGAATCAGTATTTCCCTTATTTTTCACAATTTATCCTTTTAAATCATTTAGAGCATCAAACAAACATGAAACATCACCACATCAGTACATGAGAGATTTGCTCAACAATCTTTGGCTATGTATGGTTTGCATACAAATTTACCACTTGAATTGCCCCAAGGGTTTTACCAGCAAGGCTAGAAGGAAGCAAATGCTCTCTAAATGAGTTTGGGCACCCAACTACAATCAACTCCTCATCAAGTTGTAGCCAAGGCTGTATGGGAGCGGGAGTGAAAGCGGGAAGAGGGAGCGGGAGCAGGGAGCGACATTTTCAAAAGTTCCCAGGTCAGGAGCGATTTTGGGAGCGAATTTTATATATATATATATATATATATATATATATATATATATATATTGATGCATAAGTGTCAAGAAAAGCATGTAGAACAATGAATTAGTGATAAAAAACATGGATTTAACCATATAACATCATTCATCTTGTAGTTATAATATTCATCAACCATAGGTCCACAAATTACAAATTCTCATTTTATATAGCATGTAAGGGTGCCCATAATCAAAATAACATCTAGTGCAATCCATCTTTGAACTGAAAATACATCAACAGATAGGCTCTAGATGGCCTCTAGCATCCAAAAAAATCATGCTACAACAAATACTTACATATCATCAAAATCATTCCCTATCTTGGGATATTGGTCATTAATATCACCCTCTAAGCATTAACATAAGATAGAAAAAACGTAGCATGTCAAGTCAAGATTTTGTTTGAGTAATGGGTACATTTTTAGTAGGGCCATGATAGAGGAGTTCAACAACCAATGTCGCTAACATCAAGGTACATAGAGGGCTTAGTGCTCTTGATTAAATACGAGTTTCATACCCTAGTACATGACAAAATTCAATGGAAACATTGCAATCCCCTCAATCCTGAAATCTTGAAAAACTGATAAGTTTGTTGGGATTTGAGTGAGATCCAAAAGTCTACTTTCTCCATATGAAATCCAATGAGGTTGAAACCACTCTCAAACATTGAACACAGGATATACGTGGAAATTCATATGGGAGAAAACCATAAAACTTCCTTGAGTAGATGTATTTGCAAGCACCAACTTCAATTACATCAATCTTTGTAGGCACCAACATAAAGGAGAGACCAATCCTTTCTTTGTAGGCAACAACCCGCTGGAGACACCAATTCCCACTAGTTTGCAGGTACCAAACTGTTGGAGACACCAATACCCCTGAGTTTGCAAGCAACAACTTGGAGGAGACACTAATCTCCCTTGGATCTGCTGATCCAATCAACTTTGCCTCCGAGATCTTTGTTTCATCACATTTGCAGACTAGATACACAAGCACCTTCTCTAATTCTTCCTTATAGTGACTTCTTGATCTCAAATCCAATTTGATCATTCACAAGATCTCTTCTGCTACCTCTTTAATCTACTCTGAAAAATAGCTCTTTACTGGATCTTCAGAATTGCTTCAACAATTCAAATTTGAACTTAATTACCACTGCAAAGAATTTGTTGCCACCTAATTGACACATGGGCTAACATGGAATAAATCTTTAATCCACTTGGTGTGACCTTGGGGCCAAGTCTCGAGTTGAGTAGCTATCACTCAATTCTCAACTCCTCCATCTAAGCTAACTCCTAGCAAAGCCAATGTTGGAAATATTGAGAGGGTGTTGAATCAATATTTCCCTTCCTTTTCACAATTTATCCTTTTAAAACATTTAGAGCATCAAACAAACATGAAACATCACCACATCAATAAACAAGAGATTTGCTCAAAAAATCTTTGGTTATGTATGGTTTACATACAAATTGACCAGTTGAACTGGAAGGAAGTACAAGACTCCCCAAGGGTTTTACTAGCAAGGCTGGAAGGAAGCAAATGCTCTCTGAATGAGTTTGGGCACCCAACTACATTCAACTCCTAATCAAGTTGCAGCCAAGGTTGTTTGGGAGCAAGAGTGAAAGCAGGAAGTGAGAGCGGGAGCAGGGAGCGACATTTTCAAAAGCTCCCTGGTCAGGAGCAATTTTGGGAGCGAATTTTATATAATATATATTTTTATATATTTTGATGCATATATGTCAACAAAAGCATGTAGAACAATGAATTAGTGATAAAAAACATAATAACATTGATTGAACAATATAACATCATTCATCTTGTAGTTATAATCTTCATCAACCACAGGTCCACAAATTACAAATTCTCATTTTATATAGCATGTAAGGGTGCACATAATCAAAATAACATCTAGTGAAATCCATCTTTGAATCGAAAATACATCAACAAATAGGCTCTAGATGGCCTCTAGCGTCCAAAAAAATCATGCTACATCAAATACTTACATATCATCAAAATCATTCCCTATCTTGGGATATATGTCATTAATATCACCCTCTAGGCATTAACATAAGATAGGAAAAACGTAGCATGTCAAGTCAAGATTTTGTTTGAGTAATGGGTACATTTTTAGTAGGGCCATGATAGAGGAGTTCAACAACCAATGTCACTAACATCCAGGTACATAGAGGGCTTAGTGCTCTTGATTAAATATGAGTTTCATACCCTAGTACATGACAAAATCCAATGGAAACATTGCAATCTCCCCAATCCTAAAATCTTGAAAAATTGATAAGTTTGTTCGATTTTGAGTGAGATCTAAAATTCTACTTTCTCCATAAGAAATCCGATGAGGTCGGAACCATTCTCAAACATCCCGAGTCATTTCATGGTAAAGTTAAAAATCTAAGTAAAAGGATGAAAATGAAAGATAAAGGAGAGTGTCACTTTTACTTTAAGAATTTGACATTACCATGAATTGCATATCAACACTAGGGCCATAGGCTTGAATATTAGGCTACCCCACTCAAAAATTCTTGTTTCTTTGAAAAAAATTTGCAATTGGAACGTCTTTGCAAAAAATAATTTGCGAAGAAAGCTAGGGAGTGAATTTGTTTTTGTGGGAGTGCACTCTCGGTGTCGCTCCCGCTTAGAGCATGCTTCAGGAGCGGATTCGACAGGGGGGCGCTCCCACAAATTCCTGGTTGCAGCATCTGTTGCTGCCCTTCACTGCCACTATTGTCCACCATTGTTGTTGCTACTTGCCACTGCTGCTACCATTGTTGTCCACTGTTGCTATTGTCTACCACTGCCTCTTCTACTGCTACCTTTATTGCACTACTACACATTGCTGCCACTGTGGTCACTGCTCCACTACTATCCACTACCTGTCACTGTCTATTGTTGCCTATGTTGCACTATTGTTATCACTCACAACTGCCTCAGTTGCTACTTCTATCACTCGTTGTTGTCACTATTTCTCACAAGGTCATTGTTGTGTACATGTCATACAATCTCACTGTCATGAGTTATTGTGAAAATTCGGTGACCTCGAATCCTACTGTAGCAACTGATTAAATTTCTCCTACTTGCTAATTTTTGAATCAATTTATTTACAGTGTTACACAGTAAACATCGAAATAAAATCTACTGCAACCTTCAAAACATAAAATATTGCGGAAACAAAATACTACACAGGAGAGAAACAAACACACACACAAGTACACTGTTGCTTTTGGACAAATGTCCCCAGAAAAACCCAACTTGGGAAAATTGGTGCAGCAGCTAAGGGTTTGGTTATTATGCAGTAGTAATCTGAGTACAAATCATTGGATGCCCAAACTCACTATTCGATACAGAGAATAAACTGGCAAATAGGTAGTGAGAAATTATCTCACACTGTCACTAGAGATCTGACACTGATCCGGGCTTTGGATGAGCTTCACTACACTGATTCCAACTAAATAATCACTAGATGAATGATCCCACAACAACACTTGCAGCTTCTATTGCTCTGTGTCACTCTCATAGGGACTGTTTCACCCTATCTAGTTCACCATCTCCCAGTCTGTCCCACGAAATCCTCCAGCGCTGCCTCTAGGCCATGCGTCAGCTCTACTAACCTCTACGTCAGCTTCTGGAGCTTCTACATCAGCCCCTAGACCCTCTATGTCTCACACGCTGGCCTCTTTGGCACTACGTAGCTCCTGGCTGCCTCTGCGTGGCGGTTAGCCTCCAGCTGCTTCTACATCAACCTCACTGGGCTCTGCGTTGCCTCTCTGGTACCAACTCTACCTCTCTGCTATGTATTCACTACCCCTCAGTTGCAACTCAGATCACTCACTCGATTTCCTCAACAAACCCTGCCCCAGAAAATCGAATTCTTGATCTCTCTTGGTGTGTTCTCCAACTGACCCTTAAGCCTCCTCTTATACTTTTCTCGTTGGTCCATCAACGACCGAGATTAAATCTCTAATCAATGGCTAAGATTAGATTTGGCTTGATCCATGACTTTTGGACCATTCTAACCCAGTTTTATATTAATACCCATTAATATTTTATTTTTCCTAAGTTTAGACTTAGGAACTCCATTAAAAATATTAATTATTTTAATATCTCCCAAACTAGTTAGAATCTGCCCAAACCATTTCTGGGTCTTGGAGATCTCATGTGCTTTAGCCTCTCCACCAATTTTCATGGCTAAAGAACATCCAATGCTACCCCAAATCAACGATTGGAGCACCAACACACAAGATAAAACATAATCAATGGGTAAGATTAACCACCAGATTTAATTAATACCATTTAATTAATAACATTTCCTAAGTTTAGAGTTAGGAATACATTAAAAATGATTAATTATTTTAATTAAACCATCTCTAGGTGGAATTTTCCCAAACGATTTTTGGGTCTTGGAGAATGCATGTGTCTTAGCTTCTCTACAAAGTTTCAAGGCTAGAGCACATCCAATGCTACAGAAATCAACACTCCTTCTTAGCGAGGAATGTGTTCTAGTGTTGCAACCCACTGAAGCATCACTTTGTCTCTACACCATCTCCTGTTGTGCTACTGATGTCTAGCTCTGTTGCCCATCAATTACTACGCAACTCTAATTGTTGCATTCTTGCTGTTGTTGGCCCTGTTGAACTGCTGCCAACACTGCATCTGCATTGCAACCCTCTCTAATTGCTGTTGTTGCAACTACAACAACTGCAACAGAAAAGTATCCAAAATACTAAACCAACTATGGTCAATATGATGCATCTGTCACCTGAGTCTTGACTGCTGCTAGACTCTGCGCTGTCACTGAAGCCTCTGCGCTGCTGCTGACTCTGCTCTGTGCCATCTCAATTGCTGCCAACTCTGCACTGCAATACTCAATCTCTGACCTGCTACTAGCTACAACTCTGTCACTCTGGCATCTAACTGCATCAACTACCATTGATTCATCCTGCTGCTGCTTGTTTTGGACTCCCGTAGCAAGGTATTGATTCATGAGGTGGACCTCAAGAATCTTGCCCATCCTGTAGCTCTTTGGGGCTACAACTCCAAATCACCCCACCTCACCCATGGAGGTAACTTGGTGATCATGGAAAACTCTTCTTCTAGTCTAGATGACAGCCTGTCGATCTCTGCAGATGCAGCTTGCTGATCCTGCTTCTCCTCCTTGTACTTGTTTCTGAGAGGACATTGAGTGTTGTAGAGACCAATCTCACCACATCTGAAGCACTTGATCTTTGAAACGTCCTTCTTCCTCCTGTGCTGTTCATGCTGCCCCTGAGATGCGAGGGCCACATCTTCCTCCTCCTTTACTTGCTTTGTCCCACTACTTCTGCTACCACCACTCATGGTGCTCTTCACCAAACCTGCCCCATCTCCTACTGCTGCAGAGCAACTCACACATGTTCTCAATCTGGCAGTTTTTCTCTGCCGAGGATGCTCTGGATGAAAACTTGCCATTCTTCATAAATGTTGTTCAGAGCTAATCGTACAGACTCTATAAGCTGGGGTGCTGATCCTACTGAAGACAGATGATCTTGGACATCCTGAAGCCTATTAAGGAAGGGGTATATACGCTCCCCTTTTTGCATCTTCGTGCATCTCAGCTTCTCCTCAACATACATCTTCCACTGCTCAGAAGACCTTCGTACAACGTAGCTAGTGCTTGCCACATCTGTCGAGCAATATCTTTGTTAGCTATGTGAAATACCACGTGATCTTGAACCCCATCAAGAATCAACCTCTTAGCTTTCGCCATCTCCTTTTTGTATTTCTTAAGCGGATCTACATCTGTGGGTACAACTACCACACTATCGATATAAGTTTTGAGATCATGCTCATCTAGAAAGTAGGGAATTCTAGCCTTCCAGATCACGTAGTTGGAGGCTTTGTCCAACCGATCTTGATCTCCCAACTTAGCTGATGCTATCTTTCTGAAAATGTCGAATTCCTCCTCTTCTCCTCTGCTAAGCTATTGCCTAGCTATTTGCACTTCCTTCTGGAGTGAGAAACTCTACACACAACTACTACTTCTGTGCTAAGAAAATTCGAACTTCTTGTCAATCCTCTGAGGAAAGAATTCCCTCAGTGTGTGCTCTTCCTTTCTCCTGACACTATTTTCACTAGCAAATTGCTTGCAAAATCTGTGTCCTAGCTGAAGATCTGTTCTGCAAGGAAATTGTTGCTACTCCCTTTGCTTCTAGTACTCTTCGATCTAGAAAATTTTATTCTCTGTCGACTCACTCAGAGAAGTAAAATTTCCACGAAAAACTAACCCTCCTGGCCAAGGAAATACGCTACCACTGGGGTTTCGAATTGCTGCCTACGTAGAAATTTGACCCTCCTTCTCCCTTTCTACTCTGAGCTCTCCGACTTATGAATTGTGCTCCAATACCATGTGAAAATTCAGCAGAGGAGATAGAGCCAGAGGGTGAATAGTAGGTGAGAGAGAGGGTAGTAGTAGGTGTTCGGAAGGCAGATTTCTGAATTTAGGAAGAGGCAGCTTGAGGGTGAGCATATTCCACGAGAGCACTATGCAAAAAGTGAAGTAGAGGCACCAGCGTATGGGCAGAGGGTCCATCTCTTGGTCAGGAAGTTGATATGGAGAGTGAGAAATTTCTTATAAAATTTCTCTTAATATCTTTCTCTGTCTAGATTGCCAGAATTCTTGTACTCAGATTTGCTGCTGAAAATTAATAAGAAAACCCTCATCTGCTGCACCATTTTTCCCAGATTGGGTTTTTCCGAGGGCAATTGTCCAAAAATAACTGGGTAAATATTATTTGTGTGCGCTAGAATTTCTCTATTTCCAACGTTTTATTTCCTCAGTAATTTATTGTGAAAATTACAGTAGTAAACATATTCGATATTTGTTGTAGCAAATAAATTGCATTATTTTATTTGACAATTAGAAGAATATTTTTCAATTATTGCAATAGATGAAATTTTCACATGGTATCAGAGCAGATATGATCAGCCAGAGAGCTCAGTAGCAGAGAAAGGAAGAGGTTCACTGCTCAGCATGAGCAGCAATTCGAATCCCCAGAGACCAGCGTAGTCTCTTGGCTAGGGAGTCATAATTCTCGAGGAAAATCAGTTTTTCTGAGAGAGAGAGAGAGAGAAAAACTTGATTTCTCCAGATCAAGAGAGTCTAGGGTCAGAGGGAGAAGCCCCATACTTTTTACAACATAGATCTCTAGCCAAACGCAGTAATTTTTGCAGCAGTTTGCTTTGCAGATTCAATGTCAGGGGGAAAGAGAAATAGCACATAAAATTATGGATAGAATTAACAATCAAGACGATTCAAATTTATCTTCCAGGTTGGAGGATGAATTTTCTTGCATATCAGGATCAACTTCACCCGGTGTATGGTATATAGATAGTGGAGCTTTAGCTCATATGACAGGAGTTGGAGAATATTTCTCTAGCTATCAAGAAGAGTAGATGGACTTCCATATCACTATGGGCAACAAAACTAAATGTACTCCTGTAGGGAGAGGCACCATAGAGTTTTAGAGGGAGTCAAGAGTGAGCACCAGTGCTACTAATGTATTGCATGTGCCTGGATTGGGTATGAACCTAATTTCACTGTCCCAATTGTAGGACAAGGGGTATGATGTACACTTCGTAGGGAAGGAAGTGTATGTCAATGTAATATCCTTTTTCAGGAATATACCCCAAACTCAAGCAAACTCCGACCAGAGATAGGCTGGGAGGGCATTTACTAGATATGTCGCCTCTGAAAAGAGGACAAGGTCTGGAGGCTACCTTGCCCTTTCCAGACTCTGTCTAAGAGTATAAGAGAAACACCCAAGTGGTATAATAGCCAAGAATGCTCAAAGAGATACAAATGATAATGATGCAACGTATGACAATAAAACCATAAGCAGATACTCAAGAAATGTAGAGAGAATGCTAAGCCATTTTATTATACTGAGTAATAGAATGAGTGCAGGAGGTGATCAGGAAAATGGCACCTCGACTTGCACAAGGCAAGTGAAGAAATACACTCAGAATAGCAAAGGAATGGCCTCTCTCTGAACTGCGTCCCAGCTGCTGGAGAACTGCTGTGCAGTTGCTGCTGCTAGAAATCAAATGAGGATTTGGGGCTGCTCCCCTCCTCGGAAATGGCTGAAACTCTGGAATCGGGCTCTACTCAAGAAACCCAGCAAAGCCCAGAAAACATTTCTGGAATGGCCGACCCCCAAAAATCACCCCCTTGGGGTTCTGCGCAGTCTCTCAGTGCTCTGTGCTGCCACTGAATGAAACCCTCCAGAAATATGCTTGAAACCCCTGCCAAAAACTCTCTAGATGCAAGGGCTGATCCCCTGCTCTACCTCTCAGCACAAATTCGACTGCAAACCCTCAAACCAGAACTACGTCCCTCTCTCAGTGCTACGCAGTCCTCCAGAATTGCATCCCTCTCTCAATGCTGCGCAGTCCTCCAAAATGCTGATAAACTGCTGTTGAAATGTTGATGTATCTACTGCTAAAATGTCAATGGAAGTACCTTGCCTGAGCAGGCACTCGAAGTCCCCCGGGGCTAAGGGTGAGATCTCCGAACGGAGACACTCAATGCACTAAACAGTGTTGTAGACTAGCTAAACAGCCAGCGTGCTCTAAGTCAAAATGACTATCACAAATGCTCATAACTGAATGATCCAAATGAGGGGGTTCCTCTCTCTTTTATAGCCCTTGCCTCTCTCAATCCCAAGGCTCACCTCGTCCTGCGTGATTCCCCTCTTGCCATGTGTTTTTCCCTTCCTGCGCAGTTCCTCCATGTGTCTGCGTGGGCTCCATTTCTGCATCCCCTTTTGGCCCCCTTGGCTCCCCCTTTAAGTCACAACGTTATGCTACTAGGAAGTGACTTTTTATTCTAAAAGTGAGTTATGTCCCCCTTCCTCACTTTTTTTTTTTATTTACAAATAACTATAGAAGGAAAAAATTGAACAAAATCAAATATTCCAATTAGCCAGAGCTAATTAGGAATATTACAGTCTCCCCTGGCAAAATGTTGCTTGTCCTCAAGCAACTGAAGTGATGGATGCTGTAAGATCTTCTCACTCTCCCAAGTGGCATCCTCATCCGGCAAATTCTTCCACCTCACCAAGAATTCCCGGACTGTCCTGCTCCGCAGCTGCCTCTCCCTAGTATCAATGATAACCTCTGGCTGCAATACCAAATGCCCCTCATCATCCATGGGTGGTAGCTCATCTGTCACCGTCACCTGCTACCCCAATGCCTTTTTTAGACATGATACATGAAAAATGTTATGAATCTTGTTGCCGTGGGGCAGCTCCAACTCATATGCAACCTGTCCAATCCTACGTATCACCCTGTATGGCCCATAAAAGCGGGGCTTGAGCTTCTCAACCCCCTTCTGCTTCAGTGACGACTGTCGGTATGGCTGTAATTGTAAGTAGACCATGTCCCCTACCTCGAATTGTCTCTCCACCTGACCCCTGTCGGCATACAGCTTCTGTTGATTCTACGCTGTAGCCATGTTATCCTTGAGAGCTCAGAGGATACCCTGACTCTCTTGGATCCAAATCTTGGCTCTAGAAGCCCTGCTATCACCAAACATCATGTCGACAAAAGATAAAGGATGATACCCATACAAGGCATAGAATGGTGACATACCAATGGACATGTGATGTGAAGTATTGTAGTAGTATTCCCCCAGATGCAGCCACTTCAGCCATGCTCGCTGCTACCCGCTGACATAGTTACGCAAGTAGCCCTCCAACCACTTGTTAACTATCTCTGTCTGCCCATCTGTCTGTGGGTGATAACTGGTACTCGGTGTCAACTCTGTCCCCACCAACCGGAAAAGCTCCTGCCAAAACCCGCCCATGAAACGGTTGTCCCTATCACTGACGATAGTCTTAGGAAGACCATGTAGCCTGAAGATCTCCCTGAAGAACAGCTCGGCCACCTGTGCTGCTGTATAGTGTGCAGATATGGCAAAAAAATGTGCGTACTTTGTCAGTCGATCAACGACGACAAAGATACAATCCTTGCCCTGTACCATGGGCAATCCTGTGATGAAGTCCATCGAAATACTCTCCCATTTCCCCTCCGGAATGGGAAGAGGCTGCAATAAACCCGCGGGATGGCTCATCTCTTCCTTGTTCCTCTGGAAAACATGGCACTCCCGGATGTGCTGGAGTATGTCCTCCTTGAGGCCCTTCCATGAGAACCTCTCTCTAATGGCCCTATAGGTTTTGGTAAACCCCTGATGTCTTGCCAAAGGTGAATCATGTGATGCCTGGAGTATCTTCTTCTTGAGCTGAGACCCCTCAGTCAAGAAGATCCGGTCCCTGTAATAGATGATCTCATCGACCACCCTGTACCTGTCATCTGCCACCTGCCACCTACCCATCCAGAACCTCACATGCAAACCTGTCCTTAGAGTACTCTACTAAGAGTCGAGCCCTCCAGTCTGTATCCAAGCTCATAAGAGACAACGTGGCTGGTCTACGAGAAAGGCCATTTGCTACCATGTTGTTCTTACCCTTAACATACTCAATGTCAAAGTCATATGCTTGGATCTCACTGATCCACTTCTGTTGCCTCTCCTGTAGCTACTTCTGCTCCAAAAAGAACTTAAGGTTGTTGTGATCAGTATTCACCCTGAACCTGTTACCCACCAAATACTGCCGGTACTTAGCCAGTGCATACATGATGGCCAGCATCTCCTTGTCGTATATAGAATACAACCTCTCGTGCAAAAGGCGCTTCCGGCTCTCAAAGGCTATAGGGTGACCTCCCTGCATCAATACTGCGCCGATCCCCTCTCCTGACACATCACACTCCAAAACAAATGGCTATGTAAAATCTGGCAATGCAAGCACTGGGCAGCTGCTCATAACCTCCTTGAGCCTGTCAAAGGCTCGTTGCGCTGTGTCCGACCAACTAAATGCCCCCTTCCTCGTCAAATCTGTCAGGGTGCAGCAAGCTGTGAGAAACCTTTGACGAACTTTCGATAGTAAGTACAAATGCCAATGAATCGTCGAAGTTCCGTCACGTTTCTCGGCTCCAGCCATTCTCTGATGGCTCTGATCTTCTCCTCGTGGACCCTCACTCCGTCCACCCCTATGATGTGTCCCAGATATAACATCTTCGTCAACCCAAACTCACACTTGGAGAGTTTGGCATAGAACTGCAGCTCCTGTAAGATACGCAATACTGTCTCAATGTGCTGGAGATGCTCCTCCCAAGTCCTGCTGTAAATGAGAATATCATTGAAGAATACCAACACAAACTTTCTCAAGTGACTACGGAAGATGTGATTCATGCAGGACTGAAATGTAGCTGGGGCGTTGGTTAGCCCAAAAGGCATCACCAAGAACTCAAAGTGCCCATAGTGACACCTGAAGGTGGTTTTGGGAATGTCCTGCTCCCTCACGCAAATCTGATGGTACCCCAATCTCAAATCAATCTTTGAAAAGAAACGTGCCCCTCTCAACTCGTCCATCAACTCATCAATCCTGGGTATGGGGTATCTATTCTTCAAGGTCTTTTTGTTCAGGGCCTTGTAGTCAATGCACATCCTCAACGTACCATCCTTCTTCTTCACCAACACCACAGAAGAAGCAAAAGGACTCGTGCTCGGTCGAATGTGCCCAAGAGCCAACAACTCCTGGATAGCCCTCTCAATCTCATCTCGATAGGCCTTGGGGTGCCTATAGGGGGTGGTGATCACTGCCTATATGCCCTGCTCAAGCTCGATGGTGTGCTCAAACCCCCGATCTGGTGGCTGCCCTGGTGGAATCTCCCCAAACACTATGGCATACCGATCAAGGATAGACTATATCTCTGGATGTACCGTCTGCCCTGTAGACCCTACCTCTGATGCACGTAGCTCCACTGCCCACTCTATGTCTCCCTTTCGAAAGACTGCCTCCATCCGATGAGTCGAAACAGTCTGAGGCGGATATGTGTGCTGTCCCCGTATCTTCTCATGCCTCCCTGTCTTCTCATCATCCCACTCCATCTTTAGGGTCTTCCAATCTGTCGTGACCTTCCCTAGAGTGATAAGCCATTGAACACCCAATATCATGTTGGTGTCCGGAATATTGACCACGAAAAAGTGGTCAGTCAAAGTGTAGGTGCCCATCGTCACTGAAAGCTCTAGAACATAACGAGCACACGTCATGGTTTGATCTCTTGGGACAAAAACTGAAAACCCATCGAAGCTCTCTGTCTGTATACCTCTCCACTCAACCATCTGTGCATCGATGAAGTTGTGGGTCGCCCCACTGTCAACCAAAACTGATACCTGCTGGCCATGTACTATCCCTCGTACGCGTAGCGTTAGATACTTGGGAACTCCTCGCAATGCTGCAAGGGCCCCTCCGGTGGGCGAAAATGATGCACCTCCTGTTACTGGTGGTGGAGGTGGTAAAGGTCCCTATACAGCATGGCTATCACCTACCTCCCCATCATCCTCGTCATCCTCTTCTCCACTGCTCTCAGAGAAAACCTCAATAAAATGTGCTTTGCCAGCAACACATCTATGTCTCGGTGCCCACGGCTCCTGACATGTGAAGCACAACCGCTTCTTCTTCAGCGCCCTCCTGGCATCATCATCAAGCTGTACTCGTCCTGGATTCCCCTTTGGAGGTGGAATCTTCACATCCTTTCCCTTAGACTGGAAAGTCTGTCTCTGGGGGTAAGGTGTCCGGCTCCTGGGTAAGACATCCTGTAAGTCCCGAGTCCTGCTGATAGCATCCTGGAGCGTGGCTGGTCTAGTGGATCGAACTAGACCCCGAAGTGGCTCTGCTAACCCCTCAACATACATATAGACCCTCCGCGCCATGGATAGGTCTGGCGCCATCACGGAGACCCTCAAGAAATATGCAATGTAGGTCTCTGGGCTCCCTGTCTGTTTGAGCCTCGTCAAGTCAACAAAATGCTGCTCTGGATCCCTCCAGTCAAATCGCTCCATCAATCTCCTGGTAAACTTAGCATATGTCGTCACTGTAGAGTGCCCAAGTGTAACCATCCCATGAAACCACCAATCCTGGGCCTCACCATCCAAATGCAATGTTGCCACCTTGATGGCCTCTGTCTCCAACATCTGGTTAAGCTGGAAATAAATGTCCAGCTTCTCCACCCAAGACTTTGCCGAACTGTTTGATGAACTATCAAACGTAGGCAAGTGGAATCTACTCGCTACACAGTGGGTGTCACCATCATGGTAATGTCGGTACCCTCTGTGATGGTCGCGGGGTCTGCTATCCTGCTAGAGCTGAACAAAATCTCTGAATGAGAGGGCTTCCCTAAACTCCTGCCCATAGGCCTTGTACTCTGCAAAATAATCGCCCATATGTTCGGGCTTTGCCTCCAGCTGGGCTACGGCCCCCGTGTCTGCTCCTAAGAAAGTGGGCATGGTAGAGCGTGTAGGGGCATATGAGGCCACCTACTGCGCAGTATCACGCTGCTCTGGCAAATGGTGGGATGCGCCCGATCCCTCACCAACCTGGAAATCCTGTGGGCTCTCACGCTGTCTGGCCTCTACTACCATGAATCTCTGCCCCATCACCTCAATCTACCTCGACAGATCCTGCACTGATTTGAGGAGCATATCCACAAATCTCATCCCGTCATCATCTGCCATTGGAGCCTCCTTCTCTGCGTCCACCATAGACTCCGTCTACTCTGCATACACTACCAAAACACAGTCTCCCTCTCCGTAAGTGTTCAGCAACCTACGCCTAGAGTCTCTGTATCTCCGACCTCTATAACAGATATAGGGTTTTTTCCCCGGTGTCATAGATTGCTAGCTCCACAGGCTGAGCCAGATCTATGCTCTGATACCACTGTAATATCCCTTATCAGGAATATACCCCAAACTCAAGCAAACTCCAACTAGAGATGGACTGGGAGGGCATTTACCAGATATGTCGCCTCTAAAAAGAGGACGAGATCTGGAGGCTACCTGGCCCTTTCCAGACTCTGTCTAAGAGTATAAGAGAAACACCCAAGTGGTATAATAGCCAAGAATGCTCAAAGAGATACAAATAATAATGATGCAACGTATAACAATAAAACCATAAGCAGATACTCAAGAAATGCAGAGAGAATGCTAAGCCATTTTATTATACTGAGTAATAGAATGAGTACAGGAGGTGATCAAGAAGATGGCACCTCGACTTGCACAAGGCAAGTGAAGAAATACACTCAGAATAGCAAAGGAATGGCCCCTCTCTGAACTGCGTCCCAGCTGCTGGAGAATTGTTGTGTTGCTGCTGCTGCTAGAAATCAAATGAGGATTTGGGGCTGCTCCCCTCCTCGGAAATGGCTGAAACTCTGGAATCGGGCTCTACTCAAGAAACCCAGAAAAGCCCAGAAAGCGTTTTTGGAATGGCCGACCCCCGAAAATCACCCCCTTGGGGTTCTGCGCAGTCTCTCAGTGCTTTGCGCTGCCACTGAATGAAACCCTCTAGAAATATGCCTGAAACCCCTGCCAAAAACTCTCCAGATGCAAGGGCTAATCCCCTGCTCTACCTCTCAGCACAAATCCTACTGCAAACCCTCAAACCAGAACTGCATCCCTCTCTCAATGCTGCGCAGTCCTCCAGAACTATGTCCCTCTCTCAGTGCTGCGCAGTCCTCCAAAATGCTGATAAAACTGCTGCTGAAATGTTGATGTATCTACTACTGAAATGCCAATGGAAATACCTTGCCCGAGCAGGCACTCGAAGTCCCCTGGGGCTAAGGGTGAGATCTCTGAACGGAGACACTTAATGCACTAAACAGCGCTGCAGACTAGCTAAACAGCCAGCGTGCTCTAAATCGAAATGACTATCACAAATGCTCATAACTGAATGATCTAAATGAGGGGGTTCCTCTCTCTTTTATAGCCCTTGCCTCTCTCAATCCCAAGGCTCACCTCCTCTTGCGTGATTCCCCTCTTGCCACGTGTTTTTCCTTCCTGCGCAGTTCCTCTATGTGTCTGCGTGGGCTCCATTTCTGCGTCCCCCTTGGCTCCCCCTTTAAGTCACAACGTTATGCTACTAGGAAGTGACTTTTTATTCTAAAAGTGATTTATGTCCCCCTTCTTCACTTTCTTTTTTTATTTACAAATAACTATAGAAGGAAAAAATTGAACAAAATCGAATATTCCAATTAGCCATGGCTAATTAGGAATATTATAGTCAAACACTCAAGTTGGAAGAAGGTGAAACAAATTAGAGCTCGAAGCAACAAGTTATACAGGTTGCAGCTCAATTCTTCAATGGCATTAATAGGCAGTGACAGTAGTAGTGGAAAGGAGTTGAACGAATTGTGGAACAAGAGGATGGGACATTTACACCATGGAGCACTCAAAATGCTCAGAGAAACTGTAACAGGAGTTCTAGTTCTCAATACGGAGCATGATGATATATGCAGAGGACGCGTATTTGGAAAGTACACGAAGGCAGCATTCCCAAGAAGTGACAGAAAAGCAAATGGCGTGTTAGGATTGATACACTCAGATATTTGTGGCCCTATGTCCACTAGAGCTCTTAGTGGTGGAGAATACTTTGTCACCTTTATTAATGATCATTCCAGAAAGCCCTGGATCTATTTCTTAAAGACCAAGTATGAGGTCTTTGATTGGCTCAAAGAGTTTAAGGCACTCGTAAAGAACGCGACTAGGAAGAATATCAAGGTGCTTCGCTCAGATAATGGTGGAGAATACATTGATAAAGATTTCATAGATTTCTGCATGAAGGAAGACATCAAAAGAGAATGGAAAACTCCATATAACCCTCAACAGAATGGAGTAGCGAAGAGGAAAAACAGAACAACAATTGGGGCTGCAAAGGCTATGTTGTATGTGTTACCCACCACTTCGTGTGTAATATCCCCAAGAGAATTTTTTCTCCATGATGAGCCTCAACCAACAGCCCCTTGCAGCCTCCTAGCTCATTGTGCCATTTCTCTACCACCTGAGCCAACCATGTGGTCCTTCACCCACCTGTATTGATGGTATGTTTGAAGGTGGGCCTCCCAGATCTAAAGGTATGTCTTGTCATTTGGTAATTGAGTATTGGGCTTACTTATCATGGATACTTCTGCGTATGGATTGATGGGGGGGATTTGGGGGAAAGTGTGGGCTTAGTTTGTGCTCTTCTCCCCTTGATCTCTTTTGGATGTTACCCTTGGATCTTAGTCTCGTGGGATCTCCTTTATTGACCATTTGGTTCTAGGGTGGTACTACTTGGGAAACCTCGACTTTGGGTGCGTGGTCCTGCTCCTTTATTCGCATATATTACTCTGTTTCCACTCATTATACCCCATTCATCATTTCTCTCACCTAGGTCCACATAGGGCCAGCTTCCCTATTCCCTTGCCCCCACCTTGGGTTAGGCTTGGAATGATGTCCTGAAGGTTGAAGCAGTTAAAACAAAAGAAAAAAGCATAATTGGCCACATTGAACAGCAAATTGTACCACAAAATGCAAAAGATGGCCAGGACAAAATAATTAACACGTGGGCAAAACCCAATACATGAGTTCTACCCCAATCCATGGTCATCACTCTAGTTCCATAGGCCCTAGATGGAGCCTCCTTTATCATTTAGGAACCCATGATTGTCCCAACCCCTAGAGGGCAATGAATCGCCCTACCTCAAAGGGGGTAGTCACTATTATATCTTACACATCATGCTCTTGTCCTTTGAGCCTCGAGCAATTAATTAAAGAAAATTTATAAAAGGAAAAATGCATATAAAGAAGGGTGGAAAAATAAAGGTCGGGGCACTCATGTACCACGATTGCTCCCTCCTACACATTGCATACGCAGGGGTTGGCTTCCCCTTATCTAGCTACCCTTATGCCCCAATATGTCGTCCAGGATTGCCCTTCTCATTCCCTACTCCATTCCACTTATTTATCGCTTACCACCCCCATTAGAGGGATGTACCTTGGACATACTATCCCCTTTAAGGGCTGAAACCACCTAATAAGGTACTTGGTTAACCCCTTTTGGAGCTTGGAGACACTAGCACATGTCAAAGCTCACTGCAGAAGGGCATGCCATTATGAAGTGCCCACTTGGTTATGCATGATTTGTAAACTCATTTACCCGATTATATTAATGATTGTTTGTACTAGAAGCCTAGGGGATGCATTGGATCTTATGCAGGATTACAGGTGGTTTCCATTTGGGTTTTGTTGATTTTTGGTAGCATCGTATGTGCTCTAGCCATGGAAATTGGTGGAGAGGCTAAGGCACATGAGATCTCCAAGACCTAGAAATCGTTTGCGGATATGCCACCCGAATGGAGAGATATTAAAATAATTAATATTTTTAATGGGGTTCCTAAGTCTAAACTTAAGAAAATTAAAATATTAATGTGTATTAATATAAAACGGGTGAAAAAGTTCTAAATGACAAGGATCAAGCCAAATCTAATCTTAGTCGTTGATTAGGGACTTAATCTCGGCTGTTGAATTGTCAATAGGAAAAGTATAAGAGGAGGCTTGAGGGTCTGTTGGAGATACACAAAATTGATCAATCAATTTGCTTTTCTGGGGTAGGGCTTGTTGAGAAATCAAGTTAGTGATCTGTTGCAGTGAGGGGTAGTTTGGCAGAAGGTCGAGAATACATAGCAAAGAGGCAAAGAGAGTGGTGGAGAGACAACGCAGAGGCAGGCAGAGCTGATGCGGAGGCTTGGACAACCAGCGCTGAGGACGTAGGAGGCCGAGAAGCTGATGCAGGCAGACGCAGAGGCTAGCAGAGCTGATGTTGGGCAGAAAGAGTTGCACTGTGGTGTTTTCGTGGGGCAAACTGAGAGCTGAGAGGCAAATGCAAAGCCATATAGGGTGACGCAGTTCCAGAGAGAAGCTTGGAGTAGCTTTTGCTGTCGAACTAAGGAACAGTCGAAGTCACTATGGGGCTCATCATCCGGTTGTTGATCAGTCGGAATATGTCTCCAAAGAGAGGTACTTCTGCCAAGGAAAATCTCTAAAGGGTGAGCCATTTCTAGCACCCTAGTTGTATTCAGAAAACTGCATAATAATAAAACCCTCATATCTGTTGCACTGGTTTTCCCACATTGGGTTTTTCCGGGGACGATTGTCCAAAAATAATGGTGTCCCTTGTGTTGTCTCAGTTATTTCAGTTGTTGATCTGTATATGTGTGAAGGTTTCATTTGTGTTTATTTCGGTATTTATATTAATAAATAACTTGTTAATGGAAAGAACAAGTAGGAGATAATAAACCAGATAATGCAGTAGGGATTTCTAATGTGTCAGACTTAGAAATTTCCACATGGTATCAGAGCATTGCAGATCACAGGAGGACTAAAGGCACCAATAGAAATCTGAAATTTGCAGCAGTAGCAGTTGTCCCAAGAGACAACGTTGTTCCAGAGTAGAAGTATCTAGAGAAGAAGTGACGTAGAGCCTGCATCAGCATTTCGAGCCAGGAGGAGGGTCAGCGCAGAGGCAGAGGGGTAGATCAGACCTACGCAGTGCTCGGTCATCTTTCTCACCTAAGAGGATCGACACTGTGGCCAAGAGGAGCAGATTTAGCCTTTGCCAGGATTGTGCAGAGCCTAAAAGGCTCAGTTTCTTCAGTTTCCGGGGCTTGGGGAGCTATGGTTAGATTGTGATTTGAGGACCTGGTGGGGCATTGTTGTTGTTGATATAAAACAGTATCTAAGGAGACAGAACCAAGGTAGAGGGAATCACTACCTCGACGGATTTCTAGCCAAGGAATCCAAATCCGAGTTGCAGTTGCAAGGTGGATTGGAGAGGAGTAGTTTTACAGCTGGCCAGAGGATTTCCAAGAGGGAAATCAGGACTTAGAGGGAGATTTCTAGGAGGGCAGTCGAGACTTAGAGGGAGTCCAGAAGAGGAGCTGAAATGGCAGTGAACAGACTGAGGGATCATGACAGGTTGGACAGGGCTTTCAACTTTGTCATCTGGAAGGCCAGGATCCTAGCAGTCCTAGATTGACATCGCATCAAGGACTTTGTCTTGAAAACCATGGTTATCCTAGCTGACCCAGCTGAGAACGAGAAGTATGAGGATGCAATGGTGAGGGCGAAGTGCATGATCCTTGATGGGGTCAAAGATCATGTCATACCACATATTGTTGAGAAGAACACAGCAAAGGAGATGTGGGACACTTTGACGACCTTGTATCAGGGCACTTCCGTGCAGTGGAAGATGCTATTGGAGAATCAATTGCAGTCATATCAGATGCATAAGGGAGAGTAGATAGATCTATTCCTTCTTAGGTTGCAGGGGATTCGCGACCAGCTTACTTTCGTGGGGTCTACACCAGATCCAGAGTTTATGGTCAGGACTGCCTTGAATGCAGTCTCCAAGGAGTGGAAGACATTTTTCCAAAGTATTTTGGGTAGGGCTACTCTTCCCGGTTGGGAAGAAATGTGGAGATTAGGAGGATGACCAAGGCGGGGAGTAGTGGTAAGGGAGCTCGAGTCAAGAAAGAGGAGGAGGATGCGGCTCTAGCATCTGCGGGACAACAAGGGAAGAGGAAGAAGAAGGACATCTCCAAGGTTAAGTGCTTCCATTGTGGGGAGCTGGGACATTATGCATCCCAGTGTCCCAGGAAGAAAAACAAGGGAGAGGCTTCCGATTCAAAGGCAGCTCCAGCTAAGGTAGAGAAAGAGGTCGAGACTGATGACGACTATGCCATGAGTGCTCATGCACCTCTAGAGAAGAGGTGGGGAGACATCGAGTTGTAGTCAGGAGGACTACATACTAGCAGCAGGATCCTTGAGGTGCCCAAACTCTTGGATCACATCCGGCTATGGGAGCCCTTAACGACAGTAACATGATGATAGTGTTGGGTGGAGCAACAAGGTAGTGCTTGAGTGTAGAAATCTGAGGCAGCGCAGTGGAGGCACAAAGGTGTTTGCAGCAACGCAGTGGTAGCAGAAGCAACTTCAGCATCATGATGCTTGCAGACTGACTCGGATGTCAATACTTTGGGGAAGTCAGTTATCTACTCGGTAACTGAGTTCTAGTGCAACAGTTAGTAGTGGCAGTGCTAGGGGCAACATGGGAAACATATTGAGAGCGAGTTGCAATGCAGATGTAGCAATGGCAGTGGCAGTGTCATGGGCAGCAGTACAGGAAGCAACAATGTTATGGATGTAGGGCAGCAGGCCCAGCATCAACACAGGTATCGGTGCAGATGATCAGTGTGATGTTTCCATGGTGAAACATTACTAGAGCACATTCCTCGCTAAGAGGGAGTGTTGATTTTCGGTAGCATCGGATGTGCTCTAGCCATGAAAATTGGTGGAGAGGTTAAGGCACATGAGATCACCAAGACCCAAAAATCGTTTGGGGAAATTCCTCCCAGATGGAAAGTAATTAATATTTGTAATGGGGTTCCTAAGTCTAAACTTAGGAAAATTAAAATATTAATGTGTTAATATAAAATGGGTGAGAAAGTTCTAAATGACAAGGATCAAGCCAAATCTAATCTCAGCCGTTGATTAGGGACTTAATCTCGGCTGTTGATTAGGGACTTAATCTCGGTTGTTGAATCGTTAACAGGAAAGGTATAAGAGGAGGCTTGAGGGTCAGTTGGAGATACACAAAATTGATCAGTGAAATCGATTTTCTGGGGTAGGGTTTGCTGAGAAATCGAGTTAGTGATCTGTTGCAGCGAGGGGCAATTCGGCAGAAGGCCAAGAATACATAGCAGAGAGGCAGAGAGAGTGTCGAAGAGACAGTGCAGAGTTAGCCTGGGCTAACGCAGAGGCAACCAGAGTTGATGCATAGGCTTCGAGGGCCAGCGTTGAGGACGCAGGAGGCTGAGAAGCTAACGCAGGCAGACGCAGAGGCTAGCAGAGATGACACTGGGCAGAAAGAGTTGCGTTGTGGTATTTTTGTGGGGCAGACTGAGCGCTAAGAGGTAGACACAGAGCCATATAGCGTGACGCAGTTCCAGAGAGAAGCGTGGAGCAACTTTCGTTGTCCAACTGAGGAACAGTTGAAGTCACTGTGGGGCTCATCATTCGGTTGCTGATCAGCTAGAATATCTGTCTCCAAAGAGAGGTACTTCTGCCAAGGAAAATCTCTGAAGGGTGAGCCATTTCTAGCACCCTAGTTGTATTCAGAATAGTGCATAATAATAAAACCCTCATATCTACTGCACCGATTTTCCCGCATTAGGTTTTTTTGGGGACAGTTGTCCAAAAATAACGGTGGGCCTTGTGTTGTCTCAGTTATTTCAATTGTTGATCTGTATATGTGTGAAGGTTGCATTTGTGTTTATTTCGGTATTTATATTAATAAATAACTTGTTAATGGAAAGAACAAGTAGGAGATAATAAACTAAATAATGCAGTAGGGTTTTTGATGTGTCAGACTTAGAAATTTCAATAGGTTTGGTCTCCTATACAGGATCCTAACCCCCAAGGTTCTATATTGGCACATATAGGGTGTGCATAGAAATCCATTGTCCTCCACAATAGCAGACAACACTCCATGGATTTTCATCAATGCTCAGAGACTACCAGCGATGCACTTTTGGGATGATGGTTATGTGCTTGGTACATTATGCCCAGCAGGCCCCCACAGGAGCCCCACACCCTTGGCAGGTGTCCCAAGACTTGTACAATGTCATGGCAACATTCATTCCATGCCTCGAACCCTTGTAAAGGATTTACAGGCATCTCCAATTCATATGGAGACCCATGGGCTCATTTATGTGCCCTCATACCCACTAGGAGCACCACAGGTCTACTACTTCGAGAACAAGCAGCCACCCCCTTGTCCATCATATTCCGAGGAATTTATTCCTTAGTATGGCACTTCAAGACATTATTAAGCCTTTGGAGGGCCCCATGGCATGTACATATTATTATTTGGCCCCTTAGGCTTGCCGCTTATTTGTACACTTGTGAACTAGTTTGGTGGGCTTGTCACCAATAGGGGTTTTATTTACACATTATTTTATCATTAGGGGCTAATGTACGCCCATAGGCTAATTCGAACTCCTTAGGAGGCTATAAATTGTTGTTAGATACATTCATTTGGATCATCACTTGACTTGGGATCTCTCTTATCATAGAGAACTTAGCATTTTTTCCTTGGAAGATATTTCTGGAGGTGGATGAATTTTGATGTATGGATTTGGGTTATTTTTCTTGTCTTGGAGCTTTGTCTTGCAAATGAAATGTTGGTTTCATATACTCTATAACGTTGTAAGTAAATTTTATCGTTGTTATTCCTTTTGTTGCATACTGCTAAAGTTAGGGCTAGTTGTTGCATAATTGAAATGTTGAATTGAGCATGTTTTAGCTAATTTAATCTATGGGCCAATGTTATATGAATGAAATGTCCTAGAGATATTTGTCTCGATAAAGCTTGCATCATTTGCTTTGAAGTATAAATGCTTGAAGGTCACTTTTCTTTTCTTTCTCTCAACATTGGATGATGTTGACTTTCCAGGCCTCCTTGATCAAGAGACCAAGTTCTTACTTATCATCGTTCTTGACTCCATATCCCCAAGTGAATTAGGAACTGATCCCTAAAAAGTGTGGTCATTTCCTTTACCTTTTTCACCTTTTACCATTTTTTCCGAGGTCTATCCCTTAAAGGTCACCTAGGGCATCAATTTCCCAAGAATTGACCCAAGGAAAAACTTTGATCTCCTACAGGCTACTTTGTTGGTGGGTCGCCTCCTTGTACTCCAAATTTGAGGCAATTCTAACGGTGGAATCTCCAGGAATCCCAAGCCCTAGCTCTAGGATCAAATTTTGCCTAGGCATCCCCAAGGTTGGACCTCAGCATGATCAATTCAACTTTCTGAAATAAATATTCTTGTTTGGTCCTTTTCTTTCACCTTGTCCAGGATAGGAACATCATTGGTTGCTACATTCCATCTCTGAACCTGGATTGGGTCCACTTGGCCCCGTGTGGTCACACTTCTCAATAAAGATTGTTTGTCAAGGACCATTTGGGAATCCAAGTTTCCCAAGGATCATAGGTATTGCGAAACTTGTCTATAAGCCTATTCCTTCTCCCTCAGCCCTCCAATCCTCACCCCTTACCCCCGGAGGACCAAGTCCCTTGCATAAAGAGCAAGCAAGTCCCATTCTTCACCCCATCCTTGGGAAAGGGTTTCCAGGGTCACTTTCCACCTATCCATTGACATATACTTTACAAGTGATCCCTACACTACTGGGACTCCTCCCATCGGTGAAAGTCCGTAAAGAGCAGGGAGACTTAGTTGTGGTGACAGTGGGCTAAGCCTCCATCGTTGCCCTCTTAGGAACCCCTTTTAGGTCCCCTGCTGGTTTGATTGGTAACATTTCTGGCACCGTTGCCAGGGACACAAAACGTGTGTTTGTTCCCCATATGACATATTGACATATCATTATTGGCGACACCATTGGAAGAATGAAGCCTTAGTTCTTCATTGAATTTTAAGGTCAATGCTTGTAGGGTGAAGCAAGCATTTTTATAGGCATCTTTAATTTCACCTTGGCGACTCCTACAGATGTTTCATGTATAGCTCAAATAAGTTGTCATTCTTTCGTAAATTTCCTGCTTTGGACATTGCTAGCGTCCCTGGACATCCTTATCATGTCACGGGAAGGATGCCTGTGTTTGATGGTGATCCACTCTCTGCAATTGACCACATAGAAAGATTTAATGCACATACATCAAGGGAGAAGTTGGTCCACCAAGTTTTCCTTATGATCATGAACCTAGGAACATTTCATCTTTTGAAGAGTTCATTGATGGCTTTCTTAGACATTTTCAAGTACCGCCTTCATTAAGCATAAAAGAGGAAGCATTTGTCGAGCATCATCAAGACATTAAGAATCTAGGTAATGATAAGAAGACGAGTCCTCCTTGGGTCTATTGATTTCTGGTAGCATTGGATGTGCTCTAAGTCTGAAATTTTGCAGGGAGGCTTAGTCATATGTATTCCACAATACCCATAAATTGTTTTGGGAAATTCCACCTGGAGACAGTTTTATTAAAATAATTAATTATTTTTAATGGGACCCTAAGTCTAAATTTAGGAAATTAAAATAATTAATGGGTATTAATCTAAATTGTGGGTGTAACTTCTAGAAGAAGACGAAGATCGAGATCAAATGATCTGAGCCATTGATTAGAATCTAATCTGGGTCGTTGGTTCTCAATTGGAAGATTATAAGGACATCAAGGGGCATTTGGAAAACACACCAGAGGCAGATACTCAGTTACCCGAGTAAGATCGATTTTATCATTGGTCGAAGTTCGGCAAGAGAAAATCGAAGCAAAGGGAGAGTTGCAGGTGACAAGGAGAGAGAGAGGGTATCAACATCAGTCTGGAGGTCAGGAACAGAAGATGTGGAGCAGAGGGAGGACATTGCAGAGGCTGTGACATAGAGGAGAGACAACACAGAGGCAGTGTGACGTTGGGACTGCGCAATTCTCACGCAGGGGCTGATGCAGTGAGACACAGAGGGGGCAACAGGTCCTCTCTGGGATTAGAAACTCCTCAAGATGTGTCTGTAAAATTTCTCACAGAGAATCCTCTTCTATTTTGCTGATTGTATCTTGTACATGAGATTTTTGCTGAAGAATAATAAAGAAACCCTCATCTGCTGCACCGTTTTCCCACATTGGGTTTTTTCAAAGACAATTGTCCAAAAATAATTGTGTCATCGTGGTTATACTTATGTTAGTATTTTTCTTTTCATTCACTTTCCGCAGTGTTTTAATTGTGAAGGCTGTAGTAGAATTTATTATGATATTTGTTGTAGAAACACCGTGAATAACTTATTTTTGTAGGAATTTACAGGGTAAGTTCCTCAGACATAACACCAAAGGACACCGCTCACAACCAGATCGCAGATCAATACACCAGTATTTTTGACGTGGTTAAAACCCTCAAAGATGGAAACAGTCCATGGCCTAAGCCAACGCGGCCACTTCAGGCAATTTATTAATAAAAGAATGAAAATTTACATAAGCTTCTCTCATAGACGGATTACCCTACAAATGACCCTCCATGCGCTTTAAATAGAAATCATGGACCAATCGGGTGTCAAGCCACGGATTAAGTGTCGATAATACGGAGGAGAGAATGAACCGTCGGATCACTACATATCGTGACCGTCGGATTGTAAGTTACAAAATGTACAAGGTAAAGAAACACACTTTACCTAATTCTATACCTAACTCTATACTAGACCAAGTTGTACTTAACTATTTCCTATGTGTCGGAATATCCTAACATCCCCCCTTAAGAACAACTTGGGATAGGATTGAAGGATTTACAAATATGACACAATAGGAGAAGGAAGGAGGCACTAGAGCCTATCCCCCCTTAGTGACAACTTCCTGAACTCCAACCATAATTCGAAGTTTAGTGAACTTCGCCTCTGTGAGAGCCTTTGTAAAGATGTCTGCAACTTGATCATCTGTTGAACAATATTGCACTTCAAGAACATGGTCATGAATGAGCTTTCTGATGAAGTGCATGTGCAGTTCAATGTGTTTGTTGCGCTGATGTTGGACTGGATCTTTGCATAGCTGAATGGCACTTTGATTATCACACCAAAGTGTAGTCGGATGCTGCTGCTGAAAGCCAAACTCTGACAGGATCTGACGAAGCCACAAGGCTTCCTTACTAGCTTCTACGGCACCACGATATTCTGCTTCTGCTGAAGAAAGAGAAATGGCACCTTGTTTCTTGCAAGCCCATGTAATAGGTCCTGAACCAAGAGTGAACACATAACCGGCAGTAGACTTCCGATCATCAGGGTCACCAGCCCAATCAGAATCAGTGAAACCAACCAATAGAGGAGCTGCTTCGGCACTGTAATGGATCCCAAACTAAACTGTACCTCGAACATAAGGAAGTATTCTTTTAGCTGCTTTCCAATGACTTTCACGTGGGTTTTGCATAAACCAAGCAACAAGGCCAACGGCAAAGGAAAGGTCAGGACGAGTATGGGTTAGATATAAAAGTTTTCCTACAAGTTGACGGTATAAGGTAGCATCAACTTCAGGAGAAGTACAAGTGACTGAAAGTTTGACTCCAGACTGAAAGGGAGAAGGGGCTGGCTTACAGTCTTCCATGTGAAAATGGTGTAGAATATCACAGGCATACTTGGATTGGGAAAGGGAAATACCTTCCTTGGATTGCAAGACTTGAAGACCGAGAAAATAATGTAAGTGTCCTAAGTCTGTCATTTCAAACTTCCTTTTAAGGCTAGACTTCACATGGTTTATAAGGTTGGGATCACTACCGGTAAGGATAAGATCATCAACATAAAGAACAAGAATGATAAGAGACTTGCCCACTTTCTTGGTGTAGACAGTATTGTCAGAATGACACCTAGAAAAGCCAGATTCTAAAAGAAAGCTATCCATTTTGGCATACCAAGCTCGAGGAGCTTGCTTGAGACCATAAAGGGATTTCTTAAGCCGACATACAAGGCTGGAGTCTGTTTTTATGAAGCCAATGGGTTGTTCCATGTAGAATTCTTTATGCAAGTCCCCATGCAAGAAGGCAGATTTAACATCCATCTGATGGACTTCCCATTTGAACGAGGCAGCAAGGGAAAGAACAAGGCGGATAGAGTTCATTTTGGCAACAGGGGAGAAGGTTTCAGTGTAGTCAATGCCTTCAACCTGTGAAAAACCTTTAGCAACAAGACGAGCTTTATGTTTACCAACTTTCCCATCTGGTCCATACTTGGTTCTGTAAACCCATTTGCATCTAACAATTTTTCGTCCCTTTGGTAGAGGAACAAGATCCCATGTATCATTTGTCAATAATGAATGATATTCTTCATTCATAGCTGCTTCCCAATCTGGATGGCCTGAAGCTTCTGCAAAGGTGTCAGGATCATAATTTACTGGAGCTTGAGCCAGTAAAGAAGAGGCTCTGTCAAACTGAGAACGTGTGCGTCGCTGATCTGTAGGATCACCGGCAAGATCACCTGCTGCATCTCGAGTAGCACGAACCCATTTTGGAAGCTGAGGAGCTGAAGGAGGATCCTGAGATGGTGGGGGAGGATTGTCATCCTCACTTTCATCATCTGAAGAAGAAATGTTTTCAAAAGTAGAAGAGATAGGGAGAGGTGGCACATCCGCCGGACTAGGCTCGCAGGCCGATATATTTTCATCAAATTTTACATCTCTTCTAATGATAACATTTTTGGACTTAAATGGAATAAGTCTATAGCCTTTGACATCTTCAGAATATCCAACAAAAGTACATTTTTCACTCTTAGGTTCTAAAGCTTTATGCTTTTCATCTGGAATATGGGCCCACGCTTCACTTCCAAAAACACGGAAGTGACTTACATCTGGTTTGATTGAGCTCCATGCTTCTTCTGGAGTGATATTCTTTAAAGCCTTAGTAGGAGTGCGATTTATTATGTAATTTGCACAGTTAATTGCTTCTGCCCAAAAACTAAGACCAAGTCCTTTAGATTGTAGCATACACTTAGCCATTTCCTTTAAGGTGCGATTCTTCCTTTCAGCTACACCATTTTGTTGTGGAGTATATGGAACAGTATGTTGCATTTGAATTCCATTCTCAGTGCAAAAGTTGATGAATGTGTTTTTAACATATTCTCCACCATTATCAGATCTTAGCTTAAGAATTTGATGTCCAGATTGTTTTTCAACAAAGGCCTTGAAGGCCAAAAATGTGTTAAATACTTCACTCTTGAGTTTTAAGAAGTATACCCAAGTGCGTCTGGAGAAATCATCAATGAAAGTTAAGAAATACAAGCAGCCAAAGAATGAAACAACTGGAAGTGGACCACATAAATCACTATGCACAAGCTGTAAAGGGGCTGAGGCGTGCCAAGAGGCACGCTTTTCAAAACTGTCCCGATGATGTTTTCCGAGTACACATCCGGAACAAACACCATCTCTGCAAGATACCATAGGAAGACCTGTCACCATATTTTCTTTACATAGATGCTGAAGGGAGCGATAGTTTAAGTGACCAAATCGCTCATGCCAAAGTTTGCTCACTTCATCGTTATGAGCAACAAATACTAAGGGAAGATTTGATGACCCAAAGTTGTGAAACTTATAAAACTTTGTAGAATCATCAGCAATGCCAGTAGCTAAAATCTGTTTAGGATCTCTTAGGTCCTTGATTACAACATCATGAGGTGAAAATTCAACGATTTTACCTTCACCTGAATGAGTTATCTGATATACAGATAGGAGGTTGCAGGATAAGGTTGGAACACATAATACATCATTAAACTGACCATTGTCTAGATGAACTGTTCCAGTCCCTACAACACTAAGAGATCTATCATCACCAACATATATATTTTTGGTGTTACAATCATTTAAAGAAGAAAACATGGCTTTGTTTTTGGCCATGTGATAAGAAGCTCTAGAATCAATGAGCCACTCATGAGAATGAGAAGAAGAAGATACATTTAATGCATAACTAGACCGAGATGATTGACAAACACATGCAGAAAGTGCCATTCCTGAAGATGAAGTTGAAGTTGAAGAATGCTCCACATGGATGTTATGTTTCTTCATTGCTGCTTCCAAGGCTTCCATCTTCTTAAAGCATTTGGATTCTAAGTGGCCATCTCGATTACAAAAGTTGCAATGTCTATCAGTCTTCTTCCATTTGTTTTTATTTGTCTTATCATTTTGTTGAAATGATTTTTCATTTTGAGGCTGGGACCCTTGTTTGGTTTAGGACCATTCTTTTTAGGATATGATTTCTTAGGATTTTTTGAATTTGGTAGCTGCTGGGCGGCTAACGCTTTCTTGGAAGAGTTTCCAAGATTAAGAAGACCAAGGTGTAAGAGTTTTTCTTGTTCTCTTATTAAAGAATCACAAAAAGAGTCAAAGGAAGGGGACTTGTAGTCTGTTCCTTAAAAAATGAAGGCTTCTCTTGTAGAATGGAAGGTGGAAACAAACACAGAGTAGGCTGGTCCCAACTTAGTAAGAATGGAATAGATAAGGTTACTATCTTCTTTCTTAACCTTAACACCTTCCAAGAGATATCTAAGGGTCTTGAACTTGGACAAGAAATCTTCAATGCAAGAAAAATTATTAGGGTCCAATGTAAGCAACTCATTTTCAAGTTGATGGGCTCTAAGTTCATTTTTAATCCCAAAAACTTTATTGATTTGTTTCATTGCTTCATCAGGAGTATCAAGTTCTGCAATATGGAATCTAAGATCTGGAGAAATAGACATCCCTATCAATCCACGTGCTTGATCTTGCCTATTTTCCCATTTAGCAGCCTTATCTTCATCCTTCGGTTTCTTTTCTTGGCCTGAGGCTATTCTGTAGAGACCTTTACTTCTAAGTAAATCCTCAATGTAGGACAACCATTGGAAGTAGTTGGTGCTGTCAAGGGTAACTTGGTATTGACTTTCCATTTCAACGGAAACTGAAGCTAAAGATGTTGAAATTAAGTGTTCCAATGGATAGATCTCGAAAAATTAGGTTGGTTTAAAAAAAACGGCTTCCGGATGAAGAAGTTATGGCTTTTTGAAAAAAAAGTTGATGAAGTCGCCGACAAAGTGCGGGAATGTGCGGAAATGAAAAATCCGCCCCCAAAAAAATGGAGATTTGAACCCAAGACCTCTACTCTCTTAAAATGGCTTTGAACCAATTGAGCTATACAAAAAATTTGAGAGAGAGAGAAAGAGGGGGGGGGTGTTTTGGGTTGCGTGCTTGCTTTGAGAAAGCTCTTTTTCCCTCCAGATCTTAAAAATGACGCAGCTAGGGCTACCGGAAACCTTTTCGCGTGAAACGAAAGGGGTTCCTCACTGGAACAGATGCTCCCAACACAACAGAGCAATCCTCTCGGCCCGAAAGCAGTCAGAAACAGTAGATCTAGGAAACGGCAGTCGGATGCAGTTCTACCAGCTTCAGATTTGGATCACCAACGGACGCGGGCCTCAAATAGCTCTGATACCATGTAGGAATTTACAGGGTAAGTTCCTCAGACAGAACACCAAAGGACACCGCTCACAACCAGATCGCAGATCAATACACCAGTATTTTTGACGTGGTTAAAACCCTCAAAGAGGGAAACAGCCCACGGCCTGAGCCAACACGGCCACTTCAGGCAATTTATTAATAAAATAATGAAAATTTACATAAGCTTCCCTCATAGACAGATTACCCTACAAATGACCCTCCATGCACTTTAAATAGAAATCATGGACCAATCGGGTGTCAAGCCACGGATTAAGTGTCAGTAATACTGAGGAGAGAATGAACCGTCGGATCACTACATATCGTGACCGTCGGATTGTAAGTTACAAAATGTACAAGGTAAAGAAACACACTTTACCTAACTCTATACCTAACTCTATACTAGACCAAGTTGTACTTAACTATTTCCTATGTGTCGAAATATCCTAACAATTTCTGAGTTAATAAGTAGAAGAAATAATATTAATTACTGCAGTTGGATTTCTATTTAGAAATTTTCACATGGTTTTAGAGTAAGGTTAAGTAAGAGTGCAGACTAGAAGAGCCAACGTTAAAAAGGAGGATGTTTGAAACTACTGCATAGGTAGAAAATCGAATCCCAGAAGAATTGCGCAGTCCAGCCTAGGAGGGCAAAATTCTCATGAGAAAATCTCTCTCTGAGAGAGTCGACAAAGAGGAAGATTTCAAAATTTGAAGTTTGCCAATGATGAAGGTAGCAGTGCAGAGTAGTCTTCAAGAGAAGACACATTTTTTCCTGCAGTAGTTGTTGGGGCAGGGTAGTGTCAGAGATCGTTAGAAAAATAGCACAAAGAGGGAAACTCAACATGTTTCCAATTTATCTTCCAGATTAGAAGAACAATTCACATGCTTAGCAAGTTCAGCATCAACAGATGTTTGGTACATTGTAACGGGTCTTCAGCCCATATGATTGGAGTACGAGAATATTTCTCAAGCTATCAAGAAGAACAAATGGACTTCTAGATTACTATGGGAAACAAAACAAAGTGTACTCCAGTAGCGAGAGGCACCATAGAAAGACCTCAAAGGCATACAAAATCTACATTCCTAGCAGCAGGAAGATTGTAGTGAGATGAGATGCGAAGTTCATGGAGGATAGAGCTTTCAGGAAATCTTGAGAGATGCCAGCAGAAGGTCAGTTAGTAGATGTTCCATTAGTCCAGTAGCAACAGGGGCAGTAAGGAGGACAGGCAGGAGGACAAACACCTGGATCGAGTACAGTGACCAGTACCAGCATTTCCTCAGAAGAAGGAAATCCAGATAGTTCTCAGCAGATGGAACGACAGGATCAGGAGGAGGAGTTGATTGAGCCTCCCACCACTAGTGGTAGAACCAACAAGGAAGTACAGAAGACATTGAGGGACGCAGAGGAGGTTGTTGGAGCTTCTAGAACCAAGAAGAGGCAGTGTAGACAACCTAAAAGATACCAGGCTTTGGTAGCACAATTTGAAGAACCCTCTAGCTTTCAACAAGTCGTTCAACACCAAGTTTGGATTGATGCCATGGTAGAAGAGTATAGTTCATCATGATGAATGATGTCTGGGAAGTAGTACCAAGACTAGAGGATAGATCAGTTGTAGGATCAAGGTGGATCTATAAGATCAAGTATGTTGTAGATGGCAGTATAGAGAAGTACAAGGCTAGGTTCGTGGCAAAAGGGTACGCATAGACTATGAAGAGACCTTTGCGCCTATTGCCTGATATACCTCTATCAGATCCGTTATATCCCTAGCAGCTTAAATGGGATGGGAGATTCACCAAATGGATGTCAAGGCAACATTTTTGAACGGGGTGATAGAAGAAGAGGTATATATAGAACAACCTGAAGGCTCTGAAACGCATGAAAAGAGAACTCATGTGTGCAGATTAAAAAAAGGCTAGTATGGGCTCAAGTAGGCACCCAGAGCATGGTATGGTCGGATTGTTAGTTACTTGTAGCAGTTGGGATTTGTCAAGAGTGATGCTAATCCCAATCTCTACTATTTAATGGTAGAGAATGAGCCACTTATTCTGGTATTATATGTGGATGACTTGTTTTTAACAGGATCATCTAGACTCATAGAGGACTGCAAGAAGAATCATGAAGCAGAATTCGACATGAAGAATATGGGGTTGATGCATTATTTTCTAGGGTTGGAAGTTTGGCAGAAGCATGGGGAGATCTTCCTTGAGAAAGGAAGATATGCTACAGAAATTCTGAAGAGATCTAGAATGTAAGATTGTCGACCCATGGCTACTCCCATGATCACCAACTAGAAGAAAATAGATGCATCAGGAGACAAGGAGGTGGACCCCACCTTGTACAGACAGCTCATTGGGTCGCTCATGTATCTGGTCAACACTAGGCTAGACATTTGCTTCGCTGTCAACACCCTTAGTTAGTTCATGGTGGAACTGAAAAGGGTGCATTGGGCAGCAGCTAGGCACATTCTGAGGTATGTGCATGGAACAATTGGATATGGGTTGAAATACTCCCAAGGGGATGACGTCAGATTGAATGGATTCACAGATGTAGATTGGGCAGGTAGTTCAGTAGACCGGAAAAGTACCTCTGGGTACTGCTTCAGTGTTGGATCAGGAATGATCTCTTGGTGCAATAGGAAGCAGAAGTTGGTAGCTCTGAGCTCAGCAGAAGTTGAATATATGGCAGCTAGCACAGCTACGTGCGAAGCTATATGGCTTAGAAAACTGCTTGTGAGTTTGTTCAGAAAAAGGATGGAAGCGACCAAGATTTACTGCGATAATCATCAAACTCTCTGAGAATCCAGTATTTCATGATCGGTCGAAACACATTGATATCAGATGTCACTTTATTAGAGACTGTGTTCAACGTGGGGTAGTATTGCTGCAATATGTCCCCACAGGAGGTCAGGTAGCAATCATACTCACAAAGGCTCTAGGAAGAGCTAAGATCATTCAATTCAGAGAGCAGATGGGTATGGTAGAGAATCCATTTGAGTAGTAGAAACAGGTAATTTCTCAGTTACAATGGTAGGGAATGAGAGAGAGTTGCAGTACAGATGTAGTGTTGGCAGTGGCAGGGTCAAGAGCAGTATAGATGCAACATTTGTGCAGTAGTTGGTGGGCAGTGATGTTAGACGTGAGTAGCAGAGGGAGAATTTATAGAACAGGGTGATGCTTCGATAGGTCACATTGCTAGAGCACATTCCTTGCTAAGATGGAGTGTTGATTTCTGGTAGCATCAGATGTGCTCTAAGTCTCAAATTTTGTAGGGAGACTTAGTCATTTGTATTCCACAATACCCAAAAATCTTTGGAAAATTCCACCCAGAGACAATTTTATTAAAATAATTAATTATTTTTAATGAAACCCTAAGTCTAAACTTAGGAAATTAAAATAATTAATGGAATCTAAACTGTTGGTGTAACTTCTAGAAGAAGACAAAGATTGATTCCAAATTATCTGAGCCATTGATTAGAATCTAATCTGGGTCGTTGGTTCTCAACTGGAAGATTATAAGAAGGACATCGAGGGGCATTTGGATAACACACCAGAGGCAGATGCTCAATTACCCGAGTAAGATTGATTTTATTACTGGTCAAAGTTCGGTAAGAGAAAATCAAAGCAGAGGGAGAGTTGCAAGTGAGAATGAGAGAGAGAGGGTATCAACATCAGTCAGGAGCAAAAGACACAGACCAGAGGGAGGACAACGCAAAGGCTGTGACGCAGAGGAGGGACAACTCAGAGGCAGTGTGACGTTGGGACTGCGCAGTTCTCACGCAGGCGTTGACGCAGTGAGACACAGAGGGGACAGCAGGTCCTCTCTAGGATCAGAAACTCGTCGAGAATTGTCTGTAAAATTTCTCATAGAGAATCCTCTTCTATTTTGTTGGTTGTATCTTGTACATGAGATTTTTGTTGAAGAATAATAAAGAAACCCTCATCTACTGCACCCATTTTCCCACATTAGGTCTTTCCGCGAAAATTGTCCAAAAATAACTATGCCATCATGGTTATACTTGTGCTAGTACTTTTCTTTGCATTCACTTTCCGCAGTATTTTAATTGTGAACGTTGCAGTAGAATTTATTTTGATATTTGTTGTAGAACACTATGAATAACCTATTTCTAAGTTAATAAGTAGAAGAAATAATATTAATCACTGCAATTGGATTTCTATTTAGAAATTTTCACAGGGTCCACATGATGAAAATGATGACTTTGAGGACACATGTGCTGGGAGGGATAAATTTATGGAAAGTGAAATTGAGACCAACCCTACCTTGCTCAAGGATATTACTCCTGATGAATCCTCTTTTCAAAACCTTGAGAGAGATGATCCCATTACCCCCTTGAAAGATGACATTGAAGATTATTTCCACATTGAAAAGGAGAAATGGGAAATTGTTGGTCCTCAATTTGATGGTGCTCCCATTTACAACACTGACAAGGAGGATGAGGATGAGATTGGTCTTCCCTTCCCCTTAGGAGCTATTTATGATGAAATACCCATTGATACCCTTGGGAAGGACAATCTTCATTTTCCTTTAGAGGGGCATTTAGAAGTAATCAATTTTCCTTGTAGGAGAGACCCAATCTTTGATACCAAGGAAATTGATAAGGATCCCACTTCTCCTAAGTATGATTCTATGTTCAAATCACTTGAGCCTTTAGATTATGACTTTGGGAAAGTATAACCCGTTGAATACAACACTTCTTTCTCCTCTTTTCCTATTATTCATCATCTTGAGTCTTCATCAAGTATGATCGCAAGTAACTGTGAGCCCTTCCCCCCTCCCGAATATAGTGTCAAGGAGAAGCCCTTCATTGATTGATTATATGTTTCCTCCTTGGACGCACCTTCAGAATTTTGATCACTCCATAGTCCCCCCTCTCCAGTGTAATCATCATGTGCAACCTACTTATGTTTCTCCATCTCATCAGCCTCCCTTTCCCACTGATCATAACCCAACGAAGGCCATAAGCCATGACATAAATAATAAGGACAATGGTGGAAGTGATATACCAAAGGTTGCCATCCATCAAAAGTTTATTAGCTTGGTTTTTGACATTTCTATATTTAGGTTGCAAGAGAAGATTTCACGGACTAGATTACATCCTTTTCTCACCTCTTCTCACATAATCATCCCTGTGTGGGCATCATATTTTCGCACCTCCCGCCCACAACATCCTCCATGTGTTTGGATTTGCATTCGCTTTGGGATTTGCTACGTAAGTAGTCATACTGGCAGGCATATGTATATTGATACGATGATATCTTGGTTGCATTGGCTTTCTGATTACACTTAGCATTAGCATAATCACATGCATGTTAGGGTAGGATGCATTGCATGATGATTTTTGCATTAGAACTATCTGCATATGATGTTCCTCATGATAAGATTAGATTGCATTTAGGTAAAAAAATTGCATATTTTATTCCTTGTTGGTTTATGGGCTAACATGATCATAAGACACCGTGAAAAACATGTTGCCTGTGGTTTTGATCTTTGACATGTGCAGATAATAGGTCTACGGTGATGAAGATATTGTTGGAGTTCTCGTGACCTCCCATTTGAGCAGCTTCGTCCACTTCTTTGAGGGATCGCGTCACAATTAGAGCTAGATGTTATCCACCACTTCGTGGGTGATATCCCCAAGAGAAATTTTTCTCCATGATGAGCCTCAGCCAGCAAGTAGCAACCCCTTGTAGCCTCCTACTAGCCCATTGTGCCATTTCTCTACCACTTGAGCCAGACATGTGGTCTCTCACCCACCTGTATTGATCGTATGTTTGAAGGTGGGCCTCTCGAATCTAAAGGTATGTCTTGTCATTTGGTAATTGAGTATTGGGCTTACTTATCATGGATACTTTTGTGTATGGATTGATGGGGGGATTTGGCGGAAATGGTGGACTTAGTTTGTGCTCTTGTCCCCTCTATTTTTTTTGGATGTTACCCTTGGATCTTAGTCCCACAGTATCTCCTTTATTGACCATTTGGTTTTAGGGTGGTACTAGAGAAACCTCGACTTTGGGTGTGTGGTCCCTCTCCCTTATCCACATATAGTACTCCCTTTCCACTCACTATGCCCCATTTATCATTTCTCCCACTTGGGTTGTAAGGACTGAACTAATTTAAAGAACCATTTCTGAAACTATAAAGATTGACTAAACTGTAAATATTGTAAAGGAGTTTTATAGAGCTATCTATCCTGATCAGAGTATGAAACCTTTAAAAAAAAAATTGTTCTAAATTTATACAAAACTTAGTATAACTAATTGATTGATTCGATGATAAGTACTTACTTGGTCTGCTGCAGATGAAGGTGTTTCAGAACTTCTCTAGTTCGCTCCCGTTTACCAAAAGACTGAAACCCCCTAGCCAAACTGAGCAGAACCTCGCTACTCAATCCAGTAAGCTTCTTAGTTGAAGCAGATTGTTCCCCCGTGCCCAGAAACCTTAGGACAACTGCTCTCCTTCTGTTGGTAACTCAAGTTTCTAAAGTTTTGTACCTCTTCAATATCCCCTTCGTTCTTTCTTCTTCTTCCCGATGCCCCCCCCAAAACTGTTCTCTCTGGTTTATAAATTGTTTCTTGGCGGTGGTCGTCCTTCCTCCAACTACCCACCGCTTCATCTCCTCGTGACACCCTTCCCATGTTACGTCATATATATTTCTTTTAAAAGGTATATTGATTTTTTATTAAATATTCTTTTGTTTGATTTTAATATGAAGGTTTAGGCTTATATTAAAATACTTCATCATTAATTTAATTTTATTATTTTATTAATTGATTAATATAATTTATTTTATATTTATTTTATAGATAGGTCGTTACATGGGTCCACATAGGGCCAACCTCCCTATCCCCTTCCCCCACCTTGGGTCAGGCCTGGAATGATGCCCCAGAGGTTGAAGCAGTTAAAACAAAAGAAAAAGGCATAATTGGCCACATTTACATGAAATTGTACCAGAAAATGCAAAAGATGGTTGGGACAAAATAATTAGCACGTGGGCAAAAGTCAATACATGAGCTCTACCCCAATCCATGGTCATCACCCTAGTTCCATAGGCCCTAGATGAGCCTCCTTTATCATTTAGGAACCCATGATTGTCCCAACCCCTAGAGGGCAATGAACTGCCCTACTTTAAAGGAGGTAATTGTTGCTATATCTTACACATCATGCTCTTTTCCTTTGAGCCCCAAATAGTTAATTGAAGAAAATTCATAAAAGGCAAAAGGCATATAAAGGAGAGTGGAAAAATCAAGGCCGGGGCACCTCATGTACCACTATTGATCCCTCATACACATTGCATACCCAGGTGTGGGCTTCCCCTTATCTAGCTAACCCTTGCACCAATATGTGGCCCAGGATTGCCCTTCTCATTCCCTACTCCATTCCACTTATTTGTCACTTGCCACCCCCATTAGAGGGATGTACCTTGGACATACTATCCCCTTTAAGGGTTGAAACCACCTAATAAGGTACTTGGTTAACCCCCTTTGGAGCTTGGAGACACTAGTACATGCCAAAGCCCACTACGGAAGGGCATGCCAATATGCAGTGCCCAGTTTTTATCCACGATTTGTAAACTCATTTACTCTATTATTTTAATGATTGATTGTACTAGAAGCCTAGGGGACGCATTGGACCTTATGCAGGATTATAGGTGGTTTCCATTTGGGTTTGGTCTCCCTATACGGGATCCTAACCCCCAGAGGTCTACATTGGCACATATAGGGTGTGTATAGAAAGCCATTGGCTTCCATAGCAGCAGACATCACTCCACGGATCTTCATCGTTGCTTAGAGACTACTACTGGTCCACTTTTGGGATGATGGTGATATGGTACATTATGCCCAGCAGGCCCCCACAGGAGCCTCACACCCTTGGCAGGTGTCCCAAGACTTGTACAATGTCATGGCAACATTCATTCCACCACTTGAACCCTTACAGAGGATCTACATGCATCTTCGATTCATATGGAGACCCGTGGGGTCATTTATGTGCCCTCAAACCCATTAGGAGCACCACAGGTCTACTATTTGGAGAACAAGGGACCACCCCCTTGTCCATCATATTTCGAGGAATTTATTCCTCAATATGGCACTTCAGGACATTATTAGGCTTTTTGGAGAACCACGACATGTACATATTATTATTTGGCCCCTTCCAGCCTTATTTTTACATTTGTGAGCTATTATGGTGGGCTTGTCACCAATAGGGGTTTTATTTGCACATTATTTTATCATTAGGGGCTAATATAGGCCCATAGGCTAATCCGAACTCCTTAGGAGGCTATATATTGATCTTAGATACATTCATTTGGATCATCACTTGACTTGGGATCTCTCTAATCATATAGAACTTCGCATTTTTTCTTTGGAGGATATTTTTGGAGGTGGATGAATTTCGATGTATGAATTTGAGCTAGTTTTCTTATCTTGGAGCTTTGTCTTGCAAACGAAATGCTGGTTGGATATACTCTATAACGTTGTAAGTAAATTTTAACGTTGTTATTCTTGTTGCATACTGCTAAAATTAGGGCTAGTTGCTACATAATTGAAATGTGGAATTGAGCATGTTTTAGCTAATTTAATGTATGGGCCAATGTTATATGAATGAAATGTCCTAGAGATTATTTGTCTCAATAAGCTTGCACATTTGCTTTGAACCATAAATGCTTGAAGGTCACTTTTCTTTTCTTTCTCTCAACATTGGATGAAGTTGACTTTTTGGGACTCCTTGATCAAGAGACCAAGTTCTTACTCATCATCATCTTTGACTCCATATCCCCAAGTGAAATAGGCATTGATCCCTAAAATGGGTGGTCATTTCCTTCACCTTTTACCACTTTTTCCGAGTTCTAGCCCTTAAAGGTCACCTAGGGCATCAATTTCTCAGGAATTGACCCAAGGAAAAACTTCGATTGCCTATAGGCTACTGCACTGGTGTGTCCCCTCCCTCTCCTCCAAATTTGAGGCAATTCTAACGGTGGAATCTCCAGGAATCCCAAGCCCTAGCTCTAAGATGAAATTTTGCCTAGGCATCCCCAAGGCTAGACCTCATTAGGATTAATTCAACCTTTTGAAGTAAATATTCTTGTTTGATCCTTTCCTTTCACCTTGTATAGGATAGGAACATCATTGGTTGCTACATTCCATCCCCGAACCTGGACTGGGTCCACTTGGCCTCGTGTGGTCCCACTTCTCAATAAAGATTGTTTGTCAAGGATCATTTGGGAATTCAAGTTTCCCAAGGATCATAGAGATTGAGAAACTCGTCTATAAGCCTATTCCTTCTCCCTCAACCCTCCAATCCTCACCCCTTACCGTTGGAGGACAAAGTCCCTTGCTTAAAGAGCAAGCAAGTCCCATTCTTCACTCCATCCTTGGGAAAGGGTTTTTAGGGTCACTTTCCACTTATCCATTAACATATACTTTACAAGTGATCCCTACGCTACTGGGACTCCTCCCATCGGTGAAAGTCCGTAAAGAGAAGAGAGACTTAGCTGTGGTGACAGTGGGCTAAGCCTCCGTCGTTGCCCTTAACCTAGAAATTGCCCTCTTAGGAACCCCTTCTAGGTCCCCTGCTAGTTTGAGTGGTAACAATATGATAAGGAACTTCCCAGATTTCTATGGGCAGAGTCATGTAACAAAGCAGTGTACATTCATAACAAAACTCCTCATAGAGCATTGAGGAAGAAAACGCCAGAGGAAGTCTTCACAGGAAAGAAGCCTGAAGTAAGTCACTTGAGGATTTTTGGGAGTGCATCTCACTGCCACATGCCAAACGAAAAAGCGTAGTAAATTGGATCAGACTACAAAGAAGGGGTTCCTCATCGGTTATAGCGAGACCTCAAAGGCATACAAGATCTACATTCCTAGTAGTAGGAAGATTGTAGTGAGACGAGATGTAAAGTTCATGGAGGACAGAGTTTTTAGGAGATCTCGAGAGATGCCTGTAGGTGATCAAAATCAATCAGTAGAAGTTCTGTTAGTCCAACAACAGGGACAACTAGTGGGACCAGCAGGAGGACAGTCACAGGGATCAAGTACAGTGACTAGTACCAGTATTTCCTCAAGGGTAGGAGATCCGGGGAGTTCTCAGCAAACGGAGCAGCAGGAACAGGAGGAGGAACTGATTGAACCTCCCACCACCAGTGGTAGAGCCAACAGGGAAGTTCGTCAGACATTGAGAGATGCAGAGGAGTTTATCAGAACTTCTAGGACGGACAAGAGACAACGCAGACAACCTGATAGATATCAAGCCTTGGTAGCTCAGGTTGCAAAACCCTCCAACTTTCAAGAAGTCGCACAACATCAGGTGTGGGTGGATGCCATGGTAGAAGAGTATAGTTCTATCATGACAAATGATGTTTGGGAGGTAGTGTCGAGGCCGGAAAATAGATCAGTTGTAGGTTCCAAATGGATCTACAAGATCAAGTATGCTGCAAATGGCAGTGTAGAGAAGTACAAGGCTAGGTTCGTGGCAAAGGGGTATGCACAGAAAAAAGGAATAGACTACGAGGAGACCTCCACCCCAGTCACCAGATATGCTTCTATCAGATATGTTATATCCCTAGCAGCTCAGATGGGATGGGAGATTCACCAGATGGACGTCAAGACAACATTCTTGAACGGGGTGATAAAAGAAGAGGTGTATATAGAACAACCTGAAGGCTTCAAAACTCATGAGAAGTGCACTCATGTGTGCAAGTTGAAGAAAGCCCTATATGGGCTCAAGCAGGCACCTAGGGCATGGTATGGGTGGATTGACAGTTACTTGCAACAGTTGGGATTCATCAAGAGTGATGCAAATCCCAACCTCTACTATTTGATGGTAGAGGACAAGCCACTCTTTCTAGTTTTGTATGTAGATGATCTCTTTTTGACAGGGTCACCAGGGCTCATAAAAGACCGCAAGAGGAACCTTGCAGCAAAATTCGACATGAAGGATATGGGGTTGATGCACTATTTTCTAAGGATGGAAGTTTGGCAGAAGAATGGGGAAATCTTCCTTGGGCAAGAGAGATATGCTATAGATATTCTGAAGAGGTTCAGGATGTAGGATTGTTGGCCCATGACTACGCCCATGATCACCAATTGGAAGAAGATAGATGCATCAGGGGACAAGGAAGTCAACCCCACTTTGTATAGACAGCTCATTGGGTATCTCATGTATGTGGTCAACACTAAGCCAAACATTTGTTTCACTGTTAATACCCTTAGTCAGTTCATGGTTGAGCCGAAAAGGGTACATTGGGCAGCAGCAAGACACATTCTAAGGTATGTGCGCGGCACAATTGGGTATGGGTTGAAATATACTCAAGGAGATGATGTCACATTATGTGGATTCACAAATGCAGATTGGGCAGGCAATTCAGTGGACAGGAAAAGTACCTCTGGTATTGCTTCAACGTTGGATCAGGGATGGTTTCTTGGTGTAGTGGGAAGTAGAAGTCAGTAGCACTGAGCTCAACATAAGCAAAATATATGGCAGCCAACACAGCTACGTGCGAAGCTATTTAGCTTAGGAAGCTGCCCGTGAGCCTATTCAGGCAGAGGATGGGAGCAACCAGTGTCTACTGTGATAATCAGAGTTGCATAAAACTCTCTAAGAGTCTAGGGTTTCATGATAGGTCGAAGCACATAGATATCACATGTCATTTCATTAGAGACTGTTTACAGTGTGGGGCAGTCTAGTTGCAGTGTGTTCCCACAAGAGATCAAGTAGCAGACATACACACGAAGGCTCTAGGGAGAGCTAAGTTCATCCAGTTTAGGGAGCAGATGGCTATGGTGGAGAACCCGTTTCAATAGTAGATACCGGGGACCTCAAATGGTTCTCAGTTGTAGATGTTACAGTTGCAGTAGCAACAACAGATGAGAGGGAGTTGTAGTGCAGATGCAGTGTTGGCAGCAATTCAACAAGGTCAGCAGTAGCACATATGCAACATATATCAAAGTTATGCAGTAGTTGGTGGCCAACAACAACCAGCATCAGCAGCGTGATAGGAGATGATGTAGAGACAGGGTGCTGCTACAGGGGGCAGCAGCACTAGAACACATTCCTCGCTAAGATGGAGTGTTAGTTTTTGTAGCATCGGATGTGTTATCGCCACAAAATTTTGTTGAGAGGCTAGAATACATGAGATCTCCAAAACCCAGAAATCGTTTATGGAAATTCCAACTAGAGACAACTTAATTAGATTATGAGTCGTTTCTTAAATATTTACTAAGTCTAAACTTAGAGAATATGACTAATTAATCATAATTAATTAAGTCATGGTGTGAATGTTCTAGAAACTCACATGGATCGACAGGAAAATAATCTGGGACATCGATTATGTTTTAATTTTGGTCGTTGGTGCTCCAACAGAAGATATAAGAAGAAGTCGATGGGTAGATGGAGAACACACTAGTGCAATTTCTCAGTTGCCTAGGCCGATCGATTTTCTCAATGGTTGTGATTCAGCAAAGGAGATAGAGGCAAAGGGTGGGTAGCAGGTGGGAGAGAAGGTAGCAGCAAGAGTACAGAAGGTAGATTTCTTAATGCAGGAAGAGGCGGCGTGAGGGAGAGCGTATTCCACAAGAGCACTGCGTAGAGAGTGACGTAGAGGCACCAACGTATGGGCAGAGGGTCCATCTCTTGGTTAGGAAGTTGTTGTGGAGAGTGAGAAATTTCTTATAAATTTTTCTTTGTCTAGATTGCCAGAATTCTTGTACTCAGATTTGTTGCTGAAAATTAATAAGAAAACCTTCATCTGCTGCACCGATTTTCCCACATTGGGTTTTTCTGGGGACAATTGTCCAAAAATAATTGTGTTCATATTTTCTGTGTGTGTGCTAGAATTTCTCTATTTCCAACATTTTATTTTCCGCAGTAATTTATTGTGAAAATTGCAGTAGTGAACTTATTTGATATTTGCCTTGGCAAATAAACTGCATAATTTATTTGATATTTAGAAGAATATTTTTCAATTATTGCAATAGATGAAATTTTCACACCCCGAGCTTGGGATGTGTTTGACACCAATATTCTTAATAATGATAGGATTTCGAGATTTGATGAATTATTGGCTAGATGCACTCAAGAAGAAATAAGGATGATGGAAAGAGACAAGCCCTCAAATGGAAATAATCCTACCGCTTTCTTCGGTCATGCTAAAAGAAAGAACAATGTTGGTCTAAGAAGACAAGATCAAGGATTCAAGCAAGGATTCAAAGAAGGAAAAAAAGGAAGATGCTTCAATTGCAACAGGTTTGCCCACTTTTCTAGAGGGTGTCCTCACAAGAAGGATACTCCAAGAGATGATGACAACAATAACAACAACTTCAAAGGCAATGGAAATCAAAGGAACAATAGATTCAACAACAAAGGAAAGAGGAATGCTCCCACTGTTTGATATGGAAATGGTAGTCCTCTCAAGAAGTCGAGAAACTCCAGGCATGAAGAAGTTGATGTTGTAGAAAAGCAAAAAGAATTTTATCTTATTTCTTCCCTCACCACCACCTCTCCTCGTGATACATTAGATCATTGGTTGATTCATAGTGGTGCCTCAAGGCACTTCACTGAGTACAAAGAGGCCCTCTCAAACTTGATTGAAAAGAAGACTAATATGGAGATTATGCTTGGGGATAATACCACTTATCCCATGAAAGGAATTGGGACTATTACTCTTCACTTAAATCAAGGTCAAACCCTTCATTTACAAGAAGTGTTGTATAAAAGAACCTGGTCTCTATTTGTACGATGGAGGATAATGGTTTCAAGGTGACATTTGTTGATGGAAAGGTTCATGTTTGGCAAAGGCACCCGAAAGATGCATTTACACTTGGATTTAGGGTTAAAGGTCTCTATCAAGTTGGAGGAAGTCCTTTGGGAGCTATGACTGGCGATACTTCTCTTCAATCCGAATTATGGCACCGAAGATTTTCTCACTTTTATTACAAAACCTTACCTAATGTAAGGAAGATGGTCACAGGTATGCCTAAATTCAACTTAGATCATGAAGGATTTTGCCAGGGTTGTGCAGCTGCAAAACATACAAGGGGACAATTCCCCTCAAGAGGAAGTCAAACTACCGATATTCTTCAATTGATCCATTCTAATCTATCAGATATGTTGCCCGTAATATCTTTGGGAGGATATTTGTACTATGCAATTTTTGTGGATGACTTCTCTCGCAAAACATGGATTTATTTCTTAAAGAAGAAGGATGAAGTGTTCAAATGGTTCCATTCTTTCAAAGCCTTGGTCGAGAATCAAACAGGGAAGAAGATCAAAATATTAAGGACCGATAATGGAACCGAATATGAGTCAAATGATTTCAATGACTATTGTAAAGAAGCTGCCATTAATAGGGAGACCACTACTGCATATACTCTTGAGCAAAATGGTGTTGCCGAAAGGAAGAATCGAACTATTACAGAAGCCACCTGTGCCATGCTTCATGACCGAGGACTACCAAATTTCTTATGGGGAAAAGCTGCCAACACCGTTGTGTATGTTCAAAATAGATGCCCGCATCAAGCATTGGACTTCAAGACACCCAAAGAAGTTTTCACCGGTAAGAAACCTGATATTTCTCATTTTAGAATTTTTGGTTGTCCCATATATTTTCATATGCCGAAAGAAAAAAGAAATAAGTTGGATGCTTCTGGGAAGAAAGGAACGTTTGTGGGTTATAGTGAAACTTCGAAGGCATATAGAATCTATGTGCCTGGTCAAAGAGAAGTTGAAATAAGTCATGGTGTCACTTTCGATGAAGATTCTGCACTTGGGAAAGTCCGAGATCTTCCTATCCCTAGGAAGTACAATGATGATGATGTCGGAAAGTTGTATGAATATTTGTCAGATGAACCAAAATCCCTCTATGGGTTGAAGCAAGCCCTTAGGGCTTGGTATGAAAGGATTGATAACTTTCTTATGAAGCTAGGATTTACAAGGATCGGAGCTGACCCGAACCTATACTTCAAGGTTAAAAGGGGTAAGCCTCTCATTCTGGTCCTTTATGTGGATGATCTCTTTCTGACAGGTGATGAACCTCTCATTCACCAATGCAAGAGGAAGTTGGCTTCCGAATTCGAGATGAAGGACCCAGGACTGATGCACTACTTCCTAGGGTGGAGGTCTAGCAAAAGCCAGATGAGATTTTCCTTTCTCAAGCAAAGTACATAGTGAAGTTGCTTTAGAGATATGGGATGGTGGATTGCAAGTCTGTGTCTACTCCGATGGAACTCAACTTCAAGAAGCTATGTAGAAGTGTTGCTTGGCCCGAATTAGCGAAGCCTTCCGATTATCAACAACTTGTGGGGGCCCTGATGTTCTTGGTAAACTCTCATCCTAACATATGCTTCTTATGAACACGTTCAGTCAATTTATGGTTGAGCCTCATCACATTCATTGGATTGCTGCTAAGAATCTCTTGAGATATCATCGGGGCACAATCCATTATGAACTGAGATACATTGTCGGGAATTTGAGGCTACATGGATATACAGATGCTAACTGGGTTGGCAGTGTGGTGGATCGTAAGAGTACGTCTGAGTATTGCTTATTTTTGGGGTTTACTTCAATATCTTGGATGAGCAAGAAGCAGAAATCGGTTGCTTTAAGCACCGTCGAGGCCGAATACATTATTGCGAGTATGGCCTGTTGTGAAGTTGTTTGGTTGAGGAAGTTCTTCAATGAGCTATTTGAGCACATGATGGATAACACCGTGATCTTCTACAACAACCAGAGTGGGATTCGCCTTTCAGAGAATTGCGTGTTCCACAACCGCTCCAAGCACATTGATTGTGAAAATTTCGAAACTGAGATTCCACTGTAGCCACTGATTTATTTTACCTATTTATTCTCCACAATAAGTTATTTACAAAATCCCTCTAGCAAATATTAAAATAAATTCTACTACATTTATCACATAATTACACAGAGAAAAATACATGCACAAGAACCAATCACATCAACACGGTTGTTTTTGGACAATTGTCCCCGGAAAAACCCAATGCTGGAAAACTGGTGCAACAGATGAGGGTTTTATTAATCTTAAGCAGCAATCGCTTTTACAAGGAATGATTTCGCAGAGAAACTGAAAGAAAACACCTGAGACTTCCCTTTGCAATTTTCTGACACTTTGAAGACCCTTCTCCCACTCCTATGTCACCTTTGCATGGCTCTATGTCCCTCTGCGTCAGCCTGCATGAGAGCTACGTCTCTCCTCTGGACTGCGTCTTGTTGGAAATACTGAGAGGAGGGGTGAACCAGTATTTCTTTTTAATTGTTCTTTTTATTACCAAATCTATATATATATATATATATATATATAGATATATGGAACACAGAAATGGATAGCTGAAATAAATGCTTTTATTAACACAAACAGTGCAATGAAATAAGTACAATATATATAACTGGTTGCAACAAGTTGCCAAGCACCAACTTGGACTTTTGTGAGGCTCCAACCCCCAAAGCACCAACTTTGTTCTTCCAAGGCAATAGTTATGCACTTAGGAGCACCAACTCCCAAAAATTCCAGTCCTTTCAGTTCTGAGGCTCCAACCTCGTGAGCTCCAACCCAAACCTGGTATAGACTGTTTTGTTGAGCTTCTCCTTCACTCCTGTTCTCCTGCTTCTCCTGCCTCTCTTGCCTCAGCTGCCTCTGTTGCTTCTGCTGCCTCTCACACTGATTATTCACAATAACACCACATATCTCCTTGTTTTTTTTGTTTTTATGTATTCCTGATGCCTCTGACTGTTCGTTTTTCACTTTCCACTGGCTCTTCGGCTTCTTCCACGCTTGCTTCAGCTTCTGCTGCGCTGGCTTGTCCTTTTGGCTTCCCTCTTCTCCATTGATTTGGCTTTTCGGTTTCTTTTGCGCTGCCTTTCCATTCAGCGTCCTGGCTTTTCAGTTGCTGTGTATTAAAACAGAGCCCCGTTTTTTTCATGATAACAAGCATACATGGAGACGACATTGTTTAACAGACATGCCACGTCCCAATCGCAATAGCAATCGCCTTTAGTTTAGCCTACTGAGCTATCAGAAGCATTCCTTAATGTATTTTTGCCTCCAAACCCTGCGCAAGGCAAATATTCAAATACACAAGAAATATGAGAAAAAACAGGCGAAAGCATTAAAGGGCGGACTTCAAGAATTATTACACCCGCATCTATACTGTATCGGGTCCGCTACATATATCGCAATCGCCAATCAAGGCTTCCGGGGTCCTTTATACATCGAGCCCATGGCATCGCTGATGGCCGACGGCCAATCCTCCTGCGGATGCGATATAACATTAAATCAATTGTAATGTTGCGTCAGGTCCGCAACATTCATCGCAATCGGCGCTTGCCCTTGGCAGAAGTCTGATGCGATATCGCTAATCGCTATTGGCGATTGCAATGGGCCGCTTAACACTTTATAACTCCTGCTCCCGAAATGCCGATGCGATATATGTCTGTAATCGCAAATCGCAAAGGTTCAGGGCTAGACCTTAACGTAGACCACTCACTTATAGTGATGCGATAATATGTGCCAGACTCGATAAGACTCAACACTCCCGTGCATAAACTTTCAAGTCCACTTTCCCGAATCCGCTAAGTGTTTAGTGTGATTTCTTTGTGTAAATGGCATTCGGCAATCAACAAGTAAATACACAGGGGTGATGCTATATGGGTTCTACGGACCCGACAGCGTTAAAACTTCCGCCTATACTAATTTCCATTACACCTATGATTTCCATCTCCGATAGTGTATTTGCAATACAACCAACTCTTCCGCCTCTGATAGTGTAAATGCATATATATGTGAGTTTTGGCCTGCGATAGCTCTGTTTGCTCTTTGCTCCTCCGATAGCTCCCGATAGTGTAAATGCATCCATATATGCTCTCTAATAGCTCTGTTTGCTTCGTCCATTGCTCTGATAGCTATGGTTGCTTCCTCCGTTGCTCCGATAGCTCTGTTTGCTTCCTCCATTGCTCCGATAGCTCTGTTTGCTTCCTCTGGCTCCTCGAATATTGCCATATTGACATCAATGACAATCTATGTCAACAATCTCCCCCTTTGTTATTGATGGCAATATTCTTCTGCTCTCCCCCTTTGACATCAATGGCAAAGGAATGCATGTGGACTCCCCCTGTCGAACTGCTCCCCCTGTAGAGCTGCTCCCCTTGTCCTGCAACATCTTTATAAATGAACTTGAGTGATGCTAAAGAGAGAACCCCCATCTTTTGACGAAGATGTTCAAATGCTTCTCGAGAAAGAGATTTTGTGAAGATATCAACTAAGATGCTCCTTAGTATTGATATATTCCAAAATGATGTTTTGTTCAGCTACTTGTTCATGAAGGAAATGATACTTGATTGGTATATGTTTGGTCTTTGAGTGCATCACTGGATTTTTGCTGAGACTGATAGCACTTGTGTTATCACAATAGATGGTAATTGGTTGATCTGTACCTATGTTGACATCTTTTAGAGCTTCCTTCATCCATAGTATTTGAGTACAACAGTCTGTTGCAGCTATATACTTGGCTTCGGCTATGGATAATGATATGGATGTCTATTTTTTGGTGATCCAAGATACTAAATAGTCTCCTAGGAAGAATTCATTTCCACTAGTACTTTTCCGATCATCTAAACTTCCAGCCCAATCAACATCGGTGTATGCAGTTACAGTCAGTGTTGAGCTCTTAAGGTACCAAAGACCGAAATCAGGAGTTCCTTTCAGATATTTGAGAATTCTTTTTACAGCTAACAAATGGGATTGTTTAGGAGCAGATTGAAATCTTCCCACCATTCTTACTGCCTGCATTATGTCGGGTCTTGTAACAATTAAGTACATAAGGGCTCCAATTATTGACCTGTAATGAGTTGCATTTGCTGGAGGGGAGTCATCATCTTTGCTCAATTTGCAATTTGTGGTCATAGGTGTGCTCATGGGTGCACAGTCTTCCATTCCATATCATTTAAGCATGTCTTTAAGATATTTGGCTTGAGATATAAACAATCCTGCTCTGGTTTGAGATACTTGTAGTCCAAGGAAGTGAGATAACTCTCCTATCATTGACATCTCGAATTCTCTTGACATGTTTTCAGAAAATTCCTGGCTCATTTCATCGTTATTGCAGCAAAAATCAGATCATCAACATAAACAAGTGTGACTAATTGCTTACCTTCATTCGTCTTTATGTAGAAATTACTTTCTGCCACTCCCTTCTTGAAGCCTTGTTGTTGTAGATAGTGATCCAATCTTGCATACCAAGCTCTGGGAGCTTGTTTCAACCCATATAATTCTTTTTTCAACTTACAGACTAAGTCTTTTCCTTCTGTTAGATCAAACCCTTCTGGTTGCTCCATGTAGACTTCTTCCTTAAGTTCCCCATTCAGAAATGCTGATTTTACGTCCATTTGATAGATTTTGAATCATTTTGAGAAAGAAAATGCCAAGAACATCCTGATAGCTTCCGTACGAGCTACTAGTGCAAATGTCTCTTCAAAGTCAATTCCTTCAATTTGTGAATAGCCTTTGCAGACAAGCCTTGCCTTGTTTCTGATAACTTGTCCTTCTTCATTCATTTTATTTTTGAATACCCACTTGGTTCCTATTATGTTTTTGTCCTTTGGACAAGGTACCAACTCCCATGTCTCGTTATTCTCAATTTGGGACATTTCTTCTTCCATGGCTTTTACCCAATGAGGGTCCTTGCTTGTGCAAATGTTTCTGGTTCTATCATGGATAGGAGAGCAATAACGTTTCTCTTTGGTGTAATTATTATCCTTCTTCGGGTTTGCATCCCTTCATCTCTATTGCCAATAATTTGCTCTTCTGGATGATATTTCTGGAGAAACTTCATCTTTGAGGGGGTATGAGGTGGTTCTTTTTCCTCTTCTTCTTCCTAATCTATTGCTTCTTCTTTAGGTTCTTCTTCTTCAATGAGAAGATCATCTTCATGTTCTTCAATTTCTTTTTCTGGAAGGTCTTCATCTATCTTTACATCAATGCTTTCCACTATTTTCTTTAGTCGAAAATTGTAGCACTTGTAGGCTTTGCTCCGTGTAGAGTACCCAAGGAATATCCCTTCATCAACCCGAGAATCAAACTTCCCTGGTGAGCCATCATTGATTTTTATGAAACACTTGCTTCCAAAGATCTTGAAGTACTTTACTGAAGCAAGTCTTCCTTTCCATAATTCATAAGGAGTTTTTTCACAATTTGGTCTTGATTGAGTTCGTTCAATGTATAGACAGCGGTCCCGACTGCTTCTCTCCAGAATTTTGGCTGCAAGTCTGCTGCTAATAACATTGTTCTTGCCATTTCTTGAACTGTCTGGTTTCTTCTTTCAACTACCCCATTTTGCTGGGGTGTTCTGGCAGTAGAGAATTCTCTTTTAATTCCATGTATGTTACAGAACTCATTAAACTCTTTTGATGTGAATTCTCCCCCTCTATCTGTTCTGAGGCGCTTAATTTTTGAGTCCTCTTCATTTTCTACCAGTGCTTTTAGATTCTTAAAACAATCAAATGTTTCAGATTTATATTTTATAAAATATATCCACATCATTCTAGTATAGTCATCAACAAATAAAACAAAGTACCTTTCTCCTTGGAGTGCCTGATTTCTAGTTGGTCTACATAAATCAGCATGGATGATCTCCAAGGGCTTTGATCTAGAGAGCTCCTTGATCTTGTGGCTGGTTTTGGTTTGCTTTCCATGTTGACAAGGACCACATACTCCTTGATTTGGTTTGAATAGCCTTGGAATGTCTTGTACAGCTTTAATCTTGCGATATTGATCAGATTTTCAAAGCTTGTATGTCCAAGTCGCTTGTGCCACAACCAACTTTCATCTGTCTGACTCAGGTAGCATTTATTTTCTTGAATCTTGTTTAGAATGTAAATGTTGTCTGGTGTTCTAACCCCTTTTGCCACAAGTTCCCCTGAGGAAGAGTTCCTTGTTTCACAGCCTTTGGTGCTAAAGACAACATTATGTCCTTGATCACAAATTTGGCTGACACTCAAGAGGTTTTGTTTGAGCCTGTCTACTAGCAGAGCATCTTGAGATTTTCCTTTTCCATTGATGAGAGTAACAATTCATTTTCTTGCAATTCTGCCAGATCCACTTCCAAAGGATACATTTCCTTCCTTTTTGCTTAATGAGACAAACTTCCTTTTGTCCCCTGTCATGTGTCTAGAGCACCCACTATCCACAAACCAATGATTTTCATTATTTTGAGCATATAGAGCCAGGGCACATTTATCCATGTTGGGATTCTCACTACTTGCTTTTCCTCTTTTTGAGAGGGCAGTTTTGTTCATAGTGTCCATTATTGTAGCATAATGAGCAAATCAGAGCAAATTTGGTCAAGGGATCAATGAATTGAAGGTTTTGATTTGTCCCTTCCTTTTGGGGCCATATGGTTTGATTATTTGATCCTTTAGCTTTGGTGTTTCACTCTTGCGAGCCATGCAATGTCTGGCTTGATGACCAAAGTTTTTACAATGAAAACAATGTCCATGAAAGATAGTTTTGTACCTGTTGTAGTAGCCACGGTTTGAGTCAATTTCCTTGGAATTACTCCCGCTTCATTCTTTGGATTTGAGATGGGCCTTTGATGGAATATTGGTTTGTATTTGCTGTAGTATCCATGATTCGAATCCACATTCTTCTCTGGTGTTATTCTCTCTTCATTCTTTGGATTTGGGATGCGCCTTTGATGACATACTTTTTCTTCTTTTGGGTTGTTGGAAAGTGCATCGGCATAGCTTTTCACACTATTCTTAGTGCTTGATGATTCTCCTTTAAAACCTATTCCAGACTTGTCATGTTGAGGTTTTTGACTTTTCAGGATAGTCTCAAGGATTTGAGAGCTTTTCCAACCCTTTTTAACTTGCTCCAATTCCTTCCTCAGAGATACTATTTCTGCTTCAAGTTCTTCGCAAGTCTCTTCTTTTTCTTTTAGCTTTGTTTCCAAGAGATCTTCTCTTCTTCTTGTTTCCTCGTTTTCTACCTTGAGAGAAATGATTTTATTTCGTAATTTCTCATTTTCTTCAATGGCACTTATTAATAGTTCATCTACATTTCCTTCTAGTCTTGAGTCATCTTCATTTGTGAATGCCATGAATAATGTTTCTTGGCTTTCATCATGGTCACTTTCCTCATCTGATTTCCTTTTGATGACTACAAATTCATCCTCATCAAACTCATCTTGCTTAGAGAAGAAGTTCTTATTAGTCCCTTTCTTTTTGTATACCCTTCTTTTTGAATTTCCTTCATCATCACTATCATGTTTATGAGGACATTTTGCAGCATAATGCCCTATTTTTCCACATTTGAAACAGATAAGAGGGTACTTACCTTTTAGCTTAGATCCTTTCTTCAGCTTTCGTACAAATTGAGCCAATTCGGATTCCACATCGGAGTCATTGCTACAGTCATTCCTTTCTTTCCCCTTCTTTGATTTTGAGGCCTTGAATGCTGCATCTTTGGAGCTCGAGCCACCTTTTCTCATCTCATAGGCAGTGAGGATTCCGTGGAGTTCATCCATTTTGAGAGCATCTAGATCCTTTGCTTCTTCTATGGCTCTTATTTTGGAGTCAATTCTGTCTGGAAGAGATCTTAAGACCTTTTGAACAACGGTACTTTCTTCAATTTTTTCATCCAATCCTTTAAGAGAATTGACCACTTCAGCTACTCAGAGGAAGTATGATGAAATATCTTCTTCATCTTCCATCTTCAAAATTTCAAATTGCCTTCTATAAGTTTGAAGCTATGCCTTCTTGGCTTTTGAGTCTCCATCATATAAGCCAACTAGCTTATCCCACATTTCTTTGGCAGAGTTACAATTCATGACTTTTGTAAACTCGAAATCAGTGATTCCACTAGTGATGGAGTTCAAGGCTTTTGCATTTTCAATGTAGGCTTTCCTCTCATCTTGATCTATTGGAAGAGTGGTAGGAATTTGGTACTCATCTAGAACGAAATGCCAGACTTTAGGTCCAAGGGACATTAAGTAGTAGGTCATTCTCTTTTTCCAGAAACCAAAGTTAGTGTCGTCAAATAGAGGAGGTTTTCTTGACGCTTTGTGATTTCTCATCATGACTACGAATCCTTCTTCAAGGTGTTAGGCTAATATGAAGAAGCCCGCTCTGATACCAATTGCTGGAAATACTGAGAGGGGGGTGAATCAGTATTTCTTTTTAATTGTTCCTTTTATCACCAAAAATATATAGATATATATATGGAACACAGAAATGGATAGCTTAAATAAATGCTTTTATTAACACAAACAGTGCAATGAAATAAATACAATGTATAACCTAAGTCACCTGACATGGGGATTCGGGATTCGTAGGATTCGGGGATTCGAGTGTTGGATTCGGACACGTTGACCCCGTGGAACAGGACACGTAGGATTCGTTATATATTATTTTATTAAATATATATATATAGATATATATATCAAAAATTAGATATTTCTTACACAAATTCTAATTAATGATACAAATTCATTGATTTCAAACATAGATCTTCATCTATAGCATGCATAGTACATACAAAATTCAAATACATGTCAGTGGTCACATAAATCATGATTCATAATTCATAAATGAAAGACAACTTACACAACTACAAGATAGTAGATAAAGACACTGACAACTGTGGTTTTCTCATTAAGTTATCAAATCAAAATGTGTTACATAGGTAGTGCTGGTGCAATGCCAATGGCAAATAGAAATAGAAAATATAAAACAACTACAGGTATACAAGCCTCAAGAGTCAAGGCAATAGGTAATCATCAATCCTCAGAGTCATCATGAGAATTAGCATCAATGTCCTCATCATTATGGTCACCATTGCTCTCCTCTGCATCCTCCTCCTCCCCTGTATCCATAGTCGTCTCTGCATCTGCTGCTGTGGAGGATGACCCCTCTATGTCATCAAATCTAACAGGCTCTAGCACTGGATCATTGAGATCCATGTTGGCCAATGCCAACTCAACACTGCTGTCCATACCCACATCTTTGTCTTTCCCCTCAACCACTCTTCCCTCTGCCTGTAAATAAGACGAAGGTTGGTGTGCACATACACCATTGTCTCTGCCCTGGATTGCTCAAGCCTACGCTTCTTCACACTATACAAATTCCCATATGTGCTCCAATTCCTCTCGCAACAAGAGGATGAAGTCGCCTGAGAGAGGAGCCTCATGGCTAACTGCTGAAGAGGAGGGCTTGTTGCCCCATGATTTGCCCACCAAGAATAGGGCTTCTTAGCCCCCCTATCGCTAATCACATCATATCCTACAAATCGACCAATGCCAATGGAAAACTCTGCAAAGGCATCCTCCACCTCATCAAGCAATGCTCTATCCTGAAAAACCCGCCTAAATGCATCTTTCCTCCCCTGTGAGATTTCACCATCCATGTGAGGAGGGAATCTACGGGAAGGTCCACCATTCAGCGACTCATGGCTGTAGTATTTTGGGTTCAATGAGTGAGCCAAACAATGTAAAGGTGTACAATTCTTGTCCCATCTGTTGACAAGAATATCCTGTATAGTATCACAGAAGGCCTCTGGTGATGTCTCATACTCGGGGCACTCACTCTGTAGAATAATGCTCCTCACAGACTCAATCATGGAATCCCATCCTTCATAAACCTCTCCTAGGATGGGTTTGTCTGTATTTGCAAATCGAAGCAAAGAAATGATAGGGTCCATGATCCGAATAATTAGATCTACCCTCTCCCACCAAGCATCATGTAGGAATTTACAGGGTAAGTTCCTCAGACAGAACACCAAAGGACACCGCTCACAAACAGATCACAGATCAATACACCAGTATTTTGACGTGGTTAAAACCCTCAAAGAGGGAAACAGTCCACGGCCTGAGCCAACGCGGCCACTTCAGGGAATTTATTAATAAAAGAATGAAATTTTACATAAGCTTCTCTCATGAACAGTTAACCTGCAAATGACCCTCCATGCTCTTTAAATAGAGATCATGGACCAATCGGGTGTTAAGCCACAGATTAAGTGTCGGTAATGCCGAGGAGAGAATGAACCATCAGATCACTACATATCGTGACCGTTGGATTGTAAGTTACAAAAGTACATAGTAAAGAAACACACTTTACCTAACTCTACACTAGTCCAAGTTATACTCAACTATTTCCTATGTGTCGGAATATCCTAACATCCCCCCTTAAGAACAACTTGGGATAGGATTGAAGGATTTACAAATATGACACAATAGGAGAAGGAAGGAGGCACTAGAGCCTATCCCCCCTGAGTGACAACTTCCTGAACTCCAACCATAAATCGAAGTTTAGTAAACTTCGCCTCTGTGAGGGCCTTTGTGAAGATGTCTGCAACTTGATCATCGGTTGAACAATATTGCACTTCAAGAACATGGTCGTGAATGAGCTTTCTGATGAAGTGCATGTGCATTTCAATGTGTTTGCTACGCTGATGTTGGACTGGATCTTTGCATAGTTGAATGGCACTTTGATTATCACACCAAAGTGTAGTCGGATGTTGCTGCTGAAAGCCAAACTCTAACAGGATCTGACGAAGCCACAAGGCTTCCTCACTAGCTTCTATGGCACCACGATACTCTGCTTCTGCTGAAGAAAGAGAAATGGCACCTTGTTTCTTGCAAGCCCATGTAATAGGTCCTGAACCAAGAGTGAACACATAACCTGCGGTAGACTTCCAATCATCAGGGTCACCAGCCCAATCGGAATCAATGAAACCAACCAATAGAGGAGCTGCTTCGGCACTGTAATGAATCCCAAAATGAACTATACCTCGAACATAACGAAGTATTCTTTTAGCTGCTTTCCAATGACTTTCATGTGGGTTTTGCATAAACCGAGCAACAAGGCCAACAACAAAGGAAAGGTCAGGACGAGTATGGGTTAGATACAAAAGTTTTCCTACAAGTTGACGGTATAAGGTAGCATCAACTTCAGGAGAAGTACAAGTGACTGAAAGTTTGACTCCAGACTGAAAGGGAGAAGGGGCTGGCTTACAGTCTTCCATGTGAAAATGGCGTAGAATATCACAGGCATACTTGGACTGGGAAAGGGAAATACCTTCCGTGGATTGCAAGACTTGAAGACCAAGAAAATAATGTAAGTGTCCTAAGTCTGTCATTTCAAACTTCCTTTTAAGGCTAGACTTCACATGGTTTATAAGGTTGGGATCACTACCAGTGAGGATAAGATCATCAACATAAAGAACAAGAATGATAAGAGTCTTGCCCACTTTCTTGATGTAGACAGTATTGTCAGAATGACACCTAGAAAACCCAGATTCTAAAAGAAAGCTATCCATTTTGGCATACCAAGCCCGAGGAGCTTGCTTGAGACCATAAAGGGATTTCTTAAGCCGACATACAAGGCTGGAGTCTGTTTGTATAAAGCCAATAGGTTGTTCCATATAGATTTCTTCATGCAAGTCCCCATGCAAGAAGGCAGATTTAACATCCATCTGATGGACTTCCCATTTGAAGGAGGCAGCAAGGGAAAGAACAAGGCGGATAGAGTTCATTTTGGCAACAGGGCAGAAGGTTTCAGTATAGTCAATGCCTTCAACTTGTGAAAAACCCTTAGCAACAAGACGAGCTTTATGTTTATCAACTTTCCCATCTGGTCCATACTTGGTTCCGTAAACCCATTTGCATCTAACAAGTTTTTGTCCCTTTGGTAGAGGAACAAGATCCCATGTATCATTTGCCAATAATGAATGATATTCTTCATTTGTAGCTGCTTCCCAATCTGGATGGCCTGAAGCTTCTGCAAAGGTGTCAGGATCATAATTCATTGAAGCTTGAGCCAGTAAAGAAGAGGCTCTATCGAGCTGAGAACGTGTACATTGCTGATCTGTAGGATCACCGACAAGATCACCTGCTGCATCCCGAGTAGCACGGACCCATTTTGGAAGCTGAGGAGCTGAAGGAGGATCCCGAGAAGGTGGGGGAGGATTTTCATCCTCGCTTTCATCATCTGAAGAAGAAATATTTTCAAAAGTAGAAGAGGTAGGGAGAGGTGGCACATCCGCCAAACTAGGCTTGTAGGCCGATGTATTTTCAGCAAACTTTACATCTCTTCTAATGATAATATTCTTGGACTTAAGTGGAATAAGTCTATATCCTTTGACATCTTTAGAATATCCAACAAAAATACATTTTTCACTCTTAAGTTCTAAAGCTTTATGTTTCTCATCTGGAATATGGGCCCATGCTTCACTTCCAAAAACACGAAAGTGACTTACATCTGGTTTAATTGAGCTCCATGCTTCTTCTGGAGTGATATTCTTTAAAACCTTAGAAGGAGTGCGATTTATTATGTAATTTGCACAGTTAATTGCTTCTGCCCAAAAATTAAGACAAAGTCCTTTAGATTGAAGCATACAATTAGCCATTTTCTTTAAGGTGCGATTCTTCTTTTCAGCTACACCATTTTGTTGTAGAGTATATGAACAGTATGTTGCATTTGAATTCCATTCTCAGTGCAAAAGTTGATGAATTTGTTGTTAACATATTCTCCGCCATTATCAGATCTTAGCTTAAGAATTTGATGTCCAGATTGTTTTTCAACAAAGGCTTTAAAGGCCAAGAACATGTTAAATACTTCACTCTTGAGTTTTAAGAAGTATACCCAAGTGCGTCTGGAGAAATCATCAATGAAAGTTAAGAAATACTTGTAGCCAGAGAATGAAACAACTGGAAGTGGACCACATAAATCACTATGCACAAGCTGTAAAGGGGCTGAGGCGTGCCAAGAGGCACGTTTTTCAAAACTATCCCGATGATGTTTTCCGAGTACACATCCGGAACAAACACCATCTCTGCAAGATACCATTGGAAGACCTGTCACCATATTTTCTTTACATAGATTCTGAAGTGAGCGATAGTTTAAGTGACCAAATCGCTCATGCCAAAGTTTGCTCACTTCATCGTTATGACCAACAAATACCGAGGGAAGATTTGATGACCCAAAGTTGTGAAACTTATACAACCTTGTAGAATCATCAGGAATGCCAGTAGCTAAAATCTATCTAGGATCTCTTAGGTCCTTAATTACAACATCGTGAGGTGAAAATTCAACGATTTTACCTTCACTTGAATGAGTTATCTAATATACAGATAGAAGGTTGCAGGATAAGGTTGGAACACATAATACATCATTAAATTCACCATTGTCTATATGAACAATTCCAGTCCCTACAACACTAAGAGATCTATCATCACCAACATATATATTTTTGGTGTTACAATGATTTAAAGAAGAAAACATGGCTTTGTTTTTGGCCATGTGATAAGAAGCTCCAGAATCAATGAGCCACTCATGAGAATGAGAAGAAGAAGATACATTTAGTGCATAGCCAGACCGAGATGCTTGACAACCACATGCCGAAAGTGCTATTCCTGAAGATGAAGTTGAAGTTGAAGAGTGCTCCAAATGGATGTTATGCTTCTTCATTGCTGCTTCCAAAACTTCCATCTTCTTAAAGCATTTGGATTCTAAGTGGCCATCTCGATTACAAAAGTTGCAATGTTATCAGTCTTCTTCCCTTTGTTTTTATTTGTCTTATCATTTTGTTGAAATGATTTTTCATTTTGAGGCTGAAAGTGCTTAGGACCCTTGTTTGGTTTAGGACCATTCCTTTTAGGATACAACTTCTTAGGATTCTTTGAATTTGGTTGTTGCTGGGCAGCTAACACTTTCTTAGAAGAGTTTCGAAGATTAAGAAGACCAAGGTGTAAGAGTTTTTCTTGTTCTCTTATTAAAGAATCACAAAAGGAATCAAAGGAAGGGGACTTGTAGGCTTGTCCTTGAGAAATGAAGGCTTCTCTTGTAGAATGGAAGGTGGAAACAAACACAGAGTACGCTGGTCCCAACTTAGTAAGAATGGAATAGATAAGGTTACTATCTTCTTTCTTAACTTTAACACCTTCCAAGAGAAGTCTAAGGGTCTTGAACTTGGACAAAAAATCTTCAGTGCAAGAAAAATTATTGGGGTCCAATGTAAGCAACTCATTTTCAAGTTGATGGGCTTTAAGTTCATTTTTAATTCCAAAAACTTTAGTAATCTGTTTCATTGCTTCATCAGGAGTATCAAGTTCTGCAATATGGAATCTAAGATCTGGAGAAATAGACATCCCTATCAACCCTCGTGCTTGATCTTGCCTATTTTCCCATTTAGCTGCCTTATCTTCATCTTTCGGTTTGGTTTCTTGGCCTGAGGCTATTCTATAGAGACCTTTACTTCTAAGTAAATCCACAATGTAGGACCACCATTGGAAGTAGTTGGTGCTATCAAGAATAACTTGACATGGACTTTCCATTTTAACAGAAACTAATGTTAGAGATGCTGAAACTAAGTGTTCCAATGGAAAGATCTCGAAAAATTAGGCTGGTTCAAAAAAACGGCTCTGAAAACGGCTTCCGGATGAAGAAGTTATGGCTTTTTGAAGAAAATTTGATGAAGATGCCGACGAAGTGCGGGAATGTGCGGAAATGAATGATAATGTTATAAAAAAAAATCAGCCCCCTTTCCAAACTTAATCTAATTAGCTCAACAAAAAGAAGACTTGAACTCAAGACCTCTACTCTCATAAAGTAGCTTTGGACCAGGTGAGCTAAACTAAAAATTTAGTAATTTTTGGAAAAGAGGAAGGGGGGTTTTTTTTTTTTTTTAGTCGCTGAAGCTTTGGGCTGCGTGCTTACTTTGAGAAAGCTCTTTTTTCCCTACAAAACAAAAAAACACAAAACCCAACATGGACATACAAAAAAACAAACCTTACGGCTCTAAGTTAGCTTTCGCCGAAAACTAATTATTTTCCTCTATGTTTCTGATTTTCCGAGATCACACTAAGGCGCAGTGGAAAAGAGCATACACATGAGAAAAATCCTTCCTTTCTGTTTCTGATTTGCCCAGATCGCACAGAGTCGCGGGGCAAAGAGCATACATAGAAATGAAAGGTATAGATTCGGTAATTAAAAAAAGCTAAATAAATCGAAATAATCAGAGAGAAAATAACTGTAACTGCAAATAAACACTGTATACCTCCAGATCTTAAAAATGACGTAGCTAGGGCTACCGGAAACCTTTTCGCATGAAACGAAAGGGGTTCCTCACTGGAACAGATGCTCCTAACACAATAGAGCAGTCCTCTCGGCCTGAAAGTAGTCAGAAACAGTAGATCTAGGAAACGACAGTCGGATGCAGTTCTACCGGCTTCAGGTTTGGATCACCAATGGACACGGCCCTCAATAGCTCTGATACCATGTAGGGATTTACAGGGTAAGTTCCTCAGACAGAACACCAAAGGACACCGCTCACAAACAGATCACAGATCAATACACCAGTATTTTGACGTGGTTAAAACCCTCAAAGAGGGAAACAGTCCACGGCCTGAGCCAACGCAGCCATTTCAGGCAATTTATTAATAAAAGAATGAAATTTTACATAAGCTTCTCTCATGAACAGTTAACCTGCAAATGACCCTCCATGCTCTTTAAATAGAGATCATGGACCAATCGGGTGTTAAGCCACGGATCAAGTGTCGGTAATACCGAGGAGAGAATGAACCGTCGGATCACTACATATCATGATCGTCGGATTGTAAGTTACAAAAGTACATAGTAGAGAGACACACTTTACCTAACTCTACACTAGACCAAGTTATACTTAACTATTTCCTATGTGCCGGAATATCCTAACACATCATCTAGCACTGTGTCCTTCACTCTTTTAGAGGCTACCTGATCTATCTTTCTCCAAAAAGACCAAAACTCAGAAATAACCATGGACCCAAGAGTGGTCTTGACCTCCCTCAACCTCTTCAACATCATGAATAAAGAGGCAAACCGTGTATCAACAATCTTCAACAATGATAGATTGGTGTACTCCTTGTAGATAGTGAGGGAATTTGTATGATTTTGCACAAAGTTACAAATATGTCGTGCACCCTCAATAATGTTACCAATCCAAAGCACATCAGAAGCAATGGATTTTAGTGCTAAGTTCAATGAATGGACAATGCAAGGTGTCCAAAACACTTGTGAATATTTAGCTTCCACAATCATGCCAATAGCCTTGCAAACAGGTGCATTATCTGTAATGATTTGCACACAAAAATCAACACCTACATCTTCAATAACTTTAATAAATAACTCACCAATAAATTGTGCATCCTTGTATTCTCCAAGTGTATCCACTGCTTTCAAGAAAACTGGACCATTCAAGGAAGACACCATGAAGTTGATGATTGGGTGTTGTGCTGGATCTGTCCATCCATCAGAAACAATGCTAACCCCAGATGTTGGCCATGATGCTACAATAGGCTCAAGCATTTTTTGCACCTCCTTTTTTGCCTTTGTCAACAATGTGGTTCTCAACTTCTCTGACCCAGGAAGCACATACCTTGATGGAGCCCCTTGAGTTAGAGTTCGACACATCTCAATAAATAGAGGTGAGCGTGCAACATTAAATGATATGAAGTTTCGATAGAAGAAGAAGGCAATGGTGAGATCAAGCTCTTCCCGTCTCTCTTTTTGGAAAATCTTGCCCATTGGACCAAGTGCAATTGCTCTTCTTTTTGCTGCTTGTCCCTCAACAGAAGTAAAACTCTCAAATGGAAATTTGGTGGTGCCTTTCCTCAAAAATGGAAGGGGGTCTTCATTCTTGGTTTTTCTTGATTTTTCAGCCACATTTTCCATACCAACATTGGACTCCTTGTCTATTTCTTTCCTCTTTTGTAAAGGAACAGCTTTACAAGCTCCAATTCCACAACCTGGTAAAGCCAACAAATGGCCTTTCACACATAAATATGTGCTTTTGAAAGCAATGTGACAAAAGTTGCATCTCCATTGCACATTGCCTCCTCCCTTCCCCTTGGTGCTTGTCCCATCCTCTCTTGTGACATATTTCCACAAGGGATATTTCTCAATGTTGTCTTTAGGTCCTCCTCTTTCCTCAACATTACTTGCAGCAGACTCTGATGATATTGGAGGAGGAGGGGCATCTCCAATGGAGACATTCTTCCCCTTCCTTTGCCCCCTAACCGCTGCCTTTGATTGAGCCATGAATACTGTAAGAAAAAATGAACAAAACATGCACAAATTTGTAAACAAAAGTCATATACAAACTGCTGTAATAGAATAAGAAATGCAAAAAAATGGAGTTGAAATGCACTTACGTGGTGCTTGAATCTCCTTGCCGAACGCTCTACTCCCTTAGCTCCTTGCTCCAAACCCTTAGCTCCTTGCCCACAGCTCAAACAATGCAAAATGAACTGAGAAAAATCGTGAATGAATAAAGGAACATCGTGTTTTAAAGCCGCGGAGGTCATTTTTTTTGGGATACGAATCCCAAAATCGAGATTCGATGTGCCCGTACGGGATTCGTACGAATCCTGTACGGACACGTTGAATCCTGTTCTCGGATTTGAATTCCCAGCGAATCATATCCGATTCGCGGGATTCGAATTCACCAGGGGTTTTCAACGAATTCGGTTAGTTAGTATATAACTAGTTGCAATAAGTAGCCAAGCACCAACTTGGAATTTTGTGAGGCTCCAACCTCTAGAGCACCAACTTTGTTCTTCCAAGGCAATAGTTCTGCACTTAGGAGCACCAACTCCCAAAGATTCCAGTGCTTTCAGTTCTGAGGCTCCAACCTCGTGGGCTCCAACCCAAACCTAGTATAGACTGTTTTGTTGTAGTTCTCTTCTCTACTGAGCTTCTCCTTCACTCTTGTTCTCCTGCCTCTCCTGCCTCTCCTGCTTCCGCTGCCTCTCACACTGATTATTCACAATAACAACACATCTCTCCTTATTTTTTCTGTTTTTATGTATTCCTAATGCCTCTGACTGTTCGTTTTTCACTTTCCACTGGCTCTTCAGCTTCTTCCACACTTGCTTCAGCTTCCTCTGCGCTGGCTTGTCCTTTTGACTTCCCTCTTCTCCATTGATTTGGCTCTTCGGTTTCTTCTGCGCTGACTTTCCATTCAGCTTCCTGGCTTTTCGGTCGCTGTGTATTAAAACAGAGCCCCGTTTTTTTCATGATAAAAGGCATACACAGAGACGACATTATTTAACGGACATGTCATGTCCCAATCGCAATCGCAATCACCTTTAGTTTAGCCTCCTGAAATATTGGAAGCATTCCTTAATGTATTTTTCCCTCCAAACCCCGCGCAAGGCAAATATTCAAATACACAGGAAATATGAGAAAAAACAAGCGAAAACGTTAAAGGGCAGACTTCAAGAATTATTACACCCGCATCTATACTGTATCGAGTCCGCTACATATATCGCAATTGGCAATCAAGGCTTCCGGGGGTCCTTTATACATCGAGCCCATAGCATCGTCGATGGCTGACAGCCGATCCTCCTGCGGATGCGATATAACATTAAATCAATTGTAATGTTGCGTCGGATCCGCAACATTCATCGCAATCGGCGCTTGCCCTTGGCGGAAGTCCAATGCGATATCGCTAATTGCTATTAGCGATTGCAATGGGCCGCTTAACACTTTATAACTCCTGCTCCCGAAATGCCGATGCGATATATGTTAGCGATCGCAAATCGCAAAGGTTCAAATCTAGACCTTAACGTAGACCACTCACTTATAGCAATGCGATAATATGTGCCGGACCCGATAAGACTCAACACTCCCGTGCATAAAATTTCAAGTCCGCTTTCCCGAATCCACTAAGTGTTTAGCGTGATTTCTCTGTGTAAATGGCATTCGGCGATCAACAAGTAAATACACGGGTGATGTTGTATGGGTCTATGGACCCGATAGCGTTAAAACTTCCGCCTATACTAATTTCCAATACACATATGATTTCCGCCTCCGATAGTGTATTTGCAATACAACCAAGTCTTCTGCCTCCGATAGTGTAAATGCATATATATGTGAGTTTTGCCCTGCGATAGCTCTGTTTTGCTCGTTGCTCCTCCGATAGCTCCCGATAGTGTAAATGCATCCATATATGCTCTCTAATAGCTCTGTTTGCTTCCTTCATTGCTCCGATAGCTCTGTTTGCTTCCTCTGGCTCCTCGAATATTGCCATATTGACGTCAATGACAATCTATGTCAACACGTCTCTCTCTGCGTTGTCTCTCATTGTACCTGCGTCACCTCCTCCTTAGACACAACCTGCTGTTGGTGCCCTCCTCTTCCTCCACGCTGCAACTCTCCCTCTGAAATCGATCTCCTTCTCTTGAGAATCGATTTTCCTTGAGATACTGAGTATCTGTTGGTGTGTCTCCAAATGATCCTCAAGTCTTCTCTTATACTTTTCCTGTTGATGAATCAACGCCCAACGGCTAAGATTAAAATAGACTTGATCCTCATCTATTAGAAGCTTCTCACCCTTATCTTTATTAATGCCCATTAATATTTTTATTTTCCTAAGTTTAGACTTAAGAACCCATTAAAAATATTAATTATTTTAATAACTCCTCATCTGGGTGGAATTTCTCAAAACGATTTCTAGGTCTTGGAGATCTCATGTGCCTTAGCCTCTCCACCAATTTTCATGGCTAGAGCACATCTGATGCTACCAAAAATCAACACTCCCTCTTAGCAAGAAATGTGCTCTATTAATGCTTCACGATAGAATCATCACACTGACCTTCCACATCGGTACCTGTGGTGATGTTTGGCATGTTGCCTCACATTCCTTGCACTGCTACTTCCTGTACTGTTGCCCATGACACTACCACTGCCACTGCCACATCTGTATTGTAGCTCTCTCTCAACATGCTGCCCATAGCCCTGCCATTAATGGTTGCTGCACTGCAACTCCCAACACTTATCCATTTCTTCTACTGAAATGGATTCTTCACCATCCCCATCTTCTCTTTGAAATAAACAAACTTTGTTCTTCCTAGAGCCTTGGTGAGGATGCCTACTACCTATTCTGCTATAGGAGTGTACCTCAACTGTACTGCTCTTTGTTGGACACAGTCTCTGACAAAGTGACACCTAATATCAATGTGCTTCGACTGATCATGAAATACTGGATTCTCAGAGAGCTTGATGCAACTTTGATTATCACACAAGATCCCGGTCGCTTCCATCCTTCTCCTGAATAGATTCACAAGCAGTTTCCTAAGCCATATGGCTTCGCACAAAGCTGTGCTAGCTGCCATATATTCTGCTTCAAATGAGCTCAGAGCCACGGATTTATGTTTCCTGCTACACCAGGAGGTCATTCCTGATCCAATGTTGAAATAGTACCCAATTGTACTTTTCCGATCTACTGAACTTCCAGCCCAATCTGCGTCAGTGAACCCACTCAACCTAATGTCATTGCCTTGGGTGTACAATATTCCATGCTCGACTGTTCCTTGTATATACATAAGAACCTGTTTGGCTGCTGCCCAATGCACACTCTTGGGTTCCACCATGAACTGACTGAGGGTGTTGACAGCGTAACAAATGTCTGGCCTGGTATTGACCAGATACATTAGGCACCCTACAAGCTGCCTGTACAAGGTGGGATCAATGTCTTTGTCTTCTAATGCAAGAATCTTCTTCTAGTTGGTGATCATTGGAGTAGCCATAGGACTACAGTCTTGCATTCTGAATCTCTTCAAGATCTTTGTAGCATATCTCACTTGTCCAAGGAAGATCTCACCCTTCTACTGCCAAACATCCAACCCCAGGAAATATTGCATCTGTCCCAAATTCTTCATGTCGAATTTTGTGGCTAGGTTCTTCTTACAGTCTTTGATGAGCCTGGATGATCCTGTCAGGAAGATATCATCCACATACAACACTAGGATTAGAGGCTCATTCTCTATGACAAGATAGTAGATATTAGGGTCTGCGGCACTCTTGACAAACCCCATCTTCTGCAAGTAGCCATCAATTCAACCGTACCATGCTCTTGGTGCCTGTTTAAGCCCATACAAGACTTTCTTTAATCTGCATACATGAGATTTCTTCTCATGTGTCTCAAAGCCCTCTGATTGTTCAATGTATACTTCCTCTTCTATTACCCCGTTCAAGAATGTCGTCTTGACATCCATCTAATGAATCTCCAACCCCAACTATGCTACAATAGATATCACGGTTCTAATAGAAGTATACCTGGCTACTAGGGCAAAGGTTTCTTCGTAGTCTATTCCTTCCTTCTGAGCATACCCCTTAGCCACAAACCTAGCTTTGTATTTCTCCACACTGCCGTCTACAGCATATTTGACTCTGTAGATCCATCTTGAACCTACCACTGACCTGTCCTGAGGCCTATGTACCACTTCCCAGACATCATTAACAATTATAGAATTGTACTCCTCCACCATAGCATCTTACCCATACTTGATGCTGAACGGCCTCCTGAAAACTAGAAGGTTCCCTAACTTGAGCTACTAAGGCCTGGTATCTATATGGTTGTCTTCGCTCCCTTTTATTATTCTTGGGTGCACCAATGAAGTCCTCTACATCCCTTAAAATTTGTCGGAGTTCCCAACTCGTTCTTCCACTAGTAGTGGGCACATCTATCAGCTTTTCCTCTTCCTGAGATTCATCCCATTCTGAAGCTTTGTCTTCAGGAGAATTTCGGGTACTAGTTTCTGCTAGTCGAAGTGGTTGGAAGAACAACTCGTCTTTCGACTGCTCCTCAGAAGGCATTTCTCAGGATTTCCTGAATGCTCTATCCTCCATGAACTTTACATCCCACCGAACTACTACCTTCCTACTCCCTAGAAGATAGATTCGATATGCCTTAGCATTCTCGCTATATCCCACAAGATATCCTTTCTCAGCAGTTTGATCTAATTTCTTTCTCTTTTCCTCGGGTATACAGCAATACACTAAACTCCCAAATATCCTGAAATGACTGACTTTAGGTGTCTTCCCGATGAAGACCCTTTCCGGAGTGATTTTGCCCAATGTCCTGTGTGGAGTCCTATTCTGTACATAAATTGTCGTGTTGCATGGTTTTGCCCACAAGAATTTGGGCATATCCTAATCATACAACATTGCCCTAGCTGCTTCCACAATAGTCATGTTTTTTCTTTCTACTACCCCATTCTGCTCCAGATTGTAGGGAGTTGTCCACTCCCTTCTGATGCCTTCCTTAGTGTAAAAATCGGTGAAGTCCTTGTCAACATACTCTCCACCATTGTTTGAGCGCAACACTTTTATCTTCTTTCCTGTCATATTCTCCACTAGAGCCTTGAACTCTTTGAATCGACCAAAAACCTCATCCTTGGTTTTCAGAAAGTAGATCCAAGTCTTTCTGGAATGGTCATCAATGAAGGTGACGAAGCACTAAGATTTTTTGTGGACATCGGTCCACATATGTCTGAGTGTATCAATCCTAGCACACTCTTAGCTCTATTGTTACTTCTGGAAAACACTGCTTTGGCATACCTGCCTCGAGCGCACCCTCTGCATACATCATCTCGTTCGATACTTAGTTATGGAACTCCTATTACTGTTTTCCTGAGAATTCTTAGAGCCCCATGGTGTAAGTTTTCCATCCTCCTGTGCCATAGGTCATTCAAGTCTTTGTTTCCATTGCTACCTATGAATGCCATTGGTGATTCTAGTTGTAATTTGTACAACTGTTACTTCTGATTCCAATCTGGGCCTTCCTTTTCCAACTCAAGTGTTTGACATATACTTTCTCCTTAATGAAGAAAACGCCATAGTCCTTGTTTTGAAGTTGAAATACGGAGAGTAAGTTCATCCCCAATCCTAGCACATGCAACACATTGGTTGCCCGAAGCCGCTCTCCTGATTCAGTTTGAAAGACTATAGTACCTCTTCCTACTGGGGTACTCTTTGCCTTATTTCCCATGGTGATTTGAAAATTCATTCTTTCTTCCTGATAATCTGAGAAACATTCTCAAATTCTTGTCATATGCCAGGAAGCTCCACTACCTATGTACCAAACCTCCGAGGAGGCAGAGCTTGCTAGGCAAGCAACTTCTTCTTCCAATTTGGAAGCTAACATAGAAAATTGTGATGCATGTCCCTTGTGCATTCTTCTGGAAATCTCTGCGAGTCCCTTTGAGTTGATGCCTCTGCATCATGCTCTTGACCCATAGTCGATTTTTCTCTCCTGTTGCTGGATCTCTGCTCTGATACCATGTGAAAAATTCAATTGAAATTCTACTACAGCAACTGATTTATGTTACCTACTAATTTTTCACAATAAGTTATTTATGAAATCCCTTCAGCAAATATTAAAATAAATTTTCTGCAGTTATCACATAATTACTAAGAGAAAAGTACATGCACAAGAACCAATCACATCAACACAGTGGTTTTTGGACAGTTGTCCCAAGAAAAACCCAATGCGGGAAAACCGGTGCAGCAAATGAGGGTTTTATTAATCTTCAATAGCAATCGTTTTTACAAGGAATGATTCTACAGAGAAACTGAAAGAAAACACCTGAGACTTCCCTTTGCAATTTTCTGACACTTTGGAGACCCTTCTCCCACCCTTGTGTTACATTTGTGTCACTCTGCGTGGCTCAGCATGAGGGCTACGTCTCTCCTCTGGACTGCGTCTCTCTTTGCGCTGTCTCTCACTGTCCCTACGTCACCTCCTCCTCAGACACAGCCTATTGTTGATGCCCTCCTCTTCCTCCACCTTGCAACTCTCCCTCTGAAATCGATCTCCTTCTCTTGAGAATTGGTTTTCCTTGAGATACTGAGTATCTGCCGGTGTGTCTCCAAATGATCCTTAGGTCTTCTCTTATACTTTTCCAGTTAATGAATCAACAGCCGAGATTAAATCTCTAAACAACAGCTAAGATTAAAACAGACTTGATCCCGTCTCTTAAAAGCTTCTCACCCTTATCTTTATTAATGCCCATTAATATTTTTATTTTCCCAAGTTTAGACTTAGGAACCCATTAAAAATATTAATTATTTTAATAACTCCTCATCCGGGTGGAATTTCTCAAAACGATTTCTGGGTCTTGGAGATCTCATGTGCTTTAGTCTCTCCACCAATTTTCATGGCTAGAGCACATCCGATGTTACAAAAAATCAACATTGATATCAAGTACCACTTTATTCGGGATATGGTACAACACGGAGCAATAAGTCTCCAACACATTAGAACGGATGAGCAGGTCACAAACATTCTCACGAAGCCCTTGGTTGTTGGAAAATGTAACTATGTTCGGTCTTCAATAATGTACTTGTCAAAAGAATAAAGAAAAGAATTTTTATTATTATTATTGTGACTTATTAAAGCATGGGTTTCATGCTTGGATCACCATGTTTTAGATCAAAATCCCCATTGTGGACTTGTAGGATCTATTCTGAGTCTATAGAGTTATTGTACATTTAAAGTGACCCTTCTTGGACTTTTGAATCATGTAAAAAGGTTAAGTATTGAGTCAAATATGAATTATGTAACCTCCACACCATGTCGGCCTAAGAGAATATCAAGTTGGCCTAAGGACCCTATTCGACCCCACAAGAAGGCTATAAAAGGAAGGTCATTGAATTCATTTGGAGCATCATTCTCTCATCAAGTTTGAATTCTCTTGTCGTTGAGAAGAAGTGTGAAAATCTCTTGTTGTTGGGCAAAAGTACGAACTTCTCTTGTAGCTGGGAAAAGGTGCGAAGTTTGTTGCCGGGAAGCCGAAGTGAATGTGAGTTTGGGGAAGTCTAAGGAGACAAGGAAAACCAAAATTTTGGTGTCTCTCTTTCTCTATTTCGTGCCCTAGATTGGGAGATCGAAGTCTTCCAAGTTTCACTGTTTCTAGAAGCTTCCAGTTGCCGTAAGTTGTTGCATAGTCAAAGTTGTTGGGAAGAGGTCGAAATTCTGGGAGGTTGACTTGGTGTGGAGAGAAGGCTTGGTCTTGGTCTAGGGTGAAGAGTCTCAAAGAAAACTATTGAAAGGAAGAATTATCTTGACTAGGTTTTCCCCTCGAGGGGGGTTTGCCCTAGCATGTGCCTACATCTAGTGTCTATTGTTTTATGTGTTGTTGTTTTTGTAATTGTTTGATGAACTAAAGAAAGAAGATATAAAGAATCATAATAATAAGAAACATCACAAGTAATTATCAAGATCAAGAAAATATTTACTGCCTTTCTAATTTTCTAACATTGGAGAAGGTCAAGTTCTTAACCTTCCGAGAGAGACTTGGAGTTGTGCAAAGACCCTCCTATGAGGGCACTGTATGAGTTGGACACTGAGCTCTAGGAGCTCCAAAGGGCTTGGGGTACTTCTTGGAGCTATGAGCGACCATAGGGTGAATGGTTCACCTTCCCTTAAGTGGTGCGCTATGTACAAGGTGAGTGGTTCACCTTCCCTTATGATACCCCATGATGGTTGACATGTGTGTAGGGTGAGTGGTTCATCTTCCCCTACGATTGACATATGCATAGGATGAGTGGTTCACCTTCTCCTATGGCATATGAGCAGGATGAGTGGTTCACCTTCTCCTGTCGATGCCCCAGCATACATCCTACCCATGGCGTCTGAGACTCATGGGAAGTACGTCTCATCTGGCCAATGAGTTGGGAAAAGTGGTTAGGGACCATAGCACTACCAATAGACACGTCATGTACTACCGTACTCCCTATGACTAGGATGTGTGGTGTTCAACAACTTGATCTGGGATCATGGACTGACTTTTGTCAGTAGAGAGTGGTAAGGTCTTGTGGCTCACTCTCGATCACTTTTTCATTATTACTTCATGGTTCAACAAAGCAGAGCAGAGCAGTGATGACAAAGATGGTACATGATGATGACAGACGAATTGGCAAGTGGAGTTCTCCCTAGTTGAGAGGGAGTGTTAAAATTGGAAACTAGGACCAAATTCCACATTGGGACAGCTCATATGATGGAGATGATTATTGCATTGGTTTCCTCTTTTCGAGAGGTCCAAATTTAATATAAAAATCATCTCATTTGGACAAGCAGAAGTGGAAATTTCAATTTATTCTCTCTCATGCACAAATTGTTAAGGTCGGCCTCAACTTAATGTAGGCTCAAGAAGCCCAATGGATGTGTCCTTTCACCCTCAACAAATTGTATAAATAGGAGTGACCTCTCTTGTCATTCGGACATCATTCACTCACACGTTCTTTTCTTTCTTCTTTTGATTGGGTCATACAACTATTGGACAGCTTCTCTCTGTCTCGCACGTGTTGTTGGAGGACGAGTTTTTTGGGACAGATTGTAGCCCAAAAATTTCAGAATTCACGGACAGTTTGACCAGCGTTGACCAAGGTGTTCTTGACCAAGTTTGACTTTGATTTTGGGTGGAAAAGTTTGATTTTTGCAGGTTGTACAGCGAGCTGGGCACAAAAACTGAGAATCTCTTGGCTAAATCACAAAGTTGAAGTTGCAGAAATTTTAGGTTGTTGACCAGCATTGATCGAGACCTTCTAGGCATCATTTGACTTCAATCTTTTGGGGAAATATTTCTCAGCAAGCCATAGCGTTTGGCACATAAACCGAGGTTATCTTAGCACTTTGACTGTAGACCAAATTGCAGGTTGACCGCTGAAAATTACAACAGTTTTCTCTCTCCTTTGACCAAGTTTGACTGGACTGTTTTGGGGTCATTTTGACCTTCTGATCAAGCCGAGTTTCACTGGAGAAGACCGAGTTGTTTTGAGGACATTTTATTGCTACTTTGACCAATGTTGACTTTCTGGTTAGGGATGATTTCACTGCATTTAACTGCAGAATTTGACAGGGCTTATTTGACTGTGTATTGGGCAAGTTAATTTGATTTTTGTACTCTCTTTCTGTTGAACTATTGAATAATAACCAGAAGATTTGATCAAAGGGTTTTCCCCATATTGGGATTTTTCCCTGGCATCTACCAAATCTGGTTTCCTCTTGTCTTGGCTTGTTTTCTGCATATGTTTTATGTTCTATCTGCATCTACTATCAATGTGATTAAGTTAACGTGATTTCTACTGGAAATAATTGGAAATTGCCATTGGGCTGCTAAAAGAACATTGAAGTAAATTGTGCTAAGCATACAACATACCATTGTTATCTAAAATTAACACTTACCTAACGAACAAAATAAAAAGATCAAATCTTGGATGTCATGGGTAGACTCCATAGATTAGCAAGATTGGTTCATGAAATCAAAGGATAGCCAATTGTGCTTCCTAATCCCATTGACCTACTTTTGTGTTCATTTGTGGACATTAATAAAATCATCTCATCTTATCTAACTTAGGTTAGCCAGAAATATCATGTGACAAAGTCAGATTATTATATAAATATGCAGATGTCTCTAATGGATATAAATGTTATTGAAGATACACTGAGGCTATGTATGCACATAGCACATGTTTTATTCTTAATAAAATCATATAAATTATTTTCATCATTTTCTAATTGACCAATCTGTATGAATGCTACAAATAATTCTGTCTTGGTTGTATTTTCTTTTGCTAAGAAGATAGGACCTGTTGACCTCTACCGGTCAACTACCCATGCAGTACACTCCCTTTCTCTTGGCAGAAAGGGGTAGCACCTGAACGACGTGTCCGTGCCAGCCTGCAGTCATCAACAGCTTGATCATTTTAATTGTAAACCCAGTCTGCATGTATGAATTGTAAATAATCTTAGCAGATCAGAGTCATGTATGTAAAATTGCCTAGGTGGACCTAACTTTCTAATGATAATCTACATCCCGGAAGCTTTTTCGTCTCACCGATCTACGATCAGCAGAGTTTTCCTTCAGCCTGACCCCAAAGCCGAGATTGATTTTGTCATTCGAATTTTAGGAGAATCCTAGTGTGTTAATCTGCTAGATTATAGTTGTGTCGCAGAAACTGGGTGGTTTATGAGGGTCTATGTTAAGTGGGTTTGTCCCCTTAAGATGTAAATTGTAAAAGTCATGATGTAATGTGTCTTGAGGGTTGAAAAATGTTTTAAATCCCCTCATGAGTCCTAAGTCCTAGGTCCTAGGTGATGTTTCTGAAGGCTTAGTTCGATGATCCATTTAATAAAATAATAAAATAATAAAATAATAAAAATTAAAAAATTAAAAAAATTAAAAAATTAAAAAAATAATAATAAAATAATAAAAAATCATAAAATAGAGCAAAAACCCTAAAATAATAAAATAATAATTTTTTAAGTGAATGCATGCAAAATATTATTTTTTAATAATTTGACGGATGAGATTAAGAGATGTCTTGATCTCCATCGACGGTCGAGATCATTTCAACATGGATCACTCGAACTAGCCGTTGGGATCTTTTCCTTTAAATAGGGTGCTAGGGGTCAGTTGAGATCAGATAGGATCTGTGAGTCTGGTACTGAAGAAGCTCTCTTGTAAATCTGTTTCTGGTTAATAAAAGAAGACTTTGGGGTCCATATCGTGCTGGTGTTACTCTCTTGAAATGCTGTGAGATTGTTTATTTTTCTGCATATTTTATTTTCAGCCATTAATAATAGCTTATTGTAGAGTAGTGTGAGTATAGGTATCTTGTTCACTTGCTAGGGTTTGAGTGGTGTTACGGTTTCTGAAGTAATGGCAGGTATCTCCATCACTTTTTGAGATCTAGCAGCATTTTTGCCCTCTTTATTGATGGTTGAAGTGAGTTGTGCAGGAAAACTTTTACTGAAGAAGATTGCCGGGCGTTAGGGGAAGTTCTCGACTGAACCAACCAACTCCCGCAAGCATTTTCTGCTGAGCCCAGTTGGATTTGATCTTGGGTCTATCATTCAGTTTATTTTTCTGATTTGCATGAGAGATTTTCTGAAGTTCTCCACAGTGAAAATCTAAAGTTTTTATTCTTTAAAATATTTCTGTGCTTATTGCTGAATCTGGCTGTTAAGGGGCCAAAATTTGTAAATTAGGCATTTTGGGGGTTTCAAATTTCTTGTTCATACATAATTCAGGGGTTTGCCTTTTCTTTTGCTTCAGCAGGATACAGAGTGCATGATTTACTTTGAGAATTTCAAGGGTTTGATAAATCTTCTGACCATTCCTCAGTATTTAAATCTGCCACAGGGACAAATTTATTTTGCAGATCTGTTTGATCACGCTACTCAGTGCTGTATCCAAAAGTGCTTGTCTCAGCCAGAATTCCTGTTGCAGATACCGGCTTACTTCTGGGGCAACCGAGAATGACTATCACACGCCAATACTCCTGTCTCTGATTCAGCTAAGCACCTTGCGTAAAAGAAGCGTGCCGAAACCTCCGTTTAGTCAGACAAGCAAGGGCCTTCAGCAAAACTTCATTGATACACATTCTTCATTCAACGCAGACGGGAACACAGAGAATAAATATACGTGGGAAACAACTCGTTTTTTTTGGGACGGAGGACGAGATTACTGCAAATCATCTCTCAGAAACGTGGAAGGAACCATATGTCTTACGCACAGTAAATCTGTAGATTGTGTTCAGCACAGGCAACAGTTGCAAATCCCGCGTGAGCCTGTCTTTCTAAACGTTGTTGCAGAAGCACAAAATCCGTCCAAGAGATCGTGTGTACCCCTTCTGGCCGTCGAAAAACCCTCGGGATTTCCATTGGTTCGCCGTCAAATTTCTGGTGAGATTACACAGGCGGTAACGTAAATCGTTTTTCTGATTTTCTGAATGACACTGCGTTGATCATCAAGTTAAATTCTTTTCATTGTCGTTTTCCTTAGGTTTCGAATTTAATAGAAAATAAATTTTAAAAAATCGAATTTCTTTTATCTTTTGGTTATTTAGCTTTTATTAGTATAGATTTTAATGATTATGCGTTTTAGTATAGCATTCATTTAGGATTTAAATTAGATTTAAGAGTTCCCCTTTTTAGTTTTATTTTTGATATACGTTTAGATTTTCATTTAGAAATAAACTTTTATTATTATATGTATGTAGTTTAAATTTCATTTTTAGGGTTATTTCAATTTTAGACTTTAGTTTCATTTTTATATAGTTTTCATTTTTTATATAAATAAAATAAAATTAGAATAGATTTTTGCATTTAGTTTTTTTTTTTTTTTTTTTTTTTTTTTTTTTTTTTTTTTGTCTAAATTTGTCCTGAAAATCAAAAATCAAAAAAAAAAAAAAATTTGGAAAATTTTCCTTTTGCCAGATCCAGTTCTTCTCGGGAATTATCGTGTTATATCTTTTATGCTGAGATTTAAATTTTCAAGTCTGGGCGCGAATATGATATCCGGTTAATGATTTATGATTCTCGTGGTGGTTTAAACTTTATAAAGCATTCATCTCTTCAAAATACTCAATTGCTAGATATTGTCTTGGTCATTCTAAGAGCATTGTGATTTAGCTGATGACAAATGATTGCTGTTCACGGTTTATGTTTCTATATCATCTAACAAGTAATCGTTTAAATAACAATCTCTTAAGGCACTGGTCTGCCAAATTAATCAAGTCCATCTAGTGCTTATCATATCGTGTCTTGTGTCTCCCAACCAACTGTTTGGCAGTTGGTCTTCATTATCTCATAGGGTCTACCCCCCTTAGCCGCGGGAGACAGACTTAAACGGAGAGATCGGGGATCAGAGTGACAAGCCCCCGGTCTGAGGGTTGTCGTGTCAATCCGCGCGACAACAGGACCTATGTATTCATTTGTCTTGAATGAAAGATATTTTATACCTAAAATGGAATATTGCGGGGATTTTACAAAGTGTACTATCTATCAGTGTAGAGTCATACATGGTACATTCAAAAAAGGGACTTGTTATCACTCAAATTGTACAGGCAATATGCGACAACAATCAGGACAGGGACTATTACTCTGGTCCCCCCCCTCCATTTTAGTTGTCTCCCGACATTAGGCTATTGGGGGTAGTCCCTATGAGATGTGAAGACAAAAGACCTATTGGTAACTGACAAGTCCAGGAGACACAACTGAATGGCCTAGCAACTTATTTAATTTAGCAAGTTTAATGATTTGATTTGATTACTTTGAAAGACCAATGTCTTAATGGAGTCAAATTACTCTCTTAAAGTGAATTATCTACCAAGCCACCAGATGAAAAGCTACTTATTTAGGATGCTTCACTATCCTATATGAAATGCAACACCTAAAACTAACTGAAATGCAAGATTTTGGTTTATTTTAAATTAGAGGCCTAATTGGATTAATCATTTCTCTCAACTATGTTGAAGCTAGTCTCTAGTGTATGTTGTGAGAGAAAAACCCAGGGGAAGATAGCAAAGGCTATATTAACAATACCTCCCCTAGAATTCTAACCATCTAATGCCTCCAGCATTGTAGAAATTGTGGCTCTGACGACTACAAGGTCACCATGTTAACTAGAAAAGAGGGTCTAGGCTTCACAAGCTGGGTGAGAAAGGTGGTCCTATCTTTCTATCAACCAAGCTTATGCTTGAAGGTAAATTTTAATTAGTGCAAGGCTACTCCTAGAATGCAAGTGCAAAATATGAGTGGTTATCTTAACTTTTAAGTACGAAGAGACAAATTACAATGATATTCAATTTAGAACAATGAAGTACTTAACAATGTAGAAGGCCAATCTTCACCAAAAGAAAGTGTTCAATGAAACAGATAGATAGCGCCAAAAAATGTTGTTAAGATCTCAATAGACAATTGCTCATGAAATGACCATAAATCCAATGTTTCTTTCAACAATGCCAATTAGATGATGATCTTTAAACACAGTTAGAAAATTCTCAAAATTACTTCGGTTGTAATAGAATGCAAATGTGCTAATTAGATGCAAAAGAGAAAAGGTGAATTTCTTATGAACACAATTAGATTACTTCAAGATTTCTCTTATCATAATTATGACTAGACAAGTGATTTCAAGAGTGAATTGATTTGCAAGATTATAAATTGAGATATGTGAAGTTCACTTGCAAAACACAATGAGTTAGTAAATCCACAAGAAGCAATGTACTTGTTATCCAATTATCTACTTCCTTAGCAATGTGATAGCAATGACAAGTAGAGATACAACAATGCTAGCTATCAATGAGAAAAAGAGAGCATTAATCCACAATATGATTCTTTAGGCTAATCTTATCAAACAATTGCCAAATCAATTATCCTTTTAGAGAACTTATGTAAATGCAAACAATGATATGCTAATGTAAGAGATGCAAAAATGCAATGAAATGCAAGATGGAGCAGCCAAGAGACCAATGATTGCATCAATAAGGAAAACACCAAATTTCACTAGAAAACACTTATTCAAGATGCACAAGGATGCAAAGAACAAATGCTAAATGAAAAGAGATGGTTGTCAACCACTTTTGACACCCCTGCTATGTTATATCGGACCTTATGCAGCGTATATCAGACCTCTGATTTTTATGACAGCCTTCAAGAAATGACAAGATATGCCAAACAATGCAAGCCCAACCAATGCCAAATATTTATCAATGATGAAATATGCTTGCAAGTTAATTATTATGCCACTGTTAAATTTAATGTTTTCTTTTAATAAACTGAATTCACGTTCATTTGAAAAAATAATATGCATTCAAAAATTCGATACCACTTGAAAAAATTTAATCGCACCAAAACCCAAAACTTGCGCTCCTCCTCCTCCCTTCCTTTGCTGAGACAGAAATGGGGACGAACACAACGATATTACGAAGTGTATAGCTTAGCTGGAAAAGAATGCAACTGATTTGCATTACCCAGCGCCTCGACTTGACTCGGCCTCGATTCTGGCTGCCTCACAATTTTCAGCGTCCTTCAATCGGATCTGAAACTTCAAATAAAATAATGCAACTGAACACGCACATATGATGAACCTCAATGGGAAAATTAAAAGTTACTGTAAGGCAAAGGATATGCCATGCATTTAAATGATACATGTGCCAGAATTGACAGTTATTTATGCGTCCAAAGCCTCTAATTTTAGATCCGACCAGTCCAGTCGTTCTGCTCCTTGCTTTTGGTTTACCCACTCACAACCACACCATTCCAGATCTATTTCATATGCAGCAAAATCATAAAAATGGTGCTCCAACACCGACAACAGCAGCTCCACTAAGCAACGGAGGCTGCAACACAATTGCTCCTTTACCCACGCTCATAATTCTTAGACTTTTCTTCAGGTCCCTCAATGATGTCCCATGCACAGGCTGACAACAACAAATGTTCTCAACGCAAATTCTCTTACGCAACTCCACAACACTGGTCTCCACGCTTAAAGAAACATCAAATGCACTTCACCACTTCTGCAAGTTCATTATGAGGCCGTGTTTGCTCCAAAATTGCTTATGCTGGTCGCACTACCAACATTCTTGAGCATCACTCCAATGCTTGCCCAAGATTACACAATCTGGGCATCAATTATGCAGATCCATAAGAACTTCACACTTATTCATATGCTGGCCTCACGAGAAACAAATGCTCACTCTACATTAGAAAAAAAATGGCCAATAGTTTATTGCATTCGGAAAATCAACTACTAGATTCTAATGTATACCAAAAACCATGCTTCAATGGAATTAACCAATAGTTTATTGCAGTCAAATACAGCTACCGAAGGTGCAATTGAGTGTCAGCAGCTTCGACCTCCTCTTCAGAAAACAAAAATTGGAAAATCTCCAATGACAACAATCAATTAAAGGATCAAATTGTTGATCTGCAACAACCTTGGAGTCCGTGCACTTAATTCAATTTGCAGTCTCCTTTGTCCATTCAAAAAATAAATCATTCTCCGCGCATTATCATCCACAAACTCCTACTATTCTCAATTCCCTCGCACGAGAAAGTAATGAACATCTTCATTCCCTTCATTGCGTTGGGTTCATTGTTTTGAACACGTACAGGTATTCACTTCCTTACAATCAACAACACAACTGCAAATAAAGCTTCTCACTCTCTTAATCCCAAAGAGTGAACCGTGCACTCTGATACCACATATTGAAAATGAAATTAACTCAAAGAGATTACAGAAAAACACACATAAAAACCAGACACAAAATATGGGTGGAAAAAGGCTTCAGCCTCATGGCTTCTTCGGGTATTTTCTCTCATTTTCATTCATTAAAAAAATTGAATATAGTGTTACAAATAAATAGATGAGAGATAGTGTTCTCAAGATAGTGCGTGCTATCTTAGACACTTTTGGTTGAGATAATTTCTCCTTTGGTTGAGATAATTTCTCACCAGACACACACCAATATAGGAGTTACCTAAACTAACTCCTATCTTAGAGGAACAACCCAAGAGTTAGGCACAAATTCCTAACTTGGAATATTTAATTTATTTATTTATTTTTGGATTTATTATTGTTTTGTGAGAGAGGCTAACATTTATCACTGTTGTAGGTGATTTTAGATGGTTGTAGCAAACATATCAGATTTTGGAATTACCCAACAGTCCTTCAAATTTCACTCATATCTAATTATTTTAACCATGAGATTGATTTTCAATGCCTCAAGTGAATTGTTAATGAATTTAAGACTATTTTAAGTGGTTTTAGGCCCTGAATAATACATTTTTGTCATAAAATGCTTCAGAATTTTAAATATAAACAGTGATGACAAGGAGGGATTAGAGGGAAAACCAATGGGCCTAATGGCCTTGTAGATGAGTGACTAGATTTCCAATGAACTTGACTACCTGCAACCACTAAGTTAGCTCCAAAATCGCTGCAAAACAAGATGTTAGAGACAAAATGCCAACGCAAACTAACTCAACGACTGAAGAATGGCTGAATGAGGGCAAAGAAATGGAGGCTAGGGCTAGAACAAGGCCAATGATGAGGCTAGAAAGGCCAAGGAAGGGCAACGATAGGCCAAGAGAGGCTAGAAGAGGGGACAGCTAGGCCTTTAGAGGCCTTAAAAAATTTCAGAATCCTGCAATCACAAAAATTTACCACAAAAATGCCAAAATTTGCTTCCTTAGGGCCAGCATCTTCCTTTCCTTGCTGGACATTGTGCTTGGAGGGAGGCCAGAGGCTATATCTTGCCTTCCTAGGCCTAGATCAGCCTCAAAACCCCAGCGAAAATGCTCAATTAGGCTGGACGACCCACTTGGAGGGAAACCCTTCAAAACCTAGCCTTAGGGCTTGATCCTCCACAAAATAATTCGATTTCCTTTGAGGCTTGAGGATCCACCTGCAAAAATGAATGAAAGAATTCCAAAACCCCAAATATATACAAAAAATTCAAAACCCCAACTGCTACAAAATAAAACAAGGGTTAGAAAATAATTTACAAATTCTTACAATATTTACAAATTAAAATATTCAGCTCTCATTAGCGAATAAATTCTTTGTAGCCCAAGATCAAATAAACTTTTTGAATTTTTTTTAGACAAATTGCATGGATAAATAATTTCAAAAAATAGACCAGCCAAAACACTTCTGCAAAATAATTCACCACAATGAAAGCTTAGGGCCCAAACAAGGTCGGCTCTTCCCCACAGTCTGTGAACTTGGAGCCCAAGGGCTAGCATACCTTTAAATCTCTATAAATTCTCAAGATAAACTCTTAATTCATATAGTGAATCAGATCACTTAAGATAGCTTGTACCAATAAAATATTCTTATCCCCGACAAATGAAATGACAGTGAAAAAATATTCAGCACAATATTGAATATAGGATAAACACATAGCCAACACATACCACAAATCAGCAGATAAAAGAACACCATGAATTGAACCCCAAAGTCTTTCTATTATGAGAAAAATGTTTCCAGCAAAGTAGTAGCTTAGTACATGCTTTACAAAATTATCTCATCCAAAGATGGGAAATAAAAGCTCAATAGCTTGTTTGTATAGAGAAAACCCACCCGTACAAGTGGAAAATAATGGCTAGTTGGTTTGATCCTCGTCCAATTAACTCGACCGTCGAAAATAACTTGATCATATTTTAATCTCCACTGTCGAATTTTTTTTTTTGAGGGAAAATTCGAATTTCTCTTAAAAACCATGTTTTATTAATCCAAAAATTAATATTTTGGATTAATTTCCTCAAAAAATTGACTTTGACTTAACCACCAAAGTCCAAGGGCTTAAATTTTCTTAAAATATCCATTTTCCCCTTGGTGGAAAACCTCCAGAATTTGACTTCTTTTTTACCTTTCAAATTTTAGATTATTTTCCACTTGGAGAGATTAATTTCCCTATAATTATTTTAACTCAAAATTAATTAATTTTCTGGCTTAAAATTTTTTATTTAATTTAGCCAGAAAAATCAATTAATTGACTATAGAGGGGATTAATAATTTTTTCCACCCTAAAATATTTTAGCCATGGTTTCTGATTGCGAGAGACCATGCACCAAAATATTTTTACATCAAATAATTAAAAAATCAACCCCTAGAAGGGGAAACACCTTTAGACATAGACTCTCAATAATTTACCCAATTCGGCAACACAATATGATCTAGTATGAAGCCAAGTGTGCTTATAATAAAATAATTTAGCCATGGTTTCTGATTGCGAAAGACCATGCACTAAAATTATTCCTAAAAAACTTTTACATCAAACTCGATAAACAATAGGACTCACTTAAGACCTTGTCAACTAATTCCACCCTAGCTTTGGGATATAAGCTAGAAGAAAAACTCTACCGACTGTGTGTGTTCACAAACACACATAATTTGGGGAGGTTAAAAAACTTCTTAGGATAAAATATTTTGCCAAAATCAGAGTCTTACCTAGGTATTGTTACATAATTAAATGGTCATACTAGCCTCATTTACAATAAAAACTTGCAGAAATTGGGTTTACAATGACATATTCATGCTGACTGATGACTTTGATCTTTGAAAAAAAAAAAATCAGCTTGCTTGCACACTGCTTCCTTGGACTGTCGACAAAATTATGGACAACAAGAATAATATGACAAAATATATCCGTAAAAAAAAAGTCTAGAGTCAATTTTTTTATACATTTAGTTTGTACATATCATCATATTGTAGTGCACTTTAACAAATTGAATACAATATTAAATACAGGAGTTTTCTTTTTATTATACAAACAATGAACAGTAACACAGAAACATTGGGTTTATGCACAATATTACTAATGATCATTTTAATCTACTAGCCAAAAAAATTGCAGAACAGAACTTCTGCCATTGGATATAGAATTTTAGCTTATTTCACAGAGAACTCATACCACCTTTGATTTGCAGGATACTTCATCGTTGGCATGCACTTTTGTCTCCAGAGATGCCACTACATTTCACAGGCATCTTGTAAGCAGCTTCAGAGATGTACTGTATGAATGGGGCACAAAAATTCTCAGGGAACAGAAAGATACCTCCTTACACCAAACTGCTGAAAACACCGGTCAAACAAACAGGATGGAGGGCACTGAAGCTAAGTCCTTACAAATCTACGAAGACTTATGGAGAGATCGCCGAGTTAAGATAGTTTTTTACACAGCACTTAAAAGGTTAACAAGAACTCCTTTCTTGATGTTTAGAGTCTGTTGGACCTTCAGTTCAATATTCTTCTGTGCTGCAGCATTAGCTTCTCACCAGTTGCTTGTAGAATTCTGCAAGTTTTATGTACAACCCATTTTAGTTGTGAAACAAAGAAGGTTTTCTTATATAAGTGTGGCTTAAAAAGTAACGATGCACCCTGCTTTTCAATGCCATTAGCAAAAATTATACATCACGGCGAATTGTGCGAACACGACATTGATTCCATTGCCAGTCATACAAAGACCAATAATGATATCTGGAGAAGGGCATATCTTAGGATTTGATGCCTTTGGTATGCGGGCTATATCTGAAGAATGGATCTTTTGCATGATACGTGAACATAATATAGTGTTGAAATTGGGAATATTATTGATAAGTCTTCCCATTGTAAAACCTTTTGATACAGTGTCAAAAGACATCTCCTACATCTCTCAGTTCTCTGTACCAAATAGCATTATTTGATACATGCTTTTGGACAGAGGCAAGCAGACAGAAAATAACAACTATTATTACAGGTAAGAGGATTGGAGCTTGACAAGATTATTTTGTAAAACGACAGGTTTTTGCGATGCTTTATTTTATAAGTGCATGGGAAACATCAAATATATGTGTGGAAAAATGGTTGCAAAATTGTTTAGAAAAGACGAAAATATTTTAATTATGGATTAGCTTGTGTGGATTATTTGGTTGAACCAAAACAAGTGTATAATATGTGGTTTCTTTTACCTAAAACTTGTAACTAGTCCTTGATTTCAAGGGAGACTCTTGAGATATCGGAGATGAGCTATGACATAATTGATTTAAGGTCCAAAAGAAAATGCCATTGATGCATTATTGATTTTCTAAATTTATGGATTATGTAACTTAGTTCTTCAGGGAACTAGTCTATCTCTACCACTTTGGATTAACATTGGAAACAAAATGGGAGACGCTATGTCTTTGTTTGCCTTCTTAATTATTAATAACAGCCTCTAGCAAAGAGTGATACTTGGATTAACACGTTGAATGTATTCATAGAAAGGACAATAACCAAACAAACGTCTTGACTACCATTGGTTTGCCAAGCTAATCTCTTATTTTTTATATGCCCAGCCTCCTCCTAGGGAAAATATAGAAGAAATAATTGAAATGACTTCCGACTTTCTTAGTTTCATATAGAATCAAGGCATAACAACAATAGTAACTAGAGGAAGCTTAAGTGTCAGAATCCTTTCAAAAATAAAAAGGCTTGGGGCCTAATGGGTGGACAGTGGAGCTTTATTTAGGACATGAGGATTTAATAAAGGAGGATCTATGGAAGAATCAAGGTCTTTGCAAAAGGTTCTAGGATCGATCTCCTCTAGCTTCATTACCCTCATCGCAACGAAGGATAGCCCTAAAAAATTTCAGAACTTTAGGCCGATATCCTTACGTAGAGCAATTTGCAAAATAATTTCCAAAATTATAGCACACAAATAAAACAAAGTCTTCTTTGACTCCATTTCCAAAACAATTTGGATTTTAACATGAAAGCCATATACATGATGTAATGTAGGTAGCTCAATAAGTTATTCATGCAATAAAAATACTAATGATGCTTTCCATGGTTCTAAAGGTGGCTATATCTAAGGCATATGGTAGGGTGAGTTGGTTGTATCTAAAATTAATGTTAATTCATATGGGAATGATTCTATATATGGTAAATAGGATAAAGGATTGTAATCAATGTCATTTGCAATGTTAATTGATGGTCATGCAACCAGGGTTTTAACTCCTTTAAAGGGGTGATGACAGCGTGTCTCCGTGTCATGATTTCTTTTTTTACTAGTAGTTGAAGGCCTAAGTAGAGCAATAAATGAACATAAAAGAGAAGTGTTGACCCCTTTTCATGTATTACCTTGATTTAAATCGTCATCATTCCCTACTCGTCATTTATGCTTCTCGTTTCTCTTTTGAAATCCCATAGTTATATTTCCAAAGCTTTGTGCAAAACTTTTCACCCTGAACAAGAGCTTTGCACTCCACACACTTTCCGCCCCACTCACAACCAATCCACATTATTCATATAGTTATCTGTTTTCACAAGTGTGCGGAAGACTCCACACAACCATATCTTTGCACATCCCATTCCCAGCACAACCATTCTTTTGCACATCATATTTCTCTACACATACAAAGTTCCACACCAATATATCATATAACCTATGAAAGTGGTCTCTTTGCTTACAAGCCATACTTAGTGAGAATCATGAAAATATTCATTTTTCTCCGTTGGAGGATAATACAAAGCTCATTTACGAAAGCATGATCTTCAAGGTATAAAGGTGGCAATATGGCATTATGCAAATCAGATCTTTCATTACTCCATGAAATATGTGTCATGGGTTATTAACCCCTTATTGTGATTCTCGCATGTTCCAATGAAGGCACTACATGACGAAGGGATGTATTAGTAAATCTTACCTATAAGTCAATCTTTTAAATAACTAAGAGCTCCATAAAACAACACTTGATCTATCATGTATATCAAGGTGCCTTGGAATAATAAAGCAATATAGTGAGTAAAAGAAAGGAGTCATTTTGTGGGGATACAACCAATTCACTCGCTTGACAATATAAAAAATTTCATTGGTCAATGACATAAGCGTGGTATTTGAATTTAATGCCAAAGCAAAAGCTCAATAGTAGAATTGGGACTACAAGCCTTGCTAATGTTGGATGTGTTCCTATGATCTTTGATTTTAAAGAACTTGTTTCTTGGTGCACTTGTTGATTTAATTCCAAAACCAAGATTATCAAAGTTTCTTTGCAAGGAAAGAATTCAGTCCTTGTAACTCTGAAATCTTTCCAGAAGATGTTGAAGCTACTAGACCTTAACAGTAAACTTAAGCTACTTAAGGTTGATGCTTTCCTTAGTTCTCAGGGTGGTGAAGTGAATGTTCTTCAAGAATTCATGGTTCAATCAATGCATATGCCAACCAACCTTTTGTTTACTGACTTATCAATGGTAATAGAGCCCTTTAGTTATTTTTCTTAGTTGTTTTCCTATATTATGGGATGTGATTCATGTTGAAGTTTCTAACTTTACTTGATTTAGAAACCCTTTATGCACTTTTTCTTATTTATTCCTACCTACTTGTTAATTTTTCTTTAACAAGTTATTTACAAAGTAAATACTAAAAACAAACACCAGTGCATGCTCAACATATTACAGATCAACAACTAAAAGAAACAAGAACAAACACACCACATGACACCATTATTTTTTGACCAATGTCCCCAGAAAAACCCAATGCGGGAAAACCGGTGCAGCTATTTGAGGGTTTTCTTATTAAGTAATATCAGAGTACAATCTGGGTGCCAAAACTGGCCTACCCAACAAAGAATTTCCTTAGCAGCTATACCTCACAGTTTGAGAGATCTCCTGGCTGAAACCCCGGAAAATCCTTCCAGCAGCTCCTCATGATCCAGGCAAATGTTAGTGGCCACCCACCTATCCTACTTGGACCCCCACAACTGTCTCTTTCAATTTTTCAATTTCCTTAATTGTAGCACAGTTTACTATTTTTAGCAGTTTTTCGGGTCTTGAACTTCTGGAGCTGTTTTGAGGCCCTAAACGACGTTTTTTGGGAAAACTGGTAGCAACATGGGTCTATGGACTGATGTTGCTCTTTCCAAAGTTGTATTTCTCGGATAGATCTTTCTAACGAGATATTGTGCACATCAAACGGAGATTGTATGCCAAAGTTACAACCCTGGGAAGTTGATGTACCAATTTACCCAAACAGAGCCCACGATTTGGCGTTTCATCTTCTATGGTTAGGTTTTTGGATGTTTAGGGTTTTCTATTGTTTCTTAACAATAAATAGGCCTTCGAGCCTCATTGTAACACAATTCAGAGGCATGTAGCCGCCACATCTCTTCTTAGAGATAAGCTACCATCGCCCTAGCTAGTTTAGTTCTATTTTTGTTTGTAAGCATATTTCAGTATTTTACAGTGATGAAATGAAGTATTATTTCTGCTGCATCTCTGTATTTATGGTTATTTCTGTGATTTGCTGCGTCCCTGTTTAAATCTGAATCAGTAGTATCAAAGCAGTATGCTCTTTTTCTGTCTTTCTTTGCATGTCCCCAACGAGGTCGAGATATAAAGAGTTAGGGTTTGAACTGGTCGAACCTTTGCAAGACCAGCCTCGTAAATCCCCGACGGCCTCCCATGGCGGATGAAAAGAAAGACGAAGGGGCAGGAGATCCTATCAAAATCTTACTCGAAGAGGCCCTCGAGCGATAAAGGAACATGATGATGGACAGCTTTGCCCAGATCCTTCAACAGCTACCTAGAGGTGACGCATCGGCTTCCAACAGCTACTCTGGAAACGCCACACCATTTAAGGTACAAGTTAATTTTGAAATCACCATGTTCGAGGGTCAGATAGACGTGGATGTTGTAGATAAATGGTTAAATCTGTTAGAGGGTTATTTTTCTGTTCATGATTTTTCCAGTCGGGAAAAGATTATTTTCGCTCTTCTCAAAGCATCCCCCCACGTCAAGGACTGGTGGGAAACCTACTGCAAGTAGAAGGATGAAAGTACGGGCTCACTATTTTCAGTCGCACCCACTTGGAATTCATTCCAGGATGCCATCAAGGAGTAGTACTACCCTATCAAAAGCTATGAGGACAAATACATAAAGTGGACCATGTTGCGGTAGGGAAGGGACCAAGATGTGCCGGAGTTCACAAACATTTTTCATACCCTTCGCACACAGTTGGGTATCAAGGATTCTGAGCTACAATTGGTACTCAAATACTGCGACTGCCTACATAGGTACATCCAAGAAGAGATGGAGTTCTTGGACATCTCCTCGCTCGGCACGGCATACCAATATGTTGTCAAAATCAAGCAGAAGTTTAAACAAAAGAAGCGAGACTTTGGATCTGCGAATCCAAAGAACAAATGACAAAGCCAAGGCGAGGTGACCCAAGACAACCCGTCGAAGCCGCAAGAAAAGAACAACACCACGAAGTCAAAGTACACAAGAAAGTGGTGTGAGTTCCATAAGAACCCCACTCACAATGATAGTGAGTATCAGACCAAGCAGTCACTAGTGGCCGAGTTGAAGGCTTCCGAATCAGATGCATGTTGTGAGAATTTTATCAATGCAGCAACTGAATTACTTTTCCTACTTATATCATAAGTTATTCATGAAATTACTTCAACAAACATTAAAATAAATAATGCTACAGATATCACATCATAATACAAAAACAAACATATGCACACATTGACACAATTATTTTGGACTAATGTCCCCGGAAAAACCCAATGTGGGAAAACTAGTGCACCAAGGGAGGTTTTTGTTATTCAACAATTTTCTTGTACAACAAGGTGCCAAACTAGCTTACCCACAGATAGACAAACTACCAGCAATTTTCTAAACCCGGCGTAGGCCCTACTGACCTTTGTTACTACATGAAACCCTTTGCGTCAACCTGAAACCCTCTGTGTCATCCTGAAACCCTTTGCGTCAGCCTACTGAGGCTCTGCGCAGCCTCTCTGGGTTTCTACATCACTCCTGCAGCCTCTGCATGGATGACGCAGGCCCTTCTGGCTCTCTACGCAGTCTCTATTGCCTCTGCGTGCCTTCCTCTGGCTTTGCATCTGCTTCTTCTGCCTTGATCTGTCGTCTCTCTGTTCCGTACTTGCTACTTCCTGACTGTTCTCTAGACCACTGGTTCAATTTCTCAGCGAACCCTACTCTAGAAATTGAACTGACTGGTCTCCCTCAATGTGTTCTCCAAGTGCCCCTCAAGCCTCCTCTTATATTTTTTCTGTTGACATCTCAATGACCAAGATTAAGTCCTTAATCAACAGCTAAGATTAGATCTGGCCTGATCCATGTCTTTATGGACCATTCTAACACAAATTCATATTAATACACATTAAAAATATTAATTATTTTAATATCTCCGGATTTGTTTAGAATCTACCCAATCCCTTTCTGGGTATTGGATATCTTATGTGCCCCAACCTCTCCACCAAATTTCGTGGCTAGAGCACATCCGATGCTACCCCAAATCAACACTCCTTCTTAGCGAGGACTGTGCTCTAGCAATACTCCTCACTGAGTATTACTCTGATCATCCGGCATCGGTACCTGTGCTGATGCTAAGCCTTCCTACCCAACATCCTCTACATTGTTGCTTCATGTACTATTGCCCATGATTCTGCCACTGCCACTGTTGCATCTGTACAACTCTCTCCGCATCCATGTTGTTGTTGGTCCTTTCTCCCAACACTGCAACTCCCTCTGCATTTGTGTTATTGTTGGCCCTTTCTCCCAACACTACATCTACACTACAACTCCCTCTTCGTTCATGCTGCTAACACACTACTTCTGAAAGGGGTTCTTTACCATCCCCATCTTTGTAGGAATTATGGCTCAAGTGTTGTCCTTGATGGCAACTCACACAGATGTCAGATAATAGTGCAGCAGGTCAGTAGCAAAGAGTTGATGATCAAATTACAAAGAATGAAGAAAATATATATACGCAGGTTCATTGTGACCTAGCCGCGTATACACACAGATTAGTCATTGAAAAGACGCGTATGTGTATACACACACTTTCATGCAAGAGAAGGCGCGTACATTGAGTTTTGGTCCATGGTAGTTAGTCCTTGGTATTTGAACCTATGGTTTTGGACCATAGTATCTTGTCAGATGTGTTGATCCCAAGTATTGGGTCCATGGTATTGGTTTGTTATGGTTTTGGACCATGGTATTGAGCAAGGCCTAAGACTATAAAAGGAGAAGAAGATCATTAGGCAAGGGCATTGAAAAAGTCTTGAATATCTGATGAATGATGAGATCCAGTATGCAGGTTATGGGTTGATGATGCATTGCTTGATCTGAGCTAAGGAGGGATCTCACCGGTTGATGGAGAACAAGATCTAAGGATAGATCGGGATCAAATGGTTTGAAATGAACTATCTCTATATGATTGATTATGTTTATTCTAGATCTGTATACTGACACATGTAATGATCTGAACTGGGTATAACTTAAGTTTGAAATCGCTGCAAGTCATGATTGAATATTTATAGATCTGTACGCGGGTTGGCTTTGGTGTAAGCGCGTATGTACGCGGGTTTGGTTCATTGTAGTAGCGTATACCATTTGAGCTATGATGTCTGAAGTTACAGGTGGTTCTGGTTGTTGATGAGTTCTGATGACAGTTTAATGGTGTCAGTGTTCTGCATATGCTGTTTGATTGACTGTGTTTAGCTTCAGTATTGATGGATGAGAACTAATATTGGATCAAGATCATAATGACTCATATTTATGTGATCTGATGGACTAGATCTGGGTGCTAACACACATATTATCCTTGTATATGTAATATGTAATAAGTCGGGAAGTGCATCAAGTTATACGTAAGTAATTGATGACATATACGCTGGTTCACCTTGGTGAAGTTGCGTATACACGCTGGTTCAGCACTTCCAAGTAGCGTATGCACTCTGATGCATGATTTTGATGATACAGTTGGTTTTGAATATTGTTGCAGAGTTCAGTGTTCTGCTCTGTGTTCTGGTGACTGTGTTGTTGACAGGGTTTCAGTGTTTCAGTGATTCAGAAATTGATGATGCTAGTATTGATTGTTTTGTGCTTCAATGATATTGATGGGTCCAGTATGAAAATTGGATGAAACGTGGCCTTCAGATTATAGTGTTGTGCTTCAGGAATATCCATTCTGAAAATGTATGAAATGTGGTCCCTGGAAGATGAAAGGAGATTGTAGGCCGGCGCCTATGTACTAGTACATCAGCTAGTACAATAGCAAAGGGGGTTGTAGCTCCCTTCCAATAGCAGCTAGAGAACAAGTGAAGATTGGAGCATTCAGTAGGCAGGCACCTACGTACTAGTAAATGGATCAGCTAGTGCAAGAGCTAAGGGGCTTATAGCTCCCATCCAGGAGAGTCTGGAGAACGAGAGAAGGTTGTAGCCTTTTGTAGGTAGAAGCCTGTGCACTGGTATAAGACTGCACCAATACAGAAATATTGTAAAATGAAGTTTCTTATCAAAGGAAGATAGAGATGACTTGCAGCAGGTGGTTTTTACCCACATTGGGTTTCCACCTTATATCATGGTGTTCATGTGTGCTTCTTGTGTGTGATGATCTGTTCTGTTTTACTGCACCTGCTTACTGTTCATATGGTTAATGAAGTTCCGATCCACTAACTAAAGGTCAACATTTAATGGATTAACTGAATAATAAGTATTCTGGATATACGCTAGTTGCATTAGACACAGTTGCGTATACACACGGGTTCCATTAACTGAAGTAGAGTATATGTATCTAAGTATGGAAATGAAAAAGTTTTATTGATTTGATAATACTGATTCAACCCCCCCTCTCTCAGTATTATTTTCAACAATTGGAACCAGAGCAGGTCCTTTGGTAGAAACTTGATCGCTTGAAGGAGATCCGTGGAACTATGGGAAAGAAGCTTAAGAAGAAAGCACCTAAGAAGAAGAAGACATCTCAGAAGATCTATGACAGTGGGTGTATTGATTGGGGAATATGTGGAAGGTGCACATCAGATTCAGAATCACTTCAGAATGAAGATGAACAAGATCTATCAGGTATGAATTTGTTATCCTTTGGTGATACATCTATTTATCCTCTTAAAGATGACGAATGTGATAGCGAAACAACTGAATTTGCACTTATGGGTGAGCAAGAAAGATATCAAATAGAGACAGAATTAAAAGGCTTACAGTCAAAATCAGAGATCAGCAAGATCTATTGAACACAGAGGAATGTGCTTTCAAAGAAGAAGATACCAAACTAAAAGCTCAACTAGAGGAAGGAAACAAGGTAAGGAAGTTATTCAAGAACAAGGAAGATCAATGTCAAAAGTTGTAGGATGAAGTGACATCATTAAGAAACGAAGTCAATGAAAGGAACACAATCATCAAAAAACTCAGAGATAGATCCAGTTATTATGAAAGACTTGAAGCTACGATCCGCTCGCTAAAGGAAGATCTTGAAGAATCAAAGAAGCAGAATAAAGATCTACTCCAAGCTCTTGAAAAACAAGAAAACGAAGTTCTTGAATTAACGCATCAGTTGGAAGAAGGAAGGAAAGCTGAAAAAGACATGAAGAAGCACTATCGTGAAAAGGAAGAGCATCTTCAAGTTGAGGTAAATATTCTAAATGATAAATTAGAAGAAAAGGATAAGCTCTTACGATTTCAAGATAGTACTAAGATCTTGGATGATATTCTTAGTAGTCAAAGGTCTCCTGCTATCAAAACTAGTCTTGGTTTTTATGAATCCACTGAAAGTGAATCTAGCTCACAAGGAGAGGCAAGAAACTCTAATGAGAAATCTGAAATGCACAACGAAGAGATGAGAAGAAAACCCATCAACAGCCAAGGAAAGAAATTCTTCAAAGGAAATCTTTTACTCCTCCAATGCATAATGTTGAATGTTATGTATGTCATAATCTTGGACATGTTGCAGCTAGATGTAGAAGAAGAATGGTTCAAGATCATCACACAGAAAGATCATCACATTCCAGGTACTTTCAGGGATATTGTTTTTCTTGCAATATGTTTGGTCACAAAGCTGTTGATTGCTACAGGAGGAATATGAAACATATGAGATGTTATGCATGTAACAAGCTTGGACATATAGCAAAGGAATGCAGGAAGAAGGTTCGGGCACCACACCAAAAGGAGAAAACATCATCACACTTGAAGATATGGAAGAAGAAGGAAGTACAGTCAGAAAGATGTGGCACAGCACAATATACTCAGACACAGCACAGCACAGACATAACAGACTCAAGGGGAGCTGAAAGTGTAAAACTTCAGTGTCCTAAATCTCATATGCAAGTTTCATAAAGTGAAGTCACGTATATACGCGAGTTAGACACTGCAAAGTCGCGTATATGTCAGTCTGAGGAAAAGCAGTGGGGACATGCTCAGAAAAAGGGTCTAATATGACTCAGTCCATTATATGCTCTATTGGTTAAATAGTTACAGTCTTTTGAGGATGTGTGGAAATGTCTTGTTACTTATAAGATGTCTAGAAGTGTTTTGATCCTAACTTGATGATGATGATGTCTTGATACTTATTGCTGAGATATGCATGATCAGATCTAACAGTAAGCAGATGGCACAGGTTGAGGGGGAGCATATGCCTTTAATAATGCATTGTTGGCATTATGGTTAATAGTCCTTGGTGATGATGCTTATATGGCTAAATGATATATCTTGCTATGATGTGGTTATGAGTTGTCCATGATAAAATCTCAAATGATTTTTGGGGTTACATAGTTGATGTTTAGATCAAATTTGTGGATTGATTCTCAGATGGTGCATATATGATGCTTACATGGTGATCTTCATAAGGATAAGGAAAAGTACAAAGCTTGAATACACAACTTCATTACTTGATGATGAGTCTCTCATATGCTGCTGACATCATGTGCATAAAGATCATCTAATATAGTTATGATGCAGGATTCCTATAGTTCTTGGTGCTCATGTGGATGAAGATTGTTGATGTTGATGTTGATGTTGATGATATTGACAAAATATCTTGAGCTCAAGATACATAGTGCTGGATACATGAATGATTACTCAAAGTTGCATTGTTGGAGACATGATGATGATGAGTTCTTACCTCTATGTTGATAGGATGATACTTACATATGTTGATTGATGCAGATATTCCCAAGTGATGATACATGGATGATTGTGTTGATAAGATGGCTATGGTGTTTTACGCATATGATATAATGTGAATGATTTTATGATGATGAGTTGATATCTATATGCGGACATACCTTGTCGTAAGACATTTACAGGTTGCTGATTTGGAAATAGTTGTACGCGAGTTTCATAAGGAGTATCCGCGTATATACGCTTGTTTCTGTGGATACAGTCGCGTATATTTTAATTTGAAGGAAATCAGTGGGCCAATCTCAGAATGAGAAGAGTCTGATATGGGCCTGACAAAAACCATCTGGCACAGGTACAGAGGGAGAACATGATTGCTGGTCTAGATGCTGTTGACAGATGCTTATGGAGAGATCATAAATTGTGTATGATGGTTGCTAATGACTATCATAGTCTTATCTAGATGTTTGGTCTCATATAAAGGTCATATCAAGACTCATGATGTAATAATGTGTCTCTATCTATTGTAGTCACTTGATGAAATCTCTTCTGGTAACATGATGTAATGATGAAATATTTCAATCATGTATTTCTTTTATTATCAAGGTCATGTAACGGCCTATGTTGGTTTCCCCACTATGCCTAGGATGGATGATGTAATGTTTTTGTTTTATCATGTGTAAACTTTTGATGTATCCCCACTTGGTTGGGTGGATGAATTAATATTGGTATATCCCCACTAGGATGGGATATGGATGTATGTATGAGTCTTTGGTGATAGGAAGGTCTTTTATGATAGAGTCATGTTCTTTCCTATAGAACATCTTTTTGCAGACCTTGCTTATAGTCAGGGGGAGCATGAACATCACATTTCAGCAGAGCAAAGACTTCAGCATGTACTCAAAGGGAGCATGGATAGATTAGTACACCTTGGCATATACAAAGGGGGAGCTCATTCAGAGATTTCAGCAGATACTCAGGGGGAGTATGGACAGCAAAATGTTTATCAAGGAAAGAGAATATCTTGGTCCGCCCTTTGCCCTTGATGTCAAAGGGGGAGAGTGAGTTGGTGTTGTTGCCATCAAGTCCAAAGGGGGAGATTGTTGGCATTATGATGCATGTGTTGTACTTGATGGCAACCCACTCATAGAAGAACATCTCACTTATATACAATCAGATGAATCTACAGAAGAGATATCAGATGTGACATAATACATGGGATGCAGGACAACTCAAAGGAATCAAATGACAAGTCCTTAGTATGACAAGTTAGCTTTGCCATCAAGTCCAAAGGGGGAGATTGTTGGCATTATGGCTCAAGTGTTGTCCTTGATGGAAACTCACACAGATGTCAGATAATAGTGCAGCAGGTCAGTAGCAAAGAGTTGATGATCAGATTACAAAGAATGAAGAAAATATATATACGCAGGTTCATTGTGACCTAGCCGCGTATACACGCGGGTTAGTCGTTGAAAAGACGCGTATGCGTATACACGCACTTTCATGCAAGAGAAGGCGCGTACATTGAGTTTTGGTCCATGGTAGTTAGTCCTTGGTATTTGAACCTATGGTTTTGGACCATAGTATCTCGTCAGATGTGTTGATCCCAAGTATTGGGACCAGGGTATTGGTTTGTTATGGTTTTGGACCATGGTATTGAGCAAGTCCTAAGACTATAAAAGGAGAAGAAGATCATTAGGCAAGGGCATTGAAAAAGTCTTGAATATTTGATGAATGATGAGATCCAGTATGCAGGTTATGGGTTGATGATGCATTGCTTGATTTGAGCTAAGGAGGGATCTCACCGGTTGATGGAGAACAAGATCTAAGGATAGATCGAGATCAAATGGTTTGAAATGAACTATCTCTATATGATTGATTATGTTTATTCTAGATCTGTATACTGACGCATGTAATGATCTGAACTGGGTATAACTTAAGTTTGAAATCGCTGCAAGTCATGATTGAATATTTATAGATCTGTACGCGGGTTGGCTTTGGTGTAAGCGCGTATGTATGCGGGTTTGGTTCATTGTAGTAGCGTATACCATTTGAGCTATGATGTCTGAAGTTACAGGTGGTTCTGGTTGTTGATGAGTTCTGATGACAGTTTAATGGTGTCAGTATTATGCATATCCTATTTGATTGACTGTGTTTAGCTTCAGTATTAATGGATGAGAACTAATATTGGATCAGGATCATAATGACTCATATTTATGTGATCTGATGGACTAGATCTGGGTGCTAACACACATATTATCCTTGTATATGTAATATGTCTGAAGTCAGGAAGTGCATCAAGTTATACATAAGTAATTGATGACATATACGCTGGTTCACCTTGGTGAAGTTGCGTATACACGCTAGTTCAGCACTTCCAACTAGCATATGCACTCTGATGCATGATTTTGATGATACAGTTGGTTCTGAATATTGTTGCAGAGTTCAGTGTTCTGCTCTGTGATCTGGTGATTGTGTTGTTGACAGGGTTTCAATGTTTCAGTGATTCAGAAATTCATGATGCTAGTATTGATTGTTTTGTGCTTCAATGATATTGATGGATCCAGTATGAAAATTGGATGAAACGTGGCCTTCAGATTATAGTGTTGTGCTTCAGGAGTATCCAGTCTGAAAATGTATGAAATGTGGTCCCTGGAGGATGAAAGGAGATTGTAGGCTGGCGCCTACGTACTAGTACATCAGCTAGTACAAGAGCAAAGGGGGTGGTAGCTCCCTTCCAGTAGCAGCTAGAGAACAAGTGAAGATTGGAGCATTCAGTAGGCAGGCACCTACGTACTAGTAAATGGATCAGCTAGTGCAAGAGCTAAGGGGGTTGTAGCTCCCATCCAGGAGAGTCTGGAGAACGAGAGAAGGTTGTAGCCTTCTGCAGGTAGAAGCCTATGTACTGGTATAAGACTGCACCAGTACAGAAATATTGTAAAATGAAGTTTCTTATCAAAGGAAGATAGAGATGACTTGCAGCAGGTGGTTTTCACCCACATTGGGTTTCCACCTTATATCATGGTGTTCATGTGTGCTTCTTGTGTGTGATGATCTGTTCTGTTTTACTGCACCTGCTTACTGTTCATATGGTTAATGAAGTTCTGATGCACTAACTAAAGGTCAACATTTAATGGATTAACTGAATCATAAGTATTCTGGATATACGCTAGTTGCATTAGACACAGTTGTGTATACACGCAGGTTCCATTAACTGAAGTAGCGTATATGTATCTAAGTATGGAAATGAAAAAGTTTTATTGATTTAATAATACTGATTCACCCCCCCCCCCCCCTCTCAGTATTATTTTCAACAATATTTTCCTTGAAGTAGTCAAATTTTGACTTTCCAAGGGCCTTGGTGAGGATATCTGCCACTTGTTCCCCTGTAGGAGTGTAGCTCAACTGTACAGCTCCTCATTGGACACAATCTTTGACAAAGTGACACCGGATATCAATATGCTTTGACCTATCATGAAATACTGGATTCTCAGAGAGTTTGATGCAACTCTGATTATCACACATGATCTTGGTCGCCTCCATATTTCTTCTGAATAGGTTTACCAGCAATTTTTTGAGCCATATGGACTCACACGACGCTGTGCTTGCTGCCATATATTCTACCTCAGACAAGCTCAGAGCCACGGACTTATTTTTCTTACTACACCAGGAGGTTATTCCTAATCTAATGTTGAAACAGTACCCAGAGGTACCTTTTCGATCCACTAAACTTCCTGCCCAATCTGCATCAGTAAATCCACTCAACCTGATTTCCTTCCCCTTGTTGTACAAGAGCCCATAATCAATTGTTCCCTGTAAATACCTGAGAACGTGGTTGCTTGCTGCCCAATGAGCCCTCTTTGGTTCCACCATGAACTGATTGAGGGTGTTGACAATGTAGCAAATATCTGGCCTGGTATTGACTAGATACATCAGGGACTCTATGAGTTGTCAGTATAGGGTGGGATCGACATCCTTGTCTTTTGATGCATCAATCTTCTTCTAGTTGGTGATCATTGGCGTAGCCATAGGTCTACAGTCTCCCATCCCGAACCTTTTCAGGATTTCTGTAGCATACCTTCCTTGCCCAAGGAAGATTTCTCCTTTCTGCTGCCAAACTTCCAACCCTAGGAAATAGTGCATTCGTCCTAGATCCTTCATATCGAACTATGTGGCTAGATTCTTCTTGCAGTCTTCAATGAGTTTGGATGCTCCTGTCAGGAAGAGATCATCCGCATATAATACTAAGATAAGTGGCTCGCTCTCTACGACCAGATAGTAGAGATTCGGATCTGCGTCACTGTTGACAAACCCCATCTTCTGCAAGTAGCCATCTATTCGACCATACCATGCTCTTGGTGCCTGTTTCAACCCATACTAGGCTTTCTTCACTCTGCATACATGAGACTTCTTCTCATGAGTTTCAAAGCCCTCTGGTTGTTCAATGTATACTTCTTCTTCTATTACCCCATTTAGGAATGTTCTTTTGTCATCCATCTGATGGATCTCCCATCCCATCTGAGCTGCAAGAGATATCATGATCCTAATAGATGTATACCTGACTACTGGAGCGAAGGTTTCCTCATAGTCAATCCCTTCCTTTTGAGCATACCCCTTAGCCACAAACCTGGCCTTGTATTTTTCATACTGCCATCCACAGCATATTTGATCTTGTAGATCCATCTTGAACCTACCACAGATTTGTCTTGAGGCCTTGACACCACCTCCCAGACATCGTTTACCATTATGGAGTTATACTCCTCCACCATTGCATCTAGCCAAACCTGACGCTGAGTTGCCTCCTTGAAGGTGGCAGGCTCTCCACCCTAAGCTACTAACGCCTGATACATGTTTGGTTGTTTTCACTCCCTTTTACTGTTCCTTGGCTCTCCAATGAATTTCTTTGCATCACGCAAAATCTGACGAATTTCCCTGCTGGTTCTTCCTCTGTCAACAGTGATTTTGTTCGCTTCTCTTCCTCATCCTGAGAATCTTCCTGATCTAAGGAAGGATTCTTCAGTTCCGTTGGTTGAGGAGGCATGACCAACGAATCCTCTTTCGACTACTCCTTGGAAGGCATTTCGCGAGATCTTCTGAAAGCTCTGTCCTCCATGAACTTTACATCTCATCCTACTACTACCTTCCTGCTCCCTAGAAGATAGATTCTGTATGCCTTAGCGTTCTTGCTATATCCTGCCAGATACCCCTTTTTTGCAGTCTGATCCAGCTTCTTCCTCTTTTCTTCAGGTATGCGACAATATGCCAAACTCCCAAATATCCTGAAATGACTGACTTCAGGTGTCTTCCTAGTGAAGACTTTCTCTGGAGTAATCGTGCCCAATGCCCGATGAGGAGTCTTGTTCTGAACGTAGACAGTTGTGTTGCATGCTTTTGCCCACAGGAATTTTGGCATATCCCGATCATACAACAAGGCCCTAGCTGCTTCTACAATAGTCTTGTTTTTCCTTTCTTCCACCCCATTCTGCTCCAGATTGTAGGGAGTTGTCCACTCTCTTTTTATGCCCTCCTTAATGCAATAATCAGGGAAGTCCTTATCGACATATTCTCCACCATTATCTGAGCACAAGTCTTTTATTTTCTTACCTGTTATATTCTCCACTAGAGCCTTGAACTCCTTGAATCGACAGAAAACTTCATCCTTGGTTTTCAGAAAATAGATCCAAGTTTTCCTCGAGTGGTCATCAATGAAGGTAAGGAAATACTCGGTACCGCTAAGAGCCTTGACGGACATAGGTCCGCAAATATCTGTGTATCAATCCTAGTACACTCTTGGCCCTATGGTTGCTCCTAGGAAATTCCGCCTTGGCATACCTTCCTAGAGCACATCCCCTGCATACATCATCTCGTTCTGTACTCAGATCTGGAACTCCTGTTATAGTGCTCCTGATAATTCTCAAAGCTCCATTGTGCAAGTGACCCATCCTTCTATGCCATATTTTGTTCAAGTCTTTGTCCCCATGACTGCCTATTAGTGCCATTGGAGATTCTAGTTATAATTTGTACAACCGATTCCTCTTGATCTCAATCTACACTTTCTTTTTCCAGCTCGGGTGTTTGACGTATACCTTTTCCTTGATGAAGTAGACGTCATAGTCCTTGCCTTGTAGTTGTGATACGGAAAGTAAGTTCATCCCCATTCCTGGCACATGCAGCACATTTGTGGCACGGAACTGCTCTCCCAATTCTGTCTGAAAGACTATGGTACCCTTTCCTACTGGAGTACACTTTGCCTTGTTCCCCATGGTGATCTGAAAGTTCATCTTCTCTTCTCAATATTCTGAGAAACACTCCCTGATTCTTGTCATATGCCATGAGGATCCACTATCTATATACCATACTTCTGATGATGCAGCGCTAGTCATGCACGCCACTTCTTCTTCCAACCTGGAAGCTAACATAGAGAAATTGAAATCTCTCTCTCTTGTGCAATCTTCTGAAAATATGTGTGAGTCCCCTGAGGCGGATGCCTCTACATCGTGGTCTCAACCCATAACTGATTTTCCCTTTTTGTCTCTGATTACTTCCTCTGATACCATGTGATAATTCTATCACTACAGCTACTGATTTACTTTTCCTACTTATATCATAAGTTATTCATGAAATTACTTCAACAAACATTAAAATAAATATTGTTGTAGATATCACACCGTAATACAGAAACAAACATATACACACATTGACACAGTTATTTTGGACTAATGTCCTCGGAAAAATCCAATGAGGGAAAACCGGTGCACCAAGGGATGATTTTATTATTCAGCAATTTTCTTGTACAACAGGGTGCTAAACTGGCTTACCCATAGATAGACAAACTACCAACAATTTTCTAAACCCAGCGTAGGCCCTGCTGACCTCTGCTACTGCCTGAAACCCTCTGCGTCAGCCTGAAACCCTCTACATCAGCCTACTGAGGCTCTACGCAGCCTCTTTGGGCTTCTACGTCACTCCTGCAGCCTCTGCGTGGATGACGCAGGCCCTTCTGGCTCTCTGCAGTCTCTGTTGCCTCTGTGTGGCTTCCTTTGGCTCTGTGTCTGCTTCTTCTGCGTTGATCTGCCATATCTCTGTTCCGTACTTGCTGCTTCCTGACTGCTCTCTAGACCGCTGGTTCAATTTCTCAGCAAACCCTACTCCAGAAATTGAACTGACTGGTCTCCCTCAATGTGTTCTCTAAGTGCCCCTCAAGCCTCCTCTTATACTTTTTCTGTTGACATCTCAACAGTCGATATTAAGTCCCTAATCAACGGCTAAGATTAGATCTGGCTTGATCCATGTCTTTTTGGACCATTCTAACACAAATTCATATTAATACACATTAATATTTTATTTTCCCTAAGTTTATACTTAGGGACTCCATTAAAAATATTGATTATTTTAATATCTCCTGATCTGTTTAGAATCTGCCCAAACCCTTTCTGGGTATTGGAGATATTATGTACCCCAACCTCCACCAAATTTCGTGGCTAGAACACATCTGATGCTACCCCAAATCAACACATGTTTCGACCCTGAGTCAAAACCCGACAAGAGGAATGGCAAAAGGAAGCAAATCATTGATGCGGATCCTAGCGCCACTGTTGCCACCACCAAGATCCACAAGAATGAGCCCGAAGATCCAGAGGAGGGGGAGCATATTTTCCACTCACAGATGTGGGTGAAGGGTTCACCGTTGCAATTCATTGTTGATAGTGGGAGCCAAAAGATGCTAATTTTAGGTATGTTCTATGCTAGAGCAATTTATTTAATTTCTTTTTCATATTAACAATCACATCAGCATAAATTAAACTGCAGATAAAACATGAATATAAATCGCAGAAGACAAGCCAAGACAAGAGGACACAAAATTTGGCGCTAGCCAGGGACAAACCCCACAATGTTTGGGGAAACCCTTGATCAATTCTTCTTTTATGTTCTTCAAAGTTTAGCAGAGAAAGAGAGAGAGAGATAGTACATTTACAATAGAAGTCAACACTTTGACTTATCTAGATCTAGCATAGATCATTTCGTATAACAATGAGATCAGTTGAAGACATTATGCTTCAACTGATTCTCCAAGGTGACTCCTTCACCTATCATCATGCTGCATCTCGTCCATTTGTTGCACCACTGCATATGGCACCATGCTGTACTAATCATGATTATCATCATGTTGTCCACGCTACCCATGATCTCTTACATCATTCTGTTGTCCAATGCTCATATCATCATGCTGCCCTTACTATCCTTCTATATATCAGCCTTAGCTGCTTGCTATGGCTTGCAGCCTAGCAAAGCAACTAGGCTATCCTCCACGCAGTCCCATTATTTGCTTATCACTGTCTCAGCGTTGTTCATAACCATGTTGAACAGCGGTTATGACTGAAGCATATTATATATACCTGACACAATGAAGCGTATATATGACTGTGTTCCATACTGCGTATGATCCCATGATTGTGTATGACTGCGTATATATTTCCAGCGTATATACATAATGTGTTGTATGGATTGTGTGGTAGTGCTGTGCGTTGTATGGACTGTGTATAGCATGGTCCCATATTGCGTACATATACGTGGTTTCATATAACGTGGTTCCATACTCATATCACTGTGTATAAATGAACGTGAATAGCTTATAGATATATAACATGAACAGCGTTTGATATATAACATGAACAACGTTGGATATATAACATGAACAACATTTAATATATGAACAACGTTTGCATACATATGATTCCATGCACAGCGTATAGGTCTCACCATGAACAGGCCTACGCTATCTGCGGCATTTTCATCACGTTGACTGCTGCTTCAATCTAGACATTGCCAGGACTGTGTTTCACCATAATGCCACAACGTTCACCATAACTGCGTTTCACCATAATTCCATCGCTGCCCAGATTACACGCTACCTGTTGTTCTACACTTCCAAATCTGTAAGGCAACGTAGGTTTCTTCTTGGACTGCGTTATGAGATCTTGAGCCTTCCTATTGCTCGTATTTAGTGACAGCTTTTAGGGTTTCTTCCATAACAATATTTAGATCTAGATCATTATGCTACTGCGGTTAGGGCATCATAACAAATACTCTTAACATTTTCTCCTTCTCCAAAAACCCAAACGTGGAGAAGAGATCACATAAAGAGTGTCCAAATGACTTCAAATCCTCTTCTATTTATCCCTAAGTAACCGGATTCGTCCATATACCCTGACGAACCGGAATCCTGCATGTCCGGTACGATTCGGCCAAAATTCGAATCCTAAAATTGGATTTGTCGAATCCTAAACGAATCCTGATTTTTCCACCATGTCCCGATTTCCAAGATTCGTATCCCAGAAAAGCATGTCCCGCGGGTTAAAAAAGGCCGCATTTCTTCATTTCAATCACGTTGTTTATCATTTCTTCTGCATTGTTTGAGCTGTTTGCAAGGAGAGAAGGGTTTGGAACAAGGAGCTAAGGGAGTAGAGCATTCGGCAAGGAGATTCAAGCACCAGGTAAGTGCATTTCAGCTCCATTTTTTTGCATTTCTTATTCTATTACAGCAGTTTGTATATGATTTTTTGTTTACAAATTTGTGCATGTTTTGTTCATTTCTTTTACAGTATTCATGGCTCAATCAAAGGCAGAATTTAGGGGGAAAAGGAAAGGAAAGAATGTCTCCATTGGAGATGCCCCTCCTCCCCCAATATCATCGGAGTCTAATACAAGTAATGTTGATGGAAGAGGAGGACCTAGAGACAACATTGATAAATATCCATTGTGGAAATATGTCACAAGAGAGGATGGGAGGAGGCAATGTGCAATGGAGATGCACCTTTTGTCACATTTCTTTCAAAAGCACATATTTCTGTGTGAAAGCACATTTGTTGGCTTTACAAGGTTGTGGGATTGGAGCTTGTAAAGCTGTTTCTTTACAAAAGAGAAAAGAATTGGAAAAGGAGTCCACTGTTGGTATGGAAAATGTGGCTTCAAAATCAAGAAAACGCAAGAATGAAGACCCCCTTCCATTTTTGAGGAAAGCCACCACCAAATTTCCATTTAAGAGTTCTACCTCTAGTGGGGGACAAGCAGCAAAAAGAAGAGCAATTACACTTGGTCCAATGGACAAGATTTTCCAAAAAGAGAGACGGGAAGAGCTTGATCTCACCATTGCCTTCTTCTTCTATCAAAACTTCATATCATTTAATGTTGCACGCTCACCTCTATTTATTGAGATGTGTCGAGCTCTAACTCAAGGGGCTCCAACAAGGTATGTTCCTCCTGGGTCAGAGAAGCTGAGAACCACATTGTTGACGAAGGCAAAAAAAGAGGTGCAAAAAATGCTTGAGCCTATTGTAGCATCATGGCCAGCATCTGGGGTTAGCATTGTTCCTGATGGATGGAAAAATATAGCACGACACCCAATCATCAACTTCATGGTTTCTTCCTTGACTGGTCCAGTTTTCATGAACGCAGTGGATACACTTGGAGAATACAAGGATGCACAATTTATTGGTGAGTTATTTATTAAAGTTATTGAAGATGTAGGTGTTGATTCTTGTGTGAAAATCATTATAGATAATGCACCCGTTTGCAAGGATGCTGGCATGATTGTGGAAGCTAAATATCCACAAGTGTTTTGGACACCTTGCATTGTTCATTCATTGAACTTAGCACTGAAATCCATTGCTTCTGATGTGCTTTGGATTGGAAGCATTATTGAGGATGCAAGACATATCCGTAACTTTGGGCAAAATCATACAAATGCCCTCACTATCTACAAGGAGTACACCAATCTATCATTGTTGAATATTGCTGATACACGGTTTTCCTCTTCATTCATGATGTTGAAGAGGTTGAGGGTGGTCAAGACCGCTCTTGGGTCCATGGTTATTTCTAAGTTTTGGTCTTTTTGGAGAAAGACAGATCAAGTAGCCTCTAAAAGAGTGAAGGACACAGTGCTAGATGATGCGTGGTGGGAGAGGGTAGATCTAATTATTCGGATCATGGACCCTATCATTTCTTTGCTTCGATTTGCAGATACAGACAAACCCATCCTAGGAGAGGTTTATGAGGGATGGGATTCCATGATTGAGTCTGTGAGGAGCATTATTCTACAGAGTGAGTGCCCCGAGTATGAGACATCACCAGAGGCCTTTTGTGATACTATACAGAATATTCTTGTCAGCAGATGGGACAAGAATTGTACACCTTTACATTGTTTGGCTCACTCATTGAATCCAAAATACTACAGCCATGAGTGGCTAAATGGTGGACCTTCCCGCAGATTCCCTCCTCACATGGATGGTGAAATATCACAAGGGAGGAAAGAGGCATTCAGGCGGATTTTTTAGGATATTTCATTGCTTAATGAGGTGGAGGATGCCTTTGCAGAGTTTTCCACTAGCAGTGGTCGATTTGAAGGTTATGATGTGATTAGAGACAAGGGGACTAAGAAGCCCTATTCTTGGTGGGCAAATCATGGGGCAACAAGCCCTCCTCTTCCACAGTTAGCCATGAGGCTCCTCTCTCAGGTGACTTCATCCTCTTGTTGCGAGAGGAATTGGAGCACATATGGGAATTTGTATAGTGTGAAGAAGAGCAGGCTTGAGCAGTCCAGGGCAGAGACAATGGTGTATGTGCACACCAACCTTCGTCTTATTTATAGGCAGAGGGAAGAGTGGTTGAGAAGAAAGACAAAGATGTGGGATGTCTTTCCTGATGATATGGGTCTAGACACCAATGTTGAGTTGGCATTGGCCAACATGGATCTCAATGATCCAGTGCTAGATCCTGTTAGATTTGATGACCTAGAGGGGTCATCCTCCACAGCAGCAGATGCAGAGGTGACTATGGATACAAGGGAGGAGGAGGATGCAGAGGAGAGCAGTGGGGACCATGATGATGAGGACATTGATGTTGATTCTAATGCTAATGATGAGGATTTATGCCTTGAGGCTTGTATACCTGTAGTTGTTTTATATTTTCTATTTCTATTTGCCATTGGCATTGCACCAACACTACCTATGTAACACATTTTGATTTGATGACTTAATGAGAAAACTACAGTTGTCAGTGTGTTTATCTTACTATCTTGTAGTTGTAAGTTGTCTTTCAGTTATGAATTATGAATCATGATTTATGTGACCACTGACATGTATTTGAATTTTGTCTATAGTATGCATGCTATAGATGAAGATCTATGTTTGAAATCAATAAATTTGTATCATTAATTAAAATTTGTGTAAGAAATATCTAATTTTTAATATATATATATATATATATATATATATATATATATATATAAAATAATATATAACGAATCCTACGTGTCCTGTTCCGGGGGGTCAACGTGTCCGAATCCGATACTACGAATCCCAAATCCTACAAATCCCGAATCCTTGTGTCAGGTGACTTAGATTTATTCCAAAACGTATAGGTTGAATAGACATGACGTTTGCTTCTTGAGCCTACATAAGTTGCTGGTCGGCTAGATAATAAATCCATAATCAAAATAAATTCATATCTCCATAAATACTTATTGGAATCGAATGATCTTTAGATCAATCATACACCTCTCGACGAGAGGGATCCAATAAAAATATCAGCTGCCATAAAAAAGTTGACCCACATGGAGTTTGCCCCTAGTTGCCAATTTAACACTCCCTCTCAACTAGGGAGAACTCCATCCATTGATCCATAAGTCCGATTGTATTATCTCTGCCATCAATGCCCTGCACTGCTCTGCCCAGCTCTGCTCAGCTCTGCTGGCTCTGCTAGCTCTGCTATACTCTGCTCAGCTCTGCTGGCTCTGCTCTGCTCAGCTCAGCTCTGTTGGCTCTACTCTGCTCTGCTCATCTCAGCTATGCTGGCTCTGTTCTACTCAACTCTACTGGCTCTGCTCAACTTTGTTGTCTCTGGCTCTGCTCTGCTCAGCTCTGATGGCTCTGCTCTGCTCAGCTCAGCTCTGTTGGCTCTGCTCAACTTAGCTCTGCTGAATTATGAAGAAGAAGAATTTATTGAGAATGTCTCATACCATTCTCCACTGACTCGAAGTCAATCTCAGAGTGCGTACCACTGGTCTGAGACCAGTGTCAACCGACCCAAAGTCAGCATCATAGTGGGTACCACTCCTACCACTGGTCACAGACCAATACCGTAGTATAAGAGAGTGTACCACTGGTCCCAGACCAATCTCAACCGACCCGAAGCCAGCGTCATAGTACATACCACTATCCCTGGTCCCAAACCAATCCTGCACTGACACGTAGTCAATCTCAGAGTATGTACCACTGGTCCTAGACTAGTCTCAAACGACCCAAAGTCAGCGTCATAGTAGGTACAACTCCTACCACTGGTCCCCAACCAATCCACTGACTCAAAGTCAGTCTCAGAGTGTGTACCACTAATCCCAGACCAGTCCTCAACTGACTCGAAGTCAGTGTCATAGGGGGTACAACTCTTACCACTGGTCCCAAACCAGTATCATTGATCCCAGATCAATGAAGATCATCCTAACATAGGGAGTACGGTAGATACAGCGATGCGTCCATCGGTACTACTATGGTCCCTATCCTCATTTCCCTGCTCATTGATCAGATGAGTGGTACTTCCCATGAGTCCCAAACTGCATGGGTAGGATGCCTCGACAGGAGAACTTAATCAATCCCATCTTCATAGGAGAACTAATCATCCTGCTACAATCGCCATGGAGAACACATCATCCAGGCCTCACAGGAGAACTAATCATCCTGCTACATTTGTCATGGAGAACACATCATCCAGACCTCACAGGAGAACTAATCATCCTGCTACATAGGAGAGCGAATCATCTTGTTCCACAAGAGAGCGAATCATCTTGTCCCATAAGAGAGTGAATCATCTTGTTCCAGTGTGCACCACCAAGGAGAGGGTGAGTCACCCTGTGGTCGTATGTTGCTCCAATAAGAACCGCAAGGCCCCAGAGCTCCTAGAGCTCAATGTATGCAACATGCAGGACCCTTGTACAAGGGTTTCTTGACAACTCCAAGTCATTTGGGAAAACCACAGATTTGATCTTTCCTCGGGTCTTTGACAAAGTGTATCGACCTGTACATCATCTTAATGCAATGGAGCCTCCTTGCTCATTGACTTACCATATCCCAGATAAGGTAGTATCTAATGTCTATCTGTTGGAGAAATCATCGAATACGAGATTCCTCAATAATCGAATCCCACCTCTGGTTGTTACAGAGAATCACAGTGGTATTCATCATGTGTACAAACAGCTCACTGAAGAGCTTCCCCAACCAGGCAACTTCATATGAGATCATACTCGTAGATATGTATCCGATCTCGGCGGTGCTTATGACAACCGACTTCTGCTTCCTACTCATCCATGATATTGAAGCAGAATCCAAAGAGAAACAGCACTAAGAAGTGCTCCAGTGATCCTCCACACTGCCTGCCCAGACAACATTCGAATAATCATGCAGTTTCATATTTCCGGCAGTGTATCTTAATCCATGCGAGATTATGCCTTGAAGACATCTGAGGCTCAACCAAATATGAGCTCACCATGCTAATTGTAGCGCATATGTCCAAATGGAGGTTCTTCAAGAACATCAATGCGAATGATTTTATGAAACTTAGAGGCATTTCCCAAACCTAGTCCGACATTACTACCATATAACTTCTTGAAAGTTAAGATCCTCGAGGTAGTCACAGGCTTGCAATTTATCTTTCCACATTCGGAATCCAACTCCCTCTGTCTTCTACAAATGAGAGGGTCTGCACCTATCATACATAGGTGCCGGTACGAGAGGTTTTTTATCCACAACCTTCGGATGGTTTGGATCGATTTCACTCCTAGTGAATCTCAGCTTCATCAGACAGCTGCTGATCCTCTCATACTATGCCCAGGGTGTCTTTCTTCAAGCCATAGAGGGATTTCTATCACCTGCATGCATGAGATTCCTGATCATGAATCAAACTCCTCGGGTTGTTCCAAACCTATGGACCTGTGGCATGAGGGGGATGGTCCCCTTATAAGATTTTCCTTCGGTACATCTCAGACATGTACCTTCATGCTCCTTTTGAATTCAAGCTTCCCTGTCACTATCTGACTCACAGACCTCCAGTGCTATGTGTCAATGGACATGGTCCCCAGTGAACTTCCTATAACTTAATACAACCCTGATCTCAAAAGCATCTTTGAAAATTCTATTTTCAAACACGTACCTTTCCATCGACAAATGCCACCTTAAAACCTTCGACTTCCATTCTTGGGGTTCCTTGCTTCCTTGAAGAGTCGACAGTGTCCTTGATGACCTACATCTCTTCCATTCAGACACTCCTTCGCATAAGGGCCGAACTTATAACCAATACATCTGCCTTTCCTTCCACCCTTAGATCTAAACTTCCCAATGAAGTGATCTTTAGGTAGGCCATCAGAAGTTCTGTTGCGCCATTCTATTAATATGCTCTGCTTCGTCTTCACCCTATGTGAATTATAAGGAACTCATTGATCCTTCTGTCTTGTCCCAAGTGTCTTTGGTGATTGCTCTTTCACTCTTGTTTGGAAATTGTCTTCACCTCAGCTCTGATACCATGTTAATTTTAGGTATGTTCTATGCTAGAGCAATTTATTTAATTTCTTTTTCATATTAGCAATCACATCAGCATAAAGTAAACTCCAGATAGAACATGAATATAAATCGCAAAAGACAAGCCAAGACAAGAGGACACAAGATGTGGCGCTAGCCAAGGACAAACCCCACAATGTGTGGGGAAACCCTTGATCAATTCTTCTTTTATGTTCTTCAAAGTTCAGCAAAGAAAGAGAGAGAGAGATAGTACATTTACAACAAAAGTCAACACTTTGAATTATCTAGATCTAGCATAGATCATTTTGTATAATGATGAGATCAATTGAAGACATTCTGCTTCAACTGATTCTCCAAGGTGACTCCTTCACCTATCATCGTGCTACATCTCGTCCATTTGCTGCACCACTGCATATGGTGCCATGTTGTACTAATCATGATTATCATCATGTTGTCCACACTACCCATGATCTCTTACATCATTCTGTTGTCCAATGCTCATATCATCATGATGCCCTTACTATCCTTCTGTATATCAACCTTAGCTGCTTGCTATGGCTTGCAGCCTAGCAAAGCAGCTAGGCTATCCTCCACGCAGTCCCATTATTTTCTTATCACTATCTCAGCATTCTTCATAACCATGTTGAACAGCAGTTATGACTGAAGCAGATTATATATACCTGACACAATGAAGCGTATATATCACTGTGTCTAGATGACTATGTTCCATACCGCGTATGATCCCATGATTGTGTATGACTGCGTAGTATATTATATGAATGCCCATCATATATATTCATCGTATATATTTCCAGCGTATATACATAATGCATTGTATGGATTGCGTGGTAGTGTTGTGTGTTGTATGGACTGCGTATAGCGTGGTTCCATATTGCGTATATATACATGGTTTCATATAACGTGGTTCCATATTCATATCACTGTGTATAAATGAACGTGAACAGCTTATAGATATATAACATGAACAACGTTTGATATATAACATGAACAACATTGGATATATAACATGAACAACATTTAATATATGAACAACATTTGCATACATATGATTCCATGCACAGCATATAGGTCTCACCATGAACAGGCCTATGCTATCTGCGGCATTTTCATCACGTTGACTACTGCTTCAATCTAGACATTGCCAGGACTGTGTTTCACCATAATGCCACAGCGTTCACCATAACTGCATTTCACCATAATGCCATGGCTGCCCAGATTACACGCTGCCTGTTGTTCTACGCTGCCAGATCTGTAAGGCAACGTAGGTTTCTTCTTGGACTGCGTTATGAGATCTTGAGCCTTCCTGTTGCTGCGTATTTAGTGACAGCTTCTAGGGTTTCTTCCATAGCAGTGTTTAGATCTAGATCATTATGCTACTGCGACTAGGGCATCATAGCAAATACTCTTAGTATTTTCTCCTTCTCCAAAAACCCAGACGTGGAGAAGAGATCACATAAAGAGTGTCCAAATGATTTCAAATCCTCTTCTGTTTATACCAAAACGTATAGGTTGAATAGACATGACGTTTGGGTTTCTTGAGCCCACATAAGTTGTTGGTCAGCTAGATAATAAATCCATAATCAAAATAAATTCATATCTCCATAAATACTTATCGGAATCAAATTATCTTTAGATTAATCCTACACCTCTCGACGAGAGTGATCCAACAAAAATATCAGCTACCATAAATAAGCTGACCCACATGGAGTTTGGACCTAGTTGCCAATTTAACAAAAGAACCTCATTTCAGCAGAGGTCATGAAGCGGTTGGGCTTACCGACTACACCACACCCACAGTTGTACAGTATCAGGTGGCTTCACCAAGGACAAGATCTCTGAGTCTGCTAGCAGTGTCGCCTTCCCTACAACATCAAACCCTTCACAGACGAGGTATTGTGTGATGTTGCACCTCTGGATGTTTGTGATGTATTATCAAGCCAACCATACTTGTGGAGGCGACATGTTGTGTATGAGTCAAGGCCTCACGTTGTCATTATTTCTTTGTGTAATTCATTATCCAGGATACCGGAGGTAGCCCCACTTACCGCCACCTCTTTGATCACTGCTATGAAAGGCAGCGAGCTCATCTCCCAGATTAGGAAATTCATTTTCTGTCTAGTTTTCTCTCAAAGTAAGGGGAAGATCGTCGCCACATCCATGACCCCCGCGTAGGGTTCCTCCACGCAGCAGCGACAGAAGAGGGATACAGTCATGAAAGAACATAGGAACAGCTTCTCCTCACCCACGGGGGTACCACACAAGTTTTAGGTGGGCGACAAAGTCTGGTTGCATCTACAAAAAGAACGCCTTACAAGAACCCATCAGAAGCCCAGACCACTCCGACATGGTCCTTACACCATTAACAAGGTTGTGGGAAATAATGCTTTGGAGCACAACATTCCCTCATTCCTTTTCCTGCACCAAGTGTTCAATATGGAACACCCTTGACCATGCTTCCCACCATTACTGGACACGTCAGAGATTGCAAAACAGCTCACTAGGGACCCAGCTTAGCAGAGGGAGGAACTCAACACAATGGGGACCATTGCTTCCTAAGGGGGGAGGAATGATACAGGTGGATGTTAGTGGCCACCCACCTATCCTACTTGGACCCCCATAGCTGTTTCTTTTAGTTTTTCAGTTTCCTTAATTGTATCACAGTTTACTATGTTTAGCCGTTTTTAGGGTCCTGAACTTCCGAAGCTGTTTTGAGGCACTAAACAACATTTTTTTTTGGAAAATTGGGAGCACCAGGGGTTAATGGACCTATATTTCTCTTCCCAAAGTTGTAGTTCTCGAATAGATATTTCTAACGAGATATTGTGTGCGTCAAACGGAGATCGTATGCCAAAGTTACGACCCCAGAAAGTTGATGTGCCAATTTACCCAAACGGGGCCCATACTTTGGCATTTCATCTTCTAGGGTTAGGTTTTTGGATGTTTAGGGTTTTCCATTGTTTCTCAACTATAAATAGGCCTTCGAGCCTCATTGTAAGACAGTTCAGAGGCATGTAGCCACCATCTTCTCAGAGATAAGCTACCATCACCCTAGCTAGTTTAGTTCCATTTCTGTTTGTAAGCATATTTCAGTATTTTACACTAATGAAATGAAGTATTATTTCCGCTACATCTCTGTATTTATGGTTATTTATGTAATTTGCTGCGTCCCTATTTAAATCTGGATCACCTCAACACAAAACTGCTTTGCAACCCCAGCGTCTGCCCAATCTAGACTACGTCAGCCCCTCTTTATCTCACGTTAGCCTTGCGTCAACCTTTCTTGGCCTGCGTCAGCCCTAGGAGGCCTTGCGTTAGCTTCCTGGGCCTCTGCATCAGATACGTTGGCCTCTCTGGTGCTCTACGCAGCACTTGGCTACCTCTATGTGGCCCTGCGTGAGCCCTTGCTGGCTCTGCGTCACTCTCCTTGGATGTTGCGTTGCTCTCCCAGCACAATCTCTGCCTCCTCTGTTTCTCTGTACTGAATGCCCCTCAGTTTCTCTCCCAATCACTGATTCTATCTCTTTTAGCAAACCCAGCTTTAGAGAATAGAGTGACTGATCACTCTGGTGTTCTCTCCAAGTGACCCTCAAGCCTCCTCTTATACATTTCCTGTTGACATCTCAATGGCCGAGATTAAATCCATAATCAACTGCTAAGATTAGATATAGCTTGATCCATGTCTTTTGGATCACTCTAACAGAGATTCATATTAATACACATTAATATTTCATTTTCCCTAAGTTTAGATTTAGGGACTCCATTAAAAATATTAATTATTTTAATATCTCCTAATCTGTTTAGAATTTGCCCAAACCCTTTCTGGGTATTGGAGATCTCATGTGCCCCAACCTCTTCACCAAATTTCATGGCTAGAGCACATCTGATGCTACCCCAAATCAACACTCCCTCTTAGCAAGGAAGGTGCTCTAGCAATACTCCTCACTGAGTATTACTCTGATCATCCGGCATCGGTACCTGTGCCGATGCTAGGCCTTTTTGCCCAACATCCTCTGCACTGCTGCATCTTGTACTGCTACCCATGGTTCTGCCACTGTTAGTGCCACTGCTGCATCTCTATGACAACTCCCTCTGTATTCATGTTGTTGATGGTCCTTCCTCCCAGCATTGCATCTGCACTGCACCTCCTCTCATCATGTTGCATCGTGCTGTCCACTGCTGCATTGCAACTCAGTTACTGAGAAGTAAGTAACTGATCTCCCAACTGACCTCCCTGTTGGGCTAGAAACATCCATTGATGCTGAAGCTCCCTTTGTCGCTGACAAGTGCTCCCTCTCTCTGACCTCTGCGCTGCTACAACAACTCCTTGCATCTCGCACTATTGCACACCTCGTTGTGCCTTCCTGCACTGGTGCAACACTACTATGCCTCTCGCACCGTTGCAGCCTGCTAGCTCTGTGCTTTCTCAGGACTCCTGTACTGTAGCTCTCTCTGTCGCTCCATCCGCATCCGTCTCTACCCACTTAACAAGTCCTGCTACTCCTCGTTGGGGCTCCCGTAGCAAGGTCTAATCCAAGAGGCTGGGTACCTCAAGGATCCTGCCCGTCATCGCCTGTAGTCCACCTGACTATAGCTCGATGTCTCCCCACTTCCACTCAAATGGTGCGTGTGCATTCATGGCACAGTCATCGTCTATCAAAGCTTCCTTCTATGCCCATGCTGGTGTTGCCTTAGTCTCGGAAGACTCTCCCTTACTCTTCTTCCTTAGGCACTGGGTCGCATAATGACCCATCTCCCCAGAGTGGAAGCACTTGATCTTGGAAATATCTTTCTTCTTCCGCTTATCCTGCTTTCCCTCAAATGCTAGGGCCACATCCTCCTCCTCCTGCTTGACTTTGATCCCTTTGCTGCTGCTACCTGTCTTTGACTGCCGTCTGATCTCTTCTTGGCAAAGAGCTGCCCATATCTCGTCCCAAGGTAGGAGAGTGCCTCTCCCCAGGATGCTTTGGACAAACACTTCCCACTCTTCTGAGACAGCATTCAAGGTTGTCCTCACCATAAGCTCTTGATCTGGTGTCGCTCCTATAGCATTCAGTCCTTCGAGGAAGGATTCAATCGATTGACCCTTCTTCATCTGATACGACCTCATCTAGTTCTCGAGTAGCATTCTTATTTGCACAGAAGTATGATGGTACAGGTTCTTGAGAGCCTCCCACATCTCAACTATCGTTTTCTTCTCGGCTATATGTGGTATCACATGATCCTTGACCCCGTCAAGGATAATGCACTTGGCCCTTGCCATCGCCTCCTTGTACTTGTCGTTATCATTTGGGTCGACTGGGATAGCTATAATGTTTAATTATGGTATGTTCTATGCTTAGAGAAGTTTACTTATTTTTTTTCTTATTAGCCACAGATTAACAATCACATGTACATTAAGTAAAGTGCAGATAGACCATTAAATGATCAACAAAAAACAAGCCAAGACAAGAGACATAAGATGTGGCGGCTAGCCTGGGACAAACCCCAATGCGGGGAAACCCTTTGATCAAATCTTCTTTTATCTTCAATAGTTCAGCAAAGAGAAATAGTACAAAATCTGAATTCTGTAAATTTATATCAGTGGCAACAAACCCTAGATCAGCAAAGTCAAACTTGGTCAAACCAGTTGAAATTGACCTCTAAAATGCTTGGTCAATTTCTGATCAACTTGTTCTCGAGCAGCCTGAAGAAACAGCCCTTGAACAGCCCCAAATGTACAGTCAATTTGCAGATTTCTAAAGTCAACTGCAACCCTAAACTAGAGGTCAAATCACCTCGGTTTTCGTGCCAAAAATTGTGGCCTGCCTAGGAGAGGAAACCACACCCAATCCGCACTTCTACAAGGTCAGCGCTTGGTCAACGCTGATCAAAGAGATGACCTGCTGCCCTAGCGTCCTTCTTTCTACGTCTTCCTTGCCCTAGGACGTCTTCCTTTCAGCCACATGCGTGAGAGAGAGAGAGAGGCTCCTTTTATGCGTAGGAGAGAGAGAGAGAGAAGATGAGTGAATTGAATTGTCCAAATGAGGAGAATGCTCCTTGTATTTATATGCAAACGTTGAGGATGAATGGATGTGACTGTTGGGCTTCTGAGCCTACATAATCTTGCTGGCCGACCTTGACAATTTGTCCATAATCAAAATAAATTCATGTCTCCATAAATACTTATCGGAATCAGATTATATTTAGATCAATTCTACACCTTTCGATGAGAGGAATCTAGGAAAAACATCAGAAGCCATAAATAAGGTGATCCACATGGAGTTTGGCCCTAGTTTCCAATTTTAACAGTCCCTCTCAACTAGGGAGAACTTCATTTGCAATCCGTCAGGTCGTTGCTGCTATCCATCCATCAAATGCACTATCCTGTACAGGTTGACCCCACTCTGCTTTGCTCTACTTTGCTTTGCTTTGCTCTGCTCTACTTTACTTTGCTCTGCACTGCTCGAACTATGAAGAAGAAGAAATGATCGAGGATGTATCATACCATCCTCCACTGACCCGAAGTCAGTCTCAGAGTGTGAACCACTCTCACTGATCACAGATCAGTATCAATGATCCTAGATCAATGGAGGTCATCCTAGCATAGGGAGTACAGTAGGTACAACGATGCATCCATCGATAGTACTACTATGGTCCCTATCCTCATTTCCCTGCTCATTGATCAAATGAGAGGTACTTCCCATGAGTCCCAGACTACATGGATAGGATGCCTCGACAGGAGAACTAATCATCCTGTCCACAGGAGAACGAATCATCCTCTCCAATGGATGCCACAGAGAACTAATCATCATGTTCCACAGTCGCCACGGAGAACGAATCATCCTGGCCCACAGGAGAACTAATCATCCTATTCCATAGTCACCACGAGGTCTCACAGGGGAAGGTTGAACCTTTACCTTGTACATAGTGCACCACCAAGGGATGCTGAGTCGCGATGTGGTCACATGTCTCTCCAAGAAGTACCTCGCGCCCCCCTGGAGCTCCCAGAGCTCAATACATCATAATCGACCCTGATAAGAGGGTCTTTGAACGACACCAAGTCATTCTCAGAAAGTTAGGAATTTGACCTTTCCTAGGGGCTTTATCAAAATGACGGCGACATGTTCATCTGTACCAATATGTTGGAGCCTTATTGCTCCTCGCTGCACCATATCTCGAATATAGTGGTACCTGATATTGATATGCTTGGAGCGATCATGAAATACGGGATTCTCTAATAAATGGATCTCCCTCTGGTTGTCACATGAATTACAGTGGTATCCAATGTAAATCCAAATAGCTCACTGAAGAGCTTTCGCAACTAGACTGCCTCACAGGAGGCCATGCTAGCAGCAATGTACTCTGCCTTGGCGGTGCTCAAAGCCACCAACTTCTGCTTCCTGCTCATCTAGGATATCGAGGCAGATCCCAAAGAGAAACAGCACCCGGAAGTGCTCTTTCGGTCCACCACACTACTTACCTAATCAACATCAGTATACCGAAGTAGTCTCACATCTTTGGTAGTGTATCTCAACCCATAAGTGATTATGCCACGAAGATATCTCAACAGATTCTTGGCACCAATCCAATGTGCGTGGTGAGGCTCAACCATATGTTGACTCAATGTGTTGACTTCAAAGCATATATCCGGACGGGAGTTCACCAAGAACATTAATGCTCCGACAAGTTGACGATACTTGGTATCATTTCGTAAAACAGGTTCGGAAACACTACCGCTTAACTTTTTGAAGTCAAGCTCCATCGCGGTAGTTATGGGCTTGCAGTCCACTATGCCGAATCTCTCCAATATCTTCACCACATATTTTCCTTGAGATAGGAAAATCTCCCCTGGTTTCTGCTAGACTTCCAGTCCTAGGAAATAGTGCAAAAGTCCTAGGTCTTTCATCTCGAACTTAGAAGCCAGCTCCCTCTTACATTCGTGAATGAGAGGGTCTGCACCTGTTAGAAAGAGGTCATCAACATATAGCACCAGTATGAGAGGCTTGTCATCTATAACATTAAAGTAAAGGTTAGGGTTGGCTTCACTCCTAGTGAATCCCAGCTTCATCAAGTAGCTATCGATCCTCTCATACCATGCTCAGGGTGCTTGCTTTAGCCCATAAAGGGCCTTCTTCAACCTGTACACATGAGATTCTCGATCATAAATCTCAAATCCTTCGGGTTGCTCCACATAGACCTCCTCTTTGATCGAACCATGTAAGAACACAATCTTGACATCCATCTGATGTAGGTTCCATCCTTGCGAAGTAGCAAGGGCTATGATCAAGCAGATGGTGGTATATCGGGCAACAGGTGCAAATATCTCGTCATAGTCTATACCTTCCTTCTGGGAGAAGCCACGAGCAACAAAACGAGCCTTATACTTTTCCGTACTTCCATCAACTGCATGCTTTATCTTGTAAAGCCATTTTGAAGTGACAACTGCTTTGTCCTGGGGTCTGGGGACCACATCCCAAACATCGTTTTTCATAATGGACTCATATTCCTCGGTCATAGCATCCTTCCATACTTGATGCTTGATAGCATCTGTGAATGACGAAGGCTCATTTTGGATGATCGTGCTCATGATGATCAGGGATCCCTGATACCTGTTCAGCTTCTTACTTTCACGAAAGGTTCCTCTGGGTGCAATGTGTCCTTTAGCATCATCAAGTACCCGCCTAAGCCATGAAGGCCTCTTCCTAGAAGAGAAAAGCTCTTGCGGAGGAGGATCAATAGGATCCATAGGTTCTTCCACATCGGGCATCGTCTCATCTTCCTTTTCCTTCGGTTCCCCGGTGTCAGCTTCTTTAGATCCCCTTAAAGTAGGAAGATTGTCTACTTTGCTAAGAGCCATATCTTCGTCAAAGGTGACATCATGACTAATCTCGACTTCCCTTTGACCAGCTACATAGATTCTATAGCCCTTAGTATTTTCGCTATAGCCCACGAAGATTCCTTTCTTTCCAAATGCACCCAATTTATTCCTTTTCTCTTTAGGCACATGAAAATATATAGGGCTTCCAAAAATTCTAAAATGAGATACGTCAAGTTTCTTACCGGTGAACATTTCTTTGGGAGTCTTGGAACCCAATGCTTGATGAGGGCATCGGTTTTGTACATATACGGTGGTATTTGTAGCTTCAGCCCATAGAAACTTCAGAAGTCTTTGATCATGGAGCATAGCACAAACAACTTCCACAATTCTACGATTCTTCCTTTTCGCCACACCATTCTACTCAGGAGTATATGGTGTAGTAGTCTCCCTCTTAATGCCAGCCTCTTTGCAAAAGTCATGAAACTCATTGGATTCATATTCAGTCCCATTATATGTCCTTAAGGTCTTGATCTTCTTTTCGGTTTGATTCTCTATCAAGGCTTTGAAGTGTCGAAACCAGGAGAACATTTCATCCTTCTTTTTCAAGAAGTATATCCAAGCTGTAAAAGTGAGGTAATATAAATATACTCCCAAGGAGTTCACAGGCATCATACTGAATATGTCTAAGTGAACCAACTGCAATATATCGGAGGTCTTGCTTTGGTTTGAGGGGAATGGTCCCCTTTTGAGCTTTCCTTTGGCACATCCTAGACATACACCTTCTTGCTCTAATCTGAACTTGGGCATCCCAATCACCATTTTTCTTACATCGGGTAGACCTTTATAATGAAGGTGAGCAAACCTACGATGCCATAGTTCGGATTGAAGAGATGTGTCACAAGACATGACACCCAGCGGACTTCCTCCGACCTGATATAATGAATCAACTCGAAACCCAAGAGTAAAAGCATCTTTAAAGTTCTTTTTCCATACACGTACCTTTCCATCGCTAAAAGCCACCTTGTAGCCTTTGTTTTCCATTGCCGAAATGGACACTAGGTTCTTTTTGAGATCAGGTACATATAATACATCTTGTAAGTGGATGGTATTACCGTGATTCAATTGAAGAGTGACATTTCCTACGCCTTTCACAAGATATTTTGAATTATCTCCAAGAACAATTTCCAAGTTGGTTTCCTTCTCTATCACATTATAGAGAGCTTCTTTGTAACCAATGAAGTGCCTTGAGGCACCACTATCAATAAGCCAATTTCCCAACGAGTCTGGAGGAGCAGTAGTAGATAGAGCTGCTGGTATATAATATTCATCTTGCTTATTGTTAACAGTGTTAGATTCATACCTGGAATTTCTTACCTTCTTGAATGGTTGTCCTTTTCCTTGATTTTCGGCACTTCTTTTACCTCTGCCATTTGACCTGCCATTCCTTTGATTTCCTTGAGAGGGATTTTGACCATCGTCCTAGTGTGAGTCCCTTTTATCAGGGCACTCCCTTGCATAGTGACCCGTTTTATTGCAATTATAACATCGTCCTTTTCTTCCACCCTTTGGTCCAGCCTCTCCTTTGAATTTAGCCTCGGAATTATTTCTTCTTTTAGTATGAGAAGAAAAGGCAGAGGGATGACCTTTAAGTATGGGAATTTCTTGCTCTTCCATCCTTGTTTATTCTTGAATGCATCTAGCCATTAATTCCTCAAATCTAGAAATTACATTATTGTTGAGAAAGGTAGTCTTGAATATATACCATTCAGATGGCAGTCCTCCAAGAGTTGCGAGTGTCATTTCCCTGTCAGGAATTACTTCCCCAATAGATAGGAGATTGTTCTTGATCTCAGTGATCCTTAAGAAATATGCTTGCATACTCTCATCTTTGCCCTTCTTAATTTCCTTCAGCTTATTTCTAAGAAACAAGGCTTGATTTGCATCATTAACTTTAAATAAACTCACTAGTCTATCGTAGATTTCCTTGGAGGTGTTCAGCTTGGAAACATAGGCGACCAAGTGCTTGTCGATAGAGTTCTGGATGATCTTCCTTGCTTTGAATTCTCCCTTGGTCCATTTGTTCCTAGCAGCAGCAGTTGCATTTGATGGAGGCGCAACAATCCTGCCTCTCACATGGTCCAACACTTCCTGCTCTTCTAATGTTAGGTCGATAGACATCTTCCATCCGTGATAGTCAGACTTCTCACAGAGTTTGTCTTCAGCAGGGAAGTGCATTAAGGACCCCATGATTTCTTTAAGATAGCCTTGCCAACCTTCTCTTCAGTGATTGCTCTTGCTCTTGCTCTTACTTGGGCTTTGTCTTCACCTCAGCTTCGATAACGTGTTTAATTATGGTATGTTCTATGCCTAGAACAGTTTACTTATTTTTCTTCTTATTAGCCACAAATTAGTAATCACATATACATTAAGTAAAGTGCAGATAGAACATTAAATGATCAACAGAAAACAAGCCAAGACAAGAGACACAAGATGTGGCGGCTAGCCAGCGACAAACCCCAATGCGGGGAAACCCTTTGATCAAATATTCTTTTATCTTCAATAGTTGAGTAGAGAGAAATAGTAAAAAATCTGAATTCTATAATTATATATCAGCAGTAGCAAACCCTAGATCAGCAAAGTCAAACTTGGTCAAACTAGCTGAAATTGGCCTCTAAAATGCTTGGTCAACTTGTCCTTGAACAGCCTGAAGAAACAACCCTTGAACAGCCCCAAAAGTACAGTCAATTTACATATTTCTGAAGTCAACTACAGCCCTAAATTAGGGCAATCAACACCGGTCAAACCAGAGGTCAAATCACCTCAGTTTTGATGCCAAAAATTGCGGCCTACCTAGGAGAGGAAACCACACCCAATCCACACTTCTGCAAGGTCAACTCTTGGTCAACGCTGATCAAAGAGATGACATGTTGCCCTAGCATCCTTCTTTCTGCGTCTTCCTTGCCCTAGGACGTCTTCCTTTCAGCCACATGTGTGAGAGAGAGAGAGAGGCTTCTTTTAAGCGTAGGAGAGGAAGAGAGAAGATGAGTGAACTAAATTGTCCAAATGAGGAGAATTCTCCTTGTATATATATGCAAACGTTGAGGATGAATAGACGTGATTGTTGGGCTTCTGAGCCTACATAAGTTTGTTGGCCGACCTTGACAATTTGTCCATAATCAAAATAAATTCATATCTCCATAAATACTTATCGGAATCGGATGATCTTTAGATCAATCCTACACCTATCGATGAGAGGAATCTAGGGAAAATATCAAAAGCCATAAATAAGGTGATCCACATGGATTTTGGCCCTAGTTGCCAATTTTAACATATAACCTTCAAGGTGAAGTTCTTGACACGATTCCTGTCAAGCACTAATAAGATTATGGCCTTCCAGACTACAAAGTTTGATGCTTTGTCTAGTCTATCCTGGTCTCTTATCCCATGAAGTGCCATGACGCTCCTCTACTTCCCTCCTCGAAGTTCTCTATTCGACTCCTCTGAGTCTCTACTTCCCATCTGGAAGTTCTCTTCTAGACTCCCTTTGAGTCTTGATTTCCCTCCTGGAAATCCTTCTGTCGCTTGATGAGATGCCCCCTACTCTGATCGTCTTGTGCAACTGCACTGCTAATCCAGGTTCCTCGGCTAGAAACCCTCGGTAACAACTCCTCTGGCCCTGCTCTATCAGGTATTGTTCTGACTACAGTACCTCACCAGCTCCACTCTGCAATATCCTTGCAGCCTTCTAGACCCCAGCAACTACCTTTTTGTGAACTCGTCAACCCTTATCTGCCTCATGCTGGCTCTGCGTCACCCTGGATTGGTCTGCGTCAGCCCTCTGGTCCTCTGCATCAACAACGCTGGCCTCCCTGAGGCTCTATGTTGTTCTCGACTTCTTCTGTGTGGCTCTGGTTGGCTCTGCGTCACACTTCCTTGGCTTCTGTGTTGCTAGAAACATCTTATGTTACCTCGGGACAGCTGATTTCTGCTGCTATTGCTCCACTCGGCTGATGTCTCTTAGTCCTCCTGTGATCTGCAATCACCCTCTGATACCATGTTGAAGTTTCTAAGTTTACTTAATTTAGAAACCCTTCATGCACTTTTTCTTATTTATTCCTACCTACTTGTTAATTTTTCTTTAACAAATTATTTACAAAGTAAATACTGAAAATAAGCACCAGTGCATGCTCAACATATTACAAATCATCAACTAAAAGAAACAAGAACAAACACACCACATGACACCATTATTTTTGGACAAATGTCCCCGGAAAAACCCAATGCGGGAAAACCGGTGCAGCTATCTGAGGGTTTTCTTATTAAGCAATATCAGAGTACAATTTGGGTGCCGAAATTGGCCTACTCAACAGAAAATTTCCTTAGCAGCTATACCTCACAGTTTGAGAGAAATCTCTCGGCTGAAACCCGGAAAATCCTTCCAGTAGCTCCTTAGCACAAAACTGCTCTGCAACCCCAGCGTCTGCCCAATCTGAACTACGTCAGTCCCTCTCTGTCTCACGTTGGTCCTACATCAGCCTTTCTTGGCCTATGTTAGCGCCAAGAGGCCCTACGTCAACTTCCTGGGCCTCTGCATCAGACACGTTGGCCTCTCTGGTGCTCTACGCAGCACTTCGCTACCTCTGCGTGGCCCTGCATGAGCCCTTGCTGGCTCTGCGTCACTCTCCTTGGTTTCCGTGCTGCTCTCCTAGCACAATCTCTGCCTTCTTTGTTTCTCTGTACTCAATGCCCCTCAGCTGCTCTCCTGATCATTGATTCTATCTCTCTTAGCAAACCCCGCTCTAGAGAATAGAATCACTGATCACTCTGGTGTTATCTACAAGTGACCCTAAAGCCTTCTCTTATACTTTTCTTATTGACATCTCAACGACCAAGATTAAGTCCCTAATCAATGGCTAAGATTGGATATGGCTTGATCCATGTATTTTGGACCACTCTAACACAAATTCATATTAATACACATTAATATTTTATTTTCCCTAAGTTTAGACTTAGAGACTCCATTAAAAATATTAATTATTTTAATATCTCCTGGTCAATTTAGAATCTACCCAAACCCTTTTTGGATATTGGAGATCTCATATGCCCCAACCTCTCCACCAAATTTCATGGCTAGATCACATCCGTTGCTACCCCAAATCAACAATTCAACATTTCACATACTGAGGTAAACCCTATATATATCGTATCTTCCTTTCAGAAAGGAGACAATTTTCAACTGAACTGAAGTAATCTCTAATGAGATTTATTTTCATTAGCTAATTATTTGAAAACTCAAAGATTTTTCATGATGGTCTATTTGATGATAGTGATAGTCAAGTACAATATGTTTAATAACATGAATTCTTAAACAGAACCAGAACAATTATGATGTCCAATTTTATGGAGACATAAGATGCCACTTCATTTTTGCCTTTGTCCAAGATAGATTTCTCAAAGAGATTAGATATATGTTGGCTCAATTCAAACCACATAGGTTGACTCAACAAGCACAAGAGTTCTCAAGGGGAAATGGATTGTATATACATTATGACAATAATACATGCATAAGGTTTTATGATTTTCAAAACAGAACCTTGTTACTCTGTTTTTATTCATGATATACATTTTGTTGCAAAAATTATGTAAGTAGTATTGTTCTTGGTCAATTTTATATGACAAGAAAAAGAAGAAATAATTTATTTTACTACCATTTAAGAATGGAGAAGTTATGGTGAAGAATTCTTCACATTTAGAAGATTTATCTAAAACATTAAAATCCTTCAATTCGGAAGACGTTGAATGTGATGTTCTCAATTTTTGTGCTTGCAAAAATCATTTAGGAGTTTTGAAAAAAATTGGAAGTATCTAAAAAGGGAAATATTATTTTGTTAGAGAAGGGAGAAATTGTTATTTTAATGGAATGGCAGCAACATAATATTTTATTGAAGAAAGGGAGGAAAAATATTATTTTAATGGAAAATGGCAGCAAAATAATATTTTATTGGAGAATGAAAGAAAATTATTATTTTATTGGAGAATGACGGCAAAACAATATTTTATTGAGAGAGGCAAATTATTATTTTGTTTAAAATGTAGAAATTTCCACTGTAGATCAACAGATTATGCAGTATACTAAAACACAATACAAGATCTACTTCTACCATAAACTTTGCGGAAGCTTAATCACATATGAACAGTATCAACCAAGAACAGATATAACTGAGAATGAGAAGCAATCACACATAACACAGAAGAAATATGCAGGGGAAAGCAGCAGCCTAAAACTCCATCTATGTATTATCATACAAGTGGAAATATAACCAGTATTACAAAAAGAATCAGCTCAAAAGTTATCTTGCTTTCTCTCGAATACCTTTGCTGCTCCTAGACAATCAAAGGCCTCTATCTAACCTCTGGTCTGCCCTCCAAGCCTCCTATTTCTTTGCCAATTTTGATTGGGGTCCAGTGCAGCCACTTGTGTGAATTGGCCTCTTCACACACTCACAAACATCTGATCCAACTACGTAGTCCTGAAGGAGATAAATCCTCATCACGAATGAGCTTCCTTTATAGGAAAAACATTCATCCAACTGATAGTACACTGTCCCTTCTCTGATCTCAACTGGGTCTCTGTCTGAACTGACATGCATGAGTTATTCATGAGAGAATATTCAGTTATCTGAAGAACACAGTGATATGCAAGCATATATTAACTAACTAAACTTACTTAATTTAAACAAATTGTTTAAATCAATTATAACTGGACTTGACTCAGTTAACTGAGCCAACTAATTACTACTCAAATTAGAACTCATCCTTATCTCTTTAACTGATGGATAAATTCCTCAATTAATAGAGAAATTGTTGCATGTCCCCACATAGACTTCATGTTTGATTTTTCACAACTAATTAACTCATGGTGAATTAATTAATTTATTTTCAAACAGCTGTTAAGTTCAAATTTGAATTTTACTTCCTATTTTTAGTCCAGGGACTGACTAAAATAGGAATCCATCCTAAACTGCTAAAAATAGAATGTTATTTTTAGCACTTCCATTTTTCATTCCTTGTTGCTCAATCCAGCACTGGTACCCAAACTGTTATTTATAGCAGTGCTATTTTTAGCACTTCTATTTTTAGCATTTATTGTTGCCATTTTCAACACTCTCTCTCAACAAGAAAAGCTTCAACCTTGAACCTGATCATGTACCTTTGTAATGTTCTGCATGCAACACTTCTACCAAGTGTGGTTGCTCCAGCAACTCTCGGAACAAAAAAAACTCCCCACTGACCTCTCTGTTGGGCTAGAAACATACTCTGATGTTGAAGCTCTACTTGTTGTTGACAAGTGCTCCCTCTCTGACCTCTGAGCTGCTGCAACACTCCATGCATCTTGCACCATTGCACACCTCTCTGTGCCATCCTGCACTGGTGCAACACTCATGTGCCTCTCGCATCGTTGCAGCCTCCTAGCTCTACACAGTCCTGGGACTCCTGCACTGTAGCTCTCTCTGCTACTCCATCTGCATCTGTCTCTACCCAATCAGTCAGTCCTGCTACTCCTCATCGAGGCTCCTGTAGCAAAGTCGAATCAAAGAGGTTGGGTACCTCAAGGATCCTGTCCCTCCTCTTTGGGACGATCACTCCACATCGCCCCACCTCCTACCTGGAGGTATGGCTGCATGTGATCCCTCTGCCCACCTAGCTCAAAGTTTCACCTACTAGAGGTCTCTGCATGAGTATATATCTCTACTCGATCTCCTCTTGGCTTCTCTAGTTGTGGCTACTCCACAACCTCCTGAAGTTGCTGCACCAATCGTGGCTCCTCCACAGTCATCTAAGACTTCTTCTAGCACTGCATGTTGAGAGGTAATGTACTCTCCCTCTCAACCACCAACTCTCCATTAGTTGCCTTGCTTCTCAAGGCTTTGCATGCACCTTGAACCTCAAGTGCATACAGGTTCTTGACCCGTGAACCGATCTGCTTCACCTGTCTAGTGATGATGTTTCTGAGGAAAACCTTTTCCTTACTGAAGACTACATCATAGCCTTTGTCTTCTAGCATTGCGATCAACACCAAGTTTCTCTTCAGTCCTGGTACATACTTGACATCGGTCAAGGTAAGGCGAGCTCCATGCTCCCCCTGAAAAACAACCGTGCCTACACCTGAGACACTATACTTTTCATCATTACCCATCACTATGAGTATCTGGAGATCTTTCTCCTCCAATGTACTGAACAAACTCTTGTCGCCGGTCATGTGGAAAGAAGCTCCACTGTCAAGAAACCAATCACTTCCCATCATGGATGAAACCATGCATGCGAAGAGTGTGAAATCCAACTCGAACTGTGAAGCAAATGCCTCACCTTCTTATCCTTCCACGGATCCCTTCTTGGATTTCCTCTGTGGACAATTTGTAGCAAAATGGCCCACCTCATGACAATGAGCATCGCACTTTCGATTTGTCAAGCTTCTTCCCACCATGGGAAGAACTAGATTCGTAATGAGAAACCTTCTCCTTCCCCTTCTTCGCCTTACTCCCTAAGGCATAGTTTTCTTCATCCTCCATGGATGAAGAACCATCTCTGGTGCTTCTTCTTATCTCCTCCTGCATCAAATCCAACCAAAGTCATTCCCAATCTGGCAGTTACTCTCTTCCATTAACCGAGTCCTAGTAGCTATGCCAGCTCTTAGAAAGATCGAGGAGTGCAAGACTCACCATGTCATCATCAGCTATCGCGATCCCTACACTTCCAATCTCATCCCTGCATGTGGTGAGCTTATTCAAATACATAGAGATCATGTCGCCCTTTTCACACTTGATTTTTCGAAGCTTGTCTTTCAGTGCCAACTTCCTCTAATCACTGCTATTCTGATATAGATCTTTCAATGTTTTCCACATTGAAAACAATGTCTCCTTCCCATGGAGACTCGAGACTATGTGATATCAAACTCCCTCCAGAAGGATTCTCCTTGCTCTAGCCACACATTTCTTCCATTCAGCCAATTCAACAGCACCAGTTGGCTTGAGGACTTCTTGATCAATGAAGTCCTTTAGACCGTTATCCTCTAGTACTACTTCCATGCGATCCTTCCAGGCTATATAATTTGAACTGCCATCAAGGGCATATTCGAGTCTCAAACCATAGAACGCCATAGGTGAAATAGAGATGTGATAAGAACTCGATTTCTATATTCAAGAATCACAAACTTCAACTTCTCCCTTCTTGTATATTGTTCTTCCTTGATCACATGTGCTCTGATACCATGAAGAAATTCCCATTGTAGATTAACAGATTATGCAATATACTAAAACACAATACAAGATCTACTTCTACCATAAACTTTGTGGAAGCCTAATCACATATGAGTAGTATCAACCAAGAACAGATATAACTGAGAATGAGAAGCAATCACACATGACACAGAAGAAATATCCAGGGGAAAGCACCAGCTTAAAACCCCATCTCTGTATTATCATACAAGTGGAAATATAACCAGTATTACAAAAAGAATCAACTCAAAAGCTATCCTGCTCTCTTTGCAATACCTCTGCTACTCATAAACAGTCAAAGGCCTCTATCTAACCTCTGGTATGCCCTCTAAGCCTCCTATTTCTTTGCGCAATTTTGATTGGGGTCAAGTGCAGCCACTTGTGTGAATTGGCCTCTTCACACACTCACTAACCTCTGATCCAACTACGCAGCCCTGAAGGAGATAAATCCTCATCATGGATGAACTTCCTTTATAGGAAAAATATTCATTCAAATGATAGTACACTATCCCTTCTTTGATCTCAACTGGGTCTCTGTCTGAACTGACGTGCATGAGTTATTCATGAGAGAATATTCAGTTATCTGAAGAACAAAAGTTATATGCAAGCATGCATTAACTAACTGAACTTAATTTAAACAAACTGTTTAAATCAATTATAACGGGACTTGAATCAGTTAACTGAGCCAACTAATTACTACTCAAATTAGAACTCATCCTTATCTCTTTAACTGATGGATAAATTCCTCAATTAATAGAGAAACTATTGCATGTCCCCACATAGACTTCATGTTTGATTTTTCACAACTAATTAACTCATGGTGAATTAATTAATTTATTTTCAAACAACTGTTAAGTTCAAATTCGAATTTTACTTCCTATTTTTAGTCCAGGGACTGACTAAAATAGGAATCCATCTTGAACTGCTAAAAATAGAATGCTATTTTTAGCACTTTCATTTTTCATTCCGTATTGCTCAATCCAGCACTGGTACCCAAACTGCTATTTATAGCAGTGCCATTTTTAGCACTTCTATTTTTAGCATTTCTTGTTGTCATTTTCAACATAAAATGATAGCAAAAAGTCTCAATGAAAAATGGGTTTGTTACCCACCACTAGTGGGTGACCCCTATTGAAGAAAATTTATCCTATATTTGTTTCAACCCGTAGCCAGCATCCCCTTGCAACCACGCGATAGCTCGATGTACCACCATTCTCCACCACTTGAGCCAGCCATTATTTGCCCTCGTCGATTTTTTATGATCGTATGTTTGAAAGCGGGCCTTCCAACCCTGAAGGTATGACTTTTTGTTATGTAATAGGGTGTTTATGTTTGCTTTTATCGGGCACATTTGGACATGGATTAGTGGGGCGATTGGGCGAAAAAAATGGGCTTGGGTTGTACTCTTGTTCCCTTGTCTCAACTTGGTGGTTAACCTTGTTTGGGATCTCCTTTATTAGCTACTAGATTTAGGAATGGCACCACATGGGAAACCCTAATTTTAGTTGTGTGGTCCCACTTCTCGACACCATATATCTCACTCCCCTCCGCACATTATAGCTCCTTTTTCAGACTTTTCTCATTCGGGCCCACATTTTTCCATTGGGTCCACAAGGTGTTAGTCTTCCCCTCCCCTTGTCAACACTTTGGGTCGGACCTAGAATGATGCCTCGGAGGTTGGTGCAGTTAAAAAGAAAGTTAAAAACATAAGTTGGCCACTTACAATAGGAAATGTACCACAAATGCAAAATATGGTCAGGATATAAGAATTTACTGCATGGGCAAAAGTCAAACATGAGTTCTACCCCTTATCATTACGGCCATCACCGTGGTTCATAGGGCCCTTATGTGTGCCCCCTGCATCATTAAGGAACCCATGATTTTCCCACCCTTGGTGGGAAATGAATTTCCCAACCTTTAGGGGGTAACCACTACTTTATCACACACATCATGCTCTCATCCCCTAGAGCTCCGAGCAGTTAAAAGAAGTAAAAATCAATAAAAGGCGAAAGACATATGAATAAGGGTGTAAAAACAAAGGTCTGGGTAACTCATGTACCACAATATCTCCCTCCTACATCCATATACCCAATATTTGGGCTTCCCTTGTTATGGATACCCTTGTGCCATGTCATATGGCTTGGAGCCTTCCTTGTTGCCCCACTTTGTTCCACCATCATTTGACATGACACCTACGACTTGACGAATGTACCATGAACCTATTACTCCCTTGGAAGATGAAACCACCTAATAGGGTCCTTTATTAACCTCTCTTGTTGAGCAAGGAAACACATGTATTCTCTAAATCCCATTTGGAAGGGCATGCCACTATGAAGTGTCCACCTTTGACCCTAGTTAGCAAGCTTATTTACTCAATTACATTAATGGATTGTTGTACTAGAAGGTGAGGAGATGCATTGGATTATACAGGATTTCAAGTGGGTCTCATTTTGGAATTGGTCTCCCTATATAGGGTCTAAGCCCTCCATAGGGCCATAATGGCACTTGTAGAGTGAGCGTTGAGAGCATGTTGTAGTATTCAACAACCCCCCATTTATTTTTATTTTTGTTATTAATAAATAATGGGGACACTTCTTTTATTTTAATAAAACTCTTTAATTTTTAATAAAAATAGGACATTTTTAAGTTTGTTGTAAAATCTCTTAGGCTTGAAAGTTTCCCTCATCAAAACTCATTTATCGGAGGCTCAACCCTTATAATGTTATGGTAAATCAAAATCAATAGGCCCTCTTTTCACAAAATTGATGCATTATCGGAAGGTTTTTATCGGACTCTTATTATTTCTTTTTAAGAAATATACGATAAAATCATTCCCTGTTATGAAACTAGCTCACAAAAAGATAGAAAAGATAGATCAACACCTTAGAATTCAGCCTCTTCAAGGGGGCAACCTCCTTTACATTACACAAATGAATGATTCTTTGATGATTCAAATGACAAAACCTCTTTTCTATATATAGGAGTCTAAGGAGTCACAATATAACCCAGCCAACCTAACAATAATAATATAAAGGCACAAAAATAACAATAGAGGGATTCTATGGGGCACAGTAATAACAATATGGGGACAATAGGGGCACAACAATATTAATAAGAGATATAACTACAATAGTAATGGGGTAATCACTAGTATTATAGGGACCTAACATGCCTCTCTCTTTCAAAAAAGTGTTGTCCTCAATGCTTGAGTAATTCTAGATGCTTTTGTATAAAATTCTCATCCTCCCATGTGGAATCTTCAGTAGATAAGTTCTTTCACTTGATGAGATACTCCGAAATTGATCGATTTCATAGCTATCGAGTTCTTGTTTCTGTGACTATTTCCGGTTCCAATATAATTTTTCCTTCCTTGTCAAGTTCTGGCAATATTGTTTGAACTAGGAGCTTGTCGCATATAACCTTCTTTAAACATGAAACGTGGAAAACCAGGTGCACTCGAGAAGCTGCAGGAAGCTCCAATTTGTATGCCATAGTACCAATATTTTGCAACAACTTGTATGGACCGTGATACTTTGGTGATAATTTATTATCCTTCTTAGCTTGCTCGAGGTACATTTGTTTATATGGTTGTAGCCGTAGGAATACCCAATCACCTACATGAAAACTTCTTTCGCTGCGATGTTGATTTGCTTGTTGTTCCATTCTATTCTGCACCAACACGAGGTTATCCTTTAAGAGTTGGAGGACTTGTTGTTGATGCTCGATGTGATGTTCCACTACTTGAACCTTAGAATTTTCTCTTAAATATGATGTGATGGATAATGGCTGATATCCATAAAGTGCCATAAATGGGGTCATTTTTGTTGCTGTATGGAAGGAAGTGTTATACCACCATTCAGCCAGAGGCAACCATTTAACCCATTGTGTTTGTTTATCAGATACAAAGCAATGAAGATATCCTTCCAAACATTTGTTTACTATCTTAGTTTGTCCATCAGATTGAGGATGATAAAATGAGTTATGAGCTAACTGAGTACCAAGACAAGAAAATAATTCTGTCCAAAAATTTCCAATGAAAATGGGATCTCTGTCACTTACAATAATCTTTGGGTTTCCATGTAGCTTTTGAATTGTTTCCATAAATGCAGTAGAAACTGTACTGGCTTTAAATGGATGTGATAATGCACAAAAGTGTGCATACTTGGTAAGTCTGTCAACTACCACCATGATGACACTCTTTCCCTCAGACTTGGGTAAACCTGTGATAAAATCCATTGAAACCTGCTCCCAAGATTGGCTTGGAATGGATAAAGGTTGTAATAGACTCGAGGTATTAATTGTTTCAACTTTATTTTGTTGGCAAACCAAACATTCTGCCACAAACTTTTGAATATCTGATTTAAGGCCATCCCAAAAAAAATTCTTCTTAACCCTGTGGTAAGTTTTTAAAAATCTTGAGTGCCCTCCTAAGGGAGAAGTGTGCAATTCCATAAGAATATTTTGTTTGAGTTGGGAATTCTTACAGAGGTATAAGCGATCTTTGTACCATAACGAATCATTTCGCCAACTAAATGTATCAGATGTACTGGAATCTTGTTGTAACTTTTAAATAAGTGCCCACACTTCTTCATCATTCTTCCATTCCTGCCTTGCTTCATTTATCCAATCTGGTTAGATAATAGAAATGGCGCACAACAATGCTTCCACATCCTCATCCTTTCTTGAGAGTGTATTTGCCACCACATTTTGCTTCCCTTTTTTGTAGATGATTTCAAAGTCATAACCCAACATCTTTGTGACCCACTTTTGTTGCTCTTCAGAGGATAATCTTTCTTCTAAAAAGTATTTAAGGCTATCATGATCCGTTTCTACCTTGAAGTGTCTTCCCATTAAGTAGGGTCACCATTTCTTAAGTGCATGTAGTATTGTCAACATTTCCTTCTCATAAATGGCTTTGTGTAAAAACTTTCCCTTGATTGGACGACTTTCAAAAGCAATGGGTCTTTCATCTTGCATTAAAATAGCACCAATTCCATTTCCTGAAGCATCACATTCCACAATAAAGGTTTTTTTGAAGTCCGGTGTAGCTAAGGTCGGTGCTTGGCACATTGCCTCTTTAAGATGTTCGAAGGCCTTTGTTGCTTCTGGAGTCCATGAAAATGCATCTTTCTTCAATAATGTTGTTAGAGGTGCTGCTATTCTCCCATAATTTTTAACAAACTTGTGATAATACCTTATCAACTCGAGAAATCCTCGCAGATGCTTTATGGATGTGGGGATTTTCCATTCCTTAATGGCTTTAATTTTGCTAGGGTCTAATTTAACTCCTTCATGAGATACAATATGACCCAGATATTCCACCTCTTGTACTCCAAAGAAACATTTGGATCTTTTTGCATATAATTGTTTATCCTCCAATAGTTGTAGCACCTTGTCAACATGTTCAACATGATCCTTCCAAGACTTGTTGTAGATCAGTATATCATCAAAAAATACTAACACAAATTTACTAAGGAAGGGTTTGAAAATGGAATTCATCAAACCTTGAAATGTAGAAGGTGCATTGGTAAGGCCAAAAGGCATGACCAAAAATTCATAATGACCCTCATGAGTTCTAAATGTTGTTTTCGGAATGTCTTCAGTCTTCATTCTGATTTGATGATATCATGAACGAAGATCCAACTTGGTGAAATAAATTGATCCATGCAATTCATCAATGACAGGAATGGGAAACTTATCTTTAATAGTGAGCTTGTTGAACTCCCTATAATCTGGACACATGCGCCATGATCCATCCTTCTTGTGCACCAATACTACTGGAGCAGAGAAAGAACTTTGACTAGGTTTAATTATACCAGCCTCTAGCATTTTTGCAACCATATGTTCAATTTCACTCTTTTGGGCATAGGGATATCTGTACAGTTTGATGTTTGGAGGAACACTTCCTGGAATAAGATGAATAGCATGATCATGATCACGAATAGGTGGGAGACCTTTGGGAGTCTCAAATACCTTGGAATGATTGTCCAAGACTTTTTAGAGATCTAAAGAAATAGATGATTTCGATGTGGAAACATCTAGCGAACATAATTGTGCAATTACACCTCTTTGTTCCTTTTTTACAAGCTTTGTCATACCATTAGAGCTGATTATCTTTCCTTGTTTCCCTGCAATACCCCTTAATTCAACTTCCTTTCCTTCCACAGAAAATTTCATGAAAATTAAAAGCTATTGTACCCAAGGATTGTAGCCATTTGACTCCTAATACAACATCAGCACCTTCCATTGGAATGGAAAGCATTGGGCTAGTCAATACATATTCTCCCATGGATAGCTTGACATTATGGCACTTTCCAGAACAATTTATTGTTCCTCCATTTGCAACCATCACTTGACACTCTGGTGCTGGATATAGGAAGTAATTCTTTTGCTACCTTACAATGAATAAGATTGTGGGTACTTCCTGAATCAATCAACACTATTACCTTTCTCTTTTTTATTTTTCTTTCTATCTTGATGGTTTGAGTGGTAATTCCCGCCAATGCATTACAAGATATCGTCGGATTCATTTCTTCTTTATCTAGGCTTTGTTCCTGAAGTATATCCTCTTCTTTTGACCTTTCTTTCTCCTTTTCTTCTTCCTTTTCACAATCTATGTAGAATAATTTCTTCTCAGCACACTTATGACCTTTAGTGTATTTGCTATCACAATTGTAACAAAGCCCTTTTGCTCTTTTTTCTTCCAATTTTTGTGGTGTCAACCTTATAGGTTGTGGAAGACTAGGGCCAACAACACTTCCATCTTTATAGTTGTGAGTGGTATGCTTCCTGGTTTCCATAATTTTTCTTTCCATTTTTCTTGCTAACCTGAATGTCTTCTCTAATGAATCAGGTTCCTAAAGGAAAACATCATGTTGGATATTATCCTTTAAAGTCCCTATGAACACATCAATCCTATGCTCTTCTGGAATATTTTTTACCCTTATGTTCAATTTTTGGAACTCTTCAATGTGCTCCATTATTGAACCCTTTTGTTTGAGACTTATCAATTGGCTAAAAAAAGTGTTGCTTTTTGTATCCTCATAATGTGCTGTCAATTGTTCTATAAAAATTGCCCAAGTGATAATTTGTTTACGAGAGCAAAGCCATTGATACCATACAAACTGATTTGGTTCCAAATATAAAGTTGCAATACATAGATTTTGTGTGTTTTGTACATTATTGAGATCGAAAAATTGCTCCATCTGTAATATCCATGTTGCGAGATCCTTGCCATCAAACTTCATCATATCGATTTTTGGAATATGGTGGGTCTTCGAACCAACATTAGAGTCTATGAAATCATGATTAACATTTCTTTTGTTTGCATCATGAGTTTCCTTTAACACCCTTTCACCATTTGTAAGTATTTATTGTAGAAAATTTGTCAAATTTGTCTTCAAATCGGCCATGTCTGTCTTCAAGTCTGCCATGTCTCTCTTCAAATCTGTCTTCAAATCTATCTTCAAATCATCCATCTTAGCTTCCACGCCATTCATCTTAGCTTCCACGCCCTTATCTTAGATTCCACACCATTTATCTTAGCTTCTATTAGCTTTTGTGAGAGTGACATTTGTTGCATTTGGTCTTGTAATTTTGATATATCATGTAGCATTTCTTTCTCGTCTTCATGAGTCATGCTAGAGCTTTCAGGTTGCTTACTAGGTGTTTGCATTTTCTTTCTTCAGGGCATCAGTTACCGATAATAATGCTCTACTATGCCCTTTGAATTCCTTCAAAATAATTTTTCAAACCAAGCTTAAGCAAAAATTTTAAAAAATCTAAACACAATTTTTCACTTTGTAGGAGCTCGATATTGCCTCTGATGTATCTTTGTAATTTCGGATCATCCAGTTCTGAAATTGTGACCTACATTAGCCCACTGTTTCCTCTTTCTAATGCCACTAGTCTGATCCAAATTGGATTCTCCAAGGAAGAGTTATGCCAAATCTCCCACAGTGACCTGATTATAGACTAGTTCAATAGAGTGAACTTGTATGACATGCCACGTGTCCATGTTTCGACCTTTGGCTCTGAAAAATATATACAAGAAACTACAGTCCATTCTCTTTCTTTACCTTCTTATGAAACTTCAATCAGATGCTCAGAGAGAAAGTTAGGATGATTTTCCCCAGGTCACTTGTTTGGAATGTAATTCAGGAGTCTGCAAAAAGACCAACTTCCTCAAATCATATCTCCATAAATGAAGCGTGAAAAGCTCTGAAATTCGGAACCAAGGTTCAATGCGATTTCGTCTCAAATGGGTTTTTTTTTCGCTTCTGAAACATCGCAGAAAAAAAAGTTATAGTGAAAATTCCACGATGACCTATTTGGAGCAACAAAACCCTAGAATCCAGAGCTCTGATACCAAATGTTATGAAACCAGCTCACAAAAAGATAGAAAAGATAGATCAATGCCTTAGAATTCAGCCTCTTCGAGAGAGGCAACCTCCTTTCTATATATAGGAGTCTAAGGAGTCACAATATAACCCAGCTGACCTAACAATAATAACATAAAGGCATAAAAATAACAATAGAGGGATTCTATGGGGCACAGTAATAACAATATGGGGACAATAGGGGCACAACAATATTAATAAGGGATATAACTACAATAGTAATGGACTAATCACTAGTATTATAGGGACCTAACATTCCCCGATAAAACTTTCCTGACAATTAGTTTATTCATTAAAATGATTTTTTACTAAAAGGTTAACATAAGTCACGCGCCCCTTTTTAAATGAATATTATAAGAGTCGTCAGCCCCACAGTTACCACTTGGCATATCTGCGCTTCGCAATATCATAACTTCCTAAGTGTGCCACTTACGATACTTAGCACCTTAGATATCTACGAACTCTGATACCTTCTGTTAGTGCCTAAATCTACCTCACGCTGAGAAAGGTAGGATCGAGGGTAACATCATACCACGCTTAACCTGGTAGCTAGCCCTACCAGGTTGGGAGAGGGCTCTCTCCTCGTCAATCTCAGCAAAATATGATCAATGAAGGCTTGCGATGACTGATGTGAATACTGATCTTAGGCTAGGTATGTGTGCAAAAGAGCTTGATTGAATATAATGATGTTTTGTTGGCTCAAATGGAAAGGAAGATTTGGGTCTGGGAAATAAGGCTCAGTTTTGTAGAGATCACTATGGGGCAAGGTAGGCAGCTAATTTGGCACTTCAAATTGAATGAAATGGAGAGATTTAGATAGGTGAGGAGTTGAAGAGGGCAAGAAAACCTCAGGGATCCTCTTCAAACAGCTGAAAACATCAATAACTAAACAAACCCTAGGTAGAGCATTGCAATTTCATTGGATTCTACCTTTATCCTTGTTTGTTTTAGTTAAAAAGAAGCACGAGAGATAATGGCATACATAAACACATATAAAATTACAATTTACAGGGGGAAACACAATACCAAAGCAAGATGCCACATGAATCCCATAAAGTGCTGCAAACCCTGGTCTATTCCTTAGCCAAAACTGCTGAGATGAGTATACAATGAAGCTCCAAGATTTTCCAAAAGTTCAACTATGCTAATGACTGAAAAATCGCAAGATATAGGCAAACAATAACTCATCCTAGCCTCTAGGGGTCGAGCTCATAAGTTTAGGATCTGTTCCAACTAATTCTAAACTGAGAACTAAAAATTAGGCAATGGAACAACTTGCCTCTAAAAACTAGGGAACTGATTCATTCAGTTGCAAGCTACTTTTTGATAGATGAATCTACCTCCATGAGTGAAAATTTGACATAACTACATCAAGATCCATTAATTTACATTAAATTACATCATAAGTTTGACATTAAGAATGAAAAAAGTCAAACTGTTTAAAACTTAGGCGAAAAACAGAGTATTCTTGGTCAAACTGAGCAAAATTTCCCCAATGCGCCGCGTTGATTTCCCTATGTGTAGTGCCTGTTTGCAGCCACTTTTAGAGGCCTACTCGGTGTCCAAATCTTCTCCAAGTGTGCTTGTTGGAAAGTTCTACCTGTCTACTTTCTAAAACAAGTGGAATTTTTGAATTTGGCCTCCATTTGCCCCTCCAAAACTGAGTTTTCCCAACACTGCTTCCTGTGTGTCCAAATAGAGGCAGAAAGGTCATTTTTGGGTGTTTTTGACCCTTTTGGGGGCTCAAAACTTGTCAAAATTTCTTGGCCATTGGTGAGCATGCATATTTCTTCATGAAAAATCCAAAAATGCTGAGTTTTCCTCATTTGGAGGCCTCCATCAAAAGCGAGCGCCAGGTGGCGCGGCGCATTGGGCAGAAAAACCTGTGTTTTGGCCCAAAAATTTCAAAAATGCAAAAAGTGTCCCAAATTTTTTGAAATTTGGGCTGAGTGTTCTCCATCAAGTGCTGTGTTGGGCCAAGGAAGCCTCAGCCAATATCTGAAGTCTATCTTGCTCCTTTCGCCTCCTCGATGCCCTCTTCAACTTTGCTTTCAAGCTTCTGATTCTTGCCTTGTAACTTTTATTTCTCGCCATGTAATGATAGGCCATATGCCTCAACATTGTTTTCTCCCTGTTGGCCTTCTCTAACAACTTTTCCAAGTGGATATTAGCTCTCTCAAGCCAAGACTCATGATCAGCATTGATTTCTTGTTCAAGTGATGTGAGCTTCACCTTCCTCCTTTTGGCAGCTTGGCGGTTTTCTCGTATGTTTTGCAACTCCATAATGGTTTGCTGATCCTGTAGCTACTTGTTTCTTTGCTCCAAGTACTTTATTATCCACTTATCTCTTTCTAAGTTGAGGGACAAAGCATTGATGTCCGCCTGTTGCTCTTGGATGACCTCCTTGAGCTTTGAGCTTTGTGGGCCCAAATCAGTGTCATCATCCTGAATGAGAATGAAATCGGTCTCCTGCTCACTTGAAGGCCCCTCATCATGTAATGGCCTCTTGCCCTTGTCCTAAACCTATTGTGCTGATGAAGGAAGCAAGACCCCTTCCACCCCGGGTGGAGATAATACTCGCTTTGCTACTGCAAACAACCCTCTAGTGCCCTTTTGATAGGTGACAAACACCGGCACACTAGCGGTTTGTGTCTCATGACCCTCCTACTGATGTGAAGGTCCACCTGTCTCATGAAAAGCTTCTGGAGGTACCTGAGGAGCCGTGAAGAACTCATGAGAAATGAAATCCTCCCATGAAATGTCCTGCAAACCAAGCTGATGCATGACCACAATTTTGATGAGTGCAAAATGATATATACTGTTATACTACTGCTGAGGAGTTTTCTTTTGCACTAGGGTGGTCATCTTCTCAATATTTTTGCACATGAAGTAGGGGAGATTCATCATTCTCACCCTAGTAAAGTGCATCAACAATCTAATATGATAGGCATACAGGCAAGAAAACCGGCCCTCACAACTAAAATACTTAATTATGACTTTCATCAAGGGAGCATATGAGTCTTTCAGATACTGGAAAGGAAAAAATCTGCTGAGATGTCTCAAATAATCGGGCTTGATGTATGGTTCATAATGTTCCCTGTCAATTTGCTGCCTTTTATTCCAATGCTCTCCGACATTAGGAATGTTGGTTGCTAGAGAAATAGATCCTGTTGTCAAGGTGAATGTCACACAAGCTAGAGTGGCTTGGCCATTATGTAGATGAAGCACAAACAACCTGGCCAACTCATGATGGTACTGGACTCTAGCAACCATCTCACAGAACTGATAACAGGATGGTGTTGGAAGCACGTGATAGCATGAGAGCAGGCCTGCAGCTCGGCAAGTGAAGTAGGCTCCTCTCATATATGTTTGCCACCCTTGTGAGGTCTCCTTGGTGCATGCATTTCTGTAGGAGAGTCACTGTGTGTCTCTTCATCTCGGTCATATGAAGGATCAGATTCCATGTTTGCTAATGTGTGAGTTTTCTTGATGAGTATGAAGAGATTTATGGTGTTTTTAGTTTTCTGCCACCAAGGGTAAGAATGTATGAGGGACTGTGGAGGGAGAGGGTATGAGGGGTTTGGGGAATATTATGACAAGTTTTTTGGGAAATAAGGGGTTTAGGGAATAGTATGTAAGCTTAGGGGAAAAAATTAGGGTTTGGGGATGTTGTAGTTAGCATTTGGGAAAATGGAAATTGGGGATAGGGGTGAATGATTTTAGGAATATAGGAATTAGGGAATGAGTGGATGAAACTGAAAAATAAACGGAGGAGTCAAAGAGTAAGGGAGTGATGAAATAGACTTTGTAGCAAAAACATAAATACAAACCCCAGGCAATTGTTTTTGAGTAAAATTGAAAAGAGGTAGGGTTTGATATTTTACACACTAAACCACCATAAATTATAAGAAAAACTCTTTCACTAGCAAGGGAAGAACTCTAGACTCACTTGCACACCATAGGATTGAGCAATTTTGGAAATTTGAGGGAGTTTATGGTGAAATCGAGCTTGCAGCTCTATGCGCCACACCACAAACCCAACACATCGCACCCTTTATATGCACCGCACCAGTGTATTTTTTACATTGTGGAGGGCGGCCCAATGCACCGCGCCTCTCACCCAATGTGCCGTGCCCACGAACTTGCACAGTTTTGCTGCAATTTTGCTCCCTTTGTTCAACACGGCCTTCTCTTGCTCAATCTTTCTTCTTTGAATGCAAATGAGCTTTTTGAATCATGAAAAATGATTTATATACAAGAGCTTTTGATTTTTCATTCATAAAACCCACTTTTGTAATGTTTGCATTGTGACTTACTTTTTCAACTCTGTTTTTTGGGCAGTTTACTTTATTTGTGCCTTTGATGAACTGAATGACTTGATTTTTTGTTTGCCTTGCAGGGGATGGAGTAGCTGAAGCTTGGCAAGGTGACCAGGGTTGCCACTGAAGTTTTTTACATATGAGAGAACTGAAATTACACCAATTTATACAATAAAAACCTAAAATACTCTGTTTTTCCTCAAAATAGGGTTTTGAGGAAAAATACATTTCTGAGCAAGTGATTATGAAATTGGTACTGGAACTTTGTTCAACCTCCTCATGCGCCTGTTGATCGTTATTTGACATTTTGAAGAGATTTTTGATGAAACCCTAGACCTAATGAAACTGAAACCCTAGAAATGACTCTTGCAAATTTAAAGACAAAAAGTGACTGCAGATGATCTTGATGAATGGAAATGGGCCAGTAGGTAAAGGACATGAGGGAAAATGTACAACAAGCCACTACCGTCAGATGATCCATGCTCCTAATGGAATGCAGCTGACTGAGCGAGACACCTAATATGCAATGCAACAAGAGAATTTGATCTCTAACGAAGGGATGAAGATACCGACACTAACATTGGCTCCAATGGGGATGGTAGCTCCTTGGAGGTGCCAAGAACTACAGATCTCTGGGAAAGTAGGTAGTTCCTTCGTCCATTGGGCTATGGAGTCAATAAATTCGATAAACCAAAACCAGACTCTTGACTCAATTTCAAGACTAAAATCTGACTCAAAACTGACTCAATTTCAAGACTGAAATTGACCGAAAGACCTGACTCAAACAAACCAAACCAAAACTGAAATCAAACCTAAGTTTTATAGCCTTCACCTCGGGCCCAAAACTGAATGAATGACGACAGTACACACTGACTTTGCAACTATCTTGAAATTGACTAAAACAAAAAATGACTCAAGACTTACTAAACTGAAATAAGTACTTACAAAGCTTTTTAATGGCAATAGACCATCAAGATTTGAGGGCTTCAAATCATGATGACAACCACCTGCCTACTGATAAAATATGTACAATCATTTAAAGTGGGCCTTCCAATGTAACCAATCCAACAGATGGCTACTCACTGAAATTCTGCTCTCACTTTCGCCGAGCGGGTAGAGCGATGTACATGTAGGAAACTCACAATAACAACTGAAACCAAGGCTTGCGCTAATGAACTAGGAAACATTCATCTTCTCTAATGCTTGCAAAAGAATGCCGAAGGGATCTTGAAAATCCTGAAGCACTAGCTTGTCTTAAGATCCAGTAACAAAAATACAAGTACTCCCTTCATTCTGATCTGAAAGAACAACTGGTTGCTTAGTGATAGGAAGGCACAGAGAGGTATAAGCTTCTGCCATCTAAGTGTTAGTTGTAAATTCCTTGACCATGAGAAACTCTGACTCGAATTCTGGCACACTGTGTCTCTCAGGCTCACATTCCTCAATTTCATGGTCTAGGTCATTCTTAAACATAAAACAATCTTCAAGATTATCAAACATGACAACCTTATCATCTTCATGAAATGAAATATTATCTGTTTGCTGATCTATAAATATAATTTCAAGACTGTCATCATTTTCGAAAGAGGAAGAAGTTTCACCAACACCTTCTCGACCATGTGCACACTACAGACATGCATTAGCTTGGGCTGTAACTTGACCTTTCAGAAATTGATCTATCTCATCTTCAGATAGAGGAGATAATACTTTTTGTTTTCGTTTGCTCAAGCGATCATTATCTTCTTGAAATAACATTTCAAAACATGAAAAACTTGACTGACAGTCCTCAATTCCCTGATCTTTTGAATTTTGAAAACATTGTAGATCATCTTCATATGACATGGCAATCAAATTATCATTTACCATTGAGTTATTGAAAGAAGATTTTTCACTTACTTGAACAAAGAGCTCATCTTGTTTTTCATAAAATGACTGGATTACCTCCTCATGAAGGCTTTGTTCTAATGAAATGAGAACACTTGGATCAATAACTTTGTCTTTTTCATTCATCTCAACAGTAGAGCTCTCCTTCACGGGATTTAGAACAAGGTAGTCTTCATCGTCACGATCTGAATCTAGATCTGAAATAGCCAACCTGATTTTATCACAATCTGAGATTGAAACTTGACTTTCCTGCATACTGTTTTCTTCTATGGACAGATCTGAAATAAAACCTTCTCTTTCATCATTTTCCATTGTACTAAGATCTTGATCCTGCTGCAAATTTTCCTGAGCATCTTGATAAGTATCCTTTTTATGCTGCTGAAATGGATTTTCATACAGGGCTTCCATAATCTCATCATCCATGAAATCATCATCTTCATACACTTTCTCAAGACTTTCTATAAAACTATAAACATGTTTGCAACAGTTCTGAACTAAATTTAATGATGGATAAGATTCTTTATACCTTGCAAAGAACATGGCATGAAAATCCTTTAAACAGTAAATACAAGCAGGCGAAAAACTTTCATACCAAGATCGGGCTTCACCTTCCAGAGTGGCCGTGAATATCTTCATCAAGCAATCTTTAGGAATATCAACCTTCAACTTGCAAATATGTATGTGAAATCTAACCAAATGTAAAGCAGCATCATTCCTATCATCATCTTTAAACATAGGAAAATTCCTTTGCCAATTTACCTTCGGAATTTTATTTGGAAAACCTGGAATGTGATCTCGGCTCATGGGAGCATACCTTCGATCCAACGAAACCATTTTGATAACAATGAATTCACCAAGAAATTCTTCAGGCTACTGTTTTTTGAAGAGTAGAGTCACCATAAAAAGTCTGAACCTTGGAATTTTCGACACTGAAGTCGCCAGGTGAATGATTTCAACCTTGCAGTGTCTGATCGTTGTCCACCATCAACAATCAGATCTGAACTTGATTACATTTTACTGACGAAACCAGATGTTCAGTTCATAAACTAGACTAGAGATTGACTGAAGTAGCATTCATCTACTTTTGCTAATGCAAAGCAAGAGCGTTTCGAAGGCTACCTGGGTAACTTCAGGCTCCGTCTGTGGTTTATAAAGCAAACAACAAGCTTTTTTCCCCATTATGGTTGCCACTATGTTAGTGCCTAAATCTACCTCAGGCTGAGAAAGGTAGGATCTAGGGTAACATCATACCACGCTTAACCTAGTAGCTAGCCCTACCAGGTTGGGAGAGGGTTCTCTCCTTGTCAATCTCAACAAAATATGATCAATGAGGGCTTGAGATGATTGATGTGAATATTGATCTTAGGCTAAGCATGTTTGCAAAAGAGTTTGATTGAATATAATGATGTTTTGTTGGCTCAAATGGAAAGGCAGATTTGGGTCTGGGAAATAAGGCTCAGTTTTGCAAAGATCTCTATGGGGCAAGGTAGGCAACTGATTTGGCACTTCAAATTGAATGAAATGGAGAGATTTAGATATGTGAGGAGTTGAAGAGGGCAAAAAAACCTCAGGGATCCTCTTCAAACAACTGAAAACATCAATAACTAAGCAAACCCTAGGTAGAGCACTGCAATTTCATTAGATTCTACCTTTATCCTTGTTTGTTTTAGTTAAGAAGAAGCAAGAAAGATAATGACATACATAAGCACATATAAACTTACAATTTACAGGAAGAAACACAATACCAAAGCAAGATGCCACATGAATCCCATAAAGTGCTGCAAACCCTGGTCTATTCCTTAGCCAAAACTGTTGAGATGAGTATACAATGAAGCTCCAAGCTTTCCCAAAATTCCAACCATGCTAATGACTGAAAAATCACAAGATATAGGCAAACAATAACTCATCCTAACCTCTAGGGGTCGAGCTCATAATTTTAGGATCTGTTCCAACTAATTCTAAACTGAGAACTAAAAATTAGGCAGTGGAACAGCTTGCCTCTAGAAACTAGGGAATTGATTCATTCAGTTGCAAGCTACTTTTTGATAGATGAATCTACCTCCATGAGTGAAAATTTGACATAATTACATCAAGATCCATCAATTTACATTAAATTAAACCATAAGTTTGACATTAAGAAGGAGAAAATTCAAACTGTTTAAAACTTAGGCAAAAAACAGAGTATTCTTGGTCAAACTGAGCAAAATTTCCCCAATGCGCCGCGTTGATTTCCCTATGTGTAGCGCCTATTTGTAGCCACTTTTGGAGGCCTTCCTGGTGTCCAAATATGCTCCAAGTGTGCTTGTTGGAAAGGTATGCCTGTCTACTTTCCAGAACAAGTGGAATTTTTTAATTTTTCCTCCATTTGCCCCTCCAAAATTGAGTTTTCCCAACACTACTTCCTGTGTGTCCAAATAGGGGCAGAAAGGTCATTTTTGGGGTGTTTTTGACCCTTTTGGGGGCTCAAAACTTGTCAAAATTTCTTGGCCATTGGTGAGCATGCATATTTCTTCATGACAAATCCAAAAATGCTAAGTTTTCTCATTTGGAGGCCTCCATCAAAAGCGAGCACAAGGTGGCGCGGCGCATTGGGCAGAAAAACCTGTATTTTGGCCCAAAAATTTCAAAAATGCAAAAAGTGTCCCAAATTTTTTGAAATTTGGGCTGATTGTTCTCCATCAAGTGCTGTGTTGGGCCAAGGAAGCCTCAGCCAATATCTAAATTCTATCTTGCTCCTTTCTCCTCCTCGATGCCCTCTTCAACTTTGCTTTCAAGCTTCTGATTCTTGCCTTGTAACTTTTATTTCTCGCCATGTAATGATAGGCCATATGCCTCAACATTGTTTTCTCCCTGTTGGCCTTCTCTAATAACTTTTCCAAGTGGATATTAGCTCTCTCAAGCCAAGACTCATGATCAACATTGATTTCTTGTTCAAGTGATGTGAGCTTCACCTTCCTCCTTTTGGCAGCTTGGCGGTTTTCTCGTATGTTTTGCAACTCCATAATGGTTTGCTAATCCTCTAGCTGCTTGTTTCTTTGCTCCAGGTACTTTATTATCCACTTAGCTCTTTCTAAGTTGAGGGACAAAGCATTGATGTCCGCCTATTGCTCTTGGATGACCTCCTTGAGCTTTGAGCTTTGTGGGCCCAAATCAGTGTCATCATCCTGAATGAGAATGAAATCGGTCTCCTGCTCACTTGAAGGCCCCTCATCATGTAATGGCCTCTTGCCCTTGTCCTGAACCTGTTGTGCTAATGAAGGAAGCGAGACCCCTTCCACCTCGGGTGGAGATAATACTCGCTTTGCTACTGCAAACAACCCTCTAGTGCCCTTTTGATAGGTGACAAACACCGGCACACTAGCGGTTTGTGTCTCATGACCCTCCTGTTGATGTGAAAGTCCACATGTCTCATGAAAATCTTCTAGAGGTACCGGAGGAGCCGTGAAGAACTCATGAGAAATGAAATCCTCCCATGAAATGTCCTACAAACTAAGCTGATGCATGACCACAATTTTGATGAGTGCGAAATGATATATACTATTATACTACTGCTGAGAAGTTTTCTTTTGCACTAGGGTGGTCATCTTCTCAATATTTCGGCACATGAAGTAGGGGAGATTCATCATTCTCACCTTGATAAAGTGTATCAACAATTTGATATGATAGGAATACAGGCAAGAAAACCGGCCCTCACAACTGAAATACTTAATTATGACTTTCATCAAGGGAGCATATGAGTCTTTCAGATACTGGAAAGGAAAAACTCTACTGAGATGTCTCAAATAACCGGGATTGATGTATGGTTCATAATGTTCCTTGCCAATTTGCTGCTTTTTATTCCACTGCTCTCTGACATTAGGAATGCTAGTTGCTAGAGAAATAGATTTCGGTGTGAAGGTGAATGTCACACCAACAAGAGTGGCTTGGCCATTATGTAGATGAAGCACAAACAACCTGGCCAACTCATGATGGTACTGGACTCTAGCAACCATCTCACAGAACTGATAACAGTATTGGTGTTGGAAGCACGTGATAGCAAGAGTGCAGGCCTGCAGCTCGGCAAGTGAAGTAGGCTCCTCTCATATATGTTTGCCACCCTTGTGAGGTCTCCTTGGTGCATGCATTTCTGTAGGAGAGTCACTATGTGTCTCTTCATCTCTGTCATATGAAGGATCAGATTCCATGTTTGCTAATGTGTGAGTTTTCTTGATGAGTATGAAGAGATTTATGGTGTTTTTAGTTTTCTGCCACCAAGGGTAAGAATGTATGAGGGACTGTGGAGGGAGAGGGTATGAGGGGTTTGGAGAATATTATGACAAGTTTTTTGGTAAATAGCGGGTTTAGGGAATAGTATGTAAGCTTAGGGACAACAATTAGGGTTTGGGGATGTTGTAGTTAGGATTTGGGAAAATGGAAATTGGGGATAGGGGTGAATGATTTTAGGAGTATAGGGATTAGGGAATGAGTGGATGAAACTGAAAAATAAATGGAGTCAAAGAGTAAGGGAGTGATGAAATAGACTTTGTAGCAAAAACATAAATACAAACCCCAGGCAATTGTTTTTGATAAAAATTGCAAAGAGGTAGGGTTTGATATTTTACACACTAAACCACCATAAATTATAAGAAAAACTCTTTCACTAGCAAGGGAAGAACTCTAGACTTACTTGCACACCATAGGATTGAGCAATTTTGGAAATTTGAGGGAGTTTATGGTGAAATAGGGCTTGCAGCTCTATGCGCCACGCCACAAACCCAACGCGTCGCACCCTTTATATGCATCGCGCCAATGTATTTTTTACACTGTGGAGGCGGCCCAATGCACTGCGCCTTCTCTATGCGCCGCACCTCTCACCCAATGCACCGCGCCCACAAACTTGCACAGTTTTGCTGCAATTTTTCTCCCTTTGTTCAACACGGCCTTCTCTTGCTCAATATTTCTTCTTTGAATGCAAATGAGCTTTTTGAATCATGAAAAATGATTTATATACAAGATATTTTGATTTTTCATTCATAAAACCCACTTTTGTAATGTTTGCATTGTGACTTACTTTTTCAACTCTGTTTTTTGGGCAGTTTACTTTATTTGTGCCTTTGATGAACTGAATGACTTGATTTTTTGTTTGCCTTGTAGGGGATGGAGCAGCTGAAGCTTGGCAAGGTGAACAGGGTTGCCACTAAAGTTTTTTACATATGAGAGAACAGAAATTACACCAATTTATACAATAAAAACCTAAAATACTCTGTTTTTCCTCAAAATAGGGTTTTGAGGAAAAATACATTTCTGAGCAAGTGATTATGAAATTGGTACTGGAACTTTATTCAACCTCCTCATGCACCTGCTGATCATTATTTGACATTTTGAAGAGATTTTTGATGAAACCCTAGACCTAATGAAACTGAAACCCTAGAAATGACTCTTGCAAATTTAAAGACAAAAAGTGACTGCAGATGATCTTGATGAATGGAAATGGGCCAGCAGGTAAAGGACATGAGGGAAAATGTACAACAAGCCACTACCGTCAGATGATCCATGCTCCTAATGGAATGCAGCTGACTGAGCGAGACACCTAATATGCAATGCAACAAGAGAATTTGATCTCTGACGGAGGGATGAAGATACTGACACTAACACCTTCATCCTCTGATATCTAACATATCTGATATTCGTCTCATACCACAAGACCTCTGATATTCTCGTCTACAGCTATTATTGAGACTTTCAAATCGGGGGCTTGTTCTTTAAACTTCCAATATGCCACCTCCGATATAGAAATCCCAATATCACTTCCCACCTCTACTTATAGTTGTTACTTCTTCAAATATCCCTTATCAGAAGTTACCAATATTGTAACTTTTTAATGCATCTCTATTTAGTTCCTCCCATATTTTTCTTCCGATATGCTGATGTGGGCAAACCCATGTGAATTCACATTTTAGCATTTAATATTTTAAAGTGGTGAATTTATAGTTTTCGAGATTATAAACATCCTCATTCATTGCAATTCGATTCTATCATAATTCGCTCTTAAAGACGGAGATTGTTGTGTAAAATTCGTTATTTGTGTTAAGCCTTTCATCTGAAAAAGTTATTGCTCGGACTGTGTTTTCCATTACAAGCTAATCATAACCAGCGTTACTTTGAAGAAATGTCTAAAGTAGCAAAAGAAAAGAAGAAACTTGCTACTCAGCAGTAATCTGCTGCTTCTCCAACTGAAAATGCCGATATGCCCGAATTATTTTCTGACGCAATTTGTTCTCTAGATTTTGGAAGTGCCTCTTGGGAATCTATCTATAAACTATTTGAGGATGAAGGACCCAGGGTCACACAAAGAACAATTACAGCTGAGGATTCTACCCTAGTCTCCAATACTACTTACAATGATGTGGCCAATTCATTCTTGCATAGGATTGCAGCCCAGCCCAAAATCCTTCCTTATACGAACATGGTTTGATGGGTCGTTGACAACTTGAGCATTGCAAAAAGGAATTTCATGACATAGAAGCATACAGTCATTGGATCATTCACCGGCAATGATTTGAGTGCAATGTACCATTTTCCAAAGCCTCAGTGCAAATATAACAAACAGTTTGTGGAGAAATTCATGAGTGAACACGACCATGCATCAGAGCCTATTAGGGCATGGAGAAGAGATCCTAACAAGCATAAGCAAGAATAAAAGGGTATGTATGCAGTTGACTCTCTTGCTAGTCCCTATTGCCAAATAGCCGCTATGATGTGTAGACTCTTTGCTTACTCTAATACACATAATTTTTCTGATCAATAGACACCACTGATTGATGGAGCTTTAGAAGGTTATATCTTTGATTGGGTAAATATATTGTCAGATAACATAGTTACTCATCTCCTTAATTTTAGGAGTAAGTGTAAGTTTTCAAAAAATATAATTCCTTCCTTTTACATGAGTGCCTACATAATGGAATGTTGGAAATAATACTGAGAGGGGGGGTGAATCAGTATTATCAAGTTCTTTTAATAAATCTTCCTTATTTATTCTTTGAATTATTTTTTCATGTCAGTACCATAAAATAATGAGCATGAACAAAGAAAACAGATAGTCACACCAAAGAACACAAGATGTAAGGTGGAAACCCAATGTGGGTGAAAACCACCTGCTGCAATATGTCTCTATCTTCTTTCAAATTAGAAACTCCTTTTACAATGGTTTTGTACTGGTGCAGTCCTTTACCAGTACGCAGGCTGCAACCTGCAGAGAGCTACAACTCTCTCTCGTTTTCCAGTCTCTCCTGGAAGGGAGATACAACCCCCTACTTCTTTTCTTTCAAGGACCACTTTTCATAAATTTTCAAACTGGATCCAAGAACATCAAAAACCCATCAACTACACTTGCATCATCAATCTCTTATTTCACCAAAGCCAACCCGCATACAGATCTGCAAATATTTCCTTATAACTTTGCAGTTGTTACATCAGACATACCCAGATCATAACATGTGTAAAATAAAACATGCATCAATAATTCAGACCCAGATTATTAGATTTATAGATCAAGCGTATGCCACATATCACAAATCAAAATCATATAGAGATACCACTATTCCAGCCTTAAGATTTTGACCCATCAATAGAACTTATCCTTCTCCTTACACTTAGGTTCCTTCGTCATTCAGATCCAGATCTGCACCAAAACCCAATCACAATATTCCAGATCTAGCACTTTATCAGATATTCGATAATTCAGAAGATGCTTTGCCAAATGATCTCCTTCCTCTTTTATAGTCTTAGGCCTTTCACAATACTACGGGCCAAAACCATAGGATCAAAAAAACTGTTGGACTAATACCATGAACCAACCATGAAAGTATGTGAGATCAACACTTTTGGATGCAATACCACGGGCCAAAACCATAGGATCAAAAACTGTCGGACTAATACCATGAACCAACCATGAAATTGCGTGAGATCAACACTTTTGACGAGGTGCCATGGTCCAAAACCATAGGTTCAAATACCAAGGACTAACTACCATGGACCAAAGGTAAGTTCTCCAACATATACACGCTTTTCCTTGCATGAAAGTGCGTACCATGGTCCAAAACCATAGGTTCAAATACCAAGGACTAACTACCATGGACCAAAGGTAAGTTCTCCAACATAAAAGTGCGTGAACTTTTCTCTACATGAAATAAACTTTTCTCAGCATAAAAGTGCGTGAACTTTTCTCTACATGAAATAAACTTTTCTCTGCATATAAGTGCGTTAAATTTTCTCTACACTATAATTTATTATCTGAGATGAGTGGGTTGCCATCAAGTACAACATATGTATCATAATGCCAACGCCCTGTGTTTCACTATGGACTTCACCTCTATGGGGTGGAAGTGGACCTTAGAAGACCCGACCCCTATCCACATATATCATGATATTCTTTGGGACTCAAAGTATCAGCCTCATTTTTATAAAATCTGTCATGGAGTAATGTTGCCTATTTACCAAATCATTTTTGATAAGAGAACTCTTAGGATTTCCCAGTTGACGAAACTAACTTCCTCCGGGTTGGAAACTAGTTCGGTGAGGAGTTATTTACCTATTTCTAAGTCTTTGGTAGTCTTGCTAACCCCCATGTCTTGCCTCTATATGTCCCTGACAAGCTTCTTTCCCGAGAAATAGCATACCAGACCATAGGGAATGGTATTTCAAAAGTCTTAAAGGAGTCTAATAAGAAAATGTGGTATGTTTTTCCTCTTCAGTGCGGTATATATGCTTTGGATAATTTCAAGCATGCAACCGTTGAAATTAATGCTATCCTAGAGTTCAATTTCCCCACCATTCCTGTTAATTTTAGGTATGTTCTATGCTAGAGCAATTTATTTAAATTTTCACAGTGAGCAATCACATCAACATTACGATAAACTGCAGATAGAACATAAATATAAAACGCAGAAGACAAGCCAAGACAAGAGGACACAAGATGTGGCGCAAGCCAGGGACAAACCCCACAATGTGTGGGGAAACCCTTGATCAATTCTTCTTTTATGTTCTTCAAAGTTCAGCAGAGAGAGAGAGAGAGAGAGATAGTACATTTACAACAAAAGTCAACACTTTGACTTATCTAGATCTAGCATAAATCATTTCGTATAACGATGAGATCAGTTGAAGACATTCTGCTTCAACTAATTCTCAAGGTGACTCCTTCACCTATCATTGTGTTGCATTTGGTCTTATAGTTGCACCACTGCACACTGCACCATGCTATACTAATCATGATTATCATCATGTTGCCCATGTCCATGATCTTATCCATCATCATGCTTCATGCTGCCCATGCATCATATCAAGCTTCATGCTACCCATGCTGCCTATGCATCATATCAAGCTTCATGCTGCCCATGCTGCCTATGCATCATATCAAGCTTCATGCTGCCCATGCCTACATTCATCATGATGTTGTCCATGGTTCATGCAACATTGTGCTATCCATGATGCAAATATCATTTACCTTTGACAACGGATTGTGTTTATGTCTGCGCGTATAGTATCCATGTTGTGCGTATACCATGACGCTCATGATGCTCTACATATACATAACAGCGTATATGTCAATGTCGGCGTATACCATGATGCTCGGCATATACATAACAACATATATGTTAATGTCTGCGTATGCCATGATGCTCTGCACATACATAACCTATGTTAATGTCTGTTGTTGGAGAGGTAAATCCCCTCTGCGGACAGAGGCGATCCCACTAGCCCAAAATGGGTCTAGCAACAATCAATTAACGCTATCATGCAAGTTCCTAGTTGCAGATTGAAAGTGGATTATGAGAACCAACCTGGAGTCCAACGTTAATGTCGTAGAAGAGTTGATACTCCCGTTCCCTTGCTTCGGCAGGTCACAATCCTCACGATCTCCACGAACGGATACCTGCACATGCAAAGAACGAAGCTAATACAAGCATAAAATCCACTAAAATACAACTATATATCAGTCAGAAAGGAAATAGATCAAACATTATCATAATGAACAGTAAGATCGGAACCATAATGATAGTCATTTATTAATGAATAATCAACAGAGAAAGATACAACCAAGGTTCTGACGTTGAACCTCTCCTCTGACTGGGCGAGCAGCTATGTATGTCTTGCAATAGACCTTCTCTCTCTCAGACTTCCGGCAGCATGACCTCCCTATGCTTCAAGACTCTTATTATCACTCAAGGCAAGCATTATCACAACTAGCATTACTCAAAAACTAGCTGGTCAAATGCATGAGGACAGACTTTTATAGATGGAGAAGGGGAGGAAGATACAATGCATTAGGACACCCATTATGGATTGGCATTATCTCCAAAAAGCCGTTGTGGATAGATGTCAAGGATAGATGATGACTCTCGACATCTAGAAGATGAGCTTTATCCTCAAAAGACTTCATGACTTGAAGGGAAGAAACATCTGGGCGCGCGTTTGTCAAAAATCTTTACCAAACTTGGTTGGCGCGGGTGTTGTTCTAAGACAGAGCGCCAATGGTCGCACCCACTTTTGAGGATCTCATTGATTGGCGCGGGTAGTACATTGTGGACCCGCGCTAATGGAAAAAGGGCACTTTTCAGGGATATTTTGTAGGAGGTGTCTTCAGGGAACATGAAGTACATACTTAGGGGAACATAATGCAAGTGTTTTTAGGTTATGTCACTGCTCACAGGTCCCGGAATGAGTCCTCCAAAGTACGGGAAAGGGGTAACAGGGACGGTGACCAATGGTGACAAATTACTGTGTAACAGATGCCCCCTAAAGCATGAGGCCCGAGAGAGAGAGAGGGGTGAAATGCTTTACAAGAACACATGTAGCTGCCGCCGAGAATCTGCATCGAGAGATACAACTGATAGCTCAAGTACATGATATATGTGGTATGGTCGCAGCCATCCATAAGAGAGTACATAGTAATCTAGATCCATAGTATGGGCGCAGCCATCTGGTTAGGATCAATGAATTGACTCAGGTATGGTCGTAGCCATCCAGTGAATGAGTCATGTAACAAGAATTACGCCTGGATTACAACAGACAAAATCTAGGGTCTTGCGCTCCATCTCGACCCGAACAAAAGTACAAGTTCAAGCATGCGAATATATGAGCTGAAGTCGAACATGCATGAACATCGTCTGATTACCAGTCAATAATGAGAACTGTTAACAGACGCGAGAGGTACCACCAATAATGACAATGGCCCTCAAGGTACTATAGGTACAATCTACGGCATGCGAATTAGTGATCTGGTGTCGAACACCCGTAGAATCATTCGATCAGAGGCCAATGATGAAAACCTCACGTCGAACACGAAGAACCTGCCATTAAGGCATGCAGGCTCCAAGGCACCTGAAGGGAGTCTCTAGATCAGCTTCCTGGATAATGAGCTGAAGTCGACAGGAAGTGACCTTGATCGAAGGTGGGCCATAATGTTTCCCACATCATCGACACAAGACAGAGAGATAATGTTGTGAATCAAGATTATGTGAGCTATCAGGGGGAGGTTGTTTCTTTGCAGAGGTCAACTTCTCTTGAACATATCGGCGGCATGATAGTGGAATTGGCAGTATTTGACATCAATGGATCAGAGGTCATGGTAACAAGGCAATGAGCAGATGAGAGGTCAAACAGGATTACCCAAATCCACGGAGGCAAGTGAAAAATGAGATGAGATATCCCCACCCAGACACGAAAGCAGAGAAGTGCCATGTTCAAGAGCGACATACTGCTGACACGACAATAATTATGGTTCCATTTTTCCCCGCCATTTCTGGCGAGTACCCCAATTATTTTTAACAAGCTTGATGGGGATAGCATATGCTTGTGGTGCGTCATTTCGACAGAATCCGATGTCATCAGGTTTTAACGAGTCTGACAAAGGAAGAACTCGGCGTCTTTTCATGTTTAGAGAGTTTGAAAAGACAGCAGAAAAGGAAACTCCAAGGGTGTCCTTTTTCGTAAAGTTGTGTCTCTCGAGCCCGAAAAAGTATAAAACAATGCTCGAAAGAACCGCCCGACCATTACGATCAAGGAGTACTTTTCATAAATAGTGATTTCGACCTGAAAAAGTAAAAAAAGCGATCAAAACCACGTCGTTTCGTAACCATTAACGAGTCTGAAACGACAAAAACCCGGTAATCTTTTTATGTTTTAACGGTTGACAAAAAGAACTTAAAACGACCGCCCCTTATTAACGTTTAACGAGTCAAGAGGAGTAACTCGGCAATCTTTTCGTCTTTAAATGGTCAGAAAAGAGCTGAAAGCGGACCTTAAAGTAACCTTTTCACATGTTTTACCGAGCTTGAAAAAGTAGAAAAAGGAGCTCGTTTCGTTGCTTGAGTTGCACCAATCCCTGTCATCATACCAAAAACAGCGTAAAACCCATTTTGACACAAATATATTCAAAAATACCCCAAAAAATAATATTTTTAATGTATTTTTAGGTCAAAAATGCTATAAAATAGTGAAATGGTAAAAAACAAATTTACTTTTCACTTTTTACCTTGTGAGTTTACCATTGGAGGGTTTTGGGTGCGAACTTCAACCGTTGATTGCGATCAATCCAGGAGAGCAATCGAGCTGCCGTCAGGAGCAAGTAAGAGGTCTTGTCCTTAGCTTCATTTTCATTCCATTTTTTCAGTTTTTCATCCACAGATGGATCCCATGCAAGGGGATTTGCAAAATTTAGGGTTGCGCCATTGGCGCGGGTTTCCCGCTCGGGATCGCGCCAATGGTATTATTTTCCAAAAGGGGGCGCGACATTGGCGCGACTGTTTTGAAAACAGTCGCGCCAACCGCGTGACCTAATTTTCCCATGGATTTCACCATTGATTTTGCAATTTTCTTTTAATTATGGTTTCACCAATGATCTAATGATGGTGTTTTCAACTTTGTGGTTGCAGGGATTCATCAAAATGGTTGTAGAATGGAGAGAAAGAGAGCATGATGCCATAGATGCCATGGCATTAGAGGATGAAGCCTGCATGGATGCTTTGAGGGACTGCGGCTTAAAGAAGTTTTTCCTCACCTCCTATTTGCGTGCACAACCTGAGCTACTACGATTCATCGTGGATGCTTGGGACACAGAGGATCAGGTATTCCGCCTGAAAGATCAGACATTGGAGCTGGATGTTTCCGATGTCTATTTTATCACTGGATTATCGCGGAGAGGTGCACGACCCATCTTGACCGGAAGTAGGCCTTCCGGGGAAAAGATGGGGGAGGTGATGGAACGGGTTTGCCCTGGGGCACAGTTTGGATCAAACAGTGCCAAGGTAGATATTGTCACAGTTCCAGACCTAGTGCTACGAGTGATACTATTCACTATCACACGGACGGCTGGGGTACAGGCGCCCCATGAGGCCAGCAAGAATCATTTACTGCTGGCAACCGAGTGTCTCAACCCTACTCTGTTTGACTGGGCCACAGCAGTGACTACAAACATCAAGAGGCAGCTTACGAAGTGTAAGCGCGGGGGCAACAAACAGTTTGGGTATGGATCCATTGTGGTATCCTTCTTCTTGGAGCGACTGCCGATTTTTCGGATTCAGGGAGGGATAGTGGCAGATCCAGTGCCACGGGAACCGAGGTTGACTCGATGGGCAGCACTCATGCCCAGAGGAGGAGGGGGCCAGCAGATGGCCTGGAGGCCCGAGTTCTTCATATGGCTCCGTCACCAGATGATCGTTATAGAGGACTGGCCCTATGCGGGCACCGATTTTACTGGAGATCCAGATCTCCCATTGCCTGCGGGAGAAAACTGGGATGAGGAGCTTGGTAAGAACTTTTTGTGTTTTTGATGTTTTTTACGTATTTAATTATTTTTGTAATACATGTATGTCTCTGACAATAGCTATATATATGTATGCAGATGTTGGTACAGAGCAACCGGCTGGCCTGTCTCACATAGCACGGAGGGTACAACCCGCAGCCGACCCTCAGGTAGAGGGTGGTGTGGGTGAAGAGCTAGTACAGAACCTTGAGGGACTCACTCGAGGGATTCCAGACTATACCAGATTGGCGGATGTGCCCTTCGCGTACCAAAGGCACACAGTGGGAGTACTGACTCGCGTCCACCGTCTACTGAGACGCTTGGTGCGAGCGGTGACATGCTATCATGAGCATCACCGTGATTAGACGCCTAGGTTTCATTTTTGTATATTTTTGAGAGACATGTTGTCTGCGGCCATAGGAGATTTGGACATGTATTATTTTTTGGATTATGTAACGCGCACAGCGCGAACATTATGATACACACGTATATATATACATATGCTTATGGTTTATTATTGTGCTTTCATGTGCTTGCTTGTATAATGTTTTGGTTACAGATTACGCAAATGTCTATCTAATACATGATTAGCCAATGCATCAGATAATGTGTTTAATTGTCGTGGAATATGCTGATATGTGATAAAATCAAAATTCCTTTCTAACAATCTCACACGTAAATACAACCTTAGAATACGATGGTCTCTGACGGAATATTGTCCGTTGAGCTGGTGGACGACAAGTTGAGAGTCCAGGTTCACTACCAATGCACGAATGCCGAGATTAATTGCTTCAGCAAGTAGCTCGATTACAGCACAATATTCAGCGACATTGTTAGTGGTACGACCCAAACACACACCTTGCAAATCTATCGGCTCGCCATGAGGATCATAGATCACCCACGCCGCAGAGGACAAGTTGCGAGTACTGCGGCAGGCACCATCAGCGAAACCAACATAAGGTGTATCAGACATCTGCACAAGAAGCGAAAGACACAATAAGTGGCAGCTACGTCTTTAAAACTGACACACAACACACTTGCTAGAGTACATGTATGTACAAAATAAAATGTACCAGCATCATGCATAGTACTTTTTCAAATACAGCCCGTTTCGGGGCTTCCCAAGAGGGTTCCCTTCATAATCAATTAGCTCGTAGGCCCCTTTTTGCAAAACTTTCTTGACAATGTAAGGGCCTAGCCACATAGACTCGAGCTTTCCTTCTCCTAGCTTATCTTTTGCCTGATCGTAGAGTAGGACTAAATCTCCCTCAACAAAAGAACGTGGACGTACGGTCTGATCGAAGTGAGTCTTGACTCGCTTCTTTTGTGTTTCAATGGCCAAAGAGGCCAGGCGACGAGTCTCATCTAGCCGTTCCAAGTAAAGAAGGCATTCTTCTAACGGAGTGGTGTTGGGAAGTAGCTCGACAGCCAATTTTAATGAAGGGATTTCACATTCGATTGGAAGGGTAGCCTCTAGTCCATAAACTAGTTGAAATGAAGTGAAACCAGTGGCATCCTTCACGGAGGTTCGGTAGGCCCACAAGGCAGGGAACAACATCAAATGCCAGTTAGACTTATGTATGCCAACGGTACGTTGAAGCACTGTAACCAAAATCTTATTGATAGCTTCAACTTGGCCATTGGACTGAGGGTAGTATGGAGTCGAACTGTCGTGTTGTAAGCCTAGCTGGGTTGTTAGTTCCGCCATCATGTGATTACGGAAATGCTTCCCGTGATCAGTGACGATGGCTTGAGGGACGCCGAACCGCGAGATAACATGGTTGAATAAAAATTGCGCCACTGTGTGACCGTCTTCAGTTAATGTAGGCATCGCCTCGGCCCATTTAGTAAAGTAATCGACGGCAACAATAATAAACCCATGCCCCCGGCCGAGTGAGGGTTACAGGTCATATAATCAATGCCCCATTTTGCAAAAGGGCCAACGGTGACAACAAGGTGCAATGGAGCAGGAGGCGCTCGCATCTTCTGCTGGTATATCTGGCACTCATGACAAGAGCGGATGACAAGAATGCAATCCTTAAAGATAGAGGGACAAAAGTAGCCAGCACGGAGGATTTTTTGGGCAGTAGCATATCCAGACATGTGACCACCACAGGCACCAGAGTGATAGTCATTCAAGACACGCTCAACTTCTTCGAGAGTTAAACAACGGCGGAGAACAGAGTCAGCGCCGAGGTGATATAGTGTATCCCCAATGATACGGTATGGTTGAGACTGATGACGAATCCTTCGCCGAGCGTCTTTGGACATGCCAGGGCGAAAGGAGGACATTTGCAGATATATAATGATATCTCCATACCAGGAATCGAGGGTGCTGATAAGAAATAAAGTCTCATCCGGAATTTGATCCTCTACGTGAGAGGTCGGGGAAGAAGATGGCAAAGAGCAAATTAACTTAGCAAATACAAGGGATTTCTTGGACTTGGCAGTGGTAAATTCCAAGTCGAACTCTTGGAGGATAACAATCCACTTTGAGTACTTGCCCCCCAGCAACTGGCGTGACAAAATATATGTCATGGGGTTGCAATCAGAAATCACGGTGGTGGTGCGCAGCAGAATGTAGTGACGGAAGCGTTGGACAGCACAAACGACGGCTAAAGCCAACTTCTCAACATAGGCATATCGAGTTTCCGTATCTAAAAGGTTGCGGCTGAGATAATAGATAACATGCTCAGTGTCATCATCATCAGTTTGAACAAGAACCATGCCGATAGTGGTGTCGGCGGCAGCCAAATACAGAGTGTAGTCACGATAATAGTTCGGAGGCCGGAGCAATGGAGCAGAAACAAGGAGACCCTTGAGACGCTCAAAAGATTCCTGAGCAATGGTATCCCAATGAAAAGGGACATCGCGCTTTAGTAATCGTGTAAAACCTTTGGCCACCTCGGCATAGTTTGGAACGAAACGTCGTAGAAAATTTGCTTTACCCTGCAAGCTCTGCAATTGCTGTAAAGAAGCAGGGGGAGGAAGATTCACGATAGCTTCGACTTTAAGGGGATCCAAACGGATGCCCTCTCGGGAGACGACAAACCCGAGGAGTCGGCCGGATTCAACGCAGAAGACACATTTGTGAGGATTAAGTCGGATTCGGTAGTATCGACAGCGAAGAAAGATCTCGCGAAGGTGAGTAGGGTGGTCCTGACGTTTGGCTGAATGAGCTGGAAGATCATCCAGGTATGGCTGTACAATGTGTCGAATGTCATGAAACGCATAGGACATCGCACGTTGGAAGGTGGCACTGGCATTTTTAAGACCGAAAGGGAGCTTCTTATAGGCAAAAGTGCCCCATGGACAGATAAAGGCGGTCTTGTGTTGATCAGCGGGAGCAATATTGATCTGGTTATATCCAGAAAAACCGTCCATGAAAGAGTACATTTCACTTCCAGCACACTCGTCAATAATTTGATCAATGAATGGTGTGGGGAAATTATCTTTAGGACAGGCTCGATTTATATCACGATAATCGACACAAACACGGATTGTACCCTGTTTTTTATTCACAGGTACGATATTGGAAACCCAATCTGTGAGTGGGATAGGATAAATAAAACCAGCTTTAAGAAGCTTCTCGACTTCAGCCTTAATAGCTGCAGCCTTTCGGGGATGTACAGGGCGTAAACGTTGACGAACAGGCTTAGCACCTGGGTACGTGATTATCTCATGCACCACTATGCTAGGATCAATGCCGGGCATTTCTTCATAGGACCATGCAAAGACGTCACGAAATTCGCGAAAAAGATTGGAATAAAGTTGAATCTCCTCCGGAGTACAAGTGACTCCAATGTGAAGATGTTCGACAATCCCTGGTTTTACAGAGATGTCGATGGGCTGGGTTTGCGTAATGTTCGCCATATTTCCTTCAGAGGACACTTGATAAACTTGGATAGGTGTTTGAAGGATTTGAAATGGGAGACAAGGAGCAAACCGCTCAAGGCAAGTCAGCATATCCTGAGGGGCAGGGAGAAACGAGGAACGATGGTGAGAATCATGCCAAGGAGGTTCCTCGAGAGACATAGTCTCGATAATGGCTTCATCGGAAGGGAAAGTTTCGTTTAAAGGATCCGAAGAAGTCGCATCTACAAGCCCTGAGGATGGAGCGAACGAGTAGAGAACCTTGCTCGAAGGAGCAAGTTCAGAAGAGGGAGCCGATGCAGCAATGATTTCGACATAGTTGAGCTCGGCAGGACTCAACGGCATCTGGTCGCCCCAAGAATCTACTTGGTCGGTGGGAGGAATGATCCACAGATCAGAACAAGTAGTAATCATATTAACAGAAGTGACGTTAGGGGGTGGGAGCGGAAAAACACCCATAAGGGCGGGATCTTTGAAAAGTCCGGCTCCCAAACTTTCAGATAACTTCGAGGTATGCTCCACAAAAGGGATGTTGCCTTCAGAAGAGGAAGCGAAGAACGATAGCTGGTCTACGGTAACAATCTTCCCTTGATGAGGGAAACGAATGATACGAAACAAAGATGAAGCTACAGCTTTCATTGCGTATATCCAGCTACGTCCGAGAAGGAGGTTGTAGGTAAGAGTAGCATCAACAACTTCAACTTCCATTTCGACCGTCTTCCCTTCCAAAGAGATGGGCAAACGTTGGAGTATACCATAAGGATGGGATGCTCTTCCATCAAAGGCTTCCAAGGTTGTGGGAGACTGGCTCAACGTTGGAGATCCAATAGCTTTCCAACAGGCAACAGACATGATGCAAGTAGAAGCACCTTCATCAATGACTGTACGATGAATCGTTTTGGAATCAATAATAACCTGTATGAGGAATGCGATTTGGGGAGGCAGTCTCTGCGTATGGCGTTCTAAGTCAAAAGTAATTAAGTCCGAGTCGGCCGGGTCGATGCCACCAATAGCGGATAGCAAGGACTTCCTCTGAGAAGGGCAGCTCTGGAGAACTTCTAAAGCAGACATAGCTGATGGAGTCTGAGCTAAGTCCTCAACGATATTGTAGTGCTGTGCAGCACGGGCGTTTGGGTTGTAAGAAGATTTCCGGAGTACTCCTTTTGGAGGGGGTCGAAGAGGCGTCTCAGTAGTAGGTCTCTCGATGTGGAGTGGGCCTGAACTGAACGGAGGAGCACTAGAGGGGACCTCAGGCTCTTTCCCGACAGATGACGGATAATCTTTTGTTCGAGTACTGATATTGACAGGTATCGTTCCAGCCATAAACACTTGAGAACCAAAGGAAGAGGGAGGCTGAGAAGGGTCAGCCACCATTTGGGTTTTTTGAGTTTGTTGTGAGGGAAAGGGTTCTTTGAGTACTGCAGGAGTCCCGGGAGCGCCTTTCAACAAACGACTAACTTCGGACCGCCTAGGGCAGTCTTTGGTATAGTGATCTTCATCACAGATAAGACAAGGATACTTGGGTTTGCGCTTGGCACCGTCCTCGGGCGGAGGTTTAGGGGAGTCCTATTTAGGTTGATCTGGCTTATTTTTCGCTTTCCCTTTCTTCTTTCCTTTCGAGGCTTTGTCTGCCGTGGTAGACTGGATGGCATTGACCTCGGAAGTAATATTCAAAGTGGGTGTTACCTGAGAAGTCTATTCATTCGAAGCAGTTGATTTTTGCTTCCCAGGGTTCGCGGAATTTTTCTTCGAGGATGAATTAACGGAACCAATAATACCGTCAACAGTTGGTGTTGGCGGGGCTTTGGATGTTCCTGGCCTCGGGGCGTCAGGCAGATAATCATACAGTGTACCTGACTGAGAATAAACCAAGTCAAGGTACTGAGCGCGCGCGATAGCTTGCTCTTCAGTGACACACGCCCCCATGGCAATGTCCCGAGCTATTGGAGGAACGAACGAAGTCGTAAACCAATCAGTAAGAAGTTGGTCGGGAATCCAAAATTTGATCATACGTCTACGCCGTCTCCATTCATGGATATGATCAGAGATATGCGTAGCCGTTGTCTGTCTTAAGGATGTGAGGAGGTGTGTACCCGTTTCATATCGAATGGGTAACTGAAAATGAGTGAGAAATGCCATAGCCAAGGAATTGAAATCCTGAAAGGATCCGCGATTGAGCTCAATATACCACTTAGTTGCAGAGCCAGTGAGAGTCCTTTGAAAAAGGCGAAGCCGAATTGAATCATCAAGCCATGAATTGGATGAACACCACAGGTGATAAGTCATGACATGAGCTTGTGGATCTTCATTAGCTTTACCATCAAACTTTGGACAGTCACCGGGAATTTTCGTTGGAACCGGAGGCCAATACGGATTATGGAGAATAGGATCATTGGTCAACTTGGACACATCCAGTAATTCTAAAGTTGCTAAGAAAGGTAATTGAGGATTAAAGGACATCTGGGGCTGCTGGTGGGATGGAGCACCAGTTCCAACCAACTGGCAGTTGCCCCCAAGGGCCTAGTCCGGAAGGATTTGGCCCCATAGGGTTTTGTTCGTAGGGATTTGGGTTCTGCCCCCCAGTGTTCCATGGATTACCAAATGGTCCTACAGGAGCACCATATGGTTGAGGATAATTCTGATAAGGATTCGCCTACAGTTGTTGATAATTTTGATATGGGGCAAATAAAGGTTGCCCTTGAGGTTGCTGGTAACCATATGGTGGCTGGACTCCAAACTGGGTTTGAGAAACAGGCTGAGTTTGATAGACTGGTTGAGATTGAACTCCAGCTTGCATTTGAAGACCGGATGGGGTCTGGGGTCCAGCCTGGGGCAAAAAACCAGGTTGAGCAGTGCCAGAAGGATGTCCTGTAGGTTGGGCTATCTGGCCGGAAGGATAACCTTGTTGAGATTGAGGTTGGCCTACCTGCCCAGAAGGTTGTACCTGCTGGGAGTGGAGTTGTACAGCTGAAGGTTGTCCTAACGGACCAGATGGCTGAGTGGGCTGGGCAGTTGGTTGGCCTGATTGGATTTGAGGCTGACCAAATTGCCCAGAAGGTTGACTATATTGGACGGTGGGCTGACCATGTGGTTGAGTAGCTTGTCCAGATATTGGACCATACTAGACATTGGGTTGGTTTGGGTTAACGTATGATTGACCAATTTGTCTAGTAGGATAACCTTGCTGGATACCAGGTTGGGCTTGTTGAACAGAAGATTGACTTGAGTTACCAGAAGGTTGAACATAAGAGGGGAAAAACGGACCACCAGAAGCAAAAGGGTTTCCCTGGAAGGATTGCCCTTGTTGGTCTTGATGAGGTGGTCTTGGAGACTGCGCAGACGATACTTGGCCACCATGAAAAGAGGTGGAACCCCATTCAATTGACAATGGAATCGAAACCTCAACCACCGGTTGAGATGGAAAATATCAATCATATGGCCCCTCTGCTGGGACGTTTGACGTAGGATCAAAGACTCCAAATAAAGAAGCCGAAGGTCGACCAAAAATAGGAGTCGAAGAAGCTACACATACCGTTGGAGTGGTTGTGATTGAGGTAACAGGTGTACTGCGACTTTGTGGAGTAAAAGGCTCCGTGGTGGGAAAAGCGAGTTGCGACCAAATAGAACCCGTGAAAGGAGTTCCAGAAGGTATAGTATCCCTTAACGATTTATAGCCTGGAGGTAGGTTCCCAGTAGTAGGAGTGCTACTAACAAATGTAGGTTCCGTTGTGGTAGGAATTTCACCACTCGTCGCAACGGATTCTTCAGTCGAAGTAGGGGAAACATTCTCCATGTCGGAGGAAAAAGGTGGGACTGAAACACGAGGAGAAGTGTAGTCCCAAAAAGGGACACCGTCCTCAGAAGGTTCCCAAATAGGGTTCCAATGAAACTCGTAAGTCTCGTCGCCTGGAGCACGAGAACTAATCGGTTGTATACTCGGAACAACAGGAAGAATTTCACTTACAACCGTTATCTCGGAAGAAGACGAAATTGGTAATTCCGCCAGGATGAAATTTCACAAAATCCTAGGGAATCTAACGAGACAAAACCCTACTCAAACTAACGCAAACAAAATCTAACCGGGTAAATGTGTATCATGGCCGAATAAATTTTAAGACGCAAAGACACAACTTGACCTTTTCATGTTTTAAGAGTCGAGAAAAGGACAAAAGATGACTCTAGTCTCCTTCGAATGTTTAATGAGCACGAAGTGACAAGACGCTCACTGGCACCTTTTCTTTTAAGGAGTCCAAAAAGGATCAAAAGTGACTACTCTGGAGACTCTAGGCAAGGGGTTTACCAAACAATCCGTAAAACTTCTTATACACCTTAGCAATCAGATGAAAACCAAGGACTTCCCGTACGGCAGTCAATCTTCCCGAATGTTGTGTTCAGTGCATTACGGCTTGTAAGGCAGCAAACAAGGCTTCCTGTGGATAAAGGATGATAACCTAGTGGGGTCTCCCTTATATACGCGACGGTACGTGGGAGCTCAGTCCGTGCTAGACCACTATCGAGTCACAAGAGGAGGAATCACCCAACCGTAATGTGAAGCAACAGTGACTAGGTTTAACGACGCCGGAACACTTCTCTAGCCTAGACCTCTAGAATGTATGCGTTAGGTTCCAATGCGTTGTTAGATTCATTTTGTTTATTTTACAGTTGATCTTCAATTAGGTCTCAGTTTTTAGGTCTTACCGTATGTGATCTCTCAAAACTTCCTAAATGCAAACTACATGCCAAAATATATCATTCCGTTCAATGAAGGCTAACTACAGGAGAGTTGAGATTTTCAAACAAACAAAATGATCACTAAACAATCAACAAAGATCCTAATGCAGCTAATAACAAGAAATGAAACTTTTTTTCTTTTCTTTTTAAAAGCGACTAATTGCCAATAACAATAAATGCTAACTAATATAATGCAAAAAGATCATTTGTTTTTTTTTCTTTAAAATGGCATAATGCACTTAAACAAATCTCGAGAGATATTAACAAGTGTAAACAGGCAAATTTCACTCAATGCAAATAGAACCAAGTCTGAAACACCAAGATAAACTGTCAAAACAAGGGAAATCACAAAGACCTCAATGAACCATGTGATCTAAGCTCAAACGAAGTCAAGCAAAATCCAAACGAGCTAGAGGTGAATTGCTCGAAGCACAGAATAATAAGTTTTGGCAACCACTAGACAAGTGTAGAAAACAACCAAAAATTTGACTGGACAATCAAAGCACCGAAAACTCCCACGGAAGGCTCGACATACAAAGCCACTAGATGCTCTAGGGCTGCGATATAAAATCGATGGAAATAGGCAAACACCCGAAGGATAAAGGTAAAAAACCAGTCAAACAGAGTTCTGATACACTCTAGTAGCTGAAAATGATGTAAAAAGACAGAAATATGAGTTTAAAAAGCTTCCAACAAACAAACTGGCACAGTTCACAGGACTGGCGCGACTGTCAACCTGTAACTTGCGCTATCAAGGAATTAGCGCGAGTTGCTTTTGTGCAACATGCGCCAACTGGCGCGACTGTCAGAGAGAAAAACGCGCCAATAAAGTTTGCTGGCCCAAAAAATAAATCAAGCAATCCAGGGTCTGGTTGACAGTATTCAGACAGATCAAACAGCAAGAAACAACTTTAAAACTGACCCAGAAAGCTCATTTGCACAGGCAAGCAAGAGAAAACCAAAACACAAGACAAACTCTAAGCTGTTCGGTTCGTAAACCAAACCGGAGATTGACTGAAGTGGCGTTGATCTACTTCGCTAATGCAAAGCAATAGCGTTTCGAAGGCTGCCTGGCCGTGCTTCAGACTCCGTCCAAGGTTTATGAATCAAACAACAAATAGCTCCTCCCCTGTGGAGTTGCCAAATTGTTGGAGAGGTAAATCCCCTCTGCGGACAGAGGCGATCCCACTAGCCCAAAATGGGTCTAGTAACAATCAATTAACGCTATCATGCAAGTTCCTAGTTGCAGATTGAAAGTGGATTATGAGAACCAACCTGGAGTCCAACGCTAATGTCGTAGAAGAGTTGATACTCCCGTTCCCTTGCTTCAGCAGGTCACAATCCTCACGATCTCCAAGAACGGATACCTGCACATGCAAAGAACGAAGCGAATACAAGCATAAAATCCACTAAAATACAACTATATATCAGTAAGAAAGGAAATAGATCAAACATTATCATAATGAACAGTAAGATCGGAACCATAATGATAGTCGTTTATTAATGAATAATCAACAGAGAAAGATACAACCAAGGTTCTGACGTTGAACCTCTCCTCTGGCTGGGCGAGCAGCTATGTATGTCTTGCAATAGACCTTCTCTCTCTCAGACTTCCGGCAGCATGACCTCCCTATGCTTCAAGACTCTTATTATCACTCAAGACAAGCATTATCACAACTAGCATTACTCAAAAACTAGCTTGTCAAATGCATGAGGACATAATTTTATAGATGGAGAAGGGGAGGAAGATACAATGCATCAGGACACCCATTATGGATTGGCATTATCTCCAAAAAGCCGTTGTGGATAGATGTCAAGGATAGATGATGACTCTCGACATCTAGAAGATGAGCTTTATCCTCAAAAGACTTCATGACTTGAAGGGAAAAAACATCTAGGCGCGCGTTTGTCAAAAATATTTACCAAACTTGGTTGGCGCGGGTGTTGTTCTAAGACAGAGCGCCAATGGTCGCACCCTCTTTTGAGGATCTCATTGATTGGCGCGGGTAGTACATTGTGGACCCGCGCTAATGGAAAAAGGGCACTTTTCAGGGATATTTTGCAGGAGGTGTCTTCAGGGAACATGAAGTACATACTTAGGGGAACATAATGCAAGTGTTTTTAGGTTATGTCACTGCTCACAGGTCCCGGAATGAGTCCTCCAAAGTACAGGAAAGGGGTAACAGGGACGGTGACCAATGGTGACAAATTACTGTGTAACATCTGCGTATACATAACAACGTATTCCCTGCATACACATTTCCATGACTGTGTTATTACTGTATACATGATAGCGTTGAATTTCCCTGTGTATACATGACATCATTGAATTTCCATAACTGCGTTATGACATCGTATAACCTCATCATGTACAACGTGTAATCCATCGTGGACAGTGTGAGAACTATATATATAATCTCCAGCGTATCTCCAGCGTGAGAACTATATATAATCTCCAGCGTAACTTCGAGCGTGAGAACTATATAATCTCCAGCGTATCTCTAGCGTGAGAACTATATATAATCCCCAGCGTATAATATCCCTGTCTTCCTTTGCCTGCGGATCTTTATGACCTGCGTATGTGTCTTCATTGTCAGCAGAGACTGCGTTTATTCCTTTCCTTACTGCGGCTAGGCTCCACTACAGCGTATAAGCTAGGGCTGCGTATAAGTGTGAACATTGACTATGGATAGCATGATCATTGACGCGTGAATATCTCTCATGACAGCATGAAACCAGCGTATCCACTATGAACAATGTATGCCAACATATAGGTTTGCATGCGTGACTGTAATTTAGGGCCTTTCCTTTGGCTGCATATGAGGCCTCCTTTACTGTGGCCAGATCTTTGCAACTAGGGCAACGCACAACAGCTAGGGCAGCACTTTGAAGACCAGCGTATCACCCATGGTGTCTCTCTCCAAAAACCCAAGACGTGGAGAGGAGATCACACATGAAGAGGGATATCTCTAATGACTCCAAATCCTCTCTTATTTATACTAGAAATGTAGAGGTTGAATAGACACGTCGGTGGGGCTTCTAGAGCCTACATAAGAGCTGGTCGGCTTGATAATAATTACATAAACAAAATAAATTCATATCTCCATAAATACTTATCAGAATCGGATGATCTTTGGATCAATCCTACACCTCTCAATGAGAGGGATCCAATAAAAATATCAGCTGCCATAAATAAGCCGACCCACATGGAGTTTGGCCCTAGTTTCCAATTTAACACTCCCTCTCAACTAGGGATAACTCCATCCATTGATCCATAAGTCCGACAGTACTATCTCTGCCATCAATGCCCTGCACTGTTCTGTCCAACTCTGCTCAACTCTGCTGGCTCTACTCTACTCTGCTCAGCTCTGCTGGCTCTGCTCAGCTCTGTTGGCTCTGCTAGCTCTGCTCTACTCAACTCTGCTGGCTCTACTAGCTCTACTCTGTGCTGCTGGCTCTGCTAGCTCTGCTCGGCTCTGCTAGCTCTACTCAGCTCTGCTCAGCTCTACTGGCTCTACTGGCTCTGCTAGCTCTGCTCTGCTCAGCTCTGCTGGATCTGCTAGATCTGCTCTGCTCAGCTCTGTTGGCTCTGCTAGCTCTGCTCTGCTCAGCTCTGCTGGCTCTACTCAGCTCTGTTGGCTCTGCTAGCTCTGCTCTGCGCTGTTGGCTCTGCTCTGCTAAACTATGAAGAAGAAGAATTGATCGAGAATGTCTCATACCATTCTCCACTGACCTAAAGTCAGACTCAGAGTGCGTACCACTGGTCCCAGACTAGTCTCAACCGACCCAAAGTCAGCGTCATAGTAGGTACCACTCCTACTACTGGTCCCAGACCAGTATCACAGTTTCAGAGAGTGTACCATTGGTCCCAGACCAGTCTCAGCGGACCCGAAGTCAGCATCATAGAATGTACCACTCTCACTGGTCCTAGACCAGTACTGCACTGACATGAATTCAGTCTCGGAGTATGTACCATTGGTCCCAGACCAATCTCAGTCGACCCAAAGTCAGTGTCATAGCATGTACAACTCCTACCACTGGTCCCAGACCAGTATCACAGGCTCAGAGAGTGTACTACTAGTCCCAGACCAGTCTCAACCGACCCGAAGTCAGCGTCATAGTATGTACGACTCTCACTGGTCCCAGACCAGTCCTGCACTGACACGAAGTCAGTCTCGGAGTATGTACCACTGGTCCCAGACCAGTCTCAGCCGACCCAAAGTCAATGTCATAGTATGTACAACTCCTACCACTGGTCCCAAACTAGTATCATTGATCCCAGATCAATGGAGGTCATCCTAGCGTAGGGAGTACGGTAGATACAACAATGCGTCCATCGGTACTACTATGGTCCCTAACTTCATTTCCCTACTCATTGATCAGATGAGAGGTACTTCCCATGAGTCCCAGACTGCATGGGTAGGATACCTCGACAGGAGAACTTAATCAATCCTGTCCTCACAGGAGAACACATCAATCCTGCTACAATCGCCATGGAGAACACATCAATTTAGGCTGCCATGGAGAATACATCAATCCAGGCCTCACAAGAGAACTAATCATCCTGCTACACAGGAGAACGAATCATCCTATTCCACAAGAGAGCAAATCATCTTGTCCCACAAGAGAGCGAATCATCTTGTTCCAGTGCGCACCACTAGGGGAGGGTGAGTCACCCTGTGGTCGTATGTTGCTCCAGTAGAACTGCAAGCCCCCCAGAGCTCCTAGAGCTCAATGTATGCAACATGTAGGACCCTTCTTCAAAGGTCTCTCGATGACTCCAAGTCTTTTGGGAAAATCACAAATTTGATCTTTCCTCAGGGCTCTGTCCTGTACATCATCTCATTTTGATGGAGCCTCCTTGATCATCGACTTGCCATATCCCAAATAAGGTAGTATTTGATGTCTATCTACTGGAGCATTGTCAAATACGAGATTCCTCAATAATCGAATCCCATCTCTGGTTGTCACAGAGAATCACAGTGGTATTCATCATGTGTACAAACAGCTCACTGAAGAGCTTCAGCAACCAGACTACCTCACAGAAGGCCATACTATCAGCAATGTATTCTGCCTTGGTGGTGCTCAGAGTCACCAACTTCTGCTTCTTGCTCATCCAGGCTATCGAGGCAGATTCCAAAGAGAAACAGCACTGAGAAGTGCTCTAGTGATCCTCCATACTGCCTGCCCACTCATCATTCGAATAATCATGTGGTTTCATATTTCTGGCAGTGTGTCTCAATTCATGAGAGATTGTGCCCTGAAGATATCTTAGAAGATTCTTGGCACCAATCTAGTGAGGCTCAACCAAATATGAGCTCACCATGCTAACTGCAACACAGATGTCCGGACGGAGGTTCTCCAAGAACATCAACGCGAATGAGTTTATGAAACTCAGAGGCATTTCCCAAATCTGGTCCGACATCATTACCATATAAATTCTGAAAGTCAAGATCCTTGAGGCAGTCACAAGCTTGCAGCTTATCTTCCCACATTTAGAATCCAACTCCCTCTGTCTCCTATAAATGAGAGGGTCTGCACCTGTCGGACATAGGTGCCAGTACGAGAGGTTTATCATCCACAACCTTCGAGTAATGGTTTGGATTGGTTTCACTCCTAGTTAATCTCAGCTACATTAGACAGCTATCAATCCTCTCATACTATGCCCGAGGTGTTTTTCTTCAAGCCATAGAGGGCTTTCTTCCACCTGTATTCATGAGATTCCTTGATCATGATTCTCAAACTCATCAGGTTGTTCCAAACCTGTGAACATGTTGTATGAGGGGAATGGTCCCCTTATAATATTTTCCTTCGGCACATTTCAGACATGTACCTTCATGCTTCTTTTTGAATTCAGGCATCCTAGTCACCATCTGACTCACAGACCTCCGGCGCTAAGTCAATGGACATGGTCCCTAGTGGACTTCCTACAACTTGATACAACCCTGAACTCAAAAACATCTTTAAAAGATCTATTTTCAAACACGTACCTTTCCATCAATAAGTGCCACCTTGTAACCTTTGACTTCCATTTTCGAGATGGACATCAGGTTCTTCTTGCGATCAGTGACATAAAAGAGATTCAGGGGTTTCTTGCTTTCATGGAAGAGTCGACCATTTCCTTGATGACCTACATTACCATTCATTCCTTTGATTATGGAAGATGTCCCAAGAATCATTGTTATCTTCATCAAGCGATGTGTCTCTGCCATTCAAACACTCCTTTGCATAACGGCCGAACAAGGCATCTGCGTTTCCTTCCACCCTTAGATCTGAACTTCCTAATGAAGTGATCTTTAGATGGGTCATCAGAAACTTCCACTGTGCCATTCTGATAACATTCTCTACTTCGACTTCACCCTAGGTGAATTATGAGGAACCCATCGATCCTTCTGTCTTGTCCCAACTACCTTTGGTGATTGCTTTTTCACTCTTGCTTGGGCATTGTCTTCACCTCAGCTCTGATACCATGTTAATTTTAGGTATGTTCTATGCTAGAGCAATTTATTTAAATTTTCACAGTGAGCAATCACATCAACATTACGATAAACTGCAGATAGAACATAAATATAAAACGCAGAAGACAAGCCAAGACAAGAGGACACAAGATGTGGCACAAGCCAGGGACAAACCCCACAATGTGTGGGGAAACCCTTGATCAATTCTTCTTTTATGTTCTTCAAAGTTCAGCAGAGAGAGAGAGAGAGAGAGAGAGATAGTACATTTACAACAGAAGTCAACACTTTGACTTATCTAGATCTAGCATAGATCATTTCGTATAACGATGAGATCAGTTGAAGACATTCTGCTTCAACTGATTCTCAAGGTGACTCCTTCACCTATCATCGTGTTGCATTTGGTCTTATAGTTGCACCACTACACACTGCACCATGCTATACTAATCATGATTATCATCATGCTGCCTGTGTCCATGATCTTATCCATCATCATGCTTCATGCTGCCCATGCTACACATGATCTCATCATGCTTCATGCTGCCCATGTCCATGATCTTATCCATCATCATGCTTCATGCTGCCCATGCTACACATGATCTCATCATGCTTCATGCTACCCATGCATCATATCAAGCTTCATGCTGCCTATGCATCATATCAAGCTTCATGCTGCCCATGCTGCCTATGCATTATATCAAGCTTCATGCTGCCCATGCCTACATTCATCATGATGTTGTCCATGGTTCATGCAACATTGTGCTATCCATGATGCAAATATCATTTACCTTTGACAACGGATTGTGTTTATGTCTGCGCGTATAGTATCCATGCTGTGCGTATACCATGATGCTCATGATGCTCTACATATACATAACAGCGTATATGTCAATGTCGGCGTATACCATGATGCTCGGCATATACATAACAACGTATATGTTAATGTCTGCGTATGCCATGATGCTCTGCACATACATAACCTATGTTAATGTCTGCGTATACATAACAACGTATTCCCTGCATACACATTTCCATGACTGCGTTATTACTGTATACATGATAGCGTTGAATTTCCCTGTGTATACATGACATCATTGAATTTCCATAACTGCGTTATGACATCGTATAACCTCATCATGTACAACGTGTAATCCATCATGGACAGCGTGAGAACTATATATATAATCTCCAGCGTATCTCCAGCGTGAGAACTATATATAATCTCCAGCGTAACTTCCAGCGTGAGAACTATATATAATCTCCAGCGTATCTCCAGCGTGAGAACTATATATAATCTCCAGCGTATAATATCCCTGTCTTCCTTTGCCTGCGGATCTTTATGACCTGCGTATGTGTCTTCATTGTCAATAGAGACTGCGTTTATTCCTTTCCTTACTGCGGCTGGGCTCCACTACAACATATAAGCTAGGGCTGCGTATAAGTGTGAACATTGACTATGGATAGCATGATCATTGACGCATGAATATCTCTCATGACAGCATGAAACCAGCATATCCACTATGAACAATGTATGCCAATATATAGGTTTGCATGTGTGACTTTGAAGACCAGTGTATCACCCATGGTGTCTCTCTCCAAAAACCCAAGACGTGGAGAGGAGATCACACATGAAGAGGGATATCTCTAATGACTCCAAATCCTCTCTTGTTTATACTAGAAATGTAGAGGTTGAATAGACACGTCGGTGGGGCTTCTAGAGCCTACATAAGAGTTGGTCAGCTTGATAATAATTACATAAATGAAATAAATTCATATCTCCATAAATACTTATCGGAATCGGATGATCTTTGTGTTAGCGCTTGAAATTTCACCTCAGGCTGAGAAAGGCAAACTTCAAGGCAACATCAAACCACTTAGCCTCGTAGCTAGCCCTACGGGGCAGGAGAGGGCTCTCTCCGGTCTATCTCGGCAAAGATCTTCAACGGGCAGAGATAACCAATAAAGAACACTGATTTTAGGCTAATAAACTGATAAAAAGGTTTGATTTTGGATTTTTTGGATTTTGGTGGAAAATCGGGGAAAGGCAATTTTGGGTGCGGGGATTGGACACAGTTTTTGCAGGCGGTTCTTTGGGGCAAGGTAGGAGACTGTATTGATGCCTTTAAATTAAGTGAATGAGTAGGAATGACCGGTGAGGAGCTAAGGAGAGCAAGCAATCACCTTGAGTTCTCCTTAAACATATGAAAACATTGATATTAAGCAAATTTAAAAGCAGAGCATGGAAATCATGAATTCTACTTTAACACTTCATTTGCCTAATTTCAGAAGAAAAAGAAAGAGGATGATTTCACATAACACACTTACAAGTACAAAGAGAAGCACACCATCAATACATGTAACCACAGGAATCCCAAAAAGGACTGCAAAACCCTGGTCTTTCTTCCTTTGCCAAAATTGCAGAGATACAATGAATAATACAATAGAGCTTTCTCCCTCAAGAGTCCAAACATGAAAATGACCAAGAAAGTACATAATATAGGCAATCTAACATCTTTCCTTGCCTCTAGGGGTCGAGCTCATCCTTCTAGGAGCTGTTTCAACCAATTCTAAACTGAGCACTAAAATCTAGGCAGTCAAAACAACTTGCCTCTATAAGCTAGGAAACCAATTCATTCATTAAATGTTTGCTATTTCATGAATGAATCTTCTAGAATAGTTAAATAAGTGTCATATCAACATGAAAATACATTAATTACATCAAAGAGGGTGAAAAATCCCATCCCAAGTCAAAACTGGCCAAAGCTGGGCGAATTCCTGAGCTGTAGGTGAAAAATTATGAAAATTGCCTAATAGGTCGCGCCCTAATCCTGATAGGTCGCGCTTCTTTGGAGCTCCGTTTGAGGCACTTCCAGGTGTCCAAATGAGGCAAAAGTGGGCTTGTTGGAAAGGTCTGGATGTCTACTTTCCAACCCAATTGGAATTTCGGAATTTGGTGGCCATTTGCCCCTCCAAAATTGCAATCTCCCAAGACTGCTCCCTGTTTGTCAAAAAGGTGGCAGAAAGTCAATTTTTGCATGTTTTTTGACCTTCTGGAGGCTCAAAACTTGATGAAATCTCTTGGTAATTGCTGAGCAGGTGTATCTTTGCATGAAAAATCCAGAAATGTTGAGTTTTCCCAAAATGAAGTTGCCCATGGAATAGGTCGCGCGCGGCGCGCGACCTATCAAGGAGAAAAACCTGTTTTTTGCCCAAAAATTCATAAGTGACCAAAAATGCTCAAATTTTTTTGAAATTTGTGCTGTAGTGAGGTCATTTAATATCATGCTCCTTCAAGGAAGCCTCAGCCAAGATTTGAAGGGGATCAGGCCTTTTTCGTCATTTTAGTGCCTTGGCCAACCGCCCTTGAATCACCTTCATTTTCGCCTTGCATACGTGCATTCGGGCCCAATAGTGGTTTTTCATATTTCGAAGCAGGTCCTTATCTTTGTTGGCCTTAGCCAGCAGCCTCTCCAAATGAGCATTGACCCGGAGAAGCATAGCCTCTCACTCAACGGGTACCAAATCACCGGGTCTCTTTCGAGCCAAGTTGCGGTCTTCATGAATCCTCCGCAACTCATCAAGAGTGTGCTCATCCTCCAACTGCTTGTTGCGCTGCTCTAAATATGTGATCATCCATTGTGCTCCTTCCAATCTTCACTGCAATGAATCATTTTGAGCTCTTAGGTGCTCAATGATCTCTTTTGACTCTAGGCTAGGAGAACTGATATCAAGGTCAACAATCTCTATGTCTGGAACACCTGATGGCCCCTCATCAATCCTGGGTTGTTTGCCCCTCTCTGATACCTGTGCTGCTGTCGGCGACGAGGCCCATTCCACCTGGTGTGGAGATAATACTCACCTAGCTCATGCAAATAAGGCTCTGTGGCCTCTCTGATAAGTGACCAATGGAGGAGAGCTGACATGTCTGGTCTCAGGACTATCATGCTGCTGTGAAGGCCCTCCCTCCTCATGAACAACCTCAGGGGGAGATGATGCTGATGCTGTGAAAAAATCCCGAGAGATAAAATCCTCCCATGGGATACCCTGCTGAGCCAACTGATGCATGACCACAAGCTGGATCAAACCATAATGATAAATGCTCCTGTGTTGCTGTGCTGGGCTCCTTCTCTGCACCAAGGGCACTGTCCTCTCAATATCCCGGCACATGAACCATGGTATGTTCATCATTCGTACCCGTGTGAAATGCATCAACAAGCGAATATGGTACGAATACAAATATGCAAACCTGCCCTCACAGGTGAAATAGAGCATGATGAGCCTCATCATGGGAGCATACTCATCCCTCAAAAATCTGAAAGGAAACATACCAGTTATGGACCTCATGTAGGCAGGTTTAACGAAGGGCTCATACTGAAATCTGTCCAACACTTTGCGTTTGTTCCACTCTTCTCCCACATTTGGTATTCCTGTTGCTTGAGCAATACTTTCAGATGACAATATAAAATCCACCCCTGCAAGATTTACATGCCCATTATGCAAATGCAAAACAAACAAGCGAGCCAATTCCCTATGATGTTGAATTTGAGAAATCCTCTCGCAAAATTCATAACATGAGAGGTAGCGGAAACATGTGACCGCAAGTGGACAAGCCTGCAAATCATTCAAAGAGGTGGGCTCCTCTCTCTTATGGTTACCACTCTTACCACCCCTGTGAGGCCTCCTTTGTATCTCAATTTCTGGTGTTGACTCATGGTCATCACTTTGCTCATAGTCGGTTTCGGTTTCTGACATGGTTTCAGGAGCAAAGTGGCTGAAATGTACTGCTGCTTTTGCTCAAATGACCTGCTGTTTTTCCCTGTTTGTAATGTTGTTTCAAGGGGACAAATAGCACAAGGGAAATGTTAGGGAAGGGAGACTTTGAAGGGAAATTGGGAAAAATATATGAAATAGGGAAATAGGGAGTTAAGGGGAAGAATCATGACATACATATCATCATACAATTTCATTTGCAAGGATGTTATGGGAAGTAGGGTTAGGGTTTGATTCTTGATTTTTAGGAATAGGGGTAGGGTTTTAGGGGCTTTTGATATTTTGGTAGGGAGATTAGGTAGAAATGATATAGGAGGTAGTAAAGAGAAGTGGGGAAAAAGTGGGGTGACAAGGATGACCTTGAAACAACAAAACAAACCATAGTTCTACAAGCATTTTGACATTTTTAAAGAAAATATACATGAACCTCTCATTTCAATTTGATGGCATTAAAACACCTTTCCCATGCTCCTTTTTCTTTATCAAGTAAAATACTTTGATGATCAGAGGCCTAACTGCAATCTTGAAGAATTTTGGGGTCGTTTGGGAGTTTACTGGCGATTTTTGTAGATGAATTCCCAACAGGTCGCGCGCAGGTGCTGATAGGTCGCGCGCGCTCAACAGGTCGTGCCAGTGTATTTTTTTAACTGGATGAGCCCCCCTGATAGGTCGCGCTGGCCCAACAGGTCGCGCGCAAGTGTTGACAGGTCGCGCGCGGGCTCTGCTTGCAAATTTTGCTCAATTTCTCTCCAAATCGCCCAAATCGCTCTTCACTATTGCTTTGAGGCAAATGATGCTCAAATAGAAGGTGAGAAGGGCTTTATAGGCTTGATTTAAATTAATTTCTCCTCAAACCCTCTTTCTAATGTTTTTAACTTGACACTTTTTCAAAATTTAAATGCTGCTGACTTTATGGTTTCCTTTTGTCCTGAAATTGTTTGAACTGATGCTTTGTCTTGAAAATTTTTGTAGGGATAGCTTCTGAGGAATCTTGGCAAAGGGGACCAGGGCTGCATGCTGTCTTTTGAAAACTTTTGAATTTTTACAATTTTTTACAGAAATGAGGAAAAAGACCGTGTCTTTAAAAACAAGGTTTTTAAATCCAAGGTTTAAAATTAACTATACAAGATGAAATCTTTGAAGAAATCTTTGAAGAAAAAATTTGATAGTCATCCCTCTGGCCTGCTGTGCGTTTATTGACCTTTAAAGACATAACCTCAAAGACAAATTGGACCTAAACCCTAGACCTAGGACTTTGACAAGACAAGGAACCTTGAAAGAATTTATAGACTGAAACAACTTGATCCAGCAGTGCCAAGAGGGGAATAAAGACACCAGCTCCTCCATCAGGGTTATGGCATGCCTAATGGAATGCAATGAAATGACACTGATGAGACACCTACTTATGCAAATGCAAAGAGTTTTGATCGCTGATGGAGGGCTACTAGACCGACTCTAACATTGGCTCCAATGGGGATGGTAGCTCCTTGGAGGTACCAAGAACCTTAGACCTCTGGGAGAGCAGACCAGTGCCTTTCGATCATTGGGCAATGGAGTCATTATTTACATATGTGACCCAAAACGGGACAGCTTTATTGACTTTAACAACTGACTGAAAATTGGACTAACTTTGACCCAAACTAACTCAACTTTTGGACAAAAAATGGACTGATAAAAACAACATAAAACCTCACACCAACTAATCTCCATCTCCAGAATTATAGCCTTCACCGCGGGCCCCAGACTAAAGATGAAAGATCAGTTCACACTTGCAGCAGAATGAAAGCAAAATGGTAATTACAATGATAATGACTAGAGCAGAAAATGCTCAAACATGATACCTTTTGAGCAGCCGGCCATTGACCGACCCTCCGAGACAATCATCACCATTCATTTCTTTGAGAAGAAAGGCATTTGGACCACGGTATGCTACAATTTTATAAGGACCTTTCCATAAGTTATCAAACTTTCCATGTTTCCCTTTGTCTTCATTTCGGGCATCCCACCTCAAAACAACATCATCTATCTGAAAGTTGTCCAGCTTTGCTTTTCTGTCATAGATTTTCTTTATGTGCTCTTGCAACTTGAGAGTATTCTGAAGAACGTCCTCCCGTGTCTGCTGTAAATGAACCATTTGACTAATCCGCCTTTGCATTGAATCTTCCTCACCACCAATTTCTTGAAGCAACTTTGTTACCGGAATACTAAGTGAAGTAGGAAACAGTGCATCTGTCCCGTAAACCAGTTCAAAAGGTGACATCCCAATTGACCTTTTCTGACTTACACGATCAGCCCATAATGCATTTACTAACTTTTTGTGCCAGCTCTTTTTGTTGATTTCCAGCAATTTCTTTATGATGTTTACCAAGGATTTATTTGAAGATTCTGCCAGCCCATTTCCTTGCGGATGATAGGCAGACGAATGCCCCAAACTGATATTATATTTGTAGCAAAAATCAATCATCTTCTTCGATTTAAACGCTGCTGCATTATCTGTAATCAACTTATGTGGACAGCCGAAACGTGACAATATGTTATTTTCAAGGAAAGAAATAATTACCAAGTCCGTGGCCTGCCGGGTGGGAATGGATTCAATCCATTTTGTGAAGTAATCGGTGGCTATCAATATCCATCGATGTTGTCCAGAAGATGCTGGATGAATTTCGCCGATGAAGTCCAAGCCCCACTGCTGAAATGGTGTGCTGACTTCAATGGGCTTGAGAGGCAAAGGCTGTAATTTCTGCTTTCCTTGAAAAATTTGACATTCATGACAACTTTTGACTGCTTTATATACATCTGAAAACAATGAAGGCTAATAGAAACTTGCCCTTAGGATCTTGTTTGCCGTAGTCTTCCAAAACAAGTGGCCCCCGCAGTCACCTTTGTGGAAATCCTCAACAGCTCTCTTAGCTTCTTCCTCGACCAAACAATTCAGCAATATGCCACCGGGGTCTTTCCAATATAGTGCAGATTTGATGATGCAGAATTTGGCAGCCTTTAACTTCAATGTCCTTGCTTTGTTTCGAGGCATTCCGGGAGGTGAAGACAAGTTTTGAAGCACATATACAATATCAGCATACCAAGGAGAGGAAACAAAGATATCGGAGACCTGTAGCGCTGAATTTTCTTCATCTTCGTCGGACAAGGCAGCAATCAAATTAATGTCTAGGACATGGAGATTTGTTTCAGCCATCAATTTAGCGAGACCTTGGCCCTTGATCAGCTTAGTAGGCTTGATTTCCACATCATACTCCAACAGTGCAGCAATCCACTTACCCCGTTTTCCTTCCGGCTCCGCTTGTACCAAAACATCTTTAACAGCCGCATTAGGAACATATGCCAAAATATGAGAATTCAATATGTACACACGGAAATCTTTCAAAGCTTTTACCAGCACCAATGCTTGTTTTTCAATGATATTATACGTCAGTGCTCCATCCCTTATAATACGACTGAAAAAAGCTATGGTCTTCTCAACTCCATCTCGTTTTTGCATGAGCACAGCTGCCAATGTATGCTCAGAAGCAAATGAAAATAAAATAAAATCTTGTGTGTAATCCGGGCTGATTAGAGTTGGGGCTGAAGATAAAATTAATTTTACCAAATTGAAAGATTTTACCGCCTCTTCGGTCCACTTGAGCTGGCTGTCCTTTTTGAGCATGTTAGTGATTTCTCTGAGGTGTTCGGCAAGATTCGGGATGAAGCTACGCAGAAAATTCAACTTGCCATTAAAGGACTGAATCTCCTTCTTGTTTCGGGGTTGCTCTAATTGCTGAATTGCTTCCACGCGTGCAGGATCTATACGAATGCCATCTTTGGAAATGATGTGGCCCAACAACTTGCCTTCACTCATGGCGAAAAGGCTCTTCTTCGGATTCAATGAGATACCATATTTTCTACACTTTTCAAACACCACTGTCAAATGATACAAATGCTCTTCATCAGATTTAGAAAACACAGTTAAATCATCAAGATAAACGACCAAAAAGACATCCTTTTCATTAGCAAAGGCCATGTCCATCGCCCGCTGAAAGGTAGCATCTGCGTTCTTCAATCCAAATGGCATCTTAGCATAATGAAATGTTCCCCATGGAGTAGTGAATGCAGTCTTGTCGCGGTCATCCTCATGCACCAAAATCTGATTGTACCCGGAATAACCATCAAGTAGAGACATCCTTGATGCGCCAACTACCCGCTGCAATATATGATCCATCTTGGGCAGCGGATAATTGTCCTTTAGCGACACCTTATTGAGATTTCTGAAGTCTATACACAAGCGGATCTCACCGGTCTTCTTTCTCACGGGCACCAAGTTGGAAATCCAGTCGGAAAATCTGATTGGCACTATAATTCCAGATTTGTACAACCTGTTGACTTCCTTCTCAATCAATGGCAGCAGCTTAGGATTAATTCTTCTCAACTTTTGTCGGAAAGGCTTTTGATTTGGCTTTATGGGAATGGTATGCTGAATGATACTTGTGTCATAAGTTTTCAAATCTGAATAATCCCATGCAAAAACATTAGAAAACGAAGACAACAATCTGATATATTCTTTCTTTACCTTGGGCGACAATGCTTTCGATAGTTTCACCATCTTTGGATTTTCAGCTGTTCCAAGATTCACTCCTTCGACACCTTCTTCCGTTGGCCTCAAGGTTGGTTTGCGAGCCACGTCATCTTGATCAAACAGCTCCTCCAAAGGAATTAATCCTTTAGGAATGAAATTATCCTTAAGCTGCAATACATCCATTTGATTTACTTCCTCAGGTTCTGTATCTATGGAAATGTCTTTGAACTCACCTTCAACTTGCAGAAAATCCTTGATTTCTTCATCATCTTGGAAAACTTGCCAACATCTTTGATTGTCTGGGACTGTAGGACGGTGCTTCACATAAATCTCAAACTTATTGCTGGAATTCATGGGGATTTTTAGATTACTTGCTGCCTTAGCCAATGCATCCGCAACACCATTTTGGATATGGGGCACACATGTCAAAGTATGTTCAGAAAACAGCTTTAAGATATCTAGGACAGCATTTCGATATGCTCGCATACGAGGATGCTTGGCTTGAAACTCACCTTTCACTTGCTTTATAACCAACTCGGAGTCGCCATATACTGCTATCTTCTTTGCCTTCAACTTCCGAAGGATCTTCAGACCAGCAATGAGAGCCTCATATTCCGCCTCATTGTTTGAACAATCAAATGCCAATTTGTAAGAGCATACTCGTACCTTGCTTGGGACTTTGTTTCGGACAGAAAATGGGCTTCGAATCCACACACCTATACCAGCACCATCGCTGCCCACAGCACCATCAAAATCCATGGTCCAAAGACCATCCTCATCATCCTCTAAATGCTGAAAATGTGATGTCTCTGCATTTTCTGTTTGCTGCCCATTGATCTCAGCTGTTGGCTTCATGACAGCGGACCTTTCTTCACTTTCCTTTCTCAAAATTTCTCTAAAATTTTCTGAAATGTCTGGTATATCTTCTGCTTGAACTAACTGACTATCTATCTCATTAAAATTCTCCGCAAACAAAACAAATGACTCTAAATCTTTATGTACATAATTTACAGGATGATTAACTGGCTTTTCTTTACTAGTGATCATGTATTTCATCTTTTGCTCCCTATATAACTTCCTCATCTGACCAAAAACCAGGATTGTAGCATAAGAAAAATCGAGCTGAAGTGTACCTTTGAGCTTCGCTCCCCAAGATCTAGAAAGTAACATCCCGAATCGCGCAGGAATATCCGCCACCACCACATCCATCAAAACATTCTTTGCTAGGATTTGATCTAAACTCACCACCAAGTCCTTGATCAAACCAATACATTTTACCCAGCTGGAATCAAATGAATACAAATCATGATATTTCCTTGTGATGTCTAGTCCCAGCTTTTCCATAATTGCTTTCGGCATCAAATTATGTGAAGCTCCCAAGTCAAACATGGCATTATGTAAAACATATTCATGCAATCGTAGACTGATATAGAATGGAGGAACATCACTTTCGGGAGACTCACCATTTAAAGCAGGCCCAAAAATCAATTCTGGCTGATCATCTTCTACATTCACCGTGTCTAGCATTGGATCAAAATTCAGCATCTTAGAAATTTGGCTGCGGTAAGTGTTGTTCTTCATGATTTCCGTCAAAGGAATGGACACTTTCAACTTTGAAATTTCATTCTCCAAACTGAAAAACTGAAATCTTCTCACCTTCTTTAGCCGGAACCTCTCTTTTGTCAATTTTATCTTTCGGTGTGCTTGATGGCTGATCTATCTTGCTTGCTGATGATGATTGACTTGTTGAAGGATCAATTATGTCTTTTCCTTTTGTGTGTGGGGGAGCCGAATCATTCTTTGCTAAAGTATCTTTCCTTTTCTGAATGGGATTTATGGGAACAGCTCGGTTTCTTAATTGTCTCTGCTGAGCGGATAAAGCATTTAAGTACCCTCTTTGATACTCTTCCGATTCTTCTTCAAGTGCTGCATCATTTGACAAGATATAGTGTTCATCCTGAGGGATGATGGAGTGACTTACCAACTCTTCTTCTTCTGTAACATAAGTAGGCAGATCATCAGGAGTGAAGAAGTGGTTTTCCTCTCCCACCGTATCACCTTCATCCTCTGATTCTTGGCTAACAAAATTCTGCTGAAAAGGAGGTTTAATTTGCTGCTGAACTGCTGCCTCTTGTGCCTTTGTTTCACGCTGCTTGATTCTATATTGTGGCTGTTGTGCACCTCGGAAATTAGGATTACGCATCTGCGGTTCCGGCTTGTTGAGATGAGTATTTTCGAGCATCGTTACTACCTTGCGAAGAAGCTGATCGGATGTAGAAGCTTCCTCTTTGATTGTGACTCGCTTTTCTGCCTTCATCCTTGCTCTTTTATCATTCAAATTCGCTTCAACACTAACAACAATTTTCTGCATATCCTCCAAGGTAGGCGGATCTCTATCTCGCAATGAATAAGCCATCTCCGGATCAAAACCATCCGGGAATTTGAGAAGTGCTGATTTTCTAGATGGCCTCAAATCATCTGGAATAGCATTGTAAACTGTGTTAAACCTGATAATGTAGTCTTGGACCGACTCACCATGATTACGTTTGAGATTGTTGTACTCAACATTGATCTGAAGTGGATCCTTTCTGATTTCCCATCGATCTAGAAACTGGCTCTGAAGTGCTTCCAAGGTGGGAATGCTTCTAGCTGTCAAACCTCTGAACCATTTTCTTACTTCGCCATCAAATGTTTGTGCAAACAAATGCATAGTTACATCCTCTTCATCTATCTCATATAGATCAAAGAAAGTCGTCATTTTGTCAATATGTTGTTGAGCAGAGATACTTTGTGGAGTGCCATCAAACATGGGAATTTTACTCTGATAATCGGCTGGCATATCATGCAGATTTTGGGGAAGAGCAAGAGGAGCAAATCGGGCAGCCATTTCTTTAGGTAGATTGGGTCTAGGAGTAGCAGGTGGAGTAGGTGTAGCTGTAGTATGAGGTGTATGAGGAGGAGAAGTGGTATGGGATGTAGAAGGCGAACCAATTGTAGATGCGGGATAAGTGATTATGGGAGAAACAGAAATAAAAGGAGGATTGGACTGCTCATGCGCCGTGATAGTAGATCCAATATGACCAGATATAGTTTCAACGAACTCGGCAAGATTGGTAGCGTGAATATCTGACTGAAGAGATCTTAGGATGAAATTGTCAACCAATTTATTGTGTCTCTCAATTTCAAGAGCAGCTGCGAAATCAGGGTTAGGAACTAGAGAATCAAGTGCACTTTCAGATTTAGTTTTGAACAAGGACAACTCAAAACTCTCGTCAAAATCAATGTCTTCAAGATACTCAAAAATAGTTGGACATAAATGAAATTTGAATATACGACCAGAATTGGAAGCCAGTTTGGAAATCAAGGAACAAATAACCAATCAGCTTGTGAAAACTCTTAACTAATCATCCAAAAGTTCAGAGTTTACAAATGAACTGGGGTAAAATGCAATTGAAGTGCTGTATTCACAAGCTCACGGAGATTGACTGAAGCAGTGTTTATCTACTTCCGCTTATGCAAAGCAAAAGCGTTTCGAAGGCTACCTGGCGTAACTTCAGGCTCCGTCTAAGACTTATGAAGCAAACACATCAATCAACAGACAAGTTTTTCTCCCCAGTATGGTCGCCAATATGTTAGCACTTGAAATTTCACCTCAGGCTGAGAAAGGCAAACTTCAAGGCAACATCAAACCACTTAGCCTCGTAGCTAGCCCTACGGGGCAGGAGAGGGCTCTCTCCGGTCTATCTCGGCAAAGATCTTCAACGGGTAGAGATAACCAATAAAGAACACTGATTTTAGGCTAATAAACTGATAAAAAGGTTTGATTTGGGATTTTTTGGATTTTGGTGGAAAATCGGGGAAAGGCAATTTTGGGTGCGGGGATTGGACACAATTTTTGCAGGGGGTTCTTTGGGGCAAGGTAGGAGACTGTATTGATGCCTTTAAATTAAGTGAATGGGTATGAATTATCGGTGAGGAGCTAAGGAGAGCAAGCAGTCACCTTGAGTTCTCCTTAAACAGATGAAAACATTGATATTAAGCAAATTTAAAAGCAGAGCATGGAAATCATGAATTCTACTTTAACACTTCATTTGCCTAATTTCAGAAGAAAAAGAAAGAGGATGATTTCACATAACACACTTACAAGTACAAAGAGAAGCACACCATCAATACATGTAACCATAGGAATCCCAAAAAGGACTGCAAAACCCTGGTCTTTCTTCCTTTGCCAAAATTGCAGAGATACAATGAATAATACAATAGAGCTTTCTCCCTCAAGAGTCCAAACATGAAAATGACCAAGAAAGTACATAATATAGGAAATCTAACATCTTTCCTTGCCTCTAGGGGTCGAGCTCATCCTTCTAGGAGCTGTTTCAACCAATTCTAAACTGAGCACTAAAATCTAGGCAATCAAAACAACTTGCCTCTATAAGCTAGGAAACCAATTCATTCATTAAATGTTTGCTATTTCATGAATGAATCTTCTAGAATAGGTAAATAAGTGTCATATCAACATGAAAATACATTAATTACATCAAAGAGGGTGAAAAATCCCATCCCAAGTCAAAACTGGCCAAAGTTGGGCGAATTCCTGAGCTGTAGGTGAAAAATTATGAAAATTGCCTGATAGGTCGCGCCCTAATCCTGATAGGTTGTGCTTCTTTGGAGCTCCGTTTGAGGCACTTCCAGGTGTCCAAATGAGGCAAAAGTGGGCTTTTTGGAAAGGTCTGGATGTCTACTTTCCAACCCAACTGGAATTTCTGAATTTGGTGGCCATTTGCCCCTCCAAAATTGCAATCTCCCAAGACTGCTCCCTGTTTGTCAAAAAGGTGGCAGAAAGTCAATTTTTGCATGTTTTTTGACCTTCTGGAGGCTCAAAACTTGATGAAATCTCTTGGTAATTTCTGAGAAGGTGTATCTTTGCATGAAAAATCCAGAAATGTTGAGTTTTCCCGAAATGAAGTTGCCCATCGAATAGGTCGCGTGCGGCGCGCGACCTATCAAGGAGAAAAACCTGTTTTTTGCCCAAAAATTCATAAGTGACCAAAAATGCTCAAAATTTTTTGAAATTTGTGTTGTAGTGAGGTCATTTAATATCATGCTCCTTCAAGGAAGCCTCAGCCAAGATTTGAAGGGGATCAGGCCTTTTTCGTCGTTTTAGTGCCTTGGCCAACCGCCCTTGAATCACCTTCATTTTCGCCTTGCATACGTGCATTCGGGACCAATAGTGGTTTTTCATATTTCGGAGCAGGTCCTTATCTTTGTTGGCCTTAGCCAGCAGCCTCTCCAAATGAGCATTGACCCAGAGAAGCATAGCCTCTCGCTCAATGGGTACCAAATCACCGGGTCTCTTTCGAGCCAAGTTGCGGTCCTCATGAATCCTCCGCAACTCATCAAGAGTGTGCTCATCCTCCAACTGCTTGTTGCGCTGCTCTAAATATGTGATCGTCCATTGTGCTCCTTCCAATCTTCGCTGCAATGAATCATTTTCAGCTCTTAGGTGTTGAATGATCTCTTTTGACTCTAGGCTAGGAGAACTGATATCAAGGTCAACAATCTCTATGTCTGGAACACCTGATGGACCCTCATCAATCCTGGGCTGTTTGCCCCTCTCTGATACCTGTGCTGTTGTCGGCGACGAGGCCCCTTCCACCTGGTGTGGAGATAACACTCGTGGTGCTGATGAAGAAGGCGAGACCCCTTCCACCTGATGTGGAGATAATACTCGCCTAGCTGATGCAAATAAGGCTCTGTGGCCTCTCTGATAAGTGACCAATGGAGGAGAGCTGACATGTCTGGTCTCAGGACTATCATGCTGCTGTGAAGGCCCTCCCTCCTCATGAACAACCTCAGGGGGAGATGATGCTGATGCTGTGAAAAAATCCCGAGAGATAAAATCCTCCCATGGGATACCCTGCTGAGCCAACTGATGCATGACCACAAGCTGGATCAAACCATAATGATAAATGCTCCTGTGTTGCTGTGCTGGGCTCCTTCTCTGCACCAAGGGCACCATCCTCTCAATATCCCGGCACATGAACCATGGTATGTTCATCATTCGTACCCGTGTGAAATGCATCAACAAGCGAATATGGTACGAATACAAATATGCAAACCTGCCCGCACAGGTGAAATAGAGCATGATGAGCTCATCATGGGAGCATACTCATCCCTCAAAAATCTGAAAGGAAACATACCAGTTATGGACCTCATGTAGGCAGGTTTAACGAAGGGCTCATACTGAAATCTGTCCAACACTTTGCGTTTGTTCCACTCTTCTCCCACATTTGGTATTCCTGTTGCTTGAGCAATACTTTCAGATGACAATATAAAATCCACCCCTGCAAGATTTACATGCCCATTATGCAAATGCAAAACAAATAAGCGAGCCAATTCCCTATGATGTTGAATTTGAGAAATCCTCTCGCAAAATTCATAACATGAGAGGTAGCGGAAACATGTGACCGCAAGTGGACAAGCCTGCAAATCGGTCAAAGAGGTGGGCTCCTCTCTCTTATGGTGACCACTCTTACCACCCCTGTGAGGCCTCCTTTGTATCTCAATTTTTGGTGTTGACTCATGGTCATCACTTTGCTCATAGTCGGTTTCGGTTTCTGACATGGTTTCAGGAGCAAAGTGGCTGAAATGTACTACTGCTTTTGCTCAAATGACCTGCTGTTTTTCCCTGTTTGTAATGCTGTTTCAAGGGGACAAATAGCACAAGGGAAATGGTAGGGAAGGGAGACTTTGAAGGGAAATTGGGAAAAATATATGAAATAGGGAAATAGGGAGTTAAGGGGAAGAATCATGACATACATATCATCATACAATTTCATTTGCAAGGATGTTATGGGAAGTAGGGTTAGGGTTTGATTCTTGATTTTTAGGAATAGGGGTAGGGTTTTAGGGGATTTTGATATTTTGGTAGGGAGATTAGGTAGAAATGATATAGGAGGTAGTAAAGAGAAGTGGGGAAAAAGTGGGGTGACAAGGATGACCTTGAAACAACAAAACAAACCATAGTTCTACAAGCATTTTGACATTTTTAAAGCAAATATACATGAACCTCTCATTTCAATTTGATGGCATTAAAACACCTTTCCCATGCTCGTTTTTCTTTATCAAGTAAAATACTTTGATGATCAGAGGCCTACCTACAATCTTGAAGAATTTTGGGGTCGTTTGGGAGTTTACTGGCGATTTTTGTAGATGAATTCCCAACAAGTCGCGCGCAGGTGCTGATAGGTCGCGCGTGCTCAACAGGTCGCGCCAGTGTATTTTTTTAACTGGATGAACCCCCCTGATAGGTCGCGCTAGCCCAACAGGTCGCGCGCAAGTGTTGACAGGTCGCGCGCAGGCTCTGCTTGCAAATTTTGCTCAATTTCTCTCCAAATCGCCCAAATCGCTCTTCACTATTGCTTTGAGGCAAATGATGCTCAAATAGAAGGAGAGAAGGGCTTTATAGGCTTGATTTAAATTAATTTCTCCTCAAACCCTCTTTCTAATGTTTTTAACTTGACACTTTTTCAAAATTTAAATGCTGCTGACTTTATGGTTTCCTTTTGTCCTGAAATTGTTTGAACTGATGCTTTGTCTTGAAAATTTTTGTAGGGATAGCTTCTGAGGAATCTTGGTAAAGGGGACCAAGGCTGCATGCTGTCTTTTGAAAACTTTTGAATTTTTACAATTTTTTACAGAAATGAGGAAAAAGACCTTGTCTTTAAAAACAAGGTTTTTAAATCCAAGGTTTAAAATTAACTGTACAAGATGAAATCTTTGAAGAAATCTTTGAAGAAAAACTTTGATAGTCATCCCTCTAGCCTGTTGGGCGTTTATTGACCTTTAAAGACATAACCTCAAAGACAAATTGGACCTAAACCCTAGACCTAGGACTTTGACAAGACAAGGAACCTTGAAAGAATTTATAGACTGAAACAACTTGATCCAGTAGTGCCAAGAGGGGAATAAAGACACCAGCTCCTCCATCAGGGTTATGGCATGCCTAATGGAATGCAATGAAATGACACTGATGAGACACCTACTTATGCAAATGCAAAGAGTTTTGATCGCTGATGGAGGGCTACTAGACCAACTCTAACACTTTGGATCAATCCTACACCTCTCAACGAGAGGGATCCAATAAAAATATCAGTTGTCATAAATAAGCCGACCCACATGGAGTTTGGCCCTAGTTTCCAATTTAACAATTCCTAATAAACAGTATAACCCCCATTAAACTGTTAAAAAGGTTACTGCACAATCAAGCATCAGGTAGTTTACTCATGAATCAGACAAGTTTGATGATCTATTTGAAAAGGATTCTACTTATTCAATGGTTATGAGACAAGCAATAGAACAGTTGACTCCACAAGAGATGATTCAATTCACCTAATATAGGGTCGTAAGGCTAGCAAATTTGCCTATGGATTCATTAAATCTTCTTCAAGAAAGCACAGTTCAGGATGATGTTATAGTTGTTGGTTCCACACAGACTATTGATGTGCCTCAATCAAAAGAAATAGGTGCTTCCTCCTCTTCTCAGGCTGAAGGTCTTTTGCCTAATACCAAGCTTGAGGAAATATGGGAACAATATAACCTGGTTTTGAAGGCTAATGAACCACAAGTTTTAAAGACTCCCTTACAAGAGAAGGTCCTAGATACTTCTAAAAGCATGGAACATACCCCGATCACAGCAAAGGCCTCTGACAAGCCTTTAGGAGCTGAAGACATTGAAATTATATTGGCCTTCCCAACATCTGAGGTTGTATTAAGGGTTGAAGAAATTCCTCCACTTGATATATTTTACATTCCTCAGCATAAAGTTGTTGTCAAAAGAGAGAGGAAGAAAAGGAAAATTGATCAATCACAGGCTTTAGTTCCTAGAAATGCTTCTTTTGAAGTAGTATGGAAAGGCTCTTTGTCCACTCATACAGAGGAGTTGGGAAGGCTCACTCAATTCACGGGAGCCTATGCTCCAGCAACCATGGATAAAGCCACATAAGTGCAACAGTTGTTGAAAGGAAAGGAAGAAAAAATTGTGCATTTGGAACAGAGTGTTGAGATCGAAAAACAAAAGATTTTTTATCAATGGCAAGGACAAATTACTGAACTCTAGAACAATTTTGATGCTCTCAAAGTTCAATATGACATTGATTTGCAGGCCCAAGACATTAGAATACAGGAATTGCATAATAGGATTGAACAACTAAGTGTTAATCCTGAATTGATAGAGTTCAAGAAGGAATCAAGAGAGTTGAACACTCTCCTTGCTCAACAACAAGTTTTACTTTGTTGAATGATGGCCAGTATTCATTATTTGTGCCATACAGTTAGTTCCCTAGTTGATCAAATATCAGATATTAGAACTTATTTTGATGATATTGAAGAAAAAATTGTAGGTTTCCTTACGTGGCATGACAACTCTGATGGAAAATTAGCTAATCTTCCCATAATTGAAGAGTCACACAAGGAAATAGTCTTTAGAGAATGAGAGATTTATCTTAAACCTGTAGAGGCAGTAGTGTTCAATGCAAGATATATTCCTAATAATCTCATTAAGACAAATAGTGATAACTTATTCCAAGCAAATCTCATATCAAATTGCCCCGAGGGAGCATTGCCAAATATTAAACCGCTCACTAAAATGTGGTAGGAGTCATCCAAAATGTGAGATGGAATAATAGATTAGCAATCTAAAATTGATTTGGAAGTCCATTGGTAGTTTTTAGTCAAACGACACGGCGAGTGGTTGATGCTTAGGTGCCTATCCAATACCACCACTCAAATGTTGCCAGCATTAAGGGATGTAATATTTATCAGCCATATGTGGATTCAATCGAAATCTCCACCTAATTTAAAGAATATTATATATATCTGTGAGCTACAACAACGAATGGGAGAACAGTCCTCTTCACAAGCCTAGATGATTTGTTACAACAAATTCTAAATATGTCTCTTTTGGTTTATTTTAGCTTCGTTTGTTAAAACCGCTTCAAGTTGTTACTTTATTTTCTATATTTGTATTTTATTTTGAAACTATAAATCCCCTCCATTTGTAATGAGAAAGGGTTTTGAATTTTTGAAAGAAGACTCAAGCTTGCACTACTGTAACTTCAGTTTTTCTTAATACATAGCTGAACCAATGCCATTTTTCTCATGAGCAGAGTAACAATTTATCGGGTACTATTATCTGTTTATTATTTCTTTGTTTAAGAGTTGAATGGAAGTCTAATTTTGTTTATCATATATGTGTTATGGCAATCATACATCTTGTTTGATTGGAATTATATGTTATATTTTTAAAAAGTGAGATATCATATATGTGACGAATTTATCAGCTAATTTAATTAGCTATTTAACTAAGTTAGTTAGTGTTCTTTGTTTTAACATCATAATCACACGATAATCTATATTGTGATGTTGCTTATGAAATATTTTTAAATCACATATACAGATAGCTTTTCCAAGATAGATATTAAGTTTAAGTAATCTTTATTTTTAGTTTTAACTATATCAAAGCTTTATACTTGTACTCAATTCATTTCTTATAATTTTATTTAAAGGGAAATTGGTCCCATAATCCTAGTCGGAGCCACCATTCCAAATGGAAAAAGATCTTTTCTAAGGTCTTGACTAGGTGGTTTTCCCCCAATTTTGAGGCAGACATTTCGAGCCTTCAACATTTTTGGCATTAGGAGGGTCATCAAACTAGGAATGGAAACAAGGTCTAATCCCAAATCAAAAAGTCATTCTAAGAGTCAGTCTCCCTCGAAGTCACCACCAACTTCAAGATCCCATTCCAAATCCCCTAATCCTAGATCTCATGTTGTTGAAACAACCACTAAATCTCCTAGCACACTTCCAAACTCAGTTGGTCAATCTTTTGTAGAATCACCTGTAGAGTCCCTTGAAGTTCAAACTTTGATTCGAAGATTGGAAGGAATTTCAATTTCTAGAGAAAAACCTACTCATTCTGATTTATCTGAAGGAAGTATTACTTCATCCCTACAGTGTTTTGGTGTGTTAAATAGATCTCAGAGTGATAAACTTGAAGTCAAACCTTTTGAATTTCCATTACCCACTCATCGGAAAAATAAAAGTACTCCAGAAACTCAGTCTTCAGCTATTGGGATTACATCATCCTTTCAATCTCATACTCTTCTATCGATCCCACTTCTTCTCATACACCTTTATCTTCTTCTTATTATCCTTTGATTCTTTACATTCACATTCCTCAATCACAATCAACTGGTGCTATTGTAATCAGTAGCGCTACAGGGACAACCTCTTCAACTGTTCAATCTCCTGCAACGTCGACATCATCTACAACATCCTATGTTCCTAGTACTCCTAGAATGGCAAGTAGACCATGGAACAACCCAGGGGCAGTTCACATGACACCACCATTACATACTCTTCCCAAACATCCAGAGATATGGCTACCCAAGTTTAATCCCAATGACAGTTTCCCTGTAGAGGAACACCTTCACAATTTCATCTTGACTATCAATCTCAATGGAGTCACAAAAGAGGATTGTGTTTGCAGAATTTTTCCTTACACATTTGAAGGATCTGCAGGGTCTTGGTATTTCTCCCTTCTTGTTGGATCAATAACAAATTTGGATATGTTTGAAGAACATTTTTTGTTAAAATTTGGGGATGACCAAACAACAGCTACTTTAATTAATGATTTGTCAAACCTCAAAACCAATCCAAATGAGAAAATCAAGGATTTTAACTCAAGATTTAACAAATTGCTAAATAAAATCCCAGACACTTCCAAACCTGGTATTGATGTATAGATTGAATGGTACATTAGTGCTCTTCCTTCAAATATTGTTATGTTCGTAGATAGAGCTAATAAAACAATATTACTTGACAACATGAAAGAATCTTTATCTATCGAAAAGAGAGTTCTATCTCTTGACAAGAAATATGCCATTGAAGAAAGAAAGTAGACCAAGAAAGTGACTTTTAAAGAGGAATCCAAGAAAAAGGCTCCTAAAGACCCTTATGATTTGGAAGGATTATAGAAGGTTTTGAAAACAATGTCCAATGAAATGGTTGAAATTAAGAAACAAGTTGTGGAATCTTCAAAGCCTTTTAGAAGGAATCAGCCATCACAACCTCCTGCTAATATATCAAATGTTGAATCTGATGAAGATGATGAAGAAGAAGAAACATCTCTATCTATTGATGGAACACAAGAAGAGGAGATAGTTGAAGATCATTGTTTATATGACTTCATCTTGACCACTTCAGAAGAAGAAGAAGAAGCTTTGTTAGTAAGTACTAGAAGTAAGGGACCATTTGATACTACTTCATCAAATAAAACTCAAAAGTTTCCCACTCCTCCTAAGGACAAAGGTATGATAAAAAAGCCTTCTACTCCATCTTCTGATTCTACTCCAACTACTTCCAAATCTCCTTCATCATCTAAAACTTTGATTGTTTTTTATAGCATTGAATATAATATTGTAGAAGACATGAAGAAGATCAAAGCTAACATTTCCTTATATGAGGTCAGCAAATTAAAGCAACAGTAGAAATTTTTACTCAATGAATTAAATGCAGTCCCTAAATTTGCATTACCTTCTAATGTTGTTACTATGAAAGCCTCAAAAGGAAAAGGAAAACCTCCAAATGTCACTACAGATAAGATTGATTCTTCCAATGCTATTTTGATTGGAGATAGATCAAATTCTCACACTCCTCCTTTTCTCTTGACTTTTGAAACTTTTAATAAAAATGTTCAGTATTGTTTAGTAGATTCTGGTGCATCATCCAATACCATGCCTTACTCAGTTTGTTTAAAATTGAATATTTCACCTTAGAAATCTGTTTTTCAGATTGTTCAATTAGACCAGACAAAAGTCAAAGTCTTAGGATGGATGAATGTTATATTGATTAGACTGTCTTCAAATCCGAAATTGTGTCAAATAATTGATATTTTGGTCGCAGACATCCCTGAATTCTATGGCCTTATTTTAAGCAGGGACTCGTCTGAGAAACTGCATGGTTACTTTGCAACTGATTGGTCACATCTTTGTCTCCCCTACAACAGAAAACCTAATCAAATTTGTGTTGATAGGGAAAATCATATGAAGTACTTTGTGACTGATTTAGATGAGGAGAATGAACCAATAGTATTTACAAACAACATTCTTGGAAATTATTCTCTTGAATATTTCTTTGGCAATTTCCCAGCTCATAACTCTCCATTTTCATTTGATTCTCTTTCATCTCAAATAGAAAAAATTTCTCAAACAGATTCATCCAAATGTATCAATATTGTAGAAAATCTTGTAAATAAGTGTGACAATTTGTTTTGGACTCTTTACTTCGATGAGTCAAAATCTAATGATGGTGCAGGTGTTGATTTCATCCTAGTAAACGTTGATGGAGAAAATACCATGCTTGCATGCAGATTGGAATTTGATTGTACTAACAATATTGTTGAATATGAAGTGTTGGTACAAGGCTTGCAGAAGGCCATTAGTCTTGATGTCAAGTATCTTAAAGTTTTTGGTGATTCAGAGATTGTCATAAAGCAAGTCAGAAACAACATCCATTGTGTTTCTAATCACCTCAAACATTATCAATATTTGATCCAAGATCTAACTTCTCATTTCACTGCATTCAATATAGCTCTGATCCCAAGATTACAGAATGTTCGTGTTGGTCTTTCAAAGCTCATTCCACCTAAAGATTTTAGTCCTGATAGATTTTCAATTGAGTTAATTTTTCGTCCCTCCATTCCAGATAACATAACCAACTAACGTGTATTTAATGATGACAATGACATCCTTAGTTTTTAACTTCCAAAGGGTCTTACTCTGATCAAATCATTGATGAATATGAACATGATATGAAGCTAAACAAGTCTTCTGAAGAGAATTATTTGCCAAAGCCCATAGTGAAATTGGAAGACTTATATGATTTGAAAGATAGATTTAAAAAGGTTACCAATTGCAAACTTCAAAGCTCTACTTTAAGATTCGAATTGGTTAACCTAGGGTCTGATCATAAACCTCGAAACATCAATTTATGCCTTAGACTTACACCAGATGAAATATCTTCTTTCATACATATGTTGAAAATATACAAGGTTCTATTTGCTTGGAGTTATGATGATCTTAAAACCTATGACATATCTATCATTCAACACACCATACCTATGTTGCCATATGTAAAACCAATTCAACAAAAACTTAGGAAGATTCACCCAAATCTAGAAGCTCAAATTAAGACTGAGTTAAATAAGCTACTAAAATCCAAAATCATCTTCCCGATCAAACATTCGAAGTGGGTTTTGAAACTTGTTCCAATTAGGAAAAAGAATGGAGACATTTGAATTTGCATAGATTTTAGGAATTTAAATAAAGCATGTGAAAAAGATAACTTTCCTTTGCCTCCGATGGAACAAATTTTTCAATTTTTTGCAGGTTCTGAACTGATGTCTTTCTTAGATGGTTTTTCAGGTTATAATTAGATCCTTGTCCATCCTGAAGATAGACTAAAAACCACATTCAAAACCAAATGGGGAACATATGCTTATCAGAAGATGCCTTTTGGATTGATTAATGTTGGAGCTACATTCCAGAGAGCCATGGATATTTCCTTCAAAGGTTTGATCAATAAATCAGTTGTTATATACTTAGATGACATTACAATTTATTCAAAAAATAAGAGTAATCATCTTCATGACTTAAAACAAATCTTTGAAAGGTGCAGAAAATTTGGAATCTCCTTGAACCCTAAGAAGTCATTATTTTCTCTTAGTGAAGGTAATCTTCTAGGATTTATTATTTTCAAGGAGGAAAATTGCATAGACCCTGAAAGAATTAAGGCAATATTGGAAATCCCCTTGCCTCACAACAAAAAGTCCATGCAATCTTCTTAGATAGATAAATTTTGTCAAATGATTTGTATCGAATCTTTCACAAATTGTCTTGCCCTTACAGACCATGATAATCGGCCTACAAATGGGGACAAACTAAAAGAAAGAATTTCGAATCGATAAAGCAAGCCATCATAGATTCTCCTTCATTATCAACACCCGATTTTTCTAAAGTATTTGTTTTATACACATTTTCTTCTAAACATTCCTACGCAGCAATGTTGACCCAATCCAATGAATAACAAGTTGAAGCTCCCACTTCCTTCTCTATTTCCAATCTATGAGCTGAGCTAAACTATTCAGAAGTGGAAAAGAATCTTTTGCAGTTTTTAAGTCAATAAATCATTTTAGACCTTTCCTCCTAAAAGCACATATGAAAGTAATTGTACCTTTCCCTGTGGTAAAACAATTGCTTATCTAGAAAGAATTAGGGGAAAAGAGGGTTAATTAGGTTACTTCCCTACAAGAATAAGACCTAGAGATAAAGCCAGCTAAAATAGTAAGAAGTCAAGGTTTTATAGATTAATAACTAGAGCTTTTGACACTTCAGCTGATGAAGGTTCAATTAATAACGTGCAAATTTCAGAGGTATGTTCTGTTGACACTGAATCTCAATATAATGACTTAATTTTTTATTTGAAAAATGGTTATGCTCTAGTAGAACTCAATTACAAAATAAAAGGAGCTTTGAGGCTTAAAGATAATCAATATCTCCCCAATGGGAGTGATGAACCCAGTGGATATTGTTCTTGAAGGAACGTGTGGGCATTCATGAGGGGTGCATCGCACGGGTGTGAGGACCAGCCTCCACATCCTCTCCATGCACCTTGTGTATGGGAGTGTATATTTAACCTTGTGTGAGATTTCATTCCGTCTTGGATTTCGCAGGAGGTGGCATCCATTGGAAATTTATGGAGGGTGGCGCGGTATGCTATCATACATTCAAAGTTTCGTTTTGGTATGGAATTGGTAATGTGAGTTATGAGTAAGGAAGTGGTTGTTTCTGCGGGCACCCTATTTGGGAGAGGTGGCGTCTGAGCCGTCAATGCCCCCTTCTCCGCTTACGGGTGTGCATTCTTGTCAATTTCCAGTTTGGTTCTTGATTTAAGGTTTTTGCGCACAAGAAAAGACCTGGTTGTTTGATTTTGGTGGTGTTGTTTTGGTCCTGATGGGGTATGGTGTTATCTCCTTCATGCTATAGTGGAATTGGATAAGTAGCCTCTAATGATCCTTTCTCGGGGTCTTTTCAGGCTTGGCAGTGTTTGTGGAGTAGATACACTAGTTTCTGGGTGGTCTGGTCTATGTGGGTTCTTCTCAGGGAGTGGGACGGTGAATTGCACGTGGTTGTGGTAAAATTGTGGTCCTCTACATTCATTCTGGATTGACTGGCGGTGGTCACACCTATGGGGGTGGTGTGTTTTTCCTTAGTGATAGTTATGTTTTGGAAAGCTCATCGTTGGTCAGCCTTTGTTCATCCCTGTGGTGTTGGGATGATCATCATGTGTCCAATTCCCCATTTGGCCCACTCCTCGTCCCAAATTAAGCCTAATTCAGGCAACTTTGTGGGTGGTGAGAGTCTCTCACCGTTGGAATTGGCGTCCCATCCCAATAGCTCCAGGCGAGGAGGTAACAGAGGTGGTCGCTCGGGTAAGGCAGTCCTTAGTGGTCGAGGTGGTGGTAAGGTGAGTCGCTCTGGTCAGGTGGGTTCTAAATTTTGTGGTGGTAGTAGTTGGGGTGGCTTGATAACTGGATGTGGGTTTGCACACTACAGGGTCAACAACGTGGTGGGTCAGCTCGTCACAGCGGTTCGGGGAGACAGGGGATGGCTCGTCATGTGGGACGTGGGCAGTAGCAGACCTGTTGTGTTGAGCATTGTCGGGATTTGATTCAATGAGTTCTTGAACGCCTGGAAACCTCAGAGCAGGTGAGGCAGGAGGAACACGCTGAGTTGATGGCTACTTTGAATCAAATGCACTATTTTTAGTGTCATGTCCGAGAGTGTGTAGTGATGGTCTGGCGGGGCCAGAACATGTTATCCAAGAAAGTAGAAAAGTTGGAGGCTTGGATGGCCCATTTCGAAGAGAACATTCAATGCTCCTTCAGTTCTCCTCCTCCTCCAAGAACAATGCCGGAAAACCCAGCCTCCATTACCTCTAATGACTATCATAGTTACATGTGTTTTACTTGTTTTGTTTGTTTAGTAGCACTTATGGCCTCTCAAGTTGCGGACTATGTCTCTTGATGTTTCTCTGTTTATTTTTCATAAGATGATAGTGGTAGTCAACGAACCTGGTTGGGTTGAGACTACCTATGCTCTACTACTGATGTACTCTTTTTGGGAAGAATGAATAGAATCTTGATTTACAAAAAACAATCTAATCAGTATCAACTTGTCAATGATATCTTGTTTAGAAGAAATTATCATTATGTTTTTTTAATTTTTGCAACTGTAGTCAAATTCCACCTTAGATAGCTCAAATTATCAAGATAATGATTTCATTAGACTCATCTTTTCGAGAGGACCAAAATCGACCTAACGATCACCCAATTTGGTTAAGTGGAAGTTGAGTTATGAATTATTTTATTCATACATGTTTGATGGAATGGGTCGGCTCTAACCACATGAGTAACTGCTTAGCTCAATATTAACCCCAAGTGAACCCTCTGGAAACCTATAAAAATAAGATACCTCAAGATCATTTGGACATATCTTCTCTTCTCTTTTTTCTTGGTTCACACAGGTTCAATGGAAGGATTTCGCTTAAGGGTCCGAAATCATAGCAGAAAGGTTCACTCTGGGTTAGGGTCGTCTGGATCTCAGTCATTGGCACAGAACAAGTCATTCTAGTCCCTAGCACATAAGCCTATGAGAGCGACTATAGACCCTTGGATGCTGGCATAGAGGCTTATGGGAGTGACTATGGCTTCAGAGACAGATCTAGAGGTATTGGTCCCTGGTCGCTCACACAGAGTGGTCCTGAGAGCGACCAGGACATCTTGGTCGCTCGCACAACAACAATAAGGGAGCGACTTTGGGTTTTAGCTGCATTGTGCCACAGTGGCACGCATAAAGACTTCTTGAGAGCAACCTTACATTCACAGTCACTCACATATAGTGACCAAGAAGTTTCGATCGCACACAAATAGTTTTGGTGAGAGTGACCAAAATTCAGATCTAGGGTTTGACATCTTGGCTTCAATTGACTTCAGTGATCTGGTAGATCGTGGTTTCTCCCTACTGTTATACGGATGTACAGATATGTGGATCTAATTTGTTAGTTTCTGCTGCAAACATATGTATTAGGCTCATAGATAGTGACAACAGTGTTCGGCACAGTGACATCAATATACAACAATTAACATCATTTCGTGACAACACATTACAGTCATCAGTATGAGGGTTTTGATTCCTAGCATGATTAGATATGTTTCATGGATATCATTATTTTTTTGCTGCATAGACAAATTTATGGATCATAGTACTGTCTCTCGCTGCATCATTTGATGACGATCTAAGAAGAAGAATATCTGCAAGGGTTTTCCTCATAGTGGGTTTTGCCTTGGTCTTGGACCAATCCTCGTGTCTCTATATGTGTGCATGCATGCTTTCTTCTACTGTTCCTTTTATGTTCTGCTACATTGATGATGTTTGTGATGTTGTTTCTTTGTATGTAATTGCATATGATGATGTATAATGGTGTAGATATGAATAATGCAATGATGATATGGGGTGAACTTAATGTATTAATGATGAAATGCAACTATCATAGCAAAGAACAATGTCGCCCTAAGAAAATTTAACATGGGATTAGAGCTGGGCTGAATAAAAGTCATGGTTATCACCTTGATGATGCCACATTTTATGGAAGCATGAAGAGGATGGTGGAGACCTAAAATAATTCTAGGGTTTGAAGAAAACCCTAGGCATATTGATGATTAGGGTTTGATGGATTAGGGTTGGAGAGAAAACTCTAGTTTATGGCAAAGACTTGAGATTTGAAGTATGAAACTCTAGCACAATCTATGTAAAGATGCTCAAGCACTCATGGGAGATTTGGTGAAGCCCTGAGGCAACATTGTTATATGGACCATTGACATTGATGGCTCTTGAAGATTGGTTCAAGAGGGAGAGGATCACCTCTCATTGAAGATAAGTATTTCTTGACTTATGATGCTTCTTACTTGTTAGACTTATAAATCTGATGATTATATTTATTGCTTGTACTTCCTGCATATGTATTTGAGTATATGGATGTTTCTAATCTCCTTGATGACATGTGATGAGTAGATACTACTTGAGGATCATATTGATATGTAGATCTGGAAAAAGAGAAAAAGGTACTTGATGAAAAGATGACAAAGTTCTTGAAGCGGCTTATGTCTAATAAGTAGGTGCTAAGGTATTTGAATACCACAACGTATGCATGGTATGTTGTGTTTCAGCAATTGGCTCGGTAAGCCCTAAGGTATGACGAGAATGCCTCTTTCTTTAATGGCTCATACATGCATATGAAAGTGACATGGATATATGTTTCCTATGATGAAATTATGCATTTGGTGTTGAACATTTTGACCTTTTTGAATTCTATGAGGCTATCGAATGTTGATACATTGATACTTCTTATGTTTGGCTAACATCTATGATCTATGTGACGGATATCTTGATCCTATAGAGAAGGCTAAAACCTTGGCTCTAGAAAATGATACTCTTGATACTTGTCATTATAATGATACTCTTTATACTTGTCATGATGGATTTCATATAGAAGGATAGTTCATTGAATCCTATACATGATTCTATTGGTAATGCTTGCGATAAACATGATGAAAGCATATGGAAAGAGTGATTGAGACTCTTGTTGTTTTGATAATGCTTTATTGAATGACCTAATTTAATCTCAGTCTTCATGAAGAGCTTGATAATCTTGATGTGAGAGGTATAAGTGTAAGATTGATATTTTATACCTCTTACTGCTTGTGGTCTTATATTGATGGCATATGGTTAAACTAGATATAGTAACTTGATGGAATGACTTGACAAAAAATGTTATTGTGTTCATAATCTTTGAGATATGATGCTGCATCTATCTGCTACTTTGAGTCTAACCTTTGATAAAAGATTGATGTCATGATGTTGATAGTCATATATTTATGATTTAACAGATCTATTGTTACATGACTCTACTAGAGACAGGTTACTTACATGAATGAAGATGAATGATGTAGATCCCAAGTCAGAGGGACAATCTCTTCTCGAGATTCTTATCGTTATTACTATTTGTATTCTATGTTGCTGAAGTATGATTTATGTGCATCTTACAGTATTGATCTGCAGCAGAGTCTTAGATATGAAGCCCTTACATAAATTAGGGTTTTTTCTCTGGACGCAGTCACAAATCTAGGAGATTACATCCCTGGACGCACGCATGCTAAGGCTTAGACAACGTCCAGGCAGCCAAAGTCACTCTCATGCTAACTTGAAGGGAGCGACTAGATGTTTGACTGTTGTTGACCATCATCTGAAGCTTTCTGAAGTTGTTTGAATTCTGAATCAAAGTGTCTCTAACATATTCTGCCACTGTTAACTAGTTTCTGAAATTGTTGAGTTAAATTGTTGATCATATAATGAAGTATTGTGCATGAAATCAGATGGTCACATGGAAGATGTCAGTACCATAGATGTATTGCAGATAACAACAAGATCTACTAGCAAGAAAATCTTGAATATTTTCCATAACATGAACATGCAAACTAAACTTGTGTTTACAGGTGACTAGGACATACATATAGATATGTCACTATATTTATGCTACAAGAGGTTGGCATAATTTGGCATGACTGGTACATATGAAAAGTGTTTTGTCATGATGCTTGACAATAACTTTGAATTGATGATTGAGATGTGCTTTGACTATAGATCTCTCTACGATAGCAATTTGGACTTGACCTGATGTCTAGTGATCTTATTTGACAATTGTTAATTTGCCATGATATTGATACTATGTGGGTATGATGACTTATGTGGGTATTAGGAGATTGGCCTCCTTATTCTTAGCATAGTGGTTGAAATAATGATAGTTGTGATTCAACATGAAAGTGGAACTTGCATGACTAATCCTTGGTGTATGCATTTGCACCCATTGACAGAAATGATTGGTATTATGATTATGAGAATTACTTAATCAAGTTTGGATTGATAATGCATGGTTGATGACAACTTGTTGGCATGATAAAATCATGATTTGATATGAGCTCCACCTGTCTCCTAGTTGAAAGAATTGATAATGTGATATTGATGACTTTTATTATGGTCGTAATTTGGCTTCTAAACTCTGATGAGCTGACTTTGTTGATGTGATGGTACAACAATGATTTATATAAGGTTGATTATGCTAGCCTAGCAAGGCATTGTGCCTATAGAGAGATTTTCGTGAAGCAATCTCCCCGATCCTGACATGTCTAAATCTGACAGTTATCTGATGAAGTCAGGATGATGATTCCCAAGGTATGGCTTTGATATTGATTATGGTTTTGGTTTTATATCATGATGATCTACTTGTGATAGGTGATGAGCCTCTGATGATCTAAACCAGAGGGAGATGGCTTGTGAAGCCCGAAATGATGTATCATGGCATGATGAACCGATTTCTGAAGCAATTCCATATTGCAAAATGTTTTTGAATAATGAAAATGCCAATCCTCGAATACTTTGATTTGTAGTTCAAGATGTTGTTGAAATTGACATGACATCCAATAGTTGTTTTAAGCATTGATGTTTCATTTTGAACATCCATTTGTATGTGTATGATGTGCATAAAACCTTAGTGAACTCATGAGTGAGTTTCTTCACTCACATAGAGTTGTCACCGAGCATGCTTTGAAATATATGCATGAGGTGTTCTATTTTATGAATGAGATATCTCTCCTATGATATGTGTCTGCATAGATGTATTGTTGATATTTGAGATTGTTGTTGATAAGCACATTTGGATGTTGCTTTAATATAAGATATGCCATAATATCTTGGATGAGAGTTCCATAGCATGACTGAGGTTGATCATGATGTTGATAGCATGGCTAACTGTGAGGCAGGATACAGAAGCTCCTTAGAGAGTTGTTTGAGCATGATCTGGATATGACATGGATACATTGTGATGACAGAGAATCACATATATACATATATATTTATAGTTGGGATCGAGATACTCTCATTTATTGAGTCAGTGCAACTGTTAGAAACAAGATCAAGCTTGTGGTTGGCACCTCCTTGAGAGGGAGGATGATTATGGTATCCTTTTGTGATTTATATGACTATATATGATCTAACATGATATTTAATTTGTTGTTTTGTATGAACAGGAAACAACTGCTATTGAGACAAGTAGATTGCAGATATTCTCACAAAGGAATTATCAAAGAGAATGTTCTTGGTTTTCAAAGAGCATCCCCTCTAGATGAGGGGCAGCGCTGGTCGAGGACACTGAACCAACTCTTTCCCCCTATTTGAGCTCCCAGGGTGAGGAATTGAGGGATAAGGGCTCCTAGAGTTGAGGGAACCTTGGACAATAGGGCACTCCCCTATTTATTAGCCATAGGGTTGAGGGTTTTACTCCCCTATCTGGTCTTTGTAGAGTATACCTGAGTTGGCATCATACCCACAAGCAGGGCTTGTTGGGAATATTACTCCTCATTTGGCCAACAAGTTGAGGGTGTACTTGGAAGTGTACAACCCACGGAAATTATGATGCAGGTGTTCTATCACATGACTATTGAGAGCCATTGTTGGGAAGATCGGTAGGAAATAAGATTCAGGGTTGAGGGTAAATCTCCCCAATGAAATTTCGAGATGAGGTTAAATCTCCCCGTTGAAATTCTAGGGTCGAGGGTGCAATCCCTTGTGTGATCCAAGGTCAAGGGTCTACTGCCCAATGTGATGATTTATCCTATTGCTCGGCATGGGTGGAAGCTATTTCTCCCCGTTTTGATTCCAGGTTGAGATGTGTTCCCTAATGATATGATCTCCGATGATGATTGATGATGATTCGGATAGTAGCCCGCAGGAAAAGATTCCATATAGCATTCTGATGGATAGAGGGTGGTAGCTTGACATCCCCTCCGATATCAAATTCTTCTTCTTCTAGATCCGAGAATGTTCAGCATATGAGCAGGAACAATCACGAGATAAGTAGGAATACACAAAGGATAGACCAAGATGTACAATGATGATTTGTGATGATGAGACACTTGAGATAGACATGGCTCGATGACTACATGACATATATGATCCATGATGATACATGATGATACATGATGACACTTGAAGATTCCAGAATGACATATTGTCGATGGACAAATATTGACAAGTGGAATTCTCCCTAATTGAGAGGGAGTGTTAATTTTTGCAACTGTAGTAAAATTCCACCTTGGTCAGCTCAAATGATTAGGATAATGATTGCATTAGATTCCTCTTTTCGAGAGGACCAAAATTGACCTAAAGATAACCCTATTTGGTTAAGAAGAAGTTGAGTTATGTATTATTTTATTCATACATGTATCATGGAATGGATCATCTCTAACCACATGAGTAACTACTTGGGTCAGCCTTAACCCCAAGTGAACCCTCAAGAAAACATATAAATAGAAGAGACCTCAAGATAATTTGGACATGTCTTCTCTTCTCTTTTGTCTTGGTTCGCTCAAGGGTCTGAAATCATAGTCGAAAGGTTCACTCTAGGTTAGGGTCTTTTAGATCTCAGTCGTTGGCACAGAACATGGCATTCTGGTCCCTGGACGCTGGCACATAAGCCTATGAGAGAAACTATAGACCCTTGGACGTTGGCACAGAGGCTTATGGGAGAGACTATGGCTTCAAAGACATAAATGGAGGTATCGATCCTCGGTCTCTCACACAGAGTAGTCCTAAGAGTGACTAGGACATCTCAGTCGCTTGCACGACAATAGTAAGGGAGTGACTCTAGGTTTTATCTGCATTGTTCCACAATCGCACGCATAAATACTTCCTGAGAGTGACCCTACTTTCACAGTCGCTCGCATACAGTGACCAATAAAGCGACCAAGAAGTTTCGATCGCACACAGATAGTTTTGATGAGAGCCACTAGAGTTCAGATCTAGGGTTTGACATCCTGGCTTTAGTTGACCTCAGTGATCTGGTAGATCTTGGTTTCTCTCTACTATATTAAATATCTACAGATCTGTAGATCTGATTTGTTAGTTTCCGCTGCAAACATATGTATTGTGCTCATAGACAGTGACAAAAGTACTCAACAGTGTTCAGCACAGTGACAAAAGTATACAACAATTGACATCAGTTTGTGACAGCACATTACAGTCATTAGTATGAGGTTTTGATTCCTAGCATGATTAGATATGTTTCATGGATATCATTATTATTTTTTTGCATAGACAAAGTTATGGATCATTATTCTCTCTCTTGCTGCATCATTTGATGATGATCTAAGAAGAAGAAGATTTGCAAGGGTTTTCCCCATAATGGGTTTTTCCCTGGTCTTGGACCAATCCTCGTGTCTCTATATGTGTGCATGCTTTATTCTACTGTTCCTTTTATGTTTCGCTGCATTGATGATGTTGGTGATGTTGTTTATTTCTATGTAATTACATATGCTGATGTATAATGGCGTAGATCTAAATAATGCAATGATGATATGGGGTGAAATTAATGTATTAATGATGAAATGCAACTATCATAGCAAAGAACAATGTCACCCTAAGAAAATTTAACATGTTTTACTAAGATGCCTAGAGAAACTTGAAGCAGAAAAATTGTTGCAGGAACTACATGATGGATCAGCTAGTGGACATTATAGCGGGGACACTACTGCTCATAAGATCCTACATGTTCATTACTATTGGCCGAATCTATTCAAAGATGCTCATGCTTATGTCAGAAAATGCAAAGTCTGCCAAACTACTTCAGGGGGGGAAAAGAAACCAGCCTTGCCTTTGTATCCAGTTAACATTGAGCAACGCTTTGAGCAATGGGGACCGGATATTATAGGTGACATCATTCCTCACTCTTCTAAATAGCATAAGTACATTTTTATTGTTACGGACTATTTCATCAAGTGGGTGGAAGCCATACACTTGATGGTCGTCAATTCTGAAACTATAATCAATTTTATTGATCAATTTAAAATCACCAGGTTTGGCCTTCCTTTTTCCCATATGTTTGACAATGCATCCTTTTCTGGAAATTTCATTACTGAATTTGCACTCAAGATATATTTTAAACTCAAATATTCTGCAAACTACTATCCTCGTGGAAATGGCTTAGTAGAATCCACCAATAAAAACCTCATAATGATCATTAAGCGAACTGTTGACCAAAATCTAAAGAATTGGCATAAAACTCTATTCTTTGCCCTATGGGCTGACAGAATTACTCATAAAACCTCTCTAGGAATATCTTCCTATCACGTAGTGCATGGAAAACAAATAATCTTGCCTCCTAATCTAGCTCTTCCTTCACTGACCCTAGTGAAAAATATAGAGGAACAACCTTGCTCTGCTTTACAATTGAGAATGTTTCAAATTCTAAAGTTAGAGGAAGAAAGAGATAAATCCAAACAAACTCATGCTCACCATCAACAATTGGTCAAGTCTTCATTTGATGCAAGTTCAATAAGTGATAAAATTTTTGAAATTGGTGACTTAGTTCTGAAATGGGATAAGGCCCATGAAGAAAAAGGTAAACACACAAAATTTCAAAAGTTGTGGCTCGGCCCATTTCATATCATTGAGAAACTAGGCCCATCAACCTTTATCCTTCAAGATTTATAGGGAAAGAGGGATGCTCTTCCCATTAATGGGCTAGTTTTGAAAAAATATTTTTCTTGAAAATACTTATCCTGCTATAAATATGTAAATAATCATATGTACATATCGGTGTCTTTAGCTTAGTGGTGTTGGGTAATACTCTGTTGACTTCATATTGGGGTCTCTCATCATTAATATGAAGTTTTATTAATTAAAGAAGAAGTTATTAGAAAGAAACTATAACATTGAAGTTTAGTATTGCATCTATTATAATCTCTGAAATATTTATATCCATTAATTTGTAAATATTTCATGACTTGAAACATTATAAGATCTTGTTGTCCTTTGATTAGTCATGGACAGTTTCTTTTAAAAAATAAAGACTATTTTGAAGTTTTAGCATCTTTTGACTTTAATTGTCATCCACAACTCTTAAGGAGTAATTTTACCTCCCCATCCACTAATTTTACATTTTTTAGAGTGTAATTCAAAAATATTTAAAAACTTGAAAGATAAGAGGTCTCATCATGAGCCAACTTACCATGATCATGGGAAACTAATGATGTTGACATTATCATGACTGGTCACCAAGACAGGATAATGTCTTATGGCTACATAACTATAAGAGAATAGGTCTCATCACAAGCCAGCGTGTTCAGTATCATTATAACATGTGAATGGCATTGCCATTGGCTACCAAACTAGGACAATGGCTTTCAAGCAGCTAAAAGAAAAAGTTTAAAATAAAATTAATACCTCTAAAATATTAATATAAGTGGATGGGATACTTGTATTATTTGGTTAAAACGTAACCCTGTCAAGGCTATGGACACCTACTGGGGGAAGTGGCTCTACCAGTGAAAAATAAGTCTATCTTAACGCTAAGCTTCTATAGTTCTCTATTTTATCTTTACAATTGATTAAATTACTGACAAAGATAATCAAGATTTTTATCAATAACAAGTTTTGAAAATTTACAAAATAATGATTTGTTTTTATTCAGAGTAATCTTAATCAATCTAAATTTCAAATATTTACATATTTCTAAGTATTTTTCCTTAGTTATTAAAATTTCATTTATTTTAACAGAGATAATTGTTTCACCCAGTATGTCGCCAATTGTTGTAGTATTCAACAACCCCCCATTTATTTTTATTTTAGTTATTAATAAATAATGGGGACCCTTCTTTTATTTTAATAAAAAAACTTTACTTTTTGATAAAGATAGGACATTTTAAAGTTTGTTGTAAAATCTTTTAGGCTTGAAAGTTTCCCTCATCGAAACTCATTTATCGGAGGCTCAACCATTATAATGTTACGATAAATCAAAATATCGATAGGCCCTCTTTTCACAAAATCAATGCATTATCAAAAGGTTTTCATTAGACTCTTATTATATCGTAAATTTCCTTTTAAGAAACTTATGATAAATTCATTCCCTGATAAAGCTTTCCTCATGATTAGTTTATTCATTAAAAGGATTTTTGCTAAAAGGTTAACATAAGTCACACACCCCCTTTTTAAATGAATATTATAAGAGTCGTCAGCCCCATAGTTTCCACTTGACATATCAGCCCTTCGCAATATTGTAACTTTCTAAGTGTGCCACTTACGATACTCATCACTTCCAATATCTCCCAGCTCTGATACCTTCCTCCTCCGATATCTAACACCTTTGATATTCATCTAATAATGCGAGACCTTCGATATTCCCGTTTACATCTATTATCGAGACTTTCATATCGAGGGCTTGTTCTTTAAACTTCTGATATGCCACCTTTGATATAGAAATCCTAATATCACTTCCCGCCTCTGCTTATAGCCGTTACTTCTTCAAATATCCTTTATCGAAAGTTACCAATATCGTAACTTTCTAATGCATCTCCAATTCGTTCCTCCGATATTTTTCTTCCGATATGCTGATGTGGGAAAACCCACATGAATTCACGTTTTGGCATTTAATATTTGAAAGTGGTGAATTTATAGTTTTCGAGATTATAAACATCCTCATTCATTGCAATTCGATTCTATCATAATTTGCTCTTAAAGACGAATATTGTTGTGTAAAATTCGTTATTTGCGCTAAGTCTTTCATCTGAAAAAGTTATCGCTCAGACTTGTGTTTTCCATTATAGGCTAATCCCGACCAGCGTAACTCCGAAGAAATGTCTAAAGCAAAAAAAGCAAAGAAGAAACATGTTGCTCAACAACAATATGCTACTCATCCAACTGAAAACGCTGATACACCAAGACTATTTTCTGACACAGTCAGTTCTCTATATGTTGGAAGTGCCTCTTGGGAATATATCTATAAACTATTTGAGGATGAAGGACCCAGGGTCACACAAAGAACAATTACAGCCGAATATTCTACCCCAGTCTCTAATACTACTTACAGTGATGTGGCCAATTCATTCTTGCATAAAATTGCGGCCCAGTCCAAAATCCTTCCTTATAGGGACATGGTTCTATGGGTTGTTGAAAACTTTAGCATTGCAAAAAGGAAGTTCATGACACAGAAGCATACATTCATTGGATCATTCACCAAAAATGATTTGAGCACAATGTACCATTTGCTAAAGCCTCAATGTAAATATAACAAATAGTTTGTGGAGAAATTCATGAGTAAACAATACCATGTGTTAGCTCCTATTAGGGCATGGAGAAGAGATCCTAACAAGCATAAGCGAGAGGAAAATTGTATGTATGCAGTTGACTCTCTTGTTGGTCCCTATTTCCAAATAGTCGCTATGATGTGTAGACTCTTTGCTTACTCTAATACACAGAAGTTTTCTGATCAATGGACACCACTGATTGATGGAGCTTCAGAAGGTTATATCTTTGATTGGGGAAATATACTATCAGATAACCTACACTCATATCCTGAATTTTAGGAGTAAGCATAAGGTTTCATAAAATATAATTGTGCCCTTTTACATGAGTGCCTACGTAATGGATTCTTTGTGTTTCACTATGGACTTCACCTCTATTGGGTGGAAGTGGACCTTAGAAGACTCGACCCCTATACACATATATCAAGATATTCTTTGGGACTCGAAGTATCAGCCTCATTTTATAAAATTTGTCATGGAGTAATGCTACCTATTTACCAAATCATTTTTTATAAGAGAACTCCTAGGATTTCCCCAGAAGTTGAAACTGACTTGCTCCGGGTTGGAAATTGGTTCGGTGAGGAGTTATTTACCTATGTTTGAGTCTTTGGTAGTCTTTCTAACCCCCATGTCTTGCCTCTATATGTCCCTGACAAGCTTCTTTCTTGAGAAATAGCATACCAAACCATAGGAAATGGTATTTCAAAAGTCTTAAAGGATTCTAATAAGAAAATGTGGCCTATTTTTCCTCTTCAATGCAGTATATATGCTTTGGATAATTTCAAGCATGCAGACATTGAAATTAATGTTATCCTAGAGTTCAATTTCCCCACCATTCCTAATAGACAGTATGACCCCCATCAAACTGTCAAAAAGGTTACCGCACAATCAAGCATCAAGAAGTTTACTCATGAACCAGACAAGTTCGATGATCTATTTGAAAAAGCTTATACTTATTCAATGGTTAGGAGACAGGCATCAGAATAGTTGATCCCACAAGAGATGATTCAATTCACCCAATATAGAGCCGCAATGCTAGCTAATTTGCCTATGGATTCATTAAAGCTTCCTCAAGAAAGCACGGTTCAAGATGATGTTATAGTTGTTGGTTCCACACAAACTATTGATGTGCCTCAATCAAAAGAAACAAGTGCTTCCTCCTCTTCTTGGGCTAAAGGTATTTTTCCTAATACCAAGCTTGAGGAAATATGGGAACAATATAACCAGGTTTTAAAGGCCAATGAACCACAAGTTTTGAATACTCCCTTACAAGAGAAGGTCCCAAATACTTCTAAAAGCATGGAACAAACTCTGATCACAGCAAAGGCCTATGAAAATCCTTTAGGGGCTGAAGACATTGAACTTATACTAACCTCCCCAATATCTGAGGTTGTATTAAGGGTTGAAGAAATTCCTCCACTTGATATATTTTATAGCCCTCAGCGTAAAGATGTTGTCAAAAGAGAGAGTAAGAAAAGGAAAATTGATCGGTCCCAGGCTTTAGTTCCTATAAATGCTTCTTTTAAGTAGTATGGAAAGGCTCTTTGTTCACTCCTACAGAGGAGCTGGGAAGGCTCGCTCAATTCATGAGAGCCTATGCTTCAGCAACCATGGATAAATCCATAGGAGTGCAGCCGTTGTCGAAAGAAAAGGAAGACGAAATTGTGCATTTGGAATAGATTTTTGAGATCGAAAAAAAAACATGTCGATCAATGGCAAGGAAGAATTACTGAACTCCAAAACAGTTTTGATGCCCTCAAAGTTCAATATGACACTGATTTGTAGGCCCAAGACATTAAAATACATGAATTGCATAACAGGATTGAACAACTAAGTGTTAATCCTGAATTGACAGAGTTCAAGAAGGAAGCAAGAGAGTTAAATACTCTCCTTGCTCAACAACAAGTTTTATTTTGTCAAACGTTGGCCATTATTCATGATTTGTGCCATATAGCCAGTTCCCTAGTTGATCAGTTATCAGATATTAGAACTTATTTTGATGATATTGAAGAAAAATTTGCAGGTTTCCTTACGTGGTAGGATAGCACTGATGGAAGATTAACTAATCTCCCCAAAATTGAAGAGTCACACAAGGAAATAGTCTTTAGAGAATGGGAGATTTGTCTTAAACATGCAGAGGCAACAATGTTCAATGCAAGAGATATTTCTAATAATCTCATTAAGACAATTAGTGATAAATTATTCCAAGCAAATCTCATATCAAATTTCCCCGAGGGAGCATTGTCAGATATTAAACCACTCACTAAAATCTGGCAGGAGTCCTCCAAAAGGCGAGCCGAAATAATAGATCAACTATATAAAATTGACTTGGAAATCCATTAGCATTTTTTATTCAAACCACACAGCCAGTGGTTGATTCTTAGTTGTCTATCCAATACCACCATTCACATGTTGTCATCATTAAGGTACACAATATTTATAAGTTAGATGTGGATTCAAATGAAATCTCCACCCGAATTAAATAATATGATAGATATTTATGAGCTACAACAGCAAATGGGAGAACAATCTTCTTCACAGGCCTAGATGATTTGTTACAAAAAATTCTAAATATGTCTTTGTTGGTTTATTTTATCTTCGTTTGTTAACCGCTTCAAGTTGTTACTTTATTTTCTATATTTGTATTTTATTTTGAAACTATAAATCCCCTCAATTTGTAATGAGAAAGGGTTTTGAATTTTTGAAAGAAGACTCAATCTTGCACTATTGTAACTTCAGTTTTTCTTAATACGTAGCTTAATCAACACCATTTTTCTCATGAGTAGAGTAACAATTTATCGGGTACTATTATCTGTTTATTATTTCTTTGTTTAAGAGTTGAATGGAAGTCTAATTTTGTTTATCATATATGTGTTATGGCAATCATACATCTTCACTACTGATATGTTTGATTGGAATTAAATGTTATATGTTTAAACAATGAGATCTCATATATATGACGAATTTATTAGCTAATTTAATTAAATTAGTTGTCGTTCTTTGTTTTAACCTCATAATCACACGATAATCCATATTTTCATGTTTCTTATGAAATCTTTTTAAATCACATATACAGATAACTTTCTTGGGATAGATATTAAGTTTAACTAATCTTTATTTTCAATTTTAACTATATCATAGCTTTATACTTTTACTCAATTCATTTCTTATAATTTTATTTAAAGGGAAATGGGTCCCATAATCCCAATCGGAGCCACCATTCCAAACAGAAAAGGATCTTCTCTAAGGCCCCAACCGAGTGGTATTCTCGGAATGTTGAGGCAGACGTTTAGAACCTTTGACGGAGCCATGGGCCTCCACTACAATAGAGCATTGATTTTCATGCCATGGGCTTCTTCAACACCACATATTTCTTGCTTGTGCTCTAGTTATACAAATATGATGATGCACTAAGACCACATTGCCAAGTCGTCCACATACTTGAACATGACACTTGGAAATTTATCCAAGGCACATATGGGGGTTTGTCTCATTCAAAGAGACATTGGAGGGCATATGTCATCATTATAACCCTTATTGATGGAGCATCAACATGTTTGATCCAGTTGGAGACCCATGAGGCCATTGATTGTGCCCCACAACCACTTGGGAGGACCACAAATGTTTTTATTGAAAACCAAGGGGCCGCCCCCTTGGTCATCATTTGAAGAACCCTCCTCTTCATCATGGCACTTGGAGGACTTATCTTGGCCTTCCAATGGCCCTTTGTACCTTTATTTTATCATTTCAACCTCATCAGGAAGACTTATTTTATATTTTTGAGCTATTTGGTGGGCTTGTCACCAATAAGGTTATTATTTTGCACATTAAAACGTTTTTAGGGACTTCATTAAGCTAATTAAACTATTCGAACTTATGAGAGGCTCATATAAATAGAAGGAACACCTCATTTTGTAAATCATCATCACTTGGATTTGGGATATCTCTCTCTAAAGAATTCAAACCTGCAATTGTGGAATGATTTGGATGAATAAATGCATTTTGATGTGTGGAAAAAAATTGTTATCTCTCTTGGAGCTTCTTGTTGGTGAGATTTTGGATGGATATACTCTTCTTTGTCTTGTAAGTACAATATAATGCTATATTTCTGTTTTAATGGCTGACTAATGCATGGAATCATTTTCTTATGGTGAAATAATGTGTCCTAATTAATGTGAATTAGTGGAATCATTAAAACTATTGGAGATTTTTGCATGTGATACTCATTGGACAAAGAATGAATTAATGTTCCTAGAGGATTATTTTCTTTGCATCCTCGAAACTCCATAACAATTTCCATCAAAGTATAAAAAGCTAAATTTGTCATATAGTTGCATCCTTAAGGTTAGTGAAGTTGCTTTTTTAGGCCTCCTTGAAGAGTGAAGATCCCGAATCCTGATCATTTTGACTCCAATCTTCCCAATAGCTAGGCACTAGTCCTAGATCCTTGGTGATCACATTAACACAACGAAACATAATTCTTTTCACCTCTTTTCTTTCTCTTTTATTCATCCCTTTGGAGGTTTTCTAGGGATTGGTGAGAAATTTTAGGGAGGAAGAATTTTGGGATTCTATCCAGACAAATTTATTCATTCATGTCTTCTCTAGGCATCCTCCAGTTTTGAACGAATCCTGATGGTGGAATTTCAAATAAATTGATGTCCTAGCTATCACACCAAGTGGGAACCCTAGAAGTTAATCCTTCATCTTAGGGATTTCTTAAAGGTTTCTACGTAACTACTTATTGAATTATATCATATGAAAAAACTTCTCTTAACTATCTTGACCTTGGATGAACTTTTACCTTGCCAAATTTCTCAACCTGAGGTCTCATATAGCATTTCTTTCAAGGGTTTTTCATGGAAAGTCTTACTAGCTTCTCCCAAAGCTCACACTTTAATTGAACCTTTCCATTGAATGAGCCATCCTTGCCTCACTTTGAACCCTATCATATACATATTAATAACAAGTGAGGTATATTTGGACTCCTCCCGTCAGTGAAAATTGAGAAGAGAAGGGGACATAAGTTGTGGTGACAGTGGGCCTTTGTCCCAAATTGTTGTTGTGCCTTCCAACTTTAGCCTACAAACTAGGCCTACTAATTTTTGCAACAACATTTTTGGCGTCATTGTTAGGGACATAAGACGTTTGTCTTAGTCCCTTACGACATCATTGATGTATCCTTTTAGTGACTCCATTGGAAGAACGAAACCCTATTTCTTCATTGAAATTTAAGGTCAAATGCGTGTAGGGTGAAGCAAGCATCTCTCTAGGCATCTCTAATTTCACCCTGGTGACCCCTTCATAATTGATATGTGTAAACCTAATAGGAAGTCTTATTTCAATGAATTCTTTGATTTTTACATTACTTCCATCCCTAGGAATCCTAATCATGTCACCTGGAATATCATACGTGGGATGCCCAAGTTCGATGGTGATCCACTTTCTGCAATTAATCATGTAGCAAGGTTTGTTGCGTATACCTCAAAGGTTCCATTAGGGGAATTTTGAGGTCTAAAATGGGCCTCCTACGAAAAATGTACAACCAAAATTAACTTTATAAGAACCAACAGGATTCAAAATGATGATGTCAACCATGGGGGACGATTCACCATTTTTGGAGTAAAAGAGTAAAAATATTAAACAATAATAAAATAATAAAACTACTTTTTCAACTCGTATTTTCAACTTATGTTGGGTCCCTATAATACTAGTGATTACCCCATTACTATTGTAGTTATAACCCTTATTTATATTGTTGTGCCCCTATTACCCCCATATTGTTATTTCTGTGCCCCATAGAATCCCTCTATTGTTATTTTTGTGGCTTTATATTATTATTGTTAGGTCGGCTGGATTATATTGTGACTCCTTAGACTCCTATATATAGAAAGGAGGTTTTGTCATTTGTATCACCCAAGAATTGTTCATTTTATGTAATGTAAAGGAGGTTGCCCCCTCGAAGAGGCTGAATTCTAAGGAGTTGATCTTTCTTTTCTATCTTTTCTTGAGTTGGTTTCATAACATTTGGTATCAGAGCTTTGGATTCTAGGGTTTCGCTGCTCCAAACAGGTCATCGTGGCATTTTCGCTATAAATTTTTTTCTGTGATGTTTCAGAAGTCACAAAAAAAACCCATTTGAGAAGAAATCGCGCTGAACCTTGGGTCGGAATTTCAGAGCTTTTCGCGCGATATTTTCGGAGATATGATCTGAGGAAGTTGGTCTTTTTGCAGACTCCTGAATTACACTCAAAATAGGTGACCTGGGGAAAATCGTCATAACCTTCTTTCTGATCATCGGACTGAAATTTTGTAAGAAGTTACAGAAAGAGGACGGACTGCAGTTTTCTTTTATATATTTTTCAGAGTCAAAGGTTGAAGCAGTGACACGTGGCACTTCATACAAGTTCGCTCTACTGAAATAGTCTATAATCAGGTCACTGCGGGAGATTGTGCATAACTCTTTCTTGGAGAATCCAATTTGGATCAGACTAGTGGCATTAGAAAGAGGACATACGAGGCTACTACAGGTCACAATTTCAGAACTGGATGATTCGAAATTACAGAGATACATCAGATTCAATATCAGGCTTCTACAAAGTAAAAAAAAGGTGTGTAGTTTTTTTTTTAATTTTTGCATAAGCTTGGTTTGAAGGAATTCAAAGGGCATAGTAAAGCATTATTATCGGTAACTGATGCCCCGAGGAAAGAAAATGCAAACACCTAGTAAGGAACCTGAAAGCTCTAGCATGACTCATGAAGAAGAGGAAGAAATGCTACATGATATATCAAAATTACAAGAACAAGTGCAACAAATGTCACGCTCACAAAAGCTAACAGATGCTAAGATAAATGGGTGTGGAATCTAAGATAAATGGCGTGGAATCTAAGATAAAGGGCATGAAGCTAAGATGGATGATCTGAAGACAGATTTGAGGACAGATTTGAAGACAGAGATGGCAAATTTGAAGACAGATTTGACAAATTTTCTACAAGAAATACTTACTAATGGTGAAAAGGTTGTAAAGGAAACTCATGATGTGAACAAAAGAAATGTTAATCATGATTCCATAGACTCTAATGTTGGATCGAAGACCCACCATATTCCAAAAATCGATATGAGGAAGTTTGATGGCAAGGATCCCGCCACATGGATATTACAGATGGAGCAATTCTTCGATCTCAATAATGTGCAAAACACACAAAAGGTACGTATGGCAACTTTATATTTGGAACCAAATCAGTTTGTATGGTATCAATGGCTTTGTTCTCGTAAACAATTTATCACTTGGGCAATTTTTACGGAAGAATTGATAGCACATTATGAGGATACAAAAAGCAACACTTTTTTTAGCCAATTGATAAGTCTCAAACAAAAGGGTTCAATAATGGAGCACATTGAGGAGTTCCAAAAATTGAACATAAGGGTAAAAGATATTCCAGGAGCATAGGATTGATGTGTTCATAGGGTCTTTAAAGGATAATATCCAACATGATGTGCGCCTTTGGGAACCTGATTCATTAGAGAAGGCATTCAGGTTAGCAAGAAAAATGGAAAGCAAAATTATGGCAACTAGGAAGCATACCATTCACAACTATAAAGACGGAAGTGTTGTTGCCCATAGTCTTCCACAACCTACAAGGTTGACACCACAACAATTGGAAGAAAAAAGAGCAAAAGGGCTTTGTTACAATTGTGATAGCAAATACACAAAAGGTCATAAGTGTGCTGAGAAGAAATTATTCTACATAGATTGTGAAGAGGAAGAAGAAAAGGAGCAAGAAAGGTCAAAAGAAGAAGATATATTCCAGGAACAAAGCCTAGATGAAGAACAAATAAATCCAACCATATCTTGTAATGCATTGGCGGGAATTACCACTCCTCAAACCATCAAGATAGAAGGACAAATCAAGAAGAAAAAGGTAATAGTGTTGATTGATTCAGGAAGCACCCACAATTTTATTCATTGTAGGGTAGCAAAAGAATTGAATTGCTTCCTATATCCAGCACCAGAGTGTCAAGTGATGATTGCAAATGGAGGAACAATAAATTGTTCTGGAAAGTGCCATAATATCAAGCTATCCATGGGAGAATATGTATTGACTAGCCCAATGCTTTCCATTCCAATGGGAGGTGTTGATGTTGTACTAGGAGTCCAATGGCTACAATCCTTGGGTACAATAGCTTTTAATTTTCAAGAACTTTTCATGAAATTTTCTGTGGAAGGAAAGGAAGTTGAATTAAGGGGTATTGCAGGGAAACCAAGAAAGATAATCAGCTCTAATGGCATGACAAAGCTTCTAAAAAAGGAGCAAAGAGGTGTAATTGCACAATTATGTTCGCTAGATGTTTCCACATTGGAATCATCTATTTCTCCAGATCTCCAAAAAGTCCTGGACAATCATTCCAAGGTATTTGAGACTCCCAAAGGTCTCCCACCTATGCGTGATCATGATCATGCTATTCATCTGATTCCAGGAAGTGTTCCTCCAAACATCAGGCCGTACAGATATCCATATGTCCAAAAAAGTGAAATTGAACGTATGGTTGCAGAAATGCTAGAGGCTGGTATAATTCAACCGAGTCAAAGTTCTTTCTCAGCTCCAGTAGTATTGGTGCACAAGAAGGATGGATCATGGCGCATGTGTCCAGATTATAGGGAGCTCAACAAGCTCACTATTAAAGATAAGTTCCCCATTCCTATCATTGATGAATTACTGGATGAATTGCATGGATCAATTTACTTCACCAAGTTGGATCTTCGTTCGGGATATCATCAAATCAGAATGAAGATTGAAGACATTCCGAAAACGGCATTTAGAACTCATGAGGGTCATTATGAATTTTTGGTCATGCCTTTTGGCCTTACCAATGCACCTTCAACATTTCAAGGTTTGATGAATTCAATTTTCAAACCATTCCTTAGAAAATTTGTGTTAGTATTTTTTGATGATATACTAATCTACAGCAAGTCTTGGAAGGATCATGTTGAACATGTTGACAAGGTGCTACAACTATTGGAGGAGAAACAATTATATGCAAAAAGATCCAAATGTTTCTTTGGAGTCCAGGAGGTGGAATATTTGGGTCATATTGTATCTCATGAAGGAGTTAAGGTAGACCCTAGCAAAATTAAAGCCATTAAGGAATGGAAAATCCCCACATCCATAAAGCATCTGCGAGGATTTCTTGGGTTGACAGGGTATTATCGCAAGTTCGTTAAGAATTATGGGAGAATAGCAGCACCTCTAACAACATTATTGAAGAAAGATTCATTTTCATGGACTCCAGAAGCAACAAAGGCCTTTGAACATCTTAAAGAGGCAATGTGCCAAGCACCGGTCTTAGCTACACCAGACTTCACAAAAACCTTTATTGTGGAATGTGATGCTTCAGGAAATGGAATTGGTGTTGTTCTAATGCAAGATGAAAGACCCATTGCTTTTGAAAGTCGTCCAATCAAGGGAAAGTTTTTAAGCAAAGCTATTTATGAGAAGGAAATGTTGGCAATACTCCATGCACTTAAGAAATGGCGACCCTACCTAATGGGAAGACACTTCAAGGTAAAAATGGATCATGATAGCCTTAAATACTTTTTAGAACAAAGATTATCCTCTGAAGAGCAACAAAAGTGGGTCACAAAGATGTTGGGTTATGACTTTGAAATCATCTACAAAAAAGGGAAGCAAAATGTGGTGGCAGATGCACTCTCAAGAAAGGATGAGGATATGGAAGCATTGTTGTGTGCCATTTCTATTATCCAACCAGATTGGATAAACGAAGCAAAGGAGGAATGGAAGAATGACGAAGAAGTGTGGGCACTTATTCGAAAGCTACAACAAGATTCCAGTACTTTTGATACATTTAGCTGGAAAAATGATTCGTTATGGTACAAAGATCGCTTATACCTCTGTAAGAATTCCCAGCTAAAACAAAAGATTCTTATGGAATTGCACACTTCTCCCTTAGGAAGGCACTCAGGATTTTTAAAAACTTACCACAGGGTTAAGAAGGAATTTTTTTGGGATGGCCTTAAATCAGATATTCAAAAGTTTGTGGCAGAATGTTTGGTTTGCCAACAAAATAAAGTTGAAACAATTAAGACACCGGTCTATTACAACCTTTATCCATTCCAAGCCAACGTTGGGAGGAGGTTTCAATGGATTTTATCACAGGTTTACCCAAGTCTGAGGGAAAGAGTGTCATCATGGTGGTAGTTGACAGACTTACCAAGTATGCACACTTTTGTGCATTATCACATCCATTTAAAGCCAGTACAGTTTCTACTGCATTTATGGAAACAATTCAAAAGCTACATGGAAACCCAAAGATTATTGTAAGTGACAGAGATCCCATTTTCACTGGAAATTTTTGGACAGAATTATTTTCTTGTCTTGGTACTCAGTTAGCTCATAGCTCATCTTATCATCCTCAATCTGATGGGCAAACTGAGATAGTAAACAAATGTTTGGAAGGATATCTCTGTTGCTTTGTATCTGATAAACAGACACAATGGGTCAAATGGTTACCTCTGGCTGAATGGTGGTATAACACTTCCTTCCATACAGAAACAAAAATGACCTCATTTATGGCACTTTATGGGTACCAACCACCATCAATCACATCATATTTAAGAGAAAATTCTAAGGTTCATGCAGTGGAACATCACATCGAACATCAACAACAAGTCCTCCAACTCTTAAAGGATAACCTCGTGTTGGCACAAAATAGAATGAAACAACAAGCAGATCAACATCGCAGTGAAAGAAGTTTTGATGTAGGTGATTGGGTATTCCTACGGCTACAACCATATAAGCAAATGTCCCTAAAGCAAGCTAAGAAGGATAATAAATTATCACCAAAGTATTATGATCCGTACAAGGTGTTGGAAAAGATTGGTACTATGGCATACAAATTGGAGCTTCCTGCAGCTTCTCGATTGCACCCAGTTTTCCATGTTTCATGTTTAAAGAAGGTTATAGGCGACAAGCTCCCAGTTCAAACAATATTGCCAGAACTTGACGAGGAAGGAAAAATTATATTGGAACCGGAAGCAGTCACAGAAACAAGAACTCGACAGCTACGAAATCGATCAATTTCAGAGTATCTTATCAAGTGGAAGAACTTATCCGCTGAAGATTCCACATGGGAGGATGAGAATTTTATGCAGAAGTATCCAGAACTGCTCAAGCGTTGAGGACAACACTTTTTTGAAGGAGAGGGGCATGTTGGGTCCCTATAATACTAGTGATTACCCCATTACTATTGTAGTTATAACCCTTATTTATATTGTTGTGCCCCTATTACCCCCATATTGTTATTTCTGTGCCCCATAGAATCCCTCTATTGTTATTTTTGTGGCTTTATATTATTATTGTTAGGTCGGCTAGATTATATTGTGACTCCTTAGACTCCTATATATAGAAAGGAGGTTTTGTCATTTGTATCATCCAAGAATTGTTCATTTATGTAATGTAAAGGAGGTTGCCCCCTCGAAGAGGCTGAATTCTAAGGCATTGATCTTTCTTTTCTATCTTTTCTTGAGCTGGTTTCATAACAACTTATCTCCCTAAGTTTTTACTCAAATTTCAAGCGGGAGTATTCATTGGATGAAACTTTAATTCCTCATCCAAGGATTACCCATGTTTCATAGTTTCGGTGGGCCCTACTACATGAAAAATGAGAAATACATGAAACAACATGTTTGCAATCACGTTTTTCTTCTATTTCTCATTTTTCATGTAGCGGGGTCTATCGAAAGTATGAAACATGGGTACTCTTTGGATGAGGAATCAAATTCTGCATCCAACGAGTGTTTCCACTCGAAATTTGAGTAAACCCATTGGGAGATAAGTTGAAAATACAAGTTGAAAAAATAGTTTTTTCTTTCTCCCTAAAAAAATTGATGATGTAATCTAATCTTATTTTATTATTTCGACTATTATTTTATAATATCCTTAGGAGGCCCATTTTAGACCTCAAAAGTTCCCTAATGAAGTGGTTCACCAAGATGTCCTCATATTGTTATTCATGAAATCCCTCCAAGGTCATAATTCATGGCTACACAATTGCAAACCTCGGAGCATCTCATATGTTGAATCATTCTTTGATGGATTTCTTAAACATTTTCAAGCATGCCAATCATTAGATATTTAAGAGGAAGCCTTCATTTACCATCATGAAGATCTTGGGAAAAATAATCTTGTTATCCATTTGGGCTTTGATATAAATGATTACTTACATATTGAAGAGGGGAAATGGGAAGTTCATGGACATCATTTTGATAAGGACCCTGTGTACGACAACGATAATGATGATATCAATAGGATACTTGTCTTTCTTCATGATCCTCGGAATGCAGTTGAGTCACATGTGGACCCTTTCCTCAACCTTTCTTGCACTACCACTTATAATGATGAACATTTTTCCCCTTTTGAGAATGGTCTTGAGGAAAATAAGTTCACTAGATATGTCAATTCTTCCTAACCATACTTTCAAGATGATGAGCACACAATTGTTGCCCCTTTTCATTATGACCATCACATGAAGAAACCATCTTGTTGTAGTCATCCCCCCCCTTTTCCTCCCCGTCATGACCTTGCCATACCTATAAAGCATGACATCACTAGAAAAGGTCTTGATAGGAATTCATGACATTGATTATTCAATCATTCATTCTGTGTTTGTAAGAGAGGATATGTTTATACAAGTCGGTGTCCTTATCTTCATGAATTATGTATTTCTACGATGTTTGGACCTCTTATTTTCCCACCTCTCACCTTCATAATCCTACATATAATTCTTCTCATCTTTGCTTTTGGATTTAATGCATGGGTAAGCATAGAGGCAGGTATCCTCATATTGACTAGATGATATGTTGGTTATATTGGGTCTATGATTAATATGCATGTTAGAGTAGGATGCATTGTATGTTGATTTTTGCATTAGAACTAATGCCATATTATGTTATCATGCTAGATTAAATGCATTTAGAATTAAATTTTATTTCCTATTGATTTACGAACTAACAAAAGCATGGGCGATCAAAGAATGTTTTAAGAACATGCTACCCTGTTTGCTTAATCCCTGATGTGCAGGTAACAGATTTGCGATCCCAAGATATTTTTGGTGTTCTCATGACCTCCCCGTTCGAGTACATGGTTTATGCACTCTACTGAAATCTCATCTCTCAATTGGAGCTAGTTGTTACCCACCACCAGTAGATGACCCTTATAGGAGAAAATTTCTCCTATATTTGTCTTCAACCGGCAATCAGCAACCCCTTGTGGCCACCAAATAGTTCGATGTGCCACCATTCTCTTCCACCTAATCCAACCATTATGTGCCCTCGCCCATCCCTTATGATCATATGTTTGAAGGTGGGCCTTCCAACCCTAAAGGTATGAATTTTCATTATGTAAATGCATGTTTATGCTTGTTTTTCCTAAGCACAATAGGACATGGATTAGTGGGGGGACTCGGAAGAAAGAATGGGCGTGGATTGTACTCTTGTTCCCTTGTCCCAACTTGGTGGTTAACCTTGTATCCTAGTCTCATGGGATCTCCTTTATTATCTACTAGATTTAGGAATGGAACTACATCGGAAACTTTAATTTTGGTTATGTGGTCCTGCTTCCCAACACAATATATCTCACTCCCCTTTGCACATTATAACCCCTTTTTCACACTTTTCCCATCCATGCCTATAGTTTTTCATTGGGTCCACAAGGTGTTATCCTTCCCCTCCCCTTGTCCACACTTTAGTTCGGGCCTGGAACAATGCCCTAGAGGTTGATGTAGCTAAAAATAAATTTAAAAGCATAATTTGGCCACTTCCAACAGGAAATGTACCACAAGATGCAAAAGATGGCTGAGACATAAGAATTTACCGCATGGGAAAAAGCCAAACATGAGCTCTACCCCTTATCATTACAGTCATCACCTTGGTTCCTAGGGCCCCATATATGTGCCCCCTCATCATTAAGGAACCCATGATTTTCCCAACCCCTGGTGGGCGATGAACAACCCAACCTTTAGGGGGTAATCATTTCTTTATCATACATATCATGCTCTTATACCCTGAAGCCCTGAGCAGTTAAAAGAAAAAAAATCAATAAAAGGTAAAAGGAATAAGAATAAGGGTGGGAAAATAAATGTTGGGGTAACTCAAGTACCACAATTTCTCCCTCCTACATCCATATACCTAATGTGTGGGTTTTCCTTGTTATTGCTACCCTTGTGTCATGGCATGTGGTTTAGATCCTTCCCTGTTGCCCCACTCTGTTCCACCGTCATTTCACATGAAATCTGCCATTTGATAGATGTACCATGAACTTTTTACTCCCTTAGAGGCTGAAACCACCTAATATGGTCCTTTATTAACCTCTCGCGTTGAACAAGGAAACACGTGTATCCTCTAAAACCCATTTGGAAGGGCATGGCACTATGAAGTGCCCACCTTTTCCCCTGGTTAGCAACCTTATTTACTCAATTTCACTAATGGATTGTTGTACTGCAAAGTGAGGAGACACATTGGATTATATAGAATTTCAAGTGGGTCTCCTTTTGGACTTGGTCTCCCTATACGGGGTCTAAGCCCTCTAGATGGCCATAATGGCACTTGTAGGGTGAGCGTTGAGAACCATGGGCCTTCACTATAGCATAGAATTTACTATCACACCATGGGCTTCTTTAGCACCACATATTTCTTTCTCGTGCCCCAGTTATGCAGAGGCGATGATGCACTTGGATCACATTGCCTAGTCAGCCACATTCTTGCACATGATTCTTAGCAGTTGATCCAGGGCCCATATAAGCTTTTTTTCTAATCCGAAGAGACATTGGAGGGCATATGTCATAATTCTAGCCCTTATTGATGGAGCATCGACATGTTTGATTTATTTGGAGACCTATGAGACCATTGATTGTGCCCCATAGCCACTTGGGAGCACCACAAATGTTTTGCTTGAAAACCAAGGGGCCAACCCCTCAATCATCATTTGGAGAGCCCTCCTCTTCATCATGGCACATGGAGGACTTATCTTGGCCTTCCAACTTCCCTTTGCACCATTACTTTATCATTTTGACCTCATTAGGAAGGCTAATTTTATACTTTTGAGCTATTTGGTGGGCTTGTCACCAATATGATTGTTATTTGTCACATTAAAACATTTTTAGGGCTTCATTAGGCTAATTAGAATATTTGAACTTATGAGAGGCCCATATAAATAAAAGGACAACCTCATTTTGTAAATCATCATCACTTGGATTTGGGATATATCTCTCTAAAGAATTTGGACCTGCAATTGTGGAATGATATGGATGAATAACTACGTTTTGATGTGTGGCAAAATTTCATTATCTCTCTTGGAGCTTGTTGTTAGCAAGATTCTGGATAGATATACTCTTCTTTGTCTTGCAAGTGCAATATAATGCTATATTTGTTTTTTAATGGATGTCTAATACATAGAAACATTTTTAATGGTGAAATAATGTGCCCTAATTAATGTGAATTAGTGGAATCATTGAAATTATTGGATATTTTTTCATGTGTTGCTCATTGGGAAAATAATGAATGAATGTTCCTAGAGGATTATTTGCATTGCATCCTCGAAACTCCATAACAATTTCCATCTAAGTATAAGAGTCTAAAGTTGTCGTGTAGTTGCATCCATAGGGTTAGTGAAGTTGCTTCTTTAGGTCTCCTTGAAGAGCGAAGTTCTCGGATCTTGATTATTTTAACTCCAATATTCCCAATAGCTATGCACTAGTCCTATATCCTTGGTGATCACATTAACACAACGAAACATCATTCTTTTCACCTCTTTTATTTCTCTTTTCTTTGTCCCTTTAAAGATAAGGAGGTTTTCGAAGGCTTGGTGTGAAATTTTAGGGAGGAATTTTGGGATTTTTTCTAGACAAATTTCTTCATTCATGTCTCCTCTAGGCATCCTCTAGTTTTTAATGAATTCTGGCGGTGGAATTTCAAATAAATTGATGTCCTAGCTATCACACCAAGTGGGAACCCTAGAACCTAATCCTTAAACTTAGGGATTTCTTGAAGGTTTATGCTTAACTACTTATTAAATCATATCATACAAAACCTTTTCTCTTAACTATCTTGACCTTGGATGGACTCTTACCTTGCTAGATTTCTCAACTATAGGTCTCGCATAGTATTTCTTTCAAGGGGCTTTTCATGGAAAGTCTTACTAGATTCTCCCAAAGCTCATATTTTAATTGAACCTTTTCATTGAATGAGCCATCCTTGCCTCACTTTGAAACCTATCATAGACATATTAATCACAAGTGAGGGATAATGAGACTCCTCCCATTGATCAAAATACAAGAAGAGAAGGGGACATAGGTTGTGGTGACAATGGGCCTTTGTCCCAAATTGTTGTTATGCCTTCCAACTTTAGCCTACAGACTAGGTCTGCTAGTGTTTGCATCAACAGGGCCACGCCAATAAAATAATATGGAAAAAAGAGAGTCTAGAAGCTAGAGGGAGGTTCAATGGAGAATTATAAATAGAGGATTGAACTCAACTGGAAATCATTCTATTGTATCATTTTCCATTTGACATTGTAAAGAATCTCAAGTGAGTTTCAAGAGTTTTAAACGAAACTCAATAGCTAATTTTGGTGGACTTCAAGGGCCACCCTAGTTAGCTTTTAGGGAAGATTATTTCATATCTTCCATTGGTATTTATTGGTTGGTTGTTTTCATCTCATGAATAACTAACAAGATTTTATTGTAGGAGACTATTAGCATTGTTGTTTAGTTGCATGACTACTCTTCCCACACCAAGAGGTCGAGTGCTAGTTTGGGCTAGCAATTTTGAGATGGTTCCTCCATAAAATTCTGAAACCAAACTTCAATCACTAGGTTGAAAGTGACCAAATGAGTAGGATGGATTCAGAAGAAGCTTTGAGAGGTTGAATTCTTCCCTGATTCCAAACAGGAAAAAAAATTAAGGAATTCGAATAGCCATATTCCCTTAGGCTTGAAGACCAATTTTGACAGTCACTTGGGGATTGACCAACAAAGACTCAAAGGCAGAAAACATCTCATGGAAAGACAGCGTGCAAGTAAAATCAAGTAATTGAGGGTTCCACATGGTGCCAAGGAGGGGCAACTAAGAGTGAACAAATTACTGGGCATTAGAAGCAACTTTGGAGGCTAAAATTATTGCCTTATAGAGAAAGGGTTGAATGCCTTGTATGATTGATATTCCGTTCCAAAGTTAGCATCAAATGGGGACGTTTTATTTGTTGTAGCATTGAGTGGTTTGAACCATCATCACATTCCAATATTGTCCATGAGGGAAGGTTGAATAATTAAGGTACCAAGTATTCTCCTTGAATGAACTGAGCATAATTTTGTTTGAAGAATATCAGTGCCAAATCACAGTTAGCAAGGTGATCGAATGTCTAGTTAAGGAAGCCACCAGTTGGTTCATATTTTAGATCTAAATTTCCTCTTGAAGTCACAATTTATATGCTAGTAGTAGCTAATTTTTGAGAGAAGTAGAGATGGTTTCATCCTTGTGGCAGCTCATCTCACTATGATATTTCAGATCTAAATTTTCTATATCTAGTGCAGCTAATTCTTGAAGAAGTCGGGTTGGTTTTAAAAACATTCAAGCTTTGACCATTGGTGTCTAATTTCTAGATTCTAGAAATGAGTATTGTGCATTGATTGAAGATGGAGAAACTTCCAATTGGGTACACCTGAAATTCAGTTTTAAGTTTTTGAACCAGGCATGTAGTAGCTTATGTATCTTGAAGATTGTATTCATTTTAGAGGTTCAACAAATCTATTTTTCCAATTATCAATTAGCAGGGAGCACATTCTAGGTGTAATCTCTTCCATAAAATTTTAAATTTGGCCTTAGCACTCAATATAAATCACCCTTTTGCCTTATAATGTTCTCTCATTCCAATTTGTATATGTAATTTTTGACAAAATATTTGTGCCATATATTGGAGTGAGAATTTCCGAGTTTTGCACTCAAGTGTTTGCAAAAAGTTGTTAAAGAAAATAATCAAATATTTTTGGAAACATTTGCTTGAAGAAACAATAATTGTGCACTAAATTACTTGAAGACTTGCTTGGTTGAAATGTTATTGTTGTATTCTAGCATATGTTTTGATATTCACTGTTATTTTATCTAGTGGGAACATTATAGTGGTATTAGAGCAGGATGTTGGCCGGTTGTGGGGAAGCTAGCAAGATCATGGAGGTGTAGGCATGCATGCACAGTGATGGGTGAGACTATGGACATTTGAGTGATGCAAGGAAGGTGGAGTACACAGAGTATCATGGAGGAGATCAACAGAAACAATGAGATACTAAAAGAAAATGATGAGAAGCTAAAATAATTATGGGCCTAGTTCAGTAGCATTAAGGGTATAAAATGGAGCCATCCTCGTCATTATGATAGAGAGCCTAGAATTAAGAATTCCATAAGGGTGAAGCCATTTACACCACGTGGGGATAGTCGATAGAATCAGGGCACAAAACCTCCTCAAAGGGAGTGGACAGGACATGGACAGATAGAGGGTGAGACCAGGAGGAACTTCTATTGGTGGAGACCTAGCTTTAGATATCAGGAGCCTTAGGAGGAGGTTGAGCATGAGGCTCTTGGAATGCAAGAGGAGAACGTAGGTATACCCATATTAACATAGGAGACAACCTTGTTGGAGATTCATTTGATAGCTTCGGTTGACACATTGGTGGAGACTGTTGAGCATATAGTTGTAGGGACATCCATTGAGGATGTATCCATTGATGAGGTACCTAGAGCTATGATTGAGCTTACATATGATGATCGCCCATAGCAGTTTCAACAACTCTGAACCAACCTTATACCATTGATAAAGAAGGTCACAATAGTTCGAGAGACCATTCTGCAGCAAAATGAGGAACTGGAGGGCATGAGAGTGATCTATGTCGAGTCAATGGAAAAGTTCACTCGCGTTGGGGAATGGTTGACGTCCCTAACAATGCAGCTAGAAGGGTGTACGTAGGAGTGCCATAGCATCCCTCTTTATTTATATATAGATGGGGCTTGTAGCACTAGTGGGTTGCCTCTGCATGGTGGAGAGGAAGAATCAGAGTCACCTCAACAAATTTTATGTGCCGACCAAACCAATGAGATGAGGCAACATTAGTTGCACAGGGTGCAACATTAGTAGGATGGAGGGCTAGTTCCATGTATGGGAGTTCATGCATTCGATCGCTCTCTTGGGGTTAGATGGAAAGATATTATAAGTTGGTACCCGGTGGAGTGGATTAGACTTATGGAGATGAGCGTAGTTGAGAGAGAAGCTTAGCAAGAGCTCCATAAATTTGGGATATTTGAGGCCCGGGTTGGCATTGGGATCTAGATGGGGCCTTCTACCATATACTCGAGATGCTAAATGACATATGTTGGCCCTTGGGATCCAGGTGGGATTCCCCACTGTTAGCGCTTGAAATTTCACCTCAGGCTGAGAAAGGTAAACCTCAAGGCAACATCAAACCACTTAGCCTCGTAGCTAGCCCTACGGGGCAGGAGAGGGCTCTCTCCGGTCTATCTCGATAAAGATCTTCAATGGGCGAGATAACCAATAGGGTAACACTGATTTTAGGCTAGTAAACTGATCAAAATGGTTGATTTGGGATTTTTAGGGTTTTTGGTGGAAAATTGGGGAAATGGCAATTTTAGGTGCGGGGATTGGACACAGTTTTCGCAGGGGGTTCTTTGGGGCGAGGTAGGAAACAGTATTGATGCCTTTAATAGAGATGGATGGATGAGAATGACCAGTGAGGAGTTAAAGAGAGCAAGCAATAACCTTGAATTCCCTTTAAACAGTCGAAAACATTGATATTAAGCAAACTTAAAAGCAGAGCATGACAGTCATGAGTTCTACTTTAACACTTCATTTGCCTAATGTGCAGAAGGAAAAGTAAGGAAATGATTCACATAACACACTTACAAGTACAAAGAGAAACACACCATCAATACATGTGACCACAAGAATCCCAAAAAGGACTGCAAAACCCTGGTCTTCCTTTGCCAAAAATTGCAGAGATACAGTGAGTAATACAATAAGAGCTTCTCCCTCAAGAGTCCAACCATGAAAATGAGCAAGAGAGTACATAATATAGATCATCTAACATCTTTCCTTGCCTCTAGGGGTCGAGCTCACTATCCTAGGAGCTGTTTCAACCAATTCTAAACTAAGCACTGAAAACTAGGCAGTCAAAACAACTTGCCTCTATAAACTAGGAAACCAATTCATTCATTTAATTTTCACCTATCTCATGAATGAATCTTCCAGAAGAGATACATAAGTGTAAAAGTGTCATAAATTTACATCATTTACAACAAGAAGGATAAAAATCAACTCCAAAAAGTCAAACACAGTCAAAACTGCGTTTTGCTGAGCTGTAGGCTGAAATCCTGAGCAATTTGCCTGATGGGTCGCACGCCATTCCTGAACGGGTCGCGCACCTTTGAGAGCACTTTTGAGGCACTTTCAGGTGTCCAAATGAGGCAAGAGTAGGCTTGTTGGAAAGGTTTGTGAGTCTACTTTCCAACCCAACTGGAATTTCTGAATTTGGTTGTCATTTTCCCCTCCAAAATTGCAATCTCCCAAGACTGCTTTCTGTGTGTCAAAAATGTGGCAGAAAGTCATTTTTTGCTTGTTTTTTGACTTTCAGGAGGCCCAAAACTTCATAAAATATCTTGGCAATGGGTGAGCATGTGTAACTTTTCATGCCAAATCCAGAAATGCTGAGTTTTTTGAAAATAGAGTTGCGAAGTGAAAGGGTCGCGCGGGGGGTGAGACCCGTCAAGCGAAAAAACCTGTTTTTTGCCTTAAAAACCAAAAATCACCCAAAATGCTCAAAATTTCTTGGAATTTGTGCTGGGGCTGAGCTATTTAGTGCCATGCTCCTTCAAGGAAGCCTCGGCCAAGATGTGGAGGGGATCGGGCCTTTTTCTCCGTTTTTGTGCTTTGACCAACCGCCTTTGGAGCACCTTCATCTTTGCCTTGCACACGTGCATCTGTGCCCAATAATGATTCTTCATGTTTCTCAGCAATTTCTTATCTTGGTTGGCCTTAGCCAACAGCCTCTCTAAATGAGCATTGAGCCGGATAAGCATAGCCTCTCGCTCAACTGGCACTAAATCACCGGGTCTTCTTCGATTCAAGTTGCGGTCACTACGAATCCTCCACAACTCATCAAGAGTTTGCTCATCCTCCAACTGCTTGTTGCGCTATTCTAGATATGAGATTGTCCATTGTGCCCCTTCTAATCTCTTCTGCAATGCATCATTTTCAGCTCTAAGGTGCTGAATGATCTCCTTTGACTCTAGGCTAGGAGAACTGACATCAAGATCAACAAGCTCTATATCCGGAACACCTGATGGCCCTCATCAATCCTAGGCTGTTTGCCCCTCTCTGATATCTGTGCTGTTGTCAGAGATGAGGCCCCTTCCACCTGATGTGGAGATAACACTCGTGGTGCTGATGAAGAAGGCGAGACCCCTTCCACCTGCTGTGGAGAAAATACTCGCCGAGCTGCTGCAAATAAGGCCCTTTGGCCTCTCTGATAAGTGACCAATGGAGAAGAGCTGACATATCTAGTCACGGGGATGTCATGCTGCTGTGATGGTCCTCCCTCCTCGTGAACAACCTCAGGATGTGGTCGTGGTGGTGCTGTGAAAAGCTCACGAGAGATAAACTCCTCCCATGGGATGCCCTGCTGAGCCAACTGATGTCTGACCACAAGCTGAATCAAACCGTAATGATAGAGGCTCCTATACTGCTGTGCTGGGCTCTTCCTCTGCATCAAGGGCACCATCCTCTCAATGTTCTGGCACATGAAAACAGGGATGTTCATCATCCGTACCCGTGTGAAATGCATCATCAGGCGAATATGGTACGAATATATCTGTGAAAATCTGCCGTCACAGGTGAAAAAGAGCATGATAAGCCTCATCATGGGAGCATACTCACTCCTCAAAAATCTGAAAGGAAATACACCCGTCAAATGTCTCATGAATGCAGGTCTAATGAAAGGCTCAAACTAAACACTGTCCAACATCCTGCGCTTGTTCCACACCTCTACGACATTCGGTATCCCTGTGGCTTGAGCAATCATCTCGGGTGTCAATGTAAAATCCACCCCAGCAAGGTTCACATGCCCATCATGCAAATGCAAAACAAATAAGCGAGCCAACTCCCTGTGATGCTGAATCCGAGAGATCCTCTCGCAAAACTCATAGCAAGACATATAACGGAAGCATGATACTGCCATTGGACAAGCCTGCAAATCGGTCAAAGAGGTGGGCTCCTCTCTCCTATGATGACCGCCCTTTCCACCCTTGTGAGGCCTCCTCTGTACCTCAAACTCTGAAGCTGACGCATGGTCATCACTTTGCTCATAATTGGTTTCGGTTTCTGACATTGTTTTAGGAGCAAAGTGGCTGAAATGTACTGCTGTTTCTGCTTTGTAAACTGCTTATTAGAATGTTGTTTCAAGGGGACAAGGAGCATGAGGGAAATGTTAGGGGAGGGATACTTTAAAGGGAAACTGGGAATAATAATGAAACAGGGAGTTTAGGGAAAGGATTATTGCATATACATTATTTTCCAAATTTATTTACAATAATGATATGGGAGGAAGGGCTAGGGTTTAATTTTTCTTTTGATTTCTTGGGAAGAAGGGTAGGGTTTAGGGCTCTTTAACAAATTTGGAAGGGAAATTTACATAAAATGATAAGGAAAATGTAATGGGAGGTGGAAAAAATGAGAACAATGGGATACCTCAAAACAGCATAATAAACCCTAGCAATTTTTACAACTTCAAGCCAAAGCATAATAGAGACTTCTACTTGCAAATGGAGACCTTTACAAATATAATCATGACCTTCTTGAACTGTAACAAGCAATAATTTTTTATGATGGAGGGCCTACCTTGCACAATTTAGCAATTTGTGGCTCCTTGGCAAATTTGCTAGCGGTTTTGCAGAGAGAGCGCTGATGGGTCGCGCGCCTCACCCAACGGGTCGCGCGCCTCTGACGAGTCGCGCGCGTTGTAAATTAACACTGGCGGAGGGTGCCTGACGGGTCGCGCGCCTCCAACGGGTCGCACGCCTGGTTCAACGGGTCGCGCGCCTTCCCAACTCACACAATTCGCTCAAACTCTCTTGGAAACAATTGCTCTATCACTTGAATGCACAATGAGGCTTGATGGAGGGAGATTAGGGCTTTTATAGCCTTGTTTGAATTAATTTCATGTCATAACCCACTTTATAATGTTTTTCCATGACACTTTATAAACTTGACTTTTTTGGTTTCCTTTTGTCCTGAAATTGATTGATTTGATGCTTTTCTTTGATAATTTTTGCAGGGATAGCATCTGAGGGATCTTGACAAGGGAGCCAGGGTTACATGCTGTCCTTTGAATCATTTTGAATTTTTACAAGTTTTACAAAAATTTTTGAAATGACCTTGGCTTTAAAAACAAGGTTTTTAAATCCAAGGTGAAAATTAGCTGCACAAGATAGAATCTTTCGAAGAAATACTTTGAAAATCATCCCTCTGGCTTGCTGGGCACTTATTGACCTTCAGAGACGTGACCTTGAAGATAAATTTGACCTAAACCCTAGACCTAGAAATTTTGACCTCAAGACAAGACAAATAACCTTGAAAAAGTTTAATGACTGAAACAACTTGATCCAGCAGTGCCAAGAGGGGAATAAAGACACCAGCTCCTCCATCAGGGTTATGGCATGCCTAATGGAATGCAATAAGATGACACTGATGAGACACCTACTTATGCAAATGCAAAGAGCTTTGATCGTTGATGGAGGACTACTAGACCGACTCTAACACCCACCACGTCCTGAATTTGTCTAATGAGGCTATTAGGAGTGTAATAGATTCGGGGACTAAGCATCCAAACACTTTTGGATCTCCATCAACATTAGTGACGAGTTGGATTGAAAGGGGAGCTGGAAGACTCCGCGAGTTGTTTCCGGGCATGTTGGTTGTGCATGGAGTCACAAGGAGAGTAGGATACTCTAGTATGGTCTTGTCAAAGGAGGTGGTATCCACAGGCCACCATATAGGGCATTGTATGGAGACAGTGCTCTCTCATTGGCATATTAGACACATGAGATATTGACGCTAGGCACAGTAGTGCCATTCCCGTTAACATGTGAGGAGATAGGCTGTTCAACTCTTCCAGGGAAGATGAGGAGGTGTATCCCACATCATGGTGGGTTCACTAGAAAAGTAGTGGATGCATTGACACATGTGGGATGGCCAATGATGTAGGGTGGTGCGGTAGTTGGTGTAGGTGTTTAGTGGTGCACAGAGTTGTTCCACAAAGTTTAGTGTTATGCAGAGGAGTGTGGGTTTACATGTATGCATGTAGCAGTGTATAATGTCGTGCAACAGGGTGTTGGAGTGCTACCACCCAAGAGGTCTCCTGACGGGGACATCGGGCACACCATCGGGTTTGGCACACCCAGGTTTGAAGAGAGGGCTAGTCACAGGGCCGATCGTGAGTTTCCATACAAATTCTTGGACATACCCATTGGAGCCCACACAACTATCACTCTCTGACACCACGCACAGAAGAAGAAAAGTTGGATCTTGTCTCTTGATGCTCACCTCATGAGCAATGGGTCATGGGAGGTCCACATAAGACAGTTAGATGGAGCACAAGGCATTGAGTGGTAAGCTCCCTAATTGAGGCATGTAGTCAGGATGAGAAATGACTGCGGAGACAAGATATCAGATGTCATTGTGTTGTATTGCAGGTGCAAGGCAGCTTATCATGCATCTAATCTATTCATGATATATGGAGTAGTTATATGGATGGCATGCAAGGACCAGAGATGAAGCATGGATGGCATCCAGTGGTAATCAAAATTTGGCCATAGAAAATCAAGCTATGGGATCCAGGGATTCATATGGATGATAGGACACTCCATTTCATGATGGGCAAGATCATGGTAGAGGACGATCTTGTTCACCTTGGGTTTGAAACATGGGGGATCATTGGGACTTTTGTTGTATGGTGAGGCAGATTTGTCTTGTTATTTCTCAAGACCTATTGACGGTGTTGGATGTCGCCAAAATACAAGGGGTATGATTGATGTGATGTTTCAATTAGATCTCACATCATTTGGTATAGGAGCCCCATCTAGATGTAAGTTCTAGCCATTATTGCGAGAGATATTAGAGATACGCCTTGGTCACACAACAAACAAAAGAAATCATACACATAACTTTGGAGTAGCAAGTATGTAAGCTTTATGAGACACCAAGTGTAAAGTGTAAAGGGAGCTTCCATGAAAAGGGAATAAAGATGGGACTATGATAGAAAAGTATTAGTACTATCCTAAGAGAGACATGCGAGAGCAAAGAGGAAGAGTCATTGATTAACCTGCAAATTAGTCCACAAGATAACCACGATCATGTAAACACATAACAACACCCATTCAACAAGATTCATATCTAAACCAATGAAATAACTCATTTTCTTTAGTATGCATAAAATAAACATATATTGTAAACATCTAAAGATTAGTCTTACGACATTCACAATACGTGCATGAAAGAGTGATGGATCCAAAAGATTTTGATAATTAATGAAAGATCCAAGTACATTGTTACATTGAAGAAACACTAGCCCTAATAGTGGAACATGAAGCTACTACTTACTTCTCCAAAGAATGATTTTCTCCCTTATGCACAACTACAGAAGCCAAGGCCAATTATCCAAAAGTCAAAGCCTTTTTCTTAAGTTATGAGGGCTTATTTATAACAAATGATAATGACCCTTGAGCTTCCTCATGACTCTTTGACTTCTACAACCTTTGGACTTCTATGTGACTCTTTATATTCCACATGTGTCTCTTGTACTTCTTTTACATTGAAATTATTATTCATAAAAGACAAATTACATCAAAATGGTGGATATATAGGACAAAACTATAATAAGACAAAAATTCCTCATGTAGGAGGAAAAGATAAATCAATGGCTTGAGAATGGAGTTCATCAGTGATGTAGAAGTGCCATGCTCTGAACTCTTCTACGATAACTTTGACCCTGACTGGAAGGTACGCAACATACCACGTCTTCACCTCCAATGCATATGATAATATAGATTTGGAGTTCGATTGTATACTACTCCATAGCATGAATAATGTTTTGCGAACTTTGGTTGGTCCAATTGCATGCTGTAGAATGGTCTTTTTGGTCACCTCAAAGATTTCTAGATTTTTTGCTTGCCTGATTTGTTCAATGAAATCTTTCAGCGCCTGCATGATGACATCCTTACCCCTTATTTCTCCAACTTGACCCAAAGAAGGTATATTATGATTTCATGCCAAGGACTCTAAATTGCTATGCAGCGGGACATAAGTAGTTATAGTGTTGGTCACTTGTTCACCAAGGTGGTTGTAGTTTTGAGTATGTAGCCTTATTTGTGCTCTATCCACCTCAGCTGATATCATGTCTTTCTTGACCAACCGCTCAAGAATGTTAAGATGCTTAATGCCCCAATCTTGCATCATATCGACAATTGTACCTGTAACCATTAGAACCTTCAAAATTTATTGAGAATTTTTCTGAATTTCGACTAAGGGCACCATGAATTCATGCAAGAGGATCATCTCATTATACAGCTACTTCATGGTGTCTTTCCAACAGCTTCAATTATTCAAGTATGGCCATTCGTAGCTTTGTCGTGTTGATACTAGTAGAATACAACCGTTGATTTTCTGCTACAAGATGATCAACCTATTGTTTTGCGACAGCTAGCTCCTTTCGCAGTTGTGCATTCTCACTCAAAAGATACTTTGTATTATCCTGTCTTGTTGTTGCAAAAGCCACATTCACTACAATGACTACTCGAGGATTCCTCCTAGTATTGGGTGCTATCACCCTCTCTGTGGCTATGGAGACTAGGTGAACAAGGTCATTGGGAAAATATCTTTGTCTCTCTCATACAATTCTCTTCTTTAGTTGGTCGAAGGTGAAATTAGATATGTCCATAACTCAGTCGTCAAGTGGAGGAACAATTCTCATTTCGCTGAATGGGATATGGCCACCAGTGAGAGGAGGATTTTCCTTAATGCTAGGCTCATCTGCAATTGGTTCAATGTCTTTATCCTCTTCTAGCTCTACTTTTATATCACTGGCCATTTTTTCTTTCTCCATTGCCTATGCAGGTTCCTCTTCCTATTTTTTCTTCATTTCTTCTTCCTGCAACAACCTCTGTTGTTCCTTTTCCTCTTCTCTTCTCCTCTCCTCTTCTTCTTTATGCTTTTGTAATAGCTCTTCTTGTTGTTTACTTTGTAGATCCTCTACTTTTCTTTTCGTCATTTCTTCTCTCTTCCTCAGAAAATCATCTTGCTTCTTTTTGTTTACACTTCGCCTCTCTCTTACATTCTTCTTCTCCTCCTCCCTTTGCTTCTTTTGTTTCTCTGCCTTTGTTTCACCTTTGCACAGAGGATCAGCCTTGAACTTTCTACTTTCTACTACTAGATCATGCTTTGGCCTCTTCTATGATATTACAGTGTCATCTTGGGTAGTCACTACCTGTTGAATCTCCTCCATCCTTATATCTAGCACTTCTGGAACATGGGAGGGCCTTGCCTCATCTCCTGACCTATTCTTCCTCAATGCATTGTACGAGTTCTTGATTTTCTCATCTTCTAGAATGGTCATAGGCACATACGGCCATATGTATCATATCTTGGTACAATGTTGCCTGCAGATATTTTTGGAGTCATATCTATGAAATCCCATTACTCCAAAGTGAAGATACCCAAGTTGTTCAATCTTAGCTTCAGTCGCCTTATGGGTCTTAAGCTCGTAGAGTTTTATCTGTAAAGGGAAAGAGGGCCAAGGATACTTCTTGTTCCTCTGGAGTTGTGCAGACAAATCATTGTTCAACTAATAGGAAACCTCCTGTAATACCACCTTATAGGTCACATACCTTGGCAGAAGATGAGGGGTAGTCTAAAACCCAAAAAATCTAATGTGTGTTCCTTGTGGGGAAACGAACCAATCAGCAATCTTATAAAGTGCCTCCTTCACTTGATCTTTCATGCAGGGAGGTTATGTTTCAAAAATCATCTTATAGAAAACAGCAAATAAATGTTCGTCCGGTTGTGTATACACTCCTTAGAAGTTGACTTCTGACAACAACCTGCAATGAAAATAGACATGAAACTTTTCTTGAGGGGTCCAGTTCCATTTTATCCCTGTGAATTCATAATGAGCACAGATTTCGTCCAGCAAATAAGTGGACATATAGAATTATGGTGACTGTTTGGCTTGTAAATTTGCCTTGGCCTACTGTATGTTGAGCTATAGTTCATGAGAGAGGATATCAACCCAGTTGAATACCTTTCCTCTAGACACAACTAGGTTGAGTAAATAAAATCAACTCTCCTCGAATTATTATGCATTCTTCTTCCCATGTAATCTACAACACATCGCCATAAGATACTGGTAAACCTTTCTTAAGGATTTAGTCTTGTAAACTACACTTGGTTTTTGGTGGAAATTCACGAGTTCTTTCCACCATGACTTGAGGACTTCCTTAGTATTCAAGTTTTCCCAAGTCGTGTAGAACTGTGTATTCAAATATTTCTTGGGGATTACCATCTTGTAATAGGAATGCATGTCATGCGAATGGTAGGTGGCGATCTCATTCCCGCTCTCACTATTGAGAACCATATTCTTGCTATCCATACGTAACAAGATACATCTGATAGCTTATGCACAAGGTAGTATTGGGAATATGCATGCCACTCTATGAATTTTGGACCTCTTAATTCTTATGTATACTTCCATGTCTTCTAAGTTTTATGGGAATTGATTTTGCATGAAAGCATCTTTTATATCCTTCCATGATACTTTCAGATATTTATCAATGAAGTAATATGTATCTAATAAGATGGGAACGGTTAGCTTAGAACATTCCACTGCCTCCTTAATACTATTCTCTGAAGGTTCTTTAGATGTAGCCTATCGAGTGGTGGGAGGCATTGTCTCTCTAGAATATGAAGGAGTGATATGTTTTGTATATGTAGTTCCTACAAGTGGAAAATCACTCATGACAAACAACAATTATTTTCTTGAAATTCCCTAGCTATCATATGCAAACTATGAAAAAGACAATGATTAAGGATAGATCTAGGCAGGCTAGGAGCACAAGCCTATCAAGGATGAGACAAGGTAGTTCCACTAGCCATTAGGAGTGTGCACTATGCCAAAGCAAGGAAGAGGGCGCAAGTCGATATCACAATGGGCAGACAAGGCTCGACTAAGGCTTAAAACCATGCCATGCACTCTTGTGTGAGAGAGAGACTTCTTGGGCACATATCACAATTACAGTGAACAAGGGTGAGGCACATTGTAGACTGAAAGTGTGTAGTGTGCTAGGGAGGCTAAGTGAGGGCGCAGGTTGTAGTTGCAGTGAGTAGAGATACCGCACTGTGGCTTGGAAGTGCATTATGAACTCTGGAAGGGAGCCTTTCTTAATTGGGTTTAGTTTGCAATCACAGATGGTTCTTGTTGCCCAAAAGTGTGATATGCTCAAAGACAAGCTCAAAAATTGCTAAGTGGTGATCAACAACAAGTAAACAACACAGTAATAGTGAGAGAGAAGGGTTGCAAGTGTATAAGTTTTATTGCAATCATGACTAGAAGGTGAAAGGTCATGGAATGCAAAAATTCTATATAAACACCATTTGCGACAATGAGACGACACTTGTAAGAGCAAGAATGGATGAAAACAACACTTCTTATGCAGAAAGCAAGTCAAAATGCCACTAAGAATATCAAAAGTGCCACTAAAAATGACAAAAGCAAACAAAAGGGACACTTTGCAAAACTTACCAGGAATGATTTACTTGTGACAAAAACTCCTTGCGGTGACCATTAAGGGAATTTTGAGGTCTAAAATGGGCCTCCTAAGGAAATTATAAAATAATAGTGGAAATAATGAAATAAGATTAGATTACATTATCAAATTTTGGAGGGAAAAAAAGAAAAACTATTTTTTCAACTTATCTCCCTATGGTATTACTCAAATTTCAAGTGGAAACACTTTTTGGATGAAAAATTTGATTCCCCATCCAAGGAGTACCCATGTTGCGTACTTTTGATGGACTCTACTACACAAAAAAATAGAAATACATGAAAGATGTGATTGCAATCATGTTTTTTCATGTATTTCTCATTTTTCGTGTAGTAGGGTCCATCAAAAGTATGAAACATGGGTACTTGTTACACAGTAATTTGTCACCGTCCCTGTTACCCCTTCTCCCACACCTTGGAGGACTTATCCCGGGACCTGTGAGAAGTGACATAGCCTAGAAACACTTGCATTGTATTCCCCTAAGTATGTACTTCGTATGCCCTGAAGACACCTTCTGCAAAATACCCATAAAAATAGCCCTTTTTCCATTGGCACGGTTCCACTATGTATCACTCGCGCCAATGGGGGAAATCCTCCAAAGACAGAGTGCCAGCTGGCGCGCCCTCTTTGGAGGATTTCCCCAATTGGCGCGAGTGATACACAGTGGAACCGCGCCAATGGAAAAAGGGCTATTTTTATGGGTATTTTGCAGAAGGTGTCTTCAGGGCATATGAAGTACATACTTAGGGGAATACAATGCAAGTGTTTCCAGGCTATGTCACTTCTCACAGGTCCCGAGATAAGTCCTCCAAGGTGTGGGAGAAGGGGTAACAGGGACGGTGACAAATTACTGTGTAACAGATGCCCCCTAAAGCATGAGGCCCGAGAGAGAGAGAGGGGTGAAATGCTTTACAAGAACATGGCCAACTGAAAACACTGCCGCTGGAGAACCTGCATGAAGAAGTACAACTGATATCTCAAGTACATGATGTATGTGGTATGGGCGGAGCCATCCATAGCAGAGTACATAAAAATCCAGATCCAAGGTATGGACGCAGCCATCCAGTGAGGATCGATAAACAGACTCAGGTATGGTCGCAGCCACCCAGCTAATGAGACCATGATGATAACAAAGGTATGGTCGCAGCCATCCATGAAGACTCAAGTATGGTCGCAGCCATCCATCAATGAGTCATGTAATGATGATAATTATCCACAAAATCGCAACCTGGATCTCAACAGACAAAATCCAATGTCTTGCGCTCCATCTCGACCCGAACAAAGTACAAGTTCAAGCATGCGAATATGGGAGTTGAAGTCGAACATGCAAGAACATCGTCTGATTACCAGTCAATGATGAAAACTGTTAACAAACGTGAGAGGTACCACCAATAATGACAATGGTCCTCAAGGTACTATAGGTACAATCTACGGTGTGCGAATCAGTGAGACGACGTCGAACACCCATAGAATAATTCAATCGGAGGCCAATGATGAAAACCTCACGTCGAACACGAAGAACCTGCCATTGAGGCATGCAGGCTCCAAGGCACCTGAAGGGAGTCTCTAGGTCAACTTCCTGGATAATGAGCTGAAGTCGACAGGAAGTGACCTTGATCGAAGGTGGGCCATAATGTTTCCCACATCATCGACACGAGACAGAGAAGGATAAGATGTTATGTGTGAGGTATCAGAGGGAGGTTGAGTATTCTGCAGAGGTCAACTTCTCTTGAACATATCAGCGGCACAACAGTGGACTTGGCAGTATTTGACATTAAATGATCAGGGGTCATGGTGACAGGGCAATGAGGAGATGAGAGGTCAAACAAGATAACCCAAACCCACGGAGGCAAGTGTAAAAACGAGATGAGATGTCCCCACCCAGACACGAATGCAGACAAGCGCCATGTTTAAGAGTGACATACTGCCGACACGACAATGATTGTGGTTCCATTTTCCCCACCATTGTTGGCGAGTACCCCGGTTATTTTTTGATGACAAGCTTGACGGGGATAGCATATGCTTGAAAGGCGTCCTTGCGACAGAATCCGATGTCATGAAGTTTTAACGAGTCTGACAAAGGAAGGACTCGGCGTCTTTTCCTGTTTAGAGAGTCTGAAAAGACAGCAGAAAAGTAAACTCCAGGGGGGTCCTTTTTCATAGAGTTGTGTCTCTCGAGCCCGAAAAAGTATAAAACAATGCTCGAAAGAACTGCCCGACCATTACGATCGAGGAGTACTTCTCATGACTAGTGACTCTGACCTGAAAAAGTAAATAAGCGATCAAAATCACGTCGTTTCGTAATCATTAACGAGCCTGAAATGACAAGGGCCCGACAAACTTTTCGTTTTTTACACGGTCAAAAAAGAGTTTAAAGACGACCACCTCTTATTACCTTTAACGAGTCAAGAGGGACAACTCGGCAATCGTTTCGTCTTTAAACGGTCGGAAAAGAGCTAAAGCAGACCTCCATTTTTATTTTCTTTAACGAGTCAAAAAGGGAAAATACTCGGCAATCTTTTCATCTTTTACGAGTCAGAAAAGAGCTTAAAGGAGACTCATCCTAGAGGAATGAGTGGTATAAAGGGTAGCAACTGGTTCCGGCAATGGTGGAACTACTCAAAACATGTAATGGTCAAGAGGCTGGCTAATAAAACCACTCATCGCTACGGTTCCTCAGGAAAGGAAAAACAACCAAGTGAAAGCATATGATCAGCCAAAGAGATGGTGGCGATGGAATGAAACAAACAAGGATCATCTAACAGAATTTAGCGGATAGGCGGCAATCACAAGATGTGAATTAGGTATGGGTTCATTTTTAACGACGCCGGAGCACGTCTCTAGCCTAGACCTCTAAATGTGTGCATTATGTTCCAATGCGTTGTTAGATTCATTCAGTTCATTTTAAAGTTGATCTTGTATTAGGTTTCAGTTTTCAGGCCTTACCATAGGTAATCTCCCAAAATTCCTTAAATGCAAACTATATGCCAAAATATGTCATTTCATTCGATGAATGCTAGTTACAAGAGGGTTTGAGAGCTTTCACGCAAACGAAATGATCACAAAACAACAAAGAATTTCCCTAATGCAGCTAATGGAAATTAACAAACTTTTCTTTAAGATCACTAATCACTAATCAAAATGAAAAGTTCTAATTCTCATTAACTAATACGAAGCAAAGAGATTTTTTCTTTTGTTGATGGCAAAGTGCATTAGATCCTTGGAAAGCCACGACTGGTATTTTACGAGATCTTAAAATACCCATAAAAATAGCCCTTTTTCCATTGGCGCGGTTCCACTGTGTATCACTCGCGCCAATGGGGGAAATCCTCCAAAGAGGGCGCGCCAGCTGGCGCTCTGTCTCAGAGTCGCACTCGTGCCAGCCCAGTTGGGTAAAGTTTTTAACAAACAAACTTACGAAGGTTCTTCCTAACCCACTCATGAACTGAATCTATATTGAGTTGGGTCAGTTTGGCTTCGAATCTCCATAGAAGGGAAGTAGTTCTCCACCTCTCATGGAAGCTTCTTAGTGATAAAGCCAATTCCATGAATCTTGGGGATGACCCTAACTCCTTCTCCTCTATCTATAAAAGCTTGTCCTTTTGCCTTTGACAAGTTAGAGTCTCCAAGTCCCAAATTCTAAGTCTCAAAGTCTGAGAATTGCCAAGTTCATGCTACAAGGAGCCTTACTCATTCCCATGAAGCTAAATCTAAAGTGAGGAGATTCTTGTCCAAGTAACCAAGGAGAGAGAGGCTTGTTCCCCATTCCCAACAAGCTTTGTAAGGCATGTGCTGTTGATCACCCAGCCAAAGGAGGATTTGACGTCATAACTATGGTTGTATTCTTCTTTGTTTTTTATCAATAATAGACGACTATCATTATGGTTCCACTCTTATTGTCTTTGTAATGATGATTGAGTTATATCCTTTCTGACTGATATATAGTTGCATCTATTGGATTTTATGCTTGTGTTTGTGTCGTTCTTTGCATGTGTAGTTGTCCGTTCACGAGGATCGTGGGGATTGTGACCGGCCGGAGCAAAGGAACGGGAGCAACAACTCTTCTACAAATATTAGTGTTGGAATCCAAGTAGGCCCTCATCATCGGTCTTTGATTTGCAATTAGGAACCTGCGTGTTAGCGTTGTTTGATTGTTGCTAGACCCCATTTGGGCTAGTAGGGATCGCCTCTGTCCGCAGAGGGGATTTACCTCCACAATAGTACTCCTTGGATGAGGAATGACATTTTGCATCCAACGAGTACTCTTGCTCAAAATTTGAGTAAACCCTTAGGGAGATAAGTTGAAAATACGAGTTGAAAAACTAGTTTTATTATTCTATTATTTTTTAATATTTTTACTTTCTTACTCCAAAAATGGTGAATCATCCCCCATGGTTGACATCATCATCTCGAATCCTATTGGTTCTTATAACTTTTATTTTGGTTGTACATTTTCCTTAGGAGGCCCATTTTAGACCTGAAAAGTCCCCTAATGAAAATGCGCTCAGCCCAATGTGAACAATGATTGTGAGAATGAATAATGAGTTGGGTTGCTTATAAAGAAAAACTACATGCAAAGAAATATTAGGGTTTCAATGCATGCTCACCACTTGTTGCTTGATGAGTGATTTAGTTACGTGGGAGAAGGTCCCCATTTTCTAGGAATGTGCTCTTCATGCAATCGAGGACGAGCACATGTGTGAATATCAAGTAGTGTGCACCTGTTGTTGACAGCAAGTGCACACTCATTGTGGACAAGAAGTGCGCTCAACTATGAGAAGGAAATGTGCTCCACTGGGTGATAGAAGTGTGCTCAAGCTCATGATGGTGTAGTTTCCTCCAACATTGCATTTGTAGTCAATAAATTTAGAAAATGTGCTTTCTCTAGAAGAAAAGGATGTGATTTCTTTCTTTTGTGTAGTCTGCATGTTGAGTGAAGAAAGTTAACACTAAGTCAAAGAAAATCTAGTGATTTTCCTATTTTATAAAGATGACCCAAGAACTTCCAAAGATAAGAAGATGACACTTAGGAAACTATGACCTAGAAGGGAAATCAACAGTTAGATACGTTGAGAGGATGATCGACACTTAGGAAACATGAACAAATGACAAGATGACACAAGGTAGCTTAAAACAACAAATCATGAAACATATGTAGGCTCCAAAATTAAATAGGGAAAAAATTTTGGAGGGTCATTGTCGCAGCGACAACAGGGCTGAGATTGACAGTGGACAGGTAGACATTGACATCTTGGGAATGCTTGGGCAAGATGAGCCTAACCTCCGCAGATTTTTCGCCATCAGGTTCCAGGAGAGGAAGATACAATCTGCACACAATGGGCAATCTATCATAGTCAAAGTGGCGTAGTGTCAGCATGGTGGCACCCTTCTAAGACTGGCATGGGATCCAGGCATCACAGGATTGGTGGATTAGCTACCCTCAAGGGTGATATGGTTTCTATAAGAGGAGATCATTCAGATCTTCTATTGGGCTTTAGTGATTCGTCGAGGACATGGGGAACTTCACTAGTGTGGCGGGATATTTTGCAGGAGGAGATCAGGTTGGTTTGGGACCCTAGTAACATAGGATTTGTTCATGTGATGGTGGAACAATAGTAAGGAGTGGTTCAGTGGCACTTTTGGGACCCCGGCATTAGCTTGGCCAGCCTATGGATCAATAACATAGGGTTATATTGCTTGAGGACAAACAATTTTTGGCATGGAGGATTGTGATGTTTCCAATTTTTGTGCATGCAAAAATCACTTAGGATTTTTGCAAGATTTTGGAAATATTATTTTGTGAGAGAAGGCGAAAATTATTATTTTAATGGAATGGCAGAAAAATAATATTTACTGAAGGAAGGGAGGCAAGATATTATTTTTAAGGAGAATGAAGGTAAGATAATATTTGATTGGAGAATGAAGTAAAATTATTATTTCATTGGAGAATGGCAGCAAAATAATATTTTATTTAGAAATAGGGAAAATTATTATTTTATTTAAAATAGCGGCAAAAAGTCTCCTAGTGGAAAATGGGCCTCACCAATAAAATAATAGGGAAAAAATGAGAGTCTAGAAGCTAGATGGAGGCTCAATGGAGAATAATAAATAGAGAATTGGACTCAATTGTAAATCATTCTATTTTATCATTTTCCATTTGTCATTGTAAAGAAGCTCAAGCGAGTTTCAAAAGTTTCAAGTGAAACTCAATAGCTAATTTCGATGGACTTCGAGTGCCACTCTAGTTAGTTTTTAGGGAAGATTATTTCAGATCTCCCATTGGTGCTTTATTGGTTAGTTTTTTTCATATTGATGAGATTTATTGCAGGAGACTATTGGCATTGTGGTTTAGTTGCAGGACTACTCTTCCCACACCAAGAGGTCGAGTGGTAGTTTAGGCTGCCAATTTTGAGATATTTCCTCCATAAAATTATATAACCAAACTTCAATCTCTAGTTCGAAAGTGACCACAGGAGTAGGACCACAAGAAGCTTCATGAGGCTTAATGCTTCATTGGTGCCAAAGAGGAAAAACAAATTAAGGAGGTCGAATAGCCATACTCCCTCGGGCTTGAAGACCAATTTTGACAGTCACTTGGGGACTGATCAACAAAGACTCCAAGGTAGAAAACATCTCCTGGAAGGACGATTTGCGAGTAAAATCAAGTGGTTGATTGTTCCACATGGTTCCAAGGAGGGACGAATAAGGGTGCCCAAATTACTTAGCATTATAAGCAACTTTGGAGGCCAAAATTATTGTCTTATACTAGAGGAAGGGTTGAACGCCTTGTATGACTGATATTTTGCTCCAAAGTTGGAATTTTATTGGGACATTGTGTTTTTTGTAGCATTGAGTGGTTTAAAGCATCATCATATTCCAATATTTTCCATGAGGGAAGGTTGAATAATTAAAGCACCAAGTGTTCTCCTTGAACGAACCGAGCATAATTTTGTTTGACGTATATCAGTGCCAAATCATAGTTAGCAAGGAGATTGAATGTCTAGTTAAGGAGGCCACTAGTTGGTTCATATTTCATATCTGAAGTTCCTCTTGAAGTTATAATTTATATGCCTGTAGTAGCCTATTTTTGGGAGAAGTAGAGTTGGTTTCATCCTTGTAACAACTCATCTCACTATGATATTTCAGATTGAATTTTCTATGTCTGGAGAACCTAATTCTTGAAGAAATCAGTTTGGTTTTAAAAACATTCAAGCCCTCACCCATTGGTGTGTATTTCCAAATTCCAAAAAAGGAGGATTGTGTGTTGACTGAAGTTGGAGAAACAACCAATTGGGTACACGTACAGTTCAGTTTTAGGTACTTGAACTAGGCATGTAGTAGCTTATGTATCTTGAAGGTCGTATTCATTTCAGAGGTCCAAAAAATATGTTTGTCCAATTATCAGTTAGCAGGGAGCACATTCTAGGTGTAATCTCTTCTGCAACATTGTAAAATTGACATTGGCTCTCAATATAAATCACTCTTTTTCCTTAGAGTTTGGTCTCATTCCAGTTTGTATATGAAATGTTTGACAAAATATCTATGCCATCTATTAGAGTGAGAATTTCTGAGTTTACACTCAAGTGTTTACAAAAAGTTGTTCAAAGACAATAATCAAATATTTTTGGAAACATTTGCATGAAGAAATGGTAATTGTGCACTAAATTACTTGAAGACTTGCTTGGTTGAAATGTCATTGTTGTAGTCTAGCATATGTTTTGTTATTCATTGTTATTTTATCTGGTGGGAACATTACATTGAACCTATTCAATGATTTGATCTTGAGGGATTATTTCCTCAACATCTCGCATCTAGTAAGATATGGCAACTTGTTTATTAAGATCATGGAAGGAACTAGAGATAATGAAGTGGAGACTTTGAGAGAAAAAGAGAGGAATTGTTGTAAAAAACGATGATTTTGTGACACAAGTCAGTACGAATTTAGATGGGAAGAGAAAAAAATGAGAAAATAGGGAAGAACCCTACAACCATACGGTCCTCATCATCTTAATAGGCTCATCGAACTTCCTCCTTGGCACCCATTCAACTCGAGGAGAGAGTAATGAAAAAAACTCTCATGGAGATTATGGTGAAGAGCCACCCTCTCATGTTAGTTTGGAAAATTCTCATGTGTTTGTTATTTTGTCAAGGTGTAACAAAAGTTCTAGTAAAAAAGGATCACGATAAGCCAAAGGACCCATTGACATGGAAGTAGATAGTCTTACAGTCCCTGACTGAGTAGCATTACATATTATACAAATTCAAAGTATAGTAGAAGAATTGGATATAGAGGAGCTAACCATTTTAGAAGAGCAGTCCTTAACCATGCATAATACTCGTTATGATATGGTTTGTAAGTTATTACAAATTGTAAAGGTACATGTTAAAAACAACAAGGTAACAAAGACATGGAAGTCTGAGGTAAATGTACTAGGAATCGATCCTTCTAGACTTCTTAAATTACATATCACTACAGGGGATTCCCTTGCTCATTTTGTCACAAAGCAAGAGATCGAAAACATGAAATTGAAAATGAAAATCAACAAGCTTTGAGAAGTTCTCAATCCTATACCTTTTCTCATGCCCCCTTTGACTATTGTAAACCCAAAAACTGCAACACCAATCAGACCCAACACACCAAATAGAGTTAAGGAAGTAGATGAATTATTAAATGGGATTAGGATTTACATCATAGAAAATATCTGTAATTGAGTATATATCATTGAAAAAGCATGAGATATATGCTTATATTTAAAAGAGAATTTCTTCTTTTTCATATTATTTGCAAAAGGGATGGAACATGATAAGCATTTTGTTGAAAATGATTTAATGACTTTCATTATAAAAATCGCAATGATTTTGATAATTTAACAAACTTTCTAAAGGAAGAAACCAAAAAATTATTAGCTACAATTTTAATGAGAATGAAGACCAAATTTTGATCATTGAATGGTTATTTTTAGGTCCAAAAGAAATCAAAGAGGAAGTCTTTGCATTCAAGGTAAAGAAAGATATAATTTTTCCACCTATGAAGGAGTATATTGAAGAATTATGGCTTAAAAGATATTTAAGTGAAATTGTTAATCCTAAATAACTACCTCAACAGTTACTCTAGCATATATATGAAACCAAATATATACTCCAACATTTGGTGCTGCCAAAGAGAGAGGATTCATTCCATTGATCCTCATTTTGCAATTTTGTAAGTGTTCTATATTTTATTTGAAGCAATTCCCCATTCTTTCTTCTCAGTATTTTCTTTTTGGTTAAGGCTAGGAGGTTGTATTATCATAAAAAGAAGTATATATCCATTCTCCTTTTACTATTGGTCTACCACAAGGAAAACCAAACCAATAGTAGAGATTTAATGTCTTAAGATTGTATATAAAAAAAGAGAACAAGTTAACTGCTTCTAACATAAACTATACTATAGAAGTTTGAGAAGCTTATAGATTGCATAGTCCTATTGTATCTTTAAAAAAAGCATCCTCATGGCTAAGAGTAACAAAATAGAACATGTAGCTATGGGCCATGTTAATTAGATAGGGATTCCACTTGTATGGGAGGAGGCAAATATACATTTTCGCCTAGAAGAGTGACTATAAGGGCAACTTCATAGGCTTAGATCACCTAAATTTATGAATTTTTTTATACAGTTGTAAGTCGATCCCTTACTACATTTATTTAATTCTTCTAGGCTACTATGTATTATTTATTGGTCCATGAGATTCCCATCCCAGACCATTAGAGATGAATGCATTCAAGTTACGTTTAAGTATTAGGAATTTGGTAGAGTTTTTCAGACACCTACTTTATTAAAACTTAAATTTTCGAGTTTGTCATATTATTTTGACTCTCACAAAGAACTATTTCCAAGAGTAAATGACATTTTTTATTTCATAGACTTTTGATTTAGTATTGAAATCTCATGAATGTTCTCCTATGACTCTTTATAATTTTTTCCCGAGGAAATATTCAAGGAGATCTATCTCAAGGGATCACATCCCTCTGGCTTATTAGCAGAGCCTAACCCTGAGGGTGTCAAGGAGAGTTGACCTAGTGACCTCCCATTAGCGAGGTAGTTTTAACGACATGAACTCGACCAATTGAGCTAACCCTCAGGGATCTATGACTCTTTATGATATTTGAGTGAATGAAATCATTTTAGAGCTCTCTGAAAGATCTGACCCATTTCTTTATTTTTTGTCTATGCATTTCCTTCAAATGTATTTTTATCATGATTTGTTAATGGGTGTGTACCGTGGAATGAATCATTAGTGAGATAATATTTACTTCTCTTTATTATTATTTCTTTTGTTTGAATCACTTTGTTTTCAAATGTTTGAATTATAATTTTGAAATGATTAGAAAATATGGATGTGTAAAAGATTAGTACGACTTCTATAAGAATGTAGAGGGGGCTTAGATAAGTCCCTAGGAGGTTGACTTTGGTCCTAAATAAGAAAACAGATGAATAGGAAGGAGTTGTAAAAGAGATTAAAGTAGTTAGAATAGTAGCATTGTCTCGTTTATTACTTGTATATGATTTGAATTGTTTAGTATTGGCACATTGAGGGAAGTAGAGAAATATAAGGAAACTTTTGAAGCATGCACGCTAATGACTGTTGGGTCTTGAAAATGTCATTCATTTCCATTACACTTTCACTATTATGTCCATTATATCACCTCCATTTCACTACTATGTCACTACATTCATCCCACTTTCATTATCGTTGGGCCACATTTATGTTTTTCCAAGATTTATTAATTCTTAGCCTTTTTAAGTGAATTTGTGGTTAAAACCTAGAAAATAATGTGCATATGCTTATACCTAACAAGTGGGTTGAGATTGTTGACATGTGTAGATCAAAAGAAGGCTTCTATAAGACCCTTATGTGGCACTCTAAGACCAAGTTCGAATTTGAGTGGAAAGAATCATGAGATCATGAGGATATGTGTCACATCTCCTAATTGTATTGAAACTCTAAGAAGACATGTGTCTTATCAGTTCCTATTTTGATTAGGACTCTAGAGGTAGAGGGAGAGATTCATGGACTTTCATTAATGATATAGCTTCTCATCTTTTTGTATAAATAGGAGATCTATCTCCTTCATTAGCTTGGCTTGTTAGTTCTTAAGCTTAGCTTGGCTTTTAGTTCTTTAGCTTAGAGTTTAGAGTTGGTAGCTTGGAGCTTGTAGTTCTTCTTAGAGCTTTGGAAAGCTTTAGAGTGCTTTGTTGTACTTTGTAATTTTGAAGAATTTGAATAAAGCTTTGATGTTCTCAACATGGAAGGAGATGTGAAGTAGAAGTCATGGAGCATATTACAATGTAAGATTGAGTAGATTTTATTTTGTAATTTTGTTTTGATTTCATTTATGTATGTCATTTTATTTCTTTCAAGTTTAATAGTTTAAATTTTCCATTCATGCAATTTTAATTCATGCAAGTGTGTTCAACCGGTTGATTGTAGATTATTTTTTCTTTACATGTTCTTGTATTTGCTTATTAGTTTTTGCTCGAGCTTTTTAATGTAGTTTTTGCATCAAGTAGTGATATGGGATTTGCTTCTCTGCTGAACTTTAGCTTTTAAATTTCAGTTGTTATGCTTTGATTTTAGTGAGATTTGTTTGCTGCTATTAGCTAGTTTAGATATCAAGTTCTTCATGTTATTTGACGTTATCTCCGGTGCCATGGCTTAACCCGAGAAGTTAATTGGTGAGCTATCAGATTATAAGTGAAGTAATTTGATTTTGCTTTCATTAATCTGCAAGTAGGTAATTTAGATATCAATTCTTCATGTTATTTGACGTTATCTCTGGTGCCATGGCTTAACCCGAGAAGTTAATTGGCGAGCTATCGATTATAAGTGAAGTAATTTGATTTTTCTTTCATTAATCTGCAAGTAGGTAATTTAGATATCAAGTCTTCATGTTATTTGACGTTATCTCCGGTGCCATGGCTTAACCTGAGAAGTTAATTGGTGAGCTATCAGATTATAAGTGAAGTAATTTGATTTTGTTTTCATTAGTTTTCAATTTTTGCTTTTGAATGCAGTAGTTTAGATTTTATTTCTGTAATTAGATGGACAACAGAGATAGTAACCTCATTTTCAGTACTTCATCTTTAGCTTGATTTATGTAGCTGCATGTTTACACTTTTGTTCAAGTTCTAATTTTATAGATAGCATGTTTTGAGATCTTTGAAGTGCTAAGTTTGGAAATTATCATAAGAAGCATAAACCTTGTCTTCAACTATACATCCACACTTGATCTTTAAAAGCATTCTTAAAACTTTAAACTAGGATTTCCCTTGCATTAGAATACTTTAGGAGACCAACAAAAACAAAACCCCAAAACAACATAAACTATAAAACAACGAAGTAAGAAAAATGGTTAACTAAGCACATATGGTGCACCACACTTCATCAGTTTACGATACCCGGATTGATAATTTATGTAGAGCAATTTAAGACGTTAAATTGACTAGACAATGATGAAGACACATATATTCGTCGTTCATATTAATATAACCATAAATTTTGATGATGATTCGAGATTCCGTGAATGAATTTTAACAATTATCTCAAACATTTTATATATATTTTTGGTTAAAAAAAAAATTATTACATAACTGTAAAGGAGTGTTCAAAATTACATATGATTTTCCATGAAATTATGAATCTTTTTTATTTTTATTAGCTTATGTAATTTGTCTATAATAATGTCACAAGATTTCCTAGCTTATTTGATTTGATTTTGGATAATGGAACAAAATTTCTTGTGAAATTCATGTTTACTTCAATGAAATTTATATTGATTCTTTTTTTCGAGGGTTGATTTCAAGTTTTTAGTTCCAACACTACATTTGTTAAGGTCGTGGTTTCAAATATGTTGTAATTTTAAATCCGATAATAAATAATAAATAATAATCATTTTTAAATGCTAATAGTAACTTGATTTTAAATTTCATGGTTGATTTTAAAGTTGTTTGTTAAATCCCTATAATACTAGTGTAGCCTACATATTACTAGCAATTGCACCACATGTTGCAATGGAAAGGCCGTAAGGCAACATAGAAGAAAGAAATAATTTTTTTATGCAATTTTGTATCTTTTCTGGCATTTCTTTCTGACCATATGTTATGTTTCAGGGGTATTCCAACCAAGCCAATATTCTAGAATATGTTCAAAATGAAGGCAATGCACAACACCTTAACTCCAAAATGATTTATGAAACTACACTTCATTAAAATTCATGAAGTGCACCATAGGCAATTGTTATAACTAAATGATTTAAATTAAACATTTCATAGAAAAAATAATATCATATCAACTTTAATTCACAATGCAATTGATAATAGTTTTTGTCAGAGGAGATTCAAGATAATGTATGTGCATTTTGAGTGAATTTTTATGTCAATTCCAACATGTTGTCACAATTTTATTTTTGTGGTCAAAGAGTATAGAACTTTTAGGGTGGTGTTCTATGTGCACTAAAATACCTATGAGTTCCAGCACTATGTATGGGGTTTATTTTTCAACATCTATTTGTCCAAAGTAAGGAATATTCAAATGTAGAGAAATCCACATGAAATTTTTTTTTCTTTGCTTCAATTCAATAGACCATTTTCACCATATTTTAGAAGCTTCATGCTAGAAGTTTTAGTTCACAATGTCAAAATAAGCATGACATTCTCCACTAACCTTTTATTGCTAACCCTTTCATAACACACTTTTGAAACTCTATCATAGGCTTGAAAACTTGCAAGATTTTGCTTCTATAATGGCTTTGTATCTTTTGTGTGCTATCCATTTTCATGCATTCAAACAAGATCACATGAACAATATGTGGCTTGTTTCTCTTGCAATTCATCACTGGGTCCTGCCATCCTCATTTCAAACATTTAACACCTTGTACTTCTCTTTGGTTCATGTGTTTGTTGTAATGATGGCATGACACCTTATAGCTCTCACGAGGATAAAATCCTTGGGATTACAAATAAATGGACGTTTGCGCACATAAAAAATCACATATGCTAAAATCAAATTGTTAACACTAAAATAATTTCATTATTGTTGAATTAGCTTTTGAATAATAATGTTATTCAAATTTTTATATTTATTAATATTATAGAATTAATTTCGGAAAAAATAACTTAATCTATTATCTCTAAGAGCGTTTTAATGCTTAATATGGATTAATGTCTATCTATAATTACTAACCATTTACTTTATATGATTATACTAATATATGAGTAATAGGAGACTTGACTTCTTATTTACGAATGGATTGTTCAGTACATACATCATATGAATGTAATTTATTGATAGACTGATTTTGGTTTTGACTTTCAAATTAATTTTAGAAATTTTTAACTTAGAGATCAAATGATAAATTCTGGCAAACAACTACATTCACTATAATTCCAAATCTAAAAAATATTAAATAGAAGACTATCCTTCACAAAAATAAGAATAAGTAAATAAAAAATAATTCTACATTATAGTCCAAAATTATAAATTAATTATTGTTATATAATTTTTTGGGTTAATTGTAATATTATCATGTTGGTATATATAATTTAATAAAATCATGGTTTAGTTTTTCAATTTAAATTTTAGTTATATAATATTTAATGAAATTATAAATTTTTATTATTTAAAATATATTAAATACATTCTTGAAATTTTTTTAAATATTTGTATCATACAAATTTTGAATTCTAACACATCTATATTTACATTTAAATAAAAATATAATCCCAACAAAACTAAAATTATGTTACATATTTAAAATATGTTTGTAATAACATAAATAAATTAAATACTTAAAAATTATATTAGAAATAAAATTATATAAATCCACTAATTCAAATTTATAACCCTAACCAATATACTCACTTCTAAATAAAATTACGTAGAAATATAACCAAGCAATTAAACTATAGAAGAAATAAAAAGCATGATTAGAACTTTGGCCCTTTTATCTGAGTCAACTCTCCAAACAAATGGGGATCTTGTTGGCCATCAACAATTGCCTTGAATTATCCAAAATTAATTGACACCAGTAAGTTGCGTTTAAGATTACACCATGTCAACGTCACCTTGCAGTTCCACTTCAAATGAACCAAGAGAAAGCGTTTCACTATTGTTTTACTCGTAATTTAGACAAATAGCTCTATTGGGTGATGGGTTAGCAATGAAGTGTTGTTGTAGCCATATTTTAATTTCAATCCTCCAAAAGGATAAAACACAGATAATAAAATAACCAAAAATAACTAGAAACACATATTGTTAAGGGTAAAGCTCCAAACGCAGTTTTCATATATATATATATATATATATTCAACCTAAAGACAAGAGATTCATTTTCGCTCCAAATTTATCATAGATAAAAAGGGATCAAGTTCCCTGAGATTTTTTTGTATTGAAAAAATTGAGAAAAATTGTGGAAATATTTGCACTTCAAAAACATAACCGATCCAAAATTAAAATAAATCTTGATACTCAATAAATAATCCAAAGTTAATATAAACCTTGATCTCAATAAATGAAATCTCGAACTAAAGTGAATCTGAACTAGTTATAGTGAATCTGAATTAGTTATAAAGTATAAACCTTATATTCTGAAAATTTGGATGTTCATCAACCTATTATGATTTAAATCTTTATGGTGGCTTGTTCTCATTCTGTTTGCATTGCTCTTCAACTCCAACTCTAATCTGTTCTATTTGTACGCTACTTCGTTTCCCTTTGCGATTGTTCCACTTTGTTTATTTCAAAACACATTTCTTTTCCACATGCTTGCCTACTCATCCTCCCTTCTATAGATCGTAAAGCATTTATTTTCCACATACTTGCCCAATCATCCTCTCTTGTATAGATCTTTGGTACATTTATCTCCTCAAATTGTACATTGGCAATTTTTTTCATGCACAAACCAACTCGATGACCCCTACACTATTGCTTCTTGAGTTCAATCTACAGTTCCTTTATGACCTTGATTCATCTTGTTTTGACTTGTTCTTTCTCCCCTTAAACTTTCTCTCGATGCTCCTACATCATTCATTGTAATGTAAAAGATTCACCAATTAATAACTAATTAACAAACAATAGCAGAGGATCTATCACTAAAAATGTCTAATCTAATGTACAAACTTTTATGCCACAGTTTAAGGTTAAAAATGAAATCAATTTGCAAAGAAAGTTACTGAATGGATAGAGCCACAATCGACAATTCCTAGCATGGAAGACCCATAAGATAACAATAAACGATTGTAGATCAAAACGCCTTATCATCAATCTTTCTAAGCTGGGGATCCACATACGCAGAAGATGATTCCACAAAATCACGTTCCCTCATGTTTTCATCCAAGGATTACTCTGTCTACGTTCTAGTTGTAGACAATATATCAAACAATCACTATAGTAAAAATATTATTCACAAATGTTCTTGTTGAAATGTATTTTTCTTAATCCAAGTAAACTTCTAGGATGTTTACTTTGCTTCGCTCCTTCCCTTCGTCACTAATCTCAATAGGTAGGTGCTACAGATGTTAACTTCAAAGCGCACCCTAAAGGCCTATCTCACCTCAAAAAGAATAAAGGGAATCTTGTTCTGAAAACTTTCCAAATAGAAGGATCCTGTAAGAACATTCCACCATATGTAAACCAGAGCAGTATAGATCATTTTCATTAATTGACAGAGGAAAGATAACTGCATTGAAAACTAGCCCAGTCATCCTTTCTCAGAGGGAGAAAAGAGATATCCCCTTCTTGTCTCTTGAGGAAATAAGAGGGTTGGGGGAGAATGTCAATACTCACCTATAAGTAACGTAAAAATCAAGGTCAGTGACGATAGAGTCTTTTCCCATCAAGTACAAATTAGTTGGTAACTATTGGGGAGGAAATCAAAACATCATTTGCACTAGAACATTGTACATAAAGAAACAAAATACATTCCCTTCATCCTTTCACTACAGAAATGGTTGTGTGAAGAATTAGAAAATTAAGAATAATAAAGACACCATGTCTCATTCCTTGAAAAGAACATACAACATGCTTAAATTTGCTAACCTGATTACAATTACATTTATGATATAACTAGTTCCTGAAAGGAAAAAAAATAGAATAAGAAAGTTCAGACTCTGGAAAAAATGCCATGAGGAGTCACCAAGGAGATGAGCTTCACAAGGATAAAAACAAATACTTTGTACACATCCAAGAAAATGAAACAAAATTCAATCTGTTACTTGGCAACGAAATATCAAAAGCATCATCTAGAGAGTCAACCTGTTGATAAAAAGTATGAAATACACCTTCAAGTCTTAATGAAAGACAATGAACCATGCCAAGTCAATATCTGAAATCATGCCAGACAATCGGATGTCATCAAAATAACATTCTCCATACGGATTTTTTTTCCAAACTAAATCCTTACCCTGTTATCGCCATATCTACTTGCTTAATGCTTATGTTCACAGTTTCAATATCCTGTCCCACTAAATTCATAGAACTCCTATATGGTGTAAATCTAGCTATCAGGAAAATAAAATCAAAAATTGTGAAAAAAACAATATTATCAAGTTTTGATGTGAAATATCTCAAAATATAACACTGGTTAGCGCTAAGCACCCTGAAGAACCAAGAACCGACGTGTAGAAAAAAAGCAACATTCATGTGGCTTGGAATCCTATAGAATATGGAAGGGTTGCGCACTAGTTAGTTGTATTTTCATGATGCAACCAGAGGTCACCGATTAGATCAATGGTTATGATAATGATGTGATAGTTTGGTTAAGTGCATTCCAATCAGAGTGGAGAAGCGTAGAAAGAAATGGTTAAGGCCATTACAAAACTAAACATCCGTCACAAACCATGGTAATCATTATAAACCGTTGCACCTCATTCTTATCTATAACCTTCTCTGCCTTCCAACTACCTCCGTATGATCTGACGGTTTAACAGTCTCTAATCGTCTAACATGTTAATCCAAAGGCGCAGAATTATGACGAAAAAGGAAAGAGAAAAGTTTTTTTCAGAGAGAACGACTGACAGTGTAATTATTATTGTGCCCCATATAAGTCCCCGATTGTTATTATTGTGCCCTTACATTATGACTGTTATATATGCCCTAATTATATTGTGACCCCTTAGACTCCTATATATACCAAGGAGGTATTGTCATTTGAATCATCCAAGAATTGTTCATTTATGTGATGTAAAATGAGTTCCCCCCTGGAAGATGCTTATTTGAAATTCATTTATCTATCTTTTATTTTTTATTTGTGATATGGTTACATAACATTTAGTATCAGAGCTTTGGATCCTAGGTTTTCGCTACTTCAAATAGGCCATCTTAACATTTTTTCTATAATTTTTTTCTAGCAGCCTTCAGAAGTTAAACTTTTGACCACGTGGATTCTAAATAATGATGAACATAGTGTAAAATTTTTGGATCTCGGTTTGCTATATTTTCAGAGATGTGTTCCAAATAAGTTAGGGTTTATGCATGCTCCAAAATTTAGTCTAAAATAGGCGTTCCCAGGAAAATCGTCTTAACTTTATCTTTGTACATCGGATTTAAATTTTGTAAAATGTTACTAAAACGGAACGGACTTTAGTTTCTCTTGTATCATTTTCTGGACCTAAGGTCGAAAAAGTGACACATGACATCACGTACAAGTTCGGTCTACTGAACTAGTCCATAATCAAGTCATTGTGGGAGATTTGGAATAATTTTATCTTGAAGAATCCAATATTGGTATGACTTGTGGCGTTGGAAACAAGGTTGAGAGGGATACCAAGGGATACAATTTCAGATCTTGGAGAGCCGAAATCATAGAGATAAAATAGTTTCAAGTTCAGCCTTATCAACAATCTCTAAACGGTGTGTATTTTTAAATTTGCATTATTTTTGTTTGAAAAAATAGCTTGAAGTGATTCAAAGGGCATAGTGAAGCATAGATATCATTAATTGGTTCCAAAATTCCTCACAAACAAAAAAATGCTACACTCATTAAGCCCTTAAAAAGCTCTACTATGACGCATGAAGAAGAAGAAATGCAACATGATATATCAAAATTAGGGGAGAAAGTGCAATGATTTTCACTCTCACAAAGGGAAACTAAAAAGGAATTGGAAGCAATGATAAATGTTAATATGGATGTTTTGGAGGAAAAATTAAAGGGGACATGGAAGGTTTAAAAGTAGAAATGGAAGCTTTGAAGGAAGGTTTGACAAAGTTTTTATAAGAAAGTATTCCTAATGTTGATAAATTAGTCCATGAAACTCATGATGAAAACAAAAGGAATGTGAATCATGATTTTAGAGACTCCAACTTTGGGTTGAATACCAACCATATTGCAAAGATCGATATGCGAAATTTTGATGGCAAGGATCCAGTAATATGTATACAACAAATGGATCAGTTCTTTGATCTACACGATGTGCAACACATGCAAAAGGTACGCATTGCATCTTTATATTTAGAACTCAATCAATTTGTATGGAATCGATGGATTTCTTCTCGTAAATCACTTGTCACTTGGACAATTCTTACGAAGGAATCCATAGCACATTATGAGGATACAAAGATAAGTACCTTCTTTAACCAAATGATAAATCTTAAACAAAAGGGTTCAATTGGAGAGCACGTCGAGGACTTCCAAAGATTGAATATCAAGGTAATTGATATTCCAGAACAGTATTTGATTGATGTCTTCATAGGGACTCTAAAGGATAACATCCAACATGAGGTTTGCCTTTGGAAACCTAAGTCATTAGCAAATGCATTCAGGGTGGCAAGAAAAGTTGAAAGGAAAATTATGGAAACAAGGAAATCTACCACTCACAACTATAAATATGGAAGTGTTGTCGCTCCTAGCTTCCCACAGACTACAAGGTTTACACAACAACTGGATGGAAAAAGAGCAAAAGGGCTTTGTTACAATTGTGATAGAAAATACACAAAACACCATAGGTGTGCTAAGAAGAAATTATTTTAAATAGATTGTGAAGAGGAGGAAGAAAAGGAACAAGAAACATCAAAAGAAGAAGATATACACCAAGAACCAACCCAACCAAGGGCTGAATGAATTCAACCATATCTTGTAACGAATTGGCATGAATTACCACTCTTCAAACTCTAAAGGTAGAAGGATGTATCTAGAATAAAAAGTCAATATCGATTGATTCAGGTAGTACTCATAATTTTATGCATTGTAAGATAGTCAAAGATTTGAATTTATTTCTATATCCATCACTAGAGTGTTAAGTGATGGTTGAAACTGGAGGAATTATAAATTGCTCAAAGAAGTACCATAAAATCAATATAACCATGGGGGAATATGTGTTGAATAGTCCAATTCTTGCCATTCCAATGGGTGGTGTGAATGTTGTATTAGGAGTCCAATGGTTGTAATCTCTCAGGTTGATAGATTTTAATTTTCAATAACGCTTCTTGAAATTCTTCTCGAAAAGAAAGGAAATTGAATTAAGGGCTATCGTAGGGAAACTTGGGAATATAATCAGCTCTAATGGTATGAAAAAATATTTTGAAGAAGTAACAATGACGGTTAATTGCACAATTATGTTCACTAGATGTTCAAACATCTAAGTCGTCCATTTCTCCATATCTCCAAAGAGTCCTTGACAATCATTTCAAGGTATTTGAGATTCCCAAAGGTCTCCCACCTATTCGCGATCATGATCATGCTATTCACTTGATTCTAGGAAGCATTACTCCAAACATTAAACCTTACAGATATCATATTCCCATAAGAGTGAAATTGAACATATGGTTGCAAAAATGCTAGAGACAGATATAATTTAACCTAGCCAAAGTTCTTTCTCTTCTCTAGTAGTATTGGTGCACAAGAAGGATGGATCGGGTCGTATACATCTAGATTATAGAGAGCTCAACAAGATCATTATTAAAGATAAGTTCCCCATTCATGTCTTTGATAAATTGTTGGATGAACTACATGGAGAAATTTACTCCACCAAGTTGGATCTTCGTTTAGGATATTATCAAATTAGAATGAATACACAAGACATTCTAAAAGCAGCATTTAGAACTCATAAAGGTCATTATGAATTTTTGGCCATCCCTTTCAACCTTACTAATGCACCTTCCACATCTCAAGGTTTGATGAATCCCACTTTCAAACCTTTCTTTAGAAAATTTGTGTTAGTAATTTTTTATGATATACTAATATGCAACAAGTCTTGGAAAGATCATGTTCAACATGTTGACAGGGTGCTCAACATATTATAGCAGAAACAATTGTATTCAAAACTCTCCAAATGTTTCTTTAGGGTATAGGAAGTGGAATATTTAGGTCATATTGTATCCTACGAGGGTATTAAGGTAGACCCTAACAAAATTAAAGCCATCAAGGAATCGAAAATACCCTCAAACTTAAGGCATCTTCGAGGATTTCTCGGGTTGATAAAGTATTATTGAAATTTTGTTAAGAATTTTGGGAAGATAGAAACACCTCTAACATTGAAGAAAGATGCATTTTTTTGGACTCCAAAAGCAACTAAGGTCTTTGAATATCTTAAAGAGGCAGTGCATCGAGCTCCATTATTAGCTACACCAGACTTCACAAAAATATGATGCCTCAAGAAATGAAATTGGTGTTATTTTAATGCAAGAAATAAGAGCCATTGCTTTTGAAATTCATCCAATGAAGGGATAATATTTACAAAATCTATTTATGAGAAGGAAATGTTGGCAATCCTACATGCACTGAAGAAATGGAACCCTTACCTAATGAGAAGACACTTCAAGGTAAAAAACAGATCATGATAGTCTTACATACTTCTTGGAACAAATATTCTATTCAGAAGAGAAGCAAAAATGGGTCACAAAGACGTCAGGTTATGACTTTGAAATCATCTACAAAAAAGGGAAGCAAAATGTTGTTGCAGATGCACTCTCAAGAAGGGATGAGGATGTGGAAGCATTTCTCTATGCCATTTCTATTATCCAACTTCATTGGATAACTAAAGCAAGGGAGGAATGGAAGAATAATAAAGAGATATGGACACTCATTCAAAAGTTACAGCAAGATCCCAGTGCATCTGATTCATTTATTTGGAAAAATGATTCATTGTGGTACAAAGATCGCTTATATTTATGTAAGAACTCCCAACTTAAACAAAAGTTTCTTTTGGAATTGCACACCTCTCCTATAAGAGGGCACTTGGGATTTTAAAAAACTTATCACGAGGTCAAGAAAGATTTTTTTTGGAATGGCCTTAAATCTAATATTCAGAAGTTTGTGGTGGAATGTTTGGTTTGCCAACAAAATAAAGTTGAGACAATTAAGACCATAGGTCTTTTACAACCATTAGTCATTCCAATTCAATGTTGAGAAGAGGTCTCAATGTATTTTATCACAGGTTTACCCAAGTCTGAAGGAAAGAATGTTATCATGGTGGTAGTTGATCGACTTACCAAGTATGCACACTTTTGTGCACTATATCATCGTTTCATAGCTAGTACAGTTGCTACTGCATTTGTGGAAACAATTCAAAAGTTGCATGGAAACCCAAATATTATTGTAAGTGATAGAGATCCCATTTTCATTGGAATTTTTGGACAAAATTATTTTCTTGCCTTGTTACTCAATTAGCTCATAGCTCATCTTATCATCCTTAATCTAATGGAAAACTGAGATAGTGAAAAAATCTTTGGAAGGATATCTTAATTGCTTTGTATCTGATAAAAAAACACAATGGATCAAGTGGTTACGCCTAGCGGAATAGTGGTATGACACTTCCTTCCATATCACAACAAAAATGACCCCATTTATGGCACTCTGTGGATATCATCCACCATCCATCACATCATATTTAAGAGACAATTCTAAGGTTCAAGCAGTGGAAGATCACATTGAGCATCAATAACAAGTTCTCCAACTCTTAAAGAATAACCTGACTCTGGCACATAATTGAATGAAACAACATGCATATCAACATCGCAATGAAAGAAGTTTTGTTGTGGGTGATTGGGTATTTTTACGACTATAACCATACAAACAAATGACCCTCAAGCAAGCTAAGAAGGATAATAAATTATCACCCAAGTACTATGGCCCTTACAAGGTGTTGCAAAATATTGTTACAATGGAAAACAAATTAGAGCTTCCTACATCTTTGTGAGTATACACAGTTTTCCATGTTTCATGCTTAAAGAAGGTTATAAGTGGCAAGCTCCCAATTCAAACTATATTTCCAGAACTTGATGATGAACAAAATACCATATTGGAGCCTGGAGTAATCACATAAATAAGAATCTGGTAGCTACGGAACAGATCAATTTCAGAGTATCTCATTAAGTGGAAGAACTTACCTATTGAAGGCTCCACACGGTAGGATGAGTATTTTATTTAGAAACATATAGAACTACTCAATCATTGAGGACACACTTTTTTGAATGATAGGGGCATATTAGGTCCCTATAATACTAGTGTAGCCTCCATATTGTTATTGTTGTGCCCCATAGAAGCCCACTATTGTCATTGTTGTGCCTTTACATTATTATTGTTATGTAGGCCCTAATTATGTTGTGATCCCTTAGACTCCTATATATTCTGAGGAGGTATTGTCATTTGAATCATCCAAGAATTGTTCATTTATGTGATGTAAAAGGAGGTTGACCCCTCAAAGTGGCTTATTTTCAGGTCATTGATCTATATTTTCTTTTGTTTTTGTTCTGGTTACATAACATTGTCTTTTAGCAACATTAAGGTTGTTTAATACTATGGTGGCAAGAGGTCATAATTTTATTCTGAATAAATTGTGTGCTAGTAGCTCCACTATTCAATTTGAGGATAATTTCAGGATTTTTTTTTCACCAAACAATAGCATGCGATGAGGACAGTATTCCCTTCGACCCCACTGCCACGTGGTGTTCGCTGAATGGAATCGCTCCCAAATTGGAAAAACTACTTCCCGCTTGTGAGGCTTGCGATCACTGACAAACCGCCCTGGACGCGGTATTACGAACAAAGAAGAAAAACTTAGGGTTTTGGGGCCACCGAGAGTTCCCGATTTCCAGCCTCTTGCTCCACTGTGAGATGAAGCTCCCGCCATCCTGCCTGTCATCCAAAAAACTGAAACCCCTGATCTGCTACCTCTAGGAGCCACTGTGAAAGTTTTGATCTGGATTGTGAAGGCTGACCATTGCTTGCTACCTGCTAAAGACCCGACTGTAAATAAACAGCTGATCATAAAGCTACTAAGTCATCTGAACCCCACCTCCATGGCTTTGTTCCTAAACACCATCCTATCTTCATCTGCTTGGTCGTGACAATTCGCCTTTAATATGTTCTGAGGCAGCTCTTGCCAATTCATCGCAACCCTATTGTCTATGCAAATCACTCCTTGATTGGCCAGGAGATCCGCCAATTTATTGGTCTTCTTCACACATGTTTAAAAATGACTGTTTAAAGCATTGGATATTACTATGAGTCCGTTGAAAGACCTGGATCAACCTCCAGTTTTTTGAGGCTTTTTCCGGATTCATACCCCAGCTGATTCTTTTGACCGAGTTAATGATTAACTCAAAATCAGCTTCAAAAATCACATTATGGCGATTATCTTGAACCAGGAACTCTAAACATTGCTCCATAGCCATTAATTCCACCATATTGTTGGTGGCTCTTCCTAAATGGCAATGGAAGATGAAAAGAATACTTCCATTTTCATCCCTTAAAACCCCTCCATGACCAGCAGTACCCGGGTTGCCTTTTGAAGCACCATCAATGTTGAATTTTAGAAAACCCTTAGGGGGAGGATGCCAGCAATCTAGCTCAGAATCCAAAATTAAAACCTTCCTATCCAGGCCCTGAGGTATAAGTCCCTGCAACCCTAGCTGACTGAGAATCCTCAAATCTGATACAGAAGGAGGATTCTTAGGGATATTTCGGACTATAGTGCCCACCGTCTCCTTAAGTTGTTTTAAGATCTATTCAAAAAGGCAGAGGGAAGGCTTCTTTTCATTCTTGAAGATTCTATTGTTCCTTTCTTTCCAAATATTCCAAATAATGAAGCTTGGCATAAGAGCCCAAGCTGAGCCAAGAACTTCATTATCTGAAAAGTTTTTTCTCCAGTTGTTTAGGGTGTTGATAATACTCCCTTTGTCTCTATCAGACTGTTGGAAAATGGCAGCAAAAGAATCCCACAACTTGGAGGTGAAAATATAGTCGTTGAGAAGGTGCTCCATTGTTTCCTCTTGTGCTTCACAGAGCTGGCATCTGGAAGGCCCCAGGACACCCCTCTTCCAAATGTTCTCCCAGGTCAAAAAATTTCTATGCTGAACCAGCCACATGAAGAGTTTGATTTTCATCCAACCTTGATGCCTCCATAGGTTTTGACAAACCCTATCCGGCGCATGTAAATCTAATTCAAGGAGAATGAGTTTTGCTTCCTTAAGATTAAAGGTACCCTCATTTTTTTTGCCCCATCTCAGCTGGTCATGCCCCTCTGACACTAAAATTTTCCTTCAATTTAACTCCTTCATTAGTGTCTCAGCTTTAGCTTTCAAGGGGTTGTCATCCCTGAAATCAAAGTTCCTCCATGTTCTCCATTTTTCTAAACTGTTGGCTTGATCCCAAAAATCTTTTACCTTGGATAGCCCTTTAGTATCTGCCTCAACCTTGAGGTCCTCCAACTCCTCTTTTAACAGAATAGGTTCTTGTTGTCATTTATCCTCCTAGAATAAAGCTAAGTCTCCCCCTCTAATTTCCCAGAAGCTATTTTCTTGGACTAAGCCCCTATTTTCCCAAGCCTTATTCTAGATGGGTGATCCCTTAATATTTCCATCCATCCTTATATGATCATTATTTTGCCATGAGCTGGCGTATTTTTCTTTCCAAATTCTAGTCCACTGAGCCTCTAGTTCTTTTACCTAGCGCCACCATATTATTGCCCCTAAAACCTTGCTTAGAATCTCAGGATCATCCAATCCAACACCCCCATGATTTTTAGGTTTGCAGATTTTTTACCAGGCTACCAAGGCCCATTTCTTCCTTTCTTCCCCCTTGCCCCAGAGAAAGTCTCTTTGTATGGTTCTGAACTATTGCAAGACTCCTTTGGGTGCTGGGAGAGTTGATAGCATGAAGACTGGGATTGACTGAAGAACAGCCTTTGTAAGCACCAACCTACCAATCAGGTTAAAGGATCCCACAGTCCATTTCCTGATCTTATCTTGCAATTTATTAATCACCAGCTCCCGGATGCTCTTGTGAAATGTTTTAACAGTTAGAGGTACTCCCAAGTATTTTGAGGGGAGAGTTTTCCTTTGGAAGCCTAGAATTCTAGAGATGTTCCTCTGAATAGCAATATTAGTATTAAAGAAAAAAATCTTAGATTTGGAGAGATTAACTTCCATACCTGAAGCCATGGAAAAGTCACTTAGGATTTGTTTATACGCAAGAGCTTCTTTGACTCTGGGTATTCCCTATAGCATGGTATCATCAACAAATTGTTGATGAGTCAAGGCATGTCCACTATCAGAAAGTTGGAGACCTTTGATCTTACCTACTTCTTTTGCATGCTTGATAGATTGACCCAGTCCTTCCATCATGAGGATGAAGAGAAAGGGTGAGAGTGGGTCACCTTATCTGAGGCCTCTTGAAGGAATAAAATTCTCCATAGGAGATCCATTTACTAGAATTGAAAAGCTGGAGGAAGTAACCAAGGCCAAGACCCATCTCACCCAGTTTTGATCAAACCCAAAAGAAATAAGAACTTTCCTGATATAGGTCAATTTCAGCTTATCATAGGCCTTGGCTATGTCCAATTGCATGATCATTCCAGCCTTCCTGTTGCTAGTCGGAGAGTGCACCACCTCATGTTCTTGAATGATGTTATTAATAATTTTCCTTCCTTCCACATATCCAGATTGTTCCACAGAAACTAGGGTAGGAAGGAGAGATTTGAGTCTATTGGCCACAACTTTTGATATTATCTTGTAAACCACATTGCACAAAGCTATTGGTCTAAACCTGTCAGGAGTTTGGGCTAACTCCTGTTTAGGGATCAAGGTGACGAAGGAGGTATTCAGTGCCTTCAAAATAGTTCTATTCATCCTGGAATCTTCTACTACATTCAATATATCTTGTTTGACAATATTCTAGCAAACTTTAAAGATATCTACATTGAAACCATCCGAGCCTGGCACTTTACCATTCTGCATTTCTTTGAGGAACTCACTAACTTCCTCTTCAATCACTGGCCTGTTAAGGTTGAAATTGTCCTCTCGAGACACCAGCCTAGGTATATGTCTAGTGAAGTCCCTAATGGAGTGTTCTCTGTCATAGCAGGTTTCCCTTGCTATGCCTCGAAAGTGCTGAACTAGAACTACTTCTATTTCTTCATGTGAATTGAGAAGATTACCTCCCCCGTCCTTGATTAAAGAAATTCTGTTATGAGCTCTGTTCTCCATGGTGGATCTGTGGAAAAATCTAGTATTACATTCTCCTTCTTTTAGCCATTGAACTCTAGATTTTTGTCTCCAAAATATTTCCTCTTGTTTACATAAATTTTCCCAGTCTTGTTGATATTTGGTGGCTTGAGCACTTCTATCTTCATCAAAGCCATCCACGATAAGGGCTTGTTTGAGTTCCTACATTTCACCTTCAACAAAAATTTTTTCCTAAAAAACATTGCCATATTCATTCTTGTTCCAATCTTTGAGCCTGAGCTTGATGTGTTTTAGTCTTTTCTGAAGAAGGAACATTCTTTTGCCCTAAATGTTCAAATCTTCTGACCACCATTTGGCAATGTTGTTGATGAAATCTGGGTGGGAAAGACAAATGTTCTCAAATCGAAAAGGTCTGTTCCTGGGGGTACTAATGCCCTGAACTTCCAGTTGAACCGGCCAGTGATCTGAGCCTCCAAAGGGGAGAACTCTTGCAACTATTTCTTTTTCATTGAGCATTAGGTCCTCTGAGATTATAAATCGGTCTAATTTTGAGGCCACCTGAGCCTATCCTCCTCTTTTATTGTTCCAAGTAAAGATGCCATTACTCGTTACAATATCCACTAGTTTCATATTATCTATAAAAGTTTGAAATGTCACTTAGAACTCTGGTTTCCACTTTTTTTTTCTGAAAGTGATTTTATCATGTTGAAATCGCCCCCCAAGATCCATGGTATGTCTGAATATCTGGCTCTGAGATCCTCCAGAGAATCTAGAAACAAGAGTTTGCCACCCACTCTTTGGGGACCATACACACTCGTGACCAGGTAGGTTTCCCTATCTCCCACAAGCTGCATGACCACTGATAAAGATTCCCTAGATGCCTCAACATCTAAAATGCCATTTTTTTTGGGATTCCAAAGAGTGAGTATGCCTCCTGCTGTATTCTCTGCTTTGACTTCCAGAAACTCATATCGATTGAGCCAATTGCTATGCATCTCTTTTATTTTTTGAATGGAACATTTAGTTTCCTGGATGAAGATCACATCTGGAGCTTCTTGTTTCATTCTATTACTAATTAGTCTTTGTTTTCTTTTACTACCTAGACCCCTAATATTCCAAGATGTGAACTTCATTATTAAAGATTCGTAAAGGAGTAACTGGTTAGGTCTTTCATCTTACCTGAGTCTATCATTAGCTTTCCACATTCCATCAATAGTTCGTTCTGCTTTTTCCTGCCTCTTTTCTTTCCTGGGTTTTTGGGTGCTAGTCCTGGTGTGATTTTCATCGTTTTCACACCTTCGCTGCCCTGCCTTTCATTGTTTCTTTGCCTCTCCAGCCCCTTGGTTTGGGTTTTCCATAGAAACAACTGCTGAACTCTGTTGAACTATTTTGGAGGTAACGAATCTACCCCTTCCTTGGTTCCTTGATTCAAGAAACATTCCAGATCTAGGTTCTCTTTCTCAAGAATCTCATGTAGTTCATGGTCCTCCATTTCCATATCACTTTGGGTCATTTCATGGTCCATCTCTTGTTCTGCATCACTCATCATAGTTTCTTTTTGTTTATTGTTATCTTGTGTTTGTTCCCTATCTTCTTCTTTCCCCTCCTCCATTGGACCTTCTTCCTTTGCCTGATCTGCATTTGTTATCCCATCTTCCTCTTCGAGCACTTGGAATCTGTTCTGATTGACTTGTTGCCCTTCTGATTTTTGTGTCTTTGGCCCCCTTTTGCTTCCTTTTCCTTTATGTGCTACTTTGTGAAAGCTTTTAGAATGTTTCATTGTGTTAGGTTTGCTCTTATTTTCTATTTTACTGAGAGGGTAGTCTCTGAATAGGTGCCCATGCTCATGGCATTTGCGACATCTGAATGGAATATGCTCATAATCTACTGTTTGCACCCATTCTTCATCAAATACTTCTAAGATTACCTCATCCGGTAGAGCTCTAGAGAGATCCATCTCCACTCATATTCTAGCAAAGGAAGTGTACTTTCCCCTTCTAATGGCCTCAGAGGCCTTGACAAATCGTCCTAACTTATTTCCTATGGCAGCTAAGGATTCTGTTTGCCAGTAATCAAGAGGTAGAGAGTAGAGTCTTACCCAAACCAGGACCAAAGTAAAAGTCTCACGCTCCGGAACAAAATTCATGAGCCATGGTCGCATATAGAGGCCTGTTGTGGCATAAATGTAGGGCCCTCCTTCAAACACTTTGTCCTTATCTTCAATGTTTGCAAATACCACCGTAAAGAAACCCTTTGACCCCAGATGTAGGTCAATACTTCCTTTTGATTTCCAATGGTATTTGATCCACATTTGTAAATCTTTTTTAGTGGGCCATAAACCCATGAATTTACAAATGATAGCATATGTCTGCATGTAGTCCCTGTGCGCTTGCAGAGCAAGATCATTTAAAACGACTATGGGTGTAACCGTAGCCTTGGGTTTACATGGTCCCATGTGTGCTTTGTCTTTTGTTCCCTGTTCCTTGTCTTCTTCCTCATTTTCCTTAGTGCTATTATTCTCCCTTGACTTAGTACCATCTTGTTCCTCTCCACTATTTCTTTTCCTTCCTTCTGAAGGTCCTCTGTCATATTCCATTGGTTTTTTACCCCTGCTGGCCACTGCCTGCTTGTAGGAGGGAGTGGAGCTCCCTTCTTTGCGACCTTCCATGGAGAACAACCTCTAAAAAAGCCTGAAACCCTAGCTATTCGATCTGCGCTGCCTTCCTCACTGCTCGAAGCTCTCCTTCTTTCAAATTTCAACTGGTAGTTTCACATCACTTTAACACATCATTATCTGAAAGAAATCATTATATTATTTGTCATCTATCTCGATATTTTCAAAATGGAAAAATCAGAGGAATTAGCTTATAGGGTCAATTTTTCCCGTAGGATTCAATTTCGAGAATTAGTGTTTGAAACCTTCTATAGGAATTTTGAGGCCTTAAATGAGGTTTCCCGGGGTCCAAAAAAACTTTACGTATGCAAGATCCCTTAGTGTATTTTTACATTCAAAGACCTTTCCCACGACACAAGAATCATGTCAAACAAATTTTGTATGCAAAACTTATGCCTCATCAACCCCTATTACCCATGCATATGGGGCTAGCCATGTGTGGAATTTGAACAAGACTCTAGAAGGTTTAAACCTATATTTTTTGGTGAGGGTTGAGAGAGTTAAACATTTATACCCCTAGTTGGCTATTTATCTATGTTATACACCAAGTCACTAGGAGGAGTAGGGGTTCCATCTATGCTATTGTATTTTGTTTCATAGTTGAGGAGAATAACTAAGAGTGGAAAGAATGATAGAAAAATAGAAGGGGTTAGGATTCTGTAGAAACCATATAGGCCACAAGTATGAAGTAACTCCATATAGAGTACCTTATTTTCGTACTTGCACATTTTCCATACCAAAGAAAAGAGAGCGAAGTAGCCTCACCTTCTAGCTCAATTTTCTCCCATAAAAGTTTTCTAAGAAAAAATTGTCTATTTTAGATTATCTACATATTTATTTTTCGTGTTATTTATCTCATTTCAGTGAATTTAATTAATTAGGCAAAATCAAACCAACAAGTCACCAACTGAAGCATCAACAAGGAAACTCCTAACCAAGTCTCCAATATGCCTTATCCAATGTCTCCACCATATGGATAACTCTAAAATATCCTGGCATCAAGTAATCAATCACAACACACTACGACCATTTGCACTACCCAAAGTTGTCGTTGTGGAAGGACTCTCCCTCATAACTATGTATGTAATGTATCAAGCTATAGCTGACATAATCTCCATGTGTGAGCCACTTGTGATATCTTCTACCATTCTCCAACATAAATCTAACATGTCTTTGTGAACTTCTAACCCCCATGACTCAAACTGATTAGGTGATTATTCTAGTTGTAGAGCCCAACTCATGAGAATGCACATCCTCACATTGTCATCAATTGTTTCCCCAACACTCTCATCGCATACTCGTCCACAAATATTATTTTCATTACCCCAACTCCATTAATAAATCCTCCACATGATCCAAGTGTTGTGCTTTTGGAACGTCAGTCCATCTACACATCCATCTCTAACAAAAGCATCCTATGATCCACTACCTGCGAAGTCCTTCAAATGAAGCCCATCCAGTAACTCATCTTTTCATGCCACATCCAAGCCCATGAACAGATCCTAAAACTCATAAATCATCGAATAGTTCTTCGTGCATATTCAAGTTTGTACAGATCCACTACCCCTATCATCAACAAAGTCTCTCCACTCTTGATCTCTCCTATTATCGACCAAGTCTCTCCACTCTTGATCTTTATTGCCAAGTTTTCTCTAAAGTGATACATCCCATATGTCTAAATCAAGATGCACTCGGTCTGTTCAATTCACTCAATCCAATCTCATCATTAAGTGAGAAATCATCCAAGATCAAACACAGTGACATGAAGGCTCCTTCAATCACAACTATGAATCCATCAATATATCATCTCAGGCTCCTTGAACCCAAGTCAACATCATCATCATGTTATCTCCCTGGCTACCTCATGTTTCCATCATAGTCTCCACCCCCTCCAGCTTTACCTCTTGGGTTACCAAGATCTCATGGAGTGGAGTCCAAGCTCATGGTGAAGTCCTAATGAAGAATTCTAACCAATCCCATTACACTCTGCAATCTCATTTTTTGTTGTTTTGTTTCGCTTCGAGTGATTCCGCCCAAATGGATTCATTCCTTGAGTGATGATAGACACTTGTCCATACATCACATGGCCAACAAAACTCATCCTATACATGAATACCTCATCCACCACCCTTGTCAGAGGCATTGACACCATCTAGTCTCTATTCCATGCTATCCAACTCATAATTGGATGAGCATCCATATAAATTTTTAGAAGATACCAATATCCGCTACCAACATCATGGTTGCAATATTTATTTAAACAAGGTAAGGTCATTTCTACATCTTGAGTCAGAATGCTCCTCTCCTAAACCACAATTTTCCCAACACCTCTATCCTCCTTCTATTGGGAAGGTCCATCCAAAGTCCCTAAACAAGTATTGACCCTCTTTATGTGGCTTCTCTATACCTTGTCAAGATATCTCATCACATTCATACATAACTCCGCAAAATGTCCTCCATAGCTTCTAATACAAGTGACATCTCTAAATGCAGTAGATATCCCTTAGACCTCCACATCCAACTCGCTCTAAATATCCTTGATGTAATCAATCATACTCATTATCCAATCTCTCCAAGGGATCAATATATCACTAAATATCTGAATTTTGTATGTTGGCATTCCATCTCCAACATCTATGACCCCATCTTCCACTAGTTTCTCTATATCATGAGAACCTACCATCAAGTCTTGTCATAATCCTGTTGAAGAATCAACACACCCTCTCTTTGTACAATCCTGTGAAACCTATTATATGTGTCACCCTATCATATAGATTAAGAGTACACAACTCCCCCTAATTTCGGGTACACCCTATAGAACATGTACCACATGCAAGTCGTGATATCCAACCTAGTATTCCCTTCCAGCAATCAATCACATAAATTCCACCCATTCCCTGGAAAAGTCACCAAAATCTATAATTCGAGCAAACTTTTCTTTAACAGAATGTCTTGATTCAAACTCCACCATTGACTCTCATCCCAACTCTTGGTGAAGAAGAGCCCGCCATAGAATAAGCTTTGGTTCCACCTTTATGTGGTGAGGAGATACCTGTACCAATTAAGCTTTGACACCACCTCTCATGCCCCTAGAGCATTCTCATGATTCAAGGTGCCTCATGACCTTTGAGCATGTGGCACCAACATGTTTCCTCAATAAAGGTGTGGCCAACTTGTGAGTACTCACCTCGACTACGCTTCTACAATTATACTTTTGTTTATGCATTTAGTTATCAATGGCATGTAGAATAAGAACATGTAACTATCCACAAGTAAAATTTCACTTCATTTCATAATCATCACATGTGCATTAATACATCATACAAGTACAACATAACCATGCTACAATAATATGTCACAATCACCATAAATTTCATAATACAAATGTGCACAATATAAGGGTACTTTAAATATGTAAGTGGGGTAGGGCCCTCAACCCAACCCAAGGATCAGTATATGTATATATATATAATCTTGTTTCAATAATGATAAGTAAAGGAGATGAAGCCTTACATCCAAAACCCCAATTATGACTTCCCAAGCCAAATCGCCAAATATATAATACAAAAATCCCCCAAAGTATACAACATACGATGAAAAATTAGGGTGGGGCCTTAAGTTCACAACCCAGCCCTAATATGGAACATAGACTCTCCTGAAATACCCTTGGGATTATTAAGGTACTCACCTAAAACCCTTTCCCCCAACTAGTATGCAAAATGTGTCTAAAACAAGTCTACACAGGTGAATCTGGTCCCTACCACCTGATTGTCACACCCTATGAGTCAAAAAACTAACTAAACGCTATTTCTCAACCTTTCTTTAGACCCACAACTCTGTACTCATATCTTTGACACTTTTTGTGGCTTAGGCCTATTCCTCCCTTATTGTTGCACACGAATATTCAACAAAAAAATGCCCTTAAACCTTTGGTCCAACCCTCATCTTATTCATAGGTAGGATGGGTCACCCGCCCCTCATATGAGATTTTCTCCTTGTCTTTTGACTTGTAATAAATGCTTAGGAATAGAACTAAAGTCTTCCTACCCAATTTGTTCCTTCAAATCTCCAAATGGTCACATATATATAAGCTACATGGGCGGTAGGGTAGGTGTAGGGTCATGACCCTTCATATGTCACACTGGCTGACCCTACGTGCAATAATTCATACTCCAGATAGGGTGGTGGTTCCATATGACCCCACTACACATCTCCACATGTCAAATAGGTCCAACACATTCCCAAATATTAGCCCTATGTCCTCTTTCGTCGCTCATCCCCCCCTTGTGTTGTCCCAGTCCACCCTATGACAACTATGCCACATTCCACTTGCAATAAGATGGCCAAACTCATGCCAAATATTTCCCACAACTCAAGGATGGTGGGGTGCACTCATGCCAAGTGCCCATGATATATTGGCAGTTTGTTGCACATCATAATGTCACAAATAACATCGCAAACATGTGTCGCACACAAGATGTGATATCTCTAAGATGGCTTGTGTTCTCTGTCTAAAAAACAAGCTGACAAGGGACATCAAAATATTCATTATTTATGATTTACTTTGTCAAATAATTAAATATTTAATGTAATAGATTATTCAAATGAATAAAAATAAGAGATTTTCCAATATAATTTATATAAATTATAGTGTTTTCATCTTTTATCATTTGGAATTTTCTCTTTAATTTATGTCTTTTATCATAATATTAGCACACAATATTCAAATACCAACATGATTTACAATGACAAATCATTCAGTGAGACCTATAGATAATAGTATTCTCATTTGAATCTTTCTCTTTAACTTTGTTATCTTAGAATCTTAGCATGCAATCTTCAAATTCCAACATATGTTATAGTAACAAAGCATTCAATAAAACTTGTATGTGCTTATATATCTTTCATCCTTCGAAAAGTGTCAAAGATCCAAATGCAAGGCTTCTACAAATCTTGGGCCATCACATTATACTTCCAAGTAAGGTTGTCTTATTTTCTAGCTTATTTCATCATTTTTCAAAAGCATTTTAGAATTACTTTAATTTGGGAAAATTTTCATTGATTTAGACACAATCTCTCTCTCTCTCTCTTTCTATATATATATATATATATATATATATATATATATATATATATATATATATATATATATATATATATATATATATATATATATATATATATTATTTTTATTGCATTGCATTTAAAACACCAAAAATCCCAATGTTATAGTTTAAACATTTTGTCTTTGTTAACCTCCAAAATCAAAATCCCTTAAAAACATATGCTTAACAAATCCAATGTCTCTCTATTGAACCCTTTTGTTATTATACATTTCAGAACTTGACATAATTGTTTAAAATACAATGTTTTGTATCCTTTTAAATTTTCTTTTTAATAGCAAGTGGATAGGGTTTAATAACCATTGTTTTTCCTCCCCTCGTGTTTATCATTTTGTTGTAGAACTGGGGTTTTATTTGTGGTTGAGTGAAATTTTTTTCAGTCTTCGTGACTGGAGGCCTTGTTATTGAATCGAGGTTTATCTTGGTTTTCAGTCGGCTCAGTTTGCTATTAATTTGGACGTTTTTTCTTATTCCATGCATTCACGGCTCGTTAGGGACTTTCCTATTGTTGGACTATGATCTAATGGTGTTTCTCTATTTCTTGAGTGGTTGAGATCATTACTTGTTCAATAGGTCTCCCAAGCATTTTTGTTAAAAAGGAAGATTCAATTCCCTCTCTTGATTTGGGGGTTTGATCCTTTACGAGAAGACTGCGACTACATTAAAGGAAAGAGGATTGACTGGTAAGTTCACTAAACTTTGGCCTAACTATAATTTTGTTTTAGAATAGATCTATGTTAATTAGGTAAATCATGAGCCCATTGGTATTTTCTATTCTGGAAACAATTATTATGTTTTTGTTTTATAAAAAAAGAAGGATAGGGATCATATCTACATATCTGGACCTTATTTCATGGGTACTGAAGGAATTTTTCTCACCCACTAGTCTCTGGATTTCAATCCCATGATGGAAATGTCTTATGCACCTGTGGATCAGATTTCCATATATTCTCCTTCTTTTCTAGGGTGAAGGTATTTTCAAGGTTACATGAGATAAATCGGTCAATTTATTTCTATTGATATGGACAATGATAATAACTTCTCTTGTGCCAAATATTGTGTTGAAATGTATTTTTCAGAAGTTGTTCCTGAGGCAAACTTAACTTGGATGGTTATCCCATCTTCAAGCCCTATGTTCTCCATGATAACATCTAGAAATATTTTTTAGTTTGATTAATCATTTGCATCTGTTTGCTGCTTTTTCAAAAGAGGTTGTTGTACTTTGCAAATTGGAGATTAAAGAAGGAAAGAACAGGTCCAGTTTGAATTATTTTGGAGAAATTCCTATATTCTCTAAAAACCCATTTTCTTTAAAAAACACCATTTGGCCCTTTTTTTTTCTAGAAAACTCTAGCCACAGTGACCCATTATTTAACTCTAGTTGAAATCCCTTTGTATTTCCAACTCTAGTCGTTTTCCCCCATTCCCCTTTGAAATTCCTTTAAAAAATTTATAAAACATGTCATAAGCCTTTTAAAAAGGCTGGGACCCATAGTCTATATCACAATCAACCTTTTCCCTTTTGCGAAACCATATATGTTGTGTCCCATAAAGTCTATATCACAATCAATCTTTTCCCTTTTGTGAAACCATAAAGTCTTACTTATGCTGATATGGCACTTTCTCCTTGTCAATTCCGATATCGCATAAACCTTCCCCCCATCGATTGCGATATCACATAAATTTCTTCCCCCACCGATATCGCATATCGCAATTTTCCGCCGATTTTTATATCCAAGTCCCGTTACCACTCCGCTTGCCAATTGCGATAAATACCTTCCCGCTAATTGCAATATTTCCTCCTCCCCGCCGATCACATAAAGTTTCGTCCCCCCGCCGATTGCGATGTCGCAATCGGGGATCGCACAAACATAACTCCATCCTTTGTCGAACTCCCTTCCAATTTGTGATTGCGATGGATCCGAAAGGTTATGTATTGTAGTTTTGAGAAATTTTAGGTCCGGCATAATGGGAAATCACCATAAAATCAATGTTAAAGCTCCTTTTCACTTTCCAGTGGCGTATTGCAATTGCATAACAATCAGGCCCGAATCAACAGCCTAGATTGAATCAGCCCGAAACAACGACCCATATCAATGTATGTTAAATTTCCCTTTTCGCTTCTACTCAGTGGGACAATGAGGATGTTTTTCAACAGCATGGTCATCAAAGAGGATAGCAAGAAAAGAGGACATCAAGGGTGTTTTTTGACATATATCCAACAGCATGGTCATCAATCAGAACGCAGAGAAAAGAGGACAGCGAGACACAGAGGGTAGTGAAGAAACTTTCAAAGACATTTCAAACAGAAAGAAAACAACATAATTCAAAAGGTCGGATGCTTTTAATTTCCACAAATACAGTGCCAACATTACAAACAGTTGCAATTTTTTCCTGAGTTATTGTAACGTTTGGATTAATCATGTTTAGATATGACTCCTATTTGTATTCAAATTATGTTAAAATAGAAAATTCTTATGAAATCTCTGTTAGTTAGAAGAAAAACAGGAAAAAGTCTCTAGAACAATAAATCGTATTTGGCCCAAGTGGCAAGATGTTGGGCAACGGATCCCTGGTGTAACGGTTTTGGGGCTTAAAGCCCACAATTTTGGGTATTAGTATTGTAAAGGCTCCGCGAAGTGCACAGAGCACGAACTGTAATAAGTCAAGTCAAAGGGTTGTCCACCCGAAAATAATGTAAGATAATAGAAAGCGAGTCGGCTTGCCCATGGTCTGCGGACCATGGGAATGTACAAATAAAGCAAGGCTCTAGGTTTAGAAGTTAGTCTTTAGTAGTTTTGATCAGATTTGAAGTGTTATGGGTTGTTAATGGCGATATTCACTCTGAGTTTGTAAGACCGAATCGAGGTTAGTAGTAATAGAGTAGGCTCTGCAGCTGTGTGCACATAGGCTTGGTAGAGTCCACAGCTATGTGTGAGGACCCCTGCAGCTGAGTGCGCAAGATAGAATTGGATTGTACTGGAACAACAAATTAATATAATATAAGTGTTTCTAAATTATTGTGCATCTGATCGCAGATCTGTGTGTTTGTTCTTATGTTAGGGCTCTATGCATATCTTTAAGGTTTATGTTGCGCGCACTAGTTATAAATATTGAATGCTTGGTTAAGACCACTAAATTAAGTCAGATCTATAATAAACGCAATAATAATAAGGAATCTAGAAAGTGCCCCCTCACAGAGTTGCGCGAAGGCCAGACAGCTGTGCAGAGCAACGCGAGTGCGCGGGTTGGATCGCGACCCCACTAGACCTCATCAAGACATCCCTAGGGTGCGGAAACCTGGTTCCAACACCCTCCCATACTACCTCGAGTGAGACTTCAGTCCGCGCTTTGCGAACTATTGCCGAAAGGGCCAGTAGTGTGGTATTTGTTTGGCTAAACACTTCTGAACCTCGGTCAGACCCTAATAAGCCAACAAATGGTTTCGTTGCCATGACCAGGATCTGCCTAAGGGATGTCTGATGTCGAAACATTGGAACCCTACTAAAAAGGAAATTGAAGAGTGGTTAGATCAGAAGCTTCACGAGTTCGTGATACAGGAAAACAAAACCCCGAAGATATCCGAGAAGAGGTGGCTGGATCGCTACATATATATGGAAATCCACGAGATCTTCTTCACGACCTTCTCGTCAGAGCTTTATGAATGGATCGTGAGGCTAGCTGATAGCCAGGGAAGGTGCAAGCTTGATCAACCGATAGTGTGGACTCCAGAGTTGGTGCACAGGCTAGAGGCATCTGAAGATAAGATTGCACAGGCCGTAGACCATTGGCTTGATCAAATAATAGGAGGGTTTATCACTGAATTTGCGATAGACACGACTGTAAGCTACAATGAAGCAGAAAGATGTTTTCTCAAGGGACCACGAGGTAAGTACATCAAATCTTTGAATACATGGATTAAGATGCTGTTATGTGAAAAACAGGTGATGTGAATACATTAATGAGTGGAACGACACGGAGCGGAAAGGTCTACAAAGGTATCGAAGGGTTAGGAAATAATCCTTTAATTTCACCTCTACGAGTAAGCGAGGAAGAGTGCGCTTGGGTTTCTCCAAGGAGTGCGGTCAGTTTGATAAGGCAACGCATTCCACATTTGTCACCTCCACTTACGCCATCACCCACTTCACCTTCCTCACCTCCATCTTCAACCACCCCACCTGCATCTAACCCGCCGTTCAGCATGGCGAGTGCAATCAAACTACCTGTATTCAAAGGAGTAGGAAATGAGGATCCAGATCAGTTCTGGTTGGTAGTAAGAGTGGTATGGGAAGCACACGGGGTTACGGATGACAACATCAAGAAGGCCACCTTGGTGAGCGCACTGCAGGATCATGCGCTGACTTGGTATATCAAGCACTCAAATGATTACCCAAATGCAAGAATAGCTTAATCCAAACTGCGTTGAACAGAGAGTTTAGCCGAACAAATTCAGAGACTCAGTCAATCATTGGGTTTAAAGAGATTACGATGCTTCTAGGTGAAACCCCCTGGGATCTGGATCAGAGACTAAAGAGCACGATCCGTGAGGCTAATATGATGCTAACGGATGCGTAGCACCACGCATGGTTTGTGGCATCTTTAACACCACACCTGAGGACGGTGCTAGGTTGCATGAAACCCCAATACAGGATCCTGGTTTGGGAGTCCAACAGATCCATGTGCAACTACAAGACCTATGCTTGAAGATGCAGAGTTTGAAGCAGGATAGGGCGCCTCGGCCAGAAGCGCGCGAAGAAGTATGGTGCATATAATGTAAAGGCCAAGCCCACGATAAGGATCATTGTCCGGTATTCGCGAACTATTTGGCAGGGGGGGACCAATGTTGTTGAGACCAGAGGCACAGGTAGGGCCAAGTGCGGTGCCCACGCTCTGGTGCGTGATCTGTCAAGTGGGAGGAAAGCACACGATGAACAACTGTCATCTGTTGCAAAAGTTTACACAGACCCCCCAGCAATTGTTTTGTAATTTTTGTAGATCAGTAGGCCACGATGAGAAAAACTGTCGAAGTTATGAATTTCTGATCGATCGAACACCTGCCTACAAGATGCAGACCAAGGTACGAGGTCAGGATCCAGCTGCAGCAATAGCGCACGGTGGATTCCAGGGACGTGGATGAGGAGGAGGAGGAATGGGACCCAGACGAGGGCGTGGACAGTTAATCTACTACAATTTTGGAGGACCTAGGTACTACACGCATAAATGTACGAACCCGACCAGAACATGTTGCCCGTATTGTTATCAGTTTGATCATGGAGCGGTCAAAGCGACAAAACTGTCATATCAACTTTTATTTGCAAAATAAAATAATCCTCTGAAACATAAAGGATTAAAATAATAATAATAACAAAATAGTGCGACATTTGAACTAGCACGCAAACTTTGGGATTTTATTTTATTTGCTTATTTCATATATATATATATATATATATATATATATATATATATATTGTATCCCTTTTCTTTCTTTTGTTTTGATCTTTTTTCTTTATTTATTTTTTTCTCATTTTTCTTATTTCTTTCTTTCTCTTTTTTTTTTAATTCTCTTTTCTATATTTTTTTTATTTTTCTTTTTTCAACATAAAGGAAAAAGTTAAAAAACAACTAGAGTAAAAATAAGTTACAACACTTACCTCGTACACAAAGTGGTATCTCGCCTATTGATTACACAATGCAATGGTTGTGATCCTTGCTTGTTAAGTTGTATCTCACATATTGCTCGATGAGATGACTTGGGGTGAGAGTGTCCCATAGGACCTTCCCCACTATCATAGACATGAGGTGAGAGTGTCCAATATGACCTTCATCATTCTCATTTGATTGCAGGTTGATATATGCTCCCCGATGTGGTTCTAGGTTGAACAGGGATCCCTAATGATAAGCTCTCTAATGTTTCCCGGGTAGTAGCATTGGGCTCCCCACAAGCAGTGATTATGGGTGGTAGCAATGGCTCCCTGATGGATAGAGGGTAGTAGCTTGGGCTCCCCTCTGATGTCAAATTCTTCATCTTTTAGAGTCAAGATTGATCAACATATGAGTAGATACAAGCAAGAGGTAAGCAGGGGTACACAAATATGATCCAATATGAGCAATGACGACATTTGATGACGAGATACTTGATATAATATATGATTTGGTGACATGATACTTACGATGATTACATGATGTAGTTAGAATTTCTCCCTAGATGAGAGGGAGTGTAATTTGGTATCTCAATGAAAAATTCCAATCATTGGACTAGATTCCTCTTTTAGAGAGGATGTTTTTTACTTTTAAACCACTTTATTTGGACAAGGGAAGGTGTATTTTTGAATTGAATCTCACATGTGCACAAAAGGACAGGTTGGCCCTGTTACCCACCCCTTTGTGGGTGATATCCCTAGGAGAATTTTTTTCTCCAAGATGGTCCTTAGCCGGCAGCCAGCAACCCCTTGCAACCACTAACTAGCTCATTGTGCCACTTCTCCACCACCTAAGCCAGCCATGTGGTCCCTCACACATCTATTATGATCGTATGTTTGAAGTTGGGCCTCCTAAACCTAAAGGTATGCCTTGTCATTTGGTAATTTAGCATTGTAGTTTTCTTATCATGGACACTTCTAATCATGGATTAATGGGGGGATTCAACAAAAAAAATGGGCTACATATGTGCTCTTGTCCGTTAAGACTCCTTTTTGGATGTTAACCTTGGATTCTAGTCCTGTGGGATCACTTTTACTGACCCTTGGGCTTTAGGGATGGTATTACATGGGAAAACCTGATATTGGTTGTGTGGTCCTGCTCCCTCATCCATATATACTACTATCCTTCCACTCATTATAACCCCAATTATCATTTCTTCCACCTAGGTCCACATTCCTCCGTTGGGTCCACATAGGGTTATCTTTTCCGTTTCCCTTTCCCACACCTTAGGTTAGGCCCGGAATGATGCCCTGGAGATTGATGTAGCTAAAAACAAAATTAAAAGCATAATTGGTCACATTCAACAAGAAAATGCACCAAAAAATGCAAAATATGGCCGAGACAAACACATTTAGCATGTGGGAAAAATCCAATACAAGAGCTCAACCCCATCATCATCGCCATCGCCCTAGTTCCTACAGGACCTAGACCAACCTCCTTTATCATTTAGGAACCCATGATTGTCCCAACCCCTAGTGGGCAATGAACCACCCTACCTTAAAATGGGTATCCACTGCTAGATCTCACACATCATGCTCTTACCCCTGTATCCCCGAGCAGTTAATTAAAGAAAAATCATAAAAATTAAAAAGGAATATAAAGAAGGGTGGAAAAAAGAAGGTTGAGGTACCTCATGTACCTCGATTTCTCCCTCCTATACACTATATACCCAAGTGTGGGCTTCCATTTTACTAGCTACCCTTGTACCCCAGCATGTAGCCTGAGGCTTCCCCTTTCATTCCCTACTCAACTCATCCCTTTACCACATGCCACCACCTTTTAAGGATGTAACTTGGACATATAATCCCCTTTAGAAGTAGAAACCACCTAATAGGATACCTGGTTAACCCCATTTGGAGCTTGGAGACATTAGTACATGCCAAAGCCCCTTATGGAAGGGCATGCCATTATGAAATCGCCACCTATTTTCCATGGTTTGTAAGCTCTTTTACTTGATTTCCTTGATGACTTATTGTACTAGAAGGCTAGGGGACGCATTAGATCTTATGCAAGATTCCCTGGTATTACTGATCCACCGGGTCAGTTGATAAATGAGAAAATATCTTTATTTGAATCTTCTGCACTCAAATATACCATGAGACGTAGGCAGTCTCCATCTTGGGTTTGGTCTCCCAATACGGGGTCCTAACCCTCCAAAGGGATACATTGGAACATGTAAGGTGTATGTTGAGAGCCATGGGCCTTCACAGCAATAGACAACACTCCATTGATCCCCAAAAATGTTCGAGATTGATCTAGATTCACGTATTGGACAAGGAAGATGCACCTGGTTCACCTTTGCCCACCGAACCCATGGTTGAACCATGCACTTGGCAGATGACCTAGGACTTGTATGTTGATGTGGCATCACTTACACCATTATAAGAGCACCTGCGAATGGTCTATAGGAATCTTCGACTTACTTGGAGACCAATGAGATCACTTGTGTGCCCTCATAGCCATTGGGAGCACCACATGCTTATGATGTGGAGAACAAGGGGCCAACCCCTTGTCCATTACTTTTGGAAGTCCAAATCATCATTTTGGAACTTAAGGACTTCATCAGGCCTCTTAAAGAGCCCAATGACTTGCATTATTGATTATTCGACCTCTTGGGAGGCTTGTTACTTTGTTTATGAGCTAGTTTGGTCGGCTTGTCATGAATAGATAGTTATTTGCACATTATTTTTAGTTGATGGGCTAATGTAGGCTCAAATTAGGTAATTCGAACCCCTAATGAGTGTATAAATAGGAGAGACATGAATCCATTTTGTATCATTACTGGGATTGGATTATTCTCTCCCTTGATAATTTCTCATTTCTTTTTTGGAGGACGAATTGGAGCATGGATGAATTTTGATGTTTGGATTGGATTTTCTTATCTTGGAACTTCATTATTGGAAAATGTATTTATGGTTGGATATATTCTCTTACATGTAGGTACGATATTGATGTTATTTTCTTTTACTTTGTCACATACATTGATCATGGGATTTTCGTTATTTTAGATCTAATTGTTGCATGCATTCACTGCTTCAATGTGGAATTATGTTTCTATATACCATATCTCTATGTATAGGTCGTGTTTGTTGAAAGAATTTTGCTAGAGATCAAAGTTATCTTGATAAGCCATCTTAGTTTGCAAGTGAAATATAAATGCTTTAAGGTCACTTTATTTTTTTTCCCTAACATTGGACGAAGTTGCCCTTAGAGCCTCCTTGAGCTAGAAATGAGATCCTTCTTCATAATTCTTCTTGGCTCCATATCCCAAAAAGGGGTTAGGCATTGATCTACCACAAGGTGATCACCTTAAAACTTTTTTCTTCACCTTTTTCCCATATTTTCTAGGTCTAGCCACGTTGGGCCACCTAGGGCATCACATTCCTGACAAAGTAGGCATAGAAAAAGTTTGATCTCCTAGCCTCTATTATCTTGGTGTATCCTCAATCCGAAAGTCGTAAACTACTGAAGTGAAGTGCATTATATATGCAAGATAACCGATTTCTTAGTTCTTGGTCGTTTTTGAGTTTTTGGTTTGTTTTTTGGTTTATCTTCTGTTGATTCCCTAATGTGAGATGGCAGGATTGAAAGTCAAGTATGGATGGTAATGGTGATTTCTACAATGATTTTCCAAACTTTAAAGTTCTCAAAAAGGTTTCAAACTGGCTGTGATGAAATCAATTCTCAAAAGAAAATAAAAATGTACCAAAACAGTGAACTAGTGACAATGAAGCCCAGTATCCTTACTGCTATATAAAAAGAAAATAAAAACTGAACTCAAAGCAATTCAAAGACTGTAAGCAAAGCAAACTAAATCACACTACTTCAACTCATATTCTGACCCCTCACCTTTCGACTCACTCTGGCTATAGGAGGTAATCATAAACAAATTGAGTAATCTGATATCTAAATTGCAGGAAATGAAATTGCATAAAATGAAACTAAGATTAAACTACTCATTCATACTTCAATCCCTGAAAATGACATAAGTAATTTAATCACTAACTTGCAGGAAAGGAAACTAAATCATACTACATCAAGTAATATTCTGATTCCTCACTATTTGAGTCACTTGGCTATAGGAAGGTAATCATAAACAAATGAGTAATATGATATCTAAATTGCATAAAAGTAAATAAGCAAAGCAGAACTGAAAGAAATGACAATGCTGGAATTAAAACTCAGAAAATGAATCAGCAGAAAGGACAAGATGATCTCATGTCATTAGTCATTAAAACTATGTAAATTGCCCGGGCTGCCTACAAGAACCTGAAAGAAAAACACTGATCAGCTAACAATCATGAGAAAGCATACAAGGAAATATGGACAGCAGTTAACATGAATATTATACAAGTAAACGATTATGAAAGAAGTGACATAATGAAAGAAAGCTAGAAACTATACAGTAGATACAGAGCCTTGGTGTACAGGGGCCCTCTGCAACCTTGGCCAATCAATACTCAGTCACGAATTGAACTTAAGAACGTTGTCTTCTCATATATTAAAGTGCAGTCAAAACATAAAGATAGAGCACGGCACAGTGGGCTCGTAAACACAGTCAAGATTACATGTAAAAAGCTAGCCATCAAGCGTATGATAACGCGTTATTTATAACTGAAAATGCTATAACTGATTCCTAAATTCTACGCTGCCAAATAGACACGTAAATCTCCACGTCCTGAGATCTAGCAGTATGGTAGCCGTGACAAATAAATCTATGGAGTGGTGGCTGTTCGATTTGGTTCACAGATTGATTCACAGGTGTTAGCACACCTCTGGAGATTGAGAAACTTGCCACGCAAAACTTCACGTGGGAAAAACAGAGCCGTGCCACCGCAAAACTCTTGGTTTGACCACTCCTTTGACCATCCTTGACCATGGTTGTTTGTGAGTGATTCGACTGAACCAAGGGGACATGCTCCATGTACATGTCATTTGCAGCTTGCCCATGTGGCCGGATTCTCCAGTGGACACCTGTAACATAGTCTTCAACAAAATGGCTGCGGAAACTTGAGCTGGCTGTGGAAAGTGACAAGTTTCCGTAACTGATTGAACAAAAATCTAAATCAAACAGCAGTCACAAACATAGTTAGGAAACCATTTTATAAGCTCTTTTTAAACTAATATGCAATGATTTGACAGCTTGGTGGGTCAAGTAAATGGAAAAGAAGGCTGAAAAGGTGTATAGGGAAGATGCAAGTTTGGGACTCAACATACCCCCACTGTGAAGGTGTTGCATGTCCTCATGCAACCAAAATTTTAGTCATTCCCATTTAATCCATACGTTCTGAAGCCTCTGCTAGGACATCTAGTCCTCTTTTTTTCTTTCTTGGTGCTACCACCATCCTGGGTTTCCTTATCAGACATCTGAATTTGAGATTGATCAATTCTCTGCTCAACTTTCTGCACTTTTTCTTTAGTTTCTTGTTTTTCTTTAGCCATAGTCCCAAATGAATCATAGTATTATCATGAATAATTTTATCCACTTTGCTTTGCTCCTTAAGTGCTTCATTTTCCTGCTTAATATGTCTGTTTAGAACCTCTAATTCAAACACTTCTTGCTTTAAGGATTGGACTTGTGCATCTTGTGTCATGTGGGGCAGAGTGGTACTCGGGCCTGCAGCTGTCTTTTCTAAAGATTCAAGGTAGTCATACACTTCCTATTGACTTGGATCTATTTCGGGTGTTTTTCTTGGACTGATTTCAAAGTCTTGTGGAGGAGGAGGACTGCTTTCTAACTCTGGCCAAGAAGGGCTTTCATCAACATGTGGAGGACTAGTTTCAATACTTGGCTGAGGACAAGGTGGACTACGGCCAGCTGGAGGTTTCTCGGGTGTCTCCTCACCCAAGTCAATGAAGTGGGGCCATTTTACTTGTGTTTTACTCCCCCTTCCTTTAAGCCTGTTGCTTCTTCTTAAATACGGTGGACTAGTATTCCCTTCTTCTATGCTTTGTTTTCCTTTTTCCTTTTTCTTTGCTGTAGCAACCTGTTTTTGAAGATGCATTAGTCTCTCAGACAATGTTTGATAGTCTTCCTCTATAGATGGCTCAGGTGATTGGTAGACTTCTTCTATGTTTCTTTTGCCTTTCAATTTTCTCTGTTTCTTGTCTTTAGTTCTGTTCTCCTTTTCTTTTTGACCAACTTCTTGAGTTTTGGTAATAGGAGAGTCTTGGACTATGGCACTCTTTTCTTTTCTCCTACTCCTTCTCGGTGTCTTTGGTGTACTACTTTCAGGTGCCTCAGATGGCTCTTGAAAGTAATTTCTTATTAAGAATTGTTCCCAGGTATCTTTGTTTTTCTTCAGTTGGTCTTCAATGAGAATCTTTACAAGTCCATGATGATATAGATGAGGTTCTATATTTCCTATGTGCTTTTGGACTGTGGTACTCATCTTTTTCAAACTCAGCAGTAAGAAATAAGGCAAATTAAGAGTTTGACTCTCTAAGAAGTTCATCAACAACCTAGCATGGTACATGTACATTGAACCAAAGCGTCCTTCGCAAGTGATAAACTTTTGGATAACTAACAATAGGCTGGCCCATTCTTCTTTCAATGCATGAACAGGAATTCCTTTTGTAAACACAGTAACGTCCATACCTGGGTTTCGTAGCATAATTCTCCATGCCTGCTCGTCCACACTTTTGTTTTTAAACCATCGTTCACCTTCTTGGGGCAAGTCTGTGGCAGCTGCTACTATTACTTCAGTGACCGTGAGCTTTAAGTCTCCAATTTCCACCATCTGGTCGTCGAAAGACCGTGCAAAAGCTTTCGTTACCTCCTTGTTATGGCCCTTAAATTTCTGAATGAAGCGTAACCATTTTGCTTTCTTCAGCAAATCTTTTGTTTGAGGGTAACCTTCTAAATATTTAGGTCCTTCCGGTTCTGCCCTTAGTAATCGTCCCATCCTTTCCTCTGTTTTGAAATTCAACTAAAAATTCAATTGCGTGTGAGGGTTTAGCAGAGGTAAGGAGGTTCGGTTGCAGGGTTTATGGCAAGAACACTGTGGCTGCAATTGGAGGATAACAGGTAATGGGATTGTTCCGGAACTGCAAGCGGAAACAGAGGATGAGCAGCCGAGGTGAGTTCACAAAATGAAGTGCAGACGTATGTGAAGAAGATGGTCTTAACAGAATGGTAAGGAAATGAAGAGGAGTCAGGATTTTGAATTGAACGGCTGCGTACAAAATGTTACACGTTTAATGAATGGTTGCGGAAAATGCGGTGGAGAGGAGCCGTAGTGAAATAGGTCACATCTCATGATTACAAGTGGTGTATGAAAGTGCGGTCGAGTATGAGTTTAAACCCGAAAATCAATCATAAGACCGTTAAGGAATAAATGCATGGTGTGCGAAATAATGTTGTGGGATGGTAATGGGTAATGGAGCTATCGTGATAATCATTGCACATAGTAGAGCTTTTATGGTTTGACAACTATGCAAATTTGTGCCTTCAATTGCTATTTGAAAGAAATTTTTGCTCATGCCTTTGGGAACCTTGTCATTTGTTGTCCATTAGCTTTTAACCAACTGCTCTTTATTGATGTCTTGAGATGCTCCATATCTTCATAGCATATGCTTAATCACACCTGCATTTTCATGATTATTGCACTAACATTTTGACTGTGAATTTGAAAAACAGAGTGGTGGCTGCGGAAACTGCTTCTGGCTGCGGAAACTGCTTCTGGCTGTGGAAACTTCTTCCAGCTACAGAAACTGACACAGCACCCACTTGGCTGAACAAAGATAGTTAGATAATAACTAACTAAGTGAAAATGGTCCTGAAAGGGACATTTATTGATGAAATGGAATGAAATGAATGAAATGGAGTGAGATGAAACGGAGTGGAGTGAAATGGAAATGAGATGGAGATCGAGTGGGATGGCAAATGAAGTGGAGTGAAGATGGAAAAAGAAGGAGAGAAGAATTTTTTTTGGAAAATATAGAGTGTCAGGTGTCCCTGATTTTCACTCTATATTTTATGTATAACACCGCCAATCAGTGATTGGTTTTCAGGCTTATACAAATTTTATTTTTATTCTATTTTTTTTTAAGGGGAAGAAGGATTCTTCTTCACCAGCCTTATTGCAGAATTCTCTTGAAACAATTTGACAAATTCCTCTTTTGAGAGTGGCTTATGATAAATTTTCAATCGGTGGCCATTCACAATAAGAGGAGTTTGAAATTCATCAATGGTCTTGATTCTTACCGCTCCATTGCTAAAGACGTTGTCAATCTCATATGGCCCAAGCCAATGGGTCTGAAATTTACCTTTGAAGTCTTTAAACTTGGAATCAAACAGTAGTGCCCAATCTCCCTCTTGAAACTTTTTCTCTTTGATGTATCTGTCATGCCACTTAGCTCTTTGATGTTGAACTAGATCAGTTCTTAAAATTGCTTCTTGTCTGATCTCATCTAGCTCATTCAGCTGCTCCATTCTGTGCTTTTGGGCTTTTGATAGATTCATCCCCAACTGAACTGCCATCTTGAAAGTCTTGACTTGAAACTCAATGGGGAGCAGGACTTCCTTCCCATAAACGAATTCATAGAAAGAATGTCCTGTTGTATTCCTCCATGTAGTTCTGTAGGCCCACAAGGCTTCAGGAAGCCTTTCTGCCCAATCTCTTCTATGTAGATGAATAGTTTTGGTGATGATGTTCTCAATAACTTTGTTTATAGACTCCACTTGGCCATTTGCTTGCGGATGGTAAGGAGTAGATGTTCTGTGCTTGATTTTGTATTCTTCCATCAGCTTCTCCATCAAGTTAGATGTAAATTGACTTCCCTGATCTGTCACAATTTCTCTTGGGACACCAAAACGAGTAAAAATATCCTCATAAAGAAAATTAACAACTGAATTTTCAGTAGCAGAAAGTAATGCTTTGGCTTCTACCCATTTAGTGACATAATCAGTGCATACCAATATATACTTCTTCTGTTTAGATGGTGGATTAATGGGTCCAATGAAATCTAAAGCCCATTTTTCAAAGGGTTCGATGAGTACCTGTGGTTGTAATGGAATTTCATTTGAAAGACTTGGTTTCCCTACTCTTTGGCAGCTGTCACACCTTCTGACATATTTTTTCGTATCTTTGAAGAGAGAAGGCCAATAATATCCTAAAGAAAGGATTTTATAGGCCATCCTTTTTTTAGCAAAGTGTCTACCGCATGGTTCATCATGACATGCCTTGAGGATGTCAGGCATTTCATCTTCCCGAACACATCTTCTGATCACACAATCTAGCCCTGTTTAAACAATTCGTTAGAAATCCATGAATAATTTGAACTCTCCTGAATAATTCTTATTTTTTCTCTAGGAAATAAATGTGGAGGTAGCTTCCCTGTAACCAAATAGTTAGCAATATCTGCATACCAAGGAGTCTTAGTAGTTACTGCAAATAAATATTCATCTGGAAACTTATCCTCTACAGGAGAATCTTCATTAGTATTTTGGATCCTAGACAAGAAATTAGCTACTGTATTTTGTTTCCCTGGTCTATCTAATACAGTAATATTGAATTCTTGTAAAAGTAAGAGCCATCTTGTAACTCTGCCATTAGTATCAGGTTTGTTCATTAGATATCTAATTACAGAATGATCAATATGGACAAAAGTTTCATAGCCTATTATATAATGTCTAAACTTATTGATTGCATGAACAACAGCTAAGAACTCTTTTTCAGTCACAGTATAGTTCAACTCAGTGGGAGTCAAATTTTTACTAGTGTAGTAAATGGCATAAGGAACTAAGTCCTTTTGACCCAACACAGCTCCTAGAGCTGTATCTGAAGCATCTATGGAAATGTGGAAAGGAAGTTTCCAATTTGGCCCTCTCAAAATGGGTGCTTCAGATATTCTTGTTTTCAAAGTTTCAAATGCAGATTGACAATCAGGATCCCATTTGAATTCACAGTCTTTTGTAAGTAATTTGAAGAGTGGAGATGCTATTTTGGTGAAGTTTTCGATAAATCTTCTATAGTATCCAGTAAATCCCAGAAAACTTCTAACATCTTTTTGACAATTTGGAATAGGCAACTTGGAGATGACTTCAACTTTTGATCTATCAACTTTAATCCCATCCCCTGAAATATGATGTCCCAAAACAATACCTTCATTAAACATCATAAAGCAATTTTCATGACTCAATGAAACGTTTGTTTCTTTACACCTTATAAGGACTTTTTCCAAATTCTCTAATGCCTCTTCAAATGAATCACCATAAACTGTAAAATCATCCATATAAATCTCTACACAATCATGGATTAGATCAGAAAAGGTTCCTATTACTGCCCTTTGAAATGTTGCAGGTGCATTACATAATCCAAAAGGAAGTACTTGGTAAGCAAAAGTTCCCCATGGACAGGTAAAAGTGGTCTTATCTTGATCTTCAGGTGCTACCTGAATCTGATTATAGCCACTAAAACCATCCAAAAATGAAAAGTACTTTTTGCCTGCTAAAGTATCTAATACCTGATCGATAAAGGGTAAAGGAAAGTGATCATTCAAAGTTGCTTTGTTCAATTCCCTGTAATCAATGCATACCCTCCATTTACCATTCTTTTTAGGTACTATAACCAAAGGAGAAACCCATCTGCTATCTGAAATTGGATAAATGAAGTTTACATTGAGTAGTTTTTGGAGTTCTTCTTTCACTATCTCCCTAAGGTTTGGATTCATCCTTCTCTGAGGTTGTCTGATTGGTCTACTATTTTCCTCAATGTAGATGTGATGAATGCAAGTCTCAGGGTCAATACCTTTCATATCAGTATACTCCCATGCAAATGCAGTAGAATGTTTTTGCAAGATTTTGGTTAGCTCTCCCTGTTGTGATTTTTCCAAGTTTTTGTTGATATTCAATGTTTTACCTGGAAAGATCTCAATGGCGGAACTACCAAATTCTTCCATAGAGTAAAGAGACATTTGTCTAGATGATAGATACTCAATGTCAGAATCTAACTGAAATTGTGTGTGGTCATATTCTGAAGGTGTTTCAAATTTTTCTAATGTGTTAAGAATTTGACTATCTTCACTGATTTCAGAAATGGTAAAGACAGGTTATATAGTATCCTCATCATCAACCCACTCATTATCTCCTATTTCTGTAATTGCTTTTGCTGGTGGATACAGATTGAATTTCTTTGTCGAATTACTATCAAAAATATACATATCCCCCGATCTACAACTGATAAAAGCATCAGCTGTGGCTAGCCAAGGTATTCCTAAGATGAGAGGGTGTCCTCCTAAATTACTCTTGGGAGTTAAAATCATGAAATCTACTGGATATTCCCAAGAATCTAAGGAGACCGAAATGTCTTCTAATACACCCTCTGGTTTGATAATTGATCGATCTGCAAGTTGCAGTAAAGTAGGTGCAAAAAGAAGATTAGGAAGTTTTAGCTGTTCCATAGTCTGTCTACTCATAATGTTGATAGCAACCCCTAAATCAATCAAAGTATTTGGAATTTCTACCCCATTGATATGTGTTTTGACAATTGGACTACCGGGATCTACATACTTCTGCATAGTAATTTTTCCCATCATGATATCTGCAATTTTTCCTACCAGGTGGATTCTTCTTGTATCTCTTGGTTTCCTTCCTGGTCTTTTAAGACTCAACTCCTTTATTGTTTTTTCTAGAATAGGAATCTCTCTAATGGCTTGTAACAAAGGAATCTTGATACAGACATTCTTTAATTCATCTAGAAAATCATAGACAGGCAACAAGATTTGTTTTTCCACCCCTTTTTCAATTTGTAATCTTTCAGGAAAAGGAGATGTAGATGAAGATGCAGGTTGCTCAACTATAGGAGTTGTGGGGGTTGACTCTTTTTCTTTTTCTTTTTGAGTGCTTGGGTTTTGAAGAGGTGCTTCAGAACCTTTATTGGCTTCAAGAGAATCTTCCTCGGAAATGCTTTGCTTTTGAGCATCTATAGAAGGCTTGTCTAAAACTCTACCAGATCTGAGTTGTACATCATTAAGAGGAATAATCATATAGGTAGGAAATTGTTGTCCTTCTACCATGTAAGCATTTTGAGGGTTTTTATTGTTGGGGTTCGGCAATGGCTGGGAAGGTAGTTGATTTGTCTTCTGTTGGAATGGAAGGAAGAGTTGAGAATTTGGATTCTGTTGAGAAGGTTGTTGTCGTTGTGGAAATGGCAATGATAGTTGTGGATTTTTATTTGGAAGTTGTGGAGTTTGTTGATTTTGAAAAGATGGAGGATATTGATCAAATTGAGCAAATCTACCATAAGGATTTTGCATACCTTGTACCCATGATTGAAAAGGATTTTGAGGTTGGGACCAAGGTTGTTGCCAAGGATTCCAATTTGGTGGGGGTTGAAAGTTCATAGTTGTTAAACCCTTGATTTTGTTGCCCCTGCCAAGGTCTCCTTGCAACAAAACAGAGAGACTCAATTGAATTTGAATCTTCTTGAAAGACAGCTTTGAGTCCAGGAATTGAAGGACAATCCTTGGTCTCATGGTTTTCTGAACAAATCACACATGTTTCTACAACTTTTTCATCCAAGGGACATTCCCTTAGAGCATGTTTCTTCATACATTTTGGACAAAAGATGGCCAAAGCTTCAGCTTCTGCTTTCTGCTTGTTTTGTATCTTAAGGGTGTCTAGTTGCTCACTAAGACTCCCTAAAATATCAGTTTTGAATTCATCAAGCATGTTTCCAATCTCAGCCCTACTTACTAATCCAGTTGCAGATTGGTTTGCTCTAATGAGAGAAGGATCTTTAGGCCCTTTTCCAGTTTTAGATTTTCCCCTTGAGAGATGGACACATAGCTCTGCTATATCATGGAGTGGAAGTTGAGACATATCTCCTTTTCCCATCATGTTCAAAATATCTATCCATTCATCTCTAATGGATTTTAATAGAAGGGATTTAAAGGTTTCCTCATCTAAGTTACTCATTTTTTCTCTTTTCAGGTTGTATTGAAATCTTTCAAATAAATCCTCCAAGTTTTCATCTTCTCTTTGCACCATTTTGAATACCTCATCCTTGTGATTGGTGGGCATACAATAGTCCAGGTATCTATCCAAAAATGTTTGTTTCATATCATTCCAAGTCCTAATGGATTGAGTGACTAATCCCATGGACCATTTCACAGCAGCTCCTTTCAATGTTGAAGGAAACAATTTTAGTTTTTGAGAGTCTTCCAGATAATCATAAGTTCGACACACAACTTCAAACTCAAATAGAAATGTTTCAGGATCCTCATTTCGTAACCCATGAAAGTTTGGGAGGACAAATGGTGAGATGTTTTTCATTGTTGCTCGAGAATCCTCATCAACTATAGGAAATCCGAATGAGTTATCTCCATCCCTATTTCCCCCATTGTTACCTCTACCTCCTCCATTGTTTCCTCCTCCTACTCTACCTCTACCTCTACCAAATCCGTTTACTACTTCCTCTATCATGATAGTTTCCTCAGAGACTTCAGAGTTCTCTGGTTCCTCTACTAAAGGCGAGCGAGGAGGAATTTCTCCCTTTTCTTCTTCAGGTGACTCTACTTCCTCAATTACAATGTGTTTTCCTGTAGAAGTAGAGAAAGGGTCTCTTCCTAACTCAGATTCGGTGGATAGTGTGGGAGAGTCTCCTAATTCAACTACTGCCTCTTGAATTCCAGGAATCCTAAGACTAGGAGTGTGAGTTGGATATGATGGAGGTGTTTCTTGTTTATTCCTTGAAGTAGTTGGAGTTGTAAAAATCGAACTCTTGGCCCTAGCTAAAAACCTTCCCCTAGAATCTCTTGCTCTATGCATGTCATTTTTTTATTTTTCTTCAAGTCGGGCTAATAATTCTCTTTTTGATCTTCTAGGTCACTCTAGGTGCAAGAAGAGAGCATACTCAAGAAATTATTAAACCAATAACTCTCTTTTATGATCCTCCAGATCACACTAGGTGCAAGAGGAGAGCATACTTTGAAAAGTTATCAATTTTTACCTTCCTTGAAATTTTCTTGTTTTTTTTTTAAGAAATTGGCTACCTAGTTTCACTTCCCCGGCAACGGCGCCAAAATGTTTGGTCAATTTAGTGTGTCCTAAATTGCTATTTAAAATGTCAATCCGAGAGTCGTAAACTGCTGAAGTGAAGTGCACTGTATATGCAAGATAACCGATTTCTTAGTTCTTTGTCGTTTTTGAGTTTTTAGTTTGTTTTTGGGTTTATCTTCTGTTGATTCCCTAATGTGAGATGGCAGGATTGAAAGTCAAGTATGGATGGTAATGGTGATTTCTACAATGATTTTCCAAACTTTAAAGTTCTCAAAAAGGTTTCAAATTGGCTGTGATGAAATCAATTCTCAAAAGAAAATAAAAATGTACCAAAACAGTGAACTAGTGACAATGAAGCCCAGTATCCTTACTGCTGTATAAAAAGAAAATAAAAACTAAACTCAAAGCAATTCAAAGATTGTAAGCAAAGAAAACTAAATCACACTACTTCAACTCATATTCTGACCCCTCACCTTTCGACTCGCTCTGGCTATAGGAGGTAATCATAAACAAATTGAGTAATTTGATATCTAAATTGCAGGAAATGAAATTGCATAAAATGAAACTAAGATTAAACTACTCATTCATACTTCAATCCCTGAAAATGACATAAGTAATTTAATCACTAACTTGCAGGAAAGTAAACTAAATCATACTACATCAAGTAATATTCTAATTCCTCACTATTTGAGTTGCTTGGCTATAGGAAGGTAATCATAAACAAATGAGTAATATGATATCTAAATTGCATAAAAGTAAATAAGCAAAGCAGAACTGAAAGAAATGAGAATGCTGGAATTAAAACTCAGAAAATGAATCAGCAGAAAGGACAATATGATCTCATGTCATTAATCATTAAAACTATGTAAATTGCCCGAGCTGCCTACAAGAACCTGAAAGAAAAACACTGATCAGCTAACAATCATGAGAAAGCATACAAGGAAATATGGACAGCAGTTAACATGAATATTATACAAGTAAACGATTATGAAAGAAGTGACATAATGAAAGAAAGCTAGAAACTATACAGTAGATACAGAGCCTTGGTGTACAGGGGCCCTCTGCAACCTCGGCCAATCAATACTCAGTCACGAATTGAACTTAAGAACGTTGTCTTCTCATATATTAAAGTGCAGTCAAAACATAAAGATAGAGCACGGCATATTGGGCTCGTAAACACAGTCAAGATTACATGTAAAAAGCTAGCCATCAAGCATATGATAACGCGTTATTTATAACTGAAGATGCTATAACCGATTCCTAAATTCTACGCTGCCAAGCAGACACGTAAATCTCCACGTCCTGAGATCTAGCAGTATGGTAGCCGTGACAAATAAATCTATGGAGTGGTGGCTGTTCGATTTGGTTCACAGATTGATCCACAGGTGTTAGCACACCTCTGGAGATTGAGGAACTTGCCACGCAAAACTTCACGTGGGAAAAACAGAGTCGTGCCACCGCAAAACTCTTGGTTTGACCACTCCTTTGACCGTCCTTGACCATGGCTGTTTGTGAGTGATTCGGCTGAACCAAGGGGACACGCTCCATGTACATGTCATTTGCAGCTTGCCCATGTGGCCAGATTCTCCAGTGGACACATGTAACATAGTCTTCAACAAAATGGCTGCGGAAACTTGAGCTGACTGCGGAAAGTGACAAGTTTCCGCAGCTGATTGAACAAAAATCTAAATCAAACAGCAATCACAAACATAGTTAGGAAACCATTTTATAAGCTCTTTTTAAACTAATATGCAATGATTTGACAGCTTGGTGGGTCAAGTAAATGGAAAAGAAGGCTGAAAAGGTGTATAGGGAATATGCAAGTTTGGGACTCAACACTTCCCATGGCTTTATTGAGTAATTATATTGGCAAATGTCCCCTAGGATGATCTTCGATGAAGATAGGCTCATGATGATTTTTGCTCTATCACTTGAAGGACAAGAAGGAGAACGGTACCTTAGCCTTCCCCCAACATGCATAGATGACTCTGATGACTTTGAAGATATATTCATGAAGTGGTGGTCATGCAACACCCAAGGAACCTTTAACATTGAAAACTTTTATTAAATAACCAACGGAAGGGAAGATGTACGGGAATTCATTCAAAAATTTGATAGGGTAGTCAAGGATATACCTGATCATTTGAAACCATATGAAGCTAATATTCTTGATAAATTCATAAAAGTTGTGGGTGGCCACTTAACCTATGTATTAAGGGACAAGAAAACTTCCACGTTGGCTAAGGCCAAAGAGATAGCAATAGAAGTTGAAGAAAACCTACAAATCTCGAAGGTGGATGTCACTGGCGACCCTAGAGCTAAAGCCAAGGTCAAGAAGGAAAAGTCCAAAGATCAACACGAAGAAACCCTCCTTGCCATCCTCAAGAAAATGGACAAATTCATTGAAGGGTGGAAAAATCAAGGTCAGGGCACCTCATGTACCGTGATTTCTCCCTCCTATACACTATATACCCAAATGTGGGCTTCCCTTTTACTAGCTACCCTTGTACCCCAACATGTGGCCCAAGGTTGCCCCTTTCATTCCCTAGTCCATTCATACCTTTACCACATGCCACCACCTTTTAAGGATGTAACTTGGACATTAGAAGTAGAAACCACCTAATAGGATACTTGGTTAACCCCATTTGGAGATTGGATACATTAGCACATGACAAAGCCCATATTGGAAGGGCATGCAATTATGAAGTCCCCACATGTTGTCCATGGTTTGTAAGCTCTTTTACTCGATTTCCTTATGAATTGTTGTACTGGAAGGCTAGGGGACACATTAGATCTTATTCAGGTTTGCAGGTGGTCTCCATCTTGGGTTTGGTCTCCCTATACGGGGTCCTAACCCTATAGAGGGCTACATTGGCACATGTACGGTGTGTGTTGAGATCCATGGGCCTCCAAACAATAGAAAACACTCCATGGATCCCAGAGATGTTCAGATATTGCTCGATATTCACCTATTGGATGGGGAAGATGCACCTGGTTCACCTTTTCCCAAACAGCCCCATAGTTGCACCATGCACTTGGAAGATGACCCAGGACTTGTATGTTGATGTGGCATCACTTACACCATTATTTGAGCCCTTATAAATGGTCTATAGGCATCATTGACTTAATTGGAGACCCATGAAATTACTTGTGTGCCCTCATAGCCTTTGGGAGCACCACAGGTTTATTATGTGGAGAACAAGGGGCCAACCCCTTGTCCATTAATTTTGATTCCAATTCATCATTTTGGAACTTATGGACTTCATCAGTTCTCTTAGAGAGCCCAACGACATGCATTATTGATTATTTGACCTCTTGGGAGACTTGTTACTTTGTTTATCAGTTAGTTTGGTGGCCATGTCACGAATAGATAGTTATTTGCACATTATTTTTAGTTGATGGGATAATGTAGGCTCAATAGAACTCCTAATGAGTTTATAAATAGGAGAGACATGAATACATATTATATCATCATTGGGATTGGATCATTCTCTCTCTTGAGAATTTCACATTTCATTTTTGGAGGACGAATTGGAGCATGGATGAATTTTGATGTTTGGATTGGATTTTCTTATCTTGGAGCTTCTTTATTGGAAAATGTATTGATGGTTGGATATATTCTCTTACATGTAAGTATGATATTGACACTCTTTTCTTATACTTTGTCACCTACATTGATCATGGTATTTTCGTTATTTTAGGGCTAACTGCTACATGCATTTACTGCTTCATTGTGGAATTATGTTTCTATATAACATATCTCTATGTATTGACCATGTTTGTTGAACGAATTTTCCTAGAGATCGAAGTTATCTTGATAAGCTACCTTTGTTTGCAAGCGAAATATAAACGCTTTAAGGTCACTTTTATTTTTTTCCCTAACATTGGACGAAGTTGCCTTTAGAGCCTCCTTGAGCTAGAAATGAGATCCTTCTTAATAATTCTTCATGACTCCATATCCCCCACAGGAATTAGGCATTGATCTACCATAAGGTGATCACCTTAAAACCTTTTTCTTCACCTTTTCCCCCTCTTTTCCAGGGCTAGTCGTGTTAGGTCACCTAGGGCATCACTTCCCGACAAAGTAGCCATAGAAAAAGTTCGATCTCCTAGCCTCTACTGTGTTGGTGTGTCCTCAAGGTCTCCTCCAAATTTGAAGAAATTTTGATGGTGAGACTGTGAGATATCCCAAGCCCTAGCTCTAAGATAAAACTTTCCCTGGTTTTCCCTAGGCTTTTACCTCATACGATCAATTTGACATCTTTAAGTGGAAATTCTTGTTTTTATCCTTTCCCCTTCCTTGTTTAGGTTAAGATCATCATCGATTTCTAAACTCTCTTCCCTTAACCTAACTTGGGTCCACTTGGTCCCGTGTGGTCCCGTGTGGTCCCATACCATTGAAAAGTGAATTCTTCAAGAGCCACTTGGGAAACCAAGTTCAATAAGGATTTTAGGGATTGGGAAACTCCTTTACAAGAAATATTGCTTAAACCTAGCCCTTAAATCCCCACCTCCTTCTCCTATGAAGATTTATACCTTGCTTGAAGAGCAAGTAAGCTCCATTCTTAACCTCCTAAGAAAAGGATCATTAAGGTCACTTCACATCCATCTTTTTATTCATCCTTCACAAGTGACTTCACATATACTCAGTCTCCTCCCAACGGTGAAATTTCATAAAGAGTAGGGAGTCTTAGTTGAGGTGACATTGGACTAAGTCTCCATTGTTGCCCTTGATCTAGCAGTTCTCCCATTAGGAGTCCCTTTTAGCTCCACTACTAGTTTGAGTGGTAACAGGCCCAAAAGAGAAATTGGACACCCTTTGATGGCTATAGGATAGAAATGTGAAGTTGGGTTACACTTTTGTGAGAATTACCAACGAAAAATTTTTCATTGCACCTTTTCGGCCAAACTATTCCATTTTTGGGCCGAATTAGGCAAAAAAAATTGGCTGAACTATTTTTTTTTTACTAAACAGTTAGACATAACTTTCAGCCGAAAATTTGAATGTTAAAGTTAATGACAGCCTGCAACAGATTTTTGGCCGATGGGGGGGAAATCCGACCACTCAATTTTTCGGCCGAATTTTTTCAGCCAAACAATATTTTCGGTCGAAACATATTTTCAGCCGAAAAATAAAGAAATATGTGTGTGTGTGTGTGTGTGTGTGTGTGTGTGTGTGTGTATGTGTATGTGTATGTGTATGTGTATGTGTATGTGTATACATATACATATGGGTTATGGGCCTGTTGCAAATTGTCGCTTTGTTTTTTCTATTGAGCATTGTTTGTGCACTGTGACGCGGTAAAGGGAGAAGATCAACTCCTATATTGCAGATCAGGTTGTTGTTTAGCGCATTTGAAATTCTAATTTGTTGGTATTGTTTTTTGGTAGATTGGTTAATTTTTTTTTTTGGTTTTACAAGTCTGTCGGGATGGAAAAGTTTGGCACTAGAGGAGTTCGGCGCTAGAGGAGTTTGACGCTAGAGGAATTATGTCGGGCGCTACAGGAATTCAATAAGTGTTTCATGGAAGACTATAATCAAGTCCCTGGTTTTTTGTTCCTAATTAGAGAGAGCTCACTTTGGCATTGAATGGAGTGACAAAACATGCACAAAAACTATTATTAATCAAAATTTCAGGCTTTTCACCATTGCTTTTTCCATGATCAACTATTCTCCTTCATGCTAGAACTCTGTTAAAAAATCTCTCTTCTTTACCATTGTCGTATTAAAACAAGTGATCCTCTTTGCTAATGTGGCAATGCTTTGCTCAGAACATGCAAACCTAACTTCTAGGTCCTATTAGCATTGCTCTTCATGTGGGAACCCTTCCATCTTTTGTTTTTAGCTGATTTCCAACTCTCATTGTAGTGAATCTTTCTATTTTTTGTATTTGTTGCGGGTCTTACCAAAAAAAAATTTCTCCTATGTAATTTTGAACTTAGTTGATACCAACTAATCTAGATTTATGTATGTTGTGTAGCAGTGTTTCAATTGCAGAGCTAAACACTTACATTAGCTTCAAGTCTTACTAGTGCACTCTTGTACCCATTGAACCTATGTATCTTTTTTATCCATCTCTTTAGTTTTTGCATTCAATAAATTATGTAGGACTAACAGTTGAATTACGTGAAGAATAGAGAGAATTAAAAAAGAGATTCTAATAAGTGTCTCGTAACAACGAAAATAAAAAATTATGGTGAGTGGAAGTATAATCTTCGATCCTTGACTTTCCCTTTTTGTGGGTTTTATTCTTGCGGTTATATAGCATGAAAACCCAAAATAACAGTAGAGAAAGAAATAAATTAACACAGTGAACAAGCATTCATAGACAATGGTTTTTTAAACTAGAGAAAACACTTTTGTGAATAAAATTTCCATTTTTTACTCATAAAAGGTGATAGATGTTATGGTACAAAATAGGTTGTTACCCATTTATCACTTGTTGCTTTTAGTTTTTAGCTTTTACAATCAAATGTCATGAATCCTATGTTCTACTTCACTCTGTCTTGCAATCTTGGGTCTCTAGAAGTAGATGTTGTAAACACTTTGCTTTGTCTCTCTCTTCAACTCGATTATTGACCCCTTTTCTTTCCTTCATGTGCCTCTCTCATGTCCATGAAGGTTTTTGGCCGATCCCATTTGGTGGTTGTTGAAAATTAGGCTCACATGGTGCCAGGGTGGCATTTTCTCTTTTCTTTCCTATTTCTTTATAGATCATTTGTGCTAAAATTCAAGCAGAAAAAATAAGCCTTACAAGCCTATAAATCAAATGCATAGTTGCAATGTTATAAAGACAAAAGGGCATATATCATGAAGCAAAAATTGATAACAGACGTAAAGGCCCTCTTATTCAAATGTTCATGTAATCATAGTGCAAATAGTTGTATGCCCCTGAAAAATATGATCACCGACATCATCAATTTATTCTTTCTTAGGTATCTATTAGAAAAATAAAACAAAGACACCAATTAAGCTTACTTTCTATCCTTTCTTATTCTCTTCAGAATCTATACTAATGCAACTAAAAGACAGTTAAAAAAATCAGGTTTCCACCTTTCTTATTGTATACCATATGTCTTTATTCCTAGCACTCAAAGTAATGATTGTTCACTCTTGAAGAATTAATATCGCCCTTGAACAAATTGTGTGTAACAACTTTGGGTTAAAATTTCATGTAATAAAAGTTAATAAAGGTAAAATATGACCACGGGCAAGGGACACTTATTCCAAGCTTAATGTTGGGAAAAATATACTAGTAGGCATCACTTGTTATGTTTAATGGCTAAGGGAAATTGGCAAAGGTAATGGATAACGCTTTGAAAAGGAAAAGTTGCATTAATTGGCATCTTATTTATGAAAATAATGGAAATTAGGAGAAAAGAAAGGTGAAAGGTCGCAGGTTGCATGTGAGGAGGAAAATGAAGGAAAATAATAGAAAATTGAATAAATTAGAGGCCTCATCAATAAAAAGAACTCAGAGCATCAATTGGTAGCTTTTGGTCAGCTCATTATCAGTTAGTGTTAGAATTTGTCTCAAGAGGAGAAAGTGCCAAGAGGAGAAAGAAAGTAAGCAACCAAGGAAAGGAAAGGAAAGGAAAAAGCAAAGAAGGAAAAGGAAAGAAAAGGGAGGCAAGGACCAAGCAACTTCAGCGGGAATACTTGTAACAGAATGCATGTGTGATTTCCTAGTTGGTTTTTACATGCATGGTATTTGCATGTGGTTAGATGGTTCTTTTGATATCATCTGCATGGATTTTGTCAGGATTCGACAGTGGATTTTAGCCTAGCCTTGCCATTTCCGAACAGCCATGATGTGATGGGATTGTTCTCAGTTTGAGCTTTGGATTGCTGGATAGTTTTGGAATCCGGGGTGAGGTGGTCTCAGGAAAATTCCCAAAGGCCTATGAATCCCTCGAGCGATAATGGCGGGATACACGGTAAAGCCTGAGGGTGGAGACAGGAAAATTCCTCAAGGATGGTGAAGAAATTCTGAGGCATCCATGCTCGGCTTGGTTTTGTGATCTTGGCACCGGTTTAGGTGAGGTCATTGTATGGTGAGGGTGGAGGTGATTTAACCTCTGGATTCCCTTGGTTCTTTATGGATTGGCTTATCCCATGAGATCACACATTCATGCTTGGAATATGGAATGAGGGTGATTGGCTGAAAGAAAGATTTGGTTTAGCCAATCTATGGTTTGGTGGAACGTGGAAGTCCAGAACGCAGTTGGTAATTTCCTATGTTTAATAAAAGCTAAGTTTCTCTTTCTTTTGGTAAGGAAATGTACCGGTTATTATGTGGCTTTAATGGTTGTGCTCTTATGGCTATGTATCTGGTTATATGCTAGCTATAAGCATGGTTGTGTGACATATCTTAGTCATGGCTCTATTCATGATTTTACTCATAATTGAATAAAAAATGAATGCAATACCTAATTGATGTTATGACAGCTAATGTGAGAAGGTAGAGACACTTATTGCTAAATCTCATATAAGTTTTCAGTCCCTTATGTTCAGGCATGCATTCATGACTTGTTAGTTGCATATATACCAAGTGTTTGACAAAATGTTAGTCTCTGTTGGGGATGGTCAGGTCAAGTCCTGGTTCCAGTTTTTGGTTACAAGCATCTTCTTCATGTCTTTTATGAGTTGCAAAAGTTTCATGGTTTTCTAGGCAGAGGCTTAGCCCTAGCCCTGGAAAGTAACCTTAAATCTCATTGCCGTTGGCACAACACTGGCAAAAAAAGGCCATAGTCGCACTGATGTAGGCCTATGGGAGTGATTGCGAACCCATAGTCGCATGGAGACCTTGGCAAGGGAGTGAAAAGGGCTCTAAGTCAGGGAAAAGGTGAGTTGTCTCAGGGGTTGGACACCTGGAGGGGTTGGGTTACTCCTATAGGTCCTGTGGCATCTGAGGGAAGTCATTAAAGTCTTGTTGTGTTGACTCCATTTCCTTAAGGTCATCTAGGGGGTTGAATCATATCATAGTAACCCCTCACCTCATGTTTACCCCAGGTAAGCTGGTGAAAGTGGGTATATGTGAGAGGAGGTGACTTTACAGGATGGTATCAGAGTGGGTTGTTCTCTCTTTGGGTCATATCGAATACCACAAGGTGGTATCAGAGTGTGTTTCTGCTCCCCTTGGGTAAGTCTGATGTTGTCAAGGTTATGGTTGCCATGCATAGGACCAGGGCATACAGTTGGTATGGTCATGCATGATGTTGTTATGTTTTTATATGGATATGTTTATGATTATACATGTACATGCTAATGTGGATTGATCTTGCAGATGAGATAGGACTCCCCTGAACATCACTAAGGTATGGATTTGGTTTTGGTATTTATTTGGTTTATCTAACATGGTATACTACAGGAAGAAGATAATTCAAGATGACAAGAAAAATGGTAGACTACAGTTCCCATGACTCTCCCTACAGATAAATTGGGCAGCAAGGAGAAAAGTATTCTCCTGGTATAGAAAATACATTGAGGAGCTTGAGGGCAGAGATCAGAAGTTGAAAAGCAGACAATGACAGGTTGGTTGAGGCTCAGGAAATACTTGCAATGGCTCAAGAGAAGCAGGTAGAGGTTAATGCAGCAATCCTTCAGAGCTTGTCAGAGTTACAGAGACATGGACAACTGAGAATCAATCAAGAGTAGGAAGAGAAAACTAATGGAGCCTATGGTAGCAGATCTCGGTCCGGATATCAGTTGGATAGAGGGGACACCATTAGGGGTGGCAGATCAATGGATACACCTAAGAAGAGGACTGGTACGTATGGGCATCATTCTAATTCCTCATCCAGGAGACATCATTACAATCATCACTATCATCATCCTTATTGGAGGAGGGGGTATTTACGTAAGGATTTCAAGAAAGTAAAGCCTCTTACATTTGATGGAGAGATGAAGAAGCCAAAAGATGCAAAGGCATGCCTGCTTAGAATGAAGAAATTATTTAGATTGCATAGTTATTCCGAGAACGTGAAAGATAAGATAACCACTTTTAGTCTTAAAGGGAAGGCAAATATCTGGTGGGAGGATGTGAATAATGTCAAGGGAATTTGGGAAGAAGACTTGATTTGGGATGAGTTTGAGAGGCTCTTCAGGAAGAAGTACCTATCATAGAGGTGCTATGATGGTAGAGCTAAGGAGTTTTATGAGCTATAGATGATGAGTACACTAGCATTCTTGGATTTGTTGATGTATGTGCCATATCTTAAGGAGGAGAAGGCTAAGATTAAGAGATTCATCAGTGGATATCCAGCAACATGTAGAGATCAGATTTATTTTGATGAGCCTAGATTGTTAGAGGAAACCTTCCATAAATTGAAACATTGTTAAGAGTAGTCAAAGCGAAAAGCTGAGCCTAAAAGTGAATTGAAAGGAAATGAGAAAGTCAAAGGAAAATGGCCACTGAAGTGAGGGAGACCTCAAGATGAAGGTGAGAAATAAAATGTTGCTCGTGACAAGAATTTTAGTATAGTTGAGAAAGGACATGTGTCACAGCCTAGAGAGAAACAAACTAGGGGTGATAGTAGAGCACCATTGTAGTGTTGGATATGTGGTAAAGATAATCGTAAGAAGGATTTTCCATTGTACCAGGTGTTAGCACTTGAAATTTCACCTCAGGCTGGAAAGGCAAATCTCAAAGCTACATCAAACCATTCAGCCTCGTAGCTAGCCCTACGGGGCAGGAGAAGGCTCTCTCCGGTCAATCTCGATAGATTTTCAATAGGATGAGATGACCAACAATGTAACACTGATATTAGGCTAGTAAACTGATTATAAAGGTTGATTTGGAGTTTTTTGGGTTTTTGGTGGCAAATTGAGGAGCTGCAATTTAGGGTACGGGGATTTGACACAGTTTATGCAGGGGGGTCTTTGGGGCAAGGTAGGAGCCTGTATTGATGTCTTTAACTGAAGTGGATGATTAGGAGGAAAGATAAGAAGGCTAAAGAGAGCAAACAATGGATTTGAATTCTCTTTAGACAGCAGAAAACATAGAAATTAAACAAATTTGAAAGCAGAGCATGGCAAGCATGAATTCTAACTTTATCACTTCATTTGTTTAATATGCAGCAGTATAGAAAGGAAATGAATCACATAACAAAGCTTAAAATAACATGAAGAGACACACCATCAACACAATGAGTCCACAAGAATCCCAAAGATGTCTGCAAAACCCTGGTCTTCCTTAGCCAAAAATTGCAGAGATACAAGTGAAATAATACAATGATAGCTTCTCCCTCAAGAGTCCAACCATGAAAATGAGCAAGAAAGTACATAATATAGATGATCTAACCTCTTTCCCTGCCTCCATGGGTCGAGCTCACTATCCTAGGAGCTGTTTCAACCACTTCTAAACTAAGCACTACAAACTAGACAGTCAAAACAACTTGCCTCTATAAACTTGGAAACCAGTTCATACATTCAATTTTTACCCTTTACATGAAAGAATCTTCTAGAAGAGTTAAACAAGAGTAAAAGTATCCAAAAAGTGTCACAATTACATCCAAGAGGATCACCATTAACCTCAGAAAGTCGAAAAAAGTCAAATCTGCAATTTCTGTGCTGAACCGGTCAAATCTGGCAAGTCTTCCTCAACGGGTCGCGCACATTTTCTCAACAGGTCACGCACTTTGGAGCTCTGTTTGGAGGCCTTCCCGGTGTCAGAATTGGGAACAGGATAGCTCGTTGGAAAGATCTCCGAGTCTACTTTACAACCCAACTAGAATTTTTGGATTTGGAGGTCATTTGCCTAGTCAAAAGTCAATTCTCCCAAGACTGCTTCTGCAACTCAAAAAAGGGGCAGAAAGTCAAATTTTGCATGTATTTTGACCTTTTGGAGGCCCAAAACTCCATAAAAACTCAAGTCCATCCATAGGCATATGTAACTTTGCATGACAAATCTAGAAATGTTGATTTTTCGCAAAACGGAGCTACGATGACAAAGGGTCTCACCGAGGGTGAGACCCGTTGAGAAGCCAAAACCTGTAAATTTCCAAAAAATACCAAAATTACCCAAAATTCTCAAAAAATTTTGGGATTTGTGCTGTAGATGATGCTAGTGAGTGCCATGATCTTGGAGGGATGCCTCAGTCAAGATACGGAGTGGATTGGTCTTCTTCCTCCGCCTAAGAGCCTCAGACAACCTCCTTTGGAACATTTTCATCTTGGCCTTGCATACATGCATTCTTGCCCAATAGTGATTCTTCATGTTTCTCAGCAGCTTTTTCTCTTGGTTGGCCTTAGCCAACAGCCTCTCCAAGTGGGCATTCTCCTGAATAAGCATTGACTCTCGGTCAGCAGGCAATGGATCACCGGGTCTTCTACGGTTCAAGACTCGGTCGCTACGAATCCTCCATAGCTCATCAAGTGCCTTCTCCTCCTCTAGTTGTGTGTTCTGCTACTCCAGGTAGGTGATGGTCCATTGGGCACCCTCAAGTCTCCTCTGTAAAACATCATTTTCAGCCCTAAGATGCTGAATGATCTCCTTCGCCTCTTGGCTAGGAGAACTGGCCTCGAGATCAATCACCGGATCCTTATGAATCATGGGCTCTTTGCCCCTCTGCAGTACCTGTGCTGGTGAAGAAAGCGAGGCCCCTTCCCCCTGATGTGGAGATAACACTCGCTGAGCTGAAGATGAAGGCGAGACCCCTTCCACCTGCTGTGGAGATAGTACTCGCCTAGCTGCTGCAAATAAGGCCCTTGGGCCTTTCTGATAAGTGACCAAAGGAGTGGAGCTGACATGTCAGGTGACGGGAGCATCAGGCTGCTGAGATGGTCCTCCCTCCTCATGAATGACCTCCTAATGTGGCTGAGGTGGCACTGTGAAAAACTCACGAGAGATGAACTCCTCCCATGAGATGCCCTGCTGAGTCAACTGATGTGAGACTATGAGCTGAATCAAACCATAATGACATAGGCTCCTATACTGCTGTGATGGCCACCTTTCCACCTCCATGTGGCCTCCTCTATTCCTCAACCTCTGTAGATGATGAATGGTCATCACTTTGCTCATAAGTTTCGGTTTCTGACATGGTTTAGGAGCAAAGTGGACAAATAAAACTGCTGTCTCTGCCTGCAAAAAGTGCTGAAATCTATGTTGTTTCAAGGGGAACAAAACATGAGGGAAATGTTAGGGGAGGGATCTTTTAACAAGGAATGGGAATATATAAATATTACAGGGAATTTTTAAGGGAAATTTTGCAAATCATATGCATATAGGAACACATATTTGTAATAGGGAAATCATTTGCAAAAATTATTGCATATGGGAAAAACATGCATGAAAGTAAATATGGGAATATATGTATACATGTTCAATAGGGGAAAAAGGGAAACCATGCACAAAACATGCTGACATGTTTACCAACAGTTTTTGTTATTTTGCACATGCATATGGTAGAGGGGAATTAGGGTTTTCATTTTTTGTTTTTTGATGCTTTGGGAAAGGGGTAGGGTTTTCATTTTTAATGGCTAGGGATGGGGAAAGATTTGCATTTCATTTGTAAAATAAATGGGAAAAGAGATGAACATATGAGTGTAAGTGATAGGGAAAGGAGGGAAGCCAACCAAAGGGAAAAGTAACTTGAAACAACACAAACCCTAGCACAATTTGGTCATGAACATAGCAGCCATATAAAGAGTTCCACTTGCAAAATTTTGATCATAAAAGCATGCCCATGACATCCACCATTCATAACAGCAATGAATCCATGTTTAGAGCACCTACCTCGAGCAAATTTGGTGATTTGGAAGAAGATTAGGGAAATTTCCTTGAATTTTGCAACAGGCCGGCTCAACGGGTCGCGCCCCTCCCAACGGGTCGCGCACGTTGAAAAAATACACTGCAGGCAGCCTCCTGACGGGTCGCGCCCCTCTCAACGGGTCGCACTTTTGCAGGAGGCTTTTGGAGGCCTTCCTGGTGTCGGAATTGGGTGCACGATAGCTCGTTGGAAAGGTCTTTGAGTCTACTTTCCAACCCAAGTGGAATTTTTCAATTTGGAGTTCATTTGACCTGTAAAAAAATCAAATCTCCCAAGACTGGTCAAAAAGTGTAAAATGAGGCTGCCTCAAGGAAGAGTGTTGTTGCAGTCAACTTTTGAATGCCTTCCTCAACCCCAAATTGAGTTCATGATAGCTCATTGGAAAGATATTTGTGTCTAGTTATCATTTTATCCATTAAGAAAATCATTTGGACAACCAAGCTAGGAGAAAACTTGATTTTCCCAAGGTCACTTTCAGAGGTGTCTTTGATTCTCCTGAGGCAACGGTATTCTTGACATTTCTCCCAAACCATGACACCTGTGCAAAAAGTGAAGGAGTTTTTTCTTCTTTTGCATGTTATAGACAAAAACCTCTCTCAGTTTCCAAAAATTCATCTTTGATTGCTCTGAAACATCATTTGAGTGCAACTTGTCCTGATGTGTGAAACAAGGGATTTTGTCGAAATGGAGCGAAATGAAGGGGATAAGGGGCTTCTAAATTCTTGGGGAAATTTTGGGGAGTAGGGAGGGATGTTAGGAAGTAGGGGAAAGTTGAATCGTGGAGATCGAGTGAGGGGAAGGGGTTCAAAAGGGCAAAACACAGGCCCAACCTAGAAAATTGCCAGGTTGTAGCTAGAAACTAGGGTTTGTGCAAAAATGAGGAATTTGGGGGATCTAAGGGATGGGAAGTGTTTGATAAGGTACTTTAAGGATAGGGGAAGGTGTATGAACATCTGGATACAAGTTTTTCCGATGATTTGACCGTCCAAGAGAAATTGGCTTCAAAACCCTAGGAGAGGGAAATAACCTTACTTAGGCACAACTGAAGCATGAACAAGATGTAAAATGACTCATTAGACACTGACATGATAATGACAACCCTCTGAATGATGATAGGCTCAGCTGAATGATGACATGGACTGACATTTGGGCAAACCCTAGACCTAATGCCTAGTGACCAAATTTTGCTTGAAAACTCTTTGAAATGACAAAATTTGACCTTGACACTTCAAAATCACTTTGTAAGAGCATATTTGATCACTGAAGGAAGGCTGGAAAGACTGACACTAACATTGGCTCCAATGGGGATGGTAGCTCCTTGGAGGTGCCAAGAACCGCAGACCTCTGGGAGAGCAGACCAGTGCTTTCAGCCATTGGGCAATGGAGTCAAAAACTCAAGCTGAAATGCATGACTGAAACCGACTCAAACTAACTTAACAACAAGACTGAAAATGGACTAACAAAGGACTCATGACTCAACTAAAAACTGACTCAATACTTAAACACAATCGACCAACTGAAAATGATGCTCAAAGTGGAGCTTATTCATCACAACCTACTCTAACAGTTTCATTCATCACCTGATCAAGTGAAATGAAACAACCAATGCAACCAAGTAAGTATCTCATCTGTTGTTTGAAATCTCCGCAAGTTCTCGCTTATGACCAACAAGAGAGAACTAATAAAATGCAACTCCCATGACGACTTAGAAACAGATCCGTAGAATGATATGAATTCTCTATCCACCTCCAAAAACACTGCATAAGGACCTTGAAATTCAAGCACACTGGAACTTAGCTCATCGAATGGATTACTTCTCTTTTCCTCATACCATGAATGCAAACTTTGATCTGAGCCTTGTGATGAGACCTCTGCTGAAAATGACAAAGAAACTGGCTTCCGGATCAAATTCATATCAGCACATGTTTCAAGCTCACATGTAGTTAATGGAGAAAGACTTTGACTGCAAACCTCATCCAAAACATCAGCTATTGGATCATGAAAAACTTGAAAAGACTGTTGTAATGTATCCATTGAAAATGTATGACATCCTTCTAGCTGTTCATCTTTTACTTGAGAGATTTTACGAAGATTCTGCCTTATAAACTGAAATGCTTCGAAACAAAAGGGTATAGAATCTTCCTGCATCATCAAATCATGTATTTCGGCTGCCATACCTTCATCTGTAATCTGCCCTTCAAGTTCATTTGGTGGCTGCAAATCTGATGCTACAGGCTGCTCAAGAATTTCATTATCTGACTCATCCTCAACATTAACACTGAGAGATTGCTGATTTGTTATAGGCTGTTCATTTGAAGATTTACTATGCAATCTACCCTTCAAAAACTGAAATGATTCAAAATAGAATGGTATTGAGTCACCTTCTTGTATCATTTGATCAAATATGTCAGCTTCCATGCTTTCATCTGCAACTTGAAAACCAATGGCATTTGGGGGTTGCAAATCTGAATATGAGAAGTCTTGAACAAAATTTTCATTGCTCTCAAGATGGTCCAAATCAAGACTTGTTGACATTTGATTTCTGATTGCATGGTAGTTATCTCTGATGAACTGAAACGAATCAAAGCAAAAAGGCAAAGATCCTTCACTTACTTCAAAATTTGTTGCACTTTCCTCGTCAATGTCATAGCTGATATGCATCATTTGATCATTGTACTCGAGCTGCTGTAAGTGAACCTCTTCCTCCCACAAACTAGCTGCTGGTTCGTCTGCAAGATTAGCTTCTGTTTGGAGAACATAATCATCATCATACTGATCAAACCGAGGCAAACCATCGGTATAAAACATATCATCAAGCATGCAGGTCATATCAACAGATCTCTCTTCTCCAAGATGATTAATAAGACAATCATTATCAGATCCATAACAATTGGCATCAAAAAGAAAATGATTTGAATCAGCAACTTGTTCTTCTTCAATCAGCGAGCCATGGGCTTGAACATCAGAAGCATTTCTTGCGTTGATCTTGTCCATCATCTCTTCCACGGCACTTACCAAAATGTCAAGCTTTACCTCTAGAGATATCGATTTGTCCAGATCTATGTTTTTCATCTCTTCTTCCTTCAACCTTGCCTTTCGGATCAGCAAATGTGCCTCTACTTTTACTGCACTGTTTTGCATCTCATGAAGTGTTGCAATATCTTTTTCTCTCAGCTGAAACTCCATCTCCGGATCAAAGGCACCCGGATAGTGCAAGAGAGCAGATCTAGGAGAAGGCCTTATATCAACTGGAATCGAATAATAAACTTGGTTGAATCTGGCTGAAAACAGTTTTACTGTCTCTCCTGGTAATCTTTTCAGCTGGTTATACTCTTCTACAATCAAGAAAAGGTTTTGCCCGATCATCCACCTGTCGAGAAAAACTTTGACAAACTGCTGGAAATCTGAGATGCTTGCATCAGGTAGGGTTTTGAACCAACTCTTAACTTCAGCTTGCAAAGAAAGAGCAAAAAGCCTAATACTGACATCTTCTTCGTCAACTTCAAAAAGATCAAGAAAGGACTCAAAATTTTGTACATGTTGCTCAGCGTTGACATTCTTACATTCACCATCGAACCTCGGCAAGTATAGATCATAGTTTTTGGGGAAAGCATGGAGAACAAAAGGTAAAACAAGAGGTTTATACCGATCTGGAATTTTACAAGGTGTAGGGGTATGTACAGCAGGTATAGAATTAGTTTTGGTCACTTGAGGTTCACCAACTTGAAGATGGCCATCACAAAATTCGGAAAAAGGATCTTGATCAAGCTCAAAGGCATGCAAATCATTGGTATTCACAATCTTCAAAGGGAAAGAATCAACTGCAGGCCTGGGATCTCTTCTCAAATACAATATACTTTGCAAAGCCTTCTTGACATTCGTGGGAAAAGAGAAGAAATAATTTATGACAAAGAACAAAATGTCTTGGATGAAATTCCAACTTGAATACCTGATTTTGCCATATTCTCCTTTCATGTTTCTGCTGGTCGGGATCATCCTCCAGTGGAGTCTTTGGATCTGATCTTCAAAACTGATTTAGAGTCGCCAGGTGAATGATTTCAGCCTTTCAAGTGTCTGATCGTTGTCCACCATCAACCATCAGATCTGAACTTGATATATGTGCTGGGGTGAAATGCAAATGAAGTGGTCGTATTCACAAGCTCACGGAGATTGACTGAAGCAGTGTTTATCTACTTGCGCTGATGCAAAGCAAGAGCGTTTTCGAAGGCTACCTGGCGTAACTTCAGGCTCCGTCTAAGACTTATGAAACAAATACATCAACCCACAAACAAGTTTGTTCTCCCCAGTATCGTCGCCAGTATGTTAGCACTTGAAATTTCACCTCAGGCTGGAAAGGCAAATCTCAAAGCTACATCAAACCATTCAGCCTCGTAGCTAGCCCTACGGGGCAGGAGAAGGCTCTCTCCGGTCAATCTCGATAGATTTTCAATAGGATGAGATGACCAACAATGTAACACTGATATTAGGCTAGTAAACTGATTATAAAGGTTGATTTAGGGTTTTTTGGGGTTTTTGGTGGCAAATTGAGGAGCTGCAATTTAGGGTGCAGGGATTTGACACAGTTTCTGCAGGGGGGTCTTTGGGGCAAGGTAGGAGCCTGTATTGATGTCTTTAACTGAAGTGGATGATTAGGAGGAAAGATAAGAAGGCTAAAGATAGCAAACAATGGATTTGAATTCTCTTTAGACAGCAGAAAACATAGAAATTAAACAAATTTGAAAGCAGAGCATGGCAAGCATGAATTCTAACTTTATCACTTCATTTGTTTAATATGCAGCAGTATAGAAAGGAAATGAATCACATAACAAAGCTTAAAATAACATGAAGAGACACACCATCAACACAATGAGTCCACAAGAATCCCAAAGATGTCTGCAAAACCCTGGTCTTCCTTAGCCAAAAATTGCAGAGATACAAGTGAAATAATACAATGATAGCTTCTCCCTCAAGAGTCCAACCATGAAAATGAGCAAGAAAGTACATAATATAGATGATCTAACCTCTTTCCCTGCCTCCATGGGTCGAGCTCACTATCCTAGGAGCTGTTTCAACCACTTCTAAACTAAGCACTACAAACTAGGCAGTCAAAACAACTTGCCTCTATAAACTTGGAAACCAGTTCATACATTCAATTTTTACCCTTTACATGAAAGAATCTTCTAGAAGAGTTAAACAAGAGTAAAAGTATCCAAAAAGTGTCACAATTACATCCAAGAGGATCACCATTAACCTCAGAAAGTCGAAAAAAGTCAAATCTGCAATTTCTGTGCTGAACCGGTCAAATCTGGCAAGTTTTCCTCAACGGGTCGCGCACATTTTCTCAACGGGTCGCGCACTTTGGAGCTCTGTTTGGAGGCCTTCCCGGTGTCAGAATTGGGAACAGGATAGCTCGTTGGAAAGATCTCTGAGTCTACTTTCCAACCCAACTGGAAGTTTTGGATTTGGAGGTCATTTGCCTAGTCAAAAGTCAATTCTCCCAAGACTGCTTCTGCAACTCAAAAAAGGGGCAGAAAGTCAAATTTTGCATGTATTTTGACCTTTGGAGGCCCAAAACTCCATAAAAACTCAAGTCCATCCATAGGCATATGTAACTTTGCATGAAAAATCTAGAAATGTTGAGTTTTCGCAAAACGGAACTACGATGACAAAGGGTCTCACCGGGGGTGAGACCCGTTGAGAAGCCAAAACCTGTAAATTTCCAAAAAATACCAAAATTACCCAAAATTCTCAAAAAATTTTGGGATTTCTGCTGTAGCTGATGCTAGTGAGTGCCATGATATTGGAGGGATGCCTCAGTCAAGATACGGAGTGGATTGGTCTTCTTCCTCCGCCTAAGAGCCTCAGACAACCTCCTTTGGAACATTTTCATCTTGGCCTTGCATACATGCATTCTTGCCCAATAGTGATTCTTCATGTTTCTCAGCAGCTTTTTCTCTTGGTTGGCCTTAGCCAACAGCCTCTCCAAGTGGGCATTCTCCTGAATAAGCATTGACTCTCGGTCAACAGGCAATGGATCACCGGGTCTTCTACGGTTCAAGACTCAGTCGCTACGAATCCTCCATAGCTCATCAAGTGCCTTCTCCTCCTCTAGCTGTGTGTTCCGCTACTCCAGGTAGGTGATGGTCCATTGGGCACCCTCAAGTCTCCTCTGTAAAACATCATTTTCAGCCCTAAGATGCTGAATGATCTCCTTCGCCTCTTGGCTAGGAGAACTGGCCTCGAGATCAATCACCGGATCCTTATGAATCATGGGCTCTTTGCCCCTCTGCAGTACCTGTGCTGGTGAAGAAAGCGAGGCCCCTTCCCCCTGATGTGGAGATAACACTCGCTGAGCTGAAGATGAAGGCGAGACCCCTTCCACCTGCTGTGGAGATAGTACTCGCCTAGCTGCTGCAAATAAGGCCCTTAGGCCTTTCTGATAAGTGACCAAAGGAGTGGAGCTGACATGTCGGGTGACGGGAGCATCAGGTTGCTGAGATGGTCCTCCCTCCTCATGAATGACCTCCTGATGTGGCTAAGGTGGCACTGTGAAAAACTCACGGGAGATGAACTCCTCCCATGAGATGCCCTGCTGAGTCAACTGATGTGAGACTATGAGCTGAATCAAACCATAATGACATAGGCTCCTATACTGCTGTGATGGCCACCTTTCCACCTCTATGTGGCCTCCTCTGTTCCTCAACCTCTGTAGATGATGAATGGTCATCACTTTGCTCATAAGTTTCGGTTTCTGACATGGTTTAGGAGCAAAGTGGACAAATAAAACTGCTGTCTCTGCCTAAAAAAAGTGCTGAAATCTATGCTGTTTCAAGGGGAACAAAACATGAGGGAAATGTTAGGGGAGGGATCTTTTAACAAGGAATGGGAATATATAAATATTACAAGGAATTTTTAAGGGAAATTTTGCAAATCATATGCATATAGGAACACATATTTGTAATAGAGAAATCATTTGCAAAAATTATTGCATATGGGAAAAACATGCATGAAAGTAAATATGGGAATATATGTATACATGTTCAATAGGGGAAAAAGGGAAACCATGCACAAAACATGCTGACATGTTTACCAACAGTTTTTGTTATTTTGCACATGCATATGGTAGAGGGGAATTAGGGTTCTCATTTTTTGTTTTTTGATGCTTTGGGAAAGGGGTAGGGTTTTTATTTTTAATGGCTAGGGATGGGGAAAGATTTGCATTTCATTTGTAAAATAAATGGGAAAAGAGATGAACATATGAGTGTAAGTGATAGGGAAAGGAGGGAAGCCAACCAAAGGGAAAAGTAACTTGAAACAACACAAACCCTAGCACAATTTGGTCATGAACATAGCAGCCATATAAAGAGTTCCACTTGCAAAATTTTGATCATAAAAGCATGCCCATGACATCCACCATTCATAACAGCAATGAATCCATGTTTAGAGCACCTACCTCGAGAAAATTTGGTGATTTGGAAGAATATTAGGGAAATTTCCTTGAATTTTGCAGCAGGCCGGCTCAACGGGTCGCGCCCCTCCCAACGGGTCGCGCACGTTGAAAAAATACACTGCAGGCAGCCTCCTGACGGGTCGCGCCCCTCTCAACGGGTCGCGCCTTTGCAGGAGGCTTTTGGAGGCCTTCCCGGTGTCGGAATCAGGTGCAAGATAGCTTGTTGGAAAGGTCTTTGAGTCTACTTTCCAACCCAAGTGGAATTTTTCAATTTGGAGTTCATTTGACCTGTCAAAAATCAAATCTCCCAAGACTGGTCAAAAAGTGCAAAATGAGGTTGCCTCAATGAAGAGTGTTGTTGCAGTCAACTTTTGAATGCCTTCCTCAACCCCAAATTGAGTTCATGATAGCTCATTGGAAAGATATTTGTGTCTAGTTATTATTTTATCCATCAATAAAATCATTTGGCCAACCAAGCTAGGAGAAAACTTGATTTTCCCAAGGTCACTTTCAGAGGTGTCTTTGATTCTTCTGAGGCAACGGTATTCTTGACATTTCTCCCAAACCATGACACCTGTAAAAAAAGTGAAGGAGGTTTTTCTTCTTTGGCATGTTCTGGACAAAAACCTCTCTCAGTTTCCCAAAATTCATCTTTGATTGCTCTGAAACATCATTTGAGTGCAACTTGTCCCGATGTGTAAAACAAGGGATTTTGTCGAAATGGAGCGAAATGAAGGGGATAAGGGGATTCTAAATTCTTGGGGAAATTTTGGGGAGTAGGGAGGGATGTTAGGAAGTAGGGGAAAGTGGAATCGTGGAGATCGAGTGAGGGGAAGGGGTTCAAAAGGGCAAAACACAGGCCCAACCTAGAAAATTGCCAGGTTGTAGCTAGAAACTAGGGTTTGTGCAAAAATGAGGAATTTGGGGGATCTAAGGGATGGGAAGTGTTTGATAAGGTACTTTAAGGATAGGGGAAGGTGTATGAACATCTGGATACAATTTTTGCCGATGATTTGACCGTCCAAGAGAAATTGGCTTCAAAACCCTAGGAGAGGGAAATAACCTTACTTAGGCACAACTGAAGCATGAACAAGATGTAAAATGACTCATTAGACACTGACATGATAATGACAACCCTCTGAATGATGATAGGCTCAGCTGAATGATGACATGGACTGACATTTGGGCAAACCCTAGACCTAATGCCTAGTGACCAAATTTTGCTTGAAAACTCTTTGAAATGACAAAATTTGACCTTGACACTTCAAAATCACTTTGTAAGAGCATATTTGATCACTGAAGGAAGGCTGGAAAGACTGACACTAACACCAGGGAGGTAGGCCTCAGATCTATAGTGCTCAGGAGGTGCAAACAGTTGGGGATGTTGGTCATAATATTCCTCGGATTTATATAGCAATGGACAATAGGCAGGCGAATCACCAAGCATCCATCATTGAGATGGATCTCAAGGTTTGTGATCAAGTTATTTCTATTTTGATTGATCATGGATCTAATTATAGCTATGTTAATCGTGACCTGGTGGATAAGTGTGGCTTAAAAAAATAAGTGCATGCAAAGTCTTGGTTGGTACAGTTGCCTACAGGTACGAAGAAGAGACATCATCACTGGGTAAGAGCTTGTGCATTGAGTTGAATGGTATGCCTACAATAGCACATTTGAATGTACTACCATTGGGGTTGTATAGTATTCTTTTGGGTATGGATTGGTTGTATCTTCACAGGACCAATGTAGATTGTTATAATAAGGCTATTGAGTGCCTAGATGATAATGGAGAGAAGAGAAGAAGAAGTCTGCATAAGTGAGGAATGTTACTGCTATGCAGGTTAAGCGCAGTTGCAGAAAAGGGTGTGTGATGTTTGCAGTTCATATTTCCAGTGATAAGGGTAAGGATGTTGAGGATGCAGAAATCTTCAATAGGTATCATGTATTGCAGCAGTATCAAGATGTGCTTCCAGCAGAGATTCCAGATTTTCCTTCGCACGGGGAAGTAGATTTTTCTATTGAGTTGGTACCAGGGGCAGCACCAGCATCAAAGGCACCTTATAGGATGAGCACTCCAGAGTTAGTAGAGTTGAAGTTGCAGTTGAAGGAAATTCTTGACAAGGGATACATTAGCCCAAGTGTATCGCCTTGGGGTGCACCAGTGTTGTTCTTGAAGGAGAAGGATGGTACTCTTAGATTGTGCATTGATTACAGGCAATTGAACATAGTGACGATCAAGAACAGGTATCCATTGTCGAGGATCCATGACTTGTTTGATTAGTTGAAGGGAGCAATAGTGTTTTCAAAGATATATTTGCGGTCAAGATATCATAAGGTGCATATCAAAGAAGAGGACATCTACAAGATTGCCTTCAGGACCAGGTATGGGCATTATGTATTTGTTGTAGTTCCATTCAGTTTGACTAATGCTCCAACTACTTTTATTTGTTTGATGAGTAGCGTGTTGTGTCCTTATCTAGACAAGTTTGTTATTGTGTCCATTAATGAAATCTTCATATATTCTAAGAATGAGGAAGATCATGTCAAGCATTTAGCAGCAGTGTTGAGGTTGCTAACAGAGAATCAGTTGTATGCTAAGCTTAACAAGTGCAGTTTATTTCAGACATAAGTACACTACTTGGGACAATTTGTTTCCAAGAATGGCGTCGCAGTAGATCCAAAAAAGATAAAATCTATCATGGAGTGGGAATCTCCTAGAAATGTGGAGGAAGTCATATCATTCATGGGCTTAGCGAGTTACTACAAGAGGTTCATCAAGAAATTCTCACGCATTACATACCCTATTACATCATTATAGAGGAAACGTAAGAAGTTTGAATGGACAGAGGAGTGTGCAGCTAGTTTTTAGCAGTTGAAGCAATTGTTGACAAATGCTCCAGTATTAAAGATTGAAAATCTAGATAAAGAGTTTGTAGTATGTACATATGCTTGCAAGAGAGGGCTTGGTGGAGTCATTATGTAGGAAGGATAAGTGATATGTTATTAGTCCAGGAAATTGAATGAGCACGAGTAGAACTACATGACTCGTGATCTTGAGTTGGAAGATATTATTCATGCCTTGAACACGTGGATACATTATCTTCTTGGAGGGAGGTTTGTGTTGATGAGCGATCACAATGGACTAAGATATTTGTTTTACCAGCCAAATCTAAATGTCATGCAAGACAGATGGTTGGCTACTCTTAGTGATTTCAACTTTGAGATCAAGTACATTAATGGAAAGGAGAATAGGGTTATGAATTCTCTCAGTAGGAAAGTGCAGTTGAACCATGTTGCAGCAGTGAGCTCATATGGGACAAATTTACAAGATTGGATCCTATAGGCAAGACATGGAGCTTATGCTTAGGTTACAACAAGGTACAAATGATCAGGATGTGGATTATCATCTTACAGCAGATGGCTTGGTGAGATTTAGGGACAGGATCTATGTGTCGGATGACAGTGAACTCAAGAAGCTTATCTTGAGGGAGTTTCATGAAAAATCACATTCAGGCCACCCAGGATATCAAAAGACATTGACAACAGTAAAGAAGTTCTACTATTGGCTGAATCTAAAGAAGGAAGTGGCAGAGTTCGTGGCGAGATGTTTGGACTGTCAGCAGGTCAAAGCAGAGTGTAAGCATCCAAGTGGGTTGCTTCATCCTATTCTGATTCCAGAGTGGAAATGGGAGGTCATTTCCATTGATTTCATTACAGGTCTTTCAAGGACACCAAGGCATCATGATTCTATCGTGGTTTTGGTATACATGTTGAGCAAGGTAGCTCACTTCATTCTAGTGAAGACTACCTATTTAGCTAGTGAGGTAGCACATGTATTCATCAGGGACATCGCGATATTGCATAGTGATCCAAAGAATATTGTGTCGAATAGGGATTCCAACTTCGCTTCTAAGTTTTGGAAGGAATTGTTTGCAGGATTTGGGACAAAGTTGGCCTTCATCACAACTTATCATCCACAGATAGATGGACAGATAGAGAGGGTCAACAGGGTATTAGAGGACATGTTGAGGGTGTGTGCCATGCATCAACAAAGGAGATGGGAGGAGTACCTTTCATTGGTTGAATTTGCATACAACAATAGTTATCAGGAGTCATTGAGAATGAGTCTGTTTTAGGCACTGTATGGGCATAGTTGTAACACTCCCATTAGTTGGAGTGATACAATGCACAGGGTACTTATTGGACTGAACATGTTGGTAGACATGGAACAGGAAATACAGGTTATAAAGAAGAATCTAAAGGCGGCACAGGACAAGTAGAAAATTTGTGTATACCAGCACAGGGAATTAAGGAGTTTCGAGTTGGGGAGCATGTGTATTTGCACATCATGCCCAAGAAGAGCTCCTTGAGGATTGGATCATGTGCCAAGTTGGACCCACGATATTGTGGGCCTTTTGAGATCCTTGAGAGGATTGGACCAGTGGCATAAAAACTTGCACTGCCTCCGACAGTGAAAGTCCATGATGTTTTTCATGTTTCATTGCTTAAAAGATATGTAAAGTATGTTGATCATGTTATTGATTGGTTTGTATTGCAGGTGGAGCAAGAAGGATAATTCCAGCCAGAACCCCAATGCATATTGCAGCGGAAACATCTCGTGCTCTGGAACAGAGCACTAGAGCATTTTAAAGTGCAGTGGAAGCATTTTGGGCCTAATGAAGCTACATGGGAGATGGTTGATCAGATGTGGGTGTTTGGTCAATTTAGTGTCCTAAATTTCTCTACATAAATTATCAATCCGGGTATCGTAAATTGATGTAGTGTAGTACACTATATGTGCTAGATGACCCTTCTTACCTCACTGTTTTTTAGTTTTATGTTGTTTTGGGGGTTTGATCTTTTAATTCCTAATGTTCTACAATGTATTTAACAAAATCTTAAATCTACTGCTGCTAAGAATCTAAAGAAATGAAATGAGAGCTAATATTAAAATTGAAAATGATATTGCAGCTATCTATGTTGAACCAAAAATGAAATACTAAAAATAAGATTACAACTATTGTCTAATTTATTTGCAGAATCAAAACTTAATGAACAACTGAAAAATGGAATTGCAACTAAATGAAAAACTATGATTGAAAATGAAATTGCAACTAATTTGTCATAAAAAACTAAATGAAGTGTCTTGTCACTCTGCTACACAATTTTGGGAGAACTACCTCCTTGTTATAGCATTTTGAGGGATTCAATACTTCATTGTTCTAAAACTGAGAATGAAATTACAATAAAATTAAATGAAAGACTAAGACTAAAAGTGAAATTGCAATTAATCTACTATAACAACTAAATGAAGTGCTTTATCACTCTGCTATACAATTTTGGGAGAACTACCTCCTTGTGATAGCATTTTGAGGGACTTCATACTTCATTGTTCTAAGAAAAAGTAAACATAAAAATGCAGAGAAAGATTTATTCATAAATGAAATACTTCACCACTTAGTTTTTAGATGAACCATCAACTGAAAGGGCTTTCGGAAATATTCACTTACAACATGAGTTATTAAACTAACATCTAAATGGCATCCAAAAATCTAAAGACTAATGAACAGCAGAATGAAAGAAACTAGACTAATGATTAGCAAATCTAAACTACTCTATGCTACTAACATCAACTTCAAGCTATTAATAAGAAACTAGAAAGTAATGAAACAAAAGAGCTATTCTATGAACACAAGCTGCATTATGAACAGAGTTAGAAAATGGTTATAAACATCATGTAAAAACATAGTGAATTTACAATTAACTATGAAAAACAAAACAGAAATAACATGTAACCTTGACCAACGCAGGGGGGCAAAGGTCTCGGATTATAAGCACTTAATCAACACCCCAACATGCTTCAGGTATCCATGAAACAGAGTCTTTATATTAAACAAAGAAATGAGTTCTTCAAACTACAGAGCAAAAATCTGAACTTAATACTTAAGCAAAAACTTAACTTGTTCTGCGTTCTTCACACAGGTATATATAGGGAAATTATACAACTATTTTAAAGAGAGAATTAAGCTACAGAAAAACACGTAGATAGGCAAGTATGCGGAATTTTTGTCCTTGGTTGCTTGGAAACATAAATATTATGGTAATGGCAGTTGGATTCTATTTGCACAGGTGGCAGATGAAGTTTGTGGCCTCAGGAAACAGCTTCGAATCCCGTTGCTAAGAAATGCGTGCAAAACAGAGTTCTGTTTGCCATAGGTTTCTATGTTTGACTTCCCTTTGACCAGAGTCTTCCTCGTCGATCTAGGGCAGATGAATAGGATACGATCCATGCCCTGATGTTTTCCAAGCTACCCATGTAGTCATTTTCCCCTCTTGACACCTGGAACCTACAAAAGCGTGAAAGTAGCTGCCGAATAGCCGATTAGCTACAGAATGTGGTTGCGTTCCGTAGCTAAAAGTCAAAAACTTATTCAAATAGCAAACATAAAAGTATAACCTATAAATCACTGAAATATACTCCTTGAGGCAATGTATAATGGTTTTTGATGATAAAGATGCATTTTTCATGGAAAAACAGAGAAGGAAGGATGATAAAAATAGCTAAGGGAAAGGCAGTTTTGGAACTCAACATACCCCCATTGCTAGACTATTGCATGTCCCAATGCAATAAAAATTGTAACTCCCTCCTCCTACTGCATTTGCTTTGAGACTTCAGCCAAAACATCCAACCTCTTCTTGCTTTTCTTTACTCCAACTGCCATCCTAGGCTTCCTCATGAGAAATCTGTACTTGAGGCTAATGAGTGCCCTTTTTAACTTTGTATTCTTCTTCTTTAGTTTTTTGTTCTTCTTGTGCCATAAAACCAAGTGAAGCATAGTGTTATCATGGATAATCTTATCCAACTTGTTATGTTCTTTTAAGGCTTCATTTTCTCTTTGGATATGCCTATTTAGAACTTCTAGTTCACAAATTTCTTGTTTAAGTGAACTAGTCAAAGTTTCTTGTGATGTGGCAGGCTGCTCAGGATTAGATGAAGTCCCTGGGTCCACTAATGTACTCTTTTTCTCCAATGAGTCTATGTAGTCATAAATCTGTTGTTGGACCAGATCAATGCCTGGAGAGGCTCTTCTTGGGCTGCTTTCAAAGTTTTGTTGAGGAGAGATCTGTGGGCTTTGCTCATATGGAATATTGTCTTGGGATTGAGTTGGAGTTGGAGTTTCTTCCCCCAAATCTATGAATGAGATCTCTTTTGATTTTGCTTTCTTTACTTTTTCCCTGAGTCTAGAACTTCTCCTCAAACTTTGGAATCCTATGATTTCTTCTTCTATCACTTGTTTCCTTTTTCCTTTCTCTTTATCCTTCTTGACCTATTCTCTGATTTTGATTAATTTTTCTGAAAGCAGCTATTCATCCTCCTTAGATGATGAAGGTTCAAGAATATTCTTGTGGATTTCCTCAACCTTTTCTTTCATTTTCTTTCTCTGCTTTGTCTGCTTTCTGATCTCTGTTAATGTTTCATAGATGGGCTCTTCTTCATTGTTTTTCTGTGCTGAAGTTTCAGGAGCGTTTTGAATGGTGAGACTGGTCTTCCTTCTCCTACTTCTATTTACAAACTTCCCTCAGGCACTTCTGGAGCATCTTGGAAGAAGTTTCTGACCAAAAAGTCATCCCATGTGTCCCCTACACTCTTTAAGTGATGTTCAACTAAAATTTTTACCAGTCCATGATGATAAAGTGTGGTTTCTATTGCTTCAATTTTCTTCTGAACATTATTGGTCATCCTTCTCAAGCTATTCAATAGGAAAAATGGGAGATTGAGGGTTCCATCTTCAAGAAAATTCATTAACAGTCTTATGTGATATACATACATGGAACCAAACCTTCCCTCACATGTAATAAACTTTTGCAAAATTAATAGCATGCTACTCCATTTGCCCTTAAGTGCAGAGATTGAATTTCCTTTCTTAAAAACTAAAGTGTCCATACCTATATTTTTAAGAATGACCTTCTAGGTTTCATCATGAAATTCTTTATTCTTGAACCACCTCTCTCCTAACCTTGGTAGCTCGGTTGCTTCAGCAATAAAAGACTCGGTCACTGCAAACTTTATGTCACATATTTCCATGTTTATCCCATCAAACAATTTGGTGATTTCTTTATTGTAACCATTGAATTTTTCAATGAAACTCAACCAGCCAACCTTCTACAACATCCCTTTCAACTGAGGATAACCTTCCATGTACTTCACCCCTATGGGTTCAGTTCTAACGATGAGCCCCATCACCTCTGTTCTCTGCTATTCTTCAAAAAAAAATCCCTTCACTGATTGAGAAATGGAGTGACTGTGTAAGGAGGATGTGTATACGGCAGTGGAACAACTGGTATATAGAAACAAAAGTAACTATGGATATGGGGACCAAATGACAGAGTATATGGAAGTGAAATGACTATGAGTATGGGATAAAACAACTGTACAGACAGGGTATACGGAAACAGAGTAGTTGTATGTGTAAAATGTGTGGAAATAGAGTGTGCACAAGGTATATGAAAACGGAGTGGTTGACTGTATACGTAAACTGTGTGAAAAACAGAGTGACTGTTATACACAGAGAATACGAAAACAGAGTGACTGTGTGCACAAGGTAATAGAATGTTTGTATGCACAAAATATAGGAAAACAGAGTGATTGTATGCACAAAAAGGCTGCGGAAGTATAATAGAAGAAAAATTGGTGAAATAAATGAACAATCAGGGTTTTGAGGAGTCATATTCAAATAGGTTATGTCATGAATCTAACCGTTTAACAGGTGTGTTGGAGGAGTCCGGGAAAGTACAATTCATTGAGTTTAAAACGGAGATTTCATCATTAGACCGTTAGGTATTAAAGACGGAAGGTGTGCTGGGATCATAATCAAATCTCATAATGATAAATCTAGGAGTCATGTGATTATATGAGTTATACAAACTTATGTTTTGTATTGCTTTTTGAAATAAGTTTTTGCTTATACCTTTAGAACCATACCTTTCCGCTTGCTAATCTCTTGTTGTTTGCTTCCACAGGTGCTTAGATGTGATTGGTCTTCAAAAGTTGTTCTCCCCTCAATTACCTGCATATGAAATTTTATTATGAACTGGCCTCTTTATGCTTGGATTGATGATCGAACTGTTGCTGCAGAATCAAATTGGCTGCAGAACAGGATTAGCTACGAAACGGGAACAGCTGTAGAACGTAAAATAGAGAATGAATATGACTTTATGAATGAATGAAATGGAGATGGTTGTGTGGGTGAAAATATGACAAGATGGTAAATGAAAAATGGAGATGGAAGAAATGTTGGAGAGGAAAAATTTATTGGTGGAATATGGTAGTGGAGTGAAAGTGAAACTTTGCAAAAGTAAAACAGAGTGAAAATGAGATAAAACAATAAATTTTGCAAAATGCAAAGTGAGTCACCATTTTTTTTTCAGAAAAGGAAATGGAAAATATAGGGTGTCAGAAGCTTTTGATTTTCACCCTATATTTTTTGTATAAGCATGCCAATTAGTGATTGGTTTTCAACCTTATACAATTATTATTATTTTTTTTAGATAAGAGAAAAAAAGACGAAGTTGGTGGAGAAGAAGGATTCTCCTTCACCAACTTCATTTTAGAATTGTTTTGAAAGATCTTGATGAACTCCTCCTTTGAGATTGGTTTTTGATAAATTTTCAATCTATGACCATTCACAAGGAGAGGAGTTTGACTTTCATCTATTGTTCTGATCCTTACTGCTCCATTACTGAAAACTTTTTCAATCTCATATGGCCCAAGCCAATGAGTTTGAAACTTCCCTTGAAAATCCTTAAACTTTGAATCAAATAACAGTGCCCAATCTCCCTCTTGAAACTTCTTGTCTTTGATGTACTTGTCATGCCACTTAGCCCTCTGTTGCTGAACTAGACTAGTCCTTTGAATAGCCTCTTGTCTGATTTCATCAAGTTCATTCAATTGCTCTAGTCTATGCTTTTGAGCTTCTGATAAATCCATCCCCAACTGGACTGCCATCTTGAAATTTTTGACTTGGAACTCTATGGGGAACAAGACTTGCTTCCCATAAACAAGTTCATAGGGTGTATGTCCAGTTGTGTTCCTCCATGTAGTTCTATAGGCCCATAAGGCTTCAGGAAGCCTTTCTGCCCAATCTCTTCTATGTAGATGCACAGTCTTGGTGAGGATTCTTTCAATCACTTTATTTGTAGACTCCACTTGACCATTTGCTTGTGGATGATAGGGAGTGGATTTCCTATGCTTGATTTTGTATTCCTCCATAAGCTTCTCCACCATGTTGGATGTGAATTGAAGTCCCTGATCTGTCACAATTTCTCTTGGAACACCAAAGCGAGTAAAAATATCCTCAAAAAGAAAACTAACTACAAAATTTTCGTTAGCAAAAAGTAATGCTTTGGCTTCTACCCATTTGGTGACATAATTAGTGCATACCAATATATACTTTTTTTTTGCTTGGATGGAGGATTAATAGGTCCAATAAAGTCTAAAGCCCATTTTTCAAATGGTTCGATAAGTACCTGAGGTTGTAATGTAATTTCATTTGAGGGGGCAGGTTTCCCTACCCTTTGGCAGCTGCCGCACCTTCTAACATATTCTTTAGCATCTTTGAAGATGGATGGCCAAAAATATCCTAAAGAAAGGATTTTATAGGTTGTCCTCTTATCAGCAAAGTGTCCACCACATGGCTCATCATGACATGCTTTGAGAATATCAGGCATCTCATCTTCCCTGACACACCTTCTGATCATAAGATCTGGCCCTGTTTTATACAATTCGTTAGTGATCCATGAATATCTTGCACCATCTTGAATAATCTTTCTTTTCTCTCTAAGAAATAAATGTGAAGGTAACTTCCATGTAACCAAGTAATTAGCAACATCTGCAAACCAAGGAGTTTGAGTAGTTACTGCAAAGAGATATTCATCAGGAAACTTATCTTCAACCGGAGAGTCTTCTTTGATATTCTTAATCCTGGACAAGAAATCAGCAACTATGTTTTGTTTTCCAGGTCTATCTGGCACAGTAATATTGAATTCTTGTAAAAGTAAAATCCATCTTGTAATTATGCCATTAGTAATAGGTTTATTCATCAAATATCTAATTGCAAAGTGATCTGTATGAACAAAAGTTTCATAGCCTGTTATATAGTGTCTAAACTTGTTAATTGCTTGAACAACAGCTAAGAACTCTTTTTCAGTTACAGTATAATTCAACTCAGTGGGAGTCAAATTTTTACTTGTATAGTAAATGGCATAAGGAATCAAATATTTTTGTCCCAATACAGCTCCCAGAGCTGTATCTGAAGCATCTGTAGAAATATGGAAAGGAAGTTTCCAATTTGGTCCTCTTAAGATAGGTGCTTCAGATATTTTTTCTTTCAAGGTTTCAAATGCTAGTTGGCAAACGATTCCACTTGAATTCACAATATTTTGTAAGCAATTTGAAGAGTGGAGATGTTATTTTAGTGAATTTTTCTATAAATCTTCTATAATATCTTGTAAATCCTAGAAAACTTCTAACATCCTTTTGGCAATTTGGAATTGACAACTTAGAGATAACTTCAACTTTAGACTTGTCAACTTTAATCCCTTCTCCCGAAATGTGATGTCCTAAAACAATACCTTTTGTAAACATCATAAAGCATTTTTCATGGCTTAGTGAAAGGTTTGTTTCTTTACATCTTTTAAGGACTTTTTCCAAATTCTCCAAAGCTTCTTCAAATGTGTTACCATAAACTATAAAATCATCCATATATACCTCTACACAATCATGTATTAGATAAGAAAAAATTCCTAGTGTTGTTATTTGGAATGTTGCAGGTGCATTACATAACCCAAAAGGAAGCACTCAGTAGGCAAAAGTTTCCCATGGACAAGTAAATGTGGTTTTATCCTGATCCTCAGGTGCTACCTGAATTTGATTATAACCACTGAAACCATCCAAGAATGAGAAATATATTTTACCTGCTAATGTATCTAACACTTGATCTATAAAGGGCAAAGGAAAGTGATCTTTCAAGGTTGCTTTATTCAATTCTCGGTAATCAATGCACACCCTCCATTTACCATTCTTTTTAGGCACAATTACTGAAGGAGAAACCCATTGGCTATCTGAAATTGGGTAAATGAAGTTTACATTGAGTAATTTTGGAGCTCTTCTTTCACAATTTCCCTAAGATTTGGATTCATTCTTCTTTGAGGTTGTCCGATTGGTCTACTGTTTTCCTCAATATAGATATGATGGATACAAGTCTTAGGATCAATACCTTTCATGTTGGTATAATCCCATGCAAATGCAGCACAATGTTTTTGTAATATTTTGGTTAGCTCTTCTTGTTGTAGTTTCTCCAAATTTTTGTTTATGTTCAATGTCCTACCTAGAAAAATTTCAATTGTAGAGCTACCAAACTCTTCCATAGAATAGAGAGACATCTGCCTAAATGACAAGTATTCAATATTAGATATTTCTTGAAATTGTGCATGATCATGTTCTAAATATGTTTTAAAATTTTCCATTGTGTTCAAAATTTGACTATCTTCACTAATTTCATATATAGTAAAGAAACGTTGAATATCATCTTGATCACTAATCCATTCCTTGTCATCTATTTCTGTTATTGCTTTTGCTGGAGGATACAAAGTAAATTTCTTTGTTGAATTACCATCAAAAATATACATGTCACCAGATCTACAACTAATAAAAGCATCAGTTGTGGCTAGCCAAGGTCTTCCTAATATGAGTGGGTGTCCTCCTAAATTATTCTTGGGAGTTAAAATCATAAAATCAACAGGATATTCCCAAGAATATAAGGAGACTAAGATATCTTCTAGCACACCATCTGGTCTAATTACTGATCTATCTGCAAGTTGCAGTAGGGTAGGTGTGTAAAGAAGGTTAGGAAGTTTAAGCTGCTCCATAGTTTGTCTACTCATAATGTTTATTGCTGCCCCTAAGTCAATCAATGTATTTGGAATTTCAATCCCATTTATATGTGTCTTGACAATTGGACTTCCTGGATCCACATATTTCTGCATGGCAATCTTTCCCATCATGATATCTGATATCTTTCCTACCAAGTGAATTCTTTTTGTTTCTCTTGGTTTTATTCCTGGTCTTTTGATGCTCAACTCCTTTATTATCTTGGCTAGAATAGGAATTTCTCTAATGGCTTGCAGCAAAGGAATTTTGATGAAAACATTCTTCAATTCATCTAGAAAATCATAATTGGGCAACAAGATCTATTTTTCTACCCCTCTATCAATTTGTAATCTATTAGGAAAAGGAGGTGTAGAAGTAGATGCTGGTTGCTCAATTATAGGAGTTGTGTTTATTGATTCTTTTTGTTTTTCTTTTTCTATGTTTTGGTTTTGGAGGGATGTTCCCTCAAAAATTTTATTGACTTTCAGAGAATCCTCCTCAAAAGTGTCTTGCTCTTGAATAACTATAGAAGGTTTTTCATTTTCTAATATCCTACCAGATCTAAGTTGAACATCATTAAGATCTAGAGGAATAATCATGTAAGTTGGAAATTATTGTCCTTCTACCATATAAGCATTCTGAGGGTTTTTATTATTGGGGTTTGGTAATGGTTGGGCAGGTAGCTGATTTGGTTTTTGTTGAAATGGAAGTAAGAGTTGAGGATTTTGACTTTGTTGTGGAGGTTGTTGTGGAAATGGAAATGAAAGTTGAGGGTTTTGATTTGGAAGTTGTTGTTGATTTTGTGGCTGATTTTGATAAGATGGAGGATATTGGTAATATTGGGCAAATCTCCCATAAGGATTTTGTACCCCTTGTGCCCATGGTTGAGATTGATACTGAGATTGAGTTTGAGGCCAAGGTTGCTGCCAAGAATTCCAGTTTCGTGGGGGCTAAAGATACATTGGATTGTTAAATCCTTGATTTTGTGACCCCTGCCAAGGTCTTCTTGCAACAAAACAAAGAGATTCTATAGGATTTGGGACTGTGTCCTCTTGAAAGACAACCTTAAGACCTGGGATTGAAGGACAATCCTTGGTCTCATGACTTTCTGAACAAATCATACAAGTTCCTACAATTTTTGCATCTAAAGGGTATTCCCTTAGAGCATGTTTCTTTTTTATTTTGGACAAAAGATGGCTAAAGCATCAACCTCTGTTTTCTTCTTGTTTTGAATTTTAAGGGTGTCTGGTTGCTCACTAAGGCTACCTAAAATGTCAGTTTTAAACTCATCAAGCATATTGCCAATTTCTGCCCTACTTACAGATCCTGTTGCAGATTCGTTTGCTCTAACAAGAGAAGGATCTCTTGGCCCTTTCCCGGTTTTAGATTTCCCTCTTGAGAGATGAACACATAGTTCTGTTATGTCACTCAATGGAAGTTGAGAGATGTCTCCCTTCCCCATCATGTTAAGGATATCTATCCATTCATCTCTAATGGCCTTTAACAAAAGAGCTTTCAAAGTTTCTTCATCTAAATTGTTCATCTTTGCTCTTTTCAAATTATAGTTGAATCTCTCAAGCAAATCCTCTAAGTTTTCATCTTCCTTTTGCATCATTTTGAACACATCATCTTTATGATTGGTAGGCATACAATAATCCAAATATCTATCCAAAAATGCATGTTTCATGTCATTCCAAGTTCTAATGGATTGAGTGACCAACCCCATAAACCATTTCAAAGCAGCCCCTTTTAGTGTTAAAGGGAACAATTTGAGTTTTTGAGAGTCTTCTAGATAGTCATAGGTTCTGCACAAGACTTCAAACTCAAACAAAAATGTTTCAGGATCCTCACTTCTCAACCCATAAAAGTTTGGGAGGACAGATGGTGAAATGTTTTTCATTGTGGTATGTGTTTCCTCATCTACTATACGGAATCCAAATGAGTTATCTACTTCCCTGTTTCCTCTGCCTCCTCCATTATTACCTCTACCTCCTCCATTTTTTCTTCTACCTCTCCCTCTACTCCCTCCTCCAAACAGTGTGAATTCTCCATCTTGTTCTTCTTCTGCCATAATAGTTTCTTCAGAGTCAGTATAGGGCTCAACCTGCAAGGTTATTCCTTCCTCGTCTGGTTCTTCTAGTAATGGGCTATGAGAGAGAGTTTCTACTTCCTCACCAGGTATTCCTAATTCTTCAATTACAATAGGCTCCCCTGTGGAGGTGAAAAAGGTCTTCTCTCTTAGGACTGTTTTAGTGGATGATGTAGGAGAATCTTCTGATTGAATTTCTACCCCTTGGATTCCAGGAATCCTATGGCTGGGAGTATGAGTCTCGGATGGAGGTGTGTCTTTTCTAACTCTTGGTGGAGTAGGTGGAGTTGTAGGAATCAAACTTCTGCCCCTAGATATAAATCTAGCCCTAGAGTCTTGTTCTCTATGCATGTCAATTTTTTTTATTTTTTTTATTTTTTATTTTTTTTTATATGAATGTAAGAGATAAGGCTACCTAGTTGCACTTCCCCGAAAACGGCGCCAAAATATCTGGTCAATTTAGTGTCCTAAATTGCTCTACATAAATTATCAATCCGGGTATCGTAAACTGATGAAGTGTAGTGCACTATATGTGCTAGATGACCCTTCTTACCTCACTATTTTTTACTTTTCTGTTGTTTTGGGGGTTTGATCTTTTAATTCCTAATGTTCTGCAATGTGTTTAACAAAATCTTAAATCTACTGCTGCTAAGAATCTAAAGAAATGAAATGAGAGCTAATATTAAAACTGAAAATGAGATTGCAGCTATCTATGTTGAACCAAAATGAAATACTGAAAATAAGATTACCACTATTGTCTAATTTATTTGCAGAATCAAAACTTAATGAACAACTGAAAAATGGAATTGCAACTAAATGAAAAACTATGATTGAAAATGAAATTGCAACTAAACTATCATAAAAGCTAAATGAAGTGTCTTGTCACTCTGCTACACAATTTTGGGAGAACTACCTCCTTGTTATAGCATTTTGATGGATTCAATACTTCATTGTTCTAAAACTGAGAATGAAATTACAATAAAATTAAATGAAAGACTAAGACTGAAAGTGAAATTGCAATTAATCTACTATAACAGCTAAATGAAGTGCTTTATCACTCTGCTATACAATTTTGGGAGAACTACCCCCTTGTGATAGCATTTTGAGGGACTCCAGACTTCATTGTTCTAAGAAAAAGTGAACATAAAAATGCAGAGAAAGACTCATTCATAAATGAAATACTTCACCACTTAGTTTTGAGATGAACCATCAACTGAAAGGGCTTTTGGAAATATTCACTTACAACATGAGTTATTAAACTAACATCTAAATGGCATCCAAAAATCTAAAGACTAATGAACATCAGAATGAAAGAAACTAGACTAATGAGCAGCAGAATGAAAGAAACTAGACTAATGATTAGCAAATCTAAATTACTCTATGCTACTAACATCAACTTCAAGCTACTAATAAGAAACTAGAAAGTAATGAAACAAAAGAGCTATTCTGTGAACACAAGCTGCATTATGAACAGAGTTAGAAAATGGTTATAAACATCATGGAAAAACATAGTGAATTTACAATTAACTATGAAAAACAAAATAGAAATAAAATGTAACCTTGACCAACACAGGGGCCCTCTGCAAAGGTCTCGGATTATAAGCACTTAATCAACACTCCAACACGCTTCAGGTATCCATGAAACAGAGTCTTTATATTAAAACAGAGAATGAGTTCTTCAAACTACAGAGTGGAAATCTGAACTTAATACATAAGCAAAAACTTAACTTGTTCTGCGTTCTTCACACAGGTATATATAGGGAAATTATACAACTGTTTTAAAGAGAGAATTAAGCTACAGCAAAACACGTAGACAGGCAAGTATGCGGAATTCTTGTCCTTGGTTGCTTGGAAACATAAATCTTATGGTAATGGCTATTGGATTCTATTTGCGCAGGTGGCAGATGAAGTCCATGGCCTCTGGAAACTGCTTCGGATCCCATTGCTAAGAAACGTGTGCAAAACAGAGTTCTGTTTGCCATAGGTTTTTATGTTTGACTTCCCTTTGACCGGAGTCTTCCTCGTCGATCTAGGGCAGATGAATATGATACAATCCATCCCCTGATGTTTTCCAAGCTACCCATGTAGTCCTTTTCCCCTCTTGACACCTGGAACCTGCAAAAGCGTGAAAGTAGTTGCGGAACAGCCGATTAGGTGCAGAATGTGGCTATGTTTCGTAGCTAAAAGTCAAAAACTTCTTCAAATAGCAAACATAAAAGTATAACCTGTAAATCACTTAAATATACTCCTTGAGGCAATGTATAATGGTTTTTGATGATAAAGATGCATTTTTCATGGAAAAACAGAGAAGGAAGGATGAGAAAAGTAGCTAAGGGAAAGGCAGTTATGGAACTCAATAGTGGGCTATGTATCCTTCATTGTTTGCTGGTGAAGGCAAATGAGTCTTGGTATTTGTACATATTTATAACAATGTAAACATTGAAATGGGAACTGTAAACTCAAAATGGGAACTCTAGCCAAAAAACATGAAAAATAGTCCAAAAAATGAAAAGTGTGTATTCTGGAACGATGTATTATTTTTTTAGGGTTCATTTTCAACATATTTAAAAAATGGTAGTAAAACCAATTTTTTTTGTGCAAAATAAATGAAAAAAACACACTAATGTTTTTGGTAGAATAACATTTTTCTTTCCCAGGTATAATTTCAACATTTTTTAGTAATGGCGTTAAAGATAAAATAATGGGATCTGAAACACATTAAAATTCCAACAATTTTCATCCATGTCGTTAAATATATAATAACATGACACTAAAGATCACTAAAATTCTAAAATTCAAACAATTTTCATCCATGTCGTTAAATATATAATAACATGACACTAAAGATCGCTAAAATTCTAATTGTTTTCAACCATAACATTATATATATATATATATATCTATATATATATATATATATATATATATATATATATATATATATATACTTGTAGATTGAATGAAATATAAATTATATCTCTAATTTATTGTTGTGTTGTGGATATTCTAAACAAATAAATTCATCATAATTAAAACATATAATCCAACAAACATAAAAATGACTCATACCTTCATGTAACATCATATGGAAATCAAAATTTTGTATTTCAAGATACCATGCAAACATCATTTATATAAACTGTCTTAGGCAATTATTCAAAATCACTCATATCTTCTTGCACACCATCAAAATTAACATCTTTGGATAAATGAATGGATGGAGATGAAGATGTTCCATATTCTTCTCTTTCATCAACTAGTGCCCCATCTGAGACAACATTCATGCCCACCATTTCAAGTTTCAAAATTCTTCTAGATCTACAATAGGGTTCAGCAGACTCTCATCTCAACATTGTTTCTTCTGGTATCAACCTCTTCAGAATCTCTATCGTCCTGATGTGAAGAGTTCCTATCTTTGTTAAATTGAATTCATAAACAAGTATGTCAACATCCTCCAATTTTAAGAGGTCTGTGCGGCGAATATTTATATTTGTACCTTTTCTTTTTCTCTTTCCATCAATTTTTTATTAACTACCTTCTCTGGCTTGTACACACCATTCAATGGGTGTGTATTTGTGGCATACCAATGTACTTCAACATCTGCAACATCCTCATTTTCTGTAATTACCTTTATAACATTAGAAACCCATAATGGATAGCCATTGGCATCTCCATTTTTTAGCACTGCGATCATGCAACCCTCCTTAATATCTTGTACTGAACCCCCGTAAAGGTATTCCATGGCTTCACGTTGTGCACAAGATCTTTTGGAACCAATATACATTTGTCTTTCCTTTACCTGTGAAGAATTAATAATACCTTGAGATTGTTGTTGTTCAACAATGTTTCTTTCCTCATGTTCATTTGACACATTTTGTGGCCAAATAAATGGAGTTTTCAAAAGTATATCTTCATTTTTTATTCTTGAAATGGTATCACTCTGATTATTGAAAAAAGACTCCCACCAAATTGAATTAGCAATATCAAATTACTCATATGTATATCTAATAGATTTTTTAATTTCTTCCAGGCAATTAGAATAATCTATATCTCTCTTCTACCTACGTGCATTATGAACTTCACCAACTAAATGTAATAACAATATATTTGATGCAAATATTGGATGATCTGGAATGAACTTCAAAAATGTCAAACCTAATGATGACGCCCATTTTGTAGTAGTTGAATACTTCTTGCCCCATATTAGTTTTTCCCACCAATATTTTTGATATGAAATTGATGTTGGAAGCTAATGTTATTAAGTTGTTCAATGCATTTCTCCTCACCATGCAAACCCAGTGTTAGTGTCAGTCTTTCCAGCCTTCCTACAGTGATCAAATATGCTCTTACAAAGTGGTCTCAGAGTGTCAAGGTCAAATTTTGTCATTTCAGTGAGTCTTCAAGCAAAATTTGGTCACTAGGCATTAGGCCTAGGGTTTGCCCAAATGTCAGTCCATGTCATCATTCAGCTGAGCCTATCATCATTCAGAGGGTTGTCATTATCATCTCAGTGTCTAATGAGTCATTGTACACCTTGTTCATGCTTCAGTTGTGCCTAGGCAAGGTCATTTCCCTCTCCTAGGGTTTTGGAGGTAATTTCTCTTGGGCGGCCAAATCACCAGAAAAACTTGTTTCCTGATGTTCATACACCTTCCCCTATCCTTAAAGTACCTTATCAAACACTTCCCATCCCTTAGATCCGCCAAATTCTTCATTTTTGCACAAACCCTAGTTTCTAGCTACAACCTGGCAATTTTCTAGGTTGGGCCTGTGTTTTTCCCTTTTGGACCCCTTCCCCTCACTCAATCTCTGAGATTTCATTTTCCCCTACTTCCTAACATCCCTCCCTACTTCCAAAAATTTCCCCAAGAATTTAGAAGCCCCCTATCCCCTTCATTTCGCTCCATTTCGACAAAATTCCTTGTTTCACACATCGGGACAAGTTTCACTCAAATGATGTTTCTGAGCAATCAAAGATGAATTTTTGAAAACTCAGAGATTTTATTGTCCACAACATGCCAAGGAACAAAAACCTCCTTCACTTTTTACACAGGTGTCATGGTTTGAGAGAAATGTCAAGAATTCTGTTGCCCTAGGAGAATCAAAGACACCTCTGAAGTGACCTTGGGAAAGTCAATTTTCCTCCTAGCTGGGTTGGCCAAATGATTTTCTTGATAGGTAAAATGATAACTAGACACAAATAGCTTTCCAATGAGCTATCATGAGCTCAATTTGGGGTTGAGGAAGGCATTCAAAAGTTGACTGCAACAGAACTCTTCTTTCAGGCAGCCTCATTTGGCACTTTTGACCAGTCTTGGGAGATTTGATTTTTGATAGGTCAAATCAACTCCAAATTGAAAAATTCCACTTGGGTTAGAAAGTAGACTCAAAGACCTTTCCAACGAGTCATCCTGCACCCAATTCTGACACCAGGAAGGCCTCCAAAGGCCTCCTGCAAAAGCGCGACCCGTTGAGAGGTGCGCGACCCGTTGAGAACCCTTCTGCAGTTCAAATTTTGAACTGGCGCGACCCGTTGGGAGGGGCGCGACCCGTTGAGCTGTAAGCTACAAATTCACTTCAAACTCACTCAAATCTTCTTCAAATTTTCAAATTGGGTTGAGGTAGGCTCTCTACAAATTGTTTTGTTGGTTGATGATGAATGATTGACCTCCATACTTGTTTTAAAGCCTCCAAAGATGCAAGTGAAAAAATCATTCAGTGGCTGCTTGTTGATGTTTGAAATTTGCTAGGGTTTTATGTGGTTTCAAGAAACTTCCCTTTGCACATTTTTTTTCCCTTCCCTTATCACTTACATGTTCATTTGCCCCTATTTTCCCATGCCATGTTGAAAATAAAAGTGCAGGCCATCCCTTGTCCCTAGTCACCAAAAATCAAAAACCCTACCCCCTCCTAAAACAGCAAAACTGTAAACCCTAGCTGGCCTCACTATAAGCATATTGTAAAAAAGAAAAGTTGATGAAATTGCAAAGGACATTGTGGACAAACTTCCCAAAACAATCCCCATGATTTTCCCTTTGTCCACACATGTATTTCCCTTATTTCCCTTATTTCCCATATCCCTGCTATGCAAAAAAAAAAAAATCCCTGCATATATACATTCAGATCTTCATGAGATTATCAGGCAGAGAGAGGCAGAGAACCGCTTGTTGCAGCAGAAGCTTGACATGGCTCAATGGACTATCAACTATCTTGAGCAGCGCAACAAGCAATTAGAGATATGAGAAAGTCCTTCATGAGCTATGGAGGATTCGAGGAGACCGAATCTTGAAAAGAAGGAGGCCCGGTGACCTATTGCTTGCGGAACGAGAGTCATTGCTCATTCAGGAGAATGCCCACTTGGAGAGGCTGTTGGCTAAGGCCAACCAAGAGAAGAGGCTGCTGAGGAATATGAAAAACCACTATTGGGCTAGGATGCACGTTTGTAAAGCAAAGATGAAAATGTTCCAAAGGAGGTTGTCCGAGGCTCTTAGGCAGAGGAAGAGCACAAATCCACTCCGTATCTTGGCTGAGGCATCCCTCAAGGATCATGGCACTCACTAGCATCATCTACAGCACAAATCCCAAAAATGTTGGAGAATTTTGGGTAATTTTGGTATTTTTGGGAAATTTACAGGTTTTGGCTTCTCAACGGGTCTCACCCCCGGTGAGACCCTTTGTCATCGTAGCTCCGTTTTGCAAAAACTCAACATTTTTGGGTTTTTCATGCAAAGTTACATATGCCTATGGATGAACTTGAGTTTTCATGGAGTTTTGGGCCTTCAAAAGGTCAAAATACAGCCAAATTTTGACGTTCTGCCCCTTTTTTGAGCTGCAGAAGTAGTCTTGGGAGAATTGACTTTTGACTGGGAAAATGACCTTAAAATCCAAAAATTCTAGTTGGGTTGGAAAGTAGACTTAGAGACCTTTCCAACGAGCTATTCTGCACCTCATTCTTACACCGGGAAGACCTCCAAATAGGACTCCAAATTGCGCGACCCGTTGAGGAAGATGTGCGCGACCCGTTGAGGGAACTTTGCCAGATTTGACCAGTTCAGCTCAGAAATTGCAGTTTAGCTCCAGTTTGACTTTCTGAGGTCGATGGTGGTCCTCTTGACTGTACTTGTGGCACTTTTTGGATATTTTTACTCTTTTTTAACTCTTCTAGAAGATTCATTCATGTAAAGGGTAAAAATGGAATGTATGAACTGGTTTCCAAGTTTATAGAGGCAAGTTATTTTGACTGCCTATTTTGTAGTGCTTATTTTAGAAGTGGTTCAAACAGCTCCTAGGATAGTGAGCTCGACCCATGGAGGCAGGGAAAGAGGTTAGATCATCTATATTATGTACTTTCTTGCTCATTTTCATGGTTGGACTCTTGAGGGAGAAGCTATCATTGTATTATTTCACTTGTATCTCTGCAATTTGTGGCTAAGGAAGACCAGGGTTTTGCAGACATCTTTGGGATTCTTGTGGACTCATTGTGTTGATGGTGTGTCTCTTCATGTTATTGTAAGCTTTGTTATGTGATTCATTTCCTGTCTATACTGCTGCATATTAAACAAATGAAGTGATAAAGATAGAATTCATGCTTGCCATGCTCTGCTTTCAAATTTGTTTAATTTCTATGTTTTCTGCTGTCTAAAGAGAATTCAAATCCATTGTTTGCTCTCTTTAGCCTTCTTATCTTTCCTCCTAATCATCCACTTCAGTTAAAGACATCAATACAGGCTCCTACCTTGCCCCAAAGACCCCCCTGCAGAAACTGTGTCAACTCCCCGCACCCTAAATTGCAGTTCCTCAATTTGCCACCAAAAAACCCAAAAAACCCCAAATCAACCTTTTTAATCAATTTACTAGCCTAATATCAGTGTTACCTTGTTGGTCATCTCATTCAATTGAAGATCTACCGAGATTGACCGGAGAGAGCCTTCTCCTGCCCCGTAGGGCTAGCTACGAGGCTGAATGGTTTGATGTAGCCTTGAGGTTTACCTTTCTCAGCCTGAGGTGAAATTTCAAGCGCTAACATACTGGCGACCATACTGGGGAGAACAAACTTGTTTGTGGGTTGATGTGTTTGTTTCATAAGTCTTAGATGGAGCCTGAAGTTACGCCAGGTAGCCTTCGAAAACGCTCTTGCTTTGCATCAGCGCAAGTAGATAAACGTTGCTTCAGTCAATCTCCGTGAGCTTGTGAATACAGCACTTCATCTGCAATTTACCCCAGTACATGTATCAAGTTCAGATCTAATTGTTGATGGTGGACGACGATCAGACACTTGAAAGGCTGAAATCATTCACTTGGCGACTCTAAATCAGTTTCAAAATCAGATCCAAAGACTCCACTGGAGGATGATCCCGACCAGCAGAAACATGAAAGGAGAATATGGCAAGATCAGGTACTCAAGTTGGAATTTCATCCAAGACATTTTGTTCTTTGTCATAAATTATTTCTTCTCTTTTCCCAAAAATGTCAAGAAGGCTTTGCAAAGTATACTATGCTTGAGAAAAGATCCCAGGCCGGCAGTTGATTCTTTCCCTTTGAAGATTGTGAATACCAAAGATTTGCATGCCTTTGAGCTTGATCAAGATCCTTTTTCCGAATTTTGTGATGGCTATCTTCAAGTTGATGAACCTCAAGTGACCAAAACTAATTCTATACCTGTTGTACATACCCCTACACCTTGTAAAATTCCAGATCGGTATAAACCTCTTGTTTTACCTTCTATTCTTCATGCTTTCCCCAAAAATTATGATCTATACTTGCCGAGGTTTGATGGTGAAAGTAAGAATGTCAACGCTGAGCAACATGTGCAGAATTTTGAGAATTTTCTTGATCTTTTTGAAGTTGATGATGAAGATGTTAGTATGAGGCTTTTTGCTCTTTCTTTGCAAGCTGAAGTGAAGAGTTGGTTCAAAGCCCTGCCTGATGCAAGCATCTCAGATTTCCAGCAGTTTGTCAAAGTTTTTCTCGACAGGTGGATGATCGGGCAAAACCTTTTCTTGATTGTAGAAGAGTATAACCAGCTGAAAAGATTGCCAGGGGAGACAGTACAACAGTTTTCGGCCAGATTTAACCAAGTTTACTATTCAATGCCAGTTGAGATAAGGCCTACTCCTAGATCTGCTCTCTTGCACTATCCGGGTGCCTTTGATCCGGAGATGGAGTTTCAGCTGAGAGAAAGGAATATTGCAACACTTCACGAGATGCAAAACAGTGCAGTAAATGTAGAGGCGCATCTGCTGATCCGAAGGGCAAGAATGAAGGAAGAAGAGATGAAAAGCATAGATCCGGAAAAATCAACATCTTTAGAGGTAAAGCTTGACATTTTGGTAAGTGCAGTAGAAGAGATGATGGACAAGATCACCGCAAGAAATGCTTATGATGTTCAAGATCAAGGCTCGCTGATTGAAGAAGAACAAGTTGCTGATCCAAAACATTTTGTTTCTTTTCCTAGTTGTCATAGATCTGATAATGATTGTTTTGTAGATCACCTTAGAGAAGAGAGATCTATTGATATGACCTGCATGCTTGATGATAGGTTTTATACCGATGATTTGCCTCGTTTTGATCAGTATGACGATGATTATGTTCTCCAAAAAGAAGCTAATCTTACAGACGAACCAGCAGCTAGTTTGTGGGAGGAAGAAGTTCATTTTCAGCAGCTTGAATACAATGTTCAACCATCACATATCAGCTATGACAGTGACGAGGAAAGTGCAGCAAATTTTGAAGTAAGTGAAGGATCTTTGCCTTTTTGCTTTGATTCGTTTCAGTTCATCAGAGATAACTACCATGCAATCAGAAATCAGTTTTCAACAAGTCTTGATTTAGACCATCTTGAGAGCAAAGAAAATTTTGTTCAAGACTGTTCATATTCAGATTTGCAACCCCCGAAAGCCATTGATTGTCAAGTTGCAGCTGAAGACTTGGAAGTGGACACACATGATTTAATGATTCAAGGTGACTCTGTACCATTTTGTTTTGAATCAATTCAGTTTTTGAAGGGTAGATTGCGTAGTAAATCATTTAATGTTGAGGATGAGACAGATAACAAAATTCTTGAGCAGCCTGTAGCATCAGATTTGCAGTCACCAAATGAAATTGAAGGGCAGATTATAGATGAAGGTGTGGCAGCCAAAATACATGATTTGATGATGCAGGAAGATTCTATACCCTTTTGTTTCGAAGCATTTCAGTTTATAAGGCAGAATTCTCAAGAACAAGATGAGCAGCATGTAGGCAATCATGTAATCACAATCGAACCAATAGAAATGGGATTGCAGCAGTCTTTTCAAGTTTTTCATGATCCAATAGCTCATGTTTTGGATGAGGTTTGCAGTCAAAGTCTTTCTCCATTAACTACATGTGAGCTTGAAACATGTGCTGATATGAATTTGATTCGACAGCCGGTTTCTTTCTCATTTTCAACAGAGGTCTCGTCACAAGGCTCAGATCAAAGTTTGCAGTCATGGTATGAGGAAAAGAGAAGTAATCCATTGGTTGAGCTAAGTCCCAATGTGCTTGAATTTCGAGATCCTTATGCAGTGTTTTTGGAGGCAGATAGAGAATTCATATCATTCAACGGATCTGTTTCTAAGTTGTCATGGGAGTTGCCTTTCAATAGTTCTCTTTTGTTGTTCATAAACAAGCACTTGTGGAGAATTCGAACAGCAGATGGGACACTTACTTGGTTACATTGGTTGTTTCATTTCACTTGACCAGGTGATGAATGAAACTGTTAGAGTAGGTTTTGATGAATAAGCTCCACTTTGAGCATCATTTTTAGTTGGTCGAGTGTGTTTAAGTATCGAGTCAGTTTTTAGTTGAGTCATGAGTCCTTTATGAGTCAATTTTTAGTCCTGTGGTTAAGTTAGTTTGTGTTAGTTTTCAGTCATGCATTTCAGCTTGAGTTTATGACTCCATTGCCCAATGATTGTAAGACACTGGTCTGCTCTCCCAGAGGTCTAAGGTTCTTGGAACCTCCAAGGAGCTACCATCCCCATTGGAGCCAATGTTAGTGTCAGTCTTTCCAGCCTTCCTACAGTGATCAAATATGCTCTTACAAAGTGGTCTCAGAGTGTCAAGGTCAAATTTTGTCATTTCAGTGAGTCTTCAAGCAAAATTTGGTCACTAGGCATTAGGCCTAGGGTTTGCCCAAATGTCAGTCCATGTCATCATTCAGCTGAGCCTATCATCATTCAGAGGGTTTTCATTATCATCTCAGTGTCTAATGAGTCATTGTACACCTTGTTCATGCTTCAGTTGTGCCTAGGCAAGGTCATTTCCCTCTCCTAGGGTTTTGGAGGTAATTTCTCTTGGGCGGCCAAATCACCGGCAAAACTTGTTTCCTGATGTTCATACACCTTCCCCTATCCTTAAAGTACCTTATCAAACACTTCCCATCCCTTAGATCCGCCAAATTCCTCATTTTTGCACAAACCCTAGTTTCTAGCTACAACCTGGCAATTTTCTAGGTTGGGCCTGTGTTTTTCCCTTTTGGACCCCTTCCCCTCACTCAATCTCTGAGATTTCACTTTCCCCTACTTCCTAACATCCCTCCCTACTTCCAAAAATTTCCCCAAGAATTTAGAAGCCCCCTATCCCCTTCATTTCGCTCCATTTCGACAAAATTCCTTGTTTCACACATCGGGACAAGTTTCACTCAAATGATGTTTCTGAGCAATCAAAGATGAATTTTTGAAAACTGAGAGAGGTTATTGTCCACAACATGCCAAGGAAGAAAAACCTCCTTCACTTTTTACACAGGTGTCATGGTTTGAGAGAAATGTCAAGAATTCCGTTGCCCCAGGAGAATCAAAGACACCTCTGAAGTGACCTTGGGAAAGTCAAGTTTTCTCCTAGCTGGGTTGGCCAAATGATTTTCTTGATGGGTAAAATGATAACTAGACACAAAGATCTTTCCAATGAGCTATCATGAGCTCAATTTGGGGTTGAGGAAGGCATTCAAAAGTTGACTGCAACAGAACTCTTCTTTCAGGCAGCCTCATTTGGCACTTTTTGACCAGTCTTGGGAGATTTGATTTTTGACAGGTCAAATCAACTCCAAATTGAAAAATTCCACTTGGGTTGAAAATTAGACTCAAAGACCTTTCCAACGAGCCATCCTGCGCCCAATTCCGACACCGGGAAGGCCTCCAAAAGCCTCCTGCAAAATCGCGACCCGTTGAGAGGTGCGCGACCCGTTGAGAACCCTTCTGCAGTTCAAATTTTGAACTGGCGCGACCCGTTGAGCTGTAAGCTACAAATTCACTTCAAACTCACTCAAATCTTCTTCAAATTTGCAAATTGGGTTGAGGTAGGCTCTCTAAAAATTGTTTTGTTGGTTGATGATGAATGATTGACCTCCATACTTATTTTAAAGCCTCCAAAGATGCAAGTGAAAAAATCATTCAGTGGCTGCTTGTTGATGTTTGAAATTTGCTAGGGTTTTATGTGGTTTCAAGAAACTTCCCTTTGCACATTGTTTTTCCCTTCCCTTATCACTTACATGTTCATTTGCCCCTATTTTCCCATGCCATGTTGAAAATAAAAGTGCAGGCCATCCCTTGTCCCTAGTCACCAAAAATCAAAAACCCTACCCCCTCCTAAAACAGCAAAACTGTAAACCCTAGCTGGCCTCACTATAAGCATATTGTAAACAAGAAAAGTTGATGAAATTGCAAAGGACATTGTGGACAAACTTCCCAAAACAATCCCCATGATTTTCCCTTTGTCCACACATGTATTTCCCTTATTTCCCTTATTTCCCATATCCCTGCTATGCAAAAAAAAAAAATCCCTGCATATATACATTCAGATCTTCATGAGATTATCAGGCAGAGAGAGGCGGAGAACCGCTTGTTGCAGCAGAAGCTTGACATGGCTCAATGGACTATCAACTATCTTGAGCAGCGCAACAAGCAATTAGAGATATGAGAAAGTCCTTGATGAGCTATGGAGGATTCGAGGAGACCGAATCTTGAAAAGAAGGAGGCCCGGTGACCTATTGCTTGCGGAACGAGAGTCATTGCTCATTCAGGAGAATGCCCACTTGGAGAGGCTGTTGGCTAAGGCCAACCAAGAGAAGAGGCTGCTGAGGAATATGAAAAACCACTATTGGGCTAGGATGCACGTTTGTAAAGCAAAGATGAAAATGTTCCAAAGGAGGTTGTCAGAGGCTCTTAGGCAGAGGAAGAGCACAAATCCACTTCGTATCTTGGCTGAGGCATCCCTTAAGGATCATAGCACTCACTAGCATCATCTACAGCACAAATCCCAAAAATTTTGGAGAATTTTGGGTAATTTTGGTATTTTTGGGAAATTTACAGGTTTTGGCTTCTCAACGGGTCTCACCCCCGGTGAGACCCTTTGTCATCGTAGCTCCGTTTTGCAAAAACTCAACATTTTTGGATTTTTCATGCAAAATTACATATGCCTATGGATGAACTTGAGTTTTCATGGAGTTTTGGGCCTCCAAAAGGTCAAAATACAGCCAAATTTTGACTTTCTGCCCCTTTTTTGAGCTGCAGAAGTAGTCTTGGGAGAATTGACTTTTGACTGGGCAAATGACCTCCAAATCCAAAACTTCTAGTTGGGTTGGAAATTAGACTCAGAGACCTTTTCAACGAGCTATCCTGCACCTCATTCTGACACCGGGAAGGCCTCCAAATAGGGCTCCAAAGTGTGCGACCCGTTGAGGAAGATGTGCGCGACCCGTTGAGGGAACTTTGCCAGATTTGACCAGTTCAGCTCAGAAATTGCAGTTTAGCTCCAGTTTGACTTTCTGAGGTCGATGGTGGTCCTCTTGACTGTACTTGTGGCACTTTTTGGATACTTTTACTCTTGTTTAACTCTTCTAGAAGATTCTTTCATGTAAAGGGTAAAAATTGAATATATGAACTGGTTTCCAAGTTTATAGAGGCAAGTTGTTTTGACTGCCTATTTTGTAGTGCTTAGTTTAGAAGTGGTTCAAACAGCTCCTAGGATAGTGAGCTCGACCCATGGAGGCAGGGAAAGAGGTTAGATCATCTATATTATGTACTTTCTTGCTCATTTTCATGGTTGGACTCTTGAGGGAGAAGCTATCATTGTATTATTTCACTTGTATCTCTGCAATTTGTGGCTAAGGAAGACCAGGGTTTTGCAAACATCTTTGGGATTCTTGTGGACTCATTGTGTTGATGGTGTGTCTCTTCATGTTATTGTAAGCTTTGTTATGTGATTCATTTCCTTTCTATACTGCTGCATATTAAACAAATGAAGTGATAAAGTTAGAATTCATGCTTGCCATGCTCTGCTTTCAAATTTGTTTAATTTCTATGTTTTCTGCTGTCTAAAGAGAATTCAAATCCATTGTTTGCTCTCTTTAGCCTTCTTATCTTTCCTCCTAATCATCCACTTCAGTTAAAGACATCAATACAGGCTCCTACCTTGCCCCAAAGACCCCCCTGCAGAAACTGTGTCAACTCCCCGCACCCTAAATTGCAGTTCCTCAATTTGCCACCAAAAAAACCAAAAAACCCCAAATCAACCTTTTTAATCAGTTTACTAGCCTAATATCAGTGTTACCTTGTTGGTCATCTCATTCAATTGAAGATCTACCGAGATTGACCGGAGAGAGCCTTCTCCTGCCCCGTAGGGCTAGCTACGAGGCTGAATGGTTTGATGTAGCCTTGAGGTTTACCTTTCTCAGCCTGAGGTGAAATTTCAAGCACTAACACCCAGAATAAACCTTCGCATGTCAGCAGTTTCTTCCAACACATGAAAAATAGGCTTTAGCATGTATGATTTCTTAATACATTCAATTAATGATGGCAATCTCCCAACGTCCTTCCTCCTCAATGTGACTGAAAAATGACTGAACATCTGATCAATATGGTCATGAGTGTGCCCAACAAGAAGGAAACCAACCTTTACCTTCTGAAAAATTCTCAATTCAACAAGCATGTTTAGAAATCCAAAAACAATCTAATTTTTATTTTCACAACAAGTGTTGTCCAATTGTAGATACAAAACTTCAGGAAGATTACCACACCAATGAGAAAGCACATCATGAATTATGGTTATTGTAAAATTTGCATCATTATGAATATTTGGAGTTGTAAAGTATACAACCGACCAAGTGAAACTGAATAAAAAATTTCTCCTGTAAATTTTTGGGTGTGCGAACAAAATGTGGTAGAAGTGTTTTCTTCTGGTTCATACCATTAATTATCAAACCCAAATATTTATCTGGATTATCATAACACTTCTTTCGATGGATGTACATCTTTTTCCTTTCACTTGTTTGTTGTTCGTGATGCACTTGAAGCACTTTGACAATGAAATCTACACATAACATAAAAGAAAGCCATTAATAAATATGTTTTCATAGCTCAAGACTATACAATTTTAAAAAATAATGTTACAAATGCTTACCTCTTTCTGCGCCTTGACATTTATCCCTTTTTTATTTAAGATAAGCACATGTATTGCAAACCCCCATCCTTGTATTCTTAGGAATACAGACATTGTTGAATTCTTTCTTCCATATCTTCACAAAATATTGATATGTAATAAATCGACCATTTCCTTCAACACCTTTTGCATATTCTTTGTATAAGTTGTAGTTTTATCGTCTTGAGAAATTATCTAGAATATGTATCATGTATCTATTTGGCATACACTCTCCATGCTTTGAAAATAAGTATTACATCCATGACATTGCAGTATTTGATAATGGCCCAAACTCTTGTTTATGATGTACTTCTGAATAAAATGTGGGATCATTTTCCAATTTTTCTTGGATTCTTGATAGACAAAAATTACTAATTGAATGCAACAATTTGAAAGCCTTTCTACAGATAAATAAAGACCCAATATGATAATCATAACCTGATAATGTAGATTGCATGCACCCGACTAAATATGAATTTTGCATGCTTTTATTCATTGACAACTATCTCTTCCTTTTCTCCAATGCAAACTTGAAATCCATATGTTTCAAGCAATCCTTTTGATAACATTCACTTGAAATGAGAGAAATGTTAGAACTTCTTATGAGATATTCTACTCTACCCATTGTATAACTAGAACATCTTGGATTGATACGAAAAGGTCTGCTCCTACTCGATACAATATTTGTTGGCAACATCTCCATATTTTGAATCATCATCATCTGTATAAGCATTTTCATCATCATTAGGAGGAATATATCCTCGATATGATAATTTTGAACATAGTTAGGAAATTCATCACCATCATTGTTCGAAAAATATTCATTACCATCGTTAGTTACAGGAAATTTTTCACTACCATCATCTCTGCTTTTGAAATACTGACTTGGAGGATATTCTTCATCATGTTCATCTTTCCCTTCATTAGTGCTACCCTCATAGTCCTTAGAATTAGGACTAAATGGAAAATTTTACTCTATGTTTATTAGATATTATTCATCATGTCCATTGTCAGTGCTGCTCTCATAGTTCTTAGGATTAGGACTACGCGGAAAGTGTGATTCTTTATTTACTGGAAATTCTTCATCCTGCCTTTCATCACTGCTACTCTCATAGTCCTTAGAATTAGGACTAAGTGGAAAATGTGACTCTATTTACTGGAAATTCTTCATCCTACCCTTCGTCACTATTTCTCTCATAGTGCTTAGGATTGGGACTGAGTGGAAAAAGTGACTCTATTTACTGGAAATTCATCATCCTGCCCTTCATCACTACTACTCTCATAGTCCTTAAGATTAAGACTAAGTGGAAAATGTGACTCTTGATTTATTGGAAATTCTTCATCCTGGGCTTCATCGTTGTTGCTCTCATAGTCCATAGGATTAGGACTAAATAGAAATTGTGACTCTCGATTTATTGGAAATTCTTCATCCTGACCTTCATCACTACTACTCTCATAGTCCATAGTATTAGGAATAAGTGTAAATCATGACTCTCTATTTATTTGGAATTCTTCATCCTGCCCTTCGTTAGTGTTGCTCTCATAGTCCTTAAGATTAGAACTAAGTGGAATATTTGACTCTCTTTTCATAGTGAAATAATTTTTGTTATATTCATCAACATGAATAGAGTTGTTATGCGACGAAGATGTTGATGCTTCACAAAGCGAAACTTCGCTATCAAAAGAATCCATGGATTTCAAACAGAAGAGGTTTAATGATACAAATGAACTCTCTCCTAATGATAATATATAGCTTAAAGAATGGAAATTTCCCTCCAAATTTTTCTTCTACAATTTATTGAAAATTTTCTACTAAAATTTTATCTTGAAATTAATCTTTTAAACTAAAAGTTTAAACTAATTCTTTTACCTAAATTATGTAGAAATTTTGAATAATATAACACTTATTCACAGAGATTATCCTGATTATACACTATTTTCAGAATGCATGCATAATACATAACCTCCTCTACCATTGATAATCAATTTGCGAAATTAAAAACAATCGCATGCGCACATTGAAACATCAACACATATCAACACAGTATGTAATGGGGAAAGCATACAGCTGAAAACCCCCAACTATCTGTATATTATAATGATAGAGAACATGTAACAATACATAGTACAATACTCCTCACAAGTACTCAGTACTATCTCCACGTGCTACACATAAATTAGCTCAGATCTGAACAAGTCACGGGTTCAAATCTCCTCCACTGTTTGCCTACCTCTACTACGCAATCCAAGTTGAGAATAGATCCAATCCAAGTTCGAATTCCCTTGGCTTGTACTGCGCAATCCTCATTGGCAATCTCAATCAATGATTGTTCAAATCTCATGCACAGCTATAGTCACAACTGGGAGTAGTCTCACCCTTTCACCCACCTCTAACACTTGTCTCCACTGAACTGTCCATCCACTGAGTTAACTGATGTATTCTTTAGTTGATTTATGAGTTAATAATTAGTGAATTAATTAATAATTAATTCACATCACTCATCACTAGTGTATTTGGTAGTTAGACTAAATACAACTAGTTCAACGAAGTCAAACTGAACACAACTCCATCAACTCCTCAATCAACTCCACCAAACTCAATCACTTGAGTTCTAACTGAAGTCCATCATGCAATAGCTCAACTAACCCATGGGAAAAGCGTATTTCCTTCTGGCAGTTGCATGTGCCACATCCGTAGCTCGAACTGAAGTGCTGCAAGAGGATAAGATAATGTTTATAGTCCAAATATTACTAAGAGCTAATAATATTCGACTGTTCTATTTTTTACTGGCAGTCTAAAAATAGACTCCGCCCATATGTCTAAAAATAGAGGTCCATCTATTTTTACCAACATGACCAATCATCCATAAATAGCATCCTGCAACTCATATACCATGATCCATATGTCTAAAAATAGACTTTGCGCCAAAAATAGCCTACAGGCCCACTTAGTGAAGGCGACTTCTTTTCACTAAGCTCCATCATCTTGTTGCATTTTCAACACTCCCTCTCAACAAGATATGGATTATCTGCAACCCCTATCCTGCCTCTGTGGTATTCGAATTTGCTCCTGGTGAGCGCCTTCGTCAAGATATCAGCATCCTGATCCTCCGTGGGAATATATGAAAGTAACATGATTCTCCGCTGCACACAATCTCTGATATGATGGTACCTGATGTCGATGTGCTTGGATATATCATGAAATACTGGATTAGCCGAGAGTTTAATGCAACTCTGGTTATCACAATAAATCACAGTAGGCTCCAAGTGTGACCCGAACAACCCGACCAAGATCTTCCTCACCCACGTAGCCTCGCATGCAGCCAAACTTGCTGCCATATACTCGGCCTCTGCTGAACTGAGTGCCACAGATCTCTGCTTCCTACTGTACCAAGAAACTGTTGTCGACCCGATACTGAAGATCCCTCCAGATGTGCTCTTTCTGCCCGTTGGGCTCCCTGCTTAATCTGCATCCGTGAAGCCACATATCTTCACCTCATCCTCCTGTCTGTACCACAATCCATATCCCGATGTGCCTCTGAGATAACACAATACATGCTTGCCTGCCTTCCAGAAGAGCTTGGTTGGCTTAACCATAGCTTTTGAAAGTTGGTTAACAGCATAGCATATATCGGGTCATGTATTGACCAGATACATAAGTGACCCCACCAACTATCGATAAACAGTGGCATCCACTACCTCCACTGAAGTAGCATCCTCCTTCCTCCAACCTCCAGGAAGAGGAGTATCAACAGGCTTGCAGCCATGCATGTTGAACTTCTCCAGTATCTCCCGGGCATACTTACCCTGAGAAACAAATAGTCCATCACTGCGCTGCCAAATTTCCAATCCCAGGAAATAATGAAGGAGGCCCAAGTCCTTCATCTCAAACTCTCTAGCAAGATCCTCCTTGCATGAAAGTATCAACAGCTCATCTCTCGTCAAAATCAAATCATCTACATAAAGTACAATGATCAGCAACTTACCATCCACCACAATCTGGTATAGGTTAGGATCCACCTCACTCTTGGAGAATCCAAGTCCGATGAAATAATTGTCTATCCGTGTGTACCAAGCACGAGGTGCTTGTTTCAACCCATATAGCGCTCTCTTGAGCCTGCACACATGCGACTCGCTGCTGAATATCTCGAAACCTTCGGGCTGCTCTATGTACACCTCCTCCTCAATGACTCCATTGAGGAACGCAGTCTTCACATCCATCTAATGGATGTACCACCCCATCTGCGTTGAGAGAGCAAGAATCATCCGTATGGAAGAATACCTTGCGACAGGTGCAAAGGTCTCCTCATAATCGATCCCCTCTATCTGTGAGAAGCCTCGGGCAACAAATATTGCCTTGTACTTCTCCACACTCCCGTCAGCTGCCTGCTTCACATTGTAGATCCATCTCGAACCCACCACTAATTTCCCCTCCGGTCTTGGGACAATCTCCCATGCACTGTTTCTGAAAATCGAATCATACTCTTCCACCATGGCATCTACCCATGCAGGATCCTCCACAGCTTCCTCGAAAGAGGATGGCTCAGTCACGACACATTTGCTCACAAGAGCCATGTATCCAGTGTACCGATCAGGTGACTGTCTCTGTCTGCACTGTGTTGTAGGTGGTCCTACAACCTTCTCTACATCTTGAGCCAGTCGCTCAGCTTCTGTAGTGTGCTTTCGCCCTCTGATGGTTGGCGCTGCATGAGTGGTCTCTTCCACTCCATGAACTTCATCTTGTGGCTGATCCACATCCTGAAGCTATCTCCACATGCTACACACAAACTAGCTTAGATCTAAACAAGTCACGGGTTCAAATATCCTCCACTGTTTGCCTACCTCTACTGTGCAATCCAAGTTGAGAATAGATCCAATCCAAGTTCGGATTCCCTTGGCTTGTACTGCGCAATCCTCATTGGCAATCTCAATCAATGATTGTTCAAATCTCATGCACAGCTATAGTCACAATTGATAGTAGTCTCACCCTTTCACCCACCTCTAACACTTGTCTCCACTGAACTATCCATGCACTGAGTTAACTGATGTATTCTTTAGTTGATTTATGAGTTAATAATTAGTGAATTAATTAATAATTAATTCACATCACTCATCACTAGTGTATTTGGCAGTTAGACTAAATACAACTAGTTCAACTAAGTCAAACTGAACACAACTCCATCAACTCCTCAATCAACTCCACCAAACTCAATCACTTGAGTTCTAACTGAAGTCCATCATGCAATAGCTCAACTAACCCATGGGAAACGTATTTCCTTCTGGCAGTTGCATGTGCCACATCAGTAGCTCGAACTGAAGTGCTGCAAGAGGATAAGATAATGTTTATAGTCCAAATATTATTAAGAGCTAATAATATTCGACTGTTCTATTTTTGACTAGCAGTCTAAAATAGACTCCACCCATATGTCTAAAAATAGAGGTCCATCTATTTTTACCAACATGACCAATCATCCATAAATAGCATCCTGCAACTCATAGACCATGATCCATATGTCTAAAAATAGACTTTGCGCCAAAAATAGCCTGCGGGCCCACTTAGTGAAGGCGACTTCTTTTCACTAACCTCCATCATCTTGTTGCATTTTCAACAAATTAATCTTTTACTTAAACTATATAGCATTTACTAGACAATTGATTTTTTTAAAATTTTTATTATATCTTTATCCCACATGTAACATAAATTACTATATCGCCATAACACGATTTATATATTAAGTTTTTATAAATAAAAAAATTAATACCACATTCAAGAAGTGATAAAACAATTCCATAATTTCCGTTATATAATAAATTTCATTATCACTATTCCTCACATCACATCAAGACTTCTTGAGGTTTCGTTAAAAGACTTGGAGTGATTTTGTGGAGCAGCTACATTGTCATCGACAACACATTCAATGGGAGATTATCGCATTTGAAAGGTTAGTTTCCCTTTTACTAAGTGCAGGTCTTAAATCCACATAGGTTTACTAGTAGTTATGTGTCAGTTGGGTTATTATGTTCACGCATGATACCATACAAAAACACATTCCATTAAAAAAAATTAACATTTAATTAACGAAATATAGATTCCTTTTAAAAATTAAAAATTCACATGAGTCAGACTTACCTGACAGCCCCCTCGCAAGAAGGGGGCACTATGTCACCGGTGGGCCTGGTCGTAGGCATGCTCGCCCGTGGCATAGGGCATGTGCCTGTGGGTGGGTGCGCCCAGTCGTGGGCATGCCCACGCTCAGCACAGCGAGCGTGTTGCACGCCTGTTGTGCTGCATGCGGGCTCCTATGCCTGTGGGCGTTCCCGCCCGGGGCAGAGCGGCCCCCTGGCCTGCCGGAGGTCGATTCCGACAGGCCATGGAGTCGCTTTGACCAGTGGGCGCGCCCGCCTAAGGCATAGCGGCCCCCTAGCAAGCAAGGGACCAGTTCTAAGAATCGTCCCCTGCCTCCCAGGGGGGAAATTCTGAGAAAATCGACCCCCTACAGTTCAAGGAGTTGATTCTCAAAATCAACCCTTGGCCTACCAAAAGACCGAGGACAAATGAAAAAATATTAATAATAATAATAATAAAATCTATGAACCTAATAGCCCACTTGTCATGGGGGTCGATGTGCATGTTTCTAGTCTTCTTTCATTTTTTAATTTTGTTTTATTTTCTTTTTTTACTTAAGATATTGGTTTTTTTGTAATTTACTGATATATATATATATATATATATATATATATATATATATATATATATATATATATTGCAGGAAAATGGCATCAAGAAAGATTTCTGTGAATCTTTCTGGACCAAATAGAGCTAAAGCTGGAGGTGGATCCTCAAAAATATTGTTGAACAAACCTGACCTGACCTAATAACTCCAAATCTAGCAAGTGCCTATAAGGAGAAGAAGTTGATCTCTTATTGGAATAAATCAGAAGAAGTGAAGTGCACAAAACTTGCATGGTTTGTGAAAGATAGAGAAGGCGAACAAGATCTGCAGATATCTATATGTTGATATCCTTAACAATAGTGGAAGTTATGAGGTTTTGGGAAAGTACTAGACATGTGCTTGATACTGAATACTGAAGTTGTTTATGTACTTACAAAACTGCAAGTCACATGACAAGATTAGATATCAGTTTGCATTGTCAATGTATGACATGGCAGATGATTCTACAAAGATGTGTAAACAAATCATAAACGAATTTGAATATTGCTATTTATATTTATGTGTTTTGTGTTATTGTAATTATATCATTATATCTTTTATAACTTAGTTTTTATTGACATATGATATTTTGTTTGACATAATTTTATTGAAAGTCTTTCAATTATGTTGGGATGAATTTATTTTATAAAGCTAGATATTATGAATGTTGTCAGCAGCTTCTACTCAGGGTGAGAAGGAAAACAAGCAAAAACAAGTACTTCATGATGCTACAAGACTACATCCAAGGGATCAACAAAGAATGCCTATAGTGGATAAATCTAGCAAAGCTAGACATGTTACTTTTGAAGATGAGGAAGTTGAAATTGAAGCTTAAGCTGAAGAATATGTTTCCATTACCGAGGATGAGGTTAGAATTGATGGTAGAAAGGAGAAGAGCCATAAAATACCAAAAGAAAAAATGCCCAATAATGTATTTGTTCTAGTTGATGATGAGGATGCTACTTATGTAGAATAAAATATGATAATCGAGAGGGGAAGAAATTAAAATTTGATCATTCTCAAAAATGCATGGCTAACAGTAAATATCCTAGTGAAAACTCAAAAGGAAGCATGGAAATCATAACACCAAGAGTTGATTTAGAGGATGGCATTATTAAAACAAAACAAAATGCCATTCGACATCACTTGACAAAGATAAAATTAATTGAGGGTGGCCGTGCATTTCAACTTAATGTTAGCCAAATCTATAAGCCAAATGAAGGATAATTTAAATATCAAATTATAAAGCCACATCACCTACATGTTCACAACTTGAATACATTGATGATGTTGAGATTGCAACAAGATGATGGAGCTTAGTGAAAAGAGTCGCCTTCACTAAGTGGACCCGTAGGAAAATTATGGCGCAAGTTCTATTTTTAGATCCCAGCAGGGATGATCACAGCAGGAGTGACCACAGCAGGGATGATCACAGCAGGAGTGACCACAGCAGGAGTGATCAAAGTCTATTTTTAGACTGGCTGTCCAAAATAAAAAAAGTCAAATATTATTGTCTCATAATAATATTTGGACTATAAACTTGATCTTATTCTCTTGGAGCACTTCAGTTTGAGCTATAGATGTGGCCCATGCAGCTATCAGAAGGAAGTACGCTTTTCTTATGATTCAGTTGAGTTGTTGCATGCATGACTTCAGTTAGAACTCAATCAGTTGAGTTTGGTGGAGTTGATTGTGGAGTTGATGGAGTTGTGTTCAGTTTGACTTAGTTAAACTAGTTGTAATTAGTCTAACTGCAAATAGACTAATGATGAGTTGTTAAACTAATTATTAACTCATAATAAAACTATAGAATACATCAATTAACTCAGTTGCATGTCAGTGCATGTTCAGTTCAACAGGGACAGGTGTTAGAGGATCAGATTGTTATCAGTTGTGACTATAGTTGTGCATGAGGATTTGCACAATCAAGGGATTGAGTATGCCAATGAGTTTGCTCATGTATTTTCCCAGTATTATAGCCTCTGCTCACGTCTTACACAGTGTGAGTGATTCTTTGGAGGTGAAATACGAGTTTGGTAAACCATTCTCATTCATTCTTGAGCAGGTATTGAGCAGTGGAGGCAGGCAAGCAGTGGAATAGATTTGGAGATCAGATCTTAGCTATATTGTGTGTAACAGGTGGAGCTGGTACTGGATTGCTTGTGATAAGCATTGTACTTTGTAATGTTACATGGTCCCAATCATTAATATACAGATAGTTGGGGTTTTTAGCAAGATGTTTTCCCCGAGTTACATATTGTGTTAATGTGTGAATGCTCTTGATGTTTTATTGTTATTGATGCTGCTATATTGATTATCAACGTAGAGGAGCTTATGTATTGTGTATGCATTCCGCAATAGTACATGATCAGGATAATCTCCATTGAATATGTGTTAAATTATTCAAAATTTCTACAGATGAGGTACAATCCATATGCTCATGTGGTTGATTATGTGCTTCTTGTTGGTACAATTCAAGTTCCCAACAAAGAAGCATTTGATAAGTCAAAATGTTTTGAATACAAATATTATGTACTTGGGGACAATCATTCCGTAGAAGCTCAAAGGTAATTGATGGAGGAATATCCCAATAACCCATGTTTTGAAACAATCAAATGTATCATTTGTGTTGGTTTATCATATATAAAAGCAAAGTTATTGGCACGAGATCATAATATAGATAATGAGTATAATATGTATACGATTTTCATCCAAAGGGTTAGATTTATTTATAATGAATTTAGAGTAAAATGTGGTGGGGATAAGATAAAGGTTAGTCTAGCGTTTCAGAAGAAATTTTGTATGGAAATAGGTTATCAAATTGAGGAAAAATTCAATTCAAAAGGCAAAAAAGTAAATTTTGATATATTCAGATATATGAATAATATTTTCCAGTTGGAATTTAGAACTGGAGAGATATGTGTATTGATTAATTAGATTTTTAGCATGTGGGAGAACATTGACATTAAAAACTAGAAGGTCAAAAAGTCTAAACCATTGATATGTAGCAGCAGTAAATCAAGTCCTAAAATGAAGCTCCTTCCAGAAGATATGAGTATCACACCTTGGAGAGAATTGCAAGGATTGAAGGATGAAAAGATTGTCAAAATAATATTATCTCGTGTGAAGTCACGGGAATTATCATTGGACGAAATGTGTGAGAAATTTCAAAAGTAAGTTTGTTGAATTATTTTTACTTATTTATAGATTATAATTTTCTTTTAAATATAACATATTGTTGTTGGTAGTATTTGTTATACATATCATTATATTAACTTTTTTACTTTATCTATTCAGTCACAAGGTTTACATGAGAATACAAGAACAAATGGTTAAATTGTTGAATGAAGATAGTTGGGATGATGTTGTACGCAACTACCCAGATTCAAGTTCTACATCAACACTAAAATATTTTTATCTTGCATTTAAAAAGGTATGTTGATTTATACATTCATTTTTATTCATCTGTATACTATTTTTATTTTATAACTTATACATATATTTGTTTATTTCATTAAAGATGAAGAAGGATGCAAATGGAGCACTAGATAGTTTTAGAAGCTTTATTGAAAAAATTAAGATGGAAAGACTGAGAAAGAAACGTCTTAGTAATGTTGAACTTGATCCTAGTCTTACTCATTTCATTTGGAATGGGCTTGAGACTATCCAATATCAAATAATACAAGGTGATTGTGAAGACATTGCTAAACTCATACCTAAAAGGGATTATTCCCTAGTTATTGCAGATATTCCTCATGGTTTCAATATCCCAAACATTGACTATGATAGTGACCCTTATACTTATCAAGCTCTTAGTAAAGTGGTTGCAGGATTTGTAGAAGTCACAACATCACCATTATGGAGATTTGTGACATTTCATTCAGACACACAATTTGCAATGTTATTGACAAGCTTCAAGGGAAAAGCAAACTCAAGGATGTAGCTTACATGGTAAGACATTGAAATTGTATGTTTGATTAATGTTAAAAAAATAATTTATGTACAAGTTAATTGAACTTTTAATATTTCATGTTACAGGAAAAAGTCAAATCTTATTAATCGTGGAGTCAACCAATTATAATTGATTGTGAGTTCATGCATGTTGAAAGTTGGACAAAAGATGATAGTTATAATGTTATGCTTCTTAATCGAGTAGATGGAAAGAGTCATAGCCAAGTACTGGTTTATGATGTTGTTGTAAAAAAACTAACATATGAAGATAAAGAAGCAAAAAGATAGATAGTTAACATTTATCAAAAACCACAGTGATTGATTAACTATCTTATAGACTTATGTTTAAATGAAGGAAATTGGGTTCTAGATTTATTCTCAAACTCAGGTAAGTTTTATTATATAAAATGAATTTCAATATCTTCTTTCTTAATTTATATGTGATTATACTCATTTACTTCATTATTTCTTTTGTATATGATAATTAGGTACAACGCTAGCATGTTGCCTACAAAAATGAATAAATTGCATTGCCATTGAAAAAGACCCAATGCAGTGCAAATTTATTCAACAAAGAATTAATGTTCTTCAATTTCTTCCAGATGCAATGCAAGAAGTTGGTTTAAGGAAAGGGGATTTTAATGAATCATGTGTGGCAAAAAAGGCAAAGAAACCTCAACCACCATTAGATGGAATGATTGGAAAGACATACATTGGGAGATTCGCAGACATCAAAGATCCATCAGAAGAGGAAAATGAGAAAACTGAAGCATAAAATATTGTGGAAGAAGACAACGATGAAACTCTAGAAGATGAAGAGTATGTATTACGTGATATTATTGATTAAATTTAAGTTATGCTTGGAAATCAAGCTCATTTTTTATAACTATTAATTAGTTATACTTGTAATGTTTTGACTTTCACATTTTATGAGAATAATAAGTATTCAGTTAATGTTGTTATATGTTCAATATTTGTATTATGTGACTTTCGCTTTAATTTTTATGTGAATCATTATTTTTTGAAAAAAAATGTGATTATTATTATTTTTTGACATGAAAATCATTAAAAAAAAAAAACTATTATTTAACCATTATTTGTTAAATTTTTCGTATAAAAATTGTGATTTTCACATGTCATTCTTAGCAAAAAAATCTCAAAATGTGTAATTTTTTTGTCATATTTATGTTCAAAATATGTATTTTTATGTCAATTGTTAAAAATAATTTTTTTAGAGACAATTATTTTATGTGCATTGAAAAATTAATTAACGATATATAAATATATACAAGACCGAAACTTTAAAATATCGACTTTTTTTTAACTATGCAAAAAAAAAAAAGATATCACTATAAACAAACAAACAAAAATTTAAATCAAAAACAAAAACAAAATATGAAGAAGATGACTACTTCAAAAATTGTTAAATTTAGAAAATAATTATTCACGTTTAACACATTAGAAAATTTAAAATCAGAAAATAAGTCTTCTAAAAAAAGTGTTTGACGTTGCATCAGCACTTTTTAAAATCAACATAAAAATTACTAACATTTTAAAAATAATGTACATAAAAAATTTGAAGTGTCAAAAACTATATATATATATATATATATATATATATATGAATCAGCGCCTTTCCAAATCGGTTGATTTTTGTGTTACCTAAAAAAAATGGGTAATTGTATTAGTTCTTGCTTCAAAGTTTACATTGCTTTATGTGTAGTTGTTATTATAAATACCACAATGAGCTATGTTATAAATCTCTAATAAGCGGTATGGTTTTCATGTTGTCATGTTTTACATGATGGTTTTGCTTTTGAGCAGGATGTTATTGTAAATACTACAATGAGTTGGGTTATAAAGCTCCATAAGCAATATGTTTTTTCTCTTCAGCACTTTTGTTGGGTCTAGGTGTGGTTTAACACCGAGGACGGTGTTCCCCTAAGGGGGAGGGGTCTGTAACAGCCCCAGGTTAAAATTTTATGTAATAAAAGTTAATAAAGGTAAAATAAGACCACGGGCAAGGGACACTTATTCCAAGCTGAATGTTGGGCAAAATATCCTAGTGGGCATCACTTATTGTGTTTTATAACAAAGAGAAATTGACAAAGGTGATGGCTAAGGCTTTGAAAATGCAAAGTGGCATTAATTGACATCTTATTTATGAAAATAATGGAAATTAGGAGAAAAGGAAGGTGAAAGGTCACAGGTTGCATGTGAGGAAGAAAATTAAGGAAAATAATAGAAAATTGAAGAAATTAGAGGCCTCATCAATAAAAATACCTCAGAGCATCAGTTGGTAGCTTTTGGTAAGCTTATTGTCAGTTAGTGTTAGAATTTGTCCCAAGAGGAAAAAGACAATAAGCAAGCAAGGAAATGAAAGGAAAAGCAAGGAAAGGAAAGGAAAAAGCAAAGAAGGACAAGGAAAGCAAAGGAAGGCAAGGATAAAGTAGCTTCAGCGGGAATACTTGCAGGTAACATATTGCATGTGTGATTTCCTACCTGGTTTTGACATACATGTTATGTGCATGTTGGTATATGGTTCATTTGTTGTCATTGGCATGGATTTTGTTGGGATTCGACAGTGGATTTTACCCTAGCTTTTCCATTTTTGGATAGCCATGTTGTGATGGGATTGTTCTCGGTTTGAACTTTGGATTGCTAGATGGTTTTGGAATCCAGGGTGAGGTGATCTCAGGAAGATTCCCAAATGCCTAGGAATCCCCTGACTGGTAATGGCGGGATACACGGTAAAGCCTAAGGGTGGAGACAAGAAAATTCCTCAATGATGGTTTAGAAATTTTGAGGCATCCAAGCTCATTTTGGTTCTGCAATCTCGACATCGGTTTAGGTGAGATCACATGATGGTGAGGGTGAAGGTGGTTTAACCTCTGGATTCCCTTAGTTTTTTATGGATTGGTTTATCCCATGAGATCCCACATTCATGCTTGGAATATGGCACAAGAGTGATTGGCTAAAAGAAAGATCTGGTTCAACCAATCATTAATACGCATGGGCCACCGGACAAGCAGGTGGCTAATCCGTATGGCAACCTGCGCCTTCGCCTGTGGGGAATTATGGCAAGTTCTGGCCCTTTGGCTGGCGCCATTAATCAATTTGGAAACTCGAGAAATTCTATGCAAATTCAGAAATATGGAACAGAGCCCCCGGCATTCCCCTATTCGGCCTCTCAATTGCTCTTGCCATCCCTCTGCAGTAGAGCCGAGCCTTCGCACTGCCATAGGAAGACGTTGCAGACTCCTCTGTTGCGTTGACCTGGGCAATGGTCACCATTTTTCTCAGTCCTTTCTCTACCACCTGCGTTTTGAGGTCTCGGCCCCTTCCTCTGGTCTGGATTTCAACTCCCCTGCTCCCCATAACATCCCCTCTGCTGCTCTTGGCCCGCCTCCTGACCCTGCAATTCACCATTCGTTGCAGCTTTCTAGACGCAGAATCATGTGCCGTCGACATAGAATGAGGAGCAGGCGAGGTGGTAGTCGGGGTGGCACCACTCGCCCTTCATCCCTGCCCCCTTCTGTCTCCACTTCCCCATCTACCTCCCCTCCCCCCAGCCCCTCTAATTCCCGCTTCCTTGGCAGAAACCCGGACACCCGCAACGGCCGTGGCAGATTGGGCACCAGCGAGGTTCGACGTTCAGGGGGACTCGCCCAGCACTCTGCTACCACTGGCTCCTCCCAGCAAGCGCAATTCCAGTTTCGCTGCTCCATGGACAAGCCGCTCATAATAGCCACCGTCACGGTGGATTTCAGAGAGGTCTCTGCCTCCTGTCCCAAACCAAAGCTCAACCAGGATTCTCCTCAGACCGGCATCTCTCAAGGGGAGCCGAGCTCCAGCCACCCACCGAGAGACATGGACAACCCATCCAGCAGCCAACAGAAGACTCTGGGAGGCGAAGCCACCCGCAAGGACAAAGGAATTCAAATGGAGGACACTGCAGGTGGCGGGCATGCAGAGAATACTGATTCAGAAGAATATGGTTGGTGTTCGATTGTGGAGGAAGAGCCAACAGAAGCCACCTTGCAGCTGCATGCCAGGTCACGTGTCTGGTCCTGAGTCCGGTTCTGCCTTTTTACGTTTCCAGCTCAATTTTGAATTTTGGTTCATGTCGGATCAATTTTTGAATTTTGTTTCCAGCTCGGGTCACAAACATTGGTTCTCATGAGCTGACTTTTGTGGAGAATTTTGAGCTAAACTGTGGATTTCACTACGGATGTATTACTGAAATTTACAGTCTTTTGGTAACAATTTTTGAATTTTGGAACTGTAACCCCTGCGAGGGTAAAATGAACTTTCCTAATCTCATTCTCAGACTGGTTTCCCCAACTGGGGCAGTCGCAATTTCCTGGCTTGATGTTCAAAATGGTCATATAACTGACCCAGTACCGCTGAGGCCGAAGCCTCTTTGTATATTATGTCTTTACTAATAGATCAGTTTTACTTAGAAAAAAAAAAATATATGGTCAAGTGGAATGTGGAAGTCCTGAACCTGGTTGGTAATTGCCTATGTTTAATAAAAGCTAAGTTTCTCTGTCTTTTGGTAAGGAAATGTACTGGTTATTATGTGGCTTTAACGGTTTTTCTCTTATGGTTATTTATTTGGTTATATGTTGGTTATAAGCATGGTTGTATGACTAATATTAGTCATGGCTCTATTCAAGTTTTTACTCATAACTCAATAAATAATGAATGCAATACCTAATTGATGTTATGACAGCTAAAGTGAGAAGGTAGAGACCCTTCTTGTTAAACCTTAGATAAGTTTTCAGTCCCTTATGTTCAAACTTGCATTCATGACTTGTAGGTTGCATATATACTAGGTGTTTGACAGAATGTCAATCTCGGTTGGGGATGGTCAAGTCAAGTCCTGGTTCCATTTTTTGGTTTACAAGCATTGTCTTCATGTCTTTTATGATCTTTGTAAGTTTCATGGATTTCTGGGGAGAGGCTTGGCCCCAACCCTAGAAAGTAGCCTTAAATCTCGCATTCTTTGGCACAACACTGGCAGAAAAATACCACAGTTGCACTGATGTGGGCCTATGGGAGTGACTGGGAACCCATAGTCACATGGAGGCCTTGGAAAGGGAGCGACGAGGGCTCTAGGTGAGGGAAAGGGTGAGTTGTCTCAGGGGTTGGACACCTAGAGGGGTTGGGTTACTCATGTAGGTCATGTGACACCTAAGGGAAGTCAGTAAAATTTTGTTATGTCGACTCCATTTCCTTAAGGTCATCTAGGAGGTTGAGTCATATCATAGTAACCCCTGACCTCATGTTTACCCCGGGTAATCTGATGAAAGTGAGAAGATGTGAGAGTAGGCGACGTTACATTATGGACCATCACATGAGTAGTCACCACAATATTTTTCTAGGCATAAATGGGATAGAGCATCAACTGAGTCTTGAGCATCAACTTGAGCACGCCTTTCTATGCATGTTGTTGAGATTGATCGTGGATTGAGGAGAGTATCAGATGAATTAGGAGAGGACAATCATTCATTACATCATCATCATGGTATATATATGTTTATGTGCTAACGTAAATGATATTCATAGAATCATATGTACATACATATTGAATTTATTTTTGTCAATTTATCTTTATTATCCATGCCGTAGAAGAGGATATTGCATTGAGTTTATGGTCAAACTCATATTATTTTGGGTTTGACTAAATTTTTTATCGAAATTCCATAGTTTAACTTTAAATATTAAAATTTATTATTTTTTGACATTATTTTAATTTATTCTTCTGTAATTTGATTGGCTATGAAAATGAACATGTTATTGCTCACTTCATGGATTAATGAGCCAAAAGTACACGTCTCATCACAAAATATGGTCCATTAAACTTATTTGGCCTCTTTTTTTTATAATTAACCATTTAAAAAATCTATTGACACAAATTCCAATTACATAAGTCAAAATTTTAATTATAAAATATCTAAATTTATATAAAATTTAAATATTAAATACAAGTAAAACCTAATAACATCTCACAATGAGTTCTTGAAGAAACCTTGATTGCTCGACACTGTGGACCCATTCCTTCATTTCCAGCGTTGTAACATCTATTTCTGCAAAAAGAAAAATGGCCTCTGCAACTCCCACATGCAAAACCTCCTTTTGTGTGACCGGAGCAACAGGGTTTGTGGCCTCCTCGCTGGTCAAGCTCTTACTGCAACGGGCTCACACTGTCCACGCTACTGTGCATGACCCAGGGAACGTAGCGAAGGTGCGGCATCTCCTGGACATTCCGGGCGCTGGGGAGAGGCTCAAAATCTTCAGTGCGGATCTGGTGGAAGAAGGCAGTTTCGATGCTGCCATAGACCGTTGTGATGGCGTTTTCCATGTGGCCAGTCCCGTCAACTTCAACCCCAACGATCCCGAGCGCGACGTGATGAAGCCAGCAATCAACGGAACGCTGAATGTTCTGAGGGCTTGCTCAACGGCCAACACTGTAAAGCGCGTTGTGGTCACATCGTCTGCGTGCACAGCTTCCATAAACGAGTCAGAGGAGCAGAATCAGTGCATTGACGAAACTTGCCGGACAGACGTGGATTTTCTCCGCGACAAGAAGCCTCTTGCATGGATCAAAGCCCTCAATACTGCGCCTTCCACAATGGCGGGTTCGGTTATTTATGCTTTTATGAGTGAAGTTGCGGATCTGATCATGTTTAAAAACCCCAGATCCGCCATAGATCAATCAGATCGGGTTCTCAATAGACAGATCAGCCATGATCTTGCAGGTCTGACACCCCGGATGGAAAATCCCCATGGCAGATCTGCTGGCGGAAGCACAAGAAGCCCTGGCACTGGGTCTAGGCACTTCATTGACTCTTTTCAGATCCAAATTTCTCATCCTACAGGCAGAACCATCATGCAATGGGTCAGTTCTTCAGATCTGGTGCTGGATCTCAAACTGGATCTAGAACTGCGGATAGGGATCCCTTCAGGCCTTGAGAGACTTCTCTTTCAAGGTAAACAACTTGAAGACCTTCTTCCCCTCTCTTCTTACCGCATTACTAGGAACAGCTCTTTGGTGGTAACCCTTCGTCTGAGAGGAGGTGCAGCGGGACAGTCATCCTCTGCTCGTCCCTTCTCATACAAAGATGCAGTACACTCTGAGAACCCCAAACCCCCGGAGGCCCTTAAACCTAAGCCCTTTTTGGTTGATAAGATCGAAGAAGTTCCCTCTGTTGAACTCAACCATGAAGATCTTGCAACCCAACTTCAAGAATTTGCAGAAAGAGCCATCATTTGCAGATTTAACGGACTGTGGCCGCGATCTCAGGATCTCTATGCATGGATCCATGCAAACTGGACTCATCATTGTAAGGTTAGTTTTTGTTCAAAAGGTTACTTCATTGTCCTATTTGATAATAGTAAGCATTATGAAAAGGCCTTAGAAGAAGGCCCCTGGTTCATGGGAACTGCGGGGCTCTTCTTGACTCCTTGGTTCCCAGATTTTGATCCAGCAACTGCAGTCATTACCAAGACACCTGTATGGATCAGGCTTCCAAACTTACCTACCCACTTATGGCATACTCGTGTCTATAGAGCTATAGGCAACACCTTGGGCAGTTTCATGATGGGAGACTACTGGCGGGAATCCAAAGGTCTCTACTCATATGCCAAAGTATGTGTGGAGTTAGATTTGAGCAAAGGACTTCCAGACCAAATCAATCTCAAGATAAACGACTTTGTCTGGTCCCAGACACTGGATTACGAAAATACTGCATTCCGTTGCCGCCATTGCCACCAATCAGGGCATTTGCAGAACACCTGCCCATCTCGCCCGGCAAAAAAGAATAAGGATAACCTCTCCAAGCCCAAGTCCAAACGATGGGCCCCTTGCTCTCCACCTCCAGTCGTGGATTCTGATTCCTCCAGCTCTGAAGATGAAAGTAGCGATGCGGAAATGGATCAAGCCCCTCATCCTGTGGTCCCTTCCACCGATGGTCCGGCGCAGTCCTCCGACACAGCCACCGCTCAGAAACGCGTCCATTTGACCTCCTCCTCTGATTCAGAAAAGGAGGGCTCCCCTGTGGAGAACCCCAATCTTCAAGTGGTTATTGCTCATTCACCCCACGACGGTTGGGTCGAAGTCAAAAAAAGGAAAGGGAAAAAACTTCGTGTTGAGGCTTCTACCCATTCTGGGTAGAAGTCAGTCTTCTTTTGCTTCCAGCCATATGTTGTAGCTTCTTGCTTGTTTCACTTCTTCTCCGGAACCGAGGTTGATAGTCCTATCATTGCCGGTTGCCGGTTTTCTGTCTCTCTTGAATGTATCTTCTTGTAATATATTTTTATTAATAGAATTAGTCTAATTCAGGAAGAAAAAAAAAAAAAAAACATCTCACAATATATATATATATACATAGATATATATATATATATATATAGTACCTTAGTTAAGTAAGGATTTATTTGTGGTAAACCCATAATTTCATATGCATGCATGGAACTATGACTTATTGACCACTATATTAAGTATTTTTATCTTGTTACGATTAATTATATGTTTTACTAATTATATTTTCTTAAATTAAAAATTGTTTTCTTTAATTATAATATTTTCATAATTATTTAATTTGTTTTTAAATTAAACATACATATTTTTTAATTTTTTCGTTTTTGTTATATAATATTCAACTACAATTAATTAATGTTTCCATATGTTTCAACCAATTAAAAATTTATAATTTAATCTTTTTTAAATAAAAAATTTGTTTTCTTTAACTAAAATATTTTCATAATTATTTAATTTTGCAAAATAATATGATAAGCTATAAAATATCTAATATATTTTTAAAAAACAGCTATAGTTATTGAAAATGTTCATGGAAATAGAATTTTATACTTCATGATAAGGACTAATAAAACATTATTATGGTTATTGGGTAGGATTAGATTCTCCACTACACAATGCGAAATTACAAATAACAAAATATCTTAATTTACCAATCAGTAAAATATAAATAGACCAGATTCCAAAATAACGAAATATCTCAATTTACGAATCAGTAAAATCTAAATAGTCCAGATTACAAACCTTAACAATAATTTGAATTCAATATTTTTACTTTAATGTAACTATATTTAAACTAAGTGGCACAGAGAAGCTACTATGTAGCACTTGTTAATTTATAATAAATTCCATCTTTTTTAGGAGCATCTCTCACTAAGTCAATGAGAGTATCAGATCGATCAATGGAGGACCATCGTTCGCATCATCATGGTATAGGATATATATGTTTATGTGCATTTACTTAAATGATAAATTGGTAGAATCATATGTACATACATATTGAATTGTTTTTTGTTAATTTAACTTAATTAATTTCTAATTTCTAATTTTTAGAAGCATCTCTCACTAGGTCATCGCGTGAGGGTGCTCAACATTCTCCCGGTGGTCAACAAGCTCAATCAACTCATGTACTTGGGTGTGATGGTGCTCAACCATCTTCAAGTGGTCATGAATCTCAATCGAATCATGATCCTCAATTTGGTAAATTATATAATTCATTTTTTTTGAACAAATTTGTCCGTAAATAAATTGTATGTACATATACATGTATGTCTATTTTGCATGTATATAAATACATTGAAATGTTTTAATATTTATCTAATTATATTCAAGTAGGGGGTGAAAACGAAGACGAAAATCAACATAGGCGAAGGAGGTTGATTCAAAAAGAAGACCATACACCAATTACCACGTATCCATCTGATATTCCTAATGAGCTTCCTTGGAAAACAAATATCCAACATTGTATGTTACAAAGGTGCACAACTCATTGTTCAAAATTGAAGAATGATCTTGGGAGGTTGGACCTCCTTATAGAGAGTCGACAAAGCTTAGAAATAGTTTTGCACTCTCTAAGTACATTTTTTGATATTCACAGGAACCTTGGGCCAACAAATGATGGTTTTATAGATATAATGAGGCGTAGAAAGGAAACACTAATGGGTCCTGATAAATGGTTCAAGATAAATAGGAGGGTTACAAAAGCACATAGCAAATCTATGTTTAATTTTAAAGAAGGGTCGAAAAGAAAGATGTTGAAGGTGCAATGTTTCAAGCACCCTGAAATAGACCACCATGTGTATGATAGGTTCCTTGTAGCGTATGGAGAGCTACCATGGAATGATGAGGTTCCACATTATTTTGCTCAATTATTTTATGCATAGTTTTTTTGGGGTATGAAACATGATTATATTGACCTTCCATCTGAATATTATGGTATTCCAAAAGGCCAGACATATGAATAGAAGGGTGCATTACGGGATATTGAATTGCCTCACCCTCTGCCTCCTTTGATACCTCAACTACCATGTCTAGTAACTCTGCGATCGGAGATGGATACCACTTCTCAAATTGGTCGAGAAGCAAGGGATGTCATTCTAGACAACATACAAACTGCATTGACTGGAATTGATGTCAGTCTAAATCAACAAAGAGCACGAGTTGATGCACGTGCTAATTTTGTATTTAAATCAGATGTGGAAATAGATAATATGAATATTGAAGAGGTTAGAGTGTATGCAAAGGCTTGTCGTGATGGCTGGCAAGACCTAATTGGTCATGAGGAAGAAGAGCATGGGATCAGTATGTGTTAATGTTTAGGGTTGATATTTTAATGTAATGTAATGTATGTGTTAATGTTGATTCACATACATTTTGTAATTTTTTCAGATATAATCTAACATGAATGTATCATATGTTCACCATTTGCAGTTAAGTCGTTTGTTGAACGAAAATTTTGATAATATAACATTTTTGGGTTCGGGTTCAAATGAAGATATGTTGAGAGATGTTAGTTTTTTTTAAGAACATGTTCATACTATTAATTTACTTTTATTATATCAGTATTGTGAAGACATTTTTGTAAAATAAATAATTACATAATTAAATGTTAACATATTTCCATTCCATCTAGCATTTTCGACACAACGTGACTCTCTTCCTCCCTATTAGGAGATGTGCCAGATATTGGCTTGTCACAAGTATTGAATATTTCAATTTTGTTTTGTTATAAATTGAAGCAAGTTTCGTTAAAAAATGAGATCTATCTTACAATTTTAAAATTTTCAAATTTTAGGTTTGTGGAGATAGTTTTCCTTCTCCATGGACATTAGCGATGGAGTCCGTTATGGGGATTAGATTGTCTAAACAATTTGAAAAATTTGTTACAATTTTTTAATATTATGAGTTTATGAATTTTCATGTGCAATTTTAAATTTTTAATATATACATGTATATGTGTTGTACAAGGCATCCATGAGGGCGCAATGCAAGGGCAACGCCACAATGTGTTGCATGGAATTTGAAACTTGAGTCAGCTATGGGGATTGGATCGTGTACACAATTTTAAAAAGTTGTTATTAGTTTTTTAATCTTACAAGTTCACGTATTTTCATGTGCAATTTTAATTTTTTAATATATACATGTACATGTGTTGTACAGGGCATCCACGAGGGCGCAATGCAAGGGGAACACCACGAGGTATTGCATGGAATGTGAAACCTTTTATAATTTTGTTTTGATGATAAAATTCTCATTTAATTTTAATACATTAAAATTAATTTAAAAGTACACAATCTTATGTATATATGCATATTACACATGTTGTGCAGGGCACCCATGAGGATGAGGATGATGATAGATCGTAGATTGTAGCGAGATTTTCTTTGGTGCATATTTTTATTTGACAATTTTTTTATTATATTTACTTTTATCAAGATATAAATTTTGGACAGATTTTAAATAAAACTTTTTATTATGAATTGATATTTAATATGCAAAGTTTGGAGTTTATACATTTTGCATGATGATAATTACAATGTTAGTAGAAGATAATATGGATTTGGGTTGCCCACAGGGCTTTGGATTGACGGTGAATGGGTGCACCGTTAAGGCACTCCTTGCGATAGGTCATTGGTTCAAATTCCCCATGGGCGCTTACCTACCAAATATATATATATATATATATATGGATTTGGGTTGATTCTTAGGTTTTTTGAAGTTGTTTAATGAATAGTAAATTGCAAATTATAAAACATGGTACATTTTGCATTCATGAATCTTATCATGGTATAGATGTCTAAAACAATCATAACTTAAAATTGCATTATAAAACATGGTATACATTTTGCATTCATGAATAAATCATCATCTTGTATAGAAGAGATACTATGGATGTGGGTTGATACTTAAATTTTAATATAAAGTTGTTCAAAGCAAACATACTATAAAATTGCATTATAAAACATGGTACATTTTGCATGATGCATGGTTTGATGCTTAAAGGTTTTACATTTAAGTTCATGAATATGAAGCAATGAAAGTAAATTTGCATTTAGTTGGTACTTTGTATGGCAAACATTAGTAGAGTTTTGAACCCAACTTTTGATACCCTTTGTAATAGTTACAGTTTCCCCATACTAAATTTTCAAGTGATGTATGTTTCAAGTTAAATGATAAGTAGAATGCATCAACTAATAAGCAAAATGCATGATTTATGGTACATATATATGAGATATGTGGTTTTCACAAAATGACATTCCATTAAGCTCGTTAAATACATATATTCTAAAGTTAAAGTACCTTCTTTGTCTTAAAGTTTGTTACTATTGCATTTTTCATGAAATTTGAGAAAGCTTAGAGACTCAGAATTAAAAATTGCTATGTTGAATCAACTGAAGTTGCATTAATCTCAATGTGGGCCTAACTTTGTCTTAGTAAATGAAATTTTCAAATATTAAAACTATGTGTGGAGCATGCATCATTAGTTTTAATAGGTTCATATAATAGAGATTATGCAATGCACATATAGATGGTATATGCACTGTATGTATAGGACAAACACACAATAAAATGCATTTTTTTGACCTATCAAGATGTACAAGAGATACAAAACATTTGAAATTGATGGTAATGTGATTTATATAAAGTAAATAATGTCACTAAAATAGCACTAAAAATATTTGAAAAGATACCAAGATGGCATATAAAATAAAAATGCATTGCAAACATGATAGACGTATGATCAACAACAAACAATAAGATTGATGCTACATCGTTACATTATAGTAGTATTTGGAATCTTTGAACTTCATTTTAACTTAACAACAAAGGCACCACATTAATGAAAACAATTTTGTAATACCTAGTAGTATCTAGAATGGACAACGTAAGAGTGCGCAAAAAGAAAGGCTAACAATCTTCTTGAATTCTTTCTCATAGATGAATACAAGGAGAAGATATTGTTGGCCAATGCAATTAAAAATATTCTAATGGAATGCCATCCTCAATTATTCTTTCATGGTCAGCTTTTGACATTCTCCAATTTTTAAATTTGATTTTTTTCTTAATTGAACTTCTACCAAATTTATGCGCGTTGCACACACCAAGTGGTTATATTGACAACTTATGACATCGAGTTGATAGTCTTGAAAGTAAACATGACCCTCGATTTGATGAGTTTCTTGGAAAAAATATCATTTTAGTATAATAGACCCTCTTTCGTATATAAAATCGTTATCATCATAGTCCTTGATTAACTTCATCTTTCATTCAATGCACCGCATCAAATAATACTTAAACATTTTCTATGTTGTTAATGGATGTGACTACAACAAAAACATCTCCTGCACAACTAAAAAAATGTGCAAATTCACATCATCATTAACAAGAAATTAGTTATCAACGTGTACAATTTTATTAGATCTATATCTATATGTTAATTATTATCTATACTTATGCACAATGATTTTAAAAAAATTTAAACATATATATATCCTTGAAAGCAACTCAAATGTTACCTTCTCTGACAAGATCAAAAAATCTATCACCTTCAGATGACACTATAGTCTCCTTTCATTCCATCTATTCCAGGCTTGCAGGGGACATTTTCCCCTTTGTATTAAGTGTTGTATGTTGCCAAGCTTTCACAAACATCATTGAATTATGTGTCCTCTATGCAAACAGGACAAAACGATATTCTTTTCTTTTATCAAATGCAAATGCATTTCGGTACTCTTTTGTTTTAATTGAATGCAATTTTCGAGTCCCTTTTACTATTTCAACTTCATATGGAATCGATTTATCTACATCTTGGACTCCAGTATGCCAAAATAACTTGTAGTAAATTCAAACAAAAATTTAGATATGTGATTTAAAATACAATTTATATATCAAAAATAATCATCGATTAGTTATTTACACTGTAATTTTTAAATTTTAAAAATTTAAAATTTAATAAAAATCATCATTTATTAAAAAAATATACAAGTTCATATATATGTACATACCTGCGTACCTCTCTTGATGGGTTAGGCTCATGGCTTAGTGCAGAAATGCACCATTTAACAACTTGATCAACTGAGACAAGTCAGTTCATAGAGTTGTCCATCTAATATCTTTGAAGTGTTTGTTTTATACATGCCCCTATGCCATCATGTTCTCCTTTTCCATGACTACTCTCAAAGAAATTCCAACAATGTTTAATGTCGGTTTTCATATGAAGACGACACAACCAAAAGAATGATCGTGAAGATTTGAATTGGAATGCACATCCATCTGACCATATCCAATGTTCATTGAATTTCATTCCATGAACTTTCAATGAATCATAAATCTTTTAAAAGCAATGTTATACAAAATGTGTATCATGTGTACGATCATTGTTGATATAAAAATGATATTCTTTAACAACATGTTAATTCTCACGGGTGATTTTTATATGGTCAACATTATGTTTAGTGTGTCTATATAGAACCTGTACAAGCATAGAGACTTTGTCAGAATGATAATATTCACTTTGTATTTCATTTCGTGCAACAAATGTGCAATTTTCTGCAAAATCAACTATCGATAAAATTGTCCATGTGGAAAAATTTCACGAGACTTTTTGATTTGGCGGGTCCTTCCATCGAGCACCATGAGAATGCTTGGTGTATTTATAAATTTATGTTTCAAAATTCTTCAAAATCTCTATCATGAAATTTCTTCTTCTTGTAAATCAATCCTTCTAGCACTTGTACTACCACTTGCACCAATCGATGTATGGATATATTCATATCTCTTCCATTCCACTTTTATGTTGGACAATGATTGATCATTCATATCAATAGGATATTTGTTGTGAAACAAAGTCAAATTTCCATAATGATCACATTTTTTACCACCAACACATTTCTTTTGGTAAAATAATTCATGATTTTCTCTTCCACGTAGAATCTGGGATATGAAATCATGGATAGTGGAAGGAGGAGGTGAATTTCTCCAAAATGTTTTACCAAAATTAAGGAAGGTATCATAATATAATTGAAATTCCACATGATAACGACAACAACAAGTGTCACATACAATGATAGGCTTAACATACCATGGTTTTTGTTGCACAAAAGTATTGATTGAGACATTAATTCCATGATTCTCTTCTTTGAACTTATTGAACAACTTTATCTGAGTGGTGTCCAAGATATGTTTTGGATGTTCTTCATATTGATTTTGTGCTATTCTTCATCGCATCACATCCCTTTATTTTGGTGAAACATGTGAATTTTTCATCCAATATTCACATATCATATTTTTAACATTTTCTCCAAGTCTATCTTTGTATGGTTTCCTACAAATGACTATCTAGCAAGCAAGATCATCATTTTCATCTATTTGCAATCGAAATTTCCTATGTTTGTGCAATGATTTTCATGAGGTCCCTAATGCTTTTACCATAGATTTTATCAAACAATTTTCTTTAGTAGTTAATGAAACCATTGTTGTTTGTATTGCTCTACGTGCATCTAGATCACTTTTCTTTCTAGATCTTCCAATTGATTTTAGGGCATTGCTTATATTTTGAATCACATTCTCCTTCACCTTTTTATCTTCCTCTTTTCTTTTCTTTTTTTCTTTTTCGAATGCCCAATAGAGTTGTAGTTTCTTTTAATTTCTTCAATTTTAAGAGACCTCTCAAAATTTGAGCTTGAACTATCACATTTTCATCTTTGAAGAACTTATCAATAATGAGATTAACACGATATCATATAAAATGGTTGGTTTTTTTATCTCCATATGTGCCAATGTCGACATTTTCTAACATCTCATCATCAATATTTATTTCATCTATACATATGAGAATTTAATGTAAATGAGTATAAATATATATTGTATAATTAAATTAAAAAAAAATAGAGAATGAAATTGAAACTAGTAAATATGTATAATTTCAATAATACATTATATATATATATATATATATATATATATATATATATATATATATATATATATACATACCTATGGGTGGTTCAACTTCTTCTTCACTTGAATCTCTTTCAACATCTTCAACAACATCATCAATGACTGGTTCATTTTCTTCTTCACTTTGTCTTTCAACATTTTCAATCTCATCATCAATGTTATGAGGAAAATATCTTTTTGTTTACATTGCAAAATATTTTCCAATTAGTTCATCAAATAAAAATTAAATTGCACAATACACTATTAAATTTTAAATATCATTTATAGTATGTACATTTACATACCTCGTTCAACTTCTTATTGAGATTGATTTTCCCTTTCAATATTTAAGTGTTCTTCCTTCTTTCTTTTGTAATAGTTTCTTGAGTATTCTCTACGAGCCTCAATGTCTCTAATTTGATCATATATTCTCTTGCAATTTCTTCGATTCCCTATGATAATTCAATCTATATATATTTTTAAAAAATTAATGAAAATTTTATATTAAGAAATATAATCTCAAAGCAAAAAATTATACTTTAAAAAAAAAAATAAATCATGGAGAAGAAAGTGGGCAATAGACATTTTCATTAAAAGAAAAGTTTGAAAAAAAAAAATTTAATACTAAAACCTTAAAAAAATCTTACTTATGTATCCACAATCTTATTTACCTATTCAAGAAATTTGCTACTCAAAAAAATTTACTATCTAAAAGCTAGCCCAAAAAAGTTCAATATCCAAAAGATAGATCCAAAAAAAATTGCTAGATCCATTTAGCATATAAATGAAAACCCTATCTTCTACTTCAACCTTATCAATCCTCAAAGATAAGTCAACAATCATCCCTACTCAACAAAAATATCATCAAACCAAACCCTAGCTAATAACACTCAACTTAGTAGCTTCAATAGTAAACCCTTGTGATTGGCAACATTAATAACCTTGAATAATAATTTGATCTAGCAATATAATGACAAACTAGCACTAGAAATACATCCTAAATATTCATACAACCAAACCCTAAATCGAGAGTTTTGACAAGTTCAGCTTAAACTCACAATTCACCATTCTTCAATAAGAAACTCAATGAAAGATATGATAAAGTTTTTTTTTGTAAATATAAATACAAGTCAAGTGACCCTCATTTGGATATCATCATGATCATGCTTCTTTCTTTGGTTTGACTCACACAAGTCAAGTGATTGACACGAGGATTGGTTCGTACAGGTCTGAAATTGCAAGGTCCAAAGCTCGTACATGAGATCTAGGGTTTTTCCTTTCCATTTGTAGGGATGACACAGTCATTTTTCGGTTGCAATTGTAGCCACACAGACTAATGAGTGTGGTTGGAAGGCTTCAGTTGCATGCATGTACACACTTTGTGTGCGGTTGGAAACTAGGGTTTGATTTTTAGTTGACCGTAGAATTTGACAGTTGAGCGCAGACAGTGACAATTGACCGCAGGCTTCTGAATCAGCATTTTGATCATTAGCATTTTTGGGGTCATCTCTTGGATATTTTTTAGTTGATTTTGTTGGATAGTTTTGTGGTTGAAGATATGGATCATTGTACTCTCTCTTTGTTGAAACATTCAATGATAATTTAATAAGAAGAATAAATTGAAAGGGTTTTCCCCATAGTGGGTTTTGCCTTGGTCTTCGACTAATCCTGGTGTCTCTATGTGTGAATGTTTTTCTTCTATTGTTCCTTTATGTTTTGTTGCATTGATGATGATATTGTTCTTTCTATATAGTTACATATGTTGCTAAATGATGTTGTAAAATTGAATAATGTTATGATGTTGTGGGGTGAATTTAATATGTAAATAATGAAATTCAATCATCAAAGTAAAGAACAATATATCCCCAAGAAAAATTAACATCCTCGCACTCTGTTAGTGTCAGTGTCTTCACACTGCCATCTGTGATCGAAATCTGGCTTTTTGCATTTCATAGTAGGAGTCCCATACTGATGAGTCTGCATTCCATTAGGTCATGGATTCACTGATGGTAGGGTTTTCTTCAAAAAATTCCCTCATGATTTGTACTTGTTGATCCTCTTTCATATATTTTAGTCATGGCTCATGTTCACTTTGCAATTCATTTCATTAGGTCTTAGGGTTTGGTCTCATTAGGTTTTAGGGTCCCACCATGGTCAAATCCAATAATTACATGCCAAATATGATCAGCAAGGACATGAGGAGGCCAATAATGATTAGCAAAGCCATAATTTATCATTTTGAAAGCCTAATGTAGTTCTCACCTCAAAACTTGTTTTGAGGTGAAAATAGGGTATTTTGTTTTTGTCTCCATTAATGATGTAATTTTATGTTTTCATATGTAATATTGGTTCCCAGCTGCTCCTAAACATCTTATGATGTTGCCAAGCACCTGCCACTGCAAAAATCAAGTCATCATGAGCACCAATCCACTTGCAAAAGCAAAAGAGAAACAAGCACTAAAACCCTAAATTCCTTTCCCACTGTGCTAAGGTTGATTATGGGAGCAGAGATTCCTGAGCGGAGGATGCATGAGAGATATCAGAAGGTATAAGGCTATTTCATATCATCAAGCATCCAGTCTCCATCATTTGTCGAGCAGTCATTCCAAGGAACAAGCCATTCACACACATAAGGGATGGTTTATCTTCAAACTATGTTTCTAAGCAAGAAAATATGAATTTGAAAAAAGTGAGAGAGGTTTTTGTTCATCATATACCCAAGAAGAAAAACCTCCTTCATTTTGTACACAGGTGTCATGGTTTTAGAGAAATATCAAAAATACAGTTGCTACAAGAGAGTTAATGCACTTCTGGAGTGACCTTGGGAAAATCAAGATTTATCCTAGCTAGGTTAACCAAATGACTTTCTTGATGAGTCAAATGATAAGTAGACACAAATAGCTTTCCAATGAGCTATCATGAGCTCAATTTGGAGTTGAGGAAGACCTTAAAAAGTTGACTGCAACAGCACTATGCATTTTGGCAGCCTCATTCTGCACATTTTGACCAGTCTTGGGAGATTTGACTTTTGACAAGGAAAATGAACTCCAAATTAAAAAATTCAAGATGTTCTAGAAAGTAGACTCGACAATATTTCCAACGAGCTATCCCACGCCCAATTTGGACACCAGGAAGGCCTCCAAAAGTTTCCTGCAAAATGTGTTGCGCTTCTGAAAAGTGGTGCTGCGCTCCTAGCCCGGCGCTGCGCTTCTGGAGAATTTTTGCAGTGTAAAAATACACAGGCGCTGCGCTTTGAGACCAGTGTTGCGCTCTTGTAGAAGGCATTGTGCTTTGCCCAGTAGAGCCCCAAATCACCTCAAATCACCAAATTTCACCACATTTCTTCAATTTTCCCTCTTTTGCAAGTAAGTGCACTAATATCTCTTGTGGTTTAGGGTTTTTATATCAAGTTTTTGTGGTTTTTCACATCCAAAATCAAAACCTAGTTTCTAGGGCAAACCCTAGTTTTCCTACAATTTACCTCATGAACTAAAACCCTCATCTCTATTAGTGCTATCCTACCATATCAACTTCTTATTTCTCCCCAAATCCCCCTCACACATACATTTTCCCAAATCCCCCTCACACATACATTTCGCCAAACTCCCTCATCCATACATTCTGCCCACTACATTCCTCCACACCATTATCCATATCCATATATAACCATATTGTTCAAGCCAAAGGAAAACATGGATAGAGACAATGATTATGATTATGAAGAAGAGACATTTAGTGACAATTCTATGGAGAGGCACAGACAACAAAGGAAGCTAAAAGCTAGGTTGAGGAGAGCCTTAGAGAGTAAAAAGGAGCAAGATAAGTTGAAAATATTGGTTGAATCCTCCCTAGCCCATCAAAGCAGTTGATGGTGGTGTCCCATGCCAAATTTGATAAAATTTTGAAGAGTTTTTGCATTTTTGCAATTTTGAAATTTTTAACACAGGAAATTTGCCCAGAAGCGCAGCGCCACCGGCGCTGTGCTTTTTCCTGGAGCATCAGATGGAGAAAAATTTTGTATTTTTGGATTCAGCATGATGATAACATACACCCTGGAAAGTTTCAGAAGTTTTGGAGCAAATCTGGGTCACCCAAAGGTCCAAAAATACCAAAAAATGACCTCTCTGCCTCTTTTTGGACACACAGAAGAAGTCTTGGGAGATTCAAGTTTTAAGGGGAAAATGACCTCCAAATTCAAAAATTCCAGTTTTTCCAGAACTAGACTTGAAGACCTTTCCAATGAGCTATCATGGGCTCAATTTGGCTAAGGGGAAGGCCTCCAAAAGCAAGTGGAAAGTGGCGCTGCGCTTTTGACCAGTTTGCCCAGAAAATCAAAATTTCGCCTGTTTTGACTGTGGATTTGTCTTTTCTCTCCTCATGGATGATTTCACTCATGTAATTAATGACATGGCATGTAAATGTGATGGTAAAATAGTACTAGAGGGTAGATTCATTAGTTAGAGGTGGTTTTGAGGCTAATGAATCAGTTTCCCTACTTATAGAGGCAAGTTGTTTGACTGCCTATATTCCAGTTCTTAGTTGGGAAATGGTTGAAACTGCCCCTCTTCTCATGGATTCGACCCCTGATGGTCAGGATGAGTAGTTTGATGTCTATATTATGTATTTTCTTTGTCATTAGCAGAGGTTGGACTCACTTGGATGCTCTGAGCTTGATTGTACACCATTGTAAGCAGTTTGGCAAGGAAATTAATAGGACTTGCAGCTATTTTTATGGGATCCCTGTGGTATGGTGTTTTAGCATAGTTTCTTCTTTGTTATCAGTTTTTCACATATTTTATGTATGCCATCATCTATTTCACTACTTCTAATTGAATGATATCAAGATAGATAGGTAGAATCCATTGTTTGCAATGCTCTACCTTGGGAAATCATTCAATATTCTATGTTTTCTGTTGTTTGAGAAGGACCCATGACTGTCACATGCCCTCCTCAGCTCCTCACCGGTCTTAGACACCTCATCTCACTTAATTTCAAGTGCTAAATCCTATACCTACCTTGCCCCATAGAACACCCTGCATTCTGACCTAATTTCCTAGACCTAAACTGCCCAGCTCCATCTGATCCAACAAACACCAACAAATTCAATCCAAACCTTCTGAGCTACTATACCTAGCCTAAAATCCCTATTTGATCCAGTCATTTTGACTGAGATCCATAAGGAGATAGCCCTCTCCCGACCTGGTAGGGCTAGCTACCAGGTTAAGCATGGTTTATGGTTACCCTAGAATTGCCTCCCTTCAGCCTGAAGTCAATCTAGGCGATAACATACTCCTTCAACCCAATTGTAATTCTTTAATACCAACTATATTACTCAGGAACTCAACGTATTCAAGCTCGACTCGTAGTTATTCTATGCTCAATTCATTCAGAGCTTGACTTGTGGGACCCACTTTAAATCGGGGTTCAGACTACAAGTGAGGTCAAGGTCGACTTAAGGTAGATTAGTCAAGGGTCTATACTACAAACGAGGTCAGGTCCAACTTAATGTAGACCAGTTAGGGGTTGGATCGACTAATTCACTTACATCAAGTAAATAATTTCTAATTGAAAGTTGACATCGGCCTGTGCTGGTACAATCTATGATGTAGTAATTCCAATTATATTCAAATTAATAATCTTGATGAATTCTTTGATACAACATGTCAACTCTTTTAACATTGAAACAAAATTTTCTTTTAACCACAATCTGGTCTGTTAGTCCTCTCAAGAGATGACTTGTTGTTGATTTGGCACTAATGGATTTGTTTATTTAATTCACACAATATTAAAACCAATTCCTCAATAAGCCTTAATTATGACACAAGATTTCTTCTATGATGGATTCACTAATAAACTCATTAATAGTTCATGTTCACTTAGGTTCAGAACTCTGCAAATCCTGAATTACATGCAGACAAGAACTGTTGCCAATCACACACATAGGATAAAACAATTTGTGGACACAAATAATTTTCTCTCATTCAATATATTGTACATACATATCTGGAATCATTTCATGCTAACATTTACGTCCTTATGGCATGATATTACACTATTTGGCCATCCACTTCATCCATAGGTTTACATGGCATATATACAAAATATAAATAAACATAATTTGTTTTCAGATCCTATCATTTTGCTAATTTCTCCTAATATCTTTGATAGATTTATCCTTATAATCACTCAAATCCACAAAATCCTCAAAGGTCTCTCTCACAACTCAAGAGATATACTCAACAAATGCATATTTTAATTACATATGAATCAATCCTATATAATCCTTCTATAACTTAAACAAAGAAAATATAGGAAAAAATCAACAATTCTAAGAATTAGGGAACCCACACCCTTAGTAAAATAAATGCTACCTAGGCCTTTTCAAAGTGATTGTTTTGGAGGAAAATACTCTTGCATCAACCAAGTAGAGTGCCCCCTTCCACAATGTTTTCACTTGACAACCTATGCTTCTTTCTAGATCTACTCTCATTTTCTCCATTAGTTCTTTCTTCTTGTCCCAAGGGACTCTGCTTGTCTCTATGACTAATCCCCAACTCATGTTGCCTCTACCTTTGTAAGTCTAATAGGCTTTGCAATATGACTGCATTGACTTCCGCTTGTTTCTCTTGTGCTCTGACAAGCCTTTCATTGTCATCCTTACAACTCCTTATTTCAGCTCTTAAGCTCCTTAACGTGTCCATCCAATCAGGAGAGTTTACCTCCCTTCGTCGTCCAACTGATCTTTCCTCTTCATACGCCCTACTTCTTCATGTCCCTATTGTGACTATATTGCACCATTCCATTATTGTCTATGATTGATAAAAGCTATATTGCACCATTCTACTATTCATTCCTTGGTCCTGCAGTTCTATATTGTACCATCCTTTGTTGTGTTGGAAAATCAAAGATATTATATTAGGGTTTGATTCTTCGATCTTGATAATTACTTGTGAGTGTGTTGGCTTCTTTTACTTCTTTATTATCTTATCTTTCATCAAGCAATTATACATACATGAAGATCACAAAACAAGAGACACAAGATATAGGCACATGCTAGGGAAAAACCCCCCTCGAGGGGAAAACCCAGTCAAATTAATTCTTCCTTTCAATAGTATTCTTTGAGACTCTTCACCCTAGACCAAGACCAAACTTTCCCTCCACACCATGTCAGCCTCCAATATCTTCGACCTCTTTCCAACAACTTTGACTATGCAGCAGATCCCAATAGCATGCAACTTCTGGCAGGAGCAAAACCTTAGGAGACTTCGATCTCCTAAACCAAACCACGAAATGGAGAGAGAGAGAGATATGCCAAAAATTCAATTTTTCGCCTCTAGAGACTCCCCCAAACTCGCATTTTTTTCCTCCTTCTAGCAGCAGACTTCGCATCCCGAGCACTTCCCAGAATATATCAAATTACTTGTGAGAGTGATGCTTCTAAACAACTTTGAGTTCCTTCTTTATATAGACTTCTAGTGGGTCGAATTAGGGTCTCTAGGTTGACTTGACTTTGCTTACAAATCCTTTTTACATGATCTGAAAGCCCAAGAAGGGTCTCTTCGAATGTACAATGACTCTATAAACTCAATATTAATCCTAGGAGTCCATAATGGGGACTTTGACTAATATAATGATGACCCAAGCATGAAACCCATGCTTTAATAAGTCATTGTTACAATAATAAAAATTATTTTATTTATTCTTTTGATAGGTACATTACATAATGACTCAAGTACATTATTAAAGACCGAACATAGTTACTTTTTCCAACATGTTGTTCATGTAATCTTTAACCTTCATGTGTTATCACGCACACATAATTGTTATATTTTAACAAGTTTCAAATGCATACTAAACATTATCACCTTGGATTGCTATTGGATATTCGTTGGTGTAAAGTTAGTTGCAAAATTACACCTTAGTTAGCACATCAATATCAATAAAATCATATTAATCATTGGTACCATGCTACATGTATATGTATATCACAATGAAAACATGCCCAACAATACACACAATCAATCCATACAACAATCGAGTTTCTAACATTATCACAAGGCTTTAAGGCCTTTCTTAATCTCCAAAGGTCCAATGTTGAACCTTAGCTATGTTGATTATGTGATAGAGCCCATCCAGTCCAAGTGTTTAACATGGAAGCTTTGGTACCACTCTGTAACATACCCTGTTCTAACCCTAGCCCCAACTAAGGCTATAAATAGGTTGTTACTATGATGACCTGACCTCAAAAGTCTAGTCATGGAAGTGGGGTTTTTTTTCGGTTCTTTTTCAACTTATTCAAAACTCAATATGGGTAACATCATTGTGTTCGTCTAGTTGAGACCTTTCCAACAATATAAAATCATCTCAATTCAAATCCCGAATCAAAATATATGGCCATTCAAAGATTGTCATATCAGAGAACTCCCTGTCATCTTGAATTCCCATGTGGCTATCCAAGTCAGCCACTTCACCACCACATGATAGCATTACCTTAGTTTTTTACTCGTTCATATCGTGTCACGCATAGTCCCTTTTCTATAGCCCACGTGGACCAACCTATCACATATAAACGTTACGTGCAACATACGCATGCGTGGGCCCTTTATGGCCATGTCACCCCTTGGGGAATAAATCTTGGAAGTATTAATAATGTTCCCCATTGGAATTATTGGGGACAACCTTTTGAGATACATGGCAATGTACACCATACGGCAAGCTTAACCACCCTCTTGACTTTTACGCAAAAAAATCATGCCAGGCAGTGCTAGACACCACCAAATGAGCCTCACACACAAGCCAACCCCAAGGATGGATCTTGGGAGTTATACCTTCCTCTTCGTCCAAAATATCCAGGGTCTAGGGTCCAGGGTGATGTCAGCGGTCCTAATCATTGGGATTACTTCATCCTTAGTCATGCCCTTTGAATCGTGTGTCACGTTTTTGTGAGTCCCAACACCAAGGTTTCTTATTATCGCACAATCCACATAAAGTCATGTATAAGGGAGGGTTTGAAATTTGATTTATCTTTAATCATTTAATCCAAGCCCATGCAACACGTCCAGTTAACAACCCCACCAACCACGTCCTTCTCGGGATAAAATCCTAGGAGTTTCCGTTGGGACTCTATTTGAAACCTCTAGGGAGATTGTTCAGAGGATTATCCAACAATGATTAAGCATTCAAATCTCAATTCCCTAGATTTATCCTTGGTTAGGCACTTGATATTATGCCTGGTCATGGGGTAGAAAAGGCTTACACCATTTCCTTCTGAAGTCTTGTGATTTCGAATTAAGAATTCTAGCCATGCACCTTGTAATTGTTAAAGTACATATAAGGGTCTTCATTGAGGCCTCTGACTCATGGTTCGTAGATATTCAAAGGTATGAGCAAGCCTATTCACGCTATCCCTTATGAGCTTTGCAAGATCTCGACCCAACTTGGCCTATAGGTTGTGAACACACACACACACACACACACATATCACAAATAGAGAGAGACAATTGATATCCTCTTGAACTTACAATTTATAGACTAAAGGCTACTGGACACATAATTTTCATATAATAATTTAATTAATTAACAGAGGTTGTCTACCTCTTCATACACAAGCCATTTAGAACAATTTGTAGACTCGGGATATATATAAGAATAAATCAATTCCTAAGGAAAACATTTAGGAGCACTTCTAGACATGTATTCACATTCCTTATTGTTAGCATGAATAATTTATCAACACAATGACCATATATACCAACATGTCAATGCAAGTAATTATTCATTAACATAGATTCCCATCTCTTCATGCTCAGGTTGTCTTACGTGAGTTTCAAGCTCAAATATATCCACAAGAAATGAAACATTTCTCAAATATTTACACGAGATATTAATATTCCTTACTCATGCAGGAAACGTCACTCTTCAACATTATTAAGACATTATTCCAGCACAACAAACAAATATATGATAATCACAAGCAAAAATGCATAAGAAAATACTTATCTTGTGAGATATATGGCAACTGAGAACGGGACTCTCACTCTCCACCCAACCTTAGACAAGTTACAACCACATTTACTTGTCGTTGTCACGCCCAAGCCAAATTCCATTTCTTGAGGTGGAGTGGTTTTGAGAGGAAACTTAACCAATATTGACAACTGAAAGAAGATGTCACCGGGTAACTTTTCCTTCATCCACTAGCTACACAAGCTTCCACTCAATCCTCCAGACTTTACAAACATAATTAACATCCATGTCAAGATACCATAGTACAAAGAGTCTCGACTCACTTTCAAGGGAAGAGATTCCACATCAAGGGAAGGTTCATTAATGGATAAGCTACTTATGGGTAAATAGATCACCTATCTAGGTAGTTCATCACAATTCAAGCACCAAAGCTTCATCCCCAAGGCAACCCTTGGTGGTTCATCAGCCCTCACAAGTACCTGAGTGTCTCTTTCCAATCCAGTAATTCATAAATCCATAAACTTCTAGTGGGTTCTTCAGCCTTTAAGTAAGCCATTTCTCTTCATAATGTTTTCAACCAGAAAACCTCTTTGAGGGTTCCTCAGTTGATTCACCTCCTCCACATCTCAATCTTGTAATTTTAATTGTTGCTCTCCCCGACACCTCCGGTCCTTAGAGGAATTTTTTCTCTTTTTTTTGTCAGTGCTCACCACTTTTTTTTTGTTTTCCTTCATGCATGTTTAGAGAATGAGTTCTCTCTTCATTGTATATGCACGTTTAATGCCTTCTCCCCCCCACCCTGTGGACTTGTTTCTCATGCCTTGAATAGAATAACCATCTGTGTTTTTCCAAGGCTCCACATAGTCAACCTCCTTAAACAACACAACCCATTCTTATCCTTAATGTTTCAACATATTTGCTTGTTATTAGGGCCAAAGGACACATGGGCATGCCCTTGTATCTTTAGTTAACTTTACTACACAATCATCCCATTAAACTTCTCAGCCAACCATGGTTGATACATTTAAAATCACCAATTCCTCATGCAAACTCCCTCCCCAAGCAACTGGAATCAATAATCCTTTCTATCATCCCTTTTTAAACAATTTTAATTATTTACAATGAGGGAATATTAACTAGGGGTTGTCCCACAAAACCACTAAGCCTATTATTCACAATATCAAAACCAAACTAAAAGTAATGGAGCTAAAAGTTGAACCATCTGAGGATAAGAACCCTAAATCAATTTTATTCCCTGATACCACTCTCGGTACTCAAATTGCGAGAACTATGTCATGGGATGAGATGCATGATTTTTTTGAAAATAATAGATGGAGAAACACGAAGGAAAGTGGCTCATAAGAAGACTCATCCTCTAATTCAGATAATTTCAAACTCATTAAGAAGACTGAACTAGACAAGGTTGCAACCAAACCAACCACGTTTCCTTACTATGATATGATAAGTTGGATCATATCTCATGTTGATTTTCAAACTTGTTTAGTAATGAATCATTCCAAAAAAGTTATAGCTTGATGGAAGCCTGAATTCTTACAGTCCATGTACAAGTTAAGTCCTTCTGAATTTTATCTCAATAAGGAATACATGATTGATTTTGAAAAGAATGTGTTAAAGGAACAAAAAAATGAGGTATCTAGGTGTATAAAGGAATGGGTAAGTGGCTCTATAACTTTTAAGACTAGGTCAACTAAACTCTACCCAATTGGTCAATTCAAGAACCCCTACACATTTATGGTAAAATGCTATCTAGACTTTATGGAGAATTTGATTCAGAGCATTTTAAACTAGAATGAGTTCCCCCTAGTCCTATGGCATTATGAACCATTCTAAAAAAGTTCAATTGTTCAAATATTTTGTGGCATAACCTATCAAATGCCATAAAATTCTCACAATTACCCCCAACAGA